>CM070698.1:847500-3465000 GCA_036346265.1 Melocanna baccifera | reverse complement strand
GGTTTATCAGAAACGCACCCATGCAGCAGGAAACTCACCTGGAGCTTCTCCTCGAGGAAGGCGAGGATGGTGCCGGGAATGATGCCGCGGACGCCGCCACCGTCGATGCTCAGCACGGTGACGATGCTCCCGTACGACGGCGGCGGGGACTTGGGCGTCGATAGCGACGACACGCCGCGGCTGAGCGCCCGCTGCACCGGGTTCAGGGTCAGGGACCCGTTGCCCTGCTCCGGTACTTGCATGGGCGCCATGGCTACGAACCTCAGAGCGCACTACACCAGCTAGCGCTTCTAAACTAAAACTAGGGAGATTCTTTCGCCTTGCAAGAAGAAACTTGTCTGCTTTGCTTGTATTTGGCCGTCCGCCTCGCTATCGCACTCAATTTGTGATGTGGCTCGGGTGATGTGCACCGTAATTTATATGTTCGGAGCATCCAGCTGCGTGCCGGTCGTTGAGTAATGGTTATTGTTGTGTAAAAAATTGTGCCGTGCGTTAGGGCATGTACAACAGTTCAGACGACTACTGTCTGTATATATATGCACATCACACGTAGACAACAAAAAAGACAGTTTGTACAATAGGCTGTCTATTTAGTTGTCTACAATCTCATCAAAAAAGACAACAAAAAGACAGCTTGTAAAAAAGACGGTTCGTACCACGCTCGCAACATCATCTCTTCACCTAGGAGCTCGAGCACGGGCCATCTCTTCGCGAGAAGACGGCTTATGTCTCTCTTTTCCTTAATTACAGTCCACGTCAGATGATTTTGCTGTGTTGATATGATAAAGATGATACCTATCTCTCAATTGTACCTATCCTTAGCCGGCTAGCTAGCAAAAAAAATTGTGCCGTGCGTTAGCCGCCCCCTTTGACTTTCTCTAATTTTTCTGCTGGTACATGCCGGAAACATATCAATTTGGCTCCCTAGTCCGCCTCGCTGTCGCACTCAATTTGTGATGTGGCTCGGGTGATGTGCACCGTAATTTATATGTTCGGATTCCATCGATCAGTAGGAAAAGGTCGTGCTCCCCGAGCATCGGAATTCGTGCAGACAAAAGTTGAGTGCGAGTCGAAAGTTGATTTGAAGCGGACAAACGCGCGTGCAAAACCGGTCGTGCTCACGGGTGCGCGCGCGGAGCTAGCTAAAAAATTGTTGCGTAACGGTTCGGTTTGGACGTGGCCAGTTCACTTATTAATTCTACTTTCGTTTACTTTGGCATGCGTGCCGTGCGTTAGCCGCCGAGGGAAGATTCCCCTTTTTTTCTTCGAGGGAGCAGCCGAGGGAAGAATCTATTCTAGGGGTGAAAACGGATCGGACACTAATTGATTCGGATGAATATAGATACGGATTGTATCGGATCGGATTTTTTTTGGATAATTCTCGGATTGGATACGAATACGAATTTTTTTATCGAATACAGATACGAATACAGTAAACCTAGTATCCGTCGAATACGGATACGGATACAGATTATCCGGATAAAATAAAACCGGATATCCGGGATTTTAGTAATACTTCTGGAGGAATAAAATCAACAGTGGGGGGAGTAGTATTAGCGGAGGAAACCGGGCGGGGACATAGGAAAGCCGGCAGTAGCTAGGGAGGCCACACACGAGACCAGCGGCAGGAGGCACGGACAGGCGGCGGTGACCGAAGTTGAGCCCAGGAAACTGGCGGGCAGGCGGCGGTGGTCGGGACCGAGCCGGGTGGCGCACACAGAGCAGATGGCGGGCCGACGGAGGACGACGGCGTAGAGGTCCAGAGGCGGGCCCAGAGAGGGGCCAAGGCAGCGCATGGAGGAGGCGGCGTTGAGGGCCGGGAGGCGGCGGCGCCGGGAGGAGGCCCCGGGTGAGGCGGCACAGGGGGCGCAGAGGCATCAGCAGCCGGGTGGCGTGGGCGCAGGCGCGGATGGGGGGAGGCGAGCTCCAAATCGGCAGAAAAGAGGAGAGGTGGGGAGGAGGAAAAGAAGAAATGGAGGAAGAGGATAAGATATTTGGGGGAAGGAGATAAGATAGAGAGAGAGAAGAGTGAATTAGGCAATTAGCCAGGCCGTCGGCCAAACGTGAGTGGAGAGAGAGAGATTAGGAGTAAAAAGAGAGAGGAAATGAATGGCCAGGAGGCATCCGGCCAAAAAAAATTGAGAAAAAATATAAAATAAAATATAAGGAAGAGAGAAATTAAGCACGAACGATTAAATATGTCTTTCTATTGTATAATCGGGTATGTTATGTAGTTATGTTATGATCGACTATCGAGTATATTTTCATTGTAGATGAAAAAACTATGCTTGTTTAGATTTTATGAATGTTTTGACAAGATTAATTATTTACGTATTTTCATTAATTTTGGATGTATAGTTTAAGGGTTTTTATGTTCCGATAAATATTCGTAACCGTATTCATTTCGATTTGTATTCGATCTGTATCTGTATTCGATGTTATTCGTATCTGTATTCGTATTCGAGTTATTCGCATTCGTATCTATATCTGAAAAAATATGAAAACAAATATGGTAGAGATATTATCCGATCCATTTTCAGCCATACTAGCTTCCTTTTGTGAGAATGGGGCTCCAGCCTTCCAGGTGCCTGTGTTTTGCTCAGGAAAAAAAACTCCATAGACTAATTCGAACTTGGTCTGCACAGGCCAGTGTTTGATTTTCTTGATTTGCAACTTGCAAGAGATAGTTTTGACTTTTGACTTCTGTAACACCCCATTTTCAAAGCCTAGTGAAGTTGTGTTGTGTCAAGCTTATGTTAATGAAAAAGGCTTTACTCCCAGATTATTGGTTCTTGGTGTTTTCCAAAAAGAAAATTTCAAAGTTTGCAAAAGTAAATTAAAACAAAAACCTTGTTTTATCTTCAACCAAGCATTTCAAATTAACCTGTTAAAAAAAATCTAGAATTAAATTGTTGCTTCAAGAAAACTTAGAAGGAGGCTTGAGTTAAATTTCTAAGAGAAGAAAGAGAGGAGCAACAGCTGCAAATGAGTTGGAGCCCCCTTCGGTTTTCCTGGCGGCCACGCCCTCCTTTTCCCTGGTGGACCGAGCGCCTCCCCTCCTGCCCAGACCGTGCCGCCGCTGGCCCCCTCCGCCCCCAATCCACGCCGGGGGAAGCTACGACGCCGACGCCCTTGCCTTCAGCGCCGCCCTCGTCTTCAGCACCACCCTCTCCCTCAGCGCCCGACAGCAGTAGACCTTGGACACGCCACTCCGCCCTCTCTTTTAGCACCGTCCGGCCAGCCCTCGCCGCTCGCCGTCCCCCACCCGAGCTACGCCGCCGTAGTCCTTCGTGGGCCCCACGGGTCCCGTCGGCCGTAGCCCCCTTGGTCTTCGGTGCCGCGCCCGCACTGTGGCCGCACGGCGGTGACGCATCCACGTGCATGGCGCCATGCCGCCTTGCCCCCTCCCCTCGGCGCCTCACTCCTCCCCCGGCCTCTATAAAAGGCGTCGGAGCCTCATCGCCGTTCATCCCCACCGAAGCTTGCAGCCGCCCCCATCTCCAGCAAGCCGCCGGCATCGTCTTCGTTGCCATCCAGCCCACTCCCGCCGCCAGCCCGCCCTGCTCCACCCCGGCCCCGATTGACGCCTCAGGTAAGCTCCAAGTAGCCCATTGAAGCTTCTCGGGTAAGGAATCATACCCGAACAGCCCGAGCCGCCGGCGCCCTTGCTTCCCTGGCTTGGCCGCCGCCTAGCTCGCGGCTCCGCCGCCGAGCCTGCTCCGGCCAACCCGCGCCCTCCCCGAGGGGCTCGCCGGCCCGCGCAGCCCCCAGGTTGCCGCCGTGGCCTCCCCGCCGCCGGCCGGCTCCATCTCCCTCACGGCCGGATGAGTAGAGGAGAGAGGAGGGGATTTATTTGCCTCTGGACCGGGATGACCGAAGTCAAAGAAGTCAATCCGGCTTTGCTTTGTCCCGGGCCCCACCTGTCGGCAGCCCCCTCTCTCCCCTTTTATTTCCGGAATTTTCAGGCTTTTGAAACTTTAACACGTGATAACTTCTTAACCATAACCCCGAATTTAATGAAACCAGTTTCTAAATTTTTATAAAATCAAGATCTTTCTAATGGTTCTATGTTGGTTCAGTTTAGAGTTTATTTGAATTTGTTTATTTTTTTTATTTGATGTTTATTCCGTGCTCGCTCTTTTGTTGTTTTTCCGGTTCTTCGTCCGAGTAGAGTTCGAGGACATGAACGAGCCCCCGATCGAAGCAGCACCAGACCACCAAGCTCTTGATCCAGGCGAGTCAACACTTGACCATGTTGAATTCCTATGTTTTAAATGAATTATGTTGCTTTAAAGTATTCAAATTGCATGCGTTATTTTATGTATAATAGTTTACCGATTTTCCTTAGTTAATGGACCACCTTGCTTTATTAGCACTATGTAGCTACTCCACTCCTTGAAATCATCGATACCCCTACCATTGTCGCCTTAGGTAATACTAATAAATGAAATTTTACAAGATAAGCTACATTAATAATTGCTAGGCAAGTCCGGTAAGTTCTCAGGACATTAGCTGCCCTGATCATACTTTCTCAACGAATAAGTTGTTTTGGGGCAATCATGGGATGTACATGATTGGTAGTTTGTATAAAGATTATCTTATGCTTCTCAAAACCCTACAACTTGCTCCCCTGTCCGGGCGGATGGTAAGAGTGGATGGTGGAGGTAACAATTGGGTTGCGGAAGCCCGTCTGGACAATCTAAGGACTTAATCCTGTGTCGGCCTCTCCATGTAAAACAGTACAAACCACAAGCCGGCAAACTGTAGGTATGACTAAATAATTTGCATTCGCCAAGAAGAGGAGCACTGGGGAACCCATGATTTTCATCGCTGGACGCAAACCGTCTTGGATGGATCATGTCGCCGGATAGAGGCGGGCGCAAGAGGGGGTCTAGCTGGGGGCCAAAGGGGTTTTCCTGTAGACGAAACCTTAGCAAGTGCTAGTCTTTACTAGATGCATTGTAAAGGTTATGTGATCGCCCGGTTGACCTGCATGTCTAAGGAAACGTGCGGAGTATAACGATTGGGTTATCTCTTGTGGGTAAAGATGTACCAACTCTGCAGAGTCTAAAACTATTCGAATAGCCGCGCTCGCGGTCAAGAGCAGACATGGAAACTTCCTCGAGTTAGTTCTATTTATAAAAATCTCTTGGGGTGGGAACCGAAAACTAAGTGGAGGGAAGTACTCCATTTTGTTGGATTTTTCCTGGAGGGACGTACTCCAGTGTTAGTAGTTAGGGTGGATGTAGCCCAGTAGCCAAAAATTAGCATTGGTGGGTGGAACCATGAAATCGGTGGATGGAACCAACTACAATATACTTATTGCACATTTACAAACACTTTTGCATTATCACAAATCTGCTAAGTCATAGGGTTTTAATTATGTATTTGTCCAATATCGCTTTGTGCAACTAAAATAAACCCCAGCCATATGTTGTCAAGCCATGCATTTTATACTATTGCATCCTGTGTGTTGGCTCGCGGAGCACGTTGAATTGTGCTCACCCTCGCTCTTCAACCCCCCATATTCAGAAGCTGCGAATCAAGAGCACTACGCCTACTGCGTGGACCAGGATGCCGAAGGGAATGATGACGGTGGATATTAGAATAGGCATCGGTAGCCTTGCCGCTTGTTTCAGTCCGGTTGACCAGGCTAGTTTTGGCGGGTGCCTCCGTTATTAATCAGGTCTCTGGTTAATAGCGATGGTACCCGAGTAGGCCCAGTCACTTGCCTGTGGCGAGTTGTGCCCCTACGCTTATGTACGTTTCCGCTTCCGCTCTTTATGTATCGTAAGACATTTGGCCTGACGGCCCTATTGTAACCTCGGCCCGACGTGGTCTATTTTAAAACTCTGGTATTGTAATGTATGGTTTTGTCTGTATGAAATGATGCAGCGTTGTATCTGTGAGCACTATCTACTGATCCAGGGAATAGTGCAGTACTTCACAGAGGATTCCAGGCTAGTAAGCTTGGGGTCCGACAACTTCTGATTGTCTAAACTAGCTGGTAGCTTGACATGGCGGATGCTCCTAACAGGGTTTCACTTGTGATGCTTCAGAGATGTATAAAATGCCTAAACATAAAACTTTAAATTTCTCTTTGCGCACTACAATGTGCTGCATAGCTCAGCTATTGTGCCTCGTCAGTTTAATTTCCTGCTAACCGCTAGAGTTTTATTTACGTCAAGCATGAGTTCCATCGTTAATTTATGTGGATTTTTACTACGATTTTCTAGGATTTTAACAAGTAACCTGTGGATTGTGATACTTAATCTAAATATGCTAGTCAATTATTCTCACTTTTTGGTGCAAAAAAAATATTCTCATTTTTAACAAAAGGACCCCAGAAGATATTTGATGGTCACGAACAAATTGTACGAGGGGCTACAATTGAAATTGCCACGGTTTTATTACAAATACATTCATATTGTTAATGGCATTAGAGTTGTAGTATCTTGCTGCACGATTGCATAGACAATTGATTTGTTAACGCAATGCAAATGATGTGGCATAGTATACAAGAAATTAGGCATTATCCTTAGGGCATGTATCTACTGTTGTCAACTGAAATTTTTGGTGACGTAGAGCAGGTGGAGGGGAGGGGCATAGAGAATTGTGTCGTGTCTCAAACGCAAGAGATCGGTTGAGAACAAGAACATAGGTGAAAAAACACAACTAAAGATTGTATTCGACTGTAGGTTGTCTCTAACACACATTTTGATGAGAAGAGTGCGGAAGGATATATGATAAAAAAAAGATAGACAAAAGGTTACATGGAGTGTATAGAGGTTAGTGCGAAAAAACAAATACATTGTTGTTCGCACTAACCTCGTAGTGGTCAGATTGCTCGGCCGGTCTAAGTGCTTCCTCGTAGTGGTCAGATTGGTCCTGAGGAGTTGAACTCTGTTTGTTTCCGCTCTTTGGTGAGTACTTTGTTGGTAGCTTTTAGTACTAGTAGAATAAAAATTTTAGAATACCTTAATTTGAAGACACCATTCATCCTTCTCTTTGATTACCATGTCAAGTCCAACAAAACTCCAGCACAATGTTGATCGATAATGTATCATAAGCCACAAGTGAGCTCTATGTGGTCTCACAGCATCATAGCATAGAAAACCTCGTACATGTGTTCCGGATAAAGTTAACATTGTATTGCGATAAAATTTCTTCAATACATATAAGCAAGAAATAATTATGGCATATAAAAATGAATGAATACAAGCTTGTTTGGCTGGCATTTGCTAAACATATGGACTATTTGACATATATATTCCGTCCATGTCTACTGTTTGTTGGCCTTCTTCTGGAGCCTGGCCTGGCGTTCCTGTGACAGCATTCGGGCGAAATGCACTAGCTCCTCCTCGTTAGTGCCCCTTTTCATGTCGGGCTCGTTCTTGCCGGTCTCGACGTTCACCTTGCATGCCTGCTTCTTCAGCAGCCCCTTGCCGACGTCAACGAGCCGGTTTAGGTTCTCCCGTGTGGAGACATCGACGGACGCAGTGTTGTCCTTGAGCTCATCGTCCTGGATGCGTAGGTATCGCTTCTCACAGTGCAGCGCCTGGAAGAGCACGGAGGCATGGATGTCGACGAGGTCGGCGCTGGCCTGGCTGAAGCTGTCGATCAGCGGCGTGGTGCCCTTCTTGTAGAGCCACCCGAGGATGCCCCACTTGCTGCTCTCGACGGCGTCGAACTTCTCCTCGATCTTGGCCGAGCCGGTGCCGAGCGACAGGATCATAAACTTTCCATAGTCATCCGGCTTGATCGGGAAGAAGTCCTGGTTGCCCAGCAGGATCTGCTTGCTTACATGGGTCATCGCCAGCAGCGTATGCATGTGTCGAGTTGTCAGATATGGCACACAGTACATGTCTCAAAAGGTCAATTCTGTGTGTATTTTTCATGGATCGTTGCTGACTGTACGCTTATCGAATCGCTGCTGACTATAATATCACAAAAGTATTTTTCATGATAAATCTATGTATTTGATTTTCATATATGTAATTTTAATATTTAAAAAGATATTAATAGCCCAAGTTTTAAAATTTTGGCTACACTTATATCCAATAAATATGTATTTGTGATCGAACGACTACTAAATTCATTCTGTTCGTCGTATAACCTATGTTTGCTTGTGGCTATGCGATGAGTGTGTGGAAATGAATCAGCCACGTGACCTTCCAACTCACTAATAATCCACGTCGTCGATGGTAGCACTGAGCAGTCAGCACACGTGGTCACTTACCGGATTGTTTGTGGCGACTCCTCCGTCGATGAGGTTGAAGGCCCGTGGCTTGCCGTCCTTGTCCTTGGTCTCGAAGCGGTGCCTGGGGAGGTAAGTCAGCGCGGCAGACGTGCTGATGCACACGTCCGACAGGAGAGCGTTCTTGGAGACATCCTCATGGTTCAAAACCGTCAAGATAATACCAAAAACCGTTAGGTTAAATATCCCTAACGGGTTCCCGTCAGGCAAAACCCCTTAGGGCTGGCTGGTCAGGGAAATTCAATTTGGGTGACGATTACCCGTCAGGGAATATTAACCTGACGGTATTACCCGTCAGGGAAATTTAACCTGACGGTCGGTTAATCGACCGTGAGAAAAATTGATTTAACCTGACGGTACTAACCGACCGTGAGGAAAATTGATTTAACCTGACGGTACTAACCGTCAGCAAAATTGGCACAAACTACTAACAAATTATAACAAATTTGTTCAGCTACGAAATTGATATCAATGTCGCCACTGCAGATTCACAGAAGGCAGAAGCACATATGCGTCTTATTCTGCTCACAAAATAAGCGTTCAAAAATGCACATTATACAAGAGGAAGAAGAAATAGAAATTACTGCAGAAGTGTATTCTGTACATAGATTTCAAACTAGTTGTGCAAGGTTGACGCCACACACAAGCCAATCACATAAATTATGATATGGTACAGGTAACTGCCCCCAAATCACTCCCTACATCTTTCACCTAATCGTCAATCTATAAAGCCATCAACTTGAAGTATGGTGCTCCATTTATAATGCTGATTACTTGGCAATCAGACCAATAGATTGACCTGCCAGAAAATAAAATAAACAAAGTTATTTAACAATCAGCAATAAAATTGTATACACTATTGCTGATCAGATTGTATAATACCCCATCATAGAGGAAGGGCTTATTTCTTGCATTTTCCCAAGCCCTAGATACGCTGTGGTGCTTTCCTTAGCAGCTTCACATTCCCAGTTATAGAACAAGAAATGCATCATCAGTAAATGACAGCTATCAAATGAAAGAGGCAACAAATCACATAAAGAAGCATGTGTAAAAGAGAACAATTCTTGTCTACCTTTGAAGACCTTCCTCAATCCCTCTTCAAGTTAATGACCTTATAAAATGCATCCCAAGTGCACCACCCAAACTACCCAAGTTTGCGAGGATCGACAATTGTGATGAATTTAAACAAGACTTGTGAAAAACAAAATGCAACTAAGCCATTTCTACATAGAACAAAAAAAATTATAACATTGTGATTATATTAGGATGTGGATTACCAGAATTTGAAAAGGAAGCTTCTGAAGAAAGAGCCAATCTCTTGTTTATCTCTTGCTGCCTTGATAATTCTTTCTCCTCACCTAGATTCTCTTTGCAATGTGCCGTGAACCTTTATTATGCATCTGTTCATTCAAATGCAATAACAATCAAAGAATCACGTGGTCACGACTCGCAATGTTCAACAAGACGAATCACAAAAGAGGTGCATAACAAAGAACCGGTCCCAGGTTTCTGATCACCAAATATACTTCCTAAGGAAGCACTCAACAATAAATCCATGCACAATGCGCTATACAGAGCTTTTTAGCCCAAAGGACCAACTTGGGCCCCAATTCCTTTCATCAACAAAGAAAGTGCACAGTGTGCTCTATAGAGCTATATGACCATATGACTAGAGTTTTTAGGGAAAAAAAACTGACCGACACAAAAGTGACACGCAAAAATGCACCAATGGTTCACATAGCATTTTTTTAATATATATTCATGTCAATTCAGGAACTTCCACAAAACAGCTTCATGAACAAGATTTTACATGGTCCCTTGAGGCCGGGATTATCCTAGACGCTAACCTAACAACGACAACGATTGTGGCACATAATTTCAATATGATGGAATAGCTTCAAATCACACACGACAGAATAGCTTCGCAGCGCTAATCTTTTCATTAAAACATCTATTTCATATTACACAAGAGATGTCACTAGAGGCATATGGCCACTGAAACCACACAATAATTAGTAATGGCGTGATTCGATCGCCCAAATCATGGCAAATTAGTAATGCAGGCCACACAATAATTGATTAGTGCAACCCACGAGCCAACAACGCATCGGTTGAAAACACACTGTATCATGAACCACGAGCTATCTCTATCCATCAGATAATTTTATTACCTAGAAGCTTAAGTAAAGGAGGAATCGGGACTTAGGGAGATGGGTGCTTGCTTACGGAGAGCACGAGCGGGGAGTCGAGGCGGCGCTTCCGCTGCTGCGCGTCACGCGCCCAGCTGTCGCCGCCGAACACGCTCATGCCGGCTTCCTCGTTGCCACTGCAGCTGCTGGGAGGAGGAGGTGGTATCTGGTCCGCACCGTTACCGCCGTGGTGCCCACACCGTCCCCTCAGATCTAGCACACCTGCACACCGGCGGATCGGAGGAGGCGGGCGAGCGGATGGGGCGGAGGAGGCGAGCGAGGGGATGGGGCCTGCGGATCGGAGCAGGCGGGCGAGGGGCGATGGGGCAGAGGAGGCGGGCGAGGGGGGCGGATCTGCGGAGGCGGGGAGGGGGCGGCGGGGAGGCCGGGAGGGGGCGGCGGGGGGAGAGGGAGGGGGAGGAGGGGGGCGGCGGGGGGAGAGGGAGGAGGGCGGTGGGGGGGCGCAGCTGGGGGAGGGAGAGGGAGGAGGGGGCGGGGGGGATCTGCGGAGGGCGACCGGGGGGGCGCAAGCTGGGGGAGGGAGAGGGAGGAGGGGGCGGCGGGGGGAGAGCGAGGCTGCAGCCTGCGAGGGGGAGGAGGGCGGCGGAGGAGCCGGGCGAGGGGATGGGGAGGAGGAGGCGCGGGTTGGGGCGGAGGAGGCGCGCGAGGGGTTGGGGAGGAGGAGGCGGGCGAGGGATGGGGGCGCGCGGCTGTTGCGAAAACTGGGTCTTAGGGTTTCTTGGAGTGCTGCACGAAATTAGCGAGCGGGCTGGATCATAAACCTCACGAGTATGGACCGACAGGAAAATGTATTTTTGCGACGGTGATACGTGGGCCCGTCACAAAAATTAATATCCCTCACGGTCTATGCGGGCCCGTCAGGAAAAATAGTTTATTTCCTTGGCGGCTTAAGGAGCCCGACAGGAAAATGTATTTTTGCGACGGTGATGCGTAGGCCCGTCACAAAAATTGATATCCCTCACGGTCTATGCGGGCCCGTCAGGAAAACTAATGCTCGTGAGGGATGATCCGTTTTCTAGTAGTGTAAAGACAATGCACTATAAACACTATCTCTATATTATATCTAGATAATGTGGATGCACACGTTTCATGACTTATGTCTGCGCATCCAATAGACGGTCTCCTCATGATATTGTCAATGTGAACCATGGGTAGGCTAACAATTGACATGTGGGCACCTCATTATTGGATTGTGTGTGCCCTTTCCAGCATGTTCCAAGAGGAGCGGCACTAAGTCACCACATGACACTTCTCGAGTTCCTAAAATGAATATATCAAATGCATGTGTAAGATCGGTGGTCGGCTAATAGAGGGGGGGAGGGGTGAAAGAGCTTCTAACTTTATGTGTGTGTGCACATAAGGGTATGGATTAGTCCTATCTTGCTAGTTTAGCATGAAAAGCACCAACATATAAATCCATAGGCACCATTGGTAATAACCTCCGGCTAATCGTTTGCGCAAAGCAAGGACAAAAACATAAGCAGGTTGTTACGTGTGCGTGGTTTATCCATAACGAGGTTAGGCCTATAAGTCGGTTTGAACCCTAGGGCGTTACAGAAAGAGAATACAAACCATACAAGAACTTTCACAACTTTTAAATCAAAGTTCCAAAACGCATGCAACTTAGATTAGGGCAAGATCAAAAACTAAGGAATCTAAGACATGAATGGATCTAATAAGAACTTTTCAAAGTTGGGACCTTTTCACTTCCAATGAAGAGGGGAACTAAAACCGGGCTAGAACCAAAAACCAAGATTAAGAGTAGCTAGTAAGAGGATTCAAATCAATATGGCTAAGAATGATTTTCCACACATTCTAGCGCCCCATATCCCAACAAGAACCAAACCAAAAACCCCTTGAAATGAGAAACCCTAATTTGCACCCCTCTCAACCCAAAACCGAGCAATTTTAAGACCTTACTTCAAACATGCTAAATGGATGGGAAATGAGCTTTGGAGCCTACACCATATTTTACATGTCCTGGGACAAAGCTTGATTAAGAAGAAAAGGCAAGAACACAACCAAATAAAAAATTCCACATAAAAAACAAAAGCGCTCTTTCTCACACACAACCTAAACATAGGATAATTTCTCTCAAGGCTTAGGATGGAGTCGTACCTCTCATCCTCTATATATAGTGGAGGCTAAGCATACCACTTTCTCATGAACCCTAATACATAATGGGCACCTGTTAAGCCCCTAACAAACGGGTTTCATTCACTCAATACACATATGTATGCTTTTCAAAGCGCATGACCACTTGAAGCTCAGATATCCAAATTCATTTTATCTTTCACCTTCCTTGACCTAAACTGTTTCCATTTTTGCTACGGTTTTGTCACATAAAGCTTTTTCAACATTTGGCACATTACCAAAATGCCCTTCACCTTGTCTTTTCCATTCGTTCACTTTGAAGCAATCCGCATGCTTCGACACTTAGCCTTGATGCTCCAATGCTTGACACATTGTCATCAAGTATCACCTGCTTCCAGATTCCACTAGACCGCCACTACACTTGAACCGGCTAGAGTCCCTTAGCACACCATATTCTCTAACTTGTCTCCCCATGGTCCTTGTCTTCCTTCATCCTTACTTGAGCCATATGACCTCACACAACAATCATAACCATTATGGGTCTAAACTCTCCTAGCTTACTCCTGGTCTCCTCACCGTTGACCATCATCATCCTCCAAAAATCCTAGGTTTGTGATAATTTCAATAAGGTGTGTGTAAAATTTTAAATCATTTAGAGATGTATTTTAGAGATTGCACCATTTTTTTTTGTTTTGGTTCGGACTAATCTATAGTTCTGAGATTAGGGGCGGTGTCAGAACGTCACTAGGCCTACGGTCCAACCGAAGTCCAATCGGACCAGCTATCTCCAATAGTTAGACTACTCGGCCGGTCTAATCGCTTCCTCGTAGTGGTCAGACCAGCCCTGAGGAGTTGAACTTCATTTGTTCCGCTCTTTGGTGAGTACTTTGTCGGTAGCTTTTAGTAGCTAATAGAATGAAAATTTTAGAATACCTTTTTTGAGAGGTTAAATTTGAAGACATCATTCATCCCTCTCTTGATTACCATGTCAGGTCCAACAAAACTCCAGCACAATGTTGATCGATAATGCATCATAAGCCACGAGTGAGCTCTATGTGGTCTCATAGCATCATAGCAGAGAAAACCTCGTACACGTATTCTGGATAAAGTTAACATTGCATTGCGATGAAATTTCTTCAGTACATATAAACAAGAAATAATTATGGCATATAAAAAATGAATGAATACAAGCTTGTTTGGCTAGCATTTACTAAACATATCGACTATTTGACATATATATTCCGTCCATGTCTACTGTTTGTTGGCCTTCTTCTGGAGCCTGGCCTGGCGTTCCTGTGACAGCATTCGGGCGAAATGCACTAGCTCCTCCTCGTTAGTGCCCCTTTTCATGTCGGGCTCGTTCTTGCCGGTCTCGACGTTCACCTTGCATGCCTGCTTCTTCAGCAGCCCCTTGCCGACGTCAACGAGCCGGTTTAGGTTCTCCCGTGTGGAGACATCGACGGACGCAGTGTTGTCCTTGAGCTCGTCGTCCTGGATGCGTAGGTATCGCTTCTCACAGTGCAGCGCCTGGAAGAGCACGGAGGCATGGATGTCGACGAGGTCGGCGCTGGCCTGGCTGAAGCTGTCGATCAGCGGCGTGGTGCCCTTCTTGTAGAGCCACCCGAGGATGCCCCACTTGCTGCTCTCGATGGCGTCGAACTTCTCCTCGATCTTGGCCGAGCCGGTGCCGAGCGATAGGATCATGAACTTTCCATAGTCAGCCGGCTTGATCGGGAAGAAGTCCTGGTTGCTCAGTAGGATCTGCTTGCTTACATGGGTCATCGCCAGCAGCGCCTGCATGTGTCGAGTTGTCAGATATGGCATACAGTACATGAGTGTCTCAAAAGGTCAATTCTGTGTGATATTGTAAGGCAATTTTAGATTGACATGTCCAACAAGCTATTTGATGTGATGACTTTTGTTTTGTTTGACAAGTAAATTCAGTCTAGATTTCAGATCGCTGCTGACTATACGCTAACCGGATTGTTTGCGGCGACTCCTCCGTCGATGAGGTTGAAGGCCCGTGGCTTGCCGTCCTTGTCCTTGGTCTCGAAGCGGTGCCCGGGGAGGTAAGTCGGCGCGGCAGACGTGCTGATGCACACGTCCGACAGGAGAGCGTTCTTGGAGACGTCGTTCTGCGCCTGTTACATATATGTAAATTTCATGTAAGTGCGTGTTATCGATGAGCGCGTCGTGTATTTGCTTGGGACGTACATCGTATCTGGAGAAGATGGTGGGCTGGAGGAGCTTGATGTCGAAGGTGGGGATGACGATGTTTTGGAGCGCCTGGCTGACTCGCGTCTCGCCGAGCAGCTTCTGCACGATCGAGTGGAGGTACTTGCCGTTGTACTTTGGCCCCATCATGCTCTTCAACAAGCCTATAGGTCCGTTGCTGCACAACATGTACAAGTTAATCAATTTCTACTAGGTTATGCTTATATGCCGACCTGAATTTTGTGCCAACAAGCTCATTAGTCATTGCTCCCTCCGGTCACAGAATATTGATATACAAAGTTTAGAAAGCTCGGCTTTATGTAACAAAAAAAATGTCTGTTTTTTTGTGACGGGAGAGAGCAGTAATCGATAGGTTGTAATCCTCACCAGACGGGAGGGAAGATCTTTGGGCAGTGCTCGAGGTAGAAGTTGTTGATGTCCTTGGCGGCGAAAAGCGGGCGGTCCTTGGCGTTGGGCGCCGTGAGCATCGCGGTCACCAGCCCTCCGGTGCTCGTCCCGGCGATCACGTCGAAGTAGTCTGAGATCCTTGCATCCGGTCCATCTAGCTCCTATAGACAGAAACACACCCCGAACAATAACCCATTAGAATGGTGCATCAAAACGGACTGCATGCCTAGATGCATCACGCGTAATATGCAAGCAGGATGATATATATGTGGGAACTCACCTGGAGCTTCTCTTCGAGGAAGGCCAGGATGGTGCCTGGGATGATGCCGCGGACGCCGCCGCCGTCGATGCTCAGCACGGTGACGATGTTCCCGTAGGACGGCGGCGGGGACTTCAGGGACCCGTTGCCGTTGAGCTCCGGAACGTGCATGGGCGCCATGGCTTGCTACGACCTCAACGCTAATTAACTAGCTAGCTAGCTGCCTAGACCTGCTAAAAACAAAGACCTGCGTGCGATCCTTCCTCTTTACAAAGGGCTAGCTTGATTGGTTCGCTTGTCTCTGGCAGTTCGCTTTCGATCGCTCTGGCGTTCTTGCACTTTGTGATGTGGCTAGCCTGATGCGCTATATTTATAGTGGAAGCTTACAGAGAACTCGGAGTTGCACCGATCACTACGAAATGGTCGCATAATATCGCACGCAGCTCGTAGTGCACTGCCCCGTGCGCGCGCGCGCGTCAAAAGTTGAAGTGGTCGAGCGGCCAAACACGCGGGCAGGGATCCAGCGAACCTGACCGCACCACACACCATCAGATCAGTTCAAAGGTCGAGCACGAGCACGAGCGGAAATATGCACAATACTTTAAACTTTATCCATATGAACCTGACCCGTGAAACTTTATCCATAGACCATCGGTGTTTCCTTGGTCAGTAGTCATCGGTACAGATGGATCTATGTATACGTACGTAATATAGCGTATAAGAATTATTTCTCCTCCACGAAAATGCGTGGAAAGCTCGTGTGTCGTCGTCGAGGAAGAAATTAGCCTCCTTTTGTCAGAATGGAGACGAGATACAAGTTGTTTCCATGTTTAGATGACTAAGAGGGTGATCGTTTCGGCTTTTTTCGGCTTCAGCTTCTAGCTTCAGCTTTTTTTTCACTATTCACTACACTATCCACTAACTCAGCTACAGTGTTTTTTCAGCCAGCTACAGTGTTTTTTCAGCTAAAAGCCAAAAGCCATCGCTATTCCAATCACCCCCTAAATAGAAATTTTCTTATTTCTCTTTATGCAGTTGTGCACTAGCAGCCAAAATGTGTGGCGACTGGCGAGACGCTTCCTACATACACAAGAATTCCAGTGATATGGCCTGATCAATGTACTTACTGTTCATCTCTACTTATTGTAACAGTTTGTTAACGTCTATCTGGAATGCAAAAATTTTTAGGGAGCGACTAGTGCCAGACATACATTGGGAATTGTCATCATACGCATGGGCGCAACGTGTCTTGACAATATATGCAACAAAAAAATTGACATATGCAATAGAAGTACTTTGATCTCGAAAAATAGGGAGGGGTGATCCAATTTCTTGTCAAAATTCACTTAAAAATTATAGATCCCATTTGTATATATAGATATACTTGTAAAACTAGCATGGAAGTTTGAAAAAACATTAATCGACGATGTTATAAGCTTTGCAACATTTTGAAAACACATATGTAACAATTTGGGAGGACACGTGCAAAACAATAACTCGGAGAAAACACATTGCATCTAACGATTGGAACAAAAAAAATCAAATATTTGTAGGTTAAAAATCTCAATGTTGTAATTGTTCTGCTAATTGTTATATACGTGAAATCAAAATATTAGAACAAAAAAATGCAATAACCAAAAAACAAATTCACAACAAATTATAATAGATCTTGCAATAAACGAAAAAAGGGGCTACAACATAGTTGACAAATACATGCAATAACCTCATCATAGGAAGCTTATGCATGGAGATCGACGTGTAGTTGAGCTGTCCTCTGCTTACTATCCGCAACACTTCCTCCTCCTACCGCTCCACAGAGGAGAGGCATCTACTCCGGATGAATCTAACTGGATCCATAGCCATTCTAGAGTATGAGCGGGGCGACCTCGAACCATGAACCGACGGCAAAGCTTGTTATGCTAGGTGGAATATTAGTGAAGTAGGGGTGGAGCTCTCTTGCAGTGGAGGTGCTTATTGCTCTTTGCTCTTGCTGGTTATTTGGGAGCAGAAGAGAGAAAGCTTCAAACAGGTTGTGGACTCTGATGAGAAGATAAGATAAGGAAGAAGAAATAAGTGGAAACAGTTGAAGGGGCGATGGAAGACACGTACGTCCGATGCATGGGCTTCTCATAGGCCATGGGTTTAAGTTGCTAGCGCCTGATTGATCGGACATCTAGTTATCAGCAATACCCAAAATTTTAAGATTTCTAAAAAAAAATTAGACAATTCTTACGAATTTATCACGTTGCAAATAGGAATTTATAATTTAGTTTTACACGATTTTTATGCAGGAGGCGCACTTGGCAGCCTTTGGCCGGCCGGACGCCGGCAGAGGTTTCCGTAGGAAATTAATTGTCAGTACGAGAAGTATTGTCCTTTGCTTTAATTTTTCTCCCCGTACAGTTTCCGGAGATCCAATGCCGACCGACCAAAGTAGATAGGCATAAGTGGAGCGACGCTAATGGCCACGCACGCGCAGTAAAATTCAATTGCGCGGGCGTGCTAATCGCTCGGACGGCGTCCGCAAACCGAACTATCGGTCGCTGAATCGATGGCATATTCAACGTGGTCGTGTCAATCGATTTGATTGGTGGATTATCATATTCAGAGACAAGGTAGACGCTGAATCCATGGCACATTCAACGTGGTCATGTCAATCGCTTTGATCGGTAGATTATCATATTGATGGACAAGATAGACGCTGAATCCATGGCATATTCGACGTGGTCGTGTATTCCAGATACGCATCTTTGTCCCCTGTCTCGAACATATCCAAATAATTCTACTAGTGACCAATTCCTGTTGTTTTTTTAAACTTCGTTGAACATTTTAAACTTCCCTATGAATACGATCACATTTTCTGCGTGGCACCTACTTTTATATATATATATGAAAAATACTTTCTACATCCGGGTGTAATTACACCCACCTCTAATATACCACCTAAACAAATTTAAAATATTCCTTTATCGCTTTGGATATACTCATATACTAATTATAAGGTATTTCAATGTGAACTATATGAAAAAAATTGCAAGAGAATCCATAGTTTTTAGCGTATTTTGTAAATACCTTCATATACGCACATAAAAAGGAGTATATCTAAAAAATATACATACCACTTCTAAAAAATTGTTCATACCACTTAGATGATCTTAAATACTCGTATACTATACGTACATACTCTTCGTTCGCGAAATACTCCCTACGGTATGAGATACGACATATGGTGTAATTACACCCGGGTGCAGAAAAAAAGGCTTTTTATATATATAAGGGGAGGAGACACAAGTGCTAGGGTTTGAGGATATTGGCTAAGTCTTTTGGTGGTTAGCTCTTCCTCCCTCCCATGGGAGATAGGTTAGAGAGAGACTTAAGATATTAGGGTTAGGGTTCCTTGGGTTAGAGCTTGTGTGTGTGCTATAGTCTTAGAGCTCTGCCATCCTAAGGGATTGCCTGTAAAACATATATTTTCAAGTGAAATAAACATCCAAACTTTACCCAAGTGAGTTGTGCCATGAATCCCCTTATGTGCTTTTGATTTTCTTGTTTGGATTACTCTTCTCTTGACCTTTTTTTGGTGCCAAGGACATATAAGAGGTAGAGATATCTCCTAGAGACATGATCCCATCTATCTAGGCATAATTTAGTGGAAGTTCTTGAGAAAACCCAATTTTTGCTTGATTTTGGTCTCTTCGAGCAATTTCTTGATCCAAGAATTTTTTGTTTGATTTCTTCAGTGTTCTAACTTGTTGTGATATGTGAAAATATATCTAGATCCATCTTGATCATCATCCACCCATGAGCAAATTATATTCACTGATTTTGGTTTTTGATCGATTTCGGTGCAACCTTCCTTCAAACTGAAAAAAGTCTCAATTTTGGCCATGATTTTCATAATCATTTATTGGAATAGGTTCATAATACCCTAGAGAAGATTCCTACAAAATTTCATATCATTTGGATCTACGGATCAAAAGTTTCATCGATTTTAGTTTTTTAAATCATGCTGAAAATACTATTCATCCTGATTTTACTGCAGCAGAGGTAGTACCACGGTTATTGTAGCAAACGGTAGTACCGCAAATACAATGGTGGTAGTTTTATTTTTGCTGATGTTTCTTAGATTTTTAGTGTTTCGAATCGCTAGTTTTTAAGGTAGCTTTCCATTCTAATCTTCAAAACTCTATAGCTGTTGAAGTGAAGGATTGGTGAATATTTAGAGAAAATTTTGAAGGCAACATTTACCCCCTCTATCGGACCCAGATTTAGCAAATCTAAATTCTCTGTGAATACTCTGCACTATTCCCTAGATCAATAGATAGTACTCATAAGTACATAACTCATTCATAGTTTAAAAAATCCACATCAGGATTAGTTTTACATAGGGCCGACAGGCCAAATGATTATATTACCAAAAGATAGCGGAAACTGGAATGGGAAGACACACCCCTTCACAGGCAGTAACTAAGACAACCCAAGTGGAACCAATATTAGTTAGGCTCTAACCAATATTGGATCCACTCAATAGTTAGAGCGGTCGACTAGACTATGAGGAGAGGCTAGACTACTATGCCCTATACCTAATTGCCATCGTTTTCTCCTCCGTTGTTTCTTTGGTCCTCATAGAATGCATATTGATCTTGATTTTCAAATTCTGGGGAGTTGAGAGCGAGGGTGAGCACATACAACCGTGTTCTGCGAGCCAACATATAGAATGCATTAATATAAGATGCAAAGTTCAAAAAAAGTGTCTTAGTTTCTTTTATTTTGCGAAAAGCAACATTTGTAAATATTATTAGTAAAATTCTCTATAACCTAGCATTTCAACAAATCATGTGTTTCATTCAAAGCTATGCAATAATTATAGTGTAGATGATTCCATCTATCAATTACATGGTTCCATCCATCAATGCTAAATTTTGACTACTAGGTTACATCCACCATAGTTAACATCATTGGAGTACATCCCTCCAGGAAAAATTTAAATAGAAGTACATCCCGTCAACTTATTTTCTCCCTCTCGCAAAGGTTTGTAAATAGAATTAACTCAAGAAAGTTCCCATGCATGCCCTTGACCATAGGCATGGCTATCTAAACAGTTTATACTCTGCAGAGATTATACATATTTACTCACAAGAGATAACACAATTGCTATATTCCGCATGTTTCCTTTGACATGTAAACCAAGAGGATTACCACATAGCCTTTACAATGCACCTAACGAAGGATTGCACTCGCTAAAGTTTCATATGGGAGAAGAGCTATATTCGCCCCATCCAAACCCCCCTTGTGCCACACGACGGCTTAAACCAGCGACAGGACCCGTGTCCACAACGGCTTAAACCAGTACCACGACTCATGGGTCACTCCAATGGTGATTTCTCCTACTGGCGATGCAAATTAGTTAGCCATGCCTATAGTTTGCCAGCTTGTGGTAGTACTGTTTTACATGAAGAGGTTATCACAGGATTAAGTCCTTAATTTGTCCAGGTGGTGCATACCACAAACCACAAATTCTCGTGTTACATCCACATTAACTTCTCTTACCATCCGTCCAAATAGGTAAAGCAAGTTTTTAGGGTTTCAAGAAGTATAAGATAAGTTATATCAAAGTATCAGTCATTTACATCCCATGACTGTCCCAAACAAGATTTTATGTTTAAAAGAATGATGTTCAAGGCAACTAAGGTTCTTGCTTTGACTCAAGTAGCATGGCTTTTAGTAAAGACTTATAGCTATTTATGTTTAGACATAGAACCTATAGCGACAAAGGTTATGAGTTGATTAAATCATCAAGGATGGCATAGCTATGTACAGCTAACGTAATAATTTGGGTAATAGCTATCCTACCAGTAACATACATTTGTACATGAAATAGTGCATGCATAATTGTATAATTTAAACAAACTTAATTTTCATAAAAACATAGTATCAAAATGTAGACTCGCCTGTGTCTTGGGTTGGAAGGTCCTGCAGGTTTTGTGGTGCGCCGACTTGTGGGTCGGAGGCATCCTCGAACTCTACTCGGAGGGAGACGCTAAGAGGCAAACAACACATAGGAAAGCAAATAAATATACCCAAATAAAATTCAAATGAACTCTAAACTAAACAAAACCACAACTAACAAAAAGAGCTTCAATTGAGAAAATTTTAGAAACAAATCCTACTAAATTTTGATTTACGATGAGGGAAAACGAGCTCTTCAAATTTTACTTTTAGGAAAAATACCCAAGATTAAGAGAGGAGAGAGAGTTCTCTCTCCGACATGTGGGCCTATGGGGGTTCAAGTTTGGACTATACGAGCTTTTGGGATGTTCGAATCGTTCGATCAGCACTTCAGACCATCCAACCCTTTGTGAGAAAGTTTGGACCATCTGAACGGCCGAGACGGGTGGAGCCGTCCGATTAGCGAAGGGCTGTAAGAACCATGCAATCACTCTAGGAAATGTTTGGACTATTCGAACCGCTAGAGCGTGTGAGCCGTTTGATCAACAAAGGTTGGTTCGGATCGTTCGATGGCATGTTCGGACTGTCAAAACAGAGGTGACATACGGGTCATCCGATCAATGAAGGTTTAGTTTGGGCTGTCCGATTGCCGATTCAGACCGTCTGAATGGCGGAGCACCTATTAGGAGTGTCCGAAAGGTTGCCTTCATCGACATAGGGCTCACGCCTCCTTCATCGGCAACGAAAGGGCTCACCGCCGGCGATAGGGGTGGTGGCCGAACGTGAGCATTTCAGAAATGAAATGCTTAAGCCTAAACACACGTTCGAGCCCAATCTCGCTAAATACTATGGTGGTGGTGATCGGCGGTGGCCATGGGCGACGGCGGAACAGAGGATTGGTGCGGTGGCGATCTACTTACCTAGGAAGCAATTAAAAGGGAAGGGAGCTACTGGGGAGTGACAGTAACTCACTGAAAAGAGGAGCAGGGTTCGGGGAGCCCTGAGGCGGGCTGGTGACAATGAGCTCAAGCGGTGGAGGTGAGTTATCGATGTCGGGGAAGAGAGGGCATTGGAACTTCGAATTGGTGCCGGGGTCGTCTTCACCATACAGCGAGGAGGCTTTTGCCGAAAGGAATTGACAGGTGGTGGTCGGAGCCGCTAATGAGGGAAAGTGGCCAGAGTTGAGAGAGAAGTAGGCTTCGGCAAGCTGCAGAGAGAAAGAGTTCAATTAGGCTTCACAAAAGCGTCAGGGGAGTAATAGACGCTTAGGGAAAGGATCGATGCCGCTTGTGATACTTCAGAGAGGGCTGGCGACGGTGACGACCGAAGGAGCTCTTGGCGATGATGATTTTCAGCCTAGGATTTAGAGCGAGAGATGGGTGAGGTTCACTTGGGAATTGACTGGGAATTTATGGGAGAGAACTTGAGTGGGGACCGTTGGCAGAGAGTTAATTCACACGGTAATGGCTTCCACTATTCTGCAATTGAGTGGTAAGAGTTGGAGGCTAGTGCAGGCTAGCACTGAGCTAGAGCGAAGGGGAAGGCGTTGCGCACGTGATGTTATGAGGCGACAATGCGCGTGGGAAAGAGGGCGACGTTAATGGGCATTGAACTCACGAGTACGACAATGTTTCGACGAAGCCACGAGGCGAAGCTAACACGGGGCAGCCACAAGCTAAGCGGGGAGGCAGCGCAAGGAAGCAAATGCGGTGAGGCATCAATGCCATTGCTACTCAAGCTAGGTTGGACGTGATAGCAAAACCGGGGGCGATCTCAGTGGTGGCGCAGTGAGGAGCCAGGAGAAAACGATGCGTGGCAGCGCTAGCGGCGAGGTGAGGGTCTAGACTTGACGGGGAGGGTACAGGATGGTGGTGAAGCTGACATGGAGGGCTGGCACCGGAGGGGTGGGAAAGAAAACCACGGCGGCGCTCTCGCTGAGGGAAAGGACAGGGAAAAAAGAGAGAAAGAAGAAAGTAGAAATTCCTGATGGGCTAAACAGGCCAAAAG
The DNA here is from genome assembly GCA_036346265.1 of Melocanna baccifera. Lineage (NCBI taxonomy): Eukaryota > Viridiplantae > Streptophyta > Magnoliopsida > Poales > Poaceae > Melocanna > Melocanna baccifera. Next base: position 3,441,602 of record CM070698.1, on the reverse strand, counting down.
CCAAGGAACCAGAAAGAAAAAGGAGGGCCATGTGGGCCTGCTGTCCAAAAGGAAAAAGAGGCTGGCCTAAGTGAGAAAATTTGAATTTTGGTGGGAAGGGAACAGAAAACAAATAGCAAACAAAATTTTAAAAGTTGGCTTTCGAAAACTAAAATTTTAAATTCAAACCAAAAATACGATTTACAATCATGGTAGCATGCCCAAAAAATGGGATGTTACACCCTCTTTGTTGTCATCTTTGGTCCTACAATATCAGTAAAAGCCAACATGAATGCTCCATTATTATGAAGGATGATGGTCACCTTGAGTGTGAAAATCAGATTCTTTGAGTAAAATATAATTAGTAGATGGCATAGTTTGTTCAGATATGATGCATGATTGGCTCATTGCCATTCGGCAAGTAACCTACAACATTTATCTAGTAGTTTGTTTATGGGAGCAGAGCAGAGCGATGGGGCCATGTGGAATCGAAATTGTTCGAGCTAGGGTTTCGTCTTCATCTTGGTAGGATCAAACTCCATCCCCTTTGGTTGGGGTTCAAAATCGACCTGCGTGGGAAAGTTCAATTCATGATCATCACTTGTATTTTCAAGTTGTGAGGGATTCACCACCACTTAATGCTCTCATGGTGAGTGGTAATGGAGGGTGGAATTTTGGTGGGAAAAGGGCAAGTTTTGGAGTGGGGCGTCAAGGGAGAGGTGGAGGCCAAACTGGAGCATGTGGCTTTCACCAATCTTGTTCTCCGCCCAATCAACATATGTTGATCATGGATCTCGTCAATTCCAGGACCAAAACAATGAAGGCCGAGGGTATCATCAACAACCTCATGGATTGAAGAATCATCATGGGCAATTCTAGAATACTCGGCAGAATCAAAATCAAGCTCATCAACAGCTGCCTGATTTGATCAGTCAACATGGGCATGCACCACATTAGCATCCAAAGGAGGTAGTTAACCATCATATTGAGGAAGTGCAGCGACTTGGCCAAGGGAGCAATAGCAATCGTGAGGGGCAGGGTAACTTGGTGACTGGCTTGGTGCCTCACCTCATAGAAAAAGGTGTAGCTTGTCAGACCATGTGGTAGTTGTGCATTTAAGTGATGATGAATAATTGACATTTAAGTATCTTAATAAGAACCTTCCTCATCATACTCATAAAATGTTGTGGAAAGCCAAAATACCTCTTAAAGTCGAAATCTTTATGTGGTTAATTTGGATAAATGCTATCTTAACTAAGGATAACTTGTTAAGAAGAAATTAGCAAGGGAATAAATATTGTAGCTTCTGTTCTAAACCTGAAATAATCAATCATTTGGTTTTTGGTTGCATGGTTTCAAAATACATGTAGAGCTTGATTGGGAGTATGATAGGGGCTGATTGCCGGCCTACTTCTTTTGAGCAATATTTGTGGTGGATTAATCATTTTCTTCCTGGTGGGAAAGCCATTCACATTGTGGGTTTGTCTGTTGTATGTCGGGCTATATGGAAAATTCGAAACAAGGCTTGCTTTGAAGGGAAAATAGTTGGAACACCTGCTGAGATCATATTTACTTTTGTACTTTTGTAAAATACTGGATAGGTTTATACAGGGAAAGCATGAAGGAGGATATCATTGCGAGTGCTAATGTTATTCGAGTTGAAGCTCTCCAGCAACATTACGAAGTTAATGGAAGAAATCAAGCTGGAGGTCAGGGGCAGAATTAGGCCTACGGCAAGCTAGGCTTTAGCCCGGGGCATGAAAAAAATACCTAGTGTATAGTCTAGATAATTTTAGCCCAGCTTGGAGTAACATTTTCATGGTCCAGCCAGGTGATTTTAGATTTTCAGCCTACCCATTCATCACCATAGCCGACCCACTTAGCCCATCGCTGCTGGTGAAAATATGGCTCCCAATATCTCCCTCAATCCCCTACCCCATTCCTCCCCAATTCCCTCCAAATCTCCCCCCACTGCAAATTCCCAAAGGCTCCTAATGCCAACACTTCGTAGTGCCATGGCGAGCCCATCTCCATTGGCCACCCCCTCCCCAACCGCGGGCACCACTCCGCGCAGCATCAAGCGTCGCCTGACTCCTCATCGTGCCGTCGAGTCACCCGACATGTCACAATTCACCTTCCCCCATAGATCCCCCTCGCCAGTGCCAGAACAGTAAGTTCCCCTGCCCCCTTGGTCTCTCATCTAGTCTCAAAACACCATAGCAATACATGTACACATAAGACACAGAGTAGTTTCTACGTGCAAACTAGTCTCATACAACCTTTTTTACCGGATGCCTTCCTGCTATCCCGGTGATTAAACATCCATAGCTTTTAATCTCGAAACCCAACATAGCAAGCAATACGAGTTCTAGAATATGCAAAAACTTACTCATGTAATCCTAGTTATCATAATGTACATATTATGTCACCTAAACCTTCTATTTGAGCCCCAAAGGTTGTGTTGTCCCATACCGGGTAGCAGCCATCTAGGAAGCATATCTTCTAAACCATTCTACCAACTTCTGTGTTCTAGAACTTTATAGAAAGCTAATAAAATTAGCTACAAGTTTCTAGTAGATCAAGTTCTCAGATTATCCTCTAAACCTGCCACCTCTGTATAAGGTACTGCAAATGGAACCTATCTACTACCCGTGTTCTAGCCATTCCATACACATCAATTTTGCTAATCCCCACTTTGACCTCTACATAATTGATAAACAAGCATGGAAAAAGGATTCAATACATTACCCTAGTGATGAACAGCTAAATCGTGGAACCTTCTTCCTCTCCTTGGTTGGATCTAGTGGATCAGGCACCAACTCGGCCTTCTCTCTTCTTTTTTCTCATCTCTTCTTCCCTTCTTCTCCCTTCTTTTTCCTCTGCTTGCTCCCTGTCTGCCTTCCTCTCTGCCCTTCATCCTCTCCTCTTCTCAACCGCCCCTCCCCTTGCTCCCCTTCCTCCTCTTGGTGTCATGGTGGCAAAAAGTGGTGATGACTCTGTTTGGGTTGGGCGGAGCAGTAGCGGCGAGGTGGCGGCTTGGTTTGGTGGCGCATGGCTGGCGCGGTTTGGCGGCGACGACTAGCACAAGTAAGGTGGTGATCGGCAGATGGAGAAGGAAAAAGGGCAAGGGCGATGCCAACTTCAAGCGATGACGGCCGAGGCGGGCCTTCGGCATGCAGAGGGAGGCGCGGCGTGGGACGGTGACACCGGCAACAAGGGCAATGGCGACGGTTGGCCACAGTGACGCGCACGAAGGCGGCGGCGACGGCTTGCGGCGTAGGGGGAAGGAGTAGCTCGGGAGAGGATAATGTTGACTCCTCCTTCCCTGGCTTGCCTTTAAGAGGGGATTGTCGTTGGCCAGGTTGGCTTGGCTTTGGGCCTAGCCCAGCCGCCCCAATTCTCTCTCTCTCTCTGGTATTACATAATATCTATATATGAATAATCTACACATTATAATTTGGCCGCCGCCAAAATAAGCGGTGTAGACAATTCTTTTTTCTCTCGATTAATGAGAAATTTTTTACAAATTTTCTTTTTTAGAATTATTGTGGGATTTTTTTTGTATATATATGTATATTTATGTGTATACATACATATATACACATATACATACATACATATATATAGTGTGTATATGTAGTATAATTATAATTAACTAGTACATCATGGTGCCTGCACACCATAATCTAAAATAGGTATTTCCCTCTATGTATCATGTGTAAAAAATTTTGGTATTTTTTTGGATATTGAGTTTAAGTAGTTTACTAACTAGTTCAAACAAGTTTGAACTGAAATTCGAATTACAATTGCCTTTTATGATGATAGTTTATTGTAGGTATGTGTTGATTACATATATAAACTAGCAAAGTATGTGATATAAATTCTTTCAAAACATTGAAATCGAGTATATTTTTTAAGGTATACGTTTCATTTGAATTGTTATAGATAAGTATATACCCTAAAACTGATATTTTTTAAAAAATAAATACACCCAAATTTGAGTTGAATTCGCGCATTTGAAATCATGGCGCCTAGGCACTATGGTGTATGTGTATGTGTGTGTGTGTATGTATATGTATATGTGTATGTATAAATATATGTATATATTTATATATGTGTGTATATGTGTGTGTGTGTATGTTTGTATGTATATACGCTAATCTACATATGCACACCAGAAAGTTACTACTAATTATGAGTGATGTTACTATCAAATACACAGAGTTACTATCTAATTGTATTGACAGTAACTTCACTCACAAATGGCATTTTACATCTGTGTGCAGATTAGTGACTATATATATATATATATATATATATGAAAAATACCTTTTAGTCCAAGGTGTAATTATTCCTACCTCTAATATACTACCTTAACAAACTTGAAATATCCATTTATCACTTTAGATATGCTCGTATACTAATAATAAGATACTCCAATGTGAATCACATTGAAAAATTGTAAAGGAGTCCATAGTTTATAGTGTATTTTATAAATACCTTCATATATGTACATAAAAAAAGTATGTCTAAAAAATATACATACCACGTAGATGGTCTTAAATACTCGTATACTACAAATACATACTCTCCGTTACGTGAGATACGATATAAGGAGTAATTACACCCGGGAGTAGAAAAAGAATATATATATATATATATATATATATATATATATATATATATATATATATATGGTCAACACCTAGGAGTCAAATAGGGTGTTAAAAAAAGATTGAGGATTAGATAGAAACAGAATATGAGATGGCTCTGTACCTCGTTTTTGCGTTCGCCTTCACGGTTTCACTTAGGCCGCGCTCACGTTCGCGATGGGCGTTTGTTTCTTGTTTTTTTTATTTTTGGGTTTTTTGTGTTTTCTTTTTTCCCCGTATTCCTTTACATTGTTTGTGATGGGCTAACATGTTTTTTATTTTTAAATTTTTTTAAAATTTAATTATGTCAAATAAGCCAAATCAACTATAGTAAAAATAATAATAAACCATCGTCATTCCGAACGCTACGTTAAACCAAGAAGATTATTCAAGTTGTTCTCTAAGATCTCGTACATTTGGGTTTGACCTTCTGACTTCTAGCTTTTTTACTATTTATAATTTTTATCTTTTTCTGACTTTTCGGTATTTTTTGAGCTTTTGTACTGGTTCTTTTTTTCGTATTTGTTTACATTATACGTGATGGGCTAATCTGTTTTTTCTATTTTTAGATTTTTTAAATTAATTACGTCAAATAAATAACCGTCCGCTACAATGTAATTTTAGGCAAATATGGTATAATTTTAGCCATAAACCATCAAATTTCAGCCCAACAAGCCGCCACTGAATCGATCGATTTCTACTGGTTTCTTTTTTCTATCGTTCACAGAACACCTTTGACTTCTCTATCACATTTTCTAATTGACACCACCTTACGTACCTTCGTTGAGTTCGTTCTTTCCATGAATCTGCTGTAGACAGGATCAACGATTTCATGCTAATACTAGTCCATAATCAATGGCGTGAACATATAATTAATTAGTACGAATGATGACGATCACCTTGAGTATGATAATTAGATTCTACGGGTTAATAAGTAGTTGATAATGTAGTTTTTTCAGATATGTACATTGCCATTTGGGCAACTAACTTGCAACATTTGTTTATGGATGCATGCCTTTCCAAGATACAGAGAGCTGAAATATGAAATTGGCTGTGTTAATTAGGATAGCGTTCTCAGACAAAGTTAAACCAATACACTCAAAACATTATCTCAAGCTTATATTTTCGCAGTACCTTATTGAGGTTCCTTGTTTGCAAAGTATACGACTATGAATGTGTCAGATAGTTTACTGGAATTTGTTAGGCTTAGAGGAGTATTGGACTGAAAAATCTGGCAAACTAAGCGAATGCGATAAGTACATGCACCAGCACGACGTGGCAAAACAACATTCAAACAGTTTTAGTTTATTAACTTATTACAAATACTGTATGATCAAGATTTGGAGAAAATAGAAGTGAAAACATGTATGAAACGAACAACCCTCAACATTGTTAGATCCGGACCCTTTTTAGATCTAACTGGGTTTTACCCCCAGATCACAGATTCAAATAGGCTACGCACGCCGCGCATCAAGCCCAAAGGCTGTCCACATGCAAACCCCTAAAGCAACAAACTTATAAATAGAATTGAATCTTTTCCACCAAAAGACTAGTCCAAAAGATAGGATCTCCCTCACACTTATAAATTATACTTTGTTTTTCTCACAACTAATATTGGGATTAAGTTGTGCTTTTTACTCTCTCGTAATCCATATGGAATTATTTTTCCCAACAAACACAATGAAGACCAATTCGATTTGTGGACTCTAGTTCAAGTGTCACAAACGTAATTTCGATTGCTAGTTTGAAAGCTCAGTCTTGCGCCGGCGTCGCTCGTCGTAGAGGTGCTTTGCGAATTTGGCAAGCTGCTCCGCGTTGGTGCCCTCGCCGGGCACCTCCACGTTCCGGCCGGTCTCCAGGTCCACCCGGCAGACGTTCTTCTTGAGAAGCTCGTTCCCGATCTGCACAAGCTTATCCATGTTCTCCTTCGAGCAGTCGTCGATCGAGCCCGCGCTTCCGCTCAATTGATCATACTGCATTTACACGAAAATTAATCACCCGTTAAATTCCCAAATCACATAAACAATGGAAACTCAGCCAGTGGCGGACCCACCGGGGGGTCAGGTGGGGCTGACGCCCCCCTACGCGGCGGCGGCAGGCGGCAGCGTGGATCTAGAGAGGAGGCCGGAGGCGGTGGCGAGGGGCGGCGTCGGGGGAGGAGGAGCGCGGGGTGAGGGGCCACGCTGGGGGAGGAGGAGCGCGGGCGAGGGTCCGCGCTGAGGGGGAGGGTGGATCCAGGGAGGAGGCCGGAGGCGGTGGCAAGGGGCGGCGCTGGGGGAGGAGGAGCGCGGACGAGGGGCCGCGCCGGGGGAGGAGCGCGGGCGAGGGTCCGCGCTGAGGGGGGAGGGTGGAGTCGGCGTGGGAGGCGACGGTGGGCGTCAGGTGGAACCCCGGAAGCAAGGTATAAGGGGCGGAATCAATCAAAAATAGGCGGAAGCAAGGGAAATTCGAAACTGTAGCTTTTTTTTTTGTTTTTGAGTAGAAAAACGGTAGTTTTTTTAGCTCACTACAGTCATAATAATTTTTTTCTATATCTCACCGACAATGCGACAGGCTACCGCAAGTGTTAACTTGGCATTCGGTAAATCGATGAACAAGTTCTATTAGCCTTCCCTAAATTTTGATTCTAGATCACTCAGCAGATTTCGTTACTGTTTTATGATCTGTAGAGCTTTCTTTTGGGTTCGGGAGCATATATAGGTAGGTAGATACCTGGATGCGCAGGTACTTTTGGCAGGAGCGCAGGGCGCTGAAGAGGACGCAGAGGTGGATGTCGACCATGTCGGCGCTGGCGGAGTTGAACATGTCGACGATGGGAGCGGAGCCGCCCTTGATGAGCCAGTTGAAGATGCCCCAATTGGCGGCGTCTTTGGCGCTGTACTTCACGTCCCGGTTCGACCCGCAGCCGATGGAGATGACCACGAACTTGCCGTAGTCCACCGGCTTCACCGGGAAGAAGTCGTCGTTCCCCAGGATGATGTCCTGGGACACCTGGCTCATCGCGCACAGCGTCTGCAGGCAACACACGTACGCAGCGTTGAGATTAATTTGTAAGTTCTGTGCTGTGCGACGGTGCACGCATGCGGCGGCGAGGCGCTTACGGGGTTGTTGGCGGCGAGGCCGCCATCGACGAGGTTGAAGGCCCTCGTCTCGCCTTTGTCGTCTTTGGTCTCGAAGTAGTGCGCCGGGAAGAACGTCGGCGCGGCGGAGGTGCCGATCGAGATGTCCGACAGGAGAGCGTTCTTCGACGGCCGGTGCTTCAACTGATCATCATTACCAGGTTCATGCATGCATGCACATGCATGGAGTTGATTAGAAACCATAAAATTCTTTCTGCTTGGCATTGCGTTAATTACAACAATATTCACCAAGATTGACAGGAGTTAGCAATGAAGTTGATCTGACTATATGAAACTATAAGCAGTTGTTGGCTGTTCAGCATTAGTATAATGCTAGGTTGCTGGTTAGTAGCCCATCAGCACCTCTCTTTGGTTTTCCAAAAACTGACGCTACAGAGGACTAGAGAATATTTTGGAAAAATCTAAATATATATTCTCTCTGTTCTTTTTTACTTGATATTTTTTTAGATCTTCAAGATATAAAAGCATTGTTAACGATAAATCTAATGATATAATTTTTGTATAATCAATTTAGATAGTTTTAAATATATTGGTAGTCAAACTTTAGTAAATTTGACAGTACGGATTCTAGGAAAAGTAAAAAATGAATGAGGAAGTTTATGAGAACAGAAAAGCTATATATCTTTAGCAAATAAAAGTTTCCTACGACACCAACTCTTCACAAAACCTCGAGAAAAGTTTTTACTACTTAAGGGGACATTCTTCTATCATATTCGCCATCCATTTTGTCTCGAGATTCACACCATTTTATCTCTTACTGTATTCTCTATCCCAAAATATAGACACACAGAACTTGAGGTAAAAGAAAACAAATTGGACTGCGGATGAAATAGGGGATGTCTCTTTTAAGAGGTAAAAATCCACTTCCATAAAACTTCCACACTTTATTCGTGTGACGGGCAATCAGATACGAGCGAAATACAACGGGCCGGGCTATCTTTTCATAATGCGATTGATTTCTTTTAAGTCACATTTTGGAACCATTGGATCAAAAGCAGAATCATGCACTAACGCATCTCAAACCTAATAATCCAATGATCATGAAAATCAACTTACACTTAACAAAACTAAATAGACAACTTATGAATACATAATCCGAAATAATCCGTAGTGCAATCCATGAAGCGAGACAATGCTGCACTAGTATTGTTGGCAATATAGTTAACCGTTCACTGGTTAGTTAAAGACGAAACGGTGCTTGTGCGAAGAGCACACTAGCAGTACACCGGAGGACGTGATCAGCTAACGACGTGGTGTACCTCAAAGCTCGAGAAAATGGTCGGTTGCAGGTACGCAATGTCGAAGGTCGGGATGACCACATTGGTTAGCGTCTTGTCCAACCTCGTCTCGCCGAGGTGCTGACGGAGCAGCGAATGGAGGTGCTTGCCGTCGTACTTGGGCCCACTCACCATCCTGAGCTTGCCGGCGATCTTAGACCAGATCCAGTTCCTGCAAAACGGCAGCAATTATATATGGACACACACACACAAGTGATTGATGCTGCTGCAAGTTTCAGCGATGCTTCAGCATGTTTCTTTCTTGTTCTGAGTAAACGTTTCTTCTGAATAGTAAGGAAAGCTAGTCTTAATTATGATGACAGTATGGTTTGCCATTCATGCATGGTTAATTACTTCTGCGGGAAGATTTTGGGCGACTGGTCGATGTAGAATTGCGCCAAGTCCTTGGCAGCGAACAGTGGTCGCCCGTTCTTATCTGGAGCTGTGAGCATCACCGTCAGGAGGCCGCCGGTGCTCGTGCCGGCGACGACGTCGAAGTAGTCCGCAATCCTAGCATCCGGCCCGTCCAGTTTCTACACGGCGACAACGCAAGAGTTCACTAGTTATGAGCATCTAACATGTACTGCAGTACGAAACATGGCAATCTTCTCTGTTGGTGATGAAGCAAAGCAAAGGACACGGTGGCAGTGCTCACCACAGGATATATGCGGTATACAGGTGTACTGCATGAAAATGGTAGATGAACTCATCTCTAACCTGGAGCTCTGCTTCGAGGAAGGCGAGGATGGTGGCCGGGATGATTCCTCTGACGCCGCCGCCGTCGATGCTCAGGACGGTGACCAACTTGACCTTGTCCGGGGAATTCTGGCATGCAGCTTCTGCAGAACTGGTACTTGCCATTTTGGAGTTCGATAACACAAGTCAAGCTATGCAAAAGTGAAGAAAACAGAATGTGCTGAAGCCTGAAGGAACTAGCATGAAGCTTGTTATATAGACATGTCTGAAACATCTGAAGGAAGAAGCGACAAGATTGGCTCAACTGCAGCGGTTAATAGAGTCAGAGTAAGGGACAAAAGCCAACCAATCCAGATATATTACTTCAGTAGCTAAATCATTACATCCTTGCAACCTCTTGTAGTTGGACTACAAAAAAATCTTTTTTTAAAAAAAAACCTGCTCTCAGTTGGACAAGAAACCAGTGCTGAGTCAACTACAACATGTATATGTTTTTGAAGTGGTGTGCCAGATCACGTTTAGGATAAAGTACTTGCATATGCCATATGCTCCCAGTTGGCATGCACTTGAAAAATTCTAAGGTGCAACAACTCATATAAACAGCATATGCCATGTCAAATGTTGGTAGTGTTAACAAACAACAGTCATGTTCATGTGCAAACATTTCAAGGTTTGTTCTTTTTTCTACAATAAAAATTGTATTAACGTTTTCTAAGTATGTCTTTTCATCGTGTGTGTGTGTGTGTGTGTGTGTGTGATGTTCATTGACTTCTTTGAACCAGGTCGGTGTTCACCGTAAAATGAATTTGAGATTCTTAACGTGCTGTTGAATGGAAGATAAAAGAAACAAAGCTATCGTAGATTACTTAATTGGTCAATTGTTTTGTTTTTAGCGTTCGCAATTCGTGCTTGGTAGATGAAGTTGGTTTGACATTGATTCCGTTTTAAAAATCTACTGGTTTTTCAAGTAGAGAGTACAGCAAATGTTGGTTTACTTCTCTTTCTTTCCTACATGAATTATATGATGAAAGTTTCATGTTAGTGTTGGGTAACACAACCAATGACAGCAGGATGCCCAAAGCAAATAGTAAGCCCAGTCACCTGACAAGGACGTCTTGAAACAAGCTCCAAAAACACAAAAAGGTGACCATCAGTTGTATCTTTACATAGGTTGACGCAATAACAATGTAAATTACCCTAATTAAGGACATCTACAAAGGTATTGTGACTAATGTTAGAACATACAGTAGTGTTACTAGTAATTTTTCTATTAAGATAGGACTACATTAAGAATCAGCGTTGAGTCTATACATTTTTAATCTAGTGATGGACGAGGTTACGCGGGACATACAAAGAGATATCCCTTGATGTATGTTTTTTGTTAATGATGTGGTGCTAGTTGGTGATAGTAGGATAGGTGTTGATAGAAATCTGGATCTGTAGAGGAAGACTTTAGAATTGAAGGGTTTTAGGCTTAGTACAATTAAAACTGAGTATATGAGGTGTGATTTCAACGGTGCTAGAGCAAATGATATAGATGTTAGGCTAAACGGACAAGTAGTGCATAGGAAAGACATGTTTTGTTATTTTGGATCGATACTACGGTGAATCTGATGAGATTAATGAAGACGTGAGCCACAGGATAAGAGCGATGTGGGTGAAATGGCGCCAAGCATCTGATATCCTGTGTGACAAAAAAGTCTCTCAAAAGTTAAAGAGTAAATTCTATAGGACAGCGATCAGACACACGACCCTAAATAGAGCAGAATATTGGACGACTAAAAGACAACATATACAAAAAATGAGTGTAGATGAGATAAGGATGCTACGGTAGATCTGTAGTCACACAAGACGGGACCGCATCCGCAATGATGATATACGTGATAGGGTGAGGTAGCACCAATTAAAGAGAACCTTGTCCAACATCACTTAAAATTGTTTTGAAATCTCCAACAGATGTCTCATAAGATACCAGTACGTAGTAGAATTTTAAGACGTACTAAAAACATAAGAAGATACGGAAGTCGACCAAGATAGCGTTGGAGAAAACAGTTAAAAGAGAATTGAGTGATTGAGATGTATCTAAAAAATTAGCTTTGGATACATGAAAATTAGCGATTCACGTACCGGAACCATAAGAAAGCTTAGGGGCAGTGTTTTAGCCTCTCAACTCAGTTAGCAAGTTGTGCAGCTTAAGGTTTTAGTATTATAGGTCTTCAAGGCTCTTGTCTCTTTAATCTTGAGAATATTTCATTCCTAGTCTATTCTAAATTGTTTAGGACAAAAAGGCTTTGTTGTTGTATAGTAACAATGTAAGTAGACACTTTGTTTCTCCAGTATCAAACGTTTTGGTCCTTCAACAATAAAAATATTCAGTTCAGCAGGCATGCTATATATTACAAGTTTCTCGAGTATCAAACGTTTTGGTCCTTCGACAATTAAAATATTCAGTTCAGTAGGCACACTATATATTACAATATGTTTTTCTTAACACCATGCCAGTAGAACAGCGCTGGCACAACTGTGAATCTGGCATTGAATCTGTTAGACATGATACTTGCATTACTATTAACCAACAAATCAGGCTGATTGATACCATAGATGTGTAAAAAACTTTTGAGGGGACTGATTGATTTTCATCTGGCATTGGAATAACAATGTGAAGTTTTAGAATGTTGCATCCAGAATGTCTTCTTAAATGATTAACTGAGGCAGATGTTAGGATCATCTTCATCCGAGTCAAATTCAACCTGTCATCCAGCAATGAATGCTTAATAGATAAGATGGTTGAAAATGTGTAGAATACAAATGCTAGTATAAAATTGGATTAAAAAGAGCAGGAAAGGAGCTATTTTCTGTGGGGCCTCGGTAAACAATACTGATGCCACTTTCTCTGTCTGACATGAAAGTGTGATGTACTGATGTACACTATGAGGCTTTAGCCTTGAAGTGTAAACAACTTAATAACAGGGCATCCTTCACTGGTAAAATCAACTTAAATTGTGCCTTACCAATATAGAGAACTATAAAAGCAAAAGAATCAATCTTGTATATGCCGTCTTCTAACAGTAACTTACAAAAGAAAGCACCAGACCAAAAATACTCACATTTTCATCTCTGTACCATCTTCCATGGCAGTCCCGTTTCCAGCCCGAAGCAGTGAACCTGAGTTCTTGCTCCTGGCTTTTTTTGAGATCTGCTTGCCACTCTGAAAGCACCTTGCTTGGAGTTTGATCTCCAGTAAAGGGCTCTCCTTTACAATTGTTAGATTCAATCGACCCAGTATTTCCAGTCCATTTTTTCATTGGAACACCAGAAGGAGAAACTTGGGAATCATGGGACAAAGCTTTTCCCGTCCTCTTTAGATAATGAGATTCCTTGTTGGCACTGAAATCATTGAATCTGCTTGATTGTGCTTCCAAAATAGCCCTTCGAGTCTGCTCAATTAACGGCTTTACTTTCATGTCACTAGGCCTATCACCAGGATGTGGATTACCAGAATTTGAAAAGGAAGCTTCTGAAGAAAGAGCCAATCTCTTGTTTATCTCTTGCTGCCTTGATAATTCTTTCTCCCTCAGCCTAGATTCTGCTGCAATGTGCCGTGAACCTTTATTATGCATCTGTTCATTCAAATGCAATAACAATCAAAGAATCACGTGGTCACAACTCACAATGTTCAACAAGACAAATCACAAAAGAGGTGCATAATAAAGAACCGGTCCCAGGTTTCTGGTCACCAAATATACTTCCTAAGGAAGCACTCAACAATAAATCCATGCACAATGCGCTATACAGAGCTTTTTAGCCCAAAGGACCAACTTGGGCCCCAATTCCTTTCATCAAGAAAGAAAGTGCACAGTGTGCTCTATAGAGCTATATGACCATATGACTAGAGTTTTTAGGAAAAAAATAACTGACCGACACAAAAGTGACACGCAAAAATGCACCAATGGTTCACATAGCATTTTTTTAATATATATTCATGTCAATTCAGGAACTTCCACAAAACAGCTTCATGAACAAGATTTTACATGGTCCCTTGAGACCGGGATTATCCTAGACGCTAACCTAACAACGACAACGATTGTGGCACAGAATTTCAATATGACGGAATAGCTTCAAATCACACACGACAGAATAGCTTCGCAACGCTAATCTTTTCATTAAAACATCTATTTCATATTACACAAGAGATGTCACTAGAGGCATATGGCCACTGAAGTCTCAAATCAATCCACCCTCCTCAACAGTTGAAGCGACAAATGTCGTGATTCGATCGACCAAATCATGGCAAATTAGTAATGCAGGCCACACAATAATTGATTAGTGCAACCCACGAGCCAACAACGCATCGGTTGAAAACATACTGTATCATGAACCACGAGCTATCTCTATCCATCAGATAATTTTATTACCTAGAGGCTTAAGTAAAGGAGGAATCGGGACTTAGGGAGATGGGTGCTTGCTTACGGAGAGCACAAGCGGGGAGTCGAGGACGGGGCGGTGGGGGCAGACGAGGCAGGCGAACTTGCCGTTGGAGAGCCTCTTGAAGGAACCGGATGCAGACGGGGAGGAAGAGGACGACGGGGAGGAGGCCGAGGCGGGGAGCATGAGATCGTCGAGGCGGCGCTTCCGCTGCTGCGCGTCACGCGCCCAGCTGTCGCCGCCGAACACGCTCATGCCGGCTTCCTCGTCGCCGCTGCAGCTGCCGGGAGGAGGAGGTGGTATCTGGTCCGCCTCTGATTTGCGTACTGTAAATCTATGTGGGCTTTAGTAAGGCACTGGCTACGATGGACTGCTGGGCTAATATATCTGGGCCGGGACAGCCCAGTTAGTCCAAGACTATGGTTTTCGTACCCAAAAAGGGATAGTTTGTTACTAGTCCTTTATCAATCTCACCGTGAAATTTAGTGGGTAACCGACGCTAGCGAGTCCAATTCAAATAATTTTTTCTAAACAAGATAGATAAATTAAATACAGAATAATACAAAATAATAAATTGAACACAGAGTGATAAGAGAGGAATTTATTTTTTATTGCTTTCTCTTCTCAAGGACATGTTACAATAATTAGGACTCTCTATTTATAAACTAAGTGGTAAGGCACCCACCATGAGTCAAGCTTGCAGGCCTAGGCACAGATTTTCCAACACTCTTCGTGGGCACTCATCTGACATGTTCATGCCTCATCAAGGAATAAATTTAGAGAAATGGTACATGATATATGTTATATTGTGTTGCACGAATTGTCTTATTAAAAACCTTAGTTGAGAAATTTCAGAAAAACTCATCAAGAAAAAAAAGAGTATAATTCACTTAATTTTATTTAATCTACAAAATATATGCTTTTGGGTACCCGATCTTCATGATCAAGCTCTAATTGTGAGTTCGAGAAGAGTCTCTCTCTGAGTCATGTACTTATCTAAGTCTCACCATTCTAATTTCACGTATACACTTTTTAAAGTTAGATGCTAGAAATGACTTAGTGAATAAATTTATAAGATTTTTACGCGACTTAGGGTGGGTTCTTTTGGGCTGAAAGTTTATGGCTTATGGTTTAAATATTTGAATTCTAGTTGTTTGCAAGAGGTAGTATATACAGAAAAATAGTCATATGTGATTTTGATTAGTACAGCTGAACTCATCATACTTTTTACTATAATTTTTCTATTGACCTTGCCTTAAAAACGCATTATTTAAAAGCTAGTTACTGTAGACAATACAAGTATAAGCCATGTATAAGCAATACCGAACCCAACCTTAGTATGCAGTACCTTAATCTCATCCATCTTTTGTAATTCATGAACATAGAAGAACTTGGGGTTAATATGCTTTGTGAAATAACTCTTCACGTAGCTCATCTATATTTGTGCAACATAAGCTGCATTATCTTTATAGATAATTGTGGGAGTTTATACAATATTCAATCCACATGATTGCTGGATGTAGTGAATCATCCATCAAAGCCAAGCACATTCTTGTGCAGCTTCGTACAGTGCTATGATTTCTGAGTGATTCATCGAAGTGGCTATAAGACTTAGAAGATTTCCATGAGATTGCAGTTCCACCACACAGAAATACATAACATATTTATGACATAGCTGTATGCGGGTCTGACAGGTACCTGGCATCTGTATAACCAGTCATAGTTAGGTCTTGGTTCTTTCTGTAGAATAATCCAAGATCTTTGCCTCCTCCAGATATTAGAAAATGTCATTTATTTTCTGCCAATGCTTTTTGGTAGGTTCTGCACTATATCTTACTAATAGATTTATGACAAATGCAATATCCAGTCTAGTGCAGTGTGCTAAATACATAAGTGCTTCTACTGCACTTAAGTATAGAAATTTCAATCCAAGAACTTCCTCCCCCTCTTCTCTAGGTCAGTACGAATCCTTGTCTTGCTACAAAGATCGTCCGACCATTGATACTTTCGATGAGTATGCCTTTTCAAAGCTAAACCTATCTAACACTTTCTGATGTAAGCTGACTGATGCACTAATATTCCTTCCGGGACATACTAAGCTGCAAGCCTAAGCAATATTTGATTTTACCCAAAATTTTCATTTCGAACTCTAATTCTAAATAGGAGCTTGCTCCCTCTATATTTTTCAGGGTTCCGATAATATTCAGATCATCTACGTTTCAATTTTATATATATATATATATATATATATATATATATAGTACAATCAACATCTATTCTTTTCCATATAATCTACCGATCGGCATCGTGCCGGCGACTTTCAGTCTGCTTACGGTAAATTAGAGCAGATTTGCACCATAGAAAATCATTTAGAAAGCAATGAGAGAGAAACCCCTTTCTTTATTATTTTCTCTTCTCAAGTACATGTTACAATAGTTAAGATCTCCTATTTATAGACTAAGTAGTGAGATACCCACCATGGACTAGCCCCATATTTCCCAACAAATTGACTTGTTTTGGCAAAGGCAAAACAGCTAGTGGCCAAGTCGGCAAATTGGCATGCTATTTTAAAAGAGATGTAAAATGTAATCATCCAGATTATTATACATATACATGGTAATTGGCGACTTAAGTTTTTTTTACATTCTTTTTAAAGTTTTCATGCATATTCCTCCGTCCTTGCTACAAAACGCAGAAATTTCATAGTGAATAGTTCTATTCCGGCAGGAATATAATGGGGCCTTAGGTTACAGAACACAAGGTTGTTAACCTTTACGGAAAAACATAAAACATATAGTGAGACTGAGAGAGTGATTTTTTTTCCATAGAATTTATGCAAATGCTGTATGCTCCAAACACTACGTTAAATTTCGTGGAAAAAGATCATGTTAATTGAAAAATATTTTAAAACATCAATATTGGTATAATTAATCGTGAACATTTTGGGCACTATTGGTTAATCTAACTTATATGATACCTATGTTTTCTCCTATTATTAAGGTTATTGGTTAATCTAACTTATATGTTACCTGGATTTTCCGGCTAATATTAAGGTTAGGTAGGTTTCCACGTTATTTATTTATTTTTCTGGATGTGATTATGTAATCTCTTGGTGCTACAAGTATTGCGATAGCCAATTGCAAGATGTAGAGGATGTTGACGTTTGGCATGTAATGAGGGTATATCGCCAAGGGTTCACAAACTTGCTGTCCTGGCTCCGATTATGCCACGGTGGTTCAATCCCTCTTGACTCTTGAAAGGCCAGCAATCAAGAATAAACTAGCCACATAGACGCGGCGCTATGCCGCGCCAGCCATCGTGTATATCGAAGTAAAAGAGGCAAAAATTTGCAGCAAAGGAAAGTGGAGAGATTTTTTCGCAAAAAAATCGATGGCCTTTTCGTAATAAAAAGGAGAGTAAATGGGTTTTTTCGTAAAAAATCAGAGATCTTTTCGAAAGAATCGAGAGCCTGTACGTAATTACGGGAAATCGCGAGTCGTTATCCAGCAAAAAAAAAAGTGCAGGAGTTTTTTTGTAAAAAATCAGAGACCTTTTTGCGAGAACTGAGGACCTATACGTAATTACCAAAACTTGAAGGGTCATTTTGCAGAAACTGACACGTGGCTACCTTGGCCCGCCGGGGAGTCCCCCTCCTCTAATATACGGAGTATTCCCGTCAAGGAAACCATGGTGCCCGTGGTCCAGTTATCGCAATTGGTCATGTCTTATTCGGGGATTTTTTGTTTGACTTTGGTTTTTTTAAAACTAAAATAAATAGAGCGATTTCTTCAAGTCATTTTTTCAAATGGTTTTCTGAATCTAAAATCATATATACTGTCCACATTAATGGCTCCGCTATCTCAAAAAACATAGCAAAAAGTCATCATCCATATCTCAAAGGAAAAAAGTACATATAACATCCTTTCTGAATTTTGCTCAAAAGTTCGTTCAGCACATCGAACTATAAAACAGAACATTTGACACATTGAACTTTGCAATCCAGTTCAAATAACACCTTGACCATATTTTAAATAGTAGTATTGTTCGCATGACATGATAAGTCATCAATTTTATCACGTAGAATGATACACCAATCAAATTTAGACAAATGATATGTAGGCCCACATGGCCTTTTCTCCCTATCGAAATAGAAAAGGAGAGAAATACAGGGGATGGTGGTCATAGAAACACAACCGAGAGCTCTGTGGGAGAGAAGTTTTTATGGACCTCACATGTTATTAATCTAACTTGGTTAGCATGTTATCCTACGTGACAAAACCGTTTACTATAGTGCTACGTGGGTAATACTACTATATGAAACTGGATTGAAGTATTATTTAAAATCGGATTACAAAATTTAAAAGTTAAATATCTTATTTTATAGTTTAAAATACTAGATAAATTTTGAAGTGAAATATATGATGTTACATGGGAACAACAATGTCATTCAGAAGATGCGAAGAGATCAATGCTGCACCTGCACATGAGCTCGCTCAATTTGCCGAACGTTCTGATCGTTTCGCTATTAATATGACGGGGAACAATTGCAACTGTTGTAACAGGTGGACGTAGCAATTCACCCCAGTACGGACACGAATATCGAAAAAAAAGCACAACACCAAGTTGCCAACGAAAATTGCTGCACGCACCCACAACCCCATAAGCAGCAACAAGATTCCATACTCCCATTCCATCTCCCCGTCCCAGCCAAATCCCCTGCTGCTCTCCCAGTCTCCCGTGTCCCCCTCCTCCGGCGGCGAGCCCATGGATCCGTCAGCCGCCGTGCGGTGGATGGGCGTGGCCGAGAAGCTCCTGATGGCCCGCGACCTCGAGGGCTGCAAACAGTTCGTATCCCAGGCCCTCGCCGACGACCCCTGCGCCCCCGGCGCTGACGACCTGGTTGCCGCCGCCGACGCCCTCCTCGCCGCCCAGAGCCGGCGCCTCCCCTCCGGGCTCCCGGACCCCTACGCCGTCCTCGGCCTCGACTCCGCCGTCCCCGCCTCCCGCGACCCCGACGTCGTCCACTCCCACTACCGCCGCCTCTCCCTCCTCCTGAACCGCTCTCACCACGACCGCCCCTGCTCGCTCGCCTTCACTGACGCCGCCCGCCTTGTCGCGGACGCCTGGGCCTTTCTCTCCGACCCTCTCGGCAAAGCCTCCCTCGACTCTGACCTCGATGCCGCCGCTTCCGCAGCTAACGCGGCTGCAGCCGCCAAAGCTGCCGCAGCTCGCGCACCCACCGCTGCCTCTCCAGAGAAGCATCAGCCGCAGCCACCACCGTCTCCACAGCCAGCCTCGCAACCGCCTGCTTCCCAGACACGGCAGGCGGCTTCTGCAAGGCCGCCGTCAAAGCGCGGGCGGCCGCCACGCGCCACCAAACCGCAACCGCCGCTGGAGCGGCAGCAGGAGGCGGAGGCGCCGCATGCGCCAACCTTCTGGACGGCCTGCCCGTCCTGCTGCCACTTGCACCAGTACGACCGCTCCTACGAGGCGCGCACTCTGCTCTGCCCCAGCTGCCGCCGGCCGTTCTTCTCCGCGGCAATGCCCACGCCGCCACCCATCGTGCCGGGCACCGACATGTACTACTGCTCCTGGGGGTTCTTCCCCATGGGGTTCCCCGGAGGCCCTGCGTTAGCCGGGCCGGTCAATTCCCCGACGCAGCAGGCCCCGGCTGCTCTGGGATTTTATCCAATGGGGCCATACATGCGATTGCCAGGCCAAGGTGGCGTTGTGGAAGGCAACATGGCAGTTGGTGCCGGCAGTGGCACTGCCGTGAGTGCCACAGTGCCGGCAGCGCCAATGCCAGTAAAATCCACGCATGTAAAGGTTGGGGCAAGAAAGCGAGGGCGGCCCAAAGGCAGCAAGAACAAGAATGTTGTGATTGAGCGCAATTAAGATTTAAGGCTTCTACGACGATGGAATGGCAAATTGTGTTCATTGCTGCGCGGTTGGACATAATCATCTGTTGTAAACAAACGTTTCTGTATCTGTAGGTAGCTTCTGTTGCTGATGACATGAGCGCAATGAGGTGAAGAGGATTGGAGCTTCCACACACACGGCACTTTTGGTGATGAAAAATTCCCCTCCTTTTGCATTGGAAAGTTTAGCATAGTGGTTAGTTCAGTTGACCTGTGGTAGATTTCTTCACATTGTCTTGTGGTAGATGGTAGATGTTGTATGTTGTCTTATGGCACGCTACCACCTAGAGAGCCAGATATGCTGCTGTAACTTGTAAGATTATCAGATGGATAATTCGTTCTGCAAAATGTACATTAGAAATATCAAACTGTTGGTGGCTTTGCATATGTAAGTGTGAAATGTACATTAGAAATGAAAATTGTTTCTCGTGGTTAATCCAGAAGTTTTTGAGCTCAGTATGACATCTATCATTGGTGAAGGACCTGGTAATTCTGTCATATAAAGAACTACCACAAGTGCTTCTGTTGGTGCATGAATGCAGGTACGTTTTGGCATATCATCAAGTATGACTAATGTTATTTTCGTTGAATGGACATACTGCCATGGAAGGATTTGGCTTGGCTCGATTAGAGGTATACTGC
The DNA here is from genome assembly GCA_036346265.1 of Melocanna baccifera. Taxonomy (NCBI): domain Eukaryota; kingdom Viridiplantae; phylum Streptophyta; class Magnoliopsida; order Poales; family Poaceae; genus Melocanna; species Melocanna baccifera. Next base: position 3,420,873 of record CM070698.1, on the reverse strand, counting down.
CATGTTTTTGGAACTGGAAAAGAGCCAACGGCGGCAGCAAGCACGGGTGACGGCCAGGCAAAAATCCTAGGTATGATGAAACCCTAGGTTTGGCTCTGATACCATGTTATGAATAGCGCTTGTATTCATTATGAGGCCAAGAGGTCAATATATATACACGTGCAGGTATGACATATATACAAGAAACCCCTTATACAACAGGGTAATTACACAGCTATATATGAGATATATTTAACAACTCCAACCTGCTTCGGTATGTCCATCTGGTCGAAAGCACCAGCAAACTGGAGATTCACGGAGCTGCCTCCGTCCACTAGGACTTGCCTTACATCACATCCTGCGATGCTAGTCTCCATTACTAGGGGGTCTTGGTGGGGGAAGTCCACCACCGATGCGTCCTCCACCTTGAAAAGATCAATGAAATGAGACCACATGTGTAGGTCCTCCCCGCTGTCTCTCGGAGTGGAACTCGAGGGATGATCCACTCGTGATGGCATTAATCACCCTACGGAGGCTGGCCTCGAGACCTTGGATTCGCAGGACGGTTGGTGGGGGTTGGATGAGCGGTACCTCTGAAGGCTACCGTACGTGCTCCACTATCGGTGCCCTCATGTCCTAGGCGTGCTCTCTGGCTACGCTTTCACGAAGTGCCATGATAGTGGGGCAATTGCGAGTGAGGTGGTCTCCCCGGTCGTGCACCTCGCACCATGGTCCTTGCTGTCAGGAGTCCTCCTGACCACGCCCTCTTCCGCGTTGTGGCCCCTTCGGCTGTGGCCACGACCTTTGGGGGCAGTGCTCTCAACTCCTTTGATGTTGAGGATGTATCTGTGCTGGGGCCCCCTTCGCTGCTTGCGGTTGGAGCCCTCCTTCGCAGCGATAGGAGCGGGCTTGGCCTCGAGGGCAGATGGCGCAACCTCTGCCTCGCGCCACGTCACGTCCTCTTCTTCCCTGGCATATTCCTACATCTTGTTGAATAGATTAGTCATTGTTTTTATGGGCTTCCGAGCGTTATACTCCACGAGTGGGCCCTTCTAGAGGCCACAGATGGCCACGTTGATGATAGTAGTGTCTGTTGATGATAGTAGTATCATTGACGTCCCGTACTTGGCAGTGAACCTTCGCAAAGCGTTTGAAATAGGCCCATAGCTTCTCCCCAGCGCTTGTCTCATCACGAAGAGCTGGTCAGCGTCGACTCGCTATAGTTACCTTGAAAATTGTTGTGCATGAGATCCCGGATCTGCTCCTATGTATACACCGATCCAGGGGAGATGGTGAAAAACCATAAGAGCGCAACCCCTCAAAGAGCAAGCAGCAACCCCTTTGGCCTTCGTCGAGTCGTCTCCCCCGATTGCCTTGATGCCTGTCTCGTAGACGCGTAGAAACTTGTGGGGTCCGTGTCGTATTAATAGGGCTGCATCGTGGGCATCTTGAAGTCTTCTGGCTAAGCTCCCAATTGTAAGCCTATGTAGAAGGGGGCTTAGGGTCCACCCGTCGAGAGGCGTTGCAAGCTCCAGCGTTGGCCTCACGGCTTTCCGTCCCTTCTCCAGCCGCCTCCACCACTATCGCGACGGGCATCGGTTGACTCTTAACACTCCTGCATCTTGTGCATGGCTTTGTGCAGGTCTACCAACTCTCGCTGCAACGTTTCGAGGATCACCTCAAGGGGGCTTTTGCCTGCGCTTGGCGCCGGAGGGAGGACGGCCTCCGCTCCTTGCGTGGTGATGGCAACGGTGTCGATGCCAGCAGAGACCATTGCTTGGGCGGTGCGAACCTCGACGTTTCAGTTGGTCACCGCGGTCGGGTCCTCCGTTGGCGATGCTTCTCACTCCGTTGTTGGCGTAGCTGCCGAAGAGCCACCCTCGTTACCTACCACAGGTCGAGACGCCACCTTGCCAGTGTGTCACTGCCACAGGGGCAGGGGACTTTTGCGGGCTAGCTCCCTTGCCCTCGCAGCGGTGGTCTCGACGGCGTTGCTCCTCTTCCACTTAGGAGACGACGTCGTCACCTTCTTTAGGGCCATTGTGTTCGAACGCTTTTTCTTCGGCTCGTTGCTTCTATATCAACCCCCCACGGACAATGCTAACTGTTGTAGTTACAAATCAAACAGTGAATAATAAGGCTATAAGGAGGCTACAAAGGGGCTACCTGAAGCCTTAGAAACCATGGAAAACTGGAATTGGAGGATAAAAGTATGTGTTACATAGACTTATCTCATGAAAAAATGAGCTCTGTCGCCCTCATGGTGCCTTAAGGCATATATTTATAGCCATGAAAAGGCTTTTTACATAAATACCCCTATTTTGGTCTACAATCATAAAGGTAATGTCGTCCTTTCCCTTGTGATAGTCCTTGGGCCAGCCACGTGGCAGCATGATTATTGGGCCTCCTTGTACAATGGGTCGATTGGGCTAAGGTGAGGGCTACTCTCACAACAAGGCAATTGGGTTGCGATCTTGCGATCGTAGTTACTACTACAAGTTTCTTGGTTGAGTTATTTTCTGCATTTTGGATCAAGTTGGCAGCTCACTCATCAAGACCACTATATTAGTTACTACTATTGCAATTTTGAACTGTGGAGGCAGCGGTAAGATCAATGTGGTTCTTGGACGAATTTGCTTCCAGGAGTCCACTTCAAATTACAAAGTAGTCGCTAGTTTTCACATGAATCAGTGAACCATATGCTTTCAGAGGTACTATGCCCCAGTTTCCCTAGAATGTGTCTTTACTAAGAAGCTAGTGGAGAGGGGATTTACCTTCTTTGCACAAAGGGGCCTTAAGTTTCTGTAAGAAACTGGAGAATCCATAACCCATTTGAGGGAGCTTAAGCTTCCGGTGGCTGTAAGGTTAATAAGGTTGGTACATAGGAGTGACACCAAGTCTACTTCGATAGTTGGACATGGCTATGATAGTGTTTATCAAACTACAATTTTTTAGTGTTGTTGGCGTTGATGATGTAATGTCCTGCTGAGAGAACTGCTTCGGATGATTTTTTTTTTGTACATTGTTGATTGCAGGAATGAATGTGGTACAGAAGTAACAAGGGCAGTTCCTTTGTGAATCTGAACATGAAATCTAGCTTAACTGGAGTGCAAACTGCAGAGAACAGCATTTATTGAGCTTTAGCCTTGGATGTCAAGCATTAGTCTTCTGTAACATCTTCATTCCTTTTTCAATGTAAAATCATAGTTCTTTTTAACATCAGTTGGGTATTGCATCTGCCCTGCTCTTTCCTAACAAATGTTTCAAGTTGATCTTTTGCTTGAATAGCATGTTTCCATCAAGTCGACCAGGAGTCACATTATACAATTTCTGTGCCAACAGTTTCTTGTTCCGTGCTGATGCAGGTTTGAATTGATCATTATGGTGAAGGAAAATGCAGAGAAAGATGATGGTCTAGATGAATGCCCATTGACTTCCGAACTTTCAGAAAATAAGCTAAGGCACAATTCCCGATTAGGAGATATAACATGGGTTAAGCATAGTGGTTCCTCGTGGCCAGCACAGGTTTGACACATACACCTTCTAAGCAAAAGTCTTTCAATGCACAGACTGTAGTTCTTTTGTAAGATTGTAGGTTTTCAGTGAATGTCCTTGTTGCTTTGCACATCAGCATAAAATTGAGCACTGGACAGATGATTGGCATTTGTAGTGGAACGGTTATATTGATCAATACCAAGTAAGATGAACAGTTTTTAGAGTTCAGGTGCCAATGCCACCATCTTTGTACTTGTATGATGCGAAGCCAAGGCAAAGTGGACTTTTGCTGACTGTTACTTGAACCTAACTTCTCTATGCATATATTTACAACCAATTTCTGTTTCTGAATTCAAGGTCATTGATGAAGCATCTATCAGGGGTAAGCCTAAGAAGACAGAACATGATGCCCTAGTTCGACTGTATGGAACATGTCAATAGTAAGGGATCCTATTAACATGTTAAGCCTTTGTTTTTGTTTCTATGATGATATTCTTTATGACAAATAGTTAATTGTTTTCATTATTTTACTTTCAGCTTGTATATAGACCCTTGGAAGTCTAACGCAGAATTCAAAATGGTATGCACAATCTTCTAGCTCATAAGGATGCTGATATAGTGTCATTATTATCGTGCTGCTGATAATAGGTTTCTAAATGGTTCTGCTGCTTGTATAAACTGATTTTGGTTTTCTAACTTTCATGGAAATTTGTGGTTTTTGTATTTTGTCTCAAAGAAACATCAATGATATTCCTGTCCTTTTCAGTTTCAAATATTTGTAATATGAGCTCACTGTATGCAGATGCTGAAGCATGAAAATAAGGGCGCCATGGGAGCATTCCATGAGGTGCTTGAGAAGGTAGTGCAGTCCCTTTTGCATTAAACATGTTATGAGCCAAAGTTAGGCTCAGGTTGTTGAGAACCATGTTTAATGCCACAATGTAGGATCTGTCTCATGTTAACTCGCCCAGTGATTATGATGAGGAAGCTGTTAACTCAAAAGGTGAATTTCTGTTTTTTTGCCTGAAGAATCTAATAAGTAGTATGTACAAGTTCTGGGCACTCAACATGGTGGTCCTTGTGGACATGGTGGCCCGACTCGCCCCCTGCGCCTCACCTTCTCTCCGACCGCCGCCTCCCTCCCCCGCGCCTCGTCTTCTCTCCGACCGCCCCCCCCCCCCGCGCCTCGCCTTCTCTCCGACCGCCACCGTCCCCCCGCACCTTGCCTTCTCTCCGATCGCCACCGCCCCCCGCACCTCGCCTTCTCTCTAATCGTCGCCCCTCCCCCCTGCGCCTCGCCTTCTCTCCCTCTTCCTGCAGCGGCGATGGCAGATCCGGTAGCAGTGGAGACGGTAGATCCGGCGGCGGTGACGGCAGATCTGGTGGCGGCGGTGGCAGATTCGACGGCGGCGGCGACGCAAGTCGAGTCGACTCCTTCAGTCATTCGTGCACCACTGACTTGTCGCTTAGTCGTCGACTAGGCGATGACTTGATAACCATGGCTATTCGAGAACATGTTCTATGGAGAAGTGTCGATGCAAAGGCAATTTATCTTGATGGTCTTCAAATGTCAGACCAATAAAACAAATTTATTTTGCTTCTCCTGCTATATAGCTAACCTTTTTTTGGTGTGACCAAATTGGCCGCAGCCAATACCTCTTCCAGGAAAGTCAGAAAGCAAGAAGTCTTAAAAGAGGTCTGGTCATAGGGGTGTAAAATAATCAGCAACTACTGAAGGTCTGGGAGACGAAATAGAACAATATGGTGAAGAGCAGGACCAAGAAGTTGGGAGCACTGCAACAACTGGAGTTGCTGTTCCGAAAGGAAGAAAGCGAGAGGGTGCGAGACAATCAAGTCCTACTCATGATAAAGAGCAAGCCATAAATAAAGCTTCTAGTGAAAATTCAGCTGAAGGTTTAAGAGAGACACAACAGCGCATTTCTGTTGTGCGAGGTAAAGAGGGTCACAAGATGGCAACAGTTAAGAACTTTGGTGGTAAGGGAGGTGAAGGATCGAAAATAGCAACAGTTAAGAACTTTGGGAAAATACTCTGTTCAGAGTATGAAGATTTAGCAAATACTCGACCAACCCAAACTCCACAAAGAGAAGAACACAAGGATCAAACAATTTGCTTATAAAAATTAACCGACCAAATAGTCTTGAGACAGATTTCCACCATAAGTAAAAACCAAACAACAAACATAATCAGACAAGAGAGAATAAGACTAGCATCTCAAACAAGCATTTCACACAATTAAACGAAAAGAGATGAACAATAAAGAAAGAACAGCTAAGAGAATAGAGGAAGAGAGATGAATGATTCATATAGAGGAATAATTACAAAATGGTTCCTATTCAGCCATCTCAACTTAATCTTATATCTTGGGCAACACAACACCCATAGAGATGAAGCACTAGAGAAAACCCTAACTCCTCTCTCTCAAAACCCACATACACACATATGGAGAGAAAAATAGAAACCCTACCTTTTACCACCACTCTCTCCCTCTCAAGAACATAAGCCCACACATGGAGAGAAAACTTTAACACTCATAGAGCACAAGCATTAGAGAAAATCCTAACACTCACACCCTTCTCTCTTTTTCTCTCATTCTCTCCCACTAGAGAGCACCTCTATTTATAGCCTCCACTAATGGGTTTACAAACACCTTTACCCATTAGATCACAACAACTCCTAGCACTTTATCCATTAGCTCTCAACAACCTATAGCATTAATGGATTTACAAACCATTTTATCTATTAGGTCACAACAACTCATAGCACTAATGGATTATCCCCTAACCAAATCCATTTTCTTTTGTGCAACCTTACGTATTCACCAAAACGCCACTTCTGCACCTTCCAGGAAGCTTCCTTCTTTCTTGTCGCGCAAGCCTCGCAACCACTTCGAGTTCTCGCCGTCTTCGACACGTCCCGACCGCTCTGACCTCAACACCGCTTGTGTCTAGTCCGGTCACCCAGTGTCTCACCACGACTCTGTCTCAAAGTCCTGCAGCCATCACCGACAAGAAAACACATTACATAGCACCGTACTAAATATTAAAATCAAATATCCGTATCAGTAAAATGCCCGAGACAAACTCATACTACTCAGAACACATGTCAATTACTCGTTACACAACCGGGGTTACCTCCACATGGTCTCTCAGGAGGGATTGAGATGATCAGCTCGTTTCAATGCAAAGGAATATTTAGATGCAGCTGAGGACGGCACATCCCAACTGAGTGATACAAGTGCAAGTGAAGATGGAACTGAAGTAGGGAATAGAACATCAGAGAATCAAAATAAGCACAAAGATGATTTAATGGTAGATGGAACTTTGGCCCCTGATGCAGATAAGGGCTATGGTTAGGGATATACTGTTCAGTGACATTATTGCCAGGCAGCAAGCTGCTGAAATGGCATATGTAGATGAAGTGATAAATGGAATTTGTGATACTACTGGGGAGAACATGACTGGTAGTGCTACTGCTGCTACAAAGGGTGGACGAGGCATCAAGCGAAGTGGTAGTAGAGTGGAGGCTGACTCAAGTAATGTTACGCAAAGGCCTAGAAAAGGGAAAGTAGATAAAGTGACTTGCAGTCCAAACGAAGCAACTGAGGACGCCATCCATGCAAGTGACATGTCCGGAGACCATGAATTACCGCATCACTCAAAATAACAATTCAAAGGGCAACAGTTCCTACTCTTTGAAAGGAATTATTGATACTACTCCTGTAAGTAGAATCCTTTGTCCATACTCATACTTCTGAACTCCCTTATGACCTCAAATTTCATACACTAATTGAACAAAAATCCACCAGAGCAGGGATGCAGCCACGGCGGAACTGGGGCATAGCGCGCGCCAAATCAGGATTATGCAGAGTCTTACTCTGATTTGCTCTACATCAGGATCTCCTTTCGGTAGAAAGGGATTGGTTGCGGCCACCCATCGATAATTCTTAGTTGCTTCCTAGGACTTTCCGACGCCCTTAAAAGCCTCTGTAATACAACAGCTCTTGTTCGCCTTCAGCTTTTGCTCCCGAGAAGCACCTGTGCATGCTGCCCGATCTACTAGATTACATTGCAATTGCTATTCTTCTTCACAGAAGAGTTGACTGAATCTAACTGATATGTAAGCACACCATTGGTTCTGTAACAGCACAAAATGGGCCAATACGGTCCCAATTTAATTCATATACCCCCATTACTAAGCTATTTCGTTAGGAATTTTTTCCTTTTTCTGGCCCCTTGTGCCTTTTTTTTTGTGCAAATCTGGTCCCCTTGGCTTTTTTTTTTTGCGAATTTAGCCGCCTCCTGAGCGCAAGCGCAGATGAACAGGTGCTCAACACTTGGTGCATGCTGTGGCCCCGAAGCGCGGAAGCTCACGTGGAGCGTGGCCAGTCGCCGAGTGTGGAAGGGTAGGGTCGGGCGCAGCCGGTGGTGGGGTCCACCAACCTACCGCGCCACTGGATCGCAGGAGGTGGCCGCCACGCCACTGAGCGCAGGAAGGTTGGGTCCTACACCCCAACCGTAGAAAATCACACATGGGCCTAGGGTGTCGTGCTAGTTTTTGGTTGCGCCTCCCGATTACGGAGACACATGTGGGCCTGCCTCGGCACAGGCGTAAGCGCGCACTATCGGGACGCTTGGCCACCTGTCGCCTCACACACACGTGTGGCTCACCCCCCCCCCCCCCCGGGTGCACGTCGCGCACAATAAAATGGTCTTTGCCAGGCAACTGAGGCAGCATCTATTTCTTCCATCTTGTGAGAGGCACTCTGAGAAATCGAGAAAGGGAGAGAAGGGAGGCCGTCAAGTTTGTGTTATTTTGGTTTGGAATTTAACGTTTGTGTAGTTATGAAAGTTGTAGAACGGCTTATGAGCATCAAGAAAAGGTATTTTTCATCTACATGCGACTACAGTTTTAGCAATGTGATTAGCATATAATTAGCTAAATGATAAGTTGTTAGTACGGAAAAGTAGCAGTTATGTGTATTTGGTCTGTGCCCTTAGTTCACTTACAGGACATGATGTTGTTAGTGTCGTTACATACTTATTAATCCTGGTAATTACGTGTGTGACATTGCTTACATGTAGCTTAACTAATTTGCATGCAAACATAAAAGTTAGAATCAGCGCATTATATGATAAGTACTATGCAATGTACATAAGAGAAGTAGTAGTTAGCCTTGTGTAGTCAATATGTGTTCTTAGTTTACTTAGAAAACTTAGTGTTGTTAGTGTGACTAATTCTTAATTAGCATATACTGCATGGCCACATATGATGAGTGGTTCGCCTACACGTACGAAGGATATACTGCATAGCATTACAGTGTCGATTGGTCTGGAGGATCATCGTCTGCATAGCCACATACACCCATACGCTACAATGTACTTAACGCAACTTTTCCATTGCACGCTGCGTTGAACTAACACAATGCACAAAATCCACAGGTGTGGACAGAGCAATTTGGACAACAAGGCCAGGGTTCATCGTCCGCACTTGGGACTCCCCAGGTAAATGCCTTCCTACACAACTATGCATTACAAATGTCACAACTTCTGCCCTAACCCAGTTGTACCCTTCCTGCAGGATGTGCACCCTCTTCGAGCACCTAGGTGGACGAAATGCTCAAGCCTCGACCAGATACCTACAATGAGTTCTCTATAGTCCCACCTCCTACCCAGTGCTCGTACTACGACTTGCGAGACGTACGCCACTCCCCTGATAAGCTCACCTTCCCTAAGGATCACCTACGTCATTAGGGTAAGCGGCGGACGGATGCACCATAAGTTTATATATCTTGTCTTTAGTACCATTGCATTTTTCCTATAATCCTCTGTATGATGTATGCCTATCCAATGCATATCCATGTCTTTTTCTTCAAATAGGGTTACTAGTTGTTATTACCGATTCGATGTCTTTGCATCAATTAATCCGTATGGACCCAATGAGCCATCTTTGCGCAGCGATATGACTGAATAAGGCAGCTTTGCCTAGCAACGTGACCTAACAAGGAAGATTTACATGGTGACATGACCCAACGAAGTAGCTTCACGTAGTGACGTGATGTGATGTAATGCTACAACAAGATTCCTCCTTAGGGCCATTGCTTCGTGGACACAAATTTGCATCAACCCAATTGGACTTCAGCTACGTACTCCACGCTGGCTCAATGTACAAGTACTACCCCTTCCACGGTGGGCTTTTTTGCAACAAGTTACAAGACTACAACACTACCTCGCTCATATAGAGAAGCAGTGAGAGGAGATCAGCCAACTAGCAAGGGCTACTATAGCCCGCGACAAACAAAGGGAGCATGCTAGGAGGCCACCTCCTCATAACAAGACCCCCTATGGCTCCAACCCCTTCTATGAAGTTCTCATGAGCATTCGCCGCAATTTCTTCAAGTCTAAGCAGTGGCTGAGCTTGGGCATACATTACTAGGGTTACGCAAACTACGCGTAGGACTACCCCAACTGACGTTGGGACACAGGGCGCTACCATCAGCTGGTAAGAGCTGGTTACAGTATATTTTCCTAGCATTTCTCTTTGAAAGCATACACTAACAACCTCTTCCACCTACTCATAGTCTCTGAATTTGCTATGTGTGTTCGCAAATAGATCGACCAAGAGATCCACCCATACGACCAGTGGCATCTTATCTGCAAAGAGTGCGATGCCAAGATGAACCTCGAGATGAGGGAGGAGCGACAACACAATGAAGAGCATATCGAGCGTATCCGACAGGAGATGCAAACTCATCTAAGGGCATGCAAGCAAGGAGCATGAGGCTCGCGAGAGAAAGTGCAAAAGGGTGGCTGTCAAGGACTGCAACGCCGACCTTGCAAGGAAGAGAAAATAACCCCGGTCCACGTAATAGATTGGGCCATTCCATAGTAGCCTCCCATCTATCCGTCATGTATTTCTTTTCTCCTAAAGGCATGTATTCTTATATGGTTCAGATGCTTCTATTGATGTGTACAATAGTACTAGCGAGCTTGACAAAAGCAATTAGCCGAACCACCATGCCATGCAATCACGTGTAATATATGTTTGTTCTGAGACTCTAATATATCTCAGGTTCCGTGCCTCACAACTTCGCTATGATCGAAATATTTCATCATTTTGCTACCTTCGAGTGCATTTACAATCTCTAAGAACAAAATCTCTGGGGGCACGGTAGAGGCCATGCATCACACGCCAGTTCTTCCGTGCTCGGGAGGGGGCCACATCTGCAAAAAAAAAAAAAAACTTGCCATCAGATCTAGAATTGTAAAAATGATGCTGGTAGGCACAACAAAACAAAAAAACCTAACAAGGAGTCTCCCACCTTCTCCATCTTGAATATAAGCACACCACCCTCCATTGACCCTAACGCTCGGGTGGCGCACCACCCGAAAGGAAAACTTAACAAAAAGTATGAAAGATTCATGTAACGCATAAAGTAATAGTTTTGGGGTTGTCTATCTTGGGTAACTGAAATAACATAAATCTCACTCAAACTTTCAAACATCCACATTTCTCCCTCAATCTTTATAAAACAAAAAACCCTAACACTACTCCTTCCCATGGCTAGGTGGAACAGGACCCCCTTCCCATGGTTGGGTGGCGCGGGACTCCGACTGCCCCTTCCCGTGTTCGGGTGGCGCGACGACCACCTCCTGCGGTCTGGTGGCATGGTAGGGCAGTGGACCCTGCCAGCGGCCGCGGCTGGCCTTGCCCTTCCGTGCTCTAGGGCCGCAGCATGCATCAGGTTTTGAGCGCCCGTTCATCTACGCTCGGGAGGGGGTCAAATCCGCAAAAAAGGCAAGAGGACCAGATTTGCAAAACAAAAAAGGCACAAGGGGGGCAGAAAAGGAAAAAAATTCTTATGTTAGCCTATTGGAACCAGCGGCAACACACCTAGAGGAAGATGATCGCACAAGGAAGCACACGTGAGCACACAAAGAACACGAGGGTCTGTTTACGAGGCTTGGCAATGTGTCTACATCCCTGAGAGCCAAATGATGGGGACTCCATTCATACATGGATCATATGAGGAGTTTTTTTTTTCTTTTCACGGCTACGGTTGCAGCAGTTTACGAACTACATATTTCTTTTCATCGAATAAGGTTGCAGGAGTTTCCGAACTACAAGTCCACGCCGTGGTGCTTACCCCAGCCCATAATATTCCGTAACACCATAACGCTGTGTCTCTCTGTGTAGGACAGTGCCCCTTTATTTACCTTGCCATATATAAGCTTTAAACTGCACAACATAGACTAGATTACTTCCCTTTGCTCACAGAATGCTCGAGCTGCATGTCTAGTAAATCTGAAGTCCACAGGTTTAACTAACCGTCGGAGTCGAAACGGTGGCATCGATGACTCAATAACGCATGGCATACCGGTAAAGGTTAAACAGTGCGCAGTGCGTGTGTAAGTTCGGTACAGCAGCGCTGCCATGCGTCCCCAGTGCTGCTTCTTGCCTTCTTGGCCATTGCAGGTACGAGTCAGAGCTGATGACTCCCAACCTATTTCTTGAGCAGTAGTGCAGTACAGGACTGATGGATGGAAATCTCTCTGCCTGGAAGCTCCCAGTGACGGTGAGACCGTCAGAGAGACTGTTCTCCCTTCGCAAGCAACACGGTACGCATCGAGAGAGCCTGTCGGCATGACATGATGTCACGTCTACAGGGAATTCCTGCGCTCCATTTAAGGGAGGAGGACCAAGATCATACGTACCCTGTTTGCTGCATGGCAATGTCAGCTCTGGACGGAGCAAAAGGGATTGACCCCCCAGACACATGTTCCCTCACAATGGGTACCGTCTTCCTTTGCCGTACCAACTTCCTAGCTTTGGGAGATTGGTGTCCGCTGGCAGAGGTAAATAGTGCTATGATATTCCTTCGATTTTGGCCATCCAATCGAAAATTCCAAGGTCTAGATTGTAATCCAGTTTTGCTGGGGAAGAAAGATGGGAGGACTCTGCAGCTTGGACAGGGGGAGAAAAATAAAATAAAATATGGGTCTTGGCCAAATGGCCAGCGTACGAATGATGAAGTGTGAGTGACCAGTCATGCCCCTCTCCTTGCCCTGTAACTTTTCGACTCTCTTTTCCTTCTCTTCTAGCCTCCTCTCCTGCCCCTGCTTGCGTTGTAAACCGAAGGGGATCGCTGGCTGCTGCGTCGCGAGGAGACACGCCATAAAGATCACGGCTAACTTGTCCGTTGGTTCATCGGTGGGGTACTGGAGTGGCGTGAAAAAGCTTCGGCTCCAGTGCTCCACCCAGCGTTTCACTGGGCCGAGCCGGTGAAACGGCACCAGAAAGCTCCAAGGATTTCGACCGCTCTTTTACCAGGGGCCGGCCTGGGCGGTCTGCTCTGTGACGCCTGCCTTGAAGTTATGAATTTCTTGGGTACGAGAGGCTGAGCGACCTCATTGATTCGTTTGCACGAATACGGTAAGGATACAGAATTACAGATCGTTACTGTGGAGAGATAATGGTACCGACATTAGCGGGTCATGGAATAGGACCGTACGATAATACTATTTTCTCCGTGTCAAAATTTAAGTCGTTTAGGATATTGGTATTTTGATCACCAATTTCTATAAAAATATATTATTTCAAATAAAAATATTTCATGATAGATCTATTGATCTCAATTATATATATATAAATATTTATATATTATAAAAATACTTCGTGATGGATCTATTGACAGCAATTTTGTATTATTAATCTAGATAATTTTATAAATTAATGATTAAACCTAAAAATATTCGGCAACGCGGGTCATAAAACAGTCTGTATTTTAACACTGAGGAATCGAGAGGAAGGAAGAGCGCGTAAGGGGAAGGCGGACGCTTTTGACTGACCGGCCCGACAAATTACTCAGTTCCGAGGTCCGTAAAAAGGAGGAGGAGGAGGTAGCAGCCTCGGCTCCCAGCAGGAATTCTGAAATCCCCAATCCGAAAGGCTGCCGCACCTGACGCTAGGCCGCGATCAACGCAGACGCCGTGTCCCCCCGACGCGACGTGACTGCCGTTGCCGGCCCGACCGATCGATCGAAACCACCTTTAACTTCCGGTTAATTAGTTTAGGCCGCGCGCTCGGCCGAGGAGAAAAGCGGCAGAAACGCCCGGCCGAATGCCCCATCTCCCCCCGCCCACCGATGCGTCGATCCACCACCCGGCCGACCGCGCGCCAGGCGCCAAAACAGCCGTCGTCGCGCGGGCCGGTGACGCCAGCCACCCTAGCAAAAAGGAAGCGCGCACAGCGTAGCCGCGCGTCGGCGCGCGGCCCCCACACCCGGCCCCCCACTAAACAGTTACCACTGCATCTTACTCAAGCTGCTAGCCCCCTGGCGTTTCCTAGTCCCCTTTTAAGCCCCCCACCACGGCACGACGCTTCCGCTTCCGCTTCTCTACGTACCTGACGTTGTTACAGCCTTGCAGACGGCCGCGGCGCGCGTCGAGCCGAGCGTTGCGTTCTTGTCTTGGGGCTGCAGGTTGGCGAGTGGAGATGGCGACGGACGGGGAGTGCTCGGCGCCGGCGGTGGCGTTGCGGAAGGGGCCGGTCCGGAGCCACAGCGAGGCGGAGCGCAAGCGGCGGCAGCGCATCAACGCCCACCTCGCCACGCTCCGCACCCTCGTCCCCTCCGCCTCCCGGGTACGTACGTGCGAACGTCCTGCGAAGAGAACAATTAAGAAGCTGGTTCTCTTGGCATGTACGCATCTGATGGGATGGTTATTTACGTGCGTGCAGATGGACAAGGCGGCGTTGCTGGGCGAGGTGGTGCGGCACGTGAGGGAGCTGCGGGGCCAGGCGGACGACGCGACGGAGGGCGTGGACGTCGTCCCCGGGGAGGGCGACGAGGTGGGCGTGGAGGAGGACTACTGGAGGCCTGACCACAACGGCGGGTCGATGGACGACGTCGACCGGCGGTGGCGTCGGCGCGTAAGGGCGTGGGTGTGCTGCGCCGACCGCCCGGGGCTCATGTCCGACCTGGGCCGCGCCGTGCGCTCCGTCAGCGCGCGGCCCGTCCGCACCGAGATCGCCACCGTCGGCGGGAGGACCCGCAGCGTCCTGGAGCTTGACGTCTGCGACGACGTGGCCGCGGCCACGGACAACGACAGGGCGGTGGCGCTGTCCACCCTACGCACGGCGCTGCGCACCGTGCTGCTCAACCAGGAGGAGCTCCTCGACGCCGCAGAGGGATACAAGCGGCCGCGCTTCTCGGCGAAGATCGCCAAGGTTTAGTAGTCTAGCTAAGCTAGGCGGCTAAACGAAGGGAACAGTGTTATTTCAGGAAACTTGTTCGTTAGTGTAATGGTTTTTTTTCTCTCCCAAAGAGCATTGCAAGACCTATGGATCGACGAGCAAATGTTTATGTGACATGTTGCTTCCAGGATTTACGATACTACAACAGTTGTTAGGTTAACATCCATAATGACTGGGTCGTCCTCTTCTGAAACTAGCTGCGCGCATGTACATGCATTGCTCTGGGAAAGATCATATTATCAAGAGTGTCGAGTCACCGTACGTGGGCTCTGCCTGCACCACGGCATGACTTCGCCGAAGCTTCGTCGAGCTCCATCTCGGCCAGTGTCGTGTCTCTACCTCTCAATGATCTCGGCCAGATTTTAAGCCTCGGGCTATAGCTCATCTAACCCGAGGTCCAGATCCGCCACTCTTTGCCACTATGCTTGATTTGCACCATCTGCATTTGTATAACAGTTGTCGGCGTTCTAGGTATTCATGTACTTCAACTTAACTTCAGAGTGTAGTTATCCCATATCCTTCGAAATAGCATGTAATCATTGCATATATCAACTTTCCAAAAAAGCAAACTATTTAGTTTTCAAAAAAGAAAATATTAAATGATGCTTGCTCACCCACAAAAATTTTTTATTGAACAAACTCTAAAAAGGGAATTTCTTTTGTTAATAACCTACATCCTACAATTGTACAAATTACAGGCCGGTACCATCATAGTGACATGACCATCATAGTGACAATCTCATAATGAGTGGATAACCTAGCACCATTTCAACAAAACACAAGCTCAGAGGCATCCCACTACACCTATACATTTACAACCAGGGTCCATGATATACACATCATATATGTGCAATATTTCGTCCAGTAACAAACTTAGGATTTAATAAAAGAGTGCTTACAAAGCCTCATTCTTCTTTAACTTCTAAACCTTACTCCCTTTCTAATGGCGGATGGATGCAGGTGCTACAAGAGGTACCTAGGGTTCGACTGGTAGTAGGGGTACTCCCGCCCCGGCTCCCCTTGTTGGTCCATCCCTATTTCCATCCATTCAACTGTTTAAGAATTGACCAAAATGATGTGATGGAAACTTTAACTGAAGAAAGGACCGACAACACAAAAATCATTTTCTAAAACTGCTCTCGTCGCTACATTGGCATGGTTGCACTCCACCGCCACCACTGGTCAGATCATTCGAAGCATAAATCAAAATTTTGTCATAAACAATGAAAGATCAAAGAGGAAAAAACAAGGAACTTCTGAAACTTTGCATTGGCTCTCTACTGACGCCCTTGAGCTGTTGATGACACCTCGCAACTTACCAATTATAATCCATGCCTCATGTAAAGCAACCAACGCAGAAGATTTGAACCAAAATAGCATTGCCATGATCCTTGGTATAAGGGAATGTAACGAAATACAGAAAATCGGGTTGGATGGTGCAATGCTGCAATGCCACACCTGTTTCTCTCCTTCGATTTCTAGATCATCAATTTGCGTCAAACAGAAAGGATCTTTCAGATGATATCTAAAACAAATAACAACAACATCAAGTAATCTTAAACAAATCTTAACATAATAATAGACGAAGGTCGTCGGCGTCGACTAGTGTGGTGGGACAGCATCAAAGGAGATGAAGGCAGTGACAAATGCAGTGCGGCGGCATCCAAAGGTCCGATTTTTCCTTCGTTTTTTTTTCGTAGAGGAAGAGGAAGAGGCCCACCAGTCGGTACTGAGTTTTCTTAGAAGGGAAACCATGGGAGCTCATGGGGTGGGGAGGGGCAGACGAGACAAAGAACACTTCACTCGTGTGTTGGTCCCACCCATTGGCGCCACCCATCGGTGCAGATGCTTTGAGAAGGGAGGGAAGTTGTTGGCCCTTACGTGAATCGTTTTCAGAGAGGGAGGGGGAACGAATGTACACTTACCAACTCTCTTTTAAATGTCTACTAACTTATTTTTCACCATTGCCAATCTGGAATGCCTATTTACCATTCAACCACTGCAGGCAACGTAATTGTTGGGTCTGTTTTTCTAAGATGCGGGTTATGATCTTTGATTGTGTCTTATTAGTCTAATAAATAATGATTGTTAAAAGAAGTCAAAAACTAGAAGTCGCTGAAAAGAAAGGTAGTTGACATGCTTCTATTCTCGTAGTCCCATAGTATTCTCGTAGTAGCTCACATTTCTAGCTTCGTATTCCAACCGTAACGAGTTCAAATAGTGTATAAGCTGGGTTGTCAAAAGTTCAGAACAACAAATCCAACAACTCTGCCACCCAACAATTCAACTGTTGAGCCAAGAGCTTCCTAACTCCCTGATCTACATCTCCAAAGTACATTGGGTGGTGAACAACCAGGGCCGTTCAGAAGCCAGCACAGGTCAACCACCAATAAGACCATTGCTCTTGATCCACTGATCACATCTTGCTATAAATAGCCCCGGCATTAGTCCTAGCTTCACAGATATCACCACACAGCAAATTAAACATATTAGCCTCCCTAGCAAACATACAGTCACTTACCATGGCTTCTAGTGTCTGTCATCTTCTTGTCCTGCTCCTAGCCTTCACAGCCTTCAATGGCAGCTACGCAGCTCGTCATCTTTTGGACACAGCAGCTGCACCAGAGGCCACACCAGCTCAACCTTCCATACCAACAGTTCCAACCACACTACCTCCAATGCCTTCCATTCCGGCAGTTCCAAAATTGACAGTGCCACCAATACCATCCATTCCTATCCCAAAGGTCAGCATGCCACCAACAGCCGCTGGCACAATTCCGTCTCTTCCAAATCCGGTGATTCCATCCACCATACCGACCATTCCTACTTTGCCTGCTACCATGCCACCAATGCCCTCAATCCCAACTACTATTCCATCCATTCCAACCACAATCCCTACCATTCCTGGGTTCCAGATGCCACCTATTCCATTCATGTCCCCACCTCCACAAACCACCAGCCCGTGAAGGTCTTCATAGCATGAGATTGCCATTTATGACTGCTAGTCAGGGATTTGATTTGTCATATGTAATTGTTATCGGTGTGTCTGTCATGTTTGTTATGTTATTTGGGTGTTTCTGGCTTGCATTTGGTGTGATTGTAAATGCAGCCAGGTGCTTCTTGTACTATCCTGCTTGTTAATAAATCATTGCTTGGTTTGCAAAAGTTGTTGCACATTATAATCTTTCTACATTTCTTTTATAAAAGATACATGGTATTAACAGAAAAGAATGATAACACCTACAAGGCTCTGGCCATATCTTTCCACAGGGGTCCTCTCTTATTTGACACAAAAGAATGATAACATGATTTTAAGTATTAACATAATAAACAAGAAGCAGATGCAAAGGTGCAAATTTACAAAGCATACTATGCTTATATGGCAAAAGCTGCTTAGCTACATGTAAGCTTCAATGTATTTGAATTAATCCTCTGGCAAGTATTGAAGTCATATGAGAAAATAATAAACAAAGCTATCAGTGTAACAAGATACTCTAGAACATGACAAAGGAAAAATGAAAGAAAAAAACAAGTCATGGAGCCACAAATTGCAAGAGAAGATATTATCCATCAAACTGACAGCTGAACCAAAAGATCAACCAATTTGATATTAATGTGATCATGAATCAATTATCATGATAAATTTCATAGGATAACACAGCAATACCACAAAAAGGAGAATACTAAGACTTCATTAATGGTAATTACAGCATGTGAAGCTAATATATCTGTACTGCTGGGGATGAACAATCACCCCTGCAGAGCAGGATTGTTCGGTTTACACTGGGTCAGTCCAGTATGAGGTTGCAGTTAAGCTCAAACCAGGGACTGAATATTTATGATGCCTACATGTTGGATGAATAATAAGCCACATAGATTCCAGTACAAAATAGCCGTAGAAAAGAATATCAAAGCAGAATTAAAGGCTTGCAAGTATATATGATTTGAAATTTCTCAATACTTACACTCAAACTGAAGCTGTACTAGTTGCCACTTAAATACTGAAACTGAGTAATCACCCTTGTCCCCTGCCTGCCACTTATAGGAATAGTTCTATTTTCCTGCTGCAAGCTGAATTCACTGCATTCCCAAGATTCTCAATTCTTTCATATTCCACTTTGAACATGACCACAACTGTACCATCTTTGCCAGTGTCATAGTCCTGTTCGATATCTTCAGCTTGGAAATGCTGCAGCTGTTTGAAGATTCAACTCAGTCATACTTAGGCTTCTGAGAGAAGAATCAAACAACTAAACAGAAGCAGCAAGTCATAACCATGTTACAAGAGCCACAAGACGCACAATTATTCCTTGGAATTAATTTACTAGTTACACTGGTACTATTAAATCTACAGATTGTATAACAGATCAAACAGTTAGATGTACTGTGATTCTCTATTTTGTTGCATGTAACAGGTGAAACTAAATAATCTAAGCTTAGCTTTTTCAACAATTATTTCTACTTAGCAGAAGTAATCTGACACACCATAAATGCACCATGGCATATCACATATGCTTATAACACCAATTCTGTATACATGGTCTAATCAAGCATCAGAATATAAGTGTTGGCATGTCCAGTTTTATTATTTTGCATATGTTTATCACCTGATGATGGACTGTGCCCAAGAGATCAAATGGTACTTCCATACACACATGAGCCTGAAATGAAAATACACACCAAGTAAGAACTATTTATTCACATTTTTTTGCAAGTATCAAGCAAAAGCATATCGAAAAAAAAATCGATCACCTTTGGTTTCACAAGACAAGTAGGAGCATCTTTAAGGCATTCAGAAGCAACCCTGCCATAAGCTCTCACCAGCCCACCAGTTCCCAATTTTATGCCTCCAAAATATCTATTTGTAACGTATAAAACAGAAAGGTAATGTAAAGTGATGATCACATGAGCCGTGTCTAATCAAAAGGTATGGTGAAATGTACATTGATACACATCACCTACCTACAATATATTTTTCTATAGTCCACTTAACTTATTACAAAGTTAAATAACATAAAATTGGTTAAACGATTAAATCATGACTAAAAATCACAAAAACGAAGTGCATTACTTGACAAATTTATTTACTAATTACGACCACCATGACCATATCAATGCTGGAGGAAATGATGGCAGAATATATTGGCATTCCAGTTGTGCTCGAAGGTTCACCATCATGATTGTAACGGAATTGCTCTCCCAGCTAAACACACATGTATGCAAGACCGATTCATCATTAACAAACATAGGCATGGATAGCAAGCTTGGGATAGAACTACAAACCTTATATGCCCAGCAATTATGGGTGGCATGAGGATCCTTGACCTGTAACACAAAACCATGTAGACCTAGTCAACAGAGTACACAAAAATTCTTGTTTTCCCATGGATAAAGTTTGCTAGTATGAGCCAAACGTAAATGCACTGGTGGTGTACAGAACTGCAAGGTTAAACTCGCATACACAACAAGTAGCATGCTAAACGCAACACCTGCAAATCCTGGCTGAAATTAGATCACTCAAAACACTACACATTCAACATAACTCATGCTTTAGCAATGCATCGACACCACCAGATTTACCTTATGGAGCATAGTTAACAAATGGTTCGGAAGAGCAGAACAATTGCTAGTTGCTACAAGTTAAAATTGTCGAGTTATCCAATGCAGCATTTGTTTGCGTTATACATGGATTCAGCATTTGGCGAGTAGCTAGGGAAAAGCATGGTCACTCTAATACAGCGAAATGGCAACTCTAACTAGCAATTGGGCAGAGAGTCCGCCACTGCAGCTAGAGATTAGGACTTAGGGCCTCGCTAGAAATCAAAAAGCATGGAGGGGGAAGCACCTCGTTAAGGAAGGACATAGCGGCGGGCTCGTCGGCGACGGGGGAGGCGATGGCTATGAACTTGCTGCGCTTGATCTCGCACTCGCAGCGCACGCGCCCCACGAGCGTCGTGTACGGGGAGGGGGACGAGGAAGACGACAACGCATGGCGCGCGCGGAGGCGAGAGCGGCTGCCAAGTTGCCGCAGGAGCAGCTACGGTGGGCTGCGGCGGCGGCGTCTGGTCCGGGGAGCAGGAAGGGGAGGGAGCGGGGGCGGGGGGCCGCGCGCACGGCCGCCATGTCGCGGGGCGCGTGGGTGGAATGGAAACCGTAGGTGCGCGCACGGGTTCCGTCTTCCGTTTAGCAAGTCCATGACAGGTGGGCCCTAGTTCTTCGAGTTTCGTGCCGTCCATGGACTCGGAGTGCACAGCCAGTCACCGCCGCAGAACGAGCATATGCTATGCTGGGCTGGGCCGGGCCGGGCAAGGGCCGTGTTTATATGCAAAATCAGTTGCAGAAGGGTGGTAAGGTCCGTGAACTTGGATGATTGCATCCCACATTCGCAACGAGCCATACAAGATGGTAGTAGTACAAGGAGGAAACAAGTCTGCAGAAGTCCTCTTATTCAAATAGAAAGCAAGCACAAAACATGATCTTTGCGAGACGAAACCGACAACCCTCGAGAAACTGATGAGGTCCAACGCAGCCGATGAATATCAGCAAGCCCAACAGTCGATTCAGTTGGAATTTCAACGGCCCCATCTACATGTCAAGGAAACCACCGATGTTCGGGTAGTGGATTTCCCCTATACATACTGGGACACAGAAAAATTATTGGTTCTTCCATGTAAGGGAAACAGGAGTTCTTCATTGCTTCAATATCCCCAGTAATCGTTACGGATTTCATCGTCGAACTTCTGCTTGAGTTCAGGATGCTTCTCAAAGTATTCATCGGCTGTCATTGTGCTGATCTTTTTCTGCGCACAAAAAAAAGATGTTAAAACGAGTGCAAATATGCTCTAAAAATGAATGGGGATGCAATCATTTCCAGATAAATGGAACTTAGTCCCTGCAAAGATCGTCCTCACCTTCATCTCCCGGAGTTCAGCAATCTCCTTCTCTATCCTTTCTGACTCCTTCAGAGAGGCATGTTCTGCTTCTTTCAGTTCAACCATCTATACATAACATAAACAAAGGGGTAGGAAGTACATCAAAATCTAAAATGGGTAATGAACTTACAGAAGAAAGAATTTCAGGTTGTACCGTTGTAGCAAAATGGGAATATCAAAAATACAAAACAGGAGACGGAACATAAACAGAATATCAACTTGGAAAGACAAAACACAACAAGAGTGATAGTTCCTCACTAGAGCATCAAACTTTGGCTTGTACTGAGGAGTCACAGTGTCAACATATTTGGGGATCTCGATGCCTGCAATTGTTTCATGCTTAGTATCTCGATAAGTGAGTAGACAGAACAAAATTATATAGAACGTGCCACCTCAATTGCATAAAAACTGGAGGTGTAGTGGGCAGTGTGATCACATCATTTTAAGAATATTCCATACAACATATATTCAATGGCCCCCTCTAAAAGAGATGAAATAACAATATAGTACCTTCTATCAAATTAATACATATAGCCTAACAAGTACAAAATCCAGGTATATATTACAGTGCATCATAAAATGTTACTAGTTCAGACCCGCTGTGTAACTTGATCATTATAAATCAACTAGTATAACTACAGCCAGCTGAATCATTGTCAAGGAAGGGAATGAACACTTGTGAGCGAGACGATATTTAATTAATTAATCTCAGAAGGAGCTGAAAAGAAAATAAACACATCGTGGGTTGATTTAAGAGCTTCAAAGGTCTACATGGGAGTGACAGAGTGGGTATTGTTGTTTTCAATAACTAGAAGCACAAAAAAGTGATGGACCAGAAAAATGTCCACATGCCAACCCAAATAACCAACCCACATAATCATGAATAGAGAATATCAACTAGAAAGAAGCATCACATATGCCACTTGCCACACTTTATTGTACCTCGAATTAGGCCCATATTGTTGTTAAACCAATAATAGAGTAGAAGGAAATCATTCAGAAGTATGAACTAAAGCACAGCAAGACAACCAGTGTTCCCAATCACTCAAAACATTCGTAACATTGCTTGAGACATATTTCTTTCCACGGAGAATCAAGACAGAATGAAAATATCCTCAGTGGTACCAAAAACAAACCTTGTTTCCGATTTAATAACAATTGTTTATAAAAATGTAAATTTGGTTTGAAGCATAAGGATGCTTACTTTCATAAGCCTCTTTGTACATATCCACCACTTTAGATCCAATTCCTTTTCTGTAGTACTCCCAGTCAATCGGTTGAGGTTCCTGCAATAACAAAACAAATACAGTTTATAGACAACACATTGAACTACCCTATAAAATTTACAATGTGACTGCGAGTCAGGTTAATGCATGTCTCCAAGGCTATCTTAATACTTCTGGACATTTTCAAGATAGAAATAGCAAAGGAATACTACAAGTATTCAACATGACAAAACGTGGAGCATAATCCAACGCATACTAATCCTGTCTCCCATGAAGCTTGTTGTCTACCAAGACATATCCATTTGCACTACCGAGACAAAAAAAATGCCATGTCCTTTTCTGTCGTCCATAGATAACTATTCTGAAAGCGATTCTTAAAGGACAACATAAATCCATCAGCTATTGAATGCACTGTTCCGACTAGAAGAATAAGTTACCGCAAACTGAAGACATGGAGGGCTTGAACACAGCCAAGCAAATTGACTACATCCGAGTTAATGGCATCCAATGGCCCTACTGGTTCTGTGTTCTTATAAGTGATAATAAGCACAATCCAAACATCAAATGTCAGTGCTTGCCCGCATCATAATTGGCAAACTAACAGAAACCCGGCACTCTTCTCTGAAACAGTAGCCTAACTGCTAGCAAAACAAAATCAACAATGGCCATGAAGCGAAAATGCAGCATAACGACGGCTACATCTCAAACAACAGCCTATTTGCAAGCTATCCAATAAGTCAAAATCTAACTGAATTAAATCAGTACGGTCACGAAGTTATTAGAAAGCACACGCATTACAGAATTCCCAACAAATTGCATTTGTTCCACTAACACCTCATCATGAAATCTCTACACTCCATAGTATCAAAAGGACCGGATCCGGTAGCAGGAGGACGAGGACGCCCGGAAGAGGGGAGCCAGATCTGGAAACCCTAGGTCAGATCGGGAGGGGCGAGGAGTCGGGCGTGATACCTGCGAGAACTTGGTCTGGAGCTGGTGGTTGACGTCCTCGAAGGCGCGGCGGAGGGTGGAGAACTCCTTGCGCGCCTCCTCGGAGACGAGCATCTTGGCCATCCCGTCCCAGTCGATCGCCTTCCCGGCCCTCGCAGCCACGTCCGCCACCTTCTTCACGCCGTTCCCGCTCATCTTCTCCGCCCTCTCGCCTCCCTCCTAACGCCGTGCAACCTCTCTCTCCTCGCTTTCGCCGCCGCCGCGCTGCGCTCCGACCGCACGAGCGAAATGGGAATCCGGGATGGCCTGGCGTCCGTGTGGGCAGGGGGTATTTCGGTGGGTCAGAATGGGCCCTGAACAACACGCCTGAGGTTAGACTGGGCCTTCCAATAAATTGTTAGTTCGGCAATTGGGTTGAGCCGTGGACTAAGTCTAAGCCCAGAGGTGTTACAAATGGGCTCGGTAGCGTCGGCCTACTAGGTTGTGGCACAGCCAATCGTCGTCTGAAATAGGGCGGGCGAAATATCAGGTGAAAAATGCGAATTTTCACCAAACTTTGAATCTTTTAAAAATTCTCACAAAATTACAAGATGTAGGCAATGGTATATTTTATATTTATGAAAATTTTCAAAAGCAAATTCAATCGTGTTTGCAATATAAGAAAAATACAAAAAAGTTAGTGAAAACACCATTTCATTTTTCGTAAAGTTTGCGAAGATATAAAACATAGAGAAACATCCCACCCTTTGGGTACTAATGCAACAAATTTTCAAATGTAAATGATGTAGACATTAAGAAACGAAAATAAACAAAATTCAACTGAAAAGGAAATCACAATATAAAAAGGGGGAAAATAAAATTATAAAAGCCAATATTCACTGAATTTTGTATTTTTTGTTTCTCCTAATGTTAGTCACGTTTGTAGTTGAATTTTTGTAGGATATTGAATATATCATAACCTTTGGTTTCAAAAAATATTTAAAATGGTTTTTGTTTTTTTAATATACCATAACCTACCCAACCAAGTTTTTTGGAATTTTTCATAACTATTTTCATCATCTCTACTACTTAAAAGAGGAGTTAGTGAGTGGCCATTTATTGAACTAGGTATGTATTTCGATCACTCTCATCGACATGCACAATTTGACCAACCAAAGGCATTTCCATTCAAATACCAAATAAAGCTGAGCTGATACATAAAGAAGCTTTGGGATGGTTATTTCTCCTGCAGATTTTGCTATTTTGCAAGTGTGAAATTTTGATCTCTAGATGACATTTTTAGCACAGGTCTTGATTTTTGATCTAAAAATGATTGATTTTTCAAGAGAGTTCTCAGGAGGGCCTTCAATTATTGATAATGTCAAAAGAAGTAAAACCTAGAAAATTTGTTGGATGGTTTAATAATCCATTTTTTTACACCAATATTGCCTTTTGTGCCTTCTGAAAGTGTGGAATATTTAGGGCAATCACGCTATATATTCGTTTATTGATTCAAGTCACAAAGGGTTATATATATATATATATATATATATATATATATATATATATATATATATATATGTGTGTGTGTGTGTGTGTGTGTGTGTGTAGCCTAGCATGGTTAATGAGAACACATGACTAATGTGAACATAAATAAGATTAATGTGATCAAGATGTTGAGCACAAAGCACGAGGAGGTGAAGCATTCAGTAACCAAAGGGTCAGGTTAATACGTCCCCGTAGTCTGAGCGTCGGCAATACAGACGTTTAGGCTGAATCTGAACTCCATGAAGACAGAGGTAGGCAACCCCTTGGTGAAGATATTTACAAACTGTGATTACGTCAATACATGAGGAACGCAGACATGACCGAGGGCGATGCGTTCATGGTGATGCGACGGCTCGTGCTCGCAGACGACGGGCTGACGATGATGACCTGGCGTGATAATGATGGTAGACGAGGTTCTCGAAAGGCCGCGGAGGGAGGGCTGTGTCGACAAATGTGCCGCGTCATGCCACGATGTTATCGGAGGAGAGGAGACGCCAGAGAGATCAAAGCTAAGGCAGTAAAGTCCAGAGCCGAGGAACATCGACAGGTCAATAAGGTGACGCAAACCAATATATGAACAGAAAAAGTAGAGAAAACCCGATCTGAAATGACCGGAGAAAACTCTAATTGGTAGCTGATCAGATGATCAGCGACACGATTTAAAATAAGGGTTGCGCAGCCCTCGGGAGAGATCGTGGAGACGAGATCATCTTTGATGTGAAAAATAATATTGCAATGCATGCATATTTTGGTTGCTACTATATTCATCGGTTTATGCAAAATAATGAAAATGGCACAACAATTGACTCTTACATATACCATGCGTATGTGTTATTCTTTTCGTTTATTACACCTTCAGATGTTCATGATGTGCTAACCAGAAGAAGTGTTGATGACAAATATATATACCATGCATACACGTTGTATTCTTTGTTTAGTACAATTTCAGGCTATCAAAAGCCGAGGATGGCTTTTCTTGAAGAAGGGAAGGATGATGCGGATACGCACGTGTCTTGTACTTTTTAGTTAAATATATTATTCAACTGGAAAGAGTTATTGAGCCGCATCAAACATTGCCAGGTGAACTCATTCCAAATTAAATATAATGTTGTTATTCATAAGAATGGAACACTACCTCATGTTATCAAATGGTGCATTCTTAGGTTTGTCAATGGCAAAGCAATGGAGAGGCAAAAGGAAGAGGATAACCACATTAAGTGCCAAAGACATAAAGGAAGAAAGCTCATGCTGCGGGAGAGCAAAAGGGAGAAGTCCAAGGACTTAAACTACAAGTTTTGGATAAGATTTTCAAGCCCAATTCGTACCTCCCACAAGGCCAATTGGATTCAAACTCGGATTCAACTCAGAATTCAATTCGGATTCGGTTCGGGACAGCCTGACAGGCACTTACTAAAAAGGTCATAACTTTCACAAACGGAGTCCGATTTGGGTGTTCTTGTACTCCTTGAAAAGATATTTTCAAGGGCTATGCAATGGATCTGGTCCCAGCATCAAATTCATCACGGATCAAAAGTTATGGCCGAAACAATGTGACAGCTGTAAAATCTAGTTTCCTTTTTGTGAGAGTTCGTATCTAAAACCATATAGGGTTGAGTTGTACTAGATTTGTGGACTCTATGGACGTCCCAAGGTCCTATATAAGCCATGTATTGGCAGCCTAAGGGCTCAGATCACCTTTGAGAATAATCAATCTATTAAACTTTGTTCGAGTTTATCATTGCTGCTGAAATTCCGTGAGGGAATTAAGAGTGTTCTTCAATCAAGATCGTTCAAACTTTCCGCTGGGAATTGGGAGCACGATAGATCTTCGCTTGGTGGTCGGCGAAATCTACGCAAGTGTGTTTTGGCGGATTAAAGAGTGTTCGTCCCTTGCATTGGCATTGGAGGATAGCTACGATTCATCAAGACTCCCGCGAGTATCCATCCTACGTCGAGAAGATCGGGCGACCCCGTATCAATCTTCCAGGGGTGACACGGCGGAAGCTGTGGAAGCGATAGCTCAGGAGCGACACCGCTCTGATACTATGAGAGCGTGAAATATTTAAAGACAATCACACTATGTAATTCATTAATTCAAGTCACAAAGAGTTACACACACATATATATAGCTTAGCATGGCTAATGAGAACATATGACTAATGTGAACACAAGACTAAAGTGAATATAACATAAGATTAATGTGAACTCAAGAAGTTGAATACAAAACACGAAAAGGTGAGGTGTTCGGTAATCAAAAGGTCAAGCTAACATCTTCCATGGGTTCAAAAGTGAACACTTGCTTTGGAAGTAAAAAGAAGGAAATGATTAAAAGATGCATGATAATCATGTCGAAGGATATTTTTCAAGTTTTCTAGATATAGCTGTTGAAACACTAGAAAATTAAGGAATGACTAAATTTGTGCCAGATGAGAATGACTACATTGTTGTCAATTTTGCGAAGAAAACACTGTACCAGTATTCTTCTTCTTTTCTCTAACAAGTTTACCGTTTTTCTCTTTTATATGTCTAGAGTTGCAAATTGATGCATCTCGCATGCCTTAAAACATAGGCTGCACATAGGTATCATGCATTTCCTATGAAATAGTTGATACTGCTAAAATTAGACATGCAAAGTTTTGCGTTCATGTCTATAAGCCACCGTGTGCAGTCAGTCAGCTATATCATGATTTCAACAGCAGAAGCAAAATTGAAAAGGAGAGATTAAAGCTCATGAGGTTAATTATCGTTTCATTTTTACTTGGTTATGTTGTCTGCATCTCTAAATTATTGGCTTTTGATTTTGCATTGTCAAGATAGGAGTTGAAACAACGTTAGAGTCAAGATTGGATGTATTTTTAAGGCTTACTAGAAAGGAGTTAGTAAAATAGGAAAATATGATTACATCTTCTACATACAAATGCACCTACATAAGCCAATAGGAAATATAGCAGATACGTGTAAATAAGGTTTCTACCTCACCATTTCTTATGAAACATTTTTCCTGCTTGAGCACCTGAAATTAGAAAATTTGTAGTTAGTTCTCCAAGGTTTTTCATTGTCCTTTCATTTTTTTTTTTTTGGTTCTAAATTTGTGATTACCGCATGGTTTCGCTTCCTACCAGCAAGTTTCGCCTTATAACTTGAAGTGGCTTTGATCAGTCGCTAAGTGCCTCAGTGTTGTTGTTAATTAACACAGGAAAATGATATTCCTACCAGCAAGCTTCGCCTTATAACTTGAAGTGGATTTGATCAGTCTGCCTCAGTGTTGTTATTAATTAACACAGGAAAATGATATTGTTCAACCATACGATTACATGTAAAAAAGATGAATATTTTCAGTGTTCTTAATTAACACATCAAATTTTGTATAGTACATTAATTTTTTTATCAATCTTTTGCGGTATAATATATGATAACTATTTTTCCACAAGACACTCCAACCATCATAATTCACTGAGCCATACAAAGGAAACTAGATCCAATAAGAACCAAATAAATGCCTCCTCAAGCAGCTGCATTGTCAGCATATTTGTGCTAACATCTAAATGCTTTCTGCTTTTTGTTTCTTTTTTTTAATAAAATAAAGGGGGTTGCATGCCTATTTACTACAAAATTGGTTGTTCTAGATTATACATAGATGAGGTACCTCTGCCACGATGACATAAGCTTTGAATTCCAGTAGTTTTCAAGTACATTTCATCTCCCTTTTTCTGGGATGTTGGGTTACACAGAACCATAGGTTTCTTTGCAACCTTTTCATAGAGGTCAACTTCTATTTCTTGCTACACCAATATTATCAGTACATATATTTGTCATTTCCTTTTTACTCTGGGATATTTCTACTACTTAAAAAGGAGAGTTGATAAGTGCTATGTTCTTTCCTCTCCCTTCTTACCCTCCCCTCTTCAAATTGGGCCGACATGTGGGCCTATTCCCCACTCGCACGTTTCACCAGGCTCTTCTCTTGCCTCCCAGGCATCTCTCCCCTTCCCCACTGCACTCGCATCCTCCTGTTTGCCACCGCTCAAGCCACCTCCCCCTCTCTCCATTCCTCTTTCGCATCTCTTTCCGCAACACTCACCTCCTCCCGTTCCCCACAGTGCAAACCGCCTTCCGTGCCCAATTCATGGCCCAACAACCGAAGGCTTGAATAGATCAAGATTGGGAAGAAAGGCTAGAGAGGAATTTGGGGAGAGAGTGGCAGCGGTCACCGCGAACATGGAGTGGCAACATGATTTGATGGAAAGTGGTGGTGGACGCGACAACCCACTCGGTGGAAACAGTGTGAAGGGAGTAGGGAGATGTCTTCGGCCAATGGATCTAGCGGCGACGCAGCCGGGGATGGCCGATGAAGTGCAGATCCAGTGGTGTAGGTGTAGGGATGGCCATGGGAGGCCGGATCTGGTACCAACACAGCGGGAGACAACTTGTTAAAAGTACGAGCCTGGTCACAACAATAATGTGCACCTTTGTACGTGGGGTACGGACTTGAGTCATATGCCATGT
This sequence comes from Melocanna baccifera, assembly GCA_036346265.1. Lineage (NCBI taxonomy): Eukaryota > Viridiplantae > Streptophyta > Magnoliopsida > Poales > Poaceae > Melocanna > Melocanna baccifera. The sequence goes on along the minus strand of CM070698.1, from coordinate 3,390,985 downwards.
TTGAAGCATTTCAGTGTTGCATAGCAAATGCATTGGTGGTGCAATGACTCCCAATGTGTAACTTTTATGAAATAATCCAACAGCAATGAGACCAGGTTAACCCATTTTTTTTTCCAATTTTCGTTAGTGAAATTAATCAGTTTGCGCAGATTCAAGCAGTGATGATAATGGGGACTTTCCCCTTTAAGGCATAGTGGAACATCCCCAACTACAGGGGCATTCATATTGGCTTCTGCCAATAGTTTTTGACTGTAGTTGATGACTTTTGGTTAAAAATAAATAGTAGCAGCTGAAAAAAATGATTTTTAGAAGGAGAAGACAAGTGGTGCAAAAAATGATGGAGATAAGCGTGTGTGAGACGAGAGCAAGATGAATGAGGTACGTGATACACCCGTGACTCTCTGACTTATCATCGGAGCGAGACAGAAATAAGAAGAGGAGAGAAGATGCTTCAAGAAGCTAGGTATTCATATTGCCTTCAGACTTCTCCAAAGAGAGAAGCAAATACGAACAGGGCCTACGTTCCCCACCCCCAGCTTGAGTGACCTTGGAAGAGGATTCCTCCTATCCAGCCTCGACACCCAATAGGCATTGGATGCACAGAGAGGAAGCGAGGACATGCTGAAGAAGGCTAGAGAGAATGAACTATTCACACAAATGGTATTGTGGGCTTTTTTTAATTTGGCCCTTAGATATCCATTTTTTGCGAATCTAGTCCCCTCTCTGAGCTCGACAACCGAGGTAGATAACATGTGTCGCCAACCGCTCTATAGGAGCTCAATAGGTGCTGCCAAACCACAGTTGCTTAGCAGGTAATTAGGCCCATGATTAGCACTAATTAAATATAATTAACACTAATTAAGCACAGGAACTAATTAATTACATGGCGGCCTGACATCTTCCCGAGCTCTCCCTGCTTGATAGATGCCTATCGAGCTCTCCTTTTTTAAAAAAAAATTACTACAATACATTAGTTTAGAGAGAAGGCATTGACAGTAACGTCGATCTGCAACTGTACACATCCACATCAACTACAAGAAAAAGGATGTCTCGGTAAGTTGGTGGATGTGTCCCGTTGAGAACGGGAGGAGAAGAAACACCTACTAGTTAGCAATAATCTACGGGAGGTGATGAGTGATGACTGACAGTAGGAGGAGACGAGGCACCGACGCCGACATGCCACCTTCGACGGCAGGAGGAAATTGTGTTGGACCTTTTGAGGTAGGGGTGAGAGTGCAAGGACCACCCAGAATTTATGTTAGTTGTTAATTCATTTGAGGAATGGTAATAGGGTAGATCTAGAATTCTCTTTTTTTGAAAGGGTGGAGTACAGTTGATTAGTGTAGTTATTTTAAAACTCACAATTCATAAGTCACAGGCTTAAATCGTTAAAAATACACATAAATAATCTATTCAACTTGTGATAGGTAGGAGTCAAACTCTAGTCATCAGTGAGAGACACAAAGTGCTACACTGTTATGCTATCCTACTGTTGGCGGATTAGAGTTCTCTACTTGTCAATTTGCTTAGACTCGTTGGAGGTCAGGGACGAGATGGATGCAAAAATGTTCTCGTCCGGTTCTAGCCGATAGGGAGAGCTTCCCACCACCTATAACGTCCTCACGGGGAGAAGAAACCGCATACATCTTCCCTAATGGCCGGAATGACCGAATGAGGCCATTTTTTAGATGGGCAGGACATCTCAAACGATGCCACAATCCCAAATATTATCTAGAATTGAGCAGTACTTTTTCTTCTGGAATTAGGCCATTGCCATCCCTCTGTCCAAGCATTCAGCTGACTGTCTTGGACTAAACTATGTATCAGATATCACGTGGTACTGTTCATATTAGTTTCTGTTTCTAATTTATACTTAGAAAAGTTAAAAAAATAATACAACCATTCAACTTCTGGAAGCGGTTTTTCACTCCTCTCGCTACTCTCTTGCTTCAGTATAAGGCAAGGGGCATATGTGCATCATATACCATACTCCTCTCGCTCTCGTCATATGCATATATCTCTTCCTTACTTTTCACACCGCTCGTATCATCTTTTTTAAAATTATTTTTTTTCGATCACTACTATTCATTTTCAATGAAAAGTTCAAATTCCTGTCGGTAAGCACTGTGGTTTCTTTGATCCTATGTGAAGGCGTTCAAGGTCATCCAAACTATTCACTGAAAACGTCATGCGCTATCAATAAGCACGTGATACATTTGGCTAACCAGAGTTTTAGGGATCAAGGAAGACGCGCATAATTCACACGAACATACAATTTAATCCATGCAATCTTGGTCCTGGCCATCACTTTGGCCCGTACAATTTAATCCCTACAGGACAAAGGATCCAAAGCCTCGTGCTCTATCCATTACACTTTCCACCCATACGCTTGGAAGGTGAAGTCATGTCTTGCATAGTTGCATGTGGCATGTAAGTATTTTTCTTTTAGGCTTTTGAATTTTAACTTTTGGTTTCTTTAAAAACCAAAACAAATAAAATAACTTTTAAGGTGGATTTTTCAAAGGTTTTTTAAACCTAAAATCGTATGCACCATTTACGTCAACATCTCTGTCATCCAATGTCATCTCGAAAAACGTACACAAAAACATCGGCCACAGCTCAAAAAAAGAGTCATAATCGATTCAAAGTAGACGTAGTGCAATTAAAAATTAAAATCATGCGTTGTTCATATCTATCTCGAGAAAAATAACATACATTGTTTATTTGCTATCAAGGTATCGCACCCGAGTAAGGTTTTGCCTTAAGCTTCGTGCACCCAGCCATGAGTCCAATAATTACAAGGGACTGTTGAGAAATCCTCGCTAGCGACCAGTCCGAGCGATTTCTCTGCTTAGAATAAGAACGAATCAATCACAGAATCACAGAAGAATAGATTGAACACAGAGAAAGATAGAGAGAACTCATGATCATTCTTTATTGCTTCAATTCATTGGGTACAAAATCAGCCATATGGCTCTCTATTTATAGGAGGGGGTGAGGTGCCCATTACGGATAAGGTCTCGTTTAAACGGAGAGGATCCGTTTAAACGGGAATCCTTATCTCTAGTTTCCTAATACTCCCCCTTGGGTACTCATCCGACATACTCATACCTCATTAAAACTCTATAAAAACCCAATGGAAAAAATTTAGAGAAAGAGTACATGATACATGTTATGCTGCGATGCACGAATTGCTTCATTAAAAACCTTGAACGAGAAACTGTAGGAAAACTCGTCAAGGGAAAAAGAGTACAATTCACCCAACTTCATTCAGTCTTCAGGACGTTTATTCTTTGGGTACTTAATCTTCAGGATCAAGATTCACTAACGGGCTTGAGGGAATTCTCTCCCTGAATTCTGCACTTCTCTAAGTCTCATCATACCAATCCCTCGTACGCACCTTTCAAAACTAGATGCGGGGAGGGACTTTGTGAATAAATCTGCTAGATTTTCACAAGACTTAGTATACAGTACTTTAATCTCGTCCATCTTTTGCAATTCATAAGCATAGAAGATCTTGGAGTTGATATGCTTTGTGAGATGACTCTTCACATAGCTCGTTTGTACTTGTGCAACGCAAGCGGCATTATCTTCATAGATAATTATGGGAGTTTGCATAATGTTCATCCCACATGACTGCTGGATGTGGTGAACCATTCGGCGTAGCCAAGCGCATTCACGTGCGGGTTCATACAGCGCTATTATTTCTGAGTGGTTCATTTAGCTACAAGGCTTTGCTTAGACGATTTTCAGAAAATTACAGTTCCACCACACAGGAATACATAGCCTGTTTGTGATTTTGCGGTATGCGGGTCAGACAGGTACCCGGCATCTGCATAGCCAATCAAGTTCAGATCTTTATTCTTTTTGTAGAACAATCCAAGGTCCTTACTTCCTTGGAGATATCGAAAGATGTCCTTTATATCCTGCCAATGCCTTTTGGTGGGCTCTGCACTATACCTTGCTAACAGGTTCATGGCAAAAGCAATATCCGATCTAGTACAGTTTGCTAAGTACATGAGTACTCCAACTGCACTCAAGTATGGGAATTCCGGTCCCAGGACTTCCTCCCCCTCTTCCCTAGGTCGGAAAAGATCTTTTTCTTGTTGTAAAGATCTCCCGATCATCGGTACTTTTGATGAGAATGCTTCGCAAAGTCGAATCTTTCTAGCACCTTCTGGGTGTAGGACGACTGATGTACCAAGACTCCTCCAGGGGTATGCTCAAGCTGCAGGCTTAAGTAGAACTTGATCTTACCTAAATCTTTCATTGCAAACTCTAACTCCAAGTAGGAGATTGCTTCTTTTATATCTTCCACTGTCCCGATGATATTCAGATCATCTACATACACTGAGATTATACAGAATCCATTCTGGGATCGTCGTATAAATACACAAGGACAATTTTCATTGTTCGTGTAGCCTTTCTTGCAGAGAAAGTCGCTTAAGCGATTATACCACATTCTGCCAGATTGCTTAAGTCCATACAGGGACTTTCTAAGCTTTACACTGTACAGATTTCTGTTTGCTCTGTCTTGGTTCGAGAAAGAAATTCCTTCAGGGACTTTCATATAAATCTCCGAATCCAAGTTACCATAAAGGTATGCAGTCACAACATCCATTAATTTCATTTCTAAATTCAAGTTCACTGCCATTGAGATCAAGTATCTAAAGGTAATTCCACTCATCACTGGGGAGTAGGTTTCTTCATAATCAACTCCAGGATATTGAATGAAACCTTGTACTACCAGCCTTGCTTTGTATCTCACCACTTTGTTTCTTTCATTTCTCTTTCGAACAAATACCCACTTGTGCCCTACGAGGTGCACATGGAGAGGTGTGCGGCAACGGGCCCAAACATATCTTTTTTGTTCAGAGATAGCAATTCAGTTACTATTGCCTTCTTCCAATCTTCCCAATCTGATCTTTTCTTACATTCAGCGAGCGATGCAGGCTCGGGATCAAGATCAATGATTGTGACAATTTTCTTTGCGAAGTAAATATCGACACTGGCTGTTGTCCTGTTCAGGGACTCTCCCGTGTGCACATAATTTATAGCTATTTCTTCATGAATTGCTTCTTCTGGAGCTTCATCTTGCGCATCGCTTCTTTCAATTGCGGTGGCAAGTCTCTTTAGTTTTTCGGCTCCGATGTGTGCGCACACATCTATGCCGACGGGGATATTCAGACCCGGTATGTCCTTTTCAATAGGTGTCATACTTGTGCCAGGTCTCAACTAGCTCCCCTTCTCATTCTGGGGGACTTCGGTGATCGGCCGTGATAAGTCCTTCTTATCCTTTTTCGCCAGGCGTCCCCGGTTACTTAGGATTCAAGGAGCTGGAGTTCTCGTCCTCTTTTTTTTCTGAGGCCTCTAGATGAGATTTGGGATACCTTCTGCTTACTTTGGTATTTCAACCCTCTCCGGTGCAGTGCGTGCAGGCACATGCGACTTAGTCACGCTCTTCAAATCACTAAAGTGATCAGGCAGCTGATTCGTTAATGCTTGCAAATCAATTGTCTTCTGGACTTCTATTGTCTTCTGGACTTCTCTTGTCTTCTGGATTTTTATTGTCTTTTGAACTTCTCTATTTGCCTTACTAATGCGTGGGTCATGTGCAGGAATTCCCGTGGCTTCCCACGTAATTTTCTGACATTTTTCATTAATGGGTTGATTTTCTCCCCCCTAATGTTGGAAAATTATCCTCATCAAAAATGCAATCAGCGAAGCGGGCAGCATGCAAATCTCCTGACATGGGTTCCAAATACCTGATTATGGATGCAGTCTCATAACCAACGTATATCCCAGTCTTACGAAGAGGGCCCATTGCAGTTCGCTGCGGAGGGGGTATAGGTACATAAACCTTACATCCAAACCTCCTAAAATGAGAAATTTTCGGTGGTGACCCTTGCGCTAGTTGCATAGGTGAATAGATATTGTAGACCGAAGATCTAAAATTGATGAGATTCGCTGCATGTAGGACTGCATGTCCCCAACATGTAGCTGATAAATTACAATTCTGCAAGAGGGGTCAGGCAATAAATTTAATTCTCTTGATTAAAGCCTCTGTCAGACCGTTCTGGGTATGGACATACGGTACTGAATGCTCAACTGCAATCCCCATCGCCATACAATAATCATCAAATGCCTTTGAAGTAAATTTTCTGGCATTGTCCATTCTAATGGACTTGCTGCGATAATCAGGGAACACATTTCTGATGCGAATGATCTGCGAGATCAATTTGGTGAAAGCATTGTTTCTTGTGAATAATGAACCCACATATGACCACTTTGAGGAAGCATCTATGAGTATCATGAAATACCTAAATGGCCCTGAGATGGGCTGAATAGGACCGCAAATGTCTCCTTGGATGCATTCCAGGAATGCAGGGACTTCATCCTTCACTTTCAAAGTGGAGAGTCTAGTGATTAATTTCCCGGTGGCATATGCAGGGCACACAAAATCTTCATGATTCGGGAAATTCTTCACATTAATATTATGCCCGTGAGAATTGTTAATTATATTTCTCATCATGCTAAGACCTGGGTGGCCTAATCTGTCATGCCAGAGACAGAATAGTTCAAAGCTTTTAAATACTATCTTCATGACAGTGTACGCTGCAGGCGTTTTAATGTTAGTATAATATAGCCACACGTGTTCATGCCATTATAAACTGAATGAATGAATAAATTATTCTAAAATCATCCAACTATTACGAGAAGACAAAACTAAAGTACCATCTATGCAAGTTCTAACTTGTCCTTTTAATGCAAAATAAATGACAATTAATGTCTCATGCATTGTGTGTATCAGACAAAATCAACTAGAAAATCATTGACTTCTTCGGCTATCTTTTCAGAAGTGATGTTCTCTTCGAGAAAAATCATGGAGGTGGCTACCTCTAGGTCGTAAGGGGGTGCTGCTGTCGGGATGGATTTAACCTCCATCATTTCAGGCAGTTGCTCAAGATGCTCCCCCTCAACTGCTGCAAAGTGAGCTTCAGGCTGCTCTTTGCCATTCTTCTTCTGGGCTTGGTGGGCATCAATGACATGCTGCAGTGCTTTACAGATCCGCGACCAATGCCCCCAATTGCCACACTTGTAACAACCTTGGTTCTGCTGACCATAGGTTTTGCTATTCTCCTTAGCCTTTCTGTCACTTTAGCCTCTCAAACCGCTTCTTGAGTGCGGTCCAGAGTGTTAACGCGCTTTTGTCCGCCATATACTCATTCTTGAGAGTAATGCAGAGATGGTGCCTGAGAAAATGAAGTGCCTGATCATTCTCCTCAGGTGTCGGTTTGGCTTCATGCCGTCCGCCAATCCCGATAGCCACGCGGAGCTTCCTGGCTCCAAGTACTATCTCGACATCAGATGCCCACGTCAGATAGTTCTTGCCATACTGGGCAAGCTCCTCGAACTCCCGGTTCATAATTCCAGTCATCTATATGTTTATGAATAGAACAAATAAGTTTACTGCAGGTAAACTTGCATGGAATAATTTACTGCGGGTAAATAAATGGTACAATAGGTTCTCATAATGTTTCATAATTTTTTATGCATTTTCCATATTTTACTATTGATTTTCAGTGATTAAAAGCAATTAAACAATCACAATTAATCAAAACAGTAAAGAAATACAGAAAGTACAGAAAATAATACTGGCAGAAATAAATAATCTTTAAATGCTAAAAATAATTCAAAATTCGGATTCCCGATGCCCTTTTATGGTAGAATATGAATTTTCATCGAATTCTGCAATTCCAGGAGATTTTTACGCAAATTTTCAATTCAGAGAAAAATTACGTAATTTTCTGATTTGCTTAGGGTTTTCTGCAAAATTTTGGACCCACTCGTAAATGCATGGACCTATTCGTAATTTTCAGAATTACGGAGGCCTTCCTGCAAAATTCAGGATTTATATGCAAATCTTAAGTGCTCTTTTATAATTTTTGGATTTTTCGGGGCTAATCTGCAAAATACCATAAATATCTATGGCCTATGGCTTTCATAGATCCAATCGGGGCTTCGGGCCTGTGGGGCGCGTGCGGCCGGGGCCGATGCGACGACGACGACAACGATGGCCCGTGCGGGGGCCAGCTACTGGTGCACATGCGGGTGCGACGGCGACCGAGTGGTGCCTCATCTTTGAGAGGCAGCGCGCGCCTGACCGGCGGCCGGGCGAGGCACGCGCGGCGAGCGCGAGCGGGCCGGCGGCCGGCCGGACGGCGTGGCGCGGCCGGAGAACCGAGCGGCGGCGCAGTGCGGGGCGCGCGCGCGGGGGCACGTGCGACGATGCGGTGGTGGTGGCTGCGCCTCATGCGGGAGGCGTCACGCGTGCAGGCGCGGTGGTGGCCGACCGTGTGACACCCAAACACCTCTTTTCACCCTTTTTTCATATATTTCTAATCTACAGTGCAATCGACATCTACCCCATAATTCAATCTACCAATCGACATTGTGTCGGCGACTTCAGGTCTGCTTGCGGTAGATTAGGGGGATTTGCACCGTAGAAAACAATGCAAAATTTTTCTTTTTCTAATCTACAGTGCAATCAACATCTACCCTATTTCGCAATTTACCGATCGGCATTGTGCCGGCGACTTCAAGTCTGCTCGCGGTAGATTAGGGCGGATTTGCACCGTAGGAAGAAAGAAAAAATCAATCTAGAACGCGAAGAAAATGCAGATTCAAAGCGATCTAGAAAATCAATCTATTAAGTGCTTCGATGATTACCTTCGTTCATCGGAGCGGAGTCGTGCTAATAACGTGTTGAGAAACCCTCGCTGGCGACCAGTCCGAACGATTTCTCTGCTTAGAATAAGAACGAATCAATCACAGAATCACAGAAGAATAGATTGAACACAGAATTACTCCTGATCTTTCTTTATTACTTCAATTCATTGGGTACAAAATCAGTCATATGACTCTCTATTTATAGGAGGGGGTGAGGTGCCCATTACGGATAAGGACTCGTTTAAACGGAGAGGATTCGTTTAAACGGGAATCCTTATCTCTAGTTTCCTAATAGGGACAAATCTCCCAGCCCAATTGGGTCTATAAAGGCCACAACAGGAGAAACTGCATGTGTTTTCTTCGTTGACACATTAGCAAGTGCATGTTGTTGAAAAGCTGGTTGCCTGGTTGGATGGTAAAGTTGCAAGAGGCTGGAATTGAGCACACAAATATTACCGTAGCCATTTTTCTTGCATTGCAACGGAAATCTAAACTTTACGTAATATGATTTCCATGTTAAGTGATTGTGTACTAATCAATAAATCAATTTTGCATTTGGTGTACTAATCAATAAATCAATTTTGCATTATTGAGTTCCTTTTATATGTTTGGAAAAGATAGCAAGCCGACAGCGAGAACTTTGCTTTAACCACTCAAGCGAAAGAAGATAAGTTAACGGAGGAAGAATAAACGATCATTATTACTTTATAGGGGAATAACTAATACAGTGCTCATAAGGTAGAACAACTAATAAAGCTGAAAGTGCAGATAATTGCAGTTTAATCTTAAGTGACATGTTGCATGGATCAGTAGGAAATTGCTAGAACCATAAGCCACCATTTATGACAAAAAGTGAGCATATGGCAAGCTTTCTTGGCAGCTTAATCATAGGTCAAGAAAAAGAAAAGGGGAGTTAACTTCTGAGCTCACTAGACAAAACAGTAATTTGCACTAAAATATTGGAGAACAACTATAGTAATTTCATACAACTTGCATCTTTCTTTATATAGAGGCTAAGTGTTAACACAACAGAAGAGCAAAAAAAAGACGGTTCAGGCCATAAGTTATAAGCATAGATTGACATAATTACCCCCGCTCATTTTGGCTTTTTTTCGGCTTCAGCTTCTAGCTTCTGCTTTTTTTTCACTATCCAGTATTTCATCTTTTTCTGAATTTTTTTAGATATTTTAGGCTTTTTTGTATTTTATTTTTTTTCCTGTGTTCCTTTGTATTGTCCCTAATGGGTTAACATGTTTTTTCTATTTTTATTTTTTTAAAAAAAATTAATTATGCCCAAAAAGTCAAATCAGTTACAGTAAAAAAAGCCAGCTACAGTGAAATTTCAGCCAAAAGTCAGAAGCTATCGCTAAAATGAGCGCCTAATGAACACAATGTGACCAAGGGAACCAATAAATGAGTAAATATTGCATGAAACATATAACTTCCAATAGTTTATATGGTTCTTGTCTATCCCTAACATGTTCTCCATGTACAAATGTAAGTATGAAATATGCCAAAGCATGAAAGCAAACATACTCTATATTGTGTAGACAAAGCATTGGTGACTCAGTTCATGGCAAAGAAAGACACTGTTGCAGAAATAGAACTTTCGTTTCTTGATTTTGCCCAACATGCAATGCTCCATCTCCTTGGTTGTTGTATCTGTGGCACTCCCATTCATATTGTATATTTCTAAAGCTTAATAAATTGAAACAAGGTAGTTAACGGACCTGCTAGTAGCTCTATTTTTTCGGCTTATGTTTTGTCTGTGTTTTTCAAAATGATAATAGATATTGAATGCAAGTGGCATACATGACTTTTGACTTAAAAGCCATTTGAAAATCCATTTTAATAAATTATTTTATTTATTTTTACTTTCGAAGAAACAAAAAACAAAAGTAAAAAACCAAAAGGAAGGGGCAGGGTGTTTTTCCTTCACGTCTTTGGTGGAGGGTCTGTTTTTGGGTTCCGAAAGAAATTTCACGCTTTAGCCGGGACCGTTTGAAATGAAAGAATTTGATCAGTTTTGCATAATATTCCTTTGTCCCAAACACACCTTAACTTTTGATAGATATTCACGTAAGGCACTGCTTGTTTCGAAAATCAGATATTCTCCGCACGAGAACACGGGGCTACCGCGGAAAGAACGGATGCATGCACAAACTACCGAACTTCACGGTGGTGGCTCATGCATCATGCATGCCAATTGCCAAGCTGACCTGATGCACGAGAAAAATCATGGCGGAGATAGGCGGTGGCGATCCATCCGCCATCACCATGCGTGTACCTAGTCGGGAATCGTGATCAATGTTGTTGGCTCTTTGCTAGCCACCTACCAGGCTGCCAGATCTATGAGTCCATCTGCTCAATTGAAGGCAGCGGATCAGTTTAACCAGTGATCAGGTTGTACGTCCATGTCACACCGCCTCCGGGCACCGGCCTATGACACCTGCTTTTCGCCTATGGCAAGCGGCAACTTTTACCTCCCCTGCCGCAAGAAATTTCCACAAGTTCAAGAAGAAAAAACAGAAAGGCGTGCACTGACTGAAATTTCTTTCTACTTTTCATTGCAACCGAGATAATAATACACTAAATTATTACCACTCTACAACCCAAACCTTCCATATCAATAAAATGTTTGGGCGGTCCTTTCCCTAGCCGGTCTTCTCAATAGAACACTGCCCCTGGCTTCTCCAGGGTCATGTTCAGTCCCATCAAACTGCCTATATTGCCCTGTTAACTCACTACTCAAGTGTACTTTACTTTGGTCAGTATACAAGAAGGATGGGTCTTCACCCCCCTCAAACCAACCCCCTTTGGTACCCTGATACCAGTGTTCAACAAGCCTCTCAGCACTGCCCACCTGATCCACCTCCCGACCCGATGAGCTGGTACCCAAGCTAGGCCTCGACCGGGAATAGGTCATACAGTCGTTTTCTTCATGTGCCACCGAAGGGCCTCCCGGGTACATTTGATATGAGGTCCCAAATAAATATTGTTCGTACTCATCGGTGCTGGTCGAATTCCTTGTGCTTTCGCTACTATCTGTGCTCGCAGTGCTGTGCGACCTTGCATCAGAGTTGCTGAACAGCGAAGAACTCTCACTTGGACTTGGAGATTCTGCCGGTGAATATGGTGCATCTCCAAATCTGTCAAATGTATGGGTGGGGTCATCTGCCATGTGATCTGTATGCAACTGGCCACCTAGGGGTGTGCTCAAGGAACCCCCTCCTTGCAATGCTGTCCGCCCCGAATTTAGCTTCTGCTTAGCCTTCTTCGTATGTCTTGGATCTAGAGTCATCACCGCTTGCCGCACAGAGCTCGGAGCCTTCGGTGAACACCTGATATAATTAATGCAGGATTTATAATGTCCTAATAAAAATCCTGACAGAAACACACAGGATAATTGCTAGTATCTATTCAAATAAGAAAAGTTATAGTATTCACCTTGCATAAAGCAGCATGTATGCACACTTTGACATGACATTTTCCAGAGATACAGGTTTGACCTGCACACAGCAAAGACCAGCTAGTTAGAACAGAAGACTACTGAAACTGATTCTTATTGATGATACCACAGGGCAGGTAGCTTCCATGCCGGAGGAACAATGACACAGTGATTGTTTAAGTCATATAATCTGTTTACTATTCTGTTACGAACATATAGATTATGTGCACTATTCCAATAAGATACATAGTCTGATAGCTATTCCAACAGGGTGTAATTGTCCATTTAAGATTGCTAAAAAACTAAATACTGAAAAAGATCCAGGTATTAACATATAATCAGCTTTCCGAAAGATGACTTTTTAACACGCAATGAACAGGCACAGGCACCTTGAGATGTCCAGAAAAAGTATACCTGACTGTCATCTGTCTTGTACCACTTCCCATGTGTATCCTTGACATAACATACATAATGACCAGAAAAGGCAGCATTCATAACATCATGATGGACAACCACTGCATATAGGCTGTAAACAGGGGAATTGTCATCAGTTGTGCTCATGTAGCAAGACAAGTTCAGGGTCTCTGGGAATCTGATGGCTTTGCTGATCTTCCCAAACTTGCCAGACTGCACAAATAAAAAGGGAGAAATGATTAGTGGATTTCTACACAAAATTTCAAGGCTTGTTGAACTTAATCAATATTAAAACACATTAAACAATGAACTCCAGAAAAAAGTTAAAAGACATTGATGTCGGCTTTTTCATCACAAAATTAGGGCTAGACAAGTACCCTCAGCGTCTAGCCCTCTTTTGCTATGACAGAGAATTCATAGGGAAAGTAAATAACTGTACTCTGGATGGTACCTGATATCTTTTCAATGCAATAGTCAGGACATTTGGCGCTTCTGATATTGTCAACTTCTTTTTAGCACGCTCATAGGATTTGCATCTGACATTACAGAATAGAGTTAGGGGTCATCTTAGGTAGTCATAGTAGAAGAAAACAGCATAGAACAAGGCATAAAATCACCAAACCAACATTTTTCACAGAAAACATTAATAACATGCCTACAGTGCAAATTAAAACTGGTATTCTCATGCCACTTGATTACCTTACAATTCAAATTTGTTCCCTTGGGCCTACTTTTGGCCAGTTTTCACAAAAATTAAAACATACCTATCATTTATTTCCGCTCATTCCATTTACTTTTGGTGAATTCAGATTGTAAGGCAATGTTTTCATTTCCCCTTAGGAATCCCTATTAAATGAAATGACAAAAATATTTTCAACCCCTAATTCCCATCAAGTGAAGGTGACCTAAGAGGTGTGGGGGCCCATAATTCCTTTTAAAATTATATGACCATAAAATAATTGAAGTCCTAAGTTTACTAAAGTTTCAGTGACAGCTCAAGGACTGTGATCTGGGGATAAAAAAATTAGCAATGTTATGAACACGAAAGGGCACAGCATGAGCAAGTGCAGAAAGCTAAAGATCAACAAAGTAATACAACCTGCTGCATTGATATCTATTATCTCCATCCAAGACTTCTGTAGATGTAAACCGCTTTAGTGCTTCTTCAAGCGAACTGATGTCACCATCTATTTCAACAGTAAGATCCAACATACGCTCATATTGCTCAGAACTAACATGACACCTTGCACATTTTATCTAGGAAAGAAAGAGGACGAAAGTGAAATAATCAATAGGAATGCAAAAGGTTAACTGGTCTCAGGTAACTGAATATATAGAAATAACAGATATTTAAGCTGTTCAGACCTTAGATCGCAGATAGCCCCCAAATATTAATTGCACAAGTGTTGTTTCTTCAGCTAAACGATGAACATCACTTTTTCTTGCTTCCTTCATGCATACAGATTGCATAGCATCAATGGCGTACCTGTAAACAGATCAGGTAGTGTGGTTCCATGAAATATTACTCTTGGAAAAAGTTGAGTTGACTAAAATTCATTAACTAAGTTTTTCACTTAAGACATGGTCATTTGCAACATCAATACATACCCAAATAAATTATCAATAGGTAATTGTTGTATCAGGTTTTCTAATTAATATTCATTATTCAACATTTCATTGGTAAGAATGGCAGTCAGCAACCGATTCGGACTATGAATTCTAAACAACTATAATGCATGATGCCTTCAACTAACGTTCGGTTTAACAGGAAATAAAAATCAAATGAGAAGTTTTAGTAGTTAACTAGTTTTACAGTTGAACAAAATTTGGACACACTAATCAGATAATACTGCTGTCATGGACGCATTTGTGGGCCGGCAATACCAGTGACGTATGCGACAAGAGAACTCTGCAGCGCCAAGGGCAGAAGATCAGGAGAATAATTAGATTAGGAAGGTTATTTGAGTTTGGTTAGGATTATATTGTTAAAGATAAGTTTCCTAGTTACCAACAAACCATCCGATGGTATAAGGATGGAAATTGTATCCTTTATTTGTTAAGCAAGTATGAAACTTCCTCTGCCTATACATCTCTCTCCCCCTACGCGCTTTCTCTTGTCTCTCCCCGCTATCAGCACCTTCACCACGGCATACCAGCGACGGAGAATCCTCCGGCCGCATCCACCTATCACCCACCGCTACAACTTTCGTTCTCATCCCGTACACATTGACCGCACTGTTGTGTTACAAATGCAGCACTAATAGGACATCTAAATAATCAGTGATTGCAAAAGAGCCCATCCACCACTAATAAAAGGCAAGTGTTTAAGCAGACCAGGAGGGCACTTTTTCCTTCCACCCACACATCATAATTGACCACTTAAAAGGTATAACATCAGGCAAATTTAAATTAACGGCCAAATCATTGGAGAACCTCTATATTCAATGTTTTGACACTTAACTATTCATAGCTTCTGTGCAAACTCATGCTTAAGCTTCTTAAAGCGTCAACTGCCAATAAGCAAAAAATATAAATGATGAATGTTGCCTTACCTAAGGAATTCGTGAGCATCTTCTTGTTTACCAGGACCAAAGCTACTTCCAATGTCGTGCAAATGAGAGAGTATCCCAGTTGGTGATAAAGCAGTCTTGCCCTGTTTGCCCTCCACAATAAGTTTTTCAAATTCACACATGAAGCACCATTCCTTTTTGGAACCTAGAAAATGTGGGATATTAAATAATTACTCAAAGTGCATTATGGAGGGAAAAAATGCTATAACACAGTAGTGGAAAGTTACAGTTTTTGGAGTGAAGCCCTTCCAAAAGATATGTTGTAAGAGGTCGAGTAAACATCAAGCACTGCAGAACAGCATTTGCATAGCAACTGCAAAAGAAAAAACATGTCAGACAGGGCGAACACAGAACAACGTACTCAAATATCTCAATTCCTACCAAACATCCCACTTATCATAAAGTGCTATGCAATGGCAAGTCATCAACAAATTGGACAGCAGGAAAAAAGTATGCAGAGCAACACAATAATCTTGTCGTACAACACTAGGAGTCCAACCATTGTGAAACAACAGTAGGAACATGAGCAAAAAGACAATCGTGATCAGATTGCATGCAGAAATGGAAAATGGTACAGTATGACCATTTAGGTCCGCATGTTGTACTAAACTACTAATACAAAGAGAACAAATTGGCTGCATGAAGTAAAGTGGAGCCATCGAATGACTATTTCAGGGCACGCCAGACCAATCAAGCTGATACATATTTGTCTTTTCTTCATCTATGTTTGTGAGAAGGAAACCAATCCATCTTGAGTACAAGATTATTCGGTTGTGTCAAGTGTCAACATATCAATGACTGACCCAATGAGGGAACAACGTAAGACCTACTCATATGCCAACCAGACTCCAATGGAAGTAGAATGCAAACAGATTAGAATGTTAGAAATGCCCAAACAAAAAAATAATGGGATAAACTTAACATAAATACATAAATCCATTCTGGTAACCTTCCAATACGTTACTTACTTTTCAGAAATAATTCACTGTTTACCTGTTGCCAAGGTTATGAAGACCAAAAGGGTGAAATTCAACCTTGTTATAGAGCTTGATGAAAAGTTCATATGGAAAAAGTGTCTGGAAAAAATAAAGAAACATTAGCAAATAAAAGTGATAAAATAAACTACTAACTAAACAGAGCTATTCAGTTTTATTTACCAATTCTGATGGATAATGCGTCACAACTTTTGGTGCTGTTTGCTGCCTGACAATATTTTTCAGAGATGTTGCAATGCTATTTGCTGTTGAACCTGCTCTCTCAGATGGTTTGGCATTCCTTTCAGAAAGGTCATCAGCCCTTTTTGATGGATTAGGTGTAACAGGATGGCCACCACGAATGGAAGAGACTCTATAAACAGTTAAGATGGATGGCGCAAATTTTGAGCTTTTGATGTTGTCTGCACCAGCAGCTTTTGCTTTGGACTGTTCAACTTCCACACAAAGAGAAGTCCTATAATTTTTGGGTTCCAAGACAACAGTTGCAGCGTCTTGAGAATTGTTATCTGCAGATTTTCTATTATGACAAGTCTGAGAGCAATCCTCGCTAACATCTGCATCCTGATATTTATAGACTTCCTTGGAATGAACTACCGGTTCTTCATTGATAATATTGTTCCGGGCACTTATCTTCAGTGCAGAAGCTTGGGATTTACACGCCAACACCTCATCTAAGTCCTTCGTGTAAGAACCATTTTCAACAAAATTTGTAGGTTTGATACTTGATTCTTTCTTTCTACTGTCAACAGATGCTGCTTGTGGAGTATTTTGAGGGTGTTTGATCTCACTGTTGAAATGGCCATCTTCAGGAAACCCTGTGGTAGCAGATACCTCTTCTAAAGGCATATCTTTGCTTTTATCATTTGAACTCGTAACAATATGGTTTGCGCCAGAAATTTCAGACCTAACAGCAACTGGTATGCTGATTTCAACCACCGGTTCTACACCAGCCACTACATTTTCTTCAGAACCTCTTCCCTGTTCAACTTTTCCTTCCTTTGCAACAGAGACTTCAGCTCCATCACCTGGCCTAGCATTAGCACTTGGTGGATGACATTCATTTTTATGACCTTGTCTCCAGTGGGCTATCTGACATTTAAAGGAACTGCAAAAAGGAAGCTGTCATTGAAGTTGAACAAGTAAACACATTAAGAATATTATGCACCATGCATAATATGACAATATTGTTTAGGATTCTTGACATATAACACATATTGAAGCTTATTGCTCAACGACTGAAAAGCATCACATCTCATCCAGCAAAACAATTTCCCAATTGTTAATATTATTAAAGTATTTTTAGGGAGGAAAGTATAAATAATGTAGTTACTTATATCACACATGTAATAACGGTAAACTGTTAACAAATCGTCTCCCCAACTTTTAGCGTTTATCCGGTAAGCAGCCCTGTAAATGGTTTTACTATTTAAAATTCAGAGAAATATATACATATGTTTGTAGTAAGAAAATAGTATCTATTCATCTTCTTTCTTGTACATAGAATGGAATTACCAGGCTCTCAGCAATTGTCCATTGTGGTGACATAAAGAAAGAGATATGACAATGTCCTTGTTATGGTGGGACAATGCTACATGCGTCGCAGAGCACGGGAGAACACAGCCGTGCAGAGGAACATGACCCTGTACACAGTGGCGGCAAATGTGCCGGATGGACTACAGTCCGTGTTAGGCGCAGAGAAGGAGACCGGCTTCGAATAGCCTGGGATTTCCTTTAAAAAAAAGAGTAGCTTTCCTAGTAATAGATAAGGTGTTAGAGATAGATTCCTATTCGGTTTAGATATGACTGTTAGAGGCTAATCCATATAAAAGGGATTGCCGCAGTTTTTGCAGAAGTTAAGAAAGAAGACATTACCTTTCTTCTCCTGTCTGTTCGCCCCCAGTGCGCAAGGGCGCATGACTCTGCCGTCCGGCTGGCTCCCTCCAGTCGCCAGACATTCAGAGTGAAATCTCCCGTGACCCACACCTATAACCTCTGTCGTTCCACTCCAGCCCATCACAGTTCTACACCACTACATGCTAAATACTTAATAGTAGATGCTCATGCTATGCCATTAGTCATCTTCTTACCCATAATGTTAATGTAATCGGGCCTAGTAATCGTTAACGGCCGTTAATCCGTATAAACGGCCCAATATAAAGGACCAACTTTGAAATCTAAATAAACGTAACAGGTAGGCCACCTTTAACATTTTAACAGCCGTTTACAAGGCCTTGACAGCCTTTAGAACACTGTGTGTGTGTGTGTGTGTTTAATTCAGGGGGGTTTAGTTGAAAGGTGTTGATGGCTTTTAGTGGATCATCTAAGCTGTCAATACCAGATCCAATGGTTAGAAACTTAGAATTTATAGTTCTCGTGCTCCTATTTTGGTGGTGGTTCTCATTTGATAGTTCCCTACTACTCTACTAATGATAACAAGTAACAGTTAACACAGTGTGCTAGAACTAGTGGTAATCAGATCAGGATATCCAAGTGTCAGCATATTGTCTTAGATTTCTAGCTTCGAAGACACCTTGTAGAATGCCTGTCTAGCATCCAAACCATACAATTAAGCAACTTAAAGCTCACAAAAAATGCAAGATATGTATAAGAAAGTTCTGAATTGAATGTACTGACAGTACCATCAGAAAAAGAAACGGAAATGCCTTTTTTTGAATGGGAAAAAAATTGACGCTAGCAATTGGATTTGGACGACCTAAGTTCTCTGATTTACGAAAGTGACCTAAAATTGCACAGTAATGTACATATGTACTAATCCAAATTATCCTTCTATTCCCAATGGAAGTGACATGGTAAATCGGCCAATGCGGGGGCTAATATGGCCATACAAAAGCTGGACTTAACTTAGATGATGAGGGTCAATGCATGCCAGTTTTAGCTAATATTTGACAGCTGTACTGCTGCTCAAAAAACATTAAGTCCAAAGGTATTATTGTGGCACCACTGGTTAGCTGGTGCATTTACTCACCATCAAACAAGCATATCATACGTGGAGGCACTGGCAATTCTTTTTTTACAAGTAATCTATAATAGTAGAGTACCCCCACAATCAATTCAGCACACAGGGGTACTTTTTAATTAAAAAACCATTTTCTATCAATGCAGATTATTTACGCATAAGGAATTAATTAGGAAATAGGTTTATGCAAATGTCAGTGTTGAGTTAGGGACTCATATCTAGTCTTTTAGGATTTAGAAATATGTGCTATAATGAGTCCTAGATGAATTCTATTAGGATTAGGACTCCTACTCCTATTTGGATTAGGATTTCTACTCTCAATTAGAAAAAGGCTAGAAGAGACTATATAAACCATGGGGGTGACCATAGAAAACAACCAAGCAATCAAGACTACTTATCTACAGCAGAGGGCGCACAAAAGGATTAGATGCTAGAATATTCTTTAGTACTAGATTCTTGTATAGGGAAAGAATCCGAGAGTCCTATAAGATTCGAGAGGATTATGAGTGAGCGACAATCCCTTATACTATTTTGAAATTGTGCTTAAGGAATTTGCGGTCGGCTTCGCCAAATCTTTTCTCCCTCATCGTAGTTGCTTCAACGTCGTTATTTTGATTCTCTTTATGAGATTCATTTTCTTCATTCTTGATATCGTGCACGCTCGTGCCGTGTCTCATAAATTCTGATTTGATCCAGGGGCTGCTGCGCATAAAAAGGGATATCAGAGTATAACATGCAGTATGCACATAACCACATTACGTATTCTCATCACCGGTAACCACATTTCAGACACGCTATTTTCTTGCACATGGTTTACTAATACATCTACAGATGCTGCTCATAGACATTGCCAACCTTTAGGACATTTGTGTTCTGTGATAGGATACATCTTGCAACAGACCAATCCCAGTAATGTCCATGACAACAGGTAACACATTGTGCCATGAAAATGATACCGTGCTCATCCAGAAAACATGTGAATCACTATGGGATGGCTAATAGCCTAAGGTAGGTTGTGGCCTATGCCGGTTGATAAAAAAAACAACAAACTAATATAGGTGTTTGGAACCGATAGTCAGAGAACTTGAAGTCAGGGACTCAAAACAAATGTTCAATTTACAAGGAAAAGCGCCAGTAATGAAAATAACAAAATTGAGCCATTAGGGATCCTAGTTGGCTTCAGATGACTATAATAGCTGACCAATTCACAAGCAAAGTTCTATCAAATCCGAGTTTCTATTAGCAATGCTGCACATCCACCTAAGATTCTCCGAAATTGAAATTAGAACAGACATAAATAAAAAACTAAATGGAGGGTAAGCAATAGCCCTAACTCACTTGGCAGGCAGGCATGTTTCGCAGCACCCAAAAATTGTGGGTTGGGGATCCAAATATTGCCGAACTACTAGCCAATTACATGTTACCAACACCCAAATTTCTACAAAATACAGGGCATCCCCAGTCCCAATTGTACAAATCACAGACTATCTTCCCTCAGTTACCCAATCGCCAACTGAAATTTAACGAATTGAAACGGGAATTAGGAACAGGCTTTCAGCCCACTCACCAGTACTTGACGGCCTTGCACTGCTTGCACCTAAACGTCGTCGGCCTGAAACACACCGCGCAGATCCCCTTGGTCCCCGCCGGCGGCTGTGGCGCCTCCGCGAGCTCCTCCTCCCGCGCTGGAACCTTCGCGGGCGGCGCCCACAACGGCGCCTCGGGCACCTCCGCCGCGTGCACCACGCCTGGGAACAGCTCCGAGTAGTACGCGAGCACCGACTCCCGCTCCGCCAGTTCGGACTCCTCCGCCGCCAGCCGCGCGAGGCGCCGCACCTCCTCCCTCCGCGCCGCGGCGCGCCGCCACCTCCGCCGCACCAGCAGCGCCAGCGCCGGCACCACCACAAGCATCACCAGCGCCACCACGGCGGCCGCGGACGACGGCCCCGCCGCCTTCGCCATTTCCCCTCCCGCTCCCCCTCAGCCCACACCCCCTCCCCCTCCTCCTCCCCCGCGCATAGATCTCGTCCCCGCCCGCCCCAGCCACCGGATCCGCCCGCCGATTCCGACCCCGCCGGGGCAAATTCGCCGAAATTTAGAGCCCCCAGATTCCCCCCCTCTCTCCTCCGGTGCGGGTTTTGTTTGGTCTTTGGAAGTGACGGAGAGAGGCAGCAGCAAGCAAGGAAGGAGCCGGCAGTATCGGTTTCCGGACTCGGCACTCGAGGAATAAGACAACTTGTGCAGGGGGCGAGGTGAAAAAGTGCAGTGCGCGAGGCGAGGAGGAGGCAGGACTCGACGACGGGGCAAGTAACGGAAGCGGACGGAGGAGGAGAGGGAGGGGGAGGAGTCGACGTCTCGGCGGACGGTGGTGCGACTGTACGAGGGGGAGGGAGGAGGACAAGAAAGGAATTGGGATCCCACGAGGTGCGGCGTGCGCGGTGCGCTCGCTCCTCTCTCCGCGATCGCGCGCGCCTGGCCGTCCGATGGGGTGTTCACGGCCATTGATGGGATGCCGCCGTGGGGCAATTGCCCTGTGTCGAATAGGAATCGCGGGAAACTATTGCTAGCAAGTTTCTTTCCGGGTTATTCCGCGCCAATGATGCCGGGGTCCCACGGACTGACGAGTAGATCCCACGCGAGCTCACGTCATGAGTGAAGAAAAAAAGGTATGATTTGTTACTCAATAGTAATTTAGAGCTTTTAAATATGATTTATTAATTTAATAAATAGTAATTGTTAAAAAATTAAAAATGATTGAAAATCTGAAAATAACGGACCATAGTTTTGGGAACTATTCTGGCTTGATACGAATACGCATGCCGTATCGAGTCATCAAATGTTGCATTTCAGAGATAATTAATGATTTGTTACTCATTTACTTGGGCGAAGATCGGATTTTTTTTCATGTTTAAGGGCGAAGATCGGATTTTTTATGTTTAATTACCATCTTCGTGAGGTTATTTTTAGGAAGATAGTATCTTCGGATTATGACCTTTTTATAGTCATGCTATAATGTGTGAGTCCACAAGTTTATCCAATTTTAGTTCTTATCTAATGGAGACCAATTCAACGTGTGACAAAAAATGATGTCACCAATTTTTTTGTCATGCTAGCCAAAAGTTAGCAGGAAAATGAATTAGATTTAGACAACAAGTCAAATACGTACATAATTTGGCTTTCATAAGATATACCAAACTCAACATTACCAAAGTTTGGTAGCCAAAATCCAGTTTAACTGATAAAATTTGGCAGTGAACACCAAACGTAAACCTAAACACACCCTACGTTTTGACCGCCAAATTTGTCAGCTCTTTTGCACTTTTTGCTACAAAAAATTAGGTAATATTCCACTCGTATTCTAGCTAGTTCTTTTTTATTTACTTGGCCCCAGTTCATAAGCAACCAAAAATTGATATGACTGGTAAGTGGTAACGTCATATTTGGCACCACCAAATAGTTCCTATATATCATTGATCTAAAAGAATACTCTCATTATCCACCCAGTTAAAATTCACAAAAATCCACTGCAGTCACAAGTCACCAAACTATTCCCAGCACGATCCTCCAATGGCGGAGAAAAATGCCTCGGGCAAAAGAGTATCTGTGACTCTTGTTTTTACAAGAGGGAAGCGAGATAAGTAGAGAACATGATGCTCTCATGATCGCTACTTTATTTTCAAAGTAAGACGAGAGCGAGAAAAATAGAAAAGTCATTTTAAGAAATTAAGTGTTAATATTAATTTTTGGTTTCTTTAAACAGAAGTTAAAAGTAGAAACCAACACAAACATTTAGGTGGGTTTGAATCGACTCAAGTTTTTAGTTTATATACGGTGTTACAGTAACTTATTTTTAAATAATACATCTTTTTAAGATAGAGACTTCAACTATAACAATCAAAATTATATATAATTATCTTCCTTTACAATCTCTCACAAATAGATAAAATTCAAAAACCGATCAATCATAAACCACAACCTAACATTACTCAACATCGAAACTTCTTCAGCCGAGGCTACCAAGAACAAGAAGAAAGTGTCGACCTGAGAAGTCAGGGTGCCTGAGGTCATTTGTCAGTGGCAGTACGAAAAATGAGAGGAAAGAACGTACACCAGGTGCACGGGGGCACAGACGTGCCAGACAAGCGACGCCTTCCTTTTGGCTCGCGGAGTCCGACGGCAGCCATGCCCACGCGATGGCGCGGTTTTTCCCAACACGGCTTTCCTCGGCACACGCGAGGACACAGACACGAACGCGACAAGTGGCGCCCACGTACGGCTACCCCCACATGCACGTCGCGCGTCCCGGGCACACGTGGTGCGTGGCGCGCCTACGACGTCACGGGAGAATAGAGATGGTCTCGGACCGTCGGAGCCATCGGATGCCGCGGACGGTGGGAGGAGGGCGACGTCGTGCGTCGGCGGCACCACGTCGGCGCCGGGTTTCGGAAGGAAGCGAAAGCGGAGGCGCTTCTCCGACGCGGCGACCTCGCGTCGACTTCACCTGCACCTGTTGACACCGTAACCGTAGGGTCTGGCGTCTCGATCGATGGGAACGAGCTCAGCATTTTTTTTTTGAACAAGCAGGAGACCTGCCTTCGTTACAGTAAAAGAAGAGCAGAGTAAAAACAAGCAAACAGAAATAAAGAGATAGCAGAAATTGCATAAAGCTAAAGGAAGTCACCCTATGAGAGGATTAATGAGGGACTAATTATTGCAAATGTTTAACATCTACGTCCGCTCAAAAGTAGATTCCATCCTTAATTAATTAAAGAAGTACATTATGAGGCCGTTCAACCTGCTGAAAGATTCTTATGTCCATTTCGTTCCATAATCCTCAAATGATGGCTACTATGACATAGTTAACACCCAATTTGTTACTACCATGGCATCTAGGTGATAAGTTTGTCTTCCACCACTACATTAAGCCGGTCTGTATCGAGGCAATTGGCTTGAGGCCATTGATCTGTAGCCAATCAGCTATCACTTGCCATATGCATTGGCTATAGTTACATTGGAGCAACAAGTGGTTGGTTGTCTCTAGGTTTCTATAGTATAAAGGGTATAAATAGTTTTTCGGCCATGAGCGAGCAAAGAAGATATCAAGTGTGAGGATCTTCCCTTAGGTTGCTAACCATGCAAAGAACTTATACTTAGACGGAGCCCAAGGCTGCCAAATGAACAATTTTAGAGGGGGAAGAACTCTCCCATGGCATTGTAATCTGTAAGCTAAGCTTACGGAATATTGCCCATCCTAAGAGAAACACCAAGCCACTTTGTCTTAAGTGTCTGCATGTAGCATTGTTGTGGAGAGCCTACACCATAAGCCAACATATTCGCTGAGCATAGCCAGAGTGATCTTGAGTCGGATGTCCCTTATCCAATTGTTATTGTTGAGGGTGTCAGAAAATGTGTTGTTCTTCCTTGTGGAGACCATGAAAATTTATGATGCCCTCTGTTTCGGAGAAGAGTTGTTTAGCGAATGGTCTGCCCAGAACACTATGAGTGCCCTATTGCCAACGACCGCGTGAGTGGTTCTCCACCCAGGGTTTGTGAGGAGATTTTTAGACATGACATGACCAGCGGAGGTGCAAGGCAATGGCAAACTTTGAGAGGTCTAACACTCTTAGTCCTCCATGTTTGATTGGCTGACAGACTTGCTACTAGTTAATATGGCAATTACGTCTATGTGCCGATTCCATCCCATGCCATAACCATGCCCTTCTGAGCTTGTCAATTTGGCTGATAACTGACTTGCGGATAATAATAACTGAAAAGATGTAAATGGGAATGAGAGTGAGGACAGCTTTGAGATGTGTCAACTGTCTATCTTGGCCACACCATCCAGCCAAACGATTCCCAATTTTATCAATAAGTCGCTGCATGTGCACCTTCTTTAGATAATTACTAGTACTAATTACACAATACTCGATCCATTCTATAATCTGGATTCTGATATACGACAAACCAATTAGTGGTAATCAAGTATACTACTCATCTAGTACCATCCAAGTTAGTTAATGACGCTGGTGTAGTGCGTAGGGAGTACCTCTGTAAACTGCATATGGCGTATCAAGATTTGCTTTGGGAAGATCTTCGAGTGCACGAGCTCGATCGACAGAAGTTTGGATGCTCAAGACGAGGGAGCAGTAAATAAATCAATTCAACACTTCTCACGCTGGCGGTCGAGATATTTTAATAAGTTCGGATCGCTTCTTGCGTTAGTTGTCAACTGTCCGATGAAATTTTGGTATATATAGTAATATTGTAATCTGTATTTTTAGAAATAGTAGTACATACGCGACAATAGCAAAAAATATTGTTTTTGCCGCTCGACCACTGAACGGCGATACTATAGAAGCGATATGTGGCAACTAGAGCCCAACCACTGGGCGGCAGGCCACCAGGAGCCAGGCCACTGGGTACCTGCCGCCCAGTGGCCAAACTCCAGGTAATTAACAGGTGATTAGCACTACCCATAATACCTATTTAGGTGCATTTTAATGGTCATAGGCCGTCGGCCTCCCCAGCGGAGCGCCGCCATCACCCAGCGCTCTACCTCTCTCTCTCTCTCTCTCTCTCTCTTCGCTGTGTGCTACTCTCCTCTTGGGCTGCCATCGTCCGAGGCACTACTGGCCCCAACGATGACCATGTGTAGTACCGAAGACGGCAACAGAGGGGTGAATATTGATTTCAAATATTTCCTCAATTATTTCACAATTCTTCACTCAAATAGCTACAAAACTGTGAAGATTACGAAGAAAAACCACCACAAAAACAAGCATGACAAACTGATGAAATTTTGGAGAAAAATCTGCGAAATCGGTAGTACTGATGTTACTACTACGGTACTACCGATTTTTAGAAGTACCTTTATTTACATCGCAGTACTACCAATTTTTAGAAGTACCTTTATTTGCATTGCGGTACTACCTTTCTTCAGTGAACAGTAATTTTAGCACAAATTCAAAAATAAAAATTGATAGAACTTTTGATTTATAGATCCAAACGATATCAAATTTTACAAGAATCTTCTCTATGATGTTGTGAACCTATTTCAACAAACGATCATGAAAATTATGGTCAAAATTGAGACCTTTTCAGTTTATTGAAAGGTTATACCAAAACCGAGCCAAAACTCCAAACGGTGAATACAACTTACTCATGGATAGATGATAACCAAAATGGTTCTAGATGTATTCCCACATATAACAGCAAGCTAAAACACCGAGGATTACGACCAAAAAACTCTTTAAATAAGAAATCACTTGATGAGGCTAAAATCAAGCAAAACAGAGTTTATTCGTGAACTTGCTATCGAAGTGCCAAGATGATAGGATATTCATTTCTAGAGGTTATCTCTATCTCAATCATATTCTTGGTACAACAAGATCAATAAAAGGGAAGAAGAAAGATCAAAACCAAATAAAACAAAAGCAAATTAATTAAAACAAGAAATAGACATAGAGATCATCAAATATTGATATATTGCCACTTGAAGAGGTAGGTTTTACAGCCGCTCCACCTTAGAGGATATAAAGCACACAAAACACTTAACTCTCAAACTCTAACCCTAGACATGAATGCACAAGAGAGATGAGTTCGATAGTTAGCATCATATGTTTCCATCCTAACCCCCTTTTATAGGTGGGCAATTAGCCACCTACACTCCTTAATGGATTTTATCCACTATTACAATGGGGAACCAGTTAACCCACACACACGGATTTTACTCTCATAAGTTCACTTATGCACGTTTTTTCAAATCACATAAGTGTGTATCTGCTAAATCCTTAGCATTAATCTAACCAGTTCTACCTTGACCTAAACTGTTCTCCAACGTATCGCCCATGCGCCGCGGTCTTGATCTAAGGTGGTTTCCAGTATTCTGACCAAACTACCAAAATACTCCTCGTTAATCTGGTCATCACCATCCTTTGCAAGTACTCGCCATACTTACTAAGTGTAGATGCACCACTAGTTTACCACGTATCGTCAAGTCTCTCCCGTTCTGATTCCACCGAACTACGGCTCACTTGGACCATCCAATCCTCATGGTGGCATCTTGATGTTCGAACTCGCCTTCAACATTTTTCGCTTTTCTCGTGCCATGCTTGATTTCACTGTCTCACCCAGTATCCTCGATCGTTCTAAGGGGGTGATCGGAATAGCGATGGCTTTTGGCTTTTGGCTGAAAAAACATCAGTGGTGGTGAAAAAACATCAGAATCGAGTTAGTGGATAGTGTAGTGAATAGTGAAAAAAAAGCTGAAGCTAGAAGCTGAAGCCGAAAAAAGCCGAAACGATCACCCCCTAAGCCTCAATTTCTCCTTGAGCCTAGCCCCGATCCTCATGGTAGACCACAATTGACTCCAAGAGAACGTACAAAAGACTCAAGGGTATTCGATGAGGTTAAGAAGAGTCCTTATTATTGGTGGAGAGGTATTTATAGCTCCACCCACTAAGATGATCATTGAGGTCAAAATACCCAAAAATTAGGAATAAATTGAAAATTTAACACAATCAATGCTAGAAATTTAACACAATTAATAAACAACAATGCTAAATAGTAGCGCTACTGCCTTGCCGAGGAATGGAGGTGCAGCAGGAGGTAACTGTGCTATGGCGGCTTGGTAGGAGCCAGCTGTCATGCTCGAACCTCCAGTCGCGAGCCATCCGCCTTATCAGCTAGAAAGATGTGATAGGTAACATGTATAGTCTATATGTCTTTTAAGTTCACATCTTTAAAAAAAATAAGAAATCAAAGTAAAAAAACGTTGCTACAGATCATAAGGACGTTAACTTCGAGAGGTCATGGTTACCACGGACGACAGACGTGTAAAGTGGTACTTATAGGCTGATGCAGTACCTGCTGATCAGTTGATGCGACGTGAAACACCAATGGATGCAAGGAAAACACCGCTAGAGCTCAGAAACTAGTAGTGCTATATGCCAATATGGGCTTCGTAAAGTAAACTGCCGGTATCGTGCTTATTCTTTCTTATGGATGAGACGATGAGTGGGATTAGACTAGGACATATGTACAAGGCAGTTTAATTGTATCAACGTGAAAGTTTAAGTACATACTTAAGATGTGGTGATGCAACTTATCGCCCCATCCTTTTTAGCTTTTCAGATGATTTTTTATTTTAATTTCTTTTACTAATTACTATTTATTAGACTAATAAACTATAGCAAAAAATTATACACCACAGTCTAAAAAAATAGACCAATCATTGTAAGGTTTTGTTTATGGTATATGAATTTTTTTGATTCCTAATTTCTACAAGAATTGTTTGGGACACAAAATTTCTTGTATTTTAATTGGGTTTAAACAAGTTCATACTCTAATAAAGTCTATTATTTTGAACTGCAGTTTAGGATTTTAGTTATAGTTTATTAGTCTAATAAATAATGATTACTAAGTAAAGTCGAAAACCAAAAATCATTAAAAAAACTAAAAAAACAGGACCATAATATTCTATATTTTTTCACAACTATCAAAAGCCATACCCAATAGCTTGTGGAGTAGTTTAGGCTTCTAGTTTCGACTGGTTAGGGTCCCGCAGAGAATATTTGGCAAAAGCTTGAGTTGTTTAAGAACTTTTCCTAATGAACGTATTGACGCGTTAATAAATCTAGCAACCAATCCAGTGCTTTCCACGATTGTGGTCAGTAGATTTGATGCAACCGACGAGACCAGGAGGTCAAGTAGGCCCCATTAGTTTCCGTAATTAGTGATCAATCCACCGAGTTTGCATCAACTTATTGTCTGTACCAGGCGGGTACCAAATGAATATTCGAGGTTTAAAAAAACCAACAGTTTGAAATGCGAGAATTTCACAGCAAGACAATTCAGTGAGAATTTAGAAAAATTCTCGTGTTTCAAACGTGATCTTTTTAAAATTGTACTGTTATTTGGCTTCTACGGATACAAGTAGAAGCTGGAGCTGTTTTGTATTGGATTTTTGGAGCATGTTTTGGGTATCTCCCTGTATATGTTTGGCTCATGTTCTGTCTTATTTCTCAACTATCATTTTAGAACTTTGTCCAAAAAAACCTATCATTTTAGGACTAACCAGTGAAATCCTATCGATTGGCAATTTGGCATGAAATCCTTAGTTGTAAACCCATCGATTGATAACTAGCTAGGCAGTGATTGTTTTGTTTTCGCAGAACTAGGAGGTGGTGTTTACCATCCAGAAATAAAAGTATTACAATAGTACATGGCACCAAACGATGCCCAAAACAGCGACGCTTGGTCGCATAGCACATTTGCCTACGTAGCGTAAAGTTTTGGGGTGTTTTTTATAGTTAAGACAGATAGTTTGTTATTGTGATTGATATCTTTTATCTATATTTTTTTGACATGACAGTGAATGATGAAGAACCAATAGATGATACGTACAGTTTTAAACTCGGTAAATCGTTTGAAAAATCTGTTTTAAACGGTCGTTTCGTTTCAATGTTTAACTTTTTGACTTTGAAAAAGCCAAAAGCTAAAAAAACAGTGGCTTTGTAAAGTTGTTAACAAGTGTATCTGGGAAAGATGACGGCCTTTTCCATCTCATACTCTCTCTAAGTATTCTAGTTTTGTCTCGCCGTTTTGGAAGTGATATGGCTTTGCAGCGGTTGTGTGCGCCTGTTGTCCTCTATAAAGTTAGAGAGAGCATTCGTTGGTTTAGGGTATCTTTTTTTAGGCTGATGGTTGCTGATTCATGATTTAAATATTTAAACTCTGGTTATTTATGAGAGACAATAAATAAAGGTTGTATATGATTTTGATCGATAGAACTAAACTTAGTACATATTTTACTTCAATTTATTCTATTAATTCATCTTAAAAAATATATCGTTTAAAAGTTACTTATTGTTGACAGTACAAGACGAAGCCAGTCATAAGCTAGTTAGAACCTAGCCTTAATCACCTGAACCTTTATTACTTGTTCTAAAGAATTCCATCACTAACTTGCGAACGTTAGGTGTGGGACGTTTCGTTTATGTTCTCCTTTTAAGGCGACGTTTTGATTGTATTTTAAGTTAGTGATTCTTTTTTTCTTTGCTGAATGAAGAAGATTGAAGAATTTGTTTGCGGCAGGATTTGAAATTGTTGGCCAGTTCACACTTTTATTGTACTTCTTTTTGACGTTCATGGAGTTGGCTAAGTCAAAACAACAAACAAAAAGCAATGCACGAAACCAGCCATCTGAAAGAGTGTTTGTGCAAAATGTTATGCGCTCGACGGAGGACAAATGGGTACCGCTAAGCGACTGATCGTGATACGGTCGATTAATCAGAATTTAATGGCTACTATGCATTTTTATTAATATATTTATTTGTATTTAAAATTAATTATAAATATTTTTTGCTCAAAGTTATCGTAAATTATCACTCTATTAAACATTATTTGTCATGTTTTGCATTTCATTTGTTTATGGAAAAAGTCTAATTTTCAACCTCAACTGTTGCCTCAATTCGATTTTGAACCCGTAACTCTAAAACTATTTATTTTTTATAATTGAAATTTCAAAATCGGTGTAAAATACTCTCTTGGCCTAAAATCACAATGGCAGTAAATCTGATATGTTCTTGGCTTGTTTAATGTATTGTTGTGTTCTGGGTGACAACACTGAGGGAGATGTGTTTAGGACCAGGATACAGGCTAGCAATATGGTTCTTTGGCATAAACAGTTCATGTGCTCACATTGGTGTAAAGCGTCATTCTGAAATTGCAGAATTAACACAACAGATGAATATGAAGTTAAGCACATTTCCTTGTTCTTGAAATCAGAGATGAAGTTATACAGCAATCTTGTATAGCTGAGAACTTGTGTTATTTGCTGAAGTATAAGTGAATTGCCCAACTTTCTTCATCAGCTTAAGCTTTTAGGTGAACTAGCTGGTGCATGAAACTCAATATAGTATTAGAGCCAAGAGATCTTGAGTTCGAGACCCAATTGTCGCAATTAAATAAAAATAATTGTAGCCCACTTCTGTTCTACGTCTGTGAGGAGGAATGTTGAAGTATAAGTGAATTGTTCATCTTTTCTCATCAGTTTAAACTTTTGGATAAACTGACTGGTGCATGAAACTCAATATTGTTTGATGTGCATGTCTTCTAGAGGTTAGGTGCGCCTGAGCCTCTTTGTTTGCAGTTTGCACACATAGCACGAGTGTACACAGATTATCATGTATAGTAGATTGGCGTTTAGATGAAAATTTGAAATGATATTAACCTCTGTTCCTTTGCTTCTTAAAACCTTTATCTAACTTCATGGTATTAACCTGTTATAACTCTTGGAAAAAAAATGGTAAGCGAAAGTTGTAGCTTATGTAAATTGATTGCAACATCCCTTAAAACTTAGAATAGTTGTTAAGTAATAGGCTGGTGTAACATGGACAACCTGATCTGTTGGCTGGACCATGAGTCCATGACCATCTCCATGCAACCAGTGCTGACGGCAAACTGAGAAAAAAAAAGTTTAAGTGGGCCAAGTCCAATAGGCTAACAAATTGTATGGGTCAATTCAGCCGACCAGGTGATCCTACAAGTGTCCCCCAACTTTAGATTTCTGGTGAGCCTGAGGATGGTGCCAACCGCTATGGAAATGTTGGTATTCTCATTATATCACGTAACACCTTCTGATAATCCATTAGCAATTTTTTTGCATGCTCTTCTCCACTGTTCCCATGTATTCCTGTTGAAGGTATATAATTAAAACATCGCACTTCTTTTCAGAATGGTAAACTTTGATGCCTACAGTGTTTTACTTGTTAAATTCTGTGGCTGTACATACTTTATGTCAAGTCTGTCAATCTGATGGATATTCTGCCCTTCCAAAAAGTAACTCCCTATCATTGATCAACAATATGGAGGTTGAATCCTTATGATAAAATGCCCATTCTGAAATGTAGAACGATCAGTTGCATGCATGCAACTACGGAAGCAAGGATGCATCATGCCTGCTAAGAATATGGGTGCATTGGACAATGAAAACTTCATTAGATGATTTCTGCGTTACCATGCCTACTTGGTTTGATAACTAATACCTGATCTTGATAAAGATCTCAACATTTTATATCTTGTGATCTTACTTACAAGAGAATACTGAATTGCTTTGTACTGTTAGATTGCTCAATATTCGATAACTACAGCTGTTGTTTCATGCAACAATACACTTTTGATTTTGGAAGGATACTGAGTGTTGGCAAGTCTAGTGTTAGCCATGTTTCCTGGCTTCCTGCAGATGTAGGAGTAGTGTTCAGGACATCCTTCTACTACGTTTGGAACTTGGAAGTGTGGGTGATGCAAGTTCTTGAATCTAATATTATGTCTATCTATTGTGCGAAATTGCTATGTTATAGTATCCATGTCTCGAAGAATCACCCCTATGCATATTGCATAACTTGCATTGGCCCTGCCTTTAAATTTCCAATGGCTGGAAACCTAGACTTCTAGACTTTTCCTGTTAGAATGATACTAACTTGAAAATGACCTTAGATTATGCAACTAAAATAGGCCCAACACCACATATTCTACTCCAATTTCTCACCTCACAAATTGCCACCGACAATTGACCATCTTGATTAAAAGTGGATGAAAGAAATTATGACGAAACAATTCAATTGTCAATTCGGTGCCTGATTTGTGAACGAACTAGTAAATCATTTTTAGGGAACAATCTCCAATTAGAGCAACAAGAAAACAAGAAACAGAAAGGCAGGTGGAAGGAAGGAAGAATATGCCTGAGGCGGCGGTTCCGGCGACCATGGCCTGCATGTACCGCTGGGGTAGCTCGCCGGCGAACCCGATGACCCCTCCCTACACCAGCACGTCCGCAACGCCACACGTCCCATCCCATGAATCAAACACAGTGACAACTTCAAGAATTAGATAGGATCATTGTATCTATCTCCCATCCCACCAGCCAAATATGTAGTTAATAACTAGATTGATCGAATTGCATATATTTGCAAGCATCAAAAACAAATTTACAGGATCGCCTTAATTGCCTGTCTTAGTAGTATTGTAAACAAATGATCTTAGTTTGTCGCGCATGTAATGCAGCACTAGGCAAATAGTAGTTTAGGACTCCTACTAGGTGGTGTACTATGATAGTCCTGACTTTTTTAGGCGTATATCCAAGTCCCACACTTTTGGTTTGGATCTTTTTGCGTTTTTTTTCTTGTGTGGCTTTTAGCATTGGCTTCTTTGGAAGCTGAAATAAATGGGCATCTTCTTTAAGCGGTTTCTCTAAATAGCTTTCCAAGTTTAAAACTATGTATGTTATCTACGCTAGTGGCTCCACCGTCTTGAAAAACACAGCTAAAAACCATTGGTGATATCCAAAAATCATCAACGACAGTCCTAAGAGAACAGACCCTTTAACCCATCCAACTCTGACACTGTCACATATACTCCTGAGTCGTGTCCAAAATTGAAAGGAGAGTGCCCAGACTCTTCTCTGACTACTCGCACTTGCACGTAGTAAGACCAAACAGCAGGGGCAAACCCACCATAATTTATGGGTATTCAGTTGAATACCTAAAATTTTTAGCAAAAAATTAGTATATACAAAGTATAATACATATATATACTAGTAGTGGTCAAATTCGTCTTTTCATACCCAATCAGCCTAAATTGGCATCGGATCCTTTTGGCCTATTTCCCCTCTCGTCGACCCATTGCTACCAACTGGCCCAGGCTCACTATCGTGTCTCCGTGTGTTGTGTGAGTTGTGAACGTATCTCATTGTCTCAGTCTCTTTGTCTCTTAGCTCGTGCCTAGTAGCGATGGGTGGCTAGGTTCTAGAGGCTGTGCAGTGCGCACTGGGAAGGAGCGACTGCCAGCCAAGTAGGCACTGCAGCACTACTGGCCTGTGGCAGTGGCATTGGGGCAACCGGGCAGCACGGGTCTCGCCGTGTCGCGCTTTCTCCGCTCCAAGCCCTCTATCTCGCAGTTTGTCTCACCGTAGTCGCTCGCTGGCACAGGTTCGTCCCCGACCTGATGACCCCCCCATAGCTCCATATCCCTCCATCTCCTCCTCTCGCGATCTCCAATTGCTCTAGAATCTAGATGCGTAGATCTGCTAGTGCCCCTAGGGTTTCCGGTTTTGACTTCCAAGCTAGGTGGATCTGTGGATGGATGTGGTGGATTTGGCATATGTTTTTTCTTTATTTCGGTGCTTACTGATTAGATCTTGTTTAGATGTGGTGGATTTGGCTCAGTTATCTTTAAATTGTTGCTTATGAATTGAAATCTATATTATCCACATCTTTAAGTCTAAGTAGCTAATATCGCAATATGCAAGTATTTCACATGTCTGAGCTTCATCTTAGCACTTTGCTAGAATAAAGCATAAGAGTAGATAACACAAGCACACAACAAATGTAACTATCTTACAAAGTAAAATGAGCTTCATACCTTTTTATTCTGTAGTTATAATAGAGATGTATTTTCATATTCACCATTTGAAACCTCTTATGCTTCATGCAAGGTGAAGTCAACACTTATTGAATATAGAATTTGTATTTCCTTCTAATTTGTAAACAAGATTAGAGCTATGAACGATATAACAGAAACCCTGTTTTAATGTTGTGGTTGAGCTAATAAACATGATCTATCTGTATTTTATGATTTTATAGATCTTTGAGTTTTTTAAAATAAAATAGACTGTAAATTTAAAACCTTTGTGAGAGAGCTAAAAAGAGCAAAAAAAAATAGGCAGGATCAACAAGATATTATTAATATCTATAATTTGCTATTTAATTTATGTTATTATGCTAGCAAGGTATGAATTGACATTAATCTATATAATTTACTATTTAATTCATGTCATTATGCTAGTATTATATCGTCCATTTTTTCGTAAGAAATCATTAATTTCTATACTTTCTATATTTTTATTATATCTATATACACATAAACGTAATCTAACTCTGAAGTTTAAATATTTATCCTAAAAATTCTGGGCCTGCGCACTGCCAAAGAGTGTAACGTGAGACATACTATGTACGTACATCTCGGCCACAGATATAACAAACGTACTTACGTTAGAGACGGGCTGTTGCACACGTGACGAATTTGCGAATGCGTACGTACATGGTACGTAGATGATTGCACATGGATGATGAACCACGGCTTTCGCACCTGCAGCCTACCTCTCCACGCGCGGCCCACGTCTCCGAGTAGGCAAGGCAGGCTAGAATTACTGGTCTACCAGAGCCGGCAAATGTCATGTAAGCGCTGTAGTTTTTGGTTTTAGCTGTGATTTTTAATTTTTAGTTAAAATAATATTATAGGAGTTATTAATTTTTATAAAGTATTTAATTAAAAAATAAAGAAAATAAATAGAAAATAAAAACACGTTATATCTCTACAGACAATACAAAGTAAAAAGAGAAAAAAAAGTCATATTAAAAATCTAATATATTTTAAATAGTTTTTAGCTTTTAAAAATCAGATATCATTACTGTTTAGAACGAGGCCAAAAAGTGAGAATCCGCTTGTCGTCAATGAGCCCTGGTGAAAACCACCGCAAATGCTATTTTGAGGGCGCCCTCACCATAAGTTTGCTGTGGACACAGCTCCGATACGCGACACGTGGGCAGACGGGACACATGGCGCGCAGTTGGGTGGCTGGCGAAGGTCCATTTCCGCTGGTCACACGTGGTGAAGGTTCCGTTCTCGTTCGATTCAGAGAGAACGACACCGAAGGGGGTTCAATGAGTGTGATAGGGAGAGAGAGCCCGAGTGCTTGCGTCACCGCCGGAGCCCACGACGCTGTCCAGGGAGCTAGCGCCACCACGAGCCGCGCGGCCACGCCGCCGGAGCCATGTGCTGCCGCAAGCCGTGCAGCCGCACCTTCTCCCGACTGTGAAGCTTTCTGAGTTGAAAATTTTCGAGTAGAAAGTTTTCCGATCTGAAACTTTCTGAGCCGAAAATTTTCAAGTAGAAAGTTTTCTGGTTTGAAGTTTTCCTATTTAAAAATTTTGATTTGAAAGTTTTGTATTTGAATATTTTTAATTTCAAAGTTTTCCGATTTTGAAGCTTTCCATTTGAAAGACTCCGCTGATTTTTGAAGGTATTGAGAAGGGATTGGATCATTGGAGTGGGGAGCGAAGGGGAAGGGGGTGACCGGGTGAGGGGAGCCTTGCGGCTTGGGTTAGGCGACGGGGAGGCAGGGCGTGAGCTGCCACGTGGCGGGGAGATGGCAGCCGTGACCTTCGCCATGTGTTGCCGGCCGTAGGGTAGGAGCTCCCGAAAACCATATAGGTATATTTATATTAGTTTTTGTTGATAACTTTTGATTTTAGTTTATGAATAGTAATAATTTTTAGGATATCATACGGAGAGAGAAATTCATATATAATTTTAATCGATATAAATAAAATCACTATAATGTAAATTAGAATTAACTAATAATACTGTTTTAAAAACCAATACTAACGGAAGAGACAAGAGCGCGCGTAGAGTACGTGGACGGCTTGGAGGGACAGGCATGCCGCACACTGTGCTGCACACACGATGGCACGGCGCGGCGTGACTTCGTTCGTTATGGAGCCCGGCCAGATCTGAGCGCGCGCGTGCGTTGCTCCACCGAGTGCAAAAAGGCGCCGTGCGCACATGCAGGGCGTGGAGAGCGAAACAGGAGGGACGGCCGCGCTGGGCGCGCACGTACGGTTGAGAATTGAGAGGCGCTTAGCACCGTGCTCAATGCTCAGATGGTAAAGAGTAGGGGTGTAAATAATATAGGTTAATCTTGATCAATCTGATGCTAGATTTGATCGGTATCAAATACAGAAAGACAATTTAGTATCTGGTACTGAATCTGGTTAGTACAGAATAGTTATTACCGATACTGATGTGTCATATTAATGTCACATATGGCTTTAATTTTTTTTTTGAAAATGACTCATATAAAACGTCTCATATTAGTTTTAAACTATTGTACTCAGAGTGATGATCGCAATGGCTCAAACAGATAGAGAATCAAACACTTGTTTTTTTAACTTAGAAACTAAAGAAGTTCCTAATAGCTAAATAAAATAAGGTACGGAAACTATATCTTAGAGTGTGCTAGAGTTGTAGATGTATGACTCAGATCTAGTAGGGTTCAAATCCTAGCGTTTTAGTAGTAATTTTGTGAGATTGTAGATTTATCTTGAGTTGTGTTTTTTTAGGCTTATGCTAAGAGGATGCGTTCATCTGTGTACGCATCTCGGAACAAGATGGCTGATGGATGGAACGGGTACACGTACACCTATGAGCAAACATTCTTTTCCCGGCAACCGCGCGATCGATCATCATCCAGGTAATGCTTTCGATAAGATTTAAGAACTTGTATAAGGCACGTACTCATGATACAATCACACAAACTAAAATTACGAAACGTTACCAGCGACAGAGCAATGAATCCAATCAACTATAGATAGTCTCATAGAGTCAGTCACTCATACTACTAGAGTTATACAGACAGGACGTGCGTTAATTCCGGCGACAGCCAGAGTAAAAGAAGTGCAATTCGTATCAACGTCCTTGTGAACAAAATCTGTGCATGCCCGGTACAATCCTTTACGCTCCGTCCGGCGGCGATAATTGTATGCAGAAATTGTGAACTTTATAGTTATTTTCATACATCATGATCTACAGTTACGGCAGCCAAACTAGTACGTACTTCTTACCTAGTCACGAGCGTGAATAACTTCGTAGCT
This sequence comes from Melocanna baccifera, assembly GCA_036346265.1. NCBI lineage: Eukaryota > Viridiplantae > Streptophyta > Magnoliopsida > Poales > Poaceae > Melocanna > Melocanna baccifera. The sequence goes on along the minus strand of CM070698.1, from coordinate 3,353,141 downwards.
CAACAATTAATGTTGATCCATCTCTGAAGACGCACACTGTTTATTTCACTGAAATGGTAAAGGGACGCCTAATCGTCCGTCCATCTCAAACAATCCAACGGCTCAGATTGATTGGGGATATCTTTAGCAAAAAGATTAATAAGGGACAGGCAAACCTATATGAAATCAGCTAGAACCACTGTTGTCATGATAAGCTAGCTGATCAGGTAGATAATGTTGCAGTAGGCGAACTGAAATGTTGTGCAAGCCCAAGAAATCTGCCACTTTGGTCCAAGCCTGCTTCAATTTGGACTATGGAGTACTCTTCATGTTATTTTTATTTGAATAACTAATTTATTTATTCACCACGTAGCTATGTTCTTAATTAACGCAGCCTGATTCTTTTGGACTGCGACTGATGGCTTTTGTTTACGCTTTTTTGATACGGCAGCGAATGACAAAGATGCCGACGCCAACAGTGCACGTAGTTTTGAGCTCAGGAAGCCGTTTAGAGAAATAACTTTGAGAAGCCGCTTCAAGAAATCCCATTAGTTTCAGCTTTCGGAGAAGTCAAAACCAAAAGCCATAAAAAACCAAAAAAAAAAAGAGGCCTAATATAGCCCGTGATGCTTCTAGGACGACAATGTGTGTTAGAAATTAGGCATATATGAGTGTGATGCCAATTTTCTATAATTTCAAAGTTAGCATGATTTAAAACTATATTGCTAAGCCAAGATAGAGAAGACCAATTTATAAGATGGAATTCCTGTCATTCCCTAAAATCTTGAGACACATAGCATAAGAGGGCTTTGCCTAAACACACACATGCATGCGCATGCGTGTTTTTACGTGGTAAATCGTGTTTTTGCCTAAACACACACATGTATGTGTCATGACATGTTGCGCCATTTGACAGACTAAGTCTACCTTATTTTTACTGAACAATGCATCTCTCTCTCTCTCTCTCTCTGTTTGAATAAAAATCACGTCAGGTAATAGTCTGCATACACACACATATGCCTAGAGATGTCTATAGCAAAGTGTCCCGAATCACTGCCCTTGCATTTCATTTCTCTCCTCCTGCAAACATGTGTTGTTGTCTTGCGTCATCTGAATCTCATCAACTCTTCTTTTCGACGTGCATCTTGAAGAAGGGAAGCAATATCTCTGAGCCGTTGGTGCCATGAAGATCTGTAAGGGGATAGCAATAAGGTTTTTGGGCAGCGTACATCTGCACGATTGCTCGCTTCATTACTTCATATACGTTTTACGTTCTACACTACATCAAGTCTGTACTGCTTCCTATTCTTCATCAGACCCCATTGTAAGTCGTTTGTGTAATCGATCGACTCTGATATAATTCTATTTTTGCGTATATTTGAAGTACAATATGATTTTTCTGCTGTTGTTAGTTATGATCTTTGTATCACTAGTTATTTGAAATATTTGCTTTCTAATAAAATTTAAAATTAAAATATTACTCACATTTCTAACATGTACACACCATGCATGTACTACCAGCAATCAGGATGTATGTAGTTTCTATACGATATTTGTACTCGCGAGAACCATAATATCAGACAAATATTGTAAGTCATGTGTGGCTGTTTGTGAAGAATAATATGGTATTTGTTTCTTCATGAAGCACATAACAGAGAACTAGAATATATACCTATATAAGTACTCAAACTAGAATACTCGGATGAATGATACGCCTTCTTGGATGTGGCCATTTGTTAACTACATGTACAACAATATCTTGTGTTCACAAAAATGTAAAACAATATCGTACTATGTATAAAATGGAAAATGTCTATCATAATTGTCGCGAGTACTGTTGTCATTTTCGATCTAGTAATCTCACCAGCAAAAACTTCAGATCTTATGTCTACTCGAGTTCGTTCGTACAATTGAGTCTCTACCAGTACACAACAAGATCCAAACAGAGATAGATGACAAAACATATTAGCAAAGATGATCTAGCTCCCCCCTTTTTGAGAATTCCTGGCTTCTTCTAGGCTACTTTCTGCGGCTTATGATTTGTTGCCCTAGCGCGAGCGCTCGTGTGAACAAACCGAATGACAATAAGCTGTTTCAAAAAAGCTATTTCGAGGGAAACCTAAGCTGAAAAGAACTGGTCCTAACATTGCTTCCTGGGGTTCCTCGAGACGGTGAGTGGGTGGCTGGCACCCACCCGATTATCATCTAAAACCAGAAACTCTTTGTTAAGATATCTGTATATTTGGATAGGATCATGAGATTGATTGTATTTAGTTAGGCTCCAAGTATAGACGAATACGGAATCAATCTTGGCGATTATGTAAATCTCATGTAATCTCTATAATCTATATATATTCATGTGTGTGTGCCCTAGCTGATTATGCTAGTTCCATCTAATCTTCTTTCTCCTATTCTCTTTTGTTCACATGGTATTAGAGCCTTTCTTCCTCCACAAGAGATGACTTCTTCTGGCTCAACCAACCTAAGCTCCAACTCCACCTCCTCATTATCTGGTGTTCTTCCTTTGCCATCACTTGGCCATCTTATTAATGTTGAACTGATAGAGAAGAATTATCTTCTGTGGAAGGCTCAATTCTTGCTATTCCTTCGAAGCCAGCAACTCCTTAGCTTTGTCAATGGCACGTCTGTTGTGCCAGAACGGATGTTGATGCAGATCATGATCGATGGCGCAACACAGGTGCTGAACCCAAGGTTGCAAGCATGGCTGCAACAAGACCAAATGGTCCTCAGTGCGCTGCTTTTGTCTCTCTTAGAAGACATGCTTGCACAAGTGTTGTTCTTGAGCACCGCATGAGAAGTATGGGTGACTCCGCAAAAGATGTTTTCTACCTACTCAAGAGCTCGGATCATGATGATTCGGATAGAGATGGCTAACTTCTGGAAGAAGGATCTTGCGATGATGGAGTACTTCAATAGGATGAAGATGCTTGCTGACACATTGGCGTTAGTAGCGCACCCAATGTAGGAAGAAGAGATCATCACATTGTCATGTTTGTTATGACAAGACCAGACACAATCTCCCTCAACGATCTCTATGCATTTCTCATAAGCTATGAGATGCTCAAGGAGATGAATGAGTTTGCTCTACAGATATCTGGCTCCTTTGCCAACTACGTGTCGTATGACAAGGGCACGCACAGCTACAACAACAAAAGAGGGCGTGGCTACGGCAAGGACAATGCACCACCCAGGATGAACCAAGGAGAAGGTGGCTTCTACAAGCCAAGAGATAACCGGTATGTCAAGTCTGTTGAAAAATGGGGCAAGTGGCATTAAAATGCTATCACCATTTTGACCACTCCTACCAGTCCGATGACATCAAGATGGCGACGCTCGCATCAACTTCTCCCTCGTATGCTGTGGATCCGAACATTGAGGCTACCGACCACATCATGATGGAGCTTGACAAGATGACATCAAGAGAGAGGTACCGCTGCAAGGAACAAGTCCAGACCATGAACGATGCCATTTTGTCTATCCTTTATTGTGGCAAATTTATTCTCAAAAGTCCTACTAGCATTCTTAAACTCAAAAACATTCTCCTTGTGCTGTATTCATCTAAGAATTTGCTCCTTGTCCATCACCTTGGCTTTGACAATAATGTCTTTCTTAAATTACATCCCACTCATTTTTTTTGTGAAGGATCGGATCATGAAAAAAGTTCTTCAAGGCACATGTGAGGGTGTCCTTTATCCCAACTTAGCAAGCAATAAACATGTCCCGTCTAGTGTCAAGCTTCCCCATGATGATTGGCACCGATGGCTTGGGCATCCTTTGTTTCTAGTCATTCAACATGTCTTGTCTTCCAATAACATAGGTTCTTGTGTTAGAGACCTAAATAAGTCAGTTTGTAATGCCTATTAAGCAGGTAAAAGCCATCAACATCCTTTTTCTAGATCACCTAGCATTTCCAGAGCACCTCTAGAACTTATTTTTATTTGGGGTCCTACCCACACTTCTATAGAAGGATACAAATATTATGTATCTTTTATCAATGATTTCAGAGTTCACTTGGGTGCATTTTCTTAAAAATAAAGCTAATGTGGTCTAAATATTCCTTCAATTTGAAAGTCATGTTGAAAGGCTCCTAAACACAAAAATTCTTTGCTTCCAAAGTGATTGGGGAGATGAATATTGGAAACTAAACAAATTCGTTTAGCAAATTGGCATAGAACATTATGTGGCCTATCCACATACCCACCAACAAAATGGTTCCACATAACGGAAACATAGACATATCATTGAGATGGGTTTGACAATTTTGTCTCAATCTTCTATGCCCCTTCGTTTTTGGGATGAGGCATTTCTCACGGCATCCTATCTTATTAATCATATTCCTAGTAAAGTTATTCAAAATATCTATCCTTTTGAGAAACCATTCTGTATTAAGCCAAACTATACCCTCCTTCGCACGTGCTGGCCACATATGCGACCATATAATTATCACAAGCTTGAGTATCGCTCCAAACAATGTGTGTTCATAGGATATAGCAACTTGCATAAAGGATACAAATGCTTCCATGTCCTATCTGCTTAGGTTTACATCTCTAGGGATGTTGTGTTTGATGAACACAACTTTTATTTCTCTAAACCTTCATCCTCTATCCAATCCTTATCCTTCACCAAACAGAGCATACTCCTACCACAATTTTTTAATACTTTTGACCACTTTGAAGATAGCAACTTGTTGCCTTTGTAGTCTGATTTGTCTTCTGCAGGTACTTTGTAGCACGGGGGGGGGGGGGGGCAAGAAGTCCATACACATGCTAAAAATGCTAATGTTGAGCTGCCACACCCTATCGATGAAGTTGTAGTAGAACTACCAAAGCTGCCACATCTTGCTATGGTAGCCATTGGTACAGCAGGCTCAAGTGGCGGACAACAGCCCAGTGTTTCTACAGTACTTACTCAACAACATGCTATGCGCACTCATCATCAAGATAATACTCGACATCCCAAGGTGCTTGAAGACGGTACAACTTTTATAATCCCAACCGGAGAGCATTCCTGTGTACCACTGAACCTATAGATCACATTGAAGCAATGAAGCATCCAGAATGGCAACATGCAATGGATCAAGAGTACAATGCACTCATCAAGAACAGTATGAGGCATTTAGTTCCCCCTCGATAAGGCTTCAATGTCATCGACTATAAGTGGGTTTATAAGTTCAAAAGGAAGGCGGATGGATTAGTTGATTGGTATAAAGCACGGCTAGTACCTAAAGAATTCAAGTAACGATATGGTCTTGACTATGAGGATACCTTTAGTCCCGTAGTTAAATCTGTCATTGTTCGTCTTATGCTCTCTATTATCGTATCATAAGGATGGACATTGAGGCAATTAGATGTGTAGAATGCCTTCCTTCTTCGTGTAGACGTGCAGAATGCCTTCCTCTATGGTGTACTTGAAGAGACTATTTATATGAAACAACCTCCTGGGTACGTAAGTCGTAATCATCCTGAGCAACTTTGCAAACTTGACAAGGCTTTATATGGTTTGAAACAAGCACCCAGGGCATGGTATGCATGGCTGAGCTCAAAGCTACAAGAACTTGGTTTTATACCAACCTTAGTTGACACCTCATTGTTCATCTATCGACAAGGAGGTGATATCATTTATATGCTTATTTATGTAGATGATATAATTGTGGCAAATTCCTTATTTGTAGTTACTGAAAAATTGTTCGGCAAACTACAAGAGGAGTTTGCTATTAAAAACCTAGGGGAGTTGCATTACTTCCTAGGTATAGAAGTGACAAGATCACAAGAGGGATGATGTTGAATCAGCATAAGTATACCATGGATGTTTTGAAACAGGCCAACATGGAAAATTGTAAACCTACTACAACACTGATGGCAATAACAGAGAAGCTATCCAAGGAGATAGGGGAACCTTTGTTAGTTGCCCAAGCCACCAGATATCGAAGCATTGTTGGGGCACTTCAGTATCTGATGGTAACAAGACTAGACATTGCCTTATCAGTCAACAAGGTGTGTAAATGTTTGCACTCACCAACAACGTGTCACATGACAGCAATAAAAAGAATTCTGAGATATCTCAAACTCACATCTAAATTTGGATTAGAAATTCAGAGATCTAATTCAATTTTGGTTAGTGTGTTTGCTGATGGAAATTGGGCAGGAGATGTTGATGACAGAAGGTTCACTAGAGGCTTTACTATATACTTTGGTCCCAATCTTGTTTCATGGAGCTCCAAAAAATAACCTACTATTTCACATTCGGGTATCGAATCAGAGTACAAGGCTCTTGCGAATGCAACAGCAGAAAAAGTATGGATTCAGTCCTTGTTTGGTGAGTTGGGAATTTTCTAGTCTTGGCCACCAATCATTTTGTGTGACAACTTGGGCACAACATATTTATTAGCAAACCCTATTTTCCATGCACACACTAAACACATCAAAATTGATTTCCACTTCATTCATGAGAAAGTTGCACAAAAGGCAATGGAGGTCAGGTTTATATCTTCTCAAGATCAAACAATAAACATTCTCACCAAGGCGTTATTGGCGTCATCCCTCTCCGCACTACGTCACAATCTCAATGTGTCTTCACCAAGTTGAGATTGAGGGAGGGTGTTAAGATATCTATTTATTTGGATAGGATCCTGAGATTGATTGTATTTAGTTAGGCTCCAAGGAATGCGAGGGAGTAGCGAACACATTGGATGGTGGCTATCTAAAATTATGTGTATCAATCGTTAGGGGATGGCAACAATAGTTTTGTTGGTTATAATAGTAGGTTGTAGACTAACGTGATTGCACAACTATGAGTCTATCATCACCAACCATATGGTCCAAGGAGCTCTACATATGGATGGTGCGGCAGTTGTGCCATTTATTATATATTACAAACTCATGATAGGTCTTGTAGAGTTGCTAATAAAAAAGAAATAGGCTACAAATTCTCACAAAAAACAAATCATCTAGCCATTATTCTAGTGAACCCTAACTAAGTTGAACTATAATAACCACAACGTGTTATTATTTAAAGAAAAATATCTAACCATCCATCTAGCAGTCCAGAATTATAATAGCTGAGATTAAAATAAAGAATTCATGCCAAGTACAATAACAATAATAGAAATTCATAATAAAAAATAAAAGGAAATTTGCCATTTGATTTTCATTCAAACTCTAAATTAAAACCCATACATAGCTAAAATTTAGAATAAAAATTAGATAAAAATTATTGGTTCAATTTTTGTGATTTTCACAAAACTAAAATAAAGTAGGAAAGAAAAATAAAAGTAAATTAGCAATGTGATTTTCATTAAAACTCTAAATTAAACCCCACATAGGTGAAATTCAAAATAAAAAATGGTGAAAATAAACAGTTGGATTTGTATATAAATTCTAACCTAAAATTAAATTCAAAATTTTTAAAAATGACAACAAAAAGTAACAACATTTTAGAATAAAAAATAAAAGGAAATTAGCAATTTAATTTTTATACAAACTCTAAAATAAACACATACAAAGCTGAATTTCATAATAAAAATTAGATAAAAATTACCGATTAGATTTGCATACAAATTCTAACCTAAAACTAAAATTCAAAAATTAAATAAAATAAAATTTAGATTTAAAAAGTCCATGTCAAGTACAATAAAAATATCATATATTCAAAATAAAAATTTAGCAATTGAATTTATGTATGAATTTTAACTTAAAACTAGAAAGAAAGTCCATAAGAAGTGCAATTCAAAAATATGGAAACTAGGAATAAAAATGAAAGGAAATTAGTGATTGTTTTTTAAATTCCAAACTAAGTGGAAATAGATATTTTGATTTTATCTAGAATTAGAAAACTGGAAATATGCTAATCGAGAAAAAATAAGGTGGGGAATTTTATTTGTATATATATATAATAGGAATCGAAATCTATTATATAATAAAGTTGATGACAGGTGGTTTACAGTTGTTAAGAAAAAAACAATATGCTAAAAATTCTCACGAAAAAGAAAACATTCTAAACCTTTATTTGGCTGACCTTCACAGGTTATTGGGATTAAGAGTCTGATACATTGAAGGGTTTTCACTTGGCTATACCGACATAAACTATGTGACATGTATTATGAGCATATAGGATATATATAAGTATTGCAATAAAAGAAATAAAGAGACAGTGATGATATAAATGGAAAATGCTATGCTATGTTATATTTACTATTTTGCTATGCAAGTATTTGGAAAAGAAGGTTTTGGTCACTTGTGACAAGTATTGGGAAACAGAGTGAGTATTTTTCTCTCTTATAATATATCTATCTATATCTATACTAATTAGGCATTTTGAGAAAGCTCCCATGTTAACAAAAAAAGATAAGTCCATCTATCTTGCGAACCTGAGATATAATAACTCAAATTAAAAGAAAGAGCCCATGTCAAGTACAATCTAAACTAGCCAACTTAATTTCCATACTACTTCCAAAGTCACATCCGTAAATAAATAAAATTTTGAATAGTAATTAAATGAAAATTAGCAATTAAAAAGGAAGAGTCTATGTCAACTACAAGGCAAACTAACAAAATTCAGAATAAAAATAAAAATAAAATTAGCAATTTGATTTCCATACGAATTCCAAAGTAAACTCTGAAATAAAATTTGGAGTAATAATAAGTGAAAATAAAAAAGATTTTTATAGGAATTCAAGCCTAAATCTAAAAAACATTCAAGCCCAAGTACGATACAAAATATGCAAATTTAGAATCAAAATTAAATGATGATTAGAGATTTGATTTCATGTGAATTCAAAATGTAAATTCTAAAAGTATTAAAATTCACAATTAGATCATTTTGATTTCCATGCGAATTCCAAATTAAACCCTAAAAATAATTTTTTTGATTAATAATAAATGAAAATAAAATTAGATTTTTTATATTAGTTCCATCCTAAAACTTAAAAAATCCACCACATGTACGATAAAAAAATGCAAATTTAGAATAAAAATTTAAGAATGTTTAGATATTTGATTTGCATGGAAATTTTAAAGCTAAATTCCAACAATATTAAAATTCATAGTAAGAATCTATAGATGTACTAATTATACTTTGTGGAATATCTATGCCTGTACTAATTATAATATGTGGAACATTAATAAAAAAAGAAAAACCTAGTGTCCATCTAGCTGACCCAAGTTATAGCGGCTTCAATTAACAGAAGTGTCCATGTCAAGTGCAATCTAAATTAAAAGGCAAGTCACTTTATTTAAGAAGCTAGCCCATGTGAATGCATGGTAACCATAAAGATTTGGTCATCTATTAGGTGGATCCAAGTTATAACGTTTTAGATTAAAAAAAAGCTTCATATCAAATACAATCTAAATTAACCAAGATTCAGAATAAAAATAAGGAAAATTAGTAACTTGATTTTCAGACAATTTCCAAAGTGACATCCATAAATAACTAAAATTCAAACTAACAATTAAATGAAAATTAACAAATGAAAAGGAAGAGTCTATTTTTTACGGAGCAAGTTAATTAAAATTGGAATAAAAATAAAATAAAATTAGCAATTTTATTTTTATACGAATTCTAAAGTAAACCTTAAAAGTAAAATTATGATTAGTAATAAATGAAAATAGAAATTAGATTATTATATGAATTCCAACCTAAAGCTGAAAAAATCCACCCAAAGTATGATTAAAAAATATGTAAATTTGGAATTAAAATTAAATGTTGATTAAAGATTTGATTTGCATGCGAATTCAAAACCTAAGTACAAAAACATATTAAAATTTGTAATAAGATCTATACCTATACTAATTGGCCCAGTTCAAAACGACTTTTAGTTTCTGGCTTCTAATTTTTAGAAGGCGGAAGCTATTTTGAATGTGTTGGCTTCTTAACGTGATTTTTTTTCATTTCCCCTTCATTTCCCTTTGTATTGTCCATGATGATATAACAATTTTTTTATTTTTTCTCTCTTTCTCTCTTTATTTTTCTTTAATTGAATATCTCAGCTGAACGTTAACAGCCACTATAGTACCTATTTCAGCCAAACAACAACAATCGTAGCCAAAAGCCATAAGAAAAAGACGTTTTAAATAGGGCCATTATACCGCAAGGAACACTAATCAAAAAAGGAAAAGATCTAATGTCCATCTAACTAATCCAAGTTATAACGACTTAAATTAATAGAAAGTGTTTATGCCAAGTACAATCCAAATTAACGGACCCAAGTGACTTTTTCTAAGAAGCTAGCCCGTGCGAATCTATTAGAATTTCTCTTGGGCATAGATAACTACACTCCGACATTAATCACAAGTGTAAAACCAAATGAATTTTGTGTATTTTAAACTGTTTCAAGAAAGAAATAGATGCATTACTGTACAACTAAAATCAACTCAAGGGGATGTGTCTAAATACTTGCTAAGATATATCTATGTAAATGTTCACACCTATAAAAAGAGCAAGACTATAGGCCGCGCTCATTGTAGCTTCTGCGATGGCTTTCGGTGTTTCAGTGGCTTTTTTCCTATTTGTTATTTTGTTTTTTCCGTATTCCTTTCCATTGTCCGTAATGGATTAACATACTTTTTATTTTTAAATTTTTTTAAATTAGTTATTTCAAATAAATCAACTCAAGCTACAATAAAAAACACTAACTACAGTAAAAAAACATAAACCACCATTATTCTAAACACCCCTAAATTCCAACGGGTTTACACGGCCAGCACGACTAAATTCCCGATTTAGGCAACCCTCCGCGAAAGGGTCTCACGGGTTGTCAATCGCCGAACGGTGCCGTCTGCGACAGCCTCCCGACTCCAATCACAACCGCTCGTCGACAATCGGACGGCTCCAGTCGCTCCCGCCTCTTCCGAAACGACGGATCTAGCCCGTCATTACCAGAACACCATCCTTTTCCCGCGTCCGCTGCGACCATCCGGCTCCGCCATTCCCGCTCCGGGTGTCTCAATTTTGGCGTACCGTCGCGTGCGCTTTTCCGAAACACTCCCTCCCCTCCCCCATACAAAAGCGCCCAGGGCAGAAGCAAGCAGCAGGAGCACAGGCACGGCGCAACTACTGCACCGCACAGCGCCTCTTCCCCCTTGTGTCCTTGAGCGCCGCTCGCACGAGGAACAACTAGTCTGTGCTCCTCACTACCCAAACACGCGCACCACTCGCCACCCAAACCGACCAAAGAACGCAGAGCAGGGAGCAGGAGGGGGAGGGAGAGGACGCCAAGAAAACCGCAGGCTTTGTTCGTGGTGGGATAAGAATATAGCGAGGAATGGCTCCGAGCTGCTACGACGTGGCCGCGTCCATGCTCCTCTGCGCCGAGGACAACGGCAGCATCCTGGGCTTGGAGGAGGAGGAGGCGGCGGCGGGGAAGAAGAGAGGCCGGCCGCTGGACGGGGATTTCGGCGTGGATTTGTTCCCGCCGCAGTCGGAGGAATGCGTGGCCGGATTGGTGGAGAGGGAGCCGGAGCACATGCCGAGGGCGGACTACGGCGAGAGGCTCCGCGGCGGCGGCGTGGACCTCTGCGTCAGGAGGGAGGCCATCGATTGGATTTGGAAGGTGGGGATCTGGGGATGGCTGGGCCGGGGAAAGAAAAAAAAGGATTTTTTGCGTCATTTTTTCATTGTTTCTAAGAATGCAGTCTATTACCATGATTAGCTCTGTTCATTTGGAAAGCTGTGTCTTTTCTTCTTCGGAAGTGCTAAAAAAACAGTTAATTTTTTTCGTCCTTGTTTACAACATTTCTTCTATATATATACAAAAAAAAATTTGTGAAAAAATATTACATATATGAAAAAAGTGCTATATATATGTTATAATGCTACTTACATAGAAGAAAAATATTATATGCACAGACAAAAATGTTACATACATAAACAGTCGAATGTGCTATAGAAACTCCCTTTCTTCTTTTCGGATTCAAACACATGCTGCAACTTCTTTTCTTGGTCAGTTTTCAATGAGCTGCAGCTTTCTTTTACGTGAGTAATGTGTTGATGTGTAGTAGGCGTGTAGCAGAGTACTTTGTGCCAATATTTAACTGCACTTCGAGCCATAATAATTTGTGGAAGGGATGTAAATTTTGGGGCCATCTCGGCCAAAGTAGCACTTTCATCAGTTTCCTGGTTCACGAGACTTCGTCGAGATGCAATTGTCTGGTTCTAGTACAAGTTATTTTCCCGGGGAAAAAAAGGAGTCCTCTTTTGATGAAACGTAAAAGATAATTAACGTGAAGTATTTACTTCACCGAAATTTTGCTTCTTTTCCATTTGATTGCAAACTTGTTTCGTTGTGATCTCTCCACAGGTTTACAGTTACTACAACTTTGGCCCTCTTACTGCCTATTTGGCTGTGAACTACCTGGACCGTTTCCTCTCACAGTACGAGCTGCCGGTAATAATACTAAGACCGTATTTGTAGTTATCTCAGGATGTCGCCAATGCTGTCCATTTCGGTGCTAGATGAGCTAAACATTTGGCGCCCATGCCTTCAAATGCAGGAGGGCAAGGCTTGGATGACGCAGTTGCTCTCGGTGGCGTGCCTGTCTTTGGCTGCTAAGATGGAGGAGACTGCTGTCCCGCAATCTCTGGACCTTCAGGTGAGCAGCAAACAGTGGCAGGCATTGAAATGCACAGCACCGGCCTGCACGTTTAGTTCGTTTGATCTTTATCTTGCTCTAACCATTGCTGGATTGCGTCGATCAGGTCGGTGAAGCGTGTTATGTGTTCGAAGCGAAGACGATTCAGAGAATGGAGCTTCTTGTTCTGAGCACCCTCCATTGGAGGATGCAACCCGTGACTCCTTTCTCCTACGTTGACTACTTCCTACACAAGCTCAACGGCGGCAATGCGACGCCAAGAAGCTGGCTCTTTCAATCGGCGGAGCTCATCTTGTGCATAGCTAGAGGTACATATATATGCATGTAGAAAGATTCTGCGCATGGTTCTACCAGTGAAATTTGTGTTGATCAGACCGTTCTGTATTCTTGGCTCAATCTGACGTATGGGAATGCATGGCAGGAACTAAATGTCTAGGGTTCAGACCCTCGGAGATCGCCGCCGCAGTTGCGGCCACCGTGGTCGGAGAAGTGGACGTTGTGGGCATCGCAAAGGCTTGCACCCATATAGATAAGGTACAGCGAAGCAAGTCTCATGTGCTCTCATCCTCGTAGTATGTTATGAACTTATGAAAAACGCAACGGTACTATTTGGATCCACACGTTCACAACTCAATAAGTTGCAACCGTACTTTCGTAAACACAGTTCCGGTACAAATGCGTGAAACCTACTTGCAGATTTAGGAAGTTAATGTGCTGCTTGTCTTTTGCTGCTGTGGCTGTAGGAGAGGGTGTTGCAATGCCACGAGGCGATTCATCAGTCGGCCGTGGCCTCCATTAACACTGTGCCACCTAAATCTGCAAGCACCAGCAGAAGCTCAGCATCCTCTGCGCCGCAGAGCCCTGTTGGGGTGCTGGATGTTGGCGGCCTGTGCTACAAAAGTGATGATACAGCAACTATTGCCTCACATGGAAGTTGTTGCCATGATTGCTCCCCGGTTACTAGCAAGAGGAGGAAGATTAGCGGGTGACTGACCAGTCAAAGTGCCCAATGATAGGTCACTCCTCTGTACACCACTCATCTCAGCAAAGGAAAAGTCACATGTTTTCGATTGCAACGACTGGGGGGGGGGGAAGCTACGGTGCCGTATAAAAAGAGCGCTGAAAGGCAAAAGAAGGGGGGGCCAAAAAGGAGGGAATTTTGACATGACGAGGGAAGAAGTTGATGAACAAAGAGGTGAGGTAGACCACACCTAATTGCCGAGCTTTTGCATGAGTAGCCAGAAGCCGCGGTGCCAACACAAGGCTAGATGAGATGAGATGCGATCAAAATAAAGTGTTGAACAGACCTCTAGACACTGACCTGCCTGTGGAGGAGTATTTGCTTACTATGCACTAGTTGTAATTTTTTCAATTTCATTTGAGACGAGAGAGTTAGAAGAGGAAGAATGCTATTTCTGATCAAGAACGATCATCCAAATGAATAAAATAACAGGGTAAGGAAAAAGGAAAATTGAACAAAACCCAGAAAAAGAGGGAGTGGGTTTCCTTCAGCTGTACTAATTAATCGACATTATTAATCTTTGTACCTTCGTCTACCTACCTATATTGTTTGACTGCTTGTTTGCTTTCAGATCATAAGCATTGCTTTCCCTAGAAAATAAAGGAAGCGTTCTTTTGAGTTTATGGTTTAAATATTTGAATTCTAGTTGTTTATGAGAGGTGGTACACATAATACGATTTGAACCGATACAAGTATAGCTGAACTCAGTATACTTTTTACTATAATCTTTCAATTAACCCTGTCTTAAAAAGACATACTGTTTAAAAGTTAATTTGAAAGTGAAAAGAACCTATCCCAAAGAAGAGGCCCTTATCAGGAGGAACCTTGGGAACACAAACTTACAATACCATGCAGATGCAGTGTTGAGCATCTGTCTCTTTGGTCTAATTAGTAGGTTCTCCTGTTTTGGATCCAATTATGATAATATACTTCAGTGTGAGCTCATCCTTTTTTCCTTTTTTTCCCTATGAAATCATGGGAAATGAATAGTGATAATGAGGAACTGAAACGGTGGCTTCCTATGACTATCTCACTGTGTAATTGAACTGAGTTACTCCCTGCATTCCCAAATTGGGAACACTGTGTGAGTTAAGGTACGTTAGATATTTGCTTCTTCATCACTGACTACTATGAAACAACCTGAAAATTCAAAACTCATTTGACTTTTTCTTTGATCTTTGATTGTGTTAATTTCACCTCTAAATCCTCCCCTAATCCCCCCCTTGGCTCCCGCCTCCTCCTTCGCACTGGCGTCCGCCTGGTTCCCGCCTTCCCCTCCCTGTGCTGTCCCCTCGCCCGCGCCTTTCGGCTATGCCCATGCCCGTCGTGCCCACTTGCCTCCCCATCCCTTCCGCCCGCATCAGCACTTGCCAAGGTGGCCTCGCCCTTTCCCGTCTCCGCGCCCAACCGCTCCGTTGCTCCCTCGCGCCCATTGATCGCAGCACCGCCTCCTCCGTGCGACGCACCGCTTCGACCACTCCCACGTCACCACTCCGTGCTAGGCCGTGCAAGAGCCGCTCGCCAACCGGCATGGCCACCCACGCTCTCCAGTGAAGTCTTCTCGTCCTTCGCCCTCGCGCCTCAGCAGCTCCCACGCGCCCCCGCAAGCCCTCTCTGCCTCCCCCGGCTACTAAAGTCAAATCGCCGCTTCAGAAGAGCTCACACCACTCCCCTCTTCCTCCCCGAGCAACCGATCAAGCTCCCATCTCTCCTAGCCCCGCCGCTGCGCATCCCTGGTCCCGGTAGGCCCCAAGCAGATCTCCCTCCTCGCCCGACCAAAATTCGATTCCACTCACCCACAGCATCCCCATAGCCCCATAATCCCAATGCCCAATTCAATTGAACGGTCGCATTTCCCTGTTAGCCCCGCGCCGTGCACCTCCTCACTGGCCGCCATCCCTCTCCGTGGACGACTCCGATAGGGCTTCCCCGAGATATAACCGTGCTTCTCCCCGAAACTCCAACCGCCATGAATGGTTAAACCATGCCTGGTTGAGCTCGAGCGTGCCCACAGCCCCCCTAACCACCAGCTCCATCACCATCTTCTCCCTCGCCCGCGACCCTTATCTCTAAAGCTCTTGTGGTTCTGAGCCCAAAAAAGAGTTCTCCTCATCCCTCTAAACTCGTAGACACTGGTCATGGCCATGGAGACCTTCTCCTGAGGTGCATTGCGGTGGCTTGCGCCATCCTGTTTTCCCGCTGCCACCTCGAGCTGGAGGAGGAAGACGACCCCTCCCCGGGCGACGTGGCATCATCCTGGCCGTCCCCGCTCGATCCATCGGCCGCGCACCCAAGTGCGGTCTCGCTTGGGCTGAAGCGTCCGCGGGCGCGCGTGCTCGTGGACCGTGCCAACCGACCGACCCGCATTTTCAAACGCTCTTGCGCGCGCATCGTTGCTTGTGGGCTGGGCCAGCTACTATAGCAATGAACAGTGCCTCCTTTCTTTTTCCCAGGGTTGAAAAATGCAAAAATACACTCATTTGACTTGTCTCGACACCCCGATTTCATTTTCAATGCCCATTTCCTCAAACCACTACCAAAAATTCAAACCCACACCCATCTGCATATTTCTGCATTTTATTTCTTTTTATATATTTTTATTTTATTTGTCCTAGCTTGTTTAGACACGAGCACGATTTGATTTGATTTTCTATTTGTTTTGCGATTGTTTCTGAGGAGTCCGTGCAAGGCCCTGAGCAACCCTCCGAAGTTTACAAGATTGTCAAAATCCCTGATCCGCAAGGCAAGTTGCAATTTTTTTTAACATATTGAACCTATGAATTTCCATATTACTTATTTACAGTATTTTCATTAGTGTTAATTGTCCAATTATTTGTTTACGATAAATGTTTAGAATAACATGTTACATGTAGTTACGTCGTACCACTAAAAATGCTATGTTTGACTTTGAGGCCATATTCACCTTAACAATCCTAGTATTATTAAATTAAAGTGTACATAATCATTGCATATACTCACATAAAATAATAAACTATCAAGTGACTTGATAGTTCCCGGTAAAAATATTTTTTTAAAACAATGTTCTAGGGTAGGGCGGAAGTCGTGGAGTGCCCTGTAGTAGACGAGTCCACAACCCTACCCTAGAGTGAAGAGTGAAGCAGACAGATGTCGGTACAAGTATTGGACAGGGCCTGGTCGTGGTTGGCAGTTTCAGGGAAAATATAAGGATTAAACCCTTATGCTGAGTATAGAGCACAGTAACCGCTCAACCACAAGTATTGAACTCGTCAATCTGGGTCCGATAACTGCTCATTTTATTTGAACCCCTACAAGAGTTTTGGGGTGTGGTATGGTCGCCGTTAACGCCGTACATACAACGGTAGGTCTTCACGGACTTGGACGGCTGCGTTCCGCATTGTCCAGTGGATACTCAATTCAGTGAATATCATAACCTATCGGGTAGGGTCTATATAGTAAATTGAGCAGCGAAAGATCTTGTGTTCTCAATTCAGTCGCACGCTAGTGGAGCGTGTATTTTGTATGATATTAGCAATTGAGAAATCTTGTGGGTAAAGCTGAGCAACTCTGCAGAGTGAAATTAAATTATATTCGAATACGCCGTGCTTTCAGTTAATGAAGTTGTATTTAATATGTGAATCCAGTAGCAAGGTATAAATAGTTTTTCGATGTTTTAAACTTTGTAATTCAAGAAATAATGTTCAAGACCCCCTTTCCTTAAGTAGTATAATTGTTTTATTGTTTTAAACTGTTTACAAATAAAACTGCATCCACATAAAATAATAAAATCAGTATACTCTCTTTCTTGAAAATTTCATACATTTAGTAAATTAAGATTTACCATTGTAACTTGCTGAGTACTGTTGGTTGTACTCAAACTTGCTATAATGCCACCACTTCGGATACCAGAAGAAGAAATCACATGCAAGTGTTCGTGTTAGGGTTGCGACCGCACCCAAGCGTTCCTGTGGGAGTTTTCTTCGGTTTTTCTGATTGTAAGTCATATTTTAGGCTTGAACACCTATAAAACTGTTAAAATGAACCACTAGATCTTATTTCCGTTAAACTAACCCTTGTTAAATGTCCGTGAGCAGGCTTGATACTACCGCTATCCGCAACAGAACTTCCGAACTATTGCGGAATATACGATGCTCCTGTTCCCAAAAACAGCGGCGTTACATGCAGACTAGTCTCGATAAATGTGGTCAACAGTTTTGTCGATCCCTTGAGCACGCTACAAACCAGAATTCATTGTCTATTTCAGACTGCACGTCAAATTACGAAAAGCTCATCGTATGAAAGTACTCCCTACTAAGGAAAGATCGATCCCATTCAACTCTTGGTAGAGACCTCGCTCTTTGTATGTATTTGCAAACCCTATTATGATTTATGAGCAGCATGCACCGACGTAGGGGCATTGGACCACAGGGTTTAGGTGCCCAGGAGATTAATCTAAGAGAGACTTCACGTAAGACTGTCGCATACACAAATATATCTACGGCTTTCAACTTAATTTCATGGGCGTTGTATATGGTCTTGATCTCTGCACACACCACCTGTCATTTTGCTCCAGCATGCATACGCGCGCCGAGTACATACGTAACTACTGCAGCTAAAGGTTAAGAACCATGCGCAAAAGACGAGTCCCTTTGTTTACGGCCTGTTCTTTCTGATTTTTAGTTTTTATTATAGTATATAACTTTTAAATAAAATATTTTTAAGATATAATTTACAAATTAATTATAGTACATATTAAAAAATTTTAAGATATAATTTCCATTACAAATAACTAATATTTAAAAATTTTAGTCAAAAACAAAAAACAACAGCCACAACAGCCCTACGTTTGCCATACACCGTTAAATAAACTTCGATTGACTAGTCAGAAAAAATAACGTGCGGAGCACCGATGCGGTCGCCTGCGTGGTCAAGTAAGTGTGGGCCCATCTTCAGCTACTTTGGGAATCACAGTCATCATACAGTCAGAAATTGCACGCAAACCGCGTCAGAAGTGAGATACAACCATGCTTGGGCACTCATCGGAATATACTGGTTCTACAAAAAAAAAAAAAGAAGAAGAGCAAATGTGTTTTCTTAAAAAAAATGATGTGAAATTCTCATGTTTTAAAACGGGCTTAGAGCCCATTCAGTTAGGCTGAAAAATAATGATTTAGAATTGAATTTACAATATAATTAACTTATTATGTGCTGTAACTGATGATGTTTTATTTGATATAATTAAATTTAAAAAAAAATAAAAATAAAAAAAATAGGTTAGCTCATCACGTATAATACAAACGAATATGGGAAAAAGAATCAGCAAAAAACTCAAAAAATCAAAAAATTAGAAAAAAATAAAATTTACAAATAGTAAAAATAAGCTAAAAGCTGGAGCTGAAATAAACAGGCCCTTAAAACTGAGTAAATCCTAGTCTAAGGGGCAACTTTGGGAGTTGCCGGACTTGTGGAAATGTGGGGATTTTACAAGAATTTCATACTAGCGGTGCAGGTAACGGTACAATTCGTAAAATCCTACGAGAACAGTCTATTTCGAAACATGGCATCGATGTTGAAACACTGGTAGGGACAATTCTGTGATTACATTGTTTAGTACCAACGAAATTGGCATTACCCCATAATCGGCTATACAAGTGCCTTGATCAAAGCTCTGCCCAGCTAATCTGCTCCGGTCCGGCCAATCGAAGGAGTTTGCTGGAGCCACCATCATGGCACGAGGCCTGCAAAAGAGAAGGTAAAAAGCAGCAGTCTGGCACGGGGACCGGCTCTACAGCACATCAAAAATCGCAAGGCTTTGAGGAGGCGAAGGCCGACGAGGCGATTGGTTCCTCTCGCCGGGACACGCGCTGCGGGAGCTGACGAGCACGCCAAAGCGGTGCCGCGTAATGATCATCTCGCCATGGATGGAATTATTGTCGATATCATTCTCCGATGGACCAGATCTATCCGTCCTAGCCAAAAGGAATGGGTGTGGAGCTAGTGTCTGAAAGATTCGCGCACGCTTGTGATCTCCTTCATGCATCAATGCATGCATGTGTATAGAGTGACATTTTTTTTTTGCTCAGGGTGCGTCCTAGCCAAAAGGAATGGATTTTTTTTTTGCTCAGGGTGCGTGTCACATTTTTTTTAGAATCGAGCTAACGAGCCGAGTCGAACCAAAGAAAAATTTAATTTCATCCAAAATCGATTCTTTCAATATTTAACTAATTAACAAGTATAATCGAAGCAATTTTAAATTGAGCCAACGAGCCTCGATGGGCCTGGCCAGCCATCCGGCTGGGTTGCCTTCCTGGGCTGGCTCCGCCCCTTTCTACTAGCTAGGAGTAGGACTAGCTAGGTAGAATGGCATATTTCACTGCAAAGTGCTGGTTACGCCAAAGCAAACCGTACATGTCTGTGAACTGTGCTTCTCATCATTTTCAGAAGAGAATTACACAACACTCTTTCACTGTGTATGCGACTGTGCACTTCCAAAGCTCTATTAGATGACAAGGTTTAAACACGCACTGTCACCATGCTCTGCAGGGGGCGCACCCTGCGGTGCAGAGGGAGGTTGTTTTTGTGCCCGCTAACGGCCTGGCAAGCAAGCCTGCGAAGCTGGACCTGGGCTACACAAGTTACAAGCCACACGTTGCAGAACAGTTACTTCTTGTTCCACTGAGAAGCACGCACGCACGCACCGATTGGAATATACTGTTGAAGAACCATCGTTTGATGAGTTCAATTCAAACGATTTATCTCTTATATAAAATAGGAGAACTTTAAGTAGAGAGTGCCTATCAATAGGCTAGGCTTGTAGGTTTAGAACCAGGTTTCCTAACACTCCCCTTGGACACTCATCCGACATATTCATACCTTATCAAAACTTCAAAAAAACACAGTGAAAAAAATTAAAGAAAAAGTACATGATACATGTTATGTTGTGTTGTATAAATTGTATTATTAAAAATCTTGGCCGAGAAATTCCAAAAAAACTCATCAAAGAAAAAAAAAGAGTATAATCCACCCAATTCCATTTCATCTACGAGATTTATTCTTTGAGTACTCGATCTTTATGATCAAGTTTTTATAGTGAGCTCAAGAAGAGTTTCTCTCTAAGTTTTGCACTTCTCTAAGTCTTATAATTCCTGTTGTAGAGATGACCCTCACCTAAACCCAACTAACCTGTTAAAAGGTTGTAAACCCAAGGTAGACATGTACAATGACATGGTTGCCCTTGGGAAGGATACTCGGACGTAAAGGTACCATTGTAAAGACACTCTCTACGAGGATACATATATGCGTGATATAAGCCCTGGGAAGGACCCAAGAGAGTATTGCTCACCTAATTCTCCACTACCATACACCATCTCTCTCTGTTTTGTCTGTAACCACAACAGTTGACGTCGTCCGTGGGAGCGGCAGGAGTAAGCCTCAGATCTCGAGAAGGATGGCACCGAAGAAAGCATCATCATCGGCGGCGAGGTCCCGCGTCAACACCAGGGATTCGGCATCGGCGGTTGCGAGCGCAAACGACGACGCAGACGCGGCAAATCCGACCGTCGACGTTCACCGTGTGACGACCATCCCCGCCAGCGCCGATGTGACGGTCGATCTTGCACTCAATCTTTACTACAAAACTAGTGCATTCACTTCTTCTCCACAAGCTTCAATCTTCGGCACTGTATTCACTTCTTCTCCTCCAAACTGCGTCATCTTGCACTTCTCCACAGATGAAGTGAGCTCCAGCACATTGTCCAAATGGCTGCACTTCTCCACCACCTCAACGTGTAGGCGCTGGAGTTCCTACTGCGGGTCGCAGCGATGGTGGCGTCGCCGCCAACTCCGCCGTTTGTGATCCGTGTGTTCGCCACACGTCCCCCACCACGCACGGCCTTCTTCGTGGCGCCGCCCCCGTCTCCGTCTCCGTCCCTGTCGTTCGAGTTCTACGTGCCAGTGGAGGGCTGAAGGCGCTGGATAGGAAGGTGGAGGGCTAGAGGCGCTGGATGGGGAGGTGGAGGTGTAGGGATTTAGGGGGTGGCTGGTGACATGTGGATAGGATTCGGTGAATAATTGTGGAATGGGGGGAAAGAGACGGGGTGAGAGTGGGGGAAGGAAATTATTGATCCGTTGGAAATAGATTTTTTTTATTTGTTGGGCTCACCTTAAAGATAATATAAATATTAATATATTGTAGATAAAATTGATAAGTTTAGAGTAGGTTTTGGGGCTGCTTAAATTGGTTTAAAGTCAGTTTTTGCTTTTACTTTTTTCACTATTCAGTAATTCCGTATTTTTCTTGTTTTTTTTAGATTTTTGGGTTTTTTTTCCTATTCTTTTGCATTGTCTGTGATATGCTAATATATTTTTTATTTTTTAAATTTAATTATATCAAATAAATTAACTCAGTTACAATAAAAAATAAGTTAATTATAGTAAAACAATCATAAACTAATATCAAAGTGAGCGCTGCATTTTAACTCAGAGACTGCGTAGCTTCGCCCTTACCGTTCCAAAGAAAACTAACGTACAATAACACAGAAGACCGAAAAGTGTAACCCATGCCATGGTGCACCAAACCGACCTGTCACGTAGTAGCACAGTTCATCACGGCGTTCCATATTTTAAGGCCATCATTTCGATCAGTCAACTTACCAAAGCCATCCAGAACATGGGGCTAACTGTAACGCAACAAGAGAGAAGCACGTACGTGACACATCACATCTCGTCGACAGCCCGACGGGCCACTGTGCCCGCTACCTTTTCAGAAGCGAACGGGGCAGCGTTTACTACACAGTACACGCTACGTACAGCCACAGCACCTGCTTTGCTTCGGCATTCGCTCCGGCTACTACAAGAAAAGAATCAACATCGACAGCCTCGTTACATGCACACAACCGAAACACTGTTCTCGCCCATGTTTTAATTTGGATGCAGGTACAGAAACCCTAATTTGGCAGGCAGGCAGGCAGGCTGTGATGGAGATGAGAGGTCCGATACGGCACCGTCATCATCACATCTCACGCATCCAGCCCTGACACTCGCACAGCACGGCGCATCTCGCAAGCAAAGCAGGCCGGCACACAGTGTCGCAGGAGCAGCGTTGGGCGGCACGCCGCGTGGGTGGCGCCGAGCCTTCTTCCACACGTCCAGGGGAGGAGAGAGAGAGAGAGAGAGAGAGAGAGGAGCTCGGCGCGCGCATCGTTTTGTCCCTTTGACGCGTACCATTCCCCTGCCCGATACGTCCGTGTTAGCTTTGAAGGAAGACGAGCCCTTGCGGTCGTACGTAGCAGCAGCACTACACGGCTTGGCGACGGCGGCCCTGCCGATCTTTCGTCCGTTTTATCGATCGATTCTGCAATCTTTTGTTGCAAATGACTACAAGTTCTGTCTCCATCAGGATATGAACACCCATGCATGTCCACCGAGTGTAACGTGTCGCCACTCGCCGCCCTGCAGGTGCGGCCGCGGCTGCACTGCATATGATCACCAGCATGCCAAGTACGAAACTCTCTCTCTTTCTCTCTCTCTCTCTCTCTCTCTCTCGTTGGGTGTCCAAGTTTGCTAAAGGTGGTGCATGGGTTGTCTTTACCAAAATACGATCACACGGCAGACAGCTGAGGAGAGCTGGGCTTTCGGAACCTTACTGCTAGCTGCTGCGGTCAGCCCATGGAATTGATGTCGCGGTGTCTCTTGAGGACTTTAGGCGCCAACTGCCAGCACCTTTCGGGCTCTCTCCCTTTGCTCGCTTTCCGGGGGGAGTCGAGGCATCTGCTACCTGTGTGTGTAATGCTGCGCGAGAACATGGGCGCCCCAACGCCGTGTCGACTGCCAGGGAAAGAGAGAAAGGAAGCCTCTGCGGTGCCGGTGCCGATCGATCGCTGCTGCTGCTGCTTTCCAAGCTCCGGAGCCGGCCTTGGCTCGGCCCGAAAAACAACACGGGACCCACGCTCTTTGGCCACTGACAAAAGGGCCGGCTCTGCATTTTGTCACATCCAGGTAAAAGGGCTTCCCGAGAACCAAAGGGGTTGTATTAGCTATGAACGATGGTTTTTATTTTAAAATAAATAGTAACAGTTAAAAATGTAACTTTAAAAAAGAACTCGAATGGTAGAGAAAGCGATGATGAAGAGATGTATACATGAGATAGGAGCTAGAGAAATGTGACGTGAGTATAGCCTATTGCTCCTCCCGTATGTCCTGTTGTTGGCAAAGGTTCAATTGATGGGTGGGCTGTTGCTTGCATGCACTGAAGAACTGCGCGCAGCAAATCTCTCCCCGCCGTAATGTCTGCATAGACCAGCGAGCACGCAACCGCTACGTTGCGCATCGAGGATCACATGCATGTCGTGGCCACTGTGAATGCGGCACACGGTGCAGGGACAAGCGTGGCACGATTCGCTCGGTTGTTCACACGCACATATCATATATACGGCTAGCTTGCTAACGTGTCAGTGTCAGTGATACGCCCTAGCTAAGAGAAGAATCTGATGCGGGTTCATGTGTTACCTATCAATTCCATCGGTGGTTCTTTTGAGATCTCTGCCAAAACTTTTTTGGGTTTTTACTTTTTGCGTTTTTTAAACAGCTGGTGGGAGGGAGAAACATCAGATAAACAGTATTGTACACTACGTGTGGGATCAGCGCACGTCGGTTGTGCTCAGTTCGGCTGCTTACGGGTTTTTTCTACTACAACTGATTTATTTTATACTATAATTTTAGTATTTTCTTAACGTAATTAAACGTAAGGAATTTAAAAATAGAAAAAATGTTAGTCCGTCACGAACAATACAAATAAATACGGAAAAAATAAAAACAAAAAATCTAATAAAGATAAAATTAAAGAATAATGAACTAGAAACCAATAGACAAAAATACAAGCCAATAGTGAACTAGATCACCATATTGTATTGGCAAATATGACATGCCTTGAGAATAAACAGAGGTGCAGAATATATATCATGAGAAGTACAAATCATGTTGATGTATTATTTTTATTGTCTATTGATAGAATTGATAGGTGCAAAGATGACTTTCTATTGTCTATTGACAAAACCGAGACGTGCAAATTATGTTGATGTATTACCATTTTAGTCAGCTCACTTGGTTCATTTTACTCTTTCTGCCGACCTAAGCATGATCCCTTTCAGTGCCAAAAACTGGGTTGCCTTCACATTAGTTTTTTCAATTGTCTTTGAGAAGAGGGCCAAAGCATTCATTAAATAACAACATATGTGCTCTCCATGTAAACTTTATCAAGTTATCCTTGTAACATGAGCAAGAATTTTCATCTTATTAATAGCTACCTATGGACAATTTATTTAGTTTACTTTGGGTTATTTCAGGACAACTGTAGGCGTAGAACACCAACTTTGAATTTATTCTGGTAACTATCCTTATATGTGTTGAGAATTCAGTGAATTATTCTGCTAAGATATCTCACTCATTTCCTTTATTTACTGTAGCCAGTTTTTTTGTTGGTAGTGGTGCTTCTGTGTACAGTACGAACTACAATACCTCAACCATCTTTGATACAACAATGTTGCTGTCAGAATATGTTCTTACATCTAATTCATATGGTAATTCCTGATATTATGCTAAGGTCTCTGTTTTCTTGGTGGTACTTATCCTGTCGATATTTTTATTATGTTATATGTTAGGCCCTTGTGTTATTTCTAGGTCCGCCACTGATGGCAGCAGCGAGGCAACAGTGGCATGGCGGTCGGTGACAAGGCGGCAGCGATGATGCAAAAGCAGTGTAACAGCCAGCTCTAGATCAAGTATGGTGGCCAGTAGGGCTGGATAAAAAACTCGAGACTCTCGAACTCGTAGTCGGCTTGGCTTGAGCTCAAAACTTCCCCCAACGAGCCAAGCCTAAAATTTAGCTCGGCTCACTAACGAGCTGAGCCTGAACAAGCCGGAGCATGTGTGTGTGTGTGTGTATTCGCTCTACCACTCACTCCGCCCGCAGCCCGCTCCCCCGCTTCGTGACTCCGCCCGCTCGCTCTCTCCGCCCACTCCCCCGCAGCCCCACCTGCCTCCCTCCCTCCCCGCTCCCCCGCCCCTGCCCCCGCCTCCTCCCCGCTCCCCTGCCTCCGCCGTTTCAGAGAAGGGAAATATTCCATGTACTACTGTTCATCCACACCCTTGATCTCTTGTACATGCCTATGCACACATATATTTCTCATCCACTCCTGGACTAGCTCCCAGCATTCCAGAAAAGATTACAATGCAGCTTTGCTATTGCAATAACTGGCGAAGCTTTTTGTGCAATTGCACAACTAGAAATTATAATATATTGTGTTCGTTATATAACAGTATTGTCTTTTGAAAATATAGTTGTATATGTTATATAATTGCAATAGTTATAATATGTTTACATGATTAACCTGTGTCATTATAATCTCGTCCCACCAAAATAAGTTATGTAATCATCTCTTTTTCTTTCGATTAATGAGAGTATTTCTTATCTACATCTAATTAATCTGTATGTTGTAGGGCCTGTTCTTTTTTGCTGTGATTTATGGCTTTTGGTTGAAATTTTTGAATTTTAGTTGTTTGCGACAGAGATTACGGAGAGAGGTACTCGCTTGCAATTTTGGATGGTATAGATGTTGAGCTTTTAACATGTACTATAACTAACTTGTAGACTCTATCTTAAAAAAAAATACTCCGTTTGAAAGTTAGGTACTATAGCAAAAGCCAAAAACCATTTTGAGAAACTGAAAAGAACAGGCATGTAATCTAGCCCACCGAAAACCGTTGTAGTATGACCCCCCACCGAAATAAATAGTGTGGATCTTCTCTTTTTTCTCAATTAATGAGAGAATTTCTAGGATTTTTTTCTGATTTAAAGATTACTATTGTAGGATTTTTTAGACCTCAAACAAATGAGGTAGCTTGAATACCACATGTTATTTGTAGATATATGGATATCAACTGTAAAAAGATGCTCCTCCGTTCAAGCAAAAAAGGTGTCATTTAGAAAGTGCTACAGTACTGGAAACCAATTGTTACAATTAGTTTCGATTTTAATATATTTGTAAAATACAATAAAGTTAAGATTACATAAGTATTTGTTAATTTGGAGACAGGTCATCATGTATTATCTTCATACAGCTAACCTGAATTATCACAAAGATGTCAATGATCCAAAATTTGAGTAATTTGACTGCATACATCACACGGTGATCGACAATATCCTCCAAACGTGCCGTTGGACTCGTTAGGGCAGTCCTAATGCTTAAAACTATGACTAGTTTCTAGTCTTCTAAGACACTATGATACAAATTACAGCTCCAATCCATCGTTTCTTCGTGTGAGACTAGATCGAATCGTGATCAATTCTTTCATCCCCTTTCCTACACATGCATTGGTTGTTTCTTCTAAGACACTATGATAAGAAACTAGGTTCGCTGCAGCGCATCTTTTGCTGGTTTTCTCGCCTTAGATGACACGCCAAAACAGTTTCCTCATGAAGAAACGGTTTTCTTATCTCTCCTCTTTAATTACTATGCCATGTCATCAAAATACTATATGATAAGCTTAATTAATATAAGAAACTACAGCATTAGGATTGCCTTTATAGAACCTACCTCAAAGTGAACCGACTCTTTTGCCATGAAGAGTGCTTCAAGCTATCATAAATACTAAAAAGCAACTAACAGTAATACGATTTTGCTGCTCATTTATATGCAGACTAGCAAAGCGAGCTTATGTAATTATCATGCATACGGGTTGATTGTAAACCTCTCCGTATGAATAATAAAGAGTAAACTCCTCTTGCTCACCAAAAAGAAAAAAAACAGTAATACTACAAGATACAAACTATTAAGCTTTTGACCTCGCATCAATTACCGGTAGATAACCAAACTGATATATAGGAAACGCTTCGACAGCGTAAGCAAATTGAAGTTTTAAAGTCCTTAGAATATCTGCTGCAACTTCTTTTATAAACAGATAACTGTTCCAACTTGAAACACTTTCTTCTCAGAAAATATGGGTTAGAGGAGTAGGGGGCTAATTAGGCCCTAATATACGTACGACTATGAATTTGTGCTACTTGGATATGTGTAGCTCACAATCCAAACCGTTAAGGAACCAAATGGAGGTTTGGACTTGTAGACAAAACACTAAGTGAAGTTGAAAAATTTTAAAATCTTCGAATTGGATTAGGAAACGTTTCGACAGCGTAAGCAAATTGAAGTTTTGAAGTCCTTAGAATATCTGCTGCAACTTTTATAAACGGATAACTGTTCCAACTTGAAACACTTTCTTCTCAGAAAATATGGGGTAGAGGAGTAGGGGGCTAATTAAGGGCCCTAATATACGTACGACTATGAATTTGTGCTACTTGGATATGTGTAGCTCACAATCCAAACCGTTAAGGAACCAAATGGAGGTTTGGACTTGTAGACAAAACACTAAGTGAAATTGAAAAATTTTAAAATCTTCGAATTGGATTCACATTGCGTCATTGTGATCCAATGGCTCACACAGTACACCACCAAAACCAAAGCTTACTCGCTTTTGCAAAAGCTCCTTCCAGTTAAAAACCAAAGTCATACTAAGTTTTCAAAAAAGAAAAGAATATTGATACTCTAAAATACACGCAGTCAAACTGTAATTTCGACCAAGATATTGTCTAAGCTATGGAGTTTGGATGTATGAAAGATGATGTCAGTAGATTTGTCATAAAAAAAATACTTTATAACATTACACTTTATAACTGACTTCGAATATATGATGACAAAATTTAGTGGTAAAAGCCAGAATCTTATTGACCTTTTAAAAGTAAAAAATATCGCTTTTTTAGGGGGGACTAATTCACAATGCCAATGACATGCTTGTCCTTTCCGTTTTACGGCACACATGATCAATATGACAAAGCTAAAACCTCCGATCATCAAACTCAAGTAAATTTCTTAGCAGCACCGACGCAGGTCTAGCTTAATAACATGCATGGTACCAGTGGTTACTACTATTACATGCATGTTTACACACAATAGTTCTGCAATGTCGCTCATATCTGCCTGTAAAAACAAAGAAAATCTTCAAGCCTGTTGCAGTGGTACCAGTGGGGACTAATTCACATCAAAGGCTCATCTAATCAGGCATGCGTGATTGATAAAAAGAAAATCTTCAACCCTGTTGCATCCGCAATCAGTGGCAAAACAACAGCGGCGGCGTTCGACAGCAAACTTCCAACCCAAACTCACATTCAAACCCACCGAGCTGTTCCAATTAAGGACCCGTTCAAGCCGACTTCAGCTTCTGGTTTCATAAGCTGAAATGAATGTGATGTTTTTTAATTTTGGTTTTTGTGTTTTTTGATCTTTTCTTTTCCCCTCTTTTTCTTTGCATTGTAGGTGAAGATATAACTATGCTTTTCAGTTATTCTTCTTTAATTGAATAACTTAAAAAAATATCAATCATAACAGTGAAATTTAAACCAAAAACTAATGACCTAGAAACCATTGAAAGGGCCTAAAGCCCGCCGAAGGCTCGGCGCGAGCGCGCCATGGACCACGGGATGGTGGATTCCATTAATTCTACACCAAAGAAGCATATTCTGATTGATCGGGCCGGCCCCCACCCGCGCGGCCGCAGCAGCAGGCGTCCTCTGTACATGGCGGCATCACCGCGCCTTGCTGAGCTAGTAGAGCTACCCAATCTCCGTGACGCGCCGCGGCGCCCGGCACGACCCCGTGGTCCACGCCGATCTATCCAGCCGACTAGCCCCTCCCCCCTCTCGCTCTCTCTCTCTCTCTCTCTCTCTCTCTCTCCCCCTCCAAACTCTGCAGTAGAAAACAAAAGTTTGCACCCTTC
The DNA here is from genome assembly GCA_036346265.1 of Melocanna baccifera. NCBI lineage: Eukaryota > Viridiplantae > Streptophyta > Magnoliopsida > Poales > Poaceae > Melocanna > Melocanna baccifera. The sequence goes on along the minus strand of CM070698.1, from coordinate 3,323,732 downwards.
AGATTCTGCATGCCCACAGGGCACGCCTCGCCCCGGTGGCCAGGCCGTGTGTACAGCAGACTCGAAGTGGCCATTAAGGAGGGGGCTTCAATAACGGCGGGACGGGCAAGAGAACAACACGGGGAGGCGACGGGAAAGGGAAACATCACTGGCGCTGCGCTGCACTGCACACCAGCTCAGGCAGCCGCGAGCTCTCCCGGCAAGTTTACTACCGGTACATCACGCGGCACGCGCACACACCAGCCTTTCCCACGCCGCGCCACCGCCGCCGCCGGAGACGACGAAGACTTAGGCAATGGCATCGGCACGCAGGGAGAAACTTAGAAAGGCAAGCGCAGCCGGGAAAAAGCCTCTCGCATGCAACGCTAGGAACAAGAAAGGTCCAGAGACCGCGCGGAAAAACACCAAAATGAGGAGATCACCGGAATTTTGGTTTTTCTTTCCTTCTCTCCCCCCAGCCTTTCATCCGAAAGAAAAGGAGCGAGTTTGCAAGGCTGGCTCTCGGTTCGGTTTCTTCTTAATTTATCTCCTTAATTTCCATATGTGCAGCTATGTCAGTATTGGATTTTGCTCCTGATTTATACTCAGAAAAGTTAAAAGCTAATACAAAAACATAACTTCTCAAAACAACTTATCCATTTCTCTTACTAACATCTCACTCAGTGACAAGACAAGGAAATAGGTGCATCACGCACTCATCCATTTTGGCTTCTGTCTAGCGCATCTCATCATCACTTTTCCCTTAGCTTGCGTACTCCGTCAAATCACTTTTTTCAGTTGCTACTATCATTTTTAGGCAAAAACCAAAAATATACTCCATCCGTTCAAGTTTATAGAACGTATTTTTTGAATGATCTTGTATATAAATATAGGATACATTTCATATTTCAATACAAAATTATGTTCACTATGGCCCTGATCGTTTCGGCTTTTTTCGACTTCAGCTTCTAGCTTCAGCTTTTTTTTCACTATTCACTACACTATCCACTAACTTAGCTACAGTGTTTTTTCAGCTAACTACAGTGTTTTTTCAGCCAAAAGCCATCGCTATTCCGATCACCCCCTATGTAGCTCTAATAAATATTTAGCTTTACTTGATATTCTCTACATACGTATATTGAATCCAGTGCTTAGAGATAATAATTAATGGTAACTTGATCATTTTTAATATCTCTTTTATCTATATACCAAAAAATACGGCTTATAAATTTAAATGGACGGAGTAAATAGGCCATCATCAAAAAGTCAATACGCCACTAAGCTCGCAAACTGCGCCATTGCCGATGCGCGATGCATTCTGCATTCCTGCTACTCGCGTAGCTAGCATATCGTATGGTGAGGACATAAAGTTGGAGCTCGTCGTGGCCAATGGCGGATCGATCGCAATGAATGCAAAGGCCGAGCCTAATCAAAGGAGAAAGGTCGATGATGCCCCAAGTAAATGGCACTAGCGGTAGTTGTAGTAAACTACAAGGACGAGGCTTCATTGAATTCACGTAGTTTTAATTGAAAGTCGCTGGCCATCGCTAGCATGCTGCTGCTAGCACACATGAGCATTACTACTACGGGAGTACTTGCAGAATGCGGAAGATTCAGTGAGATCAGAACTGACGTAGAGTGATCACAAGGAAAAAAATCAGAAGAATATGGAGTAAAATCGCAAATGTAGTGGATGGATCGTGAACGAGCTAGCGGAGTATGGATTATGCAAGCAAGGGAGAAGGGAATGCAACAGTGCTCTAGCTTGCCAGGTTTGAACTCACCGGTTGCTCTGGGAAGGGAACCGACATTTCTGAATCCCATCTGCCCTAGCTGTAGCCAAGCCTAGTGAAAATGGAGTGGCCGGATCCATGAGGAGAGTAGTAAAATTATCCCGCTTCTCAAGTCCCAAGCACAAGAAATATAGGGGAAAAGGATGCAACAAGAGATCCATGCAACTCAAATCCCCAGGTAGGAAAATTTCCAATTGCAACACAAAGGTACATTCCCAAGATCCAAATCGGCAAATGGCCATGCCCTCCTCCTTCCCAACAACACCAACGTCGTCGTCGTCACATCTAGGAAAGTAGGAAAGAACCACGGCAACACAAACCCAAAGAAACCACAATGAAATAAAATAGTGGAAAAGAAAGAAGAATAAGAGAGAAGCAACAGCTAGCCACCACCTCTCCTCCCTCCTAGAACCAACAAGAACTGCTGCTCGCTACGAACCTACTCGGCTAAAAGAAGGCAAAGGAAAGGCTAAGCCGCTAAGGAGATGATGCGAGTACCTAGCACCGGCAGCTAGCCGCGCGCGCATGCGTCAAGGCTTCTTGCCGAGGGTGTGCTTGTTGTTGTGCATCCAGACCTTGAGCACGTGGCGCTTCACGCAGACCTCCTCGCAGAACTGCTGCACGGCGGCCTCGTCGTGCTTCTGGATGCGCCACCCCAGCCGCTCCGCGAAGGCCAGCATCTTGTCCTTCTGCTCCTGCGTGAACTTGGTGCGGAACCGCTTCTTGCCGGAGCCGGAGCCGGAGCCGGACGGACCGGCCGAGCCGAGGGACATGCCGACCATGGGCCCCATCATTATGGGACCGACCATTCCGGACATGTCGTCGCCGTCGTCGCGGCCCGAGTGGGAGGTGGAGGGGAGCGCGAGCGGGCGCTGAGTGTGTCCAGCGGCTGCTGCGGCGGCCGCGGCCATCTGGTGCTGCTGGTGGTGGAGGTACCCAGCGGGCGTCCGGTAGTAGGGAGAGAACTGGTGGTGCGGCGCGGGGCAATAGGCGGTGATGGCGGCGGGGGACACGGCTGCGGCCGCGCCGGCGCCGGTGGGGGAGTCGGACTCCTTGCGGTGGAAGTTGCGGTGGCAGCCGCAGGCGGCGCAGCGGAGGGCGTCGATGGAGCCCTCCTCGCCCGCAGCCATGAACTCGCCGCAGCCGTCCACAGCATGCCCGCCGATGCCGACCGCGTGGTTCTTGAGGCACTCGCGGTACCTCGCGCCACCGGCTCCGCCACCGCCTGGCGTCCCGAAACGCCCTCCAGAGTCCCCCGGCTTCGGCACTCCGCCTCCCAGCCCCGGCTGCGGCGGCGCCTCGTAACTCGAGCTCACAGGAATCGGCGCCATCTCCTCGTCGCCGTCGCCCTCATCGTGCTCGCCGAAGTCCATGGCTATCGGCTCACGCGGTCGGAAGCTCCCCTTTCCTTCGTTTTGGATTTCTTGAGGGTTCTCGGCAAGGTTAAGGAGGGCTTAGGGAATAATAGGGGAGGAGAGGGGTATGAGGGGGACTGAGAAAGAAATGCAGGAGTGTGTGAACTGTGGACACTCCCTGCTAATTTTGACGCACCGCTGCGGCAGAAGCAGCGGCAGCAGGCCGCAGGCAGGCAAGCTGCCCTTGTGCCCTTGGGGTGATGACGTAATAAAACCCTCTCCCTGTCTCTAACCTATTTCTCAGCCCGTCTCTCCCTAGCGTGCTCACTGCTTAGACCAGGAAGCCCTTGTATAGATGGCACTTTGTATTTCAATTTTGGTCCTTGGAGTCAGGATATATGTGTCTCCTGCCACGTTATCGTGGCTCGGCAAGAGAACAACAACACAGAGGGCCGTAAAGCGCAGTAGGGCAGACACGCGCACCAGCAGGTAGGGCCCACTAGCCTGTCGAACTGCCCTAACTGGGTAGGTGCCACCTACGGTAATCCAGCACAGATCAAGAGAGCAGCAACGCGGAGGCTGGTAAAGCACGACAGGGCAGGCACGCACACCAGCCGGTAGGGCCCCCCAGCCTATCGAGCTACCCTAACTGGGTTGGTGCCATCTACGGTAATCCAGCACAGATCAAGAGAGCAGCAATGCGGAGGCCAGTAAAGCGTGGCAGGGCAGGCACGTGCACCAGCCGGTAGGGCCCACCAGCCTGTCGAGCTGCCCTAACTGGGTAGGTGCCATCTACGGTAATCTAGCACAGATCATTCAGTCCAACATTGAGCCACCACCGTTCGAACGCACTACACATACGGCAATAATCGTGCAAGCAAATGTCACGTATTGAAAAATTACATTGCATGTTTCATTTCACAAATTGCTAACCTTCTTCGTGCATGATTGTAGGCGGTGGAGCGTTGCTACTTCTTCTAGTGGATCAACTGCCTGGAGATGTATAGCATGGTATTCATCGAGGAAAAATACTTCCTCAACTACCCAGGGTAGCTCGGTAGGATGATGGGGCCCACCGGCTATCGCGCACCTACCTGCCCTATCGAGCTAGGCCAGCCTCCCATGCTACCGCCCTCCTACCGAGCTACAGTAGAATGATAGGAGACACATGTCATCTGCTGCGACTACCGAGCTCAGCGAGGGGGCCAGATTTGCAAAGACAGATGCTACAGTGCCATACATGAAATGGCTTCCTTAGACTGAGGAGCACATGTCGCTCTATGGCATGATGGTGTTGCTTTGCTCCGCTACATCTTTGGGTTCGATGGGGTGGATGAATCTGCTGGTGCATGATCTTCAACATCATCATCATCTGCTCTATTAGGTTATTTAGTAGGGATAACTCGGCACCAATAGCTATAGTGTTGGCTCTGATACCTATTGTTGTGAACTAGCACAATAAGGGGGTAATCTCACATCAGAGAGAGGTCGAACAATTATGAATTAAAGTAGAACAATGCTAGATAAAGGAGGGCACTGATTAGGGTAGGAATAAAATTAAAATAACTGATCATGGGAATGATCACAGCTGGATTTTAGGAATTAGATACTTGTTTATTCATCTTTGCTTGATTAAAAAAGATGCAATGTTATCTCTTTTATAGGGATAATTTGACTTAACCTATAAAAAATAATCTCTAACTTAAAGAAATAAACTAACCAAAAATTAACTTCCAAACTAATTAAATCAATCTAGTCTCTAAGAAAGAAAATTAATCACGAGTGAATAGTACGCACGTGCTACAAGACCACACACATAACATTAAACCCCTTCTGATGATGGACTATGACTTTCTTCGAATAAACAAACATGGCGATTTCTATGTTGTTTTTTCAAAACAGTTTATCAGGGCAACCTTTTTGAAATGGCTTATTGCTTTGTTGATATTTGATTCATTCGTATAAATGCTCGTAATAGGATCAAAATTTATTAGCTGTATCTATAAACCGTTAGTCGTAGCCTAAAAGAGACCATCACTCGTTGTATCTCTCCTTGCCCCCATGTGTGTCGTGGTGTGAGCTGCTCTTTTCCAACTCATTTTAAAATGGGTCTAGAATTATTGATTTGATTCTGACAGCAGCCTCATATTTGAAGCTCTTTATTTCGTCTCGTTTAGTGTGTTAAAGTTTGCTCAAACCAAACAAAGTCAATGACGATAACTCCATGTTTATATTGACTTTTATTTATTGTTTATATTTGAATAAAGTAGAAGTTAATATGAACACCCTACTTTTTAAAATGGCTTCTTCGCTATTCTCGCTCCTGTCTCACTCTGAAAATAAGGTAGGAGGCACGGTCATATTACATATCTCACTCCTCTCGCTTCCATCTCGAGCACGTATCTCTCTTTTACTTTCTTCAACGTTCTTCTCCTCCTTTAAAAAGTCACTTTTATTTATTTTCAGTTAAAAATCATCACCTACAACCAATATAAACATCTCTATGGCATGCAAAGCATCGTGGCCATATTAGCTTTGTAAATATGGCTGTTATTTTTGGAGTATTCTTTTCTTGAGGGTTTTTTTTAATATTCATTCATGCGGTACAACAACGACCGCAGTACACTAGCCGTTTCACAAATGGAGAATTTTTATTGGCCTACAAAACTTTATGATCCTCTACCGATACATATATAAATGACCCTAAAATTAGTCATATCCTATGCTCCACTTAACCTCATGATATGCGTACAACAATGCTAGTGTTTATACACAATACCACGTGGAGGTCACCTCTATGTATGATGAGTATTCGATTTTATTATGTAAATATTGTTGAAGTTTGAGATTGGTTTTGGGGGTTTGCAAAGTTCAGTATTGCTGCCAGGTGTAAGACAGTCTAACTGTTTTGGGGATGGCATTCTACCGGCCGGTGGCCAACGATCTGATGGCCATGGGGAAAGTGATCAGACCGGCCATATGGTTTTTGAAAATTGCACAAGGAGGCACAAGAAAGGTGATTTAGCTTAAGGATATATTGAAAATGTTAAGTGGATTGCATGTTGATTTACTATAGGGATAATGGTTGTGTGCGCTTTAAGAAGCATGTATGTGTAAGCGTAAAACCTGGTATAGTGTTGGATTATTAGGTTAGCCCATGAAAGTGGATAAAACCTAACTAAAGGGCCGTTTACGGTTTCTTGTGAGCCTCCATATATAAGGAGGGTGTTATCCTAGGGCTATATTTCCTGAAGAAGTTTATGCTAAGCCAACTAGAGAAGGTTATGGTTCTTAGAGAGAACTTTTGGGAGATGTGTTATGACTCTTTATCATGAGTTTTTTTATCTTCCGTTGGCTTTGTGGTTAGCTAAGAAGTGGCTGTAAATATTCATCTTCAAATATCAATAGATATTAAAATTCACCCAAGTCTTTCTCCTTTTTGGTCAAGTGTTGGAATATTCATTTGGCTTGGTTTTTCGTGTTTCATTCTCCCCTTTTGATCTTGCTATGATCCATGATAAATAAGAGATAAAAATAAGTATTATTGATCATTCTTTACCATCAAGATCACTCATATAGCAAGATTTGAGATCACGACCAGTTTTGCTTGTTCATGGCTTAAATTTGGGTTTTTGTGGTCAATATAGTTTCATCCCAAATCCATATTTAGATTAGCTTACTATAACATGTAGGAGTAGATCTGAATCATACTCTTGATTAGAAACTCATCGAGCAAAAACTAATTTGGAACTATAGCAGAATGCAACTATATATATACACCTACATGCAAGGCTTATCCATGTGAAAGTCTTATGTCTCTTTTAGCATAAAACCAACTTATCAAACATACTAATTTAGTTAGATTCCAAACTTGTGGTTTAGACATTTTTTTCATTTAAAACTAATATCCATTTTTTAGTCAAGTTTATTAAAAGAGTGAAATCCCTTTGCTTTCATGTCCACTATTATGATAGCGAAATCTCTCTGCTTTCATGTCCTCTATTATGACAGCGAAATCCCTCTGTTTTCATTTCTATGTTCCAACTTTGGTTATCACAACCATTACCCATTTATTATTTATTTATGAAAACTACGCAAATGTAACATTTCTACACTTTGCCTATGTCCGAGGGTATGGCTATTCGAATAGATTTTTAACACTTTGCAGAGATAGTACAACAATACTCATAAGATATGATTAGCTCATGACGTTAGCCATTATATGCTCTCATAGGTGTGTGAGTGAGAAAATCATGACAAGCCTTTTATAATGCTTAGCTACAATGCTTACTCCCACTCCACCAGAATGTTTCCATCCCAGGCTGTGTTTTCAATGAGGAACCCAGTTGATAGGGAGTCTACGACCCTTCTCGATAAAATTCACAAGGGCAGTGACTACTACAAATCACTCCTACCAATCACATCAGAATCTAGAAATCCACCTACTAATCTACTGTGTAAAATTCACACCGAAGCTAAGCAAATTAGTGTGCTAGGTTTATCCCATAACCAAACTTGTGATTGCACTATTTGTGTGATGAAAAGATGAGCATAAGAATTCGGTACTTAAACGACTCAGACAAGATCAACCACATACCTAGAGTTAGTGAAATCCCTGCATAGCTATTCAAGAAAGGACACATGCAATCCTGCATGGCCCATCCAAAAGTAACATATGTAATCCCGCATGACCAATCCAAAAATGACATATGCAATCCCTACAGTAGTCTCCAACCAACTACTCGCCCGAGTCTCCATCATTTTAGATAATATTTTCTTATTCTAGTGGTAACCAATTTTACTATTTCATTATCATATTTTCAAGCATCAGTTGGCAATGTTTGTATTGTACTTCATTTTACGACTAAGGTATTTTTAAGTACAACCATAATTTGCTAAGTTTAACCAATGGTGGAGTTATCATTACTTGTAAGTATCCTATGGTGATATGGCAAAAGAATTTCAACAATCAAGGAAGGAAAATACTAAGTATCAAGTATATAGTATAACTAGGCAATCAACCATTAACATAGCATTTTAACAATTATTTATAATAAGCATGCATGTGTATTTGAAAGCAAAATATTGTCATTTCAAAACTAGGTTCAACATGATCAATTATAAGAACTTGCCTTGATCAAATGTGGCTAATGTAGGATCTTGTTTATCTGCGATGTATGTAAGTTTAAACTCCATTAAATTAGTTTTGGTGATTAATGATAAATCTAAATGTGAACCTAACTTGTTAACGATAATCTAAATATGAGACAAACTCATTTGTTGAGCATGATATTATATAGTCTCAATTGGATGAAAGGTAAAAATCATCGAGGTACATTCGATGCCATATTCTTATATCTTATTGTATTTCTTGGATCTAAAATATATATTGAACTCCACCAAAAGTCTAACTTGAATATGTGCTTATATTTTTGTTATATATTTTTGTATGTATACATTTAGAGATAGTTCACTTTATATTTTGATATTTCATTAGTATTTATCCAAGTTTTTTATCCATATATATTGGAAATCTCTACTTTGAAATATATCCTTTGAGTATATAAAACTTGTGCAGTTCATATATACTCATATTAATTTGTATTTAATTATTTGCAATTGTGGTGGTTGTCATCAATTACCAAAAAGGAAAAATTGAATAATCCAGACCCACCATTATGAGTTAATTGTGTATTTTGGTAATTAATAATAATTATATTGTGGGACTAACTTTTTCTATAAGTTAAAAGAATTGGTTATGTTCCATAATGATGAAGACTTTAGATGACATCATGAGTTGATCATCATCAAGTCAAGATTCAAAAAAGAATATATCGTGTATTGATGCACATTAAGATCCCGAAAAGGAGATGATTATGAATTGCTTATCAAGTCAAGAGAAGATCCATCATATGTTGATAGAGGGCACTTCAAGGATGGATCATGGGTTGATGTATATCAAGACAAGGACCCGGATTTGAAGTAAATATGTGCGTCATCAAGCTTCAAAAGGATTCTCAAGGCAAATGTAAAACTAGCTAGGGCTAAGATTGTGTTTCTAGTCTTTTATCAGTCTTGGTGTTAGGTTAAAAAACTAGATTACTAGTATTGATTTATCATACTATTAAGATGGGTCTTGTATAGTAGCTTGAGTCTCATCATATGTTGATAGATCAATCCTACTTGTTTTTGCTCTCTGTGGTATGATGCTATTTTGTAAATATGTTTTGCAAATAGTTGAGACTCATGCATATAATCCTTGTAACATGTAACTATACTTTCAAATGTATTTGTAAACATGTAACTCCTTGTGGTATAATCTAACTTTGTAAATATGTTTTGCAAACTATTGGAGTTCGTGCATTATCCCTTGACATGATCTAAGAGTGTTTGTTGCTATTTTTTGGACTTAGATCATGGTAGTGACTCTTTGGAGTTCATGTGCTTTGTGCATCGATCTAATGAGTTTGTGATCATGCAAATAAATAGGTTTTGTAGTCCTCTGAATAAGCTCTCGTAGAGTCTAAAATTATACAATTCCGACATCGGAGTCAAAAGTTATGATATTGTTTAGTGTCATATGTGCTGAAATTTGCATGTGTTAGTACCGCCCTTATATTTGTGGTATAACAGCCCAAAGGTAGTACCGGCCCCTACGAGTGCTGTACTACCACACCACAGTAGTACCACAGTGTAGTAGGTCTGATTTTTACATGGTGGTGTATTTTTTTTCCAGAGAGCATGTTTTTGAGAGTTTTTCCTCCCCTGGAAAACAGTAGTACCACACGATCTGAGTGGTACTATCACCGAGCGATAGTACCGGCCCTATGAGTGTGGTAGTACTGTACTACACTCTAACACTAGTTTTTGTGCATTTAATAAACCCCAAATAACCGTTTAACAGTAGGTGTGGTAGTACCGGCCATCCCTGGGCAGTAGTACCGCAAATACCGAGTTTTGGGGAGTTTCGTCTTCAATGGCTAGTTTTTGTGATGAGGGCTATAAATACCCCCCTTGGCCGGTTGAGATGCTATCGTTTAGCACTCTATTTCGTTCTTTTGAGCTAGTGTGAGTTTCTCCTCTTAATTATGCATGTGTTGCACCTTATGAGCAATAAGAGAGATCTCTAATTACATGTGCTACATCTAGAGGTGAATTTCTTATCCACTTGAACTTGTGCATTTGTTATGGTGAGAGTGAAGCAATGGGCTTGACTTGTTATTTTGGAGGTTGCCGACTCCTAAACGACGTTAGAGGTGTCGTGCCAAGTGATCTCTCAAAAAAGTTTATAAGAAAGCCTGGCGTGTTGTGAAGAGTGGAGCTCACCTATCCAGAGCGAGAAAGAGCTAGCATTATTGGAATGGTTTTGAGTTTATATTAATTTAGAAATAAAAATCATTAGATTTAGATCTGAATTGAAGAAGTTATAACCTTTTAAAGTTTGAACCGGAATGAAATTCCAGAAATTTTGAAATTTATGACACATAGGGCCAGTTGAAATTTCCTTTTATTTTTGAATTATTTTTCTTGAGAACAATTTTTGGTGGTTGATAGGTGGGGTCTGCTGGGGTTATTTCTTTTTCTTTTCTAATTACTTTCCTTAAGAAAATCATTGAGGAGCTGACAGGTGGGGTTCATAGGATTTTATTTATGTTTCTATTTATTTTAACTCGAGAAAAATGGGTGAGGCTGACAGATGGGCCATAGTTCACATAGACCTAGTCCTTGCTACTGTTTCTGGAGAGTGGGACCCACATATTGGTGACAGTGGTCAATAGACTTAGTTTATACGTTGGTTTAAATGGTGCAAGGTCCACATACCAATGAGTCATGGGTTTAAATCGGGGGCTAATTAGGATTCTTAATCAACAGGTCCCACATGTCATACCAAGGCTAAGTATGCTCTTAATGGTTAACTTAATTTGGGTTTACTTAATCTGACTCACAAACGGGGCCCACTGGTCAATGAGACTATATAGGATTATGGAGAGGCACACGACGAAGCTCCTTGGCAAGCTCACTGGCAAATTTTAAAAATGCATAAAAAAAATTTAGAAATTCATGCAAAATTACATTTATTTGGAAGCTAAAATTGGGTTGTTATAAATAATGTTGTGATTATTGATTGGTTTAGGTTTATAATGCCTTGAATAAGTCTCATGTAAAACTTGAAAAAGTTTGGATGAGATTTGAGAAAATTCTTAATATTTGAGTTTTAGTTTTTAAATCTAATAATAGGAGACCTATAAGATCGGCCATAGATCTATGGTCCGACCGGCCCTAGACCAGATGTTAGACCGCCAAGCCTAGTCAGATCGATCTTAAGCCGACAAGTAGATTGGGCCAGTGAGGTTTTAGCCCGTTCGTTGCTTCTTCTTTTCCCTTGACTTGTTGGCTTCTATTTTGTTCCTATTTTCGTTGTGCATCTGATATAATTAGCTTCACATGTCTAATTGAATGGACAAGCAAAAGGGGATTGATTTTATTGAAGTTCAAAATAGGCATAGATCATTCACCCCCTCTGATCTCTGTCATCAATCCTACGTTCGCCTAATCTAACAATCCCTTCCAGCAAGTCCTCTTGTCAAGCTATACAAATATTTTTGTGATTTACTGTTATTATTGACTATAAACAACCAGTTTCATTAAGCCGTGTCATTAAGAAACTATAGCCATATGGGTATTTTCAGAAGCGGAGTAGTTTAATCCTAGTAGTGACATAAAAAAAGATACAACATGTCCTAATAAATCCACACTAGCTAAGTCGTGGCATCAATTCTCTAGACAGAGTTTTGGGGCATACTAGTACAACATGAAATGATCTAAGTAGCACAACGTTAGGTATAGGCGAAAGGTAATTGCGAACAATAGAGTAGGACTGAGTGCAACGAGTTAGAAGGGGTGAATGACTCTTCAAAATATTCTCCAAAATATTAAAAATAACATTAAGTGGGAACACAAATTGATTCAATTGACTTGAAATGTGGCATGTACCTTCTCTTGGATGTCATGAACATATTACAATCAATGATCAAGACAGTTGCCAAAGTTATGATCTTTTTTTATTTAAATGAACAAAAGAATAAAACCTCAACCCTAATCTTGGAGTCTCATATGACTCAACACAACACAATGCTTATATAATAGAGGTTCTTCATCTTTCACTTAATCCTAACAACCAGTTACTCCTTAGTGGATCATACCACTTATAAATAGAAAAACCCGGTAACCCACACATAAATGGGTTTTACATTATACATACTTGCTTGTTTTTCAAAGTACGACTTTTTGAATGCTCTACAAGCCTGATAAGATATTCTATCTACAAAAATGTGACATAAATCACTTATGCCAACGCCGTGGTTTTGCAAACTTCTACTCCACTCAATTTTTGATAATTTTCTTAATTGCCACCCGTCGGTCTTTCACACCGATATGATGCCCATAACTTGTCGCCAATATCGTACGTCTACGCCGAGGTTGTCACCACTTGAAAGGTCCAAGTACTATAGCACGCTAATATCACACGATAGTCTGTGACGCCTAATGCTTACTGTTAAGATCATACGTCTACTGTAATAACCATCACCACTTGAAACACACAAAACCAATTGGCACACCACATGCACATGTTGTATTCTCATGATCCTTATCTTTTCATCATGCTTTCGATTTGGGATGATGCTTTACTTGAACTTACACGACACTCTATGTCGACTAAGCCTCGGTATTGTCACTGACCGTAATCCATCATCAAAGCACCTGCACATTAAAGACCAAGCAATCGATCCAAACACAAGTGACATGCACTTGAATCTCAATTAGCAAAACATATGCATAGACCTACGCTATGACTAACCTATGCATAAAAACCCCATAGCTAATAGTTGCATGGACACACCATGATTAATACTGCATGGACCACCCCATGACTCACAACCATAACCACATAATACACTCAACAACTTAACAAAGGGCTGGTCTAACCGTGGATAGCAAGCCGATCAGACCACCCGGACCCACCGATCAGACCGCCGTCAAATGCTAGTCTAACTGCCACCCCTTAGTGGTTAGACCGCCATTCTAGGCTGATCTGACTGGTGCTATAGAGAGCACATGTCACACAACAAATTCTCACAAAATCAAACTTAATTAACAAAAGAAAGATATAAACAATATTAAATACTTATCACTCTCATAGAGCTGCTACCATATAGTCTTACAATAGAACAATCTAAAAAGGGAGTATCTAGTTCACCCATGTTTGATACATCCTCGCTAAAGTCGCTAAAAAATCATTGAGATATCACTAATTTTCGGAAGAAAATTAGCATACAAGTTTTCAAGAGAAGGTTACTCGTAACATATACCCCTTTTTCGAAGAAGCTGTCACAAAAGGCCGAACGGGCTTTAAGACCAAAGGGACGCACCACAAAGTAGTCAAAATAATCCAACTAAGAACAAGTGACCCAAAATTTTTGGAAGTAGAATTTGTTCTCCCACCTTATTTGATCGTTGTTAGGAAGCATTACCGAGCAGTGAACGACCAATTTGGTCTTAGTGATGTACGCAACACTAGCCTCTCACTACACGTATTTTCGGATAATCAAGGCCAATCTTTTTCTTTCTTTCTTTTTTGGGAGACTTCAAAGCCTAATTGCTGACAAGTACTACTGCACTCGCGAGCTTATCCCATGACTGCTTGCAAACAAAACTTTAAAGAAAACCACTGTGTTAATTCAGCTGGGAAGCGCTGGTACAACAAGGAATCCTGATTATTGCAACGGAATATAAAAATCGCTGCATTAAGTCCAAAGTTCAAATTATACCCCGGTTAGGTTCCGTGAACACTTATTCCGGCTTGTACTTAGGAAAACTTGGGTGGAAGTTACTTTCAAGGACGTGTGCTGCGTGCATGGAGTACCTAACAACAATCCCGAGCCGAACCCTGCAGAGCAACGCCGTCACTCCCAGCGGTCCGAGAAGACAGCGGAAAATCCCGCGCCGCGCCGCGCGTCAGCCGTGAAACGCGAACCGACCGGCCGGCCCATCCAGCGAAAGGAGGGAGGGATAGCCCCCATCTCCGCTGCCGCTCCGCCTGGTTCGTGGAGGAGAGGAACGCAACCATCAAGGCTACCTCCGTATCGTCCACCAGCGAAGCGACCGCCCGGGCGGTCTGGTCAGGTCCGCTTCACCGAGCAACAGCTCCCGGCCGGAATACTCCGTATATCATTTCCGGAGGGATTCCTCGTCGCTCGCTGCGTCCACGTCGCCTCCGCTCCCCGTTCGCTCGACGCGTGCGCGCGCTCTCGCCTCCGCTCCGCCTGCCGCGTGTATATGCTGGTAGCAAGCCGCGGCTTCTTTCTTCCGTTGTCAGCGAGCCACGGCTCTCTACCAAGCCGCGCTGCGGAAGCCTTCGAGAAGAGCGCGCGCCGCCGCCGTCCACTCCCCTCGCCACCGCAATACAACCCCTAGCCCCCCCGACGCCAACACCTAACTCGATCCCCGCCTTCACCCCTCCGGCAGTCACGCTGTGGTTTCCCCCCGCGCCAGCTTCCTTCCTTCTGCCAGCTTCGCGCGCCGCCCCCGACGCCAAACCCTAATCCGATCCCCGCCCCCGTTTCCACCCGTACGACGGTCACGCCGCGGTTCCCCCCGCGCCAGCCTCCTTCCTTCCGTCCGCTCGGCGCGCCGCCCCCCGACGCCAAACCCTAACCCGATCCCCGCCCCCCGTCTCCACCCCTCCGACGGTCGCGCCGCGGTTCCCCCTGCGGCAGCCTCCTTCGCCCCCTCCTTCCACCCGCTCGGCGCGTCGCCCCCGCCGCAGATATATCGTAGTACGGCGCCATGCCGAGCCCGGGCTACCCGATGGCGCAGCCGATGCAGCCGCCGGGCGGTTGCACATCCATCTCCGCTCGCTTGGGACTCTCCGCCCGTCGCCACCCCCGCACGCGGCGACGAGATCGAGGCGCCTCCCCGACGCCGCATGGGTCTCCGTGGAAGCTGCCGGCGGCCCCCTCCTCACCGCCTTCTCGCCGATGCGCCTTCTCCCCTGAACCCTCAGCCCCGCCGCGCCCGCCGCATCCCCCTCCAGGCCCGTGTTCCGCTGCTCGACGGCATATCCCGACCCTTGGTTTGCCACGTCGCGCAAGGCGCGACCACCCCAGTCTCAAACCAGCGCGCGTGCTTCTGCTTGCTTGCTTAGGCTCATCCGGAGCTCGATCTCTCCAGGTAATATCAGGCCTTCCTATCTCCTCTTATTTTGGGTAACACTACATGAGATGAAATCTCATTAGATTTGTTATGGTAGTACCTACGGTTTATTAGATCATGCTACTAGATGTGTGAATGCCTTTATTCGTATGAGATTGTTGTTTCTCATATTAGCATGACACATTGTCGCATACCATTGTTAATTGGACCATGTTTCTATATGTCTCATTGTTAGTCTGTCAAATTTGTTTGTGGAATATTCAATTCATCACTCCTTAAGATGAAATTTTAGTTTCGTTTATCAGAAAAGCAAGCTCATGTTTTCGCTGAAACTGTTTGTGTTAAACTAGCACAATGAGTAGCCATATCTTCTCCCATATGGTCAACTGCTGAAGTAGATACTTTACTATTGCTTTCTGATTGATAGTAATTTGCAAGCCCTTGTTTGGTTAAGAATAGCTCTCTTTTTTTCTTTGCTTGCCATTTACTCTGTTTGTACCTCTTATTGTAGTTGTGTGATCAAGCAAAAAATGATGCTGTGGGTATTGCTAGCTTAACATGACCTATTATAGCTGCTTTTGCTGAATGATTATTAGCTTTTGAGCTATCAGAATATAGAAATTTGTGCTGCATCGTGTAAGATTGGGCAACCTGGGATCTCCCTTCGGTTGGTAGTTCAGGAGTTCCCATTCTTCTGGTCGTTGTAGTCTGCACATGGGATTGGGATTTGCATTTTGGGTTATTTCCATGTTAGGGTTGTACTTTTTAGGTGGGTTGCATACTTGCATATGCTTGGATGGGTGGCAATCATTCATGACTTTAACTGATGTTTTTGTCTTCCATAATATCCTATCGTTATTCACATGGATAGCAAAGGATATCCTATCATTATCCGTTTGTGAATTAGCTGTGCTGGACCTTCTCTACCATTTATATTTTGTAAATGAACTCTTGGTTTGTTCAATTAGCCGGTAATTCAACAAAGAAGAATCCTATTGATTTTCCTTCTACACCAATGTACATGTTTGCACATATTACTATACCTTCCTTTCATTCTTATGTACATCACTTATATTAGTTATTCTCTTTTACAACTTTTCCCACCGTATATTTAGTTGTGCTTTCATTTCATAAATACAAAATTTAAGAAAAGTTCTCTATTCTATAGATATCTTTTCCCTGCTTTACCAAATTCTCAAAATAACACAATATAGTTATGTTTCACTAAACACTTTTAGCTTTTCTCACACCGAATACAGGATTACATATCGATCTATTCAATTATACATAACAAAAATACTCTTCTTCTTTTCTTACTTATATGCACTTCTGATTTTATCCAAATTCTCCTACACTTTTCCCCTTGTCGTACTTATTTATGTTTCCAATCATGCACCTCACATTATTCTCATTACATTATACGAAACCAGCCTCCCAATTCAAAATCATTTTTACATTTCCTTTTGCTAGAAAACACAGCGTATATCCATCTATTTATCTCTTCAGATTAAATGCTATCCCTTTGGGATTCCTTAGCTGTTTACATCGCCTAGAGTACTCAGATCGTTTTACAGTTTGTTCTCCAATACATACGCTTACGCTTCCATTCTACAAATATAAACCACATACTTCTTTCCTCATCTTATATACCTTTGTTACCTATTTTAGCAACCCCAAAAAACCAGCATAATTCAAACATATTTTAGTAACCCCTTTTTGCTTTCCTTATAGAGCTATATACAAGACAACCTTGTTTACTTAGTACAACCTAATAATTTTTACTGATTAGATTAATATACATACCCTACCAAATAGATAACTCATCAAAGAAATTAAACATATCAAATTTGTTAAACACTAGCTAAAAAAACATTATTATCTTTAAACGTAAAACATTCGTTTACAAAAATATAGCTGGCGTGGCGTGACGCCACGCCATCGTATCTAGTTTATCCTACTCGGGGCAACGTACCGGCACTGCAAATTTGTCCCTGACTAGAGATCGACCGCACGCAACGTATGCATAATGGAATATCCGTAGAATCTCATGTATCAATATAAGATATTGCTATAAAATATTATGTAAACGTAAGAAAAAAGTAACAACAGAAATCACAAAAAATAAAGCTTTATTAGCATTTTATTAGAGAACCAGCGGAAGCTGTAAATAAATGTTTAAAACATAGGATCGATCCACTTTTAATCAAATAAAAAGTAATAAGATAAAATAAATGGTGGCAAGCCATGATGCTAGAAACTCGAGTGCTCCCACCTATACATGTTGCAATCACTCCACTAGCCTTTTACCTAAGAATGCAAAGAGCAAACGTGAGATTTGAGAAATCTCACTAAGTACCCAACAATGGTCGCAAAAAAAGTGAGTAAAGACTAAGCAATGCTACTGAGTAGATAACACAGGTTAAGTGCAATGTAATTTCGTTATAGGAAATACTGATAGAGGTCAAAGATAGAGATAGCAAGAGCAGTGGAATAAATATAATTGTTATTTAGCAAATTATAGTAACGGCACCGGTGATTACTTCCTTACATACCGATTATACGAGAATAGTTAGGCATGTCATTGTCTTCGACTATATAATCACAGATAAGGTGTAATATCCTACGTAACGAAAGTGTACGACCCCTGTATGTTACCAGGTATGTACAAATCTTCGCTATATATGGATAACTCTAGGCCCAAAAACTATTATATTGTTAACAAGTTATAGATATGAAATAAGAGAAACTATGGAATAGGCAAAGATCAGAAAGGTTCATCAAAGGGTTGAAATGTAGAAGCATTCGATCCCAGTAAGAGGTGATGTGGAATGTAATATAGCGATAGAGGTTTAGGAATCTTTATAATAGAGATAATATAGTATAGCTCACACAAAGGTTGACAACCAACTAAGTTTTATGACGTGATGAGTAATTATTAGTCAAATTCTCAGTTATTGATATGTACCAGTCATGACTAACATCGGTAATCTTACAAGTAATGGATCATGATATCAAAAAGATATAATATGGCAACTTTAACGTTATAGATTACCGATGTTTTAGACCTAAATCTATAACAATGTTCATATGCTACCCCCTTTATTAACTTTAGCATGTATACTAAATTACTAACAACTGAGTATTCTAATACACATAAAAACATACAAAACAAAGTAACCTAAAAATACCATGGTATGATTATAATAATAAAGAGACTGTGACCAAACTAGCAATAGTAACATGGTAATTTAATCAAGGCAATAGTAAAAAATAATCAAAGATGACGTATTATATGGAACGGAAGATTGATGGTCACAAGGTACTTACCTTGAGCACGTTCGGCGAACTCGCTGCACGAAAGATCTGGAGTAAATCAGGGACGAATATGATAAAATTGACAAAAGATGGAAAAATATTTGCTCGATCGAAAAGAAACTGGTCCGTTAGGTTTTCACCATGCGAATCACTGTTCGACTGAGTGAACCACTCATTCGGCCAAGCAAACGACGTTACGCTACAAGAGCTAGCAAACCCCCACATGAAACTTGATTCGGTCGTGCCCCGGCCATCCAAAATGTGTGGCCACTATGCATCGACTACACGGCCACCACCGGCCGCCGCCGACTAGCTACTGCCGCCTAGCCGCCGCAGCCGTCCCGCCGCGCCGCCAGGCCAGCGCTCCATTGCTGAGCCATGCTGGCCGCACCCTCGGCCTTGCATGCCAACACTCGACCTGCGCACTGCCGCCGAGCCATGCTGGCCGTGTCCCTGGCCTCGCATGCCACCACCGTGCACCTGGCCCCACTCATTACCGCCAGCCACGCCGCCGCCTAGCCGCATTGCCTCCTGGCTACACCACTGCCTCTACACCGTGCCTCCTGCCCACACCAATGCCCAACCGCGCCGCCGCCTCTGGCCCACACAAGCCTAGCCCACGACTGCCACTCCTCGCTTGCATGCCGTCACGCCCTATGGTTGCCGGCCGTCCTGTGCCACACCATGGACAAGAGAGAGGGGGGAGATGCAGACCTTCGGATGAGGAATTGGAGTAACACAAGGAGAAAGGAAATGAGCCCTTCAATTAGCCCCCTCATGCCTTGTTAAGGAAGGTAATTAATTCATTTTGACATGAAAAATCGAGAGATCATATAGTACAATTTGATTAGAGCCCCGGCCATCCTTCGTTTGCGCATAGACAGGATGGCACTATCCAGTACGTACGTACGTATGGTGTTATTCAACCATGGTACTTTTGACCAGTTTTCATCTTGTATTTACAAACATAGCCATATGCATAAGTAAATGGCAAAAATAGCACTTCTGTCACTCGGTCACCGGGCGGCAGATCTATGCAGTTGACACGTGGCCATTGAAGCCTAGCCACCAGGCGGGCACCTGCCTGCCGCCACACCACCATTAGCTAGTTTAATCACCTGTCTAAATACTATTTTATGTGTTATTATTATTTAAATTTTAAAATATAGCAAATGAATTCAAAAAATTATGAATTTTATGCGCAGCCTTCCGACACAGCGTACTTCATTATATAAGTTTTTGGTAGTTTTATCTACTCAGAATGTTGCTCAACTAATTGTATGAGTTGTTAAATATAACAAATGAGCTCCAAAAATTACGAAATTTTATGCGAAGCCTTTTGACACAGTCAATCTAATTGTGTAATTTTTGATAATTTTATGTGCTCTAAATTTATCTTGTTAATTCATGTTAATTTAATTAGAAAATTAGTGATATGCGATGCTCATTTAATTAGCCTACATACTTGATTGTAGTTGGTTTGTAAAGTATAAATCGTTGTAATGGTTTAATTTAGTTTAAACTTGATTTATGGATTTTGAACCTTAGGGTTTAGTGGTAAGATGGTAACAAAAGGACTTTTTTTTTGAAGAATTGAATGCGAAAAAATAATGACATTTGATGTTACGAATTAAAATAGACTTTATAATAAAGCTGAAAATGACATGACGCACAAGGAGCCGACGAGGGGGGACGGTATAGACACAATGACAAATATGAGCACGACGGAGCGGGCCAGGGGATGGCACAGACAGAGTGACAATTGTACACACGATGGAGTGGGGGAGGGAGGATGGCATGGATAGAGTGACAAACGTGCGCACGACGGAGCGGGCCAGGGGGACGGCATAGACAGAGTGACAAGTGTGCACACAATGGAGTTGGGGAGGGAGGATGGCATGGATAGAGTGACAAACGTGTGCACGATAGAGCGGGCCAGAAAGATAGCACAGACAAAGTGACAAGTGTGCGCATGAGAGAGCAGGCGAGAGGGAACAACACAAACATACAGACAAATATGCGCAAAGGGAGCGGAAGAGAGTCGACGGCACGAATACACGCAACACTCTACCTTGTTGAGTAGTGACATGAAATTAACCACACCATGCTAACTCCTTGGCTTATAAAAGGAGGTGGAAGAGACCTAGGAGAGATCACTACACACCAAACCCAACATTACACCAGAACTTGTTTCACCGCATCAGGATGCACAAGAGGTAGAAGAAGTAATGAAACAAGATGATGAAGTAATAGCAGGAGACCCGGGAACTAGTAAGGTCTGGTGCAGCTCGCAACGAACAAGTAAAGGTTGCTGCGACATGGGACAAACAAGCGAAGCATGCCAAGAGATCACCTCCCCACAATGACACCCCTCATAGGAGCATGTCCGTCCTAAACGCTTCAACTGAGCGTTCACCGCAACACCCCGCCTGAGAAGGAGACGTCACCCCTCTGTTGGTGCAGGGACCCATGAAGTTCTTCAAGTCTAACCAACGGCTCAGCCTGCGCATGCGTTATTAGGGTTGTGCGAACTACTCATGTAACTATCCCGACCACCGTCGGGACATGAGCAGCTATCGGCAGCTGATAAGGACCAATTATAGTGTGTTTTCTTACTATTTCTCTTTCAAAGTAAGCACTAACAACATCTCCCATCTACCTACAGTCTCTATAACCGCTATATGGCTACCGCAAGTGGATCAACCTAGAGATCCACCCACATGACCAGTGGACTCTCGACTTCGAGCAATGGGATGTCAAAACGGCCTACGAGATCCAGGAGGAGGAGCGCTGCAACGACGAACAAATAGAGTATATACGTCGGGAAACGAAGACTCATCTCGAGGCGTCCACGCGCAGAGAGCGTGAGGCTCACAAGAGGGAGCGCAAGAAAAAGAGGAAAATGGCGGCCAATGGCAAAGTGGCCGTCAGGAATTCAACACCAAGCTTGTAAGGAAGAAAAAATAGCTTCGGTCCATGAAGTACGTTGTGTCGGAAAGCTACACATAAAATTTCATCTTTTTTAGTTCATTTGCTATATTTAAAAATTCAAACAAAAATAGCATATAAAATAGTATTTAGACAGGTAATTAAGCTGGCTAATTAGCCGACTTAATCACTTGTAGTATTGTGATGGGGCGGCAGGCAGGTGGTCTCCTAGTGGCCGGGCGGTAGGCCTTTGCTCCGATGGTCACGTGTCGATTGCACAGCCCTGTCGCTCAATGATTGAACGGCAAAAGTACCATTTTTACTATTTACTCACGTATATAGTTATTTTTGTAAATATGATATGAAAATAGGTCAAAAGTACCAAAAATTCTAGGACTAGTGTACCGGAGCTGCAACTCTTATTAAGTACTGCTGGAATAGGACTTCGGACGTCAATGAGGGAAAAACATAAATTTCCTGCATATACCAATGCTGACCGCTTATACCCGTTTAATAAATCTTCAATACATAGCTCAAAAGGATAGGATGCGCGCCGCGCACACGCGCACTTAGCTCCTCCTAATCTTGAGCCACATGCTCATGCCAGTATGCCACCCAGTTCGCGTTTTTAAGATTGCGTACTCTCTTGCTAGATATTTGTCGGTGAATTATTACCGATTTTACGAAATAAATATGAGGAATACGATGCTTGAAATCACAAAGGAAGAGATAAAAGATTTTTCATAGGTTCAGACTTTCTTAGAAAAGAATAATAATCTTATTTTCTTTGTTCTTATATCGCTAGAAATTACAATGAGATACATAAGGTGCAGCTACGATTACAAAGAATTATGGTGTGATAATGTGTTGTATGTCCTCTATCTTTTGACGCCATCCCTTATAAGGCGTCAAAGAGTTGGCTGTTGATGTTTGTAAAGAGACGTCTCATCAGTTCTTAGATTCCATATATAGTCATCAGTTATTGTTAGCGAGACTTCTCTTTATGCATGATCGCTAAGTAGTTATTGTTAGAGACATAAGTTCAGATCCATACGGTTTATGTCAAAGAAAAAGGACGCATGTGGATAGCGTTCACATATCTAATTATAGACATCTCTAACCAGCCATGCATATTCTCCCCCAATCAGAGATAACGAAACAATTATTGAAATAATTCTCTATCCGACAGCTACCGTGATCGTTAGTTTTATTTATTAAGGATTGTTTAATTGTCGTCGACATTATCACATCATGAGCTAAATGCACACGTAAAGAAAGTAATCAGGGGTGAATTAAAAGGCCACGCGTATATAATATAGGACTAGACTTTAAATATCTGTCATGACATGGTGTACCAAGAGTCCAAGACACTATTTTGAGATTAGACGGTAAACGCACTTCGACAAGTTGTACACCCATGTACTGTGATGCCTGATTTGTCTTTTCGCGTTACAAGTCTAGTCCGCAACAGGATGAGGTCCTTCTTTCACTATGTGCATTGATGCTAAGCTGATGCCTAGTCTCTTCGGGACAACTTGGCCGATCTCACCTTCTTGCCGCACGTTTCGGCTGACACACGGCTTGGCACATCCGTTCTTGCCCGTAACCAAATTTTATGCCATCATGGTACAGTTTTTTGGCTTGGTGCACACGACTACATGAGCCAACATGCTTGCCCCGTGTGTGCAGCATTTCGATCAGAGAGATCATCTGGTTCAACAATCTAGTGCCTACTATTGAGTTAGCTTATTAAATATAATTAAATTTAAAAAATATAAAAATAAAAATAACATGTTAATGTAGAGCGGACAACATAAAGGAATATGAAAAAAACTAAAACATAAAAATTCGAAAAAACAAAAAAAGACAAAAGACAAAAATGCTACAGTAATTTTTAAGCCAAAAGCGGATCACCATCGCCCAGAAAAAACTAAATGAGCGGCACCTTAGGCACTGTTCTTTGCGGCTTCTAGAAGCAGCTTTTGACTTTTACCACAGTAACTAACTTTTAAACGGAGTATTTTTTAAGATAGGGTCTACAAGTTAATTGTAGTACACGTTAAAAAACTAATATCTGTATCATCAAAAATCGCAAGCGAGTATCTCTCTTTCCGCAATCTCTGTCACAAACAGCCAAAAAATCATCAGCCACAGCCAAAAATCATCAACCGCAACCGCAAAGAACAAGGCCTTAAACTCGTGCTCGTAGCAGCCAGTCAACCACCAGCATTTGAAGGCCTCTACGTATCACGCATAAACATTGGGTCCACTGCTGATGAAGCGATGACGTGTGATCCTCCACGGACACGCATGGCCCGATGGCTCTGGTCGGTGGACCACAGGACCTGCGCGCCCACCCTTTCGCTGCCAAGATCGCCTACCAAGCGTAAGGCGACGCCTCAGACGCGAACGGCCCCGCGCCCTGCCCACACGCACATGTACGCGCGGCACGCACCACCGCCCGGCAAAGATCCCGCCGCATGATTGCGTGCGGCCTCTTTCGCGATGCGAGGGAGATCTCCTCTGGCCCTGCGTGTGTTTCGTCCACTTTGTGTGCACGCAGAGCACCATCTCTCTCGGTAGATAGCGCGTGCGTGCGGCATGCCTGGCTCCGTCCGCCGTCGCTCGCGTCCATCCAAACGAGAGAGAGAGAGAGAAGAGGGAGGGCGGAGGAAAAACGTGCACGCAGATTTGCAGCAGCTAGCAGCTTGCTACAGGGGTCGCGTCCAAGCGGCTGAAAAGATGGATCGGAGGCGATACGGGACTCGCGCCCGTGAAGCAGCCGACAAAATTCAAATTTTCTGTTTTTTATGTACTATTTTCTAGATGAACAGGTAGTGTTCATATGTATATTACTGTATATTAAAAATATATTATATGAAAACTTAATTAATATAATAATAAATTACTCATGGCCGAGTAGGATGAAAACAAAGAAATACAGCACGAAAACTTTACATAGGTAGGACTTTTAGGACTTGCCCACAGATAGCTAACTTGGGTTCACAACCTAGTTACTGGCCTCATTGATTTTTCAGCTCTATCGACTCCTTTAATGCACAACTCTACTTGTCCTTCTTACCTTGATGGTAATTAAATAAGAGTAAGTATAACCATACTCAGCAAGCCATCATACAGGATACAACAATACTACATGCAAAGCTGTTAATAGAGGCTTGAGATTTTTTTAGTTGCTAAAAGCATTATTTTAAAAGTATAATAAGTAGAAAAACTCGTAAGACTTAGCAATTAACTAAAATAGATTTTTCTAACATTGATTGTGATAATGCAATAATAATAGTGCAGGTTACATCCACCTTTTACAGTACATAGAAACATCCACCAATGCTAGTTGTTATTACCACCAGAGTACATCCCTCTAGAAAATGTTAAAGCTGGAGTACTTCCCTCTTATAGATTTTTATCCCACTCACAAAGATTTTTTTTGAAATAGAGCTAACTCAAGGAAGTTCCCATGTCTACCTTTCATCGTGGGGCACAGCTGTTTGAACAATTTGTATTATGTAGATATTGTACATCTTTACCCATAAGAGATAACCTAATTGCTATATTCCGCATGTTTCCTTTGACATACTAATCAAGAGAATTACCACATGACCTTTACAATGCATCTAGCGAATGATTACACCCACTAAGGTTTCATCTAAGGAAAGGCTATATCGCCCCACCCAGACCCCCTATTGCGCCACACGGCGACTTAAACAAGCAACACAACATGTGTCCACAACGGTTTAAATCATCATCACGACTCATGGGTCACTCCAACTATGTTTTTCCTTACTAGCGATGCAAATTAGTTAGTCATGTCTACACTTTGACAACTTGTGGATATACTATTTTACATGAAGAGGTTATCACAGAGCTAAGTCCTTAATTTATCCGAGCGGTGCATACCACAAACCACAAATTCTCGTGTTACATCCATATCAACCTCTCTTACCATCTCTCTCGGTAGATAGCGCATGCATGCGGCATGCCTAGCTCCGTTCGTCGTTGCTCGTGTCCATCCAAACAAAAGAGAGAAAAAAGAGAGGACAGAGAAAAAAAGTGAACGCAGATTTGCAGCAGCTAGCAGCTTGCTACAGATCGAAGGCGTTACGGGACTCGTGCCCACAAAGTAGGCTACAAAATTCAGATCATGTGATTCCACCTTAGTATTCCTTGAATCAGTAGATAGTGCTACACAGGTACATTACTGTATATCAAAAATATATTATGCGAAAGCTTAATTAATACAATAATAAATTACCCATTAGCCGAGTAGACCGAAAACAAAGAAATGCAACAATGAAAATTTTACACAGGTGGGACCTTTAGGCCTTGCCCATAGGCAGCCAACACCACTGGCAGCTGCAGTCCTAGCAGCATCACCAATACCAGTACCAGCACTAGCAGCACTGGTGCCCGCCGCCCGTGGGGTAGCATCGACACGTTACCTGGGACCTTGCACCAGGCTTACTGCTCGTAAGAGCGTGCGCCTGCCACCCGCAGTAGATGACGGGGGATCCAGCAGATGCTGTCACCATTCTCGTTCTCCTTCTCGCTCCAGCTCAAATTCTCCAGATGTCAACCGCAGCTGCTCCCGCTCTCCAGGGGACTACTCTACTTGTGGAGGGGACTGCCAAGAGAGGGAGTAGTTACTATAACATAGGTTAGTCGGTAGTGCTTTCCAGGCAGTCTTTCGGTTTGCAAGCACTCCTTCTCTGCCCCTTTTGTACCCCACTCAGTAGATGATGTGTATAGGTAATGTCATGTAACATCTTTTGTAATGAACTAATCTATGCTCTATACTTTTATTGCGTTGATTCTTTGATTTAGTTTGTTTTTATCCTATGCCAATAGAGGCTAAATGTAATCCTTGCATGGTTCAATAAAAATTTACACCATCAAGTTCACTATGTACGGATTATATATATATATATATATATACTCATTTCCAATATTAAAATGTCCTACAAATAGTTTACGTAAATAAATTTTGCTAATCGTGTTTTAGCGCTAATTTTTGAGTATAATTCATAGTGGATAAAATTATCAAAAAATTATACAATGAAGTAGGTTATGTCAGGAGACTGCATATAAAATTTTATATTTTTGAGAGCTCATTTGTTATACGTAATAACTCTTACAAATATCATAATCGTATAAATTTTTGAACAACAATCATAATGGATAAAATTGTCAAAAAAATCACACAATGAAGTACATTATGTCGGGAGACTGTATATAAATTTTGGTAATTTTTTGAACTCATTTGCTATATTTAAAAATTTAAATAAATAGTAAATAAAAATACTACAACAGGTAATTAAGCCGGCTTAATTACCTACCATCTGGCAATAGAGCGGCAGACCCCTGCCGTCTGGGGCAGGGTGGCAGGCCGAGAGCTGCCCGGTGGTCGAACGGCAAGGGCACGTGTCATATGCATAACACTACCATCAGGTGGTCAGACGGCAGAAATAATAAAATATCATTCCTGCTATTTTCTGTCACGTATAGCTATTTTTTATAAATATAAAATAAAATAGTGTTGTATGAAGCAAAAATTCCTGGGAGCCAATGAACGATGATTATGTCTGTAAGTCCTATAAGAGCTCGTACAGCAACCTATCACTATCCGGAGGTCGGAAGTAGTCCACTGCACAGTTCGCTTGTGCGCCAGCCGCAGACAGGCAACCTCCGTGGCATCCAGCCCCCTGTCAGTGGGCCCCAGTTTAGCGTCCCAAACAAGTGAACAAGGCACAGCCCTGGAATAGCCACTCATCCCGGTCCAGACTCCAGACAGAGGCAGAGACCGAGCCGAACCATGTGGCCACTCACAGGCAGCGGGCCAGGCCAGGCCTGCATGCATGACCCGGCCGGCGACCTGACTGACCAGACCGGACCAGACCTAGGCCCCAGCTTGTCCGTGAGGCACGGCCATGCACCACGGCGCCACCCCCCGCCGTACCGCTGCCGAATGAGGCACCAGCCGGCCGGACCACCAGCACGAGCTCGCTTCAGCGTCCGCGCCATGCTTTCCGAACGCACACTCACCGGCCAAGCTAGACGATCGAGTTATTTAAGGAGGCCGCGCCGCGCAGGCAGGCGGTTCGGCGCCGGGGAGCCACTGTGCGGGCAGCAGCACGCGTCATGCGCTCCGTCCCACGCGGCAGGGCGCACTAGCGAGTTAGTGCATAGGCCATGTACATTGTAAATCCTATAGACAACAGTTATATATACATACATATATACATATATATATATATATATATATATATGTATGTATGTATATATGTATGTGTGTGTGTATACATACTATTGTACGTGTACTTGGGAGGAGCCGTGCAGCTTGGTGCGTGGCTGCCGATCGATCGCGCGCAGGCCGGCACGAGACCTGGAGATCGCGCAGGGAGATGGTAATAAATAGGTAACGCTAGCTAGTAGCTACAGCTCCGTCCAGGCCGTGGCATGCACGGTAGCATGGGCGTTTGCTGATCGCTACAGGATTATTCTGTGCTGTGTCTGTTACTGTGTATGTAATTGCGGTATCTTTAGTATTATTATTTTAGTTATCTCTTGGTTATATTTAATAAGTAAAATTCTATACAGAGAAATAAGAATGTGAGAGAATATGCTGTTTCTTATATAAAAGATGATCTAAACTTATAAACCAACTTAAATAGTGAGTGGATATAATATAAGAAGTTACGATAAAAATAATATAAAATAGTTAGAGAAATAATTTATTATTAAAAATATTATCTTCAATACTATTTATAGATAAGATAAAAATATTAGAGATAATATTAAGAGACAGACTATCGACATTTGCTAGCTGCTACAATCAAAGTGATTAATAACTGTCCTGTCCTAGAGAGAGAGTTTTCTGCTGGAGGAGTGGTAAGATAGTGACAAGTCGAGAAAAGTAGGGCCGACCGTGATTTTCATTTCTATTCCTCTCAGGCTTTTGTTTTTGAGACATTTTCCCTTTAAAATGCTACCTGCAATATATCGGGTAACATCAAACAATTCGGCTAAAAATTCCAGATATTTGCGTGCATGGAAGGCAGAAGGCAGGAGGTGGAGATGGGCGTTAGGCAACTGAGGACGTCGGGCCAAGCTGAGGACGTTCCGCTCTTGTGTATTTCGTAGGGAAATGCATGGTTGAATCAGAATGCACATACAAATGCAGAATGAGTTTCTCGGTCTTATATAATCCTTTATGCGCTCGAAGTGTAACATTTTCATACTCCTATGTAAGCACTAAGCACTGAGGAGCTCAAATGTGTATGAGCAAATGGATAGTAGTACAAATGAAGAGGAAAAAAGGAACCATCTGACCAAGCCAGCTGATAGATCAATCAGACCAGCCGAGCTGGGCTTTAGAATGAACTCATGTGTAATAGGCCCAATAGTATAGATAAATATACCGATGTATTCTTAGCTTATGTCAGCCTGTGTAATTAAATAACGATGTTGTATACAAATAGCTTGGCCCATGAGGCTCATTTGAATATGAAAAAGACCAGTATGCCCTAGGGTAACACATGTAACCAATGGTAAAATTGTAAAGAGGATATGTCAAACTATATAAAAGGTCCCCTAGGGTGATCCCAAGGGGGGACTCCTGGAGATGCCAAAAAGAAATTATCCCCCCTTTCAGCTGAGTTCTTGTCTAGATCTTGCTTCCTCCTATGGAAAAAGGTACCCCATATATCTGTTGTGTTGATGCAACAACAGTGATTTATAGTTGAAATTATACTGTAGCTGACTAAAATTACATTGTACCTGACAGTGATTTATTTGGCGTAATTAATTTAAAAAATCTAAAAATAGAAAAATATGTTAGCCTATCACATATAATACAAACGAATACGCAAAAAAAGAACTAGTAAAAAACTCAAAAAATACTGAAAAATCAGAAAAAGATAATAAATAATAAGCCAAAAAAATCAGAAATCTAAGTGCGGGGCCGTAATATATGTACTCCTGGTTTGTAATAGCATCGATCAGGTAGAGTTGTCAGAAATTTAAATTAGCGACCCCTGATTGAAATTAGACAGTCATCAGATCTCAGAAACCACAAGAAAAAAACTACCTAGGGTAAGTCGGTAAAGGTGGTGACCTGGTGGGGGCGCTCGCTACGGCTAATTTCCTCACGGCCTGAATCATGGCTATAACTGCGATGCTTTCAGCGAAAACCGCGCGCAGGCCAGCGCTCCGCATGCCTGCAGCGTTTCAATTTCCACCACAGTAAGTTCAGAGAGCAGAGCTCAAGAACGCGGAAGCAGTGAAGTTATTTAATTACCCGTGCACGAACAATGCGCAGCAGATTTGGGCGCCCCCACCCAGGGGCTAAGCCATGGAGCCAAGCCAGCTGCAGCTGCAACCCATCCAGGTGAGGGAGCCGAGGGCACAGGACATATTCCATTGTTGTCTCTACTCTCTCCTCATGATTGCCATAATTTCCTCTTGCCTCTCCTCCTCCTCCTCTGCTACCTACTGGCTGCCGCTACTCGCCTCTCCGAAAGAACGGATAAATGCGACCCTCCCCACGACAGCACCAGACCGCTCCTCCTTTACAATTGCTCCGTTGCAGTATGCATGCATGAAGGACGAGCTACATGCAAAAGCATGGCGAAGTGAGGAACCATATGCGTGAGACGAGAACATGCACCGGCCCGATTGCTCATGATGCATTTCATGCACGCACGCACGCATGTGTTATGGACTGAAAAAAGAGAGAGGAAAAGACTAGTGATCAGACGGAGAAAGGTTATACGTAGCACAGCTAGCTAGCTGCGACGTACGTGTCCATGGACAATGCAAGGGGAGAGAGAGAGAGAGAGCTAGGGCAAGGTGAGCAGTGGATGGGAGGGCGACATGTCCATGGGCGTTCCCGGGGCTCATGATTAGTCACTTGCATGTCTCGGCTTAGCGTCGTGCCGCCCGCGCGGCTTCACTCTTTGCCATCCCATCCCACCTACCAGCCGAGTCACAGCTGTCCCCATGCTCCTTAATTCCCCCCGACTCGTGCCTCCGTTCCAGCAATCATGCTCTCGCAAAAGGGAAACAGAGAAATGAATGGTGAGTATTCAGGAATTTTTAACTATAATAACTATAAAAAGATACGAAGAACAAGAATCCAACAATCTAAAAATCGTTGTGTTATAGTAATTCAGCCTAATAAATAGTAAATCTAGTACTATTTTAGAAATAAAAGTACATAAAACTTTTGATTTATAGATGCAAAAAATTTAAAAGTTGAATCAAGATTAGATCATGATCTTAGAAATCTATCCCAACTAAAAATCTTGAAAAAACTCGAAAGAATTATGATCTTTTAATTCGTGAAAATTTACTAATACTAGAATGGAAAATTGATTTTCATATGTTATATCCATCTCTCGCATGTTCTTAACACAACAAGATTAAGAATGAAAAAGAGAGGAGCAAAAACCAACCAAATCAAAAGCAAATCAATCAACACAAGATGGATCTATAGAGGTGAACAAAAAATAATGTGTTGCTACTTGAGGAAGAATGTTCTATAGACACTCCACTTAGAAGATAAGAAAGCACACCATAACACTTCTCTCAAACTCTAATACTAGAATTTATGAATACTTGATCTCGAGAGAGGATAGTTTGATGGTTAACTACAAATCTCCATCTCAACCCGTTAAATAGATGGGTTAGCCACTTAGCACATGTGAGGGGAAACTCACATATTACATTTATGCATGCTTTTAAAGCGCATAAATCTGAATCTGCTAAGTCCTTAGTCTTGGTACAACTTAATCTTCTTAACTTTTCCTTGACCGCTCTCCCAAGTGCCACTCAAGCAATGCGGTTTTACTTTAAGATAGTTTTCGGTATTTTAGTCAAAATAACAAAATACCCTATTTTAACCCAAATCTCTTTCCATTGTAAATAATTATCATGCTTGCCATATGTAAGTGGATCATTAGATTGTCATGCGCCAGCAAATTTCTTCCGTTTCAATTTCATCGAACCACACCGATCAAGCTATATGGTGCAACCCGTCGCTTGAATTTGTTTTCAATATTTTCGCCTTTCTTGTACCATGTTTAAGCTCATCCATCTCATGTAGCATCCGCCTCGGCTCCTCCATGAGTGTGGTTTCGATTCTCGCTATTGACCATGATTGACTCCAAGCAACACTATATATCCAAAGACAATAAAATCGTTTTCGAGTATAAGTTCTTCCCAACTTGACCCATATCAATAATTGCATATCTCATGTTGCCTATAACCACTAATATAGGTCACCAAATTCTCCCATGACTCAAAATTTCTAAAATCATTCATATTTGCAAACGGTCTTGAAAAATCCGCAAAATTGTAAATTCCAAATTTCCATTTATCTAAAATAATAACGATTCATCACGACAAAAAACCATAGACCTTTCACATGATCCTTCAGAAATAGCTCCAACGAGAGAGAGAGTGCGCGCACCAACGAATAGTGACATGTTTTGCCTTACAATAGGTAGGCCTACACTGATCATGGAATCATGCACCCGTTTGGGTCTGCTCCAACTAATTTATAAACCGTAGCTTTTAGCTTTTTGTTTGCATTGTAGGGGCTAAAAATGCACTATAGTAACCATTAGTTTTTTCTAGTAATTAAATTATAAAATAAAAAAGTTATATTATCACGAAAAAAGCTAAAAAAAATTAAAATTAAGAAGCCAAAAATTAGAATCCAAAAGCTGAAATCGTCCAGAGTAGGCCAAAATCGGCATCTCTTGTCTCTGAAAGAATACGTATCACCAAAGCTGTACGTGAATGCGTACCGTAAAAGTGTGCGTGACCATTTGTCTTTTGCTATCTATTTGACTCCCTACAGTGAACATAAAAGGACACTTTCGGTATGTTTCATTTTCGTGCTACATTGTCTTACAGAAAGAAAACAGACACCGGCTAGTTAACAAAGTATGGAACACAATGCTTAATGATGAACTAATCCTGACAGCGTGAACCTTTCGTGCTTTATACCACAGATGCAAGTATTGTTTTTCTTTCCCAAACCGACCTAGCCCTGCTACACCAAATGCTCCAAGGAGAACATGTTAAACAGTACGAAAATTCGCTGTCTCGCAACATAATAGCAGCACGGCACGGCATGCACGCACTTTTCCTCACCACCCATCATCATTCACGAGGTGCGTGCTGATAGCTTGCCCGGACACGGAGGCATTCGATTGCTAAGGTGAAAACTATGTCTGACGAAGACAACACAAGGGGGAAGACAGCACTTTCGGTCCAGTCTAATCCAATCCGAACATCCAATCCAAGGGTTCCAAAAAGCCACCCCTCTCTGGCCAGCCAGTCTTTTCCTTGTACATCTGAGTGCGAGCCTACGGGCTAAAGCCGAAGGACACCCCGACCGAACTCGAGCGAGCCAGGAGGCGAGGCTCAAGCTCAACGCAAACTTGAGCCGAGCTCGAACGACCCTAGGATAGGATGGGGCTCAAGCTTGGGGGCTGAGCCGGTGTAAAGTTCAAGCTCGAGCTTGTCTTGTCCAAGCTCAATAAAAGAACAAATAAATGGATTTCACATTATAAGGAATACATGAATCATACACACTTAGATTTGGCTGTGTGAGAGAGCTTTGAGGTCTAGCAATGTGGGCAATGAGGCGCCGGCCAATGGTCTTTGATGTTGCAGCGGATATGTAGCAGTCGTAAATAACCACGAGCACCTGGTACTCGTTATGACCACACAAAGCCGTTTATGGACTCGAAGTCGTTTACGACTACTCTTTGTCCGGTAGTCGGTTTTGACCATGACTACAAGTCTGGTTTCGACTTTCGACCACGTACTCGAATACAATGATGAAGTTGTAACATCCTGATTTTCAGAGCTTTTTAAAACCTTGAATTTAAAAATAAATTTTTGCAATTTTCTGGAATTAATAAAGCTTAATTTAAATTTTTAGAATTTTAAAAGGATTTAATATGATTAACTTAAACTTCAACATTTGCTGAAAATATTTCATTTGGGTTCCCTATGTCTCAAAGAATTTTCTGGTATTTCTGATGAATTTTTGGGATTTATTTACTATTTTCTAGAGCTCTTGAAAGTTTATTTGAATTTCTGAAAAGAAATTAATTCGGGAAAAAACCCTCAGCCGCCGGATCCTCCTTCCCCTCCACGCGTCGCTCATCCAGCCTCTCCCGCGCGTCTGCTCTCCCGCCCACCTTCCCCAGCTCCGCGCAGTCGGATCCGCCTCCCCTCCACGCGTCGCCTCCCCGTCGGCCCGGTCCGCGCCACGCGCCGCTCCCGCCCTCGCTCGCTCCCACCGCCGATTTCCTTCCCCGCCACGTGCATGCAATCCCCGCCGCCCATGCGCGCGCCCCCGCGAAAACCCTAGCGCCCGCGCCGCACTCGCTCGCCCGCGCCCCGCCAACTCCCGCACCGCACGATGCGCCGCGCGTCGCGCATCCGCAGCCGACACGTAGCGGCACCAGCCCAGTCCGCACCCGCGCTCCACCCGCGCCGTCCGATTCGCCACGCGCCGCATCTGCGCCGTTCGCGCCCGCGCCCGCGTCACTCGCGCGAACCCTAACCCTAACCCACCGCCGCCCCTCGTCCGTCCGATGCCGCCCGCGCCACGCGTCGCTAATCCGAGCCGTCCGCACCGCGTCCGCGTTCGCTCCGCGCTGTCCCCGAATCGAACGCCTCGGTTCGCGTGTTTTTATATGCGTAACTGCCTCGGTTCGCATGCCTCACTCTCGTCGTCGCCCCCGCCGCTGCCTTCTCGCGCTTGCGCCACTTCCCGGAGCCGCGCCGCCGTCGCCTGTGCGTCCCCGCCGTCGCCCGACGCCACCGTCGCCGACGCCGTCACCGAGACCCCGCCGGTGAGCCGTCACCGCCTCCCTTCACCCACGTCGTGTCCTCGTCACCCGCGTCGCCCGCCCGGTCGCCGCGCCGCACCCGTGCACCCTCGCGCGCCCACGCGACGCGCCGCACCACGCGTCGGCGTTCCGCCCCGCCACCGCACCCCGACCGCCCAATCCCAGCCGCACGCTCAGATCTGAGCCGACGGCCCAGATCCCGCCGCGTGGACACACTCGAGCCGTCCGATCTGCCGCTGCCGACAGCCGCGCAACCCGCTGCGTCAGCCCTAGCCACGTGGCTTGCCGCATCAGCCCTAACGCCGCGTCAGTGCCACGTCAGCCCAACCCGACACCCAGTGCCACGTGGCAGCCACGTCAGCGTGCCACGTCAGCATGACACGTGGCGGCACCAGCGCGCGCCACGTCAGCCCTACCCCGTTGGCCGCGTGCACTATTCGGTGGACCGGGTTCACCGTGGACTCGCTTTCCCGTGGACCGGGTTCACAGCACAGTAGCTTTTCTAAATTTCCCGATTTATCTTTAGGGTTTATTTTTTGAGAGCCTGTTCTCCTCCGTCCTAACTCCGATTGACCCCGTTCATTTTTCTAAATTCATCAAAAATCGAGCTCTAGCTTTTGGTTCTAGTTTCATAATTTTTGGAGTTCATTTGCTTATTATTTTAGGTGTTTTTCTTGTTTCGGTCGTTTTCTCTCTCGTTAGATTCCGATTTTGGAGGAGCAGAATCTACACCCGAAGACTAGTGTAACATGCTGATTTTCAGAGCATTTTAAAACCTTAAATTTAAAAATAAATTTTCTGGAATTTTCTGAAATTAATTCAAGCTTCAAATGAATTTTAGAAATTTACTTGATTTAATATGAATAAAATAAACTTCAACATGTGCTAAAAATATTTTATTTGAGTTCTTCAGGTCGAAAGGCATTTTTTGGTATTTTTGGTGAATTTTTGGGGTTTTCTGCTATTTTCTAGAGCTCCTAGTGTTTTATTTGAATTTCTAAAAATTAAAAAATCAGGGAATAATCCTCAGCCGCTGGATCCTCTCTCCCCTCCACGTGTCGCCTCCCCGTCGGCCCGGCCCGCAACGCGCGCCGCTCCCGCCCTCGCTCGCGCCCCGCCGCGAGATGCCCTCCCCACGCCACTTGTCGCCCATCCGCGCGCGCAGAACCCTAGCCGCCGCGCGCACTCCCGCCTCCTCGCGCTTGCGCGCGCCGCCGCATCCTCCACCTGCTCGGACGCGCGTGTCGCGCATCCCGCGTCGGCCCTCGCCCACACCGCGCGCTCCCGCCCGGACTCGTCGCGAGCCGTCCGATCCCGCCCGCGAGCCACGCGTCGCCCCGCTCCTGCCCGCCCACGCGTAACCCTAACTCTAACCCGCGCACGCGCCCCGCCGTCTGATCTCTCCCACGTGAATCCTGGCCTTCCATGCCCGCACCGCGTTCACCCCGCGTCCGCACTGTCTCTGGATCAACCCGCCTCGGTTCGCGTGCACCCGAACTCCGTCACCGTCGCCACCGTCCCCGCGCGCCCGCGCCGCCGTCCCTGCAGTCGCGCCGCAGCCGCTCGTGCCTCCCCTGCCTCTTCCGCTGCCGTCGGAGCCGTCGCCGCTGTCCTTGCCGGTGAGCCGCCCGTCCCCGTCGTCTTCCTTCATCTCCGACCTCGCCGCCGTCCCGCCGCGCCGATGCGTCGGCCGCTGCGCGCGCTTCCTCGCCTCGGCCGTGCCGCCTCCCGAGCCGTCCGATTCCGCGCCGTTGCTGCGCCCAAGCCGGAGCCACGTCAGCCCTGGCCAATGTGGCAAGCCACGTCAGCCCTACCGCCACGTGACAGCCACGTGTTGTGCCACGTCAGCCAAGATCGCCCCCTAAGGTGCCACGTGGCAGCCACGTCAGCAGCCACGTCACCCCGTGCGACATGGCAGCACCAGCTGCTGTCACGTCAGCCCTAATCGGTCGCGTCAGCACCGCCTCCCCGCTTGCACTGTTCGGTGGACCGGGTCCACCGTGGACCGGCCATTCCGTGCGCCGGGTTCACAGCACAATGACTTTTTCGATTTTTCTGGATTTTCTTTAGGGTTTATTTTCCGAGAGCCCGTTCTCCTTCGTCCTAGCTCTGACTGACCCCGTTCTTTTTTCTAAATTCATCAAAAATCGAGCTCTAGCTTTTGGTTCAGGTTTTATTATTTTTGGAGTTCGTTTGCTTATCATTTTATGTGTTTTTTTTATTTCGGTCGTTTTCTCTCTCGTTAGATCTCGATTCCGGAGGAGCAGGTTCTATGCACGAAGACCAGGAGTACCTCGCTGAGCATAACGAAGGCAAGTCGTGTCCTTGGATCATGTTGAATTCAGTTTGCAATCTATTATTTAATTAATTTATTTTAAATTACATTGCATCACTATTTTTATTCAAACCCTTGTATTGATAGTTATCGTCCCAATTGAATTCATCTCTCTTTGATAATTTGGAATGCCATGATACCATTGTCACCATAGGTTGGGAAACATACTAGTGATGCTAAGTATGTGTCACATGGGTTGGTACGATAGAATGCTTAGCTTTGCTTATTTGTACGATTGGGTTTATCATCACACGTGAATAATCAATTTGACTTAATGAGATATTGAACCGTGGTTGGAGCCACAGTTGATTGTGGTTGGTGCCACAGTATTAAAATTTGTGCCATGACGTTGGTGCGTCATCGGCGGTGGTTATACAAATTGGTTTTCACTCGGGCGAGTGATCGTGCAGTAAAGAGAGAAGTGTTGGAGTACTTCGAGGGATGAGGTAGTCTCGCCCGGGTAGAATTAAGGACTTAACTTTGTGCGCCATTGATCTGAGATTTACCGTGCAAACCACATGTCTGGTATAGGACGGACTTGGCTGACTAATTTAGGATGTTTCAACTTTAATCTTGCCATTGAAATGAACATGGTTGCTGATTTCCATGTGACGCAAGGGGGGGTGTGATGCGAAACCCTAGCGGGCGAATTGAGTTGTAACTGAATTTTGTAAAGGTCTTGTTGTGGTTACCTTCGGTCAGGGCTAATCACATCGTATGGGTACAGTTGTGCAACCTCTACAGAGTGTAAAACTATTCGAATAGCCGCGTCCTCGGTCATGGACAATGCTCAGTGATTTCACACGAGGGGTAGCTATTTCTGAAAACTTTGTGTATTGTGGTTGGACAGTGGATGGTTAATCCATTGTTGGTTTAGCTTATGGATGGGAGGACCATAAGCGGTTGGTTTAGATTATAGATGGGAGATCCATAAGCGGTTGGTTTAGCTTATGGATGGGAGGTCTGCAAGTGGTTATGTCAATTCTTTTGATTATTTACTTATTATTGTTTTACTTAAAGTTCGCTTTCAATCTATTTACTGTATTCACCTTCAATTGTCATTTATGCAAATTAACCTTTCAGCCTTCCTTTGGTAAGCCTTGCATACTATATTGCATTCATTTGTTACAAACGACTTGCTGAGTACTAATGTACTCACGGATTTATGCCCAATGTTGCTTAGTTGAGAAAGAGGACTATCACCAGCAGGAAGTTCCAAAAGGAGAGTATTTCGACGACTTCACGAATTAGGCTTCGTTCTCCACTTGATAGCCTATGGGCTTGTCGATTGGCCACTACGCTTTATTTTTGGATTTTCGCTGCTACTCTTGTTAAACCTTCGGGCTAGTCTATTGTAAACTTGACCATAAGGTCGTACCTTTTGAAATTTATCGATATTTGAGACTTTCCTTTATTTTATCGTGTATATGGTTGTGATAATATCTATGTTTGACTGTGTGTACTAGCATGATCCTGAGACTAGTGCAGAATACACAGAGAGTCCGGATTTTCATATTCGGGTCTCGACAACCAGGAGTACCTCGCTGAGCATAACCAAGGCAAGTCGTGTCCTTTGATCATGTTGAACCCAGTTTGTAATATATTATTTAATTATTTTGGTTTTTAATTACATTGCATCGCTATTTTTATAAATCTTTGTATTGGTAGTTATTGTCCGATTGAATTCATCCATCCTTAATAACTTTGAACACTATGATACCCTTGTCACCATAGGTTGGGAAATATACTAGTTATGTTATGATATTTGTCACATGAGTTGGTACGATAGACTGCTTAGCTTTGCTTATAGTTTCGATTGGGTTCATCAACACATGTGAATTAACAATTTGAAATAATTTGACTTAATGAGATATGGAACTGTGGTTGGTGCCACGTTTATTAAAATTTGTGCCATGACGTTAGTGCGTCATCGGCGGTGGTTATACAAATTGGTTTTCACTCGGGCGAGTGATCGTGCAGTAAAGGGGGAAGTGTTGGTGCACTTCGAGAGATGAGGTAGTCTCGCCCGGGTAGAATTAAGGACTTAACTTTGTGCGCCATTGATATGAGTTTTACCGTGCAAACCATATGTCTCGTATGTGACCGACTTGACTGACTAATTTGGGATGTTTCAAATTTAATCTTGCCATTGAGATGAACATGGTTGCTGATTTTCATGTGGCGCAAGGGGGGTGTGATGCGAAACCCTAGCGGGCGGATTGAGTTGTAACTGAACTTTGTAAAGGCCTTGTTGTGGTTACCTTCGGCCGGGGCTAATCACATCGTGTGGGTACAATTGTACAACCTCTACAGAGTGTAAAACTATTTGAATAGCCGCGTCCTCGGTCATGGACAATGCTCGACGATTTCACACGAGGGGTAGCTATTTTTGAAAACTTTGTGTATTGTGGTTGGACAGTGGATGGTTAATGCATTGTTGGTTTAGCTTATGGATGGGAGGTCTATAAGCGGTTGGTTAGCTTATGGATGGGAAGTCCATAAGCGGTTGGTTTAGCTTATGGATGGGAGGTCTGCAAGTGGTTATGTCAATTCTTTTGATTATTTACTTATTATTGTTTTACTTAAAATTCGCTTTCAATCTATTTACTGTATTTACCTTTAAATGTCATTTTATGCAAATTAACCTTTCAGCCATCTTTTGGCAAACCTTGCATACTATATTGTATTCATTTGTTACAAATGATTTGCTGAGTACCAATGTAGTCACAGCTTTATGCCCAATGTTGCTCAGTTGAGGAAGAGAAGTATCACCAGCAGAAGGTTCCAGAAGGAGAGTACTTTGACGACTTCACGGATTAGGCTTCGTTCTTCACTCGATAGCCTGTGGACTTGTTGATTGGCCACTATGCTTTGTTTTGGATTTCCGCTGCTACTCTTGTTAAGCCTTCGGCCAGTCTATTGTAAGCTTGACCATAAGGTTGTACTTTTTGAGATTTATCGATATTTGAGTTTTTTCTTTATTTTATCGTGTATATGGTTGTGATGACATCTATGTTTGACTGTGTGCACTAGCATGATCCTAGGACTAGTGCAGAATACACAGAGATTCCGGATTTGCATATTCGGGTCTCGACAGAAGTCGTGCTCGGATGTAACACTTAGGGAAACACAGGGGGTTTGTGTTGCTTAACCAATGGTTTATTTTCTTAGATTTCTTCTCTAATTTATAGGATCAAAATACAAAGCAAAGATTAAACTTATTTTCTATCCTTATGTCATGATCCGCTTCAGCCGTGCCATACCACGTTCAGCATAAACACAGCTCTACTAATTAACAGACTATCCAAAAATCACGATCACGACGTGAACATGAGCATATCTCAGGCCACTAGCTTTGACAGAGTAAAAACTATGCAACGGGCTTAAGTCCAATAAATCACCCCCTAAGCCTGTTGTGTAGGATTCACCTCAACGACACCGAGCTTCTATCTCATCTGGATGAACTTGACTCGCCCAAGCGGCTTAGTGAGTATATCACCGAGTTGTCCATCCGTACCGACATGGTCAACGTCTATCTTACCATCTTCAATGCATTCACAAATATAGTGAAAATGAGTGTCAATATATTTACTCTATTCGTGATGCACTAGGTTCTTGCTTAGCGCAATGGCTAATTTGTTATCCACCAGAAGCTTTATCATCTTCGGTGCTCGTCAGATCTTCGAAGGCATGGGGGATGGCCGACGGTGTAGACTGCGGTGGTCGACGGCCGACGCAGTGGCGGTGTTCAGTGGTTGACATGGTGACTGGCGGGAGGAGAGGTGGCATCAACGGAAGAGTTGAGAGAATGAAAGGGTTGGGGATTGAGAAGATGTAGCCTGCTATGGTCAACAGTCAACGTGGTGGCCAATGGGAGGAAAGGTGGCATCATGGGAGAACCGAGAGGAGAGGATGGGGACTGGAGAATGAGGTTGAGAAAAGAGGATGGGGACTGGAGAATGAGGTTGAGGCAAAAAAGTTGGACTTGGGCCTTGGGATTTAACATTTGGTTCTTGGGGTTTGAGAAGGGGTAGTAATTGGTATCAAATGTATATGCCTATCTGAAATTTTTGAATCTTATCGAACTAATTGAACTCGACTCATTAAAACTCGTGAGATTAGGATTAAGCTCAAGGCTTACTCGTTTGAAGTTCACATCAAGTATAGAATGAGCCGAAGTTGAACCACATGAACTTCCATATTTTTTATGGCCCTAGTTGGATTCGACCGTGCAGATGGTTGTGCACGCATATGCGGGCATCCAACCGGGAGCAAGAGGCAGTTCACTCCATTATTTTTTCGAATTGTGTTCTTGCTCACTTGTGTTGACTATTGTTGCTTCATCTGTCTGTTGTGTACTTATACGGGCACCTTGTCTGGAGGAACGAGCTTTTGTTTTTTTTTTCCGTGTTTGTTGAAAAACTCAGAAACACGACGGCATGACTGGTCATTCAGAGAACCAGCCTTAATAGTGCTATGTTCTGTTCGGGATCAATCAACAGAAAAACATGTCCCACAGTGGGTCGCTGGGAGTGATCAACTTATTAACCAGTTTCAACTTTACATCACATGCTAGTTCAAGCGTTTCACGTGCCGTGCAATGCGAGACGAATGTACGCCTTCGATTCGCTCACTCGTTGCTTCCGCGGTTCCACCTTCCGATCGAACAAACACCTCTTTTTTTCTTTCTTTCTTTTTCTTTTTTATTTTTTTGAGCTGAACAAACGCCTCCTAACCAGCCGCGTCGAAGCGTCCCCGGTGGTCGAGCGGGTGGCACACTGGGCTCCTCGGCAAAGGAAAATTCCTACGGGCCTCACACCGATTCTCGTCCGCACTTCGGTGCAAGGCGAAGAGGCCGCACCTCAGCCTGCTTTACATCCTCGCACGGCACGGCCCACGTGTTCAAACCAACGAGGCCTGCACCGAGGCCCAGCGCCATTACTTAGTGGCGCCGACGGAGCACGCGCTGCCGACAACGGTGCGGACGATAACCACCGCACCTGTTAGGCTGTTCAGTCTCTATTTGAAATGTTCATACATTGCCTAAAAACAGTGTTGCATAAAAACAGCCTCTAGATGATTTGCTCATAGAAGAATGATGGTCAAGATAACTTTAGATGTATTCTCAAATATCATAGTAAGTTAGAACATAAAAGAAATCAACCCAAAAACTCTAAGATCAAGAAATCACTTGAAGGATCAAAAATATGCAAAAATCGAGTTTCTTGATGAACTTACTACCAAACTGTCTAGATGGATGGAAATTAATTTTCTGATATTATCTCTATCTCTTATACGTCTTAAGCACAACAAAATCAAAAGGAGAGAAGAGAATATATCAAAACCAACCAAAACATGAGCATGTTAGTCAAATCAAGAGATAGTCATAGAGATGATCGAATATTGATTCTATTGCTATTTGATGATATTCAAATCACATAATACAACACAAGAAAATCTACGTCCTCACGTCCTTTGCAAATAGCTACTAGTACTGCTAACTGGGCTGAGTTATTTTAGGCTTTATGTTTATGGATTTTGTTTTTTACTATAGTAACTAGTTTTCAAACGGTGCGTCTTTTCAAAACGGGTCTACAAGTCGACAAAACGGGTCTACAAATCGATTGTAGTAGACATTATATTGACTTTAGCTATACATGTCAAAATCATATGTGACTGTCTCTCTCTTTATACTCTCTCACGAATAGACATAATTTAAAAATTATAACAAAAAAAACTGTAAGGTATAGAAAAAAAACCCAGCTGGAATCCCAGATGGACCGCCGCCGCGCGATGCCACCTTTGCTCGGCGTACGGCGTCAGATGCCGAGTCCAAATCGGCTTCGTTTTTCGCGTGTATGTGGACGAATCGAGTGGTAGCGTAAGCGTTGTGCTTCGCTCGATGATGGCATCGATTAATGCATGGCCGCTGATTAAAATACGCCTGCCTACAAGCAAACGAACGCTAGTTGACAACGGGGAGGGGTTTATTTGCTGGATCAATCTGGGAAATACAGTAACCTGCTGTCTTTCACTTGTCAATCACGACGCGATCGAGTACCAAATCATGTGAAAAGTCGCCGGAACATAGCCGCGAGAGACAGAGATAACACGTAATTACCACAAATTGATCTCGTGACAGCATCCAACTAGCTAGATGCGTGCTACAAGTAGCTCAACTTCTGGTCGCGGGCGACGGGCGTCCGATTCTGGCGTTTTTTGACTGTTTGAATTTTTTGTTTTTTTGTGTATTTTTTTTGTTTTTTTGTGTTTTATTTTTTCCTTGTATTCTTTTGTATTGTCTGTGATAGGTTAACATATCGTTTCTATTTTTAAATTTTTTTAAATTTAATTATGCTAAATAAATCAACTTAATTATAGTAAAAAAATTAGTTAATTACAATAAAAATTCAGACTAAAGTCCTGAGTTATGGCTGTTTCGAATACTAACTCTCTCACCATCGCAAAACTCACGAGATCCCGCCACGCCATGACAGACGTCAGCGGCGAGTGGTAAGTGCTGCTGCACCGGGCCGGCCTCTATATGACCCGATCGCACAGAACTCACAGCCAGCCCGGAGAGAAGAAAGCACTGCGTTGCTACGCGCGCGCTAGCTACTACTACCGCGTAGCGTGGTGTCATGGAGGAGGAGGCGGCCGCGGCGGCGCCGCTTCTGCAGTCGCGCGGGGAAGGGGCGGCGAGGAGGTGCCCCGGCGCGAGGGTGGCGGGGGAGTGGTGGGTGGAGTCGAAGAAGCTGTGGCGCATCGTGGGGCCGGCCATCTTCCAGCGGATCGCGCTGTACGGGATCAATGTTGTCTCTCAGGCCTTCATCGGCCACATCGGCGACCTCGAGCTCGCCGCCTTCTCCATCGCCTCCACCGTCGTCGCCGGCTTTAACTTCGGGTTCTTGGTACACACAACCCCCCTTCTCTACGTACGTCTCTGGATTATGCATATATGTGTTGCTTGCTTTGCCTATACTACAGCAGTAAGGCGATCTTTTTTGAGGGGACAGTAAGGCAATTGATCGATCTGGCTGTTTAATTTAGTGGCAAATGTTCGTATTACAGTGGACTTGTATAAACTTGAGTTGAATCAGTAGATAGATGCAATACCACCGATTCATTCCGGCCAAAAAGAAAAAGAGAAAAAACACCGAATCATATCAGACAGCAAGCTGGCCTAACATTTGATTAGCGTACGAACCATATACTAATGTGCAGTTTGTAATCTGAATGATACGCAGTTTGCAAGAAATGGCTCAGCAATTTGTTGTTCGAACTAGTAGTACACTTTACACCGCAAAGTAAATGTTAGTATGGTGGGTTTTTATGCCCCGCTCATTTTGACTTAAAACTAGATTCTGTTTATGCTTTCTGTTTTTTTTCACTATTCAGTAATTTCGTCTTTTTCGAGATTTTTTTTAGATTTTTTGGGTTTTTTACTTTTTCTTTTTTTTCTTGTATTCCTTTGCATTTTCCGTGATGCGTTAACATGTTTTTTCTATTTTTAAATTTAATTATACCAAATAAGACAACTCAGCTACAGTAAAAAAATAAACCAGCTACAGTAAAAAATCGTAAGCCATCGCTATTCCGAACGCCCTCTAAGTTGTGGCTTATAATTTTTGGCTTAAATTTTTTATTTTTGACTATTCATAAGAGAGAATACTGAGATAGACACTCACATGTGATTTTAGCTAATATAGATGAATTTGATACAATATATATTACAATCAACTTATCCCTATCTTAAAAAGGCACAACGTTTAAAAACTAGTTCCTATAACATAAACAAAAAAAACCCAAAAAGAATCCAGCCATTACCACCAAAATGCAACTGTAGTAGTATTAATTTCGATATGGACTGTTGACTAGCTAAATAGTACCATCACCCAAGCAGTTATCTTCTTCCTTACGCGCGTGCACGGAGCATGCGGTTGTTGGGTCGAAGGTTGTCAGGTTCCCCATTTATGATAAGAGCACGACCCGTGTTTATTTGGCCGGCCGTTGCCGCTGCCGCTGTCACTGCTGAAAATTATGGTTTGTTCATTGCTAATTGTGACAGTGCCTGCGTCAGCAGCAGTAGCTTTCAGCATTTGATTTTGCAACGTGTACTTGATGCATGAATCTTCTTACGAGAGACAGTAGGAGACTTCATGC
Organism: Melocanna baccifera; assembly: GCA_036346265.1. Lineage (NCBI taxonomy): Eukaryota > Viridiplantae > Streptophyta > Magnoliopsida > Poales > Poaceae > Melocanna > Melocanna baccifera. Next base: position 3,278,764 of record CM070698.1, on the reverse strand, counting down.
AATACTGATCTTGGTGTTGCATTTTATGTGGACGGTGGCTGTCTGCAGCGGCCGGCGAAGACAAGTCGAGAATCTTTTCGTATGTGCAGCGGACGGTTCAGGGAAGTCACCCGAGATGGAGAGAGTGCTCTACTTGATGCCAAACCATTCAAATCAGAGGAGCCAAGGCCAAGCCACGCTCTTAATATTTTATAAGCCAGAAGAATCGTGTGCTGATTGCATACACACGCGGCTGGATCGGTGCTCGCTCGATCCCTGTCGTCTTCTGCAGTTTTTGTTCTTACTCCATTCATGCTTGTCCCCATTATGCACCGCCGCTGACGCCGTCGCGCACAGCACCTGCAACCAATCTAGGATCACCTAGAGTGCGGTCACGCCCTGTATTAAAGTATAATCTTGTTTCGTACCGAGTTCGTATACATGTATACGTTCTTACCGCGTATATGTATACAAATTGAGTTTGTGTTTTAGTTCGTAGCCACGTCGGTTTCTAAGTCTAAGTCCGTGTTGGTTTTTTGGTGTAATGGGTATATAAGCAAGGGAAGAGTTAAAGTAAGGGGGAGAAAGAAGCAATAAGAAGAACGTGGGCATGCAATGTAAGATGAGAAGCCAAGTTATCAGCAGAAAGAAATAAAGAGAAGAGAGAGCAATGAGAAGAGATCGGAAGTGATCTGTGTCATGTTCTTCTTGGGAAAAGAGGGAGGAAGAAGTAAAAGGAAGGGCAGCGGAGTGCCGCAAGGAAATGCTAGGTTCATCACGGGAAGTCCAGGCAAAGCAGAGGTGCTGTTTTCTCAGCTTCTGTTGTCCATCACGTGAAGCAAGGAGGAAAACTACAGGAGGCAGTGCTGCTGGCCCTAGCGCCAGGTGGGATCAACGTGCTGTCTCGGCGCATTGATCAGGCGGGTCACCTCGGACAGTGAAGGGCAGACTGAGGGGGTGATCGGAATAGCTATGGTTTTGGGTTTTTACTGAAAAATACTGTAGCTGAGTTGGTTTATTGAGTATAATTAAATGTAAAAAAATATAAAAAAACAGAAAACAGAAAACAGAAAAAAAGTATAAGTAAATTTAAAAAAAAGGAAATTTTTTTACTGTAACAGGTACTGTAGCTACAGTACCTGTTACAGTGAGAAAACGCCCACCGAGCGGTCGCAGAAGCTGTTCTGATCGCTGGAAAGACCAGTGGCACGTCGCTGGAAAGATTCTGCCAGTTCGCCATGGCTCACGACACAACACAGATAGCTAGGAGTAGAACATTTCATCGCGGTTGATGCTACCAGCTACTAGTAAAACTTGTCCGTGATCACGGTGATAATTAACCGATGGCGTGATGTGAATTTTTGATGTGGTAGCTGGGCATGGCGAGCGCGCTGGAGACGCTGTGCGGGCAAGCGTACGGCGCCAAGAAGTACCACATGCTGGGCGTGTACCTGCAGCGCTCGTGGCTCGTGCTCCTCATCTTCGCCGCCGCGCTGACGCCGACGTACGTGCTCATGGAGGACCTGCTGCTGCTGATCGGGCAGTCCCCCGACCTGGCCCGCCTCGCCGGCCAGATGAGCGTCTGGCTGCTCCCGCAGCACTTCGCCATGGCGATGCTGCTCCCGCTCACGCGGTTCCTGCAGAGCCAGCTCAAGAACTGGGTGACCGCGGTCACCGCGGGCGTCGCGCTCGCCATCCACGTCGTCACCACCTACCTGCTCGTGCACCACTTCCAACTCGGCTTCATTGGGGCGGTCGTCGCCGCAGACGTCTCGTGGTGGCTCGTCGTGCTGGGCCAGCTGTTCTACGTCGTCGGCGGCGGGTGCCCGCTGTCGTGGAAGGGGTTCTCGACGGAAGCGTTCGCCGACTTCTGGGAGTTCATCAAGCTTTCCTCGGCCTCTGGAGTGATGCTTTGGTGCGCCAATTTGTATTTTCAGAGTGGTTAACTAGTGTACAATAACATATTCGTAACCATCTCATTGACATCTTTGGCTCTATCTGCAGCTTGGAGAACTGGTACTACAGGGTGCTGATGTTGCTTACAGGGTACCTGAAGAACGCTGAAATCGCTGTGGATGCGCTCTCCATATGGTAACTACCAGATAAACAAATTTGCCCTTTAAATCCCAGTCAATCTTCATCTCTAAGTGCAACGCGTTGGTTCTTGGTCCGAATGTAGCCTGACAATAAACGGATGGGAGATGATGATTCCTTTCGGGTTCTTGGCGGCAACTGGGTACGTAAGAGGGATCAGCACATGACTTGAACACAGACATATATGGCAAATTTGGTTGGCCTAGCTAGTAACAAATGGCAAATTTTGCAAATGGCAGCGTGCGGGTGGCCAATGAGCTCGGTGCAGGCAGTGGCAAAGGCGCGCGCTTCGCCATCATCGTGTCCATCACGACCTCCGTGGTGATCGGCCTCGTCTTCTGGTGCCTCATCCTCGCCTACAACGACCAGATCGCGCTCCTCTTCACGTCGAGCGAGGTCGTGCTCGACGCCGTCCACAACCTGTCCGTGCTGCTCGCCTTCACCGTCCTCCTCAACAGCGTGCAGCCCGTTCTTTCAGGTAACCTGAACCCTGTTCATACCCTGCACACGGAACATGCCAAGATGTGCATACGGCAAGACATGGGTAACCCTAAGCTGAGCTCTGCATTGGGATTGCTGTTGCTGCAGGGGTAGCTATTGGTTCAGGATGGCAAGCACTCGTCGCCTACGTGAACGTGGGAACCTACTACTTCGTCGGAATTCCCTTTGGTGTCATACTGGGTTGGCCGCTGCGTCTCGGAGTTGGGGTAATGCTCTAGACACAACACAGACAGCTAGCTAGTACTGCATAAGGAACTGCTTCTGCGCATTAGTATCATCAGATCGGTTCAATATACATGCCAAAGGTTGAATTGATCTTGATCGTTTAATCACGACTAAATTGCAGGGAATTTGGTCTGGGATGATTGGTGGAACCGCTGTTCAGACGCTGATATTGGTCTATCTCACTGTCAGATGTGATTGGGATGAAGAGGTGGAGGCCTCAATCTTCCCTGCTAGTACTAGTTTTTCTTGTCATAAAATGGGCCAGCACATTTTCGGTCCCCCCCCCCCCCCCGGGTATCATTTGTTCCTTGTAGATCTGAACTGATTTTTTGTGTGTTTGCAGGCGAAGAACGCCAGTACAAGAATGCAAGTATGGGCCAGCTCGGAATGAAGCCACTCAACAAATATTGGTGCGGTTCCTTAGAACATTGGAGCTTAGCAGAAAGGATAATCACTTATGGTTAAAACAAAAGAAAATGATCAGAACAAACCAAGTCCAACGAAACAATCCGGAAGAAATAGTGGGTGTGTTTGCAAACATCTTAAGCCCGAGCTACAATGGGTAGCAGACGGCCAGTTTCTCAAGATACTCGCTTATCAAGAAAACTTGGGGCCGTCAGAAGAGTGGAAGTTATTTCCACAGTACGATTATTCTGTTTGTTTGTAACCTTGCGACCTACATTTTTGCAAGAAAAACTTGCAGAGCGGCCATTAGCCCAGGAATATTATGATTTGGGTCCTCGTATCCTCTGTTTGTTGATCAAAGTTTATGCATATAGATTTTTCCGTCTGCATGTGGTCTTTAATCTGCTGAAGAACTCTGCATGATGAAATGAAGAATTGGACGCCGAAACCATGCACATGTAGAGCCCGATGCTGGAAACGACGAGTCACAGCCAAGGAGACAGGGTTGTAACCCTGCTTGCAAAGATAACAACCCCCTCCCGTCGTACAGAGGCGACTGCCATCATGAGAACTGCCAATACGCAGCAGAAAATTCAGCAAACATGCCAATGTTCGATCATCAGCTGCTGCCATTGTCATTTTCCTCTCCACACAATTTTGCTCTTTGTTCCTAGATCTTGCATCTGCACCGAAATAAAATTTGGCATCACTCATGCCCTCCCAACAGTGAACAGTATACCATCAATCAATTTGCTATCTTTTCGCGGCAGAAGTAATATCGATCCAAACATGGAGTTTGCTGGATCTGGCAAATAAGATGATATGTGTTGGGGATATTGAACAGATCAAGTTACACGATTGTAATGCTGTGAATAGAGGGGTATTTCAGTAATTTCACAATTGAAAAAGAAAAAAGGAAAAGATGGTGGGGCCCACCTGTTAGTGGGCTAGATTGGAAAGATAAGGAGGAGACCTAGTCTCTTCCCCGGCTCACTCCCGAGCGGCGCGGTTCTTGCGGCGGCATGGGCAATGCGCTCAGTCTCACAGGCGACGCACCCGATGGCAATGCGATCGGGCGACTTGCTCCACCCGTGCGGCAGTTCCTTCGTGCGGGCTTTTCTCTTGATCCGATTTCTATGGGAGCGGCGATGGCTCGTCCTCAGATATGGGGATGAGTGAGTTTGGCAGAGAGGTGAGGGGTGGTGGCGGCCCGGGAGTCTCGGCTCTGGCCGTTGGTGACCACTGCGCCAAGGGTTTCCCCTTCCTCTCTCTCGGCTATAAATCGGGGTTGGTCACTTCTCTTCTTTCAATCTTCTCTTTGTCTTCTTGATTTGCCTCTGGTTCGTGATGTTTTGGTGCTTTCTTGGCACTTTATCGCCGGTCTAGGCGGTCCCTGGTGCTTGACGGTGATGTGCTTGGCCGGTGTTTTCCATGTGCTTGTGCGGCGTCCCCTTACCTCGACTTTGCCGACTGGTGAGCATTCAACGGCGAAGGTGGGCTTTGTATATCCGATTACCCTGCTCCTCTCTCTCGCTGTGGCATAGAGGGGTGCTAGATTTTCTGGGACAGCGCCCTGTGGCGTACCTAGCTCTGAGATCTTCTCGGTGATTTCGAGTATCACCAACTTTGTGAGTATTCGGTTTGATTCTCTGCAGTTTGTGGCATGTTCATATATCTGTGATTGCAAAAAAATAGTGTGGGCTAATTTGCTCGATGATAAAAATGGTCATATACTAAGATTGGATGAATTCACCTTGAGCTCTAAATCTATGTTAGTTTTGTCATTAATCTCTCTGAATGATTAAAGCTTGGAGCTTCGTTCTTTAGTCTGTGACCTTGAAGTCCTTCAGTCGTGTAGTTTTCGGTATTTGCATGTCTGTAGATCACTTCAATTCATATTCTGATCACATGTCAATGAGTCAGTTCGGTTATACATAACTTGATAAGTTGAAATACTGTAATCTATGGAAAGATCAAGTTATATCTGCATATATTCTTGTCGGTATTAAGTAGTCACTTTGAATTCATGCTCTATTGGCCGAAAATATATTTTCTGAAGGTGTATGGAATTGATATTGATCGATTGTGATTTAGAGCTCAAAGTTTGAAATCTTCTTTAACATATTCAATTGGTGAAGAGTATAAAATCATAGTAGCGAAATATCCAAGATTTAGTCCTGTGTAACTCTACTTCTGAGAGTACTAAACATTAATCAATTAAAACTTATGCTTTATGCTAGTCTTAATTGATTCCGTGTTCTTTACATTGCCTTACATGTTTAGATTAGAAGTATCTTTGCTTCTTTTATTGGATATATGGTTTATTACAAATGATATAATAGAATTACATGATTATATGTAATTTACATCATTTGTATTTCTCTTAATATTTTCATTGAGTTTGTTTAATTATACTGAAATTATATCTGTATATATATATATATATATATATATATATATATATATATATATGCTCATACCGCATAAATTACAACATGTAACACGCAGCAGCAGTCTCATTTGAATTGTTCACTGCGCCTCACACATCGACAGGTCACGCTGCACGCGAACGATGTCCAGCGCTGCTTTCTCGTTGAGCTTGTTGCTCTGCTGATGCTCCATGTAGTCTCTGTACCTGATGCCCCTGAACTCCAGGCCCTGGCCGTCCCCCCGTGCCAGCTCCCGGACCGGCTCGACGACGGTGTCCAGGCACGGCCCGATCAAGCTGACGAACGACATCCTCGTCTGCTCGCCGCCGACCAACGCGCGGTGGAGCACGCCCTTGTACCTTCCATTGCTCACAATCTGCATGCACATGTACAGGGACAGCATGTATATTTATCATGTAAAGACAGTACAAGTAATATGAGTTTGTGAACTTGTTCTCAACCTTATACTTTACAAGAACACTGTGGATTGTTAAACTACCTCCAACTGATCGCCGGTGATGACGAAGAACGAGCCCGGAAGGGGCTTCGCGAGGAGCCACTGGCCATTGTGCATGACTTGGAGGCCGTCCACGCCATTCTGGAAGAGCAGAGTTAGAAGGCCGTGGTCAGAGTGAGCCGGCAATCCAATAGCCCCATCGACCGGACTACCAGCGTACCGCGGGTAATGATTCCCGACGAGGATCTGGAAGCAGGACTCAAGATTTAGGGCTTCAGCAATGCGACCGCCGTCGAGACCTAGGCTCTCAGAGATCGCCTCCGTGAGCTGCAGCATCAGGTCTCTCGTGCAAGTCGCGTACTCAGTAGCAATGTCCCTGACGATGACAGTATGACACATTCAGTCATTCACACGTATATTTTTTACACATTTGCACTAGTCGACGATGTCAAAGCAGGCATAGTGTTAGTAATTTGTGCTACCTCAGCTTTGCAGGCTTTGCAGGGCAGTAGAACTCAGGGTGCGCGAACATCTTCACGTAGTCCCTCCAGTACTTGGCGCTGTCCACGACAGAGTAGAAACCTGTTCCAATGCGGATAGGATCCATCGGGCCAGCGTCCATGTACTCTGCCTTCTCGTCCTTTGGTAAACTGAACAGTTCCTTACACGCATCCATCACTGCTGCTTGGAGAGCGTCGAACACCCCATGGTTAATCACCTTCATGCAATCACGCCAGATTCAGCGATGCCTATCAATTGCCCCATCGACGAATTGGTGCATACGAGTGTCTCGCACGTCCCATGAAGAACACTGTGTGAGTGCTGAGAAACAAGAGTCATATGTTTGTGTTTCAATCGTACCATGAAGAAGCCCCAGTCCTCGCATGCCCGGCCGAGGTCCCGGATAGCCTGCGACCGTTCATCGGCTGCGCCGTTGACGAGGACGTCGAGGTCGACGACGGGGATGCCGTCCCCACCGCATGCTCCGGTACAATCACCGTGACGCGGAGGTGGTGCCGCCATGATTGTACAGTGGAGGGAAAGGAGATGGTTTCAGATGGAGCAGAGTTTCAGATGGAGCAGAGGAGAGGAGTGTGATGTATAATTGTTGCGTGAGGTGCACGTGGTTGACTAGTTGCCGACTTGCCGTGGCTTGTTCAGACAATCGTACACGGTGCAGCGTTGGACATGATAAGGCCGGGCCACATGGTTTTGCTGGCGTGATGCTTTTCTGAAGATATTTTTAGACGAGGGAATTTACTATATACTCTCCTTTAGCTGGGTATGCCCTCTTTGCCTCTTTCTCGATGTAATTGATTATTTAAATTACTTTGTCCCTCTTTAGGTCCCATCAAACAGCTTCAGTTTCCAATTTTTTTTATAGCTTTTAGCTTATTTAAAACATAAACCATTTGAAAGACATCGACTTTTAATTATAGCTTATTTTGGATTTTTTAGACTTTTTTGCCTTTTTTTTGGTTTATTTCTTTGCATTATTCATGATGATATAACGGTTTCTCTCATTTTTTTCTCAGCCTTTTTCTATTTTTCCTATTTTTCTCAAAAAACTAACAGCAGTCATAGTGCAATTTCCGCTAAAAACCAAAAGTTATAGCCAAAAGCTAGTTGATGAGATCCTTAAGGATACGCTACTATTAGGATTGAATTGACCATATTACTCCTCTCCTTTTTCCTCCCAATCCTCCTCTCCCTTACCTCACCGGTTGTGGCAGCCATCACCACCCGCCTCTCTTAGCTCCTACACGTGCTTCCTCCCTCTCCTCCCCCACCATTGAAACAACCTCCAGAGTTCAAAAGCGAATTATAGTTTTGATTGACTTTTTGGTTCTTTTCCCTTGTCCTCCCTGTACTGTCACCCCACCCCCCTTTTTCCCATCTACCTGTGCGCACCCCCTACCAGCCAGCCCCTGCCCATGCCGCTCCCATGCTCTGCCTCCCTATGCTGTGTCTCGTCGACGTCCCTCACCGCCCATGCCGCGCCGAGCTCCACCGACGTCAGCCATGGCTCCTCTCTTCTCTCCTCAGGCTACAAAGCCACTCCCGAGCTGCTGCTTCGATGCTACCCTTGCGCCCTCCCCTTTTCACCCCCTCCCGTTCTCCCTTGCCCCGTGCGCACCCCCGCCGCCGCCGTTGCTCCCAGCCGCTCCGGCGATGTCCCTCCTCTCCACCGCGTCACGGCGCACCTCCTCCTCCTAGGCACCTCCCCTGGCAACCGATTTGGTTTTCTCGAAGCGAGGCCCGCCGCCGACCGTTTTGCCCCAAATCCAACCGCCGGCACTCCCCCCTCGGCCATCTCCACGAGGCGCTTCGGCTCAATTCCTTTCGGTGGAAGCACCTCAAAGGCGCCCTCAAGCTTCCCCAATCGCCGCTTTGCCCCCTCGACGCCCGAGTATCTCTCTTCGCGTGGACCTCCTCGCCGCCGCCCCGGGCTCACACCGCCGGGCTGCCTCGGCGTCCCCCCGCCGGTTGCAGGGTAAGGTTCCTGGTACCTCTCTCCTACTTGGGCTCCTCCTCCTTTCCCTCTTTCTCCGCCAGCGCCGCTACTCCACATCGGCCCACCACCGGTTGCCTGAACCGCCGCCCATTGGTACCCACCGTCGCTCCAACCGGTGCACCGCCTCCCCTCAGGTTCACTGCCCTTCCCTGATTTCAATTTTGCTGCGGCCTCCCCCTCGCCGACCTCCCCACGCTGGCGACAAAGTCCCCTGCCCAGGTGCCGGCCACTTCCTTTGCTCAGTCTGGACTCAACTCGGCCAAGCCCCTCTCTTCCCCTTTCCTGTTACTGCCCAACTCCCTTTTCTCTTCATGACCGGCAGGGCCCTCTCGGCTAAATGGCGATGTATTGGTCCAAGCCTTGCTTGCAGATCTCCACATCTTTTGCTAAGGGATGAATTCATGTCCATGTGGGTATATAAGTGTATGTTCAGCCCTTCAAAAGAATGTGGATGATTATGCACAAATGCAGGGATAGGAAAGTACTTGTTGATCTGTATTAAACAAGATTGATGCAGATTCCTATCAATAAAGATTATTGATCTAGCCTTTCCAAATCATGGCCGAAGCACTTTTCGATAGTCACTATTCTTTGAACCCTTAAAACAAAATCGTACCCCCTTTTTATCATCTTGAGACCACCTAAACCCTAATCACCTGATCCTGTTTTCTGTTTTTTTCTTTTGGTTATTTATTTGCATTTTATTCCTTTTAATAGTTGTTATTTTATGTTTCCTAGCTTGTATAGATGCAAGCCCGGATTGATTTTTGTTTTCGGTGTGTTTGCGTTAGTTTATGAGGTTTCCGAGGCGACTGTCCAAGATTCTGAGCAGGTTTCCGAGGTGACTGTTCAGGACCCCGAGCCAACTCAAACAATTTACGAGATCATGGAAGTTTCGGATACGCAAGGCAAGTTACAATTCCTTGACCATGTTGAAATCCCATTTAAACTATGTATTTATGATATTTGCATTATTGTTAGTTGTGAAATGTTAGTTTGCATAAAATAAAATGTTTAGAATGACATGGTATTTAGATATTTCCTACCACTGACAAATGCCCTGTTAAATTGATGCCATACCTTGATAGCCCTAGAGATAATTGTATAATTATAGAAATAATTGTAGACTATATACTTTTTGTGCAAATTCTTTACACTACTAAGGTTGTGGCCGTGGGCCGGTAGATTTGGAAAACCCAAGCTAGGGTAGGGTGGTATGGGACACCGTACCCTAGAATGGTTGTACTGGCATGTGCAGTTTAGGGTAAGAGTGTGTGGGAAACCCCGAGACGGTCTGCGCCCACTGCTTTACCATGAGTTTGTGCAGTGTAGGGTAAGGGTGTTGTAGGACATCGCGAGACGGTCTTCGCCCACCGCTTTACCTGAAGTTGGAGCTTGCGGACCTCGAGAAAATGCAAGGACTAGACCCTTATGCCGAGCAAATGACATAGTGACCGCTCGACCACAGATGTTGATTTGTCAACCCTGGTTTAGTACCTGCTCAACTCAGGCAGAGTGCGACTTGAGAGTCAGTGCGGGTTGCGGACCCCGGGCCAAGAGTTGAGCAGTGAAACGACCCGGTTCCTTAACTCAGTCATGAGGGTTAAGGTTGCGTGTGGGTAAAGTTGGGCAACTCTGCAGAGTCAATTAAATGGTATTCGAATATGCCGTGCTCCCGGTTAATGGAGCTGTGTCACTTGGGTGATTCCAGTTGCGAAGTTTAAGTAGTTTTTACCAGTGTTTTAACCGGACTAGTTGGTTAATTAACTTTTTGTGAAAACCCCCTAATCTTAAGGAGTAGTTGTCGTTGCTCGAATTTTTAAAACTGTTTATAAATAAAACTGCATCCACATAAATTAATAAACTAGTATACTCCTTTCCTTTGGAATTCCATGCATGCAGTAAATTAAGATCTACCATTGTGACTTGCTGAGTACGGTTGATTGTACTCAAACTTGCTATATTACCACCCCTTCAGATACCAGAAGAAGCAAGCGCATTCAAGTGTTCGTGTTAGGGTTGCGATCGCACCCAGGTGTTCCTGTGGGTGTTCTCTTCGGTTCTTCTGATTGTAAGTTATACTTTGGGCTCGGACGCCCATAGAACTGATAACTGACCATTAAGTCTTAATTTTTTTGTCAAGCTAATACATTTTAAATGCTCGTAAGCAGGCTCGATGCACCTTCTGTCCGCAGCAGAACTCCTGGGCTGTTGCGGGACGTACGGCGCTCCTGTTCTCGAAAACGGGGGTGTTACAACCATATTCCCTCTTATTTGACCACCTTGACGTGCTCCTCACGCCCATCAACAACCACAAGCTTGCCGGCAACTCAAACGATAGTAATCCAGTGCCCACGGCTCTGCTCATGGGCTTCCCCAGCGAAGCCGCACGCCACCACAGTGGTCAAGTCACTAAAGTGGAGGGTGGTGTCTCCAGAGATATCGGTGTCGTCTGAATCATCCAACGGGTTCTCACCAGAGTTGTCGCTCCCTACGGCAAATGGGAAGGGGGAGGAGGGCGGACGAGGGGCGCGTGGACAGCACCGGCAGCAGCGACCACACGTAGGGAGCTAGCACAAGCGATACGGCGCCTTGCGAGGTGTACGAGAGTGTGGAGACCGCAAAGTTGGAACATGCCGTTGAGATGGAGCAGTAGCGTGTGCAGTTCTTCCTCAACACGCTTATGGAGCTCTTGCAGGCCAAGTATCACGCCTCTCCAACAGTCCCGCTGCTACTACTACCACAGAGAGGCAAGAGAGGAGAGAAAGGAAGACATGAAGAGATGGTAAAATCGTCCATAGTGGCATATCAAGTTGTTCAACCAGAAGAGAGTAAATTATCAACATATTATATTATCAAAACAAAGGCAAATGGAGCCATCACGTTCGCTTTTAAGAGGTAAAAATTCCCACATTAATTGAAAAAAAGAGAAAGATCCACACTGTTGAATGTGGTGGGTCAAGATTATAACAGTCTAAATTAAAAGAAAGAGTTCATATCAAGTACAATACAACAATAACTAAAATTTAGAATAATAAATTAAAAATAGCAATTTGATTTCCAAATGAATTCCAAATAAGCAAAAAACCTAAATAAAATAATTCAAAATAAAAATCAAACAAAAATTAACAATTGTATTTGTATATGAATTCTAATAAAACAAATAAAAATCAGAATAAAAATAAAATAAAATAACTAATTCGATTTTGATAAGAATTCCAAAGTAAAATCTCAAGATAACTATAAATTGAAATAAAAATTAAACAATTATCAATTGAATTTGTATATAAATTCCAACCAATAATTGAAATCTAAAATAGAAAACATTTGTAATTTAATTTTCATACAATTTTGAAGTAAATCCTTAAATAACAAAATTTTAGGATAAATAAATTTAATAAAATTAGCAATTTGGTTAAAAATTAGTAATTGGATTTGCATGTGAATTCCAACAAAAAAATGGAAATCTGGAATAGAAACAAATTGTAATTTAATTTCCACACAATTTTGAAGTAAAATCTTTTAATAACTAAAATATAGAATAAATTAAATAAAGTTAGAAATTTGGTTTCCCCACGAATTTCTAAGTAAAATCGCGAAATAAGTATTATTTAGAATGAAAATTAAACAAATATTGAAATTCAGAAGAAAAAATATAATTAGCAATTTGATTTTGTACGAATCCCAATGTAAAATCCCTAAATAACTATAATTTTGAATAAAAATTAAAAATAGTAATTGAATTTGTATACAAATTGTAATAAAAAATAATTGAAATTTGAAGTGGAAATATAAAAGAAAATTTAAATTTGATTTCCATAAAATTGCAAAGTTAAATCTCAAAATAATTAGAGTTCAAATTAAATTAATAAAATTAGCAATTTGATTTCTATACAACCTTTAATGAAAAACAAATAAAACTTTCAATAAAAATAAAAGTTATAACAAGAATAGCATGAATAGTATCGGAGGAGACCACGAAAAAGTGCATCGGTGTCGATTTGTCTAACAAGAAGACATTAGCCCACCAAGAAGCGAAGAGCCAAGGCGATTGCAGGGGAGATAAGGACATTGTCGTGCTACCCATCTAAGTTGTTCGACAAGGAAAACATCGTGCTACTCACCGAAGTCGTTGAATAGAAAGGCTAGAGTGAAAGGAGCCAATGGCCACGACGATGAGTGGTCAGTGTTAGCATTGTTAAAGAAGTCAGTGTCTAAATAAGATCGATAATGAAGAAGCTTCGGTAGAAAGGAGATGAAGTTTTTCTGTTAAAGATGATCTATAATGATATGGGGCCATCAGGTAGCTAAAAGCATGCCATCATTGGTGAGGGAGACGACATCACGGACAATGACGAGAGGATTATCTATATCGTTAGATAGCAACTAAAGTAGACATGCTAGCATTAATGAGGATGTGAAGTCACTATAGTTAGTGAGGAAACCATAACATTGAGATGGCAATTGAGCACTATAACATCATGCATGCATATGTAAAAATAAAAGTATGGGTGTACAAAAGCAGAAATAGAGTAGCTATAGGGAATATGCTTAGAGCTACTTGAGAGAGCGTGACAGGTGTCCTTGATAGGGATCAACGATAGTTGCATGTGTATAAATGTTTGATGTTGCAACGGTTAGCATTAAACAACTAGAGAAAAGTAGAAGACAAATATAAGATGGAGTATTGTGTTGGAATGGGTAACATCAAATAGATTGTATTAGAATGGGTAACAACTAAGTGGGATCTATCAAGAATTTGGCATACACAGCAAATAGATTATATTGGAATGGGTAACAGCTAAGTGGGATCTATCAAGAATTTGGTATACTGTTGGAGGTTGAAGTAGAAAAATTATAGTTGCGAGAAATGATAGAAGACACACGGTTCGGTAAGGTAGACAGCGTATGCCTATGGTGCATTGGTATATGCATGAACAATATACTTTAATACCATGTGAATTAATAAGATAATTTGTTGCACATATAATCAATGTATTACTTTGGGATTAAATAGAGGTATATATGCAAACATACATTTTTGAAAAATAGTAACTAATGGAGGAAGAATAGGAGCATGCAGCTACATGATCCATGCATAATGGAGAGTGCTTACGTTTTTAAGAACCTCAACAACTTAGTATGCTCAATGATTTTTTTCATCAAGCTCATACTTCAATTACATTCCTCAAGTTATATTTTCTTTTAAACTTCTATTGTCATTTCCAATATTTATGATATCTTAAATTCTAGATAATCTATGAGATACGTAAACATATTCTTAAACATCCAATGTCATTTGATACTAAAAAACTTAGAAACAAATCTAACCACGTAAATACGTGGGCCACCCTGCTAGTTACGGTGAAGAAGGGTATATGCTAGATTGCCAACTAAAGAGAGGGTATACAATCAATTCCCTCTTTTGGGTGTGGTGTATGTTCTAAATTGTCATAAAATTAGTTTATTTTCTTCTACCACGAGCGTTGAAGTGCAGAGCATGAAAAGAGCGTGGCTTTTCTAAGTATGAGTCTACCTACATCATTTAATTGTTTATATATTTGTGCTTTACCAAAAATTAAAAAAATTCCTACATAGTGTACTACTTAAGATATGGATACTCTTAAAATTTTATGGCCATATGTAATACCATTTGGAAGAAACAAAATAGAGAAGGTACTAGATGGCATGTTCATATTGGATTTTACTGATGTCTTTTGGTTTTAGCTTATGAATAGTAATAACTTATAGGGAGCCATATGAAGAGAGAGGAACTCGTGTGAGATTTTGGCCGATATAAATGAAGGCACTACAGTGTGTACTACAGTCGATTAGTAGACTTTATCTTAAAAAGACACACTGTTTGAAAGCTAAGTACTATAGAAAAGTCATTTACTGTAAAAAAAAGCAGCTTGTAGAATATATTTCACATATATTTGACCGCATGTTTCTTTTGTATGCACCACACACTAGTGAGTTTGGTACTGAATTTTTGTGCATACCATTGTACCATGATATACTACTTTCATGAATTTTTTCAGATTTTTTTGCTATATTTGTAACTGCACAAAATTATGTCCAAACTTAATGGGTGTAGATACACCTTACCAAAAGAAAATTCCATAACGAAGGCCGTCAACACTCAAGCCAAAAAAGTTGTGCCTCCTTTTTAGAGCACTATATTTTTTAGAGAACTATATGTATTTTTACTCCTAGAGATATAACATGCTTGCTTGTGTCAAATCTTGTACCCATATGCGGCATGCCAGGCGAGTCAGCCTTATCCACCTGCCTGTTTACCCGTTGGAAGAACACCCACCTCTTATAGCAAACATCAACTTTCCTTTTCCCTTCTCCAACTTTCAACTACAATTCAAAAAAATCAACTAGAATCAAAACAACTTTCAACTCAAATTGGGCGACTTTCAACTCGGATGAATAAACTTTCAACTTGACTAGAACAACTTTTGGCTTAAATCGGACAACTTTGAACTCAAATTTGATAGGCTTCAACTTGAATCAAACAAACTTCAACTCGAATCTAAAACAAAACCTGAACTTTCAATTGAATTTGGGGGCATGTGAACTTTTAAGTCGGGTTTGAGATAAGAAAACACTCCTACCAAGGTCATTGATGGTGGTTCCATCGTAGAGCAATGCTACAACACCTCTTCATCGGCAAGTCACGTCAAATTTTGCTAGCAATGGCAATATCTAAGTGGACTTAGGTTTTGGTAGTGTGACTCGATGGAGGCATCAGCGGTGGTTATGCAAGCAGAGAAAGGGATAAGGTGGTGGTGGTGATTGAGCTCTACTGTTGGTACGGCTTTGGGGGAAGAGCGGAGTAAGCAATGGAGTTGGGAAAGCAAAAGGAAGAAGAAAGTGTCGAGGAAGGGGGAAGGATCGACTAGTCTTGTTTGGGAGGCCCATTCTAGATCGGGATCCACATGGATGGGTCGGGAATTTAATTTTTTTTCAGCTAGGATCCAATGGATGGGCCGAGAATTTGAACACAAATTTTCAACCCATCCACATAGATCCCAGCCACGAATGGACCTCCCAAACAAGCCCTAAAGGGGAATGTGACTATGGGGCCTACAGGAGAGGCCAAATCATCCATTGCATTGAGCATGCGTAGGTTAGTATTTTCGTAGTTGGTAATATGCCAAACACTTGGCGTGCAAAAAAAGTCTAACAACATGGCAGATGTGGTAGATTTTCATAAAATTGTATCTCGAGTTATGTTTACCGGTACCTATGTAAAAATAGTATTTATTTTATTTTCCTTTGTATACATAATACAATCTCAAAATGTACTAAAACTATGCTACCAACAAATTAAATTATATCCCAAAATTACAAGAAAATTTTAACATGTTGAAGTTGATCTGAATTCGTATTGTGTACGTGTAGAACACTACATTGCCTCATGTCAGACGTGGCATGATAGGTGTTAAGGTCATGCGCAAGTTGTATCAGACGTAGTGTCAATCTGTAACAACCGACTCTGATTTAGTTCCCTCTCCTTATGGGATTCATTTCCCTCGCCCTATATATGTGCCCCAGTAGTTCATAGAAAAAGTAATTGCTCTATTGTAATCTCTTCTTATTATAGTAATTTGCCTTCGTGCGTCTGTGATTTTTTTTTGTAAAGTTTTTTCATGCTAAATTCGTGTCTCCTATTCTTTTGATTTTCTATTTCTGTTATACATTTTATAACAAGTGGTATCAAAGCTCTAGGTTTTAAACCCTAATTGCTACCCCAAGAAGGAGGTGACTCGCACGACACGGCATCTGGTGGTATCCAGTAGGCAGCAAGAAATCTCGCCAACACCCGCGCTCGAGGCCATGAGGAACTGTGATTCCCAAAGTCGAAGCGAAAGAAATAAATCTTAAACTACGCGGCACCAAGGGGAGCAAGGCAGTCATCGCTTGTCTTCTGGAAGGACATGCTACGGCGTCAGAATTTTCTTCACCCTATTCCGGTGGGTTGATGACATCTACTGCTGTATAGATTAGGAGCTACGCGGACGAGGCATCTGTACAACAATGAAGAGACAATAGAAATTACATGCACATATCTTTCTATTCATTGCTTGTTCAAGATTTTGATTCAGCGAAAATTCAAGTCAGCAAAATCAGACGGTAAGATATTCATCCGAAGTCGAGCCATATCTGTCAAGTCGGCTACTCGATGTATTTCTCTATAGTTGTCGAGTTCGAAGTGGAGAAAATCGCATCCGCATCCACAAGACTCTCATCTTGTTAAGGTTTTGTGTGTGTTCTTTTGGGTTGAGACTTATGACTGTAGTTTTTGAATTTTTACCTATTCATGAGAAACAATACGCACAGAGAAATAGTTACATGCAATTTTGACCGGTACAGCTGAACTCGGTACAGTTTGTACTACAATACCTGTAGACCTTACCTTAAAAAATGCACTATTTAACGGCGAATTACTATAGAAATAGAAGCCAAAGACTAAGGATAAGCTCAAAAAAACTAAGCCTTTATTCTAAAGAAGCCAACTCGGATTCAGCTCCAAACTGCTTCAGCTTCTAGCTTCTTAATTTCGTTTTTTAGCTTTTTCTTTTTTTTCCTTTATCCTTCGTATTGTCTGTGATGATATAACTTTTTTATTTTTTTTTAATTTGTTAAATGAAATTACTCAAAAGAAGCTAACAATCATTATAGTGTATTTTTAGCTATTATAGTAAAATAAAGTTATAAACCAGGTTGAGCAGGATCGTCACGGAATCAATCAAATTAGCAGTGCATCCAAAGCCAACGAATATAAAGGTCACATAAAAAAAGGTGACTCTGAACATCGCGAAAAGGCATCAGGTTGTCGTCGAGAGCAATAAAAAAGAAAAAGGTTGCAGCACCAAATCCCAAGGAGTGAAGCCTTAGGGGGTGATCGGAACAGCGATGGCTTTTGGCTTTTGCTGAAAAAACACTGTAGCTGGCTGAAAAAACACTATAGCTGAGTTGTATGTTAGGCATAATTAAATTTTAAAAAAATGTAAAAATAAAAACGGCTCACTAGTCTAGTGCGGACAATGCAAAGGAATATGAGAAAAAAAACGGAACGCAAAAAAACCAAAAAACAAAAAAAAATTCACTACGTGACAAAAGTGCTACAGTATTTTCGTCGCTAAATAGTGAAAAAAACTCCAAACTGATCACCCCCTTAGTTACTTCGTGATTTATCCGTAGGAGCAAGCATGCAATCATCTACACGTCCACACGCATCATAACCGCCAACGTTCTTTTTGCTTGGTGCACCCTGCAAGTGTACTAGGAGATTTTTAGCATTCTTAGCTCGGTGATTTTGATTCATCTTGACTCTGTTCCATGACTCGACTTCATATTGAGTATCAATCCGCACTTTACCTCGACGATTATTCCAATGCCAGATCCACCAACAACAATTGGTGATTTCATCGATGATCCATCACCTTTTGCGGGTTACTACGGCAAGATCTGCAGATGATGAGTCTAAGGTGGAGTTGCAGGTATTCAACATAATAAGTTAATTTGAGACATGCTTGATTAAGAAGAGTTTTAAAAAAACAATGTCAGTTGTGAGGACTACTGAATTTGGCGTTTTATTGACCGTTTGATGACACCTCTGATGGTAGTCAGTATGATACTCTCGGGAGTTTTGCTATTTGAAGGTGAAGTTTTTGCTCCAATTTCAATTTAAGATGAAAGATTTAAATATAAAAAGGAGTTTATTTTCGCATGAATACTATAACATTTTTTAATTATCGCAGCTCGATATGAGAGGTTTACTGCAATTTATACTCTGTTGAAGATAAGCTTTTTAAAACACAACATTTGCTGTGGAATATAAGCCCCGTGAGGTTTTATTACTCCATTTCCTTCCTATCAAAGAATGGGAAACTTTAGCACGACGCGAAGAAGAGTCACGGTCTCAAATCCGCTCAAGAATCTTATAGAATGATGCATTGATGCCCCCGTCTTAGACGCGGGGATTTCACAAGAAATAATTCAATTAAATCTCGTGTTGACCCCTCCGTCGGACAAAGGCGACTGCCATCGCCGCCGGAGTGAGCGTGAGCCGCGGCGCGGCGGCAGGCCATGGTAGAGTGGAGTGGGTGCACGCCCATTAGACGGACAGATAGACGTGGACCGGCCATCCATGCACGTAGGCTGTCCATCGCCCATCGAGATGTCGCCGAACTAGGGGTAGCCCATTACCGTTTCATGTAGGTAGAATGGAACCTACCCTGCAAACCACAAACAGAAGACGAACGAAACGCGAGTTCTTCAACAGGACGAGAACTGCCAAGGGCCCAAGGCGCAGCCGTCTAGTTGCCTTGGGGAAAAAAAGCGCAGGAGAAACATCAGCAAACATGTCAGTGTGACCGTGTTCGATCATTAGTGGTGACTGGTGACCTTACTAATCAAGCTGCTGCTAGTATCATTTTGTCCGCCACTCTCTGTGGCTCTTTGCTGCACTCACGCCTGCATTGTCATTATTCATGTCCTCACAACAGCAAACAGTACAATAGATCATCAATGAACTACTAATCTTTTTAGCAGCAGAACTAGTATCGATCCGAGCTTGGAGTTTGCTGAATTTGGCATACATGGCATGAGCTGGTTCTTCGCACACAAACATCCGGCACATCAACTTGTACGATTGTAACCTGCAGAAGCAGCCTCAAGTTGAAATGTTCAGTGCGCCCTCAGATGTCGATGTCACGCTGAACGCGAACAATGTCCAGAGCTGCTTTCTCGTTGAGCGAGCTGCTCTGCTGATGCTCCATGTAGTCTCTGTACTTGATGCCCCGGAACTCCAGGCCCCGGCCGTCCCATGCCAGCTCCGGGACCGGCTCGACGACGGCGTCCAGGCACGGCCCGATCAGGCTCACGAAAGACATCCTCGTCTGCTCGCAGCCGACCACCGCGCGGTGGAGCACGCCCTTGTACCTTCCATTGCTCACTATCTGAATGCACAGATATACACGTATATGAGTTAATGAAGCAGGAGGTTCTTTTTTGGCATTTTTCATATCATCTTGGTAAGAAAAAGGAAAGACGCACTACCCTAAATTGGGATTGGCTGGGACTCCAACCGCGGCATTTTCTGTGCCGCCTGAGAAGGCACAGGGCCAGATGGTTTCATTGGTCTTTTCTATTAAGCATAGCTGGGAAGTTATCAAAGAAAATGTGAGGGCAGCGATCTCTCAAATCTCAAATCTTAATGGAAAACATCTTGGCCTCCTCAACTCGGCAAACATTGTTTTTTTGCAAAAGACGACGCGACCAATAAGTTAAATCCATAGCATGGCAAAAAAAAAATTCTAAAATCCTAGCTAACAGGTTGGCACCACATCTTAATGACATCGTCTCAAGAACTCAGAGTGCTTTCATTAAGAAAGGATGCATACAGGATCATTTTCTTTATACACAAAATTTGGTCAAAAGAGCTTCACAGGAAGAAGATCCCATCTGTGTTCCTCAAGCTTGATATTGTGAAAGCATTAGTCAGTTGGGAATTCCTTTTAGAGGTGATGCAAAAAAAAAGGGATTCGGCCAACGTTGGCGAAATTAATTGTCCATGCTTTGGGCAAGCTTCTCTTCGAGGATCCTTTTAAATGGTTGTCCAGGGAAGAAGGGCTGAAAGAATTTTCAGCATGAGAGGGGGCTGAGACAAGGCGATCCTTTGTCCCCATTGCTTTTCATCTTAGCCATTGACCCATTGCAAAGGATCCTAACTAAGGCAGAAGAAGCAAACACCTTTACTCCAATTGCTAGCCAGGTGGCAACACTCCGAATTTCTCTCTACACAGATGATGCGGCGATCTTTGTTAATCCGATTAAGGAGGATCTTCAAGTAGTACAAGCAATCCTACAGGTTGTTGGACAGGCTTCAGGCATCGTAACAACTGTAGAAAAATCAGAAATCTATCCTATTAGGTGCTCGAAGTTATTGATCTAGGATACCCTCAACTCTTTCCCGGGCCAGAGAAAAGCATTTTCTTGCAAATATCTTAGTCTGCCTCTTCATACCAGGCAGGGGCGGACCGAGAGAAGGATAAATGGGGGCCGAGGCCCCCACTCAATTTTAAATTTGTAGTGAAGTAATCAAATGTTTTAGTACTTGGCCCCCACTCGAGCGACTTCGTGGCCCCCACTCGAGCGACTTCGATGTCTAGATCTACTACGGCGTGGGTTGAGTGCCCCCACTCAGTTTTTGTGCTAGGTCCGCCCCTGATACCAGGAGCCTGCGAGAGGTGGACTTGCAGCTGCTGATCGACAAATTTAAGTCTAGGTTATCGGGTTGGAAAACCCGCCTATTGTCAAGGGCCGGAAGGCTAACTCTTGTTAATTCTGTCATGTCTTCATTACCGGTTTATCATCTAACAGTGTTCTCCTTGAAGAAATGGGTCATCAGGATGGATAAAATTCGGAGATGTTTCCTTTGGAAAGGTGATGATCTAAGAAATGGCCCAATGTTTGTCATCCGAAGCACAAAGGTGGTTTGGAAGTAAAGGATCTCACATTGTTCAGTCGGGCATTGAGATTAAGATGGTTGTGGTTTGAGCGGAAAGACCAAAATAAACCTTGGATCGACACCTCGCTACCTTGTGACGAGAAGGACATGACACTTTTTGATGCATCCACGGGCATCAACGTGGGTGATGGAAGAACTGCAAGGTTCTGGAAGTCGAGATGGCTAAATAACCAATCACCAAAAGATATTGCCCCTAATTTGTTCAAGTTGGTGTATAGGAAAACAGGTCTGTTTGGGACGAGCTTGAAAATAATAGCTGGCTCTGGTCATTACGGCGTATCACCACCTCTGAGGAATTCTTAGAGCTCATAAATTTATGGTCACAAATCAATCAGATTATGCTTTCAACAGATATCGTGGATTCCATCCATTGGAAATGAAATGGAAACGGAGAATATTCAGCGAAAACAGTTTATGAAGTGCAGTTATCAAGTGTTGTTATAAACTACAAGCCTGACATGGTTTGGAAAGCATCAACCGAGAACGAATGCAAAATTTTCACATGGTTGTTTCTGCAGGAAAGAATACTAAATGCGGATAAGTTGATGATAAGAGGGTGGTCGCACTCCCCCTGTCCCCCATCTGCAGCCTTTGTGCTCAATGTGATGAAACAACATCGCACCTCATTTTCTAGTGTGTTTTTGCCAGGTAGGTGTGGTTTCAGATTGCTCAATGGATCAATCTACCGGCTCTAGCAGTAAGTTCAACAGACCATTATAGTAATATAGTGGCCCTATGACAAAAATTAAGAAAAAGATTCCTTAAAAACGAACGCAAGATTTTCGACGGTATCGTAATGTACACCATTTGGAATATTTGGAAGGAACGGAACGGAAGAATTTTTCAGCAAAAATATCGATCATTTCAACAGGTTGTTGCGCAAATTAAAGAAGACAACAAAGATCAAGGCTTTCCATATTATCTCAGAGTAGGGTGTAGATCATTTTTGGCTAATTATTTGTCTATGTTTTTGTTCTGTTTTCTTTTTATTAGGCTAGATTTCTTTGTTTGGCCTTAATTATTGTTTGATTGCTAAACTCCCATCCTTAATGACTGGCAGAGCTCGTGCCCAATTCTTCCAAAAAAAACGAACTGAATTTTGCTCAACTTCTTGACTTTTTAAGAACACAGTTAGTTGGTCAGTTACCTCCAACTGATCGCCGACGATGACGAAGAGCGCGCCGGGAAGGGGCTTCGCGAGGATCCACTGGCCATTGTGCTTGACCTGGAGGCCGTCGACGCCATTCTGGAAGAGCAGTGTGAGAAGGCCGTGATCAGAGTGAGCCGACATTCCCATAGCCCCGCCATGCGGGCCGGCGTGCGGCGGGTAACGGTTCCCGACGAGAATCTGGAAGCAGGACTCAAGGTTTAGGGCTTCCGGAATGCGACCGCCGTCGAGTCCCAGGCTCTCAGAGATCGCCTTCGCGAGCTCGAGCAACAGGTCTCTCGTGCAAGTCGAGTACTCCATAGCAATCTCTCTGACAACGACAGTATGACACGCACGATTTTTACACCATCCGATGGTGCCAAAGCAGACGCGGTGTTGGTGGTTTGCACTACGTACCTCAACTTTGCAGGCTTTGCGGGGGAGTAGAACTCAGGGTGAGCGAACATCTTCACGTAGTCCCTGCAGCACCTGGCATCGTCGACGACAGAGTAGAAGAAACCTGTCCCCATACGTACAGGATCCATCCGGCCAGCGTCCATGTACTCTGCCTTCTCCTCCCTCGGTAAACTGAACAGCTCGTTATATGCATCCACCACTGCTTCTCGGAGAGTCTCGGGCACCCCATGGTCGATCACCTTCATGCCGGACTCAAGACATGTCTGTTAGTCGCGCCATGGACGGCCATGAAGTGACAAGACTCGTGTATTCTAGTGTTTCAGTCGTACCATGAAGAAGCCCCAGTCCTGGCATGCCCGGCCGAGGTCCCGTACCGCCCGCGACCGTTGATCGGCCGCGCCGTTGACGAGAACGTTGAAATCGACGACGGGGATGTCGCGCCCCCTGCATGCTCCAGTACCTGAGAAGAGCATGGCAGGGCCGTCGCTGTGCTCATCGTTGATTGGGTGGTCCGAGGAATGAAGAGGAGCCGGTGCTGCCATGACTGTGCGGTGGAGGAAAGGGAGATGGTTTCAGAGGAAGCAGAGGGGAGCGTGTAATTGTTGCGGCAGGCCGCCCCGCCCGCGAGGTGCACGTGGCTTGCTGGTGTTGCCTGCACGACAAAGGCAATCGTACACGTTGCAGCGTTGGGCATGATAAGGCCGGGACACATGGTTGAGCTGGTGTGACTCTTCTGAAGATATTTTTTGGTTGCGCTGTTTCCTGAATTGTCACGGTGATCGGCTTTTTCCTTCTGTTTCTGCTTCTAGTATTAGGCTCCTGACGACTACTTGATTTCTGATGGAACACGTCTGTTTTTTTTATTTTTATTTTTTGTCTGTTTTTTTATTTTTGTTTTTTGTTTTTTGTTTTTTTACTGTTATAATAAAAAAACTAAAAAACCATGAGCTTACAGTTATTTAGAGCACTACCTTAACCCAAAAAGGGACCAGCTGGGCTCTTGTGGGTGTAATATGGTGGCGCTCAGGGAGTGATCGTTTTAATATGATGGCTTAATTTTCTCGCTAAAATTTCATCAGAATGCTTTTTTTTATCAGAATGATTTAGCTTTTTGGCATAATTAAATTTAAAAAAATATAAAAATAGAAAAAATATGTTAGCCCATTACGGACAATGCAAAGGAACACGGAAAAAAATAAAAATACAAAAAAGCTCAAAAAATCTAAAAAAATTCAGAAAAAGATAAATTACTGAATAGTGAAAAAAAATGAAGTTAGAAACTGAAACTGAAAAAAAACTGAAACGAGCGGGGCCTGAGGGCCTGTTGGTTTATAGCCGCACTTTGCTGGATAAATTTGATATGTTGGACATGTGTTTGATTCGTAGTTATATTTATGGCAAGATTTCTTTTCAGCCAAGTGTCGGTGACTTAAAAAAAAGTATGGCAAAAAAAGTTTTTGCTAATCAAAGTGTGGCTCCAATTTTAATTGCCTAACCTTTGCCAGGTTTTGAAAAAAAAATGTAACAAACTTTAGCAACTCAGGGTTTGTTCGTGGAATCCCGGCGGGATCTCGCTTATCCACGTGGAGAATCCCACGCGTGGAAAAAATCACCAACCCAGGCGTGGAGTTTTCTCCCCGTTGGCTCTCTCCAGACCTCTCGATCTCTTTCTTCTCGCGCCGCCGCCCCACGGTCGGCGTCTTTTCTCGAGACACGCCGCCGCACCATCTTGCTCCGCACTGAGATCGAGATTCCACCCCTTGCCCCACCTCCTGATCTGGTCGACGAAGAGGAGGCGATCAAAATCTCGCCGTCGATGATGAGGTGGATGGCCACCTGAATCTACTCACTACTACCGCGGGCGTCGTCCCGCCGGCCGCCAGACCCTGTCTTCCGGGTGGCACCAGGAGCAAAGGAGGCGGCGGCGTGCACTCGGAGTTCACCGGCGTGGACAGCGGCAACGACGTGCCCCGGGAGTTCGCCGGCGATGAGGTATTGCACACGGCGGAGGTCACCGAAGAAGGGAACCTCCGCGCCAACACCATGCGCACCATTTGAGAGTGAGAGTGGTGGCTTTTTTGAATTTGTGTGTCGTTGGATTTTATAAGACATTGAGTTTTTTCAGTTTTAGATTGGAATTTGTGTACAAATACAATTTTTACTCCAAATTTTAGATATTTAGGATTTTAATTTCGAGTTTGTATGGAAATCAAATCGCTAATTTTTCTTTTTTTTATTCCAAATGTTCATAATGTTGGATTGTACATGGTATGGAGTTTTTTTATATAGTTTTAAATCAAATAGCTAATTTTTCTTTGATTTTTATTCCAAATGTGTATATTGTTGGATTGTACATGACGTGAAGTTTTTTGATAGCTTTAGGTTGGAATCATATACAAATCCAACCGGTATTTTTTTATTTTATTTTTATTTCAAATTTAAACTATTTAAGGATGGTAATTTCTAACACTTGAGAGCAAACATGATAGCTTCTTTTGAGTTTGTATATTTGTGTATTTTATATGACATGGATTTTTTTATAGTTTTAGGTTGGAACCGTATACACATTAAACTAGTGTTTATTTTATTTTGAATTTAAACTATTTTAGGATTTTACTTTGGAGTTTGTATAGAAATCAAATTGCTAAATCTCTTTTATTTTTTATTCAAAATTTCAGTTTTAGGTCGAACTTCGTGTACAAATCCAACTACTAATTTTTATTATGAATTTCAATTTTAATTTGAAGTTCGTATTATAGTCAAATTGCTAATTGTTTTATTCCAAATTTCTGTTAATTTTATTATACTTAACATGGGCTATTTCTTTTAATCTAAACAATTATAATTTGAACCCATTAGATGGACAGTTAGATCTTCTCTTTTCCCTTCTATTAACGTGAGAATGTCTCATGGTGGCTTATTTTATCTCTGCTTTAATAATATAGATGATAGATAAATAGCACTATGTTAAAATTTTACCTGATTGCAAAACTAACCATCCATCGTTTAACTGGCTGGGAATTTTGGTATCGGTTAGCAGACTCTACTGGCTGAACCATTCGTCAGGTTACATGTGGTTTGATCCAGAATTTTTTTTTGTCACGTCATACCAAAACGCTGGATTTCTAATGCCATTATTGACAGGCGTTTGATGGGCAAAACTGAAAGTGAAATGTACGAATATTTGTGAAGGATAGGCGGGCTTTGTGTGTAATAACTGTAATACCGGTTTGTTAGCCAGCTCAATTGGAAAACCATATAGTAGTTGTCAAATGTCAAGTCAATACTACTATAAATTCGTCGGCTATTTCAGTCTCCGTACTTGTTTCTATTTTCTCATAGCTTTTAGTTGTCTTTCTCTTTACCTCTCTTTTGCTTCGGTCCGGTGTGGCAGCGACTGCTCGTATGCCATGATGTAATTGGGACCAGTGTACCAAACAACGTTTATAACAGCCGCAATTGCGGTAGCGGCAGGCCAGCGTTACAAAAAGAAGTAGCGATGAAAATAGCACTCACGAATTTTGCGGCCACAATTACAAATGCTAGGTTGATATAGCGGCCGTAATTGTGGATATCAGGCCTATATAGCGTCCGCAATTGCGGATGCCAAAATGATAGAGTAATGGTCAATTTTATTTATTTCTATTGATTTATTTTGGAATCCTATGATGTGGCTTTGTTTGTTTGTAATTTAATTTAGCACCACATCTACTACATTTCAACATCCTATCATTAATTGCAGTTAGCAATTTCTAGATGAGCGCAGCACAGAGAGACCCATTCTTATTTGTGCGGGTTGTGGCTAGGGGTGAAAACAGATCGAATTCGATCGAATATTACTTATTTCATATCATATCCTATATTTTTTTCTCGGATTCAGAGTCGAATACGAATAGTACCGGATAAGAATACGAATTCGGGTAGTATCGGTCACAAATACGGAACAAATACGGAGCGGTTGCGAATATGATAACGAATATCTAGTAAGATATTACGCAGGAATACAAAGGGCATACATAACACGCATGACACCCACCATGTATTTCTAAAAAAAAATTTGGTAGGGTTCTGATAGAAAATATTTCAAAGATGGCTCCACCAAATTTTTACACTTCTAGAAAACTTATTTGGATTTTATTAGATTTGTTGGAATTTGTTTGGATTTTTCTGGATTTTATTTAAAAGCACAAAGCAAAAAAACTTATTTTAACTATTTTCTAAAAACTAAAAATAGTTTATATTATTTTCCCAGAGCTCTCTTAGATTTATATTATTTTATGAATTTTTTGAAATTTTTCAGAGCTATTTGCATTTTATTGGATTTGTTAAAATTTATTTGAATTTTTTAGATTTTATTTGAAAGCTAATAGCAAAAAAATTTATTTTAACTATTTTCTAAAAGCTAAAAATAGTTTATGTTATTTCCCTAATTTCTCTTAGATTTATAGTTTTTTTGTAAATTTTCTGGAATTTTTCAGAGTTATTTGCATTTATTGGATTTGTTAGAATTTATTTGGATTTGCTAATGGGCTGATAGGCTGAAATTGATGATTTGACTGATGGGCCGGATATCCAAAAAATATATCCAGGTATTATCCGATAAAATCCCGAATAGTATCTGTATCCGTTGGATAGTTCTTTTCCGAATCCGAATCCGTATCCAAAAACAACTATCCGAATCCGACTTCGAATCCGACAATTATCCGATATGATTAT
This sequence comes from Melocanna baccifera, assembly GCA_036346265.1. Classification (NCBI taxonomy): domain Eukaryota; kingdom Viridiplantae; phylum Streptophyta; class Magnoliopsida; order Poales; family Poaceae; genus Melocanna; species Melocanna baccifera. The sequence continues at coordinate 3,251,332 of CM070698.1, read as the reverse complement.
TCGAATTTGATCCGATTCGAATTTAGCGGTCGGTTGGTCGAAAAATATCCGATCTATTTTCACCCCCTAATTGTGGCCAACATTTTTGTATGGCACTTCTTTTATTTTTTGTGCGATCTTGTTTGTGTGGCCATCATTCATACCGGTAGATTGCATTACAATAGAGGGACCTATGTTCAGCACGAAATAATTGCTTGGGCAGTCAAGTAATTAAGCATGGGAAATGATCATGTAATTCAAGTAAGTCATGAATCATGATACACACGCACGCATGGGTATCTTAATACTGTGAGTGTTTTCTAGATTTTACTATTGGAATATATCGTCTACAATATCACCTGTTATCCGCTATGCGGACATCAATCCGCTACTATCTCACTATTCGCTATTTATTACCTTAATTGGAATGTTGTTTTTCTTCCCTCTTCTTTTTTAGAGAGAGTGCAATGAGAACACACACCTTACTTACGTGACACATGCACACAAGTGCACATTCACTACACACACTAGAATTTTTGTAGAGGCTTCAGGGTCTCATGCAGTGCGTTCATTCTTTATCACCGAACTTACATATATATACTCTCTGGTTAAATAAGGCGCCGATCCTAGGGATTAAACCCGTTTTGGTGGGAACAACATCCTTGCTCTCACCACCAGCTCACTGGCCCATCTTTTTCCCTTCCCTATTCTACGAAGATGATTTTAAGGTGATGAGCCAGGGTCCGGGACATCCATTACTCATTTCACAGTGTCTCTTAATTACGAGCTATTAACAAAAGAAAATGGAGAAATATAGATGCCAAAACTTGTCTAAAAAAATTTAGACCCTATTTTTATTAACTTCTACTTAAAAAAATCAAAAATCAATACAAATATTCAGCTTCTCGAAGCGATTTCTCTACTTCTCTGCTACCATCTCAATCCAGGGACAAGACAGAGATCACGAGTGCATCACGCTTCTCACTCCTCTCGCTCCTGTCACGTGCATCTATCCATCACTTTTTTCACCGCTCATCTTCTCCTTTCTAAAAATTACTTTTTTCAGCTATTACCATTTATTTTTAGCCAAAAGTCATCAGCGAAAGCTCATACAAACACCCCTTTATATATCTCCCTAATTATAAAAGAACAAAATAAAAATAGGGAATCTATTTTTAATCAATCATTAAAGCTCTATTAGTATTGGTTTCTACTTCTGTCTTCTATTTAGAAAAATCAAAAACTAATAAGAACACATTTTTCGAAGTGGTTTCTTCACTTTTTCACATGCATCTCTTTTACTTTTTTATACCACTCAATTCCTTCTTATAAAAATTATTTATTTTAAATATTACTATTTATTTTTAACCAAAAGTTTGAAGTAAAAGCCAATAACGTCTTCTCGCTTCCATATGTACGCACACTTAAATTTGCCGCGGCAGAGAGGATTAACGGCGACGACAAGGCCACGTGCCTAATTTTCGTGGAGTACTTTCAGCACGTCAAAAAGCGACGTCAAACGCGGCCTCCAAGTGTAAGTGGGCAGGCCCCGCCGTCGCACTGCTGCTCCGCGGCCTTGCGTTGCCGTCGCCAGCAACCTTCGCGCCCTTGCCCGGGGCGTCGGCCTCGCCACGGCGCACCGACCCCCACGCCGGCAGCCTCGCCGTGAAAGTGCGCTCCAAGAACGACATGTTGGGCCACCGGCCGGACTGGCCTAGCCGGACGCTCCTCGCGGCGCGGGCGCCGCCGAAGCCGCGGCGCGTGCTTCCGCCACCGCCCGTCCGGAACGCTTGGAGGCTCATCGTGCGCCGCAACTTGCCCGCCGCGACGACCTCCCGGAGAACGTGCTCGGGCAGCCTCAGCGTGAACCTCTCAGCGCTTTCGCCGGCCGCCGCGAGCGGAACGCCGGCGAGCGAGTGCCCCGTGGTGTGCGATCGCGGGAACTGCACCGGACGCCGGCCCGACTTGCTGCGCAGCGCGCGCTTCACGCTGCCGATGCGCATCAGCTCCGCTGCCTCCTCCCTCCTAATCCTCTCTTCCTCCGTCTCCTCAGCATCAACGACGACCACGGTCACCTGCTCTGGCTCCGCGGCAGCTTCTTGCGCCGGCTGCTCCGGCGCAGGGACATCTTGCTCGGTGGTCGTCGACACAGCAGTACTGACAGCCGTCGCGGCCTCGGCGTCGGGGACAACGTTTGCGCGGCAGACGGGGCAGGTGACGTGCGACGCGAGCCACGCGTCGATGCAGGCCGTGTGGAACGCGTGGTAACAATTTGGCAGGAGGCGGAGCGTCTCGTCGTCGTCGAACTCGCTGAGGCACACGGCGCACTCGAGCGCGCCCTTGCCGGCCTTGTGCACCTTCACGTCGGCGTAGGCCATGGTCGGGAACGTCTCCAGCACCGCCGGATCCAGCCCCCTCATCCTCCTCGACCGCGAGGCGCCCGGCCTGCCGGCGCCGGGGTAGTCCCCTGGCCCGCTGAGCTGGTCCCCGGCACACCGCCGCATGTAAATCGAGAACAACCCGAGGAAGAAGAAGGCGATGACGAGAATGACAATCACGATCGCCGCCGACGAGCTTAAATTATTGAGGTTGAAGTAGCTCGGGCCATGGCCCAACGGCGAGCCCTGCTGCGCCGCCGCGAATTTGGCCGCGCCAGCGACGAGTTCGATGACGAGGAGAAGGAAGCGGCGGCCAGAGCCGCGGCCTCGCGTCGGGCCCATGGGTTGTGGTCAGTGGAGGGTGGTGGCTTTCTCTGCTTCTCCTTTCAGGTGGGAGTTCAACGGAGGCGGGGGAGAGTGGAGCAGGGAGTGTGTTCGTACGCGGGAGGGAAGAGATAAAAAGGGCGCCCGCGCCGTGCGTGTGAAGTTACGCTGACGAGTTTTGTAGAAATGTGTATCCACTCGTGGTGAAAATTAACCATTTAAGCCCTGTTCCTAAACGCGAATTTTTTTACGATTCCTTTGGTAATCGAACTACTTAGTGTGAAATTCATGCATTCCAAATATGTGATCGGTTGGTGTTTAGCGACTGGTGTGCATATATTAGCATAAAAATGCTGCTCCAGCACGGAGTCGAGGGTGGGCGAAGAATCTAGGTGAGTTTCTTTAGCCTTATATCTTAACTTTCTATAGTAATCATCTTTTAAACGGAGTGTCTTTTTAATACGTAATCTATAAATTAATTGTAGTAGACATTATTTCAACTTCATTTATATCGGTGAAAATCGCACAGTATCTCTCTCTACTATCTCTAGTGAATAGCCAGAATTTAAAATTTTAAGTCAAAAATCATAAACCACGGTCCAAAAGAACCCACCCCTGATGATTCCTGATTTCTTTAAGATACTATCATAGAAAGTGAGTACTTGTTTACTTGATGCAATCATCAACAGTGTGTTATGTTATGACGACAGTCAGCCAGCTGCTTTTCTTAGTTCAGGAGACCGGCGCTGTAGCACTCGACCTCAACACAAATATGAAGAAAACATTTGGTTTTGTTGCAGTTTGCACTAACCTGTTAGGTTAGCATGCACAAAACTAAACTTGGTTCTAGAAATATGGCAAGGCAAATCGATCGCAATAGTAGGTCGCAGGAACGAATAAGCAACAGCCTTCTGCCGTACGTAACAACTGGCAAACTACCGGCTTGCGATTAACAGAAGAAAAATAATAGCTCACAGGGTTCATGGATTCATTCCCCTTACTGTGATGGTGACATTGTCCACAACTGTCATCACCATCATCATCGGCAAGTTGCATGGTTTCCTTCAGGATTCAGATAAGGAGGGAGAATTCAGAGGTTCAGCAAAGGCTGCATTGCATTTACTCGATTTTCCTGAAGTTTAAAAGGACTGACGAAAGGATGAACAGTACCGGTAAGTTGGGGTGAATCGTATATTAAGGAACTCTTTACATCAACATTTGTGAACGAATAAATGCCTCAAAAATAGAGAGAGAGAGAGAGTATCGGACTATCTTTTTTATAAAAAAAAAAAGGCATTAGACTATTTTCTGCTGGCTGGTAAGTTTATTGTATCATGTTAATAACTTATTATAGACAAAAGATACATGAGGCATCCTGCCATGAGCAACATGTAATTTGGGCTTTCCAACGGTGAACCACCTGCAGGAAAAAAAATCATGTTGACACAGGACATGGGCAATACTGAATCAAACTGCAAAAGGAAATACTTGCTTGCATTAAGCAACACGAGTCTAACTGTCTATCATAATAACAGAGGATGCTACAGCTCGTCTAGACTCTAGCAGTCACTACCCGTAAGCCATTTGTCAAGGGGTGAGCATTTAGATGGCAATCGTCAGGACAACTGATATGATAACCAAGTTTAATGTAACAGAATAGCATACGCCCTTGGTTAATAAATGGAATACATAGTGACCTAGGTGTTGCCAAGCAAAACTAATAGTTATATAACTCCATTGTTTATGATGATAGTAAACTTTTGTTTAGAAGTGATTGGATGTTGAAAGAAGCAGTGGAGAAGTGGTACAGGATGAACTGCTTACCAATAAGATACTTGTTCCGAACGTTCCATTCATAATCCCAGTGCACACTGTTGCACTTGACTGTCCAGTAAGACCAGCCAAAGGAGGCTTTCCCATAGACCTCTAATTGCGCTTTTCCAAATAATTGGTATAGAGTTCGTGAAGCGTCTGAGACATTCCATTCATTAACCCACTCTCCTGAATAATGTAATAGAAGGGAGGAAAGAAATTAGAGCGTACCTATGAGATCGAGTACAAGGGAAGAAGGACTGATATCTGGTACAAGAAAGTCTTTGTAAATAGTTGGATAAATTGTGAAACCCCTATCATCAAATGGTTGACAAAAATTCAAATGACCTCTATGGAATTTTTTAACGAGGCTCAACGCAGAGTTATAAGAAGCATTACACACAAAAACATTGTTAAAATTAAGTTTGCAAGACCTACCAATGAAAACAAGAGGTCCATTTGCGCCATTCAAGGAATGCACTTCAGGCAGTCTGTTATTATATATGAACTGTATGTTCTCTGTTGCATTAAGTTTCCCAAAATAAGGATCAAAGAGATTGTAGTAATGCAGGTCTACGACGGTGTTAGTTGGACCCAGGTCAGCCTGATAAAGCTCCATTGGATCTGCATTCCCTATCCTCTGGCAGAATATAACATAAGCTGTATCCGAATAGCTTCGTACAATTTGGTAGCCTGTTTTGTAATATGACACTAGAGTATCTAGTGGGACTGCACCTGCAGAAGGCTCATTCAAAAGCTCAATACCTAGGAGAGAGGGCTTTTTTGCATACCTACAGATAAAGACACAGTACGTCTTGTTAGGACTGAGGAAATTGTGACATGTAGATTCTTGCTGTTCATGTTATTGAATAGATAGTGGATCCAAAACATGGCCCCTACTTTCGTGTATTTCCTGATTAGTGAATGTATTTAACAATGTTAACATATCTTCTAATGTCTCTCTTTTTTTCTTCTCAGAAATCTATATAAATATAAACAATTGGCAGGATTCAAGGCTCCTGCTTCACTATAAAGGCTAGAAATTCCCACATTAAACCGTAACAAAGAAAAAACTAGAAATTCTCTCATTAATCGAGAAAAAAGAGAAAGATCTACACTAGTTATTTTGATGGAGCTAGATTATAACGGTACGGATTAATTATATATAAATGTTACATGTGTTACGGGTGTATGACAAATGCAACTATATTTTCCATACACATTATCCAGTATAGTTGTACAACAAATACAATTTATCGCAATCTAGCGGTGCAATTGCGCGGGCAATTCTGCTAGCTATTCTAGTAACCAAGAGCCTATATTGTTGAAAAAAGAGTATTAGGATATGTCAATGTAGTGCCTATTACTGCTCATTTTCCACTGCATTGTGTTTGTAAGATAAGTGAAGGATGACTGATGGGAATGAGATATTCAAAGCCATTTTCCAACTGTCTGATGCCCTTTTGTACCCTCATGTTACCAAATACCAATGGCATGATGAAGAAACCTTTCCTCCACTTAAAGCAAAAAAATCACACATTAACAAACTAGCGAATACAGTGAAAGAATCCATGTTACCTTTGGGCAAGAAAATTAATGACATCCAATGTTTTCTCAATATTAGCTGCCGAAGGCCAATCTACCGAACCATCCCTGCTAGCACTGTGCTCCATTCCGTTTTGAGATCCAGGAGCCGCATGAAGATCAATGATGCATTTCAAGCCATAAATCCTGATCTCAACATCAGAACCTCCATACCATGCAGTCTCAAAACTTTAAAGGAAAATTTTGTGAAAGTAACAATCAAGAATAGTTTAGAGGCTAGACCTACTGTGCCCAGTAGAATGCACTATCGAGGGCATCCAAGGAACCACCAATAAATGGAGCAGGTGGATCAGGATCATATGCAATCCACCATCCAACAGGAATCCTGACTGCATTTATACTGTTTTGTGAGAGGAAATAGAAATCTTTTCCAGTAACAAAGCTCTTTCGGTGTTCCTGAGAATTGTGTAAAACAGCAAATGAACAACACAATATACCACGGATTGTATGAGAGAAAAACTCTGCGATACAATCCGGGAGGATATGACACACCTCTGAAATTATAGAACTTACTGTCAAGACTGCTTTTGCCTGCTCAGGTCCATACCCATTGGCAAGCTGGTAATCTCCATGCAAGTTGTTGGCAACAATTGTCATCTCAAATGTTGCCGTATCATCATCCCATCCTGGTTGGGAAGGATAATTTGAAGTAAGCTGATTATTGTCAGTGACCTGAATAAAGGAGTATATGTCAACTTTTCCTGATGGCACTGCTGAAGCTTAAGCTGTTTAGTTTCATTTCTATCAGATGGAATCTGATGATAGTGCATAATTGGTGCCATCTATCAAGATGATATTAACAAGGTAAGAAATACCTGCAAATAGCTCCCATTTAAAAGCTTGATATGAAGCATTGCATTGTTCCTTTCGATGTAAAATGTTTCGGAGTCTCCTGGTGAATCTGCAGTTGCTGAGACCACGCCCCCATTACTGGCCGTTAAGAATTGACCTTTGAAGCACCGGAATTGAAATTCACTATATGAAACTCTCCACAGCTGAAAAGAGCACAAAAAGAATGCAAATAGGATAAAGTTCACATATGATTAACTTTAATCTATTACCAATTTTACATTGTAATATATCTTTCTTCAAGTATGTTTCTCTCCCCTCAAAACTGTCAAGAATCAAGAAAAAGGGCGACGAATGAAGAAGAAAAAACTGGTGAATTTGTGTCATTTACTAAAATCGGACCCTCTGCCTCTGAGAAACACGCATTCACATACATATGATAATTCTATCATCTGCACATTGTGAATCAATATTGGTTTTTGGAACCTGTGTAAAACTAAACAATTCAGTTTTGCCCTTGGTCCCCAGGTGCTATGCTGGTCCTTCAACTTTGTGGCCGGTCTAAATCAACTAATAAGCCTTGTGAGTCGCGTCGATGACTTACAAGACCTGATGGACTTAAAGACTGAAGCTCAGGGATCAAAATAGTTCCCTTGAGAAAAAAAATTAAAAATCGAAGAAAATGCTACTTTGCTGTGCAGTTTATGGTTTCGTCTCAAATCTCGAAAACAGAACCATTCAACTCCCAAGTAGGCACGAAAGATGTGTATTACAAATTCAGTTTCCTTTCACAGTTGTAGCAATAAGAGAGCGCAGGCTACACACCTTGAATGTTTCCCATGACGAAGCAGCATCCTGATCCACCGTCACGTTCCCGCCGCCACCGCCACCCGCGCTCACGTACTTCTGGAACCCCACTGACTTGAGCTGCACCTGCGTGCCATCCTGTAAAAAACCCGACAGTAACATGAGAAGAAAGTAAAATGCAGAGCATTGCGCAGAACACGAACTCCTTTCGAACCAGAGAACCCACAAGCATGTCCCCGTTTGGGATGCCATCGAACAAGGAAGGCTTGATCCACCCCTCCACCACCAGCCAACCTCCCAAGTTCACCCCCCTGACCTTGGTGAGGTCATTATCTGCAAGGACGACGCACACGAATAAAGCGCCCAGACGGCGAGAACAATCGCGTAGAAGCATGCGGGACACTCAGGCCGAGCCACAAGGTGATTCTCACCTGACGACGAATGTGACAGTCGGAACACGCACAGAGACCCAAAGACGAAGAAAGCAGCGTAAGGGAGCCTCATGTGGGGCAACGCATCGAACAGCCGGTGCGCACAACGAGAACCGACTGAGGCAGGGGGAGGGGCACCGCACTTCGTGCTTGTATAGAAGGGAAGGGACAGGAGATTCCGAGTCTGTCCGGGGCAAAAAAAAAAAAAAACTGAGAGCGATGTGGCATGGTTGGGGAGGGCAGGGAATCTCGCCTTTTGCAACGCTATGCTATACCTTCCTTATCGCCAGGTCCATCCCAAACAAGGACGGCGACGCAAACGAACACCACCACCAGCAGCTCGCTTTCTTTTCGTCGGCGGCTTTTTCATGGGCGGCGGTGCCTGTGGTGGCTCTTCGGTCAGGCTCGCACTGCCGCCTCAGGTGGTCATTGAAGTGGACGCGCGCGCGTATCACACGCGAGATGTAACGACCCCGGCCCAATCTGATAGCAGCGGTTCGGCCCGGCTTTCCAGTCGGCTGCAACCACTTGCGGAACACGGCCCATGCCGCGCGCGGCTCAATTCCTGCCCGGTGCGTGCGCGGACTACTCCTTGGGCCGGGCTATCGAAACGGCCGGACGCGCTCACTTCTTGGTTTCTGCTTCCAAGCATACGAATCCTCTTGTGTCCGTCTCGGCCAGGAAATAAGCGTTACAGACGCAGCAGATGCTTTTCTTCTCTCGCGTATAATCCCTCCTTTATTTTTTTTTCACCACTCATTATCTTCTTTTAAAATCAACTTCTTTCAACCGATACTATTTATTTTTAATAAAAAAAACTATCGACCACATCCGATATGTATGAATAGGCCCAGATTACACGGCCACACGAGCTCCGGGCCGCCGCACGTTCCCGCATACGTTAGCTTGAATCTTGATAGAACGAGTCTAATCGTTCGAAATCTCGAAGCTATCCGTTGGGTCCTGGCGTCATGGAAAACCGGTTCGCCGGAACGTGGCCAGCTCTGTCTGCCACGCGGCCAGCTGGGCTAGCTCCTGAATCTTTGTCGGAGCATAATTTGGTAGGCTGTCACTGAGTTTTGTCTCTAGGTAGCTAGCCGAGATCACTGTGCGCACGACGTCACCATGCATGGAATCATGAGCCAATCTGGCCTGTGCGCAGACATAATACCGCATGTAGCCCCGCTCTGCCGGAAAACCAGTTTTGGCTCCCCGAAATTTTTCTATTTTAGCCCTTTTATTGAAAAATATTCACATTTAGACTCCTGACAGTTTTAATTCCATTTTTGGACCCAAAGGTCGGCGCCGTGGGACACGGCGCCGAGATACAACGTCTCGGCGCCGTGGTCAATGGCGCCGAGGTCGCGTACCCGCTCCAGCGTGCCGGCCTGCGTGGCGCCGTGGTGGCACCACCTCGGCGCCGTGGGTCTTGGCGCCGACCTCGGCGCCGTGTGTCGTGACGCCGAGCTCGGCGCCGTGGATCTTGACGCCGAGCTCCCTAAACCCTAAACAGCGAAAAAATCCCTCCCGGCCCCAGACCCGCGCCGCCTCTGCCGTCGGCCCCTCGCCCACACCCTTCCCCTCCCGCCCCGCCTCCTCCCTCCCGGCCTCCCCGCCGCCCCCCCTCCCGGCCTCCCCGCCCGCCTCCTCCCCTCCCGAGCTCCCCGCCGCCTCCCTCCCTCCCGACCTCCCCCCCCGCCCCCCCCTCCCGGCCTCCCCGCCTCCTCCTCCTCCCCTCCCCCGCCCCTGCCCCTCCCGGCCTCCCCGCCCTCCCCTCCCAGGCTCCCCCGCCCCTCCCCCCCTCCCGGCCTCCCGCCGCCCCGCCCCTCCCGCCTCCCCGCCCCCTCCGCCCACCCCTCCCCTCCTGTCCTCCCCGCCGCCTCCTCCTGTCCCGGCCCCTCCCGACCGCCCTCCTCCCCTCCCCTCCCCTCCCGCCTCCCGCCTCTCGGCCTTGCCGCGGAGGACGTCTTGACACACCAGTATTCTTTGCATCTATTAGATTTTTGTTATTGGTTTGGTAAGTTGCAATTTTTAATTTCTTATCGTTAACTGCAGAGTAGATATATCATACCAAGAGTAGAGCATGTAAAGTGCTATTTTTATGGGTTAACATATAGCTTTTCTTGGCTTACTAAGTTAGCATATATTATACCTGTTTGTATGTGATTGTTCATGATTTCTGATGATAATACAATTGCTTGTTTTGTTTTTTTTTTTGTTAGCATATATTACTCTCCAAGACTCAATTGCTTCTTTGTACCATGCAATATTTGTTAGCATATATTGGGACTTCTCTTTGTGATGATAATACACTTGCTTGTTTTGTTTTTTTTCTTGTCATTGAGTATCATGCAATATATCTTACTCTCCAAGACTCAAGAATTGATTTTGTGGCAATATGTGTAAAACTCTCACGATATGAAATGGCTTATATGCCAACAAGGGCATGTAGCTCTGCAAGTTTTATGTTGGGGTATTAGTAAGTCTGCCAAAATGCTTCTTTGTACTAGTTTGTCACGCGCAAACCACTAGTTTTATAGGATTTTGTTACCGTTAACAATTTCTCCTGCTGACTTTTTTCTAAGTTTGGTCTATGTTCCATTCATTTAAGCGTGATTGACAATCTTGACAAAATCGCATGTGCGTTGAGTGCGTCTTGATAATGAACATAATTACATAACTTGACACACTGTAGTACCTCAACTATGTAATCTGCATCAATTGTTGTTATGAGTCGATTATTGACTTCTTGTCCCATTATTGCGGTAACATTCTAGATTCCTAGCAAATAAGATTGTTTCAAGGCGGATGCATTTTCCGAAAATTGTAGGTTGATGCAGAGCAATAGAGCTTTTCTTGAAAAACAAAACTCTTTTGCAAAACTAGGAATATGTCTGCTTTCAAGGTGTCCTAAGATAGTAGCTCTTACATAATTACATTTGGCTTTGAGTGTTGCCTTTCATGTGTAGGGTACCTTAAATATAACCCACCTGCATCCCAATGTTCGAGACACCTTACTCATTTCAGGCATAGTATGGTTTCATAGTATGGTTTTGTTACTGATGGTATTTGAACATGTTACTGATGTTATTTCAACATATTTTATGTATGAAGTAGATGGACAACCTAGTGACCCTATATCATGGAGGCAGTGTGACAAGTGATGATTATGGAAATGTTCGATTTGTTGAAATGCAAAGGGTGCCTCTGATATTCAGTGATAGGCCGTCGTTTAGTGAGTTGGTTGCCAGGACCCGGGAGGAGCTACATTGTCATGCAAACGAGGAGAGTATCACAGTTGAGGGGTTACTTCACTTCGGTTCGAAAGACACAATTCTAAGACGGTTGATCTTAATTGGTTGTGAGGATCAGTGGGACAAATATGTCAAATTGGTTATGAGGAATGAGTTCTAATGTTTGGACCTTGTTGTGCGGAAGGTGTCGATTGATCCCACCCCTCATGGTTCTTCACCGGAACTAGGTGATCAGGCACCCTTTGACCCTCCGTTGCCGGACCTTGCGGTGGATGTGGAAGAAGTGCACGAGGTGCCCGATGCTCTATCGCCCGAGCGAGGTTGATTTCTCAACCACTTCGAGTTGAATGTGCCGTGGTGGCCCCTCCGGATCATCCCGGTAAGTGTCGAGCAACACTGTAGCCTTTTCCGATCATTCCATTCTTTTATCTCGATCCCATCGTTTCGTGCTTATGATGCGGAGACATTATTTATAATGTGGGTGTTCCTCCGTTGCTCCATCCGCAACGTTGAAGAAGTCTGTAGGGACTCCAACGGTGTGGATGTTCAAATTGTGGATGATTTAGAGCCTTACGAGATCGCAAGGGCCGTTGATTCCGATGATGACCGCCCTTTTGGAGAGCGGCCGAAAGTGATATTGAGCCGATTAGGCGTTATTGCCTGGCGGGATCCATCGTTCATGAATTCAGCGATCTTCGGCATTCTCATGAGGCTTATGCAGAAGGAAGGGATGACGAGTTGCTAGATGCTCCTGAGGCCGGGTCAAGCATGACAATTGAGAAGGGCATGGTGTTTGAGGACATGTCTGCATTGAAAAGGTGGCTGCAGGAGTATGCAGTGATTCGTAAAAGGCCATTCAAGGTGAGGCATTCTTATGTGCAGCGGAGGTACACAGTTGTGTGCGAGAAGGAAACATGTGGATGGAGGGTTTGTGCTAGCAAGCAGAAGGACACAGAAAGTTCAAGATCACAAGAATCGTTGGCCCACATACTTGTGCGAGCGAGCTCAAGCGAAGCATCGGCGATTGACCTCTACAATTATTGCCAAGTCATTGTGTCACATAGTAAAGGAGAACCCAATATGAAGGTGAAGACACTTGCTGGGATTGTTAAGGAGAAATTTGGATCGAGATAAGATATGGGAAAGCATGGAGGGCAAAGCAACGCATCCGGAAGATGATATATGGGGCTGGAAGATGGGTACTTGCGGTTGCGGCACTCTTCAATGCAATCAAAGCGGTTAATCCCGGCATGCATTATGAGTACGTCCGAAACCAAACGAATGTACTCAAGATGGGATGCGATATTCTTCCGTGCTTTACGGTGCTTTGCTCGATCCATCGAGGCCTTTCGGCATTGTCGTCCCGTCTTCTCCATTGGCGATGCGTTTCTTCTTGCAAGTACCGGGCACGCCGATAGCCATTTCTGTGGCGCATACAACGTGTTGGTTCCTTTGGCGTTTGCTTTGGTTGAGAGGAGAACAAAGACGATTGGGGATGGTTCATGCGGCTCGTTCGGAGGCACGTGGTCGGCCACTGGTAGGGAGGTTGGTGTCATATCGATAGACACCGGGGCATACTTGCTGCCGTCAGACAGAGCGGATACCGGGTATCGACTTTGCACCACCGTTGGTGTACTCGGCATCTTGCGAGAATCTTCTCCGTAAGGATGGTACGAAGGATAACTTTCATCCATTCGAGGAGGTCGCTCGAATGCTTGAGGTCAAGTTCTTTCGGAGAAGTTGGAGCGACTTATCTGCAACAAACTCGGAAGGTAGACAGGTGGTTGTGGGATTGATGAGAGATGTCGACAAATGGACAAGGGCTCATGGCGATGGTGGTGGAGGTGCGAGTTTCAAACAAGCAACATGGCGAATCCTTCAATAATTTGCTTAGGGGTATACGTGGTATGCTGTCAATGCTATCGTATCCTTCACCTTTTACAAGCTTGTTGCCCGTTCAACGAAAGATACGCACATGCAATGGCGCTCTGAGTAAACAAGTGAGATGGGCGCCAAAACCGGCGGCACCTTGAAAAGGCAAAGGCGAGGGCTGAGGCACATGAGGTACATTGTTTGACAACGCCACGGGCACTTACGAGGTTGTAGAAAGGGTGGTATAACGACCGATGGAGACTCGGCCGACGAGGAGGTATAAGGTTGTCCTTATTGCTTTCTCATGCACATGTGGTAAACCGAGGCGCACCACTTTCCATGTTCTCATTATGTGGCAGCGGCAAGGCATCGCAACTTTGACTACGAGCAAGATACCTCGGGAGTTCGGTGTTGACAACCTTGTGCTTACGTGGTCTCCCGCTTCGAGCCTTCAGGGATGAGGAGAGTGGCCACCATACACCGGGCCCAAATACATTGCGGATCCGGGTAGCCGTTGGAACAAGCGTGGAGCGAGGAAGAGGGCGAGACACAAGATGGTTATGGATCGACTTCCGGGAAGAACGAGGCGAGGAGAGCAACCCCTTTCTTCGACCCGAGCGAGAACCAATGTAGCGGATGTGGTAGACTTGGCCACAATTCACGCACATGCCATTGGCCACTTAGTCAGTGTAGTGCTTGTTATGCGTTATGTTTCATATTTCGTCTAGTTGCTTCCATAATTTATAAATGTTAAAATTTTTGTTTTCTTCTATGTTGGACTGACAAATTCTAATTTTGTTGTAGGATGGCGCAACTACACCTGCTAGACCCGTACTACGAGGAGAACCACCGAGGACGGCTCACCGCGGAGGGGATGGTACTGCCTTCATCACTTCTTATCTGATTAATGATTTATGTTGATGGATTAACTAAAAAATTTGTGTATTCTATCAGGAGCTGCCCATCCTTCGTCCTCGAACCCATGACGGGTTCCTGGACATGCGGTACGACGAGAGGTACACTCCCTTCCTGGAGAGGGCTGGCCTAGACGTCATCTCTTACCAGGTTCGCCGTGGGTTGCCCAACTTCAACCCCCCGGCCATCACTGCACTGGTTGTCAGGTATTCTCGTAAACCATTGCTCCACTTGCATGTTCATTGTTTATCGGCTATGTGCGCCTCAAATTCTCTGACATGTCGTCCTCTTTTGGTATCATGTAGGTGGAGGCCGGAGACTCACAGCTTCCACCTCCCTTTCGGTGAGATGACTATTACGCTCGAGGACACTCAGAAGATGCTTGGTGTCGCCATTCACGGTCGTCCAGTGATCGGACCGTGCGTGCCTACTGGTTGGAGAGCCCGAGTAGAGGCCTTCCTCGGGAGAGAGCTTCCTGGAGGCAGGCCATCGCACTTCTGGAGTTCCAATCACCGCTCCGGACTTTGCGATGTGTCTGAAGGTGCGGACGAGCAGACGGTTGCCTACTACTGCAGGTACGGGTGGATATCGATCCAACTCGTCGTCTGATTGTACATATACTTAGTTTGATTTAATATCATTTTACATATACTTGCAGGGCATGGATCATTCACTTGTTTGGCTGCGTTCTCTTCCCCGACGGAACGGGGGACAGCGCGTCGTGGATGTACATCCACTGCCTCACTGACTGGGACACGGCGGGCGTGCACCGGGCTTCCGGTGTTGGCCTTCCTTTACGCCACCTCTGCGGCGTGTCGTCGGACCGGCGAACTTCGTCGATGAGTGGTTGCCTCTACCTCCTCGGTTTGTGGATGTGGTGTCGCCTACCGCTTGGTCGTCCCACGCTTTGCCTCCTTGTCCATGGTTCGCAGAGGTTCCTCTTCGTCGACGTCAGACATTGGCATATCTTTGGGACCAGTCTCGATTCCTACGCCGGGGCGAGCGTGCCTACCTAGAGTTCACGAACGAGCTAGATGCGCTCACGGCCTCCAATGTAAGTTAATTCCCTTTGGTATCGTGATTTTCATTTGTTTGTATAGTACCTAACAAGTTAATTGTTGCTATGCAGGTTAAGTGGGAGCCGTGACGCCGAGCAAGAGGTGGAGGCCATTGATTCAGCGCCAGCATGCGGCATAGGCGAGGCCCTCTACGGGATGAGGTGCCCACTAATCTGTTTCTATGCTGTTGAGTATCACCTGCCACAGAGAGTAGCACGTCAGTTTGGTATGAGGCAGCTGTGGCCATTAGCGCCGTTCTCCACGTCTGTGGCCTTGCACAAGTAAGTGCCATGCAATTTCATTTCTAACCTTGGATTCTAATTGAGTTTTCACTAATTTTACTTATTGGGTTACGTGACATGCAGATTTGATCGTCAACGACAGAAGAAGGTCCGCAGACTTGAGCGGCACCACCACGTGTGCGTTCGGAGTGGGGACACTTTCGGGACAACGTGGGCGACAACGACGAGCCGCACAAAGAACGCGCGCACTTCGGCGGTACCAAGTTTGGTACCGGCTTCACGGACCAAGCAAGGACAATGGACTCAAGATGACTATGCCGACATTGAGTCCTCCGGCGATGAAGACACCGCCTCGATCGCCTACTCGACTTGGGGCGCAGTGGAGGCGGCACGATCTGGGCCGAGTGGTAATGTTCAATCTCATTGTTTATATTCCAATAGACATAAAAACCTCTACATATAGCCAAATATCCATTCTTGTGCTTGTTTGCGGGGCAACACTGCAAGCGATCCGTGCGGGACATAGAGAGTTTCTCGGGACAATCGGCAGCGTCGGGGCGCGTAGCTTCCTAGAGGTAAGCTTCGACAAAGCCACTCACAAAATTGTTCACCTATATTCTTCGTATCTTGTTGGTTAACAAAATGTTGGGCGAGCGAGGCTAGCAGTCGGCTACGCCGCGCGGTGATCGTTGTGGTTGCGAGACGGCGCGGCGAGGGCGTACTCGTGCCTCAGGCGGACTTGCGGACCCGACGCGCGGGGTCCACAGTTGAGCTCGTCCCCACGGCGAGTGACACTTTCCCAGCCAGGCGGTCACCACGGCGCGAGGGCGAGGTGGAGCGTACTTCACGATGAGATAGGCTGTCTCACTCGTTGACGCGCCGACTCGACTCGTGTAGCGCAAACGCCGCCGCGAGCCTAGCCGTTACACTCGAGCAGCGATGCACTTGGTAAGGGTAAGGCTAGGAGGCGATGGCGGGTTTTGTAACGAGCTACTTGTTGTACATACGAGTATATGTTATATTCATGTGTTATTTGTGTTTACTGATGGCTCCTAAATTTCGACTAACACGATATAATATATTCGAATGCTTTTTGTAATTGAGATGTTGTAACGTCGCATGGTTTCGCGCAATCATTTATGCAATTGTTGTGTTAAATCTTGTCATGCGCTTGTGAAATTATTTTAACTACAATAAAGGCATCATTTTAATATGACAAGTACTTTCATTGCATTACATGCACATACATGAACTCTCCAAAGATGAAGCGACACGATAACAACAAACACATGGTACAACATAGCATAAAACATTAGCAACATAGGCGAGATCAACCATACACCTCGTTGCCTACAAACCAAACGAGCCTCGTGGCACCCACATGGAGTATTCTTGAGGTGGGCGCCTCGGGCGTGGTGGCGTCGTTGTAGTAACGCACATATGCGATTAGGGTTCGCGCAGCAACATCCGAGATCGTCGAGCTTCCCATGTTCACGACCTCCTCGTTGCCCCTCTCGCGTTGCATCTGTGGCGAGGTCGTTGTTCTCCTCGTTGAGAGTCTCGATTAGCTCCTCCAACTCAAATATTCGCTCCCATAATGTAGTCACGTACATGACAACATGCCGTTCGTGGCGGCGGTCGATCCAGCGTGAGAAGTCGCATTTCGCCATCTGTGAGAAAGAACGGTTAACAAGGAGGATCCATAAGTAGTAATGAAAATTGAACTATTAGCAATTTCTACCCACGAGTGTGGGCATCGGAAGAAGCGTCGCGCCCATCGATTGGGCCATCCAAGACCTGCACAACCGCGCGTCGTGTTGTGTGCGCATTTTCGCCATGCGGGTTGAGCACGCCGGCTTGGTATCGGCGATCTTGTGAATCGAAGTTCTCCCTCCTTTCCAATGGGAGGTCTTCCTTCGGGGACCCAACTCCGACTGGACCCTCGACTTCCGACATGGTATGTTTCTGCACGACGGAGAAGGGTGGGGCTTCGTTCGATTTAAAGAGTTCTCGTAGGGGCGGGGACCAAGAAAATGGCGCAGCTAACACGTGTTCACGACCTCGGATAATGCGGGGCCCCTCACGTGCAGCGGATGGAAAAGGCCCGAGGAGGTGTCATCATGTCATTATGCGGTGTCGACAAGACTCGGCGACTTTGTGCGGCGAGGGTGACGAGTGGCTCGCTTTACGCAGAGACAAGGCGAGATGGGGCGCTTTTATTACGAGACTATAGTCTCGAAAAGCCTACATAGAGCCATTTATTGCTTCGCCGGATGCCTTCATGACGCAATGACACGTGGTCACGACCTCGGATAATGCGGGGCCCCTACGTGCACGCGGATGGAAAAGGCCCGAGGAGGTGTCATCATGTCATTCGCGTTGTCAAGACAAGACTCGGCACTTTGTGCGGCGAGGGGAAGAGTGGCTCGCTTTACGCAGAGACAAGGCGAGATGGGGCCGTTTTATTACGAGACTAGTCTCTGAAAAGCCTACATAGAGCCATTTATTGCTTCATTGGATGCCTTCATGACGCAATGGTATCACGTGTTCACGACCTCCGGATAGTGCGGGGCCCCTACCGTCGTCCATGGACTATGCCTTCATGCCTCCATGGACTATGCCCATCGCACGGATAACTTTGCCTATATTAAGGCATCCTATGTCTTCCATACCACATCTCCTCCTCAAGACATCTCAATACTACTACACATCAATATCTTCTGGAGGTCCGACCCATTTGGAGTGCCGAGTGGCATGAGCGTCCGAAGTGCCATTGCGGCTTCGGACGATGTTGTGCGTCCGGGCGGATCGAGTACAACGAGCCAAATACGCCGTAGGTTCTTCAAGTGTCGGACACGGATGACGACTTCGTGGTAACGACGACAACTAAATCATTTGTTTACGTTATCGTTTTCAACTTTATCCATGACATCTACCACGCCACACGAGGCTTGCACGTTCATCGAATGGGTGGATCGGGTGTCGCCGGCATGGCCGTAACCGGCAGGCGGTGCGGTGGAAAACAAAGGACAATACTTTGTCAAGATGACTCGGGCTCGCGAGGTGGAGCAGCGGTGCGGCTTGAGCAAGAGCGCCGCGTGAGGTGGACCAAATCCGTCTCGAAGGGCAAGGAGGATGAGTTGCAAAGGAGGCGGGAGCGATTAAGTCACGTGAAGCGACCATCAAGCGTCGGAGGAAGAGCTTCAAGCTCGTGAGGCGCTCTCAAGACCAAGAGTGACAGAAGAAGGATGTAGCGGAGCCATCTTCAGGGCTCGACAAAAAGGGGAAACAACCACGCTACACCCAGTAGACAAAATGTAATAGACCCAGCAAGTTATTTTCCCTAAGGCATGCATGTTAGGACTAGTGGTGGAATTCGAACATTACAAGATCTGAGTTCCATGGCAAAACAAAGATGCTCAAATGAATGGCGCTAATGAAGTATCGATTCACATCGTAAACCTTTACATCCGCAAGGCCTTGAATCTTGCCAGAAGCTAAACGTCTTCACCAGGATGTCAATCAAATATGTGTTTTTATAAGTTTAAAATCTCAATGCAAGAAACCAAAATCTTGAATGTGTATACAAAAATTAGTTCACATGCGTCCGAACCATCCAAAGATCCCAAGGGGATTTTTGCCCTTTAGGTTTGACAACTCTCGGCGCCAAGACCCACGGCGCCGACCTCGGCGCCACGCCACTCGGCGCCGAGGTCGGCGCTTCGACACACGGCGCCGAGGTCGGCGCCACGACACACGGCGCCGAGGTGGTGCCACCACGGCGCCACGCATGCCGGCACGCTGAGCGGATGCAGCGAGCTTCGGCGCGTGGACCACGGCGCCGAGACGTTTATCTCGCGCCGTGTCCCACGGCGCCGACCTTTGGGTCCAAAAATGGAATTAAAACTGCCAGGGGTCTAAATATGAATATTTTTCAAAAAAAGGGTTAAAATAGAAAAATTTCGGTTTTGGCTCCCTTATGCGCTTGGGCAGCGTGCGAGGCATGTCGCACGTGAGGCCACCGCTTGAGGCGGGGTGGCGCGGTCATGTACCGCGCGGGGTGGCCAGGTCTAGGGCTGTAAAAAAACCTCGAGGTTCGCGAACTACTCAAATTTGGTTCGTTTTAGACTCAATTCGAACTCGACTCGAGCTTCAAACGAGTCGAACTCGAGCCTGATCTCAAACTCGCGAGCTTCGGCGAGCCGAGCCGAATAGTTCGCGAGCTTAAATTTTTTTTATCCCATCCCCGTGAGTCGTGACCCGCCGCGCACTCCCGCCCGCATTCCCCCGTCCGTCCGCGCACTTCCCGCTCCCCCCGCCCAAAATTCCCCCGAGTCGCGCCCCCACCCACCCCCCGCGCCTGATCTCCTCGCGCCCCGCCCCGCACCCCGTCCCCTCCCCCCCCTGCCGCCCTCCTCGGCCCCCTCCCCGCGCCCCTCCTCGGCCGCCGCCGCCCCCCCCCTCCTCTCCTCCTCTCTCTCTGGCGCCACCCTCCTCGCCCCGGTCACCCCTCCTCGGCCCCCGCCGCCGCCCTCCACCTGTCCTCTCTCCCCGTCCCCTTCCTCTCCCCGCCGCCCCACCGTCCCCGGCGCCCCTCCCTCTCGCGGCGCCTCTCTCGACCGGCCCGCCGGCGTCCCTCCTCGACTTCGACTGCCGGCGCTCTCCCGCGCCGCGGCGCCTCCTCGACCGGATCCGCTCGGCCACAGCCTCCCGCCTCTCCCGCCACCGCGCCTCTCCTCGACCGCCCGCGCGCCCCTCGTCGACCGGCCCGCGGCGCCTCTCCCCGCGCGCGGCACCCCTCCTCGACCCGGATCCGGCTCGACCACGGCTCCCCCGCGCGCTCCGCCAGCAGGTACTCCCCCCGGGTCCGTCCCCCCTCCTCTCCCCCTCCCGAGCCTACACGAGCCTCTCGAGCTTGTCCGAGCCGAGCTCGAGCCCAGCTTGAAGCTCGACGGCAATCTCACGCTCGCTCGAGCTCGGCTCGAGTTTCTACCGAGCTCGAGCCGAGCCAGGTCAAGCTCGCTCGAGCTCGGCTCGTTTACAGCCCTAGCCAGGCCCACAGGAGAAGGTATTGGTGTGGTTTCGGACCGTGCGAGATGGCCAACCCCTATCACGCGCCTGCCCTACCTAATTTGTTCCCCTCCTCACACAGTGCCCAGACGGGTTGCCCCGAGACGAGCCACCTCTCCTCAAGAGGCACCGGACCACGCCACCTCCCTCGCTGCTCTGTGGCCATAGGAGGAGGCTGGAACCGGAATTCCATGCGTATATTCCACACGTATAGAGGCTAAAAAACAGGATTTCGATGCTACTGAGGGCTAAAAAGGCGAAGAATTCCCATATCGGTGTAAAATATACACCTAGATTTGAGCATTTGAGTATTGTTACCCACTGACAAGTCAAACCATATGTGGTCTCGTAGCACTGTGACTAACGTGCTTATTGTCGGGTTTAGATTCCCTACATAGAGTTAACAATGACGGGAATAAGTTTAGTGCAGAATAGTTAGACCAATGCTATTCATTTAGTACAACATAGTTGTAATACTTTGCCTTGGTTAGAACTGTTTTTTTTTGTTTGTGTACCACAGTTTCGTCGGCCCCGCTCGTTTCAGCTTTTTTCAGTTTTAGTTTCTAGTTTCAGCTTTTTTTTCACTATTCAGTAATTCGTCTTTTTCTGAATTCTTTTTAGATTTTTTGTATTTTTCTTTCTTTTTCCCGTGTTCCTTTGCATTGTTCATGATAGGCTAATATTTTTTCTATTTTTCTATTTTTTTTTAAATTTAATTATGCCTAAAAAGCAAAATCAGCTACAGTAAAATAAAAGCCAGCTACAGTAAAATTTTAACCAAAAATCAAAAGTCATCGCTAAAACGAACACCCCTTAAATTAAGAAACGTAGCCTACCATGAATAGTAGATCTTGTCTACACATTTCGAGCTAGGTTCTGCTGCTGGATCGGTTGCGCAGCATCAACAGGCAGCAAACGCAAGTTATTTCGCGAATTGGCAAATACGCAGGAACACGGAAAGAAACAAACGTCGCAGCATGCAAGAGACCAAAAACGTAGCGGCGAGCTAGCGCAGCCTAGACAAGAGAAAAGACAAGCCAGGGCTGGCGCGCGGGAATATTTGCGCGGGCATCGCTGTTTTTCTTCGGGGCGCGCATGTGCATCTCGCCCAGAGAGGTTGGCACATGCATGCGTAACCCCCAAAAAGATGGATGTTGCGCCGCGCGCCGTGGGCTACAGCAGCGGCCCGCGCACGGGCGGAACAGTTTGCAGGCGTGTTCCTTGTGGATTCGGCTATATGCTTTATGGCCGAATTTGGTCGGCTCTAAATGTGGAAAGGTATTTTAGTATTTGATATTTTACTTGTATTTATAGCTGTGATTTATGGGTTTTTGGATGTTCATGAGAGAGTATGAAATAATAGAAACTCGCTTGTGGTTTTGGCTGTTAAATATGAAGTTGTAGTATGTACTATAATTAACTTATAGATCTCATCTTAAAAAGATAATTTATTTAAAAGTTAGTTACTATAAAAAAACTAAAAAATAATTTTTAAAAACTAAAAAGATAAAACCCTCTACGCCCTGCCGCTGCGGCTCTGAGAGATCATTCAGACCAGCCGGCCGGCCGACCGCCGCATACACGCTAGTGTGCGAAGATTTTGTGATCACTAAGCTCTCTCTTGTGTCTCTCCCTCTCTCCGTCTCTTTTGTAACAAGAGTCGAGGGGATCCAAAGATCTGAATGCAAAGGAACACACCATTGAGTAGGGCATTTAGATCGCGTCTGGCAACGAATATATAAAAGAGCTACGCATTTTTCATATACGACAAATGCAGATGACGACCTGGCTCGATCGGCAGGACAGGCAGGTGGACCCAGAATCGGCGTCCGATTTTTCAGGGCGGGAGAAGCCCTTTTTCCTCACAGTGGAATGCAGAAGGTGCTGCGAGCAGACCGTGGGACAAGCTACGTCTGCGTCGAACATAACCAAGCAATTTCCCGTGCCCCTAGGCTTGGAAATGACAAATCGTTGCCAGGTCACGAACTCGTAGCCTTTTGTCGATCATCTTTATAGTACTTACCCTGCATCGACGTAGGATTGTAGGTGTAGGCTCCTGCTGCCCTTCTCCAAAGCCAAGCCATGGCAATCGCACTGTCAGAGAGCTTTCGTTTTAGCGATGGTGTTTGAATTTTAGTTAAAATTTTACTGTAATTGATTTTTTTACTGTCGTTGATTTAGCTTTTAGAGTATAATTAAATTTAAAAAAATATAAAAATAGAAAAAATATATTAGCCCATCACGTACAATGCAAAGGAATACGAGAAAAAAAAGAAAAAAACAGAAAAATCTAAAAAAAATTCAGAAAAAGATGAATTACTGAATAGTGAAAAAAAAGCTGAAACTGAAAAAAGGCTGAAACGAGCGGACGCATCTTAGGGCGCGTTCGGAATAGCAATGACTTTTGATTTTTGCTGAAATTTTACTGTAGCTGACTTATTTTTTACTGTAGTTGAGTTAACTTATTGGCATAATTAAATTTAAAAAATATAAAAATAAAAATAGCACGCTAATATAGAGCGGACAATACAAAGGAATACGGGGAAAAAAATAAAACACAAAAATTCAAAAAAAACAAAAAATGACAAAAAGTGCATAGTGCTCACCTAACGCCGAACAGTAATCGCGCAGCTAAAGATGGCAACGGGTACCCGAAACCCGAGTACCCGATGGGTTTTACCCGATAAGAAGGTGGGTATGGAAAGATATCTTCACCCTCGGGTATGTTAATGGGTATACGAGTGCACGAGTGCGGGTGTATACTACCCATACCCATACCGCGGTAAAATATACCCACCGGCCACATCATCTAAATCCGCCCGAGGCCCGATCCCCGGCCCAAATCCCGCCGAGACCCCTCCCGGCCTCCTTTGCCCCGCCCCTCCTCCCCCCGCGCCTCCACCCCGGTCCTCCCCCCCTCCTCTCCCCCCGCCGCGCCCCCCCGCGCGTGCCCCCTCTCTCCCCGCGCCGCGCTCCTCCCGCGCCGTGCCCTCTCCTCTCCGCCGCCGCCTCCCCCGCGCCGTGCCCCCCCGCCGCCGTCCCGCCCCCCCCCCCCCCCTCTCTCTCCCCGCCGCCGCCTCCTCCCTCGTCCCCTCCCCCGCGCGCCCTCCCCGCCGTCTCTCGCGGCCTCCGGCGTCGGCGCGCCACCCTCGCCTCCTCCGGCTCCGCCTCCTCCTCGTGGCCTCCGGCGCCGCCCTCGCCTCCGCCGACTCCGGCTCCACCTCCTCCAGTCCTCCTCCGCCCTCGGTCAGTCCTCCTCCTCGCGGCCTCGCTTCCTCCTCTCCTCTGGTATCGGGTATGGGTTACCCGTCGAGTACAAATACCCGCGCGGGTGTGGGTATGGGTAAGTTTTTATACCCGGGTGCGGGTACGGGTATTGTTTGTCGGGTACGGGTATAGATTGGCTATACCCGACGGGTATTTACCCGTTGCCATCTTGACGCGCAGCCGAATGCAGCGACGAGAAGCCAAACTGAGCGATACCTTATTGTCTTTTTGGTTTTTTTTACTATAACTTGTAAATTTTTTTTACTAAAAATAAATATTAGTGGTTGAAAGAAATGGCTTTTGGAACGAGAGAACAAGCGATATAAAAAGTGAGGAAGAGATACGTGCACGTGACAAGAGCGAGAGGAGTGGGATGGGTGATGTACCTGTGACTCTCTGCCTTATCTTTGGAGCAAGATGGTAACAAAAGGAGTGGAGAGGCTGCTTCGAGAAGTAGGATCCTCGTATTAGCTTTTAGCTTTTTTTTAAGCAGAAACCAGAAACAAACCAATATGAATGCGGTCATGGCTTTTCAGCGTATCACGTAATAGCGCGTACTGGATGTTAAATGTGACAAAGAGATAAACGAGAGAGATCAGATGAACTTATCAGTGATATGCCCTAGATGCAATTATGAAGATGATTATATCACTTCTATATTATGATCTTTTGGATAAAATGTTATTATATTCCTTGAATGAATCATCGTTTGTAAAGATTAGCAGGTATATGACTTGTTGATGAAACCCTTTATTCGTTATATGACATCATTCTAAAAGAATCATTGGTCGAATGTCACTGGTCGAAATACTAGTGATTTATATACCAGCACATGTATTAATTGATGACCAGGTTTCACCCATTATAGATATAGAGATATCAAATCAATAATGTAGATACATATTGGAGAACATAGTGTTGGATTGACCCATCTTGAAACACTGTTGAGATTGTTATATTTTATGTGTCATCAGTTGGTCTCGAGCAATTATGATATATAATCCTTATACCTGATATCAGTATAGTTTCCTATATGTGTAATAGTTCATTTAAGGATTACCAAACGCTACACCGTAACTGGGTAGTTATAAAAGTAATTTTCAGATATTCTATGAAACATGTAGAGAAAAGTGACTGGTCAGATATAGGATTTGCCCCTTCAACATAACAGGAGAGATATCCTGGGTCTCTCAATGTGGTCGGATAAAGAATGTGCATGGTCATGCCACGAGTGGTTGAAGAATCGACTATATGAAGTTATCCATCACAATATCGATAAAAAAATTGAACAGTCCATGGATGACACGTTTCTCACATGGAGTTTAATAAGATATGGTGGAGCAAAAAGAGAATATGTAAACAGATCGATAGATCCAACTGGATATGAACTGGTCATATGGAGATATTGATTGGTCGTGAGTTGGTCGGACATATCATAGACCGGTATGTGATCTGCTCGTGTGAGATATGAACAGGTTGTGACCTGGTCGGACATATCACAGAATGGTATACGATCTGGTTGTATAGGAATACGAACTGATCCTGACCATATACGATCTGGTCGTAAAGAGTTATGAGCTAATTGTGAGTGATTAAGACCTGATTACATATCATATTGCATAAGGTTTGTCCAGATTGATCTTTGTGTCTATTTTGAGGTTGATATGTCCTGCTAGGGATTGCTACCAACCAGTGATTGAAAATGTGTTTCTAAATTACAACCAAGTATACATGAACCTACAGGATCACACACGTAATAGGTTGAAACAAAAAAGGTCTAGATGATAGACTCTAAGTGAGATACGTTCTCTATATAGGTTGAAATAAAAAAAGGTCTAGATGATAAACTCTAAGTGAGATACGTTCTCTACTCGTATTGGATAATAAACTGGTCCAAGGCCTTCCAAGTGGAATATAATCTTTACTCGTATTGGATATGAATCTAGTCGGAATCTCTATATAAAGGAGTGCATGGGCTATGGGTTATATGCGTCTGAGACACACCCACCAAAATGTTGGCCGCCAACTAACGCAAACCCCTATTGTACGCATTGGTGCTAGCACACTGACGCACGATGTTTCATCCCGAGACATGTGGATTTCGGTAGAGGTGCTGCTACGACTGTAGTGCTGATCGAGACGATCATGAGGAAGAGACGATATGTTCATGAAAATTGACTACTACTTATGGATGATTGACTACTTCTACAACATCGATGCACAATATATTGAACCAAAGTGTTTTAACTCTTCTTCTGTTGTACTATGCATCTAGTAGTAAAGATCTATAATCTATTACTTATATGGATTACTGTTTTACACGATAAAAAATTTTAATTTACGCTAATGTAAACTACTCGTATCCTAATAGAACTCAGCAACTTTTTCAAAGTGCGTAGTTCTGTATGACATGGTACATGGATTTCCATTTCCTCGGATCCCCAAACCTAGCTTCATGTATTCTAAGCAGGTTCTAAGTTAAACAATGATATATTGAGTAGAGAACGTAGTTACAGTAGCGTCCAAAATGACGACATTGCAGTAAAAAATGCAGCAAAGAAAGCTTGGAAACATCAACTAATTAAAAATATGAAAGAAAGGAGGACTATGAGTAAACAGGTGAAGAAGGACAAGCCCTAATCAACATTGGGACTCTCCACGCACTTTTCTCAATTCATCATATCATAACTTTCTTAGCTCGGTGGGGTTTTTTTTAATTCTGTAGCTTATAATTTTTTATTTAAAATTTTATATTATGACTGTTTGTAAGATAAAGTACGAAGAAATATACTTGTATGTGATTTTAGTCAAAATAGATGAACTCAGTACAGCATCTACTACAATCAATTTATAGACCATACCTTTAAAAATACTTTATTTAAAAACTAATTATTATAAAAAAATCAAACCATAAGTTTAAAAAAGACCCACCCAAGTTCCATGGCCTCTTGACACCACAAGATTTAGGGCCTGTTCTTTGCGGCTTCTAAAAGCCGCTTTTGACTTTTGCTACAGTAACTAACTTTTAAACGGAATATTTTTTTAAGATATGGTCTACAAGTTAATTATAGTACACATTAAAAAATTAATATCTGTATCATCAAAAATCGCAAGCGAGTATCTCTCTTTCCGCAATCTCTGTCGTAAACAGCCAAAAAGCCATCAGCCGCAGCCAAAAGCCACCAGCCACAGCCAAAAAAACAGGCCCTTAAAAAAGGAACTTCCTTTTCTTACGTGTGTTGAAGAAAGTAAAGTGTACAGTACAACTGTACGTACAGCCATACTCTTCAAAATAACTTTGCGATCATTCATGCACAATTGCTAAACCTAAGTAAATTTTAGAATCTATAAATTAAAAGAGGCCGGAGGGAGTACATAACCAATTCACTTGATCAATCTTTTCACACGTGTCATCATCAGCCTTACAGCGTGTACATCTATTTCATAATTTTAAAGCTGTGTTTTTTACGGACCATAAAGCCACGGCTCCTTCATCAATGTTTTTTTACCCCCGGTCTTCATAGATGCGTGAGAAGGTTAGAGAATCAGTGAAGACATGTACGTGACCGGCGAGTGGGCAGAAATCTATACACGCGCCAGGGCAAGCTCCCGTGCTTGATAAGGTAGTGCTGGCTTTAGCACGCATAGCTACTTTAGTTGTGGTTTTTAGTTTATGATTAAATTTATACCGTAATAATTATTAAATTATTTTTTAAAAAATAAAATAGTCATTATATCATTACAGACCATGCATAAAAATAATGGAGAAAAACTGACAAATACTAAAATAAGTTAATTTTAGAAACTAACATATTTTAAATACTTTTTAATTTAAATAAATCAAAATTTAAGATAAGTTAAAATTATTTAGAGCGGAACGGCTCTCGTGACCGGCAAATAATTCCTCTCATAGATACAGTTTTATACGGATGAATGATAGTAATATCTGCATATGACGCACGCGAATTCCCAGATAGCATCGGAGTGCGGCTGAATGAAGCTGTTCCCGTCTGTACGTGCCGGCGACGCATGCAGCAGCCTGATGAAGCCAGCAGGTGATCGCTGACGACGAGATATGCTCGAAAAGTTACCGCTCGGCAACATTCTGTTACCATTTTACTGCGTGGATGTATCGCAGCGGCTGGCCCGCTAGCTCCTTCGGTTGGCGATATTGGAACGCGATGCATATGTCATGTGTGCAGGCATGGCAGGTCGTGTATTTTCTGGGCGTGTTGTTATTAGCAAAGCGCGTTACAATAAAAAACCATAATCCTTTAGGGGTGTTTTTAATTTGTTTTTAAAATTAGATTGTTTTTAAAATTAGAGTTACATAATATATAAGCAATTTTTAGAGATACTTTAAAAATCATCGCAAAACTTTATACTGTAGAGACGGTTTTGAGATGCTCTCTAATTCGCTTAAAATTTTTTATTGTGTAAAGACATTATTAAGGCGCTTTTAACAATTTTTTGATCATGAGTACAATAAGAACGTCTAATACGCACGTCTGAGGCGAGACGGAGACCGAAGAGCCTCCGAAGCGTGGGAACGCGCTTTGACCAATGAAAGCATCCATATACGTGTGTATTCAGGAGACACTATTCATATAAACAATACCAGAGAGACATTGTTCATGTGAACAGTGCCCCAAAAATGCATGCACCACAGGCTTTGAAGCCGAGCGGGCTAGCTGCCCACTGGCATGCCGTGCCACTTGAGCAAACGTTTGGTCGCAACGCTTTTAACTATTTAGCAATGTTTTTTGATAGTTTACATGTATTAAGTAACCTACATATAAATATTGCAAGGCACAACTAAACATGTGAAGTGGTGAGATTGAGCAATGTTTTTTGATAGTTTACATGTATTAAGTAACCTACATATAAATATTGCAAGGCACAACTAAACATGTGAAGTGGTGAGATTGAGGTGGCTAGTGCAACAAGTTCAAGAGAAGTACTATTCCCATGATTTCTAGCGTTTGAATAATAGCCTTTGCAAGAGTTCACATGTTTTTTAGATTTTATTTTCTATAATACACGGTAGCACAATTTAATGCCACTATGAAATATCTCTATTTCCTTAAAGACATAATAAAGCGTCTCTATAAAATACCAGATATATTATACTAATAGCATAATTTAACATTACTACAAAATACTTTTATTCCCTTAGAGATACAATAAAGCATCTCTATAAAATACATAAAGAATATAGTCATTTTAATAATATATCTTTACAATCATGTCCACGGCGATTGTATAGGAATATGTTTATAAGGCGTTTTAAAAAAAGTATCTGCAGTAGTACATAGACATGAAAAAACGAGTCCCGAGGATTGTTTTTTAGTGGCGCTAGAGTTGCCATTTCACAATGGCCTTGCATGCCGTCGCGTCGTCTCCATGCCACGCCGTGCCATCCTACCAAAAATCATGGCCTAATCACACCAAAAACCACGTAACCCCTTTCCAAATTCCAAGCCCGTTTAGGGATCCCCGTATGGAGTATAAATTATTCGTCGCCTCCGAAAGGCTCCTCTGCCTTCTCCCTCCTTTGCTCCATGTTCCGTGTTGCCTTCTCGCCTCCTTCCCCTCCCTTCACGTGTCACACCACTCGCTCCAACCTGGTGACACAAGTAACCGCAACAACCACGAGGCCCTAGGGACTAAGGACACCTCATCGATTGATCTGATCATGGAGGAGAGTTAGCTGTAGCTAGGACTCTCTTTCGTGTGTGTGTGTCTTTGTTTCTTGATCAAGGCATGGCATTGGAGGCCGTGGTGTTCTCGGAAGGATCCTTTGCGCGCTGCGCCATGGCGGTGGAAGGAGGAGGAGCTTGGAGCTGGAGCAGCCATGAGTACGGTGGCATGGAGGGGATGATGGAGTTGGACGGGAGCAACGCCTACTTGGTGGACGCGGGTGCAAGCTCCTCCTTGTCTTTGATGACCCACGGGCTTGAGGAGCCGGACGGCGGTTCCTCCGTGGCAGTGCTGCCGCCGGTGCACGGCGGTGCCTGTGGAAACGCTGATGGTGCTGAGGCGGCAACGCCGGCTGCAGGGAGGAGGAAGCGGCGCAGGGCAAGGAGCGTGAAGAACAGGGAGGAGGAGGACAGCCAGCGGATGACCCACATCGCCGTCGAGCGCAACCGCCGCAAGCAGATGAATGAGTACCTCGCCGTGCTCCGGTCCCTCATGCCGGCCTCCTACGTGCAAAGGGTACGCGTAGCTTGCTAGGGCTTAAGTAACCAATGTGCCTAAGCTCTTGACCAACAAAGTTAATCTTCTTAATTACTAGGTGATAGAGTTCTTCTACTGTAAAAATTTAGGTGCAATTTGCCTACTTGATTGATTAGGTTATTGTATACTTTTCTTTCGGAGATAGAAGCACAACATATAAAACTGGAATAGCCTAACTCATGAGTCATGACAAAGATGATCACTTGCGTATGTGGATAGGGCGACCAGGCGTCAATAATTGGCGGTGCAATCAACTACGTCAAGGAGCTAGAGCAGCTGCTCCAATCCTTGGAGGCGCATAGACACGTCCGGCAGGAAAGACCCCTCGCCGCCGGCGACGCCTCCGCCGCGGTGCCCTTCGCGGGTTTCTTCACCTTCCCGCAGTACTCGATGAGCGCCGGCCGCTCCCCAACTGCCGCAAAGACGGCCTCTGCGGACGACGGCAATGACGTCGGCGGCAACGCCGACACCGACGCCGACGCGTCGGGCTCGAAGCAATCGGCCGTGGCGGACATCGAGGTGACAGTGGTGGAGAGCCACGCCAACCTGAAGGTTCTGTCGCGGCGGCGGCCGAGGCAGCTGCTGAGGATGTTAGCCGGGCTGCAGGGCCACCGGCTAGCGGTGCTGCACCTCAACGTGACCAGCGCCGGCCACATGGTCCTCTACTCTCTCAGCCTCAAGGTACGCACGCACGCATTCCTCAGGACGCAACTTGGCAATGCCAGCTAGCCTCGTTTTCCGTGCATTGTCCGGGACGACTCCTCCAAACTCTCCCGTCTGCGTGTTTTAATTGAAGTTGCATTGACTGGCATGCAGCTTTTATACCTAGAGTACCGAGCACGTAGTAGAAAAAACAGCCATTTTTATGTCCAAATAAAATGCATAGACATATATATGAACTCCTGTCCGGTTGATGGCTGCTGCAGGTGGAAGACGACTGCCAGCTCTCGTCGGTGGACGACATCGCTACGGCCGTCCACCGCATCGTCGAGACGATCGAGCAAGAGGAGCAGCAGCAGGGTTGTAGCTAGCTTAATTAACTGGATCAGAAAAATTAGCGATGCCACTGCATATGCATGTAACGAGCTGTACTACTTACTTCTAGGCAGCTAGCTAGCTAGCTTGCTTGCTCTATACATGTACCTCTCAGTACTATAGCATTCGTCAGTTTTATTGGTAGCTGTGTATTTAGATCTGTTAATGATTTGCTCAATTTTATTTCATAAGAAGCGTTTCGATCAGACTGTTTTGGTCTTTCTTGTTAAAGATTAGTCCGATGATCTTTCGGTACACAAGGTGTTTATCCTTATTTAATTAGATAAGTTTATTATTTTTTCACTACTATAGAAAATTCAGCTAAAGGTATATATTGTTGAAGTTTAATCCGAATTCATATTGTGTCCGTGTAGGACACTGCATCACCTTATGCCAGCCGTGGCATGACCGGTGCAAGGGCTAGGCGCGGCTGTATCAAACGTGGTGTCAACCCACCGCAGCTGATTCGATCCAGTTTTCCTCTCCACGTGGGACTTGTTTCTCTCACTCTATATATATACCATAAAACTCCATAGAAAGATCAAGGGTCTCATTGTAAATATTTTCTTGTATAGCGATTTTGCCTCCGTATATCCGTGTTTTTTGTCGCAATGATTTTTTTGTGCTAAATCCAAGTCTCATGTTCCCTTGATCTTCTATTTTTGCCGTGAGTTTTATAACACTATGAATCGATCATTGTATTCCTGTACATTGTAGCGTACGTGCATGGCCAGGTGACCCACGTAACGCGCGCTCGAATCACGCTTTTGGGCTTCGTACAATCGTACGCAGACACGACGTTCCCTGCGGACCCCGGCGCGCTTCGATCCGTAGGATCCAACACGATTGACAGGCACAATTGCAGAGCTTTCAGGGCCCTGTTGCCCGCGTGAAGCGCCACTCCCCTATCAAACGAGAGAGAGATCCCAAGGTTTTGCCCCGCCTTGCCCGTGACGGTCGACGCACACTCAACGGCAAGATCGGCTGGTTTGGCGGCCGGCCGGCCAGCCGCCGGACCATGTACAGTGGCTGGCTGGTCACGTAGTGCGCCGCCCCGACTGATGCGCGCGCCTCTGCCCGACGGTGTGTTTCGCGGGATCGGTGGTCCGCCGCACGGTGGCCAAGCGTGTCAAGGAGCCGGAGCCTGAGGCAAGCCAGAAACGATGAATGCTAATCCAGCTTTATGCAATGACCAGTTCGCACAAGAATCGATAAGAAAACATGATCGATATGCCAACAGCGATGACGTGGTTTCATTAAATAAGCCACGTTCGTGTGAAAGGGCCATTGATAAAACGGTAAATAGATCTAGATCATGGCAACTTGTTTGCTTACTTAAGGTTATTGGAGGGATTAACCAGTGCTGGACCTGCCGTGTGCGTCAATTAGAGTTAGATACTCTTAGATTTATGGTTTAGTTTTCTACCATAATTAATTTTTAAATGAAGTGTTTTTATAAGATAGAATCTATAAATCGATTATATTAAACACTTTTAATTTTATTTATATCAGCTAAAATTACATATGAATATCTTTTTTTGTACTATTAGAATTTAAATTTTTAAATAAAAACTATAAATTATAGTTTAAAAGAACCCTATAGAAAAGGTTGACGAGCCATTTATCTGAGAAAAGGACCGGGGGAGCATGGGGTGGGCGAGAGCCAGCGATGCTGCTGAGCGCTGGAAAGCGAGGTGACGGCGAGAGATGGAAATGATAGGAAAAGACGTGCTGTTCGTGTCGTCTCATTGACCCTTGGAAAAAGATTCTTGGGCAGAGGCCCTTTCCCTAACAGACCCTTTCACCTTTTCCGTCTAGGCATGATTGATATAATAGTTGAAAGGACCGCTGAGATGATCCGTCTTTCCGGAGATGTTTTTTATCTGCTGATTAGACCAATGTCACACGGCGGGTACACGTGTGCATGCTCCACACCATCGAAAGTCACTAGCGATTGATCTCAAAAATGAGGAGAAAAAACATCACCCCTAAGATCATTTCGACTTGTTTTATTATTTATTACACTATCCATTAACTCAGTTACAGTAAAAAAAATCAGTTACAGTAAAAAAACTAAAAATCAAAAGCCATCGCTAAAACGATCAACACAAGTTCGCAAAGCAGATTGCATGCCCTCTGTAACCCTAGAGGAGCTAAAATCACAGTAAAAAAATTGCAGCAATTGTTTGGATGTTATAAGGGTAGATCTAAGATTTTATTACATTTTAAACTAAAGAGAGTCAGAAACTATTATTATCTGAGCTGAAAGGAAAAGTTATGTACTTGATTTACTTCAATTTACCTGCGCTTGGCACTGATAAATATCACACGTTCTGGACTGAAGCCTAGACTGTTTAGGTGTAGATCCACCTCTAGATGTTACATAGAAAAAACACGGGTAAGATCTCATGTTTGTTTTCCTCCATAATTTCTTTAGAACTAACTGGGAGGTTCGCGCAAAGTGTGCTGCTAGCCCTAGTATAATTCTTCAGTATGATATAAATTACATTATTCTATCTTTTGTATCAATGTATTACTTTTCAAACATTTTTATGTAAATAAACCAAGATAAGTGAGAATCCTACTTCAGCATTACTTGTCATACTCATTTTCAATTAATGCTTCAGTTTAGCAAGTGCTAACCTAAAGAATCATAGGATATCAGGATATGACATGATATGAGCAGGCCGTAAAGTGACCTAGCACGTGGCAGACTCTCGCGCCTCTAATGTGCCTTAGTGGGTATTCAGAATGATAGTAGCTTATAGCTTTTTTTTATTGTAACTGATTTATTTTTTTACTGTATCTGAGTTGACTTATTTGGTATAATTAAATTTAAAATATTTTAAAAATAAAAAATATATTAGCCCATCACAGACAATACAAAGGAATATGACAAACAAAAAAACAAAAAACAAAAAAGTAAAAAAAATAAGCAAAAGCCAGAAGCAATCGCGGTGGCAGAAGCTAAAATGAGCGCGCCGTTAAAATCGAAGTAGACACCTATTTCGAGCTCTGATTTTTTTCACTTCAAATTTGCAATGTAAAACCGGTTCTAATTTCTCCCATGGGCGAATCCAGCGTCCCTCTAGCCTGGGCACTTGCCCGGGCTTTGCTGGCCTGCTGCCTTCCTGAGTCCAGCCTGCTAGCCAACTTATGGAGCTGAATTTCCCCCTTGGATGGCCAGTTTTGAGCCAACTTATCTCCTAACATGGAAAGAGGGGGTTCTTCAGGAATGCTTATGTATTGCAGAATTCTCTTTAGTGATATGACCTTGTTCTCCAAAGTACACATGCTCCAGACAACCCATGCTTGCAGCATGTTCAGATTAAGCCCATATGTGACTACAAGACCAGCAATCCCTGAAAGTAGGATGTAATTTTAGTTACAGGCTAAACATCAACTCAGATCTTATCTACTACCATCTATTCAGTATAAGTACTGTTCAGAACTAACATCATACATGGATCAATGAGACCAGTCGGCAGATTGATCAAAAATATCAAAGAGAAGGCGAATGTAAGGGATGACAACATATCCAAACGGAAGCAAAGCCACTCAATTGCACCAGCATTGTAGAATTTCGATCGAGATTAGGTATCCATTAGATGGCTATTAGTTGATACAAACTGAATTTCCTTGCCAAAACTTCTGAATTTCGGCAATGAAGATTATCAAATCTAAAGTACGCAACAAGATCAACAATGATTGATTCAATGACTCAATGATATGCTATATTGAGCGAGACATATTTAAACAACTTGATGATGATGTTATTGCCCAACGATTTCAAGCCATGAAGAAAAGGAAAGGACATTTGCCTCATAGGCCTAGGCATAACTAGCACATTATCGGTATGTTTTATTCTCTCCGATATGAATATTTTTTCAAGTCAAAGTTATATGATTTATTAATTCATTTTTTATCTTGTAGAGTCTCTTACTCTCTTTCAGTTGTGTGATTGGATATTTGGACTTTTGTTGTTGACTCGTTGCAACTTTAGTGGTGTCTAGTAAGTTGTTTGTTATCGTATCTTGTTTTTATTTCTATATAAGAACCTTTACATATGTCATGTTTATTTTAATATAAGAACCTTTACATATGTGATGTATCGTATCCGTTCTTTAACTTCAAAACTATTGTGGATTTGCATTATGTGTAATTATTTATCCGAATATCCGATGCTTGCAGTTCTCAAATCTCAATAGACCATAATTAGATACTTAGCTTGTGGCTTGCCCAGGCTTTGCAAAATTCCTGGCTTCGCCACTGGTTTCTCCCTAGCTACTTTGAAACTTTCAAGTCAGTATTCAAAGCCCACCTGTTGATCGACCGACCTTGTATTCGTATGGTGCTTGGCTTGTCACATTTTTTTGGTGTGAATCAGGAGCTTTACTCAATGAATAATAGAAGGGATGCAATCAGCCTGAAGGTTGTCACACAGAAACTCCGGTGCTTGATTAAGCCACATACACCGGTTACGTCCTAAGGACACCTGTTTAGGCTTTAGCACATAGGTGAGCAGCAGAATTCGCAGACCTATGAACATAAGAGACAAGGAAAAACTGAAGATCCCTACTAAGCTCCTGAATGCCATCGAAAATAGCTGAGATCTCTGCACAATGATTCCTTTAGGTATCCATTATAATATAACAACAGAAGCAAAAGAAGACATCACATTCATTCTCAAGGAGTAGAAATTACTAAGTTAATTGAAAGAAAAAGAGAAAACTCTACACCGTCGATTGTGGTGGGTTCAGATTATAACGATTTAGATTAAAATCATGAGTCCATATCAAGAATAATAAAAAATAACTGAAATTCATACAAGTTTCATCCAAAAATAATTAAAATTTGGAATAAAAATTAAAAGAAAATTTTAGTCTGATTTTCCTTATGAATTCCAAAATAAAATTTTAGAATAAATTAAATAAATTAGCAATTTAATTTGTATACAAACTCCAATAAAAAATTGCTAAAATTTTGAATAAAGTAAAATAAAATTAATAATTTGATTTCACAATTCCAAAATAAATATCTAAATAACTGTAATTTAGAATAAAAATTTTAAAAATAGCAATTGGATATGTATATGAATTTCATAAAAAATTAAAATTCAAAAATAAAATAAAATAAAATTTGCAATTTTATTTCCATACAAATTCCAAAATAAAATCCCTAAATAATTAAAATTTAGAATAAATTAAATAAAATAAAATTAGCAATTTGATCTTTATACTAACTCCAATAAAAAAACTAAAGTTTTGAATAAATATAAAGTTATAACGGGGATAGCAAGAATAGTGTCAGAGGAGACCACGAAAGAGTGTAATATGTCAATTTGTCCTACAAGAAGATGTTGACTCATGTGGAAGCGAAGAGCCGAGGTGACAGCGGTAAAGATAAGGATAATGTCGTGTTACTCACATTTATCGTTTGATGAGGATAATGCCGTACTGCTTGCTAGAGCTATTGAAGAGAAAGGCTAGAGTCAAAAAGGAGTTGCAACGACGAGTGGTGAGTGTCAGCGTTGTCGAACAAGTCTGTGTCCAAAGAAACTCGATGATGGAAAAGCCCTGATAGAGAGGAGATGAAGCTTTGCATTTAAAACGACCTATGGACGATATAGGATCACTGGGTAACTAGGAGCATACCATCACTGGTGAGTGCCATGACATCACCACTGATGGTAAGAAGATTCTCTCTATCGTTAGACAATGACTAAATCAGGCATGCTGACATTAGTGAAGATTAGAGATCACCACAGTTAGTGATGAAGTCATAAACATTATGCATGTGTATATACACACATGCATATGTATGAATAGAAGCACAACCATATAGAAGCAGAGGAGCAAAGAGCTCGGAGAAGAAATGATGCAACCGTAGGGAATAAGCTTGGGCCTACTAGAGAGAGTGCGACGGGTGTCCCTAATAGGGATCAATGATGGTTGTATGTGTATGGTGTTTGATGTTGTAACAGTCATCAATTAGCAATAATTAAAGAGAAATAAAAAATAACTATGTGGTAAAGTATTGTATTAGAAGGGGTAGCAGCTGAGAGAGATCGGTTAAGAACTGAGTTTGTTGTTAGAGGTTGAAGTAAAAAAACTATGGTGACGATAAGAGATAGAAGGCGCACGATTTGGTTGGGTAGTTGATGTGTGAGAGAAGATAAATTCAAGGTAGGTCGTCTATAGTGTATCAGTATATGCATAAGCAAGATACTTTAATACTATGTGAACTAATAAGATAATTTGCCGTATACATAATCAATATATTATTTAAGATTAAATAGATATATATGTGCATGCATATATTTTAAAAAAGTAACTAATGAAAAAAGAATAGGGGTATGCATGATACAGAGTAGTCACGTTTCTAGTAATCCTAATAATTTCTTATACTCAACGACTTTCTTCCATCAAAACTCATACTTCAATTATATTTCGTAAGTTGTACTTTTCTTCAATGTTCTATTATCATTTTAAATTTTAAGATGTTTTAAAAATCTAATTAGCTTATAAAATACGTAAATATATTCTTAATTATTTAAGTTATATTAATTGATACTATAATTTTTAAAATAAGTTTAGTCACGCAAATGTGCATGACACCGCTAGTTCTACAGATTCACCAAGAGCTGTGAGTCAGTCTCAAAGACAACCTTGGTGAGATTCCAATCTGACGCCAGTTTGACTCCATCTCTCAGTGCCATAGCTTCGGCGTGCAGTGCACTCGGGACAGCTGAGTACAGACTGATCGGGCTGCAATGAACGCTCCTCTTTCATCGCGAACCACCGCACCAGATGGGGTTCATCTGCCTGGCCTGGCAACAATTAAAAGCCCCATCAACATTTATTTTCAATGCCCCAGCTGCCGGCAGAGACCATGGTGGTTTGGCCCGTTCTATCTGACTTCTTTTCGGCTTTTGTGTTTTACCTATTAAATTTTAGTTAAAATTATACTATAATATTTAATTAAAAATAAAGATAAATAAATAGCACCGTTATATCTCTATGGATAATGGATAGTGTAAAGAAGAAAAAAAAAAGAAAAAGCTAAAAACAAAAAAGGTCAAAAATTAAGAGCCAAAACGCCATCCTAACTTAAAATCAGAAGCCGAAGTCGAAATAAACAAGATGGCCTGACTTAATGAGATCGAAAGTTGTATCCTTGCCACCAACGCCCAGCTAGGATTATACATGTTCGGAGAGATCTCACCATGGCGACGCCTGTTTCCGGCAGTCCAAAGTGACCACGTACCACACAATAATATCACAGCAGCATCCTCCACCGGGCACAGCTTGGCATCGAGTAAATCTGCTTGTCCAGGTCCAGGGATGAAGCCTCGGTGATTTAATACCCGATATATCCTCCGCTGTCGACCAGAATGAAGCGGCAAAAGAGCAACGAGGATGCGGACACAGAGAATCCTCACGTGCACCACAGGTCTCACGAAATCCTACTCGTGCTTCGGATTGTTCGGTAGCCAGCACATACATGGTTGCCAGTTATGAATCAACATGGTATGTTTTGATCATATAAATCTACATCACTATAATCAATGGTACGTGTAGATGTTTTCCTTTCTGTCCGATTGACATGATAATTTATAGCCATCGAGAGAACATGGTGGCTTCTTTTTTACCTTAACATCGGAGAGTTAATTTATGATAATCGATAACAATTCTCATGATTTACTATTTTTATCTGAAAGCGGGGTGTAATGATATCTTGTCTAATTACATAAGGAAGAGAGAGGGAGAGAGAGAGAGTACCGTATGGAGACACATACACGTGCTTGGATATTCTGATTGGACTCTGGACTATTAACATTCCGAACATGTCTAACTGAGGTGGTGATCGTTTTAGTGATGATTTCTAATTTTTTGTTGAAATTATACTATAGTTAACTGAAATTTTACTGTAGCTGAGTTAGTGGATAGTGTAGTGAATAGTGAAAAAAAGCTGAAGTTAGAAGCTGAAATCGAAAAAAATCGAAACGATCAGAGCCTGAGTTCGACTGGGAAACTTACCGAATTAATAAAGCTAGGATACGGATCCTTATCGATCTGTTCAGATTCTACACATGTAACTTTTTAGACAAAGCTTTAGACGAAATCAACATCGTTATAATCTAGATCCATAAAAAATTGATATTGTAGATTTTTCTCTTATTATTTTGATTAACGTGGTAATTTTTAACCCTTAAGAGTGAATGTTATGACTTTTTTCTATTGTTTTACCGAATTAATAAAGCTAGGATACGGATCCTTATCGATCTGTTCAGATTCTATACATGTAACTTTTAGAGAAAGCTTTAGATGAAATAAGCACCGTTATAATCTGGATCCACAAAAGACTGACGGTGTAGATTTCTCTTTTTACTTTGATTATGTGGTAATTTTTAACTCTTTAGAGTGAACGTGATAGCCTTTTCTATTGTTTTAATAATGTAATAGATAGCTCATTCGAAAAAACTACGCAATGAACAAAAATTCTTATAGGATAGCTCAATTCCTAAGGAGAGCTTCTCCACCGCAAGAAGAAACAGGATCTTCTCCTTGGTTGTGAATACTGAGTAGTCAATGGCTCAATGTATCAACCAAACCCAACAATAGAGTATGAGAAGAGTTAACCACTTCACTGAAACTAAATGAAAAAATGCACATAATATCTGATGGTCCAATCCAGTCTTCCTATTTGAAAGTAATGGCAAATTAGACAAGTAAGAACAGAAGGGGAGCAGACCAGTACATTACCCACGATGACACAGCGCAAAAGCTAAGTTGTTAAAGGCTGAACACAGCAATTACTTCGGCATTAAGCGCAGTCACATCTCCCGTCCTGTTTCTATCAAAAATGGAAACAGAAACTAACATTGAGATGACTAATGTTGGCCACGATGAGTCCTTTCTGTGCCTGCACTCTGCCACTCCAGAATGGGCTGGTAACGCAGCCATATTTCTGATCGAAAGGTGGTGTGACAATCAGATTTAAAAGATAAATATTTATGACGCTTCACTGTCAATGAAAACTATTCAGTAAAATTAGCATATGAAGGCTTCTTTCAGGGAGGTATTGAGTTCAATCCCTAGGAGTGAATTTGGAGAACTTGAGCCCCCAAATAAATATAGATTCTTCATGTGGTTGGCTGCACATGATAAGTGCTGGACTGCGAATCGTTTGGCTCGCCGAAGACTGCAACACCCTTCCAAATGCTTGCTATGCGATCAAGAGGAGGAAACCATTAACCACCTCTTGGTCTCATGTGTGTTTGCCCGCCAATTTTGGTTTGACTTGCTCCAAAAGGTGGGATTACAGAACCTTTCCCCTCAACCGGGTGAGTCATCCTTGGAAGAATGGTGGTTCAGATCTCACAATGTAGTTGATAGCTAGGTCCGGAAAGGCCTCAACTCCATCATCCTTTTAGGGGCATGGTCTCTTTAGAATCTCCGCAATTGCTGCATCTTTGATGGGGCTACACCGGCTGTTAGGGCTCTCTTGTCTTTTGTTAGTGACGAGAAGAGGATTTGGGCTCTCGCTGGAGCAAAGGGTATTGCTTACCTAATTGCTCCATCACAAGGTTTGGTTTAGATTCTTTCTGGTCGAGGTCGTTCTTGTTCTTGTGCCTTAGACGAGTTTAAGTGTGTTTGGTTTTGTGTTTTGCCTGTAAGGTTTTTCTACCCCTATAATTACTTCTTTCTTAATGTAAAGATACATAGTTCTCCAGTGTATTCGAGAAAAAATATTTCTGATCGACGAAGTAAATTCGGGACAGCAAGGCTGGTCAACAGTTAAGCACAGAGGTGTCCCTCGGCCTCATTCAGAGTTGAAAATCATAACAATCAACGCAGCACAGAGAAAAGTCAGCACCAGCAGTTCTACAGGACAGCAGAGAAGCATTACATGAGTCGAAGCTACGTACATGGAACTAGCCCATCTGCAGCATTCAGGATCAGATTAAAATAACTTACAGCTCAGACAACTAGTTCTTCAGAGGTAACATGCAGGGCGCCCCGGGTCCTTCCCGCATGGCGTCCGGGCGTGACGAAGGCGCCTGTGAGGGTGACGGCCGATGTGAGCGCTTGTTGGGCAAGATGGACAGATGCAGATGGGCCTTGGCCCATCGGTGAAACTGTGAAAGGCCTAGGGGGCAAGGGACCAAGCGTGAGATGGCAAGACCTAATTTACACAACAAGCTCGATAGAACGAGACTTTGGAGGAACTAGACATATTTCACCATATAAAGTCAAACAGATAAGTTACCTGACAACTCTCATTATATCATTGGATGTTTCCAAAGTTAGGCCAGTAAGTTGCATGTTTCAGTGGCCTACTTAATATTTAAATATTCAGCTGCTGTCTGAAAGGAATCACTTGAAGTAGACCCAGAACATCCCTAATAAACACGACAAGAATAACTTCGCAAAAATGGCTCCTGTATCTACAATGTGTCGGACGAAGTACCTCTTAATTCTTATATCACAGGGACATTAGTAAATCGTAGAAAACTGACGGAACTTTTAGATCCACTAGTAAAATCTTACAGAGAAACAACTTCACTACAGACGAAAGCTAAGGATGCACCAAAAAGATAGGTACAAAAAGGACCCCATTATACTCTTTAAGTATCCAACCATTTAACCTAAGTTAGCCACAGAAAATTCGTTGTGCTAAACTAATAACATCACAGTTAACCACATGCATGTCACGATATGTATGCCATGTAGATTTTGCGCATA
Organism: Melocanna baccifera; assembly: GCA_036346265.1. Lineage (NCBI taxonomy): Eukaryota > Viridiplantae > Streptophyta > Magnoliopsida > Poales > Poaceae > Melocanna > Melocanna baccifera. The sequence continues at coordinate 3,209,509 of CM070698.1, read as the reverse complement.
TTGGTTCATTCAGAAAATGTTTGTGAACAAAAGTTTATTCAGAATTTCAGCGCAGCTTCCTTTCCAGGGTAAAAAAAACATTCCATGCTGCAAGCAAAAAAGCAAAAAAAAAACCCTGTAAATATGAGCAAGAGACATTAGTAAGAAATAGATCTGAAAAGGAAGTATGTGAGCTAATTTTATTGTTTCGTAGTATAATATGAGGTATCATTGGCTTATTGCTCACCAAGACACCAACCAATGCAGCATGTGCACAATCGGAGAGTTGAGCTGATGCCCCCATCAAGTAGCATAAAAGAAGCAGACAGCTTAACACATTTGCAATTTTTTTTTGAAAGATGACATATTTGCAGTTTTGTCTCTCTTGATTCCTAATCAAACAAATTTACTTGCTGAAAGAGACTCGTTACAAGTGGGACAGATAGTCAAGCACAACTAGATTTCTTCATGGTTATAAAGATGAATGAGAGGATCTAGCGACATGTTGGCAGAAGACCAATAAAATCCATTATTGGTTGGTTCTGGTATTTAATCATGCAATACAATTTCCTCTTCACTTGGCTAGTTGGCTAGAAAACAAAAATTCCCAAGTTTGCACATTCATCAAAAAGGACTTTGAACACACACCGATGGCAAATAATTGAGCTCCAAGAAGCTATTTGTGAAGCTTGAGCATGACAACAACCAGTCATTGCTAGTTACACGCATCTACATCTTTAAATCCGAGCAGAGTTGATGGACTCTCCTAAACAGGATGGTAGTTCCTCAACCAGCTTCCCACTTTAAGATATATTTTTAAAATTCAACAGAATAAATATGATAGCAGAATTCTTTCTGTGTATTGAAAGAAGGTAACTGCCTTACCGGATTGTTTTCATGTGCATTCATAACATGTTGTTCATAACCATCCTCCATTTGAGTCCCGAACTCCTGAAGTCCACCTGATATGAAGGCATGTGTTAGAATGACAAAAAATTGCAGATACAAGGAGAATAACTATCCAGCAGCTTCCCACGATAAACCTTATTTTGATAAAAAGTGGGAAATAAATAGTTCATTATAATATTTTTAAAAATAAATAAATGGTTCATCGAATATGTAGTTGTGCACATCCATCTCCTGAAATATGTGCTAACAGGGTGCAAGAACGCATACCAGGAAAGTGTGCATGAGGCAGAAATATGTCGAATGCTCAACATGTTAGGCCAAAATTTGATATTTTCCCGTTCTCATTTCCACATTATGAACATCTTGATCCATAAGCCCGAGATTACCAAGCTAGCAACCTGAGTCTTCAGGCACTGGGTTCAGAATAGTGGTATGGATCAGTCATCAGTGAGAAGATAATGTCACCTAGATGCATGTAATACAACGATATACACCACATAATTAAGCCATTTCACAAGATTGTCCATGAATTCAATATTTCTATTCAACAAAGTAGTAAGATTAATTGTGTTATATCTAATTGTTAGTTATTGGTTCATTGCATCTGAATTTGACCTTTTATTGAGTCATATGTATCAAATTAGTTTGTTAATCCAACTCTTTTCAGCAGTTGGCTGGTTATACTTCAGAGAAAATGCAGATCGTAAACAGATGGAGATAATCTCAAATGACTAAGATGTTGGATCTCAAAATATACTAAAAAAAAGAAAGCCTGCTCGGTCAGTTCATCACATTATATGTTTGTAGTCTGAAGACTGTAGTATAATTAGTAGGAAATTCATCACGCAAGATAGAATCAACTACGAGGCTCGGAATGAAACCATTGGTAAACGAAGAATAAGGGGGAAGTGATGAAAGAATGGAGCATGGACACTAACTAAAGAAAAAAGAGCTGTCATGTCTAATGAAAACAGAAAGCACATCATACAAAATAATTGAGATAGTTCACAACTTACAGCAAAGTTGAGAAAAGTCAGATTGCATTTACATCCAAATTCAGTGTACATCCTACAGGATGAAGAGTTTATCCACAAAGCTGTCATGTGTTCACACAAATCCTTATCCCAGTAGTATCAATCAAATATTAACATCAGTAAACAAGACAACAAAGTATCACACAATTCATTTACTAAATTCATCTGAATGCAATTTAAACACAAGATATCATCTGAGAGGTTTTACCAAGAACGATGCCCTCCTCCTCCGCCAACAGTAAGAAACTCACCTCCGAGCGGCAACTGAGCATCCCGCACTGCCGTATGAAAATAGACGAGTAACAACGGCGAATTCACGGATTTCGATCGCGGCACAGCCTGCTCCACTGTTTTGCTGCCGTTTCCCGCGGCGGCCGCGGCTTCCTTCGCCCTGAGACCCAGAGGATCCCGCCGGGCTCTCGACCGAGGCGTTCTACGGGCGCCTGGTGCGCATAGGCTTTGGCGCTTTCCAATCTTCGCTGGGAGGTCGCCGGGAGGCCGGAGGCACGGGTGGAGCGGCTCGGTGGTCGCGGCGGCGGTTGGGCGCCGGAGGGGAGCTCTGATTAGGTTGGGCCGCCATTTGGACCGCGTCTCATCTGCGATCGAGGACCAACGTATGCCGTTGGATCAGAATTGTACAGTTTGGATTGAAACACGCAGAGAGATTTTTACACAATACCCTCTAAAGTCTATATTTCATTGACGATTAGACCCTCGTTTAGGTCGCACAGAATCATCGCGTCAGAGCCGTTAGATCAAAATATATGCGGTTATGATTCAGTAGAAGGGAGCATTTTCCCACGGAACCTCTATAATGTGTCTATATTACCATTTCACCCACCCTCTGTTGGATTCGCGAATAAGCAACGCGGTCGTGAACCGTCAGATCAATTTCAACGTCTCCGATTGGAGGGTAGTTAGGCCGGGCAGCGTACGGTCCACGTATTCCTCTTCCACTTCCATGTCTCCAATCGAGCTTCTCCTCATCCGGCTTCTCCCAATCGATTCCCATCGCTCCATCCATGGCGACTCTCACCATGCAGCCGATTGAGCCCACCTCGGCCACTCATGGAGACTCAAGGAAAGTGGTTTCTTGGTTCACCTGTGTTTTCTTCACTAGATTTGAGACCAAAGAACGAGGCGAAGAGCTAGAATTCGATGGTTTCTTTGTGATTTTTCGTGCTTTGATCTTAATGCAGTAGGGGAAAGAAGCCTGCAGAGGATGGTGCCGATTTGAGTGACATCGACTCGGGGTAAGTGTTTCTGTCCCATGTGATTGCAGTATCTCGGTTTGTAATTAGCAAATTAGCGCATGGATTTGTTGATACGGTCGTGATTCTGGGCAGTTGGGTTGTTCTTGGGAAGTCAGCTATCGCTCCGGCGGATTTGGCTGCCGCCGCCGCCGCACGTGGCGGTCGGCGTCTCCGCTCTTCTCCGACGATGCCTACCTGGTAAGAGTTTGCAATTTGGTATAATTGTATACGTCAAGAAGTGTGTTGTTCTTTGTTTGTTTTCGTTTGAATTGTGACCAAATCTCTTTGCCTCGTTGTTTCGGTGTTCTCCCAGGGCACAGCTGGTGCTTGGAGGTGTGGTGTACAAGGTGGTGTCATTCTACAAGAGAATCAGGCATGTTGAAGGTATATATGCTCAACTCAGTAGTCAATGCCGGTTATTGTCTATCACAGAGTCACCTATAGTCATTCATCGTTCACCGGCGAAAACATAAGTGGCTAATCTTGAATAGAACTCAAAAATAATCATTGTGGAGTTCATGACTTGCTAGTTTGCTACGAAGTAGAAATTATTGTGTAGTTCATGAATTGCTACCGAGCTGTTAAAAACTATTAAGGTGTGCTACAAGTTTGGAGAATCTTGTTGCTATGGTCTGGTTGTTATCTCAGACGAGACAGTGGGAGATGTGGAGACTGCTGTAGAGGTTGTGGAGCATATTGCTGAGGTAACGGAGAAGTTAGCTGCTAATGTGGCCGACCAACTTCCTGAGGATGGGTCTCTGCAGAGAGCAGTGGAGAAGGTTGAGTACGTTGCTGAGATAGTGGATAAGGACGCGGAGAAGGTTGAAACCATCGTTAAGAAGGTTCGCTTCCATATTCTTGTTTTCTTCTTTTAAGGCTTGATGCTAATTTCCTAATATATTTCACATATGATGGATAATATTATTTGCGAACATTGTCTAAGTGCAAATTAGCAATTGGCAATACTCTATGGTAAATTGGTAATGCTAAAAATAAGTGAATAGAAGGCAATTTTATATGGCATCTAATATTTGTAAGTGCCACTACACTCTGACAAAAGAAAATTTTGTAACTCCTGAAGCAAATAATGACTTGAGTGGTTAGTTCCACCAAAATGTTAGTAACCACATGTATTGAGAATAAATATACGCAGCTTTCTTTTGTAGAGCATAGAGCACTCCTATGTCCTACCTTTACAATTTCTGACCATTTCAGTCATTTCGACTGGTGAGCCTTTGCCTTTAAGTTGTTTATTGTAAGGAACTGAAGCCGGTTTCAATATTTCCGGCATTACCCTTACTGCACACCAAAAATTCTGATGACTGAAGGTTTGAAAGACTTAGTTGATATTGTGAAAGGAGTACTACTATAGTTTTAAAACACATTTTGGTGACATTATCACAAATTTTGTTAAAGCAATTCTACTATGCTATACAATTTGCAAGGCATCTAGAAATAGTTTGCTTTCATCATTTTAAGGGGGATTAGTGTGAGCCTTCTTATGTCATTACGCTTTATGGAAGATTGAGAAATAAGCTAACCAACTGAATTATAAAAAAGATGCCTACGGACCCATAAGGTCCCTTGTATAATTCCTTCTCTTTTCATGAAAGCATCAAAATGTCTAATCTTGTTTTAGAAGTAATGTGAAAGACAACCAAGGATGAAGGTATTAACTTTTTTTGATGGGAAGGAGGTATTAACTTTTTATGGTTCTTCTCGCTAATACAGATTGACAAGTTCAGCGACAAGATTGATGCTGAAGTAGAGCCTGTCATCGAGGAGCTTGAAAAGGAACTGAAACAAAATCCAACATCCTATGGTGGAGTAAACGCACAGATATGATCACTGGCCATGTATAGGGGGAAGAGTTCCCATTGTATATATTGTTTATTCCTTTTTCTCTTTTGAATGACTGCTTGTACATATGTGTGCTGTTCTGTATGTATTACACCATGTCTATAGTAAGGCATGGTGATGGCGTGCTGGGTGCTCGAATTCGAAGTTGAATTGAAGTACACAGATAGTATTGGAATGTAAAACTTCATAGAACGTGTTCCAAATTAGAACGCTTGGTATGTTATCAAATCATAAAATAAATAAACACATTCTTGGCATGTGGATTACACCTGTGAAACTTGAATCCATGAGTTATCTCTTTCTTGCCAAGAACTCATTGAACTATCTAATTCAGTTCATACCTTTTTTTAAAAAAAAACTTATTTTGAGTTTATACTTGTTTCTCTGCATTGAGTTGCATGCCAGTGTTTTGTTGGTATATCTAACCTGTGAATTTATCACAGAAATTGATGGGACGATCCATTAATGGGATGTTCAGAGATGAAAATGCCAAAAAGAATAAAACTTATACTTTTGGCCACTTTTAGCCTCGTATTTACAAGAATAATTATAGTCACGTGATAAATACGAAAATATCACTTTCGCCGTATGGCCACTGGGCGGCAGCGCCATGGAACTGACACATGGCTGGCGGAACCCCGTGGGCGTGTGGCAGGCGCCTACCGTCCGACCACTGTGCGGCCTCTTGAAGTCCGCACAGCCACTATGCGAGTATGCGGCCCATCCCCTGCCGTCCAGTTACTTGACGTCAGCTAATTAAGTAGGCTAATTAACCGGTTTAATTAGCTACCTTAATTAGTCATTTATGTATATTGTTTATCTAATTTTTTAAATATAGTAAATGAGCTTAAAAATTATAAAATTTTATGTGTAGCCTTTTGACATAACGTATTTGATTGTATTTTTTTTTCATAATTTTATCTGCTCTGAATGTTGTTCGAAAATTCATATAATTATGCTATTTGTATGAATTATTACATATAGCAAACGAGTTTTAAAAATTATGAAATTTTATGTGCAGCCTCTTGACACAGTCGACTTAATTGTCTAATTTTTTAGGAATTTTATGTACTCCAAATTTAACATGTTAATTTCATAAATAATCACATGCGATAATAAATTACAGAGTTAATCATTTAAATAATCAATTGATTAATTGGCAATTACCACCACATAAAATACTACATCTCGAACATACCCACTTGCTACTATTCCCCTTTTTCCCTCCCTCATTCACATATATGTTGACTCGTCTATTCTCACCGCGGTGGCGGCCGACGCCAACAACCAGCTTCTTCTAGTGGTATTTGTCATTGTGGAGAGCAAGAATACATCCAGTTGGCTCTAGTTCTTGGCGAACATGAAGCGAGCGGTCGTTGGTGACCTACCCAACGTATGCCTCATCACAAACCTCAAACTGGGTTGTTGGCCGCGCTCAACATCATGCAGCATGCAATCGAACCTCCTCACTAGTGGAACGGCGTGCGAACCTAGGGGTGCATGAGGCATCTTGCATCTAACTTGTTCACACCGTTCCGTAGTCAGGAAATTGTGAAGACGTTCAAGGTATTGTATCTGCAAAACCAGATGTGGAAGTTCGAGTCTATCTAGAGAGACCTAGAAAGATAAACTATGAAGGGAGAGCAACCCAGTAACGCCATGGGTTTTCAGAGTGGATTTGTCGGCACACCCCTGAATTAGAGCAATGGTCACATGAATGGTGCGAGGTATGAGATTATGACAAACAACATATCCGAGGTGTACGACAACGTCCTCAAAGGCATGTGGGCCTCTCCATCACAGCGATCGTTTAGAAGACATGGACTCGTATTGTTGGTTATTTCATCAATAGAGCCATTGCAGCCAAGCGACAGATGGAGAAAGGCAAATAGTGGTCTAAGAACATGTAAAGGCACATGGATTAGAAGATGGAGAAGGTCCGAATGCATGACATCCGGATAGTCGATAGCATCTGAAGGAAGTATGGTATCAGACTTTCGTAGAAATATGTCAACATTCATACCAGAGGTGAAATGAAATAGATATGCACCATGGATGATATGGCCATATCGGAGTTATTAAAACCTGATGTGGTTTGCTCGCGCGAGAGCGAGCCATGCAGCGCACGGCCCTTCGCGCGGCGACGCGTGGCGACGCCCGCCTTCCTCTTCGCGTGGCGACGCAGCGCCCGTACCCTCTCCGCGCTTGTGCTCGCTGGTTCCTCCCCCGCTGCCTCCCCCCTCCTCCCCCTCCTTCCCCCTCCCCCGCCGCCCCCTCCTCCCCCGGTCCCCCGCCGCCTCCCCCTCCTCCCCCTCCCCCGCCGCCCCCTCCTCCCTCGCTCCCCCGTCGTCTCCCCCGCTCAACCGTCGGCCGCCGCCCCCTTCCCCCTCCTCCCCCGTCGCCTCACCCTCCCCGCCGCCTCCTCCTCTCGCCGCCTCCCGCCGCCTCCCCCTCCTCCCCGCTCCCGCTGCCCCCCCATCCATCGCCTCCGCCACCGCTCCATCCTCCTCGCTCGGTGCCCCATCCGCCTCCCCACCCCACAAAATCCTCCTCCCCATCGCCTCCGCCCACCGGCCGCGCCCATCCACCTCCCCACCGCCTCCAAAAGCCCCTCCCGCCACCCCCGCCCACCGCAGCTTGGATCCCCACGATCTGCCGGATCCGCCTCCACCGCCGCCCCTGCACTCCACCTCCGCCATCGCCCGCTCCCATCCATCACCTCCACTTTTTTTGGGTATCAATGTAAGTAGTCAATTGAATAAGAATGATTAAAAAGGTAACAGATTGACTTAGGAGCCACTTTTTTTGGGTAATTTGTAACCCACTACTATTTCCTGGCTTCATTGTTGGAGCAACCCTTTTTGTCACTAAAGCGCTAACTTCACTTGACTTTATTATAGGTTGCTGCGCTTGGTGCTATTTGCAATATTGCTGTGAATTTAGCACCCAGGAAATCGGTTCTTCTTCATTCTGGGGTTGTCTCCCAACTTGTTCATTTTTCCAAGTCTATGGATCCAACATTGAGGCTAAAATCTATATGGGCTCTTAGGAATATTATGTTCCTTCTGAATTCAAAGGATAGAGACTTCATTCTTAAGGAGCTGACCCTATCTACTCTTTCAAGCCTCATATGTGGTAAGTCTAAATGCCCAGCTATGATTTTAGGGAACTAACTAAATTAGTTTCACTGCTAATTGCAAAATGTTCTGCAGATTCTGAACATTTTGTTCAGAATGCACCTTGGCACCGTGCACAATCTTGTTGATGGATATGTGGACTCTTTTAATTATGTCATTGGTGAAGATGACATGGTTATAAATGCTATTTCAAGACAATGAACAATGCATCCGCCCGGGAGTGTGCACCAGTCGCTTTTCCTCAAGGTTCTACATGCATTTTTCAAACTTTTGAGGGGAAAAAGAATATCTTTTCTGACGAAACTGTATAATTCTGTATATCATTTTTTGATGTTTAGGGACATATTTGCTTCTTCTATGGGATATTATTATATAAAATAATGCAAAGATCATTGTACATTAAATCATTGATCTTTCTGCTTCTTCTCTTGAGTATGTTTGTGCTTGCAAATATTGCAATGGGAATGAATTAAACAAGGAAACTATAATGGATGTTCTTGTTCCTCACCGAGCAGATCCCATCAAACCATCTTTTGTGGTTAACTTTCTGCAGAGCAAAGATAAACAATTGCGAGTTGCAACCTTGTGGTGTATTCAACTTGATTTACCCAAAATGCGAGGCCTCATCTACTTGAGTTGTCGACTCCAAAATGTCAGGGTAATTTCACAAGTAAAAGCATGATAAATGACCCCGCTTGGATTGCAAGGTACTACCTTCTCTTCCTAGATAAAGTGATCTTGAGATAATGCATATTATAATGAGTGTCACAACCACTTCTTTACTGCTTAGCTATTAATGTTCATCCATCCTTCTGTTGCTTCTATCACATTGGCTTTGTATGAATGCTTATACTTTGTAGTTTGTACAATGCTGTCCACTAAAATGTATTCTTGATTGTGCTAGAAAAAGAGTGTCCTTTACCTTTCCTATTAACAAGCATTTGACATAAGCAGATATACGCTCTAGCCTTATAGTTGATAAGAAAATGCTTTGTTGAAAGTTACTCCTGCAATTCGATATACACATAAGCACTCAAAACGTGTTCAGCTATAAGAATCTTAATTGAACCAAAGAAATGTAAAAAGATGACAATCATGGCTGGTAGTTGGCCAATATTTGTTGACATTGTTCTTAAAAATAACCACAAAATGTTGTTACTGGTACCTCCGAAGTACTGTTGTGGTTAGAATTTTGGCTACTATGTAATACAACAATCGGCATATTGCTTTGAACTGTATTCCTTTTCCGACGCTTTAAAGTACTTTCTGATCTAATCCACCTATGGTAACATAAGTTGTTTGATGTATGGAACATCATATCTAATACTTGATTACTGGTTACACTTAACCAATTTAATTCTCCATTGCTCCACATGGTGGTGAAATATGACAAATGATCATTGTTTTGTATATCTATTGGCAGATGGAAGGGAGGATAACTATGCTTATTATTCTGAGGTTATGTTGTCCGCATGATTCTTTGTGTCAGAGAGGTGTTATGTGTACACCATTTGAACTTCTGAAACTTCGGAACCAAGTTGGTTCTGCGATAACTTTGAAAGCTATGGGTCCTGCTAATATTACACGAGTTATTTCCACTGTTTTCCAAACTATTACCTGGTTATATCCCTAACATCAGAGTATGGAACAACACTGTCAACATTTTTTCCAATCTTTCCCCAAAGCATCCTGACATGATGGGTGCCCTGAAACAGTATCCGTGGATGCTGCCTGGCTGTAGGAAGCCCCCGTTACCCTTTGATGTTCAGGTGCCTTCTAGAGTGATATCACTTGAAGGATGGGGCGCTCTATGGAGAGGACTTAGGCCAGGGATAGCTCGAGACTGTGTCTTTGGTGGAATGTTCTTTTCAATTTGGCAATTCATACACACAGCGATGCTTACTTGGAGGGCTGTTAATATGAACCCTGATCAATTTACTTCCCTCTGGTGGTTCTATGATGCATTTTGTTCCATATTTGTTCTTTTCATATCTGCAGGAGGAATTGATGATGGTGCAGTTAGAAGCAACACCCAAGTCAAAACAGCTGACAGAGGTAAAGATATGTCCTGTTACTATAGTTGCTAATATATAACATTTTTCATTAATCTGAACTTGATGCAAACTTAACAATGTTGTGATGACATGACCTTAAGAGTATATTTATGATTTCATGGGTTGTTGTCTTCTCTTTTTGTTTTGCTAAGCACAAATACTCTATTCTCACAAGATAATATGTCTTGACACGTTCTCAAGATCCTTTTCTTTGTCTTTCTTTCCTTTTTTGGTTGCCCTTTTGTTGGTTTCGGAGAGGGGGGTTTCCTCTCTTAGCATCTCAATGCCTCTATCTGTCATCTGCTTGAAGTGTCTATATTAAAGTGTGAATTAATTTCTGCAATTGAAGTCATGACAAGGCGCGCGAAGCGCACCCGATGTTCTAGTGTATCTATAACAAGCCGTAGCTTTTGCACAAGTCATACTCTTATGTGTAAAGGTATATACGCAAATGAGGCAGATGTCTGAGCCATACATCGCCCCTTCCTCCACCCGAGTCGCTCCTCTACCACCACCATCCGCCGCTGCCCCTCAGCTCTGCCCGCTCGCCTCCTCCACCCAAGCCGCCCCTCCTCATTTGTTGCCACTCCGCCGCGCCGCGCCGCACACCGCGGTGGATCCCCCTCAAGGCCAACCCCGATGTCATGAACCAGGTGAGCGCACCCCTCCTCCTGTGGCGCTAGGGTTTCCTTCCCTTCCCGTTCAGGTCGTGGTGCCACCCCCACCATGACTCCTCCGCCAAATCAACCCAGATGTTGTTGTCGTTCTCCACACCTGAGCGCCGCCTCCCCCGCTCCCACACCCCAGTGCTGCCTCCACCTCTCCCCACCGGCCTCGGTCGCAGTCACCTAGATCTGGTCGTCTCGTCTAGATCCAGTTGCCTAACAACTCTTAATGGTGAACCTGGGGGGTATCAATTAAGATACATATAAAACCCTAGCCACCATTATGTAGTTTAGTTCTTGACCTTTGCGAATTTACTTCTTAAAATCTCCGATTATTCTTAGTTTGCTTCTCGGTTTCGGGATCGAATCCCTTGGATTCTGACAGGGCCCTGGCCCTGCCCGCAGCCCACGCCTGCCGCTACTGCCGACCTTCCCCACAACATCGCGCTCCCCACATCGCGTCTCTTCTCACGACCTGGCCCAGTCCGCCATCACATAAGGTACTTTCGATCTGATTTCCCATCCCTAAACCTTCTCTGCTTTATGTTTTAATACTTCACCTTCAGGTTTTTGCTTCCGAAATGATTGATCCTTTTGTCCAACCGATACTGGTACATTGGTCTGAGTATTTTATTTGTTGCTGCACGAATCAATGTTCCAGCATACTAACATTTGTTTGATTGCCATCTGAATGAATGCTCAATCTTACTCTTCTTTTCTATCATTTTTTACTGCTCACAACAATTACTTTTCCATCGCCGAAATTGTACATTTCCCACAATTACTTTGTAGGACTGCATAATTTTCCCTGGATTATCGTTGCGGTCCACGCCTGCTCCGTTTCCTAACTCTGGTATGACACTATCCTAAATATCATATGTGATCCCTCCTAATGTTTTAGGGAGGACATTTTTTCTGCCTTCTATCCTTCAGCCTACAGGATAGCTGATACAGAGTTATTGATATGGCTGGAAGGAACCATAGTTTATAACTTGAATTTGTTTACGCATTATTTATAAACTCACATTTCCCAGATCTAAACATTCACCTTTTCATACATGGTTCTCTAGATTAGCATGTTAGTTCATTTCTAATTACATCAAATCTCTTCTGTGCTTGCAGGGGCCTCTTATCATATGTAGGTAAACTTCCTATCTTTAGAATTATGTTAGTCACAAGAAAAAGCTAAAGAGATTGGAAAAGCTGTTATATCCTTTCTGTTCGAGCTTTTATGGGTACATGAATCTGATTTAGTTCTACTTATTGATGGAGTTCTTTGCCTCTTGGTGTACTAGGTACAGATCGTTCTGGGAGAATTTCTGGGCTTACATGTATGTTAGCTATGATTGGTTCAGTTACTTTTTACCTGCTGATTTAGATACCTTCGGGGTTCAGATGCTTTTGGCTCAGCAATGTCATGCTCTCATGTTTATATATGGGATAAACTCTTGAAACGACTCAGCACCTGACCGTGTTAAGGTAGATCTTTTCCTTGCAGCATGTTTTTACTCTTTTATTTGCACAGGTGATGACTTTTTATCTGTTCATTTGATTTTGTTTTTGTTCCTTCATTAGACGTTTGTACAGATGGATTAACTTCATCCGAATATAGATTTAATGGAATGGTACTTGGGCAGGTAGATGCGCTTAAGGTAATTAATAATTTTCTCTAAATGATCTAATACATGGAAAGTTATTAATTCTCAATTCTAACTTTGCCAATGCTTGGGGAGGCTTTACTTATTTTAGCATTATTTGCACTGGTGCCAACTATCTACATTACTCAATGCCCTTATTATCTTGTGGTGACCTGTTCTATTTACCTCTGATATAGGAACAAGTTCTTCTTGGCGAGATTCTCATTCAATGGTTTTACTAACCTTTGTTATTCATCTGATAATTTATGGATTTATGTAGTGTGATGCTGAAGCTTGGTTTCAGCCAATACTGTACGCAATGTTCGTTTGTATAGTTGTGATAGCAGAACCGTGAAATGTACATGAATGAGCAGCCATCGCCCATCAGCAAGCAAGATCAAAGAGCAATGCAGTTCTACGTCAATTAGTTCAGTCTACCGGTGGCTCTTTTGCACTTTGCACAAATTCTGTAAGACACTCTTTCTATTGCCGTATACACTTGGTTCATATACAACATGACGATTTCATAATGTGACATTTATCCATCATCAATTTGTTCGATATTGTTTGAGGTTTCTTAATCGATTGGTTTGCTATGTTTGATTCCGATCCCTTCTGATGGTATGCCATTCTGAAGCCCCCCTCCTTTTTTTGCTTATAATATCGTTCCAATTGTTATTTTCATACCAAGTACAAAAAAAATGCAGAAGTACACAAATTTCAAATAAACTGTAGTCGATATTTTCCATCTATCATCAAGCTCTTACATATTTATACCAATATACGTGGCCCTACTCCAATTGGCTCATGGTTTAAGCTTTTGATTGTGGCTTTGCTTATAGCTGAAACTGTACTATCTGTTAACTTTTTCTTAGCAAAAAATAAGAAAATATGTAAAAAAACTATCATATCATCACGGACAATAAAAAGGAATAAGAGAAAAAAGAAAATGCAAAAAAGCAAAAAAAAAACAAAACAAAACAAGCTGAATTTAGAACGCGTTCCAAGTGGATTCTGATTTAAATAAGCCAAAAGCTAAAATAAACAAGAAACTGAAGCCGTTTAGAGCGGGGCTATATCTCTATTACTTAAAAAGAGGAGTTGGTGGTGATAGTTCATCACCCCTTAACTGGTGGTTCATCTGTCTTCTAAAATATTCAAATTGTCCATTGCAAATCCATGGGTCTAGAACCAAGGCACCACACAGCTCTCCCCCAATGTGTCCTCCCTCCTCTCCTCCCCTCCCCTCCCAATCCGCGCCGCTCCCCGACCGCCGGATTTGACCCGTCGGCGCCGTTAGCTATAGATCTACAACTCGTTCTGCTATTGTTGACTAGATATTACAAAGTTAGCTGGTTTTTGGCAGAAAATTTTGCATCTTGTATTCGTTAAAAAAAGAAGTACGTTCAGGTTATCATTGAAAGTTTGGTAAGATAGACAGTTGAAAGGTTCGACAAAACAAATGCTTGGTTGGTAAAACTGTTCAATAGTATAAACTGGTTTTGTTGAAGATATACCCAAAGTGGAAGTTGGAAAATAAGTTATCTTGAGAATGGCAGAACAGAATCCTGATTTTATTTGATATTTTTCTTTTACTGACAAGAGACAAAGGCTAAGGCTTACAAAAGTTTACTGATGTAAGGAGAACATCTACTTATCATATCCTGGTTAATCAACTAAACAAAAGAAATTGTTACAACACTGAAAATGATTGTATTCTGTAGTACTAATTATAGCGAATGTACTCGACTTAACCTCATTTATATTCAAATTTGAAAAATGATTGTTTGTGATGCTTGCCATTGTTATACTTACCACTTTCTAAACATTTACCTTGCAGATGTTTAGGATAATACAAAAGGAAGACTGGTACAAGCCAGATGTTTACATGTACAATGACTTGATTATTACTCTAGCCAAGTGTAAGATGGATGAAGCAATGGTAATCTGGGGGAACATGAGAGATGAGAACCTGTTTCCCGACTCAGACCTATGCTGAAGTCATAAGAGGATTCTTGAGATATGGTTCCCCATCAGATGCAATGAATATTTATGAGGACATGAAAAAGTAGCTGATCCACCGGAAGAATTGCCTTTCAGGGTATTATTGAAGGGTCTTTTGCCTCATCCACTATTAAGGAACAGAGTGAAGCAAGATTTTGAAGAGCTGTTCCCTCGAGAGGCATATCTATGATCCCCCAGAATAGCTAAAAAGTGAAAAGGCATCATTTCCTTTTCACCATGGTCGTCTAAATTTGGTGACTAATATGTATATCGGCAGTGAAAACACCGAAGTTAGCTAGGTTTAGAATCTTGTAGATTCTACACACAATACTCTCTATTTGTGACCTTTGCATGTTGTCAGGATGCATACTTCATATGCTGCTCCATGTGGTTGAATCATTTTCTCCCTTCTCTTGGCTGTAGTGTTGTGAGGATGATAAGAAGGGCTTTCGATTCTACATGTTAGGTTTTGCAGCTCATCCAGATTCAATGGATAGTTCTTATTTCACTAAGAGTTACGACTAGCTGAATGCCTGCGTGTTGCCACGGATTTAAAAAAATTTTAGAACATGTTTGTATGCATGTACTTAAATTTTTTGCTACCCGGAAGTTTCAGAACATGTATGATAAAATTTTAAAATCCGTAGCAATGCACAGGTATTCAGTAATTTTAAGGTTACGATATTGGGCCTATTCTTTTTGGCTGCGGCTTATGGTTTTTGAGTGAAATTTTTGAATTTTAGCTGTTTGAGACAGAGATTATGGAGAGAGATACTCGCTTGCGATTTTGAATGGTACAGATGTTGAACTTTTAATGTATATTATAATTAACTTGTAGACTCCATCTTAAAAAAATACTCTGTTTGAAAGTTAGATACTATAGCAAAAGCTAAAAGTTATTTTAAGAAACTGAAAAGAATGGACCTGAAACCTTCCAGATTTGGACCTAGTCCGAGATTGTGGAATAGGAAGGCCCGGAACAGGAAGCGCTAAACGCATGACGAAACGTGTTACAAAATGCGTACGCCTCGTGCAAGTCCGTCAGCGAATCACTGAGTCCTCCGTCTGAGATTCCTCCGCCGCGTTCATTTGTCCACAACAATTTTTTTTTTGAGGAATTTGTCGATAACAACTTATCAGTGTGATTCCGTACTTATTTGTCTCGCGCACATATTTCAGCGACTCTTCGTGTTGGAGAATACAGTACCCGTCTTTGCATAGTGCTGCAAAGTTCTTAAGGGTCTGTTCTTTTTGGTTGCGGCTGATGGTTTTTTAGCTGTTTACGACAGAGATTGCGGAAAGAGAGATACTCGCTTGCGATTTTTGATAGTACAGATATTAGTTTTTTAACATGTACTACAATTAACTTGTAGACTCCATCTTAAAAAAATACTCCGTTTAAAAGTTAGTTACTGTAGCAAAAGTTAAAAACGACTTTTAGAAACAACAAAAGAACAGGGCTTAAGACTCTCCCAGGAAGCAAGAGAGAGAGAGAGAGACCATCGGGGTCTGACGAGCCCGCCGGTGCGTTGTCTTTGCACCGAGAACGGTCCGGCGAAACTTCCCTCGTTACGGGCAGTGCGCGCGACGAGCATTGCCCCCCGATCATCTCGTGCCACGCCGAACAATCCCACACTGCCGAGGTTTCCAAGCCACGGTATATTTAGAGCTGGAGCTATTTTTTGTTTTATTTTTTTAACATATGTTTTTGCAAGTTCAGCTTTTTTTCTGATCTTGATAGCCATGACAGACACGTGCCACCTGCAACACTGCCTTAGCTCGGTAGAAGATGCTCGGCGGGCCCACCATCTTGCTTAGCTATCGGAGCTCAGCAGGTTGCTATGCTTAGTGTAATCATGCTTAAATTAGGCACTAATGCCATATTTAGATACTAATGCCATGCATGCACGATGGTTGTCGAGCCTAGCTTGGTAGGTGATATTGCGATGCTCTGAATCTGTGATGATGTGGGAGCTTGTTAGATAATATATAATGTTGTGGAGAAAGGCAAAATTGAAAAATCATGTCGAAGAAGATAGATTTGAAAAAAAAAAGTTGCAACACTGTCCATAGCTATCCAAATAGGCTATGCTATTGTGGGTCAGCCCGAGACTCGGCTCAAGCATGGCACGAGTTGTTTAGATGATGAGTCGTGTCGGTACGGCCCGATGGACTGTGTCATACCTGGGCCGAGCGGCTGGTATGACATGACACGTTTATTATAATTTTGTATAATTTTTCTGTAATTTTTTACATTTTTAGGCTAAACAAACCAATTGTTTAGGCACAATCTGTTTAGAGGTACTAATAATAAACGGATGTGTTATGCTAGCATATGGACCGAAGACAGGGCCCAAACATGTTCTGTAATCATATCGTACTGATATGAGCGGGTTGTACCGTACCGGCCCGTTGGACCGCTCTGTCACTGCTAAATGCCACTGTACGATGGACTCCCCGGTTTCTTCCTCGCGGAGGCCTCCGTTCCTTGCGCCACGCTTCAACAAACCGCTCAGCCCGCCCCCCGCACCCCACCAACCCCGGGTCGCCTCGCCAACCCCCGCACCCCCCCACCAAACCCAAACCCCACAGCCGCGCTTCGATGGAGGTGGAGACGGCGGACGAGAAGAAGCGCGCGAGCGGCGCGGCGCCCAGGAAGAAAGGCTCGTCCGGCGGCGTCGGCCTGGAGTGGGAGCTGGAGCGGCAGTACGACGCGTACGAGCGGGAGATGCTGCTGATGGCCGCCGCGCCGGGCTCCGAACACCAGAAGCTGCGCCGTCTCCCGTTCGCCGCCGACCTGCTCCAGAATTGCGACCTGCCCCCTCCCGCCAAGCTCTTCGGCCCGCTCCCGACTCTGCAGAGGTACGCGCCGTCTTACTCTTCCACACGTTCGTTGTGGGGAATTTGCGGGGGTGCATTGGCTTAGCGCGTTGCTTTTGGTGGGGGTGCAACCGTGCAAGGAAGGTTGGAGAACGCGGCGGGGACCGAGCAGAAGGGCGACGGCAGCGGCGGGAACGACAGTTTGCTGCGGGCGCTGCGGCTGTCGCAGTCGCGGGCGCGGGAGGCGGAGGGGAAGCTGGCCGCGGCGGGCGCGAGCAACGGGGATCTCGCGGCGCTGCTCGTGCGTGACTCCGTGGTCCTTTCCGCGCACCGCCGGTGGGTGATGATGCTCGAGGCCGAGAACTCCGTGCTCAGAGGAGGAGGGGTCGGCGCGGAGCCGGAAGAGGAGGAGGACGGCGCGGGGGCCGCTCGGCACGGGGTGGCCGCGTGGTGGGTCGCGCTCGCGGTGTGCGTTGGCATCGCCGGCGTCGGCCTCGCGCTGGGCAAGCTTCTGTTCTGAAATTAACCTTTCTTCGGATCTTGTAAAGGGGAACTACGCATCACTGCATCAGACGTCTAATCCACCGGAGGACGAGTGTGTGTGTCTAACAGTTCGTGTATGCGAAATTGTTACAGCGGTTGTGTGCAACATTTGGATGCTTAGGATCTAGGAACCTCGATCGTGTTCTTGTAGATTAAACAGAGGAGATGAAGTACTACGAGCTGTAGAAAGGAAGAGTAGAAGAAGGGAGAGCAGCTGATCGCTAGGTTGCGCATGTAGGATTACCATTTTTCACGGAAAGCTTAGAGGATGGGAGGTTGGACCGGAAGCTGCCGTATCCATCTCTCCGCACGTTATCATGGCCGTGCTTGTAGGCTGCAATTTAGGCAGTCTTTTTTGTTTTGATTTCTTGGAAAGTTAAAATAAATCGAACGATTTTTTAAAATAAAATTTCTAAACGGTTGTTTGAATCTAAAATTATATACATCGTTTATATCAATATGTCTATTATTCACTGTTATTATTAAAAAAACATAAATAACTGTAGAAAAATAGTGCCTTAGCTTGGTTTCGATAATTGGATGCCTTAAAGTGAGCGCCATGCTGCGCATAGTTTTTGTCGGATCATCTTCAATAGGCACGGCGATCGATATGCGCTGACTTTGACTTTTCTCTAGTACTTCGTCCTAGGACAGATGGGGCCTGCAGGGTACAGACGTAACGGTGATGATTTGGTTTTCTTGATTCCTGGTTGTTCCTAATTAACGGAGGACTCTTTTTTCAGCTTTTAAAAGTCACTTTTTAATTGTAACTAATTTTTAAGTGAAGTACCTTTTCAAAACATGTCTATAAATTAATTGTAACAAATACTACAACAACTTTATTTACATCAGCTAAAATCGTAAGTGAGTCTCTCTCCATACTCTCTCGCGAACAATCAAAAGACATAAACCATAGCTAAAAGTCATAAGATGAAGCTAAAAAAACATGCCCTCTATACCTATTTCTAGAAGGAGAGAGAATGTATTATATATATATATATATATATATATATATATATATATATATGTTTAGAAATAACAATTCCAATGTATAGTGTCTACATGTTGTATCTAAGTGCCTCCTAAGGTTATTATTGTTGTATGTATTGTGATCAACGATAACATTTCAATCTTGTAGCCTTTTGGTTTTTCTTTCAATCTTTTGCATTTCCGGATTTCATATGCAATAAAATGCAAGAAAAAGATCATGTGGAATTTAGTTTATTTTGTTACATTGTTGGATCGTGATGAAAACTGTGAAAGTTGCATTCGGATTTCATCGTCAGGAATTTGCATCAAGAAAATGTAAGAGAAAACGTACTTTTGGTTCATTTTTTCAATCTTCAAGAAAAAGCAAAAGAATTTGCAAGAAAAAACCATGTTACATGTTACCGCCAGGATGCCATGGATGTCGTAGTCCTATGCCGAAGTCCAAATCCGAGCCCCATCACACCATGCTTGTAGGCTCAACCTCATCTCGGCCTTTCTCTGCTCACTAGTTCAACCTCATCTCGGCCTTTCTCTTTCCCTCCAATCTTCTTCTGTCCTTCCTATCGATAGAGGAATGGGGAGAGAGGGGAGCCGGTGGCGAACAAAGGGGGAATGGACAGCGGTGGATGAAGTGGGAGGAAAGGCGGCAGCAGAGGAAAGGGGAGAGAGGGAGGTAGTGAAGGAAGGGGGAGGCCGACAGCAGAGGAAGCGGGAAGGGAGGCTAGGGTTAGAGGAAGGGGGAGGGAGGGAGGCGAAGGACGAAGCCTGGATGGAGGGAGGCAGCAGAAGAAGGGGGAGGAAGCAGGAAGAGGTAGGGGAGTCAAGCGTGAACGGAAAAGAAGTGAAGCAAAGGGGACGACACTGCTTGGTGCACTTTAATCCATAGGGCACAGATTATCCAATCAGGTCCCCACAAAACGCATCATATGGAAATCCAATCGCCCCAGCACTAGTGCCAACCGATGTCTAGTACCTTAGTCCTCTAAAATGAGCTCTTATATGAAACATTGCTCTTCTCTCTCTCTTCCTTAATTCTCTCTCCATATTATTTTTTTGCTGTGTTGGCCTTCCATAGACATTGCTCTTAATTCTCTCTCCACATCAGATTTTTTTTTTGCTTAGTTGGCATTCCATAAACATTGCTGATATATCACCCTATTGGGAGTACCCTTATAGCACTAGTTTACTTTATCTATGAAACAAATTGTGCACAACTATTCAACAATGGGACCTAACAAATCAGATTTCAGCTTATTTTCGATTGGTCCTGCTTCAAACAGCTTCTTGCTTCTTTTTTTGGTTTTCGGTTTATTTAAATTAGAAGCCATTTAGAACGCACCGACTTCTAATTTTGGCTTGTTTTGGGCTATTTCGGTTTTTTTTGTCTTTTTTTCCTTATTCCTTTATATTATCCGTGACGATATATTATTTTTTTTAGAAAAATATAACAGATGTTACAGTATAATTTCAATCAAAAGCCAAAAAACATAGCTAGAAGCTTAAAGTCAAAAGTTAGTTAGAGCACCACCACGCATGCTTCGCCTGTCTTGCTTCTTATCTTCTTTTTTACAAAAGTTTAAAGAAGCACTTCCCTCCCTTTTTCTATATCATGCAAAAAAGTTTGTGAATAAACACGATATGACTACTTAAAATACTTAGATATCGCAACAATTGAGAAAGTATGGGGTTCACACACATCGTCTGATCTGTAACTAAGAAGTGTCAGTGTGTAAAAAATACACATATTTCACAGCAAATGAGGAATTAATTATGGCGTTGATACTCGTATACGTACGCTGCTCTATGGGTAAAGCTAGAAGCATCTTATAATCTGTGTAATTTTCTTTGTGATGTGTACATCTTATAAGTTGATTGGGCTTGATTTAAGCTTGTTTTGGACAAGTAATGAACATCTTGCAAAAAAATATGTGCATGTTTCGGTTTAGGTCATATTCATATTGGTCTTTGCTTCTAACTTTTCTACAATAAATAGCTTTCCTACAGTACTTAGTTTTTAAACGGAATGTCTTTTCAAGATGAGATCTACTAGTCGATTGTAGTACACACTTTATATCAGCCAAAATCGCACGTGAGTTTCTCTCTCCGTACGATTCTCTACAAGCTATTACTATTTATAAACTAAAATAAAAAAATCATTAATAAAAGCCAATATAAACAGGCCCAATTTACCCAGCTTTACCTCCAATCTTCTGTTGTTTTTGAGTCAAAATGGACCAGGCCAGCCAAATCAGATTTTCAGCAGCTCGACTTGGCAAAGCATTTGGCTCTACGCTGTCGAGCCACTTCGTTTGGTATGCAGGTTTATGAAACAGCGTTGTCTACTGCGGATGTATGCATGTGTCATTGTGAGTTAGGCTGGACCCCCGACACCTTGTGCAAACTAATTAAGCGCTTCGTATTAGAAAAAGTGAAGGATTGGATTCTGCATTGCCCAGGCCCCTTTCTGCGTTTCCATCCAAGCGAAAGCTCCTAGTTGCAGCCGTAGAGGGCGGGCAGGGGTAGGTGCCACCTGCTCCCCTTTGCCCTCGGCAATCAAGCGATGCCATTGCCAGCAACCAAAGAACAAGTCGAATCGAGTAGCTGGATCCAAAGGTTCTTTGGACCATCTAATCTGTACTACGGCATCCTGATACGATGATTCGAGTGTGCTACAGTAGAGCTACGGTTTGCGCAAAAAAGTCAGCGCTCCTGGTCGATTGCTTCGTTCACCGCGTTGCGTTCTGAAATGCACGGCCTGACGGTGTACGCCGTCGGAGCCAACTTTTGATGGTTTGGGCCGAGACGACGCAGACGGTATTCGGAACCGGATCAGTAATACCATATCTATATTACAGATGATTTTTGAACTATTTATGATAACAATTATTATAGACGGTTCCTAAATACTATGAAACATCAGTAATAATACATTATCACAGATAGTTCCTAAATAGAACCGTCTATGATAAGTTTCTCTCAATTTCAAAAATAGATCTTCTTCAATTCATCGACATTCTTTGATTACGCTGTTTGTGCTATAAAATAGCGCAATCAGATAATATAGATGAACTAAAGTAGACATATTTATGAGAAGAAGATCATCCTAACCATATCCATCCAAGCATCACATGCAAGAACTAAGGCATCGACAAATAATTTTCACACGCATCATATCTATCCAATGCAAGCATCAAGGAAGTGAGGGGAGGGGATCGGATGGGGGATGAACAAAGTACCAGGGCCAATGAAGGAGAGGAGGTGGCAACGTCACCGTTGTGTCACGATGGTGACACTGCATAAGACACTCTTACGACAAGAGTGTCTTGTGCAGTGAACCATGCGTCACAACTAGAGGTGGAGGAGCTCAGGGGAGGTGAATTGGTTTGGAGTGTTTGGGGGAGGCATATATAAAGGTATTTGGGTAGCGGAACCGAGAGGTTGCGATGCTTCAGTTTGAAAGTTTGAATAGAGGGGACGGTAAAATATCACAAATAGTTTTTAATATAAACCGTCTATGATGAGATAATATTATAGATAGTTTTTAATACAAACCATTTGTAAAGTATCACAGAAGGTTTTAAGAAAAAATCGTCTGTGATAATCAGTAATATCATAGACGGTTCTTATTCAGAATCATTTGTGATACTTCATAGACGATTTTCACTATGAACTGTCTGTGATATTACCTTTCCACAGACAGTTTTTAGCGCTAGCAGCAACACAAATGGTTTCTAAACCAAAACCGTCTGTGATAAAGCGTCTAGTATTATCCTTTTTGTAGTAGTAGAATGAACTTTACAGTAAGATATGTTGATACTTGCAACTCTAGAGTGACGGACATCTAAATAACCTTAATTTTCATCTCCTTTGTAAGTTTGCAAGAGCATTTGGAGCACAGAAATTTTACATAAATTTTGTATGAATTTCATAGAAAATAGTTTAAGTCCTGTAGAAATTGGAAAAAATTCCTATGTTCCAAACGAGACCTACATGTCTAGACAGAGAATCAGTTGAATTGTGGGGCTAATTGAGATGTCACTGTGATGCTTGCTTAGGAGGCGAACAAGTCAGATTGTTGGACTCCTGATAACAAGGGCCCTCGCATGCAAGGTTAATTAGCATGATCTGTTAAGAGGATGACTGAATTTTATGCATGAACCGAATGATGAGAATCGAATGGACACCTGTAAGCATGAATGGAGTAATGTTCACTATATGAACTGTTAATCTCCCTGTATCGTTGAAAGCATTAAAAGCAAGGATATAAGTTCATGGCTTACGCGTTCCAACTGCGCCAACCCTAATCTCAATCTTCTGACGTGTGACTGGAGTACTTGCATTGACTTACAACAGTTGCTCCATTGCCAGGCTTCAACGACGGCCAACATGAGCTTAGAACTCAAACCAAGATTAAATTATGGACATGCACCAAACATGCATCATGTAGAAGCATGACCTTACAAATTCTACCACACAAAACGTCTGCATACAAGTGGTTGTCTCTCTCAAAAAAGAAGTGTACAACCTGTGAACGATCCAAAAAATTTCTTCTCTTAGCTTAGTTTGTTAATATTCTTCTATTGAATAATTACATGTTTCTTCTGTTGAATAATTACATGATCCTGAAATTATAATCGGTTCCTGATCATTGCGGAGACTGATAGAAACGTAACCTACTCGACAGCACATGGGCTGGCACAGTTATCCGCATACCCACCGGCTATGATGTAGCCGAGACGGCGGTTTCTTCCTTGCGGTCAATGCATTAGGTGAAGAAAAAGTCTTGTATACATGCACGTCACAGAATGCGAGACAGAGAGGCCAATACAAGTAGGTAATATATCTTATACACTCAAATTTAAAGTACACTCATATGCAACCTAACTAAAAAGTTGTAAAAAAATTCTGAGAATATTTCTACATGTATTTTATGGTTTACTCTACCTATATATAAAAATCTAAATTCAACTTCAGTATATATTAAGAGTGACAAAAAAATTCTATAAATTTAAACTCTTAACAATTGTTAGATTTTTCTCTTTTTTGTTAACGCTAACATATAATGAATCGGAACTTGAAATTTTATGTAAAGTTAAAGTAAATTTAGAAGTATATGTAGAAATTTATTCGAAATTTTTTGTGACTTTTTTTAAGTTAGGATAGAATGCACCCGAACTTCTAAATTCACACAATCACTGCCAGATTCAATATGTTTCGTGACTACCAGAAACCGTCACGAAAAAAAAAAGGAAAAACCATCAGACAAATATTGCATGACGACTTTCCGTCAGGCAAATACACTTGGGAGCAGGCTGACACGAAAATTGAAAATTCCTGACGGAGAACCGTCAGGAAAATAGTGGCCATCGCTAAACATCTGGTTTTTGGTAGTTAATCTGCAGGATAAACTGAGTGTTCGATTAGTACCATCACGATGTAACGGTAACGTCAAAAGCTTTCTTCGGACATGGAAAAAATCCGGCCTTGTAATCTCACCCTCTTTTGACAAAGCGAATTGGCCTGCATTTCCTGCAAATTCTACAGAGGCCAGCCATATGTTGCAACAGGAGAGATATGTGCTCTGCCACTACCGGCTAAACAATTCGTGTGCCTTTAAACTATGGCAATTGGCATCAGCTCCTTAACCACTCCTCGTTGTCCCTTTGTTTAATCGATAGTTTCGTCCGTGTTACAGAGGCAGGCAGGTCCACAAGTATTGGACCATGAATGGAATAAAGAAACAGATAGCGCCGGAAACGCCGGTGTAAACAATTTTGTTGGACCTATCTTCATGTATGGACATGCATCGGGTGCTGCTCGATAACGATCATTGACGACGACCTACCAACCATCCTTGAAAATGGAGAGAAAGATACCGACATACTTGGACCACTATCCCAGAACACTTGTCCTTACGAACCAGCTCGCATGGGCACCATCAATTTTCACCGTACAAAAGCACAGCAAAACTTGTGCTATTTTACTTAAAAGTATTCAAATTTTCAACCCTAGGGCCGAGATATGATAGATCTCATCCTCTCCATTAATTAAGGTATCCCCAGTGTATATATCACAATGAATCTTAAGGTGAGTCTCACCTAATTGTTAAGGTCGACTCTGTTATATTTAAGATCACCGCTCAGCCTTAAGGAGGGTCCCACCTAATATCCCTCATGCCACGGTGATTGGCTGATGGGGGGAGAGAGAACACATGATTTAAAAGAAAAATTGTATTTTAATGCTTATGGTCAGGTCTTTAGCTTGAGGACTGATCTTAAGCCTTTTTTTTGCTTATGACCTGTTTAAGATCGACACTGTAATGTATAAGGTCGACCTTAAAGTGGCTTAAAACCCCTTATTTTCATACACTGTGGATGCCCTTATATAAATTCTCTCGCCTCACTCCACCTCAAACCCTACCCATCTACCCTGCCGCCACCGCTACCCTATACGCTGCCTCCCCGTCGACTCACTGGCGTCACCTCTGACACCGACGAGCCCTGCAGGCGTCCATCTCCTCTGCAGGCCCTTCCCTCCCCACGCCAACGCATCCCATCCCTGACCCCCACTCCCACCGATGTGCCATCTCCCTCCGCCACATTGTCGTCATCCCCGGTGCCGCCGTGGCCCGCCGGTGAACTCTACCTGTCGTCGCTTCCGCCTCCAAACGTGACTATCGGCTCTATCCGCCGCCTCTTCCGCTGTCATGCTTCTACACCAAACCTAACTCCTTGCCCGATTGCCATTCTGCCCACCATCCTTCTCTATCTCACCTGAAGCTAACATCGATCACCGCCTTTCTTTGACCCATGGTGCCAATGGTGGCACCACTGCCTTGTTGCGCTGCTGCTACCCCCCCTAGGCCTTCCTCTGTACTCAGGGGACTTGGTGAACCCAACCTTAAACCAAGTGCACCCTAAACCTAACTCATTGGAGCAGTCATCAGAAGCACGAATCTCGAGGGAAATAGAAGGATGGAAAATTCGAGTACTCCCAAGGTGAGAAAACACCTGAGTACTCCTTAGCAATTTTCTTATTTTTAAGGAAAATTTCTAAGGAGTACTCAGGTGTTTTCTCACCTTGGAAGTACTTGAATTTTTTATCCCTCTGATTTGCATCGAGATTTGCACCTCTGATGATGTCTCCGTCAACCGGCGACCAATGGAGAAACTCCGATGAGATAGGTTTATGGTTCGGATTGGGTTCACCGTAGGCCCCCATGTATAGATGTAGGTCGGGGCCATGGCGGACCAGTAGTGGGCAGTAGGATGGCAAGGTGGCGGTGGCACCACGGGTTAGAGGAGGTCAGTGAGTGGTCTGGTTGGTGTGGCGATGAGAAGGGAGTGGTTAGGAGGTGGCGGGGCCAGCAATAGTAGTTGCCGGAGACAAGGAGGGCAATGCAAGGGAGTTAGGGGCTCACTAGAGATGAGAAAGAAGGCAGGGCGGTGGAGGTCCATTGGATGTAGATATGAGAGTTACAAATTTGGGTACTCCCAAACAAAAAAAACTCAATTAGTCTCTGGACATCACATTTTTTAAGACAAGGGGAAAAACATGAGCTTCAAATCAGGACCTTCCATGCACATTTTCTGAAAGGGACTCCATTCTCTTCAAACACAAAAGCGTGGAGCTAATTAAACAAAGTAAGAACACTAACAGGAAGCACAATTGGTGGACAATAATAAATATAATCGTTGCCAACTATTTCACATTTATAATTTCAGAAGGCAAAAGACAAATGAACTAACAAAATAAAAAACAAGAGGAAATGAAGCACAAACGCTGACCAACTCCCATATTCTGTCCAACTTAGCGGCCGGGCCCTCCCATACTTCCATGACAACCACCGTGGTCTGGCTCTACAAAAGGACCCTCCAACCTCCCCTGTCAATCGTGCAGCCCACTTGCGTGATATCGATAGCCAGGCTCTTAATCTATTTCAATACATACACTCCCTCTCTCTGTAGTTTCCAAGCTTCTCTTTTGATCATCGTTGTCGACCATGGCCTCCTTTTCGGCTCTGATCGCGCTTCTCGTCGTCCTGGGCTGCGCCACGGCGGCAGCGGCGGAGACGTTCACCGTCGGCGATGCGCAGGGGTGGACGATCGGCTTCGACTCCACCACCTGGACCAGTGGAAAAACCTTCTCGGCTGGAGACAAGCTAGGTGAGACCTTAATTCTTGACACAATAATTTTGAGTCCCTAGCTAAAATCCAATTAGACCCTCAGTCGATCTTTACTAGACTCAACATACATGAACCCTAATGCTGGGTTTTCTCTAGTACGTACGGTAAAACTCTACAGTTTGGGATATAGCTACGACTAGTAGTGCTCTCGCAAAAACTAATTATGCTAGGAATGGGAACTACCTCGTAGTGTGTTGGTGGATTTGTTGGTGTATGATTTCACACACCAAAGTTTAAATCCTAATGTCCATCTATTATGCACATGCGAGTACGCTTCGATAGAAATTTTATAAATCTGTAGATATAAGTTTAGTCTCTATTTTTTTTAGGTGTATGCTAAGAGAGTGTGCTCGAGTATAAGTGCAAATACGTGTTTCTTGTAATCACAAAAAAAAATAATTAAGCTAGGAATAGACATTTTACTCAGTACTTCTTCGACACAAGGGAACGGAAAGTGTCAAGTCTCAACTAAGAGAGACGAGGGAAAGGATTGAGCACCCTAGCATATTTTCAGCCCTGCTAACATGAGTATATATTTTTAGAATTGCTAATGGTCAGCATAAACCACGTTGACAGTGGCTTAATCAACCTTCTATTTTATCCTTTTGCAGTGTTTAACTACCCTAGCCAGGCGCACACGGTGACCGAGGTCCCCAAGAGCGACTACGACACCTGCACCAGCAGCAACGCCCTCAGCACCGACAACAAGGGCTCGACCACCGTCACCCTCACCGCCGGCACGCACTACTACATCTGCACCGTCAGCGGCCACTGCACCGGCGGCATGAAGCTCGCCGTCACCGCTGCCGGCTCCAGCTCCGGCACCCCGCCCACCACCCCGACCGGCGCGTCCGCCCGCCTGCAGGCCGGCCCCGTCGTTGCAGCGGCCGCCGCCACCCTCGTCAAGCTCGCCCTGTTCTGATCCGCCGCGCGCGACACATGCAGGGTAGAGGCAGTGCAGGATGGTTCGTTCTTGGAAGTCCACCATTGTTGTTGTACGTTTCTGAGCTCTGACAGCCGGCATGCGCGCTACGGTAGAGTGGTTGGTTTCTTCATGTGCTGATTGGTTGTGCACTTGTGCGTGTAGTGGTTGGAGTGGCGTGTTTATTTTTCAAGCTTTTTATGGATTATCTCTGAGATATCTAATATATCACGGTGGTTATATAAGATTGGGTAGAGGAAAGAATCGAATAATTGAAGGACAACGAGATCGGACGAAAGCAATTTGGTTTGGATGGCTACGTGTCATTAGAAGTTCCCAAAGTGTTCCAAACATGTTTTGATTGCAACATCTTTTGAAAAAAGGAAGGGTCTCCCTGCTATATATGCCTAAGTAAAAAACGAAAAGAAAAAGGAGCAGTATGAAACTTCTTAAGAAATTGATTCTGCTAGGAGTTCGCAGTGCAGGAAGTTGGTAAGTTGGTCCACAGAGCATGATCTACCAGTGAAATACTAGGATATAGGACTACTGGAGTCCTTTCCATCGTTTCAGAGTTATAATTCTGCAGTAGAAAAGTTTCTTGCGTCAACGTACATACACCTGCTCCGGCCAGTGCGAATGAGACGGTTGGCAAAGTTCCTGCTCCTAGACTGTCAACTTATGAACTGACGAGGTGAATCATGTGTCTACCTGTCTGTCTTGACGAGAAGGTGAAGTAGAAAGGAGATGACAATGGATGGGGCCGAGGAGGGGAACCATGACGGGGATAGGTAGGTGAGTAGGAATACACTTTGGAAGTGCCCCATCTCTCGAGGCTCAACGAAAAGGATAGACCAACGGCGGCTTGAGGAATACACTTCACCTTTTATATTGGATTTTGCTAATGTTTTTTTTGTTTTGATTTATGACTTGTATGTGATTTTGATAGATATAAATGAAGTTATTATAGTATATAATATATTTGATTAGTAGATTTTACCTTAAAAATATACTTCGTATAAAAGTTAGATGCTATAAAAAAGTCATTTACTTCAGATAAACAGCTTTACAAGCCAAAGCAAACAGGGTCTATAACGGTTCTTTTCTACGAGTAAAGAACGGGCCTGAAGCTGCACTATGACTATGAGACCCAAAACTTGGAGCCCAAATGAAGACAAGACATGATCAATGTTTACGCCATATCTCTGGGAAAAAAACATCAACCTTTAGCCCACATCCTCTTTTATCAATGCTCCTACCCACGTCGACATATGGCAGCCTGTGCTAAATACCCCTTTTTTTTCCACTCCCTCCTATCAATGATCGCAACAGGGCCAGGCCACAGGGGACAAGAATTGTGCACCTGAGATGACGGCCCAATTTGGATTTTTGTCACGAAGGTAGGGACTCCATTGGAGAAGCTCACTGACTCGCTACGCGTGCGTGTGCTATGGCGCAAAGCAGACCTCTTTGGCTCCTTGGACCGACCGCCGGAGATTATTCATGTACCCCTATCTGTTGCTTTCAGGGTTCGTCCTTGAACTCCCAGCCTTGGACAGATTTTCGCCGCCGGCGTTGGATCGGTGACGAAGATGTCGATCGATTCGGGAAATGAGGCGGCGGCGAAGGCGAGGTGGTAGGGGCGCAATGTGTAACTAACTACCCGATCGCGCGAGAGATCAGGATGGCACAAATCAGTACCTGAATTGGGGATAGTTGGGGATACTTAAAGAACTTGGGGAGGATGGCTAAGGGGGTGTTTATATTAATTTTTACTAATATTTTTTTATTATGGTTTATATTTTTTTGGCTGAAAATTAATAATAGTGATCGAAAGAAGTGACTTTAAGAATGAGTGCACGAGCAGCGAGAAAAGTATGGAAGAGATGCATACGTGTGACGGAAGCCAAAGGAGTGGGGTACGTAATGCATTTGTAACTTTTGCTTTATTTCCGAAGCAGACGATAGAGAAAAGTAAAAAAAATCGCTTCAAAAAATTAGGTATTTATATTAGCTTTTAAATTTTTAGACTGGAGGTAGAATTATTGGCAAATAGGAAGAGGACCTCACCCAAATCTTCGAGCCCTTCGGCTGTCCAATCCACCAGAACAGAACCAACAAGGCGAGGCGATGAGAAGTTTGGCTGGGAGTACAGCGGCAAGACGGACGTGCCGTGCCGTCCGTGGGATGCTGCCCCTCATCCCCACCCTGCAAGTCCAAAGGCCTCCTTCGCGTCATCCCGTGGGGACGCAATGTCGGGAGGCGGGGCCGGTCGGCGCTGAGGCCGACGGGTGGTCCCCCACATACGCAGCGAGCGGAACGGCAAGAGCAGAGCAGGCGTCTCATTCTTCCTTGTGATATCACGGGGATCCATGGGAAAATCTGGGCCTAGCAGTAGCCGCCCAGGAGCCTTCTTTTTGCTAAACCAATGGGGTGCGTACAGATAGCAGGTAGAAGAAGAAAAATTTGATGCCTACACGCGTACGAAACTCAAATTCGATGGTCACTCACATGACCAGCACATCTTCAGCTGGCCGCAGCATGACAGCATTGCCCCAAAACACAAGGAATTGCAATTTCTCCGTGGGGCAGGCTCCGCGGAGAATATCCTCCCAGGAGACGGG
Source organism: Melocanna baccifera (assembly GCA_036346265.1). NCBI lineage: Eukaryota > Viridiplantae > Streptophyta > Magnoliopsida > Poales > Poaceae > Melocanna > Melocanna baccifera. Next base: position 3,178,895 of record CM070698.1, on the reverse strand, counting down.
GTGGAGGATGATCTTTCCCCGTAAAAGGAATAGGATGAGATTCTACTATGCTAACGGAGTGAGAACGGGATTATTCTGCCTCCATAGGGCCTTACGGAAATTCAATAAAAATAGATATTTTACTAATAAATTATAGTTTTTTAATATAAGATATTGTATTTTTTCTTATATATTTATACTAAAACTTAAGTTTATATGTTAGAATACATATTTTAAAGTTATATTTTTTTAAAATATACTTAAATAATTATAAATTAATAAATAAAATTCAATTATTATTTTTAAAAATAATTTTAGCCTTTTTATCTCCAGAGGCACCCTATGAGGGTCAAGTCCCTACAGGAACTAGGAGCCATCTCCCCTGGAAGGCTTAGTGGGGTGGGGCCAGAGGTCGGCTTGCGGGCGACAGGGTAGGGCCGTGGAGGCTTCCATCTTGATCCCCCGTTCCGGTGCCATTTCTACCCAAATAAACAAAAGCGAAAGGGAGAAGAGAGTAATAGCATCAGAGGTTTGCTTGGAAAATCTGAAACAGTATCGTGTTTAAGACCCATTATAAGCAGTTTTTGCTTCAATCCTCAAAAGACAAAAGGCGTTCAAAACACGTTAGCTTCTTAATATATTTTTTTGTTTTTTCTTTATATTGTCAATGAAGTTATAACGATATTTTTTTATTTATTTCTTATTTTCTTAATTGAATGACTTTAAAATAGCTAACATTCACTACAGTAATATTTCAAACAAAAACCATCAGGAAAAATCAAATTGAACGGACCCTAGCCTGTTACAATGAGAAATGTGTACTACCTCAGCGAAAATAAAAGGTTTGCTACAGTTGCTTCATATATTACGGCGATGGCGGCCTGCACGGTCATCTATTTCAAACGGCAGTCCCAGATACAAGAACAGCGATCTCCAATGACTACAAACAGATTGGGCTAAATACCAATAAGCTGGTAGTACTCTGTAATCTGTTACAGACATGCACCATCCCGACGGGTGGCGCGCCACGGCGCACACCACCCCAACCGCACCGAAACCCCCGTCGCCGTCAGGGGCACGCGTCGAGGTCCCCACCGAAACAAATGGATGCTTTGAAAGCAGCGGTTCCTCGAAGCTAAGCGGTTTTTAGCTACTGTTCTAAACAGCTTTCTCAAGGTATCTCCAATAGTCCTAGCTAAATACTATCTATAAGAATTCCACATCATCTATAGAGTACACACTAAAAGCTAGCATTTCAAAAGACTATCTAAGGATGGCTATTTGATGTTTACATGCACACATAGTCATTTATAGAACTTACCTCGTTTTGCGTTATAAACTAGAGACAAAATAGTAGCTAGCTGTTTGTGTTTTACATACTTTCTTTTCTCCACATAGAATATATACTGATGTGTATATATAAATAACCAGCTGACTCAGCACTATTGAAAATACCCTTAACCCAAATCTATACACACCGCTCACAACAGCATCTTCATCATCCATCATAGACTCGCTCGAAAAACACAGCGAAATCCATGAGACGCCGGTGTACACGCAGGCAGGCAGCTGCCACGCGCGTCGCCCTGCCGCCGCATGGCGCACCCACTCCGACTCCCGACCGCCACCTGCCGGTGGAACACCACAATTTCCTCCCTAGGGCTGCTTTTTCCATTTATCCGGACGCTTCTTCACCAACCCCTCCCGTGTCGCTCCCCAGCTGGCCACCAACGCGTCCCTGTAACTCCATCGCTCTCTCTCGACAAAAGCAAGGAGAAAGATTGGTAGTGGCATCCAAACAAATGCTTGCTAAATGCCTACCACTTCCACTAAATAAGGAAAAAAATCCGAGAAGATCTGGAGAGCTGGGGCTTCAGCTCTCCAGATCTGCACGAACAAGCACAGATCAAGCACGCAAGCCGGTAAAATAACAATACCGCTAGTATCATAGAAAGAATGCGCTACGGAAGAAACGCGGAATTATACAGCGGCAAGCCACAGCAGCAGTGTCTCTCTTGTCTCACGCACGCACGCGCAAACGCTAGATCTGACGGGTTCCTACGCTAAATCGAACGGAAGAAGCATCCAATCCAAAAGCACAAAAGCAATAGCTAAACAATAAGTTAACAGCAGCGGTGATATAGGGCGGCCATATCAGCGGCGGAGGAGGCGAGGATCTCGTCCCGGGGGGAGCAGATCTCCTCAGTAGAAGACCGCGACGGCCGCCACGGCGGCGGCGGCGGCCCACGCGGAGGCGTGCGCGACGGCTGCCCTGGAGTTCGGCGGCGGAGGGGAGGTCGAAGGGGGCTCGACCGGAGACTGGGAAGTCGAGCCCGGCGCCGGCGGAGAGGGGGCGGTCGGGGTGGGGGCCTTTGGGCCGGGGGCGGGAGCCTTGGGGGCCGGAGCTGGGGCCTTTGGGGCGGGGGCGGGGGCCTTGGCCGGGGGAGGCGTCGCCGGAGGCTGCGCGGGAGGGGGCACCGGCGCCGCGGCGGGAGGAGGGGTCGCCGGAGGCTGCGCCCTGGGGGCGGGCGTCGGGGAGGGGCCGGGGGCCTGCGCGGCGGCGACGGCGGCGAGCACGGCCATGGCCACGGCCACGAGGTGGAGGCGCGCCATGGAAGGAGGCGGCGAGGTGGCGAGCGCTACTAGGGTTTGGGTTTTGAGGTGGTGGGTTCGCAAGTGGGGGCGGCGCCGTCTGCGGGTGTAGGATGGGGGGTATAAAAGGGGTGGGAACAGGATACGCGGTACGGTACAAAAAAAGAGGTTAACGATTAATTACGTTATCATCTCATGTCGGTGGGCCGTGGGACGAGAACGACCGTCGGATCGGCATCCAGCGGTGCGCCAAAATATTTTTGTTGCTCCGTATTTTAAATTCAAGTATACTAATAATCAAAGATAAATGAGACCTTATTTAAGGGAAACAGATAAACGAGTGCATTTTTTGGTTGACGCGTATGGTCGGCTGTAAGCTGGCATCCAATAATTTGGTAAGCATTCCATCCGTTCTAAAATAAGTAACGTTTTAGCTATTTAAAAGTGTTCTTTTAAAGTGATATTTTAGAATTGCAATGTGATATTTACACATCTATTCTCAAACCACTCATGGTTCTCTTTAATGTTTATGCAACCGACATAAATAGATACAGACACCAGCAAGGTAATTAAATAATGTGGATGCAACCGACATAAATGGATACAAACACCAACAAGATAATTAAATAGGGATAGATAAGATAATTCACACTATCCCTTAATTCTTGTACCAACTCCTAAAACATCACTTATTTTAGAACAGAGGGAATAGTATTTTAAGTTGGACAATGATGCTATGTTTCTTCCTAAAAATTAGTTTACGAGTATGGCTTTTGATTGTTGGATATCTGGTCCATTCGGCATTGTAGTGCAGTACTACGGATGATAATCTCATGTGGTTAAGCCCATTTTAGATATTTAGGTGTTTGGCTTGCTGCTTTCTTTTAAATTTTAATCAAGTTGCTAACAATTAATTTGACCAAAAACATTACATAAGGAGATGAAATGAGAAAAGTCAATCGTTATATAACAAATTCTATCTGATTTTAATTCCGATTCGCCAAACAGACAAATAGACTTTCATGCCTTCTTTTTCACGTATACTGAACTCAAGTAATATCCGAGATTTTTCTGCATTTACATGACGTGTGTCTCCGCGTTAGGTGGCTTTCCAAAATCTCAGGTCATACTAGATGCTTCATTCCTGCTTCGTTGGAGTGTTTGAAGGGGTCCTGCAGAGCTATGTTGAATTATTGCAGCGCTATCTGCATCTGATGACTTCTTCAGAATTTTGAAGTCGCCTGAACAACCAGTGGTTCGAACTTTTCAATTACTTATTGTTGATGAATTTTGACCGTAGGTTATTGAAATAAGCTGAAAACAAAAAACCGATTGAAAAACAAAAAAGAATAGGATCTATAACCAATACCTAGACCTGAAGCATGCAGGCTTATTCTTTTTAGCTGCGGCTTATAGTTTTTGGCTAAATTTTTTGAATTTTAGCTGTTTGCGACAGAGATTACGGAGAGAGATACTCGTTTGCGATTTTAGATGGTACAAATATTGTGCTTTTAATGTGTACTATAATTAACTTGTAGACTTTATCTTAAAAAAATACTCCGTTTGAAAGTTGGGTACTGTAGCAAAAACCAAAATCTGTTTTGAGAAGCTGAAAAGAACATACCCTATATTATGTCAACTATGTACAGTACCTTATGAAAAAAGGTACAAACTACAGGAAAAACAGTGGTATTACTTGAACATTTTAATGGCTATGTCGTTATAATCAAATTTCAAACCGGCTTAGTTTGGTGTATTCTTCTTGTCTTCTTGTATGTTGCATTTCTGTAACTAACAGTTATATAGATTAGCCATTGGTATTGTCGCTGATCAACCCCACGCAAGTACAGAATACAGATATCCTCCCAAGGATGATGATGCTATAATGCCATCATCCAGCAGATTAGTTTCATTCCTCCGATGACCGGCCGAGAAGGAAATGATTGGTTTAGTGAAGCTAAATCAAAGAAATCCATGCCCCAGCTCACCAATTCTCTTCCTCCACCTTGCATTGGTACCGGATTAGATTATCTTTGTATTAGAAGTTAAGAAACTCTTTAATCAACTTGTAGGCATCAGCATGACGATCCGTAGAATCATAGGACACAGGCGACACCGATTTCTCAGACAGAGCATATAGCATTCTATGATCCAAATGGAATCAGCATGTTTCGTTTTTCGTATCGATAGGCGGCTCTGATCGTACGATCGGATAATTCATATCAACTTTTGGGTTTGGTTTTTAAATAATAATAAATTATAGAGAAACTTGTATAAAGATATATCCGTATATAATTTTAGCCGATATAAATAAAGTTATTACAATTTCTATTACAATCGTCTAGTAAACTCTATCTTAAAGGGCCTGTTTAAAGTCGCTTTTAGAAGCGGTTTTTGGTTTTTGCTATAGTATCTAATTTTTAAACGATGTATTTTTTAAAACGGAATCTACAAGTTAATTGTAATACACGTTAAAAGTCCAATATCTATACTATCCAAAATCACAAACGGGTATCTCTTTTTCTGTAATCTCTGTTGCAAACAGCTAAAATTCAAAAATTTTAATCAAAAATCATAAGTTACAGTCATATCAAGTAGATCCAAAATACTCCGTTCAAAAAATACGTATTATAGAAAAACCTATTTATTATTAAAAAAATAGCTTTTAAAAATCAATACACAGTAGCCGAAGACAGCGGACGATTCCCGGGCAGCCGGCGGCCAACCCCAGCGCGCAAAGCCGTCCAGAGCTACGTGACACGGGCGCACGCGCGTACGACCAGCTAGCTGTTCGATCGTCTTCCCCGTGGACAACTCGGCGCATCGCCACTGGCCGGCGACCTGGCGACGTGATCACCACGGATGAAAAAAAAACATCGGCATCAATAAATTGCCGGTCTTGCCGTGTCCCCGATGTGCTACCGTGGCAAGTACACCATTTACTCGGCTGAAGGTTACCCTGTCGCATTCCTGGTTTTGCTTTCTCCAGAGAGGCCCTCGTTCCCATCAATCGACCGAGCATCGTCTGTGCGAGCTCTGGACCTGTCGGGAAGACGGTCTGTAGACGTAGGCCTTTTGTTCTTTTGTTTTTTTAGCTTCGATGGCTTTTGGATATAATTATTTTTTTATTATTTTTTAGATAGTCACTGATAGTGAAGATGATATACTGTCGTTACTTTGGATTTATTAATTTAGCTTACATCAAAATTGCTATTCGCCTATAAAACTACGTATGACTATTGTACATTAACTGAAGAAGAAGACAATGGCTCCTAGAATAAGACTTTTAAGGATAAGCATTTCTACAAAATCTTCAAATGGTTTATTGATGCATAAAAGTAAATATAATAACTGAGTGGTGATGTAGAAAACATCAATGAGTCAAGAGAACATAAGTGCCAAATAGCTTTACCTGTTGGACATGGCCTGATATCTTGTTGCACTCCTTGAGGAGAAGTTGGATTATCTCAAATTACAGGTATCACATGAAAAATGTTAGTGGCGGGCAGGTTAGCTTAGGACAACAACTATGTAGGTGAAGCAAATTAATTACCTCTACATTAGGATCTTTCAATTTGAAGAGAACTTAATCGACAAGGTGGTGGCAAAATATGCATGTGCTTTCACTTTTCACACCAGAGAGAAATGCTATGTCCCTACGGAGGCCATACTGTTTGCAGAACTCATCTAGCTTGATCTCGGCAATCTTTGCAAAGAGAAGAGTTGCATAGGAGTCCACCAACTCAACACACTGCAGAGATACAAAGAGTTCATGGTAACAAAAGGTCATATACTAGTTTTTCCAGCATGACATGTAGCAAGACAATCAAATCTCCTTATCTCCATTATGTAATATCTTTTCATCAAACTGGTAACCACACAAACCTAACATGTACACATAATCATCAAAAAGGAACCAAAATGTTCAAAATGCTTACCTTCTATTGTAAGGAGAATGTTTGAGAATAATCGTCATGAAGGATCTTAATGATGTTATCTTGTGTTTGCTTCTCACTAAAATAACTAACAGCTTCACTTGTAAAGTTCTCACAAGTTGAGCATAGTGGGCTGCCCCTCTCAAGAGGGACAGGAATTTTGCTAGAAGTAATTTGGACCTTGTAGATTGGGGCAGGATCTCAGACCACACTTGTATCAAGATCAAGAACAACTAAGAAGAAATAAATCAGATACTTTCATCGATGTTGTCAACCAAAGAAGAGTTGCAAACACAAGAAGGAACATTTTCATAAGCCTAAAATCTCCTAACATTGGCCACATTATGCAGTAAGTATCATTGTTACATCTTGTTTATGTTTATCTCCCATTCCCCCATCTAGGCCTTAATTTAGGGAAACGAACTAACAATGTAAAAAGGCACACAAAGCAAGCGTTAAATATATAAGTATTAACAATGAAATTGGCTATCCTCAGTCTACTATGTCCATCAAGGCTATCCTTATAAAATTATGCAAGATTTATAAAGAAAAAATACATCATGCCGCATAGGCACAATCTAAGTGGCTGTCCCAAGCCTATATTATCCCCCATCCCCAACCCTGGCCATAGCTGCCCCAAGCCGTCGCCGCCCCCACACAAAAAACTATTTTTTAGCAAATCCGCAATATCAATAGTAGGAAATCTTCATATTGTTTTCCAATTTGCATATGGGAGTGAGTTGGTGTTGATATGAAGATGAGTAAACATAAGTAGCAGTGTAGATAGGAAGGCAGGCTAACATACCAGTGCTCCTGGCTCCACAGTTGATGACCAGCAAGAGGAGGAGAAAGAAAGGAACAACTCTCAGACCCCTTGCAAGACGAGGGTTGAGGACCTGCCATGGAAATTATCATATAGCTTCAGTAACCCAATCCAATTAATTAATTTTAGCCACGAAACAAGAGGAAAAAGTAGGTGGTCCAACCCAAATTCTAGAAATCAAGAAACGAAGCGGTGGACAGATGGATGATTCAAGGAGGGAAGAACAGGTTGGGCAACAAACCCATCGAATCAACTAGGGTAAGGAAATCAAGGAATCAGGGAATAATAACACCAAACAGGAGGAGGAGGCGGTGGGGGGACATGGGGAGGGAAGGAGGAGGTGGTAGGCGGAGGGGGGAGGTGCCAAAGCAAATTATACTTTGAAGAATGGCATCTTAAGGTGCAAAAACAGACTATATGTGGGATCTAGTTCTAACTTAAAGCAACAGATCATGACTTCTATGCATAGCACAGCTCTGGATGGCCATTTTGATGAAAGAGTCACATATCAAAGGGTCAAATTGCTCTCCTATTGGTTGGGTCTCAAGCAGGAAGTCATGAACTTTGTCAAATAGTGTGCAATTTGCCAAATTAACAAAGCAAAACATGTTCCCTATTCTGGATTATTACAACCTATTCTTGTACCTGACATGGCTTGGACCCATATCTCTATGGATTTTATTAAGGGTCTTCCCACATCTGAAGGTAAAGACGTAATTTTAGTAGTAGTGGATAGATTCACTAAGCACTCCCATTTCATTTCTATAAGTCACCCTTTCACAGCACAAAAAGTAGTTAAGGCATTTGTTGATTAAGTTTTTAAGTTACATGGGATGCCAGCTATCATTATCACTAATAGAGATAGAATCTTCACCAACCATCTTTGGCAAGAATGATTCAAAACGATGAAAGTTAAGTTGAGGCTGAGTAGAGCATACCACCCATAGACAGATGGGTAAACTGAGAGGGTTAACCAATGTTCAGAGAGTTATTTGAGGTGCATGGCTTTTGCAAGTCCTAAGAGGTGGCACCATTTCAAACTACCATAGAATGGTGCTATAACACTAGTTTTCACACCTCTTTGAAAATGACTCCCTTTCAGGCCCTTTATGGTTTTCCTCCCCCCTCATGTTGTTGAAGCAGTGCTGCCTGACTGACAAAATGAAGAGGTACAAGGAATATTGTAGAAACGACGATTGGCGTTTTTCTGTTATCAAGGATAACCTAAGAAAAGCCCAAGATAAAATGAAGCAATATGTAGATAAAAGGAGGAAGGAAAGGGAATTTATAGTGGGAGACATGATTTATCTTAAAATGCAACCATATTGGCATACTTCTGTAAGTCTACATAAATATTTGAAATTTCATTCTAAGTTCTATGGCCCATTTCGAATTTTGAAAAGGGTTAGTAAGGTTGCATATAGATTATTACTTCTGGAGAGAATTCCATCATGTTTTCCACGTGAGCCAATTGAAGAAATACATTGGAAATCAAGTAGTTCCAAACCCTGATTTACCATTGGTGGATATTGACTGCAATGTCAAGGTAGCACCGGTTGCAGTGCTAGAAAGACGAATGATTCCTCGCAACAATGAGCCTATGATCCAGTGGTTGGTACAGTGGTTTAACTTACATGTTAGTGCTACGAGTTGGGAGGACGCTGACTTCATACAGAAAGTATTTCCCAATTTTAATCATTGATGTCAAGGATCTGAAGAAGGGAAAATTGTTAGGAGTGAAGCTTGATTGATCTGTGATGCGCGAAGCGGCATCTGGATTGATGGCGCTGATGGAGAGATGAAGGGTTATGAAGATCAAATGATCGTTATTCAAGTGGATGCCAGTGCCGACTTCTCTGCAGTCCCTGCTTCTCTGAGGCAAAGTGTTACATTGTCCTGGGGCCGTCTGATTTACATCTAACGGTGCTAATCTAATTACTTCCATTTACCACGGTCAAACTGTAGCTGTTAAAGACTATTCATTGTTTTTAGCCGGTAAGGGCAGTCCCAATGCAGTGATTAGGATAGTTTCTTAGTAATTAATAGGTCTGCCATATCAGCAAATTGGTGAGATGGCATGTTAATTAAAGAAGAAAGAGAAGGAAATCGTTTCCTCGTGAAGAAACCGAGTCGCTCATCGTCCAATACCGAAGAAACCACTACTTTTTAGCACTGCAACAGTTCGTCGTTTCCATCGCCTCCCTCCCGGATCGCCTGCGCCTCCCGCTCCCTCTCCCGCGCGCGCCGCTTCTCTTCGCCCCCCATCTACAAAGCCCGCGCGAGCGAGGCGAGCTTCATAAAGGCCGTCCTCTCCCGTGTGGCCGTGCCCGCGCGCCAGATCACGTGGGTGCTGATGCTCAAGGCGCACCGCGCCGCGGGGAAGCTCACGGGAGCGGCCTCCGCCGCTCTCTCCGTGGCGGCAGCCGCGCGGAGGAGGGTGGCGTCCTGGGTGCGCATTCGCCTCGAGTACCTCGCGCCGGTGCTGCAGTTCCTGGCCAACTCGTGCGTCGTGCTCTTCCTGATCCAGAGCGTCGACCGCCTCATCTTGTGCTTCGGCTGCCTATGGATCAGGCTCAAGGGAATCAAGCCCGTGCCTAAGACCAGCTGCCTATGAATCAGGGAAATTTTGACTAATCTGTGCAATTATTTGAAACTTGAATCAAATTTAGCTCGTTCCTTTGATTTATATGTTTGCAGGTGTACCAGCAGTCCATTGGTGCTGTTTGCAATCTGGACTGGCCAAGGTCGAACTTCTTGGTGCAGGTGCTGGATGATTCTGATGATGCTGCCACTTCAGCTCTTATCAAGGAGGAGGTGGAGAAATGGCAATGGGAGGGTGTCCGCATATTGTACAGACACCGGGTGATCCGTGACGGCTACAAGGCTGGAAATCTCAAGCCAGCCATGAACTGCAGCTACGTGAAAGATTATGAGTTTGTTGTTATCTTTGATGCTGATTTCCAACCACAAGCAGACTTCCTGAGGCGAGCTGTGCCCCATTTCAAGGTATAGCTGAAACATGAAACGTTTATAATGCTGTGTACATTCTTATCTAAGGATGAGTCCATGAAAGTTCTATTGTCTGACTAGATACATGTTGGACTTCCAGGGCAATGAGGATGTCGGATTTGTTCAGGCAAGGTGGTGTTTTGTAAACAAGGATGAGAACTTGCTAACTAGACTGCAAAACATAAATCTGTGCTTCCACTTTGAGGTTGAAGCACACACACCATATTGTCATAGCTAATCATTCTATGATTATTGCTATATGCAAATGGTCATTAATTTTATTCTCTATAGAAATCACTATAGAAACTATAGCATTAGAGTGGTTAAGTCTAAATGAATAGTTATTGTTCTCTCTCTCCTCTAGAAACCACACATAGAAACTATGCATTGGGACTACCCTAACTTGGTGTTTTAACCGAGTTGGCCACTATATAAGGCTTGAAATGATATTTTGGGATGTTATGTTGGATGAATGAAAAACCTAGCCGTCATCAAGTAACCCTAGTTCTTAGCTTTATCCTTTCCTCACGAAAGCACTAAAAATCACTAATCGCACCGCAAACCTGAGTTCGAATGGGAGCGCTACTCTCGGTTCCTGACAACCGGGCCACCGTCTGGGCAGGGCGGAACGAGCTGTGGCCACGGCAAAGCGTGGAGGCACGGCTCCGGCCGGTTGCGGTGGCTGCTGCAAACGGTTGTGGTTGCGCCAGCAGCGAAGGGCGGAGGCACAGCGCGGCTTGGGCAGGGTTTTAGTACCACATCGCTTGATCCTGTCCATAGCCAACTCAAATACACGCTCCTCCGACCATTCCTCGCCAAACCAAGTAGCGCCGGTTTGTCACCGGAGCGGGGGCGTCAAAGTGGTGCTGGATACCTGGTGTTGCGGCGCATCGGGTGTTGGCCGCCGTTCCATTATGTGTACCATGGAGAGGCGTCGAATCGTCGGTAGGTCTCTGAATACACCCCTGGAGCGGTGGGCAGCGCGCGCTGCCCTCCTTAGGAGCAGTAACCGCCGCCCGCTTCCCGACGAGTGGAGCGGCCCGGCCCATGCGCCCTACGATCGACAGACCACTTTTTGCAATTCTCAGCTTCTTGTTCTTCTGCATGCAACTAAGACGATGCGATCGCCATTTTCTTCCTCCTCCCTTTTTAAAACGAAACCATAGTTTTCCTTCTCAATGATTGTTTCACAAAACAAGCTGAAACGGCTCTCGCTATTCAATATTCCACCGCGGTTTGATCGATATCTACAGTATATCTGCATGCCATATACTATCGTCTTTAAAAAAAAAAACTATCTGCAATTGAGCAATTCTGCATACATATGCTAGTAAACACATCGGCATAAGAACTTGTACGGACTGAACAGCAAACGGTGATAAAGAAGAACCTCATCGCCGCACAGAGGAGAAGGCGCTAAGCTAGCTCAGCAAGAAACGCGACGACCACAAATCTGCATGCAACCAGCACCACCCCTTCGTGACTGAAGAGCCGGCATCTCGAGGCGGAGACCACTCCACCCTCCGCCGCCGGCAAGAGAATACGGCCACGCCGCCACGACGAGCAAGGTGTTGGCGACCACGATCGGCCACCAGCCGTTGCCGGTAGTTGTACCCGCTCGATGGCTCGCATGTTGCCCGTATCCCGCAGGCGCGCGGCTCGGCGAGGCGGGAGCCGACCGCCGATGGCCGCGTGGCGGAAGCTTCAGCTCAGGGATTGTTGACTTTTCAGCTTCAGTGGAGAAAGGTGCTGCTGCTGCTGCTGCTCTCTCTCTCTGCCGGTGGGTATCCTATCGTATTGACTTGTCAACTTTTCTTGCACAGATAACCGGACCCGGTGTTCATCGGGATTACGTCCCTGAACGTTCTCTTGCGTATTTTCCTCTGCCCACTCCTGAGTTCGCTCACATTAACCTAAACTTTTCGGCCTTTAAGGTACTCTTGTTGTATACCTTAGAAAGCCTATGGAATCTACTCCCTCAGTCTTCGTAATATAAGTCTAAAATTTATCATACATATAGATTAATGAGACATTAAATTTTAAAAAATTAATATCATTGGATCATACATATCTCTATTAAATAGTATACTACAACTACTTACTCATTTCTTTAATATTAAAATAGGTATATATGGTAAAAATATTGTAATAATTATATATTTAATCTTTACAATAAATTTATATTAACGACTTCTGTTAAGAAATATGACTTATATTACAGAATAAAAGTACTTTTTAAAGATTCAATTGCCACATCATTTCAAGCTCTGTGTAAAACGTTTTAGCCGTCCCAATGGACACTACTCAGGTTGCTACCGGCCGCATGTAAAAGTAGAATGTGTTCATGTATTCGGCTTCCTTAAATCGAAGACCGTTGGGTGAAGTTATCTAGTGACGGCTTATTTTGGGGTGATCGAAATAACGATAGCTTTTGGTTTTTGTTGAAAAAACACTGTAGCTGGTCGAAAAAATACTATAGCTGAGTTGGTTTATTGAGTATAATTAAATATAAAAAATATATTAAAAAAACCAAAAACAAAAAAAAGTATAAATAAATTTAAAAAAACGAAAAAAAATAAAAAAATAAATTTTACTATAGTAACTACAGTACCTGCTTACGATGAAAAAATCGCCACCGCCGTGGTGACACAAGCTGAGTTGAGCGGGGCTTTGTGTTCTGGCCTGTTTGTGAGCACGTCAAAAGGTCGCAGTACGCCTGTAAAATTCTCTGAAAAGTATGCAGAAGAGTTGCATCCACTTCCATGAGAGAAAAGACGCATCGGAATTCAAAAAGGTAGGTGTATTAATCAGAAGAGTATGCAGAAAAGACGCATCCACTGGCCTACGGCTTTGGTGCGGTTTTTCGTTAAAATTATCCTATAGAGACCGTTAGTTTTTTTTAAAAAATAAAAAAATTATATTGTTATAAACAATATAAAAGAATAAAAGAGAAAAATACAAAAAAAATCTAAAAAGTTAAAATAAACAAAAAATAAAAGTTGATATATTCCTAGTAGTTTCTAATTTAAATAAATCGAAAACCAGGAGCTAAAACCGTTTAAAACGGCTGGAGCAGTAGAGTGTAGGACACGTTCTATGATGCCTAAAACACAATTCATAGGCTTACTCAAAGGTATGTGACTTGGAATCATGAACGCACTAACGCGTCAAAACATCCGAAGACCTCGACTGCAGCTCACAGGCACATCACGACTCAGAGGCGTATTTACAGGGTAATGAGAACATGAGATGAGAACGAAAGACAACTGAGTGGATTGTAGAGAGCACATAAGACCAGAATCCCATTAGTGCCTGTCCAACTGCTAGCAACCAGCATCCCTCCCCATGCTTTTGCTGTCGATACGCTCAGACTGACATAAGATGGTCGATGAAATTTACCAGACAAGTACATTAACATATGTCATAAGTGACATGGGCTCATGAGAAGCTACACACAAGCCACCACTTAATGCTTGTGAATTGTGAAAGCTACCTCATTTAACCCCACACAGGCATACAGCCCTGAAATTGGCATCAGGTTACAGCTGAACACTTCTCGGCAAAACAAACGAAGATACATGAGAACAGGTGATACATAACATCTCAGCTAGATATACAATCCTCTTATAAAATCTCTACCCTACACAGATATTATCCAAGACGGACTCGGACATTCATCCTCTGTTCAATGGGCACACACGCACCCTTGTATACTATGAAGTATGAACACAATCTACAAAGTGCAACTTTCGGAAGGATCTCCCTTCAACGTGCACCACACAATGCTTGGTTAATTCCAGTGTAACCTTTGTAGTTCCGTTTTCATCAGCATGCCATTGAAAGAATATTTTATAAATGAAATGAAACCCCTCCTCTCTCCTGTTCCAAAACACTACAGAAAGGTTGAAAAAATGATTTAGAAGATAGTTGTGACATAATTACAATCCAAAAATCTGCAAAAGAAGAGATTCTGGAAGTACCTAATTGAACATTTCTAGTTTTGAAGTGAACCAAGACAAGGACCAATTCAAGTATTTCTTTGTAAAATCCATATACTCTAGTTGACCAATTTTAGCAGTCCAGTTAGGTAACATGAATGTAAGCAATTGTTGAAAACAAGGAAACAATGAAATGCAGAAACATACATGTACGGGTGAAACTGTTAATTACACTTTACAGTAAAGACAATCAGAAGCATACTCGAGTCCATCTGTACATGGTTAGCTTATTTCACTTGGTCACCTCTCGAACTACCTGCCTCTGCCATTTCTTCGCTGCTGCCCTCAGCAACTTCCATTTCCTTCACTTTTTCAAGCTGCCTGAGTAGATCTAACCTCTCAGGGGCATACGTGGATGGAATCTACACAATATCAAATATACAAAATACACAATTACATTTACATATTGCAACAATGGGGAGTAATGAGGGGTCACAAAAAAAGTTACAAACCATGGAAGGCACATATCTCTGGATGAAAGCTAAAATAGCAGCATGTCCAACAGCAGTAACCTGGGAACAAAGGAACTTGTTTACAACACTATAACAATGGTGATATTTGCACTGAATAATAAGTTCATGAGCTAAGAAATATTTTTGGTTTTACTCTTGGAGCACAGAACAAAATCCTTGACCATTGCAATTTGGACAGTAAACGAGACTTGGTTATCTACAGTCGATGTGGATGACATAAAAAGATAACAGGTTTACGCTACCCAAATTGAAAGAAACAATAATGTGGACCTAGAGAGCCTTATACTTGTTCAGTAGGTGGAGATCCAAGTACAAGAAAGACTCACTGGCAAAAGCATGAGTATTCCTATAGGAACAACAGATGCCAAATCTGTCAGGGTTCTTTGAAGAGCCTGCTTTTCCTTCTGAGTTAGTTCATCCCCAACAAGAGCTCTTTTTATCAGGCCCATAGCAGCTCCTGTATCAATTGCTAAGAGTTGCGTCCCTTGCAACACAGTCTGTGCAGGAAAAACAGAAACTGAAATAAGTTGTAGGCCAACCTTCAAAGATTATTTAATGTAAGCAATTAAATATTGCGATCAGCCCTGGTGGCAAAGAGACTTCTTAATAACTAATTAGATTATTTGGGTCACCTACCAAAATAATTCACAATGATACTACTCAATCAATACTAATCAAAATCTATCACCACAGAAATATTAATGCACTGTGAATGCCTTCAAGGATCATTATTCTGTGTCACGAACAGAAGTAAAAGCTGGAAAAGAAATGGACATTTGTGATATTAACCTACACATGCTTTTACTGCAACGGGAACAGTTAAATTTAAATGGTCATACCGTTGTAGCTCCCTTAACCTTCTCTACTGATTTGGTAATAACATTTTCTTTCTTGCTAGATGGACCAGAAGTCCCTGACAGAAGAGGCGATGAGACAGAAGCATGTATTGTTTCAGCTGGGACAACCGTCTGCTGGAAAACAGGACATTAATGAATAATAACTCTTCAAAACTGAAGAAACTTTTACAACAGTGAAGTCAGCCATTATGGTTTAAAAGCAATAGTCACAATAGGCAAGAGTTACAAATAAAACATGAAGCAATTAATGCTCATAGCATTTCCAGCATTGCTGTTGAGTTCCAGATCCAAGTGTTAGCTCAAAATACCAACGTCAT
Source organism: Melocanna baccifera (assembly GCA_036346265.1). NCBI lineage: Eukaryota > Viridiplantae > Streptophyta > Magnoliopsida > Poales > Poaceae > Melocanna > Melocanna baccifera. The sequence continues at coordinate 3,162,912 of CM070698.1, read as the reverse complement.
TCTCATTTGCTATTTAAAAACAAATGTTAAACAAGCATACCTCTTCCTTTTGAGCATCATCTGCACTCTTCTGAACTCTTTTTTCTAACTCAATCAGCTCACGCCTCAACTGTTCAAAGCGGAGGATATCATTTGACTCCATGTCTTTGTTATCCACATTGGCAACAGGAGCCTTCCACAAGAAAAGGGGGAAACCCCAGTACATTAGGAACAGAGTGAAATAGACATCTTTTTGGGATAAAATTAGATGACATTCTCCGGAAGATCAAAATTATTTTTCAGTAATTATACTAAAGCCAGTGTGCCCTAGTCAGCACTAATCAATCAATAAGCATTGATGAATTCTGTAATCCCTTCAGGCCTTCACAGTTAAATGCAACAGCTCAAACACCTGTGCAAAACTTTCCTTTTCCGCATTTTTTTGTTGGGGGAGTTATTAAATGCATAAAAAATAATAAAAAGAACATATGGTACAAATTCATACATCTTGATCTGCAACTTGTTGTATTTGCTCAACTTTCCTTCCAGAAGTCCTACCGAAGAAGTCCCAAAATGGTCGGCGTTTATTCTCCACCCTGACAAAGAAATAAGTATTACAAAAAATGGACAGAGTTTATTCTCCTCCCAGAAATCACAGAAACTATCACAACCATACTGGAATTAGTTTGCAAGAGAATACCACCTGTTTGCTGGTTTTTGCGGCGTTGAAATCTCACTAGCCCTGCTACCTGTCTTTCCACGCCCTTCCTCGCCAGCGGGAGATAATGGTCTGCTACTAGCATCAGCCTAGTCGGCCATCAAAAAACTTTAGTACAGTTATCATGATTGTAAATAATAGTTGTACCACCCAGTATACCGCTTGGGGGGTCAAGTTGCCAACAGGTACATTGTATGTGCCTTCTATATGTTGGATGCAAAACCAGAGCATCCGAGCATGACTCACTTCAGACAAACTCATACGCATTTGTTCAAACCATGTTAACATTCATTTTGATGTGATAATACAAACATTAAATGTTGAACAGATATCTCTACAAATTCCAAAACCTTTAGCAATTATATTTTTAGATATTAGGAAAAAGAACTAATGAATCAAACATACTAAAAAAATTAACAATAGATATGCAAATAAATTTGAAAATGTGTAGTTTACCCTTTAGAGCTATGTTAGTACTACATGGAAGCAACTAATAACTTCATTGTCTATAACATCTACCATATTATCAGTGGAAGAAAGGACTGACACAACTTTAAAGTTTAAACACAGCGAACAGATAGTCCATTATAAGAAGCTATTCTGAAAGGAACACAAGAGCATAATTATCTTTTTTATACTCCCAAAGAATAAGATTTACTGTTCTATATACAAAGTCCAATTTATTTAGGTGGCACTTCTGTCATTTCCGTTGTTGAGATAGTTAGTCCTTAATAGCCATTGTAGCTGGTTGAATGCACTCCTGAATCCTGATACAGTGAAATATCTTGAAAAACTACTGTGATCACTGATCACATACTTGTATTGAACTATTGATGCATGATGACTACCCTATTTTAAGAGGAAAATGCATGGCTAGTAAAAAACATTGCAATAAATAAAGCAAACTAAGCTCACCTGCAGATATTCTGTTTTTGCTCGAAAGGAAGCCTCAAGAAACTCGGCTTCTTTCTTCAGCCTTCTGATCATTTCAAGATCAGAACATGCAGCCTTTAGATCCTCCTTGCCAGAGTTGGAACTGGATAGATGCAATTCTTGAAGCAAATTTTCTAACTTTACCAAAGCTTCCTCAACACTTTCAAGTGACTGCATAATTGAAACTAACTTCATCAAGACTTTAACAACACGACATAGCATCTATTGACATTCGTATTTTTTTTCCAATCCATATGCCTCCAAATGGATTTGTTCGAATCCATATGCCTCCAAATATTTTTTCCCTGTCTAATTAGAGGGCATTCATATTGGCATTTGTTGATAACTTTTGGTTGTGAGTTTTTGCTGAAAATGAATAGTAGTGGCTGAAAAAAATGGATTTTAGAAGGAGGGGACGAGCAGTGGAAAAAGTGAGGGAGAGATATGTGCGCGTAACAGAAGCAAGAGGAGTGGGTGCGTGATGCACCTGTGACCCCTGCCTTATCCCTGGAATTAGATGGTAGAGAGAGGAGTGGAGAAACCGCTTTAAGAAGCTAGGTGTTCGTATTGACTTTTGACTTTTCTAAAGAAAAGCCAGAAGCAGAAAACAATACGAATAAGGCCTTAATAGAGTTGGTCCAGCCGGTCCTGGTCTAATACCAGTTCAGTGCTCAACTGGCTGGTTTGACTGTTTTTCACTGGTTTTGAGCGGCTTGCTTGCATGAATGGTCCTGACATGTGACTGAACCGGCCCAGCCTAGGCACCGATCCCAGTTTTTTCCGGTCGAACCGCCAGTTCGGTCCGGTTTTTCGTACTATGGCAACAACATGTATTGATACAAATTTGATAGCTGGGTTTATAAGTTCTAAGAATAATAATAAAAGTAGCACTGGTATTACCCATAACATGTTTGAACATATCAAATGCAAAAAAGTATTTCATCAATAGCATAGGACATTGCTTTTGTTGGGACGTGCAAAAAATGGAAAAATATACTAGCAACTCCAAAGTGCATCCAGTAACAGATACCTTGTCAAAAGAAGCTATCTCAGTCCCAGCAACCAAGTATTCTTCAGGTTCTGCCAAGCTTTGGTCTTTTGACATATTGTTTCTACAACATAGTAACCAAATAAATAGTAGAACATAAACATTATTTACAAGATTGACAAATAAAGCACATATCCACTAAGTGATATCAGACACATTGGAAGTTCATGCATACTTTGTTGCATCAAGCTCCTTCATGCAGTCACTCAACATGGCATGTCTATCAAAATTTGTTGACATACATTAGAAATGTTAGTTACATGTCCATATCTGCAAAACAAAGTAAGAGAATCATCACCAGGATTGAGTGTTGACGTACCCGTTGGATAGGAATCTTGCTGCCTTTATATTTGACGGGTTCTCAAGCCATGAGCTATACTTTATAAAACTAGTCATCCAATAAAAGCACGCATTTAGCACTCTTGATATTGCTTCTTCTTTAGGCATTTCTTCTCTACCTTCAGAATCAGTTGTTGCAGTTGGCACATCGCCATAGTAAAATGGAAGCCACTCGAGCTCTTCACAGACTACCTGAAGGCAAGAAAGTCATATAAACACTTAAAAAGCCGAGTAACATTAGATTTAGAAGCTCAGTGTATTGCCTGCATACTAACCTCCACATACAACTGATACGAACTAATCGAGGATAACTGTGGATAATATAACACACTCCCACCAATAAGATACCTGGATGATTGTAAGCTTGTTAAGCTTGACACTAAATCATATTTAAGCAATAAAGCAGGTATATTGATGCTTATGTACTGAAACTTCATTTAAACAAGAAAATGGAAATTTCTTAATTCACATCAACACACCTTACAATACCATTGATTGAATCATCTAAATCAGTAAGACATTTGACAGACAAATATGCTTGCGTACTTCTGCCTAAAGCAATGAAAAAACCAAATATCGCTAGATCCTTTTCCAAAACCTGCAGTAAGGAATAAATAATTACTTTGGATAAGGAGGAATGAAAGAGGTTTTTAAGACTACAGAAAAAAATTGTTTTCCAACCTCAATACTTTCACTTGTTGTCAGTCTTGACCATATCTTTTCACGATCAAGAGCCTTTAGTAATTGTTTCTGAACCAGATCAATCCAAAATGATATCTCTGCTCCATGATCATTAGTAAACTTAGGAATAGCAGCACGGGGACCAAAATTGCACAAGAATTCTCTCTGAAGACCAATATCTTCCATCGAGGTATATGCTTTACTTAGAGGGACAAATTCAACTAGCATATCCATGAATCTGCCAATAATATCAGGGACCATGGAGGAGAACTGCTGACAAGAAACTTTTGCTGATCCAAGCTTTGTGATAGCAGCAAGACAGATCAAACCTAGCGTAAGAAGAGAAAGGTCACTTTCACTAGTGTTCATTGGCTTGCCTTCAGAGCATCTGACAACAAACAAAAGAAACATCTCCATGAGTCTTATATTAGTTATTGATCATAAACATAACATAGTATTATAAAAGAAATTATGACAACATACATTGCCGTTGCAGAGTTAAATCGTGGATCATTTTCAAAAGTGTTTACAAATGTCCTCACCACCAAAGGATTTTGATCGGATGAATACCATTGATATAATGTAGGTTCCCTTTTAGACAACTCATTCTGGATAACACCTTCTAGAGGACTGAGCAGCCGGGATAAACTGCAATCATATTAAAGATCATTAAATAGGCACCCACATCTCTATAACTTAGAAACTGGACTCTATTGTTATGTATAATACAGAGGATGAATCCAATTTCGCTTCACCATGCTACAAGAAAAAAAATCAATACGGACAAAGATAGAGATTCATCTCCATTTACGCAATTACTCACCAAAATCAAAATGTATTCAGCAGAAAACACAAATTTTAGTCGGAATTGCAAGCATAATACATTATGTACTATAGTTGGTGATTTCAGCTTTGGAAAGACATTGCATGTTGGTGTTAGCACATGCAAAGGCATCTGGTAATTCTTTTGGTTAACTATGTGTACCAACAGGCCCAAAATCAAGGCATGATGTAACCTTAAATTCTGAATCATGTGAAAGCCACATTACTTCATATTAAGATCATTCCAACTACCCACACCTTGCTTTCCACTCCTGCCATCAATATTTGGTTATGCGAGTTTGACTATTGAATGCATTGTCAGGCTGCTTCTGGATCAGCGAAATGCAATACAGCCTAACACAGTAGGCCTCAGCAGGAACTTTGTTTCTTCATGAATCATGATTGATCAATTATTTTGCATGCACTGCTGAGAGCAAATCTTCAGTTCACATTCAAACTTGTAAAACTAAGAAGTCAACAAAGAGAGGAGTTTATGAGATAGGAATTTGCTCCAAGAACTATGAACATTCAATACAATTTGCACCCCCCCCCCCGGGGGGGCTTGCTGTTTGCTCCAAGATGTTTTAAGTCTTACAAACACGTGTGCCAGAAAAGGGATAGCTTTTGAGCAATTAGACATGAAATTCAAGGCAAAGGTAGAGGGCAGACCTCCTTTGAACAAATACATTTATATCTCTATCTCTGCCGTTCCCCCTAGATGAAACATCAATAATTGCTTGCAATAATGAGCCAACAGCAGCCTGCAAACAACTTTTGTAAGACTTCAGATGATAGACAATTTGTATGTCACCAGAATTTCAGAATCCGCAGCTACAATGGGGTTTATTGAAGGTCTCATATAAGAGCTAATAAACATCAACTTATGTGGTGCTTGGCTCTAAGTTGATTAAAAAGTGGCAGCATTTTCACATATGCAAAATATCCCATAGCAAAATCACTTCCACTATTGGCAGCTGTTACCATTTCAAAACAGGCTACTGACTTCAGTAGCAAATTATAACCTATTCATAGCATGCCAAGCCATGTAGCTACAAAGTACATCCATCCAGGCATCTGTATTTCATCAGATTTGCATGGATTATCCTGACTCTGACTACATCAAAAGTACCTGACTGGCTGTAATCAATTCGAGGGGCTTGTCTTCTGAATGGGAGACCAAAAAATAAAACTCAAGAGAAAACTAGTTGTAATCAATTCCATCATTAATGGTTTTTATGACTTGTACACAAAAGTTTTTGGAATAAGAAGATAGGAAGACTGCATAGATTCCCCACTTTCTTCGCACAAAGCATAGGGCAATTGTACATCAGTGGGGTCCTCCCCTACTGTTTCCCTCAAAAAAAGAATGTTCAGTTCTGTACCTGGTAAGACAGTGATTTTATCCATGCATTGTTATCTACACCAAGCCATGTCTTTGGAAACCAAGAGTTTTTTGATGATTTGTTGTGATCTAGGAAAGCCAATTCAATAGATCTCGCAGCATCATGTATTGATTGGACAAGTCCAGCGCTTATATCTTCGCTTTGCAATGCTTTATCCAATTTCAACCTTATTTCCTCCATCTCGCTTGCCGAATCAACTTGCGGAACTCCATTAACAGATACACCACTGCCATCATCTTGAGAAGCCAAAGGAATGATATGGACTAACCTTCTAGTTCTCTGAAAGGCCACCCTCTGTCTCCTAAATTCTAGCCATCTAGCACTGTGAACGATGTTCTCACATTCCGATGGTGAACTCCTTAAGTAGCATTTTCTCTTAGAAATGCGCGGATGGAATTTTTGAGTCCTTATATCAACGAAGCTTCTGCATACGAATCTGAATCCATATGCTTTCTCCAGGGTATAAATCTTTGATGTGCTGCAAACACATACAAGTTGATCCCTTAATAATTAGAAACAGTTTTAAAAAATGTAAAATGAACTTCATAAATTATATCATGAATAGATTTTCGTTACTCACTAGTATATCCTGAACAGATATTTGTAAGACCCCCATCAAACTAGTTCCACCAATCAAAGCCAGGGGAAAGCAACTACTTAGGACACTTAATATTGCCAGCAAAAGCAATAAGAGAACGCACACGGTGTCGATATCAAATCAGCCATATCCCTCATAGAAAACCTCAACGGAAACAGAAAGCGAAAACTAGCGGACGATCCGAATTCCAAAGTCAGTTTCGAAGCTCAGGACGTGAGACCGCAATGCTACCGCCGTGGCCATCACGGCAATCCACCAAACCAAACCACCGAAGCAACCGCGCGATCCAGCGACCAATTCAGCCAACCTTGAAACAATCCAATTCCAGTCAACACATTCCCGCAATCCACCCACCTACCTACGAGCTAATGGGAACCAACCAGGGAGGCGTAGAAGGAGCAGGAGAGAGAGGAAGGGGATGAGGAGAGGAGACCCAACCTGGCGGCGCACATGGCCGCCCTCGCCTCGCCGCCGGCGCCGAGGGGGAGGTGGCGCGGCTGTGACGCCACGGCGGTCGCCATCGGCTGCTCTCTCTCTCTCTCGCCGGCGACGAGATCGACGCGAGCGTCCCGACAAGCGAGGGGGAGTGGGCCGGAGAGGGATAGGGTTTATATTTGCGAGGGAAGTAGCGGTGGGAAGGACGCCGAGCGAGGAGGAGGAGGTCGAGGGGAGGGCCCCGGAAACGATAGGCGCTGGGAGCGGCCACCGGTGCCTTCGCGGGGACCAGACCATTTCGCTTCTCGTTTTTTCCGTTTCATTTTCGACTAGACATTTCTCTTTTGGCTTCCCTGCCACTGACTCATTTTTTTTTTGTGTGTGTGTGTGTGTCCTTTCTCCTTTCTCTTGCTCCTTGCGTCCGTTAACGACTCGCTCCACTGTTGTCGTGACAAGGCAGTAAACGCCGGAGCCTGGTTATATTAGCTTTTACCCATGGTTTTTAACTATAATTAATAAAAATAGTTAATAAAAATGGTTGATAAATAGTAGTGATTAATGAATACTAGCGTATTATGTAAGAAAAACGGTGTAACGAAATGCACTACAACATTTGGATCACTATACAACTCATGGAATTATAATATAATAAAATACAAAGTATATTATAATATGTAAAAGCAAAAAGTAGTGACTGATTAATAGGAATGGTTGATAGAAGCGGCTTATAGAAGATGTGACATTTGTATTGGCTTCTGCTTCATACGATTTACGGAATTATGGTATAATAAGATACAATGTATGTTACAATATGTGAAAGCGAAAAGTAGTGGTTGATTAATAGTAATGGTTGATAGAAACGGCTTATAGAAGGTAAGACGTTTGTATTGGCTTCTGCTTCATGCGACTTACGAAATTATAATATAATAAAATACAATGTATGTTTCAATATGTAAAAGACAAAAGTAGTGGCTGATGAATAGTAATAGTTAATAGAAGCGGCTTATAGAAAATGGAACGTTCATATTGGATTCTACTTCTGGAAGCAGAAGCCAACATGAACAGGGCCTTAGTGTCCGTTGATATTGACCATGGCCAATGGTTTTTTGGTCGAAAATAAACAGTAGTAACTAAAAGAAATGGTTTTGAGAATGAGAAGGTGAGCAATGGTTGTAAGAGAGAGATGTGTGCGTAAAACGAAAGTGAGAGGAGTGAGGTGTATGATACAATCGTGACTTATGTCTTATCCGTAGGGAGAGACGCGAGCAAAAGGAGTAGAGAAACCGTTTCGAAAAACCGAGTATTCATATTAGTCAATAGCTTCTTCAAACATAAACTATAAGTAAAAGCCAACATGAATATGTCCTTACCTAATGAATGATCAGGATTCAAACTTATAACTTCCGGTGCAACAAATGGGCTTTCTTTTTTTTGTTTCGGCCTATGGTTTTTATCTGCAGCTTTTAGCTTTTGAGTTGTTCTTGAGAGAGACTACGTCGTAACAGAAACTCACGTACGGTTTTGGTCGATATAAATGAAGTCATTATAGTGTGTATTACAATCTACTTATAAATCTCACTTTGAAAAAAATGTTTCGTTTAAAAGTTAGTTAGTGTAGAAAAGCTAAAAACAGATTTTAGAAGCTGAAAAGAATAAACCCAACATTCGTGTGGAGGGTAATTTCATAGCGTCTTTTTTTCTTATCCCAGAGCGAGAGGAGTAAGATGCGTAATGCACACATGATATATATCTTATCCTAGAGCAAGACACTAGCAAAAAAAATAGAGAAACTGTTTAAAAAAACTAGATGTTTCATATTGATTTATATCTTCTTTAAATAGAAACCATAAGTAAAGGCCAACTTGAACATGTCCTTACCGATGATTTCCGGCGCAGTAAACATTCGTGTGGATGATAATTTCGTAGCATCTTTTTCTTTAGGGGGAAAACATGCGTAGCGTGTGTGGTCTCTCTATCGAGGAGTCATGGATACTCAGGTCTTGTGTGAGGTGTGTTTTGCCTTTCATAATACAAGCATCCGTCGCTGAATTAAGTAGATTGGCAAACCTAATGAAACGTCTAATCACACTCTTTCTTGTAGAAACACATCGTTTAATCACATTCTGGTGGCAAATCCACCCTCGCATCAACCAAGAATTTTACGTCTGGTCATCCGCAGCGGCACCCAGACTACAGAATATCCTCCTTGGCCGGCAGTGACCAAATTTGCATGTCATTGCTTGCTAGTAGTTTGTTTTTTCATTTTAAGGTTCTAGTTTGAAATTTCTGTAAGGGCTTGTGGAACTTCTTTAAATGGCTGCAAGCCTCAATATGCTTTTTCTTCCCTATTTAATGAATAAAGCGTATTTCTCTTGCGTTTTCGAGAAAAAAATCCCCTAAATTCTGATGGCAAAACGCCTCGGTTACATCTACGCAAATCCATCCTTGTTAGCATTTGAATTCACTTGTGAAGGGCAAGCGATCTACCTTCGAAATACAGTGCACCGTGTACAAGATAAGAGTTGAACGAAAAAAATAATTCTGCAGAATATGGTGGCGTAGTAGGCATCAAACTTCGCTCTCAGAAGAGCACTATAGTACACCACGCTCGAATGCTTGACCAAATGTCCTTGCAGCCGAATCTGCAAATTATGCACGGATAAAAGCATCGATTTCCATTAAAAAAACAAAAGCATCGAACTATCGAAGAAAATACATCCGCTGCATTCCAACGGAATCTTTTTGGACATGGAACGTGCTCAGACCACGAACCAGAGTGTGCATCACCAACAAACGACACGACGGTAGAGCTGCATGTAACCAAAACTGGAGCGCAAGGTAAGTGCTTACGATCAAATCATGGCTTCTACCCTAACTGACAGAAGAAACGCGAAGATGTTCGAGCTTCCGGGGTTTGATCTTGCTCACTGCCACCCTCATTCTGATCTCGCTCCTCTTTCATGCCACTGTCAGCAGGGCACTTGTGCGACCACCAGGGCGAGATCCATAAACATGCCCCAGCTTGTGACCCAGCCATTGCCCTAACTTCATTCATGGCCACGAAGGTAAACTACTACACCGCGGCCGGTCTTCTCGATCATGGTCGCTGCCAGGGCGAGTTGATTCCCACAATCACGCCTCACTGATCCAAATATGTCTCCGGCTAGGCATTCCGAATGCACTCTCACTAAGATATCCTGGCCATCCCCAACATCACCCTGCATATAAGCAAATAATCCATTCTAGATTCCACACAGAAGGCTTCAGGAAAAAGGAAGGCTTGGCAAAGTTCATCATTTGACAGACACTCAATCCCAAAATACAACAAATGTACTCCCTGCTACACCACAATGTTGCAGTCTTTGCAGGTGAGTCACATCCTTCGGTCAATTGCAACTTGCAAGCGACTCTACCTTTCTATATCATGCATAATTCACGGTTTACTTCCTCAGGTGTTGTCTTGTCCAGTGTCCACACAAGTTTCAGTACCTAAAAGGTCTAACAGTGGTGCTCAGGGATGCTTATCTTGACCATAGCGATGTGCTCCATCCCAACGATAAGAGATCGGTAGAAATAGGTTTTAAACGATCCCCATTGTAATTGTAAAGGTGTAACGCAAACACATTCTACCAATCTGTCTCTCTTCCTCCTACATCTGCATATGAAAATTATTAGTGGCTGAGATAAATATAACGAGTGAAAAGTTCCACAAAATTATGCATCACCATATAAGTGCGGTACTATTGCTGAAACAGTATATGAGGCATGTGACTACGATATGACCAATATTTGTATTAATGGCTAATTTTGATGTATTTAATGAGTAGTAAGTAGCCAATGAACATTGAGTGCGATAGTACCGGCCACTCCATAACGATACTATCAATTTCTCTGATTTTTTGGGATTTCATCCTCAACGATCACTCTGGTTGGTGAAAACTATAAATATCTCATCACCTACAGCAAGGCACTTTCTTAAACCCCAATTGAGTATTCTTGAGCGCTTACATCACTCTCTCCAACTCTAGTGTATTTGTTTCACATTTTGATGTTGTTGAGAGTATTCAAATGTATTACATCATTTAGTTGATCTTGTGGTACTTGAAGACCTTTAAGCAAGCGTAATCGGCTCATTACTCTTAGTAGTTGCCGCCACTTAAACGGTTTGGAGGAGTTGAGTCCGGTGATCTTTTCAAAAAGATTATGAAAAGGCCTGATATGGTTGTGAAGGTTGGAGCTCACCTTTCAGAGTGAAAAATAGCTACCTCTAGTGGGTTGAGGAAAGGCTCAATTGCGCAAGGACTTCACTTGATTCGTTCAAACTCCCTTAGTGTGGATTAAGGAAAATCAGCAAATCTTCGAGACCACGAGAAAAAAATCACTTGTGCCTTTCTGTGATTTACTTTTTCACTCTTTACATTGCACATTTACATTTCTAATGATAAATTATTTTACTTGCTTATCTAGAATTGTATCTTGTCTAGACTTAGACTTGCTTATCTAGATTGTGCAAAAACAAATATTAGTTCATACTTGATTAAAATTGGGATTTAGCTAAAAGAATTTAAAACCCTCCTATTCACTCCGCTCTAGTCGATTATCCTTGATCATACACTTGTTAAATTTTTATAAAAAAGAAACGACAATTAAAAATATTAACACAAAGCAAACCTAATCAAGTCTGCAATTGAGATTATCTTCAGGTTCTCCCTCTTTGCAAACTCTTGCATTTTTGGTAACAAAGCCATGGAGCCATCATCATCAACAACAAGTTCACAAAGAACTGCAGCAGGAGGTAACCTAGCCAACATGGCGAGGTCTACTGATGCTTTAGTATGCCTAGCCCTTTTGAGAACACCACCTTCTCTATATTTAAGAGGAAAAATATGTCCTCGCTGGTTAAAGTCCTCAGGCTTAGAATTTGGAGATGCAAGTGCTAGAACTGTGTTTGCCCGATCCTTAGCTGAAACCCTTGTTGTTGTGCCCTCTTTAGCATCCTAAAATACAAATGTTCAGCAGGGGTAGATTAGACAAACAGGACAAAAAGGAGAAACTGCACAATATGCTCTCGAGAAAAGGAGAAAACACAATACGCGTACACAGCGCACACACACACGAGAGCATATTGTGCAGTCAAAAAATAAATTTTAAAAGATGAAAAGCAAAGACTTAGCTTATTTTCACTTGCAAAAAGAAATCACATCTATCCAATCATGCTAAAATTAAAGAGCTACCTTTTGCTACTATGTGATCATACGACGATGAGCATCCTGAATTTTTGCCATATATGGCACTGTTTGCAACTATAATTACAAAAATAATCGTATGTCTTGCGTATTGACAAAAATATCTTTTCTGACGACCAGTGGCGGGCGAAGAGCGCCGAGGGTCGCGCGACCCTGCGCCGTTGCTTGGACGGTGGCGACTGTCATCTGCCATTAAAATACAGGCAACCTGCCACCCCACTAGCAAACAGTATGGGGCCTGCCGCTCCATAGCCAAACGGTAGGTGATTAAGCCAGTTGATTAGTCGACTTAATAACTACCTTATTTTTTGCATATTGTTTATTTGAATTTTTAAATATATCAAATGAGCTCAAAAAAATTACAAAATTTTATACTAGCTTCCCAACACAATGTACTTCATTGTCTAATGTTTTGGTAATTTTATCCACTATGAATGTTGCTTAAAAATTTATATAATTTTGATATTTGTGGGAGCTGTTACATATAGCAAACGAGTTTTAAAAATTACAAAATTTTATGTGAAGCTCTTGACATAGTCATAGTAATTATGTAATATTTTAGAAATTTTATGTGCTCCAAAATTATCAGTGTTACTTCATGTTAATTTAATCATGAAATTAGCAATGCTTAAGCATCTTTTGCAGTGTGTAACCTCTGTTCTTTGCACATTTGTCGGCCCATTGCTGCTATCTTTTCTTTCCTACTACGTCCTTCACAGAATTGTTACTATGTCCATATCGCCCCCTTCGCGCGCTCCCTCGTCCGCACTAATGTCGTTATGTCCGTGCCGTCCCCCTTCACCCGCTCCCTCACCTGCACATTTGTTAGTATTAGCATGTCGTCCCCCTCACCCGCTCTCTCGTTTGCACATTTATTAGTGTTATCATGCCGTCCCCCTCACCTGAAGTGCTGCGCGTCGACAAAGAGATCTTAATTTACGGGGTAAGCGCATCAGGTTCCCTTTCCGCTTGGCCATAAATATGAACCTCTCGCAGTTTGTCAGCGCTTATCTTAGTCGCTCATTCTTGCAGTTGCCACTCAAAATTAAGAGTGTGTAACTCATTATTTTGAGAAGCCAGTGTACAGCTCATTAAGAACGCGGCAGTAGGAAGCGATGGTGCTGATTGCTTCTCTCGAAAGGCAGGTAATTTTTTAGTGCATGCTTTTGACGTTATTCCTATAGTTATAGTTAAATAGTGTTATTTAGTTAGTCATAATTAATATACTTTATATTACGAAGTAAGTAGGTCGTAGTAATTTAGACATAATTTTTATTATTTTTGTATATGTACGTTACCCATAATTTGTTATTGTATGGTATTGTGTAATTGAGCAGTCGTAATTACTGTAGTGTCAATTAGTTAGAGTTAAGTAGTAAGTTAGTGTTAAGTAATTAAGTGCTAAGGATGACAGTAATGAATTACTTGTAATTTTGTTGGACGGGTAATCAAATTGTCGGTAATTGATGAAGTATTCATATGTAATTACACGCATGTAATCACTAACTTGTAGTAGTTTATTGTTATTATCAATCTTCGCACTAATATTTTGTTTATCCCATTTGTTGGAAGGTACTCTCAAAATTAAGAGTGAATAGCTCATTATTTTGAGAAGCCACTACATAGCTCAGTAAGGACGCAATAAGAGAATGCGGCAGTGTTGATTGCTTCTCCCGAAAAACACGTAATTTTTTATCGTATGCTTTCAACATTATTCTCTTAGTCCTAGTAAATTACTGTTATTTTAGTTAGTCTTAATTAATATAGTTTATATTATGAAGTAAGTTGATCGTAGTAATTTAGACATAGTTTGTACTTTTTTGTGTGCATACGGTACCCATAATTTGTTATTGTATGGTAGTATATAATTAAGCAGTCATAATTACTATAGTGGCAATTAGTTAAGGCTAAGTAATGAGTTAGTGCTAAGTAATTAAATGCTAAGAACGATAGTAATGAATCACTTGTAATTTTTCAGATGGGAAATCAAATTGTCGGTAATTAATGAATTATTCGTATGTAATTACACGCATCTAATGATTAATTTGTATTATTTTACTGTCATTATCAATCTTTGCACTAATATTTGGTCTATCTCATTTGTTAGAAGGTATGGTTTTACAGGAGCTTCTCGAATAATTTTACGATGAGAACCACCGGTGCCACTCATGGATGACGGATGATGCGGTTGGCCCTCCGCTCTTTAAGCTATAGGGAGGGAGGGATTATTGAGAGCTGGACGAGCGCTACATTCCAATCATGCGGGCCATTGGGCTTGTTACCTTTTGTAAGGCTGGTCTCCATCGGACATCAATTCCCCATCAACGGTAGCCTGCTCGCGGCACTGGTGGATAGGTGGAGGCCCGAGACACACACATTCCACTTTCGGTGGGTGAGATAATGGTCGCTCTGCAGGATATCTTGTTCTTGATCAGTCTCCCTATCTGGGGTGACGCACTTATTCCAGCCCTTGCACTGGTAGACTAGAAGGAGAGGCTGGCGGACCGGTTCTACTATGTGCTCCTACAGCTGTGGAGTTGGAAGCACTTCCCTGTCGGGCGTCCAACCATCGTGACGTCAATGCATCCGTTCGTCGACCTAATAGACAGGCCCACTATGGGCTTCCGATGGACTGGTATGTACCCCGATCATGCAACAGACTCATCGTTCCTCCACCAGATCACCCTGAGCAGACACACACAACGGCAGTCTATAATGCTCAATCGATCACCACAGCGCTTTGCAGCGGCATGATAGCGTAAGATAGTTGCAATTTCTAATCATTTCATTTACGAAATTCATATTGGTCATTATTGAACCTATTTTGTATGTTACTTCAGTTAGAGCGGGTGTAGCGCATCGCAAGCACGTCCGAGACCGCCCTCAGCAACCCGGACACACCATTGGCCGTGCAGAATACTTTGAAGTACATCCTAAAGCAGGCCAAAAAATAGTGCACAACCTGAGCTGCAGCCGTTCGGCAGATCACAATGTGCACATTGAACATCCAGTGGGGGCACCATGCTCACCCACTAGGTCATCGCGACCTAGCGAGTCCGGCCGACCATCGCAATCTACCAAGTCTACCCGACATCATAGTACTAGCTGCCAATCATCCGCAAGTTGTATCGATGAGGAGGTAACTTACGTACAAACCTACATAATGGCGTTCTCCCGCCGCAGGTCCGTCATCGATATGCACACTTTTGACGTCTGCACCACCTACACAAACTATCGCTCCCCGTTATTCATCTTCGCTGCACATCTGGGAGGTATGAGATTTGTATTCTACATCCAAAATATTTATTGTAACTAACATCGTTTCCTCTTGCAGTCTCCAATTCAATGTGGGGTGACATCGAGTCCACCAATGACGATACGGGCCTCTTGGATGTTTCCAGGGAGCGGTACATAGTGCCAGAGTTTGCAGCGTACGTAGGGCGGAGCTCATCGTTCACACCATGCCTAGGATTCAGAGACTTCAGTGAGTAGAGCTCCTCTGGCTTCGCTGCCACGTCATATGGTCAATGTGAGAGCTCCTTCGCACCAGGAGGATTTATAGAGTCCTTCATCTACGACATTATTACTGGCGGCACGTAGTTCGACATGTCTCAGCTAGAGGACATCGATCCTTACCAGACTCAGCCTGCTGTTCCTTAGCCTACTAGACCACCGCCGGTCACTCAATAAACGGAGCTATCTTCATACCTCCTTAGAATCAAGACACAACCTCTGGACCGACTGATGTATCCCACGTGATATGCTCGTATTCAATGGAAGACAAAAGGCCACACGTCAGCCCTCCAGCGCTGTCGTCCGGCTAGAGCTGTAAACGAGCCGAGCTTAAGCGAGCTTGACCTAGCAAGCTCGAGCTCGGTAGAAACTCGAGCCGAGCTCGGTAGAAACTCGAGCCGAGCTCGAGCGAGCTTGAGATGGATATCGAGCTTTAAACTGGGCTCGAGCTCGGCTTAGACAAAACTCGAGTTCGCTCAAGCTCGGCTCGTGTAGGCTCGATGCCAAGGGAGTAGAGAGGGAGTACCTGTTGGCGGTTGGGGGAGCCAGGCGAGTAACGGGAGGAGGTGACGCTGGAAGGCCGAGCTGACCGGAGGCATGGGGAGCCGTTGCTGTAGGAGCCGTGGTCGAGCTGCAGGGGGCGGGTCGGCCATGGATCTGGCCGAATTCGGGTCGAGGAGGCTGAGGGCGGTGCTAGAAGGTTGAGGAGGCGGCGAGGCCGACGGGGGAGAGGAGGGGGACCGGGGCGGCGGCGGGGGGGGGGGCGGCGGCGGAGGGAGCGAGAGAGGCGGCGCGGGAGAGGAGGCGGCGGGGGGGAGGAAGGGGGGAGGAGGCGCGATGGGGAGAGGAGGCGGTGGGGAAGGGATGGGGCGCGGTAGGGAGGGGCCAAGGAGGGGGGCGATGAGGCGGCGACGGGGAGAGGAGGGGACAGGGGGCCGGCCGACCAAGTGAGCTCGAGCGATCAGCGCTTTAAAAGTAGTGGGACTGTGGGAGTAGGGGCCATAAAAAATCTCAAGCTCGTGAGCTATTCGAGCTCGGCTCGTTGAAACTCGCGAGCTTGAGATCAAGCTCGAGTTCGGCTAATTTGGAGCTCGATTCGACCTTGAATCGAGTTTAGAGCGAGCTAAGTTTGAGTAGTTCACGAGTCTCGAGTTTTTTTACAGCCCTACGTTCGGTCACCAGACAACAAAAACGATATTTTTATCAATACGTACAACATACGGCTATTTTGCAATTGCGGTTGCAAACAATACCAAATGTGCCAAAAATGAGCATCTTAAGTCTCAGTAACCGTACAATCCTTATCAGACGGCAGCACTACTGCCACGCGGCGCCATGTCCTCCACCTCCAGCGAGACAGCAGAGCCACACGGCCCACACCTGGCGATCTCCAATCTCGTTACTCACTGCCACTGGGCCCCATGCCGATCCCCAGAAACAAAAACTTGTGATTTGTGAACAGAAAAGCACCGAACCGGGTCCAGGAAAATACGCACTCACTGCCAACTCTGAACAGGGACACTGACATGGCGGTCCTCCCTTTGCACCCAGACACAGTCCCTACCTGTTAGTTGAACCCTGACGGATTACGCCTCCCCGGATAAAACAATCCAATCCTACCAGGCTCTCAGAAGGCGGCAACCACCACTACCCCATTCCTCCCCTACACCGCTCGGCCGCCGGCCGCCGGCTGCCAATGGAGCGCCTCCGACTCGCCGTTTCCCACCGCCCGGCTCTCCCTCTCCCTACTTGCCACAGCCACCTCCGCCACCGCCACCGCCACCGCCATCTCCACCTCCAACCCTCACCCAATTCTCTCTCCCTCACCCTCCCCATCACCCCCCATCTGTCCCACACCCCTCGCCGCTACGTCCCTCCTATCCTCTCCTCCGCATCGGCCGCCCAAGCCGCAGGCCCAAACCCTAAACCCGCACCGGCTCCGGCCGCTGCGGCGGCCGGCGCAAAGCCGCTCCCCCTGCTCGCCTCCCTCGCGGTCGGCCTCGCCGTCCGCTTCCTCGCGCCGAGACCCCCCGAGGTGACCCCGCAGGCGTGGCAGCTCCTCTCCATCTTCCTATCCACCATCGCGGGGCTCGTCCTCGGTCCGCTCCCCGTCGGCGCGTGGGCATTCCTCAGCCTCACCGCCACCGTCGCCACACGGACGCTCCCCTTCACCGCGGCGTTCGGGGCGTTCACCAACGAGGTCATCTGGCTCATCGTCATCTCTTTCTTCTTCGCGCGGGGGTTCGTCAAGACCGGCCTCGGCGACCGCGTCGCCACCTACTTCGTCAAGTGGCTGGGCCGCAGCACGCTGGGTCTGTCCTACGGGCTTGCCATCAGCGAGGCATGCATCGCGCCGACCATGCCCAGCATCGTGGCGAGGGCCGGAGGGGTGTCCCTTCCCATTGTCAAGTCGCTGTCGTTATCAGCAGGCAGCAAGCCGAATGACCCGTCGGCGAGGAAGCTGGGCTCCTATCTTGTGCAGTCCCAGCTGCAGGTAAACAACAAGTTGCTTGATTGATGCAATCATGCTGATGCCAAATGGCTATGCTTTTTAATTGAAATGTTACATATGAATTGTGGTGATACGAGGGATGCATTCTGCCCAAATGCTTATGAACTTTGCTCCAAATGTGTGAATTGATGAGATGCGCTTAGAGCTAGTAACGTTTTTTTATCTTATCTTAATGGACTAAGGGAAATGCATTCGATCTCTATGACATATCGCTTAAAAGGTGCTCAGAATAAGTTTTTTAATGACCTTTGCATTGGACGGGTTGTTGCAGATGCTATTAGGATGGATCTTAGTAATGAATGTTCTACATCTGAGATTATAATTTTTTACGTAGGAATTTGCTGTCTCGCTATCACCACTGAATTAAGAGTTTTTTTTAAGAAGAATTAAGAGTTTAATTCGCTTCCTGAATGCATCCCGAAGCATGCATTCTGGTTCATACTAAATTGATCATTGTTTTCTGATGGTATTCTACATGAAAACAACCTTTCCTCTGAAAGGAGTGGCAAATATGTGGCATTTGTATTGATTACAAGATATGGGTTGCAATCCACTTTGTTTGGGTGGACTTAGTGGCAGGTGCAGAACTTGATGCCTGTGGTGGTGTTGTGTAACTTGTGTTGGTGGTGTCTAATAGTACAAATTTTAAAAATACTTGTCTGGTCTGTTCCGTTTAAAATTATTAATAAAGGGTTTTGCATAAATTCTCGTGTATGTAGCCCACTGTTTGGCTCCAGCACTGGGTAATTGGTGGTCCAATGTTCACAATGGAGTGTTGTTTTGGATATTTCAACCTAAAGAACCTAACTAAGGGTGTGATTTTATTTTCTTTGATGGTTATACATAAGATTGTGTTATAGAGCTCATCTAACTAGATGATATCATCTGATTGATAAATGAACATTAAAAAAAAACTTGGGAGTTTCTATAGGTGCATCCTTGGCTGATTTGGAAAGAACAAAAAAAAAATGAAAAGCAAATAACAATTAAGTGTGGTAGGAGAATGAAGTCTGCTGGAAATAATAGATGGTGGGAAGCCTTGAAGTATTGTTTTTGATGACCACCATTGTTTAACTCGTCAGGAGCTAAACGAAATTCCTGTCTAGCTTATACTTCATGAAATGACCACTTTGGTGCATTCATAAGTCATAACCATGTTAATCCATGCAGCACAATGAGATATACATATACTATTATGGAACTGTTTTTGGGTAGATATGTCGGTACACTGGTACCTATGTATTTTCCTTTGAATTTGTCAAATCCTACTATGCATGGAAAGTAATATCAAACTCCTGGTGCTGTGTTCCTTTTGAAAAATCATGCTCGATAGGAACTTCCGATAAGTTGCTTCTAGGCTTCTAGCATGTTGACATGTATATGTATGCTCTGTATCTTTTATTTTTTATGTTTGCACTTCTTAACCATTAAAATTGTATTAAAAAAGAACCAATGGCAGTATTTTGCTGGTTTCTGCTGCTTGACAGGCATCTGGCAGCTCCAGTGCTCTCTTCCTGACTGCTGCTGCACAAAATCTCTTGTGTCTGAAGTTAGCAGAGGAGGTTGGTGTCACGATTGCAAACCCATGGATATCATGGTTCAAGGCTGCTAGTTTGCCTGCCACCATTTCCCTCTTAGCAACACCTTATTTGTTATACAAAATATTCCCTCCTGAAATAAAGGGCACTCCTGATGCCCCTGCATTAGCTGCACAAAAACTGGAGAATATGGGCCCGGTGACAAGAAATGAATGGGTCATGGTTGGTACAATGGTTCTTGCAGTTTCACTATGGATTTTCGGGTAAGATTTTCTCTTTTTTTTACTAAAGGAATTCTTCCGATGAGTTGACTTGCAATCTATATACTTTGGTGTATTATTTATTTTGCTTCGTTAGTTGTAGTGAACTATCATCTCTGCATCTCAGAAACTTGTTCCTTCTACCATTTTCGTCTGAAGGCACCTTATCAGTCTGAAATCAGTACACCTTTATCAGTCTGAAATCAGTAAAGTGTTCCAATTACGATTATTGAGTTGTTTAAAGTTTTCTGTTGGCAAAAGGTTCAACATGATTTATAGAATTCAGTTTTCTGAAATAGCAGCTTATTCATTGCTTGCACCCTGTTGGCATTTGCACACATTTGCACACAAGCAAAGGTTCAATCAATAGTTGCTAAAAAAGAGATCCAAGTTCCGTTTCTTATGACATCGATGTTCTAACTACTGTTATGTTTTTTTCTAACGTGTACTGATTATGTGTTGGATTGCTTCCAAAATCTTTATGCTTGGCTACAGATTTTAGCACATGTTGTCTTAAGATGCTGAATGGTGACAAGATCAGAAATAGGATAGTAAAACATCAACCGAAGTGCTGCAGAATGCTAGAAGTGCATTATGAGTTAGGAGTTACTCCCATATTGCTATTAACCATTTTGCCTTTTTTGAGAAATAAACAGAAATGTGTACTTCTTTGTGTATTGGTCAAAATGCAGCCTCTGTATAATCTGTTATACAATTTGTTGTGCAGGGATGCTATCGGTGTGTCGAGTGTTGTTACTGCAATGATTGGGCTCTCAATTCTTCTTCTGCTTGGGGTGCTGAACTGGGATGACTGCTTGAATGAAAAGTCTGCATGGGACACCTTAGCTTGGTTTGCCATTCTAGTTGGAATGGCAGGGCAACTTACTAACCTCGGGATTGTATCATGGATGTCAAATTGTGTTGCGAAGTTTCTCCAGTCTTTCTCGTTGAGTTGGCCTGCAGCATTTGGTGTCCTTCAGGCCTCCTATTTCTTTATTCACTATCTATTCGCAAGCCAAATTGCACATGTTGGAGCATTATACTCGGCATTTCTTGCCATGCATTTGGCAGCTGGTGTTCCTGCTGTACTGTCGGCACTTGCTTTGGCATTCAATTCAAATCTCTTTGGTGCACTAACACATTATAGTAGTGGGCAGTCTGCTGTATACTATGGGGGTAATTTTGCTTGTCCACCTACTTGAATTCAATTTTTGTCCATGTTCACAAGCAATCCACCACGATTGTATCTTACATTCCCTACTTGTTTCTTCTCCCAGACTCCAAAGTAGATGCACAGGGTAGTTCATCAACTGATAGTGTTCTGTTTGGTATTGTACTGCTAGAAAAAAAATACACACATTTTGACAAATCATTCTTTGATATTTGGTACTGTTATTTTGAGTTTGTTTTTTTGTAAATTACAGAACCAATATTTCACTAGGTATAGCGAGTGTATTTGATAACTACCTTCATATCTTTGCATAGAACAACATTGAAATTCAAAATGGAGCCTAATAGAGAAATAAAACCACAAGCTAATGGATACAAACGGACAATTGAAGAAATTCCTTTGGTTTATTTGACTATTATGTTTGTCATATTGGGGTTTTAAGCCTTTATAATTTATTTATTTATTTACTAAGTACCTGTTGTTTTCCTTGTGCAGCGGGGTATGTTGCCCTTCCTGATGTATTCAAGCTGGGTTTTACAACAGCCGCAATTAATGTTGTGATCTGGGGAGTTGTTGGTACATTTTGGTGGAAATTTTTGGGTCTTTATTGAGAGTTGCTGCAATGTATGTTGACGAAAATTGTTCTGTAGTACACCAGTAATTCATGGCTCACCGTTGCTTGATGAATGCATAATAATGGAGCAATGTTCATCATTAGAAGTTTTGAATATGCTACATTTATGCAAAATGATCAACCCAGAAGGGCTGTCATAGGAGTTTTAAGACCGTCTTGTATCTCCATTTTGTAGAACTCCCATTTTCCGCATGAACTAAGTTCACTGCAGGACAGTGACGGACCTATAAATTTCAGAATGAATATTCGAAATTACAAAAAATATTGTTCAATAGAAAATATAAAGGTCTACAATAGTAAAAAAATAAAATTTAATTGTTCATAATAGAAACAATATCTTCAATAATACAAAAAAAATACAAATTACAGATTAACTTTACGATTCTTCATGCCTTAAAAGTGGATATAATGTCATCATTTTTAACTTGTATAAAAAATTCTTGCTCAAGAAATATAACTAAACAATCATTCAAGTATTGTTCCATATTCTTTTTCTTAGCTTATTCTTCATATAATTCATTGAAGAATACACTAGCAGTTGCTATAGAAAGAAATAGCATCAATTTGATAAGCTTGTTAGCAATTGCACAATTGAGGTTCTTCTTTGTTTGAATAAGCGTAATAGAAAGCGTAGAAAGGTTGTTTACTTTTGTAAATCTTTCATCTCTATGAGCATATCATGAACATTCTGTGAAAAGAAACAGAATTACAATTATCTCTACTTCATAAATTATAATTTTCTAAATCCCTGCCCTACTATGTACATACAAATCGTAGATTTGCATGTTATCATAAATCCTTCATGATTAAAAGATTACAACTACTTGTCTAGATCTACTAATATGCGATTCCACTTAGCTTTCATTGTCCATTCTGAAATTTGTTCACAAAATCACAAGAGTTGGATAATATGGATTTCAATTTATAAGCATAATTCGCCTGCTGTTAAGGATCTTATTTCACAGATTCACAACAAAATACTTTGATGTAGGCATGTCATGAAGTTTAATAGCTCATACTTCTAAAATACTTGACATATAGATATAGACTACTCAACCTTGAAGATGTAGAAAATATGGATTGCAATTCATAAGGCATAAGCACTAATTTAAATATAACTGAACCAAATACAATAATCAACTACATCTAAATAAGATCTAAGCACCAAAACAAAGAAGAAACATATACCAAATTCATCCATCCAGTCATCCATGGATCCATCGTACACCTAAGACCTATCTCAGAAGTAAAAAACTACAAATCCTAGGGGCACACAAGCAGAGCAGATCTACCGTCTATGCATCTAGATTCTAGAGTATAGGGGTTATTGGGTCAGAGAGGATGAACATGCCCAGTGCCACAGGCCTGCAGTGCGGTAGTGCCACTTGGCCAGCGACCACTCTAGCCTTCAGCGCTCCTGTAGCTTACGCAGCCTCCAGAAGACCAGAACCAAGGGCATGGGCACCTACCGCTGCCAGACGCCAGCTGAGTGCCAAGCGATGGAGACTGGATAGATGGTCAGACACTCATACGCTAGACCATGAGACGAAGTCACGAAGAAAGGAGAGACTGAGTGAGACACAGTCTCACAACTAGGTATGAACAGGATGACAGTGGGCTTGGGATAGTGTCGATGGGAGGAGGAAATGGGCCAAAAAGGCCCAACGTTAATGTGGACTAACTAGCTATGAACAAGACAAATTTGGCCCAATTGTTAGTATATATATGTATTATATCTTGTATATAGTATTGATGTGAAAGATAATATTGCAATGCATACATATGATGTGAAAGACAACAATACAATGCATACATCTTTTGGTCACTATTATACTAAGCGGGTTGTGCAAAATAATGAGAATGACATAACAATTGCTTCATACATATAGCATGCATATGTGTTATTCTTTTCGTTTACTACACCTTCAGATATTCATGATGTGCTAAGCAAAAGAAGTGTTGATGACAAATATATACCATGTATACACTTTATATTCTTTATTTAGTACAATTTTAGCATATCAAAAGCCAAAGTCGAGGACTTTTTTTAAGAAGAGAAGGATGATGTGGATACGCTCATATCTTACATCTTTCAGTTAAAAGTATTATTTGACTGGAAAGAATTATTGAGTCACATTAAATATTGCCATGTGAGCTCTAATTTTATTGGGTCTTTAATTATTATCTTTGGAGATACAGAGCTACTACTATTTTATATAATTATATACAGACTCATACTCGATCTATACAAGCCTAAAGTGAAGACGCGTTTGGAAGGTCACACAAAATATTCAACCAAGCAACAAAATAAGTGCTAGTGGGTTTCCACAATATCTTGTACAAAGAAGATCGACTCCTTATTACGCTTAATGGAGAGATTTGCTGCGGGCCAAGAAAATCAATACGTACATGCAGGAGATGTGCAGTATATGGACTGCATGCATGCAACTAGTTGTGGCCTGGTCTTGTTCACATGTGTACTCAGCTGTGTGAAGTCATTAGCTAGTAGTTTAGCCACGTTTGGTTAGTTGAATCCAGTTGTGTCTTTTGTTTTGAGTTGGAGTTCGAGTTAACTTCGGTTGATTGGACCGGATCAAATTCATTTAACCATAGGCCCATACGTGTAAAGTAATGGATGGGGGTTATATATACATGGCCACACGTCTCTTGTAAGGGGACCATCTTTTTGATAAAAATCAATCTACTAAAATTTGTTTGAGTTCATCATTACTGCTAAAATTTCATAGGAAATTAGGAGTGTTCTTCAATCAAGATCGCCTTTTCGCTGAAAATTAGGAGCATGATATAAGACTACGTTCTGAAAAGGATTCTTTAAACAACCTCTCGACTCCAAAACTATATGTACTATCTATTACCGTCGTAAAAAGCATAAATAAAGAACAACGATCATACCCTAAAAAAAGAACATAGCCATACTGTTTGTGTGCCTAGCACCAGCCGCGGCGGCGCTGATCTACTCGAAGACCAACAACACTACAGTCCCTTTTAACAACACTAAAAACCATCAGAAAATCCGGACAAGTCCACCTTTGCGACTGCATTTTCTCTCGATGCCTTCTTTCTCTGAACTCGTAGGATGCGTCGTTTTCGAGGCCGCTTTCTGTAATCCGATAGAGGTCTTGGAAAAAACTGGACGCCTTTTGCGCCGAAGGGATTCGATTGGATTTAGTGAGATTAAAGTAGAAAGCGGTAACCTTCGTGGAGTGATTAAGCAAGGAACGCCTCAGAAGCCGCCATTACTTTCTCCGTGACGGCGAGCTTGAAAACGACGCGCTTCGAATCTTCCGACGATGCCGTCGAAGGGAGCGTTGCACGAGCAATATTGCAAAACGACCCCCGTACTTGTTGTTTGCGTCACATACGTTGCTACGAAAAAAATTGCATATCTAGAACGAAGCTTTTCTGTTCCCGTGTGGGTGTTTTCCTCCGTGTTTCCGCGATCTAGACTGCTTACGGTCCAGATCGAACGGTTCAGATCGCGGGAACACGAAGGGGAACACCCACACGAGGACAGGGAAGCTGTTTTCTCCAAAATGAAGGGATGCATTTTTTTTTACATTGCTCTAAGTTGTAAGTTGTCATCGATAACACCGCCATGTGTACAAGATTTAAGCTCCTGCACACGAAAATTTTCACGGTAGATTCGGTGGCCACTGTACGAAAAATATGTGGCACGAGTAAGCAAAGCTCAAATCCATCGGTAGCAGCAGTCTCTCAGAATCACGCATGAATCACCTCCGATTGAACAAAGCTTATGAACGCGACCTTTCTGTGAAACTTTGTGATACTTGCCCTATTCTTTTGGGCTTTTCAACGATTTTTGGCTTCTCTTAGTAATCATTACTTATTTGACTAATAAACTATACCTAAAAATCATAAACCGCAGTTAAAAAAACATAGCCACTATGTATTAAGAAACTAGTTCAAACATGGTAACCTCGGCATTCAAACATGCTGCCACATGCTAATATAGGATGCAAAAACTCACTCAAGAAAAACAAAAAGTAAAAAAGTTCATTTTTAGTCCTTAACTTTTCGCATGGTTTAATTTTCATTCTTTATCTATAAAATCAGATAAAACACGTTCTTTAACTCTTAAAATCATTTAAAATCTATTCTTCCCGCTAGCGAAAGTTGTTTTAACCAAGTTTACCTCATGTAGCACACCATATTGAATCTCAGAAAGTCAAAATGAGATGGGGCCACCTTATTTTTATATTAAAAATAAAAATACTTAATATTTTCAATAACACATGAGTCCAATCTACCCTGTGAGTTGTTCGTGGACTCAGTGACACGTTGAACCGAAAATGCTTAATATCTCAATGACACGTTAGTCTAGTCTACCCCATAAGTTGTCCGTGGACTCATGACACGTTGGCCCATCTCATTTTGGCTAGCTTGGATCCAATGTGGTCAAAATTGTCCATCATCTTTTTGTTAGTAGGAGGGATGAGTTCTAACTGTTTTGGGAGTTGGATGATGTGTTTTACCTATTTTTGTAGATGAAAAATGAAAATTAAACCACACATATAGCCGTAAATTGCCTTACAAAAATATAGAAAAAATCCAAACCCTAGTTTTGCATATGTTATTTTTATGAGTTTTATTAAGTTTTTATCTATTAGAAATTTTATTTACGTGCTGATCATCATATCTTTTTTATGTAACTTAATCTTTGCATATCAAATTTTTTAAAAATTCGCTAGTTGATCTACCCTTGTAGGCAAACAAGGGGCGAGCGGCCAACTGACGACGATGCCGCCGCCGTAGGCCATGGCGAAGCCGTGCCAGCCATTCTGTGCCAATCGTATTCAGAGAGGGTGTGGAGTCATTGTGTTTGTCGCCCTCATCGCCCAAATCAACCGATTCCCCATATTTGCCCCAAATCCTTGTTTCTGCCCAGCTCACCCTTCTTTCTGAGTCGCGGCCGCCATGGCCGGAGCTTTGAGATGCTCTTCTTCCCGTTGGAGGCGCCCATGGACACCGCTCGCTGGCCTACCAGAAGAGAGGAGAAGCACGCCCCGTGAGTGCCAAATCCCACCTTGTTTTCTATTTCCCCATTTATCCACTTCTCCTCATGTCTCCTTATGCACCAAACTCTAATCCAAGATTAGGATTAGAACTCGCATCTTGTTGTGGCAATTGAAGAGGGCATGAACTGGAGCACTGCACGAAATGGTAATCTCTCTCTCCAAATTGCTGTTCCAATTCATGCGTATATACTTCTCAGATAGGAGCAATGCTCGCATCGGCATGGCCATAGGAGCGTGGCGGTGACCCTGCGCGCAGAGGAGAAGAGAGACGAGAGAATGAGAGCAGAAGAAAGTGAGAAACGTGAGGAGGAGGAAGGTAGAAAGACGGGAAGCTACTTGCCATCCAAGTGGCATCCCCGTCAGCGAAACTTGCCATCTCAGATCCATGTGGCGGCCATCTCATAATAAAACCTCTCTGGAATTAGGGGTGTTCGAAATAGCATTGGTTTATAGCTTTTTTTACTGTAACTGACTTATTTTTTTACTGTAACTGAGTTGATTTATTTGACATAATTAAATTTAAAAAATTTAAAAATAAAAAATATGTTAGTCTATCACAGATAATGTAAAGAAATACGAGAAAAAAGAAAAGTCCAAAAAATCTAAAAAAAATCAGAAAAAGATAAAATTACTGAATAGTGAAAAAAAAAGCAGAAGTTAGAAGCAAAATCTGGTTTTAAACCAAGGGCATGTTCTTTTTAACTTTTTAAAACGGCCTTTTGCTTTTGCTACAGTACTTAATTTTCAAACAAAGTATTTTTTAAAAAAATAGAGTCTACAAGTTAATTATAGTACATGTTAAAAGTTCAACATCTATACTATTCAAATTCGCATGCGAGTATCTCTCTCCGTAATCTCTGTCGCAAACAGCTAAAATTTAAAAATTTCAACCAAAAACTATAAAACGCAGCAAAAAAAGTACATACCCCAAAATAAGCTTAGGCCTAATAGTCGGGCGGGCACCTGGTTTCGTTAGTTAAGAACTGTTTTCTGCCGATTTTAGAGTTAAAGAATTGAAAATCGGATATGAGTGATGTTGTAAAATAGACTTTTTTCCAAACGAGAAATACAGCCTCACTAAATCACGTCTGCTAGCAATAAGTAACACGTTGGAGGAGTTATATGCAAATGCGGAATGGGTGGACCCGACCCCAGTTCAAGAGAGGTGCGTGGCTCCACCATTCCCAAAAAAAAAGCTGTTCCCCTCCGCATGGATTAGCGTCTAGCCCTGCCACCGTCCCGACCAATGGCAGCGCGTCACCTTTTGGGCTTTGCCCCACAGCTAAAAGCCCGCCCCCTTTCCTACGTCCGATAGGCACTGGGCCCCCACCGCAACCCAGGTCCTGTTATTTTAAATTTAGACTTTTAGCTTCTAGTTTATTTTTTTATTTTTAAAATTCATCTTTTTTTAATTTTTTTATTGTATTTTCATTATTTTCGTATTCGTTTACATTATCCGTGATGGGATATCTTTTTTTCTATTTTTAAATTTTTTTAAAATTAATTACGCTAAATAAGTTACCATCAGCTACAATGCAAAATAAACCAGCTACAGTATAAATTCACCCATAAACTATCAAAATTTAGCCCAACTGAGCACCCTCCAAGCCATGCCAGCCCATGCCCCTGTTCTATTCTGATCACGCTCCTCAAGCCACCGGGTTGGCCATTGACTCACTGCTCACCGGTAGCAGCAGCTGCTGCTAGGTTTGTTCTTTTGGGTTACAATTTAAACCTTATAGTTATGGTTTATGTCTTTTGATTATTCATAAGAAATGTATAGAGTAAGAGAAATTCATATACGATTTTGATCGATATAAATGAAGTCACTATAATGTGTACTACAATTAACTTATAGATATCGTTTTAAAAATATATTCTGTTTAAAAGTTAGTTACTATAGAAAAATTAAAAATAATTTTTTTAAAAAAAGAGACCTACTCTACGTTTCACACTAGCTAGGTGCTCCCAGCTTTGCTCATGGTGGGCTTACTCGGGTTCAGGATTTCATCGCTATGGCTTGTGACAAATCAACAATAAACACTATCAAATCAAATTTTGGAACTTTGTAAAACAGCTTGGCAAGTGCGGTTGAAAGGTTGTCTAATTGGGAAATTAACATTGAAGATCAGTTATCGTCGTAAGCCCCTCTCGTCCAAACACTCCCTAATTGAGAAGATTGATATAAAACTATTTACAAAATGTACGAAACTATTGCCATATTTCAATCTAACGCTCAGTTACACACACACAAAATGTAGCAAATCTAATGGCGTCAGCGGGCTCTCGATCTCTGGGGCGCGCACAGGGCTCTAGTGATAGAGCTAATTGCAGCCAAGCTGTTATTGCCACGGTGGATTTGTCTTCGGGGTCCTCTCCTTCCCGAGGCTCCCTGCACGGAGTCTCGTCGTCTCGTTGTGGCGAACTTCATGGCTCGTCCGGAAGCACTAAGGGTTTTTCAAGGGGTCGCAGATTGCGCGGACACAGCGTTGGACCGCCACACTCTTTCTTCGTGTGGCTCAGAGCTGTTGGAGAGCACCCTCGAGGCTACTAAGATGAAGGTACGTGTCCTTTAGTACGCGGATAATTTTTGTAAATCTGTTACTAACATCGATGCGATGCGCAGGCCCTCGCTCTTGCTCGTGTTGTCCAAGCGACGAGGTACCAGGAGCGGAACAGTTTGCAGAAGCGGTTAGCCACTGCAGAAGCGAAGGTCACGTCAGCTTGCTAGTCAACCGATGAAGCGATTGTTGCTGCCGCAACCAAGGACAAGCGCATCCTCTTCTTGGAGACGGAGGGCGCAAAGGCCATCGCCGATCCAAGAAATTGGAATTAAGGTGCAAAGCGCATCCTCTTCTTGGAGACGGAAGGCGCAAAGGGCACAAAGACCTTCAATCAGTCAGACAGACGGAAACAGGAGCGGATCCAAGATATTGGGTCACTGGTGTTACCATATGCTAATCTCACTTGGGCAATTAAGGTCACATCATGCATATATAAAGTGTTACCTATGATTATGTCAAGGTCGTTGGGGTCACAAGACTCTTAAGGATTGGAATTATCTCCTCCTTTTGTATCTTTACACATGACATTAGATATAGAGGCACAATTGGAGCGTATATAGATAGATATCACTTATCTGATATTTTTGTATTTTTCTTGAAGTCAGAGTCAGAGTTAAAATAGTATTAGGGCAGTCCCAATGCTTGAAATCATAACTAGTTTCTAATCTTCTAAGACACTATGATACAAACTACAACTCTAATATATGGTTTCTTCGTGTGGGATCAGATCGAATCGTGACCAATCCTTTTTATCCCCTTCCTGCACATGCATTAGCTGTTTCTTCTAAGACACTATGATAAGAAACCAAGTTCGCTGCATCGCATCTTTTGCTGGTTTTCTCGGCTTTGGATCTCGTGAAGAAATAGTTTCCTTATGAAGAAATCGTTTCCTTATCTCTCCTCTTTAATTACTATGCCATGTCACCAAAATACTTACGTGTCAAGCCTAATTAATGTAAAAAAACTATAGCATTAAAACTGTCCTTAGATATCTTTTTTTTCTTTCAGTATTTGCTCCATAAAACTTCAGTTGGTCAATGGGACAAAGATTATTCACTGTATACTCATTGTAAGTTGTAACGCCCACCACACCACAAACTCAGAGACGCCAAGAACCATCACCGGAGGCACCCCCGCCTCACCCCATTCCCCTTACCCCGAGCACCCCTCCCCTGATCCTCCAATCTCCTTAGCTCTCGATCAGACCCCGTCTTTTCTTGGAAATCTTTGAGAATTTCGTGCAAAACTCCGGCAATTCAGCATGAAGAGACCGAACGGCGGCGGCGGCGGTCACGCCGTCCTCCCGATGGTTCCCAATGGTAAATTCTTGCTGCTCTTTCTTGCGATTTGGTGGTGGTTTTATGGTGATCGAAGGTTTTGACTGATGCTGTGTTTGTTTGTAAAGATGATGGTTTTGGTGGTGCCGGTATGGAGGAGGAGGTGGACGAGGACATGGTGATGTGCGGCGGCGGTGGCATGGGGGAGAAGAAGCGGCGGCTGAGCGCGGAGCAAGTGCGCGCGCTGGAGCGGAGCTTCGAGACGGAGAACAAGCTGGAGCCGGAGCGGAAGGCGCGGCTGGCGCGGGACCTCGGCCTGCAGCCGCGCCAGGTCGCCGTCTGGTTCCAGAACCGCCGCGCGCGCTGGAAGACCAAGCAGCTCGAGCGCGACTACACCGCGCTCCGCCACTCCTTCGACGCGCTCCGCGCCGACCACGACGCCCTCCGCCGCGACAAGGACGCCCTCCTCGCCGAGGTAGCTAGATCAAGTCGCTTCCTTCAGGAAACGCCTTACGGACACACGAATGCAAAATTGTGCAATGTTTATGATGCTTGGTTGGTCACTCATCGTGGCAGATCAAGGAGTTGAAGGCGAAGCTCGGTGACGAGGACGCCGCGGCGAGCTTCTCGTCGGTGAAGGAGGAGCCGGCGGCGTCCGACGTCGAGCCCCCGGCCGCGGCGGCGCAGGGCTCGTCCGATAGCGACTCGAGCGCGGTTTTGAACGACGCTGAGTTTTTGCCGGACAAGGCTGCGCCGGCGGCCGCCGAGGCCGAGGCGGAGGCGGTGGTGCCGGGTGCGGTGCTCCACGGCGAGGTGTTCTTCCACGGGCAGCAGCTGCTGAAGGTGGAGAACGACGAGGCCGCGTTCCTCGGCGACGACGACGCGGCGTGCGGGGGTTTCTTTGCCGACGAGCAGCCGCCGTCGCTGCCGTGGTGGACCGAGCCCACCGAGCACTGGACCTAGCAGCTGTGGCCTGTGGGGAGAGTCGACGCTCTTGGGCGCGGGGCGGCGATGGAGGGCGAATAAAGAATTCTGTAGGGGGTTTTCTGCAAATTTTGTAAAATGAAATCGCACCTAGTCCTTTGTTGTTAAATCCTCCCATACCCGTAGAACTGTACTACTACCACCTAGCGGCTATAGACTGGAAGCTAGAAATTGTACTCTTGGCTTTTTCTGTCGCCATGAACGTGAACGGCTAGAAGAAAGGCCAAGAGATTTGTAAAAAATGGAAGGGAAATTCTATAAAAGAAGCAAGGAAACGAAGGGAAGAGACGGAGAGGGAAAGCGACGGCGGCGAGCGAGTAGTGTGCAGGAAGCAGGTGGCGCGGCGCTGGAGGAACAGTGTTGCTGTCGGTGGGCCCGGCGCCACGTGAAAAGTAGACTTGACGCTGACAGCGATTCCCTGTGCCTGCTAATCTGGTCCCTCGAAGTGTTCACTTATATAGACTAGATTTTTTAAAAAAAGTTTATTCCGACTAAAATTGAAAAAAATGGTTACACAATTTCAATCCCTTCTCCTTCCGTGGCCACACACCAATTTCTCACTCTCCAAGCAGAATCGGGAACCAACTAGCTGTCAAATGCCTAGCAGAATGCGAGCATATGGCCGCGCTCAGTAGCCAGTGTGTGCGTTTGGCGTCAAAGATGGTTTTTTTACTGTGCATATTTTTATTTATTTCTATTTTTCTATTTTTTTAAGTTTTTTATTTTTTTTCTCGTATTCCTTTGTATTATCTGTGATGGGTTAATATATATATTTTTATTTTTAAATTTAATTATATTAAATAAGTCAACTCAATTACAATTAAAATAAATCAGTTATAGTAAAAAAATTATAAGTCATCGTCATTCTAAATATTCCTTGAAATCCTGAAAGCTAGAAAGATTAAAAAAACGCAACAAGAACACACTGCTCACTATTTGCAGGGGCATAGAAAACAATTCAATTCTTGTCTAATTATGTAGAATTCTCGTGTGAGTCCAAGACGTGGTGCAGTGAGGTCGGAGATTCTTGGAAGGGAGCAGGTGGTCGCCGTGCTAATGAATGCTTAGAGAAAGCTAATGCTTGCGCGTCGGGTCATACCATATGACGCGCTGAATGAGTTGCAGGGAAGTTCTTGGTGGGTGTCGGGTCGGGATATTCTGACGAGCTCCGGCCTTCGGGCGAGTGGATTCGTCCGACGACGCCATTATTGTTTTGAGTACTAATACAGGACGGTCGGAATAATTACCGGCACTAGGGTTAAATAAGACCTGCAGGCTGCACTTTCCCCCAAGATAGGAGTATTTTTTATAAAATAAAATATTACTCTAATTTACTCTAAGGTCTTGCTCAGCGATAGCGATTGCGTCTCAGCCTTCGGTGACGGATTCTCCGCTTTTAAAATACTATTCACCTTTTTTGTTTTTTTATATTTTGTTTTTTCCCGTATTCTTTTGCATTGTCTGTGATATATTAATATGTCGTTTTTATTTTTATATTTTTTTACATTTAATTACGCACAATAAGTCAACTCAGCTATAGTAAAAAATCAGTCAGTTATAGTAAAATTTTAGCCAGAAGCCATCGCTATTCCGAACGCACCTTAAAGATAGGCTCGTTTCCATTCGGTCTTTAATTTTTTTTGACTTACTATTACAGTAATTAGTTTATATATATATATATAACAAGATCTATAATTAAATAATATTATACTGAATTCAGTTATATCAGCTAAAATTATATGTGATTTTTTTCTTTACATATTATCTCTTACAAATAGTTAAAATTTAAAAACTATAAATCAAAAATCAAAGACACAAACTAAAAAAACCTACACTAAAGCTAGGGACCTGGCTTCGATGCACTCGCATGCACTTCCTCCGATCCCTTTGGTTCCTTGTGCTTTTCGATGTGGATTTCAGGATTTCCATTCATGAGCTGCTGCTGATGGGGCTGGGGCTGGGAGTACGTCGATTCCTTCAATTAACTTTTGTTCCCTTTGGCCCTTAGGTGGAATTAACATTTTCAGCTCTTTAAACAAACGTTGGATTAGGTGCTGGTTGGAATAAGGGAAAGTATGTAGGGGGTTTATGGAAATTGTTTTATTTCACATAAAATTCACGCATTATAGAGGAGGCACTTATAATGGCGATAACTTATAGTTTTTTCATTGTAACTGAGGTGATTTATTTAGCGTAATTAAATTTAAAAAATAAAAATAGAAAAAATAGATTAGTCTATCACGGACAATGCAAAAGAATATGAGAAAAAAAGAAAAAGCAAAAAGTCCTAAAAACAAAAAAAAAAGAAAAAGGCAAAATTAAGGAATAGTAAAAAAAAAAAGTAGAACACAAAAGTCATCACCAAAATAAGCAGGCCAGAACGTACCCACAATTTTTTTTAAAAAAAATTCATTGAGAAAGCTGATAGGAGTCTAACTTTTACAATGAAGATTTCAGATAGACAACATGCTACAATCAAGTCATTGAATGATTAAATCTATAATTTTGTTCATA
Organism: Melocanna baccifera; assembly: GCA_036346265.1. Classification (NCBI taxonomy): domain Eukaryota; kingdom Viridiplantae; phylum Streptophyta; class Magnoliopsida; order Poales; family Poaceae; genus Melocanna; species Melocanna baccifera. Next base: position 3,128,686 of record CM070698.1, on the reverse strand, counting down.
CTGATAGCACGTTTTTTTTATGAAGATTCAGTTTTATGTCTCTTGCGCTTTGTTTATTCGTGGTATTGGATTGTTCGATTCCTGGCTTTCAATGATTTGAACTTGTACGAGAATCAGAACTGTTTCACGTGGAATTCTTATGTTTCAAATCGGCCTAGCTTTGTATCTAACATACTTTTTATAGTATGGGAAATGTGGATTAGTAGTAACCCCGCGCCCCCGCGCCGATGATATCCTAATGGAGGTATCTCAAATAGTCGAATCACCGGTTGACTTTTTCCAATTTTGGTCGGCTTATTTTCTGTTCTATTGCTGCAGTGTTGCAATTTGGCTTAGGGCGTCTGTAGTGTATGAAAATGGAGGATCTTAAACCACCTTAAAGTCGACCTTATACATTATAGGATCGACTTAAGTAGGCTATAAACAAAAAAGACTTAAGGCTGGTTCTCAAACTAAAGATCTGATCATAAGCATTAAAATACAATTTTTCTTTTGAATCCTGTATTCTCTCTCCCCCACCAGCCAATCACCGTGGCATAAGGAATATTTTTACTACCGAGTGGGACCCTCGTTATAGCCGAGCGGTGACCACATACATAACAGAATCGACCTTAACAATTATATGGAACCCACCTTAAAGTCTATTGTGATATATACATTTCTGATGTCCTTAGCATATGTTCTCGTTGGAAAGCGATTGGGGGAAAGGCAGAGATGTGTGCAGTGACGCGGAGCCATGCCGTTGCGACACTCATCACAGAACGAAAAGGGCACCAGTTGCCTATCTCTAAAGCAACTTACATGGTCGTACTGGAAATTGAAGTAGAAGATAAACATAATTACGTGTGATAACAGTATAAGCAAGTAGAAGATAAACATAATTACGTGTGATAACAGTATAAGCAATAGGCTCCCTGAGAAGGAGGGAAAAAAAGATTTGACAAAAGTGCAGCCTGTGAAGCTTGATTACAAGCTTGTTCACAGTACCATTGCTTCGCTGGTTTCTTATCTACTACTGACTCGGTTCTTTTTACTTCTCATTTTGGACACTATTACTTGTTCTAGCTATATATTAGTAGAAGTTATTAAACATATAATGATATGAAAGTATTTTGATGACAAATATAGTGATATCTTTTCACGTGATATCTAAATATTTTTATGCATATTAACAGTCAAAGTTTTTAAAAAATCGATAACATTTATTTTAAAATGATATCGAAAAAGAACGGAGAAAGTACTTCTTATCCACATGACAATATGTTTGTTTGCCTGTGCCCGTATTATACTCCCTCCGTTTCTTTTTATAAAGCATATTTTGCTTGGGCACGGAGATTGAGTAGCACATGAAACCAAAGAAATCTTAGATGAAAATGACCAGTGTTCGTAGTGCTAATAACTTGAGAATAAGAGAGATGCTAGTTGTGTGTGTGTTTAATCATAAAATTGAAGAGAAGGGAACATTAATGAGGGCAAAAGAGGAAAAAAATCATTAAATCTGCATGCGTCTTATATTTTGGTACAAGATGGCAAAAATTGTAAGTCTTATATTTTGAAATAGGAGTACTATGCTATACTTAGCTTTGTTAGACCTCGCTCATCTGGACTTAGACTTTTGGCTTGTTTTTTACTATTCATAATTTTCATCTTTTGTCTGATTTTTTGGTATTTTTTTGAGCTTTTTATCGGTTCTTTTTTCTGTATTCGTTTGTATTATACGTAATGGGCTAATCTATTTTTTATTTTTAGATTTTTAAAATTAATTACGCTAAATAAGTCAATATTAGGTACAGTATAATTTCAACTAATTATAGTGTAATTTCAACCATAAACCATTAAATTTTAGTTCAACCGAGCGATGTCTACCGATGAGCTTGACATTTAATACTAGAATAGCAATTCTCATTCGACGAAATGCGCCCAGAACTTTTGCATGTTCCCCATGGGCAGAACTAGGTAGTGAGTCCCGGTGTCATAGGACACCGGGTCCAAAAACTTTTTTATCAGATATTAGCGCTTTCAGCCCATGTGTGAACCCCTCAGGCTAAACTTAGTGCACCCGGTTCTTTCCTTAAAATCCAATGAAAAGAGCACTAGCAGCCCAAATTTTCAATAGCTAACAGCAATCCACGAGAAGTCTATGCTTCTCTTAGTTCATGAGTCAACTACAGCAAACCAAGCCAACCCTTGAGCCAGTGTAAGAGGGAGGATCGTAACAGGCCACGACGTCCATTTGATGACCTTGAAGCATGTCACCTCGTAGCAGCCCTCGGCGTTTATTCATCTCACATGGTTAGCCAAGAGATGTACACCACGTCTGCCACACAACTACACCCAGCTAGGCAGCGACTGATCGCCGAAGAATGGGAGAAATCGACGCCACTGACCGGACTGGCCTACTATCTCTCCGTGGAGTCGCCTGGTCCCTATTGCCTCATGCCCTCGCCGGCCAAAGGAAGCTTAGGTCCACCCGATCAGTATATACTTTACTCTAAATTTTATTTAATTATTCCAATTTGTGAGCTAGGTTTTCAATATGATAGTTGTTGATAGATTTTTGTCGAATTGTAGGGTTAAGACTTAGGGTTTTGATTTTTGAAATAATAGCCTAGCTCGTTGCAAATTGGGAGTAAAATTGTAATATTTGACCACAATGTTAAGTAAGTAAACCACTGAACATATTTTTCTGTTATATTATTTTTGAACTATTGAACATACAAATATCTAACTAACTTTCAATTAACTGGTGATAATTTTATGAATGATATACTTATGTGCTGTGTGGAAAAATAAAAATTACTAACGATGTTATGGTTCGTCGCTTTATGAATTTGATAGAATGTAAATACTAAAAGATAATGCATTAATTTATATTTGATCATTCTATTATTTTTTATTTGAAACCTTTAAGTAATTTTGTTCTCTTTTAATAGGCCATTGAGATCAAATAATGTATTTTACCAATATCGATCAATTTTTATCTGTGATTTTGCCTTTAGTATCTTCAGGTTTTTGCAACTAATCAATATTATTATTAGGCTTTTCTATTTTAGTAAGCATTTTGATCACTACTTTTTTATCATCATACGCTGTCATCGGTTAAATTGAAGTATTGATGCTAAAAATTATACCACATATTACTATTTAGCACAATATTATTTGAAATCTATATATGTTGTTATAATATGGTGAAGTGGTGAACTCTGATCATTTTCGTTTTAGTTCCGCTCCTGATGTTTCCTTGTGACTGAAGAGGGTAGGTACTAGGTATCGTTTGAACAAATGGTATAGACTGCCACTGGAGTTAAAAATCAAAAGTTATTTCCAATTTTTTCTTCGTATTGCTCAAGCATATAAGAGAATGTTTTTAAAGGCTTTTGGAGCAAATTCAGGTCCCTTTTTGGAATACAAAAATATTCACTTTTTTTTTGCAGAAATCAAGCCGCCCCCTGTGAATTTTTTATGTTTTCGAACACTTTGCTTGATTCCTACCATAATTAAACCATTTCTATAAAAAAAATTAAAACAAACTCCCAGTGAAAGGTACATGAAGGAAAGGGATCCACGAAAAAGGGTCAAGGAATTGGAAGACGACAAGGGGCTTTAAAACCCAACAGCGAGCGGGCCCACGAACGAGAACTTTTTTATTCAACGCTCGAATGAAGGGGCCCGCAGGTGGGCCCATGAAAACTTGGCCGACGGACGCAACTCTCCGCTTTGACAAGAGGCCGCGCGACGTTCTCCTGAGCGCAGGGTTCATGCAAGGTGGGACCGAGATGTCATGGACCTGGTGGGCCGCGGAGCAAGTGCTGCAAGCATCTGTGCCGTGCGGGTGGTGGCGCTGGTCCCCCGCCGCTGTCCCCACCGGTGACGTGTGTCTGTAGTCTGTACGCATTTGGGGCCCGGAGAGGCGAGGAGCGTCTGTGACTCTGCGGCTCGGAAGGGGTGGAGCCCTGTGGGGCCCACCTGTCGGCAGGCAAGCTACGTCCAAGATTCTACACAGTAGATAGCAGGCTTACCGTGGATTAGATATGGGCATTAGGCCGTGCCATCATGATCTGGACCCACTATGCTTTGGGTTCATCATGCTATGTCGATTTGATCCGATCATCCTGTTATGCTGACTCATCTCATCTTCAGTCAGGCCTAGGCATAGCGTAAAACCCGCTGTACCAATGTTCGTGCCGTGCCAGCTCAAGTCCAACCCGAAATAACTATACACAATGAAGGCAGCGGCGACAATTGTGATGGCGGCCGCTATCTTCATTTCTCTCGTACTCGGCTCGTTAAAAACTAGTTAAAATTTCACACTATGTCTCTTGTCATTCCACCTCCGAACTTGACCATCTAGTCCAACGACATGTATATCTAGGTACAAATCGGATTGTGGCCATCTAGCCCATCGCCCGACATAGGGCTGCCCAACTAGTCAAATAGAAAAGCTCAAGTAAAGTCATAAGTACAGTTTACTGTAGTTAAGAAATCAATTTTAAATAGTTTCTCGAACGTTTAGTAACTACTTAGAATAGACGCACTAATGCTAGAATTAAAAAGGCAATATTCTTTTCTAGCAGTCCAACCCTACTAGTTTTACGCAAAGAAGCAAGAGAGCTACGAGGATGCAACCTATGGTTCGATGGTGGTGACTTAAGGATGAGCAATGTTGAAAATACTTATTATTTTTGTATGATGATGTTTCTTAAGAAAGAACAACAAAAGACACCTTATATCACAAGTGCAAAAATGAAGAACAGCAAAAGATATCTCATATCACAAGTGCACAAATGAACTCAACCTAAATTATAGCATATCTCAATCACTTTTTCAGCTATTAGATTAAGACCCAACCATCTTTATCTTTCTCCTCATCGCATATATATACATCACACATGCACACCTCCAAAACCTAACTCAATCTTTAAATTTGGCATTCTAGGGATTGCTCTGTACAGATGTATATATCATAACGGATGTGTAGGATCTTTTAGCGATAAAATCAGAGTTTCTGAGGGCTAGAACAGAAGAAAGAAAAAATGGACAAGGACCTATTTGTAGATTTTAGAATGCATGGAGGGCTAAATAGCAAAAAATACAAATCCCCATTCCTATCCCTCGCCGCTGATTGGAGGAGCCTGGTTCATTTCTTCCTCCGAGGCGGGCGGACGCACGGGAGGCAGTGAGGCCTCAACCCCCCACTCCGACGCCCCCCCCAGCCACCTCCCTTCCCCCACCCTGGCCTCCCTCCCCTTCCCCCGGCCGCCTCCCGACCTCTCTCCCTTCCCCAACCTCCCTCCACGTGCCTCCCTTGGTGTCCCTCCCCTTCCCCACTGGCCGTCTCCCTCCCTCCCCTCCCCGGCCACCTCCCTCTCCCCCCAGTGGCTACCTGACCGCCGAGGAGTTCTACATGCGGCACAGCGTAGTGCACTCGTCCTCCACCTTTGTCAAGCCGCGGGCGTAGGGGCTCCGTATCTTCACCCAGTGCTAGGTCTCCAGAGGCAACACTCCCATCCTCGACACTGTCGCTGTCGTCCAAGGCTTCATCAGCGAGTTTAGCTAGATGGCCCAGCTCATCGCTGTTCACTTCGTCAAGGCCGGGTTCGTCGTTGCCGCCATCGACCACCTGGGCCACAGCTTCAACGATCTGGTATACTCCCTCCCCTCGAGTTCTCCACTTCCCCCTCTTTGCTTTGTGATGGTTTGTGGGGATTGGGGAATCCATAGGTGATAGGATGGCAACAGGATCACGGGAGAGCGACAGGAGACGGGAAGCCAAGGTTGAGGCAGCTGCGGGGTCAGATGTACCGGCGTGCCCCCGTGTTGGCCGCGCCCCCATGCTGGCCGTGCTCGCCGGGTTGGGCCGGCCCGAGCACGACACGATATGTCGTGTCGGGTCAGTCAGGCATTAGGTTAGCATGGATAAGCCCGGCCCAACTCCCAGCTCTATCGCAGATTCACCCTTGTTTAGTGAATATCAGATAACACTATTGAAAATAGCGTATTCTAAATAATAGTGATAATTTTGTATTTATGTGCGTATTTAAGGGTCCGCTTCAAAAAGCTTAAACTTCTGGCTTACGGGTTTGGCTGTTAGATTTTAGCTGAAATTACACTGTAGCGGTTGTTAGTTTTTTCTAAGACATTCAATTAAAAGAAAATAAGAAAATATTATATTATCGCGGACAATACAAAGAAATAAGGAAAAAAGAAAAGACAAAAAGCAAAAAAAAAAATCAAAATAAGCCGAAATTAGAAGTCGATGTGTTACAAGTATCTTCTTACTTAAATTAGTCAAAAGCTAAAAAAACCAGAAGTTGAAACAGTTTGGAACGTGTCCTTATGTCTTATATCAAATTAACATGGAGTATAAAGAGCATATATATTACAATAATTTTGTATATATGACTTACAGCAATAATAAAACTGTTATATCGGTCGCTACAACTATTATAGCCCCTGCTACCAATACAGTAGCACCTGCTATATTCCAATTCGATCATTTGAACCACTACGTCGTTGCGGTAGTGTTTAGACCCTTCACCGCAATAACAGTCGCTACTGCGCCCGCTACATCCACTATCTTACGCCTGCTACGCGTGGGTAGCGCGTTCATTCCTTCCCAGGAGTAAATACGGACAAGGCGTTGTTTTCAGGGAGGCTGGCAATTGGCGACGACGCTCGTGTGCGTCGTATTCCGAATTACCAACTACTCTCTCCCAGCTCCCAAATCGCTTCCTGGCTTTCAGCTTTCTTTTCCTTTACGAATGAAAAAGTTGCGTACAGCTTATTTACGTAGGCAACATTAGTAGGATTGCCTGTAAATTCCCTCGCAAAAAAAAAAAAGGAGTGGAATAGTTGATAGATGAACAGGCAAGGTGGGCTGGGCCATCTTCTTTTACTTTTAGGCCCGGTCTGTTTGCAAAGAATATTTTCTGGCAACAAGCAAAGTATGTTTGAGAAATGAGAGTTGGCTCAGTAGCTGAGGTAGCCGTCGAGCAACCTGCCCGTCGAGGTTTGACCCTTCGGATCAGTTCGGTGCATCACACCTCACACACGCCGAGGCTGCCAGCGGCGGAGCCCTGGCCATATGCTCCTCGGCCCTTCTTCCATATTGGTATCTTCCTTACTTCCTCAGTTCCAGTTAACCCAACATCCATGGCACCGATGCCGGTGGAGGATGGGCTGCCTGACCACGTGCTCTGGGAAGTCGTTGCGGAGGGAAAGCCGCAGCGGACGACGAGCCTTGTCACGTTCCGTGCTGGCCGCCCGGGGCAGCATGCGCTGTGGCCTCATAGCTGGCGGTGAAGGCAGCTTCTGCGCCTAGAGGAGCATCCGGCTGGCTGGGCCAATTCGGCTGGTGGCCGTCGTTCTTGGTGCGGACGTTCTCTGTGAGGCTCCCGGTGTGGGGGTCGAGGTCTGCGCGGAGGGGCTAGGTGGATAGGTAGAGCAAGGGTGGGACGGTGACTGGCGCCGGCACCGGCGGTAAGTCAGTGTAGTACGATGACCATGCCTACATTGCTGATTTATGAAGTTGAACTTTAAATTTTATAGGGTTTTATAAAGTTTCAATAGATTTTGTGATTAAGTTTTATAAAATTTTACTACTAAATTTTATAGTATTTTATTAAGTTTCATAAAATTTTAAGAGGTTTCATGTTACACTTGACTAAGTTTTATAAGATTTTATATCTAAATTTCATAGTATTTCATGAGATTTTATAAAGTTTTAAAAGATTTTATATCTAAATTGACTAAGTTTTATGAAACATGTTCGAAACTCTCTGAAACCTTATAAAACTTAAATGAAATCCAATAAACTTACCTATACCGTTATAATCTTTTCTAACGGTATACCGTGCACTAGCATGACTCATATAAGTAACAGGTAACACGATGGTTCAAGCAGACTGCAAATTGAATGCTCGGTTTAATAATGTAACCATTTTTTTTAGAAATAAAAAGAAGTCAAAGAATTTGGTATTTTGGCACCCATATACTTTCTCCATTTTTTAAGGTGTTGTATCCTTGTATGGACCAGAGGAGAGGAGCGCTCCTCCCTGATTATTTTTTGGCTTTATCGTTCTTGTTCTTTCGTCTTCGTCTCGCTCACTCGCGTCCTTTTGATTTCTCCTCCATCTCTCTCCCACTCTCGATCGCTTCATGCCGCAATGCAGCCACCGATGCTACCGCCGTTGTTCCTGGCCGACCCTGAGCCCTCGGGGGCGAGGGAGATGGACAATGAGGATGTAACGCCCCTGTTTTTGGGAACAGGGACGCTGTACGTTCCGCAATATCCCAGGAGTTCTATTACAGATAGAAGGATCATCGAGCCTGCTTACGGACATTTAAAAAGGGTTAGTTTGACAGAAATAAGATCTAGTGATCAATTTTATCAATTTTATAAGCGTATAAGTTCAAATTATAACTTACACTAAGAAGAACCGAAGAAAACACCCACAGGAACGCCTAGGTGCGGACGCAACCCTAACATAAACACTTGAATTGCTCTTTCTTCTTCTGGTATCTTAAATGGTGAAATTATAGCAGGTTTGAGTACAACCAACCGTACTCAGTAAGTTACAATGGTAAACCTTAATTTACTAAATACACTAAATTTCAAAGGAAGGAAATATACTGGTTTTATTATTTTATGTGAATGCAATTTTATTTATAAACAGTCTTCGAGACAGTAAAACAACAATACTATTTAAAGAATTGGGGGTTTCAAAATATTTCTTGTTCATTTTACACAGATTAAAATACCAGAAAACTACTTATGCCTTACTACTGGATTCACCCATCAAACACAGCTTCATTAACTGGAAACACGGCGTATTCGAATACCATTTAATTTCACTCTGCAGAGTTGCTTAGCTTTACCCACAAGATTTCTCAATTGTTTATATCACGCAATAGACACGCTCAGTTAGCGTGCGACTGAATTGAGAAAGCAAGATCTTTCGCTGCTCACTTTAATGTATAGACTCTACCCGATAGGTTTTGACTTTTACTACACTGGATATCCACAGCCCAATTTGGAACGCGTACGACTGCACAAGCTGCGATCGACCGCCCAAGTTTCGTGAAGACCTACCGTTGTGTGTGTATAGCGAGACCACGTCCAAATACCACACCCCAAACACCTGTAGGGGTTCAATTAAAGTGAATAGTTACCGGATCAGGATTGATGGTTTAATACTTGTGATTGAGCAGTTACTGTGCTCTATACTTAGTATAAGGATCTAGTCCTTATATTTTCTCTTGAGACTGTCAACCACGACCGAGTCCTATCCAATATTTGTACCGACACCCGTCTGCTGCACTCTAGGGTTGTGAACTCTCCACGGCTATCTTCAACTTATCCTCAACCAGCAGAACAAGGTGAGGGCCACGCAGGCGGGCATCGTCGCGGCCCTGCTGAGGATCATCGACGACAGGGGCCTCGGCATGGTTGACGAGGCGCTCTCCATCTTCTTGCTGCTGTCGTCCCACGCCGCCTGCTGCGGCGAGATCGAGACGACGTCGTTCATCGAGAAGCTCATGCAGCTCATCAAGGAAGGCACGCCCAAGAACCAGGGAGTGCGCGCTGTCCGTGCTTCTCGAGCTGGGCTCCGAGAACCTGCCGCTGCTGGTGCCTGGTGCACGCGCTCAGGTTCGGCCTCCACGAATCTCTCTCCCACATCGCCAAGACCGGCACGAGTAGAGCGCAGAGGAAGGCCAAGTCTCTCATTCAGCTGGCACGCAAGTGCTATTGAAGATGGGTGTATATTGACATTGTAATTGTAATCCTTTTTTTAAAAGAGATTTTCTTGTATGCCCTGTTCTTGACGAAAACATATGGGGTTTCATGCTGTGATGGAAGCAAAAATTGGCCAACTGTATCTTTTCTGTCCTTTAGATTCAGTACAAATCTTTTTTAAAAAGTTTATGAATATTAAATCAAAATAGTTAATAATAGATACAGATCCAGTGGAGACAAATATGTATAACCTAAAAAATAAGTCAAATCAATAATGTTAAAGTATGATTCGAATTCGTCATTGTGTTAATACTTGCGCCAAACATGGCTCCGAGAGGTGTATACACTAAACCATGTCAGATATAGCAATAGCTGGTATATCCGACTCTGATTTGGTTTTTTTCCATTCGGAACTCTGTTCCCTAGCATATATATACACCTATGTAGTCATATAGTTGATATACGTCGAAATTCTCTGTGCTGTAATATCTCCTTATATAGTGGATTTCACTTTTGTACGTTCGTGATTTTTTTCAAAAAGGTTTCTCACGTAAAATCTATATCTCCTATTCTTTTAATTATATATTTCTGTCGTGCGTTTTATAACACTAGTAAGGTGCCCGTGCGTTGCAACGGAAAACTAAATAAAAGTGATGCATACTATCAAATATGTATACATAATACAAAATCTGGTAGCAACATCTATATTACCCCATTCTAAATGCATACATAATACAAAATCTGGCATTATCCTTTTAAGCCGTTGTTTCATACTTAAGGAAAAATCCAGTACATCTAAGTATCCAACTATAACTCTTTCTGTTGTATATATTAAGTGGTCTGCAGGTTATCATTTGAATATTGTAAAATGTAAGCAAAATGTATGTTCAAACTCACTATTTTGTATAACAAAATATGATCCATGGGACTGGATATTCAAAGTCGCCTTGAACCATCTTATACACCATTCCACCGAATTTTTCATCATGGCTTTTAATGCATTTATGGAACATTACTCGGAGTTTTGAATTACTCGGTGTTTCAAAAAGTAGTGCACCTATAATGTCACACCTAAAACTCTTTTAACCCTAAACCCTTTAACCCTAAAACCCATCTCCTACACCACCCATCCCGTGCGCTGTGTTCATTCCGCCTCCTCCTGCCTCTTCTTCCGCCTCGCCTTCGCCTCTCCATCCCTCCCGCATTCGCGCCTTCGCCTCCTCCCCTCGCCTCTTCTTCCGCCTCTCTCCATCGCCCCTCCGCGCTGCGCTTTCCGCTCTCCTCGCCTCCTCTGCTGCGCGCGCGCCTCGCCTCCTCGTCGCCTCCCCACCGAACTCATCGCCTTTCTCCATCGCGACTCCGCGCCGCGCCGCCTCGCCACCTCCGCCCCGCGCGCGCATCCTCCTCCGGCGCCGCCTCCTCCTCTACCCCCGGACGCCTCCTCCTACTCGCCTCTCTCCATCGCCCCTCCGTCGCGCGCCTTCCACCTCTCTCCATCGCCCCTCGCGCGCGCCTCCTCGCCTCCTCCGTCGCCTCCCAACCGAACCGTGCGCCTTTCTCCATCGTGACTCCGCCGTCGCGCCACCTCGCCTCCTTCCTCTCCTCCTCGCCTCGCCACCTCCGCCCCACCCCGCGCGCATCATCCTCCGGTGCCGCCTCCTCCCTAGCCAGCGCCGCCACCTCCTCCTCTACCCATGCGAATCGAATATGACACAGGCACATAGCACATAAGCATGTCATTATATCAACAACTATATTAAACAATAAATCTAATGCAAACTAACAATTTGATGAAATGCTTTTGCAACCTTGTAGAGCATAACAATTTCAACAATTTTAGTTGGTCTTGACGAGCTCACTGGTTCACCTTCATGGCGGCGGATCCTACGCAAATCACCACGACACAACAACACAAACGCACGATTCATTTGTAATTTCAGCGCGTGAAGACTCGCCGGATCAAGAACCAACCCAACCCGGAAGGAAGTGCGCGAGAGGCGGGGAGAGCGGGAGGAGAAGAAAAGGCGGGACCTTGTGGAAGTCGGCGGGAGCGGCGCGGGTGGTAGAACCGCGCGCGCGCGGCGAGTAGGCGAGGACGAGGAGGAGCACCGTTGGGCCGCCATGGGTGGGGTGGGGATCACCACTTGAGGACGAAGCGCGCCCATGGCGGCGTCGGCGAGTCGGTCCTCAGTGCCGCACCTCCCGGCGAACACCACCAACGGAAGGTCTCGATCGTCTTGAGCACCGCTTCCAGCTCCTCTGGCTCGGGTACTCGGGAGTTGCGGCGCCTTCTTCGTCTTCCAAGCGTCCATCGTTCACCTCGCGCGCCGTCGGCTTCTTATCCGGCGCCACCGTCGAGAATGAAGTCTTGGCCGCGGAGGAGGAGGATGCGGCGGCGGAGGAGGAGAGGATGGGGTAGGAGGCGGCGATCGCGAGGGACGGAGAGGGAGGCGGCGGCGTGGGGTGGGGGGAGGAGGAGGCGCCGGGGGCTGGAGGTGGAGGCGGCGGCGCTGGGAGGAGGAGGAGGAGGCGGCGCCGCGGGTGGGAGGAGGAGGAGGAGGCGGCACGGGGGGGAGGGGAGGAGGCGGGCGGCGGAGGGAGGCGGCGGCGCGCGCGGGTGGGAGGGAAGGAGGCGGGGCGGCGGAGGAGAGCGAGGCGGGGAGAGCGAGGGAGGCGGCGGCGGCGCGAGGAGAGAGGAGGAGGCGCGGGCGCGGAGAGCGAGGCGAGGCGTGGGGCGCGGGAGGAAGAGCGAGGAGGAGGCGTGGGGGCGGCGGGGGGAAGAGCGAGGGGTAGGCGTGGGGCGGAGGGGTGACGTTGGGATTTTAGGGTTTAATCAGATCGTGTGGCTGAGAAAAGAGGAGAAAGATCGAATAGTTAAGAAGTGAGGGAGGTGGACGTGACGGCAACCACCAACTCCTTCTTTTTAAATAGTAAAGAATTAGTATCAAAGTTTTATATTCAAAATTAAATATGCTGCTCCGAAACAAAAATTATAAATAATAAAAAATAAATCAGAATTTAGAAACCTAAACCCAAATAAACAGGGCGTAAAGCCATGCAGTACCCTGTAAACAAGCAACGAGGGGCGATCGTTTGTGATCAGAAGCCAAAAGGGAGAGAGAATAAATGAGAAAGAAGAGAAGCAGAGTGCTTTGCTCCGGGAGGAAACGTGTTCCCGGTGCTTAAAGTCGCCATCGGCTGGCGTCTTGCGCAAGACGCGACGACGAACGCTTTCGGCGCCGCGCCGTTTAAACACGGCCGTTAAGGCGTGTAATAAGCGGCGCGTCTGCGTCTTCGCTTCATGCGCGGTGCAAGCCGAACGGCGGCGGCGTCTGCGTCTTGCGCGCCCGAACGCAGTTAAGGCTAAGCGGGCGTCTTGCCGGCCAGCCCGCTTAGCCCAAAAAGCGAAAAAATAAGAAAAATCGTAGAAAAATAAGAAAAATTGTAAAAATTGTAGAAAATTCAGAAAAATTCAAAAAATATAGAAAATTATATACATTACTAATCATAAAATAAATATTTACAATGATACAATGATCTTTATTAACTTATTAAATTAATCATAAAAATAAATATTTGTAATTATATAGAAAATTATATACGGCCGTGCGTGCGCAGTGCGTCGTGGCCGCAACAAGACGGCGATGGCTAAACGGGCGGTCGTGCTGCCGCCATGCCGCCGCGCCCTCGGCCGAGCACGGCCCGGTCCGGCGTGCCGTGCCGGCCCGGCCCGTTTACGGGTCGTGCCCATGCCGTCGTGGGCCGGGCCTACGGTGTCGTGCCGTGGTGCGACCCGTTTAGACCCGGCCCATTTGGCCACCTTTACCGGTGCTCTCTCACCAGCAGTTTCTTGTGAGGACAACGTGAAGAGCAGAGGAGCTGCTAGTCGTCACGTTGAGTAGAAAGAACATCTGGTGGACAGGATCGCGTAATCTGTGTAATCCGAGAGCAAAGAAAACTTAGAAAAAAATTTCAACAGTATTTTACTCGGTTTTAAAATTCATGCATTCCAAACGAGCCACGGTGCACTCGTCTTCAACGTAAGTGCTAGCTAGTAAGACAACTTACGACAAGCTCCATAGACAGGCCAACTCGAAGACGCGTAGCCGCGTAGGCGATACCCAAGCCCTTCCAATGCACCCAGCGCGTGCTCCTGTCACCCTCGCCGTCCGCCTCCTCCGCGACAACCAGCGCATCACCGCCCTCGGCCGCGCGGGCGACCTGGCCGCCGCGCGCCTGGTGTTCGACGCCATGCCGCGCCGCGACGTCGTCTCCTGGAACGCACTCCTCACCGCGCTCTGGCGCGGCGGCCGCGACCTGCCCGCCGCGCGCCGCCTCTTCGATGCCATGCCCTCCCGCAACGTCGTCTCCTGGAACTCCGTTGTTGCCGGCTGCCTCGCGCACGGCGACCTCGCCGCCGCCTCCGTCTACTTCGCCCGCGCCCCGCGGCGCAACGTCGCCTCGTGGAACGCCATGCTCGCCGGCCTCGTCCGGCTCGGCTGCATTGACGACGCGCGGAGGCTGTTCGGCGAAATGCCCGAGAGGAACGTGGTGTCGTACACCACCATGGTGGACGGGCTCGCGCGGCGCGGGGAGGTGGCGAGGGCGCGAGCGGTGTTTGACGCAATGCCCGAGAGGAACTTGGTGTCGTGGGCAGCAATGATAAGTGGGTATGTTGAGAACGGCATGTTTGACGAGGCAAGGAAATTGTTTGAAGCAATGCCGGAGAAGAATGTTGTGGCATGCACCGCAATGATCACCGGGTATTGCAAGGAGGGGGATGTGGACAGCGCCAGGAGGCTGTTTGATGGGATTCGTGTCAAGGATGTCATTTCCTGGAACGCCATGATTGCTGGTATGTTGTACAGGTTACAGCTCCTTTCTTATGGCACTATTTAGTTGGTACAGGACCAGTGCAGGTCCATGAGTTGTGACGTAGCTAAGATATTTACCTGCATGCCAAGCCATGGTGTCTGTCTAGTCTCTACATCGTCAAGCTGGAGATGAGGCTGTGTATCTGTCTTCCTCGTCTATTTGTGCCAATGTGTGTGTTTGCATGTGCTAGCGATTGTGAATGATTTCTGGTGTTGTTGTTTTGAGTTGTTTCAAACAATTGGCAATAGCTGGTGGCAGTTTTATATCTCTGATGAACTTTTAAATAAGATACAAATACAAGGAATTAAAGTTTCTTTCTTGCCATGAATTACAAGTGCATGCTAGCCGTAATACTCTGAACAATAACTTCTCTCGGAAGTCTACAAAATATATGCTTCCTGTGACTTATTGATTGTATAACTGCTTTACAATTTTGAATTATTAGGAATAATAGGAACTCATGATCCAATTTGGATTTTTATATATTGTGAATATACTTAATTTCCACACTGGAGCAGGGTTTCGAAAACCTGTGAAAACCAGGTTCCTGTTTTTCAAGAGCCAGCCTTCAAGGGTCCGGTTCACCCCCTGAGCCTCCTCATCTCAGATCAGCATCTATACCAAAATGCTTAGAAATGCTTGCAGTTTATATCCCAAACTTTGAATCAGCAAAAACTTCAAATTGAAACTTGCAAAAAAGGTCTGGTTTTTGGGTCTGGAAACCAGGTGGTTTCTGGGCGAAAACCGGAACCACATCTGGTTTCAAAAACCCTTCTCTAGAGTACAAATTTCATGATGAGGTGGGAATTTGGGATGGTTCTGTTCGACAGTTGAAGGCTTGAAGCATTGGACTTAGCATTTCAAGCTTTCCATTTGTCTGTAATTACCTATGCCAGTTCATTCAGAGAATCCTTTCACTTCATCTTTTGCTTGGAAAAGGGGGTTTAACAAACAGAATTGAAGATAAAATATCTTGTGTCTAGCCTTTTTTTTATTCTGCCACTGAGTCTGCATTGAAAAAATTTTCACAGTTCACTTATCCATATTTCTACAGGGTATGTTCATAATGGACACGGAGAAGAAGCTATGAAACTGCAGATCATAATGCTCAAAGAAGGTGTAAAACCAGATCATGCAACTCTTGTTGCAATCCTAACAGCATGTTCTGCCCTTGCATTGCTCAGACAAGGAAGATCAATACATGCTGTTGCCATCAAAGCAATGTTAGAATCTAGCATATCCTTCTGTAATGCTTTGATGACAATGTACAGCAAGTGTGGCAATGTTGGCGAGTCAGAGTTAGTCTTCATGAATCTTATAAGCCAGGATATTGTTTCTTGGAACACAATAATTGCTGCATATGCACAACATGGCAGATATCAGAAAGTCATTGTTCTGTTCCATGAGATGGAAGTGCGTGGACTGATTCCGAATGACATCACCTTCCTTAGCGTGTTATCAGCATGTGGGCATGTTGGCAGGGTGGATGAAAGCTTGAAATTGTTTGATCTTATGTCATCCAAATATGCAATATCTCCAAGAGCTGAACACTATGCTTGTATTGTGGATATATTGAGCCGAGCAGGACAATTGGAGAAAGCTTGTAGTTACATAAAAAATATGCCATTTGAAGCTGAGAAGAATGTTTGGGGCGCCTTGCTTGGAGCTTGTCAGACACATGGTAATGTGCAGTTGGGTGAAGTTGCTGCTAAGATGCTTGTCCAGTCAAACTCCGAAAGTTCAGGGCCTTATGTGATGCTTTCCAATATATATGCTGCTGCGGGCATGTGGGGTGAAGTCAATCGAGTAAGAGGCCAGATGAAGGAAAAAGGTGTGAAGAAACAGCCTGGATACAGCTGGACTGAGATTGCTAATAAAGTTCATATATTTGTGGGTGGTGATGCATCTCATCCAGAGATGAGCAAGATTGTACCCGAGCTGAAAAAAATCAGCTTTCATATGCAAATGATCACCGATGAAACTCATATGATGGCAGAGCTGGCTCCAGAATGTGGCTAATGTTTTTCATATCCCTCAAGCTCTGATGCCTTTTGAAACATACTCTCTGCTCGGAATCTCCAGTTGTGAGTTCAAGGATCAAAATTCCAGGGAGTATATTATTCATCTCAGGTACATGGATTTTCAGCATGGACTTTAGTCAGACGAGTCCAATGGATATTGCTATGGTGACAAAGATGGGTTTCTTAGCTACAAAATAAGAAGGGCAATAAAGAAAGAAGGGACCATATTCATTGGTATGATGGTTGAAAATATAAAGTAGATGAAGAGTTCTTGAAGGTAATAACCATATTCATTTCTGTTGATCTTGGAAGTAATATTGTTCCAGACAATAAACAATTTAGATCCAATTTTATTAGGCATTTCTAGTTGCAAGCTTTTCAGCAGCCTTTACTAAGATGAACGGATGTTTGATAGGTCAATTGACCCAAAGGAAAGTGATATGGTTTTTCAGAATCAATCTATAATCTTCCATAAATCTCCTTGCGGGATATGCTTGATGTGATGTTACTTTGGTCTATTTGGACATGAGACTAGTGCTCCATGGAGCTTACATCATTAATGAACGGCAGTCTATGAACCATCCCTTTCTCTGTCATCTGTTTCAAAGACCGAAAATTCACATGACCAAGTCGATCATGTCACAACCATGCCGTGTTATCTGTTCTAGCACTGAAACAAGCAGCTTTGACTCATCAATAGCTGTCTCTTGTGATCATGCAATAATAAGTATGGTTCACTTAGAGACACACCGTAGCCTTCTTCAGTTAGCTAACCCAAGCTAATGGTGTTATTGCACAATCGTGGTATATAATAGACATTAGAGAATGTTCTTTGCTCTCCATTCTTACTTTGCAATAAAAAGTGTTCTTTTCTTCTATATGAACAGCTGATTTATCTCCAAACTTTACCTTATCTCGAAAGCCTTCATTCAATTCACTGAATTTTCCCCTTTGTCTAGTCATGTGATTAGAAGCACCGTTGTCAAGATACCAAAGGTTTGACTACACCATCTCTTCTCCAACTTTCAGCAGTTTGCGGCTGAACATACTCTTTAGTTAGCATAATATGTTGTGTGCTCTTCTCTTCACATATGGACATTAGAAGTGTTGGCTCCTGCTCTGTTTTGGTTTGAATCAAATTTGCCTCCTTCTTGTATCGACAGTCCTCAGTAGTGTCTAAACTTTTGGCACTCAAAATATTTAATATGACTTCTACAGACTGCACCATAATGATCTTCTTTTCCACAGGTAAAACATTTAATTCTTATCATGTCTTGATTGTAATAGAACTCACCTCATTGTTTTCTCTCCATGACCTGCAGTAAAACCATGGCCTCAACCAAAACCGCGGCCACCTGGACTACGACCACATTCACGCCAATTATAGATCCTCGACCACCTCCTTGACTTAGATTTGATTCCCGCCAAGTTTTGTTTTCAGCTTTTGTTTCACTTTTCACTAGCAATGCTTGATCAATCCTGACTTTACATCTGTTAAGCAATCCCTCATGTGCCTCGAGAGATCCTGTTACTTCTTCTATTTTCATGTCCTAAAGATCATTAGAATATAGAAGAGTTGTGACCATTGGTATGAACCTTTCGGGTAGGACCCGCAAGTATTTCTCGACCACCATAGTTTCCTCTAGTGTCCCTCTAAGAGATTGAATCTCATTGACCACCGCATTTAATTTTCCTACAAACTCATCTACTAACTGAGTTTCATCCATATGCAGCGTCTCATATTCTCTACAAAGAGTTTGTAGCCGAACTTTCTTTATTAGATCTACTTCTTCATGCATAGTCCGAAGAGCGATTCAAGCTTCTCGTGCTGTATTTTTTTTGACAAGTTGACTAAGCATCGAGTCGGGTATGGCAGCGTAGATGAGAGCTAACGCGGTTTGATCGGTTTTCACATCGACTTCTTTAGCATTTCCTTTTGGATTGACCTTTCCATTAGCGTCAATCGGATTAGCTATAGCGTCCCAGACTTCTTAGGCACGCATATTCACTTGCATCTTCATTGACCATGTCGGGTAGTTCTCTGAATTGAGAACTGGATACGGAAGGAAATGAAGGAAGGAGATCCACCTCCTACCATAAGCTACTCCTACAAGTCGATCAGCACCTGCTCTGATACCAGATGTTGAGGAACGATCGCTTCATTTGATAAGAAATAAATGCTCCGATTTGTTCTTTGTAAGGAAGATACCCCTTTAGATTGGTCCGAAGAGACTCAGGTGGCCGATCAGACTGGTTCGATTGACCTCACTTCAGATCCAACGATCCAGACGACTCAAACTCCGATCATAATGCTTCGAGCGTCTTTAATGATTAGAGCCTTTCGATGGTGATCGGACGCCCTAATGTCTTGATGCCGTTCGAACTGGTTCGAACGTCCTTATAGATCGGAATGGTCCGATAATGATCGGACGATACAACTTTGGTTGCCATTCGGACTGATCCGAACATCTTTGCTTAATCAAATAGGTCTGATGATGATCAGACGATCCTGTCTTCTTTTCAATCGTTTCTCTTGCTCTTCGAGTATGGCAGCGATAATACGAAAACACTTGAGTGATAGAATAAACACAAATTTTTTGGTGGTGCTCAAATCGCTGCACATTTTTTTTGTTTTCTCCACTATTTATACACAATTTATAAGTTAAATATTAACTATGACTCGGATACAAAATTCAACTTTGAAATATAAATTTTCTAGTTCTAAACTATTTCAAGCTTGATTCTAAAACAAATTCAACGGGATTATTTTCAACAGAAGAGTCGCTGCGAGGCGTTCCAGGCCAAGGTTGTGGCGGACAGGTTGAAGAAAGAGGAGACTCCGTTGCGCCGCTCCGGTGGTTGGGGGTCGACGCGCAGTTCTCAGCGGTGCTGAGGGACTTCGGCGAGAGGATCATGTGGCTGGAGAGGCCGCGCATGGAGGTGCAGTGGGAGATCAAGCGGGAGTGGAAGGAGGATGCTCAACGCCAGCTTCACAGGACTCTGGCGCCGGCGAAGAAGGCCAGGATGGACCATGGCAGCAGTGGAGACAACTCTGTAGCAAGCTAGCAATTGATGGGGCACTCCTAGATGGTTGCAGCTGCTTGATTTGGTGATCTGATGGCGAGGGGAGTATAGTTCCTAGTCTTCCCTCTCTGCTCAGGATGTATTTAGTGTGCACTGATCCTCAGTAGCTATTTGACAGTCTCTGCTATGCTCTCCTATGCACTCAGTTATGGTGATGTGTTTGGATGGTGAAGACTAATGTATTGCTAATTTATTACATCTGTGTTTCTGTTGCAGTTTTGCTATGCTTTGCATCTCTACAGTGGTTGCTGAGAAGTGCACTGATATATGCTGTAACTGGGATTCTGGGAAGTGAGTTCATCTCTTCAAGACTTTGAGAGACCTGAGAAGTGCAATTTGGCGGGAAGTACTGGACGGTAAGTGTGAGTACTAGTTGACTAGTGATCCTGTAAGGCTGTAACAGGACGGGCTACAAAAGTACTGATATTCTGATGAAACATTGATCTTCGTCTCCAATAGGAAGCTTTTCTTTAGGTGAACTTGTGATTGCGGGGAAGCTTAGTTGATTGTCACTAGAACAAGTGTAGTGGTAATCATTAATCAACGACTTCAGAACTTCCAAATGCTGTGAAGTAATCCTTGCCGAAAGATAAGTAGGAACTTTTGCAAACCAGAAAAGGGTAAGAGGCATGTGTATTCATGGTGCTGCAGAAGCTAGGAGGAATCTCGAAGTGAATTTGATTAGCTGAAGGTTCTTGTCGAACCAGTTTCAGGTACTTCTGTCGGTCTATCTACCATTTGATTCACTTTTGTAGCTTGGTCCGGTTTGTCTTCACTCTTCACAGCGATTACTCTGGTAAGCCATCTTGCAACATAGGGCCTGTTCGCGTTAGTTTTTATTTCTGTTTTTGGCTTGAAAAAATTAGAAACCAATATAAACACTTGCTTTTCGCAGCGGCTTTCTCATTTCTTTTGCTTTCATCTTACGCTCACATCTCTTTTTTATTTTCTTCACTGCTCGCCATCTTCTTCTATAAATTATTACTATTTATTTTTAATCAAAAATTATTAATCACAGTTAAAAACTATTAAACTATTAGCCATAACTAAAACCATCTGCCGCAGGCAATGTAAACGGACCTACAGTCACGCCCAAGTCTTTCAGCAGGCCCCATGTTGGGCCGTGACCATTCTTCAGATGGCAATGCAGCTCCACACCTTCGAAACCGAGCATGCTGTGACGTCATACCGTAATGCTTGATGAACCTGTGCCCTGCGGATGACGTAACACAAACATATGAGTTGTAGATCTGCACCTGTGAAGCTCATCGTTCTCAGTTTCCGACCCAGGTAACAAGGAATAGGGGCCCGGCGCGGCCCGGATCTCTCCTCTCGCCTCGTCCTCACGGCCTCCCGAGGTCACCCACCCACCCATGCTGATGCCGCATCCCACTCCCCTCGCGCCGCGCCGCTCCCACCTCCACCTCCGCCTCCCTTGCGCTCCGTCCCCTCTTCCGCCTCTCCTCTCGCCAACCTCCATACCCCGATGGCCTCCACCGCTTCGCTCTCGCGCCTACGCGTCCGGTAAACCACACACCTGACCAGCGGCTCACCCCGGGAGTTACGGGCCCCGCCTCGATTCGAGCTAAACTTTTGCGCTTTTCGCAGGCGAGCCCGTCCGCGGAGGCGCCGCCGGGCCGTCCGGCTCCGCCCTCGACACGCTTCTCTCGGCTGCGGAGCTGCTCTGCCTCGTGCCGCCCGCCATCTTCTCGGCGGTTTGCGCCATCCGCCTCGTCTTCCCGCCGCCTGGCGCTGCGCCGGCCAGGCCGCTTGCCGCGCTGGCGAGCGGGAGGCTGTTCGTCCTGCAGTACGTTCTCTTGGCGGGCGTGGTGGCGGTCGGGGCCCTGATCCGGCGGAGGCAGTGGGGGCGGCTTTGCAGGCGGGTGGGCGGCGGCGGCGCAGCTGCGGCCGGGGGTGTGGATTTGGTGGGGAGGGTCGAGAAGGTGGAGTTGAGCGTGCGGGGTGTGGTGGCTGCCGTTGGAGTGCTGTCGAGGACCGTCGAGAAGCTCGGCGTCAGGTTTAGGGTGTTGCGGAGGACGCTGAGGGATCCTATCAGTGAGGTACTGCTCAATCCGTCACATTAGCTACTACCAAAATTTTGCTTCGCTGTTGGTTTGGGAGTAAGAGCATAGTGCTGTTCTAACACTTGAAATTGGACGGACAGAAGTGAGCTGACAAAGATTTTTTTCGATTAAGGAGATAAATCTCTTACATCTCCATCTTCTTCCCCTCGTGAGTAGATAACCCAGTTATGTCTCATGGAGAAGTGAGCTGACAAAGATGACCTTTAGCAAGCTAGCATTGACAAATATGAGCATTAGCAAGCTAGCAATGACTAACGTGACATAGTAGCTACTGCTATCAGTGAGGACGCTGAGGGGATCCTATCAGTTAGGCATTGCTTAGTCTAACACAGTAGCTACTGCTAAAGTTTTGCTTTGCTGTTGGTTTGAGGGAAGAACAGAGTGCTGTTTTAACACTTGAAATTGGATGGACAGAAGTGAGCTGACAAAGATGAAGATTGATAAGCTAACATTGGCTAACATGTCGCTAATGACAATTCTCCATGAGACTATGAACTGTTCAGTCTGTATGTGCAATTGTTCACGAAAGATTTGTTGTGGCTATTCACAGTTACTCTGCTTCATGTTTCATTTTTACAAGATTCTGCATCCCCTAAGTAGTTCAACACCATTGGACACAAAGTGCTCTCCACCAACTCTTTTCAAAAACTACATCGAGCAAAAGCTGAACATAGCATTGGCGACATACTTCCTAGTTCAGCTTATTGATTGTCAAGACATGGTGCTACGAATTTTGCTGATTCACAAATACTGCTGTACTGCATACAATCGCATTCAGCACACCCGTGTCTATATTGTATATTCATGTGTTGAGGTAGTAGTCATGCTTATGTTTAGCTCATTTCTAACAAGTAGATACGTATGTACTTGTAAGAAAATAAGCACATAAAATAGTTCTTGGCAAAGATAGTTGCCGAATCGCACAAAAGTTACTGCCTCCTGGGCTGCTTCTATTTCGGGTTCACATTCCCGTTGTTTTTGAGAAACTGTGCAATGAAAGGATTAAAACTCTTTTGGAACAATATGGAAGTGTAGTTGTATGTTGTTTGTGCTTTATCAGTCTGTACATGATAAATGGCATCTTCTCGTTGGTGGAGGCTGGCGTGTGTCCCTGAAACATACACTAGCTTCATCAACATTATTAGCTCTATGACTCCATCAATTTGCAGATGTTGCTTTGGTCACAGAAACAGTTATTTCGCATGGAGATAGGTTATAATATGTTTTAGACCCCTACTTCGTGAAATGTAAATCTTCACGGGGTGGTTTTTGGTTGATCTTGAACATTTTGTGACATGCTAGTGTGATCTTTGTTATCATTGCTTCCATTTAGCTTAGTTACTTATATGTTTTCATTTTGCAGACAGCAACTTTAGCCCAAAAGAATTCTGAAGCCACTCAAATACTAGCTGCACAAGAAGACCTTCTTGAGAAAGAAATTGGTGCGATCCAAAAGGTTTTATACGCAATGCAGGTGACATTTCTTGCCAATTTTCTTTGACAACTTCCCTGGATGAAGTCTGCATACCTGCTGTTGGTTCACATTATACTTATTCCAGCATGGTTTACCATCACTATTGCAGCCATTTCTCAAATCCTCAATGTTCTGAGCAATCTGTATTGAGAAAAGTTTGCCATGAAGCCATGATGCATATGTTGCTCTCACTAAAATGGTAGCTTAGTTGATTATGTATGGATGGATGGCTTCTGTTGCTGTTGTTCGATGTTCTGGGCAAATAATTAGTGACTCCTGGAGGTTGCATACTTTCACACACAAGAAAGTTTTTCATGGTCTTTGACCCTTTATATGTTATTATTCTTGACATACATTGAGTTGTTGGTTACTGTTGCTAGACCTACATATTGGTAGCATTTCAAAAACGAAGTCCATCTTGTTTGTTACTTGTTTCCATCTTTAATTTGCTAGAAGTTTGTACTATGCCAACTAATGGAATTGATTGAAATGATTTTCCCGAAATGGTGTGGAGTTTTTGTTTTGAGCTTTGCAAAATCACTGAGTTATGTTTGCAAATCTATCTTTTTAGATTAAGGCTGCATCATGGATACATCTGTTTCTTGAGATTTTATAGGTGTAAGCTGGTTTTGGATTATGTGAGTTAAAAAGTGTTCTTGCTGTGTTAGGCCAAATAATTAAGTCTTCAAATAAAAAAAAATTAAGGCCAAATAATTAAGTCTTCAAATAAAAAAATTAAAATCTTAACCTTTTAGTAGGTTTGCCCTTTCCTCCTTGCAGTTCAAGAGATTTTCTTGACTGGCCCCATTTAGATTGAAGTTTACAGGGATTTTTATCAACAACTATTGTTATCTAAGCCCTTGTTTTTTTGTTGACTTATGAGCTTCCATGTTTTTTTTGTTGACTCCGCCTATATAGTTTTCTACATAGCCTGTTCCAAGCTAGGAAAAAGGAGGATGGTTGTGTTAGGCTTGGCAAGTCAACGTAAAATCATACTATCTTTTCATGGAATGACCTAAAATAGTTTCGTTGGGGCGTAACCCTCTTAGCGACGTGCCACATCGGAACCTGGGTGTGATGATAAATGAGCAAGGGCCGAGATGTCACTCCCTTAGTGACGCGCTACGTCAGTGCCTGGATGTAGTGGAAAATGTGCAAGGGTCTTCACACTTTACTTGACAAGTGTGAGGGGGCAAGCAAGCTAGCCGAGTAGAGTAGAATTCGTATGGGTAGTTGGAATGTAGGGTCTTTAACAGGTAAATTAAGAGGTAGTTGATACGACGATTAGGAGACGTATAAATATCTTGTGCGTTCAAGAGACTAAATGGATGGGTCAAAAGGTGAAGGAGGTGGAGTATACTGGTTTTAAGTTGTGGTATACTGGAACAGAACGAAACAAGAATGGAGTGGGCATCTTAATCAATCAACGCCTCAAGAGCGAAGTTGTTGACATGAAGAGATAGCGTGATAGGATTATCCTGGTTAAGCTAATCCTTGACGATTTGGTTTTAAATGTTGTTAATGCATATGCTCCACAAGTAGATCTGGATGAGGTCGCTAAGAGGCAATTTTGGGATAACCTAGATGAAATAGTTAGAAGTGTGCCTAACAGTGAGAAGATTTTCTTAGGAGGTGATTTCAATAGTCATGTCGATACTAGTGAGGGGTTTCAAAGGGTGCATGGGGGTTTTGGTTATGGTGATAGGAATCAAGAGAGCAGATATCTTAAACTTTACTGTAGCTTATGATCTCATGATAGTTAACACCTTTTTTTAGAAAGAGATATTCCCATTTAGTTACCTTTAGCAGTGGTCAGCATTCTAGTCAAATTGATTTTGTCCTTATTAGGAGGATAAATGAGCTTGTATAGACTGTAAAGTTATACCTGGAGAGTGTGTTGTACAACAATATAAATTGGTAGTCTCTGACTTTTATTTTAGGTTACGGGTTCGACAATCTAAGGTCACAGAGCCACAAGGATGAAGTGGTAGAAACTCAAAGGGGACACCGCACAGGCGTTTAAGGAGAGAATGATCGCGAAGGGATATGGGACATGGGAGAAGCGAATATTATGTGGATAGAGATGGCAACTTGTAAGAATGTGGCTACAGAGGTGCTTGGAGTGACCCGGGGGATAAGAGGCGAACCTAAAGACACGTGGTAGTAAAACGAGGAAGTACAAAAGGCTATCGAGGAAAAGATATGCTACAAGCACATGTATCTTGATAGAAGCGATGACAGCGTACAAAAATACAAAGTAACAAAAAAGAATATGCGAAGAAAGCGATGAGTGAGGCACAAGGCAGACATATGAGGAAATTTATCAGAAGCTATGTACAAAGGAGGGTTAGAAGGATGTCTACAAGATAGCTAAACTTCGAGAAAGGAAGATGAGAGATTTTAATCAAGTTAAATATATCAAAGATGACACAAATAGACTTTTGGTGAAAGACGAGGAGATCAAAGATAGGTGGAGAGATTATTTCAACAAACTGTTCATTCATGACAATGACGATAGTATGATTGAATTGGATGTTGCTTTTGACGACACCGATAGGCGGTTTGTTTGAAGAATTCAGGAGTTGAAAGTAAGAGAGGCCTTAAAAAGGATAAAAGCGGGTAAGGCATTGGGGCCTGATAACATACTTATCGAGGTGTGGAAATGCTTAGGAGAAGTAGCGATTGTTTGGCTAACTAATTTGTTCAATAGCATTTTTTAAGTTGAACAAGATGCCAAACGAATGGCGGGGGAGCACATTAGTATCAATTTTCAAAAATAACGAAGATATTCAAAGTTATACTAATTATAGAGGAATTAAGTTCATGAGCCACACAATGAAGCACTGGGAGCGAGTGATTGAGCATCGTTTAAGAAAAGTGACTAGTGTAATGACAAATCAATTTGGTTTTATGTCTGGAAGGTTGACCACGAATGCGATTTTCTTGCTACGATAGTTAGAGAGGTATAGGGAGCAAAAAAAGGACCTTCACATGGTGTTTATTAACTTAGAGAAAGCTTATGACAAAGTACCAAGGAAGGTCATATGGTGGGCTCACAAAAGGAAAAAATTCCCTGTTGAAGTATAAGTGAATTGCTCACCTTTCCTCATCAGTTTAAGCTTTTGGGTGAACTGGTTGGTGCATGCAACTCAATATGGTATCAGAGCTAAGAGGTCTTAAGTTCGAGACTCGGCTGGCGCAATTAAAAAAAATAATTGCAGCTCACTTCTATTCCACGTCTTAGGCCTGAGGGAGCCTACACGTGAGGGGGAGTGTTGAAGTATAAGTGAATTGCCCATCTTTCCTCATCAGCTTAAGCTTTTGGGTGAATTGGTTGGTGCATGCAACTCAATATGGTATCAGAGCCAAGAAGTCTTGAGTTCGAGACCCAGTTGACGCAATTAAAAAAAATAATTGCAGTCTACTTCTATTCCACGTCTTAAGCATGATGGAGCCTACACGTGAGGGGGAGTGTTGAAGTATAAGTGAATTGCACATCTTTCCTCATCAGCTTAAGCTTTTGGGTGAACTGGCTGGTGCATGCAACTCAATATGGTATCAGAGCCAAGAGGTCTTGAGTTCGAGACCCGGTTGACGCAATTAAAAAAAATAATTGCAATCCACTTCTATTCCACGTCTTAGGCCTGAGGGAGCCTATACGTGAGGGGGAGTGTTGAAGTATAAGTGAATTGCTCATCTTTCCTCATCAGCTTAAGCTTTTGGGTGAACTGGTTGGTGCATGCAACTCAATATTCCCAACAAAATATATTACTCTAATTAAGAATGTGTACGAAGATATTATGACTAATGTTAGAATATATGGTAGTATTACTAATGACTTTCCTATTAAAATAGGACTACACCAAGGATCAACGTTGAGTCCATACATTTTTACCCTAGTGATGGACGAGGTCACACGGAACATACAAGGAGATATCTCTTGGTGTATGCTTTTCGTTGATGATGTAGTGCTAGTTAATAAGAGTAGCATAGGTGTTGATAGTAATATGGAGTTGTGGAGGAAGACCTTAGAATTGAAGAGATTTAGACTTAATAGAACTAAAACTGAGTATATGATGTGTAATTTCAGCGGTGCTAGAGCAGATAATGGAGTTGTTAGTCTGGATGAACAAGTAGTGCCTAGGAAGGACACATTTTGTTATTTGGGATCGATGCTACAGTGGGACGGTGAGATTGATGAAAACGTGAGCCACGGGATAAGAACGGGATGGGTGAAATGGTGTCAAGCATGTGATGTCCTATATGACAAAAAAGTTTCGCAAAAGTTACAGGGTAAGTTTTATAGAACAGCGATCAGACCCGCGATGCTATATGGAGCAGAATGTTGGGCGACTAAAAGACATCATATACAGAAAATGAGTGTAGCGGAGATGAGGATGTTACGATAAATCTGTGGTTACATAAGGCAGGATCACATCCGTAATGATGATATACGTTATAGGGTGGGGGTAGCACCAATTGAAGAGAAGCTTATCTAACATCGCTTGAGATGGTTTGGACATCTCCAACGGAGGCCTCCTAAGACACTGGTACGTAGTGAAATTTTAAGACGTCTTGAAAACGTAAGAAGAGGTAGAGGTCGATCAAGATTGACGTAGAAGGAAGCAGTTAAAAGAGACTTGAGAGATTGGAATGTATCTAAAGAATTAGTTTTGAATAGGAGCGTATGAAAATTAGTGATCCATGTACTAGAACCATAATAAAGTTTAAGAGTAGTGTTTTAGAGCTCAGTTGGCAGGTTGTGCGGCTTAGTGTTTTAGCATTTTAGGTCTTCAAGACTCTCGTCTATTTGACCTTGAGGAGATTTCATTCTTAATCTACCCTAACTTGTGTGGGACAAAAGGCTTTTTTGTTGTTATTGCTGTTGTAGGAGTTTCCATTTTTACATCTTTGCAATTTTGTTTCCTTGCATTTGCATGAGCCAAGTTGATCTTCTGAGTAGTTTATATTCACCACGAATGGAGTAACATCTTGCCTAAGGTTTAGAATCATTATTGGGTTTCTTTATTAGATCAGTGATTTTTGTGGTCTTCTGAAGTTGCTTATTTTTCCTTGCTGATGTGGTAAATACTCTGTAGAACTGTAATGATTGGTCAATATTATCTCCAGTGAATATTTTCATTTTTATGGAATTTATAGGTGGTTTGTCGCCTTTGGCTGAAGTCCCTCATTAATATATCCTGCAGGAACAACAGCAAAAGCAACTTGAGCTAATCCTTGCAATTGGGGAAGCAAGCAGGATATTAGATGACAAGCAGGACTTTTTAGATGAGGACACTGCTAGAAATTCCCGCACGACTCCAGAGAAACAGAACCAACAAGCAAAAACAAAAGCTGAAACAGTTACAGGAGGCAATAACAAACCTTGATTTCATCTACTGAAACGCATCAAAAAGCTTCACCAAGAAACCAGGAGGTACCTTTGATTTTGTTCAATCCAAGATTGAAAAGGAATGGATGGTAGAAGTGCTACCCTGGGGAATATAGTCGCGGCTTTAAATGGGAAAGCCGTCGGTAACATTTCGATATGCTGTTCGTCAACACAGGCCAGAATAACTGCACCATAAGTCCATAACATGTGACTTGTACAGGCCAAGCTGGTGTTTTACAAGATTCCGTTCTGTTTGGTCAAGCACGAATTTGCCCTTGCTTGTAAGCTGTAACTACATTGACCATTCAAATGTGATTGACATGGAACATGCAGGCGCATGATCGAGTGGGTACATATGTCAACTGAGCATTATCCGTCTAGCTAGTGCTGTCAAATTTTGTCCAGTGTTAAGTTTGTCCTGTAAAATGTGTAATGTGCTAATATCCTTTTGCTTGTCCAGCCCTGTACAATCCAGTGTTGTACGCCTGTACCAAAGTCATGGAGTGATTATTACGGTGGGCTTCTTTGTTGATATTAATGATATTGCCGTACCGTTCCCATCATTTGGGTTAGTAAGTCTTTGCTCGTCCTTTTGCGCTCGAGCTGAGTTTTGGCCATTGACCACGAAACAGTAATTGGGTGGGGACTAATCAAAAGCACCAGCTGCCGAGACCTTTTTGGCTTGGGTTTTAGCTTATTATTTTTTATTATAATAACTAGTTTTTAAATAATGTTTTTTTAAGATATGATTTACAGATAGATTGTAGTAAATATTGTTTAGCTATATCGATTAAAATCATATATAATTTTTTTTATGTATTGTTTCTCTTAAACAGTGAAAATTCAAATATTATAAACCAAAAAACAAAAATCTAGCCCAAAAAACCCACGTCCGTGGCTGACACAGACGATGGCATTGTTATCCGCCAAAATGCGTAATGGACCATCGCATCAGGGAGCTAAAAAACAGACTGGAACAGTGTGTGAACAGGCAAGCGATCAACTCCAAGGCAACGCCATTGCCAGTTCGCCACACAGTTCAAAGATGGCCAGGCTTTGGCTCCTTTCACCATTGGCGAATCCATACAACGTGTGGCCAAGCTTCAGGTCAGTTCTTCTTTCATAAACTGCTCCAGAACTCAGGCCCTTTCTTGCATTACTATGGAGGCGTTTAATTCATGTCCGGACTGTACGCGCTGATGAGCGCGTCTCAGCAAAGCCTGCAGTGATGCGTGCGTGCTTGTGGACGATTCATTGCAACTACTCTCCACGTCACTTAACTGTTGCATTAACTGGCATTTAACACATGCTGAG
This sequence comes from Melocanna baccifera, assembly GCA_036346265.1. NCBI lineage: Eukaryota > Viridiplantae > Streptophyta > Magnoliopsida > Poales > Poaceae > Melocanna > Melocanna baccifera. The sequence continues at coordinate 3,098,706 of CM070698.1, read as the reverse complement.
AACTGTCTGTATGAGTTAAGCTTAGCACGAGTACTTTATCTTCTTTTTTACTCTCTTTATCTAAATTTGTAAGACCTATTTTCTTTTAACATATAAACTAAAAATATAGTAAAAATAACTAAATTGCGCCTAATTATTATATATCTAAGAACTATATTCAATATATACATATGGAAAATAGCAAATAAATCTATATATTTAGGAGTATAAAGAAAACGTCATACTAATTTTGCAATGAAACATGAAATACGTTCTATATTTATGGACAAGGTCATTCAAAAAGTATATCTTATAAATTTGGATAGAGAAGTATCTGACTTTCTAGAAACTGTACAGTAAAGTTTGGCCACTAATAAATTTAAACTATCTAGATTGGCTATACAAAAATTATATCATTAGATTTGTCATTAAAATACTTTTGTAATTTTGTAATTTATTAGTATATCTTAGCATAAAATTATAAAAAATAGTGATAAAGGTGGCAACTTGAAGACTATAAGAAATCAGAAATATTAAGTAAAAAAGAGCTGACAGAGTACATCATTTTTAATTGCCTTGAGCGAATCCTATACCATGCCTTTGTTGCAGCCTATAACTTTAGGACCAGCTTGTCCATTCATCTCTCACCTGGTGGTCCAAAAGAGGAGGCTTCTCTGAGGTTTTGGATCTAGAACAGAGATAGCTGTAGTTTGTATCCTCAACGTTACCATTGCAAACGCACACGCTGAACTAGTATTAGGTCCCATTTAAACGCATTCTTACAGTAATTTTCATGGAAATCCACGAAATGAAGTTGGTGGTGTCCTCACTCCTCAGTGTTATCCATCTTCAAGGCTTAATCAACCAGCTTTAAAGATGACAATGGCCGGCCCCGCTCGTTTCGGCTTTTTTTTCGGCTTCTGCTTCTAACTTTTGCTTTACTATTCAGTATTTCGTCTTTTTCTAAATTTTTTTAAATATTTTAGGCTTTTTTGTATTTTCTTTTTTTTCCCGTGTTCCTTTGTATTGTCCCTAATGGGTTAACATGCTTTTTCTATTTTTACATTTTTTAAAATTAATTATACCCAAAAAGCCGAATCAGCTACAATAAAAAAGCCAGCTAAAGTGAAATTTCAGCCAAAAGCTAGAAGCTATCGCTAAAACGAGCGCCCCCCTCTCAAGCAATAGTGCTACTACCGCAAACACAACTCGCCAAAGATACAACAAACCAATAGTTGGTCAATGCCCTGTAAGTGACCATACGGGCACATTAAGGGATGTTCAGAACAACGATAGTTTATAGATTTTTTTTACTATAACTGATTTATTTTTTACTGTAACTGAGTTGTTTATTTAACATAATTAAATTTTTTTAAAAAAAAATTAAAAATTTAAAAATATTTTAAACCATCAGAGACAATACAAATAAATACACAAAAAACCAAAAATAAAAACAGAAAAAAAAATTAAAATAAAAAGTTTAACAGTAAAAAAAAGCTACCACTGAACATAGACGCTGACTTTTCCAAAGCCTGCGTAGCCTAGGCAAAGCGAGGACAGGAGTATTGGGGGGACAAGAGGGCCGGCTCGAGAACGCCACAACACTCATCTGCATCCATCCATATTCCATCAGGCACAGAGCAAAAGCTAGAGAGTATCGGGGGGACAGGAGGCCGGCTCGAGGACGCCACAACACAGGTTTTTGGAGGCCTCGCGCCGCGGCTCGTCGTCCGAGCGCTGTGTCCGGGCCGGCTAGGACCGTGCAGGGTGGCGGTACGAAGGTGGTAGTGCTACTGCTCGTACCCATCAGTCCATCACGAATAGTTCAAGGGGGAGCACGTGCATCCGGTCGTTTGTTATACTGCTCGATGAACAACAGTAGTGGCTGACAGTGGGCCACGGGAAAAGCAGTCCCTAGGTGAGCCCCTAATGTCGGTGACTGCTTGTTCCGTGTGTGTATACACGGTAGTCAGAAGGCATTAAACAATTACTTTTCAAACCTTCACGCTGCCATCTCGCGCACACTTCACTCCCCCGCTTTTCCAACGCTCGCTCTCTTTTTAGAAATCATTTCTTACAGCTACTGCTATTTATTTTTAAGTTAAAAGTCATTAACCTAAACTAAAATGAACACCCTCCTAAGAAGTACTCCTATGTAGCATCCTTAGCTGTTGCATTTGATGGGTATCTAGAAAAAGAACCATCTCATTTCCTGCACTCATGTACTTATTTTTTTTCTACAGCCCCATCTCTGCCCTGTCCTCTCCATCTCCAATGCCTCGTCAACAACCGAAGTTAGCCATCGCCAACACCCGCCCCTTTCCTCTACTTTCTCGTCGCTAACTCCTCTAGATCCACCCTATCCCCGCTCTAAATCCGCTGCACTCCCTCACTCACATCGTAAATCTGAAGCCTTTATTGCTAGTCATGGTGTCCACCTCCCACCTTATCATTGCTCTCAACGACCTCCCAATTGAGATGGCACATCAATGGAAGGGGGGTTGTATTGGTGATGGGGCTGAGGGAATGCCCAACCACTATGCGAGGTGGTGGAGAGGAAGAGCCATAGTGAAAGAGCAGAGGACGCCGAAGGAGATTAGGACCCGTCAGCATCGAGTCACTAGGCCAGCTTCCTCCTCATCCGAGCTCGCATGCTCGCTTGCACAACCGACACCTTCTTCTCTCTATTGCTTGTTGTGGGTATTTTCTAAATTTGTTGCAACACTCTTTCTCAATTCTTGCATGGACTGTTTCATTTTATTTGCAATGTATCCTCTTGGAAAGGTTCATTGAGATATTTTTGTTGCAAGAGGTTGTGTGATTTGTTGCGTATGGTAATTGTTGTAAGGGCACCTAGCCCCTTGGACTGTTAGGAGTGCCTGATGAGTCTTAGAATAGGCTTAATGGTATGAGGATATATTTATAAAAGAATGTACTATTATACCTTTACCTTTTATAATTATTGAGAGGCAGAATAGAAAATTTTCTATCCTACCTCATTCATGTATATAAACCACCTAAAGGGGGTATGAGGGACCAGATCACTTATTTTTTCTACTCGCTAGCTCTCATATACCTGTGGTGGTCTCTAGCCAAGTCTACATTCTCTATTTAGAAAGAATGCCTAGTACCTACTGTTGTGTCCAATACCATATTAGATGGAACCATGTGTGGGGAGCACGTAAGAAGTTGCGCAAGGAAAGACGCTGGAGACGGCCAACACCGAAGGATTTGCTTAGTGTTCGCAATAGCCACCGACCACAACCGCAACTATGAGTGAGCAGGCAAGTTGTCAGTCACAACTACTCTAGTACTTGAGCCATGCATCTACTCTGTTCCGGAGCCATGCACCTACTCTGTACGTGAGCCATGCATGGTGTAGCTACTTTGAACCATGGCACCATGCGCCTCGGCCTCCGCTCATCGTGGCTCCGCCGCTCGCTACGGCAATTGCACGCCTCTGCCTCCGTGCACTGTGGCTCCGTCGGTCCGGCCTCGGCACACCTCGCCTTCCGCTCATCGTGGCTCTGCTACCCGCTGCCGCCTCCGCTCACCAGGGCTCCACTTGCCTTGGCCTCTGCTCGCCATGGGTCCGCTCGCCTCGGTCTTGGCTCGTCATGGCCCTGTTGCCCGCCACAGCCTCCACTCGTCGTGGCTCCGCCACCCGCTACAGCCTCTGCTCGCCATGGCTTCATATATCGCTCGTTGCAGCCTCCGCTCACCTCGGACTTCGATCGCTGTGGCTCCAACACCCGATATGGCCTCCGCTCGCCTCGGCTTCCGCTCGCCATGGCTCCTCCACACGCCTCGGGCTCTACACGCCATGGCCCTGCCACTACGGCCTCTGTGCTCCTCGATCTCCACTAGCCAAGGCTTCGCCACTCTAGCCTCCGCGTGCCTCGGTCTTGCTCACCACAACTCCGCTGCTACGAGCTCTACCACCATCGGTCTTGGGGCTTCCTCTACCCGCCCACGCCAGGCTACGCGTTGGCCTTCATTTGACCGTTATCCAAGGGGCTGGTTTTTTTTTTTTTTTGCTCTCGTGCGAACTGAATAGCCGTTATCCAAGAACAAGAACCTGGTCTTATTTTTAGAAACTAGAAAGTAAAAGCTTCACTAAAAATATAGAGCACTATTCCTTCTATTTACCACTTTCAGTTCTTGACTCACCTCTCTTCTTTATATATTTAAATTGTTACTAATACCTTCCTGTTCAATTGACTTTGGCCCATGAAACTACTTCACCCATGGAGAGTATGAAGGAGAGTTTGTCGATATACTACGCAAACTAATGCAGTACATGAGTTATTACCACCATCCCATCTTCAAGGGATAGAAGAATCAAGAAGGAAACAGAGAGACCTGGATGATAGAAGTCTTCATGTACGCATGGGAAGGCAAGCATACCTCCCGCACCTTCCGTACCGAGCACCTGAGGAGCATTTCCACCAACACCCTTCAAGATGCTGCCTGCTTGGCTTGCTCTTGCCTGTGAGAGATCCACGAGGCTGCCATGCTGACTTCCCCGTTTCACTACTATCCAACCCTTCGAGAAGGAGGACACTATAGTGAGACGTTCGTCACTACCTCTGAAGACTACCCGCTTCTGACCCACCAGGTTCAGCTCACCTGAGCTATGGGTGCCACCAACAGTGAAGCTCTAGAGGAGATCTCGGATCTCCACCAGCCCCTCACCACTCGCTCCAGCTTAGCTAGTTGCAGTCACTTCCAGTCTCGCTCTAGTTCACCCGGTGACTATACCACCTATTGTGGCCATAACCTCATAGAGGAGTAGCATGACCTACGAATTAGGTTAGCTCATAGTACTTACTAGAGTAGGTTTTTATTTATAAGCACTAACCCATGTACTAAGTAGTAAACGTGTAATGTATTGTATCCACATAACTGAGCAAGGCCTAAGTGTCATGTACTAGTTTTCATGTGCAACCTAACCATAATATTGTAAATGTTATGTGGCTATCTTAGGACTTGTGGTTTATTTTTTTATCTTATTCGCTTGATTTTTAGAATCCTTTCTTGATATATCAGTGAGTAGATAGCACACATTGTTTTTCCTAGTGATTTGATAATACATACTAGTTTTTCTCAGTGAAATGCGAATACGTATAAGCTTTACTCCCAAACAATGCACATCGATCATTTATAAAATCTAGCTAGCCCTCATGACCAAACTCAAGACTCTGATCGAGCTGATATCAAAAATAGGGGAAGAGGAGAGAAAGAAGACAGGTGATATACATGACGTCACTGTATCATTGGTAGGGATATCGAACTGCAGGGAGATGCTTCACAAGTAGAAATGGATGGCTAAGAAAAAGGGATCATACTCTGACAATTCTTGCAGAGATGCACCTATGTCACCGGAGTTTTTGCGACCGCAGTGTGACTGCAATAATCTAACACACATCATTCAGTCGACACACCTAGCAACAGTTGCACGGCCGCACTACATATGCGGCGAAGTTCTTCTAAGCACGAATTTGCTATTTCACATTACATATTTTATCTCGCATATCTCTATCCTACTTCGTCTATGTCAGCAAATTATGGAGCATTGTTACTTCTTTTATTGGATCAACGGTCCGGATATGTACAAGAGATTTATTGAGTAGAAATATATACTCAATTACCTAATCGCATCGAAGAGATTCTAATGCTGAAAATCTTACCCTCTAGATAACATGCCGAAATCCTTAGAGAGTTTTTTTTTTCTGCGGAAACAGATTCGGCCGCTAAAATTAAAAAAAAATAGCTGAGTAAAATGGCCGCTGGCCCCGCGCGGGCGGGCCCGCTCAGAACGGGTCACATCAGATGGGCCCCGTGCAGCGACGGGACGCCTTCCGTACTCCAAGTTTTAGCCTTCCTTTTTCCTGGGGGTCATGCACGCTGCAGCTGCAGCAGCAGCGCTGTTGCTCCGCCAAACTCCCCTGCGCGCACAGTCACAGATGGGCCACCGTCCTAGATGCAAGCTTATCCTCCCGCCCTGCCCTTGTCCTGTCCTTCGCTTTTCTTGCCCTTGCTCCATACGCCTAGCTAAACTAGGAATAGTGTAGTAATGAATCGTGTATGGCAGTATGGCCATCCGCCGTTCTGTTTTCGTCTTTGCTGTTTCTCGCGCGAATGGGCTCGCTCCGTTCTCGCAACTCGCACATCGAGCCCTGGTCGCTCATACGTACTCTGTCGTCGCCGTGGCGGAAGCCGAAGCTGCTGTCTCAGATCTCTCGGGTGAAAGACCCCTTGGCAGCTTGTTGGTGCCCCCGACCAAGCACGCGGGGGCGATGGCGAGGAGGCTGCCACGCGCTGGGGTGACGGCGATGATAAGAGGGCTGCGGCAGTAGGGCGACGACGGTAAGGGAGCTGCAACGCACGAGGGGTGATGGCTAAGGGGGCTACGGCGTACGGAGGTGAGCACGAGAGGGACCTGCAGTGCGAGGCGATGATGACAAGGGGGTACGGTGCAGATAAGCCAGGTCGCTCTGTGTCTGTAATTCCTAGTTACGCCAATGCGTCGTCGTATCGTTTGGCTTGCCCGATCTCGATTACGTTATCCAAGAAAACCACCATTCCACGAGCGGGCGAAGATCACGAGGAACAATGGCATGAACAAAACAAGATATAAAACTAATTTTATTACAGACCACCACTACATTGTGCTGCTGCTTTTCTTCCCCATAGTTCTTTTTTTTTGTTTTAGTTCTGACCACGAAATATTCACAAAAGTAGAACAAAGGAAGCACGAGAAGAACACGGAGACTCGATCGAGTGATTCCATCCATCCTTGCACTAAGCACCAACCATTTTGGTGCACCGCTTCCACTTCAATCCCGATCCTGGCTAGTCGACTACACGAGTAGAGCACTGCGAGGTCGTGGGGTCCCACATGGCCGGGAGCAGGAACAGCCGGCCGGCGACCCCGACGGCGTTGTAGCTGGCCCCAGTGGCGGCGTCCACCGGCAGCTGCCCGGGGTACCCCGGGTAGGCCCCGGCGCCGAACACCCCCGCGCACGCCGTCACGGCCTCCAGCGGCGCCTCGGCGGGGCCCTGGAAGTACCCTCCGCCGTACGGGTTCGTCACCGCGCCGGCGAGAAGCGTCGCGAGGTTGATCACCACGCCGTCCACCCCCACGTCCGCGTTCGGCGCGACCAGCGGCGGCGCCTGTGGCCCGTACGTCGGCTGGTGGAACGGCCACGCGCACTCCCCAGGGCACTGCTCCGCCGCGTTCCCGACCCACACGTACACGAACCGGCCGCGCCCGTGAGCGGCGGCTGCCGGTCCGTCCCCCCCGCGCGCCGGCGCCGTGGAGGCCGAGGTGGCCGACGCGTGGAGGCCGCAGTGGGAGAGGCAGAAGCCGTCGACGAGGACATCGGGGGCCGTGATAACGACGGCGACGGAGGCGCGGTGCGGGGAGAGGCGCGCGGCGAGGGAGGCGAGGCCGGTCTCCGACAGCCGCCTGCCGAGGGAGAGCGACGGGTCGAGCACCTGCCGGCCGAGGGTGAGCCGCGCCGCGCCCGGGAAGTACCGGGCGGTGGTGGCCCACCACGACGCGACGGACGGCGCCGGAGCAGGGGAGGAGAGGGAGAGGAGGAAGTCGGCCACGGTGGCGCGCTGCGCCGGGGTGAACCGCCCATACCAGAGCAGGTTCACGGAGTAGTTGCCAGTGAGGAGCTGGCCGTGGTGGTTCGTGAGCGTCACGGGCGTCTGGCTCACGAGGAAGAGCTGCCGCGGCGTGACCGCGCCGGCGCCGGCGCCGACCGCGGCGAGCAGGATGGCGAGCACAAGGAGGGGGCGGTGCTGGTGGGCCATGGCTGCCAGTCAGAGCCGAGTAGGCAGGGCTTGCTGTGGTGGTAGGGGCTGGTGTGTACCGAGAGGTTTTATATAGGGGTTAGGGCGGGGTGGACCACGAGCGGCCCACATGGCGGAAGGGGAGAGAGGGAGGGGAGTTTCCCAGCCGTGGGCGTGGTCCACTGGGCCGGGCGCGACTTTTGAGGTGTCATGTGCAGACGTAGCAAATTTTTTTGGAGATAATCGGATAAATGTCACTCCATTCATCCTATCTTTAAAAACACCATTACAATTCCGTCTCTTTAAAAAATGTCACTCCAATTATTAAGTACTTCCGAAGATGCCATTACGGCCAATACCTCTCCAATTTACAAGAATGCGTAGCCTTTATTTGATTTCGTATGTTCATATGGACTGTACAGCCCTTCGGAGTTAACCTACGGGCTCTCATGCCCAACCAGTCCTCACTCGTTTCTTCGACCTAGCCTTCATCCCTCCATGGTTGCTTTCCAAGGTGGTGGCCGCCGTCACTCATAGAAACGCTGGGCTGCACTACCAGGGAAGCGCTGCCCTAATCGCCCCCATCCTCCGGGTCGCTCCACCGTTCGTTGTCAGCCTCGTCCGCCGCGTCGCTATTGTCCACTGGGCCACACCTCCGTCTGCTAAGACGTCAAGGATTAGTTAGGGATCAAGGATTAGGGAGCCTTACCCAGTCGGAACTCACTCCATCTCACACTACTTCAACAGGATGGCGTCGCTCTGAGGAAGGGGCGCAGCATTGCCATAGCCCGATCGCAGGACGACTGCCTGGTGTGGAGGGGGCGCAGCGTCGCCATGGCTCGAGCATAGGTGGGCGTTGCAGTAGGGAAGGCTCTAGTGAAGGGAGGTGCAGCACGATCGTCACCGCGCGACGATCGATGCCCGCTGTGTAATCCTGCATGGCTGCAACGAGCCAACGTTGGATAGGGATCAAATAGTTAGTTCTCATACTTGGTTGGGCTCAACTGTGTATGTTAGGACTGGCTTGGAGGGGCAATTTGGGACATACGAAAATACATATGGCAATAAAAGCTATGTATTCTTGTGAATTGAGGAGGTATTGGCTACAATGGTATTTATAGGAGTACTTAATAATTGTAGTGGCTTAGGGGTGGTAAAGAAAATATTGTGTATGAAAATACATAGGATAGAAGCTCAAGGAAACAATGGTTATCTCCGCGGAGTATGTTGAAAAGGTGTTGGAACAGTTTGATATGAGTAAGGCTAAACCAGTATGTACTCCATTGGCACAATACCTTAAACTTTCTTCTTAATTTTGTCCTCTAACAAACAATGAAATTGGAGAAGGTTCGTTATGCTAGTATGGTCCGCTCCTTAATGTATGCAATGGTTTGCACAAGGCTGGATTTGGTGCATGTTGTAAGTTAAGTTATGAAGTTTATGGCTAAACCAAAAAAAGCTCAAAAAAATACCGAAAAGTCAGAAAAAATAAAAATTATAAATAGTGAAAAATAAGCAAAAAACCATAAGTCTAAGTCTAAATGAGCTGGACCTAATTCGACATGATACGGTGACTGAGTAGTAGACATCAAATGAGACAACGTGCATTAGGGCATACGTATTGTCGTGCCAAGAGGAGTAAAGAATACTTTTTGCCTGTTAGAACTAGTTCTAGCCATTGCAGCCTGGGAGGCTAAGAAAAAATGATTGGAATCAGAGAAAGTAATAGCTTCGACACTAAAAACATAAAAAAACTAATTTATTTCCAACCGTTGGAGAGTACCAGTACAGAGATGGGCAGGAGGAGGAGGAACCGGATCTCCACGGGTGATGCAGCTGGAGTTGGAGGAGAGGTTGATCTGCACGGGAACACAGTTGGAGGAGGAGGAGCCAGATCTAGGAGGTGACGCGGCCAGAGGAGGTTGACTTACGTGGGGACGCAGCCAGAGGAGCAGGGAGAGCTAGATCCGCGTCGGCCAAAGTGGGAGGGGGAGCTATATCTCTACGATAACGCAGCCGGAGTTGGAGGAGAGGCTGATGTGCACAAGAACGCGGCCGAAGGAGGAGGAGGATCTGGATTTAGGCGGCCACATGGCGGGAGGATGCTGACCTACGTGGGGACACGGCAAGAGGAGGAAGGGGAGCTAGATCTGCATAGGCCAAAGGAGGAGAGGGAGCTAGATCTGCGACGACTGGAGGAGGCGGTCATGGCGTGAGGAGAGCAAGGAGAGAAGACGCCGAGTGGGTAAACGGAGGGTGAGAGGAGAGCTCGAGAGAAGACGCTTGTGGGAAGAATGGCAACCGTGGCCCGCGGGGAAAGTCGTGTAGGAATTTATTTCTTTAATCTGGATGGGTCCCACCAAAAAGGCTAACCACTGCAGATGTTTTCGGCTGTGTTGGCCTCCTTAGCTCCTTTGCACAATGCACATGCCCTTCGTAGCCAACCAAATGGGGACGAGGCAGCTTTACCATTTGCAAAGTAATTGCGATTGTAAAAACTGGCCAGGTAAACAACAAGAAGCCTAAGAACCAAATGATCGCCCAGAACAGGACAAAATAGGGCTTGGAGTCGATGGAGCAGTGTAGTTGGGCATCCGGGCAATGAGTGGATTTGATCGCCGTCAGACATTGATTAAGCAAGAATACATGCTTGACGAAACCAACAAGGGAACGTGGAACACGCGAGATAGCCGTAAAGCCGCGAAGGCCGCGGACACCGGCGGCGAAGGGCCCAGGGGACCCGGGCGCGGCGCCGGTCGCGCGGCGGGAGAAATCATTGGGTTTTTCGGCATCCAGGCTCCAAGCATGTAAAACGTGATCCACTGTTAAATTTGTTTAAGCCACAGGCATAAGCCATAACATGATCCAAGCATATAAAACATCGAGTTTTTTTTCAGGAGCAAAGGCCTTTTTCTTTGGTTTTGCTATGCAACTTACATGATTGTTTCTTATAAATCCATTTAATTAACATTTGATTTGTTTGAAGATTGATGTGCCATGAGATCAGATGTTGATTTAATAAATAAAAAATACGACTTATACATATGAAAAATTTTCATCACCATACAACTAGATCTTTTGAGTGCTGCAAGAGCAGAGTCTGGACACTGATTCGATAGGTTATGCGTAATAATCCTCTTCTTGTAGTTTATGGCTTCTCCTGAACTCAGATGAGACAGTTTCTCTATCATATTTTTAAAGCGGCTTATCGGTATTCGATTTGATCATATAAGTACTCACGCTACAGCCAAAAATTATCAATCATAGTTAAAAAGAACCCACCAGATATCTCGACTTTGCAGCACAAGTACGATTCAAATCAATGGCACTGGAAAAAAGAAATCCTAGCTCTATTCTTTTCGACTTTTAATTTTTATTAATAACTACTATTTATTAGACTAATAAATTATAAATCAGGACATAAAATAACAGACCCTCTGTTCACTCTAGCCTACTGACGGCCAGCCCACGTCCAATTACGAGAGGCCTATAAAAACCGCGGGATTTGCAGGACCAGGCCAACATATCTTCGGGCCTTTCGATCCAACGTGCCGGGCCACACAAGTGACAAGACCACCAAGCATCAGCCCCGACTCTCTCTCCAAGGAAATCAAATGAAAAACAGGGCCCATGCCAGGTCCATCGAACGATCAATGGGTTGAACGCTACTGTCTCCGTGGCAGAAGTAGAACACATGATTAAGGCAATGATAGACGACCATAATAATTTTAGTGCTCTGATCTTTATAAGAGAATCTTACTTCTTAGTTGTACCTTTTCAAAAAGACTATTCAAATTACGATTCACTGTTTGAGCTATCAAGTTTATTTGACCTTTTTAATTTATTTTTATTGATAATTTTTCACCAAACTTATTTTCAAATTTGATATTTTTAGCGACATTAACACCCATGGCGTGAGAAACAACACTACCACGCCACGAGGTGAACCTAGATCTAGACCAGAAAATGGCCTTTTAGTCACGCCGCTGATCGTGGTGTGACAAACTACATTGCCACGTCATTTAGACTCAGTCTAATATGGCAAAAATCGGTCACGTCATGAGGCCACAGTGATGGGTGTGATGTATTGTTTGGCGACATCACGACCAACGGTGTGCTTAAAAAGTTAGATTTAGAAATAAGTTAAGCAAGAAGTCATAAAAAATAAATTTAAAAGATTTAAATAATAATAAAACCTCTAAGACACAACGTCGCACACGAGATATATTTCCCATGCATAAAAAGGCAAAATTTATTTCTCAAGGCCATGCTCCATCATGTTTGTGTCTTCGGCTGTCTCGCTAACAAATAGTCTGATCCATATGCCGTCATACATACAGGGAATTTGGAGGCGAGATCCAAATTCATTTCGGACCAGTACCAAGAGTCTAAAGAGTCTAAGATCCTGTTCTTTACGATTTCTAAAAATCGATTTAGGTTTTTGTTACAGTAACTAATTTTTAAACGAAATATTTTTTTAAAATAGAGTCTACAAGTTAATTTAATACATATTAAAAAAACTAATATATGTACTATCAAAAATCGCAAACGAGTATCTCTCTTTCCGTAATCTCTGTTATAAATAACTAAAAAACCATCAACCATAACTAAAAATTATCAGTCAAAGCTAAATCGACTACGAGGAGCCTGACGGAGAGGCCATTCGGGGCGGCCATTGTCCTGGCCTTCCCGCACCAGGAGAACCTGAGGGTTGTGCTGGAGGAGAAGCTCGCCGTGCTGCAGGTGTACTGGGGCGAGTTCCCCAAGGAGCGGGTCGACGAGGCGCACCGCGCCGGCGTCAAGGTGTTGCATCAGGTGAGAGAGTTTTAATTCTAGATTTCACTGGAACGATGCCGGTTGGCTTGCTTAACACTTGTGAGGCCATTGCTACTTCCAATTTCCTTATCTATTCTAGCTAACTACACTTGCTTTGCGGATGTTAGTTCCAATTTCCTTACTGAACAACTGTGATGTCATTGTTAGTTTTTTGCTTTTAAGAGATGTCTGCTTCTTGCACATTCGAGATGGCCTCACATTTTTGTTCTTGAGGAGGGAGCAAAATCATTGGTGGGCCGGTGTCCGTTTGCTAGAGATGGCTTCTTAACACTTTGTTAATTAGTCAAGGCTTGCCAAAGAAAAATCATCGGTAGTGGCCAATGGACATCATTGCGTATAGATCAAACTTCAAAGGGGAACTGTATTCTGCTATAGTTTTGGTGTGAGTCTAATGAACGAAGGGGCTCAGGCTTTGATCTTATGTCGATAGATGGAGGCTTCCAACAGCATTTGATCTCGGGCACTGATGTTTGGGTTAAAAACAAAATGGACCGGGATGTTAAAAAACTGTTGCTAGTTCGGCTCCTATGTGGACTAGTGCACAGCAGTACAGCACTACTCTAATCTGTTCTGTACTTCTGGGGAGCACGATGTCGGGTTCGAACGGTTGCCGAGGAGGACTAGCTGGCTAGGTAGAAGATTTTGGGCGTTGGATATATAAGGGTTGCATTACTAGGGCATGTACAATATCATATCTCTTAAAGATGGTTTCTAAGGGTATCTTTAATAGTATATGTCACCCAAGGGCGGATCTACAGTAATTCAAGGGTATTCAGCTGAATACCTAAATTTTTTGGCAAAAAAATCAATATATACAAGGTATAATATATATATATATATACTTAGATGGGCTAAAATCACTATTCTTATATTGTTTTAGCCCATTCCTCACGGACTCATCCCCATTTAACCAACCGCACAGCCGGCCCATCCCTATTTCGCGTTTCCGCGTCTCCCCCGGCGGCCTGGCCCGGCATTCTTCTCTGATTCCTCGTTCCCCATCCCCTCATTTCCCAGTTCGCCCGACGGCCGACACCCCCGGTCTTCAGATCCACCCCGGTCTTCTCTCCCTCCGTTCCTCAGATCCGTCGATGCCGGCTCGAGTCCGTCGATCTTGGGCGTGGCTCTGGCGAGCTGCGAGGCGCTGCCGACCCGGTCTTCCCTCCGTGACTCCGCCCGTCCGCCCTTTTCAGATCTGCGCCATCCGGCTCGCCGGCCGCCGCCCTCTCCGCTCGTCGATTCGTCCTCTCCTCTCCACTCTCCAGATCCACAACGCCACTACCCTCTATCAGTTGCCGGCTTGCTGCCGTGATGAACTCCTCCCTCCACGGCCCAACGGCTGGCGGCGAGCTCCGGTTGAGCTGCTCCAAGAGGTTTGCTGCCATTTCCTGTGGTTCTAACTTGCAAGTTTCATGACATTTTGGACTGATATTTGAATGATTCTTAGGACCAGTTTGGCTACACCAGAGCCTGTTGAAGAGGCATTTGTACTGTTTACTGTCTCCACCGTTGATGGCTTGATGCCGCATTGCTACAAGATCTGGAATCAATGAGCATTTGAACTTGTCACTAGAGATTGCAAATGAAATCAAGGTTATTCTTTGCTTCCCAAAAGTACAATTCAGTTATACAACCTTGCATTTTGTGAGTTTGTCTTCCATTTTGTCCATTGTAAGGAATCTGTCAATGTATCCATTGTCGGATGGGGATGAATGAATCCATTGTCGGATGGGGATGAATGAATGGCAGGTTGTGTTAATTTAGTTGTATAGGTCTATTTTGTTGATCTCACACAATTATTTACGTGGACCTGTGAAAGATGTGATGACTTAATGATTAATAGAGGTATTCTTCATCATCAGTCATGAATATTTTTTTAAAAAAGATTTTGTTAATATGTTTTTTGCAAATCTGATCTTTGATATATGTTTGATTTTGTAGATCTTTGAGCTTTAAAAAATGAAGTCTATAAATTTGAAATCTTTGTGAGAGAGCTGAAAAGAGCAAAACAAAAAGGCAGGATTAGCAAGGTATGTAACTGTCATTAATCTCTATAATTTACTATTTAATTCATGTCATTATGCTAGTCTTATGTCGCTCATTTTCTCGTAAAAAATCATTAATTTCTATTGTTGTGGGGGTGGCTCAACCCCCCGTGACTGGGCCTCGCAACTGGATTAATATGTAATAGGCTCGATAGTGTAGAGGTGTAAATATACCAATGTACCCTTATCCTCTGTAAGCACTAAGGGGTAGAATGGGGATTTCCCATTCTACCCACTCATGTATATAAGCCCCTAGGAGGGGCAGGAGAAGGACGATCCCCCCTTACTCTTACCAACTCTCCCCCAGATCTGGCTCTCCTCTTCTTCTCCGAGTCCCCTTCTTTACTGTTTGGCACGTAGCCACAACATCTATAATTTACGTATTTTTATTATGTCTATATACACATATCAATATATCATTGTATCGATGTTTGTGGGAAGCGGTGTATCGTGGTATCGACGTATCTAAGCAACCCATCTTCAAAGTTCGAATACCCATTCTAAAAATCCTGGATCCGCCACTGATGTCACCCGTTAGTTGGCAATACCACCGAGAATTTGTGACTTGAGGCGGATGAGAGTGAGGGGAGAGAGGGAGGTCGTCTTCTCCAGATGTGACCGTCGCGGATGACGCATTTTGTTGTTGGAGAGCAATCATTATTTCGTCATGCGTTTTGAGCAGCGAACCCAGATCTGACGCAGAGCGAAGGAAAGGAATTCACACACGTGAAGGATTTCACTTGTGCGGCTCACCCTCTCTTCCCTACAAAAACCTGATTCCAACAGATTGATTAACCGTCGGCTCGATTCTTCTTCTTCTCCAATTCTACCCTCAAATTCGAAGCTCCGAGAGAGAGCAGAGAGACAGACCCAGTAATGGCAGCCGCGCTGAGGAGAGCCGTGGCATAGCGCCTAGCGGCAGCGGCATACGGGTTGTGGTGCTTCCTACAAGAGCACCCAGTTTTCCGGCCCACGGTGCCGCCCGACTGCGGCTTCATGCCACTGGCCGAACGGATCTGAGACCTCGGCATCACGTTCATGCACATCAACCTTGGCGGGCTCGTGCCGCCGGCGTGGGAGGTGGGGGTGGAGGCGAGCCTAACAGTGGAGGAGGCAGCGCGCACGGAATTGCGGGCGTCCGGCCCGTGCGTTGTGCCGTATGCCAAGTTCCTTCGGCTCTACCACGACGCCGCTGGGCCGAATGCTGGCCCTTCCGTCACGCACGCACTCAACGAGTCCAGATTCGTCATCGTGCCCGACAAGACCGTCTTCCTCAGGCCTGAGATGGTATGATCCTCCCATCCCCTTGTCTGCACCCCTTCGCTTCAAAAAAAAAATCGAATCCATCAGCTTAATGTTGCCTGATCCATCTCTTTCCCTACTTTGCTTTATGCAAATGATTAATGTATAACTATGTCTTGATTCTAACAATAAATTTGTTGAAATATAGTACTTTGGGCTAAAGAGGATTAGGCACCCCTTATTCTAATTCAAGATGGTGATTCCAAGAAGTTTTTGAAGTCACAAATTGAGCCTGACCAGATTGTTTCTTGGTTGAACTCTTATACTTAAATATGTTTGCATTTTTATGTTTTTATTTATATTATTGTAGATTATCTATTCAACCTGCACAATGTATCTTAATTCTTTTATTTCTGTTATCTCTGTAGGATGGTAAATTGTCACCATTTAGGAAATGTGAGCCTATTCCTAAGGTCAACAACAAGCCTATTAAGGTGGTTGTAGCTGATAACATCAACGATGTGGTCTTCAAATATGGCAAACATGGTATTCATCTTTACCCCCCATTAATCTATTTTTTTCCATGAATTAGGCTTAGTTCTTATAGTAATACTATCAGTGACTGTGATTCCTCCTTAATTGAAACTAGTTTGATGGAAATGTCTAGTATATAGTCTTTGTTTTGTTAATTTATCACTGTGATAAAGTCTTTCTATCAGATTTATATATCTCATTGATTTACCGATTCATATTGCAGTTCTAATTGAATTCCATGCGCTCTAGTGTGGACACCGCAAGAAGTTGGCACCTATCTTGGAGGCAGCTACCACCCTTCGAAGTGATGATGATGTCATTATCGCTAAGATGATAACCTTTGTTTATGTCAATGTTTACCGTCAATCTAAGTAGTCATCCGTCTGTTGGGGTTTCTATTCGTTCCTATCATAAGCTCAGATCATCTTAGTCTACTATTTCGCAATCATGTTTACAGGATGCCACTACCAATGATGTGCCTAGCGAACTTAATGTCCAAGGTTACCCCACTATGTCCTTCGTCACTCCCAATGGGAAGATGGTTTCCCACGACAGTGGCAAGACACCCGACAATATTGTAGACTTCATTAAGAAGAACAAGGAGACCGCCGCTCAAGCAACTGAGAAGGGGGTAGATTCCATTTCCACTGAGTCTCTTAAGGATGAGCTCTGATCAAGGTTCATGCCTCAATTTTCTATTGCCCTTTACCGCAAAATCTTGCATACATTTTGGTCCTTTGATCTTGCGGTTCCTTAATTTATTGTGTTGATTATCACCCTTGTTTTATGCGCAGTAAGGATATGTGGATGCTTGTGGCTGTAAACAAACATGGAGAGGAGAAACTGGAGCTAACATGTTTGACAGCTCCAACGCTAGATTTTGCGCGGGTGATAACAAGAGAGACTTGAGGGATTGTTGATATGTTGGCTCTGGCATGTCTGTATCCCTTTGAGAAATACTGTCTATTGTTGAGCATTGAGTTGAGCTTTACAATACATAAGAGTATTGTAGGACTGGAGATGACAACAGAAGAGGGTGAATGATGTTTCAAAATTTTTCTCAAATGTTCACCAATCCTCCACTTCAATAGCTACAGAGATATGAAGATTAGAATAAAAAGCCACCACGAAAACTAGCGAATCAAGACACTGAATACCTAAGAAAAATCAGAAAAAATGGAACTATCACTACTATGCTTGTGGTACTATCGCCTGCTACAGTAACCACAATACTTCTGCTACAATACATGCGGTACTACTGTTGCTATAGTAAAATCAACACCATTTCAAAAACTAAAATCGACGGAACTTTTAATCCATATATCTAAATGACATAAAACTTTGTAAGAATTTTCTCTAGAATATCATAAATCTATTTCAACAAACGATTATGAAAATTATGGTCAAAATTGGGAGTTTTTTTTTAGTTTGAAGGAAGATTGCACTGAAACTAAGCAAAAACCAAAAACGGTGAATACAACTTGCTCGTGGATAGATGATGATCAAGATGGTTCTAGATGTATTTTCACATATCACAGTAAGCTAGAACATCGAGGAAAATAACCTAAAAACCGTTGAAACAAGAAATCCCTTGGTGAGACCAAAAACAACAAAAATCGAGTTTCTTGATAAACTTGCTATCAAAATGTCTAGATGATAGGAGATTGATTTCAAAATGTTATCTCTATCTCATTTGCATTCTTGGCATAACAAGATTAAGAAGAGATAAAGAGATAGATCAAAATCAACTAAATCAAAAGCAAATAAATCAAAACATAAAGGATCCATGGAGATGATCAAAATTTGATGTAATACTTGAGGAGGTAAGTTTTATAGCCACTCTACCTTAGAGGATAGAGAGCACACAATGCACTCAACTCTCAAAATCCTAACCGTAAACATGAGAGCATAAGAGAGGTGGATTAGATATATTACACAAGTCTCCATATCAATCCCTTTATATAGGTGGGTTAACTAGACACACCTAGTCTTTAGTAGATACTATCTACTTAGTATAAGGGGAAAAAACCCGATAACCCCACATACATGGGTTTTACTCATATATGTTCTTTTATGCACTATTTTTATAACGCATAAGGTCGAATCCATTAAATCCTTAACCTTGATCTGTTTTGATCAAACCAGTTCCATCTTCTAAGCACGAGTCATGCACTATAGTTTTGATCCAAGGTGGTTTATGGTATTTTAGCTAAACTACCAAAATGCTCTTTGTTGACCTGGTCAACACCATCCTTTGCAAGCAATTGTCATGCTTGCCACGTGTAGGTGCACCACTAGCTTGCCACGCGTCGTTAAGTCTCTCCTATTCTGATTCTATCGAACCATAGCTCGCTTGGACCGTCCAAATCACATGGTGCAATCCTACCGTTCGAACTTGCCTTCAACCTTTCCTACCTTTTTTATGCCATGTTTGAGCTCACCATCTCACTTGATATTCTTGATCGTTCTGGACCTCAATTCCCCCATGAGCATAGCCTCAATCCTCACGCGTTGACCATGGTTGACTCCAAGCAACCATACACACCCAAAGATAGCAATCGTTTTCAGGCACAAGTTCTTTGCAACTTGATCTACGTTAGTCAAAACATACATCATGCAATCTTAATGCAATGACCCAGGTCATCCTAACTCAATCCATAACTCAAATACTAAAATCCTCGATTTCTGCCCAAATCCGATACCACCACACGTAACATGCCGGTACTACCGCTCCCCAACCCGGTATTACTGCACCTTCGCACCACAAAATTGGACCTCTCTGGAAATAACATACCGCCAACTAGAAATCAAAACTATCACTTTGCGGTATGATCATGCTCTCACTGCAGTACTACCGCACTGCGGTATGACTGTTGACATAACGGCGGTATGACCGATTTCCTTGAAAAATTCAAAAACAGATACAAATAAAGTGTAATATTTGCAAAATCAATTAACCACTCTACGATCAATTAACAACACTATTCTAGACTTTCTCACATGGTCCTTCAAGCATTGAGGCTAAAAGTATAACACAAAGAGCCACAAAGATGTTGTCTAGTATTAATCACACATTTATATGTACATGCAAGGATTAAAAACTTGTGTGCTCTCTTAGAGACAACTCAATGGACATGTTATTGTAGAGGTTGTTTCTTGTGCTGCCTATAGATGAGGTGGAAATCTTAGAGCCAACCTAATAGACAAACTATTGTACATTCCCTAATACTTCTATCTCACCTAAAGATAGTATTAGAGATAACATCTCCAATAACATGTCTTTTGAGTTGTTTCTAAGGCAGTATACAGGCTTTTAATTCTTGCATGTACATATAAAACATAGTGATCAACACTAGACTGCAACTTTGTGGCTCTTTGTGTTATACTTTTGGCCTCAACACTTCGTAAGGCAACATGTGGATCTGGACACACAGATTCTTATGAAATTTAACATAGAACAATATAGTTCCAACTGAAATCCTATGAATAATTGATATAGATTCTTGAGAAATTCTCATAGCAAGCAACTGTTATGTGTCCCTGCCCCAATTTGTAATTTATCATTTCAGTTGTCATCCACTGGATATGAAATGGCAAAAATACAAGGATCCAGAGTCTGTACAAATAAACATGGAACATTCACAGGCCTTGGCAGGGAGCAGTCAACAAATATGGCTGCCAAGGTAACATTCTGACACCAAGTAGGAAACAAATTTGCTTCACCTTTCAAACAAGATAACATTTTGACACCAAGTATGCAATAACAGATAAGTAGTACTTGGCAAATATGCTACATCATCCATTTACCAAATACACAACACTTCATGTTCTATATCAACTAAACAATGTCCGATAAGCAAAAGTACAACAAAACAAAGTACCAAAAAGTTGAGACAGTGAACACATAACTAGCTACAACAAAAGAGACATCGCTAGCAATTCTTCAGGTGCTTTCAAATAAACAAATGATAAACAAGCAAAACCTATGTTAGCTACAAAAACATGCTTTAGAATAGAGTAAAAATCTAACACCATGGTATATCAGACATGCATATAGTAAAAAAATTTAGCAGCATGGCATGCATTATTCTAGAAACAGAGGCTGGAATCTCTATGGCATAAGCCTTCATATATATGTCATTATCGCTATCAAAGAATACATATAACAAAATCCAACCCATTAATAGTACAACAAATATAAATAGCCTTAGCAATTTCTGTAAGAAAGCTGATAAACTTAGCATCCAGTAACTAACAGCAAAGTTGACAACAACCACTCCATATAGCAAGTTATAGTAGAAATAAAAATGGTTCCATACATATGTCAAATAAATGTACCAATTGAAGAACAGATGAACAAGAAAATGATTTGGTTGTACCAAATTTCATAGCCTCCGTCCCTTTGGATCAGTGGAGGAGAGCAGTTGGAAGGGGTACGGCCACACCAACATCTGGTAGAGGAATCCATGGAGGAGGCGGTGGAATCCATCGGGAAGATGGTAGTGCGTGGTGTCAACTTGCCTCGCGATGCCACGACGCAACTTTGGCAACCCATCTATGAGCAGGCCACGTCGTAGCCGTGGTGAGTCAAGGCAGGATTTGCTTGGGAAGAGAGGAGAAGGGGATTAGAGAGAGAGATGGATCTAAGAAGAGAAGACATGAAATGGTTTAACAAGTAAAGGAGTTGGTTATTTACAGGCACCGGGTGAGGGAGGAGGAGGGGTCACAATCAGCAAGCCCGAGCCGTACCTTCACCTTGGCTTGGCCCTATCGGATCTAAGAGGAGAAGGGAAGGGGATTAGAGAGGGAGACGGATCTGAAAGGAGAAGGCATGGAAGGGTTTGGTTACTTATTGGGGCATCAGGGAAGAGGAGGGGTCGCGGTCGACGAGCTCGAGCAGCAGCTTCACCATGGCTTGGCCCTGTCAAATATGAGAGAAGGGTGGGGAAAATGAGCTGAATAGAGAGAAGGAAGGGGATTTCACTTGGCACGAGCTGTGGTGATGAAATCCACTTCCCGCGTGGAAGAAACGACCGACGAAGGAATCCCTCTCGCGCTCGCCTTCGGTTGGCGCCCGCGTCGGATCCAGAAAATGTGTGAACAACCAATGTTACGTCTCCAACAATGAAAATTTTTGCTTTTTAGTCTAAAATTTAAAAGTTTCTTATAAATAGACCCCTGAGAAAAAGATATCCAAAAATGAACCCCCCATACGGCGCCAAAACACATAGCGCCGAGGGTATATATCACGGCGGTATAGCCTTTGGCACCGTGTTATGACACGGAGGATGCCACGGTGGCATAGCACGGCGCCAAAGGTAATGGCGCCGTGCTATATACCCTTGGCGCTAACGGTCGTGACGCCGTGCTGTGGGACTTAAGCCCGAGCACGACCCCCCGGCCCCCCACCCCTCATTCCCCAAACAGTGTCGAACGAACATAGCGCCGCCACCTCCGGTCTCCCCCTCCAAATCCGGCCATTTTGGTTGATTTTTCTTGGGATTTTTGTTGCAAATCGGTTAAGCAAGGTGAACTCCCTCCCCTCCCTTGATTTTTTGCAATATATGTGATTGTTTTGAGGTACATTTCAAAGGGAAAGATTTGAAACTCTACACGAAATGTAGTTGAATTTGGCTCAGATTTAGGTTGGATTGATGTTGAATATGTGTATGTAAGAGTAGTTATGGGTGTAGATTCGTTTTTAGGGTTTGATTTTAGTGAGATTGATGAATCCATGTGCTAGGTTTAGGGTTTAATATGAATTTATGGTTAGTTATGATTTTAGGGTTTGATATGAATGCATGTGAAAATGTTGAATTAGTGTTTGATCAATCCATGTGGTAGATTAGGTATAATATGATTTTATGATTTTAGGGTTTCATATGATTTTAAGTTTTGATATGAATGCATATGGAATTGATGAATTAAGGTTCGATATATTTTTCGAGCGTAGATTGGGTTTGTAGAAGTGCGGAATGTCATGGAGAAATTTGCGATTACTGAGATTTTGTTATTGCGGCCGATTGGACTGAAGTCCATTTGCTTGTTGTATTATAGATGGATAAGCTGGTGAGTTTGCACCATGGTGGAACTGTGAAGAGAAACAGAAATGGGGGTGTTGATTTGGAGGGCATGGAAGAGACCACGTTGCTATTTAGTTCTCGTCCGTCGTATGGTGAGATCATTTGTCGCTTGAAAGAGACGCTGGGATGGACAGATGAGCATGTTGATGTCGTTATGCAAGGATTGATTGATGTTGGGTCGTCAAAGGGGCCGCGCATAAAGAAGATAGTTTCGATTGGCAGCGACGGCGAATGGGATAACTATGTGGCTATCGTTTTGGACTCAGAGGTCAGAGCACTTAAGTTGTTCGTGCGGATGGTGGTGAGAGATCCATCACCTCCTAGGGCTGCATTCGATCTCAATGACTCACCGTTGGTTGGGTCACCGGCTCATGAAGAGGTTGAGGTGCAAGTTGAACCCTCGACTGAAATATGTGATGTTCCATTGACTCAGGTAGAAGCTGACTCTGAGGATGTCGATGTCCAGTCTGTTGGTGGATTCGACGAGGAGACAGTGTTTGAGGAACCCATGGTTTGTGTAGCATCTAACAGGGTGGATGTAGAGCTTGCGGGAGACGAGGCTGCTTATGAGGATGCGAGGGCTGTGGACTCAAATGATGATAGGTCGGTCCCAGGTTTGACGTCCAGCGAAATTGAGCTTTTGAGAAGAATGTTTCCTGACCGTGATCCGCTGGTGTCCGATTACAATGACATAAGCAATGCACATATGGCTGTAGCGGATGGAGGGCAAACGCAGAGGGACATACCTAGGCCTGGGGCTAGTATCATAATCCAGAAGGGTCATGTCTTTCAGGATATGTTAGCATTGAAGATGTAGTTGAAAGAGTACTCGATCGTGCTCAACTGTCCATACCAGGTTAAGAACTCATACGTCGAACGTCGGTACACCATCAAATGTGAGAGCGCAGGGTGTGCATGGAAAGTCCGTGCCAGGAAGGTGAAGGGTGCGCACTTATCGACAGGTACATCTCTATCGGGTCCGTTTGTTTTCGTTATTATATCTTTACGTACGTAACTAATTCTTTTCTCCGTGTACTACTAATAGGTGGAGGCCAGAGACGCACATGTTCCACTTGCCATGTGGGGAGATGACCGTCACGCTGGAGGACGTGGCGATGATACTCGGACTTCCCATCAGGGGAGAGCTGGTGACGGGGTTGGCAGTGTCCGACGGTTGGGAGGCATGTGTTGAGGCCTTTCTAGGCACGGAGTTGCCTCCTGCCCCAGATAATGGCAAGTGAGGCCGTGTCTCGGGGGTCCTCCTTTCCTGGTTGCGAGGGACCTTTGGTACATGCCCTCTGGGCGCGGACGATGCCACAGTGACCTTCCACTGCCGAGCTTGGGTCCTCCACATGTTCGGGGCCGTGCTTTTCCCGGACAGCACGGGGGACGCCGCTTCGTGGATGTACATCCCTTGCCTGCTGGACTGGGACGACGCTGGATAGCTCAGCTGGGGCTCGGTGGTCCTCGCCTTCCTGTACCGCCAGCTTTGCGAGGCCTACAGACAGAGGGCTCGCACGTCGTCACTCAGTGGATGTATCCTCCTCCTGCAGATGTGGATGTGGACACGCCTTCCGGTGGGCCGCCCTGGCGATTCGAGCGCGAGCCTTGGTTCCCACGGTGTGGGCGACCTCGGCCGACCGTGGCGTACCTCTGGGACCACGTCTCAGCCCCGTTCGCGACCACTCAGCGGACATACATAGAGTACAGCAATGAGCTGGACACTTTGTCTGCTGGGATGGTAAGAAATTGGTAATACATTTATTTTTCCTACTGTTCTGGGTTTTTTTCAAGGCTAATCGTATTGCTTGTATGTTTGCTTACCAGGTGTCATGGCAGCCTTGGAGCCACCAGTGCTAGCTCTAGCGCTAAGCACCATGTGCCGTAGAGACTTCCCCCTTTGGAGGATGAGGTGTCCGCTGATCTGTTTCTAAGCTGTGGAGCTTCACCTCCCTCACAGAGTGGCGCGCCAGTTTGGCTTGATGCAGTTCTATCCCCCCAGCACGAGTCGACTTCCATCGAGTTGCACAAGTAAGTTACAATTTTTGTTTCATTTACAGTTCTATTGGTTCTTACTATAATATCTATTTAACATGTGCAGGTTCGACAGGGTCCGCCAAAGAAAGATCACGGACTTCGCTAGCCACCACCGAGAGTATGTGTAGTGGTGGAGGAAGATGGAGGACAACTGCGAGCAGGACATCACCCCCACACCAACGCCAGCTACCGGCAGTACTTGTCCTGATACCACAGTGCCACCTGCTACAAGCTACGCGGAGAGTGGGCAGATGTCGACTACGGGGACCTCGCTTCGTCCGAGGACGAGGACACTGCGTACGACAGGCGGGCTAGGGAGGGCAGAGTGGTCGAGGCCGCTCTGGTTATCGATCGAGTGGTACGTAAATGATGATATTTGTAATACTTCAGTTCTATACGTTTATCTCGAACTTACATTGTTTCCTTATTTCTTTAGGGGAAAATGGTTCGAACATTGATCACCGAAATCGATTAGGCGCTCCGCTACCCAGTTTGCGGACCGAACACCGAGACTGGCCTGAGGGCCGCATTAACCGTATGAAGATTATTCGTTAAGTTAGTCATTAAGCATCTGTACTATTCTAACATATCATTACTTGCAGAGACTTAAACGTCGCCTCACTCAGACGGCAAGTCGTTTAGGTTGCCACGTACGCTCGTTGGTAGACGTGAGCATACCGGGGGCCTCCACAGCTGCAGGCTCGTCGTTACATCGTAGCAGGTGAGCGTCCATGAGGAGCTCGTCACGCACTCCGACTCCGACTTTCAGTTGGGACGTCGGTGCCGAAGACGACGGCCACGACGAGGAGGAGGTGGAGCAGCATGACGCCGTGGAGGAGCACGAGGACGCCGAGGAGGCTCCTACCCACGACGAGATCAGGGTATCACATATGCTTGACGCACCATCCACTCAGGCTTCGCAGCGGCCTCGTCGTTCGACTCGTCCCCCACGCACGTATACTCCAGGGACTGATGCTCTGGTCAAGGACAAGGGAAAGGCTAAGAGGCAGTGAGATTGACTCTATTTTGTACGCTGAGACCTATATGATGTTTTGATACTTGTTGACAGTTATTTGATGTTTATGTTATTGAGCGTTTCGAGACATATGTGATGTTCTACGTGCAACATTCATGTTATTGCATGTTTTCAGATATATGTGATGGTGTTCAGCTGTTTTTGTATGTGTATATGTGAATATCTGTGTATGTGCATGTGTTTCAGAAAAGACAGCAATCAGCTGTTTTTTTGCAGGATCAGGCAGCTCGGCGCCATATCAAGTGGCGCCGTACATACATAGAACGACGCCACATGTTATGGCGCCGAGATATACATACATGGCGCCACTTGTTATGGCGCCGAGCTGTCTGACCCTGCAAAAAACAATTTCGACTAGTGGAATATGATGGAGTCAATCTTTGTTGTCGTATATCCTGAATTTTTTTCAAAAAAAAGAACTTTTTTGTCTTGAATTGATGGCAGGTAGAGGTAATTGGGTTTATGCTGAAAGGTGTATGCTATGGATCACCACTGTGTGTATTTCTCTGCGGAAAGCAGTCCTCTTTTGTCATATCTCTGTGTAGAGCAGCCCTCTGTTGTCATATCTCTGGGCGGAGCAGCCCTCTGTTGTCATATCTATGGGCGGAGCAGTCCTCTTTTGTCATGTCACTGCACAAAGCTTACCTCTTTTGTCATGTCACTGCACAAAGCTGACCTCTTTTGTCATGTCACTGTACAAACCTGCACTCTTTTGTCATGTCTCTGCGCAAAGCAGCCATCTTTTGTCATATCTGTGCGTAGAGCTGCCCTCTTTTGTCATGTCACTGCACAAAGCTGCTCTCTTTTATCATGTCACTGCGCAAAGCTGATCTCTTTTGTTATGTCGCTACATAAATCTGCCCTCTTTTGTCATATGGTAACTACAGTAGGTTATCTCGTTTGATATAAATAGCACGGTTGGGGTGCCATGACATTGTAGCTAGAAAAACCTGTAAATTGAACAAAGAAGCATATTCTTTTTGTTGTGAAATATACCATATCGGAAGCTGAGGGGCCAGTTGGATATGGGTCACCGAAGGAAGACCTTCCCTTGGAAAGGAGGGATAACTTCGGTCCAAACTACCGCTTGATGCCAAACCGGCGTGCTCAACCCGCATTGGCCAAAATACAGACACAATGAGGACGCGGTCGTGCAGGTCTTGGATGTCCCAGTCGATGGCGGACGACGTTTCTTCCGATGCCCACACTCTGGGGTAGAAATTGCTAATAGTACAATTTTCATTACTACTTGTGGAGCCTACTTGTTAATCGTTCTTTCCCGCAGATGACGCAATGCGACTTCTCCCGCTGGATCGACCCTCCTCATCAACTATATATTGCCAACTACGTGAATACATTATGGTATCGAATATTTGAGTTGGAGGAGCGAATCGAGACTCTCAACGAATCGGGCCAAATCAAGTCTCAATATACAAAACAGCATACAATGTACATATACATTCAAGTCTCAATAATGTAGAATAACATCAATTGATATTCTGTCAAATAAATAAGCACGATACATAACATTACGACACAATATCATAAAATATTTCAAAGATTCTAAAAATATAAATAGGTCCACATACATAGTTCATAAATTCTCAAAACATACATATACGTCCACATCAAACATACATATCAATAACCTACTGAGTACATCGAGGCCACTTCCCCTTCCTCTGAGCATCAGGGTACTCCTTAAGGGCTGCCTTGACACATCGCGCTCTCTCTATCTTTTTCTTCCTTTCACCGTTGAGCCTTGCCGCGGCCCTCCTACCCTCCTCCTCGCGGTGCTCCCTCGTGGCCTCCTTCTGTTTCATCTCCTTTTCCCACCTATCCTTTCTTTCTTCATCCCACTTCTTGGCAACGTTAAGGTACTTCTTGTCATCCTCAGCGATCTCGGTGTTGATCCACTGCTCAAAATCACAAAGCGGTGGAGGCTCCTGCAAATGTACGCATTCGTTAAACCAACAGGATTAATACCAAATCAATGAATCGACAATATAACATACCATCTTGCCGAGGACGACGGCGCTACGTGGCGGATCAAACTCCCAATTGCCGCACATCCAGTACCTCTGCCTATATGTCTCCGGTTCGTCCGACCTCTCGACCTTGCAAGGATCGCCGCAAAAACACATTGGCACGGCAACACCGGGTGGAGGTGGCAAACGGGTGAAGCCCATCACAACCTAAAACGTAAAATTAATAAGACAACTACAAACGAGTATCTATCATTGTTATCCAAATCAAACCCTAAATCAAATCATAAAAATGAATCTACACCTACAACTATTCTTATATTACGCATACTCAACGCTAATCCAACCTAAAACCGAGCCAAATCGAGCTAATTTTATCTAGGGTTTCAAATCTTCCACCCACGAAATATACCTCAAACACAACATATCTATTGCCAAAAATAAAGAGAGGGGAGGGAGCTTACATTCCTTGGTCGGTTTAGAAGCAAAATCGCGCGAAAAAACAACGGATTAGTGTGGATTTGGAGGGGAGAGAGTGGGGGGAGTTGTGTTTGCTCGGGCTGAAGAAGGGAATGAGGACGTGGGGGGCCAGGGGGCATGCTCGGGTTTAAGTCTCAGATAACAGCGCCACGTCCTTTAGCGTCGTTGTTGCATAGCACGGCGCCATAGCCTTTGGCGCTGTGCTACGCCACCCTAGCTCCTACGTGGCATAGAGCGGCGCCAAATATCATGGCGCCGTGCTATGTAGCCCCGACGCCATGTGTTTTGGCGCTGTGTCGGGGTCTATTTTTAGAAATTTTTTTCCCAGGGGTCTATTTGTAAATTTTTTTCAAAATTTGGACTAAAAAGCAATAATTTTACTCCAACAATCCGATATGTCACCGCTACCTTCTAGTTTCTTACGCTACACCTATCGCTTTTGGAACAGATGACTCCTCTCGCTCTCTCTCTTCCATCTGTCTGTTCCATGTCATCATAAAATTCTATGCGGTAACCCTTAGAAACAGCTGAGATGGACTATTGGCGATGCCCTAAGGAGTAATTTAATTTAGGTACAAGTACACCAAACAAAAATGCTGGCAATTATGGCAGTTTAGCACATTGTTTCTCCACTTCTTTCAAGGAATAGAGTACATGTTTATGCACTCAAAAGAGTCAAAGATAGGAAGTCCCTTAGGGTATGTATAATGGTATAGATAACTGCTGTCTATAATATCTTTCATGTTATCTATAAATAGTACTAAAGATAGCTCATATAATATATTATCTTTTTGTATGTCTTTATAGACAACTTATTCATAACACAATGTGTCTTGTTTATTATGTTACAGTCGACTATTATATAAAAGACAACTCAATTCTCTATGCTCTCTCTCTTCTCCAGATCATCTTATGTCTTATATGGCAATATTTGTAAATAGCTGATATCACACTATTGTACATAACTTTAGATATTTGACAACCATGGTTAGTCAGAAAATGGATTATTCACATCACACTTGGCTAGAGAGGCAACTAATTCCCAACATGATCAGAGAATGGCTTTGTCCTGCATTCACAATGGCTTGGCTGAATGGACTTCAAGGCCCACAACCTATGAACCGACGGACCCACTACACCCCTAATCCAATAAACTCATAGCCCAAGACGAGCCCATACAACACCATTTTCTGTGCCTATCCTCTCTCCTCATCAGATGGTGCTGTGGCTTCAACTAGATATCCAACAGATGTCTGGTTTTTGGCCAAAAACACGATAGTTTTTGCTTGATATCAAGTGTTATAGTTTTTAGACATTACTCATTTCAACTTGAGTTTTTTGCTTCAATTTATTTTTTACTATTTCTAAATTTTATCTTTTTCTCACTTACAAATTTTTGCTGAGACTGATAGTGTGTGTGTCAACTACCCGATCCACCGCTCGTCTCCTTGGCGAGCGACACGCTCGGATCGGAGCGCTCCGCCGCCTCCCACCCGTCTCCCGTCCCCTCCACCGCCGCCTCCCACCTCGCCAACCCACCGCCGCAGAGCCGCGCCGCGCCGGGAAGCATCCAATGGCGACGGAGCTGCTGCCCGTGGTGGACCTACGTGTGCTCTCGCAGTCCGACCTGGACGCCCTCGCCGACACCTCCGCCCACACCGTCGCCCCGCGGAGCTGCCCCGACGCCGACCCCCTCCCGCCTCTCAAGATCGACCGCGCCATGTTCAACGAGAGCGCCGGCTCCCGCAAGCAGACCTTCTCCCGCCTCCGCCTCGGCGCCGCCGTCTCCTCCTCCTCCCCCTCCGCCCGCCCCACATCCCCTTTCTCCGCCCCAACGTCCGCACGCAACGACCCCGAGAGTAACCTCATCGCCTACCACCTCCGCCGCCTCTTCACCCGCGACGATCCCTCCCTCCCGCCCCCGCCCCCGCTCGAAACCCTAGCCCTACCCGCGCCCTCCCCTTCGCCCCCGCGGTCACCGTCTCCCGATCCCGACAGGGAGACTACGAACTCCAAGGGGTTTTCCGTTGATCTGGTGAGGCTCGCGGGGATGGTGAACCCGTACGACGGGGAGCTAAGGAGGCGGACGGCCGGGCTGATGTCGGACTCGGAGCTAATGGGCTTCATCAATGGCCTGGCGGGGCAGTGGGTGAGCCACAGGCAGCTGAAGAAGTTTGTGGACGCGGCGTTCTTCGGGGATCACCTCCCCAGTGGGTGGAAGCTGCAACTTGGGCTCAAGCGCAAGAAGCGCGTTGCCCGGGTGCATTGCATCAATTATGTGAGGTTTGCCACTTTGCCTTGTCATCCTTTCCCTACAAATGATGACACCTTAGGAGGGGATGGTATCAATAAATGGAACGGAATCATAACTTGTAATTATGTAACAATCCAGATGCTTCCTATGGTGTGTAGAGATGTGATAGTGTACGCTGATTTATGCAAGGATGCACGGTGGATTTGGCTTGTGATACGTTTTAGCGCTGGCAGTGCTTTCAATTGGTGCTACTTTTGAGTTAATCAGGGGTGGATGCTTTTGTTTGAATGATAGGCTCTCGTTCATTTTAGCCTGTTGGCTGTCATTTACATTTACTCAACTCTATGGAATGCATGCTTCCTGAATAGGAATACATTTTATTTTAATAATGTTATTGCACAACCACAATAAATAAATAAGCCCAAAGGAACACTGAACTGAGATGCTAGTTAAATCATAATGCTGAGTTTTCTGCAGTGCAAAGATAGTCTGGTGCTTTGTCATGGTATAGGAGCAGCATACAGTGGTTCTGTTTTAAGATACAAGCAAGAGCGGTTTATGCCTATGAATAATCTGCTCCTTTGCTTTGCACACTCCTTTAGTATGTAATGTTTACAGCATGCACAGTATGCGCATTGCAGCAACACTATCTGACCATGTCTGGTTTGATGCTTGTTTGGATCATAGGGTGTTATTATATGGATAGCTAAAGCATAAAGGGAGCAATGTTCTGCTGTATATGTCTAAATGATATTTTAAGGGCTTTAACATAATACTTTTTAGTTTTTAGGGAAAATTTGTCTGCCATTGGTTTCTCTCACTGACATGTGGGTCCAGACCCACCTGTTAGTGAAATAGCCAATGGAGAAAAAACAACCAGGGACACAGCTTAGTGGAAAAAACAAAATGGTAAATTTTATTTGCTATACTTAACCCCCATGTCTGCTTGAAGCAACAGCTGTAACACTTGAGCATTCCAATCATCTTAAATGTTCCCAAGACATTCCACTGTATGTACTAAGATGTATCATTCTGTATTTTTTATGAATTTCTTTTCTACAATAATACTAAAGATTATTTCTCATAAGTAAGCTGTTTGATTCAGGAAATTGCCTAGAATTAATTTTCTATTTTGAGACTAGTGTTTTTTTTGCTGCTACAAAACAATGTCCAACAGTCCATGCTATTGGCTTTTCACATTGTGAATTGTGATGTTTGTTGCTTGGAAAGTCTACTTGACATAGTAAACACTTTCAGAAATATGCTTCGTTTTGTTCACCATGTATGCGCAGCTCAGAGGATGTATTTTGCAAATGTTGCTTCATTTCAGTCTAACCTGGCCAGTTGTGTTTTGCATGTCTTCTTTCTTGTATTGTTTCTCTACCCTATCTAAATGTGTAAATAATACTTTCCAGTCCCAAAGGAAATAAATTTGCTACTTGCAAAGAAGTTTCGGCGTATCTTATGTCCCTTCTTGGATATCCAGAGGCCAATACAGTTACTATTCAGTATGACAGCACAAGACAGCATGACAATGGTGATGATGATGTAAGTTTAAAGTGTATGTCACTTTATTTTGTGTACTTGAGTTTGCCTAGATTAATTTATGGAGCATGTGACAGGCTGTAGGTTTCCAACATCAAATTGGTTCAAGTGTGGACAACCAAAACGTATTGCCAGTTACTTCTGTTACCTTTTCCAGTCATTCCAGTGATTCAAAGGGTAAGGATCAAAGGGATATAGATGCAGCAAATGCTTATGAATGCCAGAAATGCAATTTAACTTTTCATGATCAGAGTGCCTATGCACAACATCAAGTGTCATCATTTCACAGAATGAGTGCTAAGAGGCGCAGGACTGGCAAATTTGGTGAGCCATTAGTAGACAAAGATGGGAAATTTGAATGCCCAGTATGTCATAAGACCTTTCAAGAGCAATCACGGTACTTTGGCCATGTTGGAGCCCATGCAAGGTATCAAGGGCTGACACCTGAAGCATTCTTAGATAAGACCTCATCAGGACAGGTAGTCAGCGATTCCTTCACAGATTTTTCATTTAGCCTTCAGGAGTTGACTGGATCACCTGAACAGAATGGCAAGATTTCCGTTGCTGAAGAAGGTTCTCAGCATCACAATTTTTCGAATAAACATGTGGGCAATAGTTCAAAAGTTGTAGAACATTTTAGTACAAATTGTTCGGATAATTTCAATAGGCCTAATGAAGCTTGGCGTAGACCTGAAGAGATTCCTCCCATTACAGATGCTCCAAGGGCATGCAAATATACAAATTTTATAATGGATTGTGCTGATATAACAGTTCAAAATATAGCTTCTCAGTCCAATGATCAACTGAATGACAGGATTAATGGCTTTTCTGAAGTAACAGGTTTTAATGATCAGGCGGGAAGTCACCGTGTTTTCAGGCCTACTGCCTTTGGAACTGCCAACCATAATGAGTATCTGATTATTGATCGTGCCATGGCTGCTTCAAAGCACGGTGAGGTCAATAACACTGTGAAAGCAAGAGATGTCAACCTTAATTCACACCTAGACACGATATCATTCCCTATTGCTAGTGCAAACAATGAAATATCAACTGCCCTTGATGAAGCTAATCGATCATCCATTACTGGAAAATGCTTTAGTGGCAGTTTTAATAATAATGATGGTGCATCTACCGCATCTTCCTGTTCTGGATCACACAATAAAGTATCTAGTTCCTTTGGTGTAGCTAACAGATCCTCTAATGCTGCCAGATGCTTCAGTGCTAGTTATGGTAATGATAATGGTGCTTGTAAAGATAACATTGTTGGCAACAAGAACAATACCATGGTTTATCAGAGCATGCGGCCTGTCACTCCTGTTGCAACTAATGTGGATTGTTTTGCTTCCCGTTCAATGCATTCTAAAAACACTGACAAAGAGCATGCATACACTACCAAGGAACGAATGGATAGTACGCAGAGCAGAACAAGTAATGAAGCTGGATTTCATGTTGGAGCTTATAATAATGATGTCTTTAATGGTGATATCTCTGAAAGGAGTCTTGCCCCATTAAATAATAACTTCAGTCACATAAAGACCAATATTTCGAGCCGCTGTTCACTATCTGAATCAAACGCTCTGATAGCGAGTAACTTCACCAAGGGAAGTGATGTCAACTGCATGAAGGGTTCTTTTGTTAATAGAAGTGATACCAACCGCACGAAGGGTTCTTTTGTTAATAGGCCTGTCAGCAACAATGAACCACATGGTTCTGTGCTTGAGGTGATGGGAAAGTCTAGTAGCAATATGCAAAATCGTTACAATGACTGTGCTTCTGGTTGCGACCCGCTTGCTGCAGATAGTACCAGTCAGAATGTCAATGGTCTCATGTCTATGCAGGCCAATTTTGATAGCATGTCATCTCTTGTTCGCTCTGTTGGTGATGTTCCAGTGAGCAGCACAACCCAAGATCAGGTAAATTTTGCGGGATATTCTAGGTTTTTATAACTCTTGCGCTGTTTAACAATGTATGTTTTTTTTTTGGGTTGGGGGGATATACAATACCCACTTAAATTAGTATTTTCCTTAAGCTTTTCATTCAACATAAATCAAGCAATAGAATTAGATTATGAAAAATGTATTTTATATGGAATAAGTCAATATAATACTTTGAGCTTTGCGCGAAGTCTGTCCAACATCTCTAACTATAAAACCAGACATTTGACCCTCCTCCCCAACTTTATTCAGTTCGAATTGTTAAGGGTATTTAGGTCATTTCTATTATCTAAGGTTTAGATCCTTGTATGTCCATATACTATATATAACCATATGAGCTGCTATTGCAATATACTCAACATTTTACATTTTCATTCTTCCTCACCTTGTAATATGGTATCAAAGCCAAGGTCTAGAACCCAACTCACCTTCGGTTGAACTTCCGATGCTGCTGCCCCCGGGAGGAGCTAGTCCCGGGGGCGGCCATCCTCGCCGGTCGCTGCGCCCACGCCTTCGCCAGAAGGCCTCCCGGCTACCACTGCCGGCCGCCGCCGCCGCCCTTTACAAGGTGAGGAAGAATGAAAATGTAAAATGTGGAGTAAATTGCAATAGCAGCCCATAGGGCTATATATAATACATGGACATACAAGGACCTAAACCCTAGATAATAGAAAATGACCTAAATATCCTTGACACCCCCTCTCAAATGTAAAGCGTATGCAATAGCATTACATTTAAAAAGAGTTGACACTAAAATAGGAAATGACCTAAATACCCTTAACAACAAAGTCCGTGTCTTGAATATGTCGTCGTAGCGTGCAGCTCTTAGAAAATTGTGTCGAGTACCAACCATCCGAAATCGTGCAAGAGCCCAGAAAGCACAAAATGCAGGGGCTGGAAAATGGTTAAGCGGGAGTAAAGTCGACTGCGGTAACACGACGAAAAGGATATGGAAGGAGACACAAGTAAAGAGAGCTGTCAAATCAAGCCGACGAGGGAGATAGAAGCATAACGGCACAGATCGAAGCCCAAGACAGTGGTGGCGCAGTGCACAAGAAGCGCAACGGAGACGTGGTACAGAAGAAATGTGGTGGCCTTAAAAGCTCGGGGCGGCGGCTCATAGAGAAGTGGCGGCATTATAAAAATTTCTACGATCTGCAGCGGCTTAAGGAGAAGAGCAACGGTTGCGGCTATGTAAAAGGAAGGAAATGATCACACTCATCCGAGAGGATGGACCGTGGCTAGCAAAACAATCGGCTGAATGACAAGGAATTTATGGACTTGCACGGCATTGACGAACTGACAGAGAGATACTATGGACTTGGATGACGCAACAGAAGATGCAAAACAAAAAGGACTCAAAAGTTAAAGCAGCGGATTCTAGCATCGGTCCACCAGCAATAGGAGACAACGCGCCGCGCCCACAGCAACCAATCATGGATCCATTCCATATATTCCACCATCAATCCCCCACGGGATTCCACCACCATAATAACCATCCAAAAGCAAGTCGTGTGCGTGGGCCAGCCGGGAGGCGTCAAGGAGTTGGCACTGGGGATGTCGGCCGAGGTGGTGACGGCGGCCCGAAGGTGCAGAGCGGCGCGGGCGGCCAGCGAGGAGGCCAAGGTTGTGGGGATCCAGGGGAGGCGGTAGGCTCCGGCGGCCAGGAGGGCTGAGGTGGCGGGGGCCAAGGCAGGCGGTGGATCCTGTGGCTAGATCCGGGGTGGCGGCGGCTTGGCGCGTAAAGGGAGGCGGTGGAGGCGGCTCGGGCCGGATCGAAGGCAATGGCGACTAGATCAGATGCGCGGCGGCTGCAGAGGCTCGGCGCGAGCCCGCCGTGGGATCTCAAGGCAGCTGGGACGACGGCGGCTAGGCGGCTGAGCGTGCGCAGACGGCAGCTGATCCGGGGCGACGCTAAGGAGGTGTGGTCGGATCCGGTGGCAGGGAGCCCGGATCCATTGTAGCGTTGGCTGGATCCGGGGTGGCGGTGACCTGGCGCGTTGAAGGAGGCGTTGGAGGCTGCCAGATCCGGCGTTTCAGGCCGAATCCAAGGAGGCGGTGGCGGCAGAGGGCCAACGTCGGTGGGAGACGGTCGGATCTGGCCTGGAGGTAGCCAGATCCCAGGCCAGATCCGAGCACGACTGCGGTGAAGACAATCAGATCCGGCCCGGAGGCGGCTGGATCTGGGCTTCACGGCGTCGGAGGTAGCCAGATCTGGGCGGCGGCGCGGCACAGACATGCAGGCGACGGCTCGAGCACGGCCGCGACGACGCGTTGACGGTTGGGCGAACGCAGGGGCAGGCACTGGCGCTCATGAGGCAACGGCGGCGAGCGGCGAGGAGGTGGCTGCCCCTAGGATTACCTCCTCTTGGGGGCAGCAGCGGAAGACTGAGCGGAGCCTCTGATATCATGTTACAAGGTGAGGAAGAATGGAAATATGAAATGTGGAGTATATTGCAATATCAGCCCATAGGGCTATATATAGTAGATGGACATACAAGAACCTAAACTCTAGATAATAGGAAATGATCTAAATACCCTTAACACAAATAACACCCTAATCTGATTTCGGATGGTGGTATTGTCCGCATGGCGAGATGAATGGACGGTTTTATTATGTAGGATGACACGCTGGTCAAGTTTAGATGAATGATAGGTGGGGCCCACAATGCCTTGTCTCTCTAATCAAAACAGAGAGGAAGGGAACTACAAGGGGTGGTGAGCCGGTGGCCATGGAAACACGTTGAGGAGCTCGGTGGGGGAGAAGTCCTTGTGGGCTCCACATGTCATTAGTCTAATTTAGTTAGCGTGTCATTCTACGTGGCAAAACCATTCACTTATTGCGTCATACGGGCAATACTACCATGTGAAACTAGGTAAGAGTGTTATTTGAACCTGGATTACAAAGTTCGGAGGGTCAAATGTTTGGTTTCAGAATTTGGGGTGCTAAATAGACTTCGAAGCAAAGTTTAGGTTGTTATATGAACTTATTCCATTTTGGATTAGTAATTGACTTGTTCCTATTGTGGCATTGTGACTGCTTATGAATGGTTAAAGAAAGGAATAAATCTTACTGTTTGCTTAACCATTCAGAAATCCATTATGTGAATGACCTTGTAATTGGTGAATGTAAAACGAGTTCAGTTATCTATTCGCAAAACCAAAAAGGTAAATATTATTCTGTTGTAAACCTTCTTGCAATTGCTATAATAACTCGGCTGACCTGTTGCGGTCGTTTAAAGAAATTTGATCGGACATGCACATCACCTTTTATGAAGCTGAGTTGGCTGGAAAAACCAAAAGTAAGGCCTAATTCAGTTCATTGCAAGAAGTTTGATAAGAGATGCACACTACGCAGGATTAAACCCAGTTGAACTGGATGGTTTTGAGCTGAACCAGCTTGGTTGGTTATTAACTAAATGGCATTGTATCCGCAAAAATAGTTAGATTATTAACTACTGTGCTAGAGGAATCAAATCCACAACCTTTGCATGGGAGCAAAACTGCACTGTTCAATTAAAACATCTATGATATTTGATTTTTGAAATAAATGGAAAATTTTAAAGCAATTACTGTTCTATTATGCAGAAGCATAATCACTGCTACACAAATCATTGCATGTTAATGATACGAATATAATACTCCCTCTGTTTCGCTATATTTGTCTATGGTCTCGAGAGTATCCTTTTCAATATATGTGTCCATTAAAGGAATCTAGAGTGTAGTTATTGCAATTTTTTCATTCAATACTCCTACTTAAATGCTTTGTAAGGGATTAGGTGGTTGTGTTACGTCATTTAATGGGGGTATGTATGATTTTTTTCTTATTAACTATTATTAGATTTAGTGCTTCCTTATCTGTGCACATGGTGAGTTGTGGACAATTATAGTGAAACGAAGGGAGTACCTCTTTGATCTTCTGAGGAGTTGGGGGATTTCAGGGTCATTTGGTCAGTTATTCCCCTAATTAAGTCAGCTGCATACATGTTCATCTTAATTGCATTTAACTCGCTTGCTATTCTCAAAGCTTAACTGTTGGTCATGCGATGCGTTTAGGTGAAAATTTGTCGCTAAATGCAGCATTTGTATCTTTAGGTTGGATTAAAAGGGTTGTTTGCATTAATCTCACGTTGGTATGGTTTCAATGAAGATCATTTAATAGGGGGATAGTATTGTGAGTTTGTGACAAAATGACCCATTAATATCACCTTGGTAATATAAATCTTGTCTAAAACGACAAGCTTTCACAACGGGAGGGAGTATATTATTATGTGTACAATCTATGTTGTATGTCTATAGAAAATGTGTTCTGTCTGCAGAGAACATACACAATCTTTATTCCATACTAACTGACTAACATACTCCATCCGTTGAGAAATATAAGGCCCTATAGTCTGAATAGTCTTATTGAGAAATATAAGGCTTGCATGTAGATTCAATGAGGTCTTTCCTATTATACCCCTATTTATTCTCTCAACTATATGCATTTATTCATTACCATCCACACAAAGTATTCTTTCTTATATTTCCAAAACAATTACGGGGGTATCTAAGTCATTTTCTCTCATACATTTCTCAATTTTACCGTCACCTTAATCCTTGTGCAAGGTCAAAATACACATTATATTTCTCAACGGAGGGAGTATATATAATGTGTATTTTAAATTTTTAATACTTATAGATGTGTTGTTTGACTAGTGAGACTGCCTACTTGTCCAACATGCAAAAATATCAAGTTTGAGCTTGCTAAGTTGATTGGTGATCTGGTTCTCATAACAATGGCTTGTTATGGTTATTTTTAGTGTAGATCTCGATCTTTAGTTGTTTTGTTTCAGTATTGTTACCAATTTTCCCTTCATGAACAATTATGACCACCTTACATGCTGAATACCCATGTGATAATTTGATTCTATTAAAAAACAGTGTGATTTGCAACTTGGATTTGGTGGCCAGAAGCAGCACATATGTCCTGGTTATGAAGAGCTTAGATCATCTGCAGCTGGATCCCCTCAGCTTGGGAGCATGGCCAGAAATAATTCTTTGCCAACCGGTTCCTCACAGTTTGTGAGCATGGCCAGACCTAATTCTTTGCCTACTGGATCCTCTCAGTTCGGGAGCTTGGCTAGACCTAATTTTGTGCAAGCTGGATCCTCCCAGTTTGGGAGCATGGCCAGACCTAATTCTGTGCCTCCTGCTGAATCCTCTCAGTTCGGGAGCATGGCCAGGCAAAATTTTGTAAGCGCACCCGAGCCAACTCTAGTGTTGGGCTACGCGCCACAGATGCAAAGTGGCCCTCCTGCCCAGTTAGGATGGGATCTGTCCTTGTCAAGGATGGTCACTGGAGGCATGCTCACATGCGTGTGTGTGTGGTGCAACAGCCAGTTCCACCATTTTGGCACCGTCGACGCACAGCAGGCTGCTTCTTTTGGCTTCATTTGCCCAGCATGCAGGGACAAGATATCTGGTCAGCGTAATATGCCCAACAATGGTTCATGGCAACCTTGACGTGCCGTGGCTGTTTTTCGTCTAGCGGTGAACATGAATCTTGGGGTGTGGTTTTTGTTCCCGTATCTGTTGGGGGTTGAAAATTACCTGCACTGTCCTGCCCCCAAAGTTGAGTGGGCTATCTACGAATATTGTGTGTATTCGGTGGACTCCATGTTGTCTTTAAAGTGTAAAGATCCATTGTAAGAGACTAATGAAGGTGTGTTTGTAGAAAGTTGGATCTTGACATGAAGAAAATGCTGGCAGCAGGAATGTAAGGTTCAGGACTTAGGCTCCGTTTGGTTCGGGGTTAAGAGCTGGTTTAGGGATTTAACCTTCCAAACACCCTTGGATTAGAGAGGGCTAACTTAACTTGGTCAAAACCTTTTAACTATCCTAACCAGGATATGATTAAATTAACCCATCAAATTAGTAGAATAAGCTAACCCAGCATAACCCTGCAGCCTTGTAAATTCTGTTTTTTAACTGCTAACTCAGCTAAACATCTAATCAGCCAAACAATATTTTAGATCAATGAGGTTGGTTGCCAAATACTAAATTATGTTTTTCAACTGCTAACTCAGCTAACCCGTCTAATCAGCCAAACAGTATTTTAGACCAATAAGATTGATGACTAAACACAAAATTTGAGTTAAGCTAATGTAGAACACTTGCATGGATGTTCGACGACGGTACGCCGATACCCAATACTGGTGTACACCGCGCACCTAGTACATGTGCACATGATTCAGCGCGGGCCACGTACTTCACCTCATCTTTACCCGTTCCATGGCGGCGCGCGCGCGCGGCCGCGTCCCTCGAAGCGCGGAGGTCTTAACCGACCAACGCGAGTAGCCGAGCCGGAGGACTGGCGAGAGCGGGCGGCGCGGGTGCCTGGTGGCCGCACGGTGTCGTCGTGTCCCGCCTCCTGCCGGACCGCGAGGCTGGCCCGCGGCCCCGCGCGCGCGGCTCGCCGACGAGATCAGTCGGAGGAAGCTATAGCTTTAGAGAAAGGCTCGGCGTTGCGGCGCCACCAGCAAGACTAAAAAAACCTTCTCCTCGCTTCCGACTGACCTCGTTGGCCAACCACCATGAACATTAGCATGGAGAAGGTTTTTGTCACCGCCATGTGTAGCAAGCTCGTTCTACAGAGATGCACACCAAAAGTGGCCGCGTCTGAACATTTTACCGGCAACACGGGCGTACGGGACGGATCCCTGACTCTTCAGGCCCCTTTTTCAGATTTGTGCCACGTGAAAACACCAATCTTAGGCTAAACCACAAGCCCCTTTCCCCGCAACATCTCTTCTCCATTGTTGCTGTGGCTGAAATTGGCAAAATTTGATATATGTCATTCAGAAAGTTATCACGTTGAGATGTGCCACTCAATTTTCTGAAATTCGAAATAAGCCACTCCAATTTCTTCTTCTTTTAAAATATGCTATTATCACTCATTTTCTTTTTTATTATCTGATTTTTCATATATTCCAATGGTAAATTGCCGGTTGCCCCTTATCCATTCCTCTCATCCCTTCATTCTGAACAGTTTCATCCATCAGACTCAATCCCTACCAGGACCAAGTACAGCATAGGCGAGACGCCGCCCGCCCCCTGTGCCTCCCCCGAGCTCCCCTCCAATCCCTCCCTATCTCCCCGAGTTCCATGTGAGGCCATGCTCTCGCCGGTCTCGCCGATGGCGCCTCCTCCTCCCTGGCAGCTCCTCTCCAGTCCCTGCTTCCCTCGAGCTCCCCCTAGTCTCTCCCCATCTCCCCGAGTTCCATGTGAAGTTGTGCTCCCCGCTGGTCTCGCCGACGATATATATGGATAAGGAAACCTAAACATATAAGAAAACATCCGAAGCAATCCTATTATATCTCTAATACCCTTAACATAGGCAATATTTTAATTTTAAGATTTACTAGGAGATAAATACAATAAACTAATGATGCAAAACATATAACTAATAGCAGACTACTCATTGTACTTCAGAAAAGAAAACAAAAAGACATTACAGTATCAAAGACATTACAGAAAATAAAGGTGGACTTGGGCATCGCAAGTCATAAGTCACACGATTTTTCATGCGAAAATACACGAATACACACGCGTGCGTGTGATTAGCCAAAATCATTCTCATGCCATCCACGTTCATAATTCAAGAAATAGCATCGACTCCACCTTATAAATTGGTCTCACCCACCTTGCCTTAGCAATATAGTACTAAATCTTACATGCTTTGGAATTAAAAAAAATAGACATCATTTTATGGGTCTATTTCTAACAACCATAACCACAATTAAGAAATGAACAAGAGCACAAAGCATAAAAACAATTGAGTGTGCATAGAGATGCAGTATACAAACTCGTAAGAAGGATTTCAAAAGGGGGAGGAGAATTGTTTGATAATCAAGGACAGAAGTACGTAGGTCCAAGCTTGAGTTCCAGTTGCTACTAAACAGCTACACTTCGCATAATCCTAGCGTCTATCTTGCTAAGCTGTAAGTGAAAAG
Source organism: Melocanna baccifera (assembly GCA_036346265.1). Classification (NCBI taxonomy): domain Eukaryota; kingdom Viridiplantae; phylum Streptophyta; class Magnoliopsida; order Poales; family Poaceae; genus Melocanna; species Melocanna baccifera. The sequence continues at coordinate 3,056,919 of CM070698.1, read as the reverse complement.
TTAAGAGAATAGATATTGTTATTGCATGTATCTTATAAAACTTCTGCTTAAATACAATGCCAGAAGAACTGACCTCCATAGTAATTTGTTCCTTCAGCTTCGAAACAACCAGCTGTACCATAGAATCGTCTGGATGTAAAAAGCCATGCAGTCTCCACTCATCTTCTTCTGCCCCATCGAAGGTCATGCCAGAAAAAGGCTTCATCATACCCAAAGTGCAATGTGTGAACTTCCTTGAAAAATAGCAGTGATTGCATCTAACTTAGCAAAGTCATAAATCGGGAGTGTCCTATTAGAAATGCCACCAATTTGCCATGGCCAATTTCACCGTTCCTTTTTAGTAACAACCTATAATCCGTTCTATCAAACTTTTTAAAATTTGATCACTTATGTGTTTAAAATTATACATATTAGATATATAAAAACTATATCGTTACATTTATCATTAAAAATACTTTCATAATATTATAACTACTACTAGTATAGAATAATATAAAGTTACAAAGATTAACATCAAAATCATATTTTAAAGACCATAGAAAATAAACATCGTCGCTCAATAAGAATGGATAGAGTAATAAGAACGCAAGATATAGAGATACACAAGCATGTCGAACTTTTAATCAAGGTGAAAAACAATATTACTATATATCAAAACTATTAATCTGCGGTTACCCGCGTGGATGCCAACTCATGGGCCATACCGATTGCCAACACATGGAATGAGAGATGCTCCCAACGCTCGACACATCGACGCAGAGGGCATTCCTGCGCTCGCTGCCCCTTCAGGTCGTTTTCTTTTACGGACTCTTCGCCCATGTGGCACGTGGAGCATCCATATCTACCCCCGTCCTATCTCTCTCTCTGCCTCTTCCACATCTTGAGTAAGGCTGTAAAAAAAGTTTGAGACTCGCGAACTGCTCAAACTTGACTCGTTTTAGACTCGATTCGAGTTTAGCTCGAGCTCCAAACGAGCTGAATTCGAGCTTCATCTCAAACTCGCGAGCTTCAACGAACCGAGCTCGAATAGCTCGCGAGCCTGAGATATTTTACCCCCTCCCCAATTCCCCCACAGTCCTACACCCCCTCCCGCCTCTCTCTATCAAATTCCCCCCACCTCTTCTCTCTCTCTCTCTCTCAAATTCCCCACCCCCACCCGCAGACCCCAGTCCCCACCCACCTCGGCCCCCCGCGCGGGCACGCCCGCGGGCCGCAATCCCTCGCGGCCACCGCCGCCCCTCCTCTCTCCCGCCGCCGCCCACCCCGTCCCCCTCCTCATCTCCCACCCGCGCCGCCTCCTCGCCCCTTGTCGCCTCCTCGGTCCCGCCGCGCGCCTCCTCGGTCCCGCCACACCGCCTCTCTCCCGCCGCCTCCTCGCCCCTCCCCCTCGCCCCCGCCGCCCCGTCCCGTCCCCCCTCCTTTCCCCCACCCGCGCCGCCTCCTCGCCCCGCCGCCCCACCTGTCCCCCTCCTCCCCGTCCCCTCCTCCTCCCCCCCGCGCGCCCTCCTCGCCCCCCGCCTCTCCTTGGCCCCGCCGCCCCCTCTCGCCCCCCCCCTCCTCGGCCTCCTCCTCTCTCCCGCCCCCCCCCCCCTCCCCCTCGCCTCGTCCCTCCTCCTCTCCCACCCGCGCCGCCTCTCCGCCCACCGCCCCTCCTTGGCCCCGCCGCCGCCTCCTCCTCCCCCACCGCCACCTCGTCCTCCGCCGCGCCCTTCCTCTCCCCGCTGTTCCTTGTGTTGCTCTCGGCGAGCCTTCGAGGCGTGTCGGAAGAGGTGAGAAATGAGGAATCTTTTGTGGTTCTTGATCCATTCTCCTGGTGTTCTTGGTGTTTGATCGTGTTTGGTTTGCCAGGGGAAGAGATGACCGTGGGGGAGGAGAATCAGGGGAAGGAGGCCGCTGTGGACAAGTTCCCGGTGGGGATACGCGTGCTCGCCGTCGACGACGACCCCGTCTGCCTCAAGCTCTTGGAGTCGCTCCTGCGCCATTGCAAGTATCATGGTCAGCGTCCTGGAGTCCGAATGAATTGTTAGCTACTGCCTGTTCTGCTGTCCGAATGAGTTGTTTAGCTATTGTCTGTTGTTCATGCTTAACAAGCCTCGACGAGCTTTGTCGAGCCGAGCTCGAGCTTCGTTCGAGCCGAGCTCGAGCTGAGCTCAAAGCTTGATTGGCATCTTGGGCTCACTCGAGCTCGGCTCGAGCTTTTACCGAGCTCGAGCCTGACAGGCCCAGCTCGCTCGAGTTCGATCCGTTTACAGCCTTATTCTTGAGGCCTTCACATATCTGATCTTATAGTTATTTTTAAAAATTTTAGTCTATCCATTCTATAATGGCTAAAAAGTTCAGAGTAAGTCGTTGTGGAGTAGTTGGTCTCGACCTGCTGATCTCCAGGCATCATTATATAATGAGTAATGACTACTTTGCATTGATTCTTGGATGATAAAATTGGCTTCAGAAGGGAAAAAAAATGGGTGATCTGCCGAGCGGTGGTCACCACAAGCGCGGCAGGACGGTGGAGCCAGCCAAACTACGGTCACCTCGGTAGATGCTGCTGAGCACCACAAACGATGGTGGGGCCCGCCACCTGCTGGTCCGTCTCTGCCTTACCGAGCTTGTCTGTCCTTTCACGGTCGTGTCCGCTGCGGTAGCACGGCCATGACTGGTGAGCACAAAGAGGGTGATATATTTGAAAAAATGGACGCTGAGAGCCTGAGATGCTAAATTTGGGAGAAAAAAATTGACTGCGTGATCACATATGGGTAGGCCTCTCACCTCTCAGTCCCAGAAGAGCACATGGCATTTGGTGTTAAGCACGATGCAGCGGGAGGCAATGCTGTCCATGCGGCCACTGCGCCGCCGTCTACACTTCACCGTCCGTGACCTCGTCGAGCCACCGTTCCGCCGTCGTTACACGAGCACCGTGATGCTGTCTCCGCAAGCTCGAGGCCGTCGCGCCGCCGTCTGTAACATCGACGAGCCACTGCGCCGCCGCCAGTGACCTCGAGCTCGTCGTGCCGCCGTCCAGGACCTCGTCGACCAACCGCACCACCATCCGTGAGCTTGAGCTCGTCGCGAATTCGTACGTTGGGTTGTAGGCGACCTTGACCTCGCCGGCGTCGAGGCTGGCGATCTTGGCGAAGGATGGTGCTCCGGCACACGTCGCTGCTCGCGCAGTTGTCGACGATCTTGACGGTGACGGCGCTGCCGGTGCAGGGGTTGCCTACCCCGCCGTACGCCGCGCCGGTGCACTTCACCCGGTAGCACCGCCCGCACACGGCGCCGTTGTTCCAGAACGAGTCGCTCGCCGCCGCGATCATGTTCCCCATGTTTGCACACCCGTAGCACGCAGATGCTGCACGAGAGAGCAAAGATCAGATGAATATCTACAGGCACAATTCAATTTTTGTAGAGGAAACGCTTCTATGCAAAAAAAAAAAGAAAAAAAGAAAAGAAAAAACTGCAATTAAGTAGGAAGATGAGCGTCTCACTTTTGACGATCCATTGTTATACTAGTACATAAGCACTACTTGATTAAGGTCATTAAGTTTCTATTTAGTCTATGTTGTTATGAAGCATACATGATACATGATGTGTAGTAGTACTTGGGTAGCCAGTGAATTACGACTAGTCAGTGTAGAACGTGGCAACTCCAGATGCGGCTGTGGCGAGTGAGGTCGTCCCTAGCACCACAGCCATCACCATGAGCATGGAGCTCGCTTTGGTTACTGCCATGGCTACTAGCTGACCCTGTAGCAAGGCTCGAATTGAGGTGAAACAAGCACCAAAATGTCCTGGTTTGGTCGGCATTTTATACGCGAGAATCGCGTCGAAAAGTTTGGCTAGTTTGCCCAGCGAGCAAGGGCAACTAAGCTAAGCTAGTCTTGCAAGAAATGGTCAGAAGTCGTCGTCTTTTAGTTCCAAGCATATGCATCGACAAAGTACGATCCAGTACTATCACTGATGAAGCTTGCTCTCCCAAGTTACCTAATTAAAACGGCAAAGAACCAAGCAAACTGCACTGGATTTAATTGTCTTCGAGCAATAAGTTGCATACAGGTAACTATGTGTATCCTCCGTGTTTTGCTTCAGGTTACTATCATTTCGATGCTCAGTACGTGACTGTATGGTACTACCAGGCAGGGCGGGGAAGCACTGATTGTAAACAGAAAAATAACAGGAATCAGGGCATAATGAAGCAGAATTGACTGCAGTGCATAAGCAACAAAAGGGACACTTTTTTTTTTTTTACTTTACGACAATATCCGTTCCAACAGTTGTATTTTACTTTGTGACAACGATGGTTCTCAGCAGTTGCAGCCACCTAGTACCGCTTGCTGGTTGCTCGAAACATTCTATGCACAGTAACCGACAACCTGACCAAGGTTTTAAATGTCATAATATCTGTAGGGTATCAAAGTATATTTGTTTCTGCATCTGACACCAACCATTCAACAAGATGACTGCTTGGGTTCACCGTTCGCCAGATGTTCCACCAGCCGCTGCAGCTGAAACAATTGTTGGATCGGCCTTTTTCACAACCATACTGAGATTCTTGATCAATGTATCAGAATATCTCACCAGTGATCATCGTTCTCAAACATTTTACTTAGGTGATCTTGAAGACGCCAGGAGACTGAGAAAAGATGAATGGTATTGCAACTAGATTATTGACCTGAACTTTTGCATGTCAGTAAATAGGGAAAATAGGCATTCAAAACATATAACTTGGAGCCTTGTACATTGGTCTTTTTATAAGAAGTTTTTTTTATCATTGGAACTTCTTACCATCTTTTTTCGTACAGAATTTCGTCTTACCAAATTTATATACCACACTTCCCTTTTTCTCCTTTCTTCCCTTATGCCAGCTTTATTGACAAGTTTGCACAAATCTACTCTAGCATAAATGGGATACTTAATTTTTGCATTCATATCTAATTGTAAAATAAGCCCATAATCACAGCTTTATTGAAAGCTAAATAAGTATTCACAGAAAGTGCTGATAGTCTAAACCAAAGAGAATGGATAGCAGATAGAGAAATAGAGAAACATGATTACCATGGTGTATCATGCATAAAAGAATTAAGCAAGACACTTTATCCAGTAACGAGAGATTCTTGGAGCAATAGCTTGAGGTCCTCAAGCCTGTAAAGAATTGAGAGTTGTAGCTTGAGGTCCTCCTGCCCTTGGATCTTTTTTAAAAAAGTTTATCTGATGAAAAAAAACTAAACAGCCAAATCAATACCGACCTCACATTACTAAGGTCAGGATAGGTTGCAATGGCTTCCTTGAAATCCTATGGAAAAGTCAGGAGATCAGCATGTGGTACTGTCATACTGAACAAGAATTTGTAGCTAAGCTCAATCTTACTTGGTTAGCAGTAGAAGGTGTATATGTTATTATACATGACATCCCTGCTCCTGTTGCTGCCTATCAAAACAATATCATCTCTTGTATTCAAAAGGATAACTTCGGTTAGTTAAATAAAAAAATTGGAAGACCTACCTGTAGTCCAATGACACTGTCCTCCACTACAAGGCAGTTCTTGTTTTCCACACCTAATTTCTGTATAGAACAATAAAGTCCACCACATGACTAATTTTGGAAAAAATCATAAGTAAAAATAGACAAGATTTGCTAATATTCTGCTCACTACCTTTGCTACTGTAATATATATTGATGGATCAGGCTTTTTTAGTTTAACATCATCACCTGCAACATAAATCAATAAAGAATTTTGAATTCCATGGAATTTCATATATAGCTTTCAGAACATAACCAATTGCCAAATCCAAATCATTGCAGAATAGGACTGATCTGGCCTTAGGAAAATGTAGGCCAAAGCATATGTTAATGCTTTACAGGACTTTCTAAACTGAAGAATCCTAAAATAAGTATCACTGTGTTTTTTTTTATCATTTAATTTCAATACGTTGCATCGTTCTATTTTTTAATGTAACACTATATTTCTTTTATTTTTTTCTAAATCTTGTCACTAACCATTGTAATATTTTATTTGAACTAATGCAATATTATCTTAAAATAAGAAAAATTTAGGATGACTTCAAATTTAGTGATTCAAAAATTTTATCCAGACAATCCAACACACTGCTTGTTTTGCAGTTTTGGTGATTATTATCAGTTCACTTCAAATAATAAAGGTGAACAAGAGAAAAATGATGCAGAAACAACCAGAACTATACCAGCGAGGAAGCAATCAAGGCAATTGAATCGCTCCTGCAAAAACCATAAAAAGGTGAGAAATATAACCTCAACGAGAAAATAAAGCTTTGTGTTCGAAATATGAGCAACAGAACATAAGTCAAATGTAACTTACAAGTCCAATAAGGTTTTCAAGGCACAGTATCACTGAACTTTTAGTTGCCGCAGAGCAAACAGCAAGCTTGATACCCTACACCATTATATCAAAATCACCTCAAAGGATGAAAGCTAGCTCCCATACTCAGAAATCTAATGGGAACATTCAATAAGAATTCGTTGAAGTAAATAATGTAGCAAAGCATTCACTGCGTGAGAAAAACACTAGCATGAGAAAAGGATGATCTTGCAATAAGCTGTATTACCGCACCCCTTACTTCATCCATCAGCCGCAAAACACCAGGTCTAGGTTCCACCTAGCAATACCGAGCCAATCAGTATGAGATGATGAGTAGATCATTTATTAGTTATTATTACTTTAATTTATATTGAACTATGAGTATGGTAATATATTCAAGAAATTCAACGCACTTACAGTTCCGGATTTGACTATTTCTTTGTATCTTTCTGTCTTCCAGTCCTGTAAAAAGCATTTACTGCTGTAAAATTAATGGAGTTTTAAGCTAAGCAAGTGCTAACTGCCATGGAGTTTTAAGCTAAGTAAGTGTTAACTGCGACCGTTACGAGATTGTAGATTTTTCATAAGTGGTGTGCTGGACTACTGGGGGACAACAATGGAAGATGGATTGAGAAAATAGATGTGGAAAACACATCACCTTTCAAGTAAATCCTATATTAGACGTGGCTCAAAACATTTGCACTTCTATCAGGAAAAGGCTAATAAAGAACTACTGTGTTTGAATTACTACCAAGGACATAAAAAAAGCATACCTGAATCAGTTCCTTTCGTTGACCACCAAATGAGCACTAATTCGGTCAAATTTTGGCCGAATTTATCTCTATTTAAATTTTGTTCAAATTTCATTCAAATTTTGATTAAATTTCATCAAAAAACTAAAAATTTTCGTCCGAAATTTCGAACAAAATGAACGAAATTTCGGATTTCATTGCTTTCGTTGGTCACCGAAAAAATTTTGACACCGAAAGATTAAACCCTGACCTGAATAATGTCAACCAACTTCTCTCTATCGGAGTCGCTTGCAGGTGGTGTCTCAAAGATCTTTGAAGAAGGCCACCCATTTTCCCCAAAGTACCTATCAAATCCCAACCAATTCAGAACCAATATTCACACAGAGATCATGTGTGATCATGTGCTTAAACAGCATGTGTACGAGAGAATGCCATGAATCTGCTGACATGCAACATCAACTTATTCCCACGTCTACAAATTTGTCCACATCAACTTCTGCACAACTATTCTAATGAGCAACTGCGTTCTACACTACACGCATACCAAGCCCTCCATTGCAGGAATGTTTCCATAAACACTCGTGCAATGCAGCTAAACAAGAATGAATCTTGCGAAAGCGGCACATGAGAATTGTCATCCCACCAACACGTGGGCGCAGATTAAATTATAGTGCATTTGCTTCGCCAAAACATCAAACAAGCACAGGGCACAAGAATATCACAAGCTCGCCCAAGCTAGATTGCCAAATGCGAAATCAAACTTGCGCACGTACCATCGCATCTTGGGCTTTCCGCCGCCGATGCGGTTCTGGAGCTCGTCATAGAAGGCCTCGTCCCAGTACAGCGGCGCGGTGGCGTCGGGCGGGCAGCTCACTCCGAAGTGCGTGAAGGCGTCGTTGTAGGCCTGCCGGTGCAGGTGCTCCGACTCCAGTATGACGCCGTCGCAGTCGAAGATCAGGGCGTCGAGAGACGACGCGGACGGCGACGGGGAGGCCGAGGCGGAGACGACGATCGGGGACGCACGGCGGAGGCGGAGGATAGGGGGGAGGCGGAAGGGGGAGCGGTGGCCGGAGAAACGGCGGCGAGAGGCGGCGGCGACGGTGGTGGTGACGGAGGTGGGGAGGAGGAGGGATGTGGAAGCCATCGGAGGCATCGGGTGGATGGAGATGGAGTAGGCGCTATTGGTTCAAGAATGGCTGCTTATCTATTGCTCTTTTCGCCTTCATTTGTTTCTTATCGCATTTGAGGGGAGGGAAATGGAGCAGATGTGAAATGAAATGTCTACTTGTCAAATAATAAGCAATTTTGATTTGTTGTTCGATACTTTGCATTTTACTGCTCTAATGGTTGCAATGTCATGCTTCTATAATGTTGAGGTGAAATAATAACCAAGCCATACTATCCAAAATGTCGAGACAAAACTACAGAAACTGGTTTTATCTAATAAAACGTCTGACGAAAAGCAAGCTTTCATATTGTTTGCAACCGAAATTATAAAAAATAGTCGTATAAAAATAATATTAATAAAACTAGTGTTTTCACCGCTCAGTGGCTACACAACAACGACGCAGGAGCAACACATGACCACTGCCATTCGGCGGGCGGACGACAAACCGCTTATCGCTCCACCAGCGGACGGCAGGTGCCTGCCGCCCGGTAAACGGACGACAAATGAGCCTGCCACATCACCTACCTTTTTTAAAATTTTACTTAAATTTTTGTACGATTTTTTATATATAGTAAATAAGCTCAAAATATTAAGAAAATTTATATACAATCTCTCAACATAACATAATTGACTGTGTATTATTTTCGTAATTTTATCCACTGTAAATATTGCTCAAATATTCGTACAATTTTGATATTCGTAGAAACTATTACATATAACAAAAAACTCTAAAAATTACAAAATTTTATACAAAGCCTCCCGACACAACCATAGTAATTATGTAATTTTTTAGGAATTTTATATGCTCTGAATTTATCATATTAATTTATATTAATTTAATCATAAAATTAACGATATACGATGCGAATTAAATAGTTAAAACACCTGCGAGTTGAAATTCTCGACAGAAATCCTTGTCTAATGTCTATCAGAAAAGCATTATTAGTTAAAACACTACTCCATAGCCCCCTCTCAAACACAGGAGAGGTTAATGCCATGCCATCCACCAACAGCCACTGGGATTCTGGATAGAAATTGAAAATCGCTAATTCTAGGACTGGGAATGTAAAAGGAAAATATTATAAAATCCTCAGTTTACAGTTCTATTCATCTTCATCAGAATTAATAAAAACTTGTTGGGCGTCAGAAAAGTCAAAACGAAGACAAATAGACACCTAGGCAGAGTAAAACTAACACCAAACATGGGACACTACCGTAATCAGGGACAGATCAAGACTCCATTATGCTACTGATAAATGGCATCCCCGTTCATCTGGAGAGAAAACTAGCAGTATATCACCACGAATAATGCCTGCACATCTCGTCACTCAACAGCTTGGTCAAAGCAGAACTGCTGGCAAACCTTTGCCAAAGATGAAAATAAAAGAGGAATACGATAAGTATGGCGAAAACATGCAAGGGTGTCATTGTGCAAGAAGATTCTTACCAATCATGATATCTACACTGACTTTCATGATTTCATTATGAATCTTTTGAATAAAAATAAGGGAGGTGCTTCTATGCACCAAGATCATCATCACGGTCCGCAGTCAACAGCATCAGTATCGCAACATCTGCCTATAACCAGCATCAGTACCATCACCACTCGCCACAATCATCAGCTGCATCAGGTGCATCATCCCAAACATCAATACCAACAACAAAGATTAACAGCTACATCATCCACCATGGGCGGTCCTGTGCAATACCAATCTACCAGTAAACTGCAACCCATCTCACGAACAGATAACTAGAAAATGCACAAATGTTTTAACAAAAGTTAATATGACAGTATCGAGAGAAAGCACAAGAGGTCAAAATACAAACTTCTGACAGTACTGGAAAACACAATCTAGAAACCACAAAGAACAACTAGCAACCTTGAATAGCAGTTCAGTGCTACTCCATCATGCTCAGCCAACCTCTTGCAGTACCATAAAATACTGTTCTTAGGCATCATTGGATCAGTATGCATTACTCCTGACAACAGATTTTGGTTTGTCAGAAGTTTGATGGGTAAACATATGCAGAGGGTCAACACAATATAACCAGCAGTAGAACTTCAACCTTACCTTGCCATTTCTGCCTGGGCTACAAGAGCCTGCACGCTTTGGTGATGGTGAAACACTGCGTGAAGGAGGTGAACCCTTTCCATTGGCCTGCTTTTCAGGACTTCCATTGTCAGAGGGGCTCCTACATGGTGTTGGGCTCTTGTGAGGGCTAGCACTACGCCGAGCAGGTGAAGCACTACAAAACAGATCAAATAAGGAGATTGAAACATAAAAAATAATAATAAGGAACTATGAAAGGCGGTGAAGCACCTATGGTATGAACGGCTTCGACTCCTGCTTCTGCTCCTGTGCTTATCATCTTCCCTTGCCCTGTGACGATTCTTGTAGTCAGGGCTTGAACTTCGGCTTCGGCTTCGGCTTCGGCTTCTGCTTGTGCTATGATGACGATGGTCTCTCTCCCTATCACGCCCATGCCTTTCTCTGCTCCTACTGCGACTTCGCCTCCTATGATCTCTGTCTCTGCGGTCATCTCTGCGCCTAATTAAAACAATAAATGCACTATAATTGCTTAGACTAATAAAATTTTCAGAAACCATAACAAATGCAATCACCACTTAGCCTACACTACGGAAAGAAGCTTCTCTTTGATTATAAAGTAGAGGCACTTATGCAGACAAGTATTCTTTGAGAAAGATGGTGAATGCCCAGAATGGAAAAGCTGGAACATGTCCAGGAGAGGGTGGGCCAACAAGAAAAAACATGAAAAGGGGTACATTTGAACCATGCTTGTTAACTCCAAAAGTAATGTAAAAGGAACTAAGCTCTTCACCTTGGCCTCGGGCTACGGCTTCTTGACCTGTCTCTTGATTTCTCAACCACCTCTATGATCCTTCCTTTACGACTACAGAAATTAACAAAACATAAGCAAACTGAAGTTATGAAGACTCAATTTACACAAAAGGGCAGAGTTCCCTTGAATTTTTTGTTGTTGGAACCACATCGACTTAATATTTTAAACTAAAGTGCAAACAAATTCTCAACACAGAATCACATTCCTACAATTGTTTGTTGTTAGAATCATTAAATACTGCTCCTTGCCACATTCACAACTAAACCAATTTACGACAAACCAAACAAATGAGACAAGCAACATGATAACTATGTTCACAAAATAAACACCTACCGACACACATACCACAAGTAACAAGATATCAACACAACATGAGAGCGAAAGAACCCCACTCACATTGGCTCTGCATTGGGGCCATACTTGGCAAACTGCACCATGATGTTCCTCCCATCCACATTACGCCCTGCGCAAAACAATCAGAACAAATTATCAGAAGCAACCCAAAAGCCGCCCACAGGTTACGGCTGGGGGGGACAAACGGGCAGCGCACCATCAAGCCGGTCTACGGCCTTCTGCGCCTCATCAGCGTACTTGTACCGCACGAACGCGAAACCCCTCGAGTCCCCAGTCCTTGAGAACCACCATAAAAAATTGAGGAAACATCCATCCAACACTAGAGGTAAAGAACACAAAAAAGCTCACGGTCGCGGGGCTCCTCACCTCCGATCCCTCGGGATGAAGACGTCGACGACCTTGCCGTAGCGGTCGAAGAGCGGGAAGAGGTCGTCGGCCGTGGTGCCTGCACAAAAAAGGCAAAGGACGAGGTAGCGATTAGAGAGGACCGAGCCGCCTAGAGATCGGCTAGGGTTAGGGTTCCCTCACGGAAGCTGATGTTGAGGACGAGGAGCGAGAAGGTGTCGCGGATGTCCGGCGGGCCCGACCTCCCGAAGTGCGACATCGCTCCGCCGACGGCGACGACTAGGGTTTAGGGCTCCGGCGCGGCGGGGGACGGGGAGGAGTGCGGCCGGGGGAACTGAGAGCGAGAGCGGTGGAAGTGGGTGGGCTCAGTTAGGAAAAGCTTATCGACACGGACCCCCTTCTTTTAATGCGAAGCGGTGGGCCCAGAGAAGGATGCACATGGGCTAATAAAATTCAATACTTAGCCCAGATAATCATTAAATGGGCCCAGTTAGTTAACCCATCATTAAATGGGCCCAGATAAGCAACGGAACGCGCCCGCACGCGTTGCGAGTCCCAAGTTGGAGGTCGGCGCCGGTGGTTAGGATTTGGCTAGGGAGGAAGACGCGTCAACGAGAGGACACAACTACAGAATCCTCAGGACTATTTGATCATTTGCCCTATAAATTAAAATATAATTGATAATTTTCTCTCAATATGCTACTGATATGTAGAATCAGTATATGTTAATGAGATATTATAGAACAAATCATTAATTACACTTTTTAAATTTGGAGCAAATCATCAATTATCTCAATCCTTATTCGATTCTATGGACTTCATATAGGCCGAATGGGCTACTAGGCCTGCCATGAATTGGGACTTTTCGAGTCATTCGAGTCGTAAGCCACTCATTCATTCGCGCACGAGAAGAATACGACCCACTTGCTGTTGTCCGTTTACAGCCTCCCGATGTGGATCGCAGATGGTATAAGAAAGAGAATAGGGAGACATTAGTATTTGTGTGGATGGTTTTTAGGTGAAAATAAGTAACAGTGATTAAAAATAGTTTTTAAAAGGTGAAGACGAGCGGTGAAGAAATAAAGGAGAAATGTGTGTGTATAACAGAAGCGAGAGGAGTGGTGTATATGTCTTATCCTGAAGCAAGACGGTAGCAAAAAATAAGTGAAAAAATTGTTTTAAAAAATCGAGTATTTGTATTAATTTTAATTTTTCAAAGCTGAAATCAGTACGAACAGAGTCTTAATGTCCCCAAATCTCAGCACAAATCAAACCAAAATTTCTTCAGAAGTGAAGCTGAATCCAATGTGCCTTCGCTATGCGACATCGCCGATTCGAAGTAGGATAGCTGGCAGCACCAGTACACAGTTCGCCGATGCAGTGACTGCCAATGCAGAGCCTTGAGCTGATGCTGCCGCCGGATCTGGCCCGATCCTGCTTCCGTCGCAAAGAAATAGACCAGAGGAGAGGACGAGGAAAGCCCCTGGTCGCCGGTGCCATTGGGCCACTCATCACTGCTAGATGTTGATCGCTGTGGTGCTCACCTCGCCGTGGGAGAGGTAGGCGACGCAAGCTACAAAGGAGCGCTCGGGCGTTGATGAAGACAGTCGGCAAGGATAGCCGGAGGGAGGACGGTGGAGGAGGCGATGTCATTGGGCAGCACAGGGATGGTGGCGGCGACTACGGAGAGCACGTTGATGCAGGCAAAGGCGTGCTCGATTGGAAATTTGGAATGTGCGCGCTGGTGTCCTCTGTAGCAGAGATAACACCCTGATTAATGGTGTGATTAGTACAATTAATATGGAAATTAAAGGAATAGAGGGAAATTAGGTATTCGAACTAATGTGGGCCACATGATAAAAAATAGAGGCGTCAAAGGACACATTAAGAGTTTATTTATATTAACTTATATTTCTAATTTCTACTTAGAAAATTCAGAAGCTAACATGAATACACGTCTTCTCAAAGTGGTTTTTCTCACTTCTCTCACTCCTATCTCGCTCTGGAGATAAGGTAAGAGGCCAAAGACGCATTACAGGTCCCACCTCTCTTGCTCACATCTCACGGATATATGTCTCCCTCACTTTTTCTGCCGCTTGCACCCCCTCATAAAACCCACTTCTTTCGGCCACTATTATTTATTTTCAGCCAAAAGTTATCAGCTACGGCCAATATGAATAGTCCCTAATGGTGACGGGATTATTTGTGGGACTAGTAGGTAATTAATTGGTAATTGAAGAACCATGTGAGAAAGTTCACGAATAATTTGTGATAACAATTAGCATATTTATTGAGTTGGTGTTTAGTTTTGCAAAAGTTGGCAAAATTCAATTTTAATGTTAGTTTTAGGCGGTAGTATTGGCCTAGTAACGATGGTAGTATCGGGCGTGTCAAAATCTTTAGAAATTGTGCTTGCCAATAGAACCGATGTTCGAGCAACGGTACTACCGCTATGCGGTATGACCGGTCTCTAGTCAGTGATAGCAATTTTTCAGAGAGGAACATTTTAGAGGAATTGAGCTGTGACTAGGTTCAGTAGTACTAGAGTTAAAACCGTAGTTATACCACTTCCCCGTTACTGGGAAGGGTTTAAGTCAGTTTGGGTTGGTTAAAGCGGTCAATGGTTGGCAATATAATTAGTGGGCGTTCCGATTGTCTAGGGGAGAGCGGTCAGACCGGTGGCTGCTGCCAGAGAACAATGAGCCGTGTTATTGAGTGGTTTGAGTGTGTGAATGGCATGGAAGCCATTGGTTAGTTGTTTTGTGTTACATGTACATCGTATTGACTAAGGTGGGTCAAATGCATAGAATTTGTGCTTGATATGATTGTTTTGTATTTGGATATGCAGGTGGCTTGAAAAATGTTAGTGGTCGACAGCAAGTGACCGAAACTAAGCGGGAGAGCTGAGGTCCGTACGGTTGAGTAAGTCTGGATGAGGCTACATGGTTCAAGCGAAAATCATGAAGAGACAAGTTAGTATATGTCGTGGGTCAAGTGATTTAGGTCGGTGCAAGTAGAGACAATCCTAGGGAGACTAGATATGCGAAGACTTACGACAAATTTCTTGGGTGTTATGGGCTACATGTCAAGCATGTAGAGATGGTTTGATATGAAGATAAAGACGGGGTCATAGGAAGGTGTCTGAAAGATTTGTCAGGAGTATTTTGAGAGTTTATCAAAATACTAGGTTGAATTTTGGACAAAACCATGGTGCTAAAAGGCACAAAAGAGAAGCATTTAGATCAAGGTGAGCTAGGATGGCTAAGTAGATCAATTACTAATGGTTTAGCGGGATGAGTCTTGTAAACGCTTTGATTAACTTAGCCATCCCATATACTTGTGAATCACCTACTCTGTTGTAACTAGATCAACACTTTGGTTCCTTCTTGATGTTTCACTTGTTGTTTTTCTTAATTTTCATGTTTTTAAGTAAGAAATTTGAAATATTTATCTAGGTTGTTTCAGCCTGAATTTTTGCCTAGATTATCTTGCTAGAATATGTAGGAGTAAATCTGGAAGACTTCATGCCTTAGATCTCTATAAGTAAGAAGTAATTTAAGTTTTAGAATTTTTGGGTGTTCTTAAGGCCCAAGATCAATTTCCTTCAATTTGTTGGAATGAAGTCTCAGAACCTCGCATTTCTTGCCTTGATCTGGTTTCTAATATTCTAGATAAGGTGTATTTAAAGTTTCAAATTATTTGGAGTTTCTATGTAAAAATTATGTAATTTTTAGTTTTGCTCGGACTGAATTTTCTATGCTATCTAAAGATGAGGTAGTACCACACCTTATATGGTATTATTACTATACTGAGGGATAAAACTCTGTTTGGCTCACTTTTTCTTAGAGATTTTATTGTGAGTGCTTAGGCCTTTATTTTTATAGCCTTTCTTAGCTTTTGGAATCTAAGTAGGTGTAGTAATTTGATCTCTCTGGCTTTCATAATCACTGGACTGAAAAAAAAAGGTTAACAATACCAAGGAAAAAATTAGAAACAATTATTCACCTATTTCTGATTGTTTGTATTGGTCCTACAATAATTATGATATTAATTACTAGCAGGATATGAAAAAAATATGGACAATTGGTGGTGCTCATGTGAGCTTCAGATTTTAACTTCTAATTATTTTTTTGGCTTTTTTTCCTTATTGCTTTATATTTTTCGTGATGACGTAATAATTTTTTTTAAAAAAATTTAATTACATTGAAAAGGCTAATAACAACTACAATGCAAAAAAGCCTCAAATAATATCAAATAAGCCAAAAACTTAAGCTTTTAAGCTTAAATAAGCACCCATCACAAAGATCAATGGTTTCAATCGAATGTGGATGGCACGATACGTAAGGAATATCAGTCGTTAGACGAAGACGATCCAAGGGCTAGGCTAGGAAAGATTGGTGTACACAAAGTTGGGTGGGTCCAGAAAAGAACATAACTCCCTCCTTTTATAGAGTATAGAATAGACAATGGTTTTTAATTATGTTAATTGTGTTGGAGCAATCTTGGGGTAAGGATCCAACTCTGCATATGAGCCCTCCGATCAAATTGGATGAACGGCTAAGATGTTTTGGATCATTTAGGCTCTTAATTGCACAAATTCAAACTGATGCTTTTTTATAGAAGTATAGATGTACGGGTGTGTATCCACGTCACCCGGATGTTTTTATCCCAAAAACATCCAAAATTTAGGCCCTGCGATCAAAACACCCATCAGTCCGATCAAAACACAATAACTCACCTCCACTTGGGCTATAATAAGCTTTTGTACCACATTTTTTTTATTATATACGGTGAAAAAAATTATTGCACACGTTATCTAAGAATATTGTATCGAAGCATATAATACGAATACTCACATCTGCTTTTTTTTGGTTACATATAGGCCGGCAAATATTGCAGTCATAAACAGAAAATATTATAGATGGAAATACTCACATCATTTTTTTTGTTATAAATATGGATAAAAATATTATATGCATGAGTAAAAAATATTATAGTTGAGTATCTAAAATTAGCGTCTGGATTAGACGTCCAGACGCTAATATTTCCCGGGTAGGTTATCATTGGGCCTGACCAAATGAAGTGGACTTGACCCGAAACCCAGGGTTGAAGGAAAGCACATGCATTTTGTGTTGTAAGAAGGGCTACAAAAACAACACCATGGACCTTAAAAAACACTGGTTGTTTCACAAGACTAAATTGATGGATAGTTGCTGGAATGATAAATTCTGTTTGACGATTTTTATGCTTATGGTGCTTAAATTCTCTACAAATTATTTCCCGTAGCTGTTCCTGAAAATCGAAGGGATTAAATTTAGGCCTTTGGGAATCAGGGTGGCTGCCCAGGTTACACTAGACGAGAATACTAGGAACCTACCAATACAAACAGAATTTACAGTCTACTAGCCTCGAACACAAAAAAAAAGCAGTAAATTATTCGATTAATCCTGCAAGTACACAAAAATTTTAAATGAAAATACTTACAATCAGTAACTATAGGGAAACAAAAGACAAGAAATATAAGGAGCTAACTTGGATTAAACTGAAGCAATAATATATACTATACGCAATGGCATATTCATGTACGCAATGCTTAATATGCTTAAATAAAAGGAGCTATAGGGGAACAAGGACAAGATCAGGAGCTAGCATTGATTCAACTGAAAAATAATATATTACTTCATTACACAAACCAAAATATCTAAGTAGATAGAACCAAAATATCTAAGTAAACTAGTTAAATACCCGTGCGTTGCTACGAAACATCTAGTGTATATTCTCAATCAATTAACATCAAATTAAACAAACCAATGTAACAATGTTTTAGACAGAAGTATAACAAAAGTACCCTCTAATAACTATCACAAAAACAAATAATGAGACAGTAAAATTAAGGAGATTAAATAGTTAATAAGGTTATCATAGAACATCGAGGACTTTGTTTGTCCCGTAAGCTAATTGAATGGCTCTTTCCTTAACATTACGAAGACATATTCAGCATTTTCAAAAATTATGATTCATTGCTATTGCTTTAGATAAATTGGTGCTTTTGCACTAACTACACGAATGCAAGCTTATTTAAGCAACTATACACTTTAATGGATCATAGGTTATGAAATATTTACAAATAAATAATCGATTCGGATGCTTTACATATTGTCAACTAACCATTGCATATCATTCCCCCTCTGTAAAACTCTCGTTTCCGTTGCTTAATTCCAAATAGGTTCCCCGGTTCAAAAAACAAAACATTGCATATCACTAAAGTTACAGAATGTTCATCTCTACCAAAAAGAACGAAACAATTACCTTATGTGCGAGGCCATCAGTGGAGCAACTTCCTGTTGCCTTTAGACGCCATGGAATCATCCCACCGTGCCAATGCACTACTGTTTATCATTGTATCTATCCAAAACCTTCACAATACAACACAATAGCAACAAGCAAATCAGCACATATACCCCACGAACAACACCTTAGTTGTTCATTCCATCAAACAATTCAATACTCACAAGGGTCCACTCTTGAGTTTGTCAAGCAAACCGTCCTTGACGAGGCCATCAACACCAATGCCAGAGATCGATGAGTTCTCCTCATTGGCAATAAACACAGCAACGACGGAATGCTTCAGTGCCGACTTCACCTCACCGTCATTTTGTGTTTCTCCAGTTCGTGTCCCTTCCATCTTTCTCTCGCTTCTTACGGATCTCCTGGGCAATTCTAGCTTCCTCTGCCTACATACAAGGCTGATGGAATTAGTGAGAAAAATACATTTTTCTGAAAATTAAGTCCCACAAACAAGTCCCATGAGTTCTAAAAATTCCAATTTCGCCAAATAAAAACAAAATCCAAAAGACCACAACAAAATTTGATTGTATTCAAGAAATCACATCTAAGAGAATAAAAAAATAATTCTGTAAAGTCTTCCACAAACTCTCCACTGTTAAAACAAAATTAACCTGTGGGAAAATATACCCAAGCCAAAATAATGATCTATGTACGGCGCCAGCAGCTTTGGAGAAGAGGGCGCGGCGGCGGATTGGCGGAGCAGAGTGGGAGGGAGGAGGAGGCGGCGGCGGGGGGGGGAGGGGAGGAGGCGGCGGCGGCGCGGGGGGGGTGGGGGAGGAGGCGGCGGGAGAGCGAGGGGAGACGGGGAGGAGGAGGCCGCGAGCGGCGGATCCGGGTGGAGGCGGCGGCGGGTGGGAGGAGGAGGGCCGAGGCGGCGCGCGAGTGGGAGAGGAGGCGGAGGCGGCCGGCGGGGGGCGAGGAGGCGGCGGGGGGAGCGGAGGCCGCGAGCGCGTGTCGGGCGAGGCGGCCGGCGGGTGGGAGGCGTGAGAACATACGGGCATCATTAATACTAAGCACGGGCGGAGGCGGGGACGGCGGGGAGAGCAAGGATCTACTGAGGCGGGGAGAGCGAGGGGAGGCGGGGAGTGAGGGAGGCGGCGGCGGGGCGGCCGTGCGAGGCGAGGGAGAGGGAGGGCGGGGAGCGAGGGGCGTGGCGCCGGCGGGTGCGGCCGTCGGAGGCGGGAGAGGGAGGACGGGGAGCAAGGGGAGGCGGCGGGGCGTTTGGGCGTGTGGGAGAGCGAGGAGGCGGGTGGAGGCGGGGGGAGCGAGGTGGAGGCGCGTGGGGTGGGGGATGGTCCAGATTCTATCTCATAATTAGATCGAATGGCTAAGAAAAAATGAGAGAGGACTCATCAACCACCAACTCCTTCTTTTAATATCTAAGTAAATTTCTGTATTGACAATAGCATCAGCAATATCTTCTTTATCTATACTAGCTGCTACATAATATGTAGTCTGCCCGATTTTCAAAATAAATAATATACAGTCTATTAGTCTCGAACCATGCCATTAAGCTATTCTTTTCTTCGAGGGATCAATCACTTCTTTAACTTCTAAAGAGAGTTTATTAATTATGACTATTTGGCTTTACATAGCATACCATACAACACAACTTAGACTAAAGAGGAAAAACTAATTAAGGAATAATGGAGCATGCAAGGTCATTGCTCTGAAGCTGCTACCTTACAGAAAAGATTTGCACCCAGCTGTAAGCTGCTAGCTTACAAAACTCATAGCAAGGAAAATCTGGTAGGTTCATGGAGTATGCAGAAAGTCATCATTTCTTGAGGGAAAACAAAACTCCAGGTTTGTAACCAAATAAGGATTCAAATACAAAATGAACTCATTTTCATTCAAAATTAGACAGGCTGACAGGGGATACGAAACCCTGCAAAACCAGAATATCTTTCTAACTAGAAAATTCTTTAGCATATCACTTAACAAGAGAAACAAAACACAAAGACAACCACACAAAATTTCTTTATATGCCTAGTTTCTTTCCATTCTCTTTATACTGGAGAAAAGAACAACAATCTTGTCCCCAATAACTAATACTCCTCACAATTTCAGAGAAACTATAGACAGAACATTTCAGAGAAGTATACATAATTGTGCATTCTGCCAAATTGACTATATTCTCTGCATTAAACTATCCTCTAAAGAAAATTTGGAGAAGCATGCAAAAATATTCTTCTTATAAAGAATAGTAAGGATAGTTAATCCTACAAAACTTGACTATCCTTCTAAGAGCACCTTAGAAGCAAATAGTAAATCATGCTTCCACAAGAACAAAAAGTAGGGATTACTTTCATAAAGCATGTAGTAGGGATAGTTAATCCTACAAAACTTGATTATCCTTCTAAGAAAACAAAACCAGTAGGGATAGTTAACCAGACAAAACAACTTGGGGATATTCACTCCAACAAAATACTAAAAGGACAAAACAATAGGACCAAAAGAACATTTTGTTATCATATAACCAAGTTTTTCTTTCTGACCAAAGAAAATGTGTAGTGAACTAGGGATATTGACCATCAGGATCAGTGAAACCTATTATTCTAAGAGAAAAAGACCGACATGATCAGTGCATCTTGTGAATAGTGCATGGAGTTTGAACTCAACAAAACCATAATTCTAAGGGTACAAAACCAGTAGAGATTAATGAACAAAACAAAACTTTGCAACCCTGGAATACAAAACAGTATGAATGAATGATTTAGTTAAGTAGACAAGATTTTGACCAACTAAACAATTTGAATTAATTTTCAGAAACAGGGTGACACAAATTTCATTAATGCCTTACTGAAACTTAAGTTATCAGAGTATGCAGTGGGAGTCATAAAGTACAATGGGCATGTTCTTTTCAGTTTCTCAAAACGGCTTTTAGTTTTTGCTACAGTACCTAACTTTCAAACAAAGTATTTTTTTAAGATTGAATCTACAAGTTAATTATAGTACACGTTAAAAGCCCAACATTTGTACTATCCAAAATCGCAAGCGATTATCTCTTTCTCCGTAATCTCTATCGCAAGCAGCTAAAATTCAAAAATTTCAAAATCACAAGCGAGTATCTCTCTCCGTAATCTCTGTTGCAAGCAGCTAAAATTTAAAAATTTCAGCCAAAAGTCATAAGCCACAGCTAAAAAGAACAGGCCCAATGATTAGCAACCTTAGCCATTTCTGAAATAAAAGTGAAATCAGTGTGACCGTGGCGGCAGGCAGATAGAGCGTCAATTAGTTCACTTTGAACGCATTGTTACAGAAATGGCACCCGAAGGCGTTACCAAAACAATTCCGTTGCTGTACAGATTACATAAGCATAACAGTATAATTTGGCTTGTTTGAAGGACATAACAGAAGAGGCAAAAAAGTGATGCATGCAATTTTCATCCATTAATCCTGATTTAAATATCCTCGCAACAACAAAATATGCTACACTGCATGATGAACAGTCACTAACAAAAAGGCATGAAAAAAGCAGAACACATCGGGACTACTAGCTGAACTCATGGATGAACCCCTCTTAGTAAAGCTTAACTTCTAGCTAAGGCTACAGAAACAGTTCGCCATGCCTACGCCTCTGGTGATGCAGCCCAAATAGCTTGACCACAGAAGCTCTATCCCTCACCTCCAGCTTCGCTCTGTAGAGATTCTCTTCTTGCCCTGGTTCTTGGTTTGGATCTGAGAGAGAGAGAGAGAGGGAGGGAGAGAGAGAGATACCGTCCGATGTAGAGGAGGACGAGGCGGCCATCACGGGTTCGTCGGTGTGGTCTGCGCACGGGCAGCGACGGTCGGGGAAGAAGGCCGGTGACGGCGGCGGCGGTCCGGCGACGGTGGCGGCGGTGGTGCTTCCGTCGCTCATGCGCGCGTCCTCTAGATCGGTTCACGGGATATGTTGGGTGGAGTTGCGGCTCGTACAACCTCGTGTGTCGTGCGCCGCCTCCACCCCTCTTTATATTGCGCTATGACGACAGGCCCACCAGCCTTGATATACGGGCGCCCCGATCGAGCGCTGGTCAAGGCCCGATTAGCCGTTGGGCTGTCGGTGGAGATCAATCTAACATTCTCCCCTTGATCTCAACTATGCTTTAACTTTAATTACTTTTGACTTTACTTATTTCATCACAGATTAGTGCATAGAACATGTCTCATCGTCACGGTCAAACGCCGATAGATTTAATGACTACAATACACCTCTGCTGCTCAAACGATTACTTTAATCTTTTGGGCCATCTTTTAGTCCAGAATCATAGGCTTTCCCTTAAACCCATGCCGGCTACATGTTCTCTGAACACGTTGGGTGGTAAGCCTTTAGTAAGCGGATCCGCTAACATCTTTGCGTACTTATGTGCTCAAGACTTATAATTTGATCCCGAACTTTATCTTTCACAACATAGTACTTTATGTCAATGTGTTTGGCAGCACCACTTGACTTATTGTTGTGGGCATACATTCTGCGGGTTCATTGTCGCAGACAACTTAAGTGGTCTATTGATGTCGTCAACCACTTTTAAACCGGTATGAACTTCTTTGCCGTTCACCGCCCGTAGCCTCATAACATGCTACAAACTCGGCATACATTGTGGGCGATGTAGTGACGGTTTGCTTTGAGCTTTTCCACGATATAGCTCCTCCAATGAGAGTGAATACATATCCGGATGTTGACTTTCTATCATCTCCCGCATAATCGTAATCAGATACCCCACTATATGGAGTAAATCGATCTTACGTATGTCATCATGAGGCCTTTTGTTCCTTGCAAATAACGCAAGACTTTCTTTACCAATTTCAATGCTCTATTCCGAGATTGCTCGAATCGCCAAGTAACCCGGTAACAAACGCTAAGTCAGGGCGTGTACACACTTGAGCATACTGTAAGCTTCCGACAGCTGAAGCATATGGAACCGATTTTATTTGATCGATCTCGTACTGGTTCCTGGGGCATTGAAAATCCCCATATCTGTCGCCCTTGACTATAGGTGCAGGTGAAGGACTACTTTTATGCATACCAAATTTCTTTAAAACTTTCTCTATGTATGCCTTTTGTGATAGTCCCAATGTTCCTTTGTCTCTATCCCGGTGAATTTCGATCCCTAGAACGAACGAAGCTTCACCAAGATCTTTCATATCAAAGTTTAAGGACAAAAACTTCTTTGTCTCGATGTGCATGATATCACTACTAGCTAGTAGGATATCATCCACATCTGAGATTAGGAAGATAAACTTCCCATCTTTAAACTTTGCATAAACACAGTTGTCCTCTACATTCTCTTTAAACCCAAATTTTCTTATTGTACTGTCAAACTTCAAGTACCATTGTCTTGAAGCTTGCTTTAACCCATAGATTGATTTCTTTAGGCGGCATCCCATTCTTTCATTTCCTTCCACGACAAAACCTTTCGGTTGTGCCATGTAAACATTTTCCTCCAAATCCCCATTAAGAAATGCCGTCTTTACATCCATCGATGTAACTCTAAATCATAATGTGCTACTAATGCCATTATGATTCTCAAGGAGTCTTTACATGAGACGGAGAAAAGTCTCATTGTAATCAATCCCTTCTCTTTGCGTAAAGCCTTTTGCCACAAGTCGCGCTTTGTATCTTTCTATATTCCCTTGGGAGTCGAGTTTTGTCTTGTAGACCCATTTACTGACCCTCTTGTTTTGGCTCCTTTAGGAATAATTTCCAAGTCCTGGACTTTATTAGTCTTCATGGACCTCATTTCCTCTTCCATGGCCTCAAGCCATTTTGAGGAATTTTAAGCTTCTCATGGCTTCTTCAAATGAGGTTGGATCATCCTCCATTTGAAATTCCTCTGTATGATAAATCGATAATCATCGAAATAGTGATCTTCTTACTCTTTGAGACCTTCTCGGGCTTCCTCATTTGGTATATTTTCTATTTGAGGTCTGTTGTTGCTCCCCTCATCCGTGGCAATGGGTTCTATAGGATCTGAAGAACAGGTTCCACATTTTCATTCATTGTTGCCACGGGAGGAACAATAACAGTCTTGCACCACGATGTCTTGCACCGTCGGTGAAGCGGCAAAGAAAGTGGTGTGAAGAATGGCTCTTGAATCATCGGAGTGGCGCATACGCCCGCTTCTCTTCAAGGTCGATCTCTCGAGCTACCATGCTCCCCTCATCATTTCATCCTCTAAGAAGACAGCGTGTCTCGTTTCTACAAACTTTGTATATCGATCTGGACAGTAGAAACGGAAACCTTTTGACTTTTCGGTAGCCAATGAAATGGCGACTTCTTTTTGGGATCAAGCTTCCCAAGATTTGGGTTAAATACTTTAGCCTCAGCAGGACTCCCCCACACACGTAAGTGGTGTAGTGAGGGAACTCTTCCTGTCCACAACTCGTACGGTGTTTTGAGCACCGATTTACTAGGTACTCTGTTGAGAATATGAATGGCGGTTTTTAACGCCTCCATCCATAAACTCAATGGCAGTGTGGAGTAGCTCATCATACTTCGCACCATATCCATCAGGGTACGGTTGCGTCTTTCAGCTACTCCATTTTGCTGAGGTTCGCCCGGTGTAGAATACTGGGCCATTATACCATTTTCTGTAGAAACCTTGCAAAGGTCCAGAACTTGTCCATATGGGGTATGTCGACCGTAGTACTCCCCCCCACGATCAGATCGGACTATCTTAATCTTTAAATCATGTTGGTTTTCAACTTCAGCCTTAAATATCTTGAATTTATCCAAGACTTCATTTCTTTCTTTGATTGGATAAATATATCCGTAACGGGAGTAATCATCCGTGAATGTTATGAACGAGTCATATCCATCCACACTTTTCACAGGAAAGGGACCACAAATATCTGTGTGAATAATTTGTAGAACTCCTGTGCTTCTTTTGGCGTCTTTCTTAATTTTCTTTACATATTTTCCTTTAATGCATTCTCTGCATTGTTCTAAGTCTGAGAACTCTAATGGAGGAAGAATATCATTCTTAACTAGTCTTTCTATTCTCCCCTCGAAATATGGCCTAAGCAGCGATGCCATAATTTCGACGACGCATCTAGAGTTCTCTTTCGTTTTCTGTTTGCATTCGTAGACGAGGATCCATTTACTTTCTCGCACGCAACGTTCCCATTATCGCATACGACATTCACATCATCACATAATGATAATAAATAAAGCTCATTTTGCAAGATGGCAAGGCCAACACATGCTTTATTAAACATTATTTCACATTTGCCATTTCCAAAATGACAATCATAACCATCATTGTCCAAACATGAAACACTAATCAAATTCCTCTGTAAAGAGGGTACAAAAAGGACATCTCTAAGTAAAAGCTTTGAACCATTAGCTAACTCTAATGAAAGATCGCCAACGGCTTCAACTTCAGCTTGGACTCCATTTGCAACTTTAATGCATCTTTCGTTTCTTTGCGTAGTCCTCGTCGAAAGGAATCCTGAAGGAATTAGCAACATGAACAGTTGCTCCTGAGTCAATCCACCAAGTGGATTTCGAATATTGCACATACAGGCATTCATTTATAAAGGTAATAATGTTCTCACCATTCTTTGCCATTATCATCTTTAAATAATCAGGACAGTTCTTCTTGTAGTGTCTGTCTTCTTCTGATGAAGACAACGATCTTTGTCTCTGACAAACTTATTCTCGTTGAGACCGATGGACAGAGGTTTTCCCTTGTTCTTTGAGAAGGAGTGATTGTTGAAGTTCCTTTTCTTGTTATCCTTCACATAGTTGATAGAACCACCATGTGAGGATTTAATTCTTTCCTCCTCTTGCACATACATAGCTATGCACTTTTCCAAGTCCCATTTCTGCTGCATATTGTAGTTGACAACAAAGGTGTCAAACTCTTTTGGCAAGGAAGCAAAAATTAAATGAATAAGGAACTCATCCTTGAGAGCCAAATCCATTGGTTTAAGCTTGGATGCCATGTTACTCATCCTCGGTATGTGCTCTCTTATGCCACCGCCACCACCGAGTACCTTTCTGTCACAAGTCGTTTGATCACCGTGTAGCATAAGTCTTTGAAGAGCCGATGAACCGACTCTTTATTCTCTCAAGGTACTCGTGATGTTGTCACACTCTGCACTGAGCCCACAATTGCAGGCTCAATGTGTTCTTTATCACGACCATACACTTCTTGTTGGTGTGGTCCATTTCTTATGATCAAGATCATAAGACATCCGTAAGGAGCATGATCCTCTGTCTTTTACTCGCCAAGCAAGATCATCCTCATTTGGATCCTCACGGTGCCATAGGCTCAGTGGGACGTGCTGTAGTGAGGACCCAGTCCACCTCAGCCAAGATAAACGCTAAGTCTATCTTTTTCTTCCACTCTCCATAATTATCACCTTTAAGAGTAGGGATCTCTCTGATACAACTCATCAAGTTGTATCCGCCTGAAAAATATTTCAAATAAAGTGAGAACATAACAGGAAAATTATATGCCTTATTTCCAACGTTGGTCAAAAATACGACATACAATTAAAACAATTTTATTTATACATTAAATCTACATCACCGTTGGGCAGAAATAGAAATAATGCATAAAATCATCAATTAAAAATTATAATACTGTTATTATCAACGTTGGTCAGAAAATAACAATATCATAATTATCTGGAAATTATCTCTATTTTTTCAAAATTAAATTCTCCCGTTGGTTCGAATTTAATAATGAAAAATCAATCAATATTAACTTTTGCAGCGGAAACTGTAAACAATTAAAAATTATATCTATTTTTCCAAAATTAAATTCTCCCGTTGGTTCGAATTTAATAATGAAAATTATATCTTTTCTTTTAGATATATCATATATATCTAAAAGCACACATACCATAAAACAATAATTCAATACATATATATAATATCAATTGCAAAAAAGCAGATAACCCCAAGGGCCTTCATGCAAAAAATGCCATCTCCTTATCCCTTCAGGATGATTCTCCACCACACAAAAATATCTTGCTGGTTGCCTGGTCAAAAAAAGCAAGCTGTCTCCACCGCCCACTAATTTCGCAACAGTGCTCCTCAGATCCGCTTTTTGCGGAAGCGGCATCAGGCGGCGGCGGCTGCTCATAGCGCTTCGCCAGCTGCTCGCATGCGGCCGTGCGGATCGGCGACAGGCGGCTTCAGCGCCAGCAGCCAGCCGCGTGGCGGCGCGGCGCGCAGAGGTCGGGCGAGCGGTGCGTAGCGGCCGCGCGAGTGCCTCGCCGAGCGGCAAGCGGCGAGCGGCGCGCAGCGCAAAGCGCCAGCCAGCGCGCAGCGCATAGCGCGCGGCGGCGAGTCTAGCGCGCGCGCGCGCGCGCCGGGCGCGCAAAGCCGGCGAGCTAAGCTGCGCGGGCGCGGCAGCAGCCAGCGCCAGCGCAGCGCGAGAGCAGCGGCGCCAGTGGGACTCGCGCAGCGCAGCGCAGCGGCAAGAAGGGGCCGGAGGCGCAGCCGGGCTCGCACGTCTTGCGCAGCGCGGTGGCGCGGTCCGCGCACACAGTGGTGGGCGGTCGGCGGCGAGCGCGGCGCCGTGAGTCCCCTGCCCTTTTTTTTTGTTTCTTGCTTTTTCCGATCTGAGACGGATCAATCTTTTCCCGCTCTGATACCATTGTAGAGATGCTCTTCTTGCCCTGGTTCTTGGTTTGGATCTGAGAGAGAGAGAGAGGAGGAGAGAGAGAGATACCGTCCGATGTAGAGGAGGACGAGGCGGCCATCATGGGTTCGTCGGTGTGGTGCTGCGCACGGCAGCGGCGGTCGGGAAGAAGGCGGTGGCGGCGGTCGGCCGGCGGTGGACGGCGGTGGTGCTTCCGTCGCTGCCGTCTGCGAGACCACACCGAGCGAACCCGTGATGGCGCCTCGTCCTCCTCTACATCGGACGGTCTCTCTCTCTCCTCTCTCTCTCTCTCAGATCCAAACCAAGAACCAGGGCAAGAAGAGAAAGAGAGAGAGGGAGGGAGAGAGAGAGATACCGTCCGATGTAGAGGAGGACGAGGCGGCCATCACGGGTTCGTCGGTGTGGTCTGCGCACGGGCAGCGACGGTCGGGGAAGAAGGCCGGTGACGGCGGCGGCGGTCCGGCGACGGTGACGGCGGTGGTGCTTCCCGTCGCTCACTGCGCGTCCCTCTAGATCGGTTACGGGATATGTTGGGTGGAGTTGCGGCTCCGTACAACCTCGTGTGTCGTGCCGCCGGCCTCCACCCCTCTTTATATTGCGCAGCGCGACAGGGGCCCACCAGCCTTGATATGGGCTGGACGCCCCCGATCAGGGCGCGGGTCAAGACCCGATTAGCCGTTGAGCTAATCGGTGGAGATCAATCTAACACGCTCTTCATATCTCACAAAAAACTGAAGAGGGGGGAGAGAGAGAGATGAACGCCGACAACGATGGAACTTGCTCATCCCCTAGTCGCCGGTCATTATCCCAACTGCATCGCACGCTTCCCCCTCAACTCTCTCAAATCTAAGCGGAAAAAAAAAATCTGGCGTTACGTCGGCAGCATGATCTCTCATCCCCTTGTCGTCGCCGCGCAGCTTCGGTTAAACACCGGCGGGAGAAGATGGCGACGGTCTTCCCCGATTTCTCCACTCCGGTCTCCCTCCCTACTACTCTCTCTCTTTCTCAAATCCAAGAAGTATGCGCAAGAATACGCATAACAAAGGACGTACAACCCTGTCACCGGCCCAACTCTGGTTAAACTCCGGCCGGTGGAGATGCGCAGAATCTCTCTCACGCGCGCGCTCTGTGCGCACGTGCGTGTGTGAGACAACAGAAAGGATCGAGGAAGCAAAAAATCAGATGTCAAAACTCATAACAAAACCCATTAATTCGCACGAACCTGTGACGATCCCATCAACAAACCCACAATCGCTGGGCAGATCGAACGGTCCATAATTTGGATGATATTTGCACAAAAATAAACGTCCAGGTGATAACTATGAAAACCCTAGAAGTACATATCACATGTCAATTGACGGAGGTTTTCACCTAAGAATTAGTCACGTCTTTCTTATTTGGAAACTCTGCAACATCATTTTCACTTAAGGACAGACAAGTAGTGAAATTAACTTGGCTCAAGATATGGTGCGTGGTGTGAGTGTATGGTGATGTGTGTGAGGACGTTTTTGTTGTATTTATAAATTTAAAAAAACTTTGCTCAAGATATGATGGTGCAATGCAGGGGCTATGTACTCCGACTCAACTAGTACTCTTCTTTTTAATTTATAGCTTATAGTTTCATCCAAACAAATAAATCAGATATTTTCTCTGTCATCTTTTCTAAACGACTTATTAAGATAATTTTTTCAAAATGATTTATCGATATTCGGTTCATTCGTATAAACGCTTACGATAAAACTAAAAACCATCAGCTATAAGCTATGAATTATAGCTAAAAAGAATCCGTATCTCTTTCAACGCAACGTGAACTTTCTGAAATTTCCTTAGCAACCGCAACCAACTCCACCTTGCATTACACAGCTACTCGGCTAGCTTCACACTGAGCTTCTTCACTTCAGATGTTTATGAGGATATAATATATGCCATGTGTAACCATGTGACTAATCCAACAATGTTAGCCCCTACTCTCTCTTCTTTTTGTTGAGGGGACAACGATGTTAACATTGTGAGATTGTGAACTGTCCTCAGTTAAAGGTCGATCCTTTTAGCGTTAGCCAGTGAATCAACTCATACCTGCTCACCTAGAAAAATGGAGGACTGACACCTTATATGTATATTTACATAATCTTTTTCAAAAGTTTTCATGACACACAATCTTCTGAAACCTGATAGTCTCACTAGTAGGAGGTTTGGTCGCCAACAATAAAGGCCCAAGACCAAGAGATCTAAGGCAAGATCTGTACTTTCTCGTCAATATCATATTCATGCTCTCAAAATTCAGCGAAAAGGAAGTCTGCTGGTAAGTAGAGACACAATGGTGAAAAATTAATGGACGATCCATGGAAGGAAATTAACATGTGCATTCAGATATATCCAGCACAACAAGAATCGTTTTATAATCAGGAGCTACTCCACTCCTGCCTTAATTTGGACTAGTGATAAAACTACCACATTGGTGTTTCAACGTTGATGGGTGTTTAACTGAACGCCTATCATTTTTTTTTGCAAAAAAATACAATATATACTAGATATATTACATATATACTCTTAATTAAGCAAAAATGCTACATATTTATATCAAAAAATATATATATCAGCCTAATCTAATCCACACCTTCCTCTCTTAGCCTACTAGAACTCCTTTTATGCTCACCATACCCACCATAACCCAAATTCCCCAAGGCCCTAACCGGTTACCCAAGTCCTAATCCTAACTGGCATTGGAGGGTGAGGGAGCCGGCCAGATGGAAGGCACGAGGTAGTGTTGCAGTGGCGCAAGCGGTAGGGAGCGTGTGTACATGCAGAGGTGCTCGGCGATGGCGAGCCGGCCAGAAGACAAACTAATTCCCCAATTAGGGCCACAGGTGCACCCTAGGAGAAAAGTGAGAGCGTGAGGCGATACGGGTGAGTAGGAAAGTGACACGGCGAGTTGTGTAATGATGTGGTGAGTAGAGAGGTATAAATGCACGGCGTTGCTGCGAGGTCTCATTCTCAGGCGAGTTATATTCGGCTCCCCACTCTCCCTCCTAATTTCGAAATCATTAAATCCCAAATAGTTCATTGAATGATTGTGTTTTTATGAAATATAGATTGTAGAACCTTAAAAGTGAAGAAATTTTACAGATTTAAAATTTTTGTACATAGTGTTGGATATATTAACATAATAAAAGCAATTTACTTGAACTTTTAAGTTGGTTAGTATAAAATTTTGAATAAGTTAGCAAGGTGGTCTTAAGGAATAATGAAATGGCTGATCCTGAAATTGCATGAAAGGTCGTAAAGTTAAAATTATTTTTTTTATTTAATTATTTTATAATTTTTATAATATTATTGTAAGATGTTTTTAATTGGAACAATTTTTACTTTGTTTTTTTTTTCAACGAGAATCTTTCTTTTTTTCTTTTAAATAATATTTTATTAACTCTAAACATCCGTCTCGAAATCTTCGGTCTGCCACTAGCGATGCTGACCAGTTCTCCAAAACACTGCAGCCTTCATACAAAAACAACTTCATATACGGACATGCACGTATGTATGTACGTGTACGGAAGTTTTACAAAATTCAGGGATAGTTCAGCGTATACACGCATATAGGCATATAGCATGATATATTATGACGTCATAGGAAATCCGTGATGAAGGGGTCGTCGGGGAAGAACTCCGGCCAAGGGAGGGGGCTGCTCGCGCCACCGCCGAAGCTGGACGTCGCCGTAGCGCTGCACCCGTCCGCAGGGTTCGCGGCGTCGGAGAGATCGGTGAGGGCAGGCAGCGAGTCACCGTGGCACGCGAACTCGTCATCAGCACCGCAGCTGATGAGGAGCCCTTGGTTAGCTTCGTCGCTCACGCTCACGGGCGCGTCGGAAAACGTGCACGCCGTCTGTTGATCACCGGCCGTCGACACTAGGACACCAGGGGTTCCCTGCGGCGAGCATACGAGGCCGCCAAGAGCTGATTCGGCTTCAGGCGCGGAGACGGCGGCGCTGGAGGCGATGGTGGAGGCCGCCGACTGGAGGAGGCACTGCAGGTACTGGAGCTTGGCGACCTGGATGGCCACATCGGCGCCGGCGCCCTGAAGCTGCACCGCCGCCGACGGGTCGGCGGCGAGCTGGTCCCGGATGCTGGCGAGCGCGATGAGCTGCGGCAGCGCGGCGAAGAAGTCGGTCCTTGGGCGGTGCGTCATTGGGTCGAAGCCCATCTGTATGAGCCGCTTCTTGAGGTGCGTGTTCCAGAAGTTCTTGATCTCGTTGTCCGTCCGCCCCGGCAGATGCGTCGCGATCGTCGACCACCTGAAACTCAATCCGTGCTCATGCAAATTCAATTCATGAGAGATCGAGGCGATCGATTTCATCGATCAAATGGAGAGAGCGCCGCATCGATCGATCGATGGATTTGTAATTTTGTACGACGTACTTGTTGCCGAGGATGGAGTGGAGATGGAGGATGGTCTGCTCCTCCTCCCGGGAGAACTTGCCCCTCTTGATGTCCGCCCTCAGGTAGTTGGTCCACCTCAGCCGGCAGCTCTTGCCGCATCTGTTCAGCCCTGCAATCGCCATGCACCAGCAGGTGTTCAAAGATTTGCTAAAAGTGGGCAAAGATGTCGAAACACTTTTAAGTAACAAGGTATGCATGTCGTTGGAATCTTTGAGCTAGCAAATTTCATCGTACCCACGTAGGAGTGGGTCTGATAAAATGCGCGCTAATTCGTCTGAATGCAGCTGCAGAGTGGTGTCTTGACAGTAAGATCTCTGCAGATGGAGAATGGTAAACTGTACCAGCAAGCCTTGGGAGGTTCCTCCAGCTGCCATGGCCGTTCTTCTGGATGTACTGCAGCAGCTTCGCGTCCTCCTCTGGGGTCCATGGGCCCTTCTTGAGGCCGCTGTCATCGCAGCAAAGAGATCTTCCCATGCTAACTGACGATGAGCTGAGCTGAGCTGAATTATCACTGATATATAACTGGCTAGTGATGGGCTTCTTCAAGTAGATTGAAGTTGTGGCCACCGGAGTGCTTATATACTGGTTGGTGCTTGTGACCTTGGTCCCCTATTTGTGGATTTTGTCTCGTTATGTGCAGGATTGCTCTGCTTTCTCTATTGGCATTGTGCAGCGCTTTCTTTCTAGTGCAGACGAGAGGACTTTGTTAGTCCGCGCACGCAAAGGGAATGGAATTTTCAGCCAGAGCGTAGCATGGTTCTTGTCCACTGAAAGAAATTGGGGAACTGTATGATTTGTCGACTTTGTGCTAGCTGACTAGCTCCAAAATTCAGACAGTTGCTAGCTAGTAGCAGTACTTTTTGTCTTTTTTTTTTGTGGTTTTTTACTTTGTTTCTTCGGAATTTAGAGTCTAAAATAAATAAGACGATTTTTCCAAGTGGCTTCGTAAAGCTGCATCTCCAAACGGTTTCCTAAGCCTTAAACCACGTGTGTCATCTACATCGGCATCTTCGCCATCTGCCGCTGTCTCAAAAAGCACAGATAAAGATCATCAACTATAGCCAAAAGCCATCCACTATAGTATACTTTTGTGTGCGTAGTCCATACGCCACAAGCAGCTCTTTGAATCTGCATACCAGTGATAAGAGAACTTCTTTGGTGCATACATACATGTATGTACAAGCAAGATGCCTAGTCCCATGCTATATATATAAGCATAAATATAGCATAAATGCCTTTAAGACATGTATATTTTGTTGAATAATCCAACACGTTTATCGTGGTCGTAAAGTCAGTCGTAGTAACTGAGGTCGTAGTCGTAGCGGCTGTAGTCGAAGTTGTAGAATTAATGTAGCGATTGTAGTGCGTGTAATCGAAAGATCACTGTAGTAGTCGTAGCATGAGTGTGAGATCATGGAATTACTGTAGCAGTCATTCAATGTGTGCTTAGTCCACGCGAGAACGAGTCTTTTGGTGTCATGCGACATGGCCTGGATCCATGGGATTGTCCAGGTAGTGCCATATAATAAGGGTGGCTTAACCACTCAGTTTAGACTAGAATTTCTTTAAATAGCAGGCCAATACAACAGAAAAAGATGTCCAGTTTACTAGCAGCACAAAACACTTGTGTCCTTGTACTGTATTTTCAACTTCATTGTGTGTTTGGGTGTGAGCTCAGGTGTGTTGATCGGTCGAAGTTCCTGACATTTGATATCAGAGCCAGGGAACGTTGATCCACAATGCAGCTAGGTGAATCTGCAATGCCCCGGCGCTCCCAGTCTTCATCACCATGTCCCAGAGACCACGCCAACGACAGCGGTGGTGCTCTGGTGGTACAAAGAATGGTGAAGGAGGTCGGAGGATCGGCTGCGTATCCGACTCTCACGAAGACAAACAATGGTGATTGGGCCTTGATGATGAAGGTCATGCTCCAGGAGCACGGGCTCTACGACGTCGTCGACTCTGGCGGCGCTGAATTCTAGGAGGATAGGATGGCGCTAGAGGCCATCCTGCGCGCTGTTCCGCTGGAGATGATCTCCACGCTTGCCGTCAAGGCAACTGCCAAGGAGGCATGAGATACCCTGAAGACCAGCGTCGACATTGATCGAGTGTGCAAGGCCAATGCTCAAAAGCTCCGCAAGGACTTCGAGAGCATCACATTCCGTGATGAGGAGTCAGTTGATGACTTCGCATTGTGGCTCACTGGGCTAGTAAACCAGTTGAGCACTCTTAGCGATCCGAAGCCATCGCACAAGGTCATCGAGAAGTACCTGCGTGTCGTCCCCTCCAAGTTCTCCCAAATCGCTCTTTCAATTGAAACTCTACTTGATCTCCTGACACTCTCGGTGGAGGAGGTGATAGGGAGACTCAAAGCGGTGGAAAATCGTCTAGAACCAACGCCTATCGCCAGTTCTAGTGGGAATTTGCTTCTCATGGAGGAGTGGTCTGCGCGGATAAGGGAGCGGCGGCAGAGGGAGGGATCCTTTGGCGGCTCCAAGTCCGGCAGCCGGTGATGCAAGTCGTCGTGACGAAGAATTGATAGCGATGGCGCGGATGAAAGTAGGGAAAGGCTAGGATCTGGTGGCTGCCGTGACTTCTCGAAGGACAAATGCTGCAACTGCAACAAAATGGTTCATTGGGCCAAGGATTGCCGCAGTCGGTAGAAGCGGGTCGAGGCTCATCTGACGCAAGGGGATGACGACGAGGCCACACTCCTGATCGCCAGAGTCGTCACCAACCCCTGAGTCCTCGATGTGGCAAGCCACCGTCCCTACAATCATTCATGGTAGCTTCGATCATGGCTTCGACCGCTACACCGACTGCTCCTTCGACTGTTCCTTCGACCATGGCTTCGACTCCTCCTTCGACCATGGCTTCAACCACTCATCCCCATCACCACGATGCAGACTGCTTCGATTGGTCAAGGCAAAGGTCTTCACACAGCTAGATCAGGAGGAGATGCATGACGATGGGCTTTGGTACCTCGATACCGGTGCGACCAACAATATGATTGGCTCTCGCGAGGTATTATCTGAGCTGAGCTCCGAAGTGGTCAGCACCGTGAAGCTCGGCAATGACTCCGTCATCAACATTGAGGGACGCAGGACGATCCTCTTTGCGTGCAAATCCGGGGAACATCGCACTTTTACAGGGGTGTATTATATTCCCAGGCTCACCACCAACCTCATCAGCGTCGGGTAGCTCGATGAAACAAGCTATCGAGTGCTGATTGATGATGGGATCCTAAGGATACATGACAAGCAGCAACGTCTGCTGGCAAAAGTCAGGCATTCACCTAGCCGATTATACCCTCTCCGACAGGATAACATAGACATGCATGTTAGAATCCAGATGCAAATACAGCTTGCGTAGTTGCGTGTGTGCATGGTTGGCTAGGTGGGTGGATTCCTAGCTCTCTCATTGGTCCATGTCAACCCATTAATGTAGGCCATTAGATCTTGCTTATAACGTTTCTCGGCCATACGATCATTTTTAGTCTTCCTCACACCCATTGGCTCATCTCCTCTCCTTAGTGCCACTCCTCCTCCTCCCCCGCTCACATCTCGCTCCTCATCGCTCTCCCTCATCGGCTGCATCCCCATGCCGCTACTGCCCTCTATACGCTGCCTTCTCAATGCTGCATCCCCACATTGCCTCTAGGAAGGGGAGGGAGTGGCGGGAGGAGATGACCGGGCGCGGAGGCGACAGCATGATTAGGTGACATAGGGGAGGGGAGGCTTGAGCTGAGAGTAGCGGGGACGACGCGGTGACTACGGCTGGAGAAGGCGGGCATTGAGTGGTGCCACAACAAGGCAACAGAGTCACTGGTTAGGGGGCTGGGAAATCAAACATTAGAACAGCGACAACATCGCTAGCATGGTCTACTCTAGGACGAGGGGAAGCTAGTAGTGGACGGAGTACATAGGTATGGCCACGGCGCGCCATGCCGGTACGTCCCCCCGGTGACGAGGACGTCAAAGGGGCGGTCCTATGGCATTGCACGGTTGTACAGAAGGTGGGGAAAGAAGTGATGAATTGATGTGCTGACCATGGATGAAGGATTTGAGGACGGTCAAGTTCACCGAAGGGATGGAGGACTATTGGATTTGCCTCACGTGGTTGTGAGCTTCGAGTACCTCACGTGGTCGTGAGCTTTGACTTCTTCGACCACGGCTGCTACTCAACTTACGAATACTTTGACCACGGCTTCTCGACCACGGCTCTTCGATCATCAGTACTCGAAAGACTTCGACTGCTAACTCGGATCAACAGTACTCAGAGTGAACAGTACTCTGCTACAGTACTCGGAGACTTCGGACTACTCGAGTACTTCGACCATGTTGGCACGACCCTCTTGAGTACTCAGAAGTACTCTAAACTGTTAGTGCCTAATCCTTATGCATGTCATATAATCCGGTAGCTTAGCACTAGAACACCTAGGATTGAGGGGGGATCGGGAGACTTACGATCGCCGATGAAAACCATCGAGTCCGTGAACGTCGGGGAAGACTTGCGGTGTTCGGGGAGTCGTCGGAGCGGTGCAGAGGGTCATCGCCGGCGAGGTCCTGCAGTGGCAGCGACGGCCTTCCCGTTGCTAGCAACACGTAGTAGATCGGTTGGCTTAGAGTTTTGTGCAGGGTTTTGTTCTCACGGGAAAACCCCCTTTTTATATTGCGCTATGCAACGGGGGACCGTAACCAGAGTTGGTTAGGCACCCCCAATCAGGGCGCTGAAAAACAGGGACGTGGGTTTCCCCACGTCTCTCTCGTCTCGGCCGTTTGGCCTGAGATAAAAAAAATTAACATTCTCCCCCTTGATCGTAAGGCTAAACATCATAAGTCCTCTCTCAATAAAAGTTCACACCAAAGTAATGCGTCACAACAGTCAATTAAGTACCACCGGACATCAGTACTTATAGTGTTCCATTCTATATCGATCGGATAACATAATACTTCATGGGAGTTGGTTACTTTATATGATCCTCTTATTCCAGGATCACAGGCTCTCCAATAAACCCATGCCGGCAACATGATCACGAAAAATATTAGGTGGTAAGCCTTTTGTGAGCAGATCCATGAGCATAAATTTAGTTCCAATATGCTCAACCTTAATTGTTTGATCATGGACTCTATCTTTCACAACATGATACTTTATGTCAATGTGCTTGGCAGCCGCACTTGGCTTGTTGTTACTCGAATAGAAAACTGCCGGTTGATTATCGCAGTATAGAATGGGTGGTCTAGAAATACTGTCTACCACTCTTAATCCCGGGATAAAGTTTTTAAGCCACACAGCCTGCCCGGTAGCCTCATAACATGCCACAAATTCAGCCTGCATTGTCGACGATGCAGTAAGTGTTTGCTTTACACTTTTCCATGGTACTGTTGCTCCTACGAGGGTGAAAATATAATCTGATGTGGACTTCTTAGTGTCTTTACACCCCGCAAAATCAGCATCAGAATAACCGACAACCTCAAGGTTATCGCATTTTTTATATGTGAGTATGTGACTTTTAATGCCTTGTATATATCGTAGGACTTTCTTAACGGCTTTCCAGTGGTCCGGTCCTGGATTTGATTGATATCTGCCAAGCATCCCGGTAACAAAAGCTAAATCAGGGCGTGTACATACTTGAGCATACATAATACTTCCGACAGCAGAAGCGTAAGATACATTCTTCATCTGATCAGATTCATAGTCATTCTTTGGGCATTGAAATTTTTCAAACTTATAGCCCTTAACAATAGGAGCAGGCGATGCAGAGCATTTATGCATATTGTATCTCTTTAGTACTCTGTCAATGTATGCCTTTTGTGATAAACCTAATGTTCCTTTGGACCTATCTCGGTGAATTTCAATACCAAGAACATAAGATGCTTCACTGAGATCCTTCATGTCAAATTGGACGAGAGAAATCTTTTAGTTTCTCGCAAAATATCTGCACTGCTGCTGGCCAACAATATATCGTCCACATAAAGGATTAAGAAGGTGTAATTACTCCCCCTGAACTTAACATATGTACAATTATCAACATCGTTCTCCTTAAATCCAAATTTCCTTATGACTTCATCGAACTTAAGGTACCATTGCCTAGAAGCTTGTTTCAGGCCATATATGGATTTCTTTAATTTGCATCCCAAATGTTCCTCGCCTTCCACAACAAAACCTTCCGGCTGTGTCATGAAAACGTTTTCATACAAGTCTCCATTCAGGAATGCAGTCTTAACATCCATTTGGTACAACTCTAAATCAAAATGTGATGTGAGCACCATTATGATTCTAAAAGAATCTTTAGCTGAGATAGGAGAAAATGTTTCATTATAGTCAATGCCTTCTTTTTGTGTAAACCATTTCGCTACAAGTCTCGCCTTAAACCTTTCGATATTCCCTTTGGAGTCACGTTTGGTTTTGTAGACCCATTTGCAGCCTACTGTTTTGGCTCTATTAGTAATTTCTACTAAGTCTCATACACCATTATCGCCCATAGACTTAATTTCATCTTTCATGGCATCTAACCACTTTGGATGAATCCTTACTCTTCATAGCTTCCTTATAAGAGCTATGATCATCCACCTTCCCAAGATCATCTTCATTCAAGTAAACCTCATAATCACTTGGGATAGCAGATCTCCTCACCCGTTCTGATCTCCTGACAGGTTCATTAGCAAGCTCATTAGGCTGTTCATTAGCTGTCACAGAGGGCTGTGAAGGCTCATCATTAGGTATCGCACTTGTACTTTCAGAGCCCTCAACAGGAGGAGTAGCCACAGAATTAACTGGAGATGCAACAGGAGTTGCAACTACAGGTTCAACTGTGGGCACAACCACTTGGGGTATAGGAAAATCAGTCTGTCGGATTAGCGGTGAAGGAACATAAATCCGCTTCTCCTCAATATCAATTTTTCTAGGCTCCAAGTCCCCACTGATGCCATCATTTTCCAAGAACACAGCGTGTCTTGTCTCTACAAATTTTGTGATACGTTCTGGACAATAGAATCGGTACCCTTTAGACCTATCAGGGTAGCCAATAAAATGACAAGTTACAGTCTTGGGATCTAATTTCTCAATTTGTGGGTTAAATACTTTAGCTTCAGCTGCACAACCCCACACATGGAGGTAGTTCAAACTTGGTTTTCTCTCAGTCCATAATTCATAAGGTGTTTTAGACACTAATTTACTGGGAACCCGATTAAGTATATGTGCAGCGGTCTTTAATGCTTCCATCCACAACTTTACTGGCAAAGTGGAGTAGCTCAACATACTTCAAACCATGTCCATGAGTGTGCGGTTTCTTCTTTCTGCTACTCCATTTTGCTGGGGATCACCAGGCATTGAGTACTGGGCGACTATACCATTTTCTTGTAGGAACCTGGCAAAGGGACCAGGAACCTGCCCATTAGTTGCATGTCGCCCATAATATTCTCCCACGCGATCCGAACGCACTAATTTAATCTTCAGATTGTGCTGATTTTCAACTTCAGCCTTAAATATCTTAAATTTATCAAATGCTTCCGATCTCTCTTTAATAGGATAGATGTAGCAATAACGTGAGTAATCATCAGTGAATGTAATTAAAGAATTATAACCATCCACTAATGTCACAGGGAAAGGACCACATATATCAGTATGAATTAATTCCAAAATCCATGTGTTTCGAGTAGCACATTTCTT
The DNA here is from genome assembly GCA_036346265.1 of Melocanna baccifera. Lineage (NCBI taxonomy): Eukaryota > Viridiplantae > Streptophyta > Magnoliopsida > Poales > Poaceae > Melocanna > Melocanna baccifera. The sequence goes on along the minus strand of CM070698.1, from coordinate 3,017,058 downwards.
TATTTGCTTTACATACTTGCCTTTGATACAATCAAAGCAATGATCATTCGAATCATTAAAGTCTGAAGGGTGGAGAATTTCATCTTTAATGAGACGTTCAATTCTCCCCCCTTGAAATGTGGCCCAAACGACAGTGCCACAATTTCGACGAAGTATCATCAATTCGTTTGCGCTTTTTATTCACATCACATATATTCATGAATATAGGAGAATCTTGCAGGGATAACATATAAAGCTTGTCGTGTCGGATGGCACGACCAACATTATCATTATTGAAATAAACAAGACACTTTCTATGTCCAAAATTACATGAATATCCATCATTATCTAATAATGAAATAGAAATTAAGTTTCTTCTCATCGAGAGAACATAAAAAACATCATTAAGTTTCATTACAAAACCATTATTCAAAATTAAGGAAACTGATCCAATAGCTTTAATTTCAGCTTCCATTCCATTAGCCACTCTTAAGCTTCTTTCCCCTTTGAGATTTCTCAACATATGGAATCCCTGCAAGGAATTCGTAACGTGCACAGTGGCACCAGAATCAATCCACCAAGAATTTATAGGAAAATCAGCATAAAATGCTTCATCAACAAAAGTAATTTCATAAGTATCTTTCTTGGCAAGCCATTTTACCCACCCAGGACAGTTATCTTTGAAATGGTCCTTTAACTGACAAAAGTAACACTCATCACTTTTCTTCTGTCCATTTGAGCTCCTAGGGCCTGAAGCGTTATTAGGCGCTTTAGGATGTTGTGGGTGCTGTGGCTTCTTATAAGAGGAGTAGGGTTGCTTCTTCTTTCCCTTTCCTTTATAGCCTCCTCTATTTCTAGAGGGATCAGCTTTATTTGAGGAGTTGACGTGATTCACAACATCATCATCCCCCTCAGCCTTAAGCCTCTCTTCCTCCTGAGAAACATTAGTGATCAATTCGCTCATTGTCCACTTGACTTTAATGGTGTTATAGTTCACCTTGAAAGTTTCAAATTGCTTAGAAAGAGACATCATAATGTAATGGACAACAAAACCATCAGAAATTTTCATGCCATTGTCTTAAGTCTGGCAGCAATGTTAATTATGGTCATAATGTGCTCACGGACATTTCCAGTACCATTGTACTTAGTGTTCAAGAGCATGTGTATCAGTGTGGTAGCATAAACCTTAGAGGATCCCTTAAAATGATCCTCGATGGAGGACAAGTAGTCCTTCACTTTTTCCTTTTCAGGGTTTGCTCCCCTAATGGCTTCACTGATGAAGTTCTTTATTACAGCAAGTAAAACGCGGTTAGACCGCTCCCACTTCTCAGCATTAGTTTTGTACTCCTTCATTTTGTCATTAAATTTGTCCTCTCCTTCATTAGGAGCGACAGACTCATCGAACCTGAACGCATAGTACAGATCCAAGAGCTGGAAAGTTGTCATAAGTGTGAACTTCCATTTCTGGAAGTTGCTGCCATTAAGTGGCTCAATTGCATTAACTTGAGCGGAAACAGAAGCAGCTGAAAAAATTTAAAAATTTACATTAGGAAAACGCATAATATATTTGCATGAAAGTTAACCTTACGTTGGTAGGATTAACAACATGCGCATAATAATTTTTCGCATCATCGTTGGGCAGAAACGAAAAATTTAACATAATTTAGAGCATGCAATTACAATTAACGTTGGTCAAAGAGTAATAGCATAGCAAAATTAAAACATAACTAAATAAACATAATTAATGACATGCAATTACAGTTAACGTTGGTCCAAAAGTAATAGCATGTAAAAAATCAAATATAGCCCTCTAATTGAATTTCTCGTTGGTTCCATTCAATTAGGGGTAGAACATCACGCAGCGGAAAGGGTATAATATTTTCAGCAGCTTAGAGACATTATTCAGTAATATTTTTCATGAGAGACATCAAATAATCATTAATTAAACATCAGGAATATCATAAATACATGAAATATATATACTGAAAATAAAACGTGCATAAAACGCAAATTAAATGAAGCACCGTAAATAATTACTTAAAATGTGAGTAATAACATCATTTGGCTGCCCCAAAATAAAAAAAATCATGGCCGAAAGACTTATCTCGGAGCCCAAAAACAAAATCTGCACGGGCCCAACAGCCAGCCGGCCCAAAAGGAAATCCTTGCTCGTGGCCCACATCAGAAAAAAAAAATGCGTGTGCACCGTCCGATCGACTGAGTGGCCGAGATCGCGCGGTGCAAGAGATATAAAAAAAAAGGGGCCCTTAACCTAACCCTAACATTTTGTCTCCTCCTAGACAAAAAAAAAACGGGCGGCGGCGGGAGCAAGGCGCGCAGGGGGCGGTGGCCCGCTCGGGAGGGGCGGCGGCGCGTGCCGTGGCGCAAGGCGCGCTGGGGGCGCGGCGGAGCACACGGGCGAGGGCTACGGCCGGCCGCAGAGCGCTTGGCGCAAGGGGAGCTCGGCGGCGCGCGCGCGCGCAGGGGCCAGCGGGCAGCGCAGCAGCCGCCCAGCCAAGAAGGCCGGCGCGCAGGAGACGTGGGGCGCGGGCGGCAGCGCGCGCAGGCCACGCGTGCGGCGCGCACGGGCTTGCGTCGGTGCGCCCAGAGGCGGCGGCCAGGCTAATCTTGCCGGCGCGCCAGGTATGGCGTCCGCCCAAACCAAAACCTTTTTTTTTGTGTTGCCGTTCAAAGGTATGAGGCTTATCTGGGTGTCCAAAAATTGGGGATTTCATGAGGGATTTGCAAAAGGTTTCTCGATCCCCTCCTTCTAATTTCTAAACCGAGCCAATCAAAGGGCTATGGTTCTAGGAAAACTAGCAGAGGCTCTGATACCAAATGTTAGTGCCTAATCCTTTTTTTGATCTCAGGCCAAACGGCCGAGACGAGAGAGACGTGGGGAAACCCACGTCCCTGTTTTTCAGCGCCCTGATTGGGGGTGCCTAACCAACTCTGGTTACGGTCCCCCGTTGCGCAGCGCAATATAAAAAGGGGGTTTTCCCGTGAGAACAAAACTCTGCACAAAACTCTAAGCCAACCGATCTACTACGCGCTGCTAGCAACGGGAAGGCCGTCGCCGCTAGCAACGGGAAGGCCGTCGCCGCCACTGCAGGACCTCGCCGGCGACGACCCTCTGCACCGCTCCGACGACTCCCCGAACACCGCAAGTCTTCCCCGACGTTCACGGACTTGATGGTTTTCATCGGCGACCGTAAGTCTCTCGATCCCCCCTCAATCCTAGGTGTTCTAGTGCTAAGCTAGCGGATTATATGACATGCATAAGGATTAGGCACTAACATAAACTACTCCAGTACTCGATCTCTCACTCTGATCGAGTACTTTGAAAACCCCAACTCACTCGACAAGAATTTAGAGAAAGAACACACAAGCTCTTTGTGCTGTGCCAACCTTTTTCCGACCATTGCTTTTCAGGTTTTCTCTTCCTTACATAAGAAATGAAAAACTACCGTTACTTACTACATTATAAACACTAATGCTATTACTTAAAGCATTAAAACGGACCGACGTAAACACGCACATCTCGTTGATCATTTGCAAATAATTAAGACTCAAATCCTGCTAAGAAACTGATGATCCGTTTTTTAAAGACTGCAAAAGAAAAGCTGATACGATGAGATTACTCAACGAGGACGACGGCGAGCTCGTGCTAACATTGGTGCGGACTGGAGAGTACTCTAGATCATGGCGGAGTAAGTGGCTTGAAAATGCTGCAAAAATCATGCTCGGACACCCTATGGAGGCGGCGCGGATCGCCTATGGCGGCGGTGCTCACCGACGAAATCGACGGCGCTGGCCGGCCTCTGGCGCATTCGGCATTTGTGGTGCACATGGCCAGTGGCACCGTATCGGCAATGGAGGGTGCGCGGTCTTGCATGACACCGGCGTCGCACGCGTTCTAGCGTCGCGTGGCAGCGAGCAGCTCAGTCAGCTGCTTGCCGACAAGATTGCGTGCGTAGGTGAGCTACCGCGTCGCCATGGCCAAAACTGTGTGTGCTGTACAAACTTAAAATAACCACTATCGACTTAAATAATACTGATAAAAATTATTAGTCATAATAAAAACTATAAATTATAGTTTATAAAACAGCATTCTTGGTAAGTTACTGCGTGCCTGTATCTGCTCCGACACCGTCGTGCACACCGTCGAGTCAGCCTCGACCAACCAATACTCCATATGCATGGAGCGCTTCAAAGATTGTTAGAATGATGTTGGTTTATAAATATTTTATTATAGCTGGTTTAGTTTTTATTATGGTTGAGTTGATTTATTTAGTATAATTAAATTTGAAAAAAAATTAAAAATAAAAAACGTGTTAATCTATCATAGACAATACAAAGGAACATAAAAAAGCAAAAAAAATCTTAAAAATAAAAATTATTAAAAAAAAGGTAAAATTAATAAATAGTAAAAAAAGTAATAGCCAGAAAGGTAAAATCTAAATTGAGCGGTCTTACATCGGCGGCGGCATAATGTTGCCGATGAACCTTCCTTGCTCCCATTCTTTCCGCACCAGATGCATCTTCGTGTGGCTTTCAAGGGGCACACCGCACACCTGCCCGATGTGCCATGGAGAAAGCAAAAGGTAGCATGGGAATTTGTTCTTGTTTCTACAACTAGTACAACAAAGCTTCCTGTTACAATGTTTCCCTAGACTGCATAGAATCCAGCTTGGTTTATGAAATGCTGTGATTTTTCAAGTGTGTTAACCGAAAGTGTGTATTTTTTGAATATAATAAACTAGTTTCAAGCCCTTCTCAAAAGCATTTCATCTTGAGTGATGCTTGTCACTTTGGAGGTAACAATTCAATCGGACTGTTGTTATTTCTTTGGTCCTATTCTTTTCGACTCTGACTTATGACTATAACTTATAGCTTTTAGCTCTAATATAAATGCTCGTAGTAACAAATCAAAAATTGATAAACCGCTTCAGTTGTTTCAAAATAGCGATGGAGAAATCGTTCTATTTATTTGTTTGAAAAAAATTATAAATTAAAAAGAACAGACTTTGTTTCTCTCCTTTCTTTCATTGCACATTACTTCTTTCACCGGCTAACTTAATTCAAAAACATTTGTCTTCCTACATTTGTGAACCGAGAGAACAGCAGCTTGGCATCTACCTGCAGAGGATACCTGCAGTCAAGGCGAAGGAACTGATCGGCTTTTGTCAAGCGTCTTCATCTTCAGAAAACTAATGAGAGGGACTGATCAAAGGTCAGCAGCAGCAGCAGCTCCCATCAAATCTAAAAGATCGTTCTCCCTCGCTTTGCGACATGGTTAATTACGTGCGTCATTATGGATTGTTTCCATGCACGAGTATATATATGCTAATTTGGAGCCGTGGGGACAGATCGACCCATGCACGCAAACATAAGATAGTTTCTTCAGATCACCTGTCCCACCCTCCCCCCTAAAAGCCTGAATTTTTCCTTGCATTTCTGCCTTGAACTGTTCTTTGCGTCTTTGCATTCGTCTCTCTCTCTCTCCACACACAAGATGCTGATGTAATATAATCTCTTGCAATGGAGCTGGTGGTAACAATGAAAAGTGTTATTTGTAGAGGGGGAGAATCAACTTTACGACTTGTTCTATTCCCACGTATTTTCTTGTCTTCTAGGAGTCTAGGACTCGTCCTCTTCATCACGGTATCGGAGCTTTGCAATCCAATCAGAATAACCTTGTGTTCACTGCTATTACTGTGCCATCCGTTTCAAGACAAAAAAACTGCTATTAGGCTCGGCAGAAAACCCTTTCAAATTGGCTCCGATAATTTTTTTGGTTTGCCTCAAATAGTACTCCCTCCGTTCTAAATTAAGTAATGTTCTAGCTGTTGGAATTTATTCTAAATTAGGTGATGTTCTAGCATTCAATGTGAGGATGTCAATTAGATCTGAATTATCCGATATCTTCATCTGAACTATTTGGTTCATATTCGATATAATGAGGCTCAAAGAATATTAATCATATTTTTATTATCTATTTTATCCGATATCCGTATCTGGGCTATTCGATTCATGGGGGTGTTCAGAATGACGTTGGCTTATAACTTTTTTTACTGTAAATGACTTATTTTTTTACTGTAGCTGAGTTAACTTATTTGACATAATTAAATTTTTTAAAAAATAAAAATAGAAAAACATGGTAGTCTATTACGGACAATGTAAAAGAATATGAGGAAGAAAAGAAAAGAAAAAACCCAAAAAAATAAAAAAAACCAGAAAAAGATGAAATTAATAAATAGTGAAAAAAAGCAGAAGCCAAAAGCTAAATTAAGCGACGCCATATTCCATCCATTGACACGTGGCATTTGTCTATTCTTAAACTCCATGGTTGTGTGTAATGTTCTTCTTGATTCACGGGACTTAGGTGCTGCTCATTTCGACTTATTTTTCACTATTAGCACTGTAGCTACCTTATTTTATATAATAACTGCTGATGACTTTTTAGCATAATTAAATTTAAAAAGTTAAAATAGAAAAAACAGGTTAACCCATCATGATAATGCAAAGAAATACGAAAATAAAAAGAAAAGACAAAAAGATCAAAAAACCCCAAAAGCCAGAAAAGATGAAATTACGAAACTAAAAAGGTAAAAACTAAAAGCTAAAAGCTAGAACCCAAACGAGCTGAAACCCATTTCCCTCTAGGCTCCAAAAACAATGAATTAAAAAGGGATAGATCCGTCCTTTTTATATTAGTCCTTAATTCACGTGCACAATGCTAAAACATCATTTAGAACTAAGAGAGTACTCGTTCCAAACCATATCCTTCGACGTGTTGAGACAAACAAGTAATGGTCAATCAAGCCAAAGCCTGTTCCAGTTGAGCTCTTGCTTCCACGATACACGGACAGCTCTAGGGAGCAAACATGCATTTTTTTACTTCGAGCTTGTTTGTCAACTGTCGCATTTGTCAGCCCTATATGATATGCATGCATGCCCTGACTACACGGGAACGCACGTTAATTTTGTTTCCCTTCTCAAACTGCAAATGTCCAAATGCTCATCTAATCTATCAATGCACATGCATGCAGGCCACAGAGGGACCTGATGAACCCACGTTACGCACCTGTGAAACTCAGACCGTCGCATCTGCATGCATGCCAACACCATCCTGCATTGCATGTTCCTAGCCGTACACAGCAGTACGGAGGTCCCGTTCTATTGGGCTGAAATTTAGTGGTTATGATTGAAATTATACTGTAGTGAGTTAAAATTATACTGTAACTGATGATGGTTTATTTGGCGTAATTAATTTTTAAAATTTTAAAAATAGAAAAAACATGTTAGCTTATCATAGTAATGCAAACAAATACGAGAAAAAAGAACTGGTAAAAAAACTCAAAAAATAAAAAACTAGAAAAAAACAAAATTTATAAATAGTGAAAAATAAACCAGAAACTCAAGCTGAAATAAGCGAAGCTTATATACCCGACCGTATGACGGTATGAGTTAAGATCAATTACATGTATAAATACGTCAGTTGCTCGACAATTTTCAGAAATCCAGCACTCACAAAAAAAAATCAACTCTTGTGACTCTTATAGACAAATGTTGGTCGAAGATTATGCGGCACTTGTCAAGAACTTACACGGTAGAGCGCGTCATGCTGCTACCTAGTGTAGAGACCCGTATAAACGGCACCTTCGTGGACGTCATGACTCATAAGCTTAAAAATCACTGGCATGTTGCTGCAAATAAATCTGTCATGTACTAGTTAATTAATTAACCAACATGTTTCCAGGTACTTCTTATGTGAACTGTTGTCCATTAAACATTTAAAAGCTTAGGTCGGTTCCTATCATGTTATCATGTATACGTACGTGTTTCGGTTACATTGGGCTTGTGATTTTTTGACCTAATCGAGCAAGTCAACTAGTATATAGTAGACCCGAGTACAAATACATATCATTTTAAATATCTACACATATCTAAAATACAACTTTGATAACTAATTTTTATTATAATATATTTATAAAATCTAATAAAATTATAATATTTCGAAAGCTCCTTTTCAAGACAAATACATATATATATATATATGATTTTTATGTATCTAATTTAAATATTTTAAAAAATATTTGTAGTTAAAATTTTAAAAGTTTAACGTATCTATATTTAACATGATATGTATTTATGGCCGTAATCTCTGCTGGTCTAGTACACCATCAATGCATCGTCATCTCGGTAGACAAGTGGTTGCATCTAGTACAGTGCCCTAACTACAGCAGTGCATTGTTTGGAACTTGTGGAAGATTTGAAGATCTGGTGCTCATTATAAAAGGCTGCAGGTGTGTACTGCGTGATGATCTGCTGATTCTGCCCGGCTCAGTGGCCGAAGGCGACAAATGGATGCAAGGCTTCTGCATTTATGCATACCGTCATGCTTACCGTTACGAGTGAATGGATCTTCTGCGCTGGTTTATCTAGCTTGATCTGTAGGCCATGCTGAAATGGGGTTCAGCTTTTAGCTTCTGTCGTTAAGAGAAGCTAAGAGTTAAAAATCGCTAAAAAAAACTAAAAAAACATAGCCTTACTACAATCTAACAGTCGAAGTACATTTCGATTGGCAACAACTAGGAACAAAACGAATGCAGCAACTACAAAAGAAAAAAAGATAAAATAGAAGGATGAAATGGCTAATCTGCACGTCCTCTAGTAGGACCCAGTTTCGTTGTTCTGCTTTCTTGCTCTTTTGAAAAGTAGATTGGTTAGTTAGGAACTTAGACGAAGACTTCACTAGAATGGCCCATGGCATATTAGCTCAAGAACAGCTCTACAAGGAACTGACCTGTAGAATGTATTCTCCAAAAGGAGAACTAGCTGATCAAAAAAGAATTTTCTTTTTTTAAAAAATGGAAATTATGAGGAGGCCTTAATACTATCCATGCAAATATTCACTGGGATTTCGATTACCAATCAATTTGAAGTTACTAGTCTACTTCAGTCATATATGAGTTTGCCCATGCTTATATGGTGGTTGGTTGCAGGAGATATCAATGTGGGTTGTTCAAGCTTAATGCCGGAATTTTATGGGATAAGGTTAACTTCATCTTAGGTAGAAAGGTTGCTTGCCTTGCAGTTTAGTCTAAACTGCATCTTGATTAGTTAATGAAAAGGCTAATGCATGGAGCCAACTAAACCCACAACTACAAGAACTATAGCTAGGACATCAGGATGGCATGATCAACCACTAAACAAGTCAAGCAGGTTTTTTTCCTTCTCTGCTCCTCCTTTTTGCATGGCTGTGCCCGTGTGCTGTCCAAAACTTGCATCATTTGTTGTCGGCAACAAGCTAAGGACATTAGATGAACACACAAATCAGAGGAGTATGTATGGCCTAATGGCCTACTAACCAATGGTAGCTACTGGCTTGTGATATTTCTATCTGATTGTGGATTGCCCACCTGGTGAAGTTTCCTTGTTTGATGGGCTGCCCATCAAAAGAAATCTTTAGCAACAGTGAGCCAGTGACTACCTCCCCAAGAGTCTTATGTCACCAATTTAATTTTTATATACTGTGGTGATAAAGAACTGTAGCAATTAATTGAGTTCACCTCAACTGCTTGTTTCCTTGCAGATTTGGGTTTCTGACCATGCTGCAACTGCTAGAATGGATTGTGCATTTGTGTTAGCCTGCAGAACACAAGTCAACAAAGTTCAGTGAGAAACTAGCTGACGATCAAATTGATAACTAGATAACACATAACAAATGAAGGCCGGCAGTGACAAAGAATCTATGCTTTTTATTTCATCCCATTGCATTATATAGTTATTGTTAACCTCAACAGCTAGCCCTCCAAATCATGCAAGTTATGAGTGCAAGGAAAGATAACAGGTGATCAATGAGTGGAGTTTGGTTACATGCAAGACAGGAAAAAACCAATGCAAAAATAAAGAAGCTGATAGAACAAAGAGGAATGGTTGACTTGATCTGTGTTATGAACGGTTATCACGGATTGTGTCCAAAAATGAAAGATTTCCTTTGAGAAAACAAATATGAACGAGGTTGTCTGCAAAATATGCAGAGACTGTAACATTTCCTTTGTTGGGCATCTTCTTTCCTTGTCATCTAGTTATATGTTGATTAGGAGCTGAACATTCAGATGAACCCGGTGGTTGACTTCAGGTAAGGTGGTGCTGCCCACATAGTTGGTCTATTGTGACACTGACACAGAACAAGAACTAATATTCCCATTTGTTAAATTATGATACAAATTTGTATATATATCTAAGTGGACACATACGCCGATCTCATCTTAGTTTCATGATCTCTTAGGATTCTTGTTTCCTAACCTATATATATGTACTTTTGTAGTCACACAGTTGAAATATGCTGAAGTTACCCTTCTTATAATATCTTCTCATATAGTGAATTACGTATTCGTGAGTCTATGATTTTTTTCACAAGGATTTTTCATGTTAAATCTATATTTCCGTTCTTTTAATTGTCTACTTTTGCTATTCATTTTATAACAAATTGCATCAGGACCTTAGGTTCGAAACCCTAACTATTGCCTCCAGGACAAGGCGACTCTTGGGGCGGCCATCGCTTAGCGTCAAGCAACCACTGCACAGCTCAAGGTGACATCCAAGGCGGCACTTGCATGACAACATCATCAAAGGCGGCCATCGTGTGGCTTGCACTGTGTTTCAGGAAGAAATCATCCTCCAGCGACACAAAGAACTGCCAAAACCTTTTTGTTTTGGTCTTTCGGATTGCAGCGAGGTCGATCGAAAGCAATTCCATTAAACGTCATCATGAGAATGGAGGGATTCGCATCCGCGTTCTAGTCAGATTGAAAATCAATTCCCAGCCTCAACATCAAGTCCGCATGAAAAAAGTGTAGAAAGGCCGACAAACCTGCAAGCATTAATCCGAGGAGCAGCCTATGGCTCTGTTCGTATTAATTTTTAAAAACTATTTTTCTACAGTATTTAGCTTTTAAACGGAGTATCTTTTTAATATAGAATCTATTAGTTAATTGTAATACACATTGTAATGATTTTATTTATATCAGACAAAATCGCACGCGGATATCTCCCTATAAGCTATTACTATTTATAAACCAAAATCAAAAGCCAATACTATTTATAAGCCAATATAAACAACCCTGTGTTCACAACAAAACTCAAATTGGCTTCTTTGTTAAGTACACACGAGAAGAGTACCAGGACAGTTAAGTTTTGCTAGAAGCACATGGAGAAAGGCTACCAAGAAGCTTCCAACAATTATGTTTCACATACACAACAGTGTGCCAAGAGATTCACAAAATCATCAACTCAAAAATTTCGACTTGCCTCGACTCCATTCTATGTCTCAACTTCGATTTAGCGTTGACCCATGCCAAACTAAGCATTGACCCAAGCTCTACCATAGTGATTGTCCCAACGCCAGTTCTGTCAACACCATTGCCTGCGCCGCCCAACACCATGTCCTGGCGTCATACCATGCCATCTCCGTTGACGATCTTATGCCTCAGTCGATCATCATCTTTCATCAAGAAGTTGTGTCGTCCGTGTTGCATATTTTTTGTTGGAGATGGAGTTCATTGCAATTCAAGTTGTTGTGCCTATTATTGATGGCATTCACGTGAGATTAATTATTGGTGATTTTTTCGACGATCTATCTTCTTCTTCGGGCTATTACGACTAGATCCGTTGGATTGTTTTGGCAATTATTTTGCCGTGCATGTGGAGTCAAAGTTGGAGGCTTGCAGGTATCCAGATCTTGAGGTATTGAGAAAAAACAAAAAATTCAATGTCAGTTGAGGAGATAACCGATCCACTATTTGATAACACCCTGATGATAGCTAACATAATATTCTCTGGAATTTCTTTTCATTAGTGAAGGTTATGCTTCAAATATGCATTCGAGATGAAGAATTTAAAGTGCAAGGAGTTAATATCTGCATAGATACTACAACATATAGTATTACAGATGCAATACGTTCTAGTTGTCATAGCTCAATGTGATGGGTTTATTGTAGAGATTATTTCTGCTCCATTCACGAGACAAGAGTTACTTTCAACTGAATATTCTTCTACATAAGTAGTTTTCATTCATGTTATGGAATTCAGTTATTTTTACAGTTGATAGTTTGATATACGTGATGATCACATGTGCAAGTTGCTCTTTAACAGGCATTGTTTGTCGAGTTACATGTTCCAGATAGAGCTTGTAAAAAGTCTATGAGATAAGTTCTTCACTATAATTATTTAGCGCTATAGAAGAATCATATGGAGAAGACTGATTTAGTCTTACTCATTGATTAGTCATATGGACTTTCAACACACAATGATCATTGATAGTGGATTATGATTTGAGGGTATTTGATTTGTTTTAGCTATAAGAGTGAATTCATGCTGCGGGAGCGAATTCACCTTAAGTTGGAGATTATTGAGTATGTAGGATACGAATTCACATACGTATTCAAGTGGGCACACACATCAACTTCATATCGGTTTTATAATCTCCTAAGACTCTTATTCCTAAACTTATAACAGGGTTTTCTAAATCGGCCAAAAATCAATTGAAAAAGGGAAAATCGGACCTCCCAATAAAATTTTGAATCGGTCAAAATTTTTGTTTTTGCATTATTTTTTTTGTCAAATATAAAGAAAATTTGTAACCATTGGAAAAACATGCGTGTGCATAGCCTGGTAGTGAGGTCTCTAGTTGCTAGAGTAGCAGGTCTTGGATTCAAACCTTAGAAACTGCATTTTTCATCCTTTTCGTTTGAACTTTAAAAAAACCAATTTTGATTCGAAAATTTTGGCCAATGTTTTTTGAAAATTAGAAATATCAGACCTGGTAAAATTTCAAAGTCAATTTTGAAAACCTTGACATATATATATATATATATATATATATATATATATATATATATATATATATATATATATATATATATATCACTGTAGTCATATAGTTGAGATACGCCGAAGTTACTTGTGCTTATAATATCTCCTCATATAATGAATTATGGCTTCGCGTGTCCGTAATTTTTCCCGTAAGGATTTTTTATATTAAATACATATCTCTGTTTTTTTATGTCTATTTTTGCCGTATGTTTTATATCTCCGTTTGTGCCGATGATATATTTATCATAGGGTTGGTACGTGGTACCTACCAACCAATGTAAACTGTAATGCACATTCATTTTTTTTAATGAGCCACTGCCCACAGTGCAGCATGTTCAAGCCACGAAGGCATTGCTCTGATATTTACACACCTACAATGCTCAACCAATGCATCAAAACTGTAACTTAGTATTGATCATACGAATAGTGAATCCAACTAAATCGATTAACTGTACTATGTGGTCTCACACGCTTGTATACTGGTTCCAGGCTTGTTCTTGCCTTAACATAGCTGTTTGGTAATCCACTCTCTGGACAGCACAGGCAGCTTCAGTCCAGTGGAGCCCAACGACCTCACCTCACCATTTTTTTTAAAAAAAAATTGAACTGTATTTTTCATCTTTTTTGTTTGAACTTAAAAAAATTAAATTTTTACTTGAAAATATTGACCAAAATTTTCTGAAAAATTAGAAATATCATACCGCAATAAAATTTTATAGCCAATTTTGAAAACCCTGCAATATATATATATATATATATATATATATATATATATATATATATATATATATATTCATTCATGTAGTCACATAGTTAAGATACGCTGAAATTACTCGTGCTTGTAATATCTTCTCATATAGTAAATTACAGTTTCACGTGTCCATGATTTTTTCCGTACCTCACCAAAACACGGCAGGAAAATGAGAGAAAACAACAGCTACCGTTCGTGTCCCCATTAACTTTAGAATTTTTGGCACTTTTGACATATTTCTAATTTATATTTATAAAAATAGCCACATACACATGAAATTAGTAGAAATGGCACTTTTGCCATCCGACCACTGGGCGGCAAGGCCATGCAGCCGACACCTGGGCCATCAGAGTCCTGTAAGTGGTGAGGCGACAGGGAGAGCGCCGCACAGTGGCCGGGTGGCAAGCCCCTGCTGCCTGGTGGCTGGGCTCCTATGGCCTAGGTGTCGCCTGTATGGCCTTGCCGTCCGGTGACTGGACGGTAGAAGTGCTATTTCTGCCAATTCTGCGTGCATACAGTATTTTTGCAAACACGGATTGAAAACATGCCAAAAGTATCAAAAATTCATTGATTTCACACTCGCTTTTGACATAGACATATACCGTGCTTACACGATGACTTCAATAAATTTTATTTTATTTTTTGATAAAAAGCTTAGATTCTACTCTAAATGGTTTTTAAGCTTTCGGCTTTTGACTTACAGAAGCCATTTAAAACACGTCGTCTTCTTAATTTTAGTTTTTTTGTTTTTGTTTTTCTCCCTTATTGTTTTGCATTATCTCAAAAGATATAGTAATGTTTTTTATTTTTTCTCATTTGTTGATTTAGAAAAAGACTAATAGATACTACAGTGTATTTATAGCCAAAAGTCAGAAACAAACGTTAGAAGCTAGGCTTCGAAGTCACCTCAATTTATTTCGGATGACATGGCGGCGCTGTATATATGGTAGCGTTCGGAATGACGATGGCTTATGGCTTTTTTTACTGTAGCTGGTTGATTTTTACTGTAGTTGAGTTGGCTTATTTGACATAATTAAAATTTAAAAAATTTAAAAATAAAAAAAACATATTAACCAATCACGAACAATATAAAAAATACGAAAACACAAAACACAAAAAATAAAAAAAAACAGAAAATAACAAAAATATCAACAGAAAAAAAAGCCAAAGCCTATCGCTGAACGCTGCCCCATCCGTCGCTGAACGCTCTGCACTATGAAGCAATTAGTACAAGTTATTCACGAGATTGTTGACCAGCAAAGCATGCTAAATTGCTAATCGCTTAAAATCGTCACCAGCTTCTAGGAAATAAATTCAGGTGCTCGAGCTATTCAGTGAGCATTACTGCATAACTGAAAGAAGCAGTGTTAGCTCTACGCATGTCAGGCTGCTGGTATTAAACCCCTAGTAGCTGTGGTTGTACTTGCACCATCATATCACACTGCTATAATTAAATTTTTTTTTGGACTATATTAGCCGGTCTCTACAGCAACACCTAAAATTTAATATCTACCGTGCATGCATGCGCATCTTCAGATTAACGGTAGATGATCGCGTTGGTACGTACGTACCAGAGGCCAGAGCGGCAGCATACCACCCGCTGAGAAGCGCACCGCGTGCTGCCGCGAAGCATGGCGCGCATGTGGCCGCAGCACCGGCAGGCACGCGCTTCAGCGCACCAACGCACGGGAAGGACACATGACACATCCACGTCTCCTCCAAGTACACTGCACACACACACACACCCCGTTCCACACGACAAACAATACCGCCGTCCTGTTCCTTATAATTTTTTTAACTATTTATAAAAAAATACAAAATAATATAAACTTATTTACAGTTTTGTTAGATATAAATATAATTATTACAGTGTGTACTACAACTAATTTATAATTCTATCTTTAAAAAATACTATATTTAAAAGTTAGTTTCTATCTAAATCCATGCGAGCAAGGCAAAAACTAATGAGCGCAGAGCAAGGCAATTATGCGTTTGATTGGACCGGTGATGAATCCATGCGAGCAATGCAAGATTGTGTAGGGAAGGGCAGGCAGAGGCGTCAATCAAATCCAGTCGGGCGCAGGGGACACGTTCCACTCACCTACCCCAGGACGAGACGGCGCCTTCCATTGGCCTCCGCCTCTGCCCAAAATTTACTCCCCGGTTCTCCCCTCCTCGCCTCGTCGCCTCGCCATGTGCATCTCTGCACGGCTGCACCTGCAAGCAAAAGTAAAAGTCTGCAACCCTGCATGCGCCGAGCGCGCAGGCGCAACACGGCATAATTGGCCCCCTGTCGTCGTCGCGAACGTCGCAGCTAGCGGCACCCGCACGTGCTGACGGACGGAACAGATGGACGCGACGCCTATTGTGGCTGCTCTCGTGCAAGAACAGGCGAGGAGCATTTCTACTGTGCTCGCAGCAACCTTTGTGATCCGCGGAACAGCGTCGCTTCGATATGGATGGATTCTTTTCAGGTTTTCATTTCAGCGTCGCGTCGCCGGCCGGGCTGGCCATCACCTGCACTGCATGTCAACTTGTGGATGGAACATCCAGGACCGGGTGAGCAGGACGTGTCTTCAGATGGATGGATCGGCGCCGTCCATCAAAACCTGTCCCCCTTGTTCTTGCTCTCCTAGGAAAAGGATAGACATTGCCGAGTGACATATCTGCATTGTTTGAGTGACAGACCGACAGGCCGGGTTCAGCGCAAAGGAAGAGAGCCCACTGTTTTCAGTCAACCAGTCAGTCATTCATCGTGTCCATCATTTCAGATCTTCCATATCATTGGAATTTGGAGATCTTGCCATCAAAGCATACAGGAGTACTACATAAACATGAATAAACTACTAGTATTGGCACAATGCAGAGGAACAGAATAATTCGGCATATGAAAACAACTCAGTGAAGTACTGAAGTTCAATACACCATTGCATCTGCATTCCAGCAACTTGTACTAGCTAGGCTCAGCTAACCGAATGCATGCTCTTCAAGCCTTGAGGAGCATGCAACGGAATGCCATTAAACAAGTGGGTCAGTTGACCAGAGAGGCCATTTGGGTTACCCATGGCTGCCTCATTCTAATAGACAAGCCATGGATAGCATGGGATGCATGGCATGCCTTGTGTCCCAACAGGCACAGATGGGCAGGCCAGGCCCCCACCACGAGCCAAGGGCCCAAGGCCACATGGGCAGCACAAGGAGAACCCTGTGAAATTTGGACACATCTAGCATATATAATCTTCAAAATTTCAAAAATAGCTTCTAGAACACGAAAATTCTAAATCTAGTCCCCTCCCCAACCACGCAACTTTGAGGCGGCGACACATGGCTAGTGGTGTGGTCGGGGACCGCACCACCACTTGAGTGGTTCGGTCCCCGACCGTACCACTAGCCACGTGTTGTCGCCACAGTGAGTGGTGCGGTCCTCGACCGCACCACTAGCCACGTGTCACCGTCACAGTGAGTGGTGCGGTCCTCGACCGCACCACTAGCCACGTGTCACCGTCACAGTGAGTGGTGCAGTCCCTGACCGCATCACTAGTTGAGGAGGGGGCTAGATTTAGAATTTTCGTATTCTAAAAATTATTTTTGGAATTTCAAAGATCACATATGCTAGATGTATCTAAGATTCGAACCCTGTAACAATGCATTGGAAACGGGTCTCCCTCTTGGCGACAAGTCAGAGGACAAAATGGTTGGGAAAGTTACGGGAGACAGTTGGAATGATAGGCCGTCTTTCCCATTTAAAGACACTGCTGTAACAAGGTGCCTTTTTAGTAACTTAAATAACAGTTATTTTTAAACATAAACTATTAAGGCTCCGTTCTAACGAGGTTCTGCTTCTGATTTCTAACTTCTTAACTTCTTTTTTTTTTGTGTTTTTAGGCTTTTTTGCCTTATTCTTTTGTATTATCCGTGATAATATAATTTTTTAAATTTAATTATATTGAAAAGGCTAACAACAGTTACAATACATTTTCAGCCGCTATAGAACAAAAAAAACAAGAAGTCTAGACTTATAAGCCCAAATGAGTATTACCTAAATCACTAGCTAAACCTACAATAACTAACCACTAAGACATTAGTTAAACCTACAATAAGGCCTCTTTAATTCACAAGATTCTAAAAACACACAAATAAAATGATTGAAAATACAGGAATATTGAAATATTAGGTGTTTGATTCGTAGGAAGAGGAAGAACACATGAATTTTGTATTGAGTAGCAGTCTTTGTAGGAAACTCCTAGATTACAGCAATTTAACCAATATTACACATCAAATAGTAGCTGATGGGCAGACAAATTGTCAGCGAATACAAGACATTCAATTAATCCCCTCCCCATTGTTCTTATCTGGTCCCTCCTCATTCCCACAAATCTCCAAAATCCCTAATCGATTTGCAGCATGAGCGGCGGCGGCAACACAGGCAGGTAGCAACAGCTAGCCACAAATCTGTACAAGCCGCAGAAGCGACGAGGAAGAGCAATGGCAAGCAGCGCGGCGAAACCTCAAGCAACGATGCCATGGTAGCTTGAGCAGTGGTGATGGAAGCTCGAGCGGCAACGGCTGTAGCTCGAGATTCGACTCCAACGATGGTAGCTACGGTGAGACCTTCCCTCCATCCCTCTCTCTCATGCACGCACAAGCTAGCACAGGAAATTTTCCATTCAGTCAGACTGGATGTCCCGTGGAATTCCTCCAAAATGATGGAGTGAATAGTATTCCTTTGGAATTTGAATCTTTCCTGTGAATCAAACAGCATCAACAGTGACAAATACTTAGGAACAGGGAATCCTGTGTTTTTCTTGAAAAAATCCTCCAAATCAAAGAGCCACTAATAAAGCATTATCACACACTACAAAGCCAACAAGAAAATGTCGAAAACAATATATGTGCGTTTGTGAATGAGTAATTAATGTATATACAACCCACTACAATTAATACATGTTTAAATGTAATACAAATCATTTAATAAATTACAGACCATAATATACAGATATTCAAATAAAAATACATTGGCGTATTATTTATGGTACTCCATTACAAGTTAATCTGAATAGTGAAAAATCTAGACCCGTCATTATAAGTTAATGTTATATTTTGGTAATTAATGACAATTATATTGTGGGACTAATATTTTTTATGAATTAGATGAATAGGTAATATTCCATGATGATAAAGACTTTTGATAATATCATGAGGATAATAGTCACAATATATTTAGTAACTCAAATGGCCCTAGTAAAAAACTTTATGTAAACTAACCCAACTAACCCGTAATAACACGGTTTCTTTTTACTGTGGTATTTGAAGACTTGCTAGCCTTCTCTAGTCCACGTTGAGGTAAACCCAAATAAATTGGACTAGCTCCATGAATTAAGCCAAACACCTCAATTTCACTGATGGTAACTCTTTCCTGCTTCGGGTAGGTGAGCTCCAACCTTCACAACACGTCGGTCCTTCTCACAAGCTTATTTAAGAAAATCAACGGGGATGACACCTCTAAAATCATTTAGGAGTTGATGACCTCTAAGAGTAACAAGTTAATCTCCTTACTTAACTCTCACTACATACAATGAATGCATAAGCTCAACGAAATAGCAACAAACAATCTTATACTATACCAAGGGATAATACATGATCTTTAACTTTTGCAAAACACATTTACAAACTTAGATCATGCCACAAGGAGCAGATACATAAACTTCAACTATTTGCAAAACATATTTGTAAAGTATAGTCACATGTTACAAGGATTAGATGCATGAGCCTCAGCTATTTACAAAATACATTCGCAAATAATGACAGCATACCATAGAGAGTTAGAGCAAGTGAGATTGAGCTACCAACACATGATGAGACTCAAGCTACTAGATAAGACCCTTTTAATAGTACGATAAACCTATATTAGTAATCTGATCTTCCAACCAAACACCAAGACCGGTAAAAGACTAAGAACATATCTTTAGCCCTAGCTAATTATACTTTTGTCTTGAACATCCTCTTAAAGTTTGATGATGCAAATCTTCACTTCAAGCTTAGATAATTATCTTCTTTTGATTTGATGATCAACTCATGATCATATCTTTTTTGAGATCTTAATGTACATCAATACATAATGCATCTTCTTTTTAACATGTAACAACATATGATACATTCTCTTCTTGATGGCCTTCAACTCATGAAGCCATCTAAAATCTTTATCGTCCTGGAACATAATCTATTCATCCAACTCATGGAAAAAGTTAGTCCTACAATGTGATTGTCATTAATTATCAAAATATACCATTAACTCATAATGGTGGGTCTAGATTATTCGATCTTCACTTTTTGGTAATTGATGACGACCACCATAATTGCAAATAATTAAATATAAGCTATGAAACTCAAAGTGTGGTATTACCGCCATTTAAGGTCCGGTAGTTTTGATTTCATGTGCGGTACTCCGTTTGTCTTGAGGACCAAAACTTGGTCTTTTCTATAAAAAAATGCACTACCCATAAATTCGAAACTTTCGGGGTCCAGTAGTAGCGCTTAGGGGTTGCGGTCATACCGATATGCAGTAGTTTCATCGTTCAAATCTCGATACTACCGTTTTCAGATAGACTAAGTATTTCAAAGAGTGCTCTCTCGAAAAAAATGTACTGCCAACTACACGTCGGTACTTCTAGGTTGCGGTAGTTTCACTCTACCGCTCTAGTCATACTGCACTATGGTAGTACCGCCGATTACACACTGGTACTACCAATTTTTCTGACAATACATAGTTAACTTTAGAATTTAAATTCAAATGCATATTGACATTTGTCTCAAGTCATGTCAATTTTCTTATCAATCTTAACATGCATTTCTAGATAGCCAAACAAATTCTGAGACTAAACTTTTCAATTACTTAACATACATGTTAGTCACTTTTTGCAAACACAAATAATTGAATATAAAGCAATATGAGTCAATGTGAGTATATATGATGTACACAAGTTTTATATACTCAAAAGATATGTTTCAAAGTAAACATCCCAACATATGTGAAAAAAGAAACATAGATCAATACTAATGAAACCACAAAACATAGAGTGAACTCCCCCTATATGTGTGCATACAAAAATATATAATAAAAATATATGCATATATTTATTTTAGACTTTTGATGGATTTTAATCTATATTTTGGATCCGAGAAATGCACTAAGATGTAGGAATGTGATGTAGAATGCACACCTCTATAATTTTCACCTCTTCATCCAAATGAGACTAAGCCATATTATAATCATTCAAACATATTAGTCTCACAATTGTATTTATCATTTATTATATCCAAATGAGACTAGACAATATCATAACTAATAAGCATATTATTCTCATAATTGTTTTTGTCATTATCATCAAAACCAATTTAATAAAGCTTAAGCTTATAACAATGCAGTTAAATGCTCTCAACTACCTCAAAATATGAAATTGGAGCAAATGAGTAGTACGGAGTGCACAAAGAGCTCAAATGTATTCAATGAGGTCAAGAAGAGGGCCCTTGTTGCTAGTGAGGAGTATTTACAGCCTTCACCCACCAAAATGGTCACTGGGATCGAAATCCCCAAAAGTCAAGATTTGTGGTACTACTGTCATATAGTGGCCGATACTACCGTACCCACTGTTCAACGGCTATTTGAGGTTCATTAAATACATAGAAACTAGTTGTTAGTTCAAATATCGGTAGTACCACCCTCACAGAATTCGATAGTACTAATCGTGCGGTAGTATCGCACCCTAGCTGCGATAGTGCCGATTTCTAGAGGAGAGAGAATGCTCCAAAACACACCTATCTAGAAATTAGTTACTGCCAACTAGATTTCGGTACTACCAATTTTTGGTAGTATCGCCAATCATGCGGTACTACTATACAACACATGCAGTAGTACCTTTCAAGAAATGTCAAAAGAGTACCTCTCTGGCACTATTCTATAAATCCAGTCTTTTCATCTAAACATCGAGACTATTAAAAAGCTATAAAGAGGTCCTTAGACTACAATTTACCTTTGCCTTGAGTTTTATCTTGATCTATGTCAATCTTTGATCACCTTTGTATACCTTTTCTATGACGTCATCAAACTCCGAGACTAAACCTTTTAATCATCTCAATAAACAAATTAGTCCCTTTAATAATTGTCATCATTAATTACCAATCAGTTTTAGGGGGCCCACATGCTTTCACCAGCCAAGGTAGTAATGACTAGTTTTCTAGCCATTGTGAGAAGAGTGGTACGACTACCTGTTTGCCCATGGTAGTACCGTATTTCCTGGTTTTTGTTTCCAACGGCTAGTTTCTTGGTGTGGGGTATAAATACCATCTTGTGGCTGTTGGGAAAGCTATTGTTGCATCTATTTCATCACTCTTGAGCTAGTGTGAGACCCTCCACTCAATTGTGCATATGTTGCACCTCATGAGCAAAGAGATGTCTCTAGTTATATGTATTGTATCTAGAGGTGGATTTCGTAGCCATTTCAGTTTGTGCATTTGTTGCACTTGGTGGGAGTCAAGCAAGTGGTTTGAATTGTTACTCTGAGGTTGCCAGCTCCTAGATGGTCTTGGAGGCATCATGCCCTCGGCGATCTTCTCAAAAAACTTATGAGAATGTCCGGTGTATTGTGAATGTTGGAGATCACTTACTGCAGGTGAGGGAGGGCAGCAACCACTAGTGGAATTGGTGTGATTGGCTTAATTTGTGAAGCCAATTCAATTTATTTTGGTTTATCTCAATGTGAACTAGGGGAGATTGGAAAGTTTTCGAACACTATGATAAAAAAAACACGTCAACTGTGGTTTGCTTTATTGTACTCAATTTACATTCTTGCACTTTACATTCCTATAATTGAATTACTTACTTGTCACTTTAGGATTGTAAACCTTAACATTGACTTAGGGTTTTGATGCATTTAGGTGAATCTAGTTGATTTAGGCCTTAATTGTGCAAAACTAATTTGATTTACACTTCTGCATATAAACTCGGTTTTAACTAAACAGTGAATTTTAAAAGCATCTATTCACCCCCTTCTAGTCGGCCACCTTGACCTTACACGTGGTATCAGAGCTTTGTCGCTCATTTTGTTAAGCTTCACCACCTAGATAGTAAAGGATGGCTACTAGTCGTATAGTACACTTTGGTGAGACATCTCTATTTGACGGCACAAATAATGCTCATAGGAAGATCTGCATGTCATGATACTTTAAGGTCATGAGCCATAAATATGGAGGATTGTAGATGTGGATTTTTCTTCTGTGATGGATCATCTTGTTCTAACAAATGAGGAAGAGAAAAACTTATATCTTGCCGCTCAAACAATTAATACTTTATTTAATGTTTTGAGTGTAGAAGTATTCAATGATGTATGTGGTCTCAAGAACTCTCATAAAATGTGGGCATAACTTCAAGATGATTATGAAGAGTCCACCTCCACCAAGGAGGATTGCATAGAAGAATGAATATCAAGAGGAAAATGCTCAATCTCTGACTCCCACAATGATAAGTCCACAAGCCCATCCACATCACCTCATTGCTTTATGGCTAATGATAATGAAAATGTAAACGATGATGTTGAGTCTACTTATGATGAGCTTATGGACATACTATAGGACTTGAATTAGTACCTTGGCAAGTAGAAGTCAAAATTTAAGGTCTTGAAGAAATTTTTTTTCTCTTAAGGATTCTTACGAGGAACTAAAATAAACTCATGAGACTCTTCTTCTCAAGGACCTCACCAAGTTGGATATAGGTATTATATGTGATTTACTAGATGATATACCATGCATAGCTCCTAACGCTTGAATTTTATATAAGATTAGCATATCCACATATCGTGATGATTTAATAGATATTTCTTGTTGCTCTACATTAGATGCATTTTATCTAAGCCAATTCCTTTATGTCTTGTAATACTAACCTTGTAGAAGAAAATGAAGAGCTCAAGGACTAAGTCACAAAGTTTAACAATGACTTGGAAATGTGCTATAACAAGGCCTCTCTTGACAACACCTTAAGTAATCAAAGGAAATCAAATGACAACAGAAGAATTGGCTTTATCTCCAAAAAGAAGAAGAGCAAGACAAAGTATAATGTAAGACACATAAAGAACATTAAGTGCTTTAGATGCAATAAGAAGGGTCAATTCGCCTCGGTATGCCTTAACAAGATGGATGACAAGCAAGTGTCAACAAAGAAGAGGCAAGCTGACAATAAGCAAGAAAACAAGACAAATGACGGAAGCAAATGTCAAACTTGCTACAATTATTAAAAAAAGACATTTTATTAAGAATTGTCCCGTATGCATCACTCCCAAGCCTACTCTTTTCAATGAAAACTATTTACTTAGGAAAGATAAAAATAGCAATGTGTTTGCTAGATATATTAGTTCACATAAGTATGATGTTAGGGTCATTTGGGTGCCCAAACATATTGTGACTAATATTTATGGACCCAACCTAGTATTGGGTACCAAAAGATGCTTAAATGCTTAAAATGTACTTGGAGAGGTATTAAAGGTTTGGCTCATTCATAAAGAGGTGAACTCCACCATGTTCAAAAATAGAGCCAAGCATGAGTATGATCATTGTATATCAAGAACCAATGCTATTTCGGTATTAAGTACTAGATTAAAATATCTAGCCCTTTGCCTTGCGTAGGTTGTATTCATGAAAAAGTATTTAAAAGGGGTGTTCTTACTCTTGTTCAAAAACTTAATTATTGTAATCTTGAGCAAGATGGCAGTGACACATTTAGGCAGAGTGCTAATTCATATTCATAGGTATCAGATCCCTATGTGTGCGCAAATTAATTAAGTGCTTAAAATATTTTGCAAAATTGAGCCTTTTTAGCCAAAAGTAAAAAACTTAAAATTATTGGACCATGGAGAGAGGGACCTAAGAGCCACCGCACCTAGACCAGTAAGGAGGAGAAGGCCAGGACTAGGAGATGAGGAGGAGAAGGCCATGACATTAGGGAGAATATGAGGCCAACAACAAATCTAGCCCGACCAGATCAAGTAAGGTGCCCCTACATGCTTTCCATTTTCATCACTTTTACCCAAATTCACATCACCATGGTAGGGTTACAAGCATACATTCCCAAATTATAATTCACCATAGTAGGCATAGTAGGATTCACCACTAGAATAGATGAATGAAAGGCTAGAGAAGTAGAGCATATCTTAGTTAGCTCGTGGCAACACTCGTGGTCGGACACCTACATGCTCCCGGTGACCCCCAACATGTTCCCCGTCTCATGAGGAAGCCCCAAATCCCATCACAGCATGCCAACTTCAAGCACAAACTCATCCCCTCAAATCACCAGCCAATCAAGTAACAAAGTCCAAAAATTGAAATCAAACATCAAAGAAAAAACAAATGCAGAGGGGATAGATCGGGAAAATAGGGAAAGAACAAGATCCGCCATTGCCATGAACGGATTTGGATGGTGGTAGGTTGGGGCGGCAATCCTAGGGGTGGTGGTGGCCAAGCTAGGCTGGCGGCGCACGGTAACGGCTAGACGAGTTGGGGAACTAGCACAGTAGGGATGCAAGAGGGATGGGGGAGAGTATAGGAGACCAGTGGTGTCCCGTCGGGAACCCGACAACTCATTAGCCATGAGCCAGCGAAGGAGAAGGCGACGTCTAGCGGCGGGGTAGAAACAGTGAAGTGAGCGAGAGAGCACTGTCGTGCAAGAGAGAGAGAGAGGGGGTAGAGGGAAGGAAACAGCTCGAAGTTAATGGCTGGTCAGGATACCAGTATATGTATACATACATATGTGTATATACATATACATACATACATACACACATACACACACAAATATATGTATTTACACACACATATGTATGTCTATACACATACACACATATATATATGTATATATATATATATGTACACATATATGTGTGTAACATCCCAAAATTGGAATGTTTGAAAATGTGAAAATTTCAAAACTTTTGATGCATTTTGGCATTATTTGAATTTCTGGTTTTTGTTTAAGAATCTTTATTGGATTTTGTTAAACAATTCAATTAATAAAAAAATAAAATCAAAACGTAGGGCTAGGAGCTATGCAATTAACAAAGCAAATAAAAATAAAGATTTTGACTTTGAAAACAAAAAAGGAAAGCACAAAGATATTAAAATTCACCTTCAAATAATTGAGCAAAGAATTAAAGCTAAAATTCAAAAGCCAAACCAAAACTCAAAATCAAAATCCACCAAAGGCCTCATTAGGCCGACCCTTTTTTCCTTTAGCCTGGCTCTCCCCCCTCTCTCTCTCCTTCCCTTCTCTAACCAGGCGCATCCCTGACATGCCCCTACTGAGCCCAGCAAGCCCATGCCATGCCATGCCATGCCACATCGTGCTCCATGTGCCTATGGCCGCTCCGTGCGCTCCTATGATTTTTGCTGCGCCACCCACTCCGCATGCCCATACCATATGGTTTTTGCCATGCCACCTGCTCCCTCTGCCACGCCGTGCTGCGACCTGCACCTCCCTCGGCCGCCATGCCTCCACTGTGCATGCACAGCATCCATCGCCCCTTCGGCAATTTAAGCCACCTGGCCTCCTTTCCTTTTCCCTCACCCCTCCTCACTCCTTCCCACACTTCGTCATTGCCCCTAGCGAGCTTGAGAGGAGCAGCACTCAACTCGCAGCTCCGTCCACCACCTCTCCTCGTCGTTTCGGCAGCTCCAATGAGCAATGCCCCAAACCACCCATGTCAAATTGCATTCCATGCCTCCAATTGCAATTCCCCTCGTCCAAATTGGTGATTACTTCACCGGAGCTCGTAGCGCCATCTCCGTCCAGAATTCCAGCTAGACGCCACCACCACCATCGCCAATGTTGCTCCGGTGAACCTCCCTCCAATTCCCTCAAATTGGACCATCTTCTCACCGCCCTCTTCCTTCCCCAACCGATGATTGGAGCTCCCTCTTGTCCCTGGCCTCTCCGACCACCCCGGTGTGTTCACCTCAACTTTCTTATGCTCATGCTCCCCTTATTTTCTTCCCTCTTTCTCCCGGTCATCACCGCTTTTTCTCCTCCTCCGTCTGGCCACCGTGCACCACCCCAACTTGTCTTTACTCTGCCTCAGGCCACGACACCGCCTCCCTAGCTTCCTATCCCCTCCGACAACTCTTTTTTGAGCTCACCGCAAGCTCCCCCATTGTTCCTCCACCACTGGCAAGCCCGTTGTGTAGTTGCCACTGCTCGTCTCCCTCTGTTTATGTTCTAATTGAGCCTTCCCTCTATCTTTGTTCCTCTTGATCTCTCTCTCATTATCTGTCAGGTGGGCCCAATTCAAATAAGGTTTACTTAAGGCAATTAATTAGTATTCAATTAACAATATGAAATTTATTAATAATTATCTTGGTATAGAATTAGATGATAATAATTAGTACATGATCAATTTTAGAATTCAAATGTTTAATTCAATTAGAACTATGATAAAATATAAATTGGCTATAAATAAAAATAAAAATAATTATTAAATTATGATAAGGCTTTATGTAAATTGAAAATGATAAAATCTTAATTAGTTGCATGTCAAAAAGGTTTAGCAAATTAACTAATGGCAAAAAATAATTACTTAAGAATTAAGCCATGTAAATTAAGATGCTTGGAGCATAAACTGCACCCACCCATTCCTAGTTTCCTCCCCTCCTCCTCTGTGGTTTGCTATGTGGACGATCAGTGTAAGAATCCCACTCAGATTGCCGCCACCAACCATCTTCGTCACCAATAGAACCATCCCCTGCACACTCTTCCTTTTGTAGTGAGCGCAAGGTGAAAGAGGGGGAAAAGAAAGAGGGGTAGGAATATCTGCAACGACTTCATTTTAACCGGTAGCCACACTGCCTTCACCCTCCTCCTACACTGCCACTATGATCTCTCTCTCTCTACCCTCCAAATTGCTCGTCTCCTTCTCACCGTACATGGGGTAGTAACACGCTGTTGTGGCCCCTGGGCTCTACTCCGACATCGACAAAAAGACCAGAGATATAGTTTCATCACCATCTCTCTTGTTTCTCCCTTTTTCTTTCTTCTCCCTACCCCGTGCCAAGAATTGCTTCATCTTGACCATGTCGTACCATGGCTGCACACAAATCTGCTATACAAGGACTACACCATGTGCCAGAAGTTCACCCTCACCTCCTGCACCCCCGAGGGCGTCGTGAGTACCCTTCCTCCTCTCCTCTACTCCTCCCCTCTCTCTCACTGATGGATGCATCATTTCTCATGACAATTCACTATTATGAGTCATATACAACTATATCTGATTCTAAATGTACGGCTTGTTCTGCCCTCGCCACATTAATTGAGTAGTTATAGTTCGCTAACAACATGATGTCGATCGATCTCTTTTCATGTGTTTCATAGTGCATCGTTGCCATCACAAATCACCATCGTTGTTCTGTTCATTGTCACACTGACTGTGCTACTATCCATATCGATCTATTTTTATTTTGACATATGTCCTGTTTTGCATGCAAATTTTTTTTAATTTTGGCTAGGGGGAGTTATAGACCCTCATGTGTCTGATGGATCTTAAAAATTTATTTAAGGATGGATCTATGTACTATTGTGTTGAGACTGTCAATTTTTCCCCGTCATTGCATTGTGCATCTTTCTTTCATGCCGCAAAGTTGAAGTACGTGCTCATTAGTTGCTTACTATCCACAAAAGAGATGAGTAAAGGATCAGTGTACGCCTTCACTTTGGCGTATCTGAGTACAGGATTTGTGCTATGTATGTTGATGATTGTTGTTTTACCTACAAGCAATCACAGTCTTAGGAACAAGAAAAAAAATGAGTCCATCTTTGGCGAGCTTTACACCTAGCTTAAGAACAATAACTTGATAGTTGATGTCAAAGCAAACTTAGAGTTAGATGTAAGCTGCTTTGCTCCACTTCTCTTTTTCTTACATGGGCCATATTTATGATAATCTCGTAGCTGTTTTTGCTTGACATTATCATTTTTTGGTTTGTACATTCAACCATTTTTTTATGCATGATAACTTGAATTTGTGAGAATGTACAATTCCTTGATACTTATGATTTGCTGATGAATATTTCATGTATTCCAGCTTTTGACGACCATCACAATTGGTGAGTTTGGAACTCTAGGGCTAAACTCAATTCTCGGTTTGGTTGTTCCAGACCAGAGGTCAGGGAAGGTATAATTTTAGCATCGCTTTATCTGCTCAATTAATTTTATCCAATATGATGACCATTGAGATAAAAAACACTTATTTTGATTTTGTCTGCCTTAACAGCTTGAACTCGAGTACCTACATGAATATGCTGGTGTCAATTCAAGTGTCAGGCTTAATTCCAACCCTATGGTTAACCTTTCTGGTGTCTTTAGAACCAAAGAACTCTCAGTTGAGAGTTGGTGTTGATGTTTCATTTGATATGGTAACTAGCAATTTCACCAAGTACAATGCTGCATTGAGCCTCACCAATGTAGATCTTATTGCTTCTCTCCATCTGTAAGTACTATTTTATATGCTCAGCTACTATATATTAATATTGCTAGGTAGTGCTAATCAGCATGCTAATTCTAGACTAAGACATCTAGGCCGCTGCTTGTAATGATCAATTACTCCTGTATCAATATTTATTGTGGCAAATGACCTTACAAATCTTATTCAGGAACAATCATGGAGATAACTTGACTGTGTCCTACTACCACTTGGTAAAGCAACAATCGAGCACTGTTGGAGCTGAGATGATCCATAGCTGAATCATATGAAAAAATGATATGATCATGTTTGATGATATATATCACCCTCTTTTAAGACTCTGTTGCAACATACGGACAACTTTCTAGTAATAGTAAAAACATGAGTATTATTGTCAATCAAAGCATTTCTCAATGCTCTTCTTCCCCTTCTCTTGATTCAAAAGGTAATTGATTTTCTCTTCCCTTACCCTTACTTCAAAAACTTAAGTTTGGGAACATCAATAGCTCATGAAGACAAGATAGTCTCATTTTTAAACAATCCTTGTGTACTAAACTGTGCACCCTCTTATGTGTGTAAACATGGATAGATGTATGTATATATGTATGTGTGTGTATACATACATACATGCATATATACATACATACATACGTATGTACATACATGCATGCATGAGAGTATATGAGTATATAGGTAAATATACACATATATTCATGCATAGACAATATTTGGCCAACAATAACAAAATATCGAATACAATAAATTGATAATCCCACATACTCTAACATCAGTAAGATAACAACAAAAGACAGGTACAAGATAAAACTCAATTATAAATACCGTAGATAGTTTAATTGACCAAAGACTCACCATTTGGAACACATCAACATAGTGTATTTTATATTTTTCATAAATTAAATCGTAGCCTATGTATTAAATACAGGTGATGATCCGAATCAAGAGAAAAGACTCCACTTGAACACATCTGAAACTAGGAACTTCTACCAGATTCTAGACAAGCATGCCTTTAATCATTTTGAATGGAATAAATTCATGTAAAACTATTTTTCTACTAGATTAATACAACCGTCTGCATAAAATGAATTTCAAAATAAATGGTGTGAATGATATGGGTGTTGATGAAATGTGAAATTGCAAGTTTAACTAATGGAGCGGTTAACCTGTATATTAAATATTAGATGGGTAGAGGGTGCCCCTAGATGAGAAGATAGAGGCACGTGTGGACCCTCCCTATATAATTATAATATAAGGATCAAACAACTCTCACTCATATAATGAGCCATATTGACCATATCAGTCATGATCCTATCTACACAAGCAAAATATATTACTCTATCAAGTTATTATACACTTCATGTGTGTACGTAGTATATAAGGGATTAGGTAAGGTCAAGATTGGCAATACCCCATGGTGGCTATATAGACCACGATGGGTGCTGGGTGATAGATATGCCTCTCTAGCATGTGTCGAGTGATGGATACACCTCCCTGATACATTAATTGGGTGGAGTTATAATATACTTAAGTAGAGAAAATATTCTAAACTCCGACTTAGGCATCGTATCTAAGAAAATACAAATGAATCTGTTGTAGTCAAAGTCGAGACTGCTATAGGTAAAGCGATACAAACTTGCGCAATGCTAAATAAACCATAAATTCTCGCCTGTCTCCTAGACTAAAGGCTACGGAAGCCTACAGGTGGTATTTTATCTAAATACGAGTAACTAGTAAATTTGTAAAAATAAACCTGATAATTTCACAATTTAAAAACTTATTTTTAGAATGATGATGAGAAAAGATATGATTTTTTTTGCTAATGATGTTAATAATGAGATTGTATGTTTGTTAATAATACTTGTGGAGTACTTTCATACTTATCTTTGTTATTAACTCCCTTGTTTAGAGGTAAATCATTCTAAGGGGGTGATCGGAATAGCGATGGCTTTTGGCTTTTGCTGAAAAAACACTGTAACTGGCTGAAAAAACAATGTAGCTGAGTTGGTTTATTGAGTATAATTAAATGTAAAAAAATATAAAAAAAACCGAAAACAAAAAATGAAAAAAAGTATAAGTAAATTTTTTTAAAAAAATAAATTTACTGTAGCAGGTATTGTAGCTATAGTACCTGCTACAGTGTTTTCGTCGCCCGTCGCCGCATCCACAAAAGCCGTTCTGATCGCTCCCTAAGTATTTATCCGGTTTTGACGAAGCCTACACAGACAACG
This sequence comes from Melocanna baccifera, assembly GCA_036346265.1. NCBI lineage: Eukaryota > Viridiplantae > Streptophyta > Magnoliopsida > Poales > Poaceae > Melocanna > Melocanna baccifera. The sequence goes on along the minus strand of CM070698.1, from coordinate 2,985,711 downwards.
ACCACCATGCAGAATGGAGTGCAATGGACCCTGAGTATGACGAATACAGTGTGGATGTCTTATACGGAGCGTGGGACAAGTAGTCGGCCTTAGTGTGCAGCCTACGTGACATAAATTACTGTAGTATATCGCTATTTACTAACTTTGGTCCTTGTATAAATACTAGATGAAGGTATTTCTATTTTTAAATGTTGAACTATTTGGTGAGAACTTGTAAGCCCTATTGAAGACTTAAGTCCTGCGTGGCAATAGTATTGTAATAATATTGTACCGTCTTTATCTATTGTTTTGCTGTAACACTCTGATGTAGCTTATTATTTGATAAAATATAAATTTATTTTGTTTTATCGGGTAATAACCATATAGTGACATCATTTAGCTAAGATAGTGATTACACGGTTCATCACAACCCCAACACACACGCACATCTCGACACAGGCACAGGCATACACAGTATTACACACAGTCGCACACACACAATAGCAACAAATATCTTGGCATTTCTCCGGTAATCCTACCTCCCCTCCCCCTGCATTCCCTCTCCTATGAAGGAGGATGGCTGTGTCAGAGTCTTCAATGTTCTCCTCAGGTTGTGGTTATTCAAGAAGCACAAACAAGAGCAAGAACAATGGCTTCTTAGTGTTGCATTGATGAGGGGGCCTGAGGAAGCATAAATAAATAGGAGCTAGCCAGTGTTCCTTGTATTCATTCTCTCTCAAACTCAAAACCCATCCTATCTAGCATCTTTCTTTACTCTCCTACTTCTGCTGCTGCTGCTATACCCTTGCTAGCCTCTCTCTTTCTTTTTTTGTTCCCTTTCTTGTTTCCCCTTTCCATTCCCTCTCCTCCCTGCCATGGAATCCTCCCATATCACTGGGCATGATGGTGAGGGCTGCAACAGCAGTGAGTCCGGGTGGACAATGTACCTTGCCTCCCCCATGCACGGTGATGATGACAGTGGTGGCAAGGGAAGTGGCAATGAAGGGAGCAATGTTGATGATGGCTATGGTTACATCAATGGTAGGGGAAGTGGCAAGGAGTATAAAGACGAAGGTGATGATGATGATTCCCTTGCTTCTGATGCTTCAACTGGACCAGCTAAAGTGAAGGTGCCTTCCATGCCTAACGGCAAACAAGAGGAAGGCCATAGCAAGAACGACGACAACGACGACGACAACAACGACAAAGAGGAGGAGGAAGAAGACGACATACATACCAAGTTCTCGACGAGCTCCCGCAAGAAAGCCGGCAAGGCGGAGAAAGGAGGGGACGGGAAATCCTCCAGTAGAGGCCATAACAACCGAGGCAGTTCCTCAAGAACAAGCTTCTTTGGGTAAATGCATTAGAATCACTGTACTAGGAAATGCCTCTTATGCATCTTTTCCACTTCTTGTTAAGATGGAGGAATCCTTGTTAGGAGCATGGAGAAAGGAAGGCTTCTGTTAGGTCCTCATTTTCGTCTTCCATAGTGTTCTCCCATGGTTGACCACCCAGTAGTAGGTTAACTGTTACTACAATGTAAATCTACGTAACCTTCTGTTATCCTTCAATGCCCTGCTTTTAATGTTGCTTGCAGAACTTGCAATCTTCTCCTATGTTCGTAGATATTAATAAACACTGCTCTAACTCTGAAGCTACACTCTGACCAGATATATTTCCTCACACGGTATGAGGCATTGAAGCACGAAGATAACAGTAAAGAGAGAAGAAGCTAAGTCAATTTAATTGTCATCTGCTTCCCAGAGTCTAGCCATGTGTGATGCATATTTTATTACAACTTTATTATATAAACAAAGGGTACATGCGACCCACATGTCACCCTTCGGCCAAAATAAATCACTTGCATAACATTTCATCAAAGAAAATCACTTTTGATTCTACCTTTTTGTCCAATGCCACAATGATTTATCACTAGCTAAACACAAATCAATGATACAGAAACAGGAACATGCATCACAGGGAAACATTGCGAACACTACTGGTTTTCTGAGACTTTTGCTTGCCAACTCACATTCTTGAGCATTGCGCTAAGCAGATGCTGAGAGCAGGTGACCTTGGCTTGAACTAATTTTATTGGATGCTCATCATGTAGTCACTGTTTCCCTAGGCATCCGCCTAGGCGTTAGGCAGCACCCTTCCACCTTGGCCGTCTAGCCGATTTTGTCTGTCTAGATGGCCACCTAACAGCTAACACGTCTAGACGATAGGCGCCGGTCTGCCATCCGACTAACACCTAGGTGATCACTGCATGTGGTTAGTATTATAACAATCCACCGGAAGAATTATGTGGCCTAAACTCCAGAGGAGGGGAATATTTGTCTAACCATTCCACTCATGCAGCATTAAGGCAGCAATTGCTGCACATGTTCTAGACAGGGTGGAAACAATGATTTGTCCATCACATAGACGAGCTAATCAATAGCCACAAACAAACCAACAATGATGTAAGCTGGTTTATGTGCTAAAACAGCCCTCAACTTTTTTTTTCTAGCTGCACCAAACCAAAGAAAAAATCGGTCTCATGTTCTAGAAGAATATATGAAAAGAGCAACATGGGTACAGCTAATGCACCACTTTTGCACCAAACCTAATATAATGTTGCAATGAGCTGCTATACTTTATACGAGAATTAAACAATGTACGTTGCATCTTCTAATATGTGGTGGCAATAACATGCTGCAAGTAAGCCTTATCCCAGTAATTTTCATTAGAAATATAAATAATAGCAACGTACAATGTAGGTGTGCACAACATGATAAAGCATAACAGAAGTGGTACAAGAGAGTCCAGCCATCACCTGCTATGCATGTATGATTACTTCGAATCCACAGCAACAAGCGTCGTCTAAGAGCAGCTTTGGCATAATGTAGATATGCATCCCTCTGAATCCTGAACAGCAGTCTTTCTTTCCGGGAAGAGAAGCAATGTATAATAAGCTTTTAACCAGAGCTTGGTTGTCAGCTTGGGCACCGTAGAGCTTAACTGAAACAGCAGAGGCAAGGTAAAACCAAAAAGCATTTTTCAGACTTCAGATACAAATGAAACACAAAGACGTATATCTTTTTGGGCCAACAACAAAATTGTGATGCTTACATGTTATTGCACAGTCTACTAGCTGACCATTCTGATGATACTCATTATAGTACATATGTGCCTTGCTGCCTACACGGAGGTAAAAAGAAAGGGGAATGCTAGCGCCCGGACGTCCGATCCGGACGCTAGTTCCAAACGCTCGGCTATAATATTTTTTGGGCATATTTGCAATAGTTTTCGTTTATGTTTGCAAGATTTTTCGTTTGTATTTTTGTTGCACAATTTTTTATTTCATGTATGCAACATCAATTTTTATATCACACATTTTGTTGCATACGGTGATTAAAAATATTATATATATTATCTAAGAATGTTGCATCGGAGCGTACGACACATCGTTCTTTCTTTTTTTGTGTTGCATATATGGCCAACAAATGTTGCAGATATGGATAAAAAATATTGCAGATAGGAATAGTCACATCATTCTTCATTTTTTTTGTTACAGTTATAGATAAAAAAAATATTGTAAATGTAACTAAAAAATATTACAGCCGAACGTCTGAAACCGATTCAGATCGTAGCTGTTGAAAAGTGATCCGAATTCGTAACCGTGTCCATGTAGGACTCCATGTCTTTATAGAATTCTGATTTGGTTTCCTCTTCATGTGGGACACTATTCCTCCACACTATATATATGTACCCCAGTAGTCTATAGGCATCCAAGCCATAAAGCATCAAGCCTCACGAGGAAAGTCCCAAGAGAAGCTCTCCATTGTAATCTCTCCTCATTATAATGATTTGCCTTCGAGCGTCTATGGTTTTTCCCGCAAGGGTTTTTCACAAAAAAAATCATGTCTCTTGTCTCTATTTTTTGTGCATTATTTACAACAAGTGGTATCAGAGCACGGGAGTTTAGAGCTCGAGAGAAAAAATTTCTCGTCGAGTCCGAAGCGTATCTCTTGGCGTCATTGATTTCTTTTCAAAGTCGGAGCTCAGCAATGCAATAAAGCCGAGCGTCACCTGACCCCGTAAAAAACAACTACGTCGATTCATCTCATTCCACGCGAGACCAAGTCAGAAGAAGTGGCGACTAGCGACTATCCGCACTCGGCGCACGGAAGAAAATCACGTGAAGAAGAAGAAAAAATTAAAAGGGCCTCACATCAGATCCAAAGGAAGCATCTAGGCCATCAAAGGTGCTGCCCCTCATCATCATCATCACGTCACGCAGGAGAGAGAACTAGCAAGCAAAGCACTTGAAAAAGAGTGTAACATTACTTCTATCTTTTTTTGGTTGTAATTCTTTTCTTTTCTCTCTAGTATTCTTTTGAAGAAATTTTGGTTTTCTTCTATATGGCTACTTTGAAATATGATCTCCCATTGTTGGATCGCGACACGAGGTTTTCTCTATGACAAGTCAAGATGCGAGTGTTTTATCACAACTTGATTTGGATTATGCTCTTTTGGGGAAAGACAATATGCCAGCCACATTATCCATTGACGAGAAACAACATAAAGATCGTAAGGCCTTATCTCAAATTCATCTTCATCTATCAAATAATATTTTACAGGAGGTTATGAAGGAGACATCCGCCGCCGCATTATAGCTGAAGCTGGAGCAGATTTGCATGACCAAAGATCTGACCAGTAAGATGCATTTGAAGTAGAAGCTTTATTCATACAAGATGATGGAGGGAGCCTCATTACTAAACCACCTAACAGTTTCCAAGGAAATTGTTGCTGACCTCGAGTCTATGGAGGTAAAATATGATGATGAAGATTTGGATCTTATTTTGCTATGCTCTCTACCTAGTTCGTACTCTACTTTTAGAGATACTATTCTATATAGTCGAGATACTATTACTCTCAGTGAAATTTATGAAGCTCTGCATACTAAAGAAAAGATAAAACTTATGGTTCCCGGTGGCAGTTCAAGTATGCATGTAGAAGGTTTGTCTGTCCGCGGCAGGCAATATAAGAAGAGTTCATACAACAATTCAAGAGGTAGAAGCAAAAACAGATTCAGAGACAGATCTAAATCCAGAAACAAGAAGTCATGCAGGTATTGCAAGAAGGATGGACATGACATATCCGAGTGCTGGAAGTTGCAGAACAAAGAAAAGAGAAATAATAATTTCAAGAGCGATCAATAAGAGGATGAACTAGAGCCACCGTTGTTACCAAAGAAGATTCTGATGGAGATGTTCTCGTTGCTTTTACCGGTAATTGTAAAACCAACGATGAATGGATTCTTGATTCAGCCTGTACTTTCCATATGAGTTCGAGCCGTGAGTGGTTCGTTACATATGAAGCTACGCCAAATGGATCTGTGTTGATGGGTGATAATACACCATGTAAGGTTGTAGGCATTGGTTCTATCCAGATCAAAATATTTGATGGCACCATCAGGACTTTATCGGATGTTCATCATATTCCAGATTTAAATAGAAATCTTATCTCATTGAGTACTCTTGATGCTAAAGGATACAACTATTCCGGTCAGGGTGAAGTTCTGAGGGTCACCAAAGGTTCTCTTGTTGTGATGAAAGGTGATATGAAAACTGTCAACTTATATTATCTGCAAGGCACTACAATTTCAGGTAATGTTGCTGTTGTCTCAAATAAATCATTTGATTCTGATGCTACTAATATTTGACATATGCGTCTGGGGCATATGAGTGAAGTCGGAATGATGGAATTATGCAAAAGAGGATTTCTTGATGGTAAAAACATCGATAAGTTGAAGTTTTGTGAACATTGTGTCTTCGGCAAGCAAAAAAGTGTGAAATTCAGCACTGTGACTCACTCTACAAAAGGCATATTAGATTATATTCACTTCGATTTGTGGGGAGAATCTCGTGTTCCATCACTTGGAGGTGCAAGCTACATGTTGACCATTATTGATGATTACTCAAGAAAAGTTTGGGCATACTTCATGAAACAGAAATCGGATGTATTCAACAAATTCAAGAAGTGGAAAACTATGATTGAGAGACAAAGTGGCAAGCATGTTAAGAAGTTTCGTACCGACAATGACTTGGAGTTTTGTTCAGGAGAATTTGAAACTTTACATAAGTCAGAAGGTATTGTGAGATATTACACCGTTCCAGACACTCCTCAACAAAATGGTGTGGCCGAACGTATGAACAGAACCATCATGGAGAAAATACGTTGCATGTTATCAAATTTTGGATTATCAAAGAGTTATTGAGCTGAAGCCGCTTCCACTGCTTATTATTTAATTAATCGGTCATCAAATTTGGCTATTGATAAGAAGACTCCAATTGAGGTATGGTCTGGCTCTCCAGCAGATTATTCAAACTTGAGAATATTTGGTTGTCCTACTAATGCTCGTATTAACAATGGTAAATTAGAATCTAGAGCAGTTAAGTGCATTTTTCTTGGTTATAAAACTGGTGTAAAATAATATAAATTATAGAATCCTGAAACTAAAAAGGTGATTATTAGCAGATATGTTTCTTTTGATGAGTCTGCTATGTTACATGATAAACCATATATTAATGTTCCTGTTGAGAAGCAATCAAGCGTGCAGGTGGAGCATACTATTGATTCAGGATCTACACCAGAAATCAACAAGAAAAATATTTCAGAAGTTCCTATTGTTACGCCACCAACATAACGTTCCATTGCAGTTAATAGAGAAAGTAGGAACATTCAGCCTCCTAAGAGATTGATTGAAGAAGCGGCTTATTGTCTAAATATGGCAGAAGAAATTGAAGGTACTGCAGAACCTTCATTTTATTCGGAATCTATCTCTTCTAGTGATTAAGAAAGATAGATAGCTATCATGCATGATGAGATGGAATCTCTTAACAAGAATGTCACTTGGGAGTTAGTCAAGTTACCAACTGAGAAGAAATCTATTCGCTGCAAATGGATCTTCAAGAAAAAGGAAGGCATTTCACCAACCGAAGAGGTTAGGTACAAAGTAAGGTTAGTTGCTAAATGATACATTCAAATTCCAAGTATTGATTTCACAGATGTCTTTTCTCCTGTTGTGAAGTATAGTTCTATTCACACTTTACTCAGCATTGTGGCTATGCATGATTATGAGTTTGAACAAATGAACGCGAAAATTGCATTATTACATGGGGAATTAGAAGAAAACATTTATATGGAGTAACCGGAAGATTTTATCGTTCTAGGAAAGGAGAACTTTGCTTACAAATTAAAGAAATCTCTTTATGGTTTAAAGCAGTCGCCTAGACAATGGTATAAGAGATTTGACTCCTTTATGATATCTCAGGATTTTAAAAGATCTAGTTATGATAGCTGTGTTTATTTGAAGATTGTTAATGGTTCAGCTCTTTATTTGCTCATATATGTTGATGACTTGTTGATTGCTGCAAAAGACAAGACTGAAATTTTAAAGTTAAAAGCACAATTAAGCAGTGAATTTAAGATAAAAGATCTCGGTGCAGCTAAAAAGATTCTTGATATGGAAATCATTAGAGACAGACAATTTGGTAAATTATATCTAAGTCAAAAAAGGTATATTGATAAAGTTCTTCGTCGTTTCAACATGCATGTGGCCAAACCTATGAGTACTCTCTTAGCTGCATATTTCAGACTTTCTTCAGCGTCATGTCCACAATCTAATGATGAAATGGAGTATATGTCTAAAATCCCATACACGAGTGCAGTTGGTTCGATTATGTATGCCATGGTATATTCTCGCCCCGATTTATCTCAATCATTAAGTGTGGTTAGTAAATACATGGCTAATCCTGAAAAAGAGCATTGGAAAGCAGTTCAATGGATTTTCAAATATCTACGTGGCACATTTAATACTTGTTTACAGTTTGGGAGAACAAGAGATGAACTTGTTGGTTATTTGAATTCTGATTTTGCTAGAGATTTGGATAAAAGAATGTCTCTTACTTGTTATGTGTTCATTGTTGGAGGGTGTGTCGTAAGCTAGAAAGCAAGTTGCAAGTTACTGTTGCCTTGTCTACTACAGAAGCTGAGTATATGGCTATTTCTGAAGCTTACAAAAAAGCTATTTGGTTGAGAGGTTTATTTACTGAGCTTTGTGGAAGTACATCTTGCACTATAATATTTTGTGACAGTCAGAGTGCTATTTGCCTTACAAAAGATCAAATGTTCTATGAGAGAACAAAACACATTGATATCAGGTATCACTACATTCGAGGTGCCATTACTCAAGATGATATTAAAGTCTGCAAGATATGTACTCATGATAATCCAGCTGATATATTGACAAAGCTAGTTCTTCCATCTAAGTTTGAGTTTTGCTCAGACTTAGTTGGTATTACTCACTACTCTTTTGGACTTTCGGCGCTCAAGATGTACATACTGATTTTATTAGAGGAGTTCATGACATTCTTCGACTACTGGAGGAAATTCGGCTCAATGTGGAGATTGTTGAAAAGTGATCCGAATTCGGCTCAAGGTGGAAATTATTGAAAAGTCATCCGAATTCGTAACCGTGTCTATGTAGGACTCCATGTCCTTGTAGGATTCTGATTTGGTTTTCTTTTTGTGTGGGACTCTATTCCTCCACACTATATATATGTACCCCTAGTAGTCCATAGGCATCCAAGTCACAAGGCATCAAGCCTCACAAAGAAAGCCCCAAGAAAAACTCTCCATTGTAATCTCTCCTTATTATAGTGATTTACTTTAAACACCCGTGGTTTTTTCCGCAAGGGTTTTCCACGTAAAAAATCGTATCTATTGTCTCTATTTTTCTATGCATTATTTACAACATTAGCATTACCCAAAAAGAAATATTCAGCGTCTTGAAGCCACTGAACAGGGACCACCTGAACAACTCTCCAAGACTGGCTGAAAGTACTAAAACAAAGCTCCCCAAATCATCCTTATTCAGTTCATGCAGTTGGCAACATGTAAGTGTGATTCGAGAAAACGTGCACAACTTAAGGCCGCTCAGTTAGACTGAAATTTAATAGTTTATGGTTGAAATTACATTGTAGTTGGTTGAAATTACATTGTATCTATCTAACGGTGGCTTATTCGGCACAATTGCTCAAAACATCAAACTCTACCGAATTGCCCTTTGGTATGTGACCTCACCTGAAGCCTGGTACCGAACTGGCAGTAGGGCTCGAAGAAGTTTATGTCGTTGCTGCCCAAAAAATCTTGAGCCATGGCGACTATCGTGTCATCGGCACTCTACTCTGCTGACCACGGTCGTACGCTGCTTCTTCCACAACATAACCAGCGAGCCGAGCAACCTGCACTATGCGTGGGAAAAAAGAGGTGGTGTATTACTATCCAGTCGACCTGCCTTGATCCAAGTCTCAAATGCACAACTTACAGATCGCAGGTCGTTGTCAGATGGCATACTTTAGCCTCTTCAACAAGGTTTATCAGATGAGGAGAAGAGAAAAACCTGATGAGGAGAAGAGGATCTTCATCTGGCGATCCCTTGACCCTCACACGCGCCGCGCCGTTCGCCCTCTCGCAGGAGACGCAGAGCCGAAACCTGATCGAAACAGGCCTAGAAAGAGTGGGAGCGCATCAATTAAGCGAGCCTGGTGGTGGTAGACTGGGAGTAACCTTGTTTGTTCCCGCCTGGTTCGATCTCTAGGATCAACGGGCTGCGGTGTGTCTTAATTAATCAAAATACACACACGAGTACGCGTTCAGTAGAAAAATGTACACATATATTCGTACTCTAAGACGTGAAAGGCTCCGTGAAATTTCTAGCATGGGTACTAGTGTGTCCATCGTGTGCTCTACCAAAAAAATGGTTAGCGAGTGACAAATTAAGAGAGTGAAGGCCCAGACGCAAACAACAATGTCATACGACAGTAAACGCTGGCAAACTGCAATCCTGCACGAAGCTGACAACTTAAAAAAGGAACAATGAAGCAGCAGCAAACTGCAGCTTGTGATAACCATCTGGATTTCTGTTTCGATGGCTAATGCGATACACGGCGACATAGAGCTCATATGAGCTGGAGACGGATACAAGATAAAACTTGAGCAGGTATCCAGGTTGCTTGAGCCAAAAACACCAAGTAGCATGAGGAAGATGGATCAAAATTGGGAAAGAATCAGCCAAATTAGTCAATCCCATGAAGATCTCGCAAAATTTCTTTTCTTCTGGCACGATCATTCTTGCAAGATCTGGTCCGTCTGATGTGAACCACAATATGGCAGTTCAGTGAATCAGAAGTACATCATCAAAAGGTACCCAGAAATCCAAGTGGCACTGTCGTTTCGAAGGCAATGTCAAGGTTGATCTTTGGATTTGAGGCAAATCTAAACAAAAAAATTAATTACAGTATTTAAGATTATGAGCTTAGTACCACCGCAATCAGCCACCACATACTTTGAATTTGAGGCACCATCTGTTGCTCATTTGACAAAACGACATGTGATTCATGTATACCTTTAGGCCAAGCACTAAAGATAACTAGAAATATATGTGAAACATCGAATTTGCTCTAGAAGTATTGAAAATTGATAGTAATCTGTTGCCTGACAGAAATCAAGGTATCTTCATCACTATCATTGAAACAAATTTAAAACAAGAAGCAAATCCTTAGCATTTCAGCATTCTGGTGGCAAAACCTACTATTTGAAGGATCCAAAAAATACTTGGGAGTGTCTAGCCATCACCTGAATGTTTTCTTCCAAACTATCATCTAGATTTCTGACCGTTAGATCTCTGCCACGAATTCCTCCCCCCTCCCCCAAAAAAAAAGGGGGCTGTTAGATCAATCAAAAAAATTTATCATTGTTTGGAAGAAAACATCCAGGTGGTGTTTATCAAGTCTCAAAAAACTTTGAAGGAGGCATCAAGAGAATGCTATAGCATTGTAACATAATAGAATTTACATCAACACCTAATTTTAAGCCAATCCTGGTTCAAGGATCACTGGATGACCACCGATGCCTCATTTTTCTAATTTTCCAAACAATCATGTTCATAACTAGTAGAATTTTATCACCATAAAAACCCTATCTGTCACCCCAAAAAATCATGGCAAGTAACTTCAACTAAATCACAAACAAATCCAGTATCGAATAACAAATGTCACCTCTGGAGTTTTTAGGTCTAACTCAAGTTAATGCTGAATCAAGTGAAAACAGAGGAAATTAGTGAGATCTGAAATTACATTGAAAATTGGTGTTACCTCAAAAAGTCAGAATTACCTCAGTTCCCGTGGATATGAGAGGTCTAAGCCCCTCAAGTAGGTATTACCTAAACAAAATTTCCTTCACGAAACTTTTGCTCCTACCTTGTGCCCAGATATCAACTTCATGGTGATACTGAATCCCTTCACGCCAACTCATTACCATGTAGGCAGGACAGTAAATGCTACCAGCTACTATTCCTTAAATTCCATCACATTTCCTGTTCCTCTCCCTTCTCACTTCATTCATTCCAGCACAACCAACTTATGCACTCTCTCCTAACATAGAGGTGTCCAAGACAACAATCTGCACTATTCTTAATTCTAAATTCCTTCCCAAGGTAACCCTAACTCTCTAAACAATTTGAAATGTCACTAAATTTTCTCCATCTTACTTGATTTGGATAATGAACAGTTACACTTTTTTGTCAAAGACTGCTTAGACCTATAAGCCTAGAGGTGAAATTTGTCATATGGTGGTGTATTTCACTTTGCGGTTTTGGCAACAGCAGATAGGGGCTTTGTGGGGATAAATGTTAATTAATTGAGAATCAATATTCTTGGGAAAATAGAAAAGAAAAGCATTGGTGATCATCCTAAAACCAAATTAACTTGATTTTCAGTGGTTAATGCTAAATATATGTATCCAGCACATAAAATCCTAGAATAAGATCTAGCATCCAATACCTAATCACCCAAAGCTCAACTAAATGGGTTAGCCCTTCTTGGCGAGCAAGTATATAAGCCCAAGCACTATTTGGCATCAAGCCTTAGCTCATACAATCTGCTACGACCCAAACTCCAACCATTGCCTTGGGGCTGAGTCTTGGGTCATCACACCCAGAGCTTGGCGAGTGGCAAGGTCAATCATGGTTCTAATAACTTTGGATTTTTTTTTCTGCAGCAACGACAAATATCGTTTAGATTTACAAAAAGCAAAAAAAAAAAACAAGAGGGAAAAAGGAATTAGGATAACGCCAACTTAGTAAAGTTACATAATTTCAATGTTGCTTTTCTTACAACTAAAAATTCTACTTGTATGGTCACCACTCAAGAAAATAACCAACATAGTCCCAGCTCCTAACAAACAATGTTTCTCTCATCTCATAGCAAATAAATAAGAAATCAATCCTCTTGCCTGAAAATTTTCACTTAATAACAAAATTTATCCATTATCCATCCCTACGACAAAACACTATGGATTGGCATCGTGCACGCAGAATTAATCACATTCTTACGAATTTGCAATGAACAAAGCACGGAAATATGACACGATGTTATAAAACTATCCACAATACCAGCAAATCGCAACCAAACACCATATGCCAAATTTTCCCTACTATATCCATCCACAAAATTTTCCAGTGCAACAAGTTAAACAGCTATTCTCTCTGAATTTGTAATAAATACAACAGTGTATAGCATTAACAGATGCAGAATCCCCGCGACATGAAGACACAAGACAAGTCCCTCTTGACAAAAAAAGGAAATAAATTGAAACGCGCAAAACCATATCTGCAACTACCTCTATGCTTTCTTTCATCAACATGGGTAATAGTTTCCTAATTAGAGCAACCAATTCAAAACCAAGCCATACAACTCTATAAAACCATACAAGTAAAGCTTGCCGTTACCGCGCAATTCACTCAGGAGACCGCAGCTCGTCCAGCCTTCCAGGTCTCGTACTCGGGATCGTCGGTGGGCAGCTCGAAGCGGCAGAGTGGGCACGAGTTGCGCACCTCGAGCCACGGCACGATGCACTCCTCGTGGTACCGGTGCGAGCAAGGCAGCCTCTTCACGCGCTCCCCGTCCGCAACCCCGTCCCTGCACACCGCGCACTCCCCTTCCTCGCCGGCGGCGACGACGGCGGACGGGAGCGCCTCGACGGCCGACCTGGACGCCGGCGGCTTGTTCTTGGGGAACAGCCCCTCCCCGCCGGCGACAAACACCTCGTACGCCTCCCGGTCGGAGGTGTACACGAAGCCCTCCTCGAAGTCGGCTGAGGCGGGGGGCGGCACGTCGCCGAGCACCTCCCACTCGGCCCCCGGCGTATCCACCCAGGCGCCGGAGGCGGACGCGACCTCCTCCCAGTCGAATTCGTCGCCCGCGGTGGACGCCTCAAGCGGCAGATCCAGCTCGTCGTCGTCCAATTGGAGGCAGTTCCAACGGGTCGACGCCTCCTCCTCGTGTTCCTCGGGGAACCCAAGGTGGTCGGGCCTGGGCGCGACGAGCGCGTCGTGGAAGAGGTCAGGCTCCACGGAGAGGAACTGGCTGCGGACGCGGTCGGAGGCCACCACCGCCGCCGACGAGGACGGGACCGACGGATCTGGCCGGAAAACGGGGACGAAGGCGTCGTAAGAGGAAGAGGAGGAGGCTTCTAGGGTTTGGAGGATCTCATCAGTGGCGAGACGCGGGAGAAGAGATGAGGATGCCATGGATGCGAATGCGATGCGAGAGGGGACGAAAAAATCGCGCCCGAGGAGCGTTTCGGGAACACCTTGCTATTATAGGTGGCTTCGCCTCCGCAACTCTGCGACTCTCCCGGTACATGGAAACGTCGAGCTGTCTCATGACAGGTGGGGCAAGATATCGGTGGAGCCCAGTTGCCATTGATTTGTCAGTGGAGTTTGCGTGGGGCGCGGTTGAGTGGCATGACAGGTGGGGCCTTCACCTTATCGATAAGCCATGGTTGGTTGGTGGTCGTGTCGTCTCATGGCAGGTGGGGTATACGCTTGTGGGGCCTTCCTATCAGTTACGTGATGGTTGTGCCCTGCGGACGGAGAAAAGGCTCCGTCTGTGGTTGGATTCCCTACAAGCAGCAATGACAAGTGGGTCCATACGTTCCGGTCCCACGGTGTCAGTGAATGAAGGAATGGTTAATGTGGTGACAGCGAGCCGACACCTTTGAGTGATAGGCAGGGCAGTGGTGCTGTGTAGTGTGAGCGGAGCTAAGGTTCGTTGGTTGCTTGTCCCGTGCGGGACGACAGGCTGGACTACAGCGACACTTGGAAGCCGCTTATCGCAGCAGCTTCTGAGCTGAGCAACCTTGTCTGTTGGGTTCGAGCATTAACCATTTGTTCGATAACGGTGGTGCTCAAGTTTATGGATGTGATTTTTGATTTTTTTAAAAAAAAATTAAAATTATATTATTAGTTTTTTCTAATAAAAAAATTAAAAAAACTATTATATCATCACGGACAATACAAAAGATAAGAAAAAAGATATAATAAGCTAAAATAAATTAAAATTAAAAGCCACACCATCGCACCTGTGGATGTGCTACTCTTAGAGCTACTCGTTGTTGTGCGGCCCCGCCAACCACACCGAGGGCATGGCATCGCGCCGCTGACGCTCCATCTGTCGAGTCACCCCCTGCGGCCAAGGCCAAGCCCAACAACCATGCTCACACCCACGCGCGGTCGAGACCACGCCCAGCCAACCACGCCGAGGAAGGGGCGTCTGTGTCGCCGTAGCCCGTCGTGCTACCTATAGAGCCACTTGCCCCTGCATGGTTGAGGCTAGGCTTGGCCAGCCACACGCACACCATGCGCAACCGAGACCAAGCCTAGCTAACCACATCTAGGAGCATGTCCATGCCGCCGCAACCATCGGTATGTCATCCACCGAGCCACTCACCCCTAGGCAACAGAGGCCATGCCTGGCTAGCCACACGCACCTACATATGCCCGAGGCTGGGTTTAGCCAGCCACGCCAAGGAGGACGATCATGTCTCCATAGCCACTAACACTTCGTTCGTTAAGCCACTCACTCCTGGGCATCATCGTGTGTTAGACCATGTGGCCAGGTCTCGGCCATTTTAGATGATGAATAATTGACAACGTTGATTGTGATATTATTTATGATGTGTTGCGCGTGTGCGAATTGATGTTGGTCAAGTTCGGACGAACTTGTGCTGGAAAAATATTCTTTGTTTTTTGCATGTGCATGTTGAAGCATGGAGGCGATCGTGATCGATGACGAGAAGGACCGGGACTAGGATGGGGAGATCCGAGATCAGGCGGTCGAGGGAGTCATGAGATAATCGAGCTCATGTTTAGGCACGTGAAAACTAAAGGTGGATGATGCGTATTGAAACTACAGAGGTGTGGTCCGGAGGCTATGATACGTAGTAATTTTGGAGAGTCCAAAATTTAGTTAAGGCTTGTGTTATCTAATTATGTATGCAAAGTTTGTATTTGCATGCATGGCGTACGTATACGAAACGTATACGAGTCGACGTAAGAGTTCTAGTATGCAAAGATTGTGTTGTACGCATGGTGTACAAGTCGTATACGAGTCAGAGTTCGAATTCGACTGTGAGATCAAGGGGCGCACGGAAGTTGGTAGGGAGCAGCTTTGATCAGGGAATCGGAGTTATTAAAAGCCACTGGGGTTTGCTCGCGTGAGAGCGCTCCACGCAAGTGTGAGTCCTTCGCGCGGCGACGCGTGGTGAGGCAGCTTGCGCGGCTCCCTCGCAATCGTGTGTTGCTACTCTCCCGCACAAGTTCGCTCGGTCCCCGCCGCCCCCTCCCTCCCTCTCCTCCCCCCGCCCCCGCCGCCCCCCTCCCCCACCGCCTCCTCGTCCCCCACCGCCTCCCCCGGTCCCCCCTCCTCCACCGCTCCCCCGCTGCCTCCCCCCTCCTCCCCCGCCGCCTCCCCCCTCCCTCGCCCCTCCTCCCCCGCTCCCCCGCCGTCTCCCCCGCTCACCCGCTAGGAGTCATGGGATGATTTGATTTGACTTAGATTAGTTCATATGTGTTGTATGATGCATGTTACAACTAATGTGGGTCAAGTTATGAAGAACTTATACCTGAAAATAATTTCTTGATCTTTAAATTGTAGGATCGCTTGAAATCAACTATAGTCAACGACAAGTATCGGGGCTATGTTCATACAGGAAGCGAGGCCTAGAACGATAAAGGGTGCGGGGTGAGATGACTAAGCTCAAACATAGCACAAGAAAGCTTAGAAATGTTGAAGGAAAATTCGAGCAATGGGTTGCATCATATGGCTTAGTTAGTCTAAGTGAAGCGTAGTCCGATGATACTAGAACAGGAGAGACTTACGGACGTGTAGTAAGCCAGTGATGCATCTACACATGACAAACATAATAATTGCTTATAATAGAAGATGAAGACCAGGGCAAGAAAGAGTATTTTAGTAAGTTGAACAAAAGACCAAAAAAATACCTTGGATGAAAACCGTGGTGTTTGAGCGGTATTTAAAAAAGTGGTTTAGGTCAAAGAAAAGCTGAGAAGGTCAAGTTGGATCAAAGGCTAATGACTTAACGGATTCAAACATGTATGCTTTGAAAAAACATGCATAAGTGTACTGTGAGTGAAATCTATGTTGTGTGAGGTTAACAAGTTTCTCCTCTACATGCTAAGTGAATAATATCTATTAAAGTTAGATAGGTGTTAGTTGCCTGTCTATTTAACATATTGGGATAGAAATTTGCTAGTTAACTATCCAACCTTTGCTTGTAGAAGCCAAGTGTTTTGAGGTTAGGGTTTTAAAAGTGTAAGTGTTGTGGTATGCTCACTTGTTCTTTAAGTGGAGTGACTGTAAAATCTTCATTCTTAAGTAGCAATATATCAACTTTGTTTATCTTTCATTGATCACTTTTATTTTGGTTAATTTACTCTGGTTTTGCTTGATTTTGATGTTGCCTCTCCTCTTTCTTGATCTTGCTGAATACCTGAAAGCATCTAGACCCCTAAAAATTAGTTTTGGTAATTAATAATGATTTATAAATATGAGACTAATATGTTTGTTGATGTTTACATAGGTTAAATCTCATAAGTGCGTATATGTCAAAAGTTAGTTGCATGTGAAAGAAGAAAAAGGAAATCAAGATGGTTTTAAGGCTATCAGTAATTAAACTTTAAAAGGTTTGACGATATAAATTTCAGAAAGTTAAATAAAAAAGAACATAAAGTCTTGGCTATAGATATTGGAGTACCCTAACTCATATGCATGCCTCGATCACAAACCCAAGAAATGTTGACCACCGATTCCTTAACAAAACTACGAGTAATCATGCTGATCACGAAGAACGTGTAGATAATTGCTCCTGTCTTAGTAAGTGTATTATAGTACTCCAGTTACTAACAGGCGAATAATGATGAGAGAGGAATGGACACGATTTACAGCAAGGCTTCAGAAAGGCAGCAAATTAAACAATGCCTGCGAGGGTTGGCACTGTCAGAAACTCAGGATGCCATGAGCCTTACCAAAAGTTTTCCTAGATGCCAGATGAGATGGCGGACGCCAGAGGGTTGTAGTAATTAGTAAGGAGTAAGCAAACAAAAGCAAAGGTTAAACGACATGATTAAAGGCAGTGAGACTAAAAAACAACCTCCCTTGGGAGGTAAATACTGAATTGTCCTATAAATTCAAGAACAGTCATTTGATCGGCCTCTCTCTCTCTTCTCCTCCTCCTCCTCCTTCCTTCTTGAGGGAGCGAGATGATGGATAGTGACAATGGCAATGATGTTGGACTTGGAATACAGAGCTATGCTTCATCTGGCCATGGCATGCCAATGGCCTGGCAAAGCCAGCAGCTGAGCAACTCATGCACTGCACCGATGCAACCCATCATTGATCCTTCTTCTGCATGGGCGCTAGCCGGCTGCGACAGTGCCATCTCCGCCGCGAGAGGACGGGGTCTCTTGCCTCCGCCGACGCCCGGGTTCCAACTCCCACCGCCGGCGGCCGGCTTCGAGAATTTCCCGGTGGACTCTGGCCTCGTCGAGCGCGCGGCGCGGTCGTCGTCGTGCTTCGGCGGTGGCAATGGAACAGTGAACGCTGGTGCCCTCACCGCAGCTGAATCCATCGGCCCTGTCATTGGCCATGACGACGGCGCGCCGAGCGCCGAAGCGGCGGCCGGCGACTGCTCGTCGGACTCCAAGAAGAGGAAGAGATCAAATGAGGTAGATATTTGCAGCCTTTTGCATTGTATCGATCTCTTGAGTTTCTCAAGGTTCTTGGAGTAGTAGTTAGTATCACACAAACTAGCGTGTAAGCGATTATGCCTTGTTGCATCGGGATTTGAAGGTCATTGGAACGGATCAAGCGAAGGCGTCAAATGCGTCCGCCGATTCTGCAAATGAGACCGAGCGTAGGAAGGACGCCAATGGCGAACAGGCCGGCCCGGCCGCAACGGCGACGGCGACCGGCAGATCGAAAGGGAAGGGAGCCAAGGAGGCCGACGAGCCACAGAAGGAGGGGTACATCCATGTCAGAGCTCGGAAGGGGCAGGCGGCCAACAACCACAGCCTCGCAGAGAGGGTACATAGTACAAACAGATTTCTTCAGACTTCAAGTCTGTCTTTGTACAGATGCAGAACCTGAAAACTGAAATGTTATGCGCAGCTGAGAAGGGAGAAGATTAGCAAGAGGATGAAGCTTCTGCAAGATATTGTTCCTGGCTGCAGCAAAGTGAGCCTTCTAAAAAGAAAAGAAAAAAAGCTATAGTAGTATATAACTTTCCTGATCTGTGAATTTCGTAAGGAGAATTGAGTGACGAAGTTGCGTTTCTTGAATTGGATTTGGTCAGGTCACCGGAAAGGCGGTAATGCTTGATGAGATCATCAACTATGTTCAGTCCCTGCAAAGGCAAGTAAAGGTACGATACGATCGGTTGATCACCCATGTGCCTGAAAATTCCGCCTGATAAAACACATTGTAATTTATTGATCTTCCCTTTTATCTCTGCAGTTTCTATCGATGAAGCTCGCAACAGTCAACCCAAGGCTCGACCTCAACACAGAATCGCTTCTCTCAAAGGATGTATGCAATAAACTACCGTTCTTCCTCTCGATTTCGCAGTTTTGTCTTTGCAAGAAATGTTTGTGACCATGATCTCCGTGCTTCTTGATGACAGGTTCTTCGCTTTGCCGGGGCTCCTTCCTCGATTCCCATTGGATTCTCGTTCTCCCCGGAGATGACGCCCAAACTACAGCTATCTCAAGCAGGCATGCTCAAGGGAGGTGTCCATGGCATGGCATATCCAAATGCGTTCAGGACAGTCATGCAGGAGGAACTAAACCAGAAGGATGCGTTGAGAAAGCCTGCATCTCAGCAGGTTTGCATCTCGGCATGCCTCATACTATAACAGTATAACTTCAGTTGTGTACTTGAGAAACGTTAGGCTATTTGAGAGAAAGAGCATATGTTGTTCATCTTCTGATGTCCTATAGGGACATACCATTCATCACTGTAAACATTCTGATGGAGGTTTTTTTTTCCATTATTGAACAGATGCCTCACACATTGGATGTATCATTCCATGATGCGGCGCATATGGCATATCCGTCAGTCATCGGTTCACAGGACTTGAGCATTAGGCCAGATCAGGATGGATTTCATATGTGACGTCTAGCTTGGCATGGATGATCAGTTTCTTCTCAGCTGACAGAGAGACAGTGCCGTTAATTAGCATATGCACTGGAGCTGCTGCTGCAGGAGCAGTACTAGTAATTTGATTGCCCAAGGGAAGAAGGCTCCGGCTTTCATTGCTTCATGGCAGTACATGGTCTGTTTATTGTGTTCAGAACTGAAACTTCAGCTACTGAGAGACAATCGAAATCATCTGCAATTACGATGGTTGGAAACTCTGCCTGGATGGAAATATGATGCGCACTGAACTGGTGCAGTATGCGTGAGACTTGCGAGGGGCTTGTTGAAGTTCTCTTGTTTCTATGCTTGCTTGCTTACGCAATAGGCATGCAAGCTACCGCGAAGCGAGAGTTGGTTCAGATCGAACATTTGCCTTTACTTTTGTACCAAAAAAAGAACGCGGGATGGGCAGACATATAACGTGTGTTTATGCAGCGATATCTCGTTGTCTCCCTTTGTCGGTCCTACACAGGTCATGTTTCCGATAATCTAAGCTTCAAAACCTTTACAGGGTGTTTTGGTCCGAACAACACGACGGTGAATGAATAATCCGAACCTAAGCCATTTGTTTGGTTTAAGGAATAGAATAGGTTAACAAATCACCACCTCATCCTTAGTAAGTACAATCCTAATACAAAACGCAGGGGTTATATCATCCACCAAATTTATAGAACCATCCCATGACGAACCAATCCGTCCTAGAGATGACTGTAGTACAACCGTAAAGAATAAAAAAATATATGGATTCCATTATACGGCTCAGGCAATCGTGACATCATACGGGACAATTGCTCCCTCGTGTTCATCATGCATTCTGATGTTTGTTGCAAATCTGCAATAACAGTACGACACTCTAAATGCAGCACAGGAAAATTTGGGACGTACTTGCAATGATTTATCATGTTTTATTGATAAGACCACCCCCTACAACAAATGGAAGCAGCTGGTGAGTCTACACCTACAAAAAATGCGGGGCAGCAAGCAAATGTGAAGTTCTAACAAGGGATCACTAATCCTTCCATGGGTCGCTCTCGGGCCTCACTTCAGAAGGTTCGATCACCTCCGTCACCGTGCCTTCAGACGAGACTGCCTCTGCGCTAGCGGTTGCTTCAGCGCCGGTGTCAGACCTCCCCCATCTCCCACCCAGCGCAATCGTCATCATCTCGTAGATCTTGCCACCCAGGTCCGCCGGACTGTCAGGCTGGATATACCCAGTGAACAAATAATCAAACACTAGGGCAAAGCCATTTTTAGCGATGACTGTGAAGCGCGGGGATAATATTTGTTGTACTTACAGTATATCCACTGGAGATCAGAGCAGTCTCGTACAACAGCTCGACAGCCCTCTTGGCTTCTGTACTATCAGGCTCATTTTTGCAAGCAGCCTGCCAATAATTGTTTCTCATTCATGTTAGTTGTTGCTATTGTAGCACGAGGTACATGAACTATTCATGACTGGCCAGGAGCAATGAATCTTACATTCAAGTCCTTGATAATAGGGTGGTCGGGGTTAATTTCGAAAATCCTTCTCCCCCTCATGAACTCCAAGCTTGATGTATCA
The DNA here is from genome assembly GCA_036346265.1 of Melocanna baccifera. NCBI lineage: Eukaryota > Viridiplantae > Streptophyta > Magnoliopsida > Poales > Poaceae > Melocanna > Melocanna baccifera. The sequence continues at coordinate 2,964,567 of CM070698.1, read as the reverse complement.
CCAAGTGTTTGTGCCTTCATGAGCCTGTCCGATTTGAGAAACATGCATCAGGAGATGAGTATAGGATTCTTCAACACAATGATCAGTTCATACAGGAAATGATCCATAAACCTACCTTTCCATGTTGGCGGACCAACCAAACTTGCCTGATACAAGAACACATGGTGAAGAGCTGAGGCGCTTTGATATTTGAACCTTTGCCACCTTATCACCAAGCTGTTGTTTTATCCAGTCGCACAGAAGTGTGTATTCCTGTTTGTTTTCTTTATTGTCCTCATCTTCATCACCTGTTCAAACAAATATAAGTTAATGCGATGCAAATAATCATCAAACAGTGTACAAACAGTCCAATTTCAACATTTCCTCACCCAATTCCAGGTCCTCTTTGCTGATATCGACAAACTTCTTCTCTTTGTAGGTCTGTAAGTTCTGAATGGTGACCTCATCAATTGGCTCAATAAGGAAGAGAACCTAAAGAAAAACAAACAGCAACCTTAGCCAAAGCAACGGAAGAAACAAAGAGCAGTTCTTGTCTCATCAAAAACTATGTCATGTTCATACTTCAATGCCTTTCTGGACCAGCTTCTCCAAGAAAGGAGCAGTCTTTGCACTCTGGAGACTATCTGTAGCAATGTAATAGATTGCCTTTTGGTTCTCAGGCATGTTCTCTACATATTGATCGAGACTTATCATATCTCCCTCATTTTTAGAAGTATGGAAGCGCAGCAAAGGGGCAAGGAGCTTGTGATTTCCTGTGTCCTCAATGCAGCCAAGCTTGATGAACTTTCCAAAGCTCTCCCAGAACTTCTTGTAGTCCTGCAGTACAGATGGCAGAGCTTCAATACCGAGTAAACAGAAAATTTGGGGAAAAGGAAAAACCAAGAGTTTTACCTCATCTTTTTCAGTAATCTCCTTGATCATATCGAATGTCTTCCTGACAAGTCTCTTACGCATAATTCTTACCTGAATAAACAACATAAATTACCTCCAAATGTAATTAAAAAAAGATCACAAGTAATGTCAACATTCAGAATCTGCAATTTTCAAATATAAAAGCCGACATGCATTTTCCGTAACTTACAATTCGACCTTCCTGAAGAATCTCACGAGAAACATTGAGGGGAAGGTCATTTGAATCGACTACACCTTTTACAAAGCTCAAGTATCGAGGGAACTGCAAAATACATGCTAAACTCAGAAATCTGTTCCACCTTAATCAACGACTAGTAGAAAAATAATGCCAAGAGCCCAAGACAACGTAAATGCATCTCCAGAAGTAATTATCTTGTGCACTGAGAGATTATGTACCAGTTCACCATCAAAGTCATCCGAGATGAATACTCTTTTGACATATAACCGGATATTTTTGGTTTTGGGATTCATTATCTCCTCATTACTAAGTGGTGCCATTCCTGGAATGTAAAGAACACTCCTAAATTCCACCTCACCCTGTTAACAGAAAAGATCATGTTGATACACAATATTCAATGTGCATAAGTTTAACAACGTGATGTTTGACGAATTCACACACCTCTGTCGTGAAGTGAGTGTAGGCAAGAGGATCCAAGAACTCATTGAATGTCTTCTTATAAAACTCATTGTATTCGGTCTTCTCAATTTCCTTTTGATTTCTCATCTGCATGGAGGAAATAGAATTCAAGCATCTGCTTTCTTTATTAGCGAATAGCATCTCACATGCATTTGTTTTTGTGGAGTGAGAACATAAGTACCAAATAGGTACAGTTCAAAGCATGCATGACACATGTTGCAATGACCAAGCAAAAGTAACTGCAGAGCAGAATTACCCATATAGGCTTTGTTTCATTGGCCAGCTCCCAGTCCCAGTATTTCTCAGTAATTGTCTTTTTCTTTTTTTCACCCTGTTCATGAAAGTTGTATCGGTTGCAAAAGAAGCAAAGTCACTACAAACATTAGGGAAACTAGAAGCAAGCCAGTTGGGATAACTAACCTCAGTTGCCTCTTCACCTTCTTTTGCCTCTTCATTTTCTTGAACCTGTCAAGCAAGGAGGTCACATCAGTGGAAGAAATGGGAAGGCAATACATAGTAGCAGCTCCAAAGGACTTATATTGTTAAGAGAATCAGCAAGAAGCACAATCAATACCCTACCTCAACAGTTCTTGATTTCTCCTGCCATGTATATATGGGGAATGACACAAACTGAGAGTAGTTCTTAACTAAGCCTTGAATCCTTGCAGGGTCAGCAAACTCATACTTATCATCAGGCTGCATAAGTACAAAGAATGTAAGATTTATGTTACATTATCCATTAAATGACACATTAGGTGAACTTACTCTTAAAAACAGAGTAATCTGAGTTCCACGTGTAAGCATTTTCTCAGGATCAGTCTCTTCCTTGATGACATAAGAGCTACTGTCAGCCACAGCTTCCCATACATACTGTTTATCTGATTTCGGGCTCTTAGTGGACACCACAACCTGCAACACATTTGAAAACAATTGAATTCATGTGCAAAAAAGAAACATATTCCATGCAATATATTTTGCAAAGATAGCATTGAAGAAATATGTCATACCTTCTCTGCTACAAGAAAGGCTGAGTAAAATCCAACACCAAACTGACCAATTAGACCATTATCGGCCCCAAGGTCTTTGTTCTCCTGAACGGTAATTCATTTGGCATTAGCAAAGAAACAATGAAACGATAACACAACAGTACCATATTGCATACACATAGATGTATCCAGAATGGAGAAGGAAGAAACAACGCTCCACCTTCAAAGCCTTCAAAAATTTTGAGGTGCCACTCTGAGCAATAGTACCGAGGCAGTCCTTCAGCTCATCTTTGGTCATCCCAATGCCAGTATCACTATAAGAACCGTCAGCACACATTGCTATTAAAATATCTGCTGAATGCAACGGCAAGCACATCTACTAGAAACACAAACTTACGTGATAGTAATTGTTCCAGCATCTGGGTCTGGTTTAATTCTTATTTCCAACTCACCACCATCAGCAAGTAAAGATGAATCAGTAACACCAAGAAACCGCAGCTTATCCAATGCATCACTCGCATTACTGAGGGACAACAGGTAAATGCCACAGCGATCATGACATCAAATAAAAAAAATCTAGATAACACTCATGGTGCCATTCAACTGTACATTTCGGCAAGGATTGCTAACCTTACAAGCTCGCGAAGAAATACTTCCTTGTGACTGTACAGGCTATGGACGATCAAATCGAGTAGGCGGCTCACCTACATGGCACAAACAAAATATAGCATGTCTGCTGTCTCAACGACCAGCCCACGCATTACAAAAAAAAAGAAGAAGAAGAAAGAAAAAAGAAAAGAAAAGCAGTGCTACTATACACAATCCCCATGAAAGTTACACGGTTAAACTAACCGGTGTAGATTTGGCAATTATTCTACCAGAACTCCATGTAGCGTTATCACATTAACCAAAAAAATTCCCAACTTCAACAACGAGCAATTTGATTAAATCCTCTTCAACAGATTTAATCATAAATGTGTCAACGCTCCAACCATATCTAAATTCTAGAAAATTTCTACATCATCACCGAAACTCTACTTAAATGTCACAGTCCAGCAATTACAAAGCTACAAAAACAAAATACATACAAGTTCCACCAAAACCGACAGCTCACCTCCGCCTGGTACTCGAACTTCTCCAATGCCGCCGCCTCCCCGGCGGGCTTCTCCGCGACGGCCGAGTCGCACCTCACCCGCGGCAACCTCCCCCCACTCCTCCCCGCATCCCACTTCACCCCCCTTGCACACCTCACCGCCCCGCTCCCCCGCGGGGCAACCGAGCTCGTGCTCGGCGCCCTCCCCGCGCACGGCCGCAGCGCCGCCACCGACGACGCGCCCAGGCTCCTGCTCAGCGCCGGCGCCATGGGACACACACGCAGGCCAAGCAAGAGCTGGTGCTTTGCCTCTACTCGCGGTGTTCTTAGCGCGACGCTTTGAGGAGCGAGGAGAGGAGATGATAACGGAGTTAGGGTTTTGTAAGCAATGGAGGCGGCCGGGTCAAGGAGGAAGGAAGGAGATGAAGCGCCGAGGAAGCTTCTAGAAGCGCTCGGGCCCGCACACGATGGCTGCGGATTCTGGCCGTCCGATGGTGCGTTGGACGGTGGATAGGGGACGAGGACTTCATTCGTATTTTTCAGCGGGCGAGTAGGCTGAGGTGTGTGGGTCACTGTGTTGAGGTGTAGGGCCCACATGTCTGTCTAGTGCGTGGTTTACTTGCTTAAGGGGAATTTGTTGGGCTAAGATCTTCGCGTCTGGAAGACTGGAACGGCTTGCACTGATCTACAGGACATGTTTAATATAACTGTGATTTTGTGGACATATTTTTGTGTTATGGTAACAGCGATGCATGTTTCAGTTGATGTTCCTTGGGATCAGTGCAAGGAGATGCACGGGATCAGTGCAAAATCAAAAACCACAGTTATATCAAACATGTCCTGTGGATCGGTGCAAGATCCACCCCTACCGGAGCAGCACCAAGCGAGGAGATCGGACTCACCGTCAGGCCGGACAGGGTAGACTGCGCACCGAATTAATTATTTGGTATAATTAATTTAAAAAATTAAAAATAGAAAAAACATGGTAGTCCATCATGTATAATACAAACAAATACGAAAAAAAGAATCAGTAAAAAAGTACAAAAAATATTAAAAGTTAGAAAAAATAAAAAATATGAATAATAAAAAATAACCCATAAATCTAAGACTAAGGCTTCACTCATTTTAGCTTTTTTTCAGTTTCAGTTTTTTTTCACTATTCAGTAATTCGTCTTTTTCTGAATTCTTTTAGATTTTTTGGACTTTTTTGTATTTTTCTTTGCATTGTCCGTGATAGGCTAATATATTTTTTCTATTTTTATATTTTTTAAAAAAAATTTAATTATACCCAAAAAAACTAAATCAGTTACAGTAAAAAAATCAGCTACAGTGAAAATTCAGCCAGTAGTCCTTGCTAAAACGAACGCTTCCTAAATGAGCGGGGTCTAAAGAGGCTGAAACTGTAAATTGTGTTCCTTTAGAGAGGGGAAAAAATAAAACAAATCAAAAGCTCTCGAACTAATTGCTATTCGGATTCAATCTAAGATCAACATATGCCGTAATTATTAAGATTGCGTACACGCGTATGTATTTAATGGGAAAACGCGTATCCGCGTCGCGAGATCGTCAAGCCTTCACAAAATTTCCTAGTGTGCGATGGATGCGCGCGAGTATGTACATGTCATAAGTAGGGTGTGCTTGTGGTATGCATACTCCTTGTACTCTCCAAAAATAATTGCACTCCCCTTCAGGGCATTAACGGCTGAGATCTTCCCACGGTGCCAAGTAGAGGGAATCGTGCCTATCGCCTGCCTTCGCATGCAGAGGCGAACGGTCCCATGCCTTCGAGTGATTCTCGCCTGTAGATTCGGAGTGAAGGCTGAAAGAGTGGAGATTTGGATGCCGGGAGACAGGGCAGAGTGCGACGTGCTGCTCACACTACTGTGAGCTTCCCACAAAGGTGCAGGTCGTCCGTATATATGGTCATTTCCTTACCATTTAGGATAAGATTTAGAAACGTTCAGAATAACAATGATTTATAATTTTTTTATTATAACTAAGTTAATTTATTTGATATAATTAAATTTAAAAAAATTAAAATAAAAAATATGTTAACCCATTGTAAATAATATAAAGAAAGATAGAAAAAACAAAAAATAAAATAGTAACGCAGGCTTGAAACCGGCTTATAAGCCGACGTGGTGAGCTAGGGTCATTGCATTGAGTCAAGTTTTGTTGCAGCAGTCTGGCTTGCTAGTACCGATTATATGGCCCCGCCCAACTTCTCTTAAATTTCACTGTTTAACGATGAAAAATACTGTAGCAACGATTTCGAACACTGTAGCAAATTTGTCCTCTAGTGATTTTTTTATTTTTTTTGTTTTGTATTTTTGTGTTTTGATTTTTTTTACGTATTCCTTTGCATCGTCCGCTCTAGATTAGCATACCATTTTTATTTTTATATTTTTTAAATTTAATTATGTCTAATAAACCAACTCAATTATAGTAAAAAAATCAGTCGGTTATAGTGAAATTTTAGTAAAAATAAAAATCATCGCTATTCTGAACGCCCGCTAAAACACCATGTATCTTATTCCAAAATTAAGGCATGATATGATGTGTGTGACCATCTCGACACGGACGACACGAAGCAACCGACCGCGCCACATGGAAGATGGTGACGTGCATGCACGATGCTAAATATTTCCAAACCTGGTTGATTTGATGCGGTGACATACAGTTTGCTCGTCACGCTCTTGTGGCGTCTTGGAGAAGGACATCGTCAAAATCAGGTCGCTAGCTAGCTACCCGCGGGTATGATCGGCCGCAAAAACGGGTAATGGATGAGCCATCAGGGAGGATTCCTTGCGGGCTTTATCCTAAAATACCACATTTATTCGGCGTAGTGAAAAGTGAAGTATGGCTTTGCTCTTTTGGATTTCTCGAAATAGTTTTAAATTTTTGCTATAATACTTAGCTTTTAAATAAAGTATTTTTAAAGATAAGATCTATAAGTTAATTGTATTACACATTAAAAGCCTAACATTTGTACCATCTAAAATTGTAATTATCTTTTTATAATCTCTATCATAAACAGTTAAAATTTAAAAATTTCAGCTAGAAAAGTAGAAGCGGTTGATCTCTCTGGAGTTACAATGATAGCTTTCTTACTAGCAAGCACTTAGGCCCCGCTCGTTTCAGCTTTTTTTCAGCTTCAGCTTCTAGTTTCAGCTTTTTTTTCACTATTCAGTAATTCATCTTTTTCTGAATTTTTTTAGATTTTTTAGGCTTTTTTGCATTTTTCTTTTTTTCCCCGTGTTCCTTTGCATTGTCCGTGGTGGGCTAACAAATTTTTTCTATTTTTACATTTTTTAAAATTTAATTATGCCCAAAAAGCTAAATCAGTTACAGTAAAAAAAAGCAGCTACAGTAAAATTTCAACCAAAAACCAAAAATTATCGCTAAAACGATCACCCCCTTACTCTATCAGATGTCTTCCATTGTGATCTTTGTGTAATCTCTACCCAGCAGCACTACTATTGCACATCTGCATCATGAAAGTACAAATTGTACGAAGGGCTAAGAAGAGTACGGAAGGCAAACGAAAGAAGAAGAAGAAAAAGAGAAGGAAGGATGAATCAAACGAGGATTATTCTGTTAAGCCGAGTGCCCATTTGCAGCCCACGTAAATAATTTGCATGGCCCTTGCAAAGCTCACACACGGCCCTCTCATCTCGACATGTTTATTCGGGCTAGACTCCTCCCAATACACGGCCATATTGTGGTTAGGCCAGGCCCATGATATGAGATCGTAAACGCTCCATGGACAGGTAGTCAAGTCAAGTAAATCCACGATGTTTCCTAAAAAAGAGTAGATCCACGATGCATTTGCAAATTTAGAAGAGAGCATTTCTCATTTTTTGTGCACCTGTTTTTACTTAGAGGGCTAGGATGATTAACCACTTGGCCTTGCAAGTCACAATTATAGGGTTATATTCTTCTAGACTATGACTTCGCTCATTTTAGTTTAAACTTTGGATTTATTTTTTACTATTTATAAATTTTGTCTTTTTTCTTTTTTGTTGGTTCTTTTTTCCCCTATTTGTTTGTATTTTTTCGTAATGGGCTAACATGTTTATTCTATTTTTAAATTTTTTATAAAAAAAATAATTACATCAAATAAACCACTATCAACTACAGTGTAATTTCAGTCAGCTACAGTATATTTTTAACAATAAACCACTTAATTCCAGGCCAACTGAGCGGCCTCTGTGGCTGATGGTTTTTTTCTACCACTGATGATTTTTATCTACGCTGTTCGAGATGATAGCGGATGATAGATACATCGACGGGAACAACATATACAATTTTAAACTTGAAAAATTGTTTAGAGAATTCACTTTATTTGTTTTAATTTTTGACGAAGCTAGAAGCTAAATATCAAAAGCACAAGAGTGGGCATCTCCCCTTGCTAGCTTCTGCATGTCTGATCACCTGGAGGAAAAGAACAGTTGGCGCGTACACATCACATTTCCATGGACCCAACCAAGATACTGTCGTGAGTACCAACCCAACATGCATCACATTTCCTAATGTCTGGACCGTTTGGTCATCTGGTGCAGAGCGTGTCGAGGAACGGAGGATGCATCAGTCCCGGCCCTGTCCAAATTAACGAAAACTTGTCACTGTTAAGGGCCTGGCAGGAATTTCACACGACTCAAGTCATTCATAGAATCAGAAAAAAAAAATCCCATGGTCCAAACAGAGCTTAATTTCCACTAAGTCGTACGAGATGTTTGTTCATTGGCTGCTAAAAACGTACTATAGTGGTAACCACGTGTGCTCGGATAATGACCGGTGTTAAATGGAAGATGATCCGTTAGCAAATGTTTTTTTTAGGGTTCACTCATTTGGATTTAGATTTTAGATTTTTAATTTTTTTTATTATTCATAATTTTTATTTTTTTTCTGATTTTTTAGCTTGTTACGGTTCTTTTTTCCATCATCGTTTGTATTATACATGATGGGCTAACATATTTTTTTATTTTTAGCTTTTTTAAAATAATTATGTCAAATAAATTATCGTCAATTACAGTGTAATTTCAGTCAGCTATAGTACAATTTCAGCTAAAAAATACTAAATTTCAACTCAACCAATTGACCTATTAGTTCTATCCGTCTGATGGTGAAGTAAACTTAACTAAGTGAAACCGCAAAGTGATTATACTAACTATGCGTAGATCATAGGGGTATATCTGATCCTGACTAGTATTCACTACAGTGCTATGTATCAAAAGGTACCTGAAAAGACAAGAAATGGATCCAAACAACAGCAATCTGCAGAACACGAGCGGACACAACGCAACAAATTCAAAGCAGAGCCCCAATGCTACCAGAGTACCATAGCACCAGGCAGCCAGGCCCTAGACACGTGTAGTTACGTCACGGCAGGACAGGAACAGTAGCTAGCTGCCGTGCTGCCTGTGGCCAGGTCAGGCTTGTCCAGGGAGGAAGCACCGCAGCAGCGGTCAGTCCCGGCCGGGCCCAGATCGGGCTCACGTGAGCGGCTAGGCCCGCACGGAAGGGCCGGGACAGGTCGCCGTCGGCGCGGCGCGGCCACCGCATGCAGCGTGACCGCATAAAGCCGGCGGGGTCCCGCGGCGGTTGAGATAGTGCTTCAAACAACTATAGGCTCCTCATTTTTTATATAGTAGCAATTGAAAATACAAAATAGTGACGGTTAGCTTTTCTAAGTAATTAAATTTAAAAAATAAAAAATTATATTATTATAGATAATATAAAGAAATAAAGATAAAAATAAAATTAAGAAGCCGAAGCATGACCTAGTTTAAAGCAGGCCTCAGGCGGCCGGGCCTCAAGACGTACTGGGAAGGAAGAGAGCAAATGCGATTTTGGGCCGCGCGGGGTGGGGTAGAGCTCAGCCCACGACCGCCCACTTGACACGTCCCTATGCGTGGGCCCGCCTTACTTCCCGTGGCACGTGCTACGTCTCTCCGGCTCGGCCCCGACCTAACTTCCAATCCCTTTTTCCTGCCCCCCCCCCCCCTCGTTCTCTTCTTTCCCTTGTGTTTTTCCTTGAACTGACTATTATATGCGTGACTATTTTTTCTCTTCACTTTTAGTTAATTTTTATTTATTAGATAAGTATTTTTAACAATTTTTTAAAAAAATAAAAAAATAATATTATATAACTTTAGATGACTAAAAAGTAAAAATTAACTAGCATGCTAGCAGTAATACTACATCCAAAGCTAACCAGAACATGCTAGCAGTAAAGTGGTTCGATCTACTCGATCCAGCATGGCAGCAGCTGTGTTTTACCTTGGAAATGTGGCTGACCTAAAAGCGGAGTCTACACGGCGAGGCGTCACGCAAAGTCGCGTTGCGATGTAGACGGCTTAACACCGCTGTTTTGTTGTTTTGCCCTCGTTTTGCGATCCACGACCCCACCACAAGGCGTCCTTACACTGTTATGCGTGCACGCGAGAGAGATCAAAGGCTCGATACTACACCTCGACCCCGACACAGCGAATTCCTCGCGCACGCGAACACGCTATTAGAAAAGAGAGAGTGTGTGTGTGTGTAAAGAGTCGTACTGCGCAGAAAAACTTGAGATCAAGCACCCGGAAATGGAATCACAGCGCCGTGCCCAGGATCAGGCAAGTGCAAAACGTGAGACTGGCTAGAAGGTTAAAGTCGCTCGTTTTAGCATGATTTCTGATTTTTAATTAAAATTTTATTGTAACTGATTTTTTTACTGTAATTGATTTAAGGTTAAAGTCGCTCGTTTTAGCATGATTTCTGATTTTTAATTAAAATTTTATTGTAACTGATTTTTTTACTGTAATTGATTTAACTTTTTAAGTATAATTAATTTTTTAAAAAATATAAAAATAGAAAAAACATATTAACCTATTAGGGATAATACAAAAAAACACGGAAAAAAAATACAAAAAGTCTAAAATTTCTAAAAAAATTCAGAAAAAAATGAAATAATAAATAGTGAAAAAAAACAAAAACTAGAAGCAGAAACAAAAAAAAAGCCGAAACAAGAACAATTTAAAACCAGATGAGTCCTGGTAGGAAACGAAAACGACAGTGCTGCAACAGTCCCAAAGCCACGTCTCCGCGCGACAACGCCATGGTAAAGAGCGGCCGATCCGGGCGGAGCCCACCGCACGCGGAGGAGAGGGCGCCATCGCCATGGCCACCTGTCACGAGCCGAGCCGAACTAATAACGAAAGGAAACCGAGAAATCGACCTGGTCGCGCGTTAGCGGAGCCGCTCCTCAGTAAACCTGTGACCGGGTTTTCCAGGCCAGCCCGTGAGATCTGGTCGACGCAGCGTGACCTAAGTATGATACGGACATGGCACATGACTGATCGGGTTGGCACGACACCAACAACGGACCGTGATGGGCTTAGAAAAAAGGATCACTGGGCAGTCTGGCCAAGTCTGACCTATCATACCGTGATTAGGTCGACCCGGTATGAAAGAGGCACAACAGGTCAGATGGCACGAAGGCATAGCGACGGTGCAGCAGGGGGAGCACGCACGGGGCAACTAGACATGTGGTGTGAGAGTATTTAGAGAGGGAAAGGGAGAGTAAGGACATGAGAGTACATGTAGGTTGTGGTGCGATCTAAGGAGGTCGAATCCGGCAGCAATGTGGCTGGGAACCGTCAGATCAGGCGGCATCAATGCTAGGGAAGAAGCGTGCTAGGCGGTAGGGGACGGTCGTGGCGCTGTCCTCAAATGCCAAGTTTGGCTGGCGTCGTGGTCAATAATGTCCGAATCTAGCGTCGCCCGACCGGAGAGGGTGAGATGCGTCGGTGATGGTGTTAGGGAAGAAGCCGACAAAGGCGGCTGGAATGGTGCTAGCATATTTTGTTAGCCTTAGCATGGTTTGTTAGCCCCAGTATAGCCGAACTAGGCAACGAGTCAACGACACGGCACAGAAAAACCAACAGGTGTAATGGAAAGCGCCAGGAAAAGAAACCCTGAGAAGGCATTTTTCTTTCTCTAGGTTGAATCCACTTTTGCTTTTGGCTTATATACTTTGTTGAAGTAACTAGCTTTTAAATAGTACGTTTTTTCAAGACGATATCTATAATTCAATTGTAGTAAATACTATATTGACTTCAGTTATACCGGATAAAATCATATGTGACTATCTCTCTTTCGTACTCTCTCTCGTGATCAACTAGAAATCAAAAATAATAAGACAAAAATCATAAACCTAAAAGAATTCGTGTATTTCTTTGCGGGCCCACAGGGCCACCACCCGATGAGTTGGCCACGTGATGCGCCGGGGGGCTGAGCTCGATTTCGACGGGCTCCCTCACGTGATCCGCCGCGCGCGGCCACCGTGCCCACCACTCATGCCCTCCCACGTGCCGCTCGCTAAGCGTGCTCCGCTTAATTAAGCAGTCACATGGTTGCAAGCAGGGATTAGTGGAGCATCATCGCTAATTAATCCTGGCGCACAAGCAGCAAACAGTAGGTTAGGCCTGCGACTTTGCTTCGATTTATTTACAGATCCCTGAGCTGATTCTTTAAACAAAGAAAGGGGATAATTTGAGAGACTGTAGTGCAGGGGAATGTCTATCAAGTGGTAACACCCTGTTAATCCACTACCATTAAAACATTTTGCATATATCCATCGGAATTTCCCCCCTCTGTCATCGTGTCGGTTCAATTACTTTAACCAAATCCTTCTTCTAATCATGCTACATCTGTCCCACAAAGGGAGGTGGCAATGCAAAAGGACGAAGCTACCGCGTACTGATCGAGGGGTTTATGTGTTGTTTGTTTTTGCTAAGCTTGTCGGCCTTTAGCGCACGAGATGTGTTGGTGGCGATGAGTGTTTCGTTCTTCTTTTGTTTTTTCAGAGCTGCCATGCTAAGCAAGGAGACTAGGAGGTGCGTTGCAGTTTACTCGTTCTTCCTGTTCTTCTTTAATAAATAATCTTGATCCGCGTCTACGTGATTTGCCAAGGACTCACGCCTCAAACATGGTAGCACAAGTTATAGCAGTGGATTTACCATACCGATTACGTTCATGCGAGTGAAAAGGTGGGATGAGTAGAGTATATATCTTGTTTGGGTCATGTGACGTTCATTTTTGTTTCGTTAAATTTGGCAAGATTTTAGCTGCTTCCAGCTCCTGAAATTAAGAGGCTATGCGCCTAGATGTAGCGGTGGATGGTAACCGGATGTGATAGAACATGACTTCATGTTAGTGATACAAAAACGTTTTCCAAGTTAATGGCTTCAATGATTGAATCGATAAAGAAATGGGAGAGGGCTCGCGGCTCACGCATGACACATGGGGGGATGCCGCAAGCATGATGGGGAGATTGGATCCAACGGGAGGGAGCACGGCAATGTGTATACAAACAAGCTCACAGGCTGTTTTGTTTCTGGCACACCGTGCTGGTGCGGACTACTTGTGAACATCTAGCTAAGATCTTTGCAGAAATGATTAGTTCAAGCACTTTCTCTGACAAGGGGATACTGTTGTCAGAAGAGTGTTCTTAATTAAAGGTGAAAATGTTAATGTAAGAGTACTACTAGTATGATTGTTTTGGCTACGTTTAGGACTAGATTAATTATTACTAGCCGCTGACAAGGTACAATGCATTGTTAATTTATCCTCTGTCCAGATGGTACATTTCAAAACTCATGGATATTTTATCTTGGGTTAAAACTCATGGATATTTTATCTTGGGTTCGTTCTCTTTCTAAATCATGAACTTTTAATTGGTTGATTGTTTGTTAAGCAACAGATATACCAGTAATGATTAGAGCATGGGGTAATATTTGTTGTAAAATATGCGGTATAAATAAATATTCAGATTTAATTCTAATAATAATTGCTATAAATAAAGCACATACCCAACAGCAAACAAATGATAAAATTAACATGCAGTCATGTGAATATTTCATGTCATTTATGCAAAAGCATGTACTTAAAGCTTGAAACAAGTTAACTGCTGAGATTAGCATATAAAAAGTTCCATGAACAGGGGAACAACTAAAATAGTATAAATCTTAGTTTTAATTGAAATTATTGTTCTCAAAGGCAGAATTGCTCAGTAATTAATTGAATAACTTATAAAAAGTTAACAACCGCTACAGTACAGGTTTTCCCATCCTCTTGTTGGTCTCCACCTCCGTCTCCGGGCGGCTGGGCAACAATTACGATCAATTCGCGGTGGACCTTTTTCAAACTAGTTTTACCGATCGCGCCCACTGTTCTCACGTGCGCGGGCCTCAAAACATCAACTGTTGAGATACGAATATGCTATACTAGCGCAAATTAAAATTTTTTACTACGTAAACCAGAAAGTTAAACAAGTAAAAGATTATAGATCGTTACCACTAGACGCGCAGTGCAACAGAAGTAGAGTTAAAGCAGTCCATTTAACGAAGAGCATGTCGATGTAGTGTAAGCAGTTAATCGTCCTCCGGACAACCGTCTCCTTCTTACAATCGTTCGATCAGCGTCTCTACCAAGGTCCACAGTCTAGGAAGAGAACACCGTGCGTTAGAGTGCTAGCACCAGCGCACACGGTAGGGATTATGAAAGGTAGCGGTTAAAGTTCTGATGGGTGTATTTCGAGATACCCCTCCTTAGCCCCACACATCTCTTTATATAACTTTCAATCGGATTCTTATCCAATATAAATAGAGATCATCTGGACTTGTTGATCAATATAAAAAACATCTATTCAAATAACAAAATAATATAATATTAAAAATTATAAATATAAAAATAATATAATCATCTTAATAATTAACCCTAGTGTATAGCACTAACGTCCGCGCCGGGCAGGCACACGTGACAAACAGGGTCGCTGTAAAAGGCCGCAGTGCTTCCGGAGACGGGGCCAGGCGAGGGCACGCTGCCGCCTGCAGTACGTGTGCGTGCGGGCGCGCGCGGCCTGTGGCGTCGTGCTTGGGAGGATGGCATGCGTCCGAGTGGCATATAACCAGCAACTGATATGCTTCAATCCTTTTCAAGTTTTTGCATTACGAGTTTTATCGAAACTGAAATAACCTACAGTTCTTCTGTAAACTTCATGCATCACTTTTTTTTTACTAGGAGTGGTCGTGCTTCATCCAACAAGTGTAACATCACAAAAGCTTAGTTAATTTGCGCTGAAGGGAGCTCCGGGTCCGCACGGCATCTCTACAGAAGTCAAGTGAGCAACAAACCCCACACATGTTTCTTTCGTGCCATTTTTAATCTCTCCGGTTTTCAAAAGGAGCTAGTTTGGTCACCCTTAACAATAATCGCCATGGTCGCTATCGCGACAAATTGTGCCGACATGGCCCATCCGCGGACGTGGAAACGTTGAAAGCGTATACATGTGTGACCCAGAACTACACGTTTTACAGGAACCAAGATATAAAAATAAAGGACCGCGTCGAGTTATCCGACGATGTCCTCGAACATAGATAATATCTGACAGATGATCAACTTAAGACTCTTTATATTAGTTGTTGTTTCTGATTTCTATTTTAAAAAGGTAATATGAATATTTGATTTTTCAAAACGATTTTTGTACTTCTCTTGTTACCATCTCGCTCTAAGGATAAAGCAGGAAGTCACGGACATATCACATACCTACTCGTCTCACTCCAATCACACATGCGCATCTTTTTCCTACTTTTTCATCGCTCACCTTCTCCTTCTAAAAGTCACTTCTTTAAACCTTACTATTTATTTTCAGTCATAAGTCACAATCAAAAGTCAATACAAATGCCCTTTAAGACTAAGAGGTGTTTGTATTGTTTTCTACTTAGAGAAACTAGAATCTAATATGAACATCTACCTTCTCGAAGCGGCTTCTCCACTCCTCTCGCTTTCGTCTTTCTCACACATCTCTTTCTCTCTTTTTCCATCACTCGCCTCCTCCTTTTGAAAGCTATTTCTTTCAGCCACTACTATTCATTTTCAACAAAAAAAATTATTAGCCATAGTCAAAAACTATCAGCCACAGTAAATACAAACACCTCCTAATATTACTATGACAGGGGCACTCCAAGTGGCTTATAACCCGGAGCTTATTATTTATTTTGTATTGTACCTGCTATTAACTTATTCTGCATAATTAAATATAAATTTTTTTAAAACGGTTATATCAGTACAGATAATACAAAAGAATAAAAGAAAATAAAAATAAAAAAGCCAGAAAAAGATGTAAAATTTTAAGCAATAAACGAAAAGTTAGAAGAAGTTGTTTGGAGCGGGGTAATCCAATCTTGGTGGTGCGCTTTTAGCACGATTCCCTTGTGCCAAGAGATGCTGCTTGCACGTGAAAGAGAGAGACTATTGGGGCTGATGATGAGCCATGAATGATGAACTAAGCTTGGAGAAAACTGTAGTAAATTGTAAGAGTACAAGTAAGTGGTATTGTACTACATGCAAGCATCTGGCATGCACGCGACACATGACGCCTGATCAGAGCAGATCTGCTTGTCCCAGACGCTCAATACCATTGCGAGCGAAACACATGCACCGGTTGGCCTGTGTATATATATACAAGGGCTGTCGCTTAACCAAGTAGCAGTACTAGTACTCCCATCCAAATCCTGGCTCATTAGTTGGCCGGGCATGCATGCATGTTGCCTAACCGCAAATGTTGGAGCCTTACCGGCACTGCAACTGAGATGGGATCGTGTGTGCGTCTGCGATCGCTGACGCGTGCGTGGCTTTGGAACAGCACAGCTGCAGAGGGCTCTTCGCCCCTCACGTGAAAGTGTTCCCCTCGACGGAAACGCACGTTTCTCAATATTTGCTGGCTCGCCTCGACCGATCAATTCCACGGCAACTTTTACCGTGGCAAAACAGTAAAAGCGGGGCAAGTGCACAGGAGGAGGAGGAGGAAGGGGGCACACCTCCCAATTTCGCATTTGCGCATGCAGTAGTAAAAAAATCTAAGCCCAAAAAACACGTGGTTATTACTCCCACAGTCCCCGCTCAACTTCTCTTAAAATTTACTGTTTAGCGATGAAAAGTATTATAGTAGCGATTCCGAAACTGTAGCAAATTTGTCCTCTAGTGATTTTTTTGTTTTTTTGGTATTTTTGTGTTTTGATTTTTTCCCCGTATTCTTTTGCATCGTCTGCTCTAGATTAGCGTGCCGTTTTTATTTTTATATTTTTTTAAAATTTAATTATACACAATAAGTTAACTCAGCTACAGTAAAAAATCAGCTAGTTACAGTGAAATTTCAGCAAAGTCAAAAGCCATCGCTATTCCGAACGCCCCCTTATTATTAACCATCAACCGCACTGCCCGCGTCGCGGAGCCTGAGGTGATGAAATGCGATTGTCACGCTGCTTATGACATCAGACGTTCGATTTTTCGCGAAAGGGCCATGACTTCAACAAGTTGAACTGTACATATTTTTTTTTGTATTTTATACGAATATATATAGACACAGACACGTATCTAACTGACTTAACCAGCCAACCGTTCCACTATCATATCCCTTGCCCAGTTATTAGTATTTGTTAATTATGGTAAATTTACTATCAAATATACATCAAGTTATCATTGGTAATGCATGAAGTTACTTACAGTTATCACTATAAAACTAGTAATAATTCTATATATATTTGATATTAACTTCACTCACACATTACATATATGTAACTTTACATAGATATCTAGAAACTAAATTTTAAAAAACAGTTACAGTATCATTTATGTAAATAGTTCTCATAAATTAATCATTGTTGAGGTCGCTATTACAAAAACAGAGGGACGGTGTTCCGTGTGCGAGAGGAGAGAATCGGAGGGAGTGGCCCTCTGGAGGAATTTGGGACACATGACATGAGCGGGCGAGCGACCCCTCCTCCTTCGGCCCTCCGCTCTGTATCCACTGAATGCTCGCGATCTTCAGCTTCATGTGCCGCCGCGAGGCGCGCTCACTAACCGTCACGTGACCCCTCCCTTCCTCCGTCCGGCAGCAGGGCGAGGCTGCCCTCTTCCTCCCGTCCATCATCTAGCAACCAACTAGCGGCCGCGGCACATCGACCCACTGCTCTGCACCGTGGATCCCTTTTACAGTAAATGGATGAGGACACACTACACTCTAACCAGTAAGCTAGGGCTCTAGCGTGTGGGGGCTATCTAATGCATGTGTTCTTGATCATTTGTTCGCGCAAACGATGATTCAGAATTAAGGCAGTCCGTGGAAAAAACTTTTGTACATCGTGTGTTCGTGGGTGGGTTCGGCTGGGATTAAGCTTTGGTTTTTTTACTTTATGCTACAATAGCTAATTTTTAAACGGTGTATTTTTTAAGATGGTATCTATAATTTGATTATAGTAGTTGTATAAGACGTTGTACCTAGTTTAGCTGACCAAAATCATATACGATTGTTTTTCTCTACGTACTATCTCTCACGGACTATTAGAATTCAAAATCCATAAATTTAAAGACACGCCCACAACAAAAAAAAAAACCAGCCTGTGTATGTGGCCGATGCAGTGTGTCGAATTTCGTGTGTATCGATCACTATAGCTGTGTAATAGAGGCTCAATTAGGAGTACTGTACCAGTCGTGGAAATAAGGGCTCAGGACGTCAACGTTAGCTTGAGGAACTCCCCAACACTGCCTAATTACAAAACAAAGAACTTTTACTGTTATCTCCTCACGTCAACGCCGCAGTGCAGCCGCGGTCAACTCACGCCCGGCATGCACGTGCTCGCTCCCCGGAGCCGCTAACGGCAGCAACGCTGACGCCGTCACGAAGAGAGAAAGTAGCAGTCTAGCACAGCTAAGAGAGAGAGAGAGAGAGAGAGAGAGAGAGAGAGCGCCGTATAAAGGTCACAGGAGGAAAGAGCGCGGGTGGCCGGAGAGAAGAAAGGCTGGGAGCCTTGGAGCTGCAGAGATCTCTCGCTCTCTTGTCCCTTCTCACATCGCAATTCTCCAACCCCAGGCTGCCATCCTTCACACGGGCACGCCGCCGCAGCCCGCGAATTGTGCAGCGTGCTTCCTCGATCGCTCGCGCGCGCGCGGTGTAATGCGCGGCTATGGGGCTCCAAGGTACGTGCGTGCTTCTTGAGCTTGCTCGCGCTGTCGGATCGCATGCGTGGTTGGTTGGCTTTCTTGCTCCTTGGATGGATTCGTCTCGCGCTTCCTAAAATTGGAGAATGTTTCGGCGGGTTAATGCAGGGAATAGGGCGACGCACGACTTCCTCTCGCTGTACGCGGCCGCCGCCAAGGACTCGTCCATACCGTACTCCAAGCCGCTGCCGCCTCCTGCTCAAGGTGCGTGTGATTCATCTCTCTCGTCAGAATTGGCGTCTGGGGAGCTGAATTTGTCTACTTCTCTTATTCCGAATTGAATTTTGTGTGAGTGCGTGAGACTTGAGGTGCTGTGACAATGGATCTCAAAATAATTTGCCAAATTCGGTAATTCTTGGTCGTTCTGTGGAAGAGAATTTGCCGGGCTAGTACGCCAGGATTAAGCATCTACTTCATGTGCCTCTTTGAAATTAACTTTTGAATTCATTGATTAGGGTGTGTGGTTAAAGAAAACGACAGAATTAACGGCAGAAAGAAATGATCGCGTGTAGCTAGGTGGATGCAAAGAGCCGTCCACGACCTCCCTGCTTCGCTGGCAATTGCATTCTATTTTGTTTTAGAAATTCTGGAATTGTAAATTTTAAAGCGGTCAGAACATCATCCTTGCAGCTCTCATGCCAAAGCAATCAGATCTCTGCAAGTTACCAGTTCCATGTTGCCTTTTGTATATTTATTCAAATTATTTAACTTGCGTAGCGTGCAACATATCATGCATGCATTGAGTCGATTTTGATTAAGCACTGTGCTAATTGATGTTATTATCATGATGTCACTCACCACCCTGTTCTGAAGCAAAGCAAACCGCAACTGGTGCAGGTTTCTTCCTCAAGACGCACGACTTCCTGCAGCCGCTGGAGAGGCCATCGCCACCCGCCGGCGCCGACAAGCAGCTCCACCAGCACGCGCTGCCCGGCGGCATCGGCACGTACAGCATCAGCCCCGCCTTCCCCGCCGCGGGCGCCGTCAAGCAGGAGCCGCCACCCTCCTCGCTGAGCGGCCGGGCCGCAGCCGCAGACCCTCGAGGTACGTAGAAAGCAACGCGCGGTTCGATCTCGAGCCACCAAAAGCACGGAGCACCCGAGACCACGCGAGACTTTCGCGCGCGCGACACCGAAAACGGCTTTGCACCGCCACACCGGCGATTTACCTGAGCTGAGCCGCGGTTTTTTGCCGGTGCGTTCTGCAACGTGTGCGCGTGCCGTCGACGACGAACATCTGGGGTGAGACGATGTGAACGGGCGCGGCGAGGCGGTGGTTGCGCCTTCTTTTCCTTTGGTTTGTTGACGTTGACGCGTGGTTGCAGCAGGCATGAGGTGTGAGTTGGGACGAGCGCGTCGACCCCACTGGAGGGTGCGAATCATATTGTTAATTCTATTCCGGCGGGCATTTCGATTAGTACCGGATCATTTCAATGTCTATAGGTAATATAAATATTTAATTATATACATTATTTTTTAAAAAATAATCTAAACACAAATAAGATCAAGAGTGTGCTTTGTGCGAATAGACCTGGGCATAGGTTAATAAAATAGTGCACGTAGGGAAGAGAAAAAGGCTATGAGAGCTGCACTAGTCCTACGCAAAACATTTGTTCAACTTACATGTGGGGCAAGATGAAATGTAAGGTCCATACGCCTTTGGGGCAAGGTCTATATGCTTGTTGCATGGATCGATAGGTAGTTTGGTCAGAATTGAAGATGCTGATAGAGAGGGGGAAGTCATCAGAAGTCACAACACAAGTGCATGATGGGTCTCGTGCGTTGGGCCATGACCAACTTGAAATGACCCGTATCGGAATTGCTGGAACTCCCAATTCCGCGTGAAATATCCGGAATGGCCGGTATCGATGCTTAGGAGGAATGGCAGTTGAACTGAAATTTAGAAGTTTATAGATAAATTTGTATTATGATTGTTTGAAATTATACTGTAGTCGATGGTGATTTATTTAATATAATTAATTTAAAAAATCTAAAAATAAAAAACTTATTAGCCTATCATATATAATGCAAACGAATACGAAAAAAACTGGTAAAAAGCTCAAAAAATATCAGAAAATCAGAAAAAAAATAAAAGTTATAAATAATAAAAAATAAGTCGTAGATAAGTGAAAACTAAGTCTATTTTGTGCCGTTTTAGATGCAGTATAACATGTTCTGACCATTGTAGCCGTTATCGAATGTAATTGATAACTTTGGTGCAAATGTAAGAGAGATGCGTGCGCATATGCTGAGGCGTTAGCTTTTTCTGGTCGCCACTGTGGGCTCGATCGCTAGGGTGGGCGACGCTATGCACTAGCTCGTATGTACGTCTGATCGGCACGGCTAGGCCGGCCGCACGGGATGCGTGGTAGCCCGGGGCCCGGTGGCTCGCTGGGCGTAGGTCCGTGGCACTGGGCCTGTCTGTGGGCCATTGTTTCTGTCCTGCGTGCACGTGGATGGGAAACGTGAACTATCCAAGCCAGCTAGCCTCACTCCTCTCAAAAAAATAGAAAAAAAAAAAGGAAAGCTAGCCTCCGGATTACGAGACGGTTCTTTTTGTGTTTTGCTCGGTTTAAGACTACGCTCAACTCAGTTTTTTACTGTGTTTGATGATGATTTATTTGATGATTTAAAAATAAAAAATAGATTAGCCTATATAGGCAATATAAACGGATATAAAAAAGAACAGGCAAAAAATCTTAAAAAAATAAAAAATTGAAAAGATAAAATTTAGAAATAGTGAACTAGAAACTAAAACCGAAACCTTTTATATTACAAATGGGTCATATTGGCCCATTTGTTTCAGTTTCAGCTTCTATTTTCTAATTAACTATTCTTAAATTCCATATTTTTTTGTTTTTTTTTGTTTTTTTTGTCTTTTTTCTGTATTCGTTTGTATTATCCGTGATGTGTTAATATGTTTTTTATTTTTAAAATTTTAAAATTTAATTACATTAAATAAGTTACCATCAACTACAATACAAAATAAAACATAAATCAGTTTATTTAAGTCGAACTGAGCACCTTACAGTGCTAGGTGCAAAATCTAGAGCTGATTTATATTATACATTTTTTAATGTGCTATTTTTAGATGTGCAACTTACTATTTGTAACTGTTGTCATTGTTCCTGTGAGAATACATTGGGGTTATTCTTTTTAATTTTTAAAGTTATTTTTTGATTTTTCTATAGTAACTAGATTTTAAACTAAGTGTTTTTAAGGTAGGATCTATAAATTGATTGTAATATACACTATAACAATTTTATTTATATTGGTTAAAATCATATACGAGTTTACATTATTTTGTACTTTTTTTTATAAACAGCCTAAAGATATATGCAGCAAAAAATGAGAACCATCATATGTTTGTTTCGTTGCTTTCTTTCGCAACTTTCCAATATTCCAAGTCCAAACACCATATCCAAAGGCGAGTACACGGGAATTAAATATAAACAATATAGGATTCTAGTACCAAAAAATTTCAAGCACCATCGTTACTCGTTCGATTGGACTTTGGAAGCCACTAATGATTTGTGCTCATTTCAACAAAGTACTGGATAAAAACCGGAGAGAAAAGGCGAGGCAATGCTAAAGGCCTGTGCCTCGTGCTCTGTTTGTCCACTCGGCAGGCCACCAGTGGACGCTTCCCTTCGCCGCGTGCAGCGTCGCCGTCGCGTCCTCCGGGCCGCAGCAGCAGCCGGAGCGGAAGGGTGGTAGCGGTGGCAGCTTCATGGACGCCGGATCCAGATCCAGCGGCGGCGCGGGCTTCGACGACGACGACGGCCTCGCCGCGCGCCGCGAGGTTTCCTCCTCGCTGAAAGGTAGCTCAATTCTGCCCAATCCATCTCGTAAGCGAGCTCTTGGGGCCGGTTGGACTTCCGGAAGGGCGAAAGGGATGCGATTTTTATGGGGGTTTGGTGCTAAATTTGTTTCCTTTTGGTTCTCAAACTTGCAGAGCTCACGGTGAGGGTGGAGGGAAAGGGCGGGAGCTGCAGCGGCAGCGCCGGCACGGACCAGCAGCCAAACACGCCGCGCTCGAAGCACTCCGCCACCGAGCAGCGCCGGCGCAGCAAGATCAATGATGGGTGTGTTCCTCTAGCTCCAACAGTTCATGCAGACATACTAAGTTGCAGTGCTCTTTCTTCGATTCGATGAACTCTCTGGTCCTCATTGTCAAGGTAAATGTGTCAGTTGGCACACTGTCATAGTTAGCTACCCAGTGGGCACAGATATTCAGGAAGTGGTAGCTTCTGGTGAGCTAAAATCTGATTAAGATACTCGCTTAGTTGCATGCAACTGGATTTGCACCGCTAATTCAACAAATGTGGATGGAAGCATGCATCTGCAGCCTGGAGGTCTATTTGGTTTAGCTGGGAAATAAGTTGGCATTTAGGATGTAGTGATGACGGTGCTCATCTTTGTACAACAAGGTGTCCATTGTCCGAGTTGTTGGTTCCTGAGTAGATGCTGTAATCTGTTGATGTGGTTAGAATGTAGTGACGACGACGCTCATCTTTGTACAACAAGGTGTCCATTGCGAGGAGTTGGTTTCTGACAGATGCTGTAGTCTGTAGATGTGGTTAGGCCAGTGGACAGATGAAGGAAATACGGTATGCGCATCCTGCTATGGTTGAGTTCAAAAAGCATGTGCTGTACTTGAGAATACTAAACGATTGAATCCTTATGTTGCGCTGCTAAATGTATCTTAATTTGGGTTTCCTGATTTCCTGTCAAAATTTTGTTGGTGCACAAATAATGTTTGTCTAAACTCAATCGCATCAATCTGAACTTATTTTCCACTTGCAATCATTTTGCAGATTTCAGATACTAAGAGAGCTTTTGCCACATAATGATCAAAAGAGAGACAAAGCATCATTTCTCTTAGAGGTAAGAAAGTACAGCAATTGCTTTGGTATAATCTGTTCTCCATCTAATATCTTGCTTATTTATTGGCACCTATTTTAATGCAGGTTATTGAATACATACGGTTTTTACAAGAGAAAGTACAGAAGTATGAGGTTTCATACCCGGAATGGAACCAAGAAAATGCAAAGACCATGCCATGGGCAAACATCTACTTCCGTTCTTTCTGGAAAAATGAGCAGGTAAATTTGCTTACTAACACCACTTTATTCCATACATCTTGACGCTTACTAATAAGGTTCTAACAAACTTCTTCACCGTGTTCCATCATTGCTGTGCAGAACAAGGACCAAATACCTGGAGATACTTCGCCTGAACCTTCACAAATTATAAAAAATGGATCCTCCTCTGGATTCCCTTTTGCAGGGAAACCTGATGATAATAAAAATGTGGTTGCATCTCCAGCTCCTTCAGTTGCACATGATCAGACAGAAACTGATCCAACGGGCCGTACGTCTTACAAATCAGCTGAAACCCCCAGTTCCATTAATGTTGCAGGTAATAGTTTTGGTCCAAGTATGGTTTTACAACTTGCAACATTTTATATACTCCTTCATTGGAACTTGAAATTATCTCTTTTGTTCACAGAAAAAAATGTTTTCTTAATGTGTAGACAATGTTATGTCTCAGCCGCTATCTCACGGGACAAGATCATCACCTGCAGAGGACCGAGCAGTAAACAGCAAAATGTTAAATAACCCTGAATTGGCAATCGATGACGGGATGATCAGCTTATCAAGTCAATATTCCCAAGAGTATGTACTAATTATGCATTGCAGTAAAAAAGTCACTTTACCTTTTGTATTTCTCCATACACTCCCCCTCCTTACACGATCTAATAGCTTGGCCCCCTCTTAATTTATGTTGAAGTTCCGCCGCTGACTTCATGTGTCCTTTCTACCATTCTTGTTGTCATGTTTTTTTTTTCTAATATGGCTGTTCCACGTGTATATGGATGTCCATATATTATCACCACTATCAAATATGCCTCGAGATTGATGCAAAACACCATCCCATCTTGTCCTTTGCATGAATACTGAGGCACTTGGGAGGACTAAGTATATGAACGCCCATGTGCATGTGCAGTTGTATTATTCTTTTGTTTCTACAATATGTTTATACATTTGGATTTTATTTTTGGATCATAACAGGTTGCTTAGTACGTTGAATCATGAGCTGCAAAACTCAGGTATGGATTTGTCGCAAGCCAGCATCTCAGTGCAGATCAATCTCGGCAAGCGAGCTATAAAGAGATCTGCTCCTGGCACAACCTCCACTTCTAAGGTAGGATTTCTTTCAAATGTCCCAATCTACACAACTAAGGACATAATATCTCCTGTGCTCAAGATGGCCTGGCCATCCTATTTATACGCCATTTTGTGTTTGGTGTGTGTGAAACTGTAGCTGTCAGCTGTGTAAGGGTTTTTATCTATTTTCCACATTAATTTGTATAGTTATGGATGGCATATTTTATTTCAGTATTTCACAATTTTGATGCCGTTGCTTATAACACAACTTGGTACTCCAAAGCAGTTTTTGGATAATATCAGAACATTTTTGCAACTTGCATCAATCATTCCTTATAGAATTCTTACGAAATATGGCCCATTTACAATATAGGAGATCATCATCCTGTGTCTAATAGTACAACTTGGTACTTGAAGGCAGTGTTTGGAGAACATCAGAACATTTTTTACGACCTGCATTAATCATTACTTACAGAAGTCTTACAAAATATGGCCCATTTACATTATAGGAGCTCATCGATCTGGTGTCTAAATAGTACAACTTGGTACTCCAAGGCAGTGTTTGGAGAACATCAGAACATTTTTGCAACCTCCATTAATCATTCCTTATATATTTCTTACAAAATATGGCCCATTTACATTATAGGAGCTCATGGATCCAGCGTCTAGTAGTCAAATAATAGGGCATCAGCTGAGGCTGGGGGATGGCGCTCAAGATCATCTACAAGCAACAAAGCGGCACAGATCAGACAACAGCTGATGGTTACTCTCCTCGAAAGCCCAGATGATTCGATCATTTTTTTACTCCCGCCTGGTAAGGGAGAGCCTGAAGTTGTATGTATATTGTGTTACCTGTGACGTCCAGAGAAACACGACGTTGACGTTGTTGAAGTTTGATATGAATTTGTACTATGTTCGTGTAGGACATTGCAACGTCGCATGTTAGATGTGGCATGACTGGTGCCAGGGACATGCACAGGCTGTATCAAACGTGGTGTCAACCTGTAGCAACTGATTTTGATTCGAATTTATCTTTATGTGGAACTCGTCTCCCTTACTTTATATATGTATCTCAGTAGTTTATAGGAAAGAAAAAAGAGCCTCACTGTAATATTTCTTTATTACGGTGATTTGCTATCGTATGTTTGTGGTTTCTCTTACAAGGGTTTTTCATGTTAAATCCGTGTCTTCTATTCTCTTTATTCTCTACTTTTTTTTGTGCATTTTATTACAAGAGGTATCAGAGTATCAGGTTTAATCTCGAACCGTTGCGCCTGGGAAGAGTGATCCCGAGTCCCGACACCCGAGGGTGGTACCATGACTGCGCGGCGATAGGCAACAATGTGAAGGCTCGGCATCGGGCGATAACACATCTTGTTGTCATCTGTCTGCTACGTCGATCTGCTCGGTGCTTCTGTTGGGCGACATAATACCAGTTGGTGACAAATAAATCCTTGTCGCCGTCTCAGAAGCAAAGTACTTCCAAGTCCAAAGCAGATTAATTGCACTTCTCCAAACGGCTTAAAAGCCCACTTGAAATGCGTTGGCTTATTAATTTTGGCTTTTTTTTAATTTTTTGGCTTTTTTTTGTTTTTCTTTCCCCCTTTATTGTTTTGCATTGTCCTAAAAGATATAGTGGTATTTTCATTTTTTCACATTTTGTTTACTTTTTTATTATTTTTTGACTCAGAAAAAGTTAGTAGTTAGTACAGTGCATTTGCAGCCAAAAGCTAGAAGCAGAAGCCAAAAGTCGGGCTTTTAAGTTGTATGAGCGACACCTAATTCCTACATCCAGAGAAGAGCGATATTAATTCCGAGAAGCATCGGCATCAAGTTTTCCCCCCTTAGTCCAGAGAGCAAGCACCAACTCTGTTCTTTGTCCATGGCTCTACGTGGTGACTCGGCTCTTTATCCACTGGTCCAAGTGGCGTCTCAATTCTTCGTCCATCGGTCCAAACAGTGTCTGGAGGTAGGGGACATAAAAAAAGGGTCGAATCGCGATCGATTCATGAGAAGTGATTAATGTAGAGACTAGAGATGGTACCACAACATGGTCATATGATATAAGTGATATCTAGCAGGGAGATACTCCATCATGTCACGCTGGCAGAAGGGGCATGTCAACGTCCTATCAAATCACTTCAAGATGCACGTTATGTGGAAAGCGTGCAGCAGGCGAGCAAATCTGTGATGTCGTTGGTTGCCGCCAACTCCTTCATGCAGATTGCGCACTGTGCCACGTTGTCGCTGTGCTAGCAGCTAGCAAGGTGCCCTCACACGACATCAGTAATGCCTTGGCCTCATTGTACACAATCCTAGCATCCACGGGGATTGAGATATCGCAGGCATAGCTCCAATGAGCATGTCCAGAGAGAGTTTCTTCATTACTCTATTAGCCAGCGAAAGAGAGAAAAAAAGAAAAAGAAAGCAACTAATACATAAGGAATTGTACCAAGAAATCTCAACATCTTCAACTCAGCGATTTTGACTCGCCTTGACTCCATACCGAGCATCGACCCACACTCTACCTCGACGACTATTCTAGTGCCGGATTCACCAACATTATCGCTCGCGTCTCCAACTAGCATCATACTGCACCATCTCTATTAAAGCTGCGTCGTCAGCTCCACATGTTTTGTTGGAGGTGGAGTTCATTGCAATGCATACCATTGTGCCTATTATTGACGGCATTCGTGCGGGATTAATTATTGGTTATTTCATCAACGATCTATCGTCTTCTGTGGGTTACTGCAATAAGATCCGTAGATGAAGAGTCTAATGTGGAGTTTCACACTTTTAACACAAATGAGTTAATTTATGCTACGCTTGATTGAGGAAGCTTTAAAAATCAAAGTTAGTTATGGGGAAAACTGAATTTGGTGTTTTAATCATCGTTTAGATATATTCCAATTTGGATCATTTGCGCGATCATTATGGAGGTTTTGGCAACATTCAATTTTAAAAGTTTGATGACACCTAGTGTGATGCTCTCTGAAGTTTTGCTATTTGAAAGTAATGATTTTGCTTCAATTTCAGTTTGAAATGAAGGATTTAAGTGCAAGAAGAGTTTATATTTGCGTGGATACTACAATGTTCTTTAGTTGTCGCAACTTGATTTGAGGATGCTACTGTAGTTTATACTCTGTTGACGACACAAGAGTTTTTTCATCCGGATAGTTTTACGGAAGCAGTACCAACCATGTCATGAAATCTAATTTCCTTTAAAGTTGGCAATTTGGTGTACGTGATGGCCACAAGTACAACTTGCTCTTTCAATAAGCATTGTTTACCGAGATTTGATTTTAGATAGAGCACGTCAGATTCTATGATATGAGTTTTTCACTATCTATCTAACGCCACAAATGATATTTTGATTTATGCCGTTCGATGATTGAGCACTTGTTTCAAGACGTTAACTACATAGATTAAGACTTTATTGAGGTTATGAATTGTTGAAGACCTATATTTGTTTGTCTGCATTGTTGATAGTTGTGTATTTGAACCAGCTGGAGATTTGCTCAATTTTACTTCGTGAAAAAACGTTTGGATAAAATTGTTCTAGTCTTTCTTGTTGAAGATTAGTCCGATGGACTTCTGGTGCAGAAGGTGTACTTCCTAATTTAATTAGAGGAGTTTATTTTGTTTTTCAACTATCAAAGAGAATTCGGCTCAAGATAGAGATTGTTAAAGTTTGATCTAAATTTGTACTGTATTCGTGTAGGACACTGCATTGCCTCATTGCAAATGTGGCACGACCTGTGCTAGGGACATGTGCAGACTGTATCAGATGTGGTGTCAATATGTAGTAATCAATTCTAATTTGGTTTTCTCTCTGTGTGAGACTAATCTCCTTTACCTTATATATGTATCCCAATAGTCTGTAGGAAGAAAAAGAACCTCATTGTAATATCTGTTCATTATAGTGATTTGTCTTCGTGCGCCTATGGTTTTTTTACTAAGGATTTTTCACGTTAAATCTATGTCTCCCATTCTTTTAATCCTCCACTTTTGCCGTGCATTGTACAATAGAAGTGTTCTTTTATTTAATCACTTTGCCATTCTAGTCAGACTAGGAAACAAAGGAAGATTCCATTGCAGATTATGAAGTTGCTTATGTCCATATGCTTCCATTCATATGAAAAGTTTCTCCCCTCTCTAACAGGGTTCTCTTGTAACATAATCTATTTATTACTAAAAGTCGATGACATATTTTTTAGAATTACAAACAAAAAAGAGAAATATGCTAGAAATTCTCACAAAAAAGAAAAACATCTAGCTCTTAATTTGGTGGACCCAAGTTATAACGGCTTAAATTAAAAGAAAGAGTTCATATCAATAAAAATTCAAACTGAAGTAGGCCTGGGCACTGCACCATTGTGATCAGCTGCGCCCACCATCATGAATGACCTCGCCACTCTTGGGATCCGATCAGATGTTTTGGGGTCAGCTTAGTAGGATGGGTTTAGGAGACATTAGGGGTAATTAATGTGTATGAGGAGGGGATAATGATGAGTAATTATCATTATTAACCAATTTAAGTTTTGGCAGGACCAACTTGCGATCTAGGCCATTGGATGGGGTAAATGGAGGGCCAAGATGGCAATATGGAAGGAACAACTAAGAACGTGAGCCATTGGATTAACTTGATTGGACGGCTTTAAACCAATTTGTACACAAACTCGAGTGACTAGCAAACAACTGATACATTTTATACTAGTATACATATAGATAATTGTCATTATTAACACAATCTATTTATTACTAAAAATTGATGACAAGTTTTTTAGAGTTGATCAGAAAAAAGAGAAATATGCTAGAAATTCTCACAAAAAAGCAAATCATCTAGCCCTACCCAAGTTATAATGGCTCAGATTAGAAGAAAGAGTTCATATCAATAACAATTCAAACTCAATCGCGACCACAAACCCGCACAACACCAAGCACCGCAGAGTCACCCAACGTCATGTGTCAATTCACCCCCACCCGACCCACCCTCATTGGCATCAGACCCGTATCGACATGCGTGACATGGTCTATAGCCTAAGCTGATGAAGGCCGCGTGAAGCTTCCTACCGTTGAGACACACACGAAACAGAATCCAACTCCTGTACATATAGACGCAACAAAGATCGAAGCTAAGTGCTATTTCCATCTTCATGCATGATCAAAGGTCCAACATGTATGCATATGTAAGAGGAAATCAACAAGCAAGGAATTAGGGAAGCCACATGCATGTGGAGATTTCTATCTGCATGCATGCATGTTTACTCAAATAAAAAGGAGTAGCTGATCCCTATTGATCTGCTGCATGTAAACATCGATGACAATTCTAGAAAAAATCAAAGTTGTGAAACACACATTGTTGGTAAGTGTGTATATAGAATAAATCTTGGTTAAGAATAATAAAATTAGTAAATTTAAAAAAGAGTTCATATAAAGTATAATCCAAAATAACTAAAATTCGGGGAAGAAAAAATAGCTATTTTATTTCCATATGAATTCCAAAGTAAATCCAAAAAAATATCTGTTATATACTAAATGTCGATCACATGAGTTTTACATTTGCTAAAAAGGAGAAATATGCTAGAAATAATTTAAAAAGGAAAAACATTCGTTTCTTGATTTAGTGGACTCTTATTATGGTCAGTAAATGGTCATCGATGGATATCATAGATAAAATAAGAAATCTCATAAGACTAGACTATCCATTATAAATTCTAGATGAACCTAATAAATAAAAAGAATCCTAGATGACTCACACTAAAATTCACGTATGAGAGGAAAAGAAAGATATTGACATGCAAAATAAATGAGTAAAAGTCATGCGTAAAAATAAGAAAAAAGTGGCACTCAGCAAGAAAAAAGGAGAAATAAAAAAGACAAGATATATTCTGCATACACACTTACCAACAATGTGTGTTTCATAACTTTGATTTTTTTTTAAATCTAGAATCGCCATCGATGTGGTAGATTCTAATTCAAGTTGAACTATATCAACCGTTGTGTGTTATCTATCATTAAATAAAAGTATATGATGGTTGATTATATTTGCTGGTTGTAAAGAGAAAAAAATATAGAAATTCTACCAAAAATAAAAAGAAACATCTTGCCTCTAATTTGGTCTACCCTAATTATGTGTAGCAATCCATAACCGCTGGATGTAATATAAGAAATGAGAATAAATGCTAGATATTCTAAAAAAAAGTATCTAACTCTTAATTAGGTGAACATTTCTTATAATTTACAAATCATAACCAATAATTTTTTCATGATCTATAAAAGTGCGCATGAAATTGATTTACACCGCGATATGCATGCATATATATAGTTGTGGAACTCTTGTATAAAATTAAGACGTAAGATGCTAGAGGTAGAATTAAACTCCAGCGATCCGCGCATAGGAACAAACTTGCCTATAATATCTATTATAATTTGTATTCTTTTAATTGTATTAATATATATACAATTATTGTCTTTATTATTGGAGACACCGATTAAAAATTATAAAGAATAGTTATTTCCTTCCAAAAATAGGACCATGATGATCACGAGGTATCGCACGATCAAAGGTACTACATGAAAGCTCTTGTGTGGAAAGAAGAATAGGACTAGAAGAATACCAGCGCCGGGGCCAACTCAGAGCTCAATTCTCCCGTTGTTTCCATGCCCGTGCCTATCGAGTGGGCGACCACTACAGCCGAGCGCAGCATTTGCAACTTGTATCGAACGCCGCCTGCCAAACATGATCTGATCACGACATGAGTGGACTTGACGTGGCTCTCGTGTAGATGCAAGCAACCCTGTACGATCATTCGCTGAATCTGTTTACAACAGACTGCTCTTCATGATTTATTGGCAAGAAGATGCTACTCTGTATTACAGGAGAAAACGGAAAAGGATTCAGATTTCAATTAAGCTGCTTTCTGGCCGTCCGATCAGTGATCCGATGGTCTGGATACCTAGTTAGGACACTACCAACCAAGGCTGCACATGAGGATACACATATTCAGGTCGTGGTGACCCACGACTGAAATGAAACGCCGGCGACGACATCGATCTGCCGGAGGACCTCAAGGCCCTATCACAAATCTGAATCGTGCCGTCAGAGAGTGTACAACAGCAACAGCCTAAGCTACGCCCATGTTTTTTTGGGGGATTTCTTGGAGAGCGTTGTACCACGTCGCCTACCCAAAGTCTGCGCGGGGAAATAACGGCCACTGCCAGCAGGTATGTAAGGCTGGCACCACTGAATGATTAAGCCAGCCGAGATCTGCTCGTTGGATCGCTCTGCCTCGTGCAAGAGACGGAGGTTTACTGCTTGAACTACGATACAGGCCAGCGAATTGCCCCAACCCGTGTAAGCTCTACGGAGAGAGCATGCTCAACATCAGAAACAGATCCTTCAGAGAAAGAAGATCGGGGACAAGGACAGCGCAGAGCAGAGCAGACGAGTACGGCGAATGATCGATCAGGCCAGCCCCGCTGGGAGGAATCCAATCCAATCGAATCGGCCGGACGTCGTCATCGCGAGATCCGTCGCATATTTCGTCCATACGACGCGATCAGACGGGAGCCACCGCGGCCGGAGTGGGCGACACATCGGCGCGTTGCGTCGGACGCGACGCCGAGCGAACGAAACGAGGCGACGCGGCACGGCGCCACGGGCTGCGGCGCGCGGCAAGGTGGGGGGATGCGTCGCGCGAGAGTTCCAGCCCCGGGCCCCACCCACGCGGCGACCGAGACCACCGTCCACCACCTCCGCGCGGACCCACCGGCGTACGGCCCATGCCTGGTCCAAGTCCAGGCAAGCGGGCCCACGCGGCGCGCCCTGTTCGGCCCTGGATCGGATTCGGGTCAGGAGGAACTGGAAGAACACTTTTGAGAGGGTACAATTCGAACGTGCACCCACGCTATTCACACTGGTATGCACGTTATATACACAGATTTTGTGCGGATGTACAACGGGAAGCGTACGTAGGAGAGGCGGGTTTGTGTGACAAGCAAATAACGTACTGACACATGGCACGTAGCACTTTGGTAGACACAGCTGAGCACTGTATCAAACACACTAACGACAGGAGAACACAGGAAGATCCATAAAAAATTTCGTTGCAGTGTTTTTCACGCTACAATGCCTGTTACAGTACTGCATTCTAGGTGTCAGTGCACCGGGGCGTTTCTCCGCTCGGTCCTCAGAGAACATTGCGCCATCAGAGTCGTACCCCAGTCGGTAAGGAGTAAATACAGCCTGCTTTTCACATCACGCCGCGCTCCAAAGTCTCCAATTGCGAGTAGAGATCGACTCAGCATCCACAACGAGCTGACCAGCCGGCCCTCCGCTGGAGCCTTCCAGGAGCAGGAGCGGTGCGCCGGTTCGGGTCGGCCGCTCGGGACAGGCAGGCAGACAGGCGTCAACCATGGCGGGCCCCGCCGGCGTGCGAGGCGGCCCCACGTCGCTGGCCTAGCGACTCGCGAGCATTGGCTGAACAGCTGATGCCCTCCGCCCACGTGGCGCGCCCCCGACCGCCCGCGCCAGTGGCCGACACGGCGCATAGTTCCGTGCAGCCCGACGAGACGATAAGCCCCGTACCCACCTCGCCGCTCCGCTCACTCGCGGGAACCTCACAGAATGCCACTGACACGCGGACCCGTCGCTGAGATGGCTGCCGTTGTCATAGACGTGAGGCGGCAAAGTCGTGGGGCGGTCGCTGTCGTGCCGCGCTAGGCGCCACGGCCGCGTACGGTCGGGCCGCGATATGCGGCCACCACCACCGCCCTCCCGTCACGGTACAAAAATTTCGGACCTTGTTGTTTTGCACCGGCACACGTGCTACACCTCCAAGAACTTGATACTGACAGGTGAGCCCATCCCCTGCCGCCAGAGATCACCCGGCGCCGCCCCCACGTCACGCGGTGAAGTCCAACTGACATGTGGACCCGGAGGGTGCCCCACCGGTAACTGCTGCCATTGGCGTCGCGTAAGAGCAACCATCGTCATAAACCGCGACCATAAGAGAACCCGGCGCCAACCACCCTCGCCTGTTTCGGTTGCTACCCTCTCCCAATCCCTACCGCTCTCTTCCCCCAAGAACGAGCGCGCGAACCCACGGCGCCGCCGCGCATGCAGGAGCAGCCCCTCCACGCGGCCGAGCCCGGCCGCCGGCCGGCGCAGCAGTTCGCCGGCGTGGACCTCCGCCGCCCCAAGGGCTACGCTGCTCCTTCGCCACCAACACCG
Organism: Melocanna baccifera; assembly: GCA_036346265.1. NCBI lineage: Eukaryota > Viridiplantae > Streptophyta > Magnoliopsida > Poales > Poaceae > Melocanna > Melocanna baccifera. The sequence goes on along the minus strand of CM070698.1, from coordinate 2,930,490 downwards.
GTGCCAGATGCGGCGGCGGGGGAGGGGGAGCCGTGCCCGCGGTGCGAGTCGCGGGACACCAAGTTCTGCTACTACAACAACTACAACACCTCACAGCCGCGCCACTTTTGCAAGTGCTGCCGCCGCTACTGGACCAAGGGCGGCACCCTCCGCAACGTCCCCGTCGGCGGCGGCACCCGCAAGAAGTCGTCGTCGTCCTCCCCCTCGTCATCTTCTGGCGTCCCCGCCAAGCGCCAGAAACCCTCCAAGAAGCGCCGCGTTGCGCCCCCCGAACACGCCACCTCTGTCGACGTCGTAACCGTCCCCGACTCCGCCAAGACAACCGAAATAACAACGACGCCACCGACCGACGCCGCGAGCGAGATCACCACGGAGCTCGTGCTCCCCGCGGTGGAGGAGGACTCCTTCACGGGCCTGCTGCAGCCGGACGACGACGCCACCGTGGCGCTCGGGCTTGGATTCTCGGACTACCCGGCCGGCGGGAAGGCGCTCCTGGACCCGGACTCGTTCGAGTGGCCGCCGGCGTTCGACCTGGGCGCGTACTGGAGCGGCGCCGGGTTCGCCGACCAGGACCCGGGCGTGTTCCTCAACCTCCCGTGAGCGCGCGCGTCGCGCCGCTGCTCAGGTGTGGTTTTTGCGACCCGATGATATATCGATTCGGATTTATTACTAGTCCATGATGCATGGGGTATATGGCGAATGATGATGATGACCTTAATTTTACTAGCTTTTTTTTTTGTTGAGATTGGTGGCCGTGTTTTACTCTTGAGGGCTAACTCAAATCAAGTTTGGGATGTTTCATCTGTGTATAAATTAAGGCTTGGGCTTCTTACATGGTCCTCCTTTTCTTTAATTTCTGCCTTCTAAAAAATCTTCTATATGCAATGTATGGAGAGCTTGCTGCACGGAGAATGTTTTGTTCCTGGTGCTTCTTGCTTTTATATATTCTGCCCGTATTGTAATGATGATTAGCCAGTGGTCTGTGTGAAACACTCTTTTTTTTGTTGCTACGATCAAGATGTTCATGTGCTGGTGGCAACTGGCAACTTCCCATGTTATTCGCACGGCACATATTTTTTTTTATGTTTTGTGTCCTCCGGGCCAATTCGTCGGTTTCAGCCGTCCAAGCCTCGATCAAATGATTCGCCGGTAATCGGCGAGACGATTCGGAGCGCACGGAGCGAGCCGTTTGAAAAGAGCATCCGATTCCGGCCGGATCGTTGTCGCGCGCGCGCGCGTATCTCTCGGCATCACACGCCTCCCGATCGCGTGATGGATCGCTGGCCACCGTAACAGCGGCCGGAACGCGCTCGCGCGTAGAGCGGTCGGTCGGACGTCGCGGTCGGGGAGTTAAAATGGTGGGTGCCCGATCGAAGGCGGCCGACGCGCGCGCCCCCCGTGAACCCTCGACCGACCGCGACGCCTGCGTGCGCGTCGGGGTCAACTGCTCAAGTCAAATCGCCCCGTTTGCGCGCCCGCGCGGCTACCGCCGAGGCGCGCGGACCACGACGGGTTTGGCCGAGATCGAGCGGAGCATGCACCGCGCCGTGCCGTGCGGGTCGCGCCGGGGTGGTGGTGGTGGGCTGAAACCCCTGCGCCGTGGGGCGAGGCGTGTCGCGCGTGCGCTGTCGGTAACACCGCGCGTTTGACAGCGAATCTATTCTTCGCCTTCGGTGGTGCGCGTGGGTATTATATGCTCGTGCCGGCGGAGTGGTTCGCGATACGATTACGATGTGGTCGTGGGAGAGGTTTGTCCTGTGCGGTTTCGATTGCGACGGGGGCCAACTGGGTTCCGGACGAGAGGAGAGCATTGGTTGACGTGTCGTCAGCAGTTGCTGAGTGCGATGCGGCTGTTTATAATTCCTGGTAGAGCGCTGCCATAAGTACGACAGGTACTCGACCCTGGTTTGCGGAATTCCAGTTTCGGCCTGAATTCTAGGAATCGGATGGACTTCGCCGTCTGCTTTGCTAGGTTGAAAATACGGGGCTATTCTTTGGGGCTATGATATCTAATAGAGGCTGTGACAGAATACGGAGTATAAAAAATTTATGTATGGTTTTGATCGATATAGAAAAAATAGCTATAGTGTTTATTATAAGTAATTTATAGATTTTATATTAAAAAATATTTTATTTAAAAGCTAAAGCTAAATGATAGTAGCTAAAAGCTGAAAGACGAGTTCCTGTATCATGTATGTAATGAACATGTAGCAATCAACACGGCAATTACAGCACCTTATGAGTTCTGTCTAATCGATTGTTGATTGCTAGCATTGATCTGTGCGTACCACTTCGATTGGAGTGGCAGTTCGGCGTGGCATCCATGTGCTAGTGACACATGGTTTGGTAATTGGTACCAGAGAGAAGGGGAAGGGAAGAGGAGAAATGCGAACTGGGTATGCAGCGAGGAATTTTCGTACATTTGGAAGGCGGGGACTGAACGTAAAGGTAGATTCTTTGCTTGATTGCTGTATAGGGAAAAATTATGACCACCGATAATCTAGAATATCGAGATGGCCGCACATCAATATCTGTTCGACGTCAGAACACTTGCTCATTACCTATCCTTATGTCAATTAAATCTGACGAAGGTCTTCTTATGGATAGAATATCAGTCTTCTATAATTCAATAAGTGTCAAAAAACTATTAGACTTGTAAATTGAACTTAGGAAAAGGGTGGCTAAGCAGCACAAATCTATCTTTGATGGCATCATCATCTACACAACTTGGAATATTTGAAAGGAAAGGAATCACAGGATATTTTAGCATGCTTACCTTCCAGTTGACCATATTTTTTTATCAATCTCTACTACTTAAAAGAACGAATTGGTGGTGGTTCATCCTATGGTTCATCTGCCACCACCCCCTCTCAGCCATCCGATCAAAGATCAGCCGTCCAGATTCGGACAGACGCTACCACCGCACCACTTATGGCCGCTCGCCTCCTCCTCCACCCGAGCCGCCCCTCCACCGCCCGCTCACCTCCTCCTCCACCACCATCCTCCACCTTCCCTAAGCATCCGCCAACACCACCAGCCGCCACCTGCTCCTTCGCCGCCCGCTCGCCTGCTCCTCCACCCAAGCCAGTCCTCCTCCTCCACCACCACCCGTCGCCGCCCCTCAGCCTTCGCCAACGTCACCGGCTGCCGCCACGTGCATACCCGCTCCCACACCACGCCGTATAAACCTACAACCCTAACCTTGCGGCCTCTCCACTCTCCCTTCTTTATTTCGTCACCCCACCCGTCCCTAGATCTACTCCGTCACCACCACCACCCCATCTCCCCCATCACCGCCTCCTCCAATTCCTTCCTTGCCATCGAGGAAGGAGCTTCAATCCTAGCCAGATCAGATCGAGCTAGAGCGATCTCGTGCACGCTCCAGGCAGTAGGCGGATCTCCTCTCCTGTGGCAATGTACGGATCTACTGGATTTGTGGTTTTCCATTTCCATGTTGTTCTTGTGCGGGTTTGGATGATTGGATCTAGCCGCCGCTACTGTGTGATTGCTGCGTGATTCCCAAGGTGGTTGAGGCGGTTCCCCCTAGATCTCGTGGCGGAGCATTTGCTGTGGATTACGCGATCACCTTTTTTGAGTTGTTTGCATGGTTTCTTGTTGCTATGAATCGGATAAACGCACCACAAGTTCGATGTTTTTAGTACAAGTCTCTAAATTGAATTCTAATATTTGTTGGTTTGTGGTAGCATGGAGGCTGGAGTGGTTGCATATATCGAGTGTTGGATCAGTGATTAAGCACAAGCTCGCCTTTATGATGGAAAAGAATCGATTCAGTTCTTTGTCATATTTCAGAGTCTCCATGTGTTTAAGGTTTGCTTTATTTAATAGTCAATATCCTTTAGCTAATCTGACATACTAACACTGTTAGTTAGATACTTCAAGCTGAATGTTACATCTATTTTCACCCTCTGAATTTCAATGTACGGAGGTCTTAGTTCTGGATACAAGAACTTTATTAATGAAAATGGTATGATGATGGCACTTACTCTGAAGCTAGGCTTGCCCTATTCTGGATTCAAGGCTCAGAATCAGAAAACATGCAAGCAATTCAAGTTGATGCAGTAAGTGCAAAGTCATATTTTTGTTTGTGGAGATATATGAGAGCATAGTTATTATCTTCATAATCAGCTGCTCCATCTCTTGTCTTGTTTTTTAGGTGGCTTCGTCATTAAATTCTTCCTATTGCTACATTCTACACGATGAAAGCTCTGTGTTCACATGGACTGGGAACCATACGACCTCGCTGAATCAGGACTTGGTTGAGAGGCAGCTAGATGTAATTAAGGTGTGAGTAATCTTCCTTATTATGACAAATATAAACTTTGTACTCCTGCAATTTTCTGATACTTGGTACATTTGTATCAAGGTAAAACCTTTATTAATCCCCTATAAAGGTTTGCCATATTTCTAGACACGATGTATTTTAAATGTTTGAGCTTATTAGTCGTGAAGGAATACTTGAGGATATAAGATGAGATTTTGTTCACATTTTATGTTATGTGCTCTAATTGCAAAAGAAAAAGATAAAGAAATGCCTATGAGAGTAAATGCATTATATTTCTTTGTATCAGGATATAGTTATATGTAGTCATTGGATGTTTGTATCCCTCACCGTTGTTGTGGTCCTCCTTGCTATCATGGTTGATTTGATTTGTGTTGTTCGGTTATGTTCTGAAACAGCTTTGACATTGGTATACGTTTCCATTGATTTAACCTTTTCTTTGTGCTTCTCTTTTTTTATTGTATAGCCAGATGTGCCGTCCAGGTCACAAAAGGAGGGGAAAGGAACTGAGAAATTATGGGAACTACTGGGTGGTAAATCCAAGCAGTGAATCATGGTAGCAAGCTACTATCATTTCATTTTAGGTTGTTCTCTCTGTCCTTTGTGTAGAAAGGATTTTGTGCCATACCCGAGGGTAATATGCCATTTAGAGCTTCTTTCGCCTATATGTTAAAAAAAATAATGATACACTCATATGTTATTTATTTCTTTTCTTGTTCTCTATTTGTTTGTTAGGAACCTGTTATCATTTTTCTCCCTAACATGGTAATATACAAAGCGTGCATGATTATTTGATTTGCTCAAGTTGATACAGTGCCTAAGTTGTTTTGTTGATGAATTTAACAATTAGCTTTGAGATTATAATTCACTCAATTCGGCAAGTCACAACAGATTGTTATCTCAAGAATCCCTCTATTTGTGCGTGCATGTGTGTTTTTTTGTGTATGTTCCCTCAATGTGTGTGCATATGTGCGTTCAGTGTATATTATAATTGTGCTAAAACTTAGTTTTGATGTAAAATTTTAGTTTTTTTAACATCACGGGCAGTGCAATGTCCTTATTGTGCATGAGTATGGATGGGTTTTCCTTACAACGCATGTCCATTTGGCTAGTATAAATAAAAGCAACTGGTGAGATTCAAGGCACCTTCTTCGTTTTGAGGGCAAGAAAATCCCACAATAATCCTAAAAAATACTATAAATTCTCATATTAATTAAGAAAAATGAGAAGCATCTCCACCACTTATTTTGGAGAGCCAGATTATAACAGTACAGATTAATTATATATGTATACTAGAGTTGTGTAGCAAATACAATTATATGTTAATTATAGGTAGTAGAGTTATATATTAAAAATAATTGTATCATAATATTTAGTCGCGTAATTACGTGGGTAAATCTGCTAGTTGCATAAAAAAGTAGGTGGAGACAATTAAAAGGGCAATAGATTTAGTTAGTAATTGTTAAATTTTGTGATGTGTCTGGACTCTGGTGTGTTTTTATTTGTCCCTGTAGCACAGTTGGTGTCTAAACCTGGGTAAAACTCTAATTATTTCTCCCCCTAATAGTGATCGCCTGAGCTCCTAGCCAAGTTCTAAAAAAAGAAATGTGAACTGGAAAGTGAGTGCGAACATGCTGGCGTTGAACAGTGGCGCACGGATGAGGAACAGTGGAGGTACAAGGATGACAAGCTTTAAAGAACAGCACACTGCTACTCTACTATGGAGTCGTAAAGCAAGTAGTGCATTTCAGAACGTGCCATCTCCTCCTCTCGGGTGAGCCTATGCTCCTGGAGTAATATTGGTCTCGCTAATTTTGATTTTTCCACGAATTTTGACTTCTCTAAATAATTACTATTTATTAATTAATAAATTAATAAATCATAGTTAGAAACTATAAGCCGTAATCTAAAAAAACCCACTATCTACTCGAAAAGACATGTTATTATCGTCCATACAAGTTGTGAGATGAAATGTGACTGAGGCTCGGCTTTGCCAGTGGGCAACCAGCTCGCTCGGCTTTGAAGCCTATGGCATACGCATTTTTAGGAGGCGCTGTCTCATTGGTACTATTTATGTGAATAGTGACTCCTAAATATACGTGCATGTGGTGTTTTCAATGATCAAAATGTGTATCCGCGCTCCAGAGGCTCTTCGGTTTTCATCTCGTCTCATATGTGTGTATTAGACACACTCACGATCACGTGGATGCGTGTGATGTTGTGTGCATAGTGCATATGTGAATACGTTTTTATTATACTTACGATATAAAAAAGTTGTGATATGAAACGATGAATCCATACTCATGTCATAAACATTGAACAGCGTCTGCGTCGATCTGCGAGGGAACGGAGCGAGAATGCTTACCATAGAAAACGGATGGTTAACACTCTACACAAATTAGCACGTCTGGGAAAATCGGGTTCTCTCTTCCAAACCTCTTCCAACGACGTGCGCTGCAGACGGCGAATTCTGCGGCATCGACGTCGACAGCCGCCTCTTCAGCGAAACAGGGCCGGCGCGATGGCTTCTCGAGAGCTGGTAGCCCCAGCCGTTGAAGACAGCGTTCCGCGGACTGTCAACCCAAGATACCGCTGGCCTGCAAGAGAGCCTGGCGCTTGGCAGGCTGGAGGCGCACTCACGCCCTGAACGGCCACGGCTTGCTCCAATTCGCATAATTTCACTGGAAAACTAACGGGACACGCACGCGCACCTCGCTCGCTCGTGCCAAGAAAAAGATGCGTCACAAACTCTGCGTACGCACACAACGCCTAGAATGATGCTCGACAGGGACGGTGGAACATTTGCTGCAGAGAACTAATTGCGATGCTGGGCATGTGCATAGTCCAGAGCAACACGCAGTTCAAACCGTACAAGTCAGGCTAAAATTACGTCAGAACAAAGCACACGAGACCCAACGATTTGCATCCACATCCACCAAAATTTCCATATCTAACCACCTCCACCAATCGCTTAAGGAATTGCATTCTCAACTTTCAGGTCAGCGACTATTCAACACTGCCGGATTATGGGAGAAATATACATCCCTTTTATAAACCATACAGTTGCAAATACACACAGGGTCTAACAAAAGCAAAACTAAAAAGAAATAGATCATGCCTGTAACTTACAGGCTACAACAATACCGACCAACCTTCCACCAGGACACAAATAAGCATGATGCTGGTTGGGTACGTTCCAACCACAAAAATTAAATTAAATTAACTAGAAAGCAACGATGAATCTAACTCCGCGGAAGGACGAACCACATGAATGCTATAATCATTTGTCCACCACCAACAGAATAAAAACAGAACAAAGCATGGTCATAATACAAGCCAGTCGATCATCCTACTACATAAATAGCAGTCTCAGGTACTCCATTCAACTAATATCGCAAAGCATCGCTGCGGGCATTACACATTAATAGATACTTATGTCTTTATGCCACTCAGACATTGAACAATACATAAAGTGAGACAGCAACCATAATCCAGGGAAGACGATCTTCATCTAGCCGAACAGATTCCAACCGCACATGCTGCAAGTAAGAAGAAAGCCATGAGTGACATTAAAAGGAATACAAAACTGTGCAAGAATAAAACCAGAAGATACTTTTAAAGAAAAGAGATAATAAAATCAGAAAATGCAGTATAGTAGTAAGCAGTTTGGCAAGAGCTGTCTAAAAGCCCAGGCAGTAGCATCACATATAATAAAAAGGCATTGTAAGTACAAAATGTCAAAGCAAGCTTAATGTGAACTGATCATAGCAAATGACCTGCATAGCAATATCAACAACTAAGCCATGAGACAAAGCTAGTACTCGGAAACTGAATGCAGGATCATATGCCATCTTGGATGGCAAGAACAGAATGCATACTGCCTGAGCGAATATACAGCCAAAATGGGAACATGGATATCACATGCCCAGCTAGTTACTAGGCTACAAATTAGGCATCACTAGTATCATAAACGGAATCATGTACAGTTTAAACTCCTAATGCCAATCTACAAAAGTACATAACCATAAATCAATTAACAAGGATTTCTGGAGCAAAAAAATAGCATTATTTTATGCATCTTCAGTCTCTCTAGCTAAGTTGACATTTTCCAAGTGGCCTAATGAAGTAAAGATATGCTGAAGTGCAAGCCAACTAATGTAGCTGTCTTTTGTACTTATTGTGGGTGAGCTTGTTTAGCAAATAGAGTAGGATGTAAGAAATTAAAATATGAGGTTGCACTAATTCATATTAGTTGTCAGAAATTTCAAGATGCATAATGATCAATTGTCTTCTTATGCAACCAGATTAACTTCCTCAAAATCTTAGATTAGGCTTCAGTGGTGTGATTTTTATAGTTGTAATACAGTTACAAATACTTCACTAAATTGTTCATTACATATTTCTGCACTCCTTTTTGTTTAAGCAATGAATTGGAGAAGAGGCCCCTACGGTATAATTAAATTAAAAAAATAAAGGTTGTGTACAAGAGAGAAAGAATGCACTCCAATTTCCATGCATCATTCTTTGGATTGAGTAGCTTAAATGCTAGTGCGTCTGTTCTTAAAGATGCATGAATGATTCGTTTACATGCTAGTATATCTAGTATTAAGAAGTGCATATTCCTACAAGAACATGTTACGAAACTCATTGTGGTGAAGCAAGCAGCTTTTGTTTTGCTCATTTTAATCAAATTGTTAATATTTCAGAACACCTTATCCAAAAGTGAAGGGATAATAAAATGTTCAAAATTCCCAAGTACTAGCAACCTTTCAGGCACTTTAAACAAAAAGCGCACCCAGCACTTTTTACAAAGGATTGCAATGTACAACAAAATAGCCTTTACAAAGTCCCTTTCCTGTATACAAATTGGCAGGCAAGCTGGTTACAAGCAAGGGACATTATTACCACAATAACAAAGTATTAAACAAGGTCACACTACTCACTAAGTTACAATTCTTGGCTTAAACAATGCCATGTAGCTACAAAAAGAATCTATCATGGGGAAAAAAATTTGTGTACATGACATGTTACATGAAAAATGTTAATACACAAAAGATGTGTTACATGACAATGTCAACATGCCACCATACTACCTACCAATACAGTTAAACGAGAGAGTTACAGTTGAAAAGAAACAAGGAATCAGATTCAGCTTAACTTACATCTCAATTATTGCTACAACAGATCGCTGGAGACAAGCAGTTAGAACCCACCACAGCTACAAGCAGTAAAGAGTTGGTAGTTGTTACCAAACCATGCACGCGTGCAAAAAAGACGCTGCCCTGGATTGTTGTTGCCTCCACACTAGATGTAGCTCATCCAGCTACGCTACTCAGGTGTCATCCGCCTACGCTTAGAATGGTCGACCTCCCTCGACCTGCTGCGTATCCCAGATGACCTTCCCCTGTCCCAGTCTCCATTGCGCTCAGAATCGCGCTCCCTGTGCCTGTAATAATCGCCATAGCGATCTTTGTCATCCCTGTGCCTATCTCTCTCCCTGTCCCTCTCTCTGTCCCTCTCCCTATCCCGGTCTCGCTCTCTCTCCCTATCACGATCTCTCTCCCTCTCTCGGTCATACTCACGATCCCTCTCCCGGCCCATGTCCCGCTCATCACGGTGCCTCCTCTCAGGCCACTCCTGTGCTGGGGGCATATCCTTCTCCCTCTCCCGCCTCCTCTCTGATGCACCAGACCACTCCCTCTCAGGTGGCCTCTCCTTCCCATGGCTTCCCCCTTCCCCATACTGCTGATCAGATGCTGCATCATCCCCATAACTTGATTGTTCCTCCCCACCCCAACCCCCCATGTTGGGGTCAGGCCACATCCCAACCCCGGCGGCACCCATCCCGCCCCTTCCAAAGAAAGCGGGGTTCACATGAGGCGCAACCACTGGTGGGAATGGCTGCATCAACCCAGGGAATGGTGCTGCCCCTGGTCCACCGGGAAACCCGCCAAACCCAGCACCCATCCTTCCCATCGCACCATAACCAGTAGGATCAAAACCCTGCCCCAGCATTCCCCCTGGAGGCAGCATTGGTGGTGGTGGTGCAACCATGCCTCCATTCCCCATGATCCCTCGGCCACCTGCCGGGCCCATCCGATTCCTCATATTGCCAACAGAACCTCGGTTCCCCATCCCTCCACCACCTCTCCCCCAATTTCCACCACCTCCACCTGCACCTCCACCAGGTCCACCGGCTCCTCCTCCGCGACCACCACCATAATTGCCACCGACCTGGGGACCTCCGGCACCACCGCCCCCTCTCCCACCCTTTGGTTGCATTGTCGATGTCTGTGTGGCCATGGCCTGGTGGTTTTTTACCTGCGCCTCACCCATGCGGCGCACAGTGTTTGGCGAGGCAAATGCCACAACACATGGACGGCCATTAAACAGGTGTCCATTCATGCCTTCCTTGCAGGCAGCGGCGGCGGCAGGGTCATATAAGTCAACCTGGCAGTATCCCTTGGACTTCCCGCTCGCCTTCTCATCAAAGAACCTCACCTCCTTGACGGGGCCGTACTTAATGAGCTCCGCCTCAAGATCCGCATCCGTCGTCCACCAGTGAAGCTCCCCTACGAAGAGCGTCGTCCCACCGGGCCCCTCGCCACCGCCGGCTGTGCCGCCGTTTCCGACCACGATGGGGCCACCACCATAGTTGCCTCCCTGGCGGTGGAACCCGTCGCCGCCTTGCTGGATCTGGTGGTGCTGAGGCAGCGGCGGCGCAGGCGCAGGCGCAACCGGCGGCTGAGGTGGCGGCGGGAGGTTTGGCTGAGCGGGAGGGAGATTAGGAGCCGGGGCGACCACGCCAGGGATATGGACCTTCTGCTGCGGCGGCGGCGGTAGGGAGTGAGGAGGCGGCTGCTGCTGCGGCGGCGGCGGCTGTGGCTGGGGAGGGGGAGGGAGCTGATGGGGCTGGTGCTGCTGCTGCGGCTGCGGCGGCGGGGGCGGCTGGGGTGGAGGCGGGTGGGACGAGGAGTGGAGGAAGCCGTCACCGACGTTGACGTCGTTGTAGAGGTCGTCGAAATCGTCGTCATCGCCGTAGTACTGGTCGACGTCCTGCACGGCGGAGATGGCCTCGCTGCGGTGGAACGCCGCGTCGCCGTCGGGTTCCATGGCTGGCAGGCGGAGCTCTATCTAGGGTTTGGTTTGTGGAGGCGGAAAGGGGAAAACCCTAAGCAGGGAGGGAGAGCTACGGGTGGAGGAAACAAACAAATAGTAGAGAATCGGAGCCGGGTACTTCGACTCCGAACCCGACATGGGATTAGGATTAGGAGCGATCGTGGGCCACGCTACATACGAGAGGGCGGATGGGGCCCGGATGTCGGTGAGTAGGTGGGGACGGGAGCGGGTGCGCGGTTGTTCGTGGACGTGACGGAGTAGGGTGGAGTGGCACGCGGATTAGTCCGGGAGTTCGATGCCCACGCTTACTCAGCGATTAAGCCCACGTCAAGACTCCCCGTATTCCTGCAGTACATGGGCCGTTTGCCGCGGAATTCAGACAGGGCTGCTGCTGATAGGCCACGAAGCCCAATGCAAGCGAGCAAACTGCTTCCCAATCCCTTTTCAAAACGATTTATTATGACAGTCTCTTATCAATATCTAATTTATTTATATATTTATTTATATAAACATTATATTAGAATCAAAAGCCATGGGCCTCCCTTGCCAATCCAACAGGTTGTTACCGACAATAGGAGTCCCTGGTTCTTCGGGAGCATCTGTTAACTTACCTCTGTCGTTTCTTTTCTTTGTAGAATAGGCTTGTAAACCGGTAGGTTAGCCGCTGGCTGTGTTCCACACTTGTCTTTTAATGCAAAAGATGCACGAGCCTTCTGCGAATTCTAAAAGAACGCATTCAGGGCGTAGAATATGGAAACAAAAATCGTAGGAACAGGAAAAACAAGGAAAAGACATAGGAAAATGTGCTTGGGTCAGAGGAAGAAAAACACATAAAAGGACGTGAGTTAGTACTATAGTACACTAGCAGCACAAAAATACATGGAGTTTATTGTATGTATCTCTACTATTTAAAAAGAGAAGTCAATGATAATTCACCACCAGTGGTTCATCTGCCTCTCCTTCTCCTTTTTCTCTCTCTCTCTAGAAGCAGCGTGCCAACATGTGGACCCGCCCAGTCGTGTGTCTTGCGCTTCCCCTTCCGTCACTCCCATTTTCCTCGAATCAAAACCCTAAAAAACCAATCATGGCTGCCGCCAATGATCTAAAAGGCGGTATTAGGCGGCCGCCTAGGCGGGCCTAGGCGCTGGGCGGAGCCTCGCCGCCGCGCCTTGGCCAAAATCGGTGAGCTAGGCGGTGAGCCCGCCTAAGCGGCCGTCGGCGGTCAAAGGCGGCCATCGGCGGGGTCAAAGGTGGGATCTAGGAAGATGGTCCAGGGCGGATGGAAGGTGTTCTAGGGAGAGAGAGAGAGGCACTTGGAGATTAGCTCACGCGTTGTCGGTCGTCGTTGTCACTGGATCCATTGCCTCTACCGTCGCCGCAACTGGATCCGTCGTCGCCGCAGCCGGATCTGCTGCCTCTGCCGTCGCTGCCGCCGGATCCGCCGTCACCGCCGCCAGATCCGCTGCCTCCACCGTCGCTGCAGCTGGATCCGCCATCGATGTCGCCGGATCCACCGTCGATGCCGCCGGATCCACTGGAGCAACGCCATCGGCAGGAGCAAAGCGGCTAGAGGAGCAAGGGAAGGGAGGTAGTGGGTGGTGGCGACAGAGGAGATGGCAGCGTCTCTTGGGAGAGCAAAGGTGGCGACGGCGACATCTTATGGGGAGCAGGGGAGGAGGAGGCGGCGGTGTTGGGGGAGAAGGGGAGGTGGCGCTTGGGAAGAAGGGGAGGCGGCGGCGACAACATTCGAGGAGAAGGGGAGCGGGGGAGAGAGCAAAGGTAAGGGGAGGGGAGGCTTGCGAGAGAGAAGCGGTGAGAACGGGGGGAGAGACAGGAGATAAGTGGCTGGCGAGGCGTGCGAGAGTGAGAGAAGCGGTGAGAAGTGAACGGGGAGAGAGAGAGAGGAAGAGGTAAGGGGAGGTAAATGGGTTGGTGAGCCGGTTATATACATAAATAGCTCTAAAGATTAAATAGACTAGGAAGAAAATAAAATAAAAAATTAATAAACCTTAATTTTAATTCCTCCGCCTAGGCCCTTTAGGCGCTAGGCCCCACCTCACCGCCCGCCTAGCGCCTAGCGCCTTCTTGAACATTGGCTGCTGCATCCTACTCCTATCCCGCATCTCCACCCCACCAGCCGTTGTTGCTCCCTCTCCAAATCTCATGATGTCTTTGCCCCTCCCCCTCCCCACACGCCTCCCCTCCCCCCACAGTCCACGGTGCCCCCCGACCACTAGATTTGACATGTAGACGTTGACAGCTGCAGATTGGCGGAGGCAGAGCAGATGCAAAAACTCCACACACTGCCAACGATCGTGCAGCCCCCTCCAGCCATCCTCCCAAATCGTGTTGCCTCCTCTCTCTCTCTCTCTCTCAAATTGTGCCGCCTCCCACTTCCTATCTCGAATCTCCTGCTCCACTGCTACCCAGTGCAGAACCCTCTACCCTGCTCTTCGTGCCTGACCTCTGCCTCCTCATCGACCGCCTCTGCATCCACGCCAACCGCCTCCTAAAGGGTTGTAATATCTTCCTCTCCAGGTGATATGTCATTTGGAGAGTTCTTGAGATTTAGTTTCTCAACACATTCTGCTGCTAAGAAGCTATCACCATGTGGGCATTTGCTGCATAGGGACTGTCTACGTTTCTTTGGGTAAATTTGTCTGCAAGATGCTCCTAAAAAGATAAGTTCATTTTCAACAAGATTTCACTAAAAATTCTTCCTTGTTTGATGACATGTAGATTGGGATCCAAAGTTGCTATGTTCAGATACTCGTCTATTGAAATATATTCTGCTTGCAAGTCACCATTGAGTTTGGAGTTCCATAACCCAAACAAAAAAGAGTGGATTGATGCAGAAGTTAAGAATGTACTTCTACAAATATTTTGTTGTTTTTGTACCTTTTCCTTTAGCTACACATGCATATTAATATTATTGTATTCTTGAAGGTCCTTCTTAAATGGAAGCTACTCTGATCTGAAATTGAAAAGATAATGCAAGGCTTGAAATCAAGATATTATGATCATGCCATTAGGGAAAAACAACAACATTTCCGTATGCGAGGGATTGCTTTTGGAAGTTACTAGGATGCTTGCACAAGAAAAAAAACGAACTTGAGGTAAGCCTCATGCTTCTTTTTTATTCTCCAATCGATTCTTTTTCCTGAGTTTACTTTCCAAAGGGTTGAGAACTAATTTTGATATGTTAACTTATCCTGTCTACACAAGGTTTCTCTGAAGGTATTTGACCACATTGTATAACATCAGACTTGTGCTCACGAGATCCTTAGTTTGAACTGGCTGTATTAGCAACTATTAGCTGCATCAGCAACTTCTTCTTGGATTCTATATTTGGGATGTCCGGTTGCATCATCTTCTTCAGTACAGTAAAGTTAATGATACATCTTCAGACAGTTCTACTCACGAAAACACGAAAAAATGAGTTGAAGAATGCTAAAAATATTGCTATGCATGGGGATGCACACACTATCTCTAGAATCTTGGAACAGAAAGACAGGAAGTGATTATAAATTGTACTAACGATTTTGACTATTCCTATGGTGGTATAATTCCAGCGAAGGGTCAGCTTTCTAAGAATTCAATAATCAAAGAGTCACATATTTGCCCAGATCTTGATGTAAGGTTATTTCTGTCTTCTCCAGGTGAAGTTGATGAAAATGGATCACATCAGGTCGACATTTCTGTGCAGATTGCTAACGGTATTCATTTAGAGAAATCAAATGCTTTACCAATTAAGAATGATCTGAAGAACTTTGTATATGTGAGGGTTAAAGGTCCATAGAAGATGGGATGTTGCTGATTCTTTCAATAGATGTCTTTGATATGATGTATTTATAGTTTGAGTTTCCGTTGCAACGTATAGGTACAGAACTAATATACCAAAATCTAATTCCTGAAAATCTTGTCCGTACAGCGGAATTCAATCTAGATATTGTTGGAGTTATTTGAAAATATTACATTTCAAACAAATCACATTACGAAAGTTTATATCCAATATTTGTATAACCATCGTGACATCACAAAACCTGCCCGTAGAAGCTAAGTCAAACGTCTAAAACAAATACGATCAGTTTAGTCCAATGGTTCCAAACACGTCCGCATCTAGCCGCGCAATCTTGAAGGGGCCAGATCCAACGGTGGCAAACAAACGACCAAAAATATCCGCCCCCACGCCGGCATGCAGCCGCTGGGCACGCGCCATCGCTACTCCCGCATGCAGAGCCCATGCATGCAAATCCACGACCCCCCAAGAAAGCCACCGTCTCCACCGTGTTTGTCTCGCCGGTACCTTCCCCTCTCAGAGCTCCTCACCGCCTATATATAGCTCCGCTGCACCATGCATGGCACCCTCCACACGGAAAGCAAGCCATAACCAGACGAGCTCGAAGCCCGACAACGCACCATGGCCCGCGCTCTCGCCCTCGTCACCGTCCTCCTCGCCGCGTACGCCGTCGTGGCGCTCGCGGCGGAGGCGCAAGCCCCGGCTGCTTCCCCGAAGCCGTCTGCCTCCGGTTTGCCTGCAGCGCCGTCGAAGGCTCCCACCACGGCCCCCGAGAAGTCCGAGAAGGCTCCCACGGCGTCGCCCAAGAAGCCCGCAACGACTCCCAAGGCTGCCCCCACCAAGGCCCCGGCCGCCAAGTCGGAGACGCCCACCCAGGCGCCCGCAGCAGGGTCAAGCGCCGAGTCGCCCAACGAAAGCGCCACACCGGTGAAGGCCCCGGTCGGCGCCCACAAGGGTTCTTCGTCGAGCCCTTCCACCTCCCCGTCGGAAGCCGCCCCATCGCCGAACAGCGGCGACGTCGAGGAAGAACCGTCCGAGCCATCCGCCGAGGTCCCGTCGTCGGCCGAGGCCACCGGCCCTGCCGCCGACAGCCCGCCCGAGCCGACCACCACCTCGGACACGCCAGCGGAGTCGCCTGGCCCCGCTGCAGCTGACGAGAGTGGCAGCGCGGGCATGAGCTCTGGCGTCGCTGCAGCCGTCGTGGCGGCCGCTGCCGCCTCCGCCGTGCTTTCTTTTTAGGCGGTGGTGATGTTTTGATGGTAAATGTACGAAGTATATTACATAGAGGAATTTTGTTGGGAGTTTGTACTCATGGTCAGTGATTCTTGAGGAGTCGGCGGCGATGAATTGGGCTGCTGCTTAATTTTTCCACACAAAAAATGGGCCGTTTCTTTGGGATATGGTTAGTTTGTCCGTTTTTTTTGCTGATTTTTGTTCGTTTGTAGTTTGAACGTTATACACAATTGTGTTTCTTTGAATCTTTATTGCCATTTTCTGGAATTAATCAACACTACTTTAGCATTATATTAGAGTGAAAGCATCAGTTTAGAAAGATTTACTCTTAAAAAAGTTTGAAGGCTTGGTATGGAGTTTCGCATATGCACATCTTAAAATATCGTTGGCAAATTGGCAATAATCGAGATAGGAGTAGGAATTTAGAGGTGCTAGTTGGTTGGTACCTTGGTGAGGTTCGGCACTCGATTTAACTTCTTATTTTGCAGGAGTGGAAAATGGTGGGGGAATTGGTTTATAGCCGCCAAGACATCCCGACATTTGTTTAGATTGAACTTAAAGTATTCTTTTATCAATCATCGTGGAGAGTTAATTTCGCAATGCTCAACCCTCTGTTCTTTATTTTTACTCGTATGAAAAGGAGTTTGTGATTGTGATAGTAGGTTCTACTAAAGTTGTCAATTCTATTCCGAAGTCCATTCCGATTTGCCTCTTGGTATGGAATACGTCGGTACCCATCCATTCTTGTGTACCATTTCGGATTTTAGAATTTTAATATAGTAATATGTATTTATTCATAAGTATATATATGTAATTATATGTGCGCATAATTTCACTTAAAGTCTCACTTTAAATACATAACTATAGCATAAAAATGAGGAGTCATTTTAATTATGTCTGGTACTAGAATAGATGGAATGACAAATCCTATAAATTTCCAACATCAAAAACCCAAACACGACTGGTACCGAAATGACTGGAACGGAATGGCCCAATATTAACTAGTATCAAAGCTGGTACGGGATAGATGGGCTACTATGCTTGTTTTGCTTGCCGGGATGAAGTTTCATTCCAGGTCGGAACGGAACGAAATTTACAAGGTTTTGCTTGGCGTCCAGCGATGGGCATCAACTTTTCTTTTCTTGTAGTATTTTTGTTGTTTTCTATTTTTTGTTTTTTTCGTAATTCTTTGCATTGCCCGTTACAGGTTAATATGTCGCTTTTATTTTTAATTTTTTTTAAATTTAGTTATACCAGATAAGTCAATTCAGCTACAATAAAAATTCAATCAGTTACAGTAAAATATTAGCTAAAAGTTATAAACCATCGCTATTCCGAATGCTACCGTAGTTATATATGTGCTATCTGTAGAATCTTCTGTAAAGGATTGCATTGTTTTGCATATGTGTGTATACACGTGGCCAGCTGATAATGTATATGATTTTATATTTTAGGATAGATATTTTTGTATTTTTTTAAATTTAAAACTTATATCATATTTATTTGAGATCCATCGCAATGTACGGTTGCAATTGTACTCCTCTCACATATACAAATCAAACAAGTGAATTAGAAGTTTTAGCAGTGCATTTCCCGTTCTCAACGACCAATTACCAAGGGAAAAAGCACGCCGCCAGATCATATCGACTGCACTACACGGCGTGAACAGCTTTGGGCTTATTTGAAATACATAATTTTTTTTCAAGAAATAGTTCAACTTTTTGCACAAAATCTAGTAAAATTCTCGCGTTTGAAAGGAGACAATCAAAGCTCAGCACTGAGCAAGGGCAGGCAGGAGGTCCGAACAAAACATCGTCTCAGGACAAGCCGATAAATCAAGTTGGGTGTACCTTCATCTGTGGCAGGCTGGCACCTACTTGTGCATACTAGCCAAGCCCAATTGGGCACAAGTTTACTCCAAGCCCACCTGCAGTCACACGGGCCCATGGCTGGCCGATTTTGCGTTACACGTGGTGAGTTTACCGATCATATTGGTCCATGGGACCGTGCGTGCATGGAGAGCACCTACGCGTTTGTGGTACGCGCGCATCACGGGTGGGCCCACACACAGTTGTCCACCGAAAGGTTTAGGTGGTTTTTTTCACTGTGACTTAGGTTTAAATTTTTAACTTTTAACTGTTTGTAAGAGATAGTACGTAGAAAAAATAGTCGTATGTGATTTTAATTAGTATAACTAAACTCAGCATACTTTATATAATAATTTTCCTATTGACTCTACTTTACAAACGCACCATTAAAAAGCTTGTTATTATAGTACGTACAAGCTAAAGCCCCAAACAAAGGGGGCGATCAGTTTGGCTTTTTGATCGCTAGCGGTAGCGTTTTTCACTGTAGCAGGTACTGTAGCTACAGTACCTGCTACAGTAAAATTTATTTTTTTTTGTTTTTCGTTTTTTTATAAAATTACTTATACTTTTTTCGTTTTTTGTTTTCGGTTTTTTTACATTTTTCTATATTTAATTATACTCAATAAACTAACTCATTTACTGATGTTTTTCACCACTCTGATGTTTTTTCAGCAAAAACCAAAAGCCATCGCTATTCCGATCACTCCCAAAAGCCCACGATCCGGCATCACACGACGAAATCCAACATGACGTCATGGGATCCCTGCCTCAAAACGCTATACTATTCATATGAACAACATTGTAGCTATTTTTTTTTAAAAAAATAGCATTGAATGCTCTTTTTGCAAATATAGCTTTCTCCCCAAGCTCGATAGCCGTGGCAAACGATACATGTTGCCTGCCACGTTATAGGAGCTTGACAAGTGCTACCGTGCTGAGCCACAGGTGCTCAGCAATAGGAGACATGTACTTAATTAGCACAATTAAATGCTATTATCACTAATTAATTATGATAAGTACTGATTAAACATACTTAAAAACTGAAAATATAGGTGGTTGATAACATGCTGAGGTCCACTAGCTCGGCAGGTGCAATGAGGGGCTAGCTTTGTAAATAAAGGTGACTGTGGCCAATTTAAAGAAAAGATACAGTGCTATATGTGTGAACAGTTTCGAAATGAAATACGCTATCGGTGGTAGTTCACATCGCCACTCGCCACCTAACCATGATCCATTCTTTTTAGCTTTTTAGACAACTCTTGGTTTTGACATTTTTTTAGCAATAGCTATTTATCAGTTAACTAAACTATAATAAAAAATTATTAGCTCTAGCATAAAAGTACAGAGCCGATAAACTTTGCTACACCCACACGCTACGTCAACGATTCACGACCATTTGGGCAAGCAGCTTGTAGAACAGAGACCGTGCAAGGTGGCAAGTCGCAAGTGGCTTATTTTTACCCGTCATCTAGTAATTTGTACATACGATTGTTTGCTGAAGATTTGTTCTTTTTTCGAAAAAACATTGCTGGTGCTGGTATTAGTAATCCTGTTTTACGATGTTAATGATTACGATTTGGCACTCTGTAATTTTTTTTGCTGGATACAAATTCTATTACTAACTTTATTTGTTACTGGTAAAGAATTGTAGCTTAAGTAAACTACACCTAGCTCTTCCTAAATCAAACACGAATACCGACATCACTTACATGTAAAAGTTATAGCACAAACGCTTTTAAACACTTTTAAAAAGAATTCAACCCTTTACTCCTTCAATATCTCACAATCAATTAAAAGTTATAGCAAAAAAGTACAACACTTTTAAACAAGACCACGCAAAATTTTTAGTTGATTTGCTTCTTTGTTGTGCAAGATTCGGCTGCTATCCTTGTTGCACCATAGCACCCAGACAAGATGTAGTACACGCATCATCCGTATATTAAATCTCGGGGACTCTCCGTCCGGCGCCCGTGTCCACGTCGCCCTCGCTCCCTCTGCGCCTGACGCGTGTGCGCGCCCTCGCCTCCGCTCCATCTGCCGTGTGTATGCGCTCGATAGCAAGCCGTGGCTTCTTTCTTCCATAGTTAGCGAGCCGCGGCTCTCTTCCTGGTTATCAAGCTGATTGGTGGACTGTTCGCCCTTGATGTCGCCTGCGCCGCCGCATCCGCAAGTGGCCAGTCCACTGGATCCAACTGCTTGGCGTGGCTCTGCGGCCTCCTGCGCTCTTCCCCCTGCCAGTAGCATCAGCACCACCTCGCCGTGGTCAACGGCAAACCGAGGCCGCCTCCGCTGTCGGCCTCACAGAGCAAGGTACATGCTCATCCTGTGTCCATCTCCCTCCCTCCCTTTTTTGCCCTCTTGATTTCTTTCCCTCACTCGCTATTTCTTTAATACTGTGTTTTTTCCAAATTTGACAATAGTATGTGAGCCCTTTCTCCCCTCTTTCTGTTTGATTTTGTCTATCTCGTGAAGGGAGGATTTACATTTTTCCTGTTGCTGTACATCACGAGATGGTGAACAAATAGACAATTTTGTTTACATTATTGGTGTTTAAATTACCAAGTGATGGCAATGGTGCTTGCGTGATAATATTTACTAGTTTGACTTGATAGCACGAAGCTTCGCAAAAATATTTGTCAGCCTCGGTCGCAGCTTAGGCTTCCAATCAACTCCCGCTCAATACCTTGGTTTTTTTACTGTTATTTTTTATTTTTTTTATATTTTATAATGTTAGTTTTTTCTTTTTCTCTATATTTTTTTGCATTATTCATGATAAGCTAATAAATTTTTTATTTTTTTAAATTTAATTATGCTAAATAAGTCAACTCAGCTACAGTAACAAATATAAATCAGTTACAGTAAAAAAAGCCATAAGCTACCGGCATTCACCCCATTAAGGCAATGATTTGTTTCTTTTATTGGTGTTATGGTTCTACTTGTCTTCTTAATTTGTCAAATTTAGGTTATATTTTAAACAACTTCTAATTTTTAATTTTTAGGAGCTGAATTTTGAACAGAGCGATTTTTTAAGGTAGTTTTTATAAACCATTTATAGAAATCACTGTAGAAGTCACTTTAAACAGAGTTATTTTTTAACGTGAGTGTCCCTTACTCCTTTATCTTTCTACCAATTTACCAAAAGTCATAACACTTTTAAATAGGACCTTAGAATTATATGGTGAAATATCTAGTCATATAATTGTCCAAGTAATTTCGCTAGTTAAGATATAAAATAAACTTAACGGACAGAATTTTGTGGACAACCTTTGATTTTCCAATCAACCGTAGCACGATCTCTTGCATCTGGCTGTACCACTGACTGCGTAGCTTTCCAAGCGTAAATGCTCCTCGCGCCAAAAACGCACAAAAGAAAAGGAGACCAAAACAAAACTCCAGCCACGCGAAAACCTCTCCACCCACCGACGTGTGGGCCCTTCTACACCCACGTCACCGATCCGAGCCGAAAACCCTCGACCTTCCCGCCCTCCCCACGCCACGTCACCGATCCGCACCTGCTCTCATCCCATCCGTCCCCCCAACCAAACCCAACGCCCCGATGCCCATCCACGTCACCGATCTTCGGCACTCACGCCCCACCAATCGCCGCGCACCTCCTCACCTCTATAAAGCACCACCCCAACCGCCCTCTCTTCCCAACTACTCAACCCGATCCCAAACCTTCTTCCAATCTCCCGAGCTCGAATCTACAGCACCAACCAATTAGTCCCCATGGCGCCCAAGGCCGAGAAGAAGCCCGCGGAGAAGAAGCCGGCGGAGGACAAGGCCGGCGAGAAGGCGGAGAAGGCCCCGGCGGCGGGGAAGAAGCTCAAGGCCGAGAAGCGGCTGCCGGCGTCCAAGACCTCCAAGGAGGGCGGCGAGAAGAAGGGGAAGAAGAAGGCCAAGAAGAGCGTGGAGACGTACAAGATCTACATCTTCAAGGTGCTGAAGCAGGTGCACCCGGACATCGGCATCTCCTCCAAGGCCATGTCCATCATGAACTCCTTCATCAACGACATCTTCGAGAAGCTCGCCGGGGAGGCCGCCAAGCTGGCGCGGTACAACAAGAAGCCCACCATCACCTCGCGCGAGATCCAGACGTCCGTCAGGCTCGTCCTCCCCGGCGAGCTCGCCAAGCACGCCGTCTCCGAGGGCACCAAGGCTGTCACCAAATTCACCAGCTCTTAAAGCGCGGTTCCTAGCCTTCTAGGGTCGATCTAGTTGTTGTGCTCCTTTTGTGTCTTCTTCCCCTGCAGTAGCGTGGTCGTTGCACTGCATCTTCTCTTCTCTCCCTCGTGGCTCGTTCGTGTTTAGTCTAGTGCTGGCTGATTCTTGTAATTAGCTTGTGCGTGCTCTTGTAATTCTGGTATCCTTATCTGAAACAGTAATGGCGACTAATGCAATTTCTGATTGCTAAATTCGTGTTCCATTCTGAACCCAGAACCGTCGGATAACCAGTGCTTCTCCCCACTCTTCTCTCGCCTCAACTTCCAGTTCCAGTTCCACCCCGCCTCTTACTCTCCGGGCTCCGGCTACGCCGCCTCCGCCTCCGCTCCAATCAAACTCTCGCGCCGCGGAGGACGAGAAGAGCACCGATGCATTGGCCGCTTCACGGCGATCTGGGCCCCGTTGACGCCGGGTGCCGAGTGCAGCTCTGAGGGTGGTCGGCCTGCGCGGCGCTCACGCCGGCCTCATCCGATGGCTAGTCCACTGCTTGAAAATGCTACATTGCACTGTGTTGAAACTATCTTTCTTGAAGGACCTCATTCTATGGCCAATCTACTGCTTGAAAAGGAAACAAGACACATCTGAAACCATTTGTTCTGAAGAACTTTATTCAATGGTCAGTCCGCAGCTTGGAAAGGATCCATTGCACACAGTTGAACATACCAAAACATTAAGAAAAAGAAGCAGTTTTTCGGATAGGAGTATTGATGAAATGTCCAAGATTTTTGAACAGCAGAGCTCAGACTATCATGTGCTGCCTCCTCCATGCAATGAATCTTCCCTGCAACCTGCTAAGCTAGCTGGTACTACTTCTAGGGCTCCACAAATGTTTGGAATGCCGCAGGAGAATATGCTAGATGATGACTGGACGCTCATCGCATTCACCAGAGAATATGTTGGAAGATGATAGGAGCATCGATGAAAGTTCCAAGATTCTTGAACAGCGGAACTCAAGACTGTCATGTGTGTTGCAAAAGACGCGAAATAAATATATACTTAATTCTAACATAATAGAGTATGATTAAGGGCATCTCCAATGGTCCTAGCTAGCAACTAACTAGGAGACTTCCACATCATCAACCAAATAGCTAGCATAGAAAGGACTGTCTATAAGGATAGCTATTTGATACTTACATGCACACACAGTCATTTATAGAGACTGCCTCGTTTTCTGTTATAGCCTAGTGCTTAAGGAAGAGCCGGCTCGATTTTTTTTGCATACTCTCTTTCCTCCACATAGGATTTATGCTGATGTGTACATACAAATAGCCAGCTGACTCAGACCATTGGAGATGCCCTAAGTAACAATTTCAGCACTATATCAATAACATAAATTGCATATAAACATGTAATTCTCTCATGTTATTTATCAAAGAATATAAATCCATTGTATGTAACCATTTTACTACTGAAATGAGCTTAACAAGCATAATCATGAGAGATACTAAAAGTAGCATAAAGATCAAGTTTTATTTAAATGTTATTTAGTGCTCTTAGATGTAGGATTACACAAGATTTAATCTTTGTCATTACACTATTATGGTCTTAAACTCTTTATCAATTGAATATGTCAAAAGAAGATCTAGTCGATTACGATCACGATTCTGTCGACTATGATCACGTTCAGTTGACTACGATCACGAGTGCTCGGATACGACTTCAACCACGAGTTCTCGGATCCGACTTCGAGTACCTAGTACTCGGATACGACTTCGACCACGAGTTCTTGGATTCGACTTCAAGTATGTAGTACTCGGATACGATTTCGACCATGTGCGGTCTACTACGACCATGAGTGCTTATATCTGACTACGACCACGAGTGCTCGTACCCGATTATGAGTGCGAGTCCTCGGACTCGACTATGAGTGTGAGTGCTCGGCCCCAACTACGACTACGAGTGCTCGGGTCCAACTACGACCATGAGTACTTGATCAATCGATACGACCACGTTCAGAAGAGTGGTCGAATACGACTATGACTGTAGAGTAGTTGCCTACGATTATGAATACTCGTTTTCGACTACCAGCACTCGAACAGTAGAGAATCCACTCTAACACTCGGGGATCTTAGTAATCGAATGATTTAGACAATTGTGATTCAATTTCAGTTTAAGATTATTTTCATCATAGAGCTACTTAATCCACAAAGTCTCTTTGCAATATTCGATCAATTAAATCATTGATATATGAAATAAATTACAAACTGCAAAGAGTTGACAAGCAAAATACTCACAAAGTCGGTGATACTCGAAATCACTGAGAAGAACTCAGAGCCAAGCACGCCACAAGGCGTTGTCCTAGAAAATCTAGCGCCCCTTTCTGCCACTGCGAGAGAGGAGTGAGGTAGTCGAAGATACAAAGTCCACCTTTACCGATCGAAACTCTCCAAGCCGACAAAGTCGAGATGAAGGGGATGCCGCACAAGCACACAAGAAGCACCAGCTCAGTGCGCCTCGTCGAGCACTAGTCACAACTCACCACCGAGACCGGTGGTTACCAGTGAAGAACTGTCCTCAAAGACCAAATCCACGGGCAAAACCCAAAACTAAATCAGAAGAGAGGAGTGAAGGGATTGGGCTCACGATTTTTCTGTGTCTCTTCCCTCGAAGGAGGAGACCTCCTTATATAGCCGAGAGGAGGAGGTGAAATCAAAGACCTGAGCGATCGCCGCTAACGGTCGGAGCCGAACGTGTCGCCAGCGCCTATCTCCTCCCCTCATTTCGGATTAACCGAGAGAAGCGCAGTTCGGATAGGAGACGAAGTCTCCTCCTCATCCCTTCACTCGGCTCACCAACAGGTGGGCCCCACATTCCTTTAATTTGAAAAATTATCGAAATGCCATCGTATTTACAATAGTCCCCACCAATTTTTCAAATTGATAAGAGATGCTCAAAGTCCCCACATTCTTTCTGATCATCGTTCTCTTTCTGTTCACTGTGTTTTTCTTGGCTCCTTCTTGATTGCCTGAAAGATAAAGAAACAGACTGTAGTTTTCTGTTTGAGTGCAGAGGTTGAGTTAACAACCATGGCAACAGTGACAACAAAGATTACTTGATTGAGATAGCTACTTGTAGACTTTAGAGTACCTGTAAGGGGCCCTACGACACTTATGCCTGACATTACAGGTGCTATCAGTATTGCTCGTGATCCAGTGAAGCGTGAGCTCACTAAGTACATTGATGTGGATACTTCATACACTCACACATAGGTGCAGAAGGGAGTGCTTACTCTACAGTTTGTGCATTTAGAATTACAGCTTGTTGACTTCTTCACGATGCCACAGATAAGGGCACAACATTTGTATTTTCTCTCCAAACTCAGTGTGTGTGATCCACCATGAGTTTAAGGGGGTGTTAAGGATAGAATAGAATTATGTTATTTATTTTTTTAGATGCCTCGGTTTTCTTATCTATATATGGCATATTTTTCTGTATATTTCCTTGTACTCTCTCTATATATTGCTCTTTGGGTTTCATGAATATACACACAATATTCATAACAGCAAGCACCAGCACTGAAAAATCCAAAAGCAATGTGGTCGTATAACTCCCAAGTCCCAATAAATGCAACCCCCTCTCTTTTTGCTAACCTCCTTCCAACAACCAACACCAGTGTGTCCTTTTCCCCTTTGTTCTTCCTCTTCACACATAGAAATTCCATGCCTTCTCCATCCTCCCAGCCATAGCAATGCCAGGACATGCTGGAGAAGAATCTAATGCGTGTTGCTCCGTGTCTAACATGTGTCAACATTGGAACATGTGTTGATGTGGGAAAAATTTTTGAACACGCGTGTCCAGGTAACACTGACTGATAGTCACCAATACAGATCGATTGAAAGTGGAATAAGTACAAGGGAATTCATCTTGTGAAAGGGTAGCGATGAACTGCCAATCAGATTATGTCTTGTATACCTCTTCTAGCACAATGAGTACACCATCTCTGGACTGTCAAGATAACATTCATGACCAGATGGAAACTATTGCAGATCTCTCGGGGAAGCTACAACCTTCAATTCGCTACTTCTTAAGTAGTTCAGGATCTTGTGAGTGCATTTCACTCAATTCGAAGGAAAGGGACGATGCAAGTAACTGGAAGAATCCAGTGGCACATGAAGTTCATGCAATTGCAAATTCTTCCTCCAAAAGAAGTATGGCTAGCCTATCAGATGTTATCTGTTGTAATTCTTCAAGGACGAAAGTTTCATGTGATGGCAGCATTCCAATAGAAATGGTTCCTCAATGTTCTCAATCACATTCTTTAGAAAATGATCTAGATGCTGTGACCAGTTCTTCGCCTAGCTGCTCTGATATTTTATTCGATGGTGATGGACGCTGCGTAATAAAGGTTATCAAATATGTGCTACTTTTTCCTTCAAAAGTGTTAGATACATCCTTAATTGATGATTGTTGATCCATTTGAAAACAGGTAAAGTTTACATAAACCTGTCTCTAATTCTACTTTGCATTCACAATTTTACTTGAAAACTTCAAATTTTTTTCCAACAGTTAAATGCTATCTGAAACATTCGTTCAGTTTGGTCGCATTGTATGTTTTGTATGATATTACACTTTATGGTATCTAGCTTGTTGCATATATTTTGTTTTTCTTGTACTGTTGTGTGGGTTTGTGAAGTGCTATTTTATAGGCAAACTTGTGAGCTCTAACATGTTTTGTTCTCTGTTTACAGACAAATTCTTGCTTTAGATGCCCTAATGCAGATGGGAAAATTGCGAGAATAGAAGATCAGGTATTTACTCATATGAATTATGTTGCATCTGGAAGTGGAGTATCCAACCCAGAAAACTATGGCAACACCATTTCACCAAGTACGTTCAGAGGCTATGCTTCAAATCAGCAGAGCCAATAGGCTTGTGCTTCGACTGAAGCAATTCAAGAGAAATTAAGTCATGATTCCAAGCTAAAAGCTCGATTAAGACAGGTATTGATGATGGTCCAGAAGAACAACTAGTGTCTGATGTGCTATTCCATGGCAAAACGGTGATAGTTATGCTCATTGTGATGAAACCGTGCAACAACGCCAAAGCTTTGGCATTCCTATTGCATCTAACAGTCTAACCATTGAACAAATGGTAATAGAGGGGGTGAATAATATAACTCAGAATTTTCCCCTAAGTATTCAAGACACTTACATAAGTGTAGAACGTAGAATCTTCAGCTAAAAATCAAATCTACTAGCATAAATCAACAAAAGCTGAAACCTAGCCCTTCCCGGTAATCTGACCGGCCTCCAAATGATGGTCGGACTGGCTTGGACGGTCTAACTGGTTGCTACAGTAAAATAAGAGAGATGAATAGTATTTTCAGTCTGATTTCAAATCCAAAAATTAAGAGAACTTTTGATCCGTAGATCTAAATGATATAAAATTTTGCACAAATCTTCTCTAGGTTACTGTGAACCTATTTCAACAAATGATCATGAAAATCATAGCTAAAGTTGAGGTCTTTTTCAATTTATTGGTAGGTTGCACCAAAATCAAGCCAAAACCCCAAACGGTAAATACAATTTGATCATGATTAGATGGCTAAGATGACTTTAGATATATTTCTATATATCACAGCAAGCTAGAATATCCAAGAACTCAATCCAAAAATTCTTGAAATAAGAAATCACTTGAAGATGCTAAAATTAAGTAAAAACGGGTTTCTTCATGAACTTGTTATCAAAGTATCTAAATGATAGAAGATTAATTTTCAGAGTTTATCTCTATCTTAACACATCTTTAGTATAGCAAGATCAAGAAGAGAGAAGAGGAGAGATTAAAACCAGCTGAAACAAGAGTAAACCAATCAAAACAAGAAATAGATATCGAAATCATCAAAGATTGATGTATTGGGGTCTGTTCTTTTGAGTTTCTCAAAACAGCTTTTGATTTTTGCTACAGTATCTAACTTTCAAACGGAGTATTTTTTAAAGATGGAATCTACAAGTTAATTATATTACACGTTAAAAGTTCAACATCTATACCATCCAATATCGAAAGCGAGTATCTCTCTCTCTCCATAATCTCTGTCGCAAACAGCTAAAATTCAAAAATTTCAGCCAAAAGTCATAAGCCATTGCCAAAAAGAACATGCCCGGTTGCTTGAGAAGGATAGTTTTATAGCCACTCTACCTTGGAGGACAGAGATCACGTCATATACTCAAAACCCTAACTTTAAAATATCAAAGCACAAGAGAGATGAGTTGGATGGTTAATCACATGTTTCTATCCCAATCCTCTTTTATAGATGGGCTAGTTAGCCCTATTCATCTCTTAGTAAATGCTATCTACTTAACACAATAAGAGAAATCTGTTAACCCCGTACATACAGATTTTAACTCACATATATCACTTATGCACGCTTTTCAGAACGTATAAACCCGAATCCATTAAGTCCTTTGCCTTAATCCGTCTCGATTAAACCAGCTCTACATTGACCTAATCCGCTCTTCAACGCGTCGCCCACGCACCACGGTTTTGATCCAAGGTGGTTTTCGATATTTTGGCTCAACTACCAAAATACCTGTTGTTGACCCGGTCATCACCATCATTGCAAACAATTGTCCTGCTTGCCACGTGTAAGTGCACTACTAGCTTACCACGTGTCGCTATGTCTCTTCCGTTCTGGTTCCACCGAACCACGGCTCATTTGGCTCGTGCAAGCAACACTAAGTAGCTAGGTTTGAGAAACTTATGAACCGATCCTCACTCGATTCTGTTGACACTAAACGGCCTGATCCAAATTATGATACAAACAAATTGGGAATTTCTGGTAAATATAGTTTGAAACTTGATGGCTCCTTTCTGATGCCCAATGTACTTATGATTCTTAGGGCTTGTTCTTTTTGGCTGCGGCTGATGGGTTTTGGCTGTGGCTGATAGCTTTTTGGCTGTTTGTGATAGAGATTGCGGAAAGAGAGATACTCGCTTGCGATTTTTGATGGTACAGATATTAGTTTTTTAACGTGTACTATAATTAACTTGTAGACCCTATCTTAAAAAAATACTCCATTTAAAAGTTAGTTACTGTAGTAAAAGCCAAAAGCGATTTTTAGAAGCCGCAAAAGAACAGGCCCTTAAATGCTAACTGTGTTCAAGGGGATAGTGAAATTCCTTTGACCCCATTAGTTGAAAAGTATAGCATGGAAAAGCTGACAGGAAGAGCCGGATCTAGATCAGAGTGTATGGGTTCTATACCAGAACCTGCATGCTTCCGAATTGATGAAGATAGCAGCATCACAGAAGAAAATGAGAACCAAGAGAAATTACCTGGATCTCTTGGTAGAAACTATTCGAACCAAGAGAAAACGGCTTGAGTATATTACTAGCTTATATATAAGCAGAGAAGAATCTGCCTCTTTGTCCACAAGATATGTGGATGTAGGAAGGCTAGACTTGAAAACCAAAAAAGCATACAGTAGGGAGCCTCATCATCATTTGCATATCAGAATTGATCAAGCCATCAAGAACACAAAGGAGAACCGTGCTCCTTTGATTAGGAAAGAAGGAAAAGTGACACCGCCCGTTCATGGCAGAGCAAGCAGGACATGAATTCTGGGTAGCAAAAATGAAAGGCACAGAAGTGAAGCAAATATTGAGAAAGGATGGAAACCTAATAATATTGTCACTGACGTGACATCATTTATACCACTTGTAAAACAGACTCAACAATCTACAACACCATGTGGTAAGTCTTTCCTGTTTGCAGTCATTTTTAGTTCAAAATGGTTAAATCCATTATGCTAATGCAATCTTGCAAGAAGCTAAGATCGTAATCTGAAAGGCCTTTAAAATTACTGCAGTTTCTTTTCACATATTTTGAATGTTTCTCACCAGAGATCTCAACAAACTTCTGACTTGTAGTTAAAAGAGATGTTAGAGTGAAGGCACTCGAGGCAGCTGAAGCTGCAAAGCGTCGTCAAGAGAAGAAGTAAAATGAGCGTGAATGGGCAAAGCAGCTGCAGAACTAGAGCGTGAAAAACTAAAGCGCGAGAGAGAGCAAAACAAAAACTGGTGGAGCAGAAGAAGAAAATGGATGCAAACATTGTTCATAGGAAGAGGCAGAGGGAAGATGACGAAAAGAAGGAAACGGAGAGGGAAAAAAAAGAAATGCATTGAAGAAACACGGAAACAACAAAAGCGGCAGGTGGAAAGAATGCACGCTGCAAATGGCAAGAAAGATGTTTGTCGGAAGGATTCTGTGAGTGAACATTAAAACTTGTATTCCCCTTTTCAGAGTACCATAAAATCTATGGTTTGTTTTAAAATCGGTTTCATCATGACAGGATAACATGAAGCTGGGGAAGGATTTAGTTGGAGGGGTGAAAAATCAATTAATATCTGATGAAAGGACAGAATCTGTTGTTAGATTTATAACATCTGAAAGCAACAATCTGAAGGCTGTGGTTGCAGATGGGAGGTCTGCAAGTTCTGGACTTCGGGTGCAGGAAAACTTGTCGGACGATGTTGATAAGGTATGCTCTTCCATTCATCTAATGCCAAAGAACCTTCTTGTGTGTCTGTGTAGTGTGTACAGTAATGCTGATCATTCACCTTCAATTGCTCAGTTGCTAACATATCACATGCTTCCAACCTTTCAGCACAGCTGAAATGTTGAGTAGTTGTACAAACATGGGTCTCTGTTCTTTTGGGCTGCGGTTTTTGACTTTTACCTGTGACTTAGTCTAATGAATTGTGATTGTTGGGAGGAGCAAAAAGCTAAAAAGCGGCTTAAAAGCCAAAAAGAACAGGGCCATGGTGTTTTAGTGCAGCTGTTAGACAATTTCGTTTAGTCTTAGTCAAGTGTAACACATTGCATGAACTTATAAAATGCAGTTTGATCCTTTGGATGATAGTGATTACTGGAATATAAATATATTCCTCTTGTGCTCATATATCCTTTGATAACTTGGAGAAATGTTCTGGTAAACCCATCAGTAGTTTGATCACAGCTGGGATAAAACTGCAAGCAACTAAAATTTCATTTGCCAGAATTTTTTAGAGAGCAAAATGATTTGAGAATTATACTGCTTATCATTCTCTCTCTGAATCTGTTGCAGTCATATGAAATGTCTCCTTATAAAGATTCTGATGAAGAGGATGACGGCAACTTGGAGCATAAAGAGGAAGTAAGGCGTAGAAGGAAATTGATTCCATCATGGGCTCGGTGAGTGTTCTAGACTTATAGATAGTAGATATACCAATCCTCTTCTCAAAATGATACAGGTACTTTTGGGACGTGGTATACAATATCAAACTTGTCATGGGCCACCAGTGCTGGTTCAAGATAGTCGCATTTGTTTTGCTTTTGATTTTCAACACTACGCAAATCTGCTTAGATCTTTAAACTTCTAGTTGACGGTATGCACCTCTTTTAAAACAAACCTGCAATTTGACACTGATGATAGAAACTGAGAATATTCATTCATGCTAATATAAGAAATAAGAGGTCCAGTTGCTACTGTATGTTCCACTCTGATTGTTCTCCTTGAACCTGCTAACTGCATAGTGTCCATGGTGTTAGAGATATATGTATACTTTGTTATTCCCCATTGTTATGAGGGGTTCTTTGCATATTTACCACCTGTACTTTGTGTATATATACCGGCCCATTGGCCTCATATTGAATACAAGCGCTATTCATAACATGGTATCAGAGCGTACCTAGGGTTTCCCGTCGCTTCGCTTGCCGCCGTCGCCGTCATCCCGCCGACGACTCCGCGTGCGCCTCCGCGTGCGCTCCCCGCCGCCCGAGGCCGTCGCGCCCCGCTCCGGCTCCCTCGTCGTCTTCCCCGACGACTCCCTCGGCCTCCGTCGCCGCCTCCACCCCGTCGCGTCGCCGTCGCGCCGTCGCCGCCGCTTCTTCTCCGCTGCTGCAGCCGGCGCGCCGCCGCGCGCCTCGAGACGCTGCCGCTTCCCGCGCCGCCGCGCCTCCCGCGCGCGCCTCCACGCGCCGCCGCCCACGCACCGCCGCCGTCCCGCGCGCCGCCTTCCCCAGCGCTGCCGCTTCCACGGCCGCGACCCCACGCACCGCCAGCGCCCCGCGCCGGCCGCCGCGCGCGCGCCGCCAGCGTGTGTGTGTGTGTGCGTCGTGTGTTGCTAGCGGGCGAAGGCCCATTATTAGTTAGGGTTTTCGGTTCCAAAAAAGAAAGAAAAACGTCGATCTAACCGCGCGCCGTTGGCGCCGCTGTTAGACTTTGTATTGGTCGCCGCGCCGTCCGGCGCCGCTACCAATGGGCACCGCTTCCCTCCTCGCTGCCGGTGATCTTTGATGGTGTTAATTACACCGACTTCGTGTCTCACATGCGCATTCACATGCGTGGTCTACGTCTCGGGCGTCCTCTCGCGATGTCACCGCCCGCCTTGCCCTATTCCTCCGACGAGCCCACGCTGTTGCATTGCCCCGACGGTAAACAAGATCGCTCATCGAGGCTGCCGATTGCGATGATGAAGCGCCTCGCCTACCGTGAAGCTCGGATTTCTACAAGGATCGTCGACCACCTACACTCGGTGGTGCGATGACGACGCTCGGCTCTTCTTTGTCTTCATCGCCATATCTAGCCTCGCCTCTTACGAGGTTGTGGGACTTCCTTCGGCTTTCGGATGTGGACTCATCTTCGTCGGCGCTCGAGCCCTCGGTGATGCCACTGCAGCACTGTCCGTGGTTCGCCAAGAGCACTCTCTTGAGCAGGTGATGCTCTGTTGATGCCTTTACGCTCGAGCTCTGCATGCGGCGTCGATTGGACTCTCTCGCACCTGCCGCTGCGTTCTGTCCGTCTTTGCTGGATATACGTCTTGACTTGGAGTTTCGGCGGGTCTCACGAGTTCCTTACTCGCCGTCCCGAGTTCGAGCAAAGACGCGCCGACTTCTTGCACGCCACCTCGTGTCACTCTCACGAAGCTCTCACCGAGATACGCGCGAGAGAGACTCGCTGAGTGGTGCTTTGGTGCGATGCCACTCCCTCGTGCTCGCCGCTCGTCTACCGCTACATCGCTTTCTTGGCGGCCGCCACGGTGGTGGTGGCCGCCTTTAAATCTGGTGGCCGTCCTCACTGCTCCTCTTTGCGACAAGGCGGTCACATTGAGTCCCAGTGCTATAAGAAGAAGCGGCATCTGTCACGCCGTTCTTCTCCTGGCACTAGTGCTTTTACGTCGCCGTCTGCATCGACTTCTTCAGCAGTTTCTCTCACCGAGCAAGAGATAGCCAGATTTCGACGCCTACTTGCCACTTCAGTTCTCCTCGGCAGATCTGCGGGTTACGCATCGACTCTTCAGGCACTGAGAAACCACCCCCAACACAGTCAGGTACCTCCCCGTGGATTCTTGATTCTGGAGCATCTTTTCACATGACTCCTGATTCTTCCACTCTGTCTTTTATTACACCTCTTGATTCTCCTGTCAGTGTTCTTACTGTTGATGGTACATCTCTTTCTGTCTCTGGTCGAGGATCTCTTAGCAACTCATCCTTTCATGTTCCTTCTGTTGCTCATATTCCTCGCCTCACTATGCAGCTTCTTTCTGTTTGGATGACATCGACCTTGGTTATCGTGTCATTCTCGACTCGACTCTTGTTGTGTTCGGGACCGCCACACGGAGCTCGGTTGGTTCGCCCTCGGCGCCGTGACTCACGGCGTCTCTGGGAGCTTGATAGCTTCACCTTCCTTCCGCTGCCACCATCGCCGCCAGTCTCTCCGCTTCTGCCACTTCGTCTACCGGCTCTTTTCAGCAGTGGCATCACCGTCTTGGTCATCTGTGTGGATCTCGTCTGTCATCCTTAGTTCGTCGTGGTCTTCGGGTCTCTCGGAGGCGTGTCTTTAGACCGTCGTACTGTAAGTTAGGTAAACAACTTCAGCTTCCTTATCCTCATAGTGAGTCTGTGTCTCAGCGTCCTTTTGATCTTGTTCATTCAGATGTTTGGGGTCCGGCTCCCTTCGTTTCGAAAGGGGTCATCGATATTATTTCATATTTATAGATGATTTCTCTCGCCACACTTGGATATATTTCATGTCTTCTCGTAGTGAGGTCTTGTCTATCTATAAACAATTTGCCACTATGATCCACACACAGTTCTCCACTCCTATTCGTGTCTTTCGTGCTGATTCTGCTGGCGAGTACCTCTCTCGTTACCTGCGCAGTTTCCTTGCTGAGCAGGGGACTCTCGCTCAGTTCTCTTGTCCTGGTGCTCATGCTCAGAATGGTGTCGCTGAGCGCAAGCATCGTCACCTCCTTGAGACGGCTCGTACTCTGATGATCGCCGCCTCTACTCCACCTCACTTTTGGGCCGAGGCTGTTTCCACTGCCACCTATCTCATCAACATCCAGCCCTCTTCTGCTCTTCAGGGTGCGATCCCTGTTGAGCGTCTCTGTGGTCTTCTTCCTGACTACTCTGCCCTTCATATGTTTGGCTGCGTTTGCTACGTTCTCCTCGCCCCTCGCGAACGCACCAAACTGACCGCTCAGTCTGTTGAGTGTGTCTTTTTGGGATACAGTGCTGAGCACAAGGGCTATCGGTGCTGGGATCCGGTTGGTCGAAGGATGCGGGTTTCTCGGGATGTGACTTTCAAGAGTCTCGCCCATTCTACCCACGTCCCGCCTCTCCTCCGACTTCCCGTGGAGTCTTTGTCTTTCTTGACCTTTCCGATACACCTATATCTGCTTTGCCCTTATCCACTGCTCCACCGAGCCTCCACATATTCCCCGTGGCATCTCCGCCGTTGTCACCGCTGTCTTTGTCTCCTCGACTCCCAGTGCTCCTCCCACTACATACCTATCTTCTACACTCGTCGACCCGTATTGAGGATCCTCCCGATGAGCCATCTTCTCCGATGTTCCATCTTCTTACGATGGTACATCTTCCTGATGGGTCATCTTCTCCTCGTTACGCTCTCGCGATCGCGATCGCTTGACCTCCCGCCTGTTTGCCTTTGCCGGTGCAGCTACTCGTGAGCTTTGTCTCCTACGGGATGTCATTACTCACCCCGAGTGGCAACTTGCCATGGCCGAGGAGATTGCTGCCCTCGAGCGCATCGGTACTTGGGATCTTGTTCCTTTTCCTTCTCATTCTCGTCCCATCACGTGTAAGTGGGTCTATAAAATCAAAACTCGCTCGATGGCTCTCTTGGCGCTATAAGGCGCGTCTTGTTGCTCGTGGCTTCCAGCAGAGAGCATGGTGTTGACTATGACGAGACTTTTGCTCCTGTTGCCCACATGACCACTGTTCGCACTCTTCTCTCGGTGGCTTCTGTTCGCCACTGGTCTGTTTCTCAGCTTGATGTCAAGAATGCCTTTCTTAATGGCGAATTGCGTGAGGAGGTCTACATGCATCCGCCACCGGGTATTCTTCTCGAGGGCATGGTCCATCGCCTTCGCCGCTCTCTCTATGGCCTCAAGCAAGCCCCTCGTGCTTGGTTTGAGCGCTTCTCCTCTGTGGTCACCGCTGCTTTGGCTTTTCCGCTAGTGACCATGATCCTGCACTTTTGTCCACACTTCGCCTCGTGGTCGGACTCTTCTTCTTCGTATGTTGATGATATGATCATTACGGAGATGATTCTGAGTACATTGCCTTTGTCAAGGCTCGTCTTAGTGAGCGATTCCTTATGTCGGATCTTGGTCCTCTTCGTTATTTCCTTGGGATTGAGGTCATTTCCACTCCAGATGGCTTCTTTATGTCCCAAGAGAAATATATTCAGGATCTTCTTGATCGCGCCTCTCTTACGGATCAGCGTACTGTTGAGACTCCCATGGAGCTCAATGTTCACCTTCGACTCTCGATGGCGAGCCTCTTTACGATCCGACTCGCTATCGCCACCTTGTTGGGAGTCTTGTTTATCTTGTCATTACTCGTCCGATATCACTTATCCAGCTTCATATTCGAGTCGGTTTGTCTCGGCTCCCACTCAAGTCCACTCTGACCACCTTCTTCGTGTTCTACGATACCTTCGTGGGACCATCTCTCGCCGTCTCTTCTTTCCTTGTTCTAGCTCACTCCAGCTTCAGGCCTATTCAGATGCTACTTGGGCCAGCGATCCCTCTGATCGTAGGTCTATCTCTCGCTTCGTGTTTTTCTTGGTGGTTCTCTTATTGCCCGAAAACGAAGAAACAGATCGTGTCTGTTCGAGTGCAGAGGTGAGTTACTGAGCGATGGCTCTCTTGACAGAGAGATTACTTGGCTACGGTGGTTACTTGAGGATTTTGGTGTTTCACACTACACCGACTCCTCTTACGTCGACAATGCAGTGCTATTAGTATTGCTCGTGATCCCGTGAAGCATGAGCTCACCAAGCATATTGGTGTTGATGCTTCTTTCATGAGGTCTTGTGTGCATGATCGGTGATTACTCTTCGCATGTGCCTTGAGCTTGGATAGCGGATTTCTTCACGAAGGCCTGGACTCGAGCACAAAGACTTCTCTCTCTCCAAACTCGGTGTTGTTGATCCACCATGAGTTTGAGGGGGGGTGTTAGAGATATATGTATACTTTGTTATTCCCCATTGTTATGAGGGGTTCTTTGCATATTTACCACCTGTACTTTGTGTATATATACCGGCCCATTGGCCTCATATTGAATACAAGCGCTATTCATAACACATGGCTCCATGCTTATTTTCAGGAAATAATTCTTGGATAAAATCTTTTTATCCCATCAGACTTTAGACCCCAGAGAAATTTTTGCACTCAAGTGCTCTTTCAATTTAGATGATGGTAAGCTCAGGCCTCAGATACACCATTTCCAATATGAGCGCATCTATTTTAGTTATTGCTGTGACTAAATTTGTAGTTTCCTACCTGTTCTGCAGTTCTTCCACTGCACATTCCCCAACGGTGATTCAATTAATTGGCTGTCTTTACACCATTGTAGAAATGATATTGCCGTTGCTCCTGCATCACTGAATTCCTTCTTTAGCAGCGAGGTGTACAGGCTAATCCTTTTCACATTTCTATCTTTTGTATGCTATACAGTGGGAATAGTGCATATAGGACAACTATTGTATTACAATCCCCACTTTACCTCAGCCATTGATGTACATATTTTTATTTTATTTACAAATACAAGACCAACCTTCTCTGATGCTGGTGCAGTGGAATTGACCTCCCTTGTGTTTTTTTTGGTAGCAGGATATGCGTTCTTCATACAAAGAAATTTGCACAGCTCCCCATATGTCAGAGAAATTGGAGAACTACTCAGGATAACCAATATGTCCGAACTTTATTACCCAAGAGGAACAATCCAAGGAGCCAAGTTTCTGCATACACAGCTTGTTTGCCCGATTGTTGGGATCCAAATGATCTGGGACTAGTCGCTTGAGCCTTTACTTCCCCTGTGAAAAGACTTGCCAAATGAAAATCCCTTTTCCAGTAATCAACAAATCAAGCTGTTCTGTTCTCTGACGCCCCAAAAGCAGGCAGACCATCTCGCGAAACAATTCTTCGTTGCAAGTTGCAACCTTGTCAGCACCATGTGATGTGTATGGAGATGATTAAAAAGAGGGAGAAAAAGGAACCAGGCATATCTGACCAACAAAGCTGCTGGCAGAGTATCATGTTAACCACACCTCCATCCTGTTAGGATCAACGTATTGCCAAACATTGCCACTCTAGAATCTAGATTCATCGGTGTTTACTTGTGTGCACTGTGCATCGCATACTGCTGGTTGCCTGGCTCCACAAATCTGCTATAATTTTTGGCTGAGCTGTAAGTTGTAAACCTCACAGTTTTCAAGTGAGCTGCACCTCTGTGGCCTGTGATGTTGTATCTACTGTTGATGCGTGCTGTTCCTGGAAGCCCTTTATGCACACTAATTAAACCTTTTTTTCCTTTGCAGGTGACTGATAGAAGGCTGGCGTTTTTCTCTCGTCATCTTTTGCATCTAAACAATTGGGAAGAGCCTTCACCTGCCACTGCCAATTCTTGGTACCGTATAATCTTACCGTTGAACCCATCCCACTCGAGGCCAATTTGTTGCTAGTTTAGCAAGCACGTTTTGCACTTAGGGTTATGTTCTCTCTCATCATCCCATCACCGGTATTCTGGGAAAAAAATCCAACTCGAGCATGGACACTGCACATGTAGCCTCCAGGGTTAGAACAGGTATCCGTTGAAGGCATCTCCATTAGATGCCTTTGCACATTGAGGGGCTCCATGTGCTGGAGCTCATGGCTCCAAACCAAAGGCTCTGCAGTATCAAAGCTTGTGCCAACCTCCATTTGTTTATGCTGCCTCTAACCATCTCACTGGCCATTAATTAGAACTCAGTGGACTATACGATTAGATTTTAGCCCTTGTGTATGCCTACCCTGCTGCAAGAACTAACCGGTTAAGTGGCGAGGTTTGGACGGTCAAGCATGCTGCATAACCTAACATAGGCCGGAAGTCAGGTAACAACCCTAGAAAGATTCCTTTCCGGTTGCAGTTGCATGGGTCGCCTAGATGTAGATCCATGGACCACGTAAAGAAGAACAGCCGAAAACTTTATGGTGATAGGGAAAAGACTAAGGGAGCAGAGAAAGTAAATAGAGCAACGTAGCCTGGCACAAAGGTGATGGTACAGCACTGGTACTTATCATACGTCAGGGAATTTCACACTTGACTCTTCGAGTGTGTGCCTGCCAATTGGCGCCCTCGGGTCACTTTCGTGGCATCGTCTCCGCCGTGTCTACGGACTCCAGCCCAAGCAAGCCGTGTCGCCGCCGCACAGAGCATGGCATCGTCTCTCCTTCCAGGAGAACCGCCGCCAGACCCTGGTTCGTCCATGCCGGTGGCAATGGCGACTACACTGGCTTCTCCTGTTGGGCTTCGCACCCGTCAAATGGCGGCTAACCAAGGCCAGTTCGTCAGAACGGTTGTAGTGCCACGCGTGCGACCCCAAGACCAAGTACCTTATTCCACTACGAACTTATTGGGGGTGATGGTGATCGGTTACATGTACACTAAGAATTTTAGATTTTTTTTCTGTGTGATTATGGAGTTCTTTTGGTGATTATGGAAACATAGGTTGTATTAGGGCATGCTTACTTACATCATAAGTGGATAGCGTAATCCTCCATAGGCTCCTGTTCGATCGGTGCTTGATCGGTTGAAGATTCTCTATGAAGTTTGAACAAGCCCTTCCACAACAAATCAACCATATCACTAGCTTAGTAGGGTTGATGGATATTGTATCATTACATCTCCAGCTCCAGCTATGTTTACCATGGACAATCCCAACCACTCTGTTCGTGCAGATCCTGTGGTTCCATGCCTCCTTAGCTTCACATTTTGATTGGGAAGCTAGTGGTGTCCAGAGTCCAGATGCAATTCTTGATTTGTGCAGATAGTGCTAGCCTGTCAATCGTGATACTTCAATTTTGCAATAACCTTTTTTTTAATCTATTTTGACTTCTGTGGTCTGCAAAGTATGTGATAGTGCAGTTTGACAAATGGTACTATACATATCCTACGATTTGACATCTTGATGTCATAATTAGGGACACGACTAGCGCTATCACCTGACGAAGCCTTCTTTTTAAGATACAACGGAGGATACATACCTATACACACCACACTCACACTGTACATACCACACACACATATGTATATCCTACTAAAACATACGATATAACTAGATTTATCTAATACCTCATGAAATGCGGACATGTGTTTTGCCATTAAACGTACATATATGTGTAAGGTGAAGCACTTGAGGCCGATCCAGGAATCGAACTTGGCTGGACAGGTTGCACGACGACGAAGCTTGCCAACCAAGCAAAGTTTGGTCCTCCCTGTGCCTTCTTTTTCCTTGTGTCCTCGCGTCTTCTTCCTTGCACAGCTAGGTGTTCGAGTCCCCTTCCACCGCCACCCTCACCCTGCTAGCCCACCAACCCTCAAGGCTTGCGGAGCCACCTCTGGCGCTTTTGCTGCCCACCATGTCGACCTCGCCACCGCTCATCGCCAACTCCCACAGTCGATGCCGCCTCACCACACCG
The DNA here is from genome assembly GCA_036346265.1 of Melocanna baccifera. NCBI lineage: Eukaryota > Viridiplantae > Streptophyta > Magnoliopsida > Poales > Poaceae > Melocanna > Melocanna baccifera. Next base: position 2,889,983 of record CM070698.1, on the reverse strand, counting down.
CCTCCACTCTCCGCCCGCTACCGTCCAAGCCCCTTCCAACCTAACTCAAGCATTGTCGTCGCCATGCCGCCTACCATCGCCACCCACCACCCTCCTTCAATCCTATAGCTGACGGCGCCACCGCTACCCACCTCTGGGTCGTCGCCTCCCCCTCCCTCCCTCGCTTTATACCTTGTGGTCTTGATGAATCTCTTCCTAACCTTGGTGAACTTTAACCCTAACCTCTCGCTGCTAGTCGCCGCTATCATCGGAGAAGGGCTGGAGAGAGAAGAGCGGATGTGTTTGAGCAGAAGAGCTAAAGGGAGGGAGGGAGAAGCATAAGGAAAGGGAAGGGTATGGTGAGGACGACGATGATAGCATACGGCCAGTTGTTGGAAAGAGTTATCCCATAATTAACCTGTAAGGGACAACGCCAAGTGTTCTTACTAAGGGGGGTGTTTAGAATGGCATTGACTTCTAGCATTTTTTACTGTAACTGGCTTATTTTTATGTAGTTGAGTTGACTTATTTAGCATAATTATTTTTTTAAAAAAATAAAAATAGAAAAATATGTTAGCCTATCATAAACAATACAAAGGAATATGAGAAAAAAAAGAAAAGACAAAAAAGCCTAAAAAATAAAAACAAAAAAAGATAAAATTAATAAATAATAAAAAAAGTATAAGTAAGAAGTTAGAAGCTAAATTAAGTGGTGTCTTATCTAAAGTCCCATATGTAGTGCGACTGTACGAGGCGTAGGATATACGTTGCTTGGATTCGCAAGCAATTTGTCTGAACGTCTATTGAGTTGCATGCACCAACCAATTCACCCAAAAGCTTAAGTTGATGAGGAAAGGTGGGCAATTCACTTATACTTCAACACTCCCCCTCACGTGTAGGCTCTCTCAGGCCTAAGACGTGGAATAGAAGTGAGCTGCAATTATTTTTATTTAATTGCGCTAACCGGGTCTCGAACTCAAGACCTCTTGGCTCTGATATCATATTGAGTTGCATGCACCAACCAATTCACCCAAAAGCTTAAGCTGATAAGGAAAGGTGGGCAATTCACTTATACTTCAACAACGTCGACCTCTGTTCTATCCAAATTTTCTTTGTAAATTTGCAGTCTTTATCAGCCTCGATGGTACTTTTTAGATGTATTGGACTGCACCTCCGAGCTGTTAAATGCGAAGTACTTAGCTTGAATATTTACCCACCCAAAATTCTCCTATTTCATGTTGAAAACTCTGATCACTTCACAGTTTTTTTGGGTGAATTATCCAGTTCTATCAGTTATTAATCGTATTCTTTGTTGTTTTAACTATACATAGTGGCTTGAGATTAGTAATTATCTGGAGATGGTCCTTTCAACAATGGTTCTGTTTTTTTCTATTCCTGCTAGATATGTTATCCTATTGTCCCTCATATGTGTAATTAGCTAGAGTTCCTGTCAAAGTTAGCTTCACTAGTGCTTCCAATGAAAGGAATGGCAAGAGTGATCGAGTGGAATTCATGGTAACAACAGCATCTACGGGGGTACAAATAACACACTATAACCACAACATCTCACAAAACATTTAAGTAGAGGTGAAAAATGAAAACAGTACAATAATTATACTTTTAATTTTCTCAATGGATAAATATTTTGAAACGGAGACTCTCGATGATGGCCAAACATTGTAAAATAGAGGGAGTATAACATTAAATTGGAAATTTCCGTTAACAAAATTAAGATCGGCAATTTCAATCCATTTTATTCGACGCGGGAATCTGCCATTCTTTTCACGAGTTTGTTGAGCATGATTTTGCTTTCTCACCGTATCTACGCGGTTCCCCTCGATTAGTAAAAAAAAAATAGGTATATAAATTGAAAGATAAAAACCGAGGCTAGCCACACAAACGGGAAAAAAAATTCACAGGAAATGGGAAAAACTTGCTACGTTCCAAACAAACGGAGCCTAGCACTACATGTGAATTTTAAAAAAATCTTTTTTTGCCAAACACCTAAGTAAACTATAATAGTGATACCCGGCATCTCGCTAATTTCTGTCAAATACCTGTGTTTTGAAACATGGCCGTGTTTTGTTTGGCAAGTTCATGCCTCATTTTATTTGGCAAGCTCACGTTCAACGGGAACAAATTCGTAGAAGTACGCCTGAATAGGAGCTTTCGGAACTTTAGACGGTGATGGGATGGCTGGGGTAAGCGAGGCTGCCCTGTGCTGAGGTAACATGGCAGCTACAAAGATTCTGCGACCCTGGCCCCCCATGGATCTGGCTGTCGAAGCTCTTGTCTCGAGCCATCTCATGGTACGAAATTAAGCTGTGCAAAAAATTTACTCACGACACGTGTAGTCCATATCGGAAAATTTTGTCGACTGGGTTTATGATTACGTGGTTCGTTTGATCGAAAGCTACATCTTTGTCATCGGTTTGGCCCGTCGCAAGTGCGGTGAAATTAGGCAAATCGCTGGATCTGTAACAGGTGGATAATGGCAAAAAAAAAAAAATGATGCTTAGCCAGATCCGATCAGATCCACGTCAACGTTCATGACACTGCAGGTTTAATGACTGCTCAGCAAGTCAGCATCGTACTCTCGAGCACCACTCCACCAAGCTGTTCGTTAACGAAGCCGTCTGCATAACATGCGGTAGTTTTTATTGTAAGGTACAATACAGACGCATTCTTAACACACATCTTACACATATTATTCATATGCATATATTCGTACGTATCTATTACATACATCTATAGATAACTGTTAATTAGAGGTTATAGGACATTCGGACCATAGACACTCCCAATACAAACACTGCATAATAATATTTCTAATTTGCCACTTTATATTATTATATAGACACAAAATTAGAAACAATCTTTCTAATGCATTGTACTGACAACCATCCCACTCAATTAATTTATTCTCTCTTATCTCACCTCCTCTTTTTTCTTTCTACCAATATCTCAAATAGACCATGTCTTGTATAAGATGCTATTATCACCTCCTTTTCTTAATTACCCTTCCACATCAATCTTTTACTTATTTGATATGCTATAGACATTGTAGGTGGATTCTTTTGGGCTGAGATTTATGCCTTATAGCTATGATTTTTGAATTTTGATATGTTTGTGAGAGACAGTACATAGAAGGAAATAGTCGCATGCGATTTTAGTTGGTACAGCTGAACTCGGTACAATTTGTACTACAATTTAGACCCCATTTTAAAAAATATATCGTTTAACGGTGAGTTACTGTAGAAATAGAAATCAAAGTTTAAGCATAAACCCAAAAGAACTGAGCTTACATTATGGGCTCTTTTAGATTTATAACTTAAATATTTGAATTCTGGTTGTTTGTGATAGGTAATACATATAGAAAAATAGTTGTATGTGACTTTGGCTGATCCAGTAGAACTTAGTACAGTTTTTACTATAAATTTTCTTTTAATCCTGTCTTGAGAAAACATAATATTTAAAAGTAAATTATTACAATCTATATAAATATAAGTTGGCTAAAAGTAGGAACGAAACCGGCCATTATCCCGCTGGCAGTGCCCTCGGCGCACACGCGTGTACCCAAGCCGTTTTCCTCCGGTGGAAGCGATTTTCAAGGTGCAGTCAAACACAGCGAAGAAGCCCATGAGAGCGGCTGCTGTTTCAAAACTACCGGCCCTCTGTTTAGTTTTCCAAACCGCGCTCCAAGATTGGTGCGCGCAGACCGAGATTAACCCACCAACCGTTTCCCACACTCGAAACCGGGCTCGGATTCCGAGGCTAGGCTCGGTGCTTTGCGCCTCGAGATTAGCGGCAAACTATCATTAAGCGGTATCACTCTGCGGTGGTTAGCCAGAGGCAAGGCCGCATCGGGCCGTGGGCGGGGGGGACAGGGAGTGATTGAAGGCTGTGAAGGTTGTTCCCTGCCTGCCATTCTCGTGGATTCCGAATCTGCCCTTGGCGAAATCAGTGGCGCGCGAGCCGCAGCCGTCCGAATTTCTTCTTCCCAGTTCTTCTTTCCCATTTTTTTTTTGCGTAAACCAACCTTCAACATTTTATAAAAAAACTATTTTGGCGTAAATCGTGTTAAAGGCCTGCTTTCGATTTTTATAGGGAATGAACGGTTTTGCTGTGAAATTTTATCGCGTCCTAGATTTTTTTTTAGTGATTTGATGCCCTAACGGGCTCTATGTTATGACCACTTTGGAAAATAGGTTAGTATGAATATGTTTACAATAACGAAGTAACAATATGGCCATGTATTCTAATTAACTTAATCGATATAATTAACATTAATGATAATAATTAAGCGATCGAATTAACGGTAGTAAATAAGTAATCTAGTTTAGATCATCTAACTGGGATTCCAAATTAAATACGTGCAACCAAATAAATGGATATGAGTCGTGTCTTTTATTACAAAACAAAACTAAAAAGTTCGTAGTTATTAATACACAGTATATAACAGAGAGATTAAATTGCAGTAGGAGAGTCATTTATACATATATCAATACATTCGGTTTAGTAAAGAATAAAATTACAGACATATATGAGTTCATATTTTCCACCATGCATCTAAGCTAAGGAAGAAGGCGAAGTTACATGTTAGTATTCTCACAGTAAGATCAACCTTAGAATCATCACCACACAACTATTTTTATTTGTGAATAACATAGTATCAAAATGCCAAAAAAAGACCGAACAAAAGAAACGAACGAAAACAAACAGAAGAAGAAGAGAGAAAATCGTCGTCAGAGCCTTAGAGGTTAGTTTCGGGCAAGGCATTCTGTTCATGAAGATACCAGACCATCCAAGGATCAGTTGGTACCTCTCACAACCATGGGGCCATCAATCGACAATAGAAACAAACATGAATGAATTAATTTTTGAAGAATCACTGTATAGGTCCTATCTGGGCCCATGCTGTGCTGAGCCGGACGGCCCGTTTGGCCAGATCTGGAGCTACGAGACCACGCTCTGTCGAGTGGCTCAGAGCACACCCAATTTAATGACATTTGTTTATGCACCAAAAAACCTAGCTTTAGCCCACCACCCCTCGCTTTGACCCTTCTTGTTATACTCTGATGTCTTTTCTCACATGCCATAACCCCCTAGATCAGATCAGAGTTTATGAAATACAGCACAAGCATGCACGGTATTAAGAACAAAGAAAATGAATCTCATAAAGAGAATCAAAATAATGACATTGAAATAACCATAACGAGAGAGAAAAGAAAAGATTTAGCAAAATCGATCGTAAATCCCTTTAGTATAACCTTAGAAGAGTATAAGGGATTATCACTATCTCACAACTCTCTTGAATTTTTTAAAATCTTCGAATCTTTATCCTATGCAAAAAATCTAATGTTAAAGAATAACATAGCTTCTAATTATCTTGTGCATCTTTAATTTTGGATAGGTGACTCCTTTATCCTGTTCTTTTTAGCTTTTCAAAACGGCTTTTGACTTTTGCTACAGTACCTAACTTTCAAATGGAGTATTTTTTAAGATGAAGTCTACAAGTTAATTATAGTACATATTAAAAGCCCAACATCTGTACCATCTAAAATCGCAAGCGAGTATCTCTCTCTGTAATATCTGTCGCAAACAGGTAAAATTCAAAAATTTCAGCCAAAAACCATAAGCCGCAACTAAAAAGAACATATGGACCTGTTCTTTTCAGCTTCTCAAAACGGCTTTTATCTTTTGCTACAGTACCTAACTTTCAAATGGAGTATTTTTTTAAGATGGAGTTTACAAGTTAATTATAGTACACGTTAAAAGCTCAATATATGTACAATCCAAAATCGCAAACGAGTATCTCTCTTCATAATCTCTGTTATAAATAGTTTTAATTAAAAATTTTAATTAAAAATTATAAATCGCAGCCATAAGCCTCCTAACCTACTCAGAAAAAATCTACTAGGAGTCACGTAGAACTTAGCACACCTTTCTAGATAAAAAAACTAGGACACGAGTCACTGTACTCGACGCTTCTCTTCTTTACACAACCTTGTTCAGTTGTTTCTTTTGCTTGCAGCCAGTCCTCCAACCCCACGCAGACCAGCGGCACAGGCAGGCATTGAGAACATCTGAACATGTCATGCACCACCACACTTTTGCTTTTTGCCATCTCCAACCCCAATCCGTGGTTCCATCCATTATATGAGCTAATATAATTCACAATTCCATCCTACATACGCACATACATACGCTCGCTCTCCCTCGCTTTCCCCAACCTCGCAGCCAGCCAGAAGCTGGAGTGGAGCAGCTCCATGGCCTCCTCCTAGCAAAGGTACTACCTTGGTTTCCCTCCCAGGCTGACTGACTGGCTGACTTGATTGATTGATTGACTGGGGCCAAGGCCATTCCCTCCTCAGATGTTGGTTTTCTTTCTTGATCTGTTGATGCAATGCCACCCATCACTTTCTAGATCTGGCCTGCTTGTTTTTTCTCTTCCTCTCTCCTCTCATCTTGCTGCATTTAATAGCCACAAGAGTTTGTGCGGCCATGATCAACATCTTGATGTGGATGTGCTGCTCATATGATTCTGGTGCGCTCCATCATACCCGCCTCTTCTTTTGAAGGGAGAAGGGGAAAGAGGTGGGCTTGTGATTTTGCAGCTGTTCCAGGTTGCGGTGCACCACTCTTTCCTTAGTTTTTCTCATCTTTTTTTGGATATTTAAAAGATCCCCTTTTGTTTTTAATCTCTGGTTCTGGCCCACATCCCCCTCTTTTTCTGGGAAATGCTGGGGCTTGTCTGTGATTTTTATTCCCTGTTTGTAGTGCTGTGCCCTTCGGTGATGCTTGATGCAATGAACTGGGTGTTTGGATCTGTGCGGTGCTGCAGGTGCTCCGTTGTGCATGTCTCCATTACTCCCTGTTTGCTAATCTTGTTTGTTGCAGCTTGCCATTTGAGCGGTTTCTTTGATCATGTTAGGTTTTGCACCCCGTTGGTTTGCATTTCTTGGCAAATTTCTGTTTCTTTTTTTTTTCGTTTATATCTAGGGGTTGGGGTGAATAGGAGTGCGAACTATTTCCTTTACTCTGTTTCTGTTGTCATGTTAATGTATTGTTGTTTGTGATTAATTTCAGATGTGGAGTTGGGCATAAACTTGACTAAGCAGTGACTGGTCCTCCAAATGTTTGGAGAAAGTGGGGTGAGCTTCGGGTGTCCACTCATCTACTAGATTTGCATTTGTCTGAAGTCTTTCCGACCATGTCTGTGGAGGCTGCGAAGCATCATGTGCCTGGGCACCAGGCCAAACCGGCAGCTGATCCAGTTCCTGCAAAGGCGTGCAAGGAAACTAAGGATGGCACACTGGACCTTACTGCTAAGGAGATTTTAGAGGAGCAAAAGCCGTCCTATAGGCGGCAAGAGTCTTCTGCATCTATGTTGGACAAGGGTCCTTCTAGTATCGGCTCGGACTCTGGTGTCCTGGATGCGCCATTAACCCCACAAGGAAATTCTGGGGAGCTGAAAGAGATCCAGAGCTTGGATTGCAATGGGAATCGGGAAAAGAAGACGTCGCAAAAGAGCAGCACAAGTGAGAGCTTTGCTTCTGCTAAAGTGAGTGATGGGACAAATAGTCTGAGGAAGACCAGTGGAAGTGCTAAGATCAGTGACAGAGCTGATTTTACCGAGAGTGGGAAGAGCAGCATGTGCCGTCCGAGCACGAGCAGTAACGTTAGCGATGAGAGCTCGTGCAGCAGCATGAGCAGCAGCACAACAAAGCCACACAAAGGGGGTGATTCGAGGTGGGAAGCGATCCGAATGATCAGATCTAGGGATGGTATCCTTGGTTTGAGCCATTTCAGGCTGCTTAAGAAGCTGGGCTGTGGTGATATTGGCAGCGTGTACCTCTCAGAACTGAGTGGCACAAAGAGTTACTTTGCAATGAAGGTCATGGACAAGGGGTCCTTAGCAAGTAGGAAGAAGCTGCTTCGAACACAGACAGAGCGGGAGATACTGCAATCTTTGGATCATCCATTTCTACCAACACTGTATACCCACTTTGAGACAGACAAATTCTCATGTTTGGTGATGGAGTTCTGCCCAGGAGGGGATCTGCACACTCTTCGACAAAGGCAGCCTGGAAAACATTTTTCAGAGCAAGCAGCAAAGTATGTGACAACTACTGCAATTGTTTTTACCATCCGTTTTTCATCATATATAAATATAATACAAATATCATTTTTCTTTCTGAGGTTTACAAGTCTCATATCTATAATTTGCAATCCTGCTCCGTTTTCTTATTGTCTATTGGCACCGTCGGGTATCTTGTCATATTTATGGATTAATGCATTCTTAATTTCTTATGCATGGATCCCTTTAGTGCTGCAAAATTGTCAATTGGAGCTTGTATTGTAGTATATGGCTGTGCAATTAAGAATATATAATCCTCTGCTTTATAATAGTTCATGAGTAGTTCTTTTTGAAGCCTTGAAAGATATACAAGTAGCAAGTCATCTCATTCAAACTTTTGGTTTCAGGTTCTATGTAGCAGAGGTTCTCCTTGCATTGGAATACCTGCATATGCTTGGGATTATATACCGTGATCTGAAACCAGAAAACGTCCTTGTTCGGGAGGATGGGCACATCATGCTGTCAGATTTCGACCTCTCCCTTCGTTGCGCTGTAAGCCCCACTGTTGTTAAGTCCGCCAACCCTGGACCAGACGCATTGGAGAGGAACAACCAGGCGTACTGTGTTCAGCCTGCTTGTATTGAGCCATCCTGCATCCAGCCATCGTGCGTCGCTCCAACCACTTGCTTTGGTCCCCGGTTTTTCTCCTCCAAGTCGAAGTCCAAGAAGGAGAAGAAGTCGAAGCCTGAGATTGTCAACCAAGTTAGCCCACTGCCTGAGCTCATAGCAGAGCCGACTGATGCTCGCTCCATGTCCTTCGTTGGCACCCACGAGTACTTGGCACCAGAAATAATCAAGGGAGAGGGTCATGGCAGTGCTGTGGATTGGTGGACCTTTGGTATATTCCTCTATGAACTCCTATTTGGCAAGACCCCATTCAAGGGGTCAGGGAACCGGGCAACGCTTTTCAACGTTGTTGGTCAGCCCCTGCGGTTCCCAGAGTCCCCAGTTGTTTCTTTCTCGGCAAGGGACCTGATAAGGGGATTGCTGGTCAAGGATCCGCAGCATCGTCTTGCCTACAAGCGCGGGGCTACTGAGATAAAGCAGCACCCGTTCTTCGAGGGCGTGAACTGGGCACTGATACGATGCGCGAGCCCTCCTGAGATACCGAAGCCTGTTGAGCTGGAGCGCCCACCAAAGCCAGCACCAGCTAAAGAGAAGGTCGCCCCAGCCGCCAATCAGAAGGGCTCAGATAATTATCTAGAGTTCGAGTTCTTCTAGGTTTGTTTTTCTTTTGGTTCTGAACGTGGAACGGTGCATGGAAGGAGGAGGATGTAGAGAGCTCTGGGGCGTATGCTTGTGTTGGCAGGTGATATTCTGCTGTAGATTGTTAGCTGTATTCCGAGCAACTCTTGTTGTTTTCCTGTTGAACTGCTTAAGATCTGATCCGTACTCGATGCGTGTCGCAATTTTTAAGAAAAATTGTAATTCCTGTCGGTTCGACATACATTGCAGGTAATGCCTCTTTCTTCATGTTGTCCTGTGCCACTGCAGGAGCACTTGCAATTGTGACATGAGCTCCAAGTTCTTGTTACCTTGTGGTCTTGTTGTGGTTTCAATGTTAATGAGCCTTCGTGGTTCTTATCAATCCTCACTGGCATCTATGATTCACGAGTAATGTAGAACAACTGGGAAATTCTGCTCGCACGTCTCAGGAGATGCTCACCTGCTCGGGCGTACGCTGAGTTGTGATCAAACGCACATTTGGCGCCGGCCCAAACTGTCCCAACCCGCGCGCACGCGGCGGCCACGGCACGGGACGCCGGCTCGAGAGCGTAGTGAACCGCCGTGAACGCCTCGTGCGCCACGGATATCGGCGATCCTTGGGCACGCGAGCTCGCCCGCCTTCTCCTCTCGAACGGCCCACAGCTCGCTGAGCCACCTCGGCGTGAAGAGCTTCTCCGTGCAGAGCTTCCTCAGCACGCGCCACTTGTGCCGCGGTGGGAGCGCGTTGATTGAGTTGGCATGGTGGTCGCAGGCGTGACACGAGTCCACGCCACGACGCTTAGAAATTACTCTCACCTTATGTGTTTTTTTTTACAATTTTATCTCTCTTGAGATTAATCTGATCTATCTTTACTATTATAAAAAAAGCAATTGGTGGTTGGTCCGTCGTCACTCCTCTCTTCTCAGCCATTTGATCTGATTACGAGATTAAATCCGAACCGTCTCTCCTCACCTCCCTTCCTATTCCTGCGCCTCCTCCCCTCTCCCATCCCACGCGCCGCTCCTCCCCTCTCCCCACCCCACGCGCCGCCTTCTCCCTCCCCTCCGTACTGTGCGCCTCACCACTCCTCCCCTCACTCCCACCCCGCGCGCCGCCGCCTCCTCCCCCACCCCTTCGCTCCGCCGCCGCCTCCTCCCCCCACCCCGCGTCGCCGCCGCCGCCTCCTCCTCCCCTCCCTCCCACCCCGCAACGCCGCCTCATCCCCTCCCTCCCACTACGCTCCGCTCCCCCCCCGCGCGCCGTCTCCTCCCCTCCCTCCCACTCCGCGCTCCCCTCCCTGGCGGTGCCTCCGTCCTCTCGACGACAACGCCACCTCCGTCCTCTCGCCAGGCTGAGGTCATCGTCCGCGTCCGCGACATGGGCGTCGCATCTGCTGCTGGAGGTGGGCACGCGCGTGATGTGCCGGTGGCGCGACCAGAAGCTCCACCCTGTCAAGGTCATTCAGCGCTGGAAGTCCTCCTCCTCCCCCGCCGACTACGAGTACTACGTCCACTACACAGAGTGTAAGCAACCTCCCCGCCTCGCCCCCATAAGGATGCCTCGTTTCTAGGGTTAGGTTTATGGCGCTTCAGGTTGGGGAAATTTGGGGTTTAAATGGTTAATTGGATTTATAGTTTATGGAATGCGATGGGTTCTTGTGATGAATTGATCTCTAGGTTTGCTTTTGTGCGTGCAGGGGATGGTTGCTCCCATGGTCAAGAGTTTTAGTATAATCGCACAATTCTACCACGAAATTTTAGCTGGAATGGGAGCTTAGCACTTCCTAAATAGTTGCAGTGTGTTGTATTGAGGACTTACGGAGTTGTGCTGTTATAGAAATGAGTTGGACTGAAGAGTTATTGCGCTTGTTCTGATTTATTGACTTATCCATGCTTACTAATTGTATTTAAATGATTTGAACTTGTAGTCAATAGGAGGCTCGATGAGTGGGTTAAACTTGACCTTGATACTGTCGAGACCGATGTTGATGAGAAGGTAGAAGATAAGGTAAGGGAAATGTATGCTGTTCAATTGTGGTGTTTTACATGTTAATGATACCCGTACCATTTGCGTTAACATTAGATCTGTGGTTGTGCTGTTATGGTGTTGGTTGAGATAATCTTCCTGAAGCAACATGTATAACTCTCCTTTATGCGAAAGAATACTCATATGTCTCTTTTGACATTTACTCAGGCAACAAGCTTAAAGATGACACGACACCAGAAATGTAAAATTGATGAAACACATGTGGTGGTATGTGAAGGATTGTTAATACTGTGGATAATTTTACTACTTTTGAGTCAAACTCTTATGAAAAAATTTATTATCAGAATGTGGTACCTCAGGCTTTAATTTGCTATTCATTGGCCACAAATAATGGCTCTTCCTCAATTCTAACAATTTTGGAGAAATTCTTGGAATAAATACTTATAATTAGATTCGTTGATTGTCTTGTACTGGAATTATATCTTGTTTTTGAATTAATGGGCTGAAAGTAATTGTTTACTTGATCTTGATTGCCCTTGTAGCAAGGTCACGAGGAGCTTGATGCTGCTAGCTTGCGGGAACATGAAGAGTTCACGAAGGTGAAAGATATAGCGAAGATAGAACTTGGGAGATATGAGATAGATATTTGGTATTTCTCCCCTTTCCCACCAGAGTATAATGACTCTCCAAAGTTGTTCTTCTGTGAATTTTGCCTCAACTTCATGAAGCGCAAAGAACAGCTTCAGAGGCACATGGTGAGCTCAGCTACTTATTTGTTGTTGTGTTATAAATTCCCTGACTATCAGATAGGCATTGCTAATGTGCTATCTGAGAGAAAAGCTCCTTGTACTTGCCTAGATACTCTTGTGTTTGTCTCAGTCCTTCTATCTTGATATTCTGTTCAGTTGAGCATTGCAGGTTCTCAGAATGAGCCGACTCGGTGGAGCGGCAGGCATGGCGCCTCTGGTTGCGAGCATGTCCTCAGAGGTAATCAGCAGTCGCTACCATACCAGATATTTTAGCAAAAAAATTAGAGTTGAGTGGAATGAGAATTAGTTGATCGGTAAATAGTTGCTTGTGGTTTTCAATTCGAGATGCATCGTCGTGCGGGCAATAGTAACGGAAAGAGTAACAAAGAATGGTGGAAATGGCACGGCAACCAAGGGAAATAGCAATGCACAGACGAGAGCGCCGGCGGCAGCTTGCGGGTGACGGAGCAGCAGGTGGCAAAGATGATGGAAGAGGACATGGGCACCGCCATGCAGTATCTACAGGGGAATTGGCCTCTTCTTGCTTGCCAATACAGGTTGATCCTCTCACTCATCAAGTCAAGCTCTGTGACTTTGGAAGTGCAAAAGTTCTGGTATGTTGATTCCCCTGTATCATAATGTGGACATAGCGTTGGTGATTTATGTCATTATGTTACATTTGTCATCAATATGTTGCTTTTTAAGTTGATATTTATTATTCAGTTTGAGATCATATTTGATAGTATGTATCATTTTTATTTGGTTTTTCGTTGCAACACACGGGTACTTTACTAGTTAGATAAAAAGTATAAACGGTTGAATTTATTTTCATGTACCGTAAAAGAGCCCGTGAGATGCATGTTTGGACGTTTGGTGGCATGCGTATATCCCGGCTTTTGACGCGGATGCTAAATGAATGGCTGCTCCTTAACGCAGCGACACTACTTCACGCGCAGTGGCGGAGCTCGAGCGAAATCTCAAGGGGTCAAAAGGCCAATGCGAACTCATAACTATACAAGTGCTAAATCGTACTACTACAAGAGCATTATTAACACATTGTATAATTTGTAGCCATTGAAGAGCTTTAGACTAATCTTGTCCACACTCTCAGCAGAAAGATTGGTCTTGTCCACATTTGGGTTACTCGACCGCGAAACTGGATTGGGCCAGTGAAGTCGACCGAATTCAACTGGATTGAGGCGATCTAAAATGCCATTACATACGAAAATGCAGCCTCCCTGCACATATGTTTCTCTGCGTTGGTAGTTGAGGCATCCGGTTGAAAAGTTAATTTGAATTCATACTATGTCTATGTAGGACACTTTATTATCTCATACTAGACATGTTATGATAGATGTATGCACAGATTATATTAAACGTGGTATTAATCTCTAGTAACCGACTTTGATTCGGTTTCCTCTTCGTATGAGACTTGGTTTTCTCATCCTATATATATACAAAATAGTGGCAAGCCACGGTACTGAAAACCCCAGTGCTCCCACCCATGCATGATACTATTACTCCACTGGTCTTTTACCTAAGAATGAAAAGAGCAAGCACGAGATTTAGAAATCTTAGTAAGTACCCAATAACGGACGCAATACAGTGAGTAAAGGACAAACAAAACAAGCAAGTAATTGACACATATTAATTACAATAAAACTAGGTGATTAGAACCACTGATACCAATTAGAGATAGATGTAATAGAAACCGTGAAAATAAGGTTAATTGTTATATAGCAAGTTATGGCAAAAGCACTAGCGATTATTTTTCACATACCCAATTATACGAGAGTAGTCAAGCACAACACTGTCCTTGACTGTATAACAGCAGATGAGGTGTAATATCCTGAGCAACGAAAGTGTATGGCCCCTTGTACATTACCAGGTGGGTGAAAATCTCCCCTATATATGGGTAACCCTAGATCAGATAACTATGATATTGTTAACAGGTGATATGGTAAGACTTTAAGGAAATTAAAGAAAGGCAAATATAAGATTATGATAAGTGAAAAGATTCACTAAAGATTTGAAATAGAGAAGTATTATATCTAGATAGATGGTGATATAAAATGATAACATAGTGATAACGGTCTAGGAATTATTCTAAAAGAGGTATTACAAAACAAGCAAGTAATTGACACATATTAATTACAATAAAACTAGGTGATTGGAACCACTGATACCAATCAGAGATAGATGTAATAGAAACCGTGTAAATAAGGTTAATTGTTATATAGCAAGTTATGGCAAAAGCACTAGCGATTATTTTTCACATACCCGATTATACGAGAGTAGTCAAGCACAACACTGTCCTTTATAACAGCAGATGAGGTGTAATATCCTGAGCAACGAAAGTGTATGGCCCCTTGTACATTACCAGGTGGGTGAAAATCTCCCCTATATATGGGTAACCCTAGATCAGATAACTATGATATTGTTAACAGGTGATATGGTAAGACTTTAAGGAAATTAAAGAAAGGCAAATATAAGATTATGATAAGTGAAAAGATTCACTAAAGATTTGAAATAGAGAAGTATTATATCTAGATAGATGGTGATATAAAATGATAACATAGTGATAACGGTCTAGGAATTATTCTAAAAGAGGTATTATAATATAGCTTACACAAGGGTTAACAACCAACTAAATTTTATTATGTGATAAATAATTATTAGTCAACTTAACAATTATGTATGTATGTGTGTGTGTATGTATGTATGTATCAGTCAACGTCAATACATCATGATATCAAAAAGATAAACATAGAAGTTTGATATTAAAAAATTGCTACTGGTTTAAACCTAAGTCTACAACATGATCATCTACTATCCCATTAACGATTTAAGCATGAATTCTAAAACACTAATTAACAGAATGAATTCTAAAATATTATTAACTGAGTATTCTAATAAACCTAAAAGCATGTGAAACAAAATAACCTAAAACATTATGGTATGAATACAGTATTAGAAATCTAGAACCAAGAAAGCATTAGTAATATGATAACAGCCAGGTAAGATTTAGTGATATGATAATAATCATATAAGCTTTAGTGATATGATAATAACCATATGAGATTAGTGACATGATAATAACCAGGTAAGTTTTAATGATATGATGGTAACCAGGTGAGATTTCGTGATATGATAATAACCAGATGAGATTTAATGATATGATAATTGTATTCAATGGCAATGCTGATAAATAATCATGGATAATATGGTATGCGGAATGGAGAGGTTACAACCGCGAGGTACTTGCCTTCAGTGCACTCGACGGACTCGCTGCACGAAGGGTCTGAAATGCACAACTACTCGAACACACCGTCAGCAGCTGCGTGCGAACCTACATGATGGAATGGAAGTGAATCAGATACAACTCAGTTGAAATTGACAAAAGATGACAAGGGATTCGTTTAATCGGATGGAAACGGGCTCGCAAGCCCCTTTTTACTATGCGAAACGCTGTTCGGCCACACAACTTGTTGTTTGGCAGTGTGAATCACGCTCCGCTGCACGACCCAACAAAACACTATGTGAACACGTGATTCGGCCGTGTGCTTTTCTGGCCAAACCACATGACCGCGGAAAATGGTCACCGGCCACTTCGCTCGCTGCCCGCCATGGCCACCTGTGCCTTACGGCCGTGCGGCCAACTACCTCGGCCGGCTGCCATGCGTCACCATAGCTGACCACCTCCACCGGACATTGCAACCCTGGCCGTCGTCGCCTGCCATGGCCCACCGCATCTGGCCTGTGCTCGCCGTGTCGCCGCCCGACTTCCAACCTTATCGCACCGCTGGCCTGCGCCTCCTCCAGCCACGTTGTGCGTCACTCGGCCCGCATCGCATCCGGTCGCATGCTGCTCCCAGGCTGCCGCGCTGCCTCCCAGCCTCCGTTCTCACTGCGTCGCCAGTCTGTGCCACCTGTAGCCACCACACGCCTCTCATGAGAGAGAGAAAGAGATATGTGTAGATGGAGAGAGATGGATAAATTAGGGATGAGAGAGAGAGTTGGAAATAGGCCCGCGCAAGGAAATAAAGGTTGCTCTCTATTTGACTCCCTTAAGGTCAAGATAAGGAAGGGCTTAATTTGTTAGGATACTCCCCCTTTTTTTTTCAAATTTTGTAATCCAGTTTAAATAACACCTTGATCTGGTTTTACATGGTGGTATTGCCCGCAAGACATGATAAGTGGGTAATTTTGCCACATAAAATAACACTCTAGCCAAGTTGGATCAATAACATATAGGTCCACAAAGGCTGCTCCCTACTGAGCTTCTAGTCATGCTTCCATGGTCACCGGCCCCTTGTAGTTCTCTCTCTATATTTCAATTTTAGAGAGAAGACACTATGTGCTCTACCTGTCATTCACTTAAACTTGATCAGTGTGTCATCTTAAGTGATAAAACTTCCCACTCATCCGCCACGTGAGCAATACCATCGTCTAAAACCGGGTCTGGATGTTATTTGAATTGTATTGCAATGTTTATAGTGTCAAATATCTAATTTTATAGTTCGAGATGTTGAACGAATTTTCAAGTAAAATTTTGTATTACATAGACTTTTTCCTATGATATAATACCCTCTCTAAGATCAGTGCTAACTGTAGAATAGAATCTCATCCCCGGCAGGAAGTCTGGTGTACTCGAATTGACAATATTAAAATCTGATCTATGGTTCTTTCTTAAAATGAAACTGATATGTACCTTGTTTTGTCTTGCTAACCGATGCCATCTACGAAATGGTTCAAGTCCAACCACCACGCTAACCGATGTCATCTACGAAATGGTTCAAGTCCAACCACCGCCGACAGTCATGCACGCAGCTGGTACGGTTTGCCGCTAGTGAGCTATACGTTGCTTTGGTAGTTTTTTTTTTTTTTTGGGTATACGTTTCCTGCATGTGCATTTATGCAGCGTTTACAGAAATATGAAATCTCCGATCTCGTGACCTCCGTGGCATGTGACTATGTGAGTGCACCAAATCTGCAGTAAAGTACGGACGCTTCTGAAGTGCATGTGCTTAGCCTGAGCTTCTTTTTTTTTTTTCTTTTGAGACCAGTTGTTTCTTTAAGATCTCTGTTTGAATATACATTGCGGACGAAGTCTTCTGATAAAAAAATTTGACTAGTATAAGTGTCATGTTGCCAGGCAAGTTGCAGTGATTCTTCTTTTTTTTTTTCATTTGATCAGTCTGTAACTCTGCACTCTACTGCAGGTTCTCTGCTATAGAGGCACTAAACATTTCCTCCTCGTCCAATACCATGACCAAAGTACTCTTAACACATAATTTGCTACAATGAGTTGCTGAAAAGCACATAGCTACTACAATTTGCACTGTTAAGTCATGTATTTTCCATGACAAGTGGAATGATCGATGCAGTTCATATGTAGCAGATGCACATTGATGCCTGCAAGCTAAGAAAGTTTTACCGAGTCACATGTCGAACAATGGGGGCAGTTCGTCTTGAATACTGGATAGGATTTGTTCAGCTTGTCACATGCTATGCCAGTTGGACAGTCACAGGGTGGATCAAAGGTTGTCCCTAGCTTGTGTCCTCCAAATTATGTGCTGCTGTGCTAGTACATTGTTCTTCAAGACTGTTACATCATGTGACTGGCCACTTGCCACCTCAAAACTAGTAGGACCTTTTCTTGTTCGGATCCAGTGCACTGAGCCGTAGTGTCACGAAGAAAAGAATGCACTTGCTGTGGTTGATAACGAACTCGAGAGGACCATCAGAAAAATTCATCCATCTTAATGTTCGTGTTTTATATAGTGCAGTGACAGCGAGTCCATCTTGAAGTTGACTTTAAAATGGTGATGAACCACTTTAAAAGATTGTCCTGATAAACCACTTCAAAAGATTGTCCTGATAAACCACTTTAAAATGGTGATGAAAAGCCATTGTTTATTTGAGAAAAATCATAAACTGAACCTATAAGCTGAAAGAGTATATATCCAATAAGCTACGCATGCTGGCTTCTAGTTTCAGCAGTATATATTCTAGAAAAATCAGAACTATCGTTTCACATTTTGTGGTACTACCGGCGTTGAATTTGCGGTACTACTGATTTTCGGAACTACCGACATATTAATTGCGGAACAACCATTTTCAAGTAAAATGCGCAGTAACTATCGGGTCCGACCCCTCACTTTCTCTCACCTCTCTCCCCTTCTCTCTCCACACCTCACTTCCAACCGTACACACACTAACTCTCACTCTCCCCCCAAAAACCTCACTTTTGCTTCTCTTCGATCTCCAAATCCTGTGGGGATTTCTCGGTTCTTGGGCCATTTTTTTGCATCTCAAGGGTTCACCTCCTTCGATCTTTAAGGTATTTTGGATCAAATCTCATCTCTATGAACTCTAGATCAAAATTAGGTTAGATTTGAAATGTGGATGAATTAGTGCTATTTTCTTAGGCAAATGATCATTTTTAGTGATGTATGATGATAACTCATTTATCTTATGGATTCAATCCAAGAAAAACATCAGTCAAAATCATCGCATTGACTGTCTTAGAAAATTTTAGGAAAATCGGAACTCGACTAACGTGGTGCTACCGGAATTTACATGCCGGTACTACCGCATCTCGGTACTACCCCAATTTGAACGCCGGTACTACCGATTATCCTGATAAAACAGCATTGTGATTTCATTCATTTTTAACCAAATTTCCTAAGTTTATATCATATCCTTGACTTCATTTCCATCCTTTTTGAAGATACCGAGGACAAGGAACGCCGCAAGGAAGATCTATGCAAGGGACAGTGGTTCCGGTTAGGCATCCTCTCAACAGGAATCTCACGCCGTGCCGGCGTCCCCCTCTGTTCAGATGCCACAGGATGAGTCAGCCCAAAAGGCTAGAGAGGACAGGGGTAAGGGCATAGCGACTGATTCTGAGACCGAGACTGAGCATCAGAATAGTGCCTCAGATAGCCTAGTACACGAGTCCTCAGATGAGGAAATGCAGGAGCCCGAGGAGCAGCAGGTGGACCTCAGAATGATATGATGACTACGCTATTATGAGACACCGCAGTCAATATGTGCTTCCAAGAAACAGTCAGAACCCCAAATTTCACATCAAGTTTCAGAAACAAGTTTATGAACAGATTTATGGGTCTTCAAAGCAATTTGCTGATCACAAATATGTGGACTGGGATCACTTGGGGCAGATTGAGAAATATGAGGATGCTTTTCATCTTTTTCAGAGGGCTAGCATCCAGCACATTGTAGCTCTCAAGTCAGGTTACAATGAGGAGATGATCAGGTAGTTCTATGTCACCCTCTACATCTCTCCTAATTATGAGCATATCTCTTGGATGATGGGACACCAGTATTTGGATTCAAATAGATAGGAATTTGCATAAGCTTTGCATACAGAATGCAGCGCCTATGAGAAAGTATACGGCAGACCAATGCTCCAGCTTGCCACCTGCACCGAATACTATGACCAAAATGTGAGATATATGCCAGGCAAGCTATCAGGACTCCTCCCCATTCCTAGTTTAGTAAACAGAATTATTAGTCACACCATTCTCCCCAAGAGCGACAACTTTGATGCTATTCGTGGGCATGCTTGGAACTTGATCAACTACATAATGACTGGACAAAAATTTGATATAGTTGATCTTATCATAAGAGAGATGGCAGCCACAAAGAATGACAGAGTGAGAAGAATTAACTATGCTCCATATATTATGGCTCTAATCATAAAGAAGATCGGATATTGAGGTGTCTTGGGCTCAGTACACAGGCCCTATAAGCCCAAGGAGGGTCCTCCAGTCCCCGTGCCTCCGTGTCCCAGAGCCCAACTAAAGGAGGCTGCAGCAGAACACCAAGACAAGGAGGCCGTATCTTTGCCTCAGGTTTACTCTACCGTTCTGCATCTTGAGGGCAGTGTCACTTCCTTGACGGTGGCCATCTCTTTACTTGGGGACCGCATGACCGCCCTTGAGAACACGGTCGCTCCTGTGCACTAAGGACGTCGTCGTCGCTGTGATCCTTCTCCTCAAGAACCACACAACTTAACCTGTTGGTACC
This sequence comes from Melocanna baccifera, assembly GCA_036346265.1. NCBI lineage: Eukaryota > Viridiplantae > Streptophyta > Magnoliopsida > Poales > Poaceae > Melocanna > Melocanna baccifera. Next base: position 2,869,870 of record CM070698.1, on the reverse strand, counting down.
TTGATGCCAAAGGGGGAGAAGATAGAAGATTCGGGGAGGATGGATTTGGGGAGAAGACAAAGAAAAAGAGATGCCAAGAGTTGCTCCAATAGTTGTTATTTTTTATATTTCTATATTATATAATGTTATGATATAATGAACCATGTGTTGTTTTATTTTATTTGCTTATGAGATGTAATAGATTATATGATGTCACTTATGTTTAAGTACCATGTTCTATTATGTTGAACTTATTCATGGTTATCAATTTAAAGTTGAACTTCAAGTGTGTTCTATATTCATTTTATTTACATTTGCTAATAATCTACTCTCTTGAAGTTCATTCTTCAAATACTCCACCAAAATTTTATATTATTACGTGCTAAATGTATTTTGTCATCTCTATGCACGTATTAAGGGGGAGTTTTCCCAAAGTGACTTTAAAAAGCAATTGATTCCTTAACCTCTTTTAAGCAACTTGAAAAATTAATTGCTTCACCAAAATCACAAAAGAATATACAACTCATTTTTAAACAAGTGGTATATTCAAAAACTATTTTTCCTCTCACTTACATATGAGTGTTGTTATCGACTACCAAAAAGAGGGAGATTGAAAGCATTTAGGCCTCTAAAAATAGTTTTGATAATTAATGACAATATGTGAATATAGAACTAATATGTTTGTTGAGTATCGCATAGGTTAAGTCCTAAAAGTGAGCATGTCAAAGGCAAAATATATACTAAAGGATGAAAAGATGATCAAGATAGTTCAAAACAAAGGTACAAGGAGTATATGATTCCTTTTAAATTTTTACCGGTCTTGGGAGAAAGGTTAAAAGATCGGGTTATAGGATAGTTGTCGTACTATTAAGAGGGATCATAGAAAGTAACTTGATAGCATATTTTTGTGCCATTTGGATTAATCTAGGATTATGCATGCACTTAAAATTAAGTTTGAAAACTATCTGTGCTTTGTTAGAAAAATCGAAAGTACCGGATTGTATATTGCGGAACTACCAGAGTCCGAAAGTACCGACGTATTAACTACGGTACTACCGAGTTCGAGAGAGCATCCACTTTGAGACTTAGACTTGCCGATATCGGTAGTACCAGAAAATACACGACGAAACTACTACAGAGCGGTAGTACCGCACCCTAAATCAAAACTACCAGAAGTCGAAAGCACCGGAAAAATCCAACGGTATGTTTTTCCAGAAAGGGTCAATTTTTGGCCCCAAGACAAACAGTAGTACCGCGTTAGAAATCGAAACTATTGCATTTACAACGGTGGTAATACCACACCGACATTCAAACGACTACTTCTGACGTTCTGACATAGCCGTTACTGTATGCTACAGTGCATTGTGGTAGTACCGCATATACATAGCGGTACTATCGATGTCCCTGATTTTTCAGGATTATTTTATACAACAACTAGTTTTGGTTGATGAGGGTATAAATACCTTCCACCAGCTCAAGGACATGTTGTTGAACTTTCATTGAATATCTTTGAGTTTTGAGCATTCATTCCACACCTCATTTTTCATTGTGCATTCATTTTGAGGTGGTTGAGCCAAATCAAGTGCATATTTATTTTAGATTGATCCTTAGCACTTGATTGCCATCAAGTGAAACTGCGATTGATAACTCTTGGTGCTTACTGGCACCTATACGGTTTGACGAAAGATCGCTAGATGATCTCTTCAAGAAGCTTGTGAAGAGACCCGATGTCAACTTGTGAGTGGTTCGGTGTTCACCATCTCTGAAGTGGAGAAAGGACAACCACTAGTGGATTTAAGGTGGAAAGCTTAATTCGTAAAGTCTGTCCAATTTATTTGGGCTTACCTTAATGTGGATTAAGAGAAACCTGCAAATTTTCGATCATCACGATAAAACATCGTGTGTAACTTTGATATTAGTTTTATCTATCTTTGACTCTTATATATTCATTTCTTTGTGCAATTAATTGTATTAGAGCCTTGTGTAGTTATTGCTTTTAAGGTACCTTAGGGTTACTAGAATTGTGTCGGTTTAAATTGTGCTTCAAATTTGTTAGATTATCATTATCTTGCAAAAATTTTATTACCTCCTATTCATCCCCGCTTTAGTCGGTCATCCTTAATCTTACACCTGTCAGGTAGATAGAGCCAGATTCATTGAACCTTAGCAAATAGAGCTTTATACTAGTGTTAGCAGTTAGAACCTTCACTAGAATATCTAATTTCAATTATTGCATTTACTTTATAAAATTGATACTTTGAAAAATCTATAATGGTAATTGAAATAAAATGCTATTTTGTACAAAAGAACCATAATGTCCTTTCTTTGTTAAGCCTTACAAATAATTGCATTTTTTTCCCAAAACTTGCGAAGTACTCTATGTACTCACCTTGCAGTCTACAAAAACATCTCAGAGAAATATGAAGATGCTGAAGAAGACTACGACTACTTCACGTGTGGCTATGACAAAGGCTTTCTGAAGTTCTAGGTCATGCTTCCCTACTCAATTGTCTGTGGCGTATTGATGGACTATCTTCAAAGTTTTTTTTTTCTTCCACTCTAAGTTTGTGAGGTCTTGCAACCTCATTTGTAATAAGTGGCCATAAGCCGGTACTCTTTATTATTGAAATAAAACATCATTGATTATGTAATCATCACTATTCGACTGTGTGCACTAGTTTTGATCTGGGACTAGTGCGGTAATACACGGAGGGTTCGGATTCAGAAATCCGATCCCGACAGAAAAACCTATTTGGGTTGGTTTTGGCATAGACGGCTAGCTCATGTGGGGGATGATTCAACTTAAAAGGTTTTTCAAATATGAATTGGTTGTGGGCTTAAAAGATGTAAAGTTTGAGAAGCACAAGCTATGTAATACTTGCCAAACTAAGAAGCAAGTCACAAATTCTCATCTATCCAAAAGTATCGTATTCACTTCTAGACCATTAGAGCTCTTACAAATGAATTTGTTTTGGCCAACAACCTATAAGAGCATTAAGGAAAATAGTTATTGTTTAGTGATTGTGGATAATTACTTGAGGTATACTTGGGTGTTTTCATTTTACATGACAAAACTGAAGCCTCCTATATTTTCAAAGGGTTTGCTAAAAGGGCTCCAAATGACTTTGGTTTCAATTTAAAGAAAATCTACAATTATAATGGTTTCGAGTTCAAAAATACTAAAATTGAAAATTTTTATGATAAATTTAGAATAAAGCATAAACTTTCTGAGTTCAAGATACTGGTGGTGGCCGATTTGGACCAAAACCGAAGTGGGGACAGCGATGGGGTAGAGGCCAGGGTAGGGATGCGATGGAGGCGCAGGAGAAAGAGAGAGGGGCTACACGGGGAGGGAACAATAGTGCACCACTAGGAAGCTGGCTAGCCTAGTGAGACCGATGATGGGGACAATGGTGATTGGCAGCGGGGTGGAGTTAGAGGTAGGGAGCGAGCAGAGTACGAGAGAGAGGAAGGGAGCAGGCAAGAGAGCATAGTGCGAGAGAGGGAGAGAGAGGGAGGAAGGGAGCAAGCAAAGTGCGAGAAAGAGAGAGGGAGTGGCGGGATAAATGGGTCGAGGCCCATTCGGCCGATCGGGAAGGAAGAAAGAGTAGAAGGATACATGTATATGTATGGGTATCAAGGGTATAAGAGTATATATGGTTCATCTATATATGTAGATCTACATATATAATTAATTAGTTAGTATCTAACCTGTGAAAACTAGACCTTAATTATTATGAAATACTAAACTATAATAATTATTACAAGGCTCTTGTTTCTTTGACCTTGAGGAGGTTTCAATCCTAACCTACCCTAACTTATTTGAGACAAAAGACTTTGTTGTTATTATTGTACTAAACCCGAATAATCTAACATCGATAAAATAGAAACAAATGTCAAGTATAAGATAGGATTTAATTATAAATACTGCAATCAATTTACTTGACCAAAGAATCACCATAGGAACACCTTGACCTAGTATGTCTTCTATATCCATAAATTAAACCTTAGCCTACGCAATAAATGCAGGCAACGGACCGGATCTGAAGGAAGGATTGCACCAGAGCACACCTGAGACTGGGTACTACAACCAAATCATAGGCAAGCACACCTATGATCATTTTGATCAAATTATGTTCAGTTAAAACAAATTATTTACCTACTAAATTACTATCACCCCTACATCAAATGAAATTATGTTTAGCTTGGATGAATGATATGTGAGAAATGAAAATGGAATGGCGAGCTCTACTGATGCAACAATTGACCTGTAGTATAAGTAATCGGTGGACAGAGGTGCCTTTGAAAAGGTGATAAGGGGAAGGTTGGAACACTCTGCATATGGATAAGATATAAGGACTTACAAACTTTCACTTGTGTAATGGACCGTATCGGTTGTATCGACCATTGTTCCATCTAGGATGGGTAGAACCAATAACTCTATTGAAGTTGTTATACACTCCACAATGGGCATGTAGATTTACCTAGGGATAATCATGGGCAAGGTCTCAATTGAACTCAGGGCCATAAAAGATAAGCCCGACGTATATATTTAGCGCAGTGGAGTTTCGGGTGAAGGTGAGTCCAATCCAACCAACGATTAGCAGCCCGTGGACGTGCCATGGCGATGACATCTTCTTCAACACGTCCATCATCTAGGGCGTCGTCGACCCGCTGCACATGTTCGGCCGCCTCGGCCTCTACGCCAAGATGAACTACTACTTCCTCGCGGGCGCCCTCTCGCCGGTGTTGGGCGCTGTCCCGCACATTCCCGGGCAAGACGTGGATGTGGATCTTGCTGATCAACATGCTGGTGTTGCTCGGCGTTGTGGGGCATGATCAGGGTTCGGAAAACTAGTCGGTTACTGGATTTGTCGGTGGGTACCAGGAAATAAAAATCCAGTCAGGTTTTTTCGAAATGCATTTATATTTGCAAGTCTTTTGTGACTGTGTAATGCACCTCCTACGTTGGTTTAAGGTTTTTTTGTGTTAGATTGCTTATTGTATAAGCTAAATATACTTCGAGACATTCCAAATTTATTTTTTTTGTGTTTTCCCTTTTTTGTTTTTAGTGGTTTCTCTGGTTTTTTGGACGGTAATCGGCTGGTTTTTCTGGTTACTGGTTTCAAATTTAAAATTCAAAACTTGAAATTTAATCAGAATTTTTTAGGTTTTTCCGGTTATCAGCCGAGAACTAATACCGGCCCCGCCGGGAATTAGGCTAATACGGGGTTTTGAAACCTTAGGCATGCTGCTACCAGCGCGGCCAGCGAACTACCTCATGTGGGGCGCCATGGGCCTCATGTTCAACCACTTCGTGTACCGGCAGTACAGGGGTGGTGGGCGCGGCACAACTACGTGCTGTCCGTCGGCCTGGACGTCGGCGTGGCGTTCATGGGGATCGTGTCGTACACCGTGCTACAGTCGAGGGGCATCAACAGCGTGAACTGGTAGGGGCTGGAGGTCGAAGACCACTACGCCTTGGCTCGCTGCCCCACAGCGCCGGGAGTCAGTGCCCCCAGCTGCCCCGAACAGTAAGGCCAGGGCGTCAAATCCAACTGGGTATTTCAATTCTTTTTACTTGTAACTTATAACTTTTTTTGAATAAATAAATAGAATGATTTTTTTATCACCACTTCGAAACAGTTTATTAGAATAATCTTTCCAAAACGGATTATCAATATTCAGTTCATTCGCATAAACCCTCATACTAAAATTAAAAAAACATCAATCATAACCAAAAAAAACTCACCTCATATCTAAGATAGATAGCGATATAGCTCTACCAGACTAGAAATGTCAAATGATCAGAAGCAAACAAACGTATATACTACAAGCGAAGGCATGCTGTTGTGAATGTCGTAAGTATAGTTATTAGCAAGTCATTTGTTCCGCGAACGTTATTATAGGGTCGTTGTAGTACCGACGTCTCTGCTTAATGATCATGCACGTACGGCTCAATTTGCTATACCTGAACAAAGGAATCATTCGCACACCACCAGTTCTACCATCTTACTAGTTACTAGCATAACACATGGCATATAGACCGAGTTCGATCGCTCTGTTATCTAAAAAGTCCTCATTTCTCAACTCCAAATATTCACGAAATTCAACCCGTGCAATCGGCTAAACACAACTCAAAGGTTTTTCACCAAAGAAAGATACACCCAGTCAGTAGGCTGCATGGAATATGACGGTTTCTTATAGCAAGTTGCATATGCATCTATTTTACTAGTGCTCAGAAATAGAAACTCAGAAGAACCGAACAACAACGAACACAAGAGGCCATGCTCTTCATGGATGAACCAAAAGAGCGAAACCAGCTAACAAATTGGGGTGAAGGATCAAGGAAGGGACGCTGGCCCTCCTGACATTCTACACATTTGCTAATCTGCGTCCCCATAGAAATGCTTACAAGTAGCTTAAACTCAAATCTGCAGAGAACTATCACAAATACCAGAATTCTATATCATCCCAAACAAAACCGTCAACACAACATCTAGTCTGGATCACTAGATAATATCTGAAAAAAGCCAAAGCTCAGACGAACTAGCAAACATGTACACAATATTAAGCTAGGCTCAATACTTCAAGGGTTCTAGCATGCAAAGTGCCTCTACTGACATGCAGCTAAAATAACAAGACAAACTAGGTAACTTGTAGAGAATATTAAGCTGCGTTCAATCCTTCAAAGATGTAGAGAATATTAAGCTGGGTTCAATCCTTCAAAGGCACTTCCTATCATCAATATGGGTGATATCGGCCTGAACCACCAGCAAAGCTTCCCCTATTCCTCTCAGGTGTGCTACCAGTTCCATAACCACCTAGTGCAGGTTCATATGCAGCCCCATACATAGCGCCACCAAATCTAGAACTACTGGGGCCACCGAAGCTCTCGTCGCCACCACGCCTGTAACCACTTAAGTTCCCTCCAGGGTAAGATCCATCAAAACCTCCTCCATATGACCCAATGCGGCTAGGATAACTGAAGGAAGACATGCCTCCATAGCCTCCTAATCCTGCATAGTAACGACCGTATCCAACACCATACTCACCTATCCCACCATAACCACCGAGACTACCACCAAAACCTCCATGGTTCCTATAAGGACCATATCCACCACTGTTGTAATTGTTATAAGCACCGGCCAATCCACCATAGTCATCTCCAGAGGGATGGTCCCTAGAATCCCTACCATATGCTGATCTAGAATCACTACCATATGATGATGGTGGTGGATTTGAGAATTTCTTTGGTTCAGCTTTCTTGATCTCCACCTACAAACAAAGCAAATGACCTAAGTTCTGTCAAATATAAACCTATGGGTCCTTGCTACCAATTATCCTTAAAGCGTGATGTTCCATGACATTAACACAGTTGTCAATTTGAACAGAAGAATGCAATTTTTTTTGGCAGACATTAGTTTACACATTTTGCACCATAAGTATACAGAGGGGCTAACAATCGGTGACATTTCTGTAATGAACTGCACAAGACTCACCTTTGAACCAGCAAGATCAATCGTATTTCCATTTGCTAACAAATCATCTACAACTTGCTCAGAACCAAAAACTATAAATCCAAAGCCCCGAGAGCGTTTGGTTTGATGATCATGCATAATCTGGTGGTCTACCACAGTTCCATATTTTGCGAAGAAATTCTTGAAGTCATCTGAGCAACAAAACATATAGAAGGGTCATCAGATCAAAATCAATGTAATAGGAAGCAACCAATTATATTCCACAATGGTAAAAACCTTCTGTCAGTGTTGGGGGAAGCCCACCAACAAATATCTTTTTGGTTTTGAAATCCTTAGACTGCATAGCATCTTTTGGAATGGTTCTCTTAATCTCAACCTGGAAATTACAAAAGGCAAGCCTACTAAGTAATTTTCAGTTGTGAACATGTGGGAACTGGTAAGTTGTAACACTTCTAGAGGAACAAATTTAAAGGAATGATACTCAAGCAACAAGATGGATAGAACAGAACAGAAGAAACAAGGAAAGGTTATCAAGCAGCAACAACAAATCAAACAGACATATAAAGGTGATGCATGAGGGATGGCAACAAATGAAACTTGAGTCAAGAGGGATAACTGGGGAATGGAAAAACATATTGCACAGACTTCATTGAAATGACATGAGCAAACTAACAGACTGATAAGAATGATATGAAATTGAACAAAAAAAACCATCAATTGTTTACAAATCCAGCTTTGAAGAACAATACACATTAACATGCCAAATGTTTGAACTCATGAAGCAACCTAAATGACCTATGAACATGTAGGCAGCATCACAAGGTCTAAATATACAAGTTTCAATGTACAATTAATCCATACACCATCATAGAAGTTACAACGGAAGATGTTATATCAGAATATCAAGATTTTCTAATGAACACACAACAGACCTGAAGGGAATATGGAAATACAAACAGTCTTAATACTGAAAATGGAAGACAAATACATAGAGTTTAGGCATTAACAGTACAACTATAAGAAATGAAGTGAAGAAATGTTTAACAATTGGGCAACTCAACTCCAAGTGGTGTGCTGAGAACAAAACTTACTTGCTTTCCATTGATGACATGGATGTCCTCTATCACTTTATCAACAACAGCAGGGTTAGAATATGTAATGAAGCCAAAACCCCTTGGCTGAGATGTGTGCTTATCTTTCATTATTACTGAATCAACTATTTCTCCATACTGGCCAAAATGCTTCACAAATGTGGCTGTCATCAAAAATAGCAGCGACAAATTTAGTACTAAAAAAAAGAGCTAACATGAGAATCCATTAATCATGTAGGTGGCAGAGCTTGGGCCCAAAATTAGAGGGGGGGCAACGCTAGAGGATGCATGAATTAGGCATTTTGAGACGTGACCAATTCCAAGACTAACCACTAAAAATAGCCTAAACACTACTAGTTTTAATATAGAGTTTCACATATTTTTTTGGGGTTGTGGGGAGGTGTAACTGACATAACTGACTACTATTCATAATACAACTGCATAAATCATATTGGTGAAGAAAAAAAATAATTGATACAGTAACAGTGCAATAGATGCATGAGCTAGTCCATTATGCCCCCCTTCTAGGGATTATTCCCCATGGATCAATTGTAACCCGCTAACCCTCATTAAGTACAGACTAATATATCTTCGGTTGCAATGGTAACTGCCCAGAATAATTTAAAATAGGCACATAACAAAGTTATCTCTTATAAGTCAACACATTTTTTAATTGGATATTACAAATACCTAGAGTTATGTAATATGCATGACATAGATTGACAACGGATCATAGTATAACCGCACAAATCTGCATTACTATGGAAAATTTACACCGGCAAGGTTAACAGAATCAGTTGCAATTTGTTGAGAGCTCAAAGAGACAGGCAACTACAGTATAGGATCGTCAAAATTCTCATTGAGAAGACAGACCACGCATATATCTCAGTATCTCACATTAATCACGACGCAACGCAAAGTTCATACCAAGCCCGAAACATCACGGTGAATTCCCACATCGCACACACTGTAGTTAACCAGTATACCTACGCACAGCACCGCAGAAATCCAGTGAAAAAACACCACATACCTAATACAGATCGCAATACCATACAGCTGAATCGTGAATCGTGATCGGACCGCCAAATCCAACAACAGATCACCGCAAACATCGCCACACCAACATCATAAGAAGGGATCAAGCGACTTACCGGGTGTGGTGTCCCGCGGGAGGCCCCCGACGAAGATCTTCCTGCCAATCCAAATTCCAAACCAAACCGTACCCATCAGACCGCTAAACAAGGATCGATCGGAAGTCCACGGTGAGAGGGAGCGGGAGTTTTCTTACCCGAGGCTGTCGCTGCCGCCGCCGCCGCCGTGCTCTTTGGGTCTCGCCGTCGCCTTCCCCATGGCCGCGCTAGGGTTTCCGTCCCGTCGGCCCGTCCGCGTCCGCTGGTTGGTTTCGCTTCGCTTAGGGTGTGATTGTTTAGGTGCATAGGATTGGATGATTCAGAATTTAGTTGAGTGAATAAGATGATACAGGTTATTATTATTATTTGATTGGTGAGATAAGGATAAATAGGATGAGTTAATTTTATGTTTAGTTGGATAAACAAAAGTAGATGAAATTGGTTGTGATACCCATTTCATATAGTGCCTCCTTCAGATTTGCCTTCATCTCCACCACCTCACTCGTCACCGGTGCCTTCGCCACCATCGACGTGGCACTACCTTGATTTACCAACTTCTTCCCCACTCATCCTCAGCGTCCTTGGCCACCGCGCGCACCACACGCAGCGATGGGAAGTGTGGGGGTACCGCAAACGCGACGGCCATCAGAGCCATGACGCGCCCTGTGGCGGGCTAACACTGACGTTGCCGGGGCTAGGGCCAGGGCCAGGGGCCAACGATGGCACAGAGAGGGTGGGGTTTTCTTGCGGATGTGCAGTAGTGAGTGGAATGGTGGATGAGCTTGTCCGACGAATTTTGCCGCACCGCGTCATCCAGCATCTTGACCGAATATTCACTCTCGATGGATAAGATCATCCAGAATGATTTGATTCCATCCCACCAATCAAAACACAAGGAACTTCAAAAGTTGGATAGGATGACTCTATCCACTCGCTTCCCACCAACTAAACACACTCTTAATCAATGTTTGCGTAATCGCGAGCTTGCTTGGCTTTGATCGGCTTTGGGCTTTTATCTAATCAAGTTGGTATGATTAGGGATGGCAATCAGGCGTGGCGGGTACGGGTAGTGCTCGCCCATACCTATATCCGTGACCTTGATTTACACCCACGGGTATACCCGTGAAGAACAACGGACGAAGAATGTCGCCCATACCCGTCGTCCGTAGGTATACTCGTTTTACCCGCGAACTGAGAGTCACCATGTACTTTAATATGAAATCTTCCAACACTAAAGTATTGCAACATATTAAAGTATTGCAATTTTATTTGTAACATATTATCTTTCTACATCAAAGTATTGTAACATGTTATCTTTCTACACCAAAGTATTGTAACATGTTATCTTTCTACACCAAAGTATTGTAACATGTTATCTTTCTACACCAAAGTATTGTAACATGTTATCTTTCTACACCAAAGTATTGAATATTTGTAACATGTTCATAGATCGCGGGTAAACGGGCGAGATGGGTACGGGTGGAGGTTACCCATACCCGTACCCGTTTACCCGGTGGGCGAAAAATTTCCCCTATTTTCGTACCTATGGGTAAAGAATACATCTCATACTTAGCTTTATTAGGGTATTTACCCGCGGGTACGCAGATAAATGGGTACAATTGCCATCCCTAGGCATGATCCAAATCTGTACCGCGGTTGAGAAACGCGACCGAGGTTGGCCACCTGATGCAAATGGCTTGAGATTTTTAGCTTCTAATTTTTTATTCTTTTGCATTGTATGAAAAGATCTAGCAGTGTTTATAATTTTTCTAATTTTTTACTACTTTTATTATTTTATTAAAAAACTAACCGCCGTTATAGTAAATTTATAACTAAAATATACGTTGAAAAGCGCACAGCCCCGCTCGTTCCAGCTTCAACTTTTTTTTCACTATTCAGTAATTCATCTTTTTCTAAATTTTTAGATTTTTTAGGCTTTTTTGCATTTTTTCTTTTTTCCCTGTGTTCCTTTGCATTGTCCGTGATGGGCTAACATATTTTTTTTATTTTTTTAAATTTAATTATGCTCAAAAAACTAAATCAACTATAATAAAAAAAGTTAGTTATAATAAAATTTCAGCCAAAAATCATCGCTAAAATGAAAGCCTTTAAGCTGTTTGCAGCAAGCTCGTGCCAGCCCAGTTTTCTGGCCATTCTGGAGCCGACGCCAATGCCAGTTCGGCACATGGGTTCGTTCGGCTCAAAAAAAGAAGATCCAATGGTCTATATTTTAAGGCTGACGTGGTTAAACATGAAGGACGCATTAGTCTAGAAGAAAGAAGGATTGTGCACCGTCTTCCTAGCTACGCGTGCACGCATGTTTTTAAATCAGATTTGTGTGATGGATCTCGAGAGGAGGTTGTGATCTGTGTCCTGTAGTCAAACACTGTTTTTTAAATGGATTCGGTTCTCACCACAGGAAACTTCCTTGGTGGAGTAGATGCATTAGGGCATCTCCAATGGTCTTAACTAGCAACTAACTAGGAGATTTCCACATCATCAACCAAATAGCTAGCATACAAAGGACTGTCTATAAGGATAGCTATTTGATACTTACATGCACACACAGTCATTTATAGAAACTGCCTCGTTTTCTGTTATAGCCTAGTGCTTAAGGAAGAGCTGGCTCGATTTTTTTTGCATACTCTCTTTCCTCCATATAGGATTTGTGCTGATGTGTACATACAAATAGCCAGCTGACTCAGACCATTGGAGATGCCCTAAGCAGGATAAAGAAATACATAATCGGAATTAGGGTGTGACAGTGCAAGTAAATAATGGAGTCGCCTACAATTGTACATGTCAAAGGAGTATCACTACAAAACCAAAACGTCATTGATAAATACGTTTGCACAAAAAAAGGAAAGAGCGGACATTTTCCATGTCAACCGTTCATAATTATTTTGGCCTATGGGAATAAAAAGTCAAGGAATGAATTTTAAATTTCACGATAACAATAAGGCATGTGTTCTATAAATTCCAAGCATATATACGGGATGGACATGTGTGTACGTAAGTGTGGCGTATAATGAGTGTGTGTATCTACCTTTTGTTTTAAAAAAAAAAGTGTGCAAGGATTATCGTTACATGGACTCCGCTTAGATAGGACGGCACCACGTTTGACAAAGGCCCCGTTTGAAATTGACGAATTAGAAAGGAATTTCAGAAGCATGTCGTTCATGTGAATTTTTTTGCCAAAAAAATGAGTTACAAACATACTCTAGATTAAAAATCGAGGCCGAAATATGTTAGGGGGGGATATTCTCGAAAAAAAATACTAATTTCTGGGGCATCTGGACTACAGCGTAATTGAGCAATTCTCAGAAGGTAGACCACTCAGATTCACTAAATCTAGGCCACCCGTTGCAAATCGGACGGCTCACGACCCTCATTTGCGACCTCCTTGTCGATGGCAACAGAAATACTTGACCCGAGATCCTATCCACGGGAACTTTCGCGACTCACGCCGGAATTCCGCAAGTTTCAAAAGCGAAGCGACGGCGACCAACAAACGCGGGGAAGGGGAGAACTCGGCGAAGACAAGACGAAACGACCAATTTTAATAGTGTACGCATCATTGCATCAAGAAGACGATGTCTCCCCCCTCCTCGCTTTTCGCTCTAAAGTCCTGATCGTTTCGGTTTTTTTCGACTTCAGTTTCTAGTTTCAGTTTTTTTTTCACTATTCACTACACTATCCACTAACTCAGCTACAGTGTTTTTTCAGCCAAAAGCCATCGCTATTCCGATCACCCCCTAACTAACTTACGATTTAAATTTTTAACTATAAATTTTATCTTATATCTAAAATTACATTGTAACATTTGTTAATATTTAAAATAAATAAATAAAAAATAAACGTTATATTATTATAGATAATACAAAGAAAAGATAAAAAACGAAAAGATAAAAAACGAAAAAAAATCCTAAAAAACTAAAATAAGCTAAAATTAGAAAATAATGTTTCTTAAATAATTTTTTACTTAAATATAAGCTAAAAGATAAAATAAATCAGAAACTGAAGGGCGGACACGTGCGTCCTTACGAAACCTCGCGTCCATGTGCTGGGCTCTGACTTGATCCAACCAAGAACGCGGCTTTGAGCCCTATAAAACTAGTACATTTGTTTGGTCGTGGTTTGCTTCCATCATTTGGTTTTTTTTCCTATTTCTTCCCACTCGCGTGCGCGCCTGCTTTTCTTGCTACTTTGGTCTTGGGATTGGCCGGGTTGGAGAGCAGCGGCGTTTTGGCCCGTTTCTTGGTATGGTAGCTGCTGTTCTTCTGATGCCGGGTTTCGTTTAGGATTGGGGAAGGAGTGAGAGGCTTTGATCGATTTCTGCCGTTTATTGGCGATTCTTGTTCTTTCCGATTGGAGGATTTGTGTGAAGTTAAGCAAGTTGACATGAGGCTGACTGTTCGGGTGATTGGAGCCCGCAATCTGCGGGCCATGGATTCGAACGGGTTCAGCGATCCGTATGTGAAGCTGCAGCTTGGGAAGCAGCGGTTCAAGACCAAGGTGGTCAAGATGAACCTGAACCCGGCGTGGGATCAGGAGTTCAGTTTCGTCGTCGGCGATGTCCAGGATGTGCTCAAGTTCGATGTCTATGACGAGGACATGCTCGGGATTGATGACTTTCTGGGGCAGTTGAAGGTGTCTTTGGAGGATGTGCTGGCTGCGGAGAACTTCTCGCTTGGTACGCGGTGGTACCAGCTTCTTCCGAAAAGCAAGAGTCACAAGGCAGTCGATTGCGGTAATTGCTTGAAATTTCTCTAGCTATCTTGCTCATGAATGTTTGCTATGTTAAATTATGCTTCTTGTTTTGTTCATGTGATTTCAGTGTTAATGTTTGCTATGTTAAATTATGCTTCTTGTTTTGTTCATGTGATTTCAGTGTTTGCCTTTCTGAAGTTGCGACATCTATTTATCTCGCTAGTTACTAACTTTCTATGTAGTAAGATCTTTTTCTCAAAAACGCAGAAGAATTGTGTTTCATTCATTAAGAAGAAAAACAGTACAGCAAAGGCCGAGACGCCGAAACAAAGCTCCAAAGAAAGACCGGTTATAAGGAATACGACTCCGACTAGCCTGACAGGACAAACGCCTGTGGCTAACACCCCCTGATGATGAGTGGACCACCACCACCGATGGACTAACAACGGCCAACGCACAAGTGGAAAGACAAGGAGGGTGGGGTCGGGTGGCCTAAGGCAATGCCTCCAACGAGGGAACGGCGCCAAAGGCATCGCCGTCGCCCGATCCGGCAAGAACCAGACCTGAGATTTTCACCCCGGCACACCTTCACCTGTAGCTTCGACCCCGGTCCCTACAACGAAATTCATGCAGTTGAACCTAGCGAAACTCCGGTTCACCCAAGCCAACGGCCGCTCGACCCGTGGCCTCTGCGTCCAAGCCGGCGGCAGCGACCGCCTGAAACCCTGACGCCAGCGATCGCCCGAGCCAATCAAACAAAGGACAACCAGAAGCTTGGTATTCCGGTAGAACATAACCCCTCCATTCTACGCTGAGAAGATGGACGCCGAGAGGAGATGGGTTAGAGTGATCTCCGCAAGCGTAGCACCGACGAGGGACGTGAAGACGACGAACACGACCTAGTGGTCGGCCGCAACGAGGGCCCACAACTGCCCAAGCGCGGAGGCCGCCATGCCTTGCTGGCCTTGGCGTGCCTGCCCTGTTCCCGAACTGCAGTTGAGGAGCCCGCTACCGACGCTTGCACCCGCCCGAGCCGTGCGCCGTGGCCGCCCGCACGTGGAGAAGAGAGTGCACGCTCGCAGGGGGCGGCGACGGCAGTGGCGCGGGAGTTGGCAATGCACAAAGGCCAGAGTAGGGATCGCGGATCCAGCCCAAAGGCGGCCAGATCCGACCCAGAGATGGGCAGATCAGACGGCGGCGGACGTACCAAGGTAGGAGGGGGTGGGGGGCTCGCATGCTCCGAGACCTGTGCCCTCCCGAGTTGAGCGCTGTGGCTGCCTGCGCGCGAAGAAAGGTTGCGCGCTCGCATGGTGTGGCTATGGTGGCGACTGCGGTGGCGGCGCAGGAATCAGCAACGTGCAAAGGCCAGAGGTGGGAGTCGGCGACATACACGGATCTGGCCTGGGGGCGGCTAGATTCGGCCTGGAGGCGGCCAAGTCTAGCCCAGAGACGGCCAGATCCAACCACCTCTGGCCGTCATGCTTCGCGATGCCACACTTGACGCTGTTCAAGATTCGACGCCGCGCATGACGAAGAGCTGGAGCGGAGCTGCAGCAGAGGGACCCACCGCCGTCACCGTACCGACGGTGATGGCGGCAAGGGAGAGACGTTGACAGGGAAGGACTTTGGCGGCGTGGGTTGGTTTGCCCCCCGAGTCACCTAAGGGAGCGGTCCTCTATTGGATGGTTTGAAGTGTCCACTGTACTAAAGATCTAGAAGTGCATAATTTCTATTTGATTTCATTGTGCGAAAAATCAGATAATCACTTTGTTTTTTCCTTGGTTTCACCCTGCAGGGGAAATTTGTGTCACAATATCTTTAGAAACAGCTGGAGTCACACGATCATGGTCCAATGATCTTGCAAGTGAATTAACTGGCATACAGAGAGACTATTCATTATCAGGTCAAAGCACAGGAGCATCTATTGCATCAGCTTGTCAAGAAATTGAAGCTTCTAAAGATGATAATGCCAATGGGTATTTTGATGGATCTGAAATCCCTGCAGAGAACAAATTTTGTGAAGGTACTTCCAGAAATCAAACAGCTGCAGAGGACAAATTTAATGGGATTCCTAATGCAACTTCTAATGGAACTGAAACTTCTAAAATAGATAAGTCTGATAGGCCATCATTTGTTGATCATATCTGTCAAATGTTTGTCAGGAAAAATGATGATACTGCACCAATCTCCTTGGTAAAGACTGAGGCTTTAGAAGAAGTTCAGGAAATACCAACAGTATATGAGGCTGCTGTAAGCCAAAATGATAATATGTGTGCAGAGACTCCATTTGATGAACTACTGAAATATTTTGAATCAAGGCATGAAGGAGTCGAAATGCCTGTAAATTTACAAGGGATTCTTATTAACCAGTCATATTTTACATCACCTGGTAATCTGAATAACCTTCTCTTCTCACCAGATTCAAATTTTCGACAGACAGTGGTCGAGCTTCAAGGTTGTACTGATTTCAAAGCTGAACCCTGGAGAGTTGATAATGATGGGGAGTCCTTGAAGAGAGTGATAACTTACACAACTGCACCATCCAAATTGGTCAAAGCTGTTAGAGCAACAGAGGAACAATCTTATTTGAAGGCTGATGGAAGAGAGTATTCAGTTTTATTGAGTGTTAGCACCCCTGATGTTCCTTGTGGTACTTATTTTCGGACAGAAATTCTTTTCCGTATTATGCCAGGTCCTGAACTTGATTCTGAGCAACAGACATCACATTTGGTAATTTCTTGGCGCATGAATTTTCTTCAGAGTACTATGATGAAAGGTGTGATAGAAAATGGAGCAAGACAAGGCTTGGAGCAAAATTACGCACAGTTTTCTGATTTTCTGTCACAGAAGATCAAGCCTATTGATGTAGAAGATGCTGGATCTGACAAGGAACAGGTCTTAGCCTCATTGCAAGGGGGTCAGGAGTCTGACTGGAAGATAGCATTTCTATACTTCTGCAACTTTGGTGTCTTATCCTCTCTTTTTGTATCCCTGTACATTATTGTGCATGTTTCAGTAGTGAATTCAGGTGTAGTTCAGGGGCTTGAGTTTCCTGGATTAGATCTGCCAGATTCTCTCAGTGAGATTGTCATGGGTGGGCTGTTGTTTCTTCATGTGCAACACATATTTAAGAAAATCTCATGCTTTGTTCAGGCAAGGGAACAAAAAGGTACTTCCCCCTTTTTATCTTCAGTTTCAACTTTCATCACATTCCATCTCTAATGTGTTATGTGTATGTAGTTAAAGCAACTTCTTCGGGAATGCAAGATTTTTATGATTAACAACCATGCCTATGTTTTTGGATATGAAAGTTCAGGTGCAGTTGATGTTTAGCATGAAATTTGTAAAAACGGAAGATTGAATATTCTCCACTTCCCTGACATTGACACGTAATTAAAATTGAGCTTTGAAGTTTGCTTCATGCAAGAGAAATATGAAACTTCAGTACTGACAGATTTTTCTCAAGGAACATATGGATAAATAGCACAATAATTTGGCTCGCATTTCTTGATGTACACTATTGAATATTATACACATGAATGTAATTATGTGTCTATTATGCTAATATTTTCCCTCATGTAGTTGGTGATCATGGTGTGAAAGCACAAGGCGATGGATGGTTGTTAACGGTTGCCTTAATTGAGGGAACCAAATTGGCACCAGTTGATGCTACTGGTTTCTCTGATCCTTATGTGGTATTTACTTGCAATGGTAAAACAAAAACAAGTTCAATCAAGTTCCAGACATTGGAACCTCAGTGGAATGGTATGTGCTTTGTAAACCTTTACATTTTCTTCCATATGCATATCACTAAGAAAATGTGACTATGGAATATGGATTTCCCTCGTTTTAGTAGAAAAGAAAGGGTCATGTCATAAATCATGCATCAGGCAAATAAGTCTATTTCCGTAAATCTTGCAGACATCTTTGAATTTGATGCCATGGATGATCCTCCATCAGTGATGAATGTACATGTATATGATTTTGATGGACCCTTTGACGAAGTTACCTCTCTTGGACATGCTGAAATTAACTTTGTCAAATCAAACTTGTCAGAGCTAGCTGATGTATGGATTCCTCTTCAAGGTAACTTGGCTCAGTCCTGGCAGTCTAAGTTGCACCTAAGAATTTTTTTGAACAACTCAAAGGGCACTGGTATGGTCACTGAGTATCTGAGCAAAATGGAGAAAGAGGTTGGTAAGAAGGTGAGCACTTTCCTTCCTATCGCCTAGGAAGCATTCTGTTACTACATGGTTTTCCCCCAGTCTGATTTCGGTAACTGCTACCAGATGACATTGCGGTCTCCTCGAACTAATACTGCATTCCAGGAGCTCTTCTCTCTGCCAGCAGAAGAATTTCTCATAAGCAGTTTTACCTGCTACTTGAAGCGGAAATTGCCTACACAGGTACTCTTCAAATCGTGGCTTACACATATGCTTAAATTACAGAATTTGGTAATTTTACACTCCTTATTCTTATGAAAGAAATGCACTTTTTGTCAACTATGAACGTCTCAATTTGCCAATTCCACACATATGTATTAAAATCAACTACTGCATGTGTTATTTCAAATTGTAAACAAACAGAAGATGGGAGCATTTCAAGTTCTTCCCATGGAATTGGAGTTAAATGTTGGTACCTGTTAGATTGCTTTTGATTGAATTCTTAGATCATCTGATTGTATACACAAGTCCCCAACTCCCCATTGGTTACTTGTGAATAATTTGCTAAGTGTTCAGTCAATTAACAAAGATTATTTGTACTTTTAATTCCAGGGCCAGCTTTTCTTGTCTCCAAGAACAATTGGGTTTTATTCAAGCATGTTTGGCCGGAAAACAAAATTTTTCTTTCTATGGGAGGATATTGAAGACATACAGGCAATACCTCCATCACTATCAACATGGAGTCCATCCCTTGTAATAACTCTTCACAGAGGTAGAGGCATGGATGCAAAGCACGGAGCAAAGAGCATGGAGAATGGAAAGCTAAAGTTTTTTCTGCAGTCTTTTGCATCATTTAGTGTGGCCAATAGGTAAATCTCTACTTTCCTAACAATAATATGAAGTACTAAAATTTTCCTTTAGCTCCATTAATACAAAGCCCTTTAAAGGTTTTTTCTATTACAACTGCCGGTTTAAACTATCAAGAATTTATATGTTTGGTTCTTGCATTTTACTCTTGCCAGAGTAGATAACTTTTTGATGCTTTACAGGACAATAATGGCATTATGGAAAGCAAGATCTCTGAGCACCGAGTTTAAAGTACAGATTGCTGAAGAACAATCCCAAATTAATACTCTTCAGAGTGAGGACAGCGGAATTTTTGTAGGTGTTGAGGATGCCAAGAGCCTTCAGATGAGTGAGGTTTTCTCCTCATCCATTTCTGCCGATGTAAGTTCACGTAACTTTTACAGACCAGGGCAATTTAAATTTACACCTACAAGATTGTTAGCTACTTATCACGCAGTTTTATCACAAGAAGTTGAACCGACGTACATGTGCCTTTTGCCAGATGAGCTCACTTATGGAGGTGTTCGAAGGAGGTTCATTGGAGATGAAAGTCATGGAGAAAGTTGGATGCCTCAAATACTCGGCTACACAGTGGGAATCAGATAAACCCGATGAATATCAAAGACAAATTCATTACAAGTTTAGCAAGAAGTTGTCTCCTGTTGGAGGAGAGGTGACTGGAACCCAGCTGAAATCTCCTATGCCCAATAAGAAAGGGTGGATTATTGAAGAGGTGATGGAACTCCAAGGAGTCCTTCTTGGTGACTTCTTCACGGTATGTACATATATTTGAAACTTCTCTTCACGCCTCACTTATTAATTTGCATGCTCCCTTATTATGTTTTGAACCCCCCTTCCCCCTCTAGTGCTTTAGATTGTGACAGGTTAGACTGTTGTCGCTTATCACCAGGGAAGTTTGATTGACCATGCCATACCAAAACAGAACCATGCTTAGTAGTTAGTGGGCAAATTGACTTGAGAGTAGCATGATCTAAACGTGACACCACATTGAGAAAGAACAAGTCTAGAAAAACTTTCGCTGTTGAAAACCAGTGTCATTCTTCATTACATGCCATTTGTTCTTGATATTAAAGTTGGTTACTAAAAGTGCAGCATTTTATTTACACCAGCTCGTTGAAATGATGAAATCTTTGTTGAGATGGAGGATTTGTTTGATTCAAAAAGTTAGTTGTAAATAAAACAATGGCTTTTTTATGAGACAAATCATATATAGATCTACCTTCTATTAGAAACATAAAACGATTTTCAGCGGGCGACCCAAACCATAGCATTACTGTTAGCAGTTTTGAGTATAGGTTTACCATGAGGTATATATGACATAATGTTGCATAATTTTGTTATGTAAAGTTTGTTCTGGGGCTTGTTATCTGGAGGCAAAGGTTCTGTACTCCAGTTTGTCCCTTTGTCTATTCTAAGGAAATCAAATATGTTCCGTTGATTTTCTGCATAAATCCAGAATAAACACACTGAATGATCTGTTCACCTGACTTCTACATGCAGCTTCATATAAAGTATCAAATCGAGGACCTTGCTCCTAAACAAAGGGAGTGTAGTGTTCAAGTCTATCTTGGAATTGAATGGTCAAAGACCACAAGGCATCGGAAGAGAATAGAGAAGAATGTCCTTTCCAGTTCATCTGCACGCCTAAAGGAGATGTTCAGCCTAGCATCAAAGCAGCTCACACACGCCAGATAGGAACATTCATCAGTCACAATCCCTGTGCATAATACTGAATGACTGAACAATTCCTAACCACCGATATGACCCCATGTACATACATTGCTTGATGGAAGATACACACGGACTACTGATTCATTTGTTAGACCAATCTAGAGTGAGCTTTGCAGATCCTGCAGTAGCTGAGGCATTGCGGTGGAATTTTTGCTGAACTCAGGATGCCAATCCATTTGTTTGTTTTATTTGATCAACTGTAGATGCAGTTTGCATAGACTGCAGCATTTACATACCACACGAAGGCTACCAGCATTAGCACGAAGTAATGAATTACAATGAGGCTGAGGCCTGCGATTTGTTTCTTCGTACTGCACAATGTTTTAATGGATGTATAGGATGATAGTACTTTCTTTCTTTGTAGCATTCTGTTTATGGAGTTTAGTTCCTTGCTTCAATGGTCACATGTTGATCTGTAGAAAACAAAAATAAGTGATCCAATAAAGCTCTGAAGTTCACAAACAGATAAGTCCCTATCCGCATTTGCTTGTGTTCATTTGTCATATATTTTTTTGTCATTTCGCCTTTTCAGCACGATCCGAAAAAAAAGAGAGAGGACGGCGAAGGCTTAGATATTATCCGAACCCGACACTGAACCAAACAAAACTGCTATACTTCTAACCTGAAAAAGACCAATCCTGTTCTTATCCTATCTGAGCAAAGCAAACATGGACTCCCCAAGTCTCCTACAGCATTTTGAGCCAAGATTCAGACGCTGCTGATGCAGTTTGTGACCTCCAAGAAGCCGACGACATATTTCTCTCCGCAGCGATACAATCAGTTCTGTGCAGAGGCAGTACATTCAGCAACTTCAGCAAAAACAACTAATCGACCAATTGGTGTGACAACTTGGTTTTCTGGACGATGGCTACAACTTTATTCCCAGGTTCCCACTAGCTACATGCTAGGCGAATTATCTCCATAGATTTTCCAACGTGATTTCCGAGCTTCACGATGACCGCGCCATGAAAAAGGAACAACCAATTAGACAGACCACAAGCGATGTTAGCATCCAATTATGATTATGCCTACTGTTAGGTAAATCATATACTCTTAATCGAATGGAGCTTCCCTGTTCCTGTGTCGGTGTCCTCCTCCGTGTTCTCTCGATCTGGACCGCTCGCGATCCAGATCGAACGGTCCAGATCGAGAGAACACGGAGGGGGACACCGACACGGGAACAGAGAAGCCGTTTTCCTCTTAATCAACAACCCATCCTACTTTAGGCCTTCTGTTAGATAAGTTATACACACTAATCGACCTGTTCTACGTTAGGTCTATTTGGAACGCGAGGATTTCATGATCAACGGACCATGGAGGCAGATCAGTGACGAGCAAGCAGCCAAGGAGTCGATGCCGAGGATGGCCGCACGCACCATTCGGCGATGAGGACACGGCAGGTGGGGCCACGTTGACAGGCACACCCCCCACGCGACTCGCATAAACAAGCAGCGCTTTGGCCGCCTCCCCGCCCCCACGAACGCGTAGAGGCTCTGGAGATATCCTCCCTACTCTGCTCCTCCCCAAAAATATCGGCCGTCCCTTCACCTCTAGAACATTCCTCTTCTGCCACCACCACTTCCCTCCTCTGGAGTTTTCCTTTTTTCTTTGCACAAAGTTTTAGTTCTAGCTGTTAGCAGCAAGTAGTAGCGTAGTTACATGCGTTTTTTTTTTTTTTGGCGTGAGAAGGGCATTTAAAGAGAGCGTAGAGAAGCTAAAGCAGGTCAGCATTTTTTGGCATGGATTTTTTCTTCTCCTGCTCGTCTCATCTCTTCGATTTGCAAAAGCCTGTACACAGAAGCGCTACACCTCCATCGGAGCACTCTGCAGATATTTACAAGGGACAGCACCAACACAAGGAAGGAAGAGAAAGAGAGAGAGAGAGGCCACCCAGAACGGTACTAAAAACACGGCAAAAAAAAAAAAGAAGAGCACTAGAACTAGATAAGCCTCAACTCCTACGCGCGCACGGCTGGGCCACACCGAGCTGGCCCAGTGGCGGAGCGGTGAATAAAAGCAACTCTCTAAATCTGGGCGGCGAAACGAGGGGCCGCCGGCGAGGGCGGCTCGTCGGCGGCGGGGAGGAGGCGGAGGCGGCAGAGCGGGCACGTGGCATGGTCGTAGTCGAGCCACGTCTCGAGGCAGGCACGGTGGAAGAGGTGGCCGCAGGGGAGCCGGTTCACCACCGACTCCGGCTCGAACCGGGCCAGGCAGACGCGGCAGTCAGCCGCCGCGCCCGCGCCGCGCCTCCGGCCGAACCGCGCTGGCTTGAAGCTGCTCCGGAACCTGTCCGCGAGGCTCGGCCCCCCGGCGATCGCCGCGAGCTGGTCGTCGCCGTCCTCCCCCGCGGGCGGCACGGGGAGGCCGAGGAACACCAGCGCCGAGCGCACCAGCTCGGCCAGGATGGCGATCGACACCGCCGTGTTGTACAGGAGGTAAGTGAGGATGCTGTCCTTGGGCGCCGGCATGCTCGAGATGCCCATCTCGCCGGTAATGGTCGGGGCGGCGGGCTATCCAGGAAATCCTCGCGAGAAACTCCTCAGACAATTCCGGAATCACGGGCTGGTTCGTGGGGTTTGGGGGCGCCTTGGACTGGTTTGTAATCTTGTGTTTTCCAGGGGAGGTGGGCTGGTGAGGCCGAGAGATTGTTGGTCGATGCCAGTGGGTACGGTGGGAGGACGCGACGTATTTATAGACGCTCCTGGGATTGGTTGTGCTGGGCTCCCTTTTCTAGTGGGGTGCGTAACGGGGAATGTGCTGTTGCGGTTCACAGCTGTTACCGTGGGGGAGTTATTAAGGGCACATTATAGGTGGATTTTTCTTGGATTTGGTATATTATATATCGCTGATCATAAATGTTTACGTGGATAAATCAAATATCGATAATTCACTTCAAAAAACCGTCCTAATAAATCGCTTCAAAACGACGATGGAGAAATCATACTGTTTGTTTGTTCGAGAGAAACCATAAACTAAAAAAACTAGATCATAATATATCTTTATATCATCTATAGATAAAATTAAAGATAACTTATATAATAGATTGTCTAATAGTTGTCTCTAATGACCTATATAATTAATAAATTATATAGAGTAGAAAATCATTTATAAAACCGTCTGTTAAATAATAGACAACAACTTTCTCTCTCTACTATATCATTTAAAATCTTGTCCTATTTATCTGGTTACCGATTATTGCCAACTTGGTACCAACTTGAACTTGTTTACTTTTCATCGAGTAGTTCGCTCTACCTCTAGTTTAGGGACTGTTCCAAGGAACTTCTATTTTTGTCTTCTAACTTTTTAATTTCATCCTTTCTAGCTTTTGAATTTGTTTTTTCTCTTATTCTTTTGAATTATTTATAATAATATATTTTTTTTATTTTTTAAAATTTAATTATATGGAAAAAAATTAACTGTTATAGTATATTTTTAATTGTTACAAGTAAACAATCAAAAATCTAGATTTATAAGCAAACACAACCTAAGACATAGAATCTATTGTACTGCGACCAAGTTGTACCGGTTGTCTAGCTACTATGGCCATTATTAGGAGGGCATTATTACGTGGTTGAAATGGTCAAGAGCCTCTTACACTATAGTCACTGGATAAGATCGATAATGGCAGCTGAAGAGACTAGTTTCTTTTCGGTTGTGCCATATGAATTTTGGTTGCGACAGATTTTAGTTCAGTATAAATATTTATATAAATAAATTAAATATTGATAAGTTAATAAGTTATTTTAAAAAGTTTATCTCGTTAAGTCGTTTTAAAAAAATAATAAAGAAATTATTATATTTATTTACTAAAAAAATCATAGTTATAAGATATAAACCGAAAAGAAAAGCGCTTTCCAAATGCTACGAAAACCATTTGTTTGGTGGTGCATTGTTGATATTTGTGAATTGCCACCCTAGGACGGTACGAATCCAGTATTCCTCTAGTGCACTATCTATGCACACCGCTTACATCACTTGAGTAGAAGCGATGTTAATGTGCACTATCTAGCCAGTCTTATTTTTTATTGTTGCTAAATGAGCATGTCCGGTGACTATTGGTGCATAAAGAACCTATAAATACTACCGGACGGTATATTATTGGGAAGCAATTCAATGGGACACATCAACACCGTTGATACAAGTCCGTCTCTGCCATTCGATCTACACACATTAAGCTCGGAACCTCCTGCTCGCTATGTCCATCCACTCGGGGCAGTGCCCTCACTCTTTGGTTATCTTGTACGTCCAGCAGTCTAGCTTCAGGCTCCAAGTCCCACCAAACCACATGAACAATATTGCCCTCGCTGATGATAGCATCGAGAGGGTGGCAACCACCCAGTGGTCAAGGATACGGGGTAGATAAGGTCTTGCACCATCCATTACTAATCTTCTCGTGAAAATGGGGGCGGTCGTCGATAAGCTTGGTGACATTTTTTAAAGTAAGCGGAGAGCTCTGTGTTAATGATATATCATAGAGACAATCATGGAGATGATTGTATCACTTCTATATTTATAATCTTTTGAATAATATATAATTTTGACCCTTGAATAAATGCTTTTCATATTGATCAACAAGTATGTGACTTGTTTGTGGAACTTTTTATTTATATTTTTGATGCTATTCTAAATTATCTCTGATATTATATCATTATGTAGGACAATTATGATTTACAGATCAACACATGTCTTGATTGATGATCATGTTTCACAAATTATGGATATAAGATATCAAATCAATAATGTGGACATATGTTAAAGAACATAATATTATATTGATCCATCATGAGATACTGCGGAAATTATTATATTCTTCTTAAGTGTTATTAGTTGGTCTCATACGTAGTGTATGTATGATTCTTAAGGTGGTCATCGTTTTAGCGATGGCTTTTGGCCTTTTTTTTACTGTAGTTGGCTTTTTTTTGACTGTAGCTGAATTAGTGGATAGTGTAGTAAATAGTGGAAAAAAGCTGAAACTAGAAGCTGAAGCCGAAACGATCACCACCTAAGACCTGATATCGTCATTGTTTTCTATATGTGTAATAGTTTACTTAGGAGTTACCAAACATTACTCCGTGATTAGGTAGTCATAAAGGTAACTTTTAGATTTACTATAAAATATATGAAGGAATACAAGCGATCAATATAGAATTTGCCCCTTCTATATAACAAAAAAGATATCTCTGAGCCCTTCAATATGGTTGGATTAAGGAAGTGCATAGCCGTACCGAATGTGGTTTAGAAATCAATCACAACTGAGTAATCCACTACAAATTCGAGTAAATGATCGGGCTATCATAAGATGGCACGTTTCTCACGATGAGTTCAATCTGCTATTATGGAGCAAAGAGATCGGTACAAAAGCACTATATTGGTCGTCTGATATGATCTTTATGTATGTTTGGGAGTCGTTATGTTCTGCTAGGGACCGTTACCAACTTATGGACCAAAAGGAGTTTTTGACTAATAGCCAAATATACATGAACCTATAGAGTCACACACTTAATGGAATGAAATAATAAGGATTCCGATGATAGTCTACGAGTGGGATACGATTTCTACTCGTATCGAATAAGGATTCGATTGAAGTCTATATAAGGAGAGGTGCGGGGTTGAGGGAGGTATCTCGAAACACACCTATTAGAACCCTAACCGCCACATCTCATAATCTCTGCCGTGCGCGTCGGTGCTAGCACGTCAACTCACAGTGTTCTATCTCTAGACATGTGAACTTCAGTAGAGACGTTGCTACGACTGTGACACTGATCAGGACGATCGCGAGGAGGAGACGGTTGGCCGGAGGACGATCGACTACTTCCATTACATCAACGCGCTCTTCATTAAATCGACTGCTTCAACTCTACTTCCACTGTACTACGCGTCTAGTGGTAACAATATATAATATCTTACTCACATGGTTTCCCGGTTTACGCGATAAAAAATTTTAATTTACGCTAATGTAACATATTCGTATTCCAACACTCTGTGCCTATAGGATATTGTTGTAAACTCAAAAACCTTTCTCAAAGACCTTTCGAAACTGACAAGTGACCCATAGAAACAAGCTGGTGACCCTCAATCTGCTACTCCTGGTCAATATGTTTTTTGCCTTTAAGGTGTTTGATGAAATGCTCCATCTATTTTTAAGAGTCTTTTTCTATTCATTTTGTGTAGAAGTATAGACCATATGTTGATAATAGTTTTTTTGTTTATATAATATGCTAAGGACTTCTCTGGCATTGTGGTGGTTCGTTCGATCGCGTTTGGTCGGATGGTTGGTTCCTATCCCATCAGTAGGGACCCGACGGGATACCATCCCACAGCAGCACTCCAAAGAATTTACACGCTAACGTATGCTAATTGCTATGGAGAGAAATGTTGCACGTTTGCTCGTGCCAGGCAATAACTTGCGACACTGATCCATGGTCGAAACGTCTTTCTCCCGATTGCAATAGAAATCTGATCCAATCAGAATAAAAATCTCAACTTCATCCAATATCCCTGTGCAGTACCGTTCGATCGGTAGTAACGCACACCTGGATCCATCTCGATTTTACTCCCTCAGCACGTGAATGCCATATATATATATATATATATATATATATATATATATATATATATATATATATATATATATATTCTGTTCTGTGTGTACCCATAGCTAGCCCCGTACGAGCCCAACCAAATTTCACCCCGTGGCTTGGCTGCATTGCACTAGGATGGGAACGAAAAATGGCGAGCCCATGACCAACACACCGAATGATATGGAAGCTTCTGCTACGCCTACGTACACGCGCGCACCAGGCTTACTTACGCTGGCCAATACTGATGAGATGGATGTTGATTGACGGTTACATGTCACGCACTGCGCGCGTCAAAACGATGGCTTGTCGCGGGAGCAACCGGGCGCCTCGCGGCCGCTCGCCGGATGCTCGACACGTCGCGCACGTCCCGTGTCCCATCTAACCGGATGCTGCCATCTGTCCCCTTGAGCCATCATGAGTTCCTTGGAACCCAATTTTAGTTGAACACTACGGGTGGAAAGAGGAGAGCATGATTGTCGGGCTGATGTGATCGTGAGGCGGGAAAAAAAAAATCAGCGCAACGCGCATTTGAGTTGAATTTTGGTCATTAATCTGGTTTTATTATTGACAAGTGCTTATGGGTTAATCTGGAGTGTATTGTTCACTTTCGCCGGTCAAAATTCGCTCAAATGCGATACATGCAGAGCACCTCCGGTTAAGCTGCGGAGGAAGAAATGTGATCGACTAACAACCAATCAAGGGCACATGTGCACATACTGATTTAAAACAGACACTTGCATATATTAAGTTTCCTATACTTTGCTTAGCGACAAGGGGACGGCCGTTCTTGCGGTTGAAACCTCCGACATTGCGAATATGTTTGCATGATTTCCTTGTACAAACCCGTTAATTAAGGTTAGTGCTTGTGCCTGGCGTCCGGCAAGATACCAAAAACATGAACTAGTGCGGATCAGACGCTGTTATAATTGTACAATCACATGGAAGGAGCGAGAAATTAGCCTCTAATTAAACGGCCATTGACATGAACATGTTTGTGAGGTCTTATCTGGAATACATGAATTTTATAGATATTTTACAAGAATATTGTAGGAAACAGTATAAAATTTCACATGTGAACACGAAGGAAGCCAAACAAAAGAGGCCAGTTAAGCAATGGGAGGTTATAGTTGATGTATTCCTTAAGCAAGACTTTGTTCAAAGATTTTGCTGGTGTGGGCACATGTGGAGGCGCTAATCCATAATGGGCATCCGATGGGAAATTCAGGGGTCAATTCATTGGATCAAATTAGGTGCGCCTAGTGGGCGTTATATTATCTTTGCTTTTTCTGTTTATCTGTGTTTTATAAAAAAAGTTGTCAAATAAACTAACCCACTTCATCTAAAATAGCATAGGATAATCAACTAATCATTGCATAAAATGCATCATTTATCCACCTTATTAAGATATTTTGTTCAATTAATGAGGTTTTTAGTTAAAGCCGTTCTTTTAATTTGGTACTACTGATTGTTCTGCGTCTGTGTGTAGTGGAGCAGTGTGTTATTCGCACTGATCATAGAACTCTACAGTTGCTCATAGGCTCATATATAGTCCATGCATCCGTTGTCCTTTATAATTTAGTCACCTATAAGCAGGGCGGACTTGACTGAGTTCATAGGTGTTCAGCTGAACACCTAAATTTTTTGACCAAAAATCTATTATATATTAGGTACATTATACACGTATTATGTATATGAGTTGGTATTCTCAAATTTCCGAATCAATCTCTCATTCTCGGTTGCTCTCAGCGCGCGGCGTGAACAATGCAGCTAATGCTAGCCTGGCCCTCTTCTTTTGGCAATTTAGCCCATGAGGTATCAGAGATCACTGAGCAGCCCATCTGTATCTACCTACCCTGCCCATGAAAAAGAAACCCCTTCCTCCAAGAGACAAGAGAGCAGAGCCATTCTATTCCCCACCTGACATCCTGACCTAGCCATCCATCGGGCATTCGGGCGGCGCCGTGGAGGCGTCGCAGGTAGCATGGCCACAGCAGGGGCGTAGGGTGGCAGCAGCGGTCCAGAGTGACTCGTCTCGCAGACGCGCCATCGCGGGTAGCAGGGGCTAGGGCGGTGGGGCCGACCGTCGACGGCCAGCGGGCCACGAGCACGACTGGTAGGCCTGGCACGGAGACGGGGCGTCGGCTCCACTCCAAACCGGCAAACCCCAATCCCTAATTCCCATCCGCGCCTCCATCCAACTGCACGGCTGGCTGCTCCTTTCATTCAGTTCCGCGGACCGGGCTCCGGCTTCGGCGGCTGCGTCACCTCCGGGTTCTGCTTTGGCGCTCCGTGACACCGCAGACCACACCATTGCCTGCCGCCTAGAGCCCTGGACCAGTGGACCGCGTCCGGCCCTCCTCCCTGTCAGTTCCCCCCTTTCTCCCTACTGCTTGGGTAACTATAGATATTTCCTCTGGATTGTTTATTGGTGGACTCTTAGTCTCTTAAGTGTGAGTTACCGCAATAAAACATGTTATCTAGTCTCCCACATTTGATTTTGTAGTAAACTCATAAATCTTATATTTTATGATTTTAAAGATCTTTGAGTTTTAAAAAATAAAGTGCGCAAATTTGAAATCTTTGTAGGGAAAAGTTGGAAAGACACAGGAGATAGCTTCCACCTTGATGCTGAAACTAAGGATCAATAAGGTACGTAACTGTCATTAATCTTTACAATTTGTTGTTTAATTCATGCATTATGCTCGTTGTATGTCGCCTATTTCCTCATAATAAATTATTAATTTATATATTTTCTATACTTTGAAGGAAATGGTGTGTCATGGTATCGATGTATTCAAACAATCTAGCTCTAAAGCCTGAACACCTATCCTAAAAATCATGGATCCGCCACTGCCTGCAAGAAGTCATTGCTACGGACGATATTAATGTTTGATGAACCTGATAAGAGAATGCTCTGCATGTAAACTTCCCTAATTTTTGACATATTAGGCCTCAAACTTACTGCTATCCTCGCTAGCACAAGTTGCAGCGTACAAGGACATGTCAAAATTGCTCGGGCATCCCACTACACGGTGCTGCGCAGGCAGCAGCACTCGCAGCAGTAGGCCCAGCTCAGCACGTAGCTACGCGCGGATGCCCTAGCCACTGGTAGCCAGTTACATGCCACCGCTCGCGCGCGTCGTGGCGGCTCCGCACCGCGGGGGCGGCCGAGCGGGGGCCATGCGGTGCGCGCTCAACACTTGCCGACTTGCGCACGTACGCGTCCCCGTCTCCGCGCGCTCCCATCACGGGCTTTCTTCGCCCCCACGCTTCCGCTCTGGCTGCTCGCGATGCATGCTTTCCCTTTCCCCCCCGGGCCCGTGCGCGACCCCCCGCCCCGCTGCGGCCGTTGGACGTCACGGGCGTGGTAAATGTTGCGTACGCACGTGCGTTGCGGTGGTATACGGGTCTCTGTTTTTTTTAATTTATAACTTTTAAATTATTTATTAGAGAGAGTGTGAAATAGCATAAATTTATATATAATTTTGATTAATATAATTAAGTTGTTATAATATATATTATAATTATATTATAGATTCTGCCTTAAAAACACTCTATTTAAAAATTAGTTATTTAAAAAATAAAGAATAGTTTTTAAAAACTGAAAAAGACCGTACTTTTGGTTGCTCGTCAGACTTTATTAGTGTTATCAGTCCTGGTCTCCTGGATCGACATGGGATCATATGGCTGCTAATTCCAGACTTGGGCCACTTTGGTATGCGAAGTGCGGGAGTAGTTCTAGCTGGGCAGCCAAAACGCAGAAGCAGCCAAATCTGGGGGCGTGGTCTCGTGCCCCTGGCTCGTGTCGTACCCGCCGGCCTCAGATCAGATGGAGCCCGCCCGGTGCGGTGAGGTGGGCCGTGAGCAGCGGACGACGGGGAGGCGCGGGATCACGTGGGTGGTGGCGGACGGGCGCGCCTCGCGCCTGGCCCCGGACTGAACGCTGCGGCGCGGCGCGTCCCGTCCTGTGCCCGCCAACGCCTGCCGCGTGGCGTGCTACGTGTGGGCTGCTCGGCTGGGAAGAGATCTGCAGCTGCCTCCGAGCCTGACAGCTCGGCCTACCCCCCATCCCCAGTGGCATGACTCACCAAAACTCGCCCACTGTGCAGCGTAAGGTGTGGGTCAAAGTGGGGCGCAAGAAGAATAAAGCACGTGGATCAATATTTACCCCAATTTTCGAACTCTTGGGGGTTTATTTTCAAGAAAGATACTAAAATCCAGTATCAGAGCATCTGGTTGGGCAAAGTTTCAATACTTGATATAAAACGTTTTATAGATTAGACGAATGATTCCTAACAAAGAGGGCATCAAAATTTCCTCACAATTAGATTGTTCGCCGCTGGCAAGGTCGGGCGGCTGGCGGCTGCCCGATCAACCCTCCTGCTGAACACTTCTGGCAACACACGCTTGTATTTTAGGTCCCATTCAAGTCACAATAATTTTACATAAATTTTATATAAAATATGGCTTTGTTGTTTGGGGTTTTTTAAGCTGTGGCTGGTGGTTTTTGTTTATATATATTTTTTAAGATGATAGCAAACGATAGAGATGCCGATACGGATGGCGCATACACTTTTAGGCTCGGAAAGCCGTTTAAAAAATTCACTTTAAGAAGTCACATTATTTATTTAGACTTCCATAGATGTTAAAAATAAAAGCCAAAGTAAAAAAAAGATGTATTTCCAATTCTCCCACGTTCCAAACAGGACCATTGGTTAGGACTATCGATCACGTCACTTTGAGATTAAAATTGTAAAGACTACCGCATCATGATCTTTAATCTAGTATTATGCCAAAGTCACGCGTTTAGTTCCAAGCTGTACAAAATGGCTGGACTGCTCACATAGAGGTGCACAAAGATTTTAAAGGAACTGATCGATTTTATTTTTCTTTTTTGAGATGGAACTGATCAAATCTTGATAGACGCTGATAGTTCTCACATGTTGCTGGCTAGGTAGTTCACGAAAGAATATGAAAAGGAAAAGGAAAAAGATTACTGATTTTGGAGGTGATGGGCCTTGCTGGGCCAGTGGGCCTATTTGATTTTTCCTGATCAGGAGACGCGAACAAAATCGACTCCATTATATTCTAGGATTTTGCTAAGTAACACTCACGTATTTTTTCATCTAGGGCACTTGAATTTGTTTGTGACCGTTCCATGCTGCGCTAGGATTTTTATTAGGCTTGATGTGATCACCGGGAGCTCAGGTTCTATTGGCAGGTGTTTGTACCGGGACGATCCGATAAGCCTTTCAGACCCATAAAGTTTTGAATATTGTATGGAATTAATAATGTTCGCATTGATTGTCGTATTGTTTTTCCGTGCATTTAGTGGGAGAGGCAGAAATGAGTTGAGTGGAAAAAGGAGGTGCTGGCAGTGTGAGAGCTGGAGAGATTGTTGATTTAACTCTAGGTTTTATTTTTGGTCACACTGTGCAAAGTTAGACATGTAGTACTATATATGAAATGCTACTAATAAGAGATACAAAATTTACAGATTTTTTAAACTAATCTGTATTACATACTATATAAAATGAACTAATTTTGGTTCTAAACTACTATGCGACGAAGTAGTTGCTCCCACGTCTACTGTAAGGTTTAATATATCATGGTATCAACCTACCTATGAACCTAGGAAATGTGGAAGTAATACATGCATTTTTGATACAGAAATTTTGTGTTGTCTGATTTTTACTAACAACTAGTTGAATATCCGTACTTTGCAACTAATAAAAAACATCATATTACCGTAGCTCTTGAGTCGACGTCGTTGTGCTTGAGCATGCCCCACGCCCTTAGCTCTGGCTTCACACTCACCCGAGTTCTGACAAAGTTGCCGTCGCACCTCCGCGTTTGGCCTACATAGTGCCCTTGATTCTATTGTTAAAGAAATTTAGGGAGTTGCAATTTGTTTTGTTGAGGAGATTGTGTTTTTCTATTTTTATCAGATATTTTCAAGGGGTGGAAGAGGGAGTTGGGAGGGACGAGGTACAACCGCAACCGCGACTACCACCACCATTTTCTTCTTTTTGATTCCTAAAAAGCTATTTTTTTAGGTAATGGTATCCCCACTGCATTTTTGAATTCTGTGTAAAGAGAAGCAATCTATTTAGAGGGCGCTTATTTGAGCTAAAAATTGGTAATTTATGGCTGAATTTGTACTGTAACTGACTTATTTTATATTGTATCTGATGGTGGCTTATGTAGCATAATTAAATTTAGAAAAATCTAAAAATAGAAAAAAAGTTATCCCATCACGTATAATGCAAACGAGTAAGATAAAAAAGAACTGGTAAAAAGCTAAAAAAGCCAAAAAATAGAAAAAAACGAAATTTAGGAATAGTGAAAAATAAGCCAGAAGCTCAAGCCGAAATGATCGGGACCTTAAGCAGATAAATAATTACAGTAAAAATAAAAATAAAATTACATATTTTGAGTTGTATAATTTATATAGTGTTTACTTGTAAATGTGTAAATTGAATTGGAATTTTGCAGGCAAGAAATGTCATTACTGCTCGTGCATTTGCATGGCCTGCGGCGTGTTGCCATGTAGATGTAAATGGGTACTGGGCTTTGCAGTTATGGGCCTATTTATCTACTCCAAACAGATTAACTGGCAGGCCCCCATGAGCACATCAATGCAACACAACATAATATGTGGTCACAACTGCCGTGCGCGCGATGGTAATTAGTACGACTAACTGGACGTCTGAGAATCTGACTGTTGACTCTGCAACTGCGTTATCAGACGAGTACATGGCAGATTTTGAGGAAACCGTGCGAGTCCCCAAGTGCAGAGGCCAGAGCGGCGTACTGCAGCGTTCATCATTTCAAGAACGAGCTGCAGAGCTACACGCCGAGACGTCATGGCGGTGCTTTGATCTGCAGGCTGATCTGCAGAGCCTGGGACCTCATGCAGTCTTGTGTTTCTTCTGAAGGCAAGTGGAATACCTAAACACTGGTCAGCTTGGCAGTTACCTCCAAGCGTGAAGAAATTGTTTGGCTCTGACGAGTTGATCTTCCATTTGCAGATTTAGCAGCTTCTAGGGTGTTTAGAGTGGCATTGGATTATGTCTTTTTTTACTGTAGCTGAGTTGATTTATTTGACATAATTAAATTTAGAAAAAAAATAAAAATAGAAAAAATATGTTAGCCCATCACAAACAATACAAAAGGAATACGAGAAAAAAAACAAAAAAGCCTAAAAAATCAGGAAAAGATGAAATTACTGAATAGTGAAAAAAATAGAAGATGGTTTTAAGCCAAAATGAGCGGGGCCAGAATTTGTGTCGATGATTGAACTGTTGATCCTAGAATAGTAGCGAAAATTTAAGTGTCACAAAAGGATGAAAAAGGAAAAATTGATCATTATTTTTATATAGATATTTCAACTTACTTTAAATGAGCGATTACAGGGGAAAATACTACGTGCCAATGCAGAATGATCTTGTCGTTGTCCTTTTTCCTCCCTCTCCCGAGTAAGGCTTAAATAACATCGAAAGGACGTCAGTTGTTTGCAGGAATAGACCCCTTACTGATTCCTTCTGTCTGCACATGTAAGTGGTTGACAATAGTGAGAAAAGGCCTGACAATATTGTCAGTGAGGGAGAGCCTCAAGAAACAATCGCCTGGCAGTTGTCGTCAGAGGCACTAGATTGATCGTGGAACGTTTGTGGGAGCGGGAGCGCACGTGATCCACTCTTTAACTGTACAAGACATCACCTCAAGAGAGCCTAAATGTCGGATTATAAAGCTTTCAAGTAGTATCTAGTTGGAGAAATGAACAATGATTCTTTGACTAGAGGTACTTAGGACTTGTAATAAGATAAGCTATTGCAATGCTAGTTTAAAGGCTTTAATTACACATTAAAGTGGCTTTAATAGATTATTTAATCATCGTCTCTTTGTAAGGCACAGATCATATACAAAAGAGTAGTAGAAGTGTAGAACTAGAACCCGCTTTCTGTCTGATGGTTTATTTGGAAAAATTAAGTAGTGCCCATGTAAAATTTGTTATTATATAATTCAGAAAAAGTCTATTCTTGGTCCTCAACTATTCACATTGTTGAATTTTCATGCCTCATTTGTAAAACCAGATAAAACGTATCATCTAACTCTTAAAACTATATAGAATCCGTCTCCCTTGCTAGCAAAATGCAGTTTTATTTGAGTTTGACCCATGTGACACACCATATTGGATCTCACCCGGCAAAAATGAAGTGAGGCCCATCTTTATTTTATATTAAAAATAAAAAATACTTAATATTTCAATGACACATGTGTCTAACCTGCCCCGTGGGTTGCTCATGGACTCAGTGCACCATGGACATGATGGCCTCACCTTGTTTGGGATAGCTCGGATTCAACGTGGTGTGCCATGTGTATCAAATTCGGTCAAAACCATATTTTGTTGATGGGAGGGATATGTTTTAAACGGTTTTGAGAGTTGGAGAACGTGTTTTACTCGATTTTGCATATAAGGGATGGAATTTATACCACACGAAGGTTGAGAACAAGAATAGACTTTTTCCTATATAATTTAATAATGGAAAAGGCATAGCTAAAATAATGACACGTCATACGCAAAACAAGTTTAGCACGGATGCAAACCCAACACGCCTGCAGAAATAAATATATGCAACTCCAACTGCAGACCCGATTGTATTTCTGCTCTATGATTTTGGCTGATAGATGACAAAGTCCAATTTTTCATTATTTGAGAAACATCCCAGGCGAATGGCTCAATCATAGAGTTGGTAATCAAATCAAGCAACACTTCCTTTGCCCCTAATTGGTCCACCCATACAAGCATGCACACTTAGTCAAAACACCATTCAATTTCGCCTTCTGCAATACTTGCAAAATCCTTCACACATGACACATATAGTTTATTTCTTTTATTTATGCATGTTTTTGTTTGTTCCATTGTTCTTCCAGTGGACCTCCCAAAAATCATTTTTTGTCTAAACTAATCAAATTAATAGAATGGCCGTGCACAATCTGTACTTAATTGCAGGCCAATTAGTCTTTGTGCCCCACTTAACAACCCACTCCCTATATAGAAATTAACTGCCCAGAGACAAAAGATAAAGACAGTGATGTGGATGTTAAGAGAACAAAATCCTGAAATTAGGGAGGACAGTATCGTCTCCAACCACTAGGTCTTGAGCCTCGGGGACACTGAAGTGACCCATGGAACTGCTTGCAAACATCACACTGTAATCTATATGATTTCTGGTTTCTTAATACTATGGTGAGTGAGTTTCCAATACACACATGAAAAGGGCAGGCAGAGATATGGATGGTGACCCTCCTTGTGCTCCAAAGTGCACGACAAAACAGACTTTTTGCCAAGTTTTATAGGAAAGAAACAGGGAGTAGTGCCGAGTGAACTACCGAGGTGGCAGTCCACATCTTGCTGATAAACGCATGCACCAGTGTACTGCTGATCGGCATCAATTATGGTAAGAGAATGGTAAGAGAATAAGGTCTTTCTGTATACTGGATAGGCAATAAATGAGCAAAAGTTCATTGAACTGTGCTACTCAATTTGTTTGCATATATGTGGATAGGAGATATGCATTTGCATTATGAGATTGTTCGTATAAATTATGTAGATTTGTAGGGTAATGAAGTGGCCATGATAGCCTTCTAATCCCCTTTGCGGCTACTCAATGACATAACACGTGGAGAATTCAAAAGAGAGTCACGAGGATTCGTTAAGAGGCTATTTGATCCTTAAACTTTGGCTTTCACTCATGTCCTGTGGCCCAACCAGATCTCCTGCTTTGCCATAACGTGGAGCTCCCGAATCTCCAAAAGCAGTGTCAAAGTTCATAAATCGTGTACATTTTAGCCAAGTATTTCATAGTTTCATTAGTTTCAGCTTAGTTCTTATCTTGTCCGATCCTGGCT
Source organism: Melocanna baccifera (assembly GCA_036346265.1). NCBI lineage: Eukaryota > Viridiplantae > Streptophyta > Magnoliopsida > Poales > Poaceae > Melocanna > Melocanna baccifera. The sequence goes on along the minus strand of CM070698.1, from coordinate 2,832,222 downwards.
AAAATTTAAAGTCTGCAAATCTTGGCAAGCTATCATCGGGTAGACACTGAGGCAGACAGAAGCCCCCAAACTCAGCAATTTGGGTCCAGTAGTGGTCAGGCTAGAAACTTGGATCGCTATCTCTAGTAGCACTTTAGGCATTGCACTTTAGAAGCAAGAAGTGACTATACGAGACCTTTGCCTTTCTGCAGCTATCTTTAGCAGTTGCATCTTGTTATTAGTAGAATGTTCCCATCTTTTCAGAAGTCACTAGAGGTAAATGCTATACACATGCATTAGCACATTTACAGGTATGTTAGCTACTAGCTATCTTAGCTAGAGGAATTTTAGGTGGCTAACTCTAGCATTACAGGTGTTTCACCATTCAAGCAAGAAATGTATGCCAATCTGCTGCAATAGTTCAGTGTTACATTTTGCAGATGACACAATGTTGCTAACTAAAATTTAAAGTAACTGAATGTGGTAAAGTGTTAAGTATTTGGCTTTAACAGCACGGCTCTAAGAACATCTATGGACTATGGGGACAACACGTTGCAGGAAGTGTCTAATGACTGGGAGGCTAAATTTTTATCCTTTCCGCATCAGTGTTTAACTACGTACTGCAGTTTCTTAGCAGCAGAATGTTCTGAACTGACAGAAGTCACATTCGGTAAATGTAATAGCAGCAATCATAATTCGCTTTTGACAATGTCCCTGATGAATTCTTCAATTGAATCTATCTATCCAAGTACGTAAAGTTCGACCATGTTCTGTAAACTTTGACAGCAGTATCAGATCACATCTTGGCTGCAAGTAGGCCTCAAAAATGCTCTGGTGTCAGAGAACTAACGGAAGAATGAGATGTAAAAGAACATGCATCACAGCTAGAACAAGGTACAGGTTTTATCTTAATTAAACGCGCGATAAGTCCGCTTAAAACTGAACCATGTGCTCCATGTTGTCCTCACACCACCGTTCACCTCACCCCCTTGAGCCCGATGGGATCTAAATCCAAAGCACTCTTTATATTCCCATGATGCTTCCATCCCCATTACTCAAACATGGTGAGCCATGTGTGACACCTAACATGTCTCCTAACCTGTCTGTCGTCGCCCATGTGGTTCCATTTTTAACCTAAAGGGGTTTGTTCATGCTCTTGTGGTGTTACCTAATTGTTGGATGACATTGACAAGACGCGTGATATAACTAACACAAGGTTAATTTGAGATCAATTCATTTAACTGGTAGCAATAGGGTGGACCTTGAGGCTAGAGGATGCTAACTTAAACAATCAATGGATAGATTTAACTAGCATAGCACAAATGTTATCTTAAGATGTCATCCCTCATAGTCCCTTCTACTCAAAGACATGTACATGTTCTTGCCAAAAGTTGTAATTTTTACTTCGCATCTATTCTTTTCGGTTACTTTCCAGCGGTTTGCCATCCTTTTCCCTGGTTAAGTTGCTAATATTTTATCTAGGCTAATATACTAACCTTTACCCCTTTGCTGCCATGTGCAACCCTAAGATTCCTGGCTTATTCTACCTCACTTGCTCATTTTCTTTAACCAAAAAACCTCTCTGATACCTATGATGAGTTCACAGGCAGTAATAAGAGCTTGCCGGCTTTTGTATTCTATTGCTGTCTTTTCGGTTTCTTCAGAAAGTTAGGCATGTGATGTGAACATGCGGTTTGAACTTCGAAAATAGTACCATATGGAAGCTGCAGGAAGAGTAATTTAAGTCTCTGAATACTGGTTAATTCACTGATGGCTTGTACAGTTGTATTTCCCTTGTAGTCTTCTTTTTTAATGTACTGATTAATTACATGTTATATTTTGTGATCCGAATTGGTCAGGTCTAACCACTTCTAGTCGAGTCCAACCACTGCTGGTTGTTTCGACCACTTGAAGAATTCGATCAGGTGAGCAACACGAACTGATCGGATGTTATAATTGGGATCTTCGATTTCATAATAGACTCTGCACTGACCCACATCAATATGGTGTTTTAAGGTGTGTGCACCTACTAGAGTCAGACGTGACTACTCAAGGTACATCTGACTATAATTCTACACCGCTATCTTCTGACTATAACTCTACACCGCTATCTTCTGAGATTATCCGAGCGGGGTGTTGTCTTTGTCTCCAAGAAGGTTAATGTTCCATTTTCCGATATATCTCTATTTCATTGCCGATTAGGACTCTGTTCCTTTCTCATCTGGGACTCTCATCCCCAAGACTATTTATACCTCCTGTAAGCTCATGATAAGAGATATGTAGAAGAAAAATCACATATACACTAAGAACATTATGTAACTTCTTCTCATATAGTGATTCCGCTGATTGTGCACCTATGGTTTTTTTTGAAAGGGTTTTTCACATTAAATCTCTATCTTGTGTTCTTGATTTTCATGCTTTTTTCTTGTCAAGTTCATATCAAGTAGCATATCCGACCTAACAAGTGGTATCATAGCCATATTCTTCGCCTTGATCAATCTAGGGCACTTTTGACATGAAATAATGAAGTACGATGTTTCGTTGCTTGATCAAGACACAAGATTTTTCCTGTGGTAGAACAAGACACGAGCAATTCTAGCACAACTAGATTTGGATGATATGTTATTGGGGACCGATAAGATACCTGCTGCATGGTCTACCGAGGAGAAGCAAAGAATAGATCGCAAGGCTCTTTCTCAGATACATCTTCATCTTTCTAATATTATTCTCCAGGATGTCACAAAGAAGACCAACGCTGCTGTTTTATAGCTAAAGCTAGAACAGATTAGTATAACCAAGGATTTGACTAGTAAGATGCTTGTGAAACAAAAACTTTTCTCGCTCAGATTAGTAAAAGGCGGATCTGTGTTGAATCACTTGACCTTTTTAAAGATATCGTCATTGATCCTGAAGCAATGGCGGTCAAATATGAAGATAAAAAGTAAGGTCTTATTCTATTCTACATTCAGAGACACAATTCTTTATAGACACTCACCCTCAAGGGAGGTTTATGATGCTCTGCTTGTAAAAGTGAAGCTAAAAACTATGGTGTCGGGCGAATGCTCAAGTTTGTACGTCGAAGGTTTGATGGTTTGTGGAAGACAAATCGAGATGTCTTCGGCCAGGGATTTCAGGAGTAAAAGCAAATTTCGAGGCCAAAGAACAAGTCATGTCGTTTTGCAAGAAAAGGGGCCACGACATATCTAAGTGCTGGAAACTCCAGAACAAGGAGAAAATGAATAGCAGTTCCAAGAAAGATCAATAAGATGAAGAAGCCAAAGCCACCATTGTTACTAAAGAAGGTTTCCAAGGAGGTGTTGTTGCTGCCTTTGCCGGTGATTCCAAAACCAGTGATGAATGGATTCTTGATTCAGCTTGCACTTTTCATACGAGTCTGAACCGTGATTGGTTTGTTAACTATGAAGCAATCCTAAGTGGATCGGTATTGATGGGAGATAATACGCCATGCAAGATTGCAGGCATTGGTTCTGTCTAGATCAAGATGTTTGATAACACCATTAGAACCTTGTCGGAAGTTTGACATATTCCAAGTTTACAAATGAGTTTTATCTCATTGAGTACTCTTGATGATGCCAAGGGGTATAAGTTTTCAGGTGGAGATAGAGTTCTGAATGTCTTCAAAGGTGTTCTTATTATAATGAAAGGTGATATGAAGGCAGCAAACTTATATCATCTTCAAGGCATTGCTCTACTCGGAACCACTGCTATTTCTTCAACCAGATTGTTTGATACCGATCAGACTAGTCTATGGCATATACGTCTAGGACACATGAGTGAAGCTGACATGAAAGAGTTGTGCTAAACAAGTTTGCTTGATAATTAGGGCGTCGACAAGTTAAAATTTTGTGAACACTATGTCTTTGGCAAATAGAAGAGGGTAAGTTGCAATACTGCTATCCATTCTTCAAAAAACATATTGGATTATATTCACTCTGATATGTGGGAAGAATCCCGTGTTCCATCCTTTGGAGCCACAAACTACATGCTAACCATCATTGATTACTACTTGAGAAGTGTTTGAGGATACTTCATCAAGCACAAGTCAGATGTGTTGAAGACATTCAAAGAGTGGAAGATAATGATTGAAAACAGGCTGACAAGCATGGTAAGAAACTCCAAATAAATAATGGCTTATATTTTTGCTTGGAAGAATTTGAAGCATTGCGTCAATTGGAAGGCATCATGAGGCACTATACTGTTTTGGATACACCATAGCAGAATGGTGTGGCCGAATGCATAATAGAACCATCGTAAAAAATGCGCATTGCATTCTGTCGACATCAGGTCTGTCAAGATTTTTGGGCTGAAGCCACTTCCACTGTATGTCATTTGATCAATTGATCACCGAATACTACCGAAACAGAAAAACTCCGATTGAGAAGTGGTCGGGTTTTCCTGCTGACTACTCAAATTTGAGGATTTTTGACTGTTTTGCTTATGCCCATGTTAATAATGGGAAATTGGAGCCAAGAGTTATTAAGTGCATCTTACTAGGCTATAAATCTAATGTGAAAGGTTACAAATTATATAATCCTAAAACTAGAAATATGGTCATGAGCAGAAGTGTTACATTTGATGAATCTACTCTCATAAAAGACAATACTACCAGTGCTGCTCCTGAGAAGTAGCAAAGACCAACGTGCAAGTGGAGCACATTATTGATTCAGGATTCGCACTAGAAGCCAACAAAGAAAATTCATAGAAAGTCCCTATTCAAGATCTGACCAGTAGTCATCCAACAAAAACCGGTTAAAACCAACAATCCATTGTAACTGATTGGGTAAGGAGGACTATTCAGCCTCCAACAAGATAAATTGAAGAAGCTAATGTTGTGACTTATTATTTAAACATGGCAAAATACATTGAAGGGATTGTTGAGCCTTTAACTTATTCAAAGCCATCTGTTCTGGTGTGTTAGAGAGGTGGATAGCTGCCATACACAAGGAGATGGAATCTCTCGAGAAGAACTCCACTTGGGAGCTGATCGAGCTCCCTATTGATAAGAAACCAATACGCTGCAAGTGGATTTATAAGAAGAAAAAAAGACACATCATCAATAGACTAGGTTAGGCTCATTGTAAAAGGATATATCCAAGTCCTAGGTATTGATTTCACAAATATTTCCATAGTCATGAAGCATAGTTCTATTTGGACCTTACTCAATATTGTAGCTATGCATGATTATGAGTTTGAGCAACTAGATGTTAAGACTACGTTCTTACATGAGGAATTAGAAGAAGACATATATATGGAGTAGTCGAAGGGTTTTATCATTCCGGGAAATGAGGTTTTTGCTTGCAAGTTAAAGAAGTCTCTTTATGGGTTGAAGCAATCACCCAGATAATGGCATAAGAGATTTGACACCTTTATAATATCTCAAGAGTTTAAGAGATCTGATTATGATAGTTGTGTCTACTTGAAGATCGTCAAAGGTTCAGCTATTTATTTGCTCTTATATGTTGATGATATGCTGATTGCAGCAAAAGACAAGTATGACATTTCAAACCTGAAGATATAATTGAGCAGTGAATTTGAGATGAAAGATCTTGGTGTAGCACAGAAGATTCTTGGTATACAAATCATTAGAGACCAACGGTTTGAAAATCTATACCTAAGTCATAAAGGGTATATTAAAAAAGCTCTTCATCACTTCAACATGCATAAGGTCAAACCGACTAGTACATCACTAGCTACATATTTTAAACTCTTTTCAGCATCAAGTCTACAAACAATTGAAGAAGTTGAATATATATCAAGTGTTCCATATGCAAGTATAGTCGAATCATTTCTGTACTCTATGGTTTGCTCTCGCCCCTGACCTCTCTCATGCTTTGAGCATTGTCAGCAGATATATGATCAATCCTAACAAAGATCACTAGAGAGTTGTTCAGTGGATCTTCAGACATTTAAGGGGCACGTCTGATGCTTATTTGCATTTTGGACATACCTGTGCTCGACTAGTCGGATATATTGACTCAGACTTCGCAAGAGACCTGGATAAGCGAAAATCCCTTACTGGTTATGTTTTCACAATTGAAAGTTATTTTCTGAGTTGGAAAGCTACTTTACAAGATATTGTTGTTGTTTTGATTACTGAAGCCAAGTACATGGCTATTTCAAAAGCTATCAGGCTAAGGGATATATACACTTAGCTTTGTAGGAGTACATCTTGTACTAACATTTTCTGTGACAGCCAGAGTACTATTTGTCTTACAAAAAACCAAATGTTCCATGAAAGAATAAAACACATTGAAGTCAGATATCATTTCATCCGAAGTATTATTATACAAGGTGATATCAAAGTTTGAAAGATTGGTACTCATGAGAATCCAACCGATATGACAATAAAGCCAGTTTCTATCGCTAAGTTTGAGCTCTGCTTAGACTTGGTTAGTATTACTCGTTAGTCCTTTTGGGTTGTTTTGATGTATAAGAGGTATTTTACAATTTTATTGAGAAATTCTTCAATTTTTTTTTGCTACAGTTGAAATTTAGCTTAAGGTGGGGATTGTTATATTTTGTGATATGAATCTAGTCGGATTCGATAACTTCTAGTTAGGTCCAACCACTATTGGTTGTTTCGACCACTTGAAGAATTCAATCAGGTAAGCAATGTGAACCGATTGAATATTATGATTGGGGTCATCTTCGAGTTCGTAATGGATTCTGCACCGACCCACATCAATATGGTGTTTTAAGGTGCGTGCGCCTATTGGAGTCAGACGTGGCTATTCAAGGTGCATCTGACTATAACTCTACACTGCTATCTTTTGAGACTCTCCGAGTGGGGTGTTGTCCTCGTCTTCAAGAATGTTACTGTTCTAGTTTCCAATAGGTCTTTATTTCATTGCCGATTAGAATTATGTTCCTTCTTCGTCTGGGACTCTCGTCCCCAAGACTATTTATGCCTCATGAAAACCTCATGAAAAGAGGTACGTAGAAGTAGAATCACATATATGCTAGGAGCATTCTGTAACACTACTCGTATAGTGATTCTGCATCCGTGTTTTTTTTTCAAAAGGGTTTTGCACGCTAAATCTATGTCTCGTATTATTGATTATTCTTTATTGGTTTTATGCTTTGTCTTATCGATTTTATGTCAAGTGGTATATCCGATCCTAACAGTACACATACAGAGTGGCTCACCTTGCAATTGTTTAGTTGTCATCCATGTGATATCGAGAAACTTAGTGATGTGTAGCTAGTGGCTACACCCCTAAAACCTTGTAGTTCTTTGTCCATGCGCAACAACACAATTTCTTGTCAGATCGCAGTTATAATCAGTAATAGCATAATAGCAGGTAAATGCTTAAAAATTTGCTGTATGAAGTGCTGCAGAAAATACTACACAGAGAGAAACATGACAAGATGGCAGTATATGTGCAGTATCTGTGGCAGTCTGCTACTGTAAGTCTTGCAGATCTGGGAAAACTGCAGGAGAAGAGGAATGTAGGGTAGATATATATATATATATATATATATATATATATATATATATATATATATATATATATATATATATATATATATATATATATATATGATTGATTTTTTAGGAAATGTGAACCCGATCATCATCAGTCCCAATAAGGTTAGATTACCAAGAGCACAGAGCATGTTTCACCTGCATCTCTGCTGCATGATGTTTTTTTTCTCTCTGGGAACTCAAACATCTGAATCTTCCATTGTCAAGACTTAAAACAATAGCACAACAAAAAGACAGTCAAGACAGTTTCTCTAATAGTGGTCGGTACATACAGGCATTGAAGAGTAGGTTTGACAGAGTTTAAGGTAAGCCAAGCTTGACATAGCAAAAGTTACAATTTGGTAAGCATTTTAATCACACTGTGGTCGCTGTAAAACAAATTTGGAGTATGACAGTGTTTTTTTTTTTTGGCAAAAAAGAAGCTCTGAAGCACTGCAGACCAGCAGAAACATTCAGAAGGTAACACTCAGAAGAGAGCACGTCAAACGAATAGTAAACAATTAAACACCAGCAGCCGCCGCCGTTAACTTGTGAGTTCTGACCATCCTGCATCAGTGCAGTACAAAAGTACAAACTTTCACAGGCACTAGAATACCGTACTTAACAATGGAGCAAAGTTGGATTACCGAGAGAATTACAAGTATTTTCCCAGGACCCGAGAGAGGAGATGTTTTCACTCATCTCCTAAACTGAACACAGCAGCAGCAAGCAATTAACAATTCAGGATCACCCAATTGCAATAACCAGTACATCAACCAGGGATAAACATATCCAAATGATGACATCAACAGGGCTCCATTCCATCTTCCTCCCATCTTCTCCCTGCTTAAAGAAATGCACATATTCCTTTCTGATCCAAAACTTCAAGAACCAAATTTTGCAACGATCCAATAGAACAACAAACCACTCACTCATACTCGACACTCAACACTGCACCCAAATCAAATCTGTTGTTTATTAAAAAGAATATCCTGCAAAAGCATAGCTATGCTGCTGCTCATTTGGATCCAGATCTCCCAATCCTTTGTGCTATAAACAAATTGTGGGGTTCCCCCCTCCACAATCCCTAGGCCAGGAGGCGCCACCACCAAGTCCTCACCTCGACATCGCCTCTGCCTCTGCCTCTGCCTCTGTCTCTCTCTCTCTACACGCACCACACCACCAATGCCTCCTCGCTTACGCGCCATCGCGAAGCGGATTCTTTTGCTTCTCGTGTGTCTCCGCACGGTGTTCTTCTTGCCGTGTCACGGTGTCAACGAACAAGGGCAGGCATTGCTGCGATGGAAGCAGTCAATGAACGCCACGAGCGGCGGCGCGCTCGACTCGTGGAAGGCGTCGGACGCCGGCCCGTGCCGGTGGTTCGGCGTGTCTTGCGACGCGCGTGGGGATGTTGTCTCGCTGAGCATCAAGTCGGTCGACCTTGGAGGGACGCTGCCGGCGAACCTGCAGCCGCTCAGGTCGTCGCTCAAGACGCTGGTGCTCTCCGGCACCAACATCACCGGCGCGATCCCGAAGGAGCTCGGCGACTACTCCGAGCTGACCACCGTTGACCTCAGCAAGAACCAGCTCTCCGGCGCGATCCCGCCAGAGCTGTGCCGGCTCAGGAAGCTCCAGTCGCTGGCGCTCAACACCAACTCGTTGCTGGGCACAATCCCCGACGACATTGGCAACCTCACCAGCTTGACGTACCTCACTCTCTACGACAATGAGATCAGCGGCCCGATCCCGGCGAGCATCGGCAATTTGAAGAAGCTGCAGGTGCTGCGCGCTGGCGGGAACCAGGCGTTGAAGGGCCCGTTGCCGCCGGAGATCGGCGGGTGCATTGAGCTCACCATGCTCGGCCTCGCCGAGACCGGCCTCTCCGGGAGCCTCCCGGAGACGATCGGCCAACTCAAGAAGATCCAGACCATCGCCATATACACCGCAATGCTCACCGGCCCGATACCGGAGAGCATCGGCAACTGCACCGATCTCACTAGCTTGTACTTGTACCAGAACTCCCTCTCCGGCCCGGTACCGCCGCAGCTCGGCCAGCTGCGCAAGCTGCAGACGGTGCTCCTGTGGCAGAACCAGCTCGTCGGCACGATACCGCCGGAGATCGGCAACTGCAAGGAGCTCGTGCTCATTGACCTGTCCCTGAACGGGCTCACCGGCCCCATCCCTAGAAGCTTCGGCGGGCTGCCGATGCTGCAGCAGCTGCAGCTGAGCACGAACAAGCTGACCGGCGCCATCCCGCCGGAGCTTTCCAACTGCACGTCGCTAACCGACGTCGAGGTGGACAACAATGAGCTGTCTGGGGAGATCGGCATCGACTTCCCAAGGCTGCGCAACCTGACCCTGTTCTACGCGTGGCAGAACAGGCTCACCGGCGGCGTGCCGGCGAGCCTGGCCCAGTGCGAGGGCATGCAGTCGTTGGACCTCTCGTACAACAACCTCACCGGCCCAGTCCCGAGGGAGCTCTTCGCGCTGCAGAATTTGACCAAACTGCTGCTCCTCAACAACGATCTCTCCGGGTTCATACCGCCGGAGATTGGCAATTGCACTAATCTCTACAGGCTCCGGGTCAACGGCAACCGGCTGTCGGGGACGATTCCCGCGGAGATCGGCAACCTGAAGAACCTTAATTTCCTCGACTTGGGCAGCAACCACCTCGTCGGTCCTGTGCCGGCAGCGTTGTCGGGGTGCGACAACCTCGAGTTCATTGACCTGCACTCCAATGCTCTGTCCGGCGCACTGCCGGACGAGCTGCCGCGCAGTCTCCAGTTCGTCGATATCTCGGACAACCGGCTCACCGGACTGTTGGGCCCCGGCATTGGGTCGTTGCCTGAGCTGACGAAGCTTAACCTCGGGAAGAACAGGATCTCCGGCGGTATACCACCGGAGCTCGGTTCTTGCGAGAAGCTTCAGCTGTTGGACCTCGGCGACAACGCGCTCTCCGGCGGCATCCCGCTGGAGCTCGGAACGCTTCCTTCGTTGGAGATTTCGCTTAACCTCAGCTGTAACCGCCTCTCCGGGGAGATTCCGTCGCAGTTCGGCGGCCTCGATAAGCTCGGCTGCCTCGACGTGTCTTACAATCAGCTCTCCGGCAGCCTTGCGCCTCTCGCAAGGTTGGAGAACCTCGTCACGCTGAACATTTCCTACAACGCCTTCTCCGGCGAGCTACCCGACACGTCCTTCTTCCAGAAGCTTCCGCTCAGCGACATCGCCGGCAACCACCTGCTTGTCGTCGGCGCCGGGGCCGACGAGACCTCCCGGCGCGCGGCCATCTCAGCGTTGAAGCTAGCCATGACAATCCTCGTGGCCGTCAGTGTGCTTCTCCTCCTGACCGCCACATACGTGCTCGCCCGCTCGCGCCGCCGTAACGGTGCCATCCACGGCGCAGACGAGACGTGGGAGGTGACCCTGTACCAGAAGCTTGACTTCTCGGTGGATGACGTCGTGCGCAGCCTAACGTCGGCGAACGTGATCGGCACCGGCAGCTCTGGCGTTGTGTACCGGGTGGGGCTCCCCAATGGCGACACGCTCGCCGTGAAGAAGATGTGGTCGTCGGACGAGGCCGGCGCGTTCCGCAACGAGATCTCGGCGCTGGGCTCCATCCGCCACCGCAACATCGTGCGGCTGCTCGGGTGGGGCGCGAACCGGAGCACCAAGCTGCTGTTCTACACCTACCTCCCCAACGGCAGCCTCAGCGGCTTCCTCCACCGCGGCGGCGTCAAGGGCGCCGCCGACTGGGGCGCGCGCTACGACATCGCGCTCGGCGTCGCCCACGCCGTGGCCTACCTCCACCACGACTGCCTGCCCGCCATCCTGCATGGCGACATCAAGGCCATGAACGTCCTGCTCGGCCCAAGGAACGAGCCGTACTTGGCCGACTTCGGGCTCGCCCGCGTCCTGTCCGGCGCGGTCGGGTCTGGCTCCGCAAAGTTGGACTCGTCAAGGCCGCCACGCATCGCCGGGTCATACGGCTACATCGCACCAGGTCAGAACTTTGTCCTTAAACATCTTGTAAAGCTTCTTCTGAAGGTTTTTTTTTCTGAGATTAATCATTTCTTCTGTAACAGAGTACGCGTCCATGCAAAGGATCACGGAGAAGAGTGATGTGTATAGCTTTGGCGTGGTGGTGCTGGAGATTCTGACGGGGAGGCACCCGCTGGACCCGACGCTGCCGGGCGGGACGCACCTGGTGCAGTGGGTGCGGGAGCACATGCAGGCGAAGCGAAACGTGGCGGAGCTCTTGGACCCGCGGCTGCGCGGGAAGCCGGAGGCGCAGGTGCAGGAGATGCTGCAGGTGTTCTCGATGGCCGTGCTGTGCATCGGACACCGTGCGGACGATCGGCCGGCGATGAAGGACGTCGTGGCGCTGCTGAAGGAGATCAGGCGGTCCCCGGAGTGCGGCAGTGACGACGGGAAGGAGCGTACTTGTATTGTTGCGCCTCCGGCCGAGCAGCGCTCGCCGGCTCGGAGCCCGTTGACGAAGGGCGGGTCTTCAAGCTGCTCGTTTGCCATGTCTGACTACTCAAGCTGAACTGCTCGTTGGAGTAGTAGATCGCAAGCACTAATTTGCGTAGAAATTTTGGAGATATAATAAGACGTAAGATTAGTGAGTCAGGAAGTAGTTTTTTCGTTTAATTAAGGTTGTAAGGTTGAACTTCATATGTATCTGTACTTGTAAATTAATTAATGAAAATCATTTTTTTAAAGATGAAAATACAGAAGAATAAACGTGAGAACTGAGAAGTGTATATGATTTGAAGAGCCCCGGCTCCTCTCATGTATAATGCAAAGTGCTCATACACGATTACTTAAAAGAGAGAATGTTGCTACATTATCAAGCATTTTATAGGTGCTTAAATGATTCCACACAAGCAAATTTTTATAGGTGCTTAAATGGTTCAGTTACCTCTTTAGCACTCTCACTACTATAAAACAGGCTATACTGGACGGGTAAATCACAGACGGTTCATACGGAACCATCTGTGCTTAACTATCACAGACGGTTCATACTGCCACCCGACTGTGATACTATCACAGACGGTTATTAACACGACCCGTCAGCGATAATAGAGAAATCAAAGATGATTCGTGTTAATAACCGTTTGTGATAGTTCACAGACGGTTTGCTATACGAACCGTCTGTGATAATAGAGACATCACAGACGGTTCGTGTTAATAACCGTCATGGAACTCGCCACGACGGTTATTAACACGAACCGTCTGTGATGTCTCTATTATCACAGACGGTTCGTATAGCAAATCGTCTTTGATATGAATTATCACAGACGGTTTGTGTTAATAACCGTTTGTGATAAATTGCACTATTAATACTTGGACGGTATCGACACAGATCTGTTTTTTTTATTGCGCTGCATCGGTGGAGCAAGGCGGCCGGCTTTTGAGAGTTCGGGGGTGAAAATATATCGCCGTCTTCTTAGTGATCTGATCATAGGTTAGTACTCAATTACTTTTAATTATGCTTATATACATGTTTTTGTAATGGAAGGCTTAGAGATGATAATTTATATGCTATGTAGTTGCGGTAATAATCATTTTTGGCAACCATTTGTTACTTGTGTAGCTAGCGGAAATGGATCGAAGCTGGATGTATATTGAGAACCGTGTGAGCGAAGAGTATATTATTGGCGTGTCTGTTTTTAGAAGAGCGGCCGAGCTGGATATGTTAAAGAAGGGGATAACATATATGTACTGTCCATGTATTGATTGTGATAATCTCAAGATATTTAGCAACTCAGCGCAGATCGAAACTCACTTGATTCGAAGGGGTTTCAGAAAAGGGTACAAATGTTGGACCAGTCACGGTGAAGAGAAATGTACATAAGAAGCTGGTAGTTATGACATAGTCGACGGAGACAACGATATATCAGTTGTGGACTGTGCTTTTGATCATGAGGTCGCGGATAGATCGCAGGATGACAATCTGGATCAGAAGTTATGTGATGCAGAAGAGAACTACAGTGATAGAGAGTTTGGTAAATTCGAGGGCTTGATGGAGGGCTCGGAGAAACCTTTATTCTCGGGATGCAAGCCGCAATACACAAGGTTGTCATCAGTTCTAGAACTACTGAAATTGAAAGCAAGCAATGGTTGATCCGACAAGAGTTTCACGGCATTGTTAGGTTTCCTAGCGGACATGCTTCCAGAGGGAAATGTGTTGCTGAGAACCACCTACCAAGCCAAGAAGATTCTTTGTCCATTAGGAATGGAAGTAGAAAAAATACATGCATATCCGAATGATTGTATCCTGTACCGTAAAGAGTATGCTAGCTTAAATGTTTGTCCGGTGTGCAAAGCATCCCGATATAAGCGTAAAAATGACTCTGATGATGGAAAGGGCATCGAGGTGAAGCAAGGACCTCCTGCTAAGGTGTTGTGGTATCTTCCTGTAATCCTCCGTTTGAAGCGTTTATTTGCAAACCACAAGGATGCAAGATTGATGCGTTGGCACTTGGAGCAGCGTAAGAAAAACGGAATGATAAGACATGTTGCTGATTCTGCCCAGTGGAGGAACATCGATATGATGTTTGTAGATTTCGGTGTGGAACCGAGAAATATAATGTTTGGGTTGAGTACAGATGGAATGAATCCTTTTGGTAACATGAGCAGCCGACAAAGCACCTGGCCCGTGACTTTATGCATGTACAACCTTCCTCTTTGGCTGTGTATGAAGCGGAAGTATATTTTGATGTCACTACTTATCCAAGGGCCGAAGCAACCTAGCAACGATATTGATGTGTTCCTAGCACCATTGGTAGAAGATCTTGCAATACTGTGGAATGAAGGGGTACATGTATGGGATGCGGACAAACGAGAAAACTTTACTCTATGCGCTATGTTGTTCTGCACCATTAATGATTTTCCTGCCCTTAGTAACCTGTTAGGGTTGAGTACAAAAGGAGCCAAAGCGTGTCCGCCCTGCTTAGACAATACCGAGAGTATGTGGTTGAACAACTCGCGTAAAACTGTGTACATGCGTCACCGTAGGTTCTTTCCAAAGTATCATCCATACCGCAGGATGAAAAAACAATTTGATGGAAAAAAGAAGATGACTCAGTACCAAGACCTTTTAGCGGGAAAGAGGTGTATGATATGGTCAAGGATATAAACGTTGTGCTTGGAAAGGGGTGTAAATTGAGGAAGAACATATGGAAAAAAAGGTTAATATTTTGGACTTGCCTTATTGGGAGCACTTAGAAGTTCGCAATTGCATCGATGTTATGCACATAGAGAAGAATGTATGTGACAGTTTGATTGGTCTCTTATTGAACATTCATGATAAAACTAAGGATGGTGTTAACGCAAGGCGTGACTTTGTCGCTATGAACATCACGACCGAGTTAGCACCGATAGAGACCGATAAAGGTCGGACATACCTTCCCCCAGCTTGCTACACTCTGTCTAAGTCTGAGAGAACTGAATTATGCCAGTCCTTACATGGTGTGAAAGTTCCATCCGATCACTCCACCAGCACGAAGAAAATTGTTTCCATGGAACATTTGAAATTAATTGGCATGAAGTCCCACGACTGCCATGTGCTAATGACACAAATGCTACCTATTGCAATTAGAAGTATTTTGCCGAACAAGGTTCGAGTGACAATCATAAGGCTGTGTTATTTCTTTAACGCAATTGCTCAGAAGGTCATTGATCCCGATGGACTAGATGCTCTGCAAACCGAGGTGGTGACAACTCTATGTCATCTAGAGATGTATTTCCCTTCATCATTTTTTGATATTATGGTCCATCTCATTGTCCACCTTGTGAAAGAGATAAAAATATGCGACACCGTGTTTCTACGTCATATGTACCCTTTCGAGAGGTACATGGGAATTCTTAAGTCCTATGTACGCAATCGATCTCGACCGGAAGGTAGCATCATTGAAGGTTATACAACAGAAGAGGTCATTGAATTCTGCATCGGCTACATGGCTCAGGTCGATCCGATATGTGTACCTGTATCTCGTCACGAGGGAAGGTTAGAGGGTATCGGGACTATCGGAAGGAAAGCAATAACTCCGGATCAAAATACGTATGCTCAATCTCATTTCACAGTTTTACAACACATGATTGAAGTGACCCCATATATTGAAGAGCACAAGGACATGCTACATCAAGAGAATGCGGGCCAGTCAGAAGTTTGGATCACGAGACAACACAATCGTCAGTTCAACGAATGGTTGAAGGCGCAATTGACTAGGAGGTCGTCAAGTGAAACACTACAATGGTTGGCAAAATGGCCAAAATTTACAATTGTGATATGGCAAGAATACGACATTAATGGCTACACATTTTATACAACAGATCAGGATAAAAAGAGCACTGTGCAGACCTCAGGTGTTCGCATAGATGCCTATGATGCGCACGTCCGTACCGCTGGCCCAAGCTCGTACTACGGGCTTATAGAGGAGATTTGGGAGCTTGACTACGTAATTTTCAAGATTCCTCTATTTCGGTGCCGTTGGGTCCATCTCCCACGGGGTGTAAAGGTCGACAAGTACGGTGTCATTACCGTGGACATCGAATGTGTAGGATACAAAGACGAACCATTCGTACTCGCGAGGCAAGTTGTTCAAGTATTTTATGTAACCGACCCGGCAAATAAGAAGCGCCATGTAGTTCTTTAGGGAAAAAGAAGGATTGTCGGAGTTGAGAATGTTGTGGATGAGGAAGAGTACAATCAATTTGATGATTTGCCTCCATTCGGAGACGGCATCAGGCTCGAGGAAGAACAAGGCGATGAAACAAGCTATATGCGTGTCGATCATCGTGAAGGGTTTTATTTAAAATAAAATAGCTATGTGTAATAAATGTAACTATATATGTTTTATTATAATTGTAAAATAACTCAGGAACTGTATATGATGTATTTGTGAATTTGCATGCTGATAGGTGTATTTGTATTGATTACACTCTGTGAGAGGTCTTATTGAATGCTGGTAGTGTAGTTACAACAGCCAGCCGGCAATGGTTTATTACAGATCGACAAGAAGTGGGCAAAGACTTATTACAGATGGTTATACATTTAGAACCGTCTGTAATAGTTATCACAGACGGTTCTCCACTTATAACCGTTTGTGATATTATATTATCACAGACGGTTATAAGGTAAGAACCGTCTGTGATAGTAATACTATCACAGACGGTTCTAAGTAACGAACCGTCTGTGATATCATACTATCACAGACGGTTTGTAACGTATAACCGTCTATGATAATATAATATCACAGACGGTTTAGTTAAGGAACTGTCTGTGATAGTTCTCCATATAAATACCGCTAGCTAGGGCACATATTCCGCACTCTCGCACTCTAATCTCCAGCGTCCCTAGTATCTCTCGCGCCGCCCTTCCCTCCCGACGCCGCCGCTGCCGTCGGTCGCTCCCGATGCCGCGTCCTCCCGCCGACGCTCCCTCCCGACGCCACGCCCTCCCGCCGACGCTCCCTCCCGACGCTGCGCCCTCCCGCCGACGCTCCCTCCCGACGCCGCGCCCTCCCCCGACTCCGGTGCCCTCCTTCCCCGACGCCGCTCCCTCCCCCAAGCCCGGCTCCTGCCCCCGACTCTAGCTCCCTCCTCCCCCGCGAGCCCAGTGCCCTCCTCCCCTGACTCCAGTGCCCTCCTCCCCCGACTCTAGCTAGTTGTTTCATGTTTCATATAGAATAATGAAGATACGTTATTCATGTTTAATGTTTCATATATTGATATATATGCTACATTGTCATATTGATATATATGCTACATTGTCATAGTGATATATATGCTACATTGTCATATTGATATATATGCTACATTGCCATATTGATATATATGCTGGCCGAATTTACACATGCTGGATTGTCATATTGATATATATGCTGGCCGAATCTACACATGCTGGATTGATGGGTATGTTAAATTCATTTGTCATTTGTATTTGAATATGTGTTATATTTCAAATGGTATGTTCAATTCATATATTACATACATGTTATGACATTTGTATTTCGATTGATGTCATCTTTGTGCTCACATAATCATACTAATTATATTGCTATATATGAATTATTAGCAGCTAGCTATAGCTAGAGATATACCACACCTCACTGCGTCCACATAGTCATCCAAAAATATATGCCACATAGACCTTCAAAGGGCATGAAGCTAGTGACACACTCGAGTGTATCCGTTTCAATGAACTGGATACACTAGAGTGTGTCATTTGCTTCATAGAACTTTGCTTAGGTCCACACCTCACAGGCTACTGACACACTGCAGTTATTTTTTTCTTAGAAGAGAGATGGCATCCTCACAGGCTTCGTCGTCGTCATCTGAGTCTCACGCTCCCAAGATTGGGAAAACTATGCGTGGTCGAGGAGTATCGAAAAGGCCAGATGGCCGAATGACCATCACGGTGGTCTCTCCGGATGGGGTCCCTCTGCAACCGAAGAAAGCAGTGGTATCATTTTGAAGTACCTGCGGGATAATTGGAAGGGAACGGGTCCCCATCACCATAGCAAACTGGAGAGAGTTGTCAAACGATCACAAAAATCAGCTATGGGAGGAAGTTACACATTCGTTTGAGATCCCAGCAGAAGTATAGGGACTCGTGCGACGGCACGCGCTCCTCGCAATGGGAAAAGCATGGAAGAATTTTAAGAGCACTCTTGTGACGCGGTACGTGGCCAAGGATCTTACGCCCTTCACAAAGTATCCTTTCGTATCGCCGGAAGCATGGGAGGCCTTTGTGCAGATGAAGACAACGACTGAATTTGAACAACAAAGTGCGGCGCACAAGGCTATCCAATCACAAAACACTTACCCTCACGCACTCGCATCGCTGGTACGCGGGTAAAATCCCGCAGATGGAGGATGCAGACAAGGTCGCACTCCGACGGAGGCCTCCCGCCATTTGCCGGATCGCAAACGCGCTCGCCGAATCGGTTAAGAGCGAGGTCATCAACCACATCTTCGGTGTCTCTTTCAAAACCCCGCAGATGAGGAAGTGTCCCAACGCTCGTAAGATAAGTTAAACTACATAGTTGTTAACACCTCTTGAACTTCATGAGTTCAAAAATAACATGATTAATTGCCTCTTGCAGCAATCATTGACTACCGAATCTTCTCGTGGATCCTTTAAAGAATACAGGGAGAGAGATTTACTATCACATGTCTTGGGAAACAAGGAGCACCCAGGTCGCACACGAGGCTTGGGGGTTTACGTATCTTGGAAGCACGGATTTCCAGATTACTCCGAGACATATAGGAGTAGGAAGATATCCAAGGCGTACCGCAACGACCAAATGAAACAGGAGCTTCGTGCTCAACTTCAGGAACAACTATCTGCCTCACTTCAAGAGCAGACGGTGCCTCACTTCGAGGAGAGATAGATTCATTGAGGGAAGAACTGAGACAAGTCTGCAACCAATCGCAACCCACCCCTACTACTGCGGTACCCAGTCCCCCTCAACGTCGCAGTAGCTGCGCGTTCACACCAAATATTGAATATAGCGACGCCTGCTTACCTATCGATGACATTCAGGTAATGCACCTCTTTAGAATGCTGCATAGATCTCTCTGGTGGACGCCTTAACTCATCTTGTGTCGTTATGTAGGGGCTCATGCCTTGCATCCTCAAAGTCAGGCTTATTGGCTCTATTCCCGTTGACGCTAGGCGGGGGATGGTGTATCCATTGCTGTCAAGTACGCTGGTGCACGGTGTACAAGTAGAGACCGATTTCATAAAGGTCCAGATGGACACGATTAATGATATTTTTAAGACCGTCCCTCTTGAAAAGCCCTCAAACGAAGAGATTAAGACATTAGGGGATGCTGTCCACACATTCATTCAGTGGCCGAAGAGGGACATTGCCCTTGAATTGTCCGTGCCACGATCTCCACATCCAGTGTCCCAAGAGGGACATCACCCTGGACCTGTCACATCAGCTCCGGTGGCTCCACCTCCATCTCCGGTGGCTCCACCTCCAGCTCCGGTTCGGAAGCCTGTTGCATCGGCTCCTGCCGAGACGCCACTGAGAACGTATCGTAAGCGAGGCTATAAGACTTAAGGGAAGAAAAATAAGACTTCCGTGCCATGGAAGTTCAGTCTAGGAATGTCGTTGGTCCCTGAGTCACAATTACCCAGGCTTGGTATGATTTGCAATACATTGCATGCCTGGTACATGGAGAAGTCCAACATGAAGCCAATCCGGCAGAGTGCATTCACTGTGAAATATACCTTGATTCCCTACTTAGGAGCAACCACGACTTCAGTTGTGTGCAAGAAGTACTTAACAAGTAAACAAACCGTCTGTGATATTGCGAGTATCACTGACGGTTCGGAACAGGAACCGTCTGTGATATCGTGTCTATCACAGACGGTTGTTGTTTTTAACCGTATGTGAAAGTAGACTATCACAGGCGGTTGTTTGCAAAAACCGTCTATAATGTCAGTTATCACAGACGGCTCGGGAGCTGTCTGTGATAACTACCTATTATCACTGACACATAAAAACAGACGGTTCGAAAACCATCTGTGATGACGGTTCCAAACCATCTGTGATAGGCCTGTCTGTAGTAGTGTCTATAACGCACTATGATCCAAACTGGCTTAGACCTAACACCATCATAAATAAGCCACACACATGAATCATGATACCAAGTTTGTTTCGCACTTCTGGAAGAGTCTGCATCAGAATCTAGGCACTAAACTCAATTTTAGCATAGCCTTTCACCCTCAGATAGATGATCAGTCGAAGAGGACTATTCGCACGTTGGAGGACATGCTGCGGTCTTGCTTGCTTGCATGGAAGGGCAGTTGGAAAAACCACTTACCTATTGTGGAATTATCTTATAATAACAGTTTCCACTCTAGCATTGGCATGGCTCCCTTTGAGGCACTCTATGGTAGACCTTGCCGTTCACCTCTTCATTGGGACGAGGTTGGAGAGAAGGCATTGCTGGGACCACAGCAGGTCAGCAATTGGAAGGAGCAAATCAAGCATATCAGGAGTAATATGCTTTTAGCCCAGAGTCACCAAAAGAGCTATGCAGATCGTGCCCGTCAACCGTTGGAGTTTAAGGTGGGAGACCAGGTTCTTTTGAGAGTCTCTCCGACCAAGGGTGTGGTCCGGTTTGGGGCTAAAGGGAAGTTGAATTCTCGCCATGTTGGATTTTTTTCCCGTCATTGAGCGGACCGGGAAGCTTGCTTATCGATTGGAGTTACCTGCTTCACTAGCCGATGTTCATAATGTCCTTCACATCTTGATATTGAGGAAATTTCTAAACGATCCTGATCAGATCCTGGAGTTACCTACCTTGGAGGTTTTGGAGGACTTGACAGTCGTGGCACGACCGATTCATATTCTGGAACGCGCGGAGAGTCAGCTGTGACATCGAACTATCCCTTATGTCAAGGTCCTTTGGTCCCATTAGACCGAACGTGAAGCCACTTGGGAGTTGGAGTCCCAGATGCGCGAGAATTACCCTGATCTCTTTAATTCAGGTTTGCCTCGAGTTTCCCATCTTTCATGCTTTCATTCTATTCATTTCATTCTTGGAAGTTATCGATTCGAGGCTGAATCCTTTTAAGGGGGAGAGTTGTAACGCCCGTAAGTAAAAAAAAACCTAGCCTATAAAAACCAGGGGGAGTCCCCTGGCTCCCCTCAACTCCTTGCGTCGCCACCTGCAGGCGCACGACGGTAGGAGGCGCGCGTGCTAGGCATGACGCACGGTGGCGCGCGACGCGGCGTGGCCGGCGCACGGCCAGCGCATGCGCACGGTGCGGCGGGCGCACGGTGGGGCACGGCCAGCGCATGCGCGCGGCGCGACGGCTGCACAGCAGGCGGCGGTAACGGCATTAAACGATAGGTGTTAATATTCTTAGTGTCATGCTTGTCATTTTATGTTTATCGTTATATTCATGATTGTCATTTTAAGTTTATTGTTATATTCATGCTTGTCATTTTATGCTTATCGTTATATTCGTGCTTGTCATTTTATACTTAGCGTTATATTCATGCTGTCATTTTATGCTTATCGTTATATTCATGCTTAACCTTTTATACCTATCAATTAATTCATACTTGCGTCCTGTTGTTCATAAGCTAAGTTAGTATTATATGCAAATGGCTGTTAATTTGTTTAATGACTATGCAATGTCTAATAAAACGAGACTGAATGACAACCTTGTGTGCTTGGGGCTTATTAGGGATCTCATATTAAATAGTCACTAGACTATGTCCTATATCACTTATTCCCCATCTTACATCTTGAATCGCCCATTAATTATCTAACAACATCCTCATCGATCTTACTATCTATTGGCTATCTCAATCGTTATCGTAACATCTTAAAACACATGAATTGTTCATAGTATTTGATTGCCTGGCCTGAGGTTATCCACATATAGGGGAGATTGCTACCCACTTGGTAACGTACGGGAGGTCGTACGCTTTCGTTACACAGGATATTACACTCTGTCGCAGTATACAGTCAAGGACAATGACGTGTCTGGCTATTCTCGTATACCGGGTATGTGGGGAGTAACCGCCAGCGCTATTACCATAACTTGCTAAATAACAATCATCTCATATTTCATGCAATGATCACATATGTTACGATAACCGTTATTCTCAGTTTCACTCTCTCTATATCAAGGTCTTAAATGAACCCGTACCATTGCTTTAATTTGTATCAATTGCTTGTTTACTTGATTGCATCGCTTATCCTCGTTTACCGTGTTGCGACCGTTGTTGGGTACTTGCTGAGATTTCCAATCTCACGCTTGCTATTTCATCTCAGGAAAAATGACAGTGGAGTGACAACATCATGTATGGGTGGGAGCACTCGGATTTTCAGCACCGTAGCTTGCTATTGCTTAATTATTTCCTTTGCCCAATTTTTTTATTAGAGTGGATCGGTCCCATATTTATAAACTTTTATTTTAGTTTTCGTTGATCTTTTAATAAAGTACACTTGAAGGATTTTATTTTCCTGTAAATTTTATTGCTGCTTTGTGATTGATTCACTATTTGGCGATGACGTTTCATAGTAATATCTCGCTTTGGTATGTGAGATATTACACACTCATATAAGCACCCGTCATCTCCAATGCACATACATTTTTCTAGAAAAATTGAGATATGAAATTAAAAAATTGAGCTCAGTCGTTCCTAAGCCAACAATACAACTTCTATTCTCGTCCACTCGTTAAGCACTGAGCTACACAAGTCAGTGAGTCACCCTTCCTTCCTGCTTAAAGTTAAATATGAACTGACTAATTACTCTAGAGATCGACTGTTGCAAGGATGATTGATTTTTCTCTTCATTCTTAGTTATTTTTATTCATTGAATAAGTATCCTTCAATGATTTTCTTTTTTTGGAGAGAGGATTAATACTACGCAATTTTAAGTGACTGAAAGATAAAAAAATTTTAGTCGACTATGTAATAGCAAAGCCGATTACTCTATGTTCTAAACATTGCTAGCTTCACAACATTTAGGGGCTGCGAAAGTTGTTAGTTAATACTTAATCTTTATGAGACAAATGAACTATCTTTACTATTATAAAAGAAGGAGTTGGTAGTTGGTACGGCCTCCCTCCTCTCTTCTCAGCCATCCGATTTGATTTAGATCATTCGTCTCTCTCTCCTCTCTCTCTCTCTCTCTCTCAGGATACAACCGCCCACCTCCTCCACTTTTCACATCTCCTCGCGTATTCTGGCCACATTTCTCTCTGTGTCGTTTGCTCTCTAATGTTTTGATGTGTGAAATTGGCCAGACAGTTAGTTCTGTCTCATTATTTTTATGACTCCGTTGCAATGCACGAGTCTCTAACTAGTGAGAATATAATACCAGGATCACACTGCCGCACGGTGCATGCACCGATCCATGGCACTGTCTTCTATATATGCACGCAATCGATCGAGTGAAGGTTGGTTGGTGTGTACCTGCATCTGCATGGTGAAGGATGTGTTGCTGCATCGTCTCCGCTGCTTTCCTTTTGAGTGGTTAAGATTTTCGTGCCTTGTATGATAGTTCCAAATGCGAGGCCAAATAGCCCATATTAGGCCCAAGTTCGCTCGCTCAGGTGCACGAACCCACGATCTACGGCTCCATCCTCGATTCACTTTCCCTACCACCTCTTTATCTCTCTGTACACACTAGTGCCACAACCCATAATGCTCGATCACCGGTGGCAGTCTTAGGCGTAAAAGAACATTTGGGCTGTCGTGCTATTCATTTGCAAATAAAGGGCGTAGTAGCCCAATGGTTCTTTTACGCCTAAGACAACAACCAAGCTCAACACACAACATGGTGAGAAGGAAGAGACTCCAGCCATAACTTATTTCATAGAATCTGAGACACTGGACTATGTGATTTGGCATACTAGTGTTGCAAAGATACCTTGTAGCAATAATATATGTCGTCGGATGTTCTTATTTCTTAACAACTACATTAAGAATATTAAAGTATGTAAAATCAACCATGTGCCAATGTTTACGCTCACAACTCATTGTTATTAGTTTTTTTTCTTGTAAGAGAGATGACGTCCGCACAATCATCGCCATTGTCATCGACATCACGAAATAGGTCTAATGGTCCGAAGACCCGGGTAACTAAGCATGGCCAAAGGGCCAGAGGGCTGAATGACCATCACGGAGGTCTCTCCGAATGGGGTCCATCTGCAACCAAAGAAAGTAGTGGCAGCATTTCAGATTACCTGTGGGATACTTAGAAGGCAACGGGTCCCCATCACCACAGCAAACTGAAAGTTTTGACAACTGGAGAGAAAAAACAGCTATATGTGGAAATTTCAAACTCATTCAATATCCCAGTAGAAGTCCAGTGACTCGTAAGATATGTTAAACTACCTAGTTATTAATAGATCCATAACTTCATAGGGTCTAAAATAACATGATTGTCTCTTGCAGCAAACATTGACTATCGAATCTTCCCAAGGCTTCTTCGAAGCAATTAGGAAGAGAAATATACTATCCACAGCTTTGGAAAACAAATATCATCCAGGTTGCACGCGAGGTCTGAGGGTTTACGTACCTTGGAGGCACGGATTCCCAAACAACTCCGATGCGTATAGGAGTAGGAAGAGATCCAAGGTCGAGCACGAGGAACATATGAAACAGGAGCTTCGTGCATAATTTGAGAAAGAGCTATTCGCCTCACTTTGAGAGAAGATAACTGCCTCAATTTGAAGAGACATGGATTTATTGAGGGAAGAACCGAGAGAATTCTGTAACCACTTGCAAGCCACCCCCGTTATTGCGAAAGCCAGTCCCCCTCAACATCATAGTAGCTGTGCGTCCATGCCACTTTCTGAACATGGTGACCTCCACTTACCTATCGATGACACCTAGGTAATGTAACTCTTTAGAATGCTATATAGATAGATTTGGTGGACATCTTAACTCATCATGTATCGTTATATTGGAACCCACGCCGTGCATCCTCAAAGTCAGGCTCATTGGCTCCATTCCTATTAACGCTGGGTGGGGGATGGCTTTTCCATGCCTCCTAGGGATGTTGGTGCATAGTGCTCAGCTAGGGACCGGTTTCACGAAGGTCCAGGTGGACATAATTAATAACGTTTTTAGGGCCGTCCCACTGAAGAATCTCTTAAACGAAGAAATCATGGCACTAGGGAATGTTGTTCACACATTCGTCTAGTGGTCCAAGAGGGACATCGCCCTGGACCCTTCTGTGCCGCCATCTCCACACGCCTATGCCTGTCAAACAAGACCCTCTATGATTTCACCTCAAGCTCTGCTTCAAAAGGCCACCGCATCGGCTCCTGTGGAGACGATGCAGAAGATGTTTGCCCTGGACTCTTCTGTGCCATGAGCTCCACACGCCCATGCCTGTCAAACAGAACCCTTTATGAGTCCACCTCAAGCTCCGCTTCAGAAGGCCATCACATCGGCTCACGTGGAGATGACATAGAAGATTTAGCTCAAGCAAGACGCCCAGGCCCAATCAAAGAAGATTAAGGTCCTTGAAATGTCGTTGGTCCCTAAGTCACAATTACCCAGCCTTGGATTGGTTTACGGGTCTTTGCATGCCCAGTACATGCAAAGGTCCAACAACCAAAAAATCGACAGAGTGGATTCACTTTCAGATACACGGAGGCGCATTTCTACAATGGCACAAGTTACATCAACATAGACTTCTAAGACTTATTCGAACTATTCAACCTCGATTCCCTCGACACCTCACTTCTACGATGCTGAACACTGTAAGTATGTACAATCAAATTCTAGAATCACGTAATATTGATAAATATCATAACCCATTGCTTATGTACAGATACATGATTCAAGAAGCCCAACGATACCGAGAACTGGTGGGTTTCCTCGACCCACACTTGATCTCTAAGCAAAGCATTGACAATGAAGTATCCTTCGTCAAAAATTACATAATGAAGGGATTGCTTGCTCACAGCGACAAGGACTACATTCTAACACCCTACAACTAGAAGTAAGTGCTTCACTAGTTTCTATACAAGTTTCATTTGTACTTTATACGCAATATGAATGTAAGTTTAATGACTATGACAACATACATGACTAGCTTTCACTGGATTTTGATTGTGATTGTATCAAAGTGGAGCAAGGTAATATACATTGATTCGCTACTCAAGAACAACTACGACTTCACCATTTTGAAAAAAAACACTCAACAGGTATGCTCCATACAGAACTCTATAATAGTCTTCCTTTTAGTTGCAATGGCTGAGGCTAATTTTTTAAAATCACGTAGGTCATTCAATACTTACGTTGCCAAGAGAGAGAGAGAGAGAGAGAGAGAGACGAGGGATCAATACCATACTGCAACGCAGGACACGATTTTTGGTACCCGCTACCAGGGATTTTTTTACTGACCGGAATGGACCGATTTTCGGCAATTTTCAGTTTTACCGGACCAGCCCAGTTACTTGACAAATTGGGCTTAAATAATTCGGCCCATTTTGAATAAGCGCGTAGCCTAAACCGGCCGATTGGGCTGCCGCATAGCGTTGCCCTAGCGTCCGGTCCCCATTTGCGCTCCCCAGTCGCTATTTTCGCTCGGCGGCAGAAGAAGGCGAGTCTGGGCTCTGCGGCTCTACGCGAGGGGCGACAGCGCGAGCCTTGCGCAGGCGTCGGCCGCTACCTTGGACTTGTCGGGGTTAGCGCCACCCAGAAGATGGAGTTCCAGTCGTCGATGCCCAGCGGCATGTAGGCATCAACCAGCACGCGCTCGATGTTCTTGGAGAGGAGCCCAGGCACATCCTTGAGGAGGTGGAAGGTAAGCCCCACCTCACGGAGGTGGCCGTCGATGGCGCCCTCTGAGTCTGGCAGGATGGTCTGGCTCACCGACACCAGTTGGAACAGAGGTCGCTCCACGGACTCGTCGGGGTCGGCATCAAGGATCACCGCGGCCGCGTCGTCGCCGAACAGCGCCTGACCGACTAGCGAGTTGAGGTGGGACTCAGAAGGTAAGCTATTCATTTTTCCCCTTAATATCTCTATTTCAGCTGAGTGGAAGTTGGGAACTGAATTTCAAAAGAAAGTATGTTGGGAAATCCTTGTGGCAGGATTAGAACAGGGAATGGAAGCTGGATAAGTTGGTTTTCGATTAGCAACTTGCTTCATAGATGGAGTTTGTGATGGATTATGGATATCAGAATGGTCTACTGATGCCTACCAGTAGTGGCATTTGGGAGCCTGGAACTGATATTTGGGTTGGCGCTAGGCCACCCACAGACTTGGATGCTTTGGGAGGTCAGACAGTGAAGGATCAAAATCAAAGATGCAAATCATGGATGCTTTTCTATGGGGAAGATGCTTGACTGAAGATGAGATTGCTGCATTGCATGTAGCAGTTTGCCCAGATGAGTATGCTTTGTTTGACTTTTTGGCCGATTTTTTGTCTGATTTTTCTATAAATTTCGGCTAATTTTCGGTGATAATCGGCCGGTTTACATTTGAATTTCAAATTTCATTTGAATTTTTTGATCCAAAATTCTCCGAAAAAAACCGAAAATCGGTCATTTCGGTCTTACCGATCCCCTCCGGTAAAATATCAAAACCGATAATCTTAACCCTGCCCGCTACAACATAACAATCCTATATTACTCTTCGTAATAATGCCTCTAGAACTGACAATACATATGTATGTAATTCTATTTTTGCAGTACCACCAGCATCTACAGGGCAACGTATATGCATTCTATATTTGTTGGGCTTCCAACTGTTCCTACCCACGATCTATTACTGTTCACCTTCTTCTCCCGCCTGTACTGTAGCAACCGAAAGCAGAGAAAAGTGGCGACTACAACTGGTGGAGCTAGGTGGTTTGCGATGGGGTTTAAGACCATGGATGGGTTCTAGGAGCTATGAGGGTTCCATTTTTGAGGTCGGGGGTGGCCGGAGAACACAAAATGGCCGGCGGTGAGGTGGGGAGTTCTTGGCGGTTGGTCATGGCTTCTAAGCTACAGTGGGGTTAATTGATGAAATTGGCAATGGTTTAACCATCTACGGGTGGCTATGGTGGTTCAGGTGGGGTTGGCACAGGTTAGGGAAGGTGGAGGTGAGCTGTCCATGGTGGTGGGGTGCGGTCGAACGGTGGAATTAGGTGCCGACGAGCTAGGGGACTTGGAAGCTTATTGCCATGCTTCAGTAATGTTACTAGGGATATAAGGAAGCTATAGAAGCAAGCAATTGAAAGGAAATGAATTGAATGAGAAGAATTGGATTTGTGGCTTACATTGGGAATTCCAGGGTCGACGGTGAAGCAATAGTCGATAAAGAGCTTTGAGGTGTCTAGGGCTACTCAAACGCCAATGACATTCAATGGAGGGGCTCAAGGCCTTATGTAGGCCGGGAGAGGTGGTTTGGCTACAAGGGAAGCTCCGCCATGGACGTGGCGCATGACTGAGTCAGGAAGGCATGGGAGGACTCAGTGCAATTGGTCACGATATGGCACGATGTCTCCTTATGCATGGCAATGCGGTGGTCAAAAGAAAGTATGGTGTGTCAGGTTGGCTATGAGGGTGAAGCACAGTGAGGGCGTAGAGAGAACTATGAGGCGAAGGGGAGCGAGGTGGCTACGACGCTCGGCCAAGTAGGGTCACAACATTTATGGAGCATGGTACGACAGCTAGCGTGCTAGCAGCAGTGGGCTCTGTGGAGTCAGAAGTTGCAGCACGGGAGAGGTCGGTCGTGAGTGAGGGCAGAGAAGGCGGCGGTGAGTTCTGTCTCGGCTGCTCCAACACGAGACCAGGGGCAATTAAGGGGTGTTAGGGCATTGTAGGCAAGGAGTACAGTCGTTAACAAAGGGTGCAGAGGTGTGGCAGTGGTGGGTAAGGTCGTGGCGGTGGCAAATGAGTGACGTCCAGGTGGGGGTGGGTCTCCCGATCTTTTGCCGGATTGTGAACAGTGACGATCGGCCTGGGCTTTGAACAGATGGCGGAGGGAACGGTGAGATCAGTGAGGGGTTGGCAGAGGGTGGAAAAGATGTTGAGTTGGTTAAGGTTTCAGATGGGATCAATATTCAAAGCAATTCAAACGTATTTTGAAATTTTGGGGTCGTTTCAGCACTAACGACAATGATCATAAACTCACCGATGTCAGCTATTAGTTTAATGTAAATGGTTGGGGGTAAGAAGTTTCCTCCTCAAAATGTAAATTAGAAGCAATAGAACACCACCAAGACAAGTATTCATGGATTTAGCAGTGATAGCACGTACGAAGCATGAAGTATTCGTGAACTTAGCCAGACTAGACATCAAAAAAATCCATATCATAGATGTGCCGAGGGCCAAGTACCACCGTAGGGAAAACAGCAGGTAATATATACACATCATTGAGTACCGACGGTTTGCAAGTTCGTGATACGCATAGGTCATATATAAGTAGTAGTGTATAACCAAAGACTGAGAGCAAAAGAGAGGTGACATCTACTCCACCAAATGCAAGCAAAAAACTGCCTCATATATACATGACAAAAATGACAGCAGCAAGTTCTCAAAAAGAAAAAGAAAAGATAACAGTACAGGGCATTCTTTTAAGCTATTGCTAATGGTTTTTATCTGCACCTTTTTAGCATAATAGTAAATGGCAAAGACATCGACGCGAATGACGCATACGGTTTTAAGCTTGAAAAGCCGTTTAAAGAATCCACTTCAAAAAAATTTCTATTTCGATGTTTAATTTTTTAAATTTTAGAAAAAAAATTAAAAAGCCAAAAGTAAGAGCCACAAGCGAAAAAGAACCAGGCCAAGCTGCTTAGCAGATATGGCCTGTTTTTTGCGGCTTCTAAAAGTTGTTTTTGGCTTTTCCTACAGTAACTAACTTTTAAATGGAGTATTTTTTTAAGATGATGTCTACAAGTTAATTGTAGTACACATTAAAAAATTAATATCTGTATCATCAAAAATTACAAGCGAGTATCTCTCTTTTCGCAATCTCTGTCACAAATAGCCAAAAAGCCATCAGTCGCAGCCAAAAGCCATCAACCGCAGCTAAAAAGAACAGACCCAGGCTTCTCTGCAGCATGCATTGGTTTGCATAAGTGAAAATCGGAGGAACTTTTAGTGCATTGGGGGACAAATAGAAATAATGCAAATGCAAGACATACCTCTTATCTGCTAGACCACAGATATGCATATGTGTCCCCTTTTGGTATATAACATCTAGAGAGATATTCAGCTTCTTTTTTAGTTTTTATGTACAGAGGGGAAAACTTGGATAACAACTAAAAAACTATGTAACAAAATCGTCAATCTTCTAGAAGCATTACATAATTCGCTATTACTCTTTGAAGCAGTCACATACCCTGCCAAGATATTAATGGGCAGTTGTGCCTGTTGTAGCTGTTGAATAAATCTAATACCGAAATATGAACTTTAGACATAAGCCCCTAGATCAATCAAGAACACATACGTAAACTTTAATGCGGAAACGTACCCGAACTCGGAGAGGCTATTAGGTCGGTGCTCGGCGTACGGTGGAGAGGTCGCCGAGGTGATCGACGGCGTCGGCCGGCGTGTTGAAGCCGTGGACGGGACGATGGGCTTGGCCTTCGTTCACCTGATGCACTCGTAATAGATCGGGTCTGTGGGATGTTGGTGGCTTGAACAACCGTCATCACGTTTAGCCTGCTGTATCCCCTTTATTTATAGCGCTCGGTGACCGGGATCAAAACCAAAAGAGGGTCAGTTGCGCCCCCGATCAGGGCGCGTGAGTGGAGGCGTGCCTCCCTGAAATCTCGGGATTCGGTTACCCGAGACGATCAACCCAACAGTAGCACCCTGAAAATGCCAACATTTTATGAAATGGGTGCACAAAGCTGGAATCCTACATCCTGTGATAGGTGCTGTAAGGAAATTGAGGACAATGGGAAGCAAGATAGTGACAGCTTTTACTGAGATCAGGTATGTAAATCTGACCATCCATTCCGATCAAGAAGCACTAAACCAACAGAATACATCCCTGCAGAAAACAAGGAGAATACAGATAAAGCAGCTAATAAATAAAATAAAGTCATTCTCACTAAACATCCGCTCCTCAAAAGAGGGCACCTAAAATAGTTGTTCTCCATCCGCTCCTCAAAAGAGGGCACCTAAAATAGTTGTTCTCAACTCTGTATCTAAGAATGGAACATTTGCCTAATGCATCTTGAGGTAACTCTTTTGCTGACTCAACCAAGAATATCATATGCTGGTCCCCCAACATTACCAGAGCAGCCTTCAAGGACCTCAGCAGCAGCAAACCTAAAGGGTGGATGGATATTCCAGCAGCTAGAAAAAAAACCCAATAGGAGGTTCTTGCAAACTCCCCTTCTTTCTTTTCCCTAAATGAAGGACCCAATCTGCAGCGAGAGAGCACATAACAATCAGAGAAAAAAGGAAAAAACCGCAAATAATAGCAAGCGTTTTCAGCTGTAAGCACAATTTCACAAGGCCACAACAGAAGAAGAAACCGCTAAGCCTACTTGAGAATTCTCACCCATAAAAACTTGAATGTACTGAACATCGTAGAACCCTCCTCCATCCCTCTCTCAACAGAAGAAACCGCAACCACAACCAACTAATTCATACCTTGAAAAGGGTGCTCCTTTTTAAAAGAAAAAACATAGCCAGAACACGGGATACTTGTGCCGTATTAGCATCAAGTTGTGAAAAGTGCACTATAATTGGCCAAAACTGACTATCTAGTTACAACTCCAGTCCACTATTGCCAGTTAGCACCATTAACATCAAAGTTGCGGATTTATTTGCAGTTAAATCGCATTGCACGCATCCATACCAAATTTCCATTTGGCAGTTCACAGTTCTCTAGGAAGCGCGACATTTATTACCCTCTTGCATCAAGCAGAGCCACTTCACGGATGGATGTAGCACCACTTACATCAGATCATGACTTCTATAGTATGTATAACTACAACTATGAGAAAGGCTGCTAACTCAAGCAGATTCTCAGTCGCAGCCTCATACAAATATAGACGAGGCTCTAAGTAGACACATCATGATTGCATTCATAGGCCACAGAAATTTATCAGTGGTAATGGAACTGTAGCTTATGGTACCTGAGCAGTTATCATGTACCTGATAGAGATCTTGATACAAGTACTTGCAGGAGCTCTGACTCTGCATCTTGGGCACTTGCAGGAATCGACATCTGGATAGGTTTTTTTCATCAAGTGCATAAAAGGAATCACCATGGTTCAAATGGTGGTAATGCTTTGATAACAGTCTCAACGTGGTATACCTGGTCCTGCAAACAAGCATGCTATGCAGCTAAACAAACATGTAAGCTTGAGTTTAGGAGCATGAAAGAAATAGCAAATTTTTCCAGATTAGGAGCATCAAAATAAGAATAGCATTCTTCATCCAGAAGGACTGATACCAAAGCAGTGCTTAGATGTGTTTCCAAATGCAAACTTCTGTTTTAATGTGACCCATCCAGACAGCATAGGACCTGCATCGATAAGAAAAAAGAGCAAACCACATGGGAAGCACAATGAAATAGCAGTCCTAAGTCACACTGAACCAGCCATTCAACTCCCCATCAAACAATGATCAAACAATGGACATCAGCAACGTATCAAAATGATCAAACAACGGACATCAGCAGCAAATCTCTTTCAAGTGTGATCCATATGGACTCTCTTGCCGACATAAACTCCCCATCGGCAGGAGCAGTTGTGCTGGGAAGCCTGGGATGCCCGATGCTCCAGATGAAGCCTTGACCATTGTTGCCGGTGCCAACCCTCCCGTGATCGTTTGCAAGAAGAGTCCATGATCTTTCATTCTCAATCAAACGTGCATGCACCACTTGTGGAGATCTGTTGAGCAGTGGAAGAGTAATACAGCCCCTAGCTGGTGCTAGTCCTCTGCGCATTCCAAATGACTGCCGTCCGCCGCTGAAGATGAGGCGGCCATCAAGTGCATTCAGCCGGTGCCATTGTCTCATTTCCAAATTTAGTTCCATTGTCACTATCTTCCTTTTCCCAACCATGACAACGAGTAGAATTCCTTTTACCTCACACAGGTATGCATCACACATTTCAAATGCCAACGCATCAATCAAGGGAATCACCTCCCAGTGCTCCTGATGAGGACATCATTAGCAAACATGCTACAAGTCTTGAAAATAATGGACCAATCACAAGAACTAGATCAAAACAAATACGATAAGAGGTGAATCTTTTCCTTAGTGATTGTTTTTGTACTCATGAGAATTTGTTGCTACATAATACTTCTATTTTATGTGTTCTTAGATTCGAGGAAAAGATAACAGAAGGAAAAAAACTTTAGTGACATGGGAAGCATAGCCACAAAAGATCTTGTGGCCACAGAAGATCAATATGAAGTGATGTAAGCGCATATGTCAGCATAGCCACAAAAGATCAACATGAAGTGATATAAGCGCATATATCAGCATAGCCACAGAAGATCGTACAACATGATATCAGCATTTATCTCATTGCTTTCTTAGCCCCCAAGTCACCTCACCCTATAAATAGGGAGGCACCCCCCATGTATGAAGGGATAAGTCATGCTTAGAAATTTTAGTAGAATACTTGTTCTTCTTTGTGTATGTGAGCTATTTTCACCACCACTTGGAATTAGGTGTTATTTCTGAGTTGCTACTCCATTGTTCTTGCGAGTCTTTGGAGATTGCTTGAACGTGTCTACTCCACGATAGCAAGTAGACAAAGGCTGTAGCGTGTGGTTGAGTAATTTGAGTGATGCAGGTTGTCGTATAGAGACGATAGTTGGCCGCATCAATTGCTTGGTTGCATGAGCTAGTTATCCATAATTCTACGTCATGAAGATCGGGCCACCCCTCCCCGCATCAACTCCCTACTGAAATATCCGATGCTGCCATCAACACCAAGGCAATAAAGTTCATCGTACAGTAGAATTGGTGCTGAGACCCTCGATATCTCAAATGAAGTTATGTTCACAAGCAATTCCTCCTCCCACCAAGACCCCCCATCAAAGAAGCCAAACCTTGTATTGAGGGGGGTTGGACTTTCTAGTCCAACAATTAGAGGCCCAGGCGACTGCAATAACATGGATGTGTACATCTGCCCCCTGGAGGTGGAGGAAGAATAATCTTCTAGCCATTTAACAGGTTGAACATCAATAGTTTGTAATCCGCCTCCATCAGAATCCAGTGCCCTTGCGTAGAGTACAGCTTGATTTTATTCGCAGCAAACTT
This sequence comes from Melocanna baccifera, assembly GCA_036346265.1. NCBI lineage: Eukaryota > Viridiplantae > Streptophyta > Magnoliopsida > Poales > Poaceae > Melocanna > Melocanna baccifera. The sequence goes on along the minus strand of CM070698.1, from coordinate 2,798,025 downwards.
GTGAGGCAACACAAATCTGATGTTGAGATAGGGGTCGTACAAACTGAAAGGCCACCTTGCTCCTTGATTAAACATTAGAAGAAGAGGAGACTTGATGTAGCAAACTAGACTTGGAAGAGTAAGATATAGCGCCCTGCATGTGCACTTGAGGGCAGCAGCATCCCTTGGTGCCAACAATTGATAAATGCTGACCAGAATGTCACCAGATAGCTGAAGGAATGAAACTTGCAAGTTCAATAGAATACTAAGCCAGATGACATATACAATCTACAAGAGCACATAGAAAATCTATGCACTGCCGCCGTCCTATTGCACAATGCTAGACATGCTATAGAATATACATGAGCGCCTGAATTATTCTAGAACAATTACACAAATTCAACATGAATCATCGGTAATTTGGGGGTGGGAATGGGTTATACCTCTGAAGTCGGCAAGATAGTAGGAGGGGGCCTGCAGATGGGGAGCTGCGTATCACTGGGCAGATGACAATGTGATGGTCCATCGTGCAGTTGACCAGGTGGCTGGTCCGGAGGCTGACAAGGCCAAGGTGCTAGGCATCAAAGATGGTGATGACGAAGCCATTTGTCATGTGACTCGTCTGAAGGCTAACAGCATAACCATGCTGGGCATTGACGGCAGTGATGTGAAGGCTGAGAGAGCAACTACGCCAGGCATTCAAGGCAGTGATCTGGACGCCTCCGATATTCTGGCCGTGTCAGTGCCTGGCCGAGGCATCCAGGACAGCGGCCAGGAGAGAACAAGCGCTTTCGCCGAGGACGGCGGCCAGGAGAGAACAAGCGCTTTCGCAGAGGACGGCGGCCAGGAGAGCACGGGCGCCTTCCAAGGCACCGAGGAAGGTACGCAGGAGGACATGGTCGACTTGGCCAACGTTGTCACGTTCGGAGTTGCCGAGGAGTCCACCGAGGATGAAGAGTGCGGCAAGGAGGCCGTGGCTGAAGCGCTTGGCTTCGGCGGCCACGAGCTGAACGTCTAGGGCCAAGCCCTCCTCGCTGGCGAAGAGGACGCGGAAGTCGAGGAGGGCCACGACGATGTTGCCGAGGTGGCCGCCGCGGCCAAAGCGTGCGGCGAGGAGGGCGCAGCTTCGACGGCCTTGAGCTGGGCGTCGAGGGCCAGGTCCTCCTCGCTGGCGAAGAGGATGCGGGAGCTGAGGATGGCAGCCCCGACGTCGCCGCCTTCGGAGTGGCTGAGGTGACCACCGCAGCCGAAGCGTGCGGAGAGGAGGCCGCGGCCGAAGCGCTCGACTTCGGCGGCCACGAGCTGGGCGTCGAGGGTCGGGTCCTCCTCGCTGGAGAAGAGGACGCGGAAGCCGAGGGAGTCCTTGACGTCACCACCTTCTGAGTGGCCGAGGTGGCTAATGACGCTGAAGCATGCGGCGAGGAGGCCGCGGCCGAAGCGCTCCGCTTCGGCGGCCACGAGCTGGGCGTCGAGGGTTGGGTCCTCCTCACTGGAGAAGAGGACATGGGAGCCGAGGAGGGCGTTCCTGACATCAGCACCTTCGGAGTGGCCAAGGTGTCTGACAAGGTCGAAGCGTGCGGCGAGGAGGCCGCGGCCGTAGTGCTCGAGTTCGGCGGCCACGAGCTGGGTGTCGAGGGCTGGGCCCTCCTCGCTGGCAAAGAGGACGTGGGAACTAATGACGTCGCCGCCTTCGGAGTCGCCACGGTGGTGGCCGCGCTCACCTTCAGAGGCCATAAGGACGAGGCTGAGGTCGCCCTGGAGCAGGCGGCTCTCGCCTTCAAAGGCGGCGATCGCCCTGGCGCAGGCGGCGCGCTCCTTCAGAGGCGGAGAGGGGGCAGTGGGGCTTGCCGCCACGGTCATCTCTGGCGAGTGGAGGAACATGCGCCTGCATGAGGACGAGGCGTATGTTGACCCTGCCACACTCGCCCTGGCCAAGGCGGCAAGGAGAACGGGCTCGTCATCCATTGCGAGTTAGGGTTTCTAGAGTTTTGCTGTCACTATTACGGGAGTCAGTTACGGTGGCCGTGATCGCCATCTTCCCCTTTTTATATGGGGAGGGATGAGGCTGAGCAGAAGGTGGTGAGAGGGGAGGAGCGGGGCTTCGCGACGCGTCGGAGAGAAGAAGAAGGGGAAGCAGCAAACCTAGAAGGGGAAGTGGGAAGTAGCAAAGCTACCAACCAGGGGCGATCAGACTTCAGACGGAGTTTGGGGTACAAGGAATCAAACGCACCATGGAATATGGACGATGGGACCCACCGCACGGACGTGTGAGGCTGTGTTGTGGGGTCAAGACAAGACTCGAGTAACTAACGGCTACAGCACTGTGCCGAACGCCCTACATGTTTTTGTCTGACATCATCATATCATACCATATATATACTCCGTATATTATTAGTGGGGGACTTCCCATCCACGTGTGAAGCTTCGCAAAAAAGCCTTCGAAGTTTTGGTAATTATGTATAGGTCCTCGGTTGTTGCAAAAAGGTCTCTGATTTTTTGCGAAAAAGCCCCCGTACTTTTTTTGTTGGATGGCGTCCTGCGGTTTTCTGTAATTACATACAGGCCCTTGGTTCTTACGAAAAGGTCCCTGGTTTTTCTGAAAACACCCCCCAGGTTTTGGTAATTACGTATAGATCATCGGTTCTTACGAAAAGGTCCCTAGTTTTTTGCGAAAAAGCCCCTCCGCTCTTTTTTTGCTGGATAACGTCGTGCAGTTTTTTGTAATTACGTATAGGCCCTTTGTTCTTATGAAAAGGTCTCTATTTTTTACGAAAAAGCCCCTCCGCTCTCCTTTTATTGCGAAAGGCCTCGATTTTTGCGAAAAAGCCCCTCTGCTTTCCTTTTGCTGCGAATTTTTGCCTCTTTTACTTCGGTCCACACGGTGGCTAGCGCAGCGTGGCGCCGCGCCTATGTGGCTAGTCCATATACAAAGTCGGGGGACTTCCCGTCCCCCGAGTGTGCCCACATGTCGTTTCCTGCAAAAAAAACCCTCTGTGTTTTCATAATTACGTACAGGCCATCAGTTCGTACGAAAAGGCCCTTGGTTTTTTGTGAAAAAGCCCCTGCATTCTTCTTTTACTGGATAACAACCCTGCGGTTTTTTTAAATTACACATGGGTCCTTGGTTTTTGCGGAGAGGCCCCTGGCACATCATTTCTTCCCCAAAACACCCTCTATTTCTCCAAAATTGTGTACGGGTCCTCCGAATTTTCATGGAGGCCATCCTTTTTCTCGATAGCGCCTCGCGGTTTTCACGAAAATACGCAGGGGTCCTTGGTTTTATGCAAAAAAGACCCTTTACTTTTTTTTGAATTACGGTCGAACCCTCACTTTTTCAGATAATCGCCTTATATATATTTTCGTCTCTTTTACTTCGGTCCACATGGTAGCTAGCACAACTTGGCGCTGTGCCCATGTGGCTAGTTTGTTTATGTGATAGGATCGGATCATAGTATCATAATTATACTGTGGTTTTTCCCTTTTCTTCCCTTGCTCTTTTTTTACCATGGAATGTACAATGTATGGGCATCGAAAAGAGGCTGTTGAGGCACGGGCTGGAGGCTGCTCGGAAGCTAAGTCGGATGCCGTCAGGGCGCTGGTAGGAGCTTACTAGGGCACTCCATTTTTGCTAGGGCTAAGTCTTTTTGGTTTTGCCAGGCGCTGGTAGAGGCTTGCTAGGGTGTCGAGCCTTTGCCAGGGCGTTAGCTTGCTAGGGCGTAGGACTTAGGGAGAACAGGGAGCCTGGGAAGTCCATATCACAATTTCCCCTTGAGCATAAGTAATGTCATGCCACTATTTGCTATTCCACCAGGAAACCTCCTTCTGTTCTTTTTACCAGTAACACATTTGGTCCTTCCGATCTTTTTGATTAATTGAAGGAGCTAGTGTGTCCTCTTAAATAGATCCGAGATCTAGTTAACATCAACTAAATATTAGAGAGAAGGATATACCTAAGACAGCCTTCTCCACCCGTTATAGCCAATACGGCTTCACAGTCATATCTTTTGGACCGACAAATGCACCAACCTACTTCATGAATATGACGTACATGGTGTTCATGGAGTACCTGGATAAAATCGTGGTGATCTTTATTAATGACATTATCATATACTCTAAGAATGAGAGAGCATGGGGATCATCTCCGAATAATTCTGGGGAAGCTTAGAGAAAACCAACTCTATGTTAAATTCAGCAAATGTGAATTTTGGCTAAAAGAAGTAGCATTTTTTGGTCACATTGTGCAGCTAAAGGAATTACAATAGACCCCTCCAAGGTTGAAGCAATTATGGATTGGAAACAACCAAGGTCAGGAGTTTCCTTGGACTTGTCGGTTATTACCGACGCTTCATAATAGGATTCTCTAAGATAGTCAAACCCATGACCCAACTTTTAAAGAAAGAAAAGAAGTTTGAATGAACAAAAGCCTATGAGCAGAGTTTCTAGACACTCAAGAAAAAGTTGGTGTTAGTCCTAGTGCTCGTTTTGCCAAATATACACAAAGATTTTGAGGTATTCTGTATGAATCCCGGTAAAGACTTGGTTGTGTTTTGATGTAAGAAGGTAATGTGTTAGCCTATGCATCCCGCCAGCTGAGACCTCACGAGTGCAACTACCTTATTCATGATCTAGAGTTAGTAGCTGTGGTTCATGCTTTGAAGATTTAGCGATATTACCTTATTGGTAATCTGTTGTGACTACTGACCAAATAATAAATGAGAGGACTAGTATGCTGTGTGTGGAATGAAAAAAAATCCTCCTCCCCTTGTTCATCGAGGAGCCATATATACATAGCCGTAAGGCCTTCTTTACAATGTTGCCCCTAACTGTATGTATTACTCTTAGTGTATAAATATCTTTTACATATTCTGCTGGGCCTCTTGGGGTGGCAGACCGAATGGAGGTAGGTGGGGGCCAACCCCACAATAGTAGTCTCTTATAGTACAGAGCTCCATCTTGGCAGGCTGAAACCATGCTGCCAGGTCTTTTGGCCCCCTCCGTCTCTTCAGCCTGTTAAGTGATTAGTCCATGGGCTAGGTTATATGGACCACGGCAATGTTGTGGATCGCTTCGGATGACTCGCCCGCACTGCTCCACAGAACACGTGTTGACTTATGGTTGGTGTGTCGTGTGACGCTTCGTGTCTACCCGTGTTCTCGAGGAGTGGTTGGAAATGTCGCGCGGCCTTAAAGGGCAGAATGGGTCGTAGTGTGATGCTTCACTTGCTACTCCTTCCTTTTGGCGCTCGCGCTTCCGCTGTCACTCCATACCAGCATGATTTCATAGCCGCCGTCCTCCATCGCTTCTTCCCGTCGGCGCTCCGTTCGCCCCTCGCCAGGGAAGCTGTTCACCGGCTGCTACACCCGTGTTGTTTCTACGCCGCCTTTGTTAGTACATCGATGGCTCGAGGCCATGATGGCTCCCGACATTCCACCGGCGGCACTTCATCCAGCCACGACGCCTCGCCCCCCAACGCGGGGGCTTGCTAGCGACGGAAATGGAGTACGAGTTGGTGGGGCATGATTCATCAATGGCCGACAAGCATTGGAGCGCGGCGAGGAAGGTGAACGGCCTCTACACCAACATGTTGGGGGTAAGTCTGGCTACCGAAGACTTGATTTAGTGCCTAGTGGCGAAGATTTCTGATCGAGAGATAGTCTGCCTACCTCCCACCGACGAGATGGAGCCCCATCTGTCGTCGAATTCGGAGACCGTCGTGTTCGCTGCATACTTCGACGTGAGCCTTCGCTTTCCCACGACCATGTTCGTGGCCAAAGTGTTTAGGCAGTATGGGCTGGAGTTAACGCAACTGACCTTGAACGCCATCGTCCGACTGGCCATGTACTACTTAGCGTGTCAAGCGGAAACGTCGTGGCCGACTGGCTTGAACTCGTTGTGAGCTGAACTGGCTCGCAAGCCTCGAGCTATTTTTCCAAGCCTACCTGTAAGTTAGTGGAATCACTAAGCTCTAGTTAAAAAAAAGGAAAAAAAAAGAAACTGCCTGTATGCCACTAAATTTGGCTCACTTCCTGTTTGACAGTAGAAAAACTCTCTTTTCTGTATGCCACTGAGTTTTCGTTTATACCGCTCTGTGCTACTTATTGTCACAATAGTCCATATGTAATCTATTTTTTTTTGCCATTGAGAACTAAGACCCTACGCTCCGGTACGACGGTATGCCACTGAAAATCTGATCCTCCTCCCGTTTGCCGTCCTTTCATGCGCACGTTTATTTTTGCAACCATCGTCAATGTCCATTAGGTCAGCACGGGTCGACCGACCCATCCAGGCAGCCACCCAGGCATGGCAACCACTTGCACCCATGCAGAGTTCAGACTAATTAACGGAATAGATTTGACTACCGAGTTGGATTCCTATTACAATTGCAGGGATAAGCGATACGCTGATCGCCTATATATATTATTCCATTGCGATCGACTATAGGTGTATTCTCGTTTTCTCCGGCGTGCCGTTCCTGTTCATGCTTCCGCAGGATCTCAGGAAGCTAAAGAAAATTTTGGTTTCGTGAGGTGAGTACTGATTCGAATCTTTCTTTTTCATCGGGCAAAATTTATATTTCGAAAGGCTTATTCATCCCTTTCTTTCTTTCTTATCATCATCCTCCTCCTCCTCCTTTTATTAGCATATATAAGGAAGGATTCCATTGTGTGGTAGATTCCATTAGCATATACAAGTTGCAAAAAACCTTAAGCATATTAATTGGTTGGTAAGTGACCGATTAATAACCCAAGTATTATGGCGCAAAGATTATACAAAACTTGTGTCACAATACCTATAGTTCCACATGTAATCTTTTTTTCCCCGTTGAGAACTAGGATAGACTCTATGCTCCGGTATGCCAATAAAAATCTGATTCTCCTCCGGTTTGCCATCCTTTTATTTCATCGTGAATGTCCATTAGTTTCTGCCTGTTCTTTTCGGTTCTTGTTCTTTGCTCTGGTTTTGTGTGCCGCGAGCATTGTGAGAACTGAAGGTCGGCTGTAAGTTGTTAGCGCGGTTTGTTTATTGAAATTAATCCTTCAGAAGTTCCTCCATGGAGAGGATTATGTTGATGTGAGTACTGAGTTCCGCATTTTTTCCCTTCATTTGTTACTGTTTTTTTTATGAGCATGAGCATTGGAAGAGGACATGATTACATGAACCAAAGTGCTTGATCAGCAGTGGCGGACCCACCGGGGGGTCAGGTGGGGCTGGCGCCCCCCCTACGCCGGCCGCTCCCCCTGGCCCCCCGTACAGGAGCACCAACAAACCATGCGAAGGAATACATCCAAATCACTGCGAATTCAACAAACTAACTCGATTTGGGCACGAAGGAAAGAAATGAAGGAAATCACCCTTCTCCACAGCTGGATGAGCATGGAGATGGAACCCCTTCTCCTGCCCTCCACAACTTTCGTAGGAATCTCCAGCCTCGCCTAGCTCTGCCTCACCTCGCCTCTCCTCTTCTCCCCAAGATTTGTTTCGTTTTCCCCTTTATATCCTGCCGCCGCGCGCCTCCTCCGACAGCTAGCTAGAGCATCCTCCTCATGCTGTTGGTTGGTTGGGGTGGTTGGCTTGTGAAGTAATAGTAGCTAGCTAGCTAGGGTTGGCTGGGATGGAGGGGGAGGAGGTCGGAAGGAGAGTGCAGCAGGCGTCGGCGGGGGAGGAGGGGGAAGGAGCGATGATGAAGCAGTTCAAGGTGAAGAGGAAGTGCGGCCAGGTGGAGCTGCGGCGGATAGAGGATCGGACGAGCCGGCAGGTCTGCTTCTCCAAGTGCCAGAGCGGGCTCTTCAAGAAGGCCTACGAGCTGTCCGTGCTGTGCGATGCTGAGGTTGCGCTCGTCGCACCAGCCTATGAAGGAAATGGGCCCAATCCTGGTGAAGCTACCAGGAAACGAAATGGGCTAACCAAGAAACAGCGTTCGACGAGACCATTGGCCCAATCCTGTTTGGATAAGAGATCAGAGTGGGCTAAAGTTGATTTGGCTAGGCTGGTTTGCACATGCTTGCACCTTGCACCATTGGCCAACCAGTAGTCACTAGTATTCACTTAGGCAAGCTATTAACTTGGCATTTGGTAAATCAGTGAATAAATCCTATTAGCCCCCCCTAAATTTTGATTCTGGATCCGCCACTGTTGATCAGTACTTTGTTACATTCACTATAGCTTTGGACTGACATTAAAAAAACCTACAGAATTGCTAAAAAGCTGTCGACGGGTTTTTTGTTGGGAAAATAGTCGAATTTCTAACCGTTGGAACAGTAGAATTTCTAATCTTTAGAGCAACTCCAGCAGGACCCCTATTTGAGCCCCTAAACTCAGATTTGAGAGCCAGAGCAAAAAACTGAACTCCAGCAGAGCCCCTACTTGAGCCCTCAAAAATAGGGGCCTCTCAAATGAGGCCTCCAAGCCCTCATTTCTAGGGGCCCTGCTCTGGCTCTCATTTTTCAGTTTTACTTGTTTTTTTCCCGCACAGTGAAACATCCGTCCCCGCGCGCCCATCTCCCCCCTCCCCCCGCCTCCAATCCCCCGCCTCGCCCCTCTCGGCTCTCGCCCTCCGCCTCCCCCCCGCCGCCTCCCCCCCGCCTCCAATCCCCCGCCTCGCCCCTCTCGGCTCTCGCCCTCCGCCTCCAACCCCCCGCCTCCCGCCCTGCATCCCCCGGCGCCGCCCCCCAATCTCGCTGCCCCTCCACCCCTCGGCGCCGCCCCCCAATCGCCGCCCCTCCACCACCTCGCGTCGCCCTCCACCACCTCTCCACCACCCCGCGCCGCCCCCCAATCGCCACCCCTCCACCACCTCGGCGCCGCCCCTAATCGCCGCCCCTCCACCACCCCGGCGCCGCCCCTCCACCACCCCGGCACCTTCCCTCCTCCACCCCGGTGCCGCCCCCAATCGCCGCCCATCCTCCACCCCGGTGCCGCCCCCAATCGCCGCCCCTCCACCACCCCTTCCCTGCAACACTGCCGAGAGCCGACGCCCCTCTGACCCAATATGATTTTTTTTGGAAATGAAGGAAGTAGGTTTGAGCTATGTCCTGTGTCAATGAAAGTTGTCCCCTGTTAATGAAAGTTGCACACTATGCCATGCTTAATCCTCCTTGTTGGTTGATGTTGTATGACGATATATGCCCTATGATAATTCTAGTTGATGGCAGGCATTGCCAAGATCAACAGGGAACAATCCAAGTAATGTCCAGGGAACATGTACATGCAAGGAACAATCTAGATGTTATGATGTTATGTGATGAACTTTGTGCTTTCAATTTAAATTTGGAACAAATTTGAATTTAAATTTGAATATTCGTATTTGAATTCATAAATTTAAATATTGTCCCTCATTGTGAAATCATAAATATTTTATTGTGTATTGTGTTTTTGTCCCATACATATGCATATAGTGTGTGAGGAAATAGAGAATTGAGAAGTAGGGGCTCTGTTTTGAGGGCTCCTGCTGGAGTGCAGCCCAGAAAACAGGGCCCTCAAAAGTAGGAAGAGCCCTCAAATAAAAAGTAGGGGCTCTGTTTTGAGGGCTACTGCTGGAGTTGCTCTTAGATCCACTTGAAGATTTGTGCACCATTCACCATCGTCTCCAACTCCAGCAGACGGGTTCTTCCTCTCCGGGCGGCCGCAACGGTGAGCTTCCGTGGTGGTTTACCGGATTAGGGTTTAGAATCATCGGGTTAGGAGTAGATTCACTGGGACCTGGATTTAGAGAGATGCTAGGGTTAGCCCATTCTCCGACCAAAACATAAGCAATAGAATGAAGTTACGGTTCCCCTTAGCGGGAAAAATCCCCCCTTTACATTTTTCTAATTGCATGATTTATCATAATGCAACAATTTCTCCATGGTTTGTGTAATCTTAATCTGCATACTTGTTGTTGACGTTCAGAAACACCGGCCTTGTGGAGTAAAGAAGCGTCAATGGAAGGTTTGATCAGGCAGATAAACGCTCTCATCCGCCGCCCGGCCACCTGCAACGGCGACGGCGGCAACAAAACCCAAGCATTTCTGAGCGCATTCGAACAGATTGTAACCAACGGAAGCGGCCGCGCGACGCGCAAGCCGCGGTGCTGGGCAACCCAGCGCGGCTGGCTACTCATCCTGGACCCCGTCTCGCTGCACGCCGCGCTGTGGGACAGTGGGACCCCGTGTCTCAGGACAGAGTCGATCTCCCACGCTTGGCCAAGGACCTCCCTAGGAACTGCAAGTGCCTGCTCTCCCACGAGAGGCTGACCTCGCATGGCTGTGTGGTCCTGATCGTGGACTTGGACAGGCCGGTGATCTGGTACTGCCGCGTTACTCAAGACCGATGGTACACGCACGAGTACAGCTTCGAGAAGCACCCCAACTTCCAGATTCAGAGCATTGCAGCTGCCTACGGAGACTTCCGCTTCGCCGTGTCAGCAAGAGCTCATGTGCAATTGTGCATGGAGCTCATGTGCTATGAGTTCAACCCCGAGCTGCGGTTCACGAGCATCGAGCATAAGAAGATATGGTTCCCCCGTGGGTTCCCCTGGGAGGAGGCGCCGCACCACCTTGTGGAGCTGCGCGGGGAGCTGTTCATGTTCATCCAGTCCGAACGTCTGCGTGCCGGAGGCTATTATTGGAATGAAGTCTACAGGATGGATTTCAGGAAGCGCGAGTGGACCCTGGTGTTCGAGCTGCGTGATCAGGTGTTCTTGCTCGGCCCGTCAAGCTTCGCCACGTCCCTCCCGGCCAGCGAGCTCGGCGTGGAGGAGAGCTGCGTCTACCTGATCGGAGAGGACAAGGTCATGGACATCTACAGCCTGAGGCTGCTGGCTTGCTTCAGGCGCCCGTACCCTCGCAATCCAGATATGTCCGGCGTATACACGCTCGCTGCCAATGCCTGCGGCTTTGACGTCACCGGCTAATTCATCAGAGGAGCCAATCCCGGCCGGATGCATTACGATCCGTCGGAGATTCACTTGTTTTAGTTGAAGTTTGGGGCCCCAAAGTTTACCTGCCTCTCAATTACCACTGTTAGTCATTAGTCCATCTTGGTATTAGGACTTTTGTTCTTTCTTCCTAGAAACTTACTCATCTTGGATATTGGTTTTTTTTTTTTGCATTCCGCATCTATGATTTCAAATTTGAAGTGTCTACTTTGAAAAAAAAATGATTTTGCATTCAACCAGCACAATTTAATTTGAGATGGCAAGTTTACACATTCTACCTTTGAATTTGATAAGTAACATCTCTCTAAGACAACCATCTTTTGTTGAATTTTTGGCACATTTAAAACTGTTTGATCGTAATTACAAAAATAACCGTATATGTTACGTATTGGCAAATATGAAGCTGATCTGAAACAGTTTTTTTTTTGCGTCCGACAACCGAGAATCTCGCAGGATTACAATCGCGACGTCTCCATTACCTCCCGGCGCGTCCTTCCTGTTTAGGAACATTAGTAAGGCCCATCGGAAAGATTTGGGCCAGATCCAAGAAACATTTGGGTCGGCACATGGAGCCCATATGAGCCTGGGCTAGATATAGCTATGAGCCTGCGTGGCCGCGCCCCGCAACCAAACCCTGACTGAACCCTAGGCCCTAGCTAGAGCTTGGCATCGCGATGCCACCGGAGGCAGGGGAACTCGCCCCCACCCCCCTCTCGGCGGGGTGGAGGTGGAGGGGGTCTTCATAGGCGCCGGCTGCAACCGCGTCGTGAACAACCTCTCCTGGGGCGCCTGCGGCCTCGTCGCTTTCGGTTCCCAGAACGCCGTCGCCCTCTTCTCCCCCTCGGTCCGCCTCCGCCACCTCGTCTCTCTCTTTTTTTTTTGCTCTCTTCCAGCGGTTCTTAGTGCTTAGTTCTTCTGTTGGTTTCACCCGATTCGTCTCATTCTGTGCATGCGTGAGCAGAGAGGCGAGGTCGTGACGACGCTCCCGCGGCACAAGGCGGCGGTGAACTGCATGCTGTGGCTGCCAACCAAGAAGGATGTGCTCCAAGGTGTGCCTCCTTTTTCGCACCATTTTTTTCGTGTCTCGTAACTACTCTTTCTGATGTATCTAGACTGGAATGCTTAGCTTGGAGGATCGTGTTGAAACAACGCCATGTTCTTCTGACAGCATTGTTGTTGAGCTTTACTACATTTTGTGGCAAAGTTGTATTTTTCCGCAGTGGAAGTGCGAAACCTGTTTTATTAGTTGTTGTGAGCACTGTTAAAGAGTTTGGTTTGAATTACAGATTCTATTCTCCGGTTGTATCTCTAACTCCTCTCTTATATTCAGCATGTATATCTGTAGAAGTTTACTTCTTTGTAGCCTTGGTTTGGTGTATCGTTTTGGATGTAGAAACCAAACGAAAATGCGTACTGGAAATATATACTGCAATGCCGTCCCTTATTCAGGGTGCGCTGAGGGCAAACCAATCTGTTCTCTCTCTGTTTCTTCTACATGGTATCAGAGCCTCTCCTCTAAAAGCCATCATGTCCGGCTCTTCCCGTACACAATCTCAGCTGCTTCTACGGCGGCGGCCATGACTTCCACCACCACTGGTTTGTTTCCGACGTCGACTTTTGGTCATCTGATCAATGTTAAACTTGGCCGTGACAACTTTCTGCTATGGAAGGTGAGGCTTATGCCCTATCAGAGGGGACAGCAGCTGCTAGGATTCGTTGATGGATCCAACAAGGCGCTGTAGTACATATCTGTGTTCTTGATGAATCGAGAGGAGAGGGAAGGGAGAGAGGGAGAGGTACCGACCGTCTGATTGCGTGAAGGAGGAGGTTGCCATCTCGGGTTCGTCGGTGAGGTCTGCGCACGGGCAGCGACGGTCGGGGTAGAACGGCGTCTCCCGGTGCGCGGCGACGGTGACGGCACGGTGGAGCTTCCCGTCGCTGGAGCGCCCCCTCTTAGATCGGGTCTAGGGTTTTGTTGGTGGGATTTGTGGCGGCACGTCCAACTTCGTGTCTTGTGCCGCCCCGACCCCCACCTCTATTTATTGTGGCGCTAGCGACAGGGGCCCACCAGCCTATTGGGCTGGACGCCCCCGATCAGGGCGCGATCAAGGCCCGATTAGCCGTTGGGCTAATCGGCTGAGATCATTCTAACATTCTCCCCCTTGATCTCAATCTATACTTTATCTTTAATTACTTTCGACTTTACTCATTCCATTACAGATTAGTGCATAGAACATGTCTCATCGTCACGGTCAATCGCCGATAGATTCAACAGCTACAATGCACTTCTCTGTTCTGAAATAGTTACTTTAAACTTTTGGGCCATCTTTTAGTCCAGGAATCATAGGCTTTCCCTTAAACCCATGCCGGCTACATGTTCTCTGAACACGTTGGGTGGTAAGCCTTTAGTAAGCGGATCCGCTAACATTTTTGCGGTACTTATATGCTCAAGACTTATAATTTGATCTCGAACTTTGTCTTTCACAACATAGTACTTTATGTCAATGTGTTTGGCAGCACCACTTGACTTATTGTTGTGGGCATACATTACTGCGGGTTCATTATCGCAGTACAACTTAAGTGGTCTATTGATGTCGTCAACCACTTTTAAACGGGTATGAACTTCTTTAGCCGTTCACCTGCCCGTAGCCTCATAACATGCTACAAACTCGGCATACATTGTGGACGATGTAGTGACGGTTTGCTTTGAGCTTTTCCACGATATAGCTCCTCCAGCGAGAGTGAATACATATCCGGATGTCGACTTTCTATCATCTCCCGCATAATCAGAATCTGTATACCCCACTATATGGAGTAAATCTGATCTTCTGTATGTCATCATGACGCTTTTGTTCCTTGCAAATAACGCAAGACTTTCTTTACCAATTTCCAATGCTCTATTCGAGATTGCTCGAATCGCCAAGTAACCCGGTAACAAACGCTAAGTCAGGGCGCGTACACACTTGAGCATACTGCAAGCTTCCGACAGCTGAAGCATATGGAACCGATTTCATTTGATCGAGCTCGTACTGGTTCCTGGGGCATTGAAAATCCCCATATCTGTCGCCCTTGACTATAGGTGCAGGTGAAGGACTACATTTATGCATACCAAATTTCTTTAAGACTTTCTCTATGTATGCCTTTTGTGATAATCCCAATGTCCCTTTGTTTCTATCCCAGTGAATTTCGATTCCTAGAACGAACGAAGCTTCACCAAGATTTTTCATATCAAAGTTTGAGGACAAAAACTTCTTTGTCTCCAGTAGTAGACTGACATCACTACTAGCTAATAGGATATCATCCACATACAGGATTAGGAAGATAAACTTCCCATCTTTAAACTTTGCATAAACACAGTTGTCCTTTACATTTTCTTTAAACCCAAATTTTCTTATTGTACTGTCAAACTTCAAGTACCATTGTCTTGAAGCTTGCTTTAACCCATAAATCGATTTCTTTAGGCGGCATCCCATTCTTTCATTTTCTTCCACGATAAAACCTTTCGGTTGTGCCATGTAAACATTTTCCTCCAAATCCCCATTAAGAAATGCCGTCTTTACATCCATCTGATGTAACTCTAAATCATAATGTGCTACTAATGCCATTATGATTCTGAAGGAGTCTTTACATGAGACTGGAGAAAAGGTCTCATTGTAATCAATCCCTTCTCTTTGCGTAAAACCTTTTGCCACAAGTCGCGCTTTGTATCTTTCTACATTCCCTTGGGAGTCAAGTTTTGTCTTGTAGACCCATTTACAGCCTACTGTTTTGGCTCCTTTAGGAATAATTTCCAAGTCCCAGACTTTATTAGTCTTCATGGACCTCATTTCCTCTTCCATGGCTTCAAGCCATTTTGAAGAATTTTCGCTTCTCATGGCTTCTTCAAATGAAGTGGGATCATCCTCCATTTGAAATTCCTCTGTATGATAAATCTGATAATCATCAGAAATAGCTGATCTTCTTACTCTTTGAGACCTCCTCGGGGCCTCCACATTTGGTACATCTTCTGTTTGGGGCTGCTGTTGCTCCCCCTCATCTGTGGCAATGGGTTCTGTAGGATCCTGAAGAACATGTTCCTCATTCTCATTCATTGTTACCACAGGAGGAACAATAACAGGTGCTGGCACCACAGTGTCTTGCACCGTCGGTGCAGCGACAGCAGGCACTGCGAAGAATGGCTCTTGAATCATCGGAGTGGGTGCATACGCCCGCTTCTCTTCAAGGTCAAACCCTCGAGTTACCATGCTTCCCCTCATCATTTCATCCTCTAAGAAGACAGCGTGTCTCGTTTCTACAAACTTTGTATATCTGTCTGGACAGTAGAAACGAAAACCTTTTGACTTTTCAGGGTAGCCAATGAAATGGCGACTTCGCTTTGAGATCAAGCTTCCCAAGATTTGGGTTAAATACTTTAGCCTCAGCAGGACTCCCCCACACACGTAAGTGGTGTAGTGAGGGAACTCTTCCTGTCCACAACTCGTACGGTGTTTTGGGCACCGACTTACTAGGCACTCTGTTGAGAATATGAATGGCGGTTTTTAACGCCTCCATCCATAAACTCAATGGCAGTGTGGAATAGCTCATCATGCTTCGCACCATATCCATCAGGGTACGGTTGCGTCTTTCACTTCTCCATTTTGCCGAGGTTCGCACGTGTAGAATCTTTGGGCTACTATGCCATTTTCCTATAAAAACCTTGCAAAGGTCCAGAACTTGTCCATATGGGGTATGTCGATCGTAGTACTCCCCACGATCGATCGGACTATCTTAATCTTTAAATCGTGTTGGTTTTCAACTTCAGCCTTAAATATCTTGAATTTATCCAAGGCTTCATTTCTTTCTTTGATTGGATAAATATATCCATATCGGGAGTAATCATCCGTGAATGTTATGAACGAGTCATATCCATCCACACTTTTCACAGGAAAAGGTCCACA
Organism: Melocanna baccifera; assembly: GCA_036346265.1. Lineage (NCBI taxonomy): Eukaryota > Viridiplantae > Streptophyta > Magnoliopsida > Poales > Poaceae > Melocanna > Melocanna baccifera. The sequence continues at coordinate 2,782,194 of CM070698.1, read as the reverse complement.
AATATCTGTGTGAATAATTTGTAGAACTCCTGTGCTTCTTTTGGCGTCTTTCTTAATTTTCTTTACATATTTTCCTTTAATGCATTCTCTGCATTGTTCTAAGTCTGAGAACTCTAATGGAGGAAGAATATCATTCTTAACTAGTCTTTCTATTCTCCCCCTCGAAATTATGGCACTGTCGTTTAGGCCATTTCCAAAATGACAATCATAACCATCATTGTCCAAACATGAAACACTAATCAAATTTCTCTGTAAAGAGGGAACATAAAGAACATCTCTAAGTAAAAGAGTGAAGCCATTAGCTAGCTCTAATGAAAGATCGCCAACGGCTTCAACTTCAACTTGGACTCCATTTGCGACTTTAATGCATCTTTCTTTTCTTTGCATATTCCTCGTCAAACGGAATCCCTGCAAATTATTGGCAACATGAACAGTTGCACCTGAATCAATCCACCAGGTAGATTTTGAATATTGTACATACAGGGACTCATTTATGAATGTAATGATGTCTTCACCTTTCTTTGACATAATCATTTTCAAGAAATCGGGATAATCTTTCTTGTAATGTCCATTTTTCTTGCAATAAAGGCACTGATCTTTCTCCACTGTGAAATTCTGTTGCTGAGGCTTTCCTTGCTTTGAGGAGGAATGATTAAAGTTCTTTTTCTTGTAATCCTTCACATAGCTGATGGAGCCACCATGTGAGAATTTAATTCTTTCCTCCTCTTGCACACACATAGCAATGCACTTGTCTAAGTCCCATTTCTCGGGCTGCATATTGTAGTTGACAACAAAAGTGTCAAACTCTTTCGGTAAGGAAGCAAAAATCAAATGAATTAGGAACTCATCCTTGAGGGCCAAATCCATTGGTTTGAGCTTGGATGCCAAGTTGCTCATCCTTAGTATGTGCTCTCTTATGCCACTGCCACCACCAGAGTACCTTTCTGTCACAAGCTGCTTAATCAGCTGTGTAGCATAAGTCTTTGAAGAGCCAGTAAATTGACTCTTTATTTTCTCAAGGTACTCTGTGACAGTGTCACACTCTGCGATTGAGCCCACAATTGCAGGCTCAATCGTGTTCTTTATCACAGCCAAACATTTCTTGTTGGCAGTGACCCACTTTTTATGATCAAGATCATATGACATTTTTATGGGAGCATAGTCCCTCTGTCTGGTCTGCCAAGCAACATCAGCCTCATTGTCACCTCTTACCGGTGCCACAGGCTCTGTGGGACACGGTGTGGTGACTACCCAGTCCACCTCAACTAAGATGAAAGCCAGGTCAATCTTTTTCTTCCATTCACCGTAGTTATCTACTTTGAGAACCGGGATATCCCTGATGTATCCCATCAAAGAGTATCCTCCTGAAACCACAATTCATATACAGTGAGAACATTTAAACATAACAACAACAACTGCATGCCTTAGTTTCAACGTTGGTTAAAAATAAAACATACAGTTGCTTACACATTAAATCTACATCACCGTTGGGCAGAAATAGAGATAATGCATAAAACTCATCGATTAAAATTATAATACTGTTATTATCAACGTTGGCCAGAAAATAACAATATCATAATATCACAATTATATGCCTTACAATTTTATTTATACATTAAATCTACATCACCGTTGGGCAGAAATAGAAATAATGCATAAAAACATTAATTAAATTATAATACTGTTATTATCAACTTTGGTCAGAAAATAACAATATTATAATTCACAACAATACTCAAAAAATTAAATTCCCGTTGGTTCGAATTTAATTTAAAGACTAATCACCATTTAACTTTTGCAGCGGAAAAAAATACCAATTAAAAAATATATATCTATTATTCCAAAATTAAATTCTTCCGTTGGTTCGAATTTAATAATGAAAAAAATATATATCTTTTCTTTTAGATATATATATATCTAAAAGTACGCATACCATGAAACAATAATACATGTCATGCATATATATGAATATTAAGAAAGATGGGGGGCTTATTGGAAAAACTTCCACCAAAACTTTCTTTACGCAGGAGATACACCACTCATGCCTTGCCTGGTCAAAAGATTATCCCCAAAAGCCTCTCCACCACACATTCCAAAAGTTCTCCCAAAAAAATCAGCCTCAAATTTCGGATCAGGCGGCGCATGGGGTGCCGAGCGGCCTGACGGGAGGGCGCGAGGATCTCGCGCAGCGCCTGGCGCGCGCGAGGGCAGCTGGGGTCTGTTCGCGCAGACATGCGGCGCGCAGAGACCAGGGCGGGCTCGCGCTTGCGCTGCGGCGAAGCCGCGGGCGGGCTGCAAAGACGGCGGCCAGCAGCGGTGGGCGGGTGGCGGCGGCGCCGGCCGGCTTGCGCGGGAGCGCTGCGCGCCAAAGTGCCGCACACGGCTGGCGAGCTCGCTGCGGCGGCGCGCGCGGAGCCAGCCTTTCGGCGGCTCGCGCCTGAGGCCGCAAGGAAAGGCAGCCCGGGGCTGTCCAAGTCCCGTTTTTTTTTGTTTCTTTTTCCGATCTGGTTTTCTTGGTTCTTTGCCCGCTCTGATACCATTGTAGTACATATATGTGTTCTTGATGAATCGAGAGGAGAGGGAAGGGAGAGAGGGAGAGGTACCGACCGTCTGATTGCGTGGAGGAGGAGGTTGCCATCTCGGGTTCGTCGGTGAGGTCTGCGCACGGGCAGCGACGGTCGGGGTAGAACGGCGTCTCCCGGTGCGCGGCGACGGTGACGGCACGGTGGAGCTTCCCGTCGCTGGAGCGCCCCCTCTTAGATCGGGTCTAGGGTTTTGTTGATGGGATTTGTGGCGGCACGTCCAACTTCGTGTCTTGTGCCGCCCCGACCCCCACCTCTATTTATTGTGGCGCTAGCGACAGGGGCCCACCAGCCTATTGGGCTGGACGCCCCCGATCAGGGCGCGATCAAGGCCCGATTAGCCGTTGGGCTAATCGGCTGAGATCATTCTAACAGGCGCCACTTCCCACGGTGAGCCAAATCACGGCATATGGTGCACAAGTTGTTCCCAATCCGGCATATCAGGACTGGATACAAGAAGTTCAATTTGTGTTGAGCTCTCTTCTGTCCTCTCTTTCTCCAGAAGTGCTCTCACAAGTCTTGAACTTGACGATGTCCGCTGAAGTGTGGTCTACGCTTGAGCGCATGTTCTCGTCCCAGTCCAGAGCCCGGATTATGCAGATTCGTATACAACTCTCCAATACCCACGGGAAGGACACTCCTGTTGCTGATTATTTCACCAAGATGAGGAGTTTGGCAAACACCATGGCTTCGACAGGACAACCCCTCCGAGATGAGGAACTGATATCCTACATCTTGGCGGGACTTGATGTTGATTACAATCCATTAGTCACATCAATCACTACTCGAGCAAACACAATGAGCATTGATGATGCATATGCTTGCTTGCGTTTGAGATGCGACTTGAGTTCTAGAACTCAAGTGTGCGGCTTTCAGGAGCTTCTGTCAAGTGTCAATGCCGTCGGCCGGGGAGGAAATCACAGCAGCCCTGGCGAGGAGGAAACCAGGGTGGTCGCGGTCGAGGACATGGTGGACGCGGCTATGGTCGAAACAACCATGAACATCAGAGTGATAACTTCAACTTCAAAAGAGCGAACAACAGTTTCAATTCCAATTCCAGTGCAGCAAACTCCATAAACACACTGATTTGTAATCTTAGGGTGATAAGTAATCAATTTAATTCTATACATATAAATTGCTTGAATATGAATTGAGCATAAGAGAACAAACCACAATTGACACACGATGTTTTACCGTGGTGTTCGGAGATTTGCCAGTCACTCCTAATCCACGTTAAGGTAAGCCCAAACGAATTGGACTGACTCCACGAATTAAGCTAAACACCTTAATTCCACTAGTGGTATCTCTTCCCCGCTCCGGGTAGGTGAATTCCAACCTTCACAACACGTTAGGCCTTCTCACAAACTTCTTTGAGAAGATCACCGGACACGACATCTCTAACGCCATCTAGGAGTTAGCAACCTCCAAGAGTAATAAGCCAAGCTCATTGCTTGACTCTCACTACGTGCAACGAATGCACAAGCTCAAATGGTTACAAAATCCACATCTAGATATAACACATGCAACTAGAGATCTCTCGCGCAAGGTGGAACACATGCACAATTGAGTGAAGAAACTCACACTAGCTCAAGAGAGTGAAATGAGGTGTCAAAGGTAGTCTCCCAACCGATCAAAGGGGTATTTATAGCTTATACCACAAAAACTAGCCGTTGGAAGCAAAATCCTTGAAAAATCAGGGAAATCGGTCGTTGTAATTTCGGTACTACCGTTTTCCATCATAACTGCTAGAAAAATAGCCGTTATTCAGCATTTGCGGTACTACCACAGTTATAATTGCGGTACTTCATTTTTTGGAACTACCGCAGTTATAAGGGTATTACTTTCGTTTTCGGTTTTTCAGCACAAACGACACTCAAAAAAACGGTCATAACTTTTGATTCCGATGTCGGAATTGAGTGATCTTGGACTCTATAGAAAACTTATTCAGATGGCTATACAACCTATCTATGCATGATCTCAAACATATTAGATCAATGCAGAAATCATAAGAGATCTAAGGAGTCATTATCATGGTCTAAATCCAAGGAAATAATAACAAACAATCTTAGACTATGCCAAGAGATAATGCATAATCTCTAACAATTTACAAAACACATTTACAACTTAGATCATGTAACAAGGAAAAGGTACATGGACTTCAACTATTTGCAAAGTATAGTCACATGTTGCAATGATTAGATGTATGAGCCTTAACTATTTGCAAAACACATTCGCAAATAATAGTATCATACCATAGAGAGTTAGAGTAAGCGATATTGAACTATCAACAAAGGAAAAATTAGGTATATACCATTATAAAGTGGTAACATTAGAAATATGCCATTATAAAGTTTTAGTTTAGAATCATGCCACTCTAGAGTGTCAATGTTTTAAAATATGTCATTATGGCCACTTTTATGTATTTTCTATTAAATCACAGCCCGTATTTATGCATGTATTTTTGTACTTCTTAAAATACCCTTACTCCTTCCGAACACCATTGAACACCATTGAGCGAGCTGAGGGGCAGCGCGCGGCTCGTCATCGTTGCTGCCCCGCCGAGTTCGTTGCCGAGTCGTTCCGCCGGAGCAAGCCGTTCTCGAAGGAGCTCATGGAGAGGGGCGTTGAAAGCAATTGGCCAGTTCCCGACAGACGGGAGCACGCTGGAGTTGCAGTTCGACAAGAGCTAGGAGGAAGAGGAGATTGGCAAGAAGAGCTAGAGGCTTTGGCAGCTCACGCCGGTTTACACTTCTGAATGGGCCAAGTATGACACAATCCGGGCTGAGCTTATCACCCCGATGCTAAATTTTGTGGTTACGTTATTCATACGAAGAAAAAATAAATGCAAATTATCTTATTCTGATTGTTACTTGTGCCTCTTGCAAATGGTTAGATGAGCAGAAGAAGCTGGCCAGTGGCCAATGTGCCACTTGATTCCCCTGTGTGAGTAGTACTACTATGAACTCGTCTGAACATTTAGTTGAAGCTTTCAGCCTCGCAGTCTGTTGAGCCGAATTGCTTTCAGCGAACTCGGCAACGGCTTTCAACACCCCTCTCCATGAGCTCCTTCGAGAACGGCTTGCTCCGGCGGAACGACTCGGCAACGATGACGAGCCGCGCGCTGCCCCCTCAGCTCGCTCAATGGTGTTCAATGGTGTTCAGGAGGAGCAAGGGTATTTTAGGAAGTACGAAAATACATGCATAAATATAGGCTGTGTATTTAATAGAAAATACATGAAAGTGATCATAATGGCATATTTCAAAACATAGACACTCTGGAGTGGCATGATTCTAAACCAAAACTTTATAATGGTATATTTCTAATGTGACCACTTTATAATGGCATGTATCTAATTTTTCCTCAAATGATGAGACTCAAACTATTAGAAAAAACCCTTCTTAATAGTACGGTAAACCTATACTAGCAATCATGTCTTCTAATCAAACACCAAGATCAGTAAAAGACTAAGAACACATTCTTAACCCTAACTAATCATATATGTGCCTTGAGCATCCTTTTGAAGCTTGATAACGCACGTCTTCACTTCAAATCTGGGTCATTGTCTTATTTTGACTTGATGATCAACTCATAATCATCTCCTTTTCGAGATATTGATGTGCAACAACACATGATACATCTCCTCTTTGATATGTATCATACATCCAAATGAGATTAGGTAATATCATACTTAATAAGTATATTAGTCTCACAATTGTATTTGTCATTATCATCAAAATCAACTTAATAGAGCTTGAGCTTACACATGAGGATTGGGTATATTCCGTAGAGTGGCAGCCTCCTGCGCTATTACCTGGTGATGAAGCTCATCAGCCAATGAGCATACTATCTGCATCCATGGACAAGATGATGATGATATGGAGGCCAAAGAAAAATACTGGCCTTTGGATAAATTCAGTGACTGTTGGTGAATTAAGTCACTTGGCTCTTGGATTTTATGGTGGGCATTGGGAACTTGATGGTAAATCCATTCTTTCACATGGCTATGGTGGATCTTTTCATATGGGGAGAGAGGTTGGAGTGGATTCTGAAAATTGGCAGCCTTGGATAGCCCCATCTGGTCATGTTGCGCCCGTATGTGACTTAACATGGTCGAGATTTGACGAATATTTGCTATCAGTTAGCCATGACAAGGCAAGTTATTTTACTTATATCAGTTTTGATCCAAGTAATAGAACTTATATGTCAGGTTGGTTGTCATTTTCTCTCAGTACTTGCTAATCCTCGTCTGCATTGATGCAGATGACACATATATTTGCTCCTTGGAGAAGTCAAGTTAACCCAGGTGATGTGATTTGTTGGCGCGAAATGGCTTGTCCACAAATTCATGGGCATGATATTAACTGTGTGGCATTCATTCAGGGCACCAGGAACCACCGGTTTGTTAGTGGTGCTGATGAAAAGGTTTCCAGAGTCTTTGAAGCTCCTGTCATTTTTGAGGACCCTTCAAGAAGCAACTTTGATGAAATCTGACTCTCTGAGTATTTTGACAATGTGCAAGTCCTTGGAGCAAATATGTCTGCTCTTGGGCTTTCACAGAAACCTATATATACACATGGTAAACATCCGTCAAACTTCCATGGATATCTCTTTGAGCAATAATGCTCCCCTTTGTTTGTAATAACAAATTGTAATTGTACCTAATTTAATTTTTCTTTTTTTCATTTGATTTATACTTTCTGTATTGATGGTGTATTCAGGAGTAAAGGAATCCCCTAGTGGTATTTCTAACAATGGTCCAGATTCTATAGAGACAATTCCTGATGCAGTGCAACGGTCCAGATTCTATAGAGACAATTCCTGATGCAGTGCCAACTGTGTTTACTAAGCCTCCTGTGGAGGACAAACTAGAATGGAATGCTCTATGGCCTGAATCTCACAAGCTCTATGGACATGGAAACAAACTCTTTTCCATCTGCTGCGATCATGCAGGGAAGCTCGTTGCATCATCTTGCAAGGTATGACTGCTGCATGTTTCTTGTGATGACTGAAATTCATGTACGACATCTGAGATAAATTTATGTCCATCCAGACATCACCATTGCACCATGTTCATGTCACCTTACTTGCACATGGTCATGTTACCTTGATTGATTATTTTGGTTCAGAACATCAGAACATGTGTGCTCAAGCTAAGTGCTCAAATGTGAATATGCAAACAGATGCTTGTTTTGCATCATCCTAGAAACAGGGAGAATGGATGAAGATGAATGCACACTTGCACAATGTTATTGGACCTTGTTTATTTCTGGGGATCCCTGAATCATTTTGGTACTGCAGAAGAAAAATAGTGTTGTGCATACTCATCTGGCAAAAATGCATATTACAATATGTCGCCATGGGGCATACTGAATTACTGCCATTAGTTGATGCAAGATATACTTATGGTTTGTCTCGGGAATTCTGATTTGACTTTTGCTATCTTTCAGGCTCATTCAGGAAAACTGGTAAGGAATCCTCCTTTTGATCTTGTCACAATACTTTCCTTCTGAGCGTATCAAGGGATCGTCATTTGTCTGTTGTTTCAATCAGGAAAACTGGTAAGCAATCCTCCTTATGATCTAGTAGTTTCATTTAATTTGTTGCCTTTTCAATTGTGTTGCCTTAACTGCTGATGTTTGTTCCCTAATTGTTGATGTCATTCCACTTGTGTAACTCTAGAGGAAGGAGCAGAGCATCATTTAGTTGCAAAGCGAGAAGCGCACACAAGAATTATATGGGCATGCTCATGGAACCCATTTGGTTATGAATTTGCAACCGGATCAAGGGACAAGACTGTCAAGATATGGTGTGTTCAAGATGCGTCCTCTGTCAAGCTGCTTGCCACATTGCTTCAGTTCCATGACAGTGTGACAGCGTTGGCCTGGATGGGCCGTGACCATGCTCGTAATGCTGGTCTTCTTGCTGTTGACATGGATAATGGAATAATCGAGCTCTGGAGTATTTCTGGGGGGAGAGCAGACGGTAGTTTGGAGTCATCTCCCCTCAGCGTTGCATGCATGCTTCGGTTTGATTCTCTGCTGTGGCATGCGTCAACTGTGCACCGTTTACGGTTGCAGAAATCTGATTCGTCTGATGACAAATCAGCGCTTGAGCTGGCGTCTTGTGGAGCTGTTCACTGTGTAAGGGTGTTTGAGGTCCGTGACAGTTGATATATTTATACAACCGAGCTACTCCCAGATCATGAGTGGCTGCATGTAGTTTTTGGCAGGGCATAGGCATATACATCCGGATTTAGTAGACTAAACAATTGTGCTTGGCAGTCTGGTGTTTTTGGCTTCTGCCCAGATGTGTTATAAAACTAGTCCTGTTTATGAGAAACTATTGCCATCATAAAGCATTTTCTGTTCATATGTAGCATTAGTTGAGTTGTGTTGGCCTTTCACTCCCATTTTGTTAAGTAAGCTCTAGTATTGATACATTGTTGGGTACATTGTGCACCACTTTGTGCTCCCTGTACCATCCCCATCTGCAACAAACCGGATAAAATTCACTGTATTTTCCATACACATGCAGTGTGTTGGGACTTTCTTTTGGACTCCTGAGGATAATTTAGGAATTTTTCAATTTGATGAAGGATCGGATCGTCTGATCGTGCGTAAGGGAGAGTTCGGAGTGTCCGATTGTGCGTACTGGGAAGGTTTAGACAGTCTGTTCCAATGAGAGCTTTTAGACCATCAGATCGTGCACATTGGGGAGGTTATGACCGTCCGTTCCAGTGGGAATATTCGGATTGTCTGGTCTTTTGGCCGATGCTCTCTTGGGCGTGCGCCATTTGGGGGAGCCTTTTGGCTTGATTGCTTTAGATGGGCGACCGGTTCTTGTGGTGTTGGTGGCAGCGCCGAAGGCGCCACTGGCCCGAGCGCCTCGGCATCGATCGGTGGCTGTAGCTCGTCGTCGGCCTTCCCTACTCTCCTATAAGAGGCAACCTCTCTCTCCTCTCTTGGCATCCCCAGGAAAAAGTAGTGAGTCCTCTTCTTGTCCCCCATTTTTATCGGTTGGTCTTTGATTTGAGTGTTGGAGCAGTTGCTCCGCCAAGCCCTTCCCTGGCGTTGGTGGCTGTGTGATCCGAATCGCTCATTTGGATCCTTTCCCCTGAGATTTCCTTGTGCCTTTTCTCTTTGAGTTCTGGTTTGAAGGATTTGGGGATTTGGATTTAAGGAAGATTCGGTTGGCTCCTTTGTCAATTAGAGAAAGGAAATCGAAAGCTTGAGTTCTCGAGTACTGTTTGGCCGGAGCTCCTGACGGTCTTGTGCGGCATTCATCCAACTCTCGGCTTCTACCTCGACTACTAGAGGTGGAAGTGTGGCATTGTATCTCCGATTGCCATCATCCTTGCTTGGTGCAGCGGGATACTTATTTTCTGGGACAACGCTTTGAAGCGTGCCTTGCTTTGTTTTCTTCTTGATGGTTTTGGGTACCACTGATGTTGTGAGTATTTTGACATTCGTTTTATTTTGCTTCTGTTCTTATCAGAATACTGTTATGAGGAAAGTGCAAAATGAATTTGTGGGCTAAGTATAATTGCTCTATGATGATATGACATGAAAAATCTGAAATTGTATATGAAATTGAGTATAGATTAGTCTTGAGTATTTGGCTGACTTGCTTTTATTATACTATGATCATTGGAGATATTCGGTAATACTTGCTGCTCGTGAAGTTCTGGTCTCTGTGATTTATTTCTATCACAGTAGTTGATATCTGATTACAATCATACTACTACAGTCAATGTTGTTCATGATAATTGAATGGTAGAATAATTATTGTGACCTTCTAATGATGTCCAGCATGGTATATTTGATGATTTGGTAGTTTTGGTTAATAGCAAGGATTGATTTATGTTCAAAGACTAATTTATATTTTTTTTTCATATATAACTAAGATTATATTTAGTCATTGTGTAGCGGGACAGTCAAGATTAAGTCTTGAGTAACCTTACATCTTAGAGCAATAATTAAACATCAATTAAAATTAAGCTCTAGGCTATTTTAATTGATTTTTAGTCATAAAACTGAATTATCTGTTCTCTTTAGTAATCATCATGTTTCATGTTTTGGGTATTTGCTCTTGTATAAATGACATTGTAGAATTACATATTTATATGCAATTTTTATCATTTATATATATTGGAATTGTGCTTTAATTATGTTTAATTATGCTAGGATTAAATATAAATATATGCTTATTCTGTAATATTTACAACACTTTCACCCCCCATATCGTTAAGTTAGATATAACACTGATACATTGTTGGATACCTTGTGCACAACTTTGTGCTCCCTGTAACATCTGCAACATTTTGATAAAATTCACTGTGTTTTTCCATACACTAGCAATGAGCTCCATGGTGTGCAATCTTTGTCAACTATATTCAGGTAGCTACAACCTTTGCTGCTGTGCAGGAAGCTTTCAGGCTCCAGCAACAGCTAAGCAAACAAGAAAGACACAAGCAGCAACTTCAAATCCACATTAGTATGCTTTTCTTTGCTTTGCATTGCCCAATTTCATCGTTTTAGAAAAAACTCCAAGAAAAGAAACAGAAATAAATCAAAAGCCAGTCACTTTGCTCTGCATCTCCTAGCAACAAGAACTCCACAGGGAGGTGCAGTGAGCTCCAGGTCACAAAGCGCAGACATCCAGTAGGTGTAATGCCCAAACCAGAACCTGGCCTGCACCTTGAACGTGCCTCTGATGGTGTACACGACCCTGTTGCTCTTCACCTGGTTCACCATCTCCATGGCCACCTCCGGCGGCAGCATCACCTGGCTGGACACCATGTGGACGTTCAGGATCCGGGACTGGCCCCGCCGCTGCGCGAACGGGGGCAGCGCCTGCGCCGCCATCAGCCTGTTCCGGAAGAAGAGCTCGACGCCGACCGACTGGAACACCACGTCGATCTTCTGGTTGGGGTTGGAGATGTTGACCACGAACGTCATGTCGCCGTTGAAGTAGGCCGTTGAGTCGATATAGACGTTGTTCAGGCTGGCGTTGGCGGTGTCGAACGACGGCGACCTCGGCTTCACCACCAGGAACACGATCAGGATCACCACGCCGGCGATGATCAGGAGGATGCTGAAGGCGAAGCAGAAGATGGCGGCACACCACATCGCAGGGGTGGTCCGGTGGCGCGGCTGCAGGATTATCTTCGACTGCGCCTGCGCCGGCGCCGGCTCCGGCAGCGCCGGTGGCTGCTGCTTCATGTTGATGATCTTGGTGATGATGGTTTTTGGAGACTGGAGGTGGTATGGAGTGGCCATCGATTTGACGAGTGGTAGCAATCACCAAGGGGACAAGAGGAGATGAGCTCTCAAGATTGCAGTGTCCTACCAGGAAAGCAAAAGCTAGGGAGCAAGAACAAGAGCAAGGGAATGGAGTGATGGAGTTAAAAGGAGGCTATGCTAATGGGGGTCCAAAATAAAGAGGGAAGAAAAAGATAAAGCTTTTGAGAATGGGCATGGGGCCGCGCGATGCATTTGCCTCCCTTGTGTTTTCGCCATTGAAAATTCGGAGCTGCTTCGAGTAAAGGTGCGAGGTGGGGCAGCGCATTGTGGCCGCCTGCAATTGATGGGGTTCTGCTTTGCTTTACCTCACAAAAGCATATTTCCTTGAGCTGGGCAAGAGAGAGCTTTTAGTTATTGGTCACCTCAGCAAACAAACGATTTGATGCTGCCTGCTTGTGCTTGATGTTTTCTGGATTGTTCGAACAGCTACTTGGAATGTGCTCTTCCACTCATTAGTAGAAGGAAAAAAGAACTGATGCTGATCTATTCATCAAGTATACCTACTCTATGCCTTTCTTAGGCTTGTCTAGGTGGGACGCTTGTTTTAACGATGATTTTTGATTTTTGACTGAAATTTCATTGTAGCTGTCTTTTTTTATTGTAGCTGATTTGACTTTTTAGGTATAATTAATTTTAAAAAAATGTAAAAATAGAAAAAACATGTTAACCTATTAGGGACAATACAAAGGAACACGGAAAAAAAAGAAAATACAAAAAAGTCTAAAATATCTTTAAAAATTCAGAAAAAAAATAAAATACTGAATAGCGAAAAACAGAAGCTAAAAGCAGAAGCAAAAAAACGAAACGAACGGGGAGTAAGATGCAACTAATAGCATGTCATTGTCAATACAGATTTCTGTAATCTTGCGCATAAAGCTCCATTAGAAGTTCAGAGCATGCGAGAACTGGGAGGAAGTGGTATGGAAAAAAAGTATCAGCAGACGAGTTGTATGCACACTGGGAACAGAGCAGAGAGAAACTAGCGCAAGTTGCTTAGCCTCGAAAAAGGCAAAAAGAAGCTTGTTTTGTTCCAAAATAAAGACAAGGGATGAGGTTAATTCATGGCTAAGGAACCTATGTATGTATGTACGTACGTACGTACGTACTGACAGAAGCTGGCTGATACAGTAGCTAACAGGAACATTCCCGAGGCCATGGCTTTGTGGTGCCTTTCTTTGTCAGAGACGCAGAAAGCTGATGCGGCACTGCACATCTTTACATGGATCAGGAGAGCACTATCTCTTAATTCATTCTTCAGGTGTAACGGATCAAGCTTGAGCATGTGTGTGATACTGCATGTGGCGAATGAGACAGCGTGGAAGAAATACACTAGTCATCTGTACTAGCAAGTGATTGATTCATTGTATTAGCCGATTTTTGCATAGACTTTACGAGCAGATAATTTTGTTCCAGATCAGTTTACACATGCGTGCGCGTCGCCACTAGGCACTAGCTACATACGACAAGGAGCGAATTATTATTCTCTTGTGATTCTGGTGTATTATTGTACAGTTGATGAAGTCGTCAGATCAGGCCAGGAAAGCTCAGCTCAGGCCATGTTTCCCGGCGGCACGTTGCTGTCGTAGGCCATGACCGGCGTGCCGGTCTCGTCGCTGGGCACGTAGGAGCAGCTCGCCGACGCCTCCACCTGCTCCTGCGCCACCATCCCCTGCTGCATCGTCTGCAGGTACTGGTCGTCCGGCCCCAGGCAGTGCTGCAGCGAACAAAAACAACCAGCGCACACGTACGTGAGCTCGCCGTCGCGCCGTCGGCCGTGGATGGACGCATGCACGGGCGGCTCACCGGCATGAGAGAGAACGGCGTGGTGGGGATGAGCGTGGAGAGCAGCTCGGTGCAGGTGTACGCCTGCCGCCACGCCTCGGCCTGGCTGCCCGCGTCGACGCACGCGCCGCCGGCCGCCGCGCACGGGTCGCCGTTCAGCCCGGCCACCTGCGAGTTGGCGTCGTACACGTCCTGGTCCCTGAAAAAAAAAAATCAAAGACTCCGCTCACGCTCACGTACTCGACCGTGCACTGCTCACGCGTCAGGTTCGCAACGGGTGGTAGATGTGCCGCCGGTGTACCTGAGGTAGATCAACGGATCGGACGCACCGAAGATTTGATGGCCAGGATCGGACCCACCCACGGAGGCCCACAGTGCAGCGTCGCCGCCGAACGCGCCCATGCCTTCCGCCTGGTTCGGATGGACGTACATCTGCGTCCCGTTTGCTCCCTGCACGGTGCATCGACACGTAAGAACCCACACGTTTTGGTACGATATTGGTGCGCTGAAAATCTTCGTACCTGCATGCCAGGTGCCGTTGGGTCGAACGGGGTCATGTGATTGCTCAACAAGTAGTTCTGCGAGTTAAAATCGCTGGACGGTTATGGTTACTGCTTCAGTATTTTTGAGCTATGCAATAATGCAAGACCAGTTCTTTTCTGTATATCATAGTGAACGCACATCCTGGTGAATGGATCTACGAAGGATCGAGCATTTGCAATTCAGAAACATCTCTCCCTTTCTGGTGTGCATCATCGGTGCGTATGTACCTTTCTTTCGACGACGCGAGCCAGCGCGTCCATGAGGAACTTCTCGCACCCGTCAATTTCGCTCGTGGAGCCGAACGCCGCAGGATCTGGCTCGAAGAGCCTGCAGAAAAAACAGGAGGAGAAATTAAGCGTCGTAACACGAGTATATCTACGAGCGAAAATACTGTTTTTGCCTCACAGTTCGAACTCTGGCCAGTTCGGTTTTGATAACGAGACGTGTACCAGACCTAAGGCGTTCCTCGGAGATGTGCAGCTGTTGCTGACAAGCATATATCTCTTGCTGAATCTCCTGCAATGCATGGAAGAAACAAGATGATGGTTCATTGAAACGCGCCAAGGAATGAAGGTGTCAACGCTGAAGGCTCAGAGGCAAACGCTCCGAGTTCCTCACCTCTATTTTCTCATTCAGTGCCGCTGGACTGAAAATCCAAAGAAGAAACGTTTATAACTAGGATGTGAGATGTGCTTTCATGCTTTTACAGATAGAGTTAGCATACGTATGAAACTTGAACAGATAAAGTTAACATAAAGCAGGAAACTGAAGAAAGATGTAGTAGAAAAAGATAGGATATATACTTGGCTAGCTGTGTCGCCATGTCGCTCTCGCGCTTGAGACGCTGAAGCATGCTGATGAGATACTGCATTGAATTGTTACCTGAGCGATGACCGCCTTTTAGGGAGAAAAAAATTACTTGCGAGGCAGCTTCACTAACCTCTCGATTTTGGATGGCTCTGCAAGGATCAGACACCCAAATTGAGAGACAGAAAACATAAGTAGCATTTCGACAATAATCCATGAATTTGTTAAGAAATGAAACGGTATATCGTGCATTGTGACACTCACTCCCCCCTGTCGTGCTCCGAGAGGTTCATGTACCGAAGAAGCACGTCTTCCACCCTGAACAACAACAGAGCCAAGAATCAGAAATGCGCCTGGAAAAAAAATCACGTATCAGGGGGCGGCGACGCTGAATATTGTCTCTATTTGAATTATATTGTTTCGGTTTTCAATATGGAGTTCTACTTCTACCTAAAGTCTCCGTGAAAATATTATAAATATATCTATGTAGATCATAGAAAAGGCAAGAATCTCATTGTAAATCTTCTCATATAGTAAATTTTATCTCCGTACGTTCATGTTTTTTTCCCGTAAAGATTTTCTACGTTAAATTCATGTCTCTTGTTCTTTAGATCATCTATTTTTACCATATATTTTATTACAAATAGTATCAGAGCTCCGGGTTCAAAAGTCTACCCGCTATCCTGGGAGGAGGTGACTCCCAAGGTGGCCATCCCGCAACCATCGCATGGACAAGACGATATTCATGTAGGATTAATCATTGATAATTCTTCGATGATCGATCGTCCACTATAAGTTACTACGATAAAATCCGCATATATAGAATCAGAGTGGAGATGCATATTTTCAACATAATTTGGGCTACGTTTGAAAAATCAATGTCGGTTGAGGGGATAACTGATTCACTATTTGATAACAACCTAATGGCAACTAATATAATCTTCTTCAGAATTTCTTATTCATTAGTGAATATTATGCTCTAATTATGAGTTTGAGATGAATGATTTAAAGTGCAAGAATGAGTTTATTATCTGCATAGATACTATAACGTTTAGTATTGCAAGTGCAATACATTCTAGTTATCACAACTCAATATGAGATGTATATTACAGAGATTGTTTCTACTTCATTAACGGTATAAGAGTTACTTTTATCTGGATGTTCTTCTACATAAGCAGTTTTCAATCATATTATGGAATTCAGTTAGTTTTACAGTAGGCAGTTTAATGCGTGTGATGATCACATGTATAAGTTGCTCTTCAATGGGTATTGTTTGCCGAATTATATGTTCCAAGTGGAGTATGTAAAAAGTTTATGAGATGAATCCTCACTATAATTATCTGGTATCACATGAGAAACATATGGGGAAGATTAATCTAGTCTTACTCATTGATTAGTCTTATAGACTTTTAACACACAAGGATCATTAATGGTGAATTATGAATTGAGGAGATTTGATTTGTTTTGACTGGGGGGATTCGGTTCAAAAGTGGAGATTATTGAGTTTATGATCCGAATTCTATTTGGTTTATTTCTGTTTCCAATATGGAGTTCTACTCTTACTTGAAATTCCTTTGTAAATACTATAAATGCCCTTTGTGTTTACATAGGAAAGGCAAGAGTCTAATTATAGACATCTCATTATATAGTAAATTTCGTATTTATACATTTGTGATTTTTTTCATAATGATTTTCTATGTTAAATCTTCATCTCCTATTCTCTTAATCATTTTTTTTCTGGACAACAGAGTCAAGATTCAAGAATAATGGCGACGGCGCGTACGTACCCGCGGCGACCGGAGAAGTGGTTGAGACGTACGGAGGGGGAGAACATGATAAGGGCGATGTCGATGTCGCAGAGGACGGACAGCTCGTAGGCCTTCTTGATGAGCCCGTTCCGGCGCTTGGAGAAGGTCACCTGCCGGTTCGTGTTGTTCTCTATCCTCTTGATCGGCAGCTTCACGCGCCCCATCCCTACAACTTACGTTATAGCAGCCGCGATTCACGAGGAGAAAACCTCGAGGTCGAGATGGCGGGAAGAAATAAGGCTCGAATGGCGGTCAGGCGGTGGGATCGGAGCGGGTGGGTGGGAGCGCTCGTAGGAGCGAGAAAAACGGTGTGGGGTTGAGCCAGGCGGAGGAGCTATCCATGTGTTCCCTGGGGGAAAAAAACGACGTCTTTCCGCAGGAGTATAAAGGCGTGCAAAGCGTCACCCGTTTTTGGATCAGAGCAGCAGCTACTTGAGGGCTTGACGTGGTTAACTAATACCGAGCGGCAGGGTTACTTGAGGTACGCAATGCAACGCGCTATTTCGTGATATTCTTCCCGCTTTGAATGTCGCCTTGCATTTTCAGTCGAATGGATTATGAGTAGCACGATTGAGGAATTGGATGGTGTGCCTACTCGCCATCTGCTGCTGCGTCTACTCACTCTTCTTTGGATGGTGAACGGGTGGCAGATGAATTCATCGTAGATTACAGATATTTTTATATTGATTTTTATTTTTAACTTTTATTCAAAAAAATTATAAACTAATATAAATATATGGCTTTTCGAAGCTACCTCCCAACTCCCCTCGCTCCGAAAAGAAAGATAGGGGATGACCGGTATCCGTTCGATCAGCCCATGACGGCGCGAGCCCTGTCTCGCACCCCGCGACGTAACAAGGCCGAGAACCAATCTACTTCGCCGCACGGCACCACTGCCTGCCTGGGCCGGTCTGCCTTGCAATCTGAAAACGAAAGACCCGCGCACCTATCCTCCCACTCCCGCGCGGCCTGTGACGCCCCACGTAGGCTGCTCCCGTTGCACTCCACGGCCCATCTTGGCCGCCTCTTTCCCTGCGGTGCGGCCGAACCGCGCCTTGGACGCGCGCGGCGCGGTGGTTTCCCCTAATTCTCTCGGGCCTCACGCCCCGCGAACCGCGCCGGGTCGAGCCCAGCGCCGCGCCCGCGCGAGCCCCGGAAGCTGCTCCGCTCGGCTGCTGCTCCACACGCGGTCGCTCCGCTCGGCATGTCCCCGCGCGGCTCAGGACCACACGCACACACTGTTCACGTCACCACAGAAGTCTATGTTTTTTTTCCCCAACGCCCGTATTCCGACGCGCCGAAACGAGACTAGCAGTAGCACAGTACCGTACTGCTCTAGCGACCATGTGATAAAGAAAAGCGGTGCTACGAATTACCGCCGCGATCTGGCGGCATGCGTGGTCCTGAAAACCGACAAGCCGTGAGCTGTAATCCCGTGAAGGAATCGTCCACTCCTCCTGCCCACAACGCCCAGCGCCTGTCGACTCCAGGTCAATGCAATGCAATGCAGCGCCCATCCAAGCCCCGCTTTCGCCACCCCCAGCTCGCAGAACAACAGCCGTTGGACAGCAACGCCACCCTCCTCTCATCTGCGCTTTGCCACATGGAACAGTACGTGAAGCCGGTAACAGCAACGCACAGGTTTAGAGGGTGATGTTTTAGCGATAGCTTCTAGTTTTTGACTAAAATTTCATTGTAGCTGGCTTTTTTTTACTGTAGCTGATTTAGCTTTTTCAGTATAATTAAATTTAAAAAAAATGTAAAAATAGAAAAAATTTGTTAACCCATCACGGATAATGCAAAGGAACATGAGAAAAAAGGAAAATGTAAAAAAGCCTAAAAATCTAAAACAATTTAGAAAAAGATGAATAACTAAATAGTAAAAAAAAAGCTGAAACGAATAGGACCTAATTCATTGCGTAAATGTGATACTAGTCAAAAGTAGGAGGCAGGGCGGACGTCCCAGGCCCGACATCCTGGAGCACACAGCTGCCTTGCGAAGCAGTATGCTGGATAGCTCTAGCAAGACAGAGACAAGGCTGCCAACCTTTTTTCTCCGCTGCTCGGCTGCTACCGCGCACTGGCCTGGCCCTCCTACTCACATGGATGCATGTATGGCACTGTGGTGTAGCCTCATTTATGCATGCATGCCGCCGTGTCCTCCTCAGTCACACCCCTCGCCTCACACGCTTCTTTCTCCAGTCTATGCATGCACGCAGCTTTGAGTGGTGGCTACAGACTCTGGTGGTATGGTCTGTATCGGTATAGGAGAGAAGCCAACAAGGTATGTCTCTTCCATCTCCTTTCTTTCTTTAATTGTTCCGTTCATCAGTGTTGTTTGCAGTTGCGCTGCTTCGCCATTGATGGATGAACGAGATGCGGAAGAAGATGGGATTAATGGCCAATGCTGCCTGGCTCCCTGAATGCCATCTGAGAAGCGTGCCATTGTGGCTGGCGTGCCTCCCGGTTGGCATTGAGGGAGTCATGCAGGTTTACTGGCTCTCAGCTCCGAGGCTTTGTGAACAAGGACGTACTGTTCCTGCCGCCTTTCTTCAGGTGCGTACCTCGGAGAAACAGATCTGGCGCTTTTCGGCGTCACCCATGATTGTTAATTTCGTGCTACGTACCCATGATGCTCATGTAGCATAGACCGTACCGATGACTCACGAGTGGCGATTCGTGGTTTTCGAGAAATTTTGGGTCGAGAGATCTGCTAGACAACATCGTTGACAAGATTTCACTTGCGGTTTCCACCAGGATGACCTGCACTTGTGCTCTCGCCACTGGGCACTGGCGAAGCATCGGCGGCACGGTTTAGTTGACACAACGGGCAGTCTATGTCACATGGAGAGTGTACGGCTGAATACGGTGATTAGAAGAGGTGAATAGGAGCCAACAATAACATAAGACCTTTTCAAATCCTTTTTCAAATTGGAGGTGTGACTCTAAATTCTTCACTCCAATAACTAAGTTCAAAGATTAAGCACTCACACAAAAAGATCTAAAAGAAAATATGCAAAATCGGCAATACCGATACAGTAACTTCGGTAGTACCATTGAGTATCTACGGTAGTACTGCTACGGTACTGCAATATAACATATAATACTGCTACAGTAGCCCGTTAGTACCACCGTTATAGTAAATCAGCATGAAAATAGTAAAATTAGCACGACTCTAAAATAAAAATTGATGGAACTTTTAATCCGTTGGTCTAAATGACTTGAAACCTGGCATATACCTTCTTAGTATGTCAAGAATCTATTCAAATTAACAATTGAGATAATCGTTGCCAAAGTTCCGTCCTTTTCCATTTGAGTGAAGGAATCACCAAAACCGAACAAGAACGAGAAATCTTGATCTGCTCTTGCTCATAAGTTCTAGATAATCTAGATGATATTGGATGGGTTCTCACATATCATAGCAAGTTAGATCAAAGCATAAATTCAATCCAAATCACCCATAAAAGCAAAACCCAAAAATCACCTCTCTTTTGAGGAAAATCGGGCAAATTAAAAATCTTCCATTACAAAGTGTCTAGATGAATAGGATATGATTCTGAAGAAATATTCCTACCTCTTACATGTCCTTGATAGCAGAAAAGATCAAGAAGAGATAGATCCAAATGAGAAAGCAAACAAATCAAAAGAACAGGAGGGGATCCATAACACAACTCACTTAGGTAAACTTTGGATGTCCATTTCACTTGGAGAGAAATATTTTATAGCTAATCTCTTAGTATAGCAGAGCTCTAAGCCTATACCATGCACACACAAGGCTCCGACATAAGGAAACCCTAACCCTCATCTCTCAAGTCTCTCACAAGACTCAGTTTAATACAAGGGTTATATAGTGGAGGCTATCACCTCACACCAACCAGTCACTCTATAGTGAATCATACAACTTACATATGAAAAACCTAGTAACCCACACATAAACATGTTTTACACTCTCACGTTTGCATGCTTTTCAAAGCATGATTTTCAAAGGCTTCACAAATTCGGTAAGACACTCCAATCACAAAAAATGTGACCTAAATCACTTAAGTCAGTGAAGCGGTTTTGCAAACCACCACTTTACCCAGTTTCAGACAATTTTCGAAATTGCCACTCGCCGATCTTCATGACATTGCGATGCCTATGATTTATCGCCAAGATCGTACACTTGTGCCGAGGCCGTCACCACTTGAAATGCCTAAGTCCTATGGCACACTGACATCATTCCATAGTCTATGATGCCCAACACCTTGCCGCTAACATCGTACACCTACTCCGAGGAATGTCACCATTTCAAATGCATAAGTCCATTTGACATATCACATGCATGTACTGCCTCTTCACGACCCTTGTCTTTCTCACAAGCTTCTTAACTTGAGATGTTGCTCCACTTGGACTTACGCAACATGCCATGCCCTCAGGACTCCTTCCATAGCCTTGATCTTACCACTGGACGTAATAATTATCAAAGCACCTGCATACTAAAGAACAAAGCAATCGATCTGAACACAAATGATAAGCACTTGACTCTCAATTAGTAAATCATATACATGAACACACCATTACTCATACATGTATGGATTCTCCATGACTAACACTTGCATGGGTTTCTACCGTGTTAACACTACCAAACTAACACCCAAAATCACTCAACACAAGGGACTGGTATGACTGTGGTACTCATGCCGGTCACACCGCCCTTCCGATCATACCGCAACTCCAAAGTTGATACTACCACACCAGGTCTCGAAACAAAAACTAAAAAAAAACTTATCTGAAAAATAGCTACGGGCAACCATAGACCAGTACTACCGCTTCGGTCGGTCATATCGTGATACAATCCAGTACTACCATTTTTCAGTCATATCATGATTACAACGCCAGTAGTACCGCTAACTCCAAACGACAGCAACTTAAAATGTAGTTTCTCAAAATCAGACTCAAACAAGAAAAATAAGACACAAGGAATATGAAATGTTCATAACTCTCATAGGGCTGCCACCACCATGGTCTTACAATCTCCCTCTTGATGAGTAATTTGATAACCACCCCAAATGCAAGAATTTGAATTTGAATTTTAGACTTTTTAAAGCAAACAAGTTGCAAGAGCCACTAGTGGTCCAGATATAAGAGAAAGCAAGAATATGACCACAATGGCAAGATGTGAAACTAATCAATATTATCATCAGACTTCTTCATGTTAGTATTTTGATCACTACTTCTTTATCATCATACACTGTCATCGGTTATATTGAAGTATTGATGCTAAAAATTACATGATATATTACTATTTAACATAATATTGCTTGAAAATTATATATATTGTTATATGTATGGGGAAGTGTTGAACCCCGGTCATTTTCATTCGAGTTTCGCCCCTGGTGTCAAATGAGGGCGGCGAGGAGTTGATTGCACACACGGAGGATGAAGGTGCTAGGAGCAAGCAGACTACACCATCACCATTCCCAATTGCCATGCAATCTTCTTCCCTGATGCTAGCGTCGACGCATCTTGCCCTTCCTGACCGAGCTGACGCCAGATCCGGCTATCCTTGACCACATCGCCAGCCGAACCCAGCCTTCGACGATAGCACGGCCATGTCCCCCCCCCCCCGCCCAACACACTCTTCCCTACCATCGGCGCCGCTATTGGATCCGATGGTCCCCGACCACACCGCCACCGGATTCGACCTTCTCGGACCGTGGCATAGGTACTCCCACGCCCATGCTCTCCCTCCCCATCTCCAGCTACTCCCACACCACATGCCCAGCTGCGCCGCGTCGCTCCTACCACTGTGCTGCAGTCGTGCCTTCGTGCTGCCTGTCCTGTTGTGTCACTCTTGTGCCAATCAGCCCGAGCACAGCACGACAGGCTGGGCTAGGCCATGCTGCCCAAAGTGCCTTCTTTCTAGGCCCATCATAACCCGTTATTCGTGTGGTGCTAGCTTAGCCTGCCACGTGTCGTTTTCGTACCGTACTATGTTGGCCAGACCACACAGGTTGGCCCAAAAAAGATTAGCGTAACTCCCAGGTCTGCAAACACTACCAAAGTATGTGGTTTTACCAGCTGGGATAGGTCAGTACCTGAAAACTTCATCTTCCATGAGATTAGTGGCCAACGTGTACTATCGGAGTACTACACAACCTGCCACATTGACACAGCCAGAGAGGATCAAAGATTCCGATGTGTGGGGGGGGCCATCGGTTGCTTGTCATCTTGGGGTCGTTCAGAGAGAGAATCCAGGGGGCAAGAGATGAGGGCCCACGTGGAATCTCACAGATACTTTCCTTGTCCACTCCAAAGAACAGGTCACAATTCACAGGAGCTCTCAAGCTTCTGCTGTGCTTCGCACTCCACTAGATTGTATTTAAACCTGTCCCTTGACCGAAGTAACCGAGAAGATGACATAAATAATAAAAAAATATAATAAAAGTCTCCAAGAAAAACATTTGGGTCCTTTTCATGTGACAATGGCCTGATAACCGCTGCGGCTGGATTCTTTGCAGTGATGCTTGCTCGCTTAGCTTGCATACCATTCAAGGCATATATGTGCATAAATTCTCGTCTGAAAAATATTTAATTTGTGCCAAGATTCTTTGCCTCCGGACAGAGCGTATCTGAGCAACAATAATTACGCTCTTGATTTTCCTCCCTTGTTTAATCCCCACCTGTCGCAAGGAATTCAGCAAGTGCTCTGACGAAAGAAAAATAAGGAGGGGAGGAGAAAGAAAGGTGCAGAAGCGAAGTGGCCAATTTGTTGCGTTTTTTTCAAGTCAAAAGAAAACACTTGTTAGTTGTACCATAAAGCCAAATCTTTGTTGGCGACCAGAAGAAAAGCAGAAATGTAAAGGACAAATCTTGGGTCCATGGATGGACAAGGACACTAGATACATACATGCATACCATTTGGTGCAGAATAATTTTGCTCCGTTAATTTCCCACTAACCGCACCTTGGTGACCAGCAATTGACCATCATCTGCTGCACCTGACTTCTGAGAACATGTAATCTATTATCTATATCAAATCTACAGCTCCATGAATAAACCATGTAATGATCATTGCAGTGCTTGAAGTGGAGTGGAAGCGAGAGGCACGAGCAGAATAATCTGTGAGGAGAGGGGGAGATGGATAATTAATCAGAGGGAGCATTCACCATCCGTCTTCCACTCGCGTAGAAGTCTCCCATCGCGTCGTCCCATTGCGTACCGAATTAATTCTCTCCTTCCCCCGCAACCGCAACGCCATCCCGTTCCCACCACCATATAGCCAGCCGCCACCCTCCGTTACACTTCGTCGCTCCCCCCAGGAACCGGGACAAGCAAGTTGCCGTCCTGCCAGTTCTTGGTGCACACTTCCTTCGTGTCCTACCAAGTTGTCTTATTGGTGTTCTTCAACTGTCCTAGTTGCTTGTCTTCTCCTTCTTCTTGGTGATCCTCTATGTCGTCGTGTTGAGCGGGGAGTGGTGGGTGAGTTCTTGGTGTTGAGTTCGATTGACGGTACATGAGGACGGGCTGCTGTGTGGGAGGGAGGAAACCTGGGGAAGGCGGGGGAGGCGCTGGGGCTGCTGGGCTGCGTCAATGAGGTGGTGGCGGCGGTGGCTTCGTCGTGGGGGCCGATGAGCGGCGACGGGGCGCGCGTGGAGGCGGCGCCGCGGCTCGCGCAATGGCGCGTCGACGCGCTCCCCTGCTACACATACCGCAAGTCTGAGCCCTTCCGCATCGGCCTCTGGAACTGGTCCGTACTGCCGAGCCCCTCCCCTCTCCCTTCTCTCCTTCTCTGCAAAATTTGTTGCTTGTTACTTGCGTTCTTTTTTGATCGCCATGTCGAGTAGGGTGCAAAAGGTTGAGAATTTAGGAGTTTGTAGCGTACCCTGTGCCGCCCTGTAATTAGTTTAAATCGTCTTGAATTGAATTTGACATGAAGTTTGATTCTTTGTTGCGATAATTTGACATGTAATCGCCTATATATGTGAATCTTGGGTTGTTGTGATTAATCTGAGGTTTGTGGTGGTGGTTTATGAGTTCAAGTGTTTTCGGTCTCCTTGCTACTTGTTAGTGCGAAGGGATGGGAGAAGTAGGCTGTCTCTGTTGCCGAGTTCTGATTCTGAAAGGAGTCAGCTATTCAATTCTGTGATGGTTTTGGTTGCGGTGGTTTGAAATATCATCAGATTACGATTCCTTGATTGTGGCTGAAAAAAGGATCAGATTTTTGGTAGCAGAGAATCATGACTGAATTTTGTTTGTGTAACAGTCGTCGGTTTGCTACCTTGTGTTCATTAATTTTGGATGTATCCGCAAAAAAAAATATTTCCAACTTTGACTGTATTGAACTTCCTTTTAGTTAGATTTGAATACCTTTCCGCACCACCTTATATTTAGTTGGGATGTGGGATGTTTTCTTAATCATAACTTTGACTGTAACCAAAGATATTTCAGACAAAAGTTTTCACTTTCTTGAATCCTCATTTTTAACGGTTTCTTTTTATACTATTAGCAAGAAAAATTTCTGATTGTGTTGGATGATTCCTTCCTCAAATTTCCTCAGGAGAAATGTAAGTCATCATCCCACTTTGACACAATTAAAATCATCAAGAATTCTTCATTGTAGAAGGGAGTTTTGAAGGGCTGTCATTGTGTCGTGAACTAACGTAAGTTTTCTGATTCTGCAATATGAAGGTACCTATCTGTGGAGAGAAACAACAAGCAAACTTGTGTTAAGCTTTTTGCGGAGTTATCGAATTCTGCCAAGAACACTGCCCCAGCACCTATAGCTTCATTTGTCACGAAACTTCTCATATCCTTACCTCCAAATCAAAAGACCATAGTTCATCCAGGTAATTTTCTTTCACCACTAGAGGTCTTCTACTTCCTCTCCTTGTAATTGCACTGCACTTTGTATTGATGTGCATGAAAGATGAAGTTATATTTCAGTATCCCAATTTGTAAGTGAATTGTTAAAAAGAAAGCGAATGCTTGTAGTTCATATGGCCACGAGTTGAGTTAGTGCATAAATCGAGTGCCATGCAACAAGCAGTACAAAAAATTTAAGTTATTGAACGACACTGCGGGCAGACAGGCAGGTTTCAAATTTAAAGTTCTATTTCTATGATGAGGCAGACAAGCATGTTTCAAATTTAAGGTTTTATTTATATCTCAATTTTAAAGTTGAGTTCTGCGCACAAATCAATGAGTGCAGAAAGCATGTATAGATGTTACTTATTACTAACAACTGACTTGCATATATGCAGGCATTTTTGACAAGCAGCTGAAACACGACGGTTTTGTGTGGGCAATTGATGCTACCGTTACAGGAAGATTTGTGATTGAGATAGAGTTTCTTGACCTGAAAGTTGCAGATCCATCTGTAAGCACTGTCTCACTGTCTGCTTCTCTTTTGTCAATGTTAGGTACAACAACAATTAAGATACGTGGAGTGACATCCTTGACTCACCTGAAATCCTGTCTAATCTTGGACAGATCACGCTCTATTAACATAAGATAGAAACGTCTATAGCTGCTTTCTAGCGTTGAAATGAACAACCCCTGATTTATGATATGTCGTTGTGTTGAAAACCTTTGTGCAATTGACATCACATCTGGACATGTTGTTTCATCAGGAAACCAGAAGCTAGCAAGCATAACAGAAACCTAAAACAGACATCCGGTGCCACTTGCCGTCATTACTCAACCCAGATCAAAAAAAAAAAAAAAATCAACCCGATATCTGAACCATGTCTTTCAGAACTAAAATTTGCAAATGTTGCTAATAAACATTGAAACTTCTGCTGAGTGCTGATATCATCAACTGACAACACCCTACCAGATGGAAGTGCAACATGGTCCACTACTCCAATACTTTGTAGCAGAGCAAAGTCAAACTTTTGGTCTATTAACAAGAAAACTTCAATAAAGACCCTAGAAGAAAGAATTCAGTATATTGAACGAAACATATCTTTTTACATCATGATCAGTTCTTGGAAAAATTGCACCGACAAGGAACAACATAAGAATTTCTTTAGTATTCACTTCCTGTGCTTGTAACAAAACCTTCAACCTCATGTTCATGAACAGTACATATTGATATCTTATTCTGCATTCCAGGGTGGTGAACCAGCTTCAATTTGGGCCTCCCACCAAATCAAGCAGTCTTCAGACAACACTTCGCTGTCAGCCCTGGCTCGAATGCTGCAAGAAGGCATCCTCACCGACATCACAATCAACGCCACTGACGGCAGCATTAGGGCCCACCGTGCAATCCTGGCCACCCGTTCGCCAGTCTTCAGGAGCATGTTCTCACACGACCTCAAGGAGAAAGAACTCTCCACGGTTGACATCACCGACATGTCCCTGGATGCCTGCCAGGCCTTCCTCAACTACATCTATGGCGATTTACGCAACGAAGAGTTCCTCACCCACAGGTTGGCCCTCCTCAGAGCTGCCGATAAGTATGACATCTGCGACCTGAAGGAGGCATGCAACGAGAGCCTGGCAGAAGACATTGACACAAAGAACGCGCTCGAGAGGCTTCAGACAGCGCATTTGTATCGATTGCCGAAGCTCAAGGATAGTTGCATGAGGTTCCTTGTGGATTTCAGGAAGGTGTATGAGATGCACGATGATTTTAATGCCTTCCTCCAGACAGCGGATAGGGATCTG
This sequence comes from Melocanna baccifera, assembly GCA_036346265.1. NCBI lineage: Eukaryota > Viridiplantae > Streptophyta > Magnoliopsida > Poales > Poaceae > Melocanna > Melocanna baccifera. The sequence goes on along the minus strand of CM070698.1, from coordinate 2,754,719 downwards.
GTGGCTGAAGTCTTCCAAGGTGTTCTCGCGGCCTGGAGTGGCCGGTGAGAGCGGCATGTGTATATATAATGTATATACCTTGATTGGATTTTGTTCATATCATATGGAAATCCAATTCTTGTATCCTACTGCACATATTGTAACTTCTCACACCTTTAATTTTTCATTTTGATATGTTGGGATTTCATTGATAATAACTGCTTTACGGAAATAATTGGTAAACTGGTAATTGCCTTGTGAATCACGGACTGCAAGCAGGTGATTTTTTTTGGGGGGGGGGGGGGGATTGGAAAACAACGAAAAAATTATTTATTTATTTTTGGATTGGAAAACCAAGTGAAGTGTTCGCGCGCGCGAGAGAGAGAGGAAAACCAAGTGAACTGCCTTCCTCTTCTGTTCACTTGAAACTAACGCAAAATAATTTATGAAATTTTGATCTACTCCCAGTAATCCAGCATGGCATCACCAGGTCATGAGGTCCCAGTAATCCAGCATGGCATCACCAGGTCATGAGGCCAAGTCACTATTCACACAAATCAGTACAGGGGAATAAAAGACTAGAGAATCCTCACCATCGAACTGATCTGAAGCGTAGAGTCCCTGAAACAGCAAGTGCGTGAGGCGTTGAGGACGACGGACAGGGAGGCGATGCGCTTGCCGCTTGCCGCTTGCCGGAGTTGGTGAGGAGGAGGAGCGCGCCGTCCGGACGGAGCCGGCCGGCGGCGTCGCGGAGGTGAAGAGCTGGGCGATCGATCGGCCGTTTCTCTGGGCGAGGTGTGGGCCCGAGTCGTCAGCGGGTGGGTTCGAGGCGGACGTCAGCCGTGGCTACGTCCCAAATATTTATTCTTCTTCTAAACTAAAGGCCCACAGGAGAGCCCAAAATAACCAGAAGCCAACTAGAAAATCAATTAGAGGCCCAGTAAAGCCACTAAAGCCCATTCGCGCGCGCGGACATAACGGACGTCAACGGGGGTTCCGTCCAAAATGTATGCGATAAAGGACTGAAAGTTATCGTGTTTTTGGAAGCCACAGCAAGGCCTATTAGCTCAGTTGGTTAGAGCGTCGTGCTAATAACGCGAAGGTCGCAGGTTCGAGACCTGCATGGGCCAAATCTCTTTTTGAGGGGTATAGCTAATGTATTTATTTTTTGCTTGCATAGTTGCCCTTTTTGACGCGCCCCAAATGATGTTGGTCGTGCTGCATCATCTGATCTGCGCCGAGTGGTTGCATGCAAGATTACTACCAGTCACTGGAGACGTATCTGCGTCTCCACGTACGTCTATGTCTCCTGCCAACTATCTCAACAACTAGACATATGCATATATTTTAGGTTACGATTGATAGGTTTTACCTTAATTTTTTGATATACCGACGAACTACAGTTTTAAATTCAAAAACCGTCCGAAAAATAACTTCGTTTATTTTGATTTTCGAAAAAAAACAAGCTAACAAAAAAGACCGTGGCCATATGCTCTGCAGATTTTTCCTGAGAAAGAAATAAAAAAATCTTGGCGTTTGGCCTGCGCGGTGGCCTTTTTCCGCCGAATATCACATTGGGCTGACAGCCTGAGACGTACTACTGTGGTGATTGGCCGGCAAGTGTATGGACGCGCGCGGCGGCGGCGTTCCCCTTTCCGGCCGGACCACTTGATCTGCGTGTCCTCCGTCCATGTCGCTCTCATTCAGATCACGTCCATGCAGGATCGACAAACTAGCTACATATTAGGCTAGCTAAGCTATGGACTGGACCTAAACCTAATCGACCCCATGCATCGATCATTGCTGAATGTCGTTGAATTGAGCGAACAATTGAGCTGCACATAGACAAATCTTGTCTATTTCCTATGCGGATTGGCACTCAATTGGATTTTAAGTTCAAGCTTCTAGATTTTTTTTACACTGTAATTATTGTTAACTTTTAATTATAATTAATTTTAGAAATAAAAAATATCGGATAATACAAAAGAATAAAAGGGAAAAATACAAAAAAAAAGTCTAGAAAAAAGTTAAAGAGCTAGAAAAAAGTGAAATTAAAAAGGTTAAAAGACTCTTTGAAGTGGAGGGTAAATCGCGATTCTCTGGTAGGAATGGTAGTGCATCAACTGGATTTATTTACTTGCATGGTTCGGGAACCTATTGTATGTATCCTTGTTTGTGGCTGGAATGCGCCGCATTACAGAGCCCATGCATCCGTATAGGCGTATAGCTAGCTAGCTAGCCATTCTCTCGACGCAACACCATGATCTGCTGATCTCGTACGTAACATGCGATGAATGTACGACAAAGGCTTCAATTCCTTTTGCTTAAGCGACTTAACTTCCTTTCGTTATTGTCCACATTGCAGTCCAGTGGCGCATGAATAACTCGTCTGAAATATTCTCCACAAACACGGATTTTTTTTCCTCTCGCTCTTTTCTATCAACACAGTACCTGAGATGGTACCTGATTCTCAACATTAGAGAAATCATGCCTAAAGCAAACACAATCATCACATGATTTTGTTACTTTAGCACCATCAACGGACTTAACCCTTTCTTTCAAACGAACTAGATACATTACACCAACCTTTTTATTTTTTAAAGTAATTTATCGATATTCAATTTATTTATATAAATATTTATAATTAAATCAAAAGACATCAACTGTCTGTAGCTAGCATCCTGGCGATGCGATGCGTCAGCGGTGGGCCTTGCTCCCTGGCGTGCACGGTCTCCCAACCAATTACCTATCGGGTTCGGGTAACGGCCACGCCAGTCAACCAGTGCACCTCGGGCTGGCGTGGAGGGAGTCAGCGGGGTCACCGGGTCAGCATCGTCCGACTCGGATCGGGCGTGGAGTTTTGATTCGGGCAAGTCAAATGGGTTGTGGCAAATTTGGCCACAACTCAGCCGGTAGCATGAATTTCTTTCTTTTTTTAAATTTTTTTTCTTGGCATGATTGAGTACTTGCAATTGTGAATTTGTGATTGCGCGCTAGCTGCTCGATAGTAACGGCTTGAAGACTGCAGCATCATTCGAAAGGTTCATCATTGCGTTTCGCGAAGTTCTAGAGGTGATTATCATTGGATGTTTACTACATAACAAGTTGATGACAATTATTGTTGTCTCATCACGTACGGTTTCAAATTTCAATCCTACGTATGCTGGGTTCTCTACTCGTAGGAAAAAAAAGGTATAATTCATTATTATTCGGAAGAACGGTGCAGCCCGAAAAGATACCATTTCAAAGGGCAATATGTAGGACTACCATGGCCATGAAAATCGGACGAAAATAAGTTCTACTAGCCACCTTTGGTTAGACTATAAATCGGTCTTACATATTTATTTTACACCGAGTTAGTCCGATTTATAATCAATTTTTGCTGAATTTATTTGAAATTTTTGTTCTAAAAACTGCTATTTTTTTTTGAAAATCGATCAAACTATTTTATAGGACCCTGTAAAAATTTAAAATCGGTTTTGTTTTCCCGAAGGACTACGACCAGGGGCGGATCTGGGCCTCGGGCTAGGTGGGCTATAGCCCGAGGCCCAGAACAAATAGCAATGCAATTATGCCTATCTAAGCCCAAGAAAATCAAAAATTATAATGGCGGCCCAGACAGTATGACCCGGCCGATCTTGAAGTGGCCTGACCACCGCCGCCCTCCCTCTCCTCCCCTCGCAGCCTCGCTCTTCCCGCCGCCCTCCTCCCTCTCCTCCTGCGCCGCCTCCCCCCCCGGCCTCCCGCCGGCCCCTCCCCCCACCGCCGAGGCCTCCCTCCCCGCCTCCCCTCTCCCGCCCCCCTCCTCCTCTCGGCCCTCCCTCCCGGCCTCCTCCTCCCCCCCCCGCGCGCCTCGGCCCCCCCCGCCCCCCGCGCCCCCCCCGCCTCCTCCTCCTCTCCCCGTCGCCTCCACCTCGGATCTCCCCGCCTCGCCTCCTCGCGCCTCGTCGCCTCCACTCGAGATCTCGCGCCTCGTCGCCTCCGCCGCCGCCTCGTCTCGGATCTCGCGCTCCACCGCCTCTGCCTCGTCTCGGATCCGGCGTCGCCCGCCTCTTGGCGAGCGATCCGGGCATGCCTTGCTGATTTGGTCACCTCACGCTGCGTCGCGTCGGTCGATGCCAATCCCACCGCCGGTGAACCCCGCGATCGCTGCTGCTTCTCTCTCTGATCCCCCTCGATCCACCTGTGGGCTTCCCAGTACTCCTTCAATCCAACTTGCTATATCTCTTATTCGAAGTGCATATTTCTTTGATTCTAAGTGCAGAGTAGTGATTCCATTGTTGCATCGACTCAAATCATCACCGGCTACCTAGGTTTGTTCTTTTGTGTTTCTACTTCTCCTTGTGTTATGTTCTTGCTCTTGCTTGTGTTTAAACTCTTCACGAGTCAACAAAATAAGATACGATCAAACTAAAGAGGACAAGAAAGGATGGTACAAACTCGATCCTTTGCAGTGAGCATTCCTTCTTAATTGTCGTCTATAATACTTGAGAGCTTGGAAAAGTAGTCCATTGAATTATTACGGATGCAGTTCAACTCTTAGGAGTTAGGAGTCCTTTCATGAGCCCTATTTAGAGAGGGCTGTTATATGCATAGATGAATAACAAACTGCATCTTAGGCTTACAAATTATTTGCTCTTTGAAATATAGTGTCGTCCTCAAGATCAACGGAGATTCTTTTTTCTTAAGGTTAGTTTTGCAAATGCATCCAAGTTTACCAAACAAAACCCTTGCTCTATTTCCACTTCATCAATCAATATGCGGAAATTTTTGCTATTTGGTGCTATTAACAGATATTAATTGATGCATGCCATTGCCTCCATCATTTTGAGATGGGTGTAAACTATGACTGCAGATAAACCAAACATTATATTATGGATTTGTGAAGCTCTTCATGTAATTAGATATTTAATCCTCTACATCACTAATTATGATAAATTGTGCTCATTTCAAATATGTAATAGCCTACCACTTTAGATGTGTGACCATAAATGATTGAATTCTACTCTTGGAATGTTATTCTCACTATAGCTTGAGGGCACTTTGTGTATCGTACAATATTTGAGCTTTTTTCTTTGGAAATCTTGCGGGAGGACAATTAATATATTGGGATGTCTTTGTAAGAGAACAGTTGTGCCTTTAAGGTTGTTTGTTAATAGTTGGATGCGAGTGCATGAATATTGATCTTTCATGCCATTTAGTTGTGCCTTTACTGTTGTGCTTTACTGTAGAATTGATCTTTCATGCCATTTAGTTGTTTGTTGCTTTGGATGTTGTTATGAATATTGTGTATATTGATATGAGGTCCAAGAGACCATATATATATATATATATATATATATATATATATATATATATATATATATGAGGGTACTTTTGTTATATCGTGGTATGGGTACAAATTGGCGTTAGTTTTAGGTTGTTAGAGTTCAGCCCGAGACGTAACCAAATCTTAGTTCCACCACTGACTACGACATTATATTTAGTTCGCGAAGTGGTTGTAATGGAACATGGAATTTGATATAAAAGTTGATAGCCCGGCTATAATTATCCAACTAATAATATTATACCCCTACCAGATCGATCTGTATTCTTCAAGCTTGGCATCGCATCCAGCTTTTCTTAGCGTGTCACATCAAAAAAAGAAAAACGATAAGCGTATCAACCAGTAGACAGAATAGACCCAAGCAACGTTTTAATCGGCACGATCGAGTTTTATGCTGCTACGTGAGAATCGGTCGCATGTCCCCTGTGGCGGACCCATGATTATTATCTCCTGTGGCGGATCCAAGATTATTAGGATGGTGTTCAGATTTTAAAACTAGGTTGTTCGGATACGTCGATACCGCAATACATAGTTCCTCCAAAACATCGATACAACGATATTGTATATAGATATAATAAAAATATAGAAATTAATGAATTCTTATGAGGAAAGGAGCAACATAAAGCGAGCATAATGACATAAATTAAACAGTAAATTATAGAGATTAATGACAGTTGCATACCTTATTGATTCTATCCTTTTTTTGCTCTTTTCCCTATCAACAAGAATCACCCATCTAACATAAAACTATACATTCCTTTCATGGAGCAAAATATAGCAAAAATTAGCATATAAACATATGTAATAAAAATCCAACTAACTGCCCATTGCCTAAAGCAAAGATTGTATTTTTGTAAGCATCTATTAGAAAAAACGAGGAAAACAGATGCTAGACTTAAGAAAGAACCAGAGCCGAAACAGAGTAGAGCGAAGTAAGAAAGAAAATAAAGTGGAGTGGGGAAGCACACTTAAATCTGGAGAGTGGACGATGACAGTGAGTTGGAGGTGTTGCTCCCATTCCGATGCTGCGCTCTCTCCTAGCTGCTGTATTGCTCACTTCCTGTCGTTCGCTCACTACCTCCTTATTCATCGTGTCATCACCCACTTGCCCGTGACGCTTCTCTGCTCGCCTATGCTGCCGCACGCTCGCCTTGTGCCCCGCGCCACCTCACGTTATGGCGCTGTGTACACCGGACGTTGCTCGCCTCCGCAGCCCGCATCCACCGATCGTCACTTGCCTCTGTAGCCCGCACCTTCGCCCGCTCGCCACTCGAAGGCAGACAAACGTAGGATGAGAGAAAAAACAAATATTAGGGCTTTGTTTGGATCTACCTCTTTGAGCCTGTATGAAAAGGGCTAAGATGGGAAGAAAAATAGGCCTAATGTGTTATATAGACCCCGCACAAGATACAAAGAGTGTGAGCTGAATTCATTTACGAGCATAAATATATAATTTTAGCCCAACTAACAATATATATACCTAATATATCTATTATTTATATATATGATATTTTGTAAAAAAAAAGATGTTCAACTAAACACCTATGCTCTATTGTAGGTCCACCCTGCATCTCGCTCACAGAAATTTGACCCAGAAGGGAAGGACTGCACTGTAGCAACTTCCATATTCGCATGGATTACAGTTTTTTTGTCTGTGTGCGCATCACCGCATGACATATCGCATCGACGGTTCAATTTGTACCGATTATATTATTAGCTAGTTAGTGGCAATTTGTTTTTCAAAAATGTAACGTGTTTTGCTACTACTTGCCCCAAACACGGAATCACTTATCACTAGTTTAATTAGTCCTACGAGAGTTTGAAATTGCATTGGGAGATATTTTATGATTGCAACCTGACTATAGACAACTGGTATACAGACTGAATTGAACAATTATAGGGGTGTTTGTATTAGTTATGACTGATGACTTTTTAGCTGAAAATAAATAGTAATGACTAAAAGAAATTTCTTTAGAAGGAGGAAAAAGTAAGGGAGAGATACACACGTGAGAGGAGTGAGGTGCGAGATGTACCCATAAGCCCCAGCCTTTTTCTCGGAGTAAGACGGATACGAGAAGAGTGGAGAAACCGCTTCAAAAAACCAAGTATTTATTGGCTTTTGACTTCTTCAAGTAGATGTCAATACAACACCTCCACGTATGACTAGTCGGTTTGTATTATATCCCAATTTAGTCGGTTTGTATTGTATCCCAATTGGTAAGACACAAGAAGATGGTCTATACTATTTTTATATGATCAATTTAAATATTTTTTAATATATTAGTCACCAAAGTTAAAAAAGGTTGATTGCATATTTTCTAAAATATCGCACATTTACAAAAAGGGAGTATATGGCTAGTTGGTTTGTATTGTATCCCAATTGATTCACAATAAGGCTGCTCTAATGACCTCTAGTTGTAATACTTTGCAAGTTTTGGGTGCCGTTTGGGACACAATAGTTTTGCAGAAATCTCATAGTGTTATTGTAGCAATCGAAAAAATGAGGCTTTAGCGGTGTCACGTCGTGAACTTAAAGGTATGATACAAAGGATTTGATTCAATAATAAATAGTTTTTTTTACTATGATTTATAATTTTTGGTTTAATTTTTGAATTCTAATTATTCACAAGAGAGAGTATAAAGAGAGATATTTGTGTATGATTTTAGCCGATATAGATAAAGTCAGAATAATATTTATTATAATTAATTTATAGATAGATCATATCTTAAAAAGACTCTTTATTTAAAAAACTACTTACCAGAGAAAGGCAAACATAAGTAAAAGGAACGACCCAACGTCTTCGAAATTTGCATTTGTGCTTCGTGCTCTACACCTCTAACTAGTTACCAATCCTTTCACCTGGGCAGAATAAATAACGACACGATGTGGTTCTTAATTGAAGAGCATCTGAGGGGCCAAGTGAAAAAAATTCCCCGCCCCGGCCGCTATAAAAGGAGAGAGCGTAGAGCACGGGCACGGCAGAGCGGGGACAAGCACTCACCGCCGTGGAGTTAGCGGCGCTGCGAATTTTCGAGTGCTCCGAGCTGCCGCTGTTAATCTCGCTCCGAACAATTGTTTGAGCCGGTCGAGCGAAGGATTTGGGGGAAGATGACGGTGGGATCCGGGATCACGGTCCAGGACGACAGCCTGGTGGTGCTGGGGGCTAAGATCTTGACGGAGGTACACGACAATGTGCTCGTGACGCCCGCCGGCGGCGGCGGCATGATGAACGGCGCGTTCCTCGGCATCCGGTCGGCGCCCGCCGGCAGCCGCAGCGTCTTCCCCATCGGGAAGCTCAGGTAAGCGCGGCGTGGTTTTTTGGTCTTTTCAGATATTGCAATTGTTTTAGCTCTGTCCAGCTGTTCTGTTTGTGATGTTTTATTTACGTACGATTCAGTTTTAGTTTTTTATCTTTCTTGTGCAAGAATCGAGACAAAAAACAGTGTCGGCGTTCAACTACGCAGTTTTCAGTTTTTCCTCTCTGGACTCTTGGTAAATAGTAAGTCGTGGAAAGTAAAAATTCAGATGTGAAGTAAAATTTCAATATCTACTTAAAAAAGAGAAAATTTCCAATACTCCTTTCAACATTGTTCGCTGAAGAACAGATGTTCGTGAGCGATTTTTGTCAAAATATTTTTTTTGGTTTTGTTCTGTTACTGTACTCTCCTTCCTTACATTGTAGCTCTTCCCAAAATAGGAAGAAAGACAAGCAGCGAACACTTGGCTGGCCAAACGAACTCTTTTTAGTACTTAGTTAAAACTTAAAAGAGGGCCTTTTTCCCATCAGGACACGAAGAACTGAACTGAAAATGTCAAGTCACGGTATGTTGGCGTTGCAGAGACCTGCGATTCATGTGCACGTTCCGGTTCAAGATGTGGTGGATGACGCAGAGGATGGGCTCGTCGGGCCGCGACATCCCCTTCGAGACCCAGTTCCTGATCGTCGAGGGCGCTGACGGATCGCATTTCACAGGCGATGGCGCCGGGGACGAGCAATCTGCGGTGTACACCGTCTTCCTCCCGATCTTGGAGGGCTTGTTCCGTGCTGTCCTTCAGGGGAACGCTGATGACGAGCTTGAGATTTGCTTGGAGAGTGGTAATTCAGAGAACTGTCGAAATTTCTCTCCATTGACTTGAGCTCTGCTGTTTCATGAGATATAATAGCACTCTTGTTCTTCATAATTCAGGTGATCCGGCTGTGGAATCATTTGAAGGCACCCATCTAGTTTTCGTTGGTGCGGGGTCGGATCCGTTTGAAGTCATCACAAATGCTGTCAAGTATGTCAATTTCTTCCCTGATAAATCTTCCTATTTCAGTCCACTACATTGCGTGCTGTATTTCTTTCGCAGTTTTCTGATTCAATTTGCCAACTGCTTTTCCATAATGCATTGCTTGCTTACTGAGATCACATGAGTCAACTTCTTGCAGAACTGTTGAGAGGCACTTGCAGACGTTCTCTCACAGGGAAAAGAAGAAGGTAGTTAGAAGTTTCTTTCAAGTAATGGTATCTGCATCTTGCATCCTTGCTATTTCAGAGCCTCTAACTCCCAGCCTGCTGCAGATGCCAGCCATGCTAAACTGGTTTGGCTGGTGCACATGGGATGCATTTTACACCGGTGTTACTGCTGAAGGAGTGGAGGAAGGATTACAGAGGTGTTAACCAACAGCACATATTTCCCCCCAATAGTAATGCTTACCGTATGAAATTATTATACTAAATTTCCACCATTTTTTTGTATTTTCAGTCTAGAAAAAGGTGGAGCTTGTCCTAAGTTTGTCATAATTGATGATGGATGGCAATCAGTCAGTATGGATCCTGCGGGAATTGCATGTATATCTGATAATGCAGCCAAGTAAGCTGCCTAGAAGCATCCAAATGTCATGCTTATTTTCTGTACACACTTCCTAGAGCTTCAGCTCTGATTTCTGATGTTTGCCTATTCTGTCTACAGCTTTGCAAACAGGTTAACTCATATTAAGGAGAACCACAAGTTTCAGAAAAATGGGAGGGAGGGTCGCAGGGAAGATAATCCGGCAAACGGCCTTGCACATATTGTCACTGAAATTAAGAGGAAACATGAGCTAAAGTATGGTGCTATACTGCTATTTCATAAAAAAAATTGTCTCATCCAGTTTATGAATGATAAATTTCTGGAAGTTCTCATCTTTCTGACTTCTTGTACCAAAATTCAGGTATGTTTATGTGTGGCATGCGATTACTGGATACTGGGGTGGAGTGAGGCCAGGTGGTGATGGGATGGGGCACTACGATTCAAAGATGCAATACCCTGTGTCATCACCCGGAGTTCAGAAGAACGAGCCCTGTGATGCCTTGAACAGCATAACTACTAATGGCCTTGGCCTTGTGAACCCTGAGAAAGTATTCAGTTTCTACAATGATCTCCATTCATATCTTGCATCTGCTGGGATCGACGGAGTGAAAGTAGATGTGCAGAACATTCTTGAGACACTAGGTGCTGGCCATGGGGGAAGAGTACTGCTGGCTAGGAAGTATCACCAAGCTCTAGAAGCTTCCATTGCTAGGAATTTCCGTGACAACGGTATAATATCGTGCATGAGCCACAACACAGATACCTTATACAGGTAAAGCTTGTTCTGCTCTTGAAGGTACAGTTTTGGTGCAATTGCCCGAAACTGTGAGTTGTTTACATGTCCCTGCTCTTGCTACAGTTCAAAAAGGAGTGCCGTTGTGAGAGCCTCTGACGATTTCTGGCCTAGAGACCCAGCTTCCCATACTATACACATTGCATCTGTCGCTTACAATACTGTCTTTCTTGGAGAATTCATGCAGCCTGATTGGGACATGTTCCATGTGAGAATCTCTACTTTCTGCTGCTCTCTTGCTACTTTGAGTCCTTTCGTGCCTTCACCGTCGATATGGCTTTTGTTTCCATGCCACCAGAGCGTTCACCCGATGGCTGAATACCATGCCGCAGCACGAGCAGTCGGCGGGTGCGCCATATACGTCAGGTAAAAGTATTGGAGTCAGTATAGGATGCTCAACTTTGCCATGTGCTGAATTCTTTGATGCTAACTCTGTGATCATACAGTGACAAGCCCGGAAACCATGACTTCGATTTGCTGAAGAAGCTTGTGCTTCCTGACGGATCGATCCTGAGAGCCAAACTTCCAGGGAGACCAACTAGAGACTGCCTGTTTTCTGACCCTGCAAGGGATGGCAAAAGGTTAGCAATGGACTTACAGAAAATTTTGGTTTACTGGTTGCTGTTACTGGTACAAAACTTAACAACTCTAAATCATTGCATTATTTCAGTATTCTCAAGATCTGGAATCTGAATGAGCATTCCGGTGTAATTGGCGCCTTCAATTGCCAAGGTGCTGGCTGGTGCCGAGTAGGAAAGAAGAATCTTATCCACGATGAACAGCCTGGGACGATCACGGGGGTTATTCGGGCACAGGATGTGGACTACCTTCCGAAGATCTCCGGCGATGACTGGAACGGCGACGTAATCGTGTATTCGCATATAGGAGGTAAAAATCATTCTCCCTGAACACTGTCAAGAAAACAGTGTGTAGCCTTGTTCATCTTAACTACCTTTCGGATGAGATCATGAGACTAGTACTACCACGCAATCCCCTGGCCCTTTTTCAGGAGAGGTGATCTTCCTACCAAAGGACGCCTCCTTGCCTGTGACACTGAAGCCGCGCGAATACGAAGTTTTCACCGTTGCTCCTCTGAAACATCTGCCGAATGGCGCCGCCTTTGCGCCAATCGGTCTGATCAGGATGTTCAACTCCGGTGGAGCGGTGGAGGAGGTGAGGCACAATGGAGATGCCGGCGTCGAGCTCAAAGTGCGCGGTTCAGGGACCGTTGGAGCCTACTCCTCGACGAGGCCGAGGATTGTAGCTGTCGATTCGGAGGCGGTCGGTTTCTCGTACGACGACGGTTGCGGCCTGGTCACCTTTGAACTCGGCGTGCCGGAGCAAGAACTCTACTCGTGGACCGTCTCGATAGAGCACTGAGATGCTAAGGGACACTGGAGGGCGTTGCCACTTGCCATCATTCCGATGAGAAGTTCAGACGAGGCTTCCGATTGTTTTTTTCAGGACAAGAGGGAGAGGGGGGATTTATTCATCATATATCCTCCTCCCCTTAGATTGAAATTCAGGATTTACCCTCCGATCCACGTGTCAGTGACTCATCCCGACCTCATATGTCATTGAGTGGGGAAGGTAAATCCTGAAACTCTCAAATGTGGGGAAGGTATATGATAAAGTTCCCGGTGAGGGGAGGTTTCTGAAAATTTCAGCTTCTTACTGAGAGAAGAAGAGCTGTGGCATTCCCGTACTAAACAGGGGCAGGCACTGAAGCCGGATTGGCGAACTTAGCATGCCGTTGGAAATTGTGGCCGTTTCTTTTCGGTTGTAACTGTGGCCGCCGTCGGTCGATGATTTTTAGTTTTATATTTATAAATTAAATATCGATAATCTATTTTAAAAATATTATTATGATAAATCGTTTTACAATGATAATAAAGTTGTTCTATTTATTTATTCAGAATAAATTAATTATAAATTATGAATTGAGAAGAACGAGACTAACATCGGGAACACTGAATAGTAAATAAAGAATAAACAAACAAAAAAGAACATACGAACCAATTCGACTCACAGTCCACACCCCACAGGCTCCGGGGCCTACACGCTCGCACGAATCACGAGGCGGTCTGGGGAAGCATTTTCCGTGGGCGTGGGGGATCACCGGATTAGCACAAACCCGTGATGCCTCTTGTTCCTCCAAGGCTCCAAGTCCTTTCCATGACGTGACTAGCGCCTAAACCCCACAATTTTTTTTCCAATTCTAAAGCCCGACGAGCTCTTCGTCGGCTTCTTCCTCCGCGGGCCGGCGCGACACCGTGGCCATGATGGGGAGCAGGGTGGCCGCGGCGCTGCTCCGCCGGGGCAAGGACCAGGCCTGCACCCTGACGGCCCCTCGCATCCCGAGGAGCGCTCCGGCTCCGGCTCCTCCTAGGGTTGGATCCGGCTCCTGCGGCGGCGGCGGCCACCTCCTCCCGCCACCCGCGCGGTCGACGGGTCGCTTCCTCACCCCCTCCCGATTCGCCCCCTTCCACGCCTTCCGCTCCCTCGGTCCCAAGGTGCCGCGTCTCTCTGGCTCCCCCCTCCTCGCCTTGTGTGGTTCCTCGTGTTGATGCAATCATCTTCGAGGCGAGTGAATCGTACACGGCTTCTTCGTGAGGAGATTTGCGACTAAGGGAACATTAGTGTCGGTTTGGATGCGAGGCATTCTGGTTTTGGGTCAGCATTGGATCATTTTGGAGTGCAAGGGTTATCTGCTTGCTGTAATGACCTTATAGATAAAGCTTGCCTGTGGTCTAAATTTTGTAGTGGGAGGAATAGCACATGCCATTAACCTCTAACCTCTGCTTGAGAACGTTTTTTGTGTTGATGAGAAAACGGGGTCTCTGTTTTCAGTAACTACTAAAAGTAAAAAGTAAAAAAGGTGTTGATCCAATCTTGTTTTTTATGTGTGAAATGCACACTTCGGCTATAGAATTCATATTTTAAACTTTAAGGAGTATGATATGTAGTTTATCGCATTTATATATGTCTACATTGGCTTCATACAATCATACTTGTGTTACAAAATGCTACTCTTGTTGAAAGGAATTCTCCAAAATTTACAGCTGATTCATTCGTTTCATTTTAGAATTTATTGGGCCAATGCACACGGAAAATGTCTGCTACGGCAGCACCGCTGAATTCAACTATGAGAAATGCAGCAGCAAATTCAGGGCTGAAGTTGCTCGTTACCAAAGGGCCTCAAGCACAGAAGGCAGTTGGGATCTGGCTCTTCGGATGTGCTGCCTGGGTATTCAGCTTGGTCATACTTGGAGGAGTCACTCGGCTCACACGTTCTGGTCTGTCAATGACTGACTGGAAGTTCACTGGGGGCTTGCCTCCAATGTCAGACAAAGAGTGGCTACTGGAATTCGAGAAATATAAGCAGTCACCTGAGTACAAGAGGTAAGAATGCAATTGTTGCCTTTCGTTTATGTGTCGCTTTACTGCAGCCTGCTATTGCCAAGACCCCACTGGTGAAAGGTGTTGAACCATTGCAGATGCAAGCAAATAATGCAATCCACTTAATTTTCTAGCATATTCAATTTTTATGGTCCTCTCTGATGACCCTAGCATCTCAAGGAAATGCCAATATCATATTGGTGCTGCTGAGCTTTTACTGCACTTTTGCCTTAGTCCTTAATAATTTCCCCTGTTGATTGATGAATCTGAGAACAAATGTTTACAACACTATTGAACAACTCATCTTAAATATTATAGTTCGTTGGAAATGAATTAGAAGATATTTCCTTACTAGAGAAGCTTCTCAAGGATTGTTTAATTGTCACCACCTGTGGTAAATGATTAACTGCAATTTTGTGAATGCCTCAAGGGCCAATAGAACATGTCAGTGAGAACATCTTCTAACTTTATAATTTTGTCACTAACAGCTTGTTAGCAAAAAGTTGTGAAAAAGTTTGACTGGGCTGTGTGCCTGTGCCCTCCAATCCAATTAACCTTTTAAGGAAGTCAATATGAATTTGCTAGTTATGGAAAATAAACTCTACACATGAACTCTCCGCACAAGGTGCCTTTGGTTCTAATTGCCACGAGATCTTTCCTTATTCCCACCCATGGCCAGTCACATCTTTTTCCCCCTTTGAAACATCTATAACTATTTCATTTTGATACTCTTTTGGATATCATATTTCTCCTAATGTTATAGTAGCATTCCATGAACATATCTAGGGTGAACAAAGGAATGGGCCTTGAAGATTTCAAATTTATATACTGGATGGAGTATGCACACAGAATGTGGGGAAGAACTTTGGGCTTTGTATTTGTTGTTCCTTTCGCATACTTTGTTGCAAAAGGATATGTTACCCGCCAACTTGGACTCAGGCTCTCTGCTCTCTTTGCACTTGGTGGTGGGCAAGGACTGATTGGCTGGTGGATGGTGAAAAGTGGTCTTGAGGTACTAATAAAATACCCTTCTTGTTGAACTAGTAGGTTTGTTGCTTGGAGGTTCACCAATTCCTTTTTCTCATCTTAGGAACCAGCATCTGAGTATGTTCAACCAAGGGTTAGCCCATACAGGCTGGCAACTCATCTGACATCTGCATTTGTTATATATTGTGGTATATTGTGGACTGCTCTGTCAGTAGTGATGCCAGACCCTCCGGCTGGACTAATGAATTGGGTAAATGGTGCAGCAAAAATTAGAAAGCTGGCAATTCCTGTCAGTGTTGTGATAGGCATTACTGCCATATCTGGAGCATTTGTTGCAGGAAATGATGCAGTATGTCATTCTCTTTCTTTTGCTATCTTGAAAACTATGTATAGCTAAGCGTCTGTCCTATCCGTCTAATTATCTGCTATGACCAGGGGCATGCATACAATTCATTTCCAAAGATGGGTGACACTTGGATTCCAGAAGATGTGTTCAGTATGGAGCCTTTCATTCGTAATTTCTTTGAGAATACATCTACTGTGCAGGTAACTTTTTCCCCTCCTGGTATGAGTTTACAGCTCTCAAAACCATGCTGTCTTGAAGTTTTTACTTAATTGGTTTGCAGATTCATTCTCTTAGCTTCTTAACCTTTAGTTATTCTTTCTGGAAGAAGGAACACCTCCTGGAATGACAAACAGTTTTTACACTAACCGATAACAACAGGTCTCTTCCAAAAAAAAGCATTGGCCAATATTGCTAGAACAGTCCTATAAGTACTAATTTCTTGTGATCAGTTCACCAATGCTTGCAGCACAGGACCACCTGCTTTTCACGAGGCAGAGAACTTCCTGAAGTATTTCATAGTGCTTTATCCAGCATTTCAGAGTAACATGTTCTTTACATTCTTGTAGCTCAATCACCGAATTCTTGCAACTACCACCTTATTGTCTGTGGGTGGCTTATGGTTGGCCGCAAGGAAAATAGACTTGCATCCAGTGGTCAAGACTCTGATTGGAAACACACTTGGAATGGCTGCTCTTCAGGTGTAATTCACAAATTCAGTTCTTTGGTGCGGTTTTTCAACTATCCATGCAGTTCTGGCAACAAACATATTTAAAAAGCAATTACTGTGCGTGACATAATCTGTATAACTGATGAAGTTATTCTATGGCATGAGAGAATATGTTCACATAACATTATGAAACTATAACAATGGACGATTTTGCTACCTATACAGCTATACTGATATACAGCAATTACTGTGCATGATCTAATCTGTATAGCTGATGAAGTTATCGCATCACATGAGAGAATATGTTCACATAACATTATGAAACTATAACAATGGACGATTTTGCTACCTATACAGCTATACTAATATACAAAACCACTAACAGTGCTACCTATTTTGTTTCAGGTTACATTGGGAATATCTACACTTTTGATGTATGTTCCTACCTCTTTGGGCTCAGCTCACCAAGCTGGGGCATTGACACTACTATCCCTGATGATCCTTCTCACTCACACTTTAAGAAGGCCGTCACCAGCCCTTGTGAAGTCACTTACATCCGCTGTGAAATCAACATGATATCGTGTCATACATTTTCCATCAGACAATGACTCACTGGTATCTTTCTCCCTTCTAACGTGCCTTAGTGCCCTTGTTTATTTGCACTACCTAACTACTGAAGTCTTTGGCCCAAATATTCAATTGTTGAATAAGGCGTTCTATAGCTTTCTAGTGACAAATATTACAAACCTTTTCCAGTGTTATTTGGTTATGTTACGAATTTTCATGCAATATCGCATTTCTGATATGCTATCCGGAACTGTGCACTCTGATAGATGTTATCTATTGAGGGTACTGTGTGTTATGGACTAAAAATTTAAAGACTTGGTTCATCTTTTGTCATATATACCAGCCCAAGAACTTTTGGTGGTCCACCCTAAGTAATGCTGAGAAAATGTGGGCTCATTACGTTTTAATGTACATCATGATCGGTACGTCTTCATGTACATAGGCCTGGTACTGTACGTTTCCATGCACTGATGTACACGGTACCACCATGTTACACAACCATCGGTTTTTGTAGAACCACGCAAATCATTTTATGATGTGGCTTGTTGTAGCTCATCAAAGGGCTATTAAAATTGGAAGGTCTTAAAAGGGATTTTGGAGGATCTATTTCTGCTTTCAGTAAAATTCTCTTGACTTTCAAACAAACAGGTCCTAAGTTTATGTATGTCAGTGACAATGTATTGGCCGGAGGCGGAGAAGATGGCAGAGGAGTTACGCGGCAAAGCAGGGTTTCGTGGGCATAATGTGAGGATTTAGGATGCACGTTTGGTGTGGCAAAATGCCAAGATCATACATGTATCGGATCATTCTGAACCATCTTGGAGACGAAACGAAGAGAAATGACGACCATGCATCCATCCGTCCGTCTATCTCTGTGTCCACTGACTTCGGATGACAACAACTAATCTGCATGCCCAGCGTCTCAATCCATAGGCACGACCACACGGACATGTTATTCAGAATCAAGGATGATCAGTTTGTTTCTTGAATGATGGGCTATATTTACAAGTGGCAGTAGAACAATGCCTTTGTATCTTCCTTTTCTGCAGGCACCTCTTAGCTTTTTACATGAGCCGAGCTGTTCACTTCCATCTTTCACTTTGGGAAACTCGGGCTGTGTATTTTTTTGGTGAGTTCTTTTCTTTCTTTCTTTCTTTCTTTCTTTCTTTTGAAATTTAGCTAGGGGAGCATTCATTGTTAGAAGAAGAAGGGCGAGCGGGGTGATCGACACCACGGACTGCCAACCGAGCAGCCTTCGGTTCTCGCGTTGGTGAGATTTTGACCCACTAAAATGACACAATCTCTACGAGAAAATGCAGTGGCCCAAGAAGCTGATGGCAATTGTGTCAAAAATCCAAATGATGGTTAGCGAAGCCGCACATCGTTCTCGTTTCGTGGACGGGTCATGGAGCACCATCTCGTCCGTATGGACCACCTCGTTGCCGGACAAACATTTCTATCTAGAAATGCTTGCATTTCACAGCTTATCGTTGACGATGTCTCTTCGGTATGTTTTTTTTTAGAATCAAGAGCGTAGATTTCATTAATCAGCAGGAGAGAAATGGCAGTAGTAACTAGTTAGTGAGGAGTGACCGTTTCTCCAACATCAAACTAACCTAGTCTCCCGCATAACTAATTGTACTACTACATATTGGGATGATATTGTTTTTGTTATACAACTCTAATTCATATGATTGAAATATAAATATACTTTGTTTGTTATACAACTCTAATATTTATATATTATTAATTTGCACCATTATAATATGGTCCATCAAAATAAGTGTTCATGGATTGCCATGAGTTTCACCTTCCATGAGGAGCCGAAAAGATGGCTCGGCGAGAAAGGCGTGCACCAGATCCCTTGGGTTGTCCGAGTAAATTAAATCGCACAATTTGGGGAATTTTTTTAAATAATCTAATTTTTATTCAAAAATACAAAATTATACTCATGTTTTAATTTTATTTACAAAAGTAACCATATGTAGCCCAACCGTCGGGCAATAGGGTTCAATAGCCCAATGGTTGGGCTACATGTTCCAATAGCACAACGGTTGGGCTATAGGTTGCTGTTGCCCAACGGTTGGGCTACAAGACTATTGTCGTCCAACTGTAGGGTGACTGAAAGACATCTAGATTATTTTTGAAAAATTCGAGTATCTAGTAGATTTTTTAAAATAATCTATTTTTATTTAGAAATACAAAATTATACCCATATTTTTATTTTTTACAAAAGTAACCGATTACC
The DNA here is from genome assembly GCA_036346265.1 of Melocanna baccifera. Classification (NCBI taxonomy): domain Eukaryota; kingdom Viridiplantae; phylum Streptophyta; class Magnoliopsida; order Poales; family Poaceae; genus Melocanna; species Melocanna baccifera. The sequence continues at coordinate 2,735,573 of CM070698.1, read as the reverse complement.
TAAAATATTTCTAATTGTCACATAACACTAATTTGTAGTCTAATAACACTATGAACATACGTTGTTCAACTTTAGATCGGCTGGGAGGCCAATTTAGTGTGGCCATCTTAAAATAGTATACGAATTAACACATGTATATGTATCGAATTTGATTGATTCTGCAAAAAGCAAAAGGTGACAACTCTCAGCCATAATTTTATTGTATATGTTAGTACGGCTAAAGATGATGATGTCCTAAAAGCTGCGTGTCATTCAGCTGTTGGCCGACTGGGTTAGTCGCCCAATGGTTCGGTTATAGGGGTTGCTTTTGTAAAAAATAAAAATATAGGTATAATTTTGTATTTCTGAATAAAAATATATTATTTAAAAAAATTCTACTCGATACTTGATTTTTTTAAATAATCTAAATGTCCTTCAGTCGCCCTACGGTTGCACGATAGCAGTCCAGTAGTCCAACCGTTGGGCAACAGCAACCTGTAACCTAACCGTTGGACTATTGGAATGTGGCCATCTTAAAATAGTATACGAATTAACACATGTATATGTATCGAATTTGATTGATTCTGCAAAAAGCAAAAGGTGACAACTCTCAGCCATAATTTTATTGTATATGTTAGTACGGCTAAAGATGATGATGTCCTAAAAGCTGCGTGTCATTCAGCTGTTGGCCAACTGGGTTAGTCGCCCAATGGTTCGGTTATAGGGGTTGCTTTTGTAAAAAATAAAAATATAAGTATAATTTTGTATTTCTGAATAAAAATAGATTATTTAAAAAAATTCTACTCGATACTCGATTTTTTAAATAATCTAAATGTCCTTCAGTCGCCCTACGGTTGCACGATAGCAGTCCAGTAGTCCAACCGTTAGGCGACAGCAACCTGTAACCTAACCGTTGGACTATTGGAACCTGTAGCACAACTGTTGGCTATTGGACCTTGTCACCAAACGGTTGGGCTATTGGTCTTTGTGTCGCTCGGCCGTTAGGCAACAGGGTCTAGTTGCCCAACGGTTGGGCTGTAGGTAGTTATTTTTGTAAAAAATATTAAAATGTGAGTATAATTTTGTATTTTTGAATAAAAATTAGATTATTTTTTAAAAAAAATCCAATCTAAGCCTATCCTGTTGAGACATATGTCTACGATGTAGCATACACTAGCCGCACTCATTTGGTTAGTAATTACTCTCTACTATAAAAAAAATGCTGCTTATTCTAATCCAATATTCATCCACACCCCAAAAGGCAATAACCTAGAACTTATCAAAACATTTACTACTTTCCTCAAAATCACCACATGGATTCAATTCAAACTACCCACCACAAATATTCAAAATTTAGAATCAAAACCACACAAAAAAGAAACAAATAGAACCAACTCCCTCTTCCAATGTCACATCTAATCCACTCATACAAAAGTTAATTTTTTTAGGAAAAAGTCCATATGACCTCCCGAACTTAACTCAAAAGTCCGTTTGGCACCTTAAATTATAAAACCGGACATTTGACTCCCAAACTTTGCAATCTGGTTTAAATAACCCCTGCTCCAATTTCAGATGGTGGTATTGCCCGCGTGACGCGATGAATGGATGGTTTACCACGTAGAATGACACGCTAGTCAAATTTATGTAAATGACAGGTGGGACCTTCTCTCCCTAATTGAAACAGAGGGAGGGAACTGCAGGGGCGGTGGCTATGGAAGCACAACTGGAAGCTTAGTGAGAGAAGCTCTTATGGGTCATACATGTCACTAATCTAACGTGGTAAGCGTGTCATCCTATGTGGTAAAATCACTTACTCATTGCGTCACACGAGCAATGCTACCATACAAAATAGGATCAAAGTGTTATTTGAACCGGATTGCGTAGTTTGGGGGGTCAAATATCTGGTTTCATAGTTCGGGTTGCTGGAATGACTTTCAAGCAAAATTTAGATTGTTATATAGACTTAAAAAATATTTTTTAGAGGTAGAATTAAAAGTTAATTAAGAGCATGGCTGTGAGAATCATATGGTTAGTTCGGATAGATCCAAGTTTATTTAGGTAGGAGGCCGTGCAAAACGGTCACCCATTACCCTCGGCCTCTCACCCAGGCCAGTACAAGAGTGTGCGTCCCCCTGGACACATACACCAACCACCACCACGCGCCTCCTGCCAAGAACACCTAAGGCGAGGCGGCCTCTCCCAACCATCCTATCCTTCTCCTCCCTTGCTCCGATCAGGTAATCGATCGAATACATGCATTCATGTGTTCTTGTGTTGATCAAATGTTCTTGGGTTGTTGCTGCGTTCTTGCATGCGTGCATGCAAGAAAGGTTGGTTCTTGGAGCTGAGATGTGCGTGCATGTGTTCTTAGCGCTGCGCATGGATAGGCGGGACGGAAGGAAGCGCGCGCGGGGGGAGGAGGGGGAGGCGCCGGTGGTGGGGAAGAGGGCGGAGGCGGCGGCAGCGGACGCGGTGGAAATGGCGTTCGAGGAGGCGGCGCTGGCGCTGGCGGAGGGCGGGGAGGCGTGGCAGAGGCCGCCGGGGGTGTTCGAGTTCCCGTGGCAGAAGTGCCGCGGCGGGCTCGGCGTCCCTGGCTGCGGCGGGTCGCTGGAGCTCCGGGACGTGTTCTTCCGCTCGCTCGTGGACGGCCGGGCGGCGGCGATCGGCGTGCCAGGCGACCGCCTCTTCCCGCCGCCTAGCAAGCGGGCGCTGTTTGACGACGTGGACGAGTGGCTCACCGCCGCCGGCGACGGCGACGGCGAGGTGGACCCCGTCTGGCGCTCCGTGCTCCAGAGGCCCCGGCCCGCTGCATGACGCCAACGTGGCGAGTCACCGGGGCCGCGGGCCCCACCTGGCATCCACCCAAGGTGTCCGCGTCAGCAGCGGCTGTACTGACGTGGTGGGCCAGGTGGATAGAGATTTATCCCAGGAAGGAAGTGATGGATACAGTGACCAAGGAGAGTTATTTTTTTGTTGTTGTTTCCTCGCTGTTTTTTAAGACTTTTTTAATTGTGAAATTTTAGTTTGTAGGGTTGGGGTTTTACAGTCCCCGATGATGGCGAAGAAGACTTTAACCATGTGTGTGGTGGTTAATTACAGATTAAGAAAACTTGGGAAAAAAAATCTCTCCGCGAGTCATGCATGGATTCCCTTAATTTCTTTTATAATTCTTAAGACCTGTTTGTTTCACCTGTAGATTCTGAGAAGCAGCTGGTGAGTATCTAGCTACTCAGAATCTGGAGAAGCTAGATAACCCCAACTTCTGGCTACTAGTTCATTTTCTGGATTCTGTAGCTTCTGGCTACTTAGAATCTGGATGAAAATCTGGACTGTTTGGGGGAGCTGCAGATTTTGAGAGTAGCTGCAGCTGCCAGAAACTAAAACAAACAGGCACTTAATTTCTTTTACAATTGGTGTCACATTTGCTAAAAATACAAACTTGCGTTACATAGTTTCTTCAAATTTTAGACAAATAAAAATGAAGATTCCGCAAGATGTCTGCCGTTACATCTGGTGTCGGTCCGTCCAATATGAACTGGCAACCATGCACGGGGATTTTTTTTATTAGGTACCATACTACCATACTGTTTGGCTAATTTGATTGGGTGGTATTAACCGATTACATCGCTGTGGTACTATACTGTTTGGTTCGATTAGATGGGTGATCGGTCTATCCTACTGTTGTTATGGCTAACAAATGATCCGAAAACGTGCCTGTTCCGAATTTCAAATTTGGCTCGATCCATCCTCAAGTTTTGTGTGTTGGAGTCACCATTTATGTGAACCATCCTATTAACCCAGTACATTAATTGCAGTGAGATGAAATGCTGAGTTTTCTCGCAAAAAAAAAAAAGAAATGCAAATGAGTTGGATTTGGACAGGTCCATATGTACATCTGGGTAAATTCAGCCGGCGCATGAAGTGCGAGCAGATTGGAATGGAACAATCCGGCCGGTCAAGTCGCTCTCAGGAGTCATTTCCGTTAACTGAAAACCAACCGGAAACGTATTTACAAAAAAAAAAGACGCAGGGGCCACAAATGGAAAAAAAATTCCAAAATCTGTGGCTTCCTGTGGCCAAACTCAGGCCACGGTCCACGCGGAAAGTGCTTGCGAGCTGCACTGCATGTGTGTGCAACCATCTCCTTGGTCGACCAGGCACGCCACGCCGGTCAGGGAAAGGAGGACCGCGACACACCTCATGTTTTTTAGGGTGTCCGGCTGCATGGTTCAAATAACGGCTCTATTCTTTTTAGTTTTTAATTTCTACTTTTAATTTTGATTTTTTTTCAAAAATAAAAAGCTAAACGTCGAAACAGGACAGTCTCTTGGACCAGATTCTCTAAATAACTTCTTAAACCTAAAACTATATGTGTTATCTACATCGACGTCTCTGACATCTACTACTATGTCAAAAACACACCCAAAAATTATCAGACGCAAGGAATACCCCAACAAGGGTTGTCTATTGGATCAACGTCTAATCATATACCACATAAATCTTTATTCAAATAAATGGTCACATAATTGGGTTTAGACTCTAAAAGATCAGGCAAATTACGAATAATAACTGTTTGAACAATTACTCAGACCGGAACTAAGAATTGCTATACGGGACTCTTGTTATGGGATAGTTACATATAGACATATGTGACTGACAATTGGCCCTCACCACTGCCGACGTGTTGATAATGGTGTTTCCGAACACACCTAATTTGATGGAATGAGTTCATATATCACTTTAAACTTTGTTAAAAAGTTCGTCTAGCATCTTAAACAATGAAATCAGATATTTAACCATCTAAACTTTACAATCCAATTAAAATAACACCTTGACCTGATTTTGCATGGTGATATTGCTCGTGTGGCATGATAATTGAGTAGTTTTATCGCATAGAATGTCACGCTGGCTACGTTGGACCAACGATATATGAGACCTACAAAGTCTTCTCCCTACCAAGTTCACAGTCATGCTTCCATAGCTACTACCCCTATAGTTCCCTCCCTCTTTATAAAAATTTGGGAGAGAAGGCTATGTGGTTCTACCTATCATTCATCTAAATTTGATCAGTGTGTTATTCTACGTGATAAAATCGTACACTCATCGTATAATGTGGGCAATTACACTATTTGAAATTGAGTAGTGTATTATTTGAACTGAATTGCAAAGTTTACAGGGGATGTTAAATGTCTGATTTTATAGTTTAGGTGTTAAATAAACTTTCAAGCAAAATTTAAAATGTTATATAGATTTTTTTCCTAGTGTGATTGTCTTCACAAGGCACGCAGAAAAGGTGCATCTTGAAGACACTTTGATTGCGTGATGCATAGTGATACTAATTTGCTTGTCTTCACAAGGCACGCACAAATGTGTATCTTGATGACACCTTGATTGCGTGATGCATAGTGATACCAGACTATCTTTATCTGCCATTGGTTATTTCAAACCTATCACACACTTTCCTCCTATGTAGTTGCAACTTGCATTTGATAGCAACTACAATCTATGGACAAGCACTGCAAGACATTTGAGTTTAAATGGCGTTTAGGTTTAATTTTGGCTTTTGGCTTAAACGCCCCAAAATAGTTGTAAGCTGACATTTGCTTGGACTCTGGGGCATTAATATCTTCACTGTATACATACATTGGGATTGCTAAGCAAACAACGACTCGGCGCATGACAGAAGAAACAGAGGCGACAGCAAAGAGGCCAGAAGGCGTTTTGGTGAATTGAAAGCAGACTTCCGGGAAGGGAAAGTGGGAAATTGACCGGAGTTTCTAGATTTGGCAAAAATTTCTAAATTCAAATAAAATTTGTTCAAATTCAAATTTTTTGAAAAACTTAGGTTGTTACAAGTACGCAAAATACTGTTTTTGTTTGGCCGCTTTCCTCCTAGTAACCGATTCTTTGGTGTGTCTATTTTTCCCTTTATTGAGGTAATGCTTTCCTTTTGTTTTTGTTCTCGTAGATGCTTCCTGTGTAGAAAAATTAGGTGAAGAGAACTTGGAAAGTCTTATTATTAGTCATTCTTTTATAGGAGCCTATTATATCCCACTTGAAGTGTGTAATTTTATAATGTAATCTTCAGACTATAGTTTGCGCAATCTGACAGAGATAGGTTCCATATCATTTTTCTTTCAGTGATAGCTAAGCAATAATCTAACTGCTAACTGTTTAATTTTCCCAGGAAAATACTGCTGATAGAAAATTCTATCACGTACTAGGAAAAAACGGACTTTAATCATGAGTGTCCGGGCTCCGTGATACCTTAGGTGTCTCCGATAATTTTTAAATATATATAGGAGATGCACATGTACGGATTGTATCTATATGTTGAGTGTGTGTGTATTCTCTCAAAAAAACTATAAATAAAAAGAATGTGTAATACACGTACTTGGAACAAAGCCTACTGCCGTGTAAGATTGAACTACGGGTGCATCGGTGATGATGGTATCCGAATTATGGCCGTTGTTTGACATCCTTCTTTCAATCTTGCGAAACCAGCGCCGCTACTGCCACTGGAAGAGGGAAGAAGATTGGTGAGCATAGATCGGCGACTGAAGCGATTCTAATAGAAGATGCATTGAAACAAGGAGAATTCCCCTGCTAACCACTTCCAGCACAAAAGGCCATACCTGATAGCGAGCAATCTTTGGCTCTCTGGGTCACAGGATTAGGGCTTTGGAAATAGCGAGGGAGAAGAACAGCGAGGAAGTCCCGAGGGCCAGAGCCCAAAGGAAGCTATCAAATTTGAGCGTCGAGGGTTCCAACAGGACGCTGTAATCCAGAGATACGGGGACAGTCCGGCCGCAACCAAAGGGCAAGATTCTCTTATGCTGTGGTTTTTGACTTTTAACTTATGATTTTTGAATTCTGTCTGTTTGTGTGTGAGAGTATGAAGAGAGAAATAGTCGCTTGTGATTTTAGTTGATACAGCTGAAGTCAGTGCAGTGTATACTATAATTAACTTGTAGATTCCGTCTTGTAAATATGTAACGCTGCAAATTCATGGGTCGTGAACCAATATAGCCCTATGCAACCAATTAATCTCAATTGTAGTCCCCTTTACATAGCAATTTCGTTTTTAGCCCCCTAGTGCGCTCGAGGGATAGCGCCAGATACAGTTGCTACAGTGTTTATGCATTGTAGCATATTTCCAGGAAAAATTATTTAAATAGATAATTTGTAGGAATTTTTAAATAAAATGAGCTAACAAATAATATTTTTTTGTGGAGCCTCCCAACATAATGTACTTACTTGTGTAATTTTTTCATAATTTTTAACACTCTAAATTTTTCTCAAAAATTGCATTTACTATAGTAGTAAGTGTAATTTTTTAGAAAAGTGCAATTTTTGAGAAAAAATCTGAGTGATAAAAATTATGAAAAAATTACACAAGTAAGTACATTATGTTAGGATGTTTCAAAAAATTATTATTGTTTAAGCTCATTTATCATAATTAAAAATTTATACAAAGTGCCCATTTAAATAATTTTTCCTAGAAATTTGCTACAGTGTGTAAACCAGGCGAGAGAGGGGCCGAGGGGCTGCACCCCAACCTCGAGGAGACAGGGGACCCCTCCTCCTCCGCAGATCCCAAATCCGTGCCGCCCCGCCCTTCTCCCTCCTCTCCCCCCCCCCCTCCCCTCCAGCCTCCCGCCGCCGCCTCCCCCCCCCCGCCGCCCCCTCCTCTCGCAGCCCAAATCCGCGCCCCGCCCTCCTCCCCTCGCTCTCCCCGCTACCCCGCCTCCCCTCCCGGCCTCCCGCCGCCGCCTCCCCCCGCCCCCAGCCCCTAGACCCTAGTCGTCGGGGTGTTTAATAGCTTGGATCCAAACCATCCGACTACTTCCAATTTCGGGACCCTGATTCCTGGTACTTCCCTATCCTCCTTGCTTCCTCTTCTTTCTCTGATGTGTTCTTGTTTCTATATTTTTTAGGTGGACACCCCTGCATGCAGATGGCCTATCTGATCATCTTCATTTGATGAAATTTCTTCATTTACAATATTAGAGGATCTTGTGGTAATCAGCCATATCCAATTAAGCGCCCGAATAATAATTCAATCATATTAATCACAGGTGTAGTCTTTGGCTAGATTCACATGAGAGCAACTAATGATACAAGTTGACACGACCATCGCCTTTAAGAAAACCTAAGTGACACCTTGACATAATGTACATCATACCAGAGAAAGAAAGGAGGGTTTGTCAAGAGAAAGATGATACATTCAGAATAGAGCGAGTGAACAAAACACAAACATTACCGATAGTTGATACCTTCCCTGCACTTTGCCATTGAAAACCTATGTTCTGTTTACAAATCACAATGCTCCTCTTGCAGGATTTGCATGACTGAGCTTGCAAGCGATGTGGTTGTTGTCTTGTTGAGGTAGGAGAGATGTCCTTCCATCTCCACAAGGTACATTTTGCTCTCTCTCTCTACCCGGTATTTTTTCAGAGTTATACTGTTTTACTAGAGCTCAGTGTTTACATGCTGAAACATTAGAGAAGTTCATTTTCCACACAGTTTCTCCATGAAGTACGACACATGAATCATATGATGACTTGATTTGCTAGTCTAATGTACGCATACTAACACATTTGCAATGATACAGACATGATGCAAACATGAACAAGCATCACTGATTCACTGAGTATAATCTGAACTTGATTTCTAAGCACTGTAACAAAAAACACTCTTGCTCTGTGATTGCTCTGTGACTGTGCTTGTGGGAATGTGGGGTGGGGAACTGTGGGTTGATGGGAGGGCGGGGGCGGGGGATGCGGCCATGCGGGAGGGGGAGCCGGGGAGGCCGCAGGCGCTGGCGTGCAGCGTGGTGGTGGTGTGCTGGTCACCTGGTCCGTCGCGGTCGCGTACCTCGCGGTGGTCGCGACGTCGCGTCGCCGGTTGCCTAGACGTCGAGCCGTGAAGCTGCAGAGTCCAGACTGGTGACGCCCCCCCATATCTAATTCCTGGCTCCGCCCCTGGTGTAAACACTGTAGCAATTGTACCTAGCGCGGTCTGCAGATGCACCAGGCCACCTCGCACGCTCTTCGGCTGCACTAGGTTGCTAGCGTGGTCTCCAGGTGCACCAAGAGGCCAAAAATAGAATTACTAAGCGGAAAGAGCTATAATTAAGATTAATTGGCCATTTGAGGCCACATTGGTCCACGATTCCAAATTCATAGCGTCCTGCTCATGGATAGGGAAAATTGCCTTGCCTGCTCAATGCCTAGCTCCGAAATTCCCGTATTTTATGTGCTTAAATAAAAAAATAGGGACTTCAGCAGTCAAAATTGTGCTTTGACATAATATATCACATAGTTAGTATATATTTACAATCAAAGGGAGCAACGACTAGATACCACTCGGTATCTATCATCTTAATCGGTGATAATACGATGTTGATAGCAAATTTTTAACCCTGCACTTGACGTAGCTCACAAGTCACGCAAACAGCCACCGCCCTGCCGGTAATGTCTAAACATATTTATACTATTTATTTACAATTTGAACGGAGTAAAGACCGAGATGGCACTCGCTGTCATCTTATTCAGCACTAGTGCAACGTGGATGGCAGATATTTAACCCTGCACTTGATCAAACAGAGTACGAAGAAAGATTTGTGTAACATCCCGACCCTCTATAGGGCCCAAGATGCTACCACCACTCTGTTACTGTCTCACATAAACACGTCATAAACAGAGTTAACGCACAAGAACTGTATTAACAAGAGAACATGTTCTCCCGAAACATATTGTAACTAAAAAATTTGCATAAACTTCTTAACAAAGGATTAATCATAATGCTCAGTACATGATTAAGCAGTTATCTCACACGTGCGTGCAAAAGGAACTACTTCCATTCCATGCACGCCGTTATTCCGGATCACCCTAAAAAAAATAACAAAGCAAGGATGAGTCCGAAGACTTACCAAGCACACGATAAAACAGTACATCAATTCATATCTGTAGACTATAATCCAACTCTACGGTTGTAAGCTATAAAACACATCTACTGTGAACTGGGAAAGCAATCGATTGTAAACTGTGGAGCATCTCTACTGTTAACTATAAAATTGATCTACTGTGAACTGTAATTAACATCTACTATGGACTGTGAATCAATCTACTGTAGTCTGTGAATCTACTATGAACTGTAAATCAATCTACTGTAACTGTAAACCCAATCTATTGTCACTTGTAAATCTCCTGTAAACTGTAAATCCAATCTACTGTGATCTATAAATCTTACTGTGAACTATAAACAATCCACTGTAGTTTGTAAATCCAATCTATCGTAAACTGTAAATCACCTCTCATCAGAAATCAAAACTAATTCATCAGAAACTATAAATCACATCCTATGTGAACTGTAAATCATATCTACTATAATCAGAAATCAGTAAATCAATTCGTGGATCAGATTACGTAAATCACATCTATCGTGGTCCGTAAAGCCAATTGATATGTAAGTCGTAAATCACGCTCATCGTGGATCGTAAAGCCAATCTCTTCGTAAGCTAGAAATCAATTCTGTGACTGTGAACTACAAATCACATCTACTGTAAACTGTAAATCGCACATGTAGCTGTGGACTGTAAATCAAATCTCACTGTAATATGTAAATTAATGACTATGTACTGTTAGGTGATAATTCAATTCTATGTCTATAATCTGTAACTGTATCACTGTTTGTCACCTCTGTATCATTTGCATGCAATGCAGTGCCATGCGATGCATCTGTAACTGTAGCTTATACCGGTATAACAGAGTGTCCACCCGTCGATGGACCACTCAATTGCCCTGCCCTCTTTCAGACGGGGGTTCCATCTCCACTCCCGTGGAGCCCCTACCGAAGTAGGCCCTGTTTCACTGTGTATGAGTGAAATGCAGGATGCACATACTTTCACTGTTGGCACTTAAATATAATTACACTTATCTGAATTCACCTAACTGGTAATCCTGTATCTTAGCCTATAAACATTGTAAATCATGTATCTCAGGCTAGAACCACCGAAAATCATGTCGTAAACGCTGTAAATCATATAACTCAAGTCAAAACATCAGAAATCAGTACATAAACAGAATAGCAATCATTAACCACACTGTACTATTCTACCATGCACTTGCCTGTTAACCTGACGGGCGGTGCGCTGACGGCACCAAGCTCGATCCGCTACCTGAACAGGCATTACACATTTCAATTCATTTTGCTAATGCAATACATACACATGCAAGCAAATAACACGGCTCTACGCACAAACCCAGTATAGCCGACCTCTCACTCACCGGAGAACGTCTCGCTATCCCAGTGTTAAATCGGTGTACTCAATTATGCGAAAATCTGTAAATAACGGAGGAGGGTTTTCGAACCGTTACCTGAACCCAACGACTGGATCAGGCCACAATCGGTCGTCCCTGACTAGATCAGACAGATCTGACGCCGGATCAGGTTTCCCCCCTTCCTTCTCTTTTTTTCCCTTTTCATTTTCTTTCTTTCTTTCCTTCTCTTTTTCTTTTCTTGCCTCTTTCCTTTTCTTTTCTTACCCGGCCACACCTTCCCTTTTCTTTCTCTCTTCTCTTCCTCACGCGCAGACGCTCCTCCTTCCTTTCTCACCTATCCGGCCCCCTGCTCTCTCCTCTCTTTCTCACAACCACCAGCTCCCCCTCCTCCTCTCTCACACCGCCGGCGCCCCCTCCTCCTTTTTCCCACCCGCCCCCTCCTCTTCCTCTCCCCTCCCTCCGGTTGGCACCTAGCTTGGCCCTTCCCCCCTCGCACGGCGAGCAACTGGGGGCAGGGGGCTGAGAGATGGCGGCGGCGCGCTTGTGGTGAGGGTGGCGGCAAAGAGCAGCAATGGGCGGCGACGAGGATTGCACGGGCGGTGCAGAGGCAGCGGCGAGGTTGGCACGGGGATGGCGGCGCCAGCAGCTAGGCGACAATGAGCTGCGTGCGCGGCAGCAAGCGGCAACAAAGAAGCGCAGAAGGGCGACGAGCGCGCAGTGCGTCGGCAACGTCGGGAGAGTTCGGGAGAAGCAAATGCCGATTTTTGCTTCTCCTGTCTCCCGGCTCCCTCTTTTATATCATCTGGATATGGGCCGGACCGGACTTCTACTGGGCCAGGTATGACAATTTGTGTGTGATTTTAATCGAAATAAATAAAATCGTTGTAGTGTCTACTACAATTGACTTGTGAATCTAGTCTTAAAAAGATATTTTATTTAAAAATTAGTTACTGTAAAAAGCGGTTTTTAAAAATTAATAAAAGAGGCTCATGATTTCTTGATCCAACAGCTAAATTTATCCTATTTTATATCTTAATCTTATTTTCACCTCATATTCTCGAATTAAACCAGAAAGCAGCTCTAATAAATGCCCCCACACATCGCACCCAAGCGAAGCCTTTTCTCCCTTCCTATTCCTCCGCATCGACAGCAGCAGCAAACCGTCGAAACCCACTCCCCTTCTCCGAAACCCTAGCAATGGAGCCCAAATCCACCACCCCTCCGCCGCCGCCCGTCATGGGCGCGCCCGTAGTGTACCCGCAAGCCTCCCCGTACCCTCCCCCCGGCGCCGCCGCCTACGCCCACGGGCCGGGGCTCTACGCTCCGCCCCCCGCCGCCGCCTCGCAGCAGGCCGCCGCGGCGCAGCAGCAGCTTCAGATGTTCTGGGCGGAGCAGTACCGCGAGATCGAGGCCACCACCGACTTCAAGAACCACAACTTGCCCCTTGCCCGCATCAAGAAGATCATGAAGGCCGACGAGGACGTCCGCATGATCGCCGCCGAGGCGCCCGTCGTCTTCGCGCGCGCGTGCGAGATGTTCATCCTGGAGCTCACCCACCGCGGGTGGGCGCACGCCGAGGAGAACAAGCGCCGCACGCTCCAGAAGTCCGACATCGCCGCCGCCATCGCGCGCACCGAGGTCTTCGATTTCCTCGTCGACATCGTGCCGCGCGACGAAGCCAAGGACGCCGAGGCCGCCGCCGCCGTCGCCGGGATCCCCCACCCAGCCGCCGGCATGCCCGCCACCGACCCCATGGCCTACTACTACGTCCAGCCGCAGTAACATTGCCGTACCGTATAGCTTCAAGTTTTAGCGATTTTAATTAAGAGTGTGCTGTTGGTGTAGCTGCTATGCTTGTTTGTTGCTGCATCGTAATAACTAGTATAAGATGTGGTGACTATTTGAGGGGCCTCCTCACGAGTATAAGCCCATTCCATTTGAGGATTGGGCGAGGGCGAGGTTGTTGTGATTTGAGGCAGGCTGTATGATGGTGATGATGCATGTCTAACTTATACCATAATTAATTATGGGTGTGTATAGGCATCACCTAAAATGTTTTTTCCCAAACAATCATTCAAATTTGTGGCAGTTGGATTAGAGGCCCTTTTTTTGGAGGGGGGAATTCACGGCCGTTGGATCCTGGATACAACGGCCACAAATCTGGATGATAGTTTGGAAAAAAAAATATCCGGGTGATGCTTATCAATACCCATTAATTATTATCTTGCCTTCTCTGATAATTGCTGCTCAACTTCATTCTCTGTGAAATGGTTTGATTTCTATTTCCTGTAGCTATAATTTGGTTGTGCCCTGCTTTATTTTATACTTGAAAAAAAACAAAGAACGGTGTACTGTTTTCTTCTCCACCGATGGCATAGCCTCTCTCCTCCTCTGCGTTGCATCCCCTTCCTCCTCCTCAACTGGTGCCACCACCTCCCCTTCCTCCTCCCGGATATAGAGGGAGGTTGGGGAGGTGGTGGGCAGTGGCGGAGGGCGTTGAGCGGCGGTGGTGGGCGGTGGCAGAAGGAGGAATGGGTGAGGCGGTGGCGCTGTGAATATTAGATTGGACGGGATAGTCGTGGCGGGGGAGGGGGAGATGGCGGCGATATCGCCGCCAACTATGGAGGAGGAAGCGGTGGTGGGGTGCGGAGCTGCCTGCACTAGAGAAAAGGGAGGAGAAGAGCGGCAGCAGGGAACGACGAAAAGGGAGGTGGGGAAGATGAGAGGGAGGGGAGTGGCAAGGCTATCCCGTTGGATTAACGTCGGGTAGTTGCTCTCTTTATACTTGTAGGTTGGAAAAATCCAATACAATGTTTGTGATCCTGATTCCCAACAGAGCTTTGTGTAACTTTGAGCTTTTGTGCACGTGTTAATTGGTATGATTGACCTTTGCTATATTGTTCAGTTATATGGTGGTCTGTATTATGATTAATGAACATCCTGTGTCTCCTTTGAATAGTTTCAAGCAAGAGTTGTTTGCAAGCTTGTTTGTATTGGCTTTTGTTGGCTGTGGTTAATGGATAGTAGTGATTAATGAATAGTATGGCTTATAGAACGGCTTATAAGGCAAACGACGGTGTTCGTATTGGTTATGGCTTTTTGATGAGTACATTATGTAACAAAGAGCAAATGACGGTGCAATGTAAGGCACTACAATATTCGGACCGCTATGCGACTTACGGAATTATAATATAATAAAAAACATAGTGCGTGGCAATATATGAAAGTGCAAAGTGGTTGATATTAGTAGTAGCGGGTAGAAGTGGTTTATAAAAAATTGGAGCGTTCGTATTAGATTTGACTTCTAGAAGCAGAAGCTAGAGCCAAAGTCAATATGAATGGGCCAGCACGGTACTAACAGATGTGGAGGTATTGCTGTTCTGTGTATGATATAACTGACTCCTGCAATTGTGAATTTGTGATTGCTGATGCTATATGCTTATATGCACTGAAGTTTCCTTAGATTAATGTGTGATTGGATGCTGTTTGCAATATCTGTTATGCGTCCCAATTCCTAGGACATTTGTCATGCAAACTTCCTGACATTTCCTGTTTATTTTACTAACTGATGCTTAACGTCCATGTTTATGTATATTCTTCAAGTTGCTGGTTCTTCAGGTCATTTTGGGTACAAGGATGGATTAATTTTTTTTTAGCAACTGATCCATGAACCCTGAATTATCTATCTTGATAGATGCTCCTTGCCTACCGTCTTAGGAAAACATTTCTTCGTTAAAATGCATAAATTTGTCATACTAAGACGGCCAACAAAGGACCCTAAGCGTACAATCAGAATTGCTTGGAAACCATGATAGCATAGCATTCGAATTGCGGTTACTGTAAACCATTCAAAGAATACGCCCTTTCAACGTCTCACGGCGGAGACAAATAATGTTGTTAATTCTCTCAAAGCATCGGCGCACAAGCAGTGATCACTTTGCAGCAACGAACACTTGCATTCCCCTCCTCCCGTTTCCTCCAAATCAACTCAAAACGATCCGGCGACCCTGCAAGTATCAAGATCAATAATTCAGGCACCGAATATTCCAATCGTTAAAGCCTACTAAGTTTTAGTTATAGTAATTATCTATCTACAATTTTGCTTTTCTTTTGAATCTTTACTAAACTACTGGTCACCGGATCGGAATTAGTCGTGATTTTTTTCTGAAGATTTGATCCAAAGAGGCTAAAATCTGAAGAAAACCACAAGAGAGCGAGAGGTCACAACGCACCCAAAACTTACTAGGCTAAGTCCTACGCGCACAGGATGAACTTGCCGGAGGGCAAGGCGGCGGCGGCGACGGCGAGCAGGCAGGCGGTGACGACACTCTGGTGGCACCACCGGAGCGGGCGCCATGCCCCCGCGCCCTCGACGCTGGCGCACTTGGCCCTTGTCACCCCGTACTGCGGCTCCTTGGACAGGTCGAACGCCGCGCCCTTCATGCGCAGCTCCTGCACGCACCGCGCGAGCGCGCGGGCGTCGCCGCGCTCCCGCCGCAGCCGCCGCGCGGCGCGCCAGTAGGCGCACACCCGGAGCTGCACGGCCGCGGCGAGCGCGAGGGAGGCGGCCAACGACAGGGACGACGGCACCCACCACCTCGTGCAGGCCCGCGTGGGCTGCTGCGAGGCGGCGGCCACGGAGGCGGCGAAGAGGAGCACGATGGAGAGGCCGTGGAAGGCGAGGAAGGCCGCGCAGAGGTAGAAAGCGTCCCGGCGAGCCGCGTCCATGAGCGCCTCGAGCGCGCAGGCGCGGCGGCCGAGGCGAGACTCCTCCTGCTGCCACAGCTTGAGCAGCAGCAGGTGCCCCGCGCTGCCGGCTATCTCGCCGAGCGGGTGGTGCCCGGACTCCGCCTTCGCCTTGTCAAGGAACGCAGCCGCCTCCGCATTGCCACCGGCGGGGTCGGCTCCGTCGCCGGTGACTGGGATCTCCACGATGTGGGCGTCGTTCTTGGCGGGCTCCGCCATTGAAAGCTTGTTCTCGGTCCGAGTCAGTGTGCACGAACGGATCTTTCGGAGAGGAAAGAGACGATCTTTTCTGGAAGCTTTGAGTTGATGTGAGATTGGAATCGGGAGATGGGGAAGTGGAAATGGTAGGGGAAGAGTGGAAGCGCGTTGATCTGTTCGGGTGGATGCGGGCGGCGGCTTAAGGGGTTGTGCTCTGCTGCCCAACGGTCGAGTGCTTTAGGGAGGCAGGCAACGGTCGGATTTTGAACTGCGGCTGGTATATTTTTCAGTATGGGCTTTCCATGTTTCGCATGGTGATTCGACATCGTGCTGGCCTTGTGATACACTAAAGGCAACACTGAACATACCCAATATTGGTAATTGTGAATTTTAGTATCTCCCGAACAGCAGAAAAGGATTGCAGTTCACAGACTCCAAATTCGGAAATTAGAACTTCAGAAATATAAACATAAGAGTAGATGCGACAATGTTCAAATCATTAAGCCCAATTACGCAATACTCATCAGGAGGCTGTTAAGGTATTACTCGGTTGGGTTGGAACGCATGGATTTTTCCACAGCAATTGGAGAGAGACATGTCGCACATATGTACCTGATAACTCCCACGCAAACGAACGTCAACAGCTCCGAACGAATGCGCGCGCAACCGTCGGCAGCCGGCCAGCGGGTGATTGATTCCGTGTGACGTCCGGGAGAATCACGCGCGCGTCACGCCTTCTTCCCCGCATTCGGTTTGGATGGCTACCAACAGGCAGCATGCAGCGGCGTGGACGACATGACGGGGGCCCTTCGCTTGAGGCTGCCGTGCCACCGCCGCACGCAAGATCAGCAAATGTCACGCCGCAGATTGTACTCCCTCACGCAGGTACGAATTGCGATCGTATCATCCGCCCAACCACCATCGGGGCCTTTTTCTGTTTCGTGTCGCCGTCGCTTGGAGCAATACGAAGAAGTCCCGGTCCTAAATCCTAATCCGTCAGTCAGGGCTTGTAGCTGCATGCAACTCTTGTTTCTTGACGACTCGAAGAAGTATACGAGAGCTCGAGAGAAGAGAGAAACCACAAAACGATAGAGCTCCGAGGAAAAGAAGAAGAAGAAGCAGCTCTCTCCATATATACCTGCGATTGAGAAGAAGAACAGAGAGGCGCGACGATGTCCGGCGAGGGGAGCGGTGGCGCCGCCACTTCCGGATGGGTTCATCATGCCCCCGGTTGTAGAGGGAGGCCAGGGCGGCGGCGGTGGGGGACCGGCGAGGCGAGGGTCATGAAAATGTTAGGTTGCTGTGGAGGAGGGGGAACCAGCGGCGCGGCGAGGCGGAAAGCTTGCCTCCAGTTGCAGGGGGAGGGGAGGCGGGGTTGGGGGTGGCAGAGAAGGCGCGCGGAGCTGTCACCGGTGCCAGGGAAGAGAAAGGGAGGAGGGGGAGCGGCGAGGATGGGAGGGGCCAGCTGTACCGTCAGGAGCGCCTCCGACGGTACAGAGTTGGCTAGTAGTTCTTCGAGAGAATTGGCTTCTTTCGCTCTCGGCCGCATCCATGCTGCGCTTCTTCATCGCTCTCTTCGCTGCCATTGTGCTTGCTGTACCAGGCGCGGGGAAGCGTCTGGCGCCGCGCCACCGCTGGAGCGCGAGAGTTCGACTATGATGACTACCATGGCATGGGAAATGTCATGGCGCCAGCGCTAGAGAGCGTGCACCTTTTGGGAATAGCTATAAATGCTCGCAGAAATGTCCTGGTGCCGCTATCGCCGGAGAGCCGGCGCCTTTCGGCGACGACTACAAGGCGTCGAGCAAACGCCTTGGAAGCAACTATGTGACTGTAAACAGTTAGAGGAGAGATGGAAAGCGATGCAACACAAACAAACTGGCTGCGTCGTGTATTATAAGCAGTGAGTAAACTTGGTTACAGATATTACAATCTATCTCAACCTACAAACATGCGCTAGAGATATACAAGCGTAGGGTTGAGTAGATAGAATACAACGTGTACAATGCAACGTATAAGTAGAAAACATATCTCCCTAACATCCCCCGTAGTCGAAGCATCGCAGACACAGAGGCTAGACCAAAAATCCAAAAACAGCTGAGTTGGAAGGTCCTTTATCATGACGTGAGCGAACTGTGGACCAGATGGAACGTGCAGCACACGAACTTTTAAGAGAAACCTTCTCTCAAACAAAGTGGATATTAATCTTGATATGCTTTGTACGATAATGTTGCATCAGGTTGGAAGACATATACACCACACCGATATTGCCGCGGTAGACAACTGTGGCCATGGTAATAGGGTGATGGAGCTCGTGGAGCAACTAGTTGAACCAACAACACTCTATAACAGCGAGGGTGACGATGCGATATTCTTCCTCTGCACTGGAACATGACTGTAGACTGTTGTTTGGAGCACCACTAGACCAAATTGCCACCAAGGTAGACACGATAGCCAGAAGTGGAACGATGAGAGTCCAGACAGCCAGCCCAATCGGCGTCAAGATATGTTGTGAGCATGCCAGTAGGAGTGGAATGAAATTGTAGACTGAAGTCGAGGGTGCCCTGCACATAGCGAAGATATAAGGCTCATGTGGGGCATGCATGTGGAGGCAAACTTACTGCACAATGTATGCAATATATGGATGAGTCATTGGAGTGCGCCAGCCAAACTCTTGTACTCGATTGGGTTAGAGACGGGTGACCCATCCGCGGCAGACAACTTGGCACAGTAATCAATAGGTGTGGTGGTAAGGTGACAGTCAGTCATGCCAGCACAATGAATAACATCAAGGGCATACTGGCTTTGCAATATGTAGGACCAGCTATGGCAACAGAGAGGATGAATGGTGCCTTTCAAATTTTTCTCTTTTTTTACTTTAATTAATACAAGCCATTATAATTTAGGATCACCTAAAATCGATAGTGTAATTTTTTTCTCTTTTTTACTTTAATTAATATGGTAAATTCAAATCCTTGAAAGCAAATATGGTTGCTTCTTTTTCTATTTTTTTTAATAATATAATAGATTGCGAGCAAATTAGAGACTAATCCTCCCATGATTTCCCATCTCTCCAACCAAATAAGGGATTGGGACTAAAAAGGAATCTCCTATGCCCAATCTCCTCCCCTTCCTGGTTGCTGCCAAACAAATTGCTAGGGTTTTTAGATAGGGAAAATTCCCTGTATACCACTGAGATTTGATATGACATCAGATTTATCATTAAAAAAGTTCACTTTCCTATATGCCACTGAGATTTTACTTTGTGCCCCTTCATGCCACTTCAATCAGCCAAGTGTGAGGGCACTATTAAGTGGGCAACGAAAAGACTCTTTTACCCTTCTTCCTCTCTTCTTTAGCCTCCTCTTCCTCTTTGTTCTCTCTAATAGTTACCGCCATCCCACCACTCTGGCCTCCCCCTCCTCTCACCACCCATCTCCCCACCTCCCTTCCACTGCCGACCTCCTCGAAGCCACCACCGCTACCCCCTGGCACCACCACCACTACAACAGCCCCTTGATGATGCCATTGCTGCTACCTTCATGGTGCCACCGCCGCTGCCCCTTGGTGTCGCTACTGCTGTTGCTAACAGTAGTTTGATGCCACTAACAGTGACAGGCACTAATGGAGGTAATGGTTGTGGCATGGAAGGGAACAAAGCAGAAATTTAGTGGAATATATGAAACCGAACTTTTTTGTGGCAAAATAAGGGATCGAGGTAATCTTAGTGCACACGAAGAATTATCCCTTTTAGATATGGGTCCATTTGTCAGTGCTCTTTGGCAGTAGTTAGGTAGAATAGGCATAGGTGTAGCTCCCTTATGCTTGTGCCCGTTTGCCCGTCGGATAAAAAAAATTTCCCCTGTCTGGTAACAAATAAGGAATATACCCACCTCCATTAGGATTTTTATCCACGGGTTTGTGGGTTACAGGACAAGATTGTCATCCCTATTCGAGACTCAGGAGAGCGGAGGTGAGCCATGGGAGAAGAAAGAGAGGCGCAGCAAAAATCTTCTCGACGTTGGGCTGGGCCGGTTGGTGGGTCGGATTCTATTCACCGGTGCTGTTGGATCGCTCTAAGGCTCTTGTGGGGAGTGGGAGTACCATTAGCGGAACGAAATAAAAAATGCTAATAAGACAATAGCGAAAAAATGATATGAGGAAAAAATGCTACTACATAAAAAGAAGAAATAAAGGGAAAATAGCAAGAAAAAAGTAAGCAAAAAAGGTTGCACCTAACATGAGCACGAGCTGCTGGGCTGGGCTGAATTGCGTGATGAACCGAGCCGATGCGCCTAGCGACTCCCATGCAGCCCTCACAAGCGGGCTGGACGGATGGCGCGCACGCAACTCGCATGCAGGCCTCACGTGCGGTTGGACGGGCCTCCGGAAAAGAAAAAAACTCCATCCTAAACAAGAATAGGCCTGCACGAAATAGCCTAAGGCCCACTCCATGTAAAGTAAGAAGCCCTTTCGTGGCCCCAAAATTCTCAGTAGGCCGGGATCTCCACACTGGACATGGCCTACTCTGACGGAGCCCATCTCAGACAAGGTCCACATTTGTCGCCTGACTCCTACTCCTTGTCCTTGCAATGCAACTGTGCAAGTTAGCAAACACAGCGTATCCAAATACTGGAGGCACAGCCAACAGATAGTTCATCCGTTCTTCGAAAACTGCAGCGCCATTACTGGAGCTTACGTGAAAATGTCCACTTGAACAGTCCCAACCGTGAGGCCATTGACCGCGCACACGCATTAGCTGCCGCGCTGCCGGCCGCCGCGTCGGTGGCGTTGCATGCGGAGGCCGTAAATGAGGGCGTGCCGCGTGACGAATTTATAGCCGCCGTGCCATCTCGCCGAGGCTGTCAGCAGAGCAGTACCACCGTGCTCCACTAGACCGCTACGAGTGGCAGGCCAGGGATAGTAGAATTCGGGGCTGCACTTTTCGGCTGTTGCAGTGGTAGGGGTAGCAGAGTCTGGAATGTTTTTTTTAGCTACAGCTAATAGTTTACTATGGCCGATAGTTGGATTGTAGTAGAATAAGCATTTCTGCAAATGAATCGAATACTGATAAATTGTTTTAAAAAATTATTTTGATAATCTGTTTTAAAAAGATAATAGATGAATAATCTTATTTATTTGTTCAAAAATAAGTATAAGCCGTAGACCGAAAACAACGGGACTTAGGCCCTGATCGTTTCAGCTTTTTTCGGCTTCAGCTTCTAGCTTCAGCTTTTTTTTCACTATTCACTACACTATCCACTAACTCACATTTCTGTGTTTTTTCACCAACATGGTGTTTTTTTGGCAAAAGCCAAAAGCCATCGCTATTCCGATCACCCCCTTAAATTAAGGACCAGTCGCAAACAGTGCGGTGCACGAGATCCAACGCATTTGCCATTCCCTGGGCCGCGCGTAGGACAGGATCGGTCGTTGCATGCAGGCGGATACGCACGCCGTGCACCCACTCGGCGTAAATGCTCTTACATTCTCTCCTTTTATTCGGTCCGCCCTGGCTGGCCTCTTTAACCTCGCCTGAGTTAGTAATCGCCATTCGCACAAGCTTTGCCTGCTTCAGAGAATGAAGAAGAGCGAGCGAACGAATTTACTCCTACAGTACATTGCGCAGGGAGTCAGTCAGATTCCCTGGACCATCTTTTTGCATACGAAAGACCTTCCTACTCCCTAGCTGCAGAGTCGCCACCGCATGAGATCAGTACAAATTTAAGAAGCAATAGCTTGTGCAGTCAACAAAATACTAGTAGGAAGTACCACATAGAACAGAAGTACACTATAGCAGTGCCAGTATATATCCTAGAGTAAAATTTTGATCCGATGGGGGTAGCAAGATGAGGACGACGACGCTTGGGTGCGGGAACAAATGGAACGGGACAGAGCAAACGGGGCGTAGAATCTGGTGTGATCTGCCGCGCTGCTTAACGCCAGCACGCGTCCTGTGGCCACCGCGCCGCGCCCTGCCCTGCCCTGTCGCGTCCCCGCCTGCGAGTACTGCGCCGCCGCACATGCAGCACGTCGTCGCTCGGCTCGGTTCGAAAGCAAGCTCGCCTCGGCGGCATCCGATGCGCGCGGGGCGCGGCGTGCGTGACGCTCTGCGGACGGAATCGCTCTGTTTCGGTCAACAAACCGGCGAATACCATGACAGGACGTGCGCTTTTTGGCGAGAGCTGGTTACGGGACGCCGTGAATAGTTTCTGCATCTTTTTGCACGGTGTGGAACATCTTCTGTCTGGCCCGGTGGTACTGCACGGCGTCGTGACAGCACTGGCTAACGTTGCACTCTTCGCAGCTAACAGCAAGCAACCTCTTCAGAACGTAGGAACGAAAAACTCAGAAATCGTATAGAAATGTACGTGTAGAACCGATAATTGAAAAACACATAAATAGTATAGAAATGTACGTGTAGAACCGATAATTGAAAAACACATAAATAGTATAGAAATATACGTGTAAAATAAAGGATTGAAAAAATATATATAAATTACACGAGTTGTTGTTTGGATGGGTTGCATAAAAAAACATAGGAATCTTCACAAAGATGTGCGAGTGGATTCTTTTTTCCTTCAAAATTATTACGAAACCAAAGGAACAGGAGACTTAGAGCAGTATAAAATTCAGGAAGAAATTTTTCTCAAGCTCACGATTAAAACTTGATCATAAAGATCGAGTTTCCAATGAATAAATCATGTAGATAAAATAAAATTGGGTGGATTGTACTCTTTTCTCTTGATGAGTTTTCTTAAAGTTTCTCGGCCAATATTTTTAATGAGGAAATTCGTACAATACAACATAACATATATCATGTACTCTTTCTCTAAATTTTTTCATTAGGTGTTTGTATGACACCGGATAAAGTCTCGTGAAGAGATATTTATGAATAACGATTCTCAAAAATATTTGGAGAAAGAGAGTGTGTTCTAGCAGTTTACTTTGAACATGTCAACTTCATTGTAATTTACTAAAGATTGGACCTGTTCACTATGGTGAATTCTTTTTATAATATGGAATCTTGGCTGCATTATGAATTTATGATTTCACTGGAAACAACACCTACAACTCACACATTAGCTCTATAGCATTGTATGAAGTCGTATGAGAATATGCTTGACTTCGACGAATGGTTCACCATATCTAGCAGTCATGTGGATTGAACATCATGTAAACTCCTACAATTATCTATGAAGATAATGCAGCTTGTGTTGCACAAGTGTAAACGAGTTACGTGAAGAGTCATCTCACGAAGCATATCAACTCTAAGTTCTTCTTACTCATGAATTACAAAAGTTGGACAAAATTAAGGTACTGCATACTAAATCATGTGAAAATTTTATAGATTTATTCACTAGGTCACTTTTATTATCTAACTTTGAGAAATGTGTACGTGAATTTGAATAGTGAGATTTAGAGCAATACATCATTCAGGGAGAGATTTTTCTCAAGCTCACTATTAAAAATTGATCATGAAGATCGAGTTTTCAATGAATAAATCCTGTAAATAAAATGAAATTGGGTGGATTGTACTCTTTTCTCTTGATGAGTTTTTTTGAAGTTTCTCGGCCAACATTTTTAATGAGAAAATTCATGCAATACAGCATAACATGTATCATGTACTCTTTCTCTAAATTTTTTCCACTAGATTTTTTTGAAGTTTTGATAAGGCATGAACGTATCGGATAAGTGCCCAGAGGGAGTGTTGAGAAGCCTGGACCTGGGCCTGCAAGCCTGACCGATTGGTAGTTACTATCTACTTAGTCTATAAATAAAGGGTCCTACTCATTGTAACTTACATGTGAACAGAGAAAGAAATAAAAAAAAGAATTCCCCTCCTATCTCTCTGTGTTCAATTTATCGTTTGCAATATTATATATTTGATACATCTCTTCTGCATAAGAGGAATCGATCGAATTAAACTCATCAGTAACGGTTTCTCAACAAGAACTAACTCACTCAAGGAGTGTTCAGAATAGTGTTGGTTTATGCCTTTTTTTTATTGTAATTGGTTTATTTTTTATTATAGCTGAGTTGGTTTGTTTGGTATAATTAATTTTTTGTAAAAAAAATTAAAAATAGAAAATATGTTATTTTATCATGGATAATACAAAGAAATACGAAAAAAATCAAAAAAAACCTAAAATAAAATAATCAAAAAAGGATAAATAAAAAAAATAGTAAAAAACGTCTAACGCTAATGTGAGCAGCACCTAAAGGCAGCGAACCTGCCCCCGGCCAGAATTTATGGCGAGAGGTCGGGCAGGAGGCTCCTGTGCGGCTTGCGCCCGTCCGAAGCCCGCCTCACACGCCGCTTCACCACGTGACCGCTTCTTCACCCCACCCCACCCCTCCCGCCCTTCCACTCCGACTTGCATCGATGGCGCCGGCCGGCCCCACTCCCACGTTGCAGGAGCGCACAGTGGTACGCCCACCCACTCACCACTCTACAGTCTTCGTTGCCATTGCACCTGTACTACAATTGAACAAGTAATTCAGCCCCACAGGTGCAATGCAATGTAATGCAAGGCGAAGCAGCAGCCGGTAGTCCAATATCACACCTGCATTGTTAGTTCCTATTGTTCCCGCCGAGCCACATGCCCATGCACCGTAGGGTCACCCATCATCGCGGCAGGACAGGAGCAACTGCAGCAAGCATCCAAACCCAGGCCCGATCACGAGACCATCGTCGTTGGCAGCCGGTCGCTGACCTGTGGGCTCCGCTCCGCGCCACGTCCCGTGCGCGCGCGCGCAGAGCCACTACGTGGTGATCATGGTGCCGCGCTGCCCCGCCCGGAGCGGCTGACGTGTGGGGCCGCGGCTGGCAGGGGGGAAGACGGCACGCGCGCGCGCCTTTTTGGGGTGCTGGTTCCCGGTTTGATTGATTACGGTTTTAGCTCGTCGTTTCGGCTCGGATTACGGAGGCGGGCGGGGGCACCGCCACATGGGGCCCCCACGACCCATTTTGCGTTGAGGCGGCGCGGCAAAAGGGCATCGCGAGGCGACGCTGCTCTGCACTGCGCCGGTGCTGCGACGACGGTTCATCGAGGACCGTGTGGCTGCCAAAGGGGAAGCCTGCTCATTGCTCAAAGGCCTGAAGCCGACCATTTCTTCTTGGGATACTATGAGCTCTCCTGGCACGCCTTCCATGGAGGGTCTGTTTGGTTTGATGATAAACTTCACTTTACAAGCTTTAAGCCTTCAACAAAGTTTGGTATGTCCAAAATTTGGTCACAAAATTGGCTGCCCACATTTTAGCCGAAGATCGGCTCCAGAAATAAACCAGGGAGCCAGTATGAATAAATCTTACTAAAACTTAACTTCGAACCAGACGGAGGCCAAATCTGGTCGACGAAGGAAAATTTTGGCTTAGCCTCCTTTGTCTCCTACTGGGCACAAACCATACACGCCCGTAGTTTTGTGTAAGGTACTGACACGTGGGTCACGGAGCCAAATAGGCAGAACTGTAGAGCATAGGCTGCAGCTGTAGGTAAGGTAGCTGACAGGAACGTAACGCTGCAAACTGCAGCAGCAGTGCAGCACGAGAAGATGTATAGGAGTGTCGTACAGAGCTCTCTCTACAGAGAGAATGAGGTATGAGGACGGCATCGAGCGCCCTAATCAAAGCACGCACACCGATGGGCAAAGCCAATGGCAATGGAACGGACATCTTTCTCGTGCTGGAATTTATGTCGCATGCAGAGCCCTCGCTCGCCATGCCCGGGCATTCCGAGCTCGTGAGCTGCAAGGACACGGGGCCGGCAGAAAGGCAAAAGAAGCGGGAAAAAGCGCGTGGCAACAAAACGGCGCAGTGGATCCGTCCATCATCGATCGCCGTGGCCGCCATGAAAGTTGACGGCCTCCCTCCCTCCTGGAGGAAAACGGCTGCTCTTGTCGCCTGTTCCTCGCACAGCGTTGCCCGTCGTGTCTTTGTACGTTTATGGCGTGGAGCGTGCCCGGCATTTGTTTCGACTTCGATTGACAGCTGAGACGAAATGGCTCGATCGTTGGATGCTCTTGGCTGGGAATCATGTACGGTGCAGCGTGGCACGATGGAGGAGGAGCAGCAGCGTAGAGTACTGGTTTGTGTGGATCAAGGAGGGCAGCGTTTTCTTGTTGCTATGTGATTGTCGCTTACACAAGACTAGCTAGGTGGCCGTCGAGTCAGGAAAAGTCGCATTGCTCGGAGGATTGAAGGTACCTGTCACCATCCCTTCATGAGCATTTGGACCGGTTCAATCTTGTCATTTATGGTGATGTCTTAGGTTTGCAGCAGGTAGAGAGCACGAACCAGGACACCCTGATGAGTCGACCTTCTTGGGGAGTTTGCAACTTCATATCATACGCCATCTGGGGAGCTAACTGACCTTGCTAAAAAAAGTCATAGGCGAGATAGGCTCGATTTGAGCTCCAAACGAGTCGAATTCGAAGATTCTAAGTTTATGAGTTTCAATAAGCTGAATTCGAATAGCTCATAAGCATCGAGCTTTTCTACAGCTCTAGATACATACTAACTTTTACTGAGCTTACTCGAATTAAGCTCGAGTTTTTCTATTGTTGAAAATTACTGTATTCTGAATTATTTTTTTTACTGTTATCGAGCTTATTCAGGTCGAACTCGAGCTCGAGTTTTTTTTATTGTTGAAAATTAATGCATATTAAATTATTTTAACTATTATTGAGTTTATTCGAACCAAGCTCGAGCTTGAGCCGAACTCAGGCTCAGACCCTAGCTTAGGCTCGCTCAAGCTCGACTCGAGCTTCTACCGAGTTTGAGCTTAAGAGATCAGACTCGCTCGAGTTTAGCTCGTTTACAGCCTTACTGATACCCATACCCTTTACATGTACCTGTTGGGACCTAATTTACCCATAACCAATAAAGTTGGGTAATACTCAATAGATGTGGATAACCCATGGGTAAAACGGGGAAACTAGAGTGGCCCCAACGGGCTGGTGTCAACGGGGTTGGAGGTGAGAAGGCTCACGGCGGCGACACAACAAGCATCAATAGCGATGGCTTAAGATGGCAGTGACAGCTAGCGAGGAAGCCGTTGTCCATGTACTACCAAGATCTGCAGCTCACCGTTGCTTGGTCAAGTGCCGCCACCCCCATCGCCTTTCGTTGCAGCAGACCCGTGCGCTGCGCTAGAGCATCTTGCTCAAGCCCCCGGCCGCTAGTGAGCTCGAGTGTTACGTGTTAGAGCCCATCGTTCCCGTCCTTTATGTGTGCCGTGCCGGAGGAGGACTCGATCGCCCTTCCGCTGCCATGACCGTCATGCTCACCGGTGTTGGCTTTACCGATCACACTAGCGGAACTCGATGAAGTTGCACACAAAGAACTCAATAGAGAAATACAATACTAGACACTTTTTTGGTTGCAACCATGGTCACTGTTGTAGACATTGCTTTTTCTCTCATTTTTCTTACACGGTTATAGAACTCAGCTTTGCCTTATAAAGACTAATTACATGACCAGTACTTGGACTCTATGGCCAACTCGGCTTCTACTCCTTGTACTAGTTGGACTCTTACATAACACAGATACAAGGACTCGTATCCAAGTCTTATATGTCTTCTACTTGGATACCAACACAACCTTAGACTACGACTCAATGACAAGATTACTCTAACACTCACCCCTTTATCTTATTGTTTGTTCTTCACTTCGGGTAGTCCACATGCACACAGCCAGAGACAGTGGCTCAACTCGAATACATCTCGGTCTCTTACTCATTGAGGTAGTCAGCCTCA
Organism: Melocanna baccifera; assembly: GCA_036346265.1. Taxonomy (NCBI): domain Eukaryota; kingdom Viridiplantae; phylum Streptophyta; class Magnoliopsida; order Poales; family Poaceae; genus Melocanna; species Melocanna baccifera. The sequence continues at coordinate 2,707,608 of CM070698.1, read as the reverse complement.
ACTACGACTTGGCCAACTCATATTCAATACAGGACGACAAGCACATCTCCTCAATATCATGGACTCACCTCTACTTACTCGATACATGATGGCGAACACATCTACTCAACACCCTATACTCGACTCAGTATCAGAGCAGCACCGGTTCGTCTTCAGCATCTGCCATAATTAAAATGCACCTCTGCTTTCTCCTTCCTCGGCTTATGGCATTCGAAAGCAAAGTGCCTATAGTCCTGACAATTATAGCATCACACTTTTGACTTGTTGAACTTCCTATTGTGACCGCCGACCTTTGCCTCCCCGATCTTTCACTCGGCACGGGTGAGCAGCACATGTTACTCCTCATTGTGGCCATATCCTCCTAAGTGCTTCTCGTGCGCCTTCAGCCACCCAATGACCTCTTCCATTGTCATGGTCTTGAATCGCCACATTGTTCAACAGTAGAAGCGATCTCAAAAACTTACAGGAGACAGTACAGAGGAATTTATTGATGACGTACGTCTCCTTGACCTTCTCATTGAGTAACCGAATCATGTTGACGATGGTCGTCAATCGGGCGGCAAAATCGACAATCGATTTTGATTCCTTCATGTGTAGCACCTCGAACTCTAACTTGAGGGATTTCACCTTGGCATCCTTCACATGTTCAGCTCCCATGTGCAAGGTCTATAGTGCTCCCTTGCCTCATTGACCATCTCCTTCTCGGCCAACAGGAAAAGCGTATCCTCTAGTATCCCTTGGTAGATGGCAGCCAATGCAATCTTGTCTTTGTGCATGTCGATGACTCTAGGATCAACAGCCTTCCACATGCCATGTGCTTTCATATACACCTTCGTCTTGATCATCCATGCAATATAGTTGCTCTTCATGAGCATCAGATATTGTAGGGAAATAGAAACCTCTTTCACCCTGCTTGGTTCTCTGCCCTTCGCTATGGCTCTGATATCAATTGTAAGCTTACAGATCATAGCAACGGAACTTGATAAAAGTCACACACAAAGAACTCAACAGAAAAATAATACGAGACACTTTATGATTGCTGCTGAAGGGGTTGCTTTTTTTCTTACGCGGTTATAGGACTCAAATTTGCCTTATGAAGGCTTATTACACAACCGGTACTTGGACTTTACATCCAACTCGGCTTCTACTCCTTGCACTACTCGGACTCTAACATAACACACAACCAACTTGGCTTCTACTCCTTGCACTACTTGAACTCTGACATAACATAGATGCAAGGACTTGTATCCAATGTTAAGAAACCAACATATTCCAAATAGTTTTAATCTTCTAAAAATTAGAAACCAAAAGTTGTTTGGAATAGGGCCTATATTCGATAGTTTTCATTAAAAATTGCTTTTTACCTAAAATTTCTATTTTTTTTAAATCTGTGATGTGAGCCAATATTACTCATTTTAGTACCGGCATCATTATTATGGAAACTTCTCACAGGACAGCCAGAGATCACATGAAATCGACCTCGGTTTCCAGAATCTCGATTGGGATGGAGACGCCAACCCCACATCCATAAATACACGGTTAGATCTCGTTCTTGGGATCACTTTTGTACGCGTGTGAATCGCTTCTTGTTTCTACTCGTGCATGGCTGCTTGCTTTGCTTGCATCCATGGCTGGCTGTGGCTGGTCCCCCAGGTCTCAGTACTAGAGATCAAGGTAGAGACAAAATGGACCATGACAAGTACTTACATGTTGGGTGAAAGTGAGCTCGGAGTAAAAGGGCAAAAAGTGGAATAGAATACGCCCAAGAGGAAAGGGAATATTATTCCAAGTTCAACCTTGTGGTGGATTAATTACTGGTAGATCCTAGTTCATCCCCTTGGATTGGTTTGTACCAGATAGATGGTTTGACTGCACGGTCTGCATCACCTTAATTTCCAACAGAAATGTTGATCCCTGGATCAGGTTTCCCATTTTTGACATGCAGCGGACACTGTGCAAAAAAAAAAAAACCTGACTGCTACAAACCAATTACCTGCCTCGCAAAATGCCAAAACGAGTAACGCTTCTATGTTATTTCGAAAACCAATTTCACAAATCTTTTAGTTTTCTAGAACACATAGCAGGTTTGTCGTATTTCACTACGACATACTACATGTAACAGGTTCTTACAGCAACGCCGAGCATAACTTCACAAATCTCGAAACAACGTACTCAATGTTGTTATTGTAAATTAGTAGATCCTTAACGTGATTTGAATATACGTTTGTCACTATACTAGCATAATACCCGCCGCACGTTGTTGCGAAATATAAAAAAACATTTCAATTATATAGCCCTCATGGGTGCTCGATTTCTTTAGATGTGGGAGGGTGAGGGACGAACTTAACACTCAGAAACTTCCACTGGATAGTATTACGGATAATTATCTCTAATTTTAAGAGGTACTTTTATGTGAATAGAATAGACGATGACCACTAACTTTTATTTTTATAATAGTAGAGGTATTGGAGTTTGCGAATACAGTTACTAGTTGATTCACCCCCACCCTGTCTATAACCTATATAGATATAGGTAAAGACTTCATATTTGTTTATATAACTCTGTTTTTTTAGGTTGTAGCTGATGTTTTCGCTGCGGTTGATTATTTTTATTTACGTTTTTCAAGATAATAATAAATGGCGAAGATACCAACGTAAATAACACATACAATTTTGGTGTCAAGAAACTATTTAAAGAATCTATTTAAAAAAACACACCTTGTTTATTTCTAACTTTTGAAAAAAAAACCAAAAGCCTTCGTACATGGCCACACTAGTACTGTTTAACACACTCGCTGACTACTCTTGCCACACCAATTATTTGCAGTACCTCCACAGTTCCACATATAAAAAAGTCCCTCTGTTTTGTCCTGCCCCTGCATGAAAAAAAAAACAAACATATAACAACGTACCGAATCTACTGATCAAACAGTACACACAAAAATGCCCATTTGTACCGTTCGCAAGGCGTTAAAAAGGACGGTCTCCTCTTGTCAGCTAGGAAATCGTGTTATTAGCCCTGCATCTCCATGAGCCATGGCTCTGCTTTGTTGGCGAGCCGAGAGATGCGTGTCGAAATTACGCCGCAGTACCTTCCCGTTCGGGGCACATGCCACGACGTCCCGGCCGGCGAAGATCGGTGCGTGTGCTCGCGGCCGCATTAATGGCGCGGGATGTTTGGCCTCTTGATGATCGACAGGTATTGCCGTTGGGATCATCATTTCGCTGCTGCGTCAAGTTGTTCTCGACGCACAGGGACCAGACGAGGCTTTACCTCTACCGCTACCGCCGCACCGCGACGTATAATTTTTTGATTGGTACTAGTAACGATCTGTAATCCAATCGATTAATAGCATCTTTGGAACGCTGTGGTTGCGACGAAAGTGATGTGAAAATTTCATGTTCCAAACTGGTCGGGTAAGGAGGCCCTGTTCTTCTTTGCTATTTTATGGTTTTTTGGCTTGATTTTTTTAGATGCCGAAATAAATGTGACATTTTCTTGAAGTTCCATCTTCAAACAGCATTTCGAATCTAAAATCGTATATACTATCTGCTTTGATACCTTCATCATCTTAAAAATACAGATAAAAATCTATTAACCGAAAAAAAAACTTTTTGTCACGTCGCACATGGCATTTCCGTTCATTTTTTCTGTGCACCTCGAGGCTGGTAGCAGGGTAACATGCTCCTGTATGTCAGATCAGAATCCATGTTGCATTGCCCAAATCATCTCTGCACCTGAATAATTTAAGCGTACTCTGGCCCTAGATACCGTGCATCACCGTTGAAAATCTCCCCAGCGGCCATGATGTTCAGTGAGACCTTGATGCATCTGTAGTCGTGCTCAAAGTCACATAGACAGATAGAACAAGATGAGTAAACAAAGGTGCAAGGAAAGGGGAGGGGAGAAGAAAAGGGTTTTGCTGCCGATCTGTCTACTGATCTGAAAAGGAGCTCAGCTCCGCCCAGCTGCCGAGATACCCGAGCCTTTTGGTCGCCCAATGCGGAGGCGGCAGATCATGGAATGTTGAGGCGATGGACCGGCGCCAGGTGGAGGGCCGGCCGTAACATGCGCCTGGAGGGGGAGGCCATAGCCATGCCTAACCTACATGGCTAGGGCATCCTCTCGTTGTCCTGCACCTGTACACCGAGTCCATGGCTCAGTGGACCGAAAAGGCAGGTCATTCCGGTTTCGCTTCTAGAAGTCAGCCTAAACGAATGTGTTGTCTTCTCTCTTTTTTTTTTGGTTTTTTCTTTTTTAATTATTTGTAGAGATATAGTATGGTTTTTATTTTTTATTTTTATCTATTTAATTAAATAACATAGAAAAAAGTTAATATTTATTACAATACGGTTTTAGCTAAAAGACTACATCCAAGATATAGAAGTTATTAAACAAAACTGGATTGAACGTCACCAAAATCATACCGATGAGTTGCATACATACGGGCCCAAACTCAGTATATGACATATTAATTTGGGTTGCGGGGATTTTTCAGGACTTATGTAGGGCTATATTTTATTATATATAATTTTAAAAATCTACCAAATCATCCACTTTTTTTTTACTTTGTTCACCACATCCAGGTAGGTTGATCAATGTTAGTTGGTTACTCTTATTATCCATTGTTACTTGTTTCTAGGTTGTCGAATCAATTTTTAGAACACACGCAGGATATGCTCAGCTTATATTGAAAGGTAACATCATGCTGTCGAACTTATCTAACCCTATTCTCAAAGTAAAAAAAATAGAGAAGCTAATTTGAGAAGCCAAAAACAGAAGACAATGGACATGGCCTTCATCATTTTAAGTTTTTAGCGTCTTCCAATCTGCAAAACCAAGTTCTTGCCACAGCTGGAAGCAACGGCGATTAGTCGTGCAGTCCACGAGCATGGTCCACGGACAGTGGAAACAGAGGCGCAAGCACGGGCCCTAGGGAGGCGCGCCCTTGAGACTTGATAAAAAAAAAAAAGGCAAACCTGCATGCACCTAACTCCGTACCGTCCCGAGAGTAGACCGCAACGCGACAAGTCCCCACCCCATCCATCCTTCCCAAGCCCCACTACAGATCTTAATCGACATCTAGTCCTAATCTTTGGGTAATCCCAAGCACCTACGTCTAATCTGGACCCGACCAAAACAACACTGATAGTGCTAGGCCACTAGATTTTGGGGTGACTGGTTGCCCATGTTAGCTCAGCCTAGCTCACTAGGACATGTTGGCTTGTTGCCCGTTTAGGGCTTTCGGAACACCGGAATCTGGGAAGAAAGTTGTGGAACTTAATTCAAACGAATCACGAGAGTGTTGTTTGGATAGCGGAATTGCTTCAAAGGAATTTTGTAGGATGCAAAATTTTCTTTGATAATTCCAATGTTTTCTTTCTCCTTTATCTCTTTTATTAACAAACTAGTTGATTGCCCGGATCTTTTTTGAAAAAAATAAATAAATCATGTTCTATGTTCTAAAACCACAAACTAAATCCATCGTCGCAATCAGCTCATCGAATCATTCCACTATCAATTTTCATTCACTATCATAAAGTTGTGTATGAGCTCACAAAACTAAAGTTTCTAGATATTACTTAGCTGATTTCTTCCAAAATTTTGGTCAAAATTTAGGGTGTACGATGCAGATCCAATTGTCTAGATTAACACCTACCTTCCTCTCCATCTCCAACACTATTCTCTCTCTCCCCACTCTTATCCATCCAACCATGACCGCCGCCGCTGGATTCCTCCTTGGCCCACGGCCTACATGGCGTCTCACCAGTGCTAGCGAGGCCCACCAGAGCTACATCATCACTGCCCTCCTCCTCATCCTTCACTCAAGCCTCCCCCATGCTCGCCGCCACCACCCCCTCTGATGCCTTCTCGAAGCCACGCCTTCCTCCTCTTCATCTCAGGTGTACTTCTACTCCCACCAATTCATCAAAATTAGAAATGAGTCTGACGTCTCCTAATCCATCCTTGGAATCGACTCCAAATGATAATTTTTGAATTTTAAGAATAAAGAATTTCCTAAATATTATGTAAAAATCCTAATTAGGTATGTCGTTCAATTTTTCCTAATTTGTTTCAAGATAATTTCCTCTTTTGTCTAAGTCATTTATTTATTTTATATTGAATCAATTTGGGGTGTAATGTATCTAATAATTGTAGTTGAATAAATAAATAAAGCATGAAAAGCAAGAAAGAAGAGAAAAAAAAGCAAATTCTTTAGCATAATTTGGCCTAGTTGACTGGCCCATTCGGCCCAGACGTAGCTGACCTCAAATCCCTAACCCTAATATTATCTTCCCCCTTACTCCTTCCTCTCTCTCTCTCCATTTCCTCTCCACCCGGCCGCACTATCCTCTTCTCTCCTTCCTCTCCCCCTTTCTCTTTCTCTCGCCAGGCGCCGTCCTTAGATCCATCAATGCCGGTGACCATCCCCGTCGCCGATAGCCTCGCCCACTTTCCCCTCGATCTCCTCCTTCCCTCCCTTTGCCATCGCCGCCCTCCTTCCTCTCTCTCTCTCTCTCTCTCTCTCTCTCTCCAGCCGAGCTGCCTCTAAATATGTTGTTGTTGGTGGCTTTCCTGGCCGCCAACAGCTTCCCTGAGCTAGCCTTCGGCCTACTTCACCTCGCCGCCACCTTCTCCCTCCCTATCTCTCACTCTCTCTCCTAGGCACCATTGGCCCAATGCCGCCAACAACTTCTCTCACTGCCAACCACCGCATCTTCCTCTCTATCTCACTCCCCTATCCCCTTCTCTTGCACCGCTAGCTCGATCTATCAGCATCGGTGATCTCCACCGAAGTCAGCCTTCTTCTTAGCCCCAGGCCTTGTTGCCGCGTCCACCGATGATGGCCGACACGGGCTCGTCGACCCCTCCTTCGACAGCCATATCACTGTCTGCGCAACAACCCTTCAATCAGCGACGCTGTCCCCACGCGACGTCGACATGTGGCCTTGTGGCTTTGTCGGCATCGTCCGACCCAAGCCGATCACTGCACCCTCGATGACAACCTTCCCTTCTTTTCCACGAGCTAAGTGACACCCATGATGGCTCCATATTCTTCCTCGAGCTCGCTAGTGCCAGATCTGACCTTTCACAAGCTCATCAGTGCATTGTGGCTTTCCTTGACCCATTCAACGTGGATCTAGGCTTCTCCATGCTCCCAAGCTCGTTTGGTAGGCTTAGGAGAGGAAGGGGTGCTCGGGGAGATGAGAGGATGGGGGTGAGGAGCAGAGAGAGCTGGAGACTTGGGAGGTATTGGGGCAAGATGCCTGTCAGCGTGTGTAGAATAGGAAGGTGGAGGTAGACGAACCACTACCACCACCATTGGATCGAGAGTGGAGGAGTAGGGGCATGTCTACGTGTGTGATGGATTGACTTACCAACTCACTCTAGATGGTGTTGCAGATAACTATCTTTAATTTTAAGAGGTATTTTTCTATAGAGAGAACAGACAATGACCATTAACTCCTATTTTTGTAATAGTAAAGATATGCATATTCAAAATTCGTGCATCCTTCTTGAACAAAATCCAAACACCTCTTGTGGACAATTCCTATATTTTTTTCACTCCTATATGATTTCACTATACTACCTCTTGCTGCGCCTTTCCTCCAATATTTTCTTGTTTTCCGGCCTGTGTTCCAAAGGGCCATCATTCCTGATAGATTGAGGTGATGCAACTAGTTCTTGTGACCTTGTCGGTTACACCGGGGATGCACGCGGAAAATATCTAAAGAAAAAAATTATGAATATGTATTTCCACTTCAGTAACTCATTTTTCCATTACAATAACGCTCATTGTGTTACGAAGCCTTGGTTAAACCGTGAAAATTACCCATCTAATCATGACAAAATAGATGAGGATCTGCCATGTTGATCGTACGCTCTCCTAGCGAGACTTAGAGCCTGTTCATTTCGGTTTGAATTTTTGATTTATTTTTTTAATATTCTGAAATTTTATCTTTCTATGGTTTTTCGGTTTTTTAAGTTTTTTACTAGTTCTTTTTTACCGCATTCGTTTACATTATATGTGATGGGTTAACCTATTTTTTATTTTTAAATTTTTTAAAATTTAATTATACCAAATAAGCCACGATCGGCTGTATACAAAATAAATCAGGTACAGTGAAATGCAGCCATAAACCATAGCTTATTAAGCCTAATTGCGCACCCCTTAAAAATCGACTCCTTCCAGTAAAGTGTACGCAATCGAATATAATCTTTATCTGAAGACGATAATGCATTTGGGAGATAAGTTAAGCTTGGTGTAGTAGGAATTTTGTAGGAAGGAAAGCAATCATTTTCCATTGGACGCTCGTACGAGAGTCCTGCGTCCTAAATGGAGCATCAACCGGAGTTATACCGTCGTAGTGTGGCTACGGTTTTTGTTGGGTGCACGGCACGGCGGCACGCACCCACCACCATCCACCGCGTGTTTGCCTCGGAGACCACCGCCACCACCTCCTCCTCCGCTGCGTGCACGGCCGCTAGTGTGAGTGAGTGCCGGTCCAACTGACACACACCCGCAGCCAGAGCCGGGCAGACCGGCCGACACAGGCAGGGAGAGCAGTGGCCAGCGCAGGTGCGGTCACACGCCATGGCTCGCTCGCTAGCTAGCTGCTCACTCTTTGACGACCAAATAATGCTGTCCCTTTTGCTTTCTTCCATCCTCCACTACCCATGGACTTTGTTTGCCCCTTTGGGTCGGTGTACGTGCACACCAACATTCCCTCTCTCTTCTCTCCTCTCCTCTTCTCTTCCTCTTCCATCCATCCTCTCTGGCTCTCTGTCTCTCTCTCTCTCTCCACAGCCCTGCGTCGCTTCTCCTCTCGTTTCAGAAACAAATATAAAAACTTGCAGTAGTGCCACAGTGTAAATGGCCAAGGAGGAGGACATGGGGTACAGGGAACTGGTACGTACGGTGTTTGTATCCTGCCGTGCCGGGCAGCGAAAGGGAAAGATGCAACCGGTCGTGGCGGGTCGCTGTTCGGCGACCTAACGAGCTGTTGAAATAATGGCGGTTTTAGCATGGATTTAGTTATAATTCTATAATTAATAATTGAAAGAAATATACGAGACTGTTATCTTATGTTACGGCTTATGATTTTTGATTGTATCTTATTAGTATGATAAATAGTGATTGCTGAGAGAAGACGAAAGCTAAAAACCGATGAAAAGTAAAAAATAGTAGAGCCTATGATTCCTAGTATAATATAATGACAAGAGCATAAATAAAATGATCTCACGATAATACACAATCTCATGTCATATACATATGAAATCATATCAACTAGAACAAGAATGAACAAATAAATCAATTAGCATATTGCATAAATTGTTATTTCTATGACTGTGTTGTATTATAAGCAAGGCCACCTCGACACAGTTGGTCTAATTTAATCAATGATATAAGTGACTACTCTAGACATTATGCTAGTTTTGATATCAAACTTATCACATTAATCTATTGCAACTCAAGAATGGCAACAAGTGATATACTGCAATGACATGATATAACAAACAATTATATCAATAACAACAAATATAACTAGGATTAAGGGGGAGTTCATACGTATTAGCTTTTCTTGATAGCTTTTGGCTGAAAAAAGTGGCTTTCAGAAAGAGGGGCGAGCGGTGGAAAAAGTAAGAGAGAGTTGAAGAGATACGTGTGCGTGATAGAAGCAAGAGGAGTGGGGTGCACGATGCACCTGTTACCCTTTGACTTATCCTCGGAGCAAGGCGGTAGCGAGAGGAGTGGAGAAGCCGGGTGTCTGTATTGACTTTTCTAAGCAGAAGTCAGAAGCAAAAACCAATACAAAAAGGGCCTAAGCCTTCGGCAAGCACATAACAACAGCATGCAAATGTAGCCACTAACTCAATAACTAGCAGAATATTCTAAACAATCATAAATACTTCAATTAGACCATTAATCCTTATTGGGCATGCAATTTTTCACAATTAATCATACAAAATCTACTCAAACTAGTCTATATAATCAATTAAATAAATATGACAACACACTAGAACTGCACATTAACGTATGGTTAACACTTAGCAACTAAACGAGGCATATACTTTTCTATAGTATCATCATGTATTCGCTTTCTTTTAAAGATTGGTAATATCTGAAGTTCCGTTAGTAATGATGGAGTCCATCTCGCTACGGATTGCATCCTTCTAGTACTCCGCATTAGGAGATGCCTATGTTTATGAAAGAGTATATGGTTTATCATCTACGAGATAGGTGACATAGTCATCGTCCAATGACTTTTTAGTCCCCCGTCTCTTACTCATCCTCAACTCTAATACAGGAGTAGTGTCATCCATACTAGGAAGAATAGAGTGTTCATAAAAACCATTGGGAGCACTGACTTCATTAGTTCTTATAGGGAACACGTTTTCAAAGAATGTCGCATCACGAGATTCTATAAGTGCATTTGTAGTGGCATCGCTAACCTCGGATTTGACCACTAGAAATCTATACCCTGTGCTGTGATGCGCATATCCTAGAAAGACACAATCAACAGTTTTAGGACCAAATTTTCTTTTCTTCAGCAATGGCACATGCACCTTTGCAAAACAACCCTAAGTTCAAAGAAAGGACATATTTGGTTTTATCTCATTCCATACTTCATAAGATGTCTCCTCTTGATTGCGATGATGAATTCTATTCAGGACATGGTTAGTTATGATAGTTAACTTACCCACCATGAATCTGACATACCTAAACTCTGTAATATGGCATTCAGTGATTCACTAAGTTACAAAGAATTTGGTTCTTTTATTCTACTACTCCATTGGATTGGAGTTAGTAAGGTGGTGTAACTTTATGAATTATTCTACTTTTTTTTCACAAAATTGGGATAATTCCTTAGAAAATATATTCACCACCTTGGTTTGACCTTAGCCATTTGATTTTCTTTTCAAGTTAGTTTTTCACTTCAACCTTGTATATTTTAAAGTGTTCTAGTGCTTATCTTTCGACTTAAACAAATAAATATAACACTATTTAGTCGTATCATCTATGAGAGTAAATAAATAATGGATGCCACCTTTTGTTAATATACCATTCATCTCACATACATCAGAATAGATAAGCTCAAATGGTAACATTGCATCAGAATGGATAATCTCACATTCATCTCACATACTTGAAACCCCTCATTGAGGACACAATCATTCTAACTAAGGTCACGTACATGGAGTTGCAGTTGATAGAGTTGCTCTATCACTGACCATCCCTCTATCATTTTGTAGTTCAAGTAATTTACAGTAACATTATCGTTATCTCCTTCTGAGTATTTTCATCAAATTCGTTCCAAAGTTGTGTTGTCATCTGTGAAGTTGACATAGACATTGAAAAACTGGTTAGACAAGACGGTCAACAGCCGAGCTAAACTTGAATGGTTTGCATCCTTACAGATGAGTTTTAGCCTTGCCTTCCAAAGAAAGCGTGGTAGGATCAGAGTGATCCAAAATAATTTGAGGTTAGTCAACCAAACTTTATTTTAGTTTGCCAACGCTTAAAGTTAGGGCCATCAAAGACTTCCAGTTTAACGAAATTAAAGGAAGCAACCATCTTTTCAAGTATAGGTTTTCTGAATTATTGAAATAAAGGTGATTTTAGCATGAATTTAGTCATAATTCCATTTGAAATAAATATATGCTTCCCATTACAATATAATTACAAGAGCATAAATAAAATCATTTTAGGACAATATACCATTCTCATGTCATTATACAAAATAATATAAACTACAACAAGAGTGAACAAATAATCAATTAGCATATTGCATAAATTATTATTGTATGATTGTGGCCTCAGATGTTGGTTGCACTTGAATTATAAGCAAAGCAACCTCGATACAATTGGTCTAATTCTTTAATCAATGGTATAAGTGACTACTCCTATACGTTCTGCTAGTTTTGAGATCAAACTTACCACCTTAATCTATTGCAATTCAAAAATAGCAACGATGTGATATACTGTAATGACAAGATATAACTTAAACAATTATATCAATAACAACAGAATATAACCATGATTAAGCCTTTGGGAAGCACATGACAACAGCATGCAAATGTAGCAACTAACTCAATAACTAGCAAAATGTCCTAATTAGTCAGGAATACTTCAATTAGACCATTAATCCTCACTAGGCATACGATTTTCCACAATTAATCATACAAAGTCTCCTAGAACTAGTGTATATACAATTGAAACAGACATGACAACACACTAGAACGACACACAAATATACGATTAACAACAATAAATAGCAAGCAATACTCATGATGGAGTGGCACTCGAGTCCCTAAGAGGCAAATCGGTTAGGCACGTCGTAGTTGACGTTGACCTAGAAAACCTATCGTCACCGATTAGGTCGTAGTTTCACGGTGTGGTTCATCGAGATATAAAACTGCCTTCTTATACTGAAGTCACAGTACTAGAAGTCAAGGTATTCAAGGATGCCGCACAAGATACAAACCGAACAAAGTAGCAACCAAGTGCTTAGAGGAGCAAGACTCCTCAAATCATTGGCCAAACCGAATCCAACTCCACCAGCACAACGCCCTCACCCACAGAGGAAGCCTCAAGGTCCAACACACACCGATGTCACTCAAGTATCAGTACTAGTTGACTCCACTCTTTGTGAAGTCACTCAACACTACCGACCAAATGACGAGTTGAAGGACTTCAAGTTGTTGGAGATGATCGGTCCAATGCCTCCTTTGCCGCTACTATCACCGGAGATCGGGAGACGCAACTAATTGGATCTAATCAGTGAAGTGAAGCCCTCGATGGAGGAGAAAAAGATGAGAAAAACGAAGAGGATTCCGACCCAAAGGAGAAGACCCAGCTTGGGCTTAAGAAGGAGGAGGAGGCGCAACCCTTAGCTGCTGCCGAAACCGTCGGGGAGATGGGAGTGCGGATCAGAACAATCCCTATCTCAACGCGCACACCTGCACGAGAGCAACAGCTGGTGAGGATAAGCCCATCCCTTCCTCTCTCTCTTTTTTGTGTGCAAATTTGGAAATTCCCAAAATACCTTCGCTCCAACACGAACGACGTATATAGCTCACCTCACATGGACCTCCCCCTCACCTACTTCGGCAACGCGTAACTTACGCTGATCTATTCATATACATACATGCTGCTCACTATGTTTTTCTCTGGGAAAAAAATGTTAAGAAAATGATTGCTCCGGGAGAATTAGTACTCACACTGTCCATTGTTCAGAAAATGATTTCAGGGTTGGTACGTAGGCCAAAACTTGTATTATAGTAATAGCATCCATGGGCAGATGGCCATTTCAAGTTTTCAACTTAGTTGCATGGCGCATCAAAATGGCGATGGTTGATCTTAATCGTGAGCGGAATCCGCATGTGGGAACCGAACCTTCTCGTCACAAATTTCTATTCCACAAAAGCACAAAAGTCGGTCCCTTTGGATCAGCCTTCACTCTCAAGGAAGTGTTTTAGATCAACTTTTGTGATATTCCTTTTTTTTTGTGATAGGTTTTTGGGATATGGTTACATTACTACAAAATCAGGCCTTTGTGGAAGCAAAAAACATACTCCACTATATAGAATCTAAATAAACAGATGGACATATAGAAGGATCGTGTAAAACCTTAACAATTAAGCGAAGATATCGTGGATAATGGATTTGATGCGATTCATGTTGGGCAGTGCAAATTTCGATTGAAGTACTTCTTCGAATCCTACAGAAAAAGCAATAGCTTTGGGAAATATCTTGCATTCTTGCCCCAATCGTCTTCTTTCGAAACCAACATCTCGAAAGACAGAATAAAAAAAATATCCCTTACAAAATTAAGAATCAGATTGCTTGTCTGCCCTAATCGTTTCGATTTTTTTCGGTTTCAGCTTTTTTTCACTATTCACTACACTATCTACTAACTCAGATACAGTAAAAAAAAGCCAGCTACAATAAAATTTCAACCAAAAGCCAGAAGCCATCGCTAAAACGATCACCACTAAACAAATTCGCAGTGTAGAAAACTTATCGAATTCTCGACGTAAATTCGACGTTTGCAAAGCCTTATGCGCACTTGAAGAAGGCGGTTAAGCCCAGGGGCAAACCCAGAATTTGAACATAGGAGGAGCCAAACAAATGATATATTTTTTTGTTAAGAAAGTGACAATCACATAAAAATATAACATAACAATACAAAAGAAAATTACATTTTTATTAGTTTAAATTTGACTATCTGCCTATCAAAATCATATATGTTAATAATTTAACCAAAATCAAACTCTGCTTACTCATAAAGAGGACTAAATGAATACTTTACAAACTAATTACTAAAATACTTAATAGCTAATCAATGAAAATAGAAAATATTGGGGAGGGCCACGCTCCTGCTCGCCCCTCTTGTCTTCGCCCCTGGTTAATCCCCGAGTTAAACTGGGAAGGAGGTTATGGAGTGAAAATGAATTGACACAAAATGTTTCCAAAACATTCAAAGCCTTAATTAGATCCTCTTAATGCTCCAAGAAAGTGCTAAATATTTTTGCATGAATCTTAAGAGCATTAATGGAACGGGATATCAAAAAGGCCGTGAGATATCAGAAGAAATCCTGGTCCACCTCATCCACCGGAAGCAACGTGCCACATTTCTAGGCAACATGACCGTTTCTCACCCCCCATCTCTGACCTCTCGCTCAGTGTGATACAGAGTAACAACGGCTTGTACTTCTACGCATATGTGTGTATATACGGATCGGTGTACCGTATACCTCCGCATTAAAATACACATAAATAGGAGCAATACTACCTATCTCTCCTCCAGTTACCAACCAGAAGGAGCAAACAGAGGGGGGCAGGCAGAGAGCACAGGAGGGAGAGGGGCAGTAGTAGAGGAGGGGAAAGAAAGCTCCAATCTTGCTTCTGCTCTTGCCTCCAAGATTCTTGATGCCTGCACATAAATGTGAGTCTCCTGCTATCTCATCAGAAATTTAGCGTTCTTTTTTTTTTCTTTTGTTGTGTGTTTGTTTGGTTTCTTGGATCTGTATTAACAAAGGATTAAGCGAAGGTGATTTGGAGTTGGTTTTCTTCTTGTTCTTGTGCTCATTTCTGGGGTAGGATTCGAGCTGTCCTGTCAGGTTCGATCTTTTTTTTCTCTTTAGGAGTTCCTAGGATGAAATAAATGCGATGCTGCGTGCTGTTTCTCTGGGTAGAATTTATTGCGACGCTTTTAGTAACCAATGCAGGTTCTTCTTCTGGTCCTGGAAACTGCAATTTGTTTTGCTCCGAGATTTGTTCCTCTGTTCCGTTTTATTTCTGCTCAGATCTGTGGCGCAGAGTCTGCGACAACAAATGCGTCTACTTTTTTTTCTCTGGTTCTTGCAACTAACTAATCCGTAAAAATCTCTCCCGTAGAGGGGATTCAAGATTGGCCATTCGAACGCGAGCTCTGAGCTATCCACGAACACGAGTTTGGTGAAGATGTCAGGTAAGAAGAGATTCTTGCCTTCTTGGGCTCTGATGATTGCAACTTCGTTTTTGCGATGTTTTTCTCTTCGAGGAAATGAGCAAGGCGCCGCTCTGTGCAGTGAGCCATGCGGAGGACATCGAGATATCGCTGTGCGACGGCAACTCGGAGGACGAGCGGCGGCGGCGGAAGATCGGGTCGCTGCGGCGGAAGGCCATCCACGCGCTCAAGAAGCGCGGTCGGCGGCGCGTCGACTTCCGCTTCCCGGCCATCTCCATTGAGGACGTCCGCGACGCCGAGGAGGAGCGCGCCGTGGCCGCCTTCCGCGACCGGCTCGCCGCGCACGGCCTCCTCCCCGACAAGCACGACGACTACCACATGATGCTAAGGTCTCGTCAAGAAACTATTTCCGGTCCTTTTTTGCTTTTATTTGGATAGCGTTGTGAAATGCCAGGGCTGAAACTTGCCATACGAATGTGTGATGCAGGTTCTTGAAGGCCAGGAAGTTTGACGCCGAGAAGGCAATGCAGATGTGGTCGGAGATGCTGAGATGGAGGAAAGAGTTCGGAGCCGACACAATCCTGGAGGTGATCACACTGACCTGCAAGAGATTCTTGAGAACTTGTAGTCTCTATTTGATCTGTATATGGTTTATGGCTAATATGCTACGGGTTCCATGTGCCCAGGATTTTGAGTTCGATGAATTGGATGAGGTGCTGTGCTACTACCCTCAGGGCTACCACGGCGTCGACCGGGAGGGCCGGCCGGTGTACATCGAGAGGCTCGGGAAGGTCGACCCAAACAAGCTCATGCAGATCACCTCGGTGGACCGGTACATCAAGTACCATGTGCAGGAGTTTGAGAGGGCCTTCAGGGAGAGGTTCCCTGCCTGCACATTGGCTGCCAAGAGGCACATTGACTCCACCACCACCATCTTGGATGTCCAGGGTGTGGTATGTGAATGATTCTTCCTGGACTATGCTTGCAGTTGCAGATCTTGTTGTATATGTATGCTTTGTTGATTGTTGTTTCTTCAATTTGTTTGTTATATGTGCAGGGGTTTAAGAATTTCTCCAAGACTGCAAGGGAGCTTGTACACCGTATGCAAAAGATAGACAGCGACTATTATCCTGAGGTAGTTTCACTTTCTAATGGATGCTTTGTTGTTAGCATTTTGGCATGGTGAAGCAATCGTTTTAAATGTAAAAAATGCAGACACTGCATCAAATGTTTGTCGTGAATGCGGGCAGTGGGTTCAAGTTGATCTGGAACAGTGTGAAGGGCTTCCTTGACCCAAAAACTTCATCCAAGATTCATGTAAGCTTCATGAATTATTCATCAAGATTATCGTAATGCATCATGTGATTGCGAGTAACAACAAGCTTTCTTCTCTCCTTCTATGTAGGTTCTTGGTTCAAATTACCAGAGTAGACTTCTTGAAGTAATTGACTCAAGGTTGGTATGAACTCATGGACTTGGAGCATGTCTGAATTCTTACCCATTTCATCTATTCAGTTATTTGCTTCCGTACCTACTCTCTGCAACATTCTAACAATACTTGTGTTTTCCCAGCGAGCTGCCAGAGTTCCTTGGTGGTTCATGCATATGCAGTGATAAGGGTGGTTGTCTTGGGTCGAACAAAGGGCCGTGGAATGATCCTTTTATTCTAAAGGTACAACTTTGCATTGTAATTATGTCAAAGTAATTAATCTAAATGCTGTTCATGTTTTATATTATGATTTGAAATACATCCTGTAAGACTACTTATGATATTCCATTTGTAGCTGATACACAATTTGGAGGCTGGTTTTGTGAGGGAAATTAAGCCAATTTCTGACAGGGAAGAAAGAAGCAGCTCTTCTCTTCAGTTAGAGCAGTTGAAGGCAAGATTCCGAAATTACATTCCTCATTTGAACCATACAGCCCGCTGATTGCTGCTTCTGATCTTGGTCTAAATTTCATATTTATGCTTTCCAGTGGCAGGGCATGATCAGTGACACATCAAATGCTGAATCTGGGTCAGATGTCGATGATTTTGGTTCATCATTTTTCCAGAAAGCTGTTGACTATGGTTGCCTCACTCCCGTCCATGAGGAAGTAAGTTCAATGCTCATCTTTTGATTCATCTTTTTGCTTACACTTCGGGATTTAGCTTGTTCTATTCAGTTTTGGTAGCATTACTAGCTATGATTGTCTTAGGTCTGCTTATGTCTTGAATTGTTTGCATGGTTTACCCATCTATCTTAAAAAAATAACTTCTATGATTGATTTTGGTATTTGTTCTTGCGATAGGTAAAAGGCACAGATTCTTCAACTTACTTTAGCTGTGATGATCAGACTCTCCGGGATATGGCTCCTGAATCTTGTAGGGGAGTACAACAAACTACTGAAATGGTACCAAAACAACTAGATGGTAACAGGCAATCCTCCAATGGAAGCCGACATGACTTAGGTAGCTCCTGTTCCTTTCGTTTTGCTTAGTAACCTATGTGCCATCAAATCCATATTTGCTTGCTAATATTGTTATCACTTCAGGAGTGTGAAAAATCAGAATTGTCTATTTGGTTTTGCGCTAGGCTTGGAACCGTGAAAATTATCTCTTTGATTGAGAAAATAACATCAGTTTATTTGGCATGTATCCAGGGACTGCTCCTGCAGTAGTGATATGCTGTTTTATTCTCTTCATTATTGATTTTTGTTATGTTCTATTGATGGCAGGGAACACTGCTTTTAATTTGGATGGTACAATTGTCCGAAGCGGTTTGGAAAATCTTGTTAAAGCTGTGGTCACAGCCTTGATCAAGCTACTCTCCTTTTTCCGTCTTTTCATATCCAAACCAGTGATGAGGCTTGAGAATGTCCATCCTTCTATGGCACCAGTCCCAGTTGCAGATAAGCCACACCATCGGTCTACAATTGATGCTGACATGAGCACTTGTTTACAGCGTCTTGACAATCTTGAGTCTTTGTGCAACCATCTAGCAAGCAAACCACCAGAGATCCCCGAGGAGGAGGAGCGTATATTACTGAACTCATTTGAGCGCATCAAATCCATTGAGGCTGACCTGGAGAGGACCAAAAGAGTAAGTTCTCGTGCTGTACCATTTTAATTGATTATGCTAGCTTCAAAGTTGCACATGTCTCTCAAATAGCATTTCCTAGAAACAAAAATATTAATTGATCATTCAATCTCTCGACTTCTTTTTTCCTTTTAGCCTTTCACCCGCTGTGTCAACCTCTTCCCATTGGTTTGGAGCATTGCAACAGCGATAGTTCCTTTTAGAAACTGTGATAGAAAACCCATCTTTGGGACATGAATGACTAGTTAGTCCCTCCGTTCTTTTTTACTTGACTTCCTAGAATTTGTGCCGTCAAATTTTCTAAAGTTTGACCACTAATAGATTTAAATTTATCTAGATTGGCTATACGAAAATTATATCATTAGATCTGTCGTTAAAAATAATTTTATAATATTATAATTTTATTAGTATATCTTAGTGTAAAGTTATAAAAAGTAACGGTCAAAGTCACATTTTGAAGACCATGAAAAATAAAAACATCAAGTAAACAAGAATGGAGGGAGTACTTACTAATTGCATTGAGTTGTAGTAAAGCCTTGTTCATTTCATATCAGGAACTGCATGCGACAGTGGTGAAGCAAAAGGCATTGGTGGAGACTCTAGAAGCTGTACGAGAGTCGTCTAGAGTTAAGGTAAGCCATATACAACCATAAGGCACACTGAACTGAATGCGTTTTACATTTGTTTTAGACATATGTACAGTCAAACTTTTGAAACTTTGACTATTAATATCTTTGTTAAATATTTAAATTGGATACATGAAAATCATATGAGTAGATTTATCTCGAAAAGTACTTTTATAATATTATAATATTATTGGATTTTATAAATATAATAAATAGAAATTAGTGATTAAAGTTATGTTTCATGTATTTGTAACCGGGGTAGTATCGTACTACAAAAGGTGTCTTCTGAACTCAACTAATGCTTACCCCTATCCTTGTGCAGAAGAGGTTGTTTTGTTCATAGGATACAATCTACACCAAATCTGAACGATGTCGACATTAACTGACAAACAGGAAGTTGCCAGTGCCATTTTTGACCTCCCCGAGCACCCCGACTTCAGCCTGGTCCAGACGAAAAGAAAGACAGCATTTGATGCTAGTTGCTTTCCTTTCAGCAACCCACCTCTTTTTGTAGTCTATCTTTAGCCCAACCCCACATTTTGTGCCTGGTGAATGTTGTGCCGTGCTATGTTTTTTTCGGCCAAGTTCATCTGACGGTCTTGCATTCCAGGCAGGAAAGATGGTAAAACTGCTGTGGAACTCATCGAGTTTTACTGACCCCATTGGCTGAAAGGACACAGTGGCGAGTTTACTGCTAATGTCAGTGTAAATGCTACCACCTCTGATCTGATGATAGTAGTTTATGA
This sequence comes from Melocanna baccifera, assembly GCA_036346265.1. NCBI lineage: Eukaryota > Viridiplantae > Streptophyta > Magnoliopsida > Poales > Poaceae > Melocanna > Melocanna baccifera. The sequence goes on along the minus strand of CM070698.1, from coordinate 2,687,701 downwards.
CAATGCAACGATCCATTTCGTAGTCTCTTGTTAAAAGATTTGAGTGATCCCGACATGGCAACGTGGATCGTGGTTCAGTTCATACGTACGACTTCCAACCGAATCAGGCACGGTCTTTTACTAGGCACGCCGCACTGCGTCGATCTTGGTAGGAGGGCCGCGGGCCACATCCACCGACGGCGTGCGCCGACGATGCCGCGGCCGGCCACTTGCGAGTTGCCAGGGCCACCTGCCGTGGCGTCGCCGTCGGTGCAGTGGGGTAGTCCTGCCGCGGCCGCCTGACCCCAGGGACCGCGCGCGCGCGTGATTGCGGGAACGGTGAAAGGCTGGTTTCACTCGTAGAAAGCGTTTCCCCGGGCCAAAAACGAAAGGCAGCTGCTGACCACGCGCGCCCGCGTGCCGTCCAGCCGTGCAGGCTGTAGAGTGGTGGTAGGACGCGTTTCCCCGCGCCGTGGTGCCGCGTGCCGAGGACGGGAGAGCCCGTGCTTGGCTGGGCCTCCGTTTTTGGCACCGATCAGCTGCCCCGCGCGCACGGTGTTGCCCACCGGTTCCTGTTCGGCTAAGCTAGCTACGAAGTACAAAGCGTACGTGCCGCGAGGGGCAGAGACGGCCTCGCGGGCGTGGCGCCACCCCTGCTGTTCGTGCCAGTTTCTTTCATTTATACATCAAAGATAACTGTACTATAATATCTAACCATGCAGTTGCATGGGTGAACCTACTAGTTTCGGAAAAACTTTGGAGAAGCCATGACATTGTTACACATTCAGAGGAATTGGTAGAGTACTTTCCTTGAGTTTAATTTGGGATGTTTTGATATGATTATCTTGATGCAGGAATGTACACCGGGAGAGAAAGGTCAAGTCTACTATGAGTTTCAGCGTAACACAAGATCGGTGAAATCGACCATTTTCATTTCCAGGTGAGAGAATGACACCTGCTGCTGTCATAATTTGAGTACGTTATTTGCTTGATTCATGCTAAGCACGGAAGGGTCCTCAGGCATGCTAATTGCGATAGTATATCTGTTACTGTGTTCTTTCATTCAGGCTTGCCAATCTTGTGCTGAAGTGCTGTAGAAATTAATTAATTGCAGGACATTTTTTCTCGATGTTCAACATGTAACAAATACATGCAAAAGAGCAGCTTCAATTTACTAAAAAAAGAACAACTGCATGCCCAAATAGACCTAAAAGAACAGCCTAGTTATGGGTCTGTTTGATATGGCTGCGGCTTATAGCTGAAATTTTTAAATTTTAGTTGTTTACGACAGAGATTATAGAGAGATACTCGCTTGCGATTTTGGATGGTACAAATGTTGAGTTTTTAACGTGTACTATAATTAACTTGTAGGTTCCGTCATAAAAAAATATTCCGTTCGAAAGTTAGGTACTGTAGCAAAAGTTAAAGGTCGTTTTGAGAAGACGAAAAGAACATGCCCTATATCGATAAATACTAACTAGTAAGGTCTACACATTTCTCTTGAATATGTACTTCATTGAAGTGCAGAAAGTCAGTTATGAAATTGTAATTATGGTGTCCTAACACGGGAACAAGCATTTCACTTAAATTCTTTTTGGGAAATGGACGCGATGCTCTTTTCCCTACTAGGGTATAATCTTTCTTCTTTCCATGGGAAAAGAACTTCAATGTAAGGGGCCTTGAATCTCTTGTCAGTAAGGTTGTACTGAACAATCAGATGTTCTCAAAGTATTAGTTGCTTGCTCAACTCCGACAAATTTATTAAGCTCACTCCATCACTATCTTGCAGTTGAGAAATTTAGTATGTGCAACGACAAGGCATGATGTGTATCTTATGTCACACTATTATGTGCTCATTGGTCACCTCTGACTTGCAAGAAGCACATTGATAGTTAAGGACATGTTGCACCATGTGAGGTACGAGTTCTCTTTCAAAAGTTTATTTGAACTTGCATTTTTCTTAGAGATCATTGTGTATTTGATATTTTTACTGTAAGCAAATGCATACTTATGTTCTGTGCGTTGACTTCAGAAGCACCAGGGGAATTTCTCTGAGGGATTTTATCAGACTCAAGTTAGTAAATTGGCAATGAAAAATAACTTGCTTGTTGCTGGCGGTTTTCATGGAGAACTAATTTGCAAGGTAATCCTTTTTCATTTTGAAACTCACTTTCCATCCCTGACATATAAAAGCAATTACAATGTAATTTTTTGTCTGGGGATGCTGTTTTTGGATCGTAAAGGAATAAGCTGTTGTTGCAAGTCAACGCATGATGACAATGGAATTACTAATTCTCTGGAAATATTTGAGAAACCTAGGTGCTTTATTTTCTACTGGAAAATCATTCTTTTGTTTCTGATAAATCGAAATGTGTTGATCACAACCTAAAAATAATTTTTGCAGTGGTTCTGTACATTTCCTGGCTTCAAATAATGATTGTGGAGTTAGAGACTTCGACATGGAAAATTTTCAAATCTGCAATCATTTCCATTTTACTTGTGCTGTGAATGTAAACCTTAAGTTCATTCTTTAATTGTGTGCTGTGAATGTTAGCCTTATGTTCATTCTTTGATTGTCTATATTTAGTATTTTATCTGTCGCACTGTGTATTTGATATTTCCAATTATATCTCAGTATTCAACACTCGATGCTTTGTCAAGGAGTCTAGGGTGGATTCTTTTAGGCTTAAAGTTGGCTTATACTTGTACTGTCTACAGTAACTAGCTTTTGAACGGTACGCTTTTTCAAATCGGAGTCAATAAAGAAAATTATAGTAAAAAATATACTAAGTTCAGCTGTATCGTCCAAAATCGTATAGACTATTTTTCTCTGCGTATTGTCTCCCATAAACAGGCAGAATTCAAATATTTAAGTCATAAACTATCAGCCTAAAAAAACCCACCGTCTTCCATAGGGGAATAAACCCTGGTTTTGCTGATCTTGTTTTGCCCCTTGTTTTATTTCATGCAGCACACATCACTGAGCCCTGACAGTAAACTTATTGCTATTGTGGGGGACAATCCTGATGGACTTCTGGTTGATGCTAATTCAGGAAAAGCAAGCAGAATGCATTCAGTCATTGACTTTAAAACACTGACCTCATAATTCATATAAGCTTACTGCTGTTTGTTTCTTGCAGAAGGTTCATGATCTCCGCGGCCATTTGGATTATTCCTTCGCTTCGGCGTGGAACCCAGATGGCCGAACATTTGCGACTGGTAAACAAGACAAGACATGCAGGATCTGGGATACCCGTAACCTCTCCAAGTCTGCTGCTGTAAAGGGTGGCAACATCGGAGCCATAAGGTGAATACGCTATACAGCTGATGGGAAGTTCATGGCAATGGCAGAGCCTGCGGATTTTATACCCCTCTTTGATGTTGAAAGTGGGTACAGCAGGAAGCACCTGCATGTTGAACTGGATTTCTTCGGTGAGATTGCCAGCATGTCATTCAGTCCTGACACCGAGGCTCTCTTTGTTGGAGTGCATGATCGCACCTGCAGCAGCCTCCTCCAGTACAATCGGTGACGGTTCTACCTCGATTTAGCTCTGTGAATTTGCTACTGGTAGTCTGGTAGATATCTGTGAGATCAAACTCAAAAGTACCGAAAGTACTTTTGCCGAACAACTGTGGCCTTCAGCGAAGATTTGTGCTGTAGCTGCTGTAACTTTTGTTGTACATCAAGTGGTCAACTGATCCAGAATTTCTCAGGCACACTTGTCTCTGAACTCTTGCTTGCCGTCTAGGAAACATGCAGTAGTTTTATCAATTCTTTGCTTGCCGTCTCTTTTGGACACATGCAATAGTTCGATCACTTCTTGCTGGTTTTGGCGTCAGATCTTGCTTGCCATCTCTTTGATCAAAAGTCAAAACCAGCAACCAAGTTTGTTCAGTGACGATAACAGATGCGAAAACATTTGGCCATGAGAATTACTGAATGACATTTATGAAGAACTAGGAAGTATAGCAGACTAACATTGAAGGCACAGCCATAGAAACCGAGTTGATGATACAAAGAAAATTTTACAAGGCAAGTTATGCCCTAGTAAATTACAAGAGAACTTTTGCAAGCATGTCTGCACAAGGGTTACCTGATATTCTTCTAAGCTTAAGTAGGTACAACCTCAGTCGAAGAGGGCAAGAGCCGCATAAGAAAGGTTCCTATAGCAATAAACAGTAGTATAAACTGAACGAAACAAAAGAGTGAAACCCTACTTGCTCTAGACTGCAGCTGCAGGACTTCCGAACTCCCGGAGAGCTCTTTGCATTGCGCCTCTAGCTTCTCTGCCATCTCTTCTAACATCATTGCTCGGTTCTCGGTGTGCCGTAGTTTAAGTTCGAGCTGCTTGTAATCCCCAGACACAGAGTTTTGCGCTTCGTAGAGAGCCATTTGATCCTCCGCCAGGTATGTCCAAGTTTGAGAAGCTCTTGTCAAGATGATGCACTGAATCTCCGCTTCCATCTTCTCCTGGAACAGTTGATCAAGGTCAGACTGCAGCAGTGGCATGTTGGTACTCTCTATTGCAGTTCCCCCCACTTGCGTCCGGTCCAGAGCTTTGAGTTCAATTATTCTTGAATCCTTCTCCTTGATCAGTGCCGATGCTTCTTCCAACCTGGACTCAAGATCTTTTATCTTTTCACTTACTTCAACAGGTTCCTCAAGATGGACCGAGTTGCTCCATTCATCATCATGGACATCAAAATCATCACTTGACTCTTTTGCCATCACCACAAACATTTGAATCTCTGCATTATGTATAGGACCAATGATTACCAATTTACCATAGAGGCATTTCTGCAGAGGAAAAAATTTCAAACCAAGACATGAAAATGTACAGCATATTGTCATTGTGCCGCTGGTGTCAACACTAAGCAATGAAGTTACACAGAAGGGAATGAAGTAACCAAATTTATCAGGACGAGCCTCTGAACAGTCAAGTTGAAACATGCTTAGTAAACAAAACCAATTTCTACTTTGAACAAGGAGCGGTATCCCCGCTAATCATTTATCAGATGCAGTTTGCTGAATGTCACAGTACATCAGAATTCTCAACAGGGTGTCAGCTCCCATAATTTGATCATGCCAAACATAATTGACAATTGTAGCCATATGATTGAGATGTTAACGATTTGAGCGATTAACTTTCTACCGATTTGAAATAGAATGCCAATTTGGGATACAAAAGATATGTTCTCTGGGTTGCATTATTGAATGGACCAGAATTATGACTTAAAACTTCAAAGAAATAGATTAATCAAATCTTAAATAAACTTAGAAGTAATTTGACTTTCCTGCCAGCATGATTAATTCAAAACTTCTTTAATAATTGATCACCATAATGCAGCTATAATTTATTTCTTCCCATAAAAGCGAGTACCAAACAACATCAAGCACCTAAATAACAATAACTGAACCATGACTGGTCATAGCTGAAGCACCAGGAAATAGATAACAATATGACATTGAACTTCTTACAGAATGTTGTCAGATAACCTGTACTTACAAAGAACATTTACACAGATAACTAACAGAGTTCAACTTGAATAACTTCAATGCATGCCCTATTTATCTGAAGGGACAAGCTCTTTAGCAATTGGTTAGTGCATGAAAATAAAACGGGCGAGAATTCAACTATACCATTCTCAAGCGCTTCTTGTGTTCTCTGAAGTAACAAAATTGATTCGGCGTATGGATCAGCACCGGAATGCATCCCTAATCCGTTCTCACCTTTCCCAACACTTCCCTCATCCATTGTGTCCTCAACATCAGCATCAGAATCACCACTTCCCCGGACCAGTCTCCCCACAACACTGCTCCCATTCTCCTTGTAGTAACCTCCGGTTGTCGATCGCACCTCCTCGCTTGGCTGCCCTTCATCACTGTGGTCGTCACCATCAGAAAGAACCTTATGAATGCCATTGCTGGTAATGCTGACACCTGATCGCCGGACGTTGACGGCATTAGAGCTGCGGAGGTCGGACTCCACGCTGGAGCGCGAGTTCTCGGCCTCAACGGGAGCGACGGCAGAGTGAGCACGAGCCCTGTCTGCTCGCGCGCACGCGGCGCGGGGGTTCTTCCCGTGCAGAGAGGCGCCGGGGGCGCGGGGGCGCGCCCTGTCGCGCTCGCGCGTAAAGGGAAAGAAGTCGTGCCGCGGGGCGCTAGCGGCGGTGGAGGACTTGCTGCTCCGGTCCTCGCTGTTGTCGGAATCGGCGCCGCCCGCGCCGACCGAGAAGCCGGCGGAGGCGATGAGCAGGCCAAGATCCGGGTCCAGCTTCGCCGGCGACGGCTGCTGCGGGATGAAGCGGGACTTGACGGAGGCGGTGGAGCTCTCCTCCTCGACGGCCACCTCGTGCTTCCCCTTCGGCACGTCGGAGGCGAGGGACAGCCGGCGCTTGTGGAGCTGCGCCGAGTCCTCATCGCCCCCGGCACCGCCGCCACCAGCGGCGGCGGCGGAACCTTCCCTCTGGTGCTCCCGCAGGATACGGCGCCACCGACGGAGCCCGCGGCCTTTGGTCGCGGGCGCAGGAGAGCCCCCCGGATAAGCCCCCATCTCCGCCGCCGGCGATTCCGTGGACGACTCGACGGCGCCGTTCGCCACCACGCTGTCCATATCGGCCGCCGGAACTGGCATCAAAGAAGTGGACTCATCGCGGGGCGGCGCGGTAGGCACGAGTTGTTGGGATCGGAGAGCATGGCAGGACTGGAGATGGAGTGATGGCTCTTGGAATCGAGGAGGGTGGGGTTCGAAATTCTTCAACTCATCAGGCAGATCCGAGGAAGTGCAAGTGTGCAACTGTAACTGGGAGACGAGAAAGAAAACCGAGGAAAGGAAAGGGAAAGGGCGGATTTTTTTCGTTAACTGCAGCCTTTTCCAACTGGTTTGCAGTCTGCACAGAGAATCGCACGCCGTATCGAACAAAGCGGTGCTGCCGTCCCGAGATGTTTTGGTTTACAGCCACGTCTTAGTTAATCCAGGTGTGGTTGGTGTACATACACCCTGTGAGGTGGCATGTGCCCGCCCTTCACGGGGCATCTCCTGCTTCTGAATTTTAAATTCGAAAAGTCATCGAAAGAAAAGTCTTTAAAAAATTATTTGAAAAAATTGTACTATTTATTTTAATTTTTAAAGAAAGTAAAAGCCAAAGCCTAAAAACCAAAAATAATATGATCATAGCGTGTGTATACGCGGGTTAGTGGTGCGAGTTTGGTAGCGTTCAGAATAGCCATACTTATGGTTTTTACATTGTAGTTGGTTGATTTTTTACTATAATTGTGTTGATTTATTGTGTATAATTAAAATTAAAAATAGAAAAAATATGTTAACCTATCACAGACAATACAAAGAAATGCGAAAAAAACACAAAAAACAGAAAATAAAAAAAATAAAAACATGAACAGTAAATTAAAAGCCGACGCTGGCGGCAGTCACTAGTGAAAAAGCGCTTTTGAGAGTGGTCTTAGGGGGTGATCGGAATAGCGATGGTTTTGGCTTTTTGAAAAACATCAGAGTGGTTGAAAAAACACTGAGAATGAGTTAGTGGATAGTGTAGTGAATAGTGAAAAAAAAGCTGAAGCTAGAAGCTCAAGCCGAAATAAGCGGGGCCTTAGACTGCCGAATGTGTACCTTATTTGCATCCGTGTACCCTCTAAAAAAGTTGTGATTGTTGTAGACTATTGTATTTGTGCGTTTTTGTTACTACGTTTGTTGCAAATTGTACGCACTGTTATTATTATTTCTGTCATACTTGGTATTTCTCATGTTGTTGCTTTTATTTTTTATAAATTTACACTAATCTTAGGGAATGAATAATCAAGAACACTAGGAATCCCTAAAAACACTAGGAACCATATTTTTTTCCTTTTAACTTGGTCTTCCATCCTTAGTCCACGGGCCTTCTCTGTAGAGTGGATCTGTTCTTTTTGGCTGTAACTTTTGGTTTTTGGCTGAAATTTTTGAATGTTAGCTGTTTATGACAGATATTACGGAGAGAGATACTCGCTTACGATTTTGGATGATACAGATGTTAAGTTTTTAACATGTACTATAATTAACTTATAAATTCCATCTTAAAAAATACTCTGTTTAAAAGTTAGGCACTGTAGCAAAAATCAAAAACTGTTTTGAGAAGTTAAAAAGAACATATCCGTAATACCATTGGTGGTTACTAGCGTAGTTGCGCTCCTCTATCACTTCTGTACTAAACCTCATTAAAGATATTTACATTTTTTTTTTGCTATTGATCCCTACACAAGGTTGACATCGAGATCAGTTTTCTCTACGAAGTTCTAAAGTCAACGCACTCTTCGTTTGTAGATGTAGCATAAAGAGAATCTATTCTCTTGATCTGGATCCGGAAAATATAAATGACATATACTGAGCTTAGGCCACGCTCAGCTTCAGGAAACGCTGATGTTCGGCGTTCGACGACAACTTTTTTTTATTCATTTTTTTGTTTTTTGTGTTTTTTTTTGTATTCTTTTGCTTTGTTTATGATGAGTTAACATATTTTTTCTATTTTAATTTTTTTAAATTTAATTATGCCAAATAAACCAACTTAACTACAGTAAAAAAATCAGCCAGCTGCAGTAAAAAAAATCATAAGCCATTGCTATTCTAAATGCTACCTCAAGGTCTTGTTCCAATAGTTTTTTTGTTTTTGGTTTTTAGAAACCGATTTTTAAATAGGTGGTTTCTTAAGGTGTTTTATATAAATTATTTGTAAGAGTCACTGCCAGCGGCAGATCCAAAGAGCGTCGTGGGGGTGCACAGAACACTAGATTAAATTTCGTTTTTCTATATTATAGCCCATGTAAATTTAGATATGAATCCTCTAATATAAATCTAAGGACACCTGGCTAGTTCAAAGATTGAAGCTCTCACCTCCTGGCTCCCACTGCTCTACTCGGTGCTTCCACGGCTGAGCTCAAGACGACACCAATCAAGGCACATGATACATAGCCTAACATACGTAAGTGTAACCCAGCTGATACAAGCATGACCAAAGGGGTTCATCCAGCTAAGCCACCCTACGAAGGGAAGATAGCAGGCAGAGGCTGCACCGCATGCGCATCATATTGCCACAGTTACTCGTGTCTCATTCCCTCCCTCCTTCTGTTCCATCTCGTGCGAAAGCAAGATCCACCATCTCGCTTGGTAATAAACTCACAGTCGCTTGTTGCTAGAGCTAGGGAGCCTAGGCTACAACCTATCGGTCGTCACGTCTCTTGGTCGTCATCACCATTCGATCATCTCGCTGAGCACTTGGCAACATGGATTAAGTCCTAAATCATCATAGGATACTACTAAATTTCTTCTGATTCTTTCAAATTCTTTAAGCAAATGGATTTAATTTATAAGTTATGGTTTGGATGTTATGGTTTGTTGGTTGATTTTTTGTTAAATTGTAGAGTTCAAAATTTTGGTTTTAATTTGGATTTTTGGAGATTGAAATACCCACCTACTTAGCTGGAAATCAGGGACAAATTATGTATGTAATTATATGTGTGGTGAAGCGGTGAACTCCAGCCATTTTTGTTCTAGTTTTACCTCTGGTCATTGTAAGAGCCACTTTGAATAGAATACTTTCTCAACACGAGTGTCACTCACTTTCTCAATATCTTTCCACCAAAAAAACCAAAACCACGATACTTTTGAACGGATCTAATGCGGCACAGCCAACAGGCAAGCAAGAACACTATCAAACGACAGTGGTCTTGAACAGTGTCGATAAAGTCTGGTCCCACCATACCAGGGCACTACACGTGTTAAAAAACACTGTACATATCTTTTGATATGTACAGTATTTTTTAATAGAGAGGAAAAACTTCTAACAATGAGAAGTTAGAAAATACTTTCTAACAAAGAGAAAAAACTTTGCACTGTAGGGTATCAAATCCAAGACCTACCGTTTGAGGAGAAAGTCTAATCTCACCACACCAGGGCACTACATGCGTTAAAAATACTTTATATATATATATATATATATATTGAAAATAGATTTAAAGTTTCAAATTCAAATTCGATTATAACTGTTTGACCAAAATTTGACCAAAATGATGAAATTTCGACCTCTTTAGTTACCCTCCGAAAAATATTGCAAAACGAAATAATTTTCCCTAACTAGCAGTGCGTCAGGTTACTGCAGACCAACAATTTGATATTCAATAAATGATAAACAAATTCTATTAGTACTCCTTGAATTTTAATTCTAGATCCGTCCTAGCGGACGCACATGGATGTTAGAACCACGTCGGCACCCTACCCAACGCCCAGCGCCCCACCTCCATAGTGCTGGTCATGCCCCCAACGGCACAGGTCCACACTCTCATCAATCATCATGCACATGCCGTCGTTACACCAAACCAGATTCCAGCGTACAATCACCGGCGGCGGCGTGCCATACTGGAATTCTTCTGCCAAACCTATCGAGGCGGGCGGCAGCTGGCGAGCCTCGCCGGTCGCCTGGCGTCTGTGTTCTAGGGAGGGAGATCAAGAGCCTTTGGATTGAGATCGAACGGTGGCAAAATCGACTGATCTAACATGGTCTCATGAGGTGGTGGCCAGTGAGCTATTTCGAAAACGAAACAGAGACTGACACAGTGACACTGGCACTCGCTGAACAATAGTAATAGCATATATTTATTCCAATTCAGCAAAGGTACAAACAACCACGTCTCTCAGTCCAACTCGCACAATGTTATTGAAACCACAAAACGCTCAACGAAATTAAAGCAGCAAGAACTAGACCACAGCACACGACCGCTGTATCTGTCACACGAGGCGGCGGCAGATGGTGACGCCGTCGGCGATGGTGAGCTGGCACACCTCGATCCGCCGGTCGGCAGCGAGCTTCACGTTGAGGTCCCGGATGGCGGCCGAGAACCGTCGGTCCAGGTCCGACATGGGCGCGTCGGGCGGCAGCGCAACCGTGCCTGCCCACAGCGTGTTGTCGTACACGATGGTGCCGCCCACGCGCACCAGCCGCAGCAGCTGCTCGTGGTACCGCACGTAGTTGGGCTTGTCGGCGTCCACGAACGCGAAGTCGAACCGCGCCTCGTGCCCCGCCGCGGCCTCCTCCGCGAGGAGCTCGTCCAGCCGATCGAGCCCGGAGCCCTCGCGGAAGTCCACCTTGTGCGCCACGCCGGCCTTCTCAATGAACGGCCGCCCCACCTCGTAGCTCTTGCCGTCGTAGTCGATCGCCACGACCTTGCCGTCGTCGGGGAGCGCGAGCGCGGTGGCGAGGAGCGAGTAGCCCGTGAACACGCCCACCTCGATGGTGTTTTTGGCGCCGGCCATCTTGATCAGCATCCCCAGCAGCTGCGCCTCGTCCGGCGACGACGCCATGAACCCCCTGAAATTACCAGGGCACGATTTCATCACACCCGATCCCAACTGACCGAACAACATCGAACTAACCACAAATGAACATGCGAGAGGAGAGGCTAGCAAGTAAACCACGTACCACTCGTGCTTGTCCGTGAGGAGGCGCAGGTCGCGCATGCACTCCGGCTCGCGCGGCAGCACCGTCGTGTCCAGGACATACTGCACGTCAGCGGCAACGACCATACCACCATCAGCAAAGAAAGAAAGAACGAACGAACGTTCACTAATGGCTCGTCGGTCGTACGTCCGATCTGCGTGTTAGCTAGCGTACGTGTTTACCTTGTACAGGGCGTCGCTCTTGAGAAGCGTCTTGTTGCTGCTGTCGATGCCGCTGTGGACGTTGGGCACGCTGTCGCCGCCGTTCGCCATGGCCCGATCTCTCTCTCTCGCTCGCTCGCTCGCTGGCTCCCTGAACTCTTCCTCTGCTTTCAGCTGGTGGTGCGGGCTGGCGTGTCCACCCACTGCTTTGCTAGGCGGGTTATATTTATCGACTGGTGGAGGGGTTGGTGTCGCCAGATCACTCGTCCTTTCCACTAGCCCCTCTCTATATAAAATCATCACCATGTTAGGTGATGTTTTTCTTTTCCTTCTTGAAAACAAATATGTGTTAGGTGATGTTTTTCTTTTCCTTTTTGAAAAGAAATCAACCACTTGCTTAATAATTTGATCGTTGACAGACCAAACTAACGGTGGCGTTTGATCAATTCATGTGTAGTGTAAAGCGTTTTTGTTGAAGTCTTTGCGTGCTCATCCTTCCGTCGTCCTGGTTCATGCCCGATCACGTTCCTACCACCACCAACCGCTGCAACCTACCCACTTAGTTTATCGTGGATTGACTTGAAAAAATGGCAAAGTAACCTCTAAGTTTGTTGTTCCGGTCATTCCAAGAGCAAGAAGCTTCAACGACAGTGCAGGTTCGAATCTTCCAACGCTCCATTCACCGCGATTTTTGGGTGTGATAGTGCGATCGATGGAGGTTTAATTGTTAATTCACCGCGCGCGCTCGGAGGAAAAACCTCTGATCAGCTTAGTTTTTTTTAGCTTATAGTTTTTTTTGTTATAACTAACTTATTTTATATTATATCTACTGATAGTTTTTTTAACGTAATTTAATTTTGAAAAGATAAATAATAGGCTAATTTATCATAGATAATGTAATGAAATATATTGAAAAAATCAAAAAAGATAAAAAACTAAAAGTTGGCCTTGAAATCATGTCCCGCGTGCTGCCTGGAGAGAATGAATCAGCGAAAGCATCATGCCGTACGAAGGCAGAGTTGTCAAGACTCAAGAGGGTACACGCCTCCATTTGAATATTTGTGCACACCGAGATCATGGATGTAACTAAAAATTGCATTTCTGACCGAGTTGGGCATGAAGGAACTTTGTATCCTCAAGTTGTGCTTCGGAACAAAACGAAACGGAGCAGCGGTTTCTACCGCGACAGGAGTGTTCTAGTCTGATCATTTTAAAAGAGATAGATTAAATATAAAATATTATAAATAATAAATTAAACACATAGAGATAAGAGAAGAACTCTTTTAATTATTTTTTCCTATTCATATCTAACTTTATAATGATTAGAACTCTTATTTATAGACTATATGGAGGTCGCCCATCAATGGGTTAGACTTGCAAGCTTAGGCCCAGGTTTTTCAACTCTTCCTCTTGGGCACTCATCCGACATGTTTATGTCTTATCAAAACTCCATAAAAACCCACCTAAAAAAATTTAGAAAAAAGTACATAATACATGTTATGTTGTATGAATTGCCTTCTTAAAAACTTTGTCCGAGAAACTTTTGAAAAACTTGTTAAGGAAAAAAGAGTATAATCCACCTAATTTCATTTAATTTACAAGATTTATTATCTGGGTATTCGATTTTCATGATCAAGTTTAATAGTGAACTCGAGAAGAATCTCCCCTTGAGTTTTGCACTTCTCTAAATCTTATTATTTCAATTCCTTGTACATATATTTCAAAATTAGATGCTGAAAGTGATTTAGTGAATAAATCTGCAAGATTTTCACATGACTTAGTATACAGTACCTTAATTTCGTCAATATTTTGCAATTTATAAGCATAAAAGAACTTGTGGTTGATATGCTTTGTGATATGACTCTTCACGTAACTCATTTATACTTGTGTAACACAAATTGCATTATCTTCATAGATAATTGTGAAAGTTTGCACGATGTTCAGTTCACATGACTGCTGGATGTAGTGAATTATTCGTTGAACTCAAGCACATTCTCGTACGGTTTCATACAATGCTATAATTTTCAAGTGATTTGTCAAAGTTGATACAAGACTTTGTTTAGACGATTTCTATGAAATAGCAGTTCCACCATACAGGAATACATAGCTTATTTGTGATCTGACGGTATGCGAGTCTGATAAGTACTCGGTATCTGTATAACCAGTTATATTCAGATCTTGATTCTTTCTGTAGAACAATCTAAGGTTTTTGCTTCCTTAGAGGTATTGAAAGATGTCATTTATTCCTTGACAATACCTTTTGGTAAGTTCTGTACTATACCTTACTAATAGATTTATGACAAATGTGATATCCTCTCTAGTGCAGTTTGATAAATATATAAGTACTTTTATTGCACTTAAGTATGGGAATTCTAGTATCAAGACTTCCTCCCCCTCTTCTCTAGGTTAGTATAGATAATTGTCTTGTTGCAAAGATCTCTCGACCATTAGTACTTTTGAAGGGTATGTTTTTTCAAAGCCAAAGATTTCTAATATCTTCTGAGTGTAGGTCGACTGATGTATTAATATTTCTTTTAGGATATGCTCAAGCTGTAATCCTAAGCAATATTTGGTTATACCCAAATCTTTCATTTCGACTAGATGCTGATGGAGGGCCCAACTGCTTCATATTTGATCGGTTATTCTGGGCTTTTGCCCAGACCATTGAGGGTTTCAAGTTTTGTCATCTCGTGCTCACAATGAATGGTACTTTCCTAACAGGGAGGTACAAGGGAATCATTCTCACCGCTGTGGCGACCGACGCGAACGACCAGCTTTTCCCAGTGGCATTTACCATTGTGAAAAGCGAGAACACATCCAATTGGCTCTGGTTCCTAACGAATGTGAAGCAAGCTGTGGTTGGTGATCGACCCAACGTTTGCGTCATCACGGATCGCAATGTTAAGTTGATGGCCATGCTGAACACCATGCAGCATGGGATCAAACCCCCTCAGTAGTGAAATGACGTACGAACCCAGTGGTGTATGAGGTATTTTGCATCTAACTTGTTCACACGGTTCTGCAAGCCAGAAAGTTGTGAAGATATTCAAAGCGTTGTGTCTGCAAAATCAAAGGCGGAAATTCGAATCCATTTGATATCGCTAAATTTATGATTAAATTAATATGAATTAACGTGGTAAATTCAGAGTACATAAAATTTTCAAAAAATTACAGAATTACTATGGTTATGTCGGGAATCCTCGTATAAAATTTCATAATTTTTAGATCTTGTTTGCTATATGTAATGTCTCCTACGAATATCAAAATCTTATGAATTTTTTATCAACATTCACAGTGGGTAAAATTATAAAAAAAATTACATAGTCAAATATGTTGTATCAATAGATTGTACATAAAGTTTTGTAATTTTTTGAGCTCATTTGCTATATGCAAAAAAATCACACAAATTTTAAGCAAAATTAAAAAAGGCAGGTGATTAGGCTGGCTAAATCACCTGCTGTTTGGGGGTGGGGCGGCAGGCCCACCTGCCGTCCGGTGGTGGGGTGGCAGGCAGCCTGCCGTCCACCTGCGGGATGGTAGGGGCCACGCGTTGCCCCTGCATCATTGCTGCCTGGCCACTGGACGACGAAAACGCTATTTTTGCCAATACTATTTTTATACAGCTATTTTTGTAATTTCGATTGTAAACAGTACTAAATCTAACTTTTCGTCGTTTATCATGGGTGGACAGAATGAATCCACAGAGGAATATCTTCCACTATTGCACTGCATCTCAACTGCACGTTCGGGAAGACGCAAACCATCTATTTCGAAATTTATGCTATAACTGATGGTTGATCAGAATTTATGCAACCTGTTCGTCTCGATTCAAAATCATCCAACATTTCCTAAGGAATTTTAAAGCAGAAAAAAGAGATCTATTCTGAAGACATACAATAAAATCTTCATTTGGAAGAAGAAGACTGACCATCTCCTTTAAATTTAAAAAATTAAAAAAAATAGATTAGTCCATCACAGATAATGCAAACAAAAAAAATCCGGTAAAAAGCTAAAAAAAATAAAAGTCAGAAAAAAACAAAATTTAAGAATAATAAAAAATAAGCCAGAAACTAAAGTCGAAATGAGCGGAGTAGTACTAGTGCTTTTAAAGGTTTAAAGGAAGGTTCGGAAGAGCTTATGGCTCACAGCTTATAGCTTATGCTATAGTAATTAGCTTTTAAATAATATATTTTTAAGGTGGGGTTAACAGGAAAACTATAATAAAAAGTGTATTGAATCCAATTGTAGTAACCAAAATTACAAGTGACTACTTTTTTCTGTATATTACTTTTTACAAATAACCAAGATTCAAATATTTAAATCATAAATTATAAGTCGCAGATAAAAAAGACCATCCTTATATTAAAATGTTACAAGTGGTCACCT
Organism: Melocanna baccifera; assembly: GCA_036346265.1. Taxonomy (NCBI): domain Eukaryota; kingdom Viridiplantae; phylum Streptophyta; class Magnoliopsida; order Poales; family Poaceae; genus Melocanna; species Melocanna baccifera. Next base: position 2,671,691 of record CM070698.1, on the reverse strand, counting down.
AACGGTAGGTAGTAAAACACCTACCTTGAAATGGGCACCTAAGCACACACAACTTTTTAAGAAAAACAAGCAGGTTGGAAATGGTTAAACAAAAGCTTCTGATCCTGACATGTGATGGGCTGATGGCAAGGTTTTTTAGAACTTATTAGTATTATTATTATTATTTTAAGAACTGATGGCAGGACGATGATAACTTAGATAAATCCAGAACTGCCTGTCGCCACTCTCCACAGCATGACTTTCTTTGAAATGTCTGAAGAAGTTGGATGGTTTTACAAGCAAATATTTGTGGTAAAGACTAAGGCTCTGCTCATTTGAATTTAAACTCCTAGTTTTTGGTTTATTTTTTATAATTTTTTTTTACTTTTTTGGTATTTTTGAGCTTTTTTATCAGTTCTTTTTTTATGTATTCGTTTGCATTACGTGATGTCTAACATGTTTTTTTAGAATTTTTAAATTAATTACATCAAATAAGCTACCATCAATTATAGTGTAATTTCAGCTAACTACAGTAAAATTTTAAATATAAACTATTAAACTTTAGTTCAACCGAGTAGTCTCTAAATAATGGGTGAATGGAAAACAAATTTACATGTCAGTTTCAAGTTGCCACTTGCCACTAAGGCCTTGTTTCTGGAATATAGTCAGATATGTGCGACGATTGCATCTTTCTTTAAGCGGATATCAGAGTTTGACAATTGCGTGGATACTAAACAACTAGTGGTATAGTTGTAATTTTCATTTGTACTTTGGCATGCTACTTGTTCAAATTTACCATTTTAGCCCATCTATGTTAGCCCAGTGATAACTATCTCTCAACTTGGCGTGGTGTTCCACCTAGCAAGTCAAATAAAAATTTTGCTTGTGTTGAAATATGAGTATATTGTCCAACTTTCTCTAACAACTAAGAGGCCCGACTGGTGCAATTTTAAGAAAAATAAACCAACATCAAATCCCTAGAGGAGTCTAGACGTGAGAGGAGTTTTCAAGTATATTACCCACATTATATTTCTTTGATAGCTTAAGATTTTAAGTGAATTAATTGGTGCTTACAACGCAATATCATGGTGTGTCTTGCGACGTTGCACTTCTCATCAGAAGATATGGCAGACTGGGTGTCATTAGTTTGAGAGCATACATGGCACGCTAGGTACTCTCTCGAGTCACAGAAAATGTCGTTCTGGGTGTACGCAATCAAACACTTTATAAACTTTGTTTATAGATATCTATTTCAATATTTAGATTAAACATATAAAAATAGTATATATAAATTTGTCTTAAAAAGAACTTTTACAAAAGTATAATTTTATTAGGTTTTTATAAATCTATTACAATATAAATTAGTTGTCAAAGTTATATTTTGAGGAAATGAGGACCACTTCTATGTGCAAAACAACATTCTTTCGGTACTAGAGGGAGTAACTTTTCCACCACATTTAGGCTGGTTGGAGAGTAGAAAATAAAAAAAAACATGGCAAAAAGAAAAGCACACGAATTGAATATTTTGACCAGTGAAATTCTATAAGAGTTGAAAATATATGAATTAGTAAAAAATGTTTTTGTAACTTTGTATAATCTACAGGAAAAATGTAGGAAATGTGAAGAAAATGCTAGCATATTGGAATTTTGAAAACGTAAAGAGATGAGAGATAAATGGAGATGTTGCCTTGGGATTCTCAAAGAAAATCTAAACATGAGGTTTGGGCTAATATATGGGTGAATTCTTCTGGGCCGATAGTTTATGGTTTAAATATTTAAGTTCTGATTGTTCGTGAGAGGCAGTATGTAGAGAGAAATAGTTGTATGTGATTTTGACCGGTATAGCTGAACTCAGTACACTTTTTACTACAATTTTTCTATTGACAATGCCTTAAAAAACACACTGTTTAAAAGATAGTTGCTGTAGACAGTACAAACATAAGCCAACTTTAAGCCAAAAAAACCCACCCTATAAAATCCTTTGAAAAGTGGAAGAAAGGATGGTTTCATACAGGAATTTTCCATGTCATTTCTACAATTTAAAGCTTAATAGGAAAAATTCCCAAAAAACTACAAACTACAATTTAAACCTATGAAATTGGCATATTAAAACAAAGATCATGCTTGATAAAAATGTGACGAGTAAAAAATTGAATAAACTGAAATGGAGTGAAGACTGCAGTGTAAGCTTTCATTCATAGAACCCTTCATTCATTGCGCCGTCGTACTAACGGCTAACGTCGATGAGATCGTGAGACGCATACAATCCTCCAGCACGAGCCGTCAGTATCATTGTACATCGAAACTCGCAAGGTGACAAAGCCACAGCCGGTGAGACGGCGAGATGCATATATAGTCCATACCCGTGTCCCGTTGTCCGTGTCTTCTTCACTTCTCTTATGTCCAAAAATGTTGCGCTTAGTGCGTGCTCGACGGCCATCTTCCTATCACGACTGACAGGATTCATCTTATTTTTGTTTTTGGTAGGTTCTGTCATTTTTTAAGAGTTTATATTTCATATTTAGAAAGTATTCATTATAGATATTATAGTTGATTTATAATCCCTTCCAAATACGTAGAGTCTTTATCGAATACGAATAATTGTTTGCTCTAAATAAAAGAGCACCAGTGCAATTTGTTTTTGGTGTGAGAGAAATAATAGAGAAGAAAAAGAAAAACCGAAAGCATCTCGTGTTCTCTCTCCGACTACTTAGCTTGTCTTGTGGTTAAGGCTCAGTTATTTTGAGCTTATGTTTATGCTTTGATTTCAATTTCTACAATAATTTACTATTAAACTGTGTATTTTTCAAGATAGAGTTTACAGGTAAATTATAGTACAAATTGTACTAAATTCAGCTGTATCGGCTAAAAGCACATATGACTATTTTCCTCTACGTACTGAATCTCAAGAATAGATCAAAATTTAAAAACCACAATCATAAATCTCAGCTTAAAAGAACCCAACCTTACACTCTCCAGCAGGAATTCTCATCACATGGTGTACATAGAGAGCCAGGCACTATCCATCACATCAGTCACGTTGGTGAGTAGGGACCAGGCGAGTCCCATGGCTGTAGGAAGAGCGCATCTACTAGTGTTAGAGCAGCTCGGGTGGGTCCTCAAGAGAGCTCTTTTACAGTACCAAAATGAATATGGGCCTTCATTCTATCTGATCCAATGGATGAGACTAGTTAGGATTTATTTATATTAACATCAACACTATTAGTAGTATAATCTCGAAAAAAATAAAAACATCAAGAAAATATGTGACGCAACAGTAAATTTCGCACTTGCAAATAATTACAGTAGGCAAATGCAAGGATATGTATGTATGATACGATGGAAATGAAAGGCATGCATAGAAGCCTTTCCATTGAGAGATAGCTAAGCTCAAACGATATGATATGCATCATGAAGCATCAAGCATCTTCTTGTAGTACTCTTTGTCATCATTCCTCCATAGCGAATAATTTGCATAGAATTCCCACACCGGCGATGGCATCGATGCCGCTGGCTCCGTAGCGACGACGTGACTGGCTAATCCCTAGCCCTTCGCGTAGCTCGTCGTCGTAGCCTCGGCCACCGCGATCTCATTCCATGGCTAGTCCATGCTGTACTAGTGCTCCTGCTCCTACGGCTGTTGCTAGTGCTGGCTCACTACCGTGGCTGCTTCCTCGGCCTTGTCCCCGCTGGTGATTTCTTATGGCTCTTCGGTTGTCACTGCCAATGCCGAGGACGTCACCTTGGTCCCGTTGTTCAGGAAGGTCGAGTAGGACGTCATCTTACGTGTGGACGTCGAGGAGGAGGGTGAGGCGAGGCCCCCTTCAATGTACGATCACTCGTTTAAATAAAAATTAAGTTTGTATAATTAACACCAATGACACATCAATATTATAGTACACAAATTTTGTAACTATGACTACAACCATAATTCAATACCTCATTAAGTCAAATTAATTAATTAATCATATGTGATGATAAACCTATCGTAACTATAAGCATGGCTAAGCATGTTAGACGTACAACCTGTTATGAATATTATGTGTATATTGAAGAGACCCAAGGGGCCATATATATAGGGGAATATGAAATAGAATACAAACTCTATATCCTAATACAGATTCTATCTCCTTAACACAACCCATGTGACAATTAGTATTGCATCACTTGATAATTTCTTATCCTATGGTGACAATGGAATCGAAAAGGCAGTGCTTTCGACCATTTATTATCTACAACTTCTCTTGCTCAAGTAAGTTATTTTCATTTGAAGTTAGGGGGGTTAGATGTCGAGGATAGAATAATTCTCAAATTATTACATGATTATATACTCTAAATATACCCCTTATCAGTAAAGAAAAAAATTCACAGAGTGATTGTAAACTCTACCGCGACCATCCCATAGTCGTAAAGCTGTCCTATGATTACTTGGTCTCAATCATTCTACGACCATTTCATAATCGCAAATTCTCTTACGAGTATAAGATAATCATAAGTAGTCCTATGACCATCTTGTGGCAGTAGACCTTCCCATGATCAGAATATCATTTATCATAGCCCTTTGTGGTTTTGCCTCCCGTTTACATGTTTAATGGGTTTTTAGGCGCAGTGGATCAATTGGTCTAAGGTGATGGTCTCTCCCCCAACATCAACCTTGTGTGCGACGTTGGCCTTCTTGATGATGGGCAGGCCGAGGTCGAAGTACTCCTGGCTGACGTTGATGGCGACCACCTTACCATCATTGGGGATGGCGAGTATGGTGGTGAGGACAGAGCAACCGGTAAAGACGCCGACCTCATTGGTGTTCCGGCGCCAATCGCCTTGACCAGCAGCGACACCAGCAACGCCTCCTGCGACGGCGACAATATGAACCCACTAATAAAAAAAACAACCTCAAACTAATCCACCGTGATCCATGGACACACTAAACTAATCAAGCAATATCAAAGGCAAATAAAAGAAAAGAAACGAATTAGGCGCCGGTCGTACGTACTAGGTGTGCTCCTTGGTGATGAGCCAGAGCTCGCGCAGGCACTCGTGCTCCCGCGGTTACACCATCGTGTTCAGCACGTACTGCAACAGCGAAAAATCACACGTACGCGCGTCAGGCATGATTTCAGATCGATCCACACGCGCGGAACTGTCCGGAACGAACGGAAAAGAAAGGGATTCAGTCAGCGATAGAATGATCGTTGGTGTGGATGTCCTTAACCTCGCCGCCGGCGTCGCCGTTCGCTGCCGTGGACGTGCTAGTCCGGTGAACGAATCGCCCAGGTCAAGGAGGACGAGGAGTGCTGTACTATACAACAAGAGACAGAATTAACCTGGCATCACCAAGTGTAACAAGCAGAGAGCATGAAGCGCAGCTGTAGACCATGTTGCCGCCGGCCAGCCTAGCTGCTTTCCGGTTTGCAATCTCACGAAGCATTCCGTGTCAGGTAGGGGTATAAAAAAATACAAATAATTTTTATCTAACCGATTGTCCAAATGTTTATGAAACAAATATAAAATAGAAAAATATGTATTCGATATTATCTGTGTCCGATTTCAATTTTAAAAATAAAATAAAATAAAATATAGGATAAACGTTGTACATCTATATTGGCTCCGATTGCGTTTCTACTCGGCACGTCGGGGTGTTGGGTTGGTTGCTGTTTTTGCTGGCGTCCCGTCTATAGGCCGTAGCTGGTCCATGGGAGGCCCATGGATCTTCTATTCACGTCCATGGCCGTAGCAATCTCACGATGCATTCCTTCTCTGGCTCGTCCGGCGTTCGGAATAGCGATAGTTTCTGATTAAAATTTTACTGTAGTTAACTTATTTTTTACTGTAGTTAAGTTGATTTATTAAATATAATTAAATTTAAAAAAATATAAAAATAAAAGCTCACGAGCTTCTGATCTCGGGCACCCGATCCGAAGCTCACGAGCACGATCATCCACCGAGACGGGGACCCTGGCCAGGCACTCGTGACCGTCGTCGTACGTAGCGTGGCTTGGCGTAGACCGGTGGACCTTCCGGACGGACGCTCCGTCGCTCCCGAGTCCACAGCGAACCCGTGCCGTGCTGAGGACACATGCATCTCACCGTCTCACCCGCTGTGCCTTCGTCACCCGATGTACGATGATACTGGCGGCTCGTGCTGGAGTGTTTTGTGCGTCTCACGATCTCATCGACGTTGGTCGTTAGCACGAACGGCGCTGTGAATGAATGGTTCCATGATTCCTTCGCCATGTCATTCCAGTTGGACCTTTCTTCTTTTATCTCCTGTGCTCGCACCAGATTTGGGCTCATAAGAGCGTCTCCAGTGTGCTATTTCAGCGAGTACTAAAGCCTTCTCTAACCTCTTGCTACCGGTACAACACGATGGAGAGAAATCTAGCGCCGGTACCAGACCTAAGCGAGGTACCGACACCGAGGAGAAAAAACTTGCATGTGCCCACTGTTCAACGCGCCAAGCCATCGTGGTCCGCATTTTCGCACTCACTCTAGGAGGGGAAGGCCTCATTGTGGCCGTGGCTGTCCCTGTATCACCATGCTAGCCCGTCGCCTCTAGATCTGGTGACCTTCGTCTCTATGATGGATCTAGACGAAGGAAGCGACGCGGCCACCGCCTAGATCGAGGACAACTACTATGAAGAGGACTCATTGCCACGGAAGCCGCCACCTCCGATCTTCGTCGCCACAGCCGCCATTTAAGCTCGCCACCGTTGTTGCATCACAGATCTGCCGCACTCTGGCCCGAGGTCGACGTGGAGGAAGCCAGCCTCCACCGGACCAAGGTCGAGGACCGCCGCACTCGATGGCACTGATCTGGCCACCGTCGATGGCCAACACGCCCGGCTCGGCAGAGAGCGACGAGACAGAGTTGGGGGGTGTTAGAAGTATAGCTAAAGATAGAATCCTTGATATGATTCTATTTCGTTCTTGTTAATGTATCTGTATTGTTTCAGTTTTGATGTTGTAACCAATTCGGTTTCCAATAGCTGACCGAATTGTATATGAAAACTGCTTGTAATCTAGCAACACAACTTTGTCGATAGATATATAGATTCTGGCCAATCAGTTTGATTGCTCCTAAAACATATCTTTCACATGGTATCAGAGCCATGGCGAGCAACTCATTTTCTTCGTTCGGCACCACCTTTGCTTCTGCCTCTGCTCCCTCGCTTTCCTGCAATCCAATACCATCGGTACCTATCAATCATGCAATCACCATCAAGTTCACCAAAGACAACTACATGTTGTGAAAAGCCCAATTCCTGTCATACCTAAGGAGCTATCAGCCTCTTGGATATGTTGATGGCACCATGGAGCGCCCCCCTCAGATGATCACGGTGAACACTGAACTCGATGCAAGTCAAGTTGTGAACCCTGCCTATTTGACCTAGTTCAATCAGGATCAGATGGTTCTCTCGGGGATCTTTTCCTCACTGACCAAAGTTATCCTGGCCCATGTCATGCTCATGGAGACTGCTCATGAAGCATGGCAAGCTCTAGAGAGGATGTTCGCATCCAGATCAAGGGCGCGAGTTGTATAGATAAGGATGCAACTTGCCAACCAAAAGAAGAAGGATCTATCAGCCTCGGAATACTTCAAGTGTATGAAGAATTTGGCAGATACGCTCTCTGCTATCGGTATGCCACTTTGCGAAGACAAAGTTATTTCCTATATTCTTGCTGGCCTTGGATTGGAGTACGATTCTCTTGTGACTTCGATCACTACTAGATCTGATAGCATTACTCTTGATGATGTATATGTGCATCTGATGAGCTTTGAGTTGCACATGGAACAATTAAATAATACTGAAGTACAACTGCAGATTGGAAATTCAGGATCCTTAGTGAATTTCACTTCACATGGAAGGGGATACCAAGGAGGCAGATGGCATGGTGGTCGTGGACATGGTTACAATAGCCGCATCAATAACAACATCAACAACCAGCATGTACCTCATCAAGACAATCATGGTGCACGCCCCATTTGCCAAATCTATGCTAAAAGTGGACACACTGCTGTAAAATGCTATCATCCGAATGAAGGGCAATCATTTTTAGGGATTGCAGCATACACATCTTCCTATCAAGTTGATCCAAATTGGTATATGGATACCGGGACAACAAACCACGTTACAAGTGACCTTGATCATTTAATAGTTCATGAAAATACAATGGGACTGATCAAGTTTAAGTCGACAATGGAACAGGTTTGCAAATCTCCAATATTGGTAGTTGTTCTATTAATACTACTGCCTCTCTTCTTATGCTTAATAGAGTTCTTCATGTTCCTCAAATATCAAAAAAATCTTGTCACTATCCATAAATTAATTCGTGATAATGACATATTCCTTGAATTCCATCTTGATTTCTTTGTTGTTAAGGATCATGCGTCGAAGAAAAAAAATCTTCCAAGGCAAATGTGAGTCAGGGCTCTACCCCATCAAGTCAATTAATCCTTTCAAGTCAGCCATGAACAGTTCCAAGGTCTCCAAGGAGCAATGGCATGCTCGTCTCGGTCATCCATCTCCACAAGTAGTGCAATCTATTTTACACCTCAATAACTTGCCTATTATGTCCTCTACGCATACCCGTGTTTGTAATGCGTGGCAATAGGCAAAGAGTCATCAATTGCCCTAGAGTCTATCAGTTCATGAGTCCTTGTCCCCTTTAGAACTTATTCATTCTGATGTCTGGGGTCCTGCCCCCATTATTTGTTAGAGGTTAAAAATATTATGTCAATTTCATTGATAATTTCAATAGATTCACATGAATTTATTTGCTGAAATCTTGATTTGAGGTTGAGTGTGTCTTTCTTCGTTTCCAAAAGCATGTTGAGCATCTTCTTGACAAACAAACAAAATATGTGCAATCTGACTGGAGAGGAGAGTACCAGAAACTAAATAAGTTCTTTCATAGCATTGGCATTCAGCATAGGGTCTCATGTCCCCACACTCATTAGTAGAACGGTTTAGCAGAAAGAAAGCATCATCATGTTGAATCTGGGTTAGCTCTTCTAGCCCATGCTTCCATGCCTTTAAAATTCTAGCATTTCTTTCTACTACTTATCTTATCAATTGCCTACCAACTTGGGTAATTGATAATGCTTGTCCACTTGATAGACTATTTGGTGTAAAACCGAACTATGCCATGCTCAAGATCTTTGGCTGCGCATGCTGGCCTCACCTCAGACCATATAATACCCAGAAGTTATCATTTAGATCAAAAGAATGTGTGTTTCTAAGCTACAGCTCTCAGCATAAAGGGTATAAGTGTCTTGACACATCCATTGGTCACGTTTACATTTCTCGTGATGTGCTTTTTGATGAAGAGTACTTTCCCTTCTCGAAACACACTGGAATTCAGCCATTGAATCAATCTTCCCAGTTGCACACATACTTGCTTATTCTAGTGTTCCCATCCAAAATTCCTTCCAGTCATACAAATCAAGATGGTAGTATTATTAGTACATATAACCAATTAACAGATGGTGGACAGACTAGTGTTTCTTCTGATTTTCTGTCTGCAGACACTGAAACTCTTAACAGCACAACTTTTGGAAGTGTTTCACCATCTCAAGATATGCTGCATGATACTATTCCTGAGAATGGTCTATCTTCTCACCAATATGGCACAAGACTGCAACATAATATTAGATGTTCAAAGAAACGTACCAAGGGCACTATAGTTTATATGGCACAGTCTACAGGAACAGCTGATTCTTGTCTGCCAATGGCAACAGAAGACATTGATGTCGAACCAATTTCTCATGAAGAAGCCATGATAGTGCCGGCTTGGAAACAAGCTATGGATATGGAGTTTGAAGCGTCACAGAAAAATAAAACTTGGCACTAGGTGCCTTCGAGACTTAGGCTAAATATCATAGGATGTAAATGGGTGTTCAGAGTAAAGCACAAGGCTAATAAGAGTGTTGATTGATATAGAGCCAGGTTAGTAGCAAAAGGTTTTAAACAATGCTATCTCGTTGATTATGAAGAAACATTCAGTCCAGTAGTCAAGCATACAACTATTCGATTGTTCTTATCAGTAGCAGTGTCACAAGGTTGGACTATGAGATAAATAGATGTACAGAACGTCTTTCTTCATGGAGTACTAAATGAAGAAGTATATATGAGCCAACCTCCTAGTTATGAAGATTCTACACATCCACATCATGCGTATAAGCTAGACAAGTCCCTTTATGGTTTGAAACAAGCTCCACATGCACGGTTTGCTAAATTAAATGCAAAACTCCTAGAGCAAGGTTTTCTCCCATCAAAAGCTGATGTGTCTCTCTTCATCTTCAACAAAAATGGTGTGTGTGTGTGTGTATATATATATATGCTAATATATGTGGATGATATTATTACCATAAGCTCATGCAAGTAGGCAACAGAGAGACTCCTACATGAGTTGAAGACTACCTTTGCTGTTAAGGACCTGGGTTCTATTAGTTACTTCTGGGTATTGAGATAAAATAGGTTGATGATAGCATTCCTTTGTCCTAACAGAATTTGTGATGGGTTTGCTAAAAAAAACTATTATGATTGTCGGACCCTGCAGCGATGAATCTAGATGCTCTATGTAAATTGTATTAAGCTATGAATATGGACCCTGGAGTTATGATTGTGAGTATCAACTATGCACACAGCGGTAACAGGGATACATATCAAGCACAAATGACAAATTTTATTATTAAATAAGAGAGTACATGCCTTGTGGCCAAGTTTACATCATCCATGCTCATTGGCAAATTAATAAAGAAAGTAACAACACAAACAAATGAATCAAAAAGGTGAAGCCCAAACTTGCCCACAGGCAAATAACTACAAGACGCGGTCTACTCGTCCTGGTCCTCACCATAGTTAAAATTGTTCTCCTCTGAGCAACAGATTTAGTAAGGGTGAGCACATGAAACATACTCCATAAGTTACATGGAAAAATACAATATTAACAAAAGGCTGACAAGTAAAGGCATATAGGGTTAATTGAGCATAAAACAACATTTAAAGGAATACCATAAATAGATAAGAAAATATTGAATTTAATACTGCAAGTAAAGGCAACAGTTTAACAAATTAATACTGTTAGCATAGGTACTGACTTGAAACTAACCTATTCTCGGGAATCCCACCAAGACCATCTTTCTCTAAAAGATATCACATTTCCAACAGAAAGCCATTATATGAAAACAAAGTCTAATCTGTGAAAAACTTTACTCACCATACTCATGACCGTGGGCACAGCTATCCAGGAGAGTTTTTACACTCTGCAAAGATTGTATAACTTTACCCACAAAATATGGTTAACTCATATTATTGGCCATTACATGTTTCTATACGCATGCAATTGAGTAATCATAACAAGTCCTTTACAAAGCTAAGCCGTCAACTTAGCTATGCCTCCATTAAGGTTCACCCCAATAAGGAATCTATCAGATCGGGGCCTCCTCTTGTGCCATGTGAAGATTTTCCAAGGTCTACGTCACGCTCACATTTAGCCTATAGCGAGACTCGAGTTGGGACAAGGTAATTAGTCAGCTAGGACTATTTCATACCAGTTTTATGATAGTACGACAAAGCTTTATAGCAGTAACTCATATACCGGTACTTATTTGACTCAGGCACTTCCCCTACTGCAGAAAAGGTCATCACAGACAATTCAAAAATGTCATCACAGACAGTTTGACGAGCCATCTAAGTTTATAGGTCAGTAATGATATGAGATCATTATAGACGAATTTTGAACAATCCGTTTGCTTCAGATTTGGTTGCTGAAGCACGTCCTTTTGCTGATCGATATACGAGGAAATGAGTTTAAGTATACGCATCTATATCTGAAGTGATTGCTTTCCTTCCGATCATCCTGATACCCTTAAGCCTCCCTTCATGGCGAGATCGAAGCACACCTATCAGTTCAACCTAAGTTGTGTAATTGATACAGAACTCAATGACCTCTTCGGTTGCATAACCTTCGACCATACTGCCCTCCGACCAAAATCGATTTCGTACATAGGATTTGAGAATTCTCATGAACCTCTCGAACGGGTACATGCTACATAGAAACACAGCCCCGTGTATTTTTATCTCCTACACAATATGAACAATGAGATAGACTATGATATCAAGAAATGACAGAGAAAAATATATCTCAAGATAACATAGAGTTATCACCACCTCATCCTATAGAGCATATAATCTTTTGGGATCAATGACCTTCTGAGCAATTGGGTTAAAGAAGTAACACAATCTCATGCTTATTACCACCTCATGATTGTGTCTTCACGGTAACCTTCGAGGACTTATTTGATCTCTTCACACTTAACACCTCACTCGTTCGATGCTAGACACTGTAAGTATATACAATCACGATCTACGTTCATGCAATACCAATAAATGTCATATAATGCAATAACGCAGGTTGGTGCGGTACTACCGCACTGCGGATGTACCGCTGTGCAAAAATCGGTGCTATCAATTTTTGAGCGGCTAAGTTTTTCTTTGGGAGCGTTCTAGAAAAAACGTTCCGACAATCGGTACTACCGTAGAACTATGCGGTACTACCGCACTGCGGTACTACCGCCGGTCATATTTCGGTACTATCGATTTCTGAAAGGCTAAGTCCTCAAGGAGGTGTTCTCTGCAAAAAAAAATGTACCGCAAATAAATCGGTACTACCATCGTGCGGTAGTACCGCTGTTTATATGCTACCGCTGGCGGGTGCGGTGCTACCGATTTTCCTGAGAGAGCACAGTGAGTTTTCAAACACATTTTCAAATGCATGTATGATCCTAGATTGATCCAGTGTGCACCCAAACATGCTATCAAACTACTTTCAATAATCCCTCTTAATAGTACGGCATCTAACCTATAATCCGATCATCCACCTTTTCTCCTAAGACCGGTAAACCGAAAAGAGATCCTAAATTTTATGTACCTCAATCTTGATATTTCTTGAGCTTCAAATTTTATTTGTAGTTTGTTCTTCACCTTTGCACATATGAGACTTTAGCTATACAATCTCAACACACATGTTAGTCCCATATTCTTAATTTGTCATTAATTACCAAAACCCTAAATTAGAGGCCTAGATGCTTTCAATCTCCCCCTTTTTGGTAATTGATGACAACACCTTTACACTTTATAAGAGAGGAAAGATTTGAACATACTACTTGTATTTTAACAAGTTGTATACTCAATTTTGTTGACTCATGAAGGTAGAATTGAATTTTTCATTTTAAATTGATGAATACAGGTGATTCAATTTCATTCTAGAGTCAAAAATGAAACACTCCCCCTACATTTATGCAATGATTTAAATAGAGGGATTCAATATTTAACATGGGTTACAAGAGAGAAGAAAGAGAGTGATAAAGCATTTTTGAAATTTACTTAGCATAAACTTTCAACAATGAACATCATAAGATGAAATTTAAATAACATAACATAACTAACGGAAGCATTTAGTTCATTACAACTCACAGAGTTCATCACACAAAATAGAAATAAACATTCAAAGTGTTATTACACCACATAAACTATTACGTAAATAGCAAGAGATAAAACTTGATTCTTGATTTTTCTTCTCTTCTTCTCTTCTACCCTCATCCACTTCTACTTACTTCCCTCATCCACTTCCACTTACTTCTCCCCCTTTGGCATCAAGTACCAAAAAGACTGAGTTTTATTCTACAGGTGACAAGGTATATGGGAATCAATATCAAAAGAGATATTAACATGTAGGCAATAACCCATTTTAAAACTGAATTGAAATACGTTGAATAAATATATGCATGTAGATTAATTTAAAACAACATAATTTTATGTCATAATCTGGGATCAACATAATCAAGGTGTGTAACTTGTCTTACTATGCTGACTGGTGTGTATCGTCGAAGTACAGCTCTTCAGAACCGTCACAGTCTACACATGAGAATATCCAAGCAAACTCAAATACAATTTAATAAATTCAAGTAAACTTCAAATTTTTGAAAACATGGCAGATTATGATAGATCTTGATTTTAGATGAATTTAGAAATTTAAACAGATTCAATCAGAGTTAAGATGAGGAAATACGAGCTTCCAGAAGTATGTTTGCGGTGGTCGTAGACTGTAGTGGTCGTAGGTTACGATGGTCGTAGACTACGATGATTGTAAGCTATAGTGGTCAGAGGCTTATAGTGGTTAGAACCTATAGTGGTCGAGAGCTATATGTGGTCGGAGCTACAGTGGTTGGAAGCTATATGTGGTCGGAGCTACAGTGGTTGGAAGCTATATGTGGTTAGAAGCTACAATGGTCAGAAACTATATGCGATCGAAAGCTATATGTGGTTAGAAGCTACAGTGGTCAGAAACTATATGCGGTCGGAAGCTATATGTGGTCGGAGCTACAGTGGTCGAAAGCTATATGTGGTCAAAAGCTACAATGGTCAGAAACTATATGCGATCGAAAGCTATATGTGGTCGGAGCTACAATGTACTCTAACTTGCGTCCATGCTCATGTGCATTTGATCCTGGTCGGCAGTGGTCGGCGAGGTGTGCACGAGATAGGAAGACACAGGGAATGCGATGATGCAACGAGTCTTTACCGAAGAGGAGCGGAAAGCGGACGGTGATAAGGAAGAGCGGTGGTGGCTTCAATTCTCCAGCGAAGACGCTGCTTAGGCTATGCTCAAGCTCAACGGCGGGTCGAGAGAAGTCGGTGAGAGCACGGTGATGCTGAAAGCGATGTTAGCGAGGGCGGGGCGGCTTCGGTGCACTGGCGACAGCTCCCCGGAGTTGTGTCGAGCTTTGAGGGTGGGGTTGCATGGCGTTGAGGACTCTCGGGGCTCAAGAAGGACCACTGGAGGTGGCGAGAGCTGGGGTGTGTTTCGAGGTTGCCTGGGGGCCCTATTTATAGGGCCGATGGAGAAGCACAGGGCGAGGATTGCTCACCGGATTCAATGGAAGCGTGGATTTGGCCGGAGTGAGGGAGAAAGGAAAGGAGCGGGGCACGAAAGAAAGGCGAGCGTGGGATTTTGGGGGTCTGTTTCTCGAGCGGTGCAAGACTTCTAAATCCAGAGAAATGTGATGAAGGAAAGGCAGGATATAGGCTAGCTTTGTCGCCGCACCGATTAGGAAAGGGTGGGGAGGAAGAAAGGAAGAAGGAGATGGAGGATAGGGATGACAAGTGGGGCTAGGTGGTAAGAGAGAGAGGAAGAGAGAATGGTGAGGATGAGCCGGCGTGGAGTGGAGGAGAATTTGGGCTGGCCACTTGTTAGCCCAGGAAGGAGGGAGGGAATTTTAAAATTTAAATTTTATCTTTAATTTTCCAGAAACTCCCGAAAACCAAGAAAAGCCTAGAAAATAGCAAAAAATAAATAAATTCTAGAACATTCTCAAAAATTTTAGAAATTACAAGGGACCTAACAAAAATAAAATAAACTTGATTTGGCTTCAAATAAACTTATGTTTTAATAGATTCTTACTCTAGGCCAAAATAAAAGAGAAAAAGAGCAATAAAATACCAAAAAACCAATTAAATCCAAATAAATAAGCGAGATTTTGGAATGTCACAATGATGCATGCCAAGCCAATAGCTACACCAATGTCTACTTCACACAAGCTAACTTGTCATGGTGGCAGATTGTTGTGAGACAAGGAAATGACAAGGTACAGGAGTGCAGTGGCAGGATTACAGTATACAACCATTACACGCCCAAATATAGCATTCAGTGTAAATAAGGTGAGTCAATTCCTTCATGCACCAACAGAAGAACATTGGGCTCCTGTCAAAAGGATATTAAGATATATGAAAGGAACCAAGAGTCTTGGCTTGATTCTACGGCAAACAAAATCTCTTTTGTTGAGTGCATTTGCTGATGTTAACTGGGCAAGGTGTTCAGACGATCGAAAAAGAACCATAGGCTATGCAGTTTTCCTAGGAACAAATCTTGTTTCTTGGAGTTCAAAGAAGCAACCTACAGTCTCAAGATCAAGTGCAAAAGCGAAATATAAGTCGGTTGCTAATGCAATGGTAGAAATAATGTGGATGCAGTCACTATTGAAAGAATTGGATATCTCCTTGCCAAAAGCACCCTACCTTTGGTGCAACAAACTGGGTGCAGTATACCTTACTGTAAATCTAATATTTCATGGATGAACCAAACACATACAAATTGATTATCACTTTGTGAGAGAACGAGTTGCTCGCAAAGCCTTAGACATTAGGTTCGTTTCCTCACAAGATCAGGTGGCAGACATCTTGACCAAGCCGATAAGTCTCAACTATTTGTCAAGTTCAGGAACAATATGAACGTTGGAAGATCATGTCTAGATTGAGGGAGGCTATTAGACGTATAGCTAAAGATAGAATCTTTGATATGATTCTATTTTGTTCTTATAAACGTATCTGTATAGTTTTAGTTTTGATGTTGTAACTAATTCTGTTTCTAATAGCTCATTGAATCGTATATGGAAATTGTTAGTTTTAACTAACAGAAAAGTGCCCCATGTAATTTATTGGATTAATTCTAATTATAAAATATCTACTATGATGGTTGCTAGATTTAAAGTATTAGAATTATTGGGTTTTAAATCCCTCTTGTCTCCCTTATAAAAGAGTTATATATGTATTCTTGTATGAAAAAATAAATAAATCTAATAGTGTAATATAAAGGGTATTTATAAGTGCATTAAAGAATAGTTTTGTTAGCCATTAAGAAAGTATTCATGGCTAATAAGTACATCACTGGTGTACATATATTCATGCATGCATGCAGTTGGTGAAAAGATAAGTCACTGCGCACAGGAAGTAGGATGGCTGCATGCAATTGGAAAAACAATTCACTGCGCAGAGGCTGCATGCACTGCAGAAGTGCACAGCAGCAATCCGTATGCTTGCATATGGGACTGCAGCTGACATGCTTGATGAGTACTTGAAGGTTGCAGAGAGCACTGCACTGGAGTGCTTGGAATACTTTGTGCAAGGGCTGATCGATGTATTTAGTGTTGAATACCTGCGGCGCCCCACAGCTGAAGACATGGAGCATTTGCTCCAAGTTGGAGAGTCTCGTGGATTCCCTGGAATGTTAGATAGCATTGACTGCATGCACTGGCGGTGGGAAAATTGTCCAACAGCATAGAAGGGGCAATATACCACCGGTCACTATGGAGTCCCAACCATCATCCTAGAAGCAGTAGCTTCATATGACCTCCATATTTGGCATGCATTCTTTGGTGTTGCTGGGTCGAACAATGATCTCAATGTGCTCAATCAGTCCCCTTTGTTTCTTGAAGCGATAAAGGGTGAAGCTCCCCGGGTTCAGTTTTCTGTCAACGGCAAGCAATACAACATTGGCTATTACCTTGCCGATGGAATTTACCCAGAATGGGCAGCCTTTGTGAAGTCTATAAATTCACCTCAACTACAGAAGCACAAGCTGTATGCAAGTGAACAAGAAGGTGCAAGTGAACAAGAAGCACAAGCTACATGCAATTGAATAACCTGACTTACCATTTTTTTCTTTTTTTGTTTCAGGAACTGTTCATAGGCTGGCTATGAAGGAGGTTGCTGTTTGTGAGATGACTTTGTGCTTTTGGTGGTTCTTCCTCAAAGAATGTAGCTAGTTGTTTAGAATGTTTTGTGACTTGAAATAAACATACATGGCCTGAATCATGTTTAGTAGTTAATCATGTAGTAACATATGGACTTCTTATTTCAGTATTTTGTTCAAAACCGTGTCAATGTCGTTGTGGACATGATGTAGTATTTGCTAGCAGTTGGCACAACTGCATCTAATTGTATTGTAAGTTACTTGAGATGTTTACTGTTTTCTTTTGTATACCTTCCACACAAAGAGACACAAAGATAATGCGTAGTACATCCCTATTTTCTCCATGCGCATGCAAGCATTAAAAATACAAATAGCTATCCTTATAAACAGTCCTTTGTATGCTAGCTAGTTGGTTGATGATGTGGAAATCTCCTAGTTAGTTGCTAGCTAGGACCATTGGAGATGCCCTTAAGACCATTGGAGATGCCCTAAGGGCATCTCCAATGGGGATGAGTCAGCTAGCTATTAGCATGTACATGTCAGCATGTATCCTATGTGGAAGAAAGAGAATGTGAATAGAAAAACGAGCCGACGACTCTCCTGTCGCCTGTCTCGCTCAAAAATCGAGAGAACAAGCGCTGGCCTTATTGCCTGCTCGAACTCATCGCCGGCTCTTCTTCACGCGCATCAGATCCACTCCGCGCGCGTCCTCCCTCCCCGCCCCTCCCCGCGCGCATCCTCCCTCCCCGCCCCTCCCTCCCCGCCTGCTTCATCCCCGCGCGCCAACTCCTCCCTCCCTGCCTGCTTCACGCGCCAACCCTAACCCTAATCCTTTGTGAGCCATCGGACCAAGTGAGACATGGCTCCGCCGCCGCTTCATGCTGGACCTGCGCCTACTCCTTGGTTATCTGACGCCACAGTTCTTCATTCTGGTGATGGGGTTCCGCCTCCAGGAGGTCAACCAGGTAACATCGTGACTTGGTGTTCTTGTTGCTCTCTTGCTGCCTGTTCTCATCTCAACTAATGGTAGCACTTCTTTGCAGCTTGGTGGCCTGGACCTTTGCCACAAGCCACTCCGTCAAGCACGAAATCCCCAAATAGGTTAGTTTTGTTTTGTTATGTAAATCTCCCTTCATAGATTTCGTATTTGTTACATTATCATCATGTATCAGCATATAATTTCAGTTAATGAACAACAATGTGGATAGGCTCACTGTTTTTGTTACATTATCAGCATGTATCCCTTGGTAAAATCTAAGATAAAGCTAGAATTACATCATGTACACAGTTAGTCTTCACAAGTTTTTCACATAAAGCAGGCAACAAGTTGTGTATTTCTTCTCAGTTTATGGATTTTTTCAGTGGTATGACAATAACCTGATTGCTTGATTTTTTCAGTGCTATGGATTACTACCCACCTGGTGGTTTTATGAGCTATTTCCAAACTGGTCAGCAGCAATTCATTCCTCATGTTCCGTTCCCGGCACTATAGCCACCTGTGGGCAATGAGTTACAATAGGCACCAACAAGTAGTGAATCAGGCATCCAACATGCTAAAGAAAGACCAAAAGGCAAAACCATCATCAACATAGATGATGGCGATGTTAGGACTGCAAAACGTCTTGTATTTGAACCAGATGAAGACTTGAGGCTGGTAAGTACAAGTTTGATTTTGATACTGATTGATGCCTATCATCAATATTTAAACCTACAACTAATCTTTAACACTAAATGTAGGTGAGTGCATGGTTGTATCACTCAAATGACCCGATCAATGGGAACTGCAAGAAAAATGAGATCTACTGGGGTGATGTATCTGAACTATACAACAGCACTACACCTACAAATAGGAGAAGAGAGGCAAAACATCTGAAAGATCGTTGGCAGAAAATTAAGAGATGTGTGGGATTTTTCTGTGCCTCTTGGAAGAAGGCTACCACAATCTATGCTAGCGGACAGTCAGATGACCAGCTGAGAGACACATCTGTGCAGTTTTATTTGGATGACTATCCTAAAGAAGGTCCGTTCACAGTTTTGCACTGCTAGTTAGTTGCTAGCTAGGACCATTGGAGATGCCCTAACTAGTTAGAACTTAGAGGTGTAGAGCACGAAGCACAAATGCAAATTTCGAAGACGTTGGGTTGTTCCTTTTAATTATGTTTGTCTTTCTATAGTGAGTAGCTTTTTAAATGAAGAGTTTTTTTTAAGATATGATCTGTCTATAAATTAATTATAGTAGATATTATTCTGACTTCATCTATATTAGCTGAAATCGTACACAAATATATCTCTTTATCCTATCTCTTGCGAATAATCAGAATTCAAAAAATTAAGCCAAAAATTATAAATCACGGTCAAAAAAACTATCTATTATTGAATCAAATCCTCTGTACTGTACCTTTAAGTTCACGATGTGACACCGCTAAAGCCTCGTTTTTTTATTGCTACAATAACTCTATGAGATTTCTGCAAAATTATTGTGTCCCAAAGGGCACCCAAAACTTGCAAACTATTACAACTAGAGGTCATTAGAGCAGCCTTAAAGTGAATCAATTGGGATACAATACAAACCAACTAGCCATATACTCTCTTTTTGTAAATGTGTGATATTTTAGAAAACATGCAATCAACCTTTTTTAACTTTGACGACTAATATATTAAAAAATATTTAGATTGATCATATAAAAAATAGTGTAAACCATCTTCTTGTGTCTTACCAATTGGGATACAATACAAACCGACTAAATTAGGATACAATACAAACCGACTAGTCATATATGGAGGTGTTTGTATTGGCTTCTACTTGAAGAAGTTAAAAGCCAATAAATACTTGGCTTCTCGAAACGACTTTTTCACTCCTCTCGCTTCGAGAATAAAGCCGGGGTTTATGGGTACATCTCGCACCCTACTCCTCCTCTCATGTGTGTATCTCTTCCTTACTTTTTCCTCCTTCTAAAACAACTTTTTTTAGTCACTACTATTATTTTTAACTAAAAAAAGTTATCAGCCACAACCAATACAAACACCCCCATAACTGTTCAATTCAGTTTGTATACCAGTTGTCTATAGTCAGATTGCAATCATAAAATATCTCCCAATGCAATTTCAAACTCTCGTGGGACTAATTAAACTAGTGATAAGTGATTCCGTGTTTGGGGCAAGTAGTAGCAAAACACGTTACATTTTTGAAAAACAAATTGCCACTAACTAGCTAATAATATAATCGGTACAAATTGAACCGTCGGTGCAATATGTCTTGCGGTGATGCGCACACAGACACAAAACTGTAATCCATGCGAATATGGAAGTTGCTACAGTGCAGTCCTTCCCTTCTGGGTCAGATTTCTGCGAGCGAGAGGCAAGGTAGACCTACAATAGAGCATAGGTGTTCAGTTGAATATCTATTTTCTTTTTACAAAATATCATATATATATATATATATATATAATAGATATATTAGATATATATATTGTTAGTTCGGCTAAAATTATATGTTTATGCCCGCAAATGAATTCAGCTCGTACTCTTTCTATCTTGCGCGTGGTCTATGTAACACATTAGGCTTATTTTTTTTCCCACATTAGCCCTTTTCATACAAACCCAAAGAGATAGATACAAACAAAGCCCTAATATTTGTTCTTTCTCTCATCGTATGGTTGTCTGCATAGAGGGTAGCTTTGGCCTTCGAGTGGCGAGCGGGCGGAGGCGTGGGCTGCGGAGGCGAGCAATGATCGGAGGATGTGAGCTACGTAGACGAGCAACGTCCGGTTGGGACGGTGCCATATCATGATGACAATCACGCGTGAGGTGGCGCGAGCGCAAGGCGAGCGTGCGACAACACAGGCGAGTAGAGAAGCGTCGCGGGCAAGCCAGTGATGACACGATGAACAAGGAGGTAGCGAGCGAACGACAAGAAAGGAGCAACGCAGCAGCTAGGAGAAAGCACGGCATCGAGATGGGAGCAACACCTCTAACTCACTGTCATCGTCCTCTCTCCAGATTTAAGTGTGCTTCACCCCCACTCCGCTTTATTTTCTTACTTCGCTCTACTCTGTTTTGGCTCTTGTTCTTTCTAAAGTCTAGCATCTGCTTTCTTCGTTTTTTTTTCTAATAGATGCTTATAAAAATACAATCTTTGCCCTAGACAATGAGCAGTTAGTTGAACTCTTATTATATATGTTTATAGCTAATTTTTGCTATGTAATTTTAAAATCCGAACACCTATCCTAACAATGCTCATCCTGGGTCCGCCGCAGGGGACGTGCAACCGATACTCACGTAGCAGCATAAAACTCGATCGTGCCGATTAAAACGTTGCTTGGGCCTACTCTGTTTACTGGTTGATACGCTTATGGTTTTTCTCTCTTTTTTTTTTGATGTGACACGCTAAGAAAAGCTGGATGCGATGCCAAGCAGAATACAGATCGATCTGGTAGGGGTATAATATTAGGAGTCAGGGCGGACATGTATAAGGATTGAGGTTATAGGATCGTAATAAAATTTTTTAAATTCTTTAGAAAATTACTGTTTATTACTATTCATCAGTAGAGATAACCTCATAATGTAATATAGGTGATACCAATGGTTTTCTCGTCTGGATCCGTCTCTGTTAGTAGTTGGATAATTATAGCCGGGCTATCAACTTTTATACCAAATTCGATGCTCCATTAGGGAAAACAAAGCCGATTTTTAATTTTTACAGGGTACTATAGGATCGGTTTGATTGATTTTCAAAAAAATTCCGTAGTTTTTGGGCCAAAAATTTCAAATAAAATCAGCAAAAATTGATTATAAATCAGAATAAATAAAATCAGCAAAAATTGATTATAAATCAGAATAAATCGGACTAACTCAGTGTAAAACAAAATATTTAGGACCGATTTGTAATCTAATCAGTGATGGCCAGGTTAACTTATTTTCGATGATTTTCGTCCGATTTTCATGACCATGGTAGTACTACATATTGCCCTTTGAAATGGTATTTTTCGGGCCATGGTAGTACTAGTGAAAGAAAACAACTGATCACTGCGCGCACAGTTTTTCACGCGTGCATGCAGTCAAGACAGCCATTGGCAGAAGGCGTCTCCTACGCAGTTTTTTTGTGCACTATAAATATGGCTCATTTGTCAAAGAAAGAGTAGTGAATGGCATTACACTGAGTATATCTCTCATACAATGAGTCCTTTAATCATAAAAGAACGCTGGAAAGTAAAAAGCAGAGATAAGAGAAAAGACCTACTGTGAGGAAGAAAAATTTACTATAACATGGATCAAGGTATATATATATATATTTATACTTTAACAAGGTTGTTCAAAATAATATTGTAAATTAAAGTTTTCTACTTACATTTAAAGTTTTTTCGCTTACAGAAATTGCTTGTAGTCCGACAATCAGTTTGATTGCGGCCAAAACATATCTCTTCAGAGAGGATGGGGTGAATGGAGAGAGAGTAGGTTGTGATGAGGTGGAGTTTTTGTTCTTTATTTAACCTACAGGGGACCCAGAGATACTCAGCATTGGAGAGAAAAAGGCTAAGCTAGCGTCTGTGTGATGTGATGTGATAACTCTTAGGTCGGTGAAGACATCCCAAACTTTACTGGAGTAGGGGAAAAAACTGGAATCGAATTGCAAACCAAACGACATTCTTAGTTTCTTACAGCACGATCGACCACTCACAAATGCATTGCAAGGCTAGCAAACAAGTTTATTCGTGAACGCGGTGGTATCTTTCACTCGAGGCGCCGGCACAGAGTGACGCCATCGGCGACGGGGAGCAGGCAGGCCTCGACGCGGTCGTCGGCCGCGACCATGGCGTTGAACTCGATCATGTAACCCCGCACCACGCGGTCGTACTCCGAGCTGCTCGGCGTGTCACGCGGCATCGCCACGGAGCCGCCCCACAGCGTGTTGTCGTAGGCGATCACCCCGCCGACGCGCACCAGGCGCAGCAGCCGCTCGTGGTAGCCGCCGTACTGCATCTTGTTCGCGTCCGCGTACGCGAAGTCGAACGTGCCGGCCGCGGCGCTGGCGCCGTCCTCGGCCAGCATCCGGTCCAGAACCGCGAGCCCGTCGCCCTCGCGGAAGTCGACCTTGTGCGCGACGCCGGCCTTGTCGATCACCGGCCGGCCCAGCTCGTAGTACTCCCGGTTCACATCGATTGCCACCACCTGCCATATGCAAACATGTGCAGATATCATGCACGGACTAAACATGCATGCAGGGCTGGACGAAGCAAGTCAGGGTCCACTTATTCCGTATTTGCGCCAGCCAACTGACCTTGCCGTCGGGTGGGAGGGCGAGGGCGGTGGACAGCAGCGAGTAGCCGGTGAACACGCCGACCTCGATGGTGTTCTTGGCGCCGATCATCTTGAGCAGGACGGAGAAGAACTGCATCTGGTCCGGCGACGACCCCATGAACGACCTGGCCAGCAACAATTGACGTAAACTGCGCGCAACATGAGTAATTGATATACACAGTCTCGCCGGCCGTACGTGATTGCAAAGCACGTACCGCGGATGCTCCTGCGTGATGAGCCGGAGCTCGCGCGTGCGCTCGTGCTCCCGCGGGTACACTGTCGTATCCAGCACGTACTGCAAGCATATATGCGTGCATGCTAATCTCAAACCGCGCGTACGTGATGCCGCACTCGGCGAAGTAAGCAAGAAATTAAGGGAGCTAAACTGAGGTCGTCACGTACCTCCAAGATCGAGTCGGTCTTGAGGAGGGTCTTGCTGTCCGGCCGGTATGTCCCCATGGCTCCGATGCTCTCTCTCTCTCTCTCGCCCCCTCTCTCGATCCCTTATTTATCGTCGTCTTCATTAATAAAACCAACCAATGCGTGTTAGGCAAAGAAAAAAATAATTTGTTTGTACTATAGCAACTGTGTAGATATTGCAGCTATAGTACTTGATACTGTAGAATCCTTCCATGGTTATGATTACCTACAAGCTAAGACTCTGCTCATTTTGGTTTAAAGTCAGTTTCTACTTCCGACTTCTACTTTTTTTCACTATTCAGTAATATTATCTTTTTCTATTTTTTTTAGATTTTTTGGGTTTTTTTGCCTTTTTTTCTCGTATTCCTTTGCATTGTCCGTGATGGACTAACATGTTTTTTTCTATTTTTAAATTTTTTTTAAATTTAACTATGTCAAATAAGCCAACTCAACTACAGTAAAAAAAAGCCATAAGTCAATGCCATTCCGAACGCCGCCGTACCATTTTCATCACATACATAAATTTAAACGGCTCACGAAACCGTCTGTAATAACGTTTTCTGCAGTACTGTAAATATATTGCACATATTTCGCTAATAGCTTAAGCTTTTGAGTAAATTAATTAGTGCATGTAACTCAATATAATGGTGTGGCTTGCAGCTTTGCACGTCTCATCAGAAGATATGGCAGATTGGGTGTCATGAGTTTGAGAGCCTACATGGCATGCTAGGTACTCTCTCGAGTCACAAAAAATGTCGTTTTGGGTGTACTCTCTCGAGTCACAAAAAATGTCGTTTTGGGTATTAACAGTCATACTTTCTAAATTGTCTATTGATATCTATTTCAATATTTAGATTGAATATATAAAAATAATATGTATAAAATTTTCTCAAAAAAGAAATTTTACAAAAGTATAATTTTATTAGGTTTTTATAAATCTATTACAATAGAAATTAGTTGTCAAAGTTCATTTTGAGAACCATGTCTATGTGCAAAATGACGTTCTTTTATTACTAGAGGGAATAACTTTTTTCTCACATTTAGGACACTCTAATAGTGTCATCTTAGTTATCTCTTAGTTATATTAAATAAGTAAAATCCTATATAAAGGAAAGATGATGTGAGGAGAGATAATATGATGTCTCTTATACAAGAGACGACTTGAGCCCGCAAATCAACATAAATAGTGAGAGGATGTTAAACAGGAAGTTATGATAAAAATAGTATAAAATAGCTAGAGAAATAATTTATGTTGGAGTGTTTATCTTTATTGCTGTGTTTAGGTGAGATAAAAGTCTTAGAAATAATTTTAAGACACAAACTATTGTACATGCTCTTAAGCTAGTCTCGAGAATAGAAAAAAAACGTGGCAACAAGAAAAGCACACGAATTGAATATTTTGACAAGTGAAATTCTGGTAAGAGTTGAAAATATAGGAATTAGGGGGCGTTCGTTTTAGCGATAGCTTCTGGATTTTGGCTGAAATTTCACTGTAGCTGGATTTTTTTACTGTAGCTGATTTGGCTTTTTGAGTATAATTAAATTTAAAAAATAGAAAAATAGAAAAAATATGTTAGTAAAAAAATATAAAAATAGTAAAAAAAGTTTTGTAACTTTCGTAATCTACAGGAAAAATGTTGGAAATGTGAAGAAAAATGCTAGCCTATTGGAATTTGGAAAACGTAAAGAGAAGACGAGAGATAAAATGGAGATGTTGCCTTGGGATTCTCAAAGAAAATCTAAACATGAGGTTTGAGCTAATATATAGAATCCTTCAAAAAGTGGAAGAAAGGATGGATTCATATAGGAATTTTCGATATCATTCCTACTATTTAAAACTTAATAGGAAAAGCTCCCAAAAAACTACAAACCAATGAAATTTCTACAGAAGTCCTATGTTCCAAAATCCAAACAAAAGCACTTTTAGTTTCAACTGACTGATGGACTAAATTGGCACATTAAAAACAAAGATCGTGCTTGATAAAAATGTGACGAGTAAAAAATTGAATAAACTGAAATGGAGTGATATGGAAGGTTGCAGTAGAAGCTTTCAATCGATCTCAGGGATGGGCGCTGGTGATATTAAAGCCAGTTTCTGCCTCTGGTTTTTGTTTTTTTAATATTCAATAATTTCGTCTTTTTTAGAAATTTCGAGATTTTTGGAACTTTTTTGCCTTTTCTTTTTTTCACGTATTCCTTTACATTGTTTGTGATGGGCTAACATGTTTTTTCTATTTTAAATACTTTTTAAATTTAATTATATTAAATAAGTTAACTAAGTTATAGTAAAAAATAAATTAATTACCTTTAATAAAATTTATAAGCAAATGTTATTCCGAACTCTTCCTAAGAATTGGTCCTGGGTAGAAGTCCTTATCTGGTGACGCTGTGATGTGATCAGCGTCAGTCCTATTTTGCAGTGTTGTTGGGAACTCTGTGAAGAATGGTTTGATCGAAACTTAACTAGTCTAGCAGTTCATGTTTTTTGCGTTCTCTTTAGCTATCTTGTAAACTATGGTTTCATTAATGAAGTGGAGTGATGAATCTTAAATGTGTGGATATGACAGAGCAAGATAGTTGCTTCGTATGGCTATTTCTGGAAGATAAAAATGTAATCCATGGAGAAGAAAAAAACTGAACTTTGAATTCTGAGATGTAGCAGAACTGCAAAGGATAAGTCCTTTGTAAGGAATGCAAAAGATTTCTCCCTTCTGTCATAAATACATATCATTTAAGGTATACGTACAATTAAATTTTCAAAACTTTGCTATTAACCATCGATATCTTAAATATTTAAATTGGATACATAAAATTCATCTGTGTAGATTTGTCCCTAAAAGGAATATCATAATATTATATTTTATTGGGTTTTATCAATATATTACAATAGAAATTAGTGATCAAAATTGTGTTTTATAAACCGTATCAATATCTAAAATGATATGTATTTATGACCGAAATGAGCACTATTTTATTCATGTAAGCATTCGATCCGATCTTTCACTAGTTTTGTTCTGATAAGCATTTTTCAGTTGTTGCATTCCTATATCCTATTGGAATTGTACTACTAACCAGCCTTAAAATTTTCTTCCACAAACATTTTCTGCTTTCTTTATAATCACATGTCAATCAAACCCGGCTCCATTTTTAGTCAAAATGAAAACCGAAGTACTGTTTTCGATCTGAGAATGACGGTATAGAATGGCTCATTCTTGGGGTGATCGTTTCGGCTTCAGCTTTTTTTTCACTATTCACTACACTATCCACTAACTCAGCTACAGTGTTTTTTCAGCCAGCTACAGTGTTTTTTCAGCCAAAAGCCAAAAGCCATCGCTATTCCGATCACCCCCAAAGGTAACATGAGATTAGACCTCATGAAAAAAAATTCCTTTATCTTACATGTTCTCTCTCTCCTCAAATTCTTGCAAAATTTCTATGAAGCATCCAAACACAACTTTTACACCATTCCTCTGTTTAGTTTTCCTATATGATTGCACCGGTATTCCTATACAATTCCTGTGTTTTTACAATTTCTGTGCTTTTCATTTCCAGCGTTCCATCGGTTTTTATCCTCTCGGGGCTGCCGCTAAAGCTAGTTGGTGATCTTCATATCTCTTCAATTCATCTCCACAAAAGTCTTTGAGCTGATTAACCCCTTTCAACTTTAACCAGTAGTTGAACAGACACCAGAGATTGCAGCATCTAGCATGCTAACTGCGGCTCAGATGTTCCGAGATAGCACATCTTACCCATCTGTTGGTTCCCGACGACACCGTCCGCGTAAGGCCGAAGCGCGCGCGTGCAAGCAGTCATACGGGGGTGCGGCTGTGCACCGTAGGGCAGGTAAGGAGTAAGGTCCAGTTCTGACCAGCTTTTAGAAACAGCTTTGATAGGTTAAAAATCTGTTTGAAACACATTGATTTTCTAACATAATTTTTTTCTTTGTATTATCCGTAAAAATATAATGGTGTTTTTATTTTTTATTAAATATATCAGAAAAAATTAATGATCGCTATATTATTATTTTAGCTAAAAAAACAAAAGCCAAAAGCCACGGCACATTAGAAGTGGGCCTTTTAAGTAACCCCGACTGACACGCTACGGCTGTCGTGTTTATCGTGGGCCTATGCTTTTCACGTGTGGGTGTGTCCATCTCCGTGTGGGAGGCGGGCCGGCGGGCGTCGCTTGCATGGGGATTAGTAGGCCACACGGGAGATAGGTGGCAGATGATTGGTTAACAAATCTGAAGAATTGTTCTAAGGAATCGTTACTATTCATACGTATGGAGCCAGAAAATAAATCGGACATTTTTCACCACCTTTTCACTCTTTCCTCATTCTCTAGATCCATCCATGCACTCATCTCTCTCGCTCTCCTCCTCCCCAAACGGCCATCTCTCCATTCCTGCTCGTGCTCCTCCACCTCCTGCCTCCCACCGCGGCCGTGCACCCCAGATCCCCTCCCCCTACGGCCGTGCGCCGCCAATCGCTCCGCCATGCGGATCCGCAAATGTGCCTCCCGCCTCCTTGCTCTACCTACTCCTCTATGTCACCCGCCCCGACACCCCGTTTCGAGATCCCCACAGCCTACCCCCGCCATTGGCCCCAAATCCTACGCGGAGGGCGCCGGCTTTGCGGCCGCGACTACCATCTGGGAGTCTGCCGCCTTCTCCTCTCAATGCCGGATCCACGCCGGCACATGCCACCTTCCCGCCACCCATCGCCGCTACGCCTGAGGTTCGCTGCCGTTTTCCATAGAGGTAGGTGTTTGTTTGTGCAATATTTTGATTATATATGTGCAATAATCAATAACAACAAGTGCAACAACGAGTTTTTTGAAATATTGTTGCATGCAATGGTTAAATTTGTTGCACACACTATATTCAAATGTTGTAGATGAACACTTGTCACTCTTTACTGTTTTTTGTTGCATATATAGCATAGAATTGTTGCGAGCAAACGTACGAAACTAGTGCCTAGATCGGATATCCAGATACTAGCAAATCCCTTGTTTCTATGGCGCTTCATTATCTTCTTCCCGAGCCGATTGAAGCTGAAGAGAACATGACACTCCTACGTCTCAGAGGTGAAGGGGAAAAAACATAAACCGTCACTGAACATTTCAACTTACACCTTACAAGGTTTACAAATCACACTAGAAGCACCCTAGAAACTACCAAAATCGTCATCAAGTTCATCAGCTAGTCCTGCACAACCACCGGCCGATCGTTTATCCTCTCCAACCTAGCTGTTTGTGCCTTCCCTCCCGCTTCCAAGGCCTCCAAAATCTCATTCAGGACGCGCTCCTCGTCCACGGACAGCTGCTCCATGGCCTGCTCGAACTGCGCGACCAGCTCCGGATCAAACACCGCATGTTGCTGCTGCTCGCCGGTGGCCTGATGACTTCCGTGTTCAGACGGCGCCACCACGTTCCCAAACTTGGGCGTGACGTAGGAGCCCGGCGAGAACATCTGGCCGCCCCGGAGAAGCCAGTCCCTCAGGCTGCCGGACTTGGAGAAGTCGAAGGCCAGCGGCACCTTCAGCTCGCCGAGCTGCCTCGCCCTCGCTCGCCTCTTCGATCCGGTAGCCTCTTCCTGCTCGGATGATTTGCAGCTTGTGGCCATTGCGTCTTGGTCGGAGGCTACTACTGTTCTAGCTTCCTCTTGCTCTGAAGAGCTGCTCTGCATCAGTGACGCATTTTGTTCAGGTGGTGCTAGTGTTAAAGGTTTTGATTGCTCCGATGAGCTGCTCTGTGTCACCAACACGTCGAACTCCTCCACCGTGCGAAAGCTTTTCGCCCTTCCGGCCGTGCCATCTGATGCGCATTGATCACCTGAAGATTTGCCGCCCTGATCTTTCTGACCATCATGCTGTTCTTGTCCTTCTTCTGCGTTGTTCTCTTCTTCCAGCCCGGCGAGCAACTCGGACACGTTGATCGTCTCGATCATGGCCGACTCGGCGGCCGGCGGGCCCTGCTCGGCGTCCTTGGTCCTCCTGGCCGCGGAATTCGACGTGCAGAGGAGGGCCAGGAACTGGTCCCCGTTGCTCGTGGAGTTGGACAGGATGATCTCCTCGATAAGGTTGCTCCTCTGGAAGCTGTGGTTCACCTTCTCCTGGAAGCTCCCTGATTTGGTCAGGACCTTGGAAGAGACACACCCCATCTCTCTCTCCCCCTCGCTCTAAGGAATCTGAAAATCCGTATCTCCAATTAGAGTATTCTTCTCGTTCACAGACCCGGCATCTAGAATTAGAATCTCTTTCCTACGGGAGCATGCAGGTTGAGAAATTCTGACAACTTCTTGCTTGGACCAAGAAACTGAATGGTCTGAATTGAGGACATGACGAGAAGAAGATCAGGAGCTTACCTGATGAAACGGCTCGTCAGAATCCCGCTGCCTTCCTCGGTTCTTGAATTGCCACCGGGCAGTGTGCAACTAATTTGTACTGGAAGCAGCAGCAGCAGGGGGCTAGCTAGGGGTGGCGATTAGGAGCATATGAACACAACAACGCATGCAGAGCGCCGTGCTACTGCTAAGATCCAGTCATGGCGATTAATGGTTAGAATATGGGGGGTTGTAATGAGATGGAGAATTCCAAGTAGAAGATCCTCATGGTTTTTGAGTCAACAAATGGTTTTTAATGGATCAAGGATTGTGGCCTTCTTACCAGGTGCACCACCAACCCCTGTTTGAACACTGGGCATCGTTTAGTGGGTGCTGCCTGGGAGTAGCCTTCGTTTTCACGGTTATTGCATCTTTGCCATTCAAAGATATTCTGGGAGCTGATGAGTGGCAATGGCATTCTCGGGGTTTATGCCTGAACCATGGGTGGCGTGCAACGTATAGCATTGCTTATTCTGCTGACTCATCAGTGGGCTCCGCGAGAGGAAAAGTATGCCGTGCCGCGAGAGAACGGGGAAGCCGGCCGGGAAAGTCGTCCGCGTGGCGGGAGGCGCACTCCGCGTTGCCAACGGGTTCAGTGCCCACCGTCCGTGGCTGTTTCGACGGCCAGGATCTGATGAGGTCGGTGGAGGTCACATTACGGGCGCCGACAAACTTTGGTCAGGATTCCACAGATGTGGTAACCGTGCCCCTTTGAGAATTAAAGCTCCAAATTTGTAGTTTTTTAGATATCTTTGAACACGTTACGGTCACCAAATAGTATATTCGGGGTTTAACATAAAAGGGTCTATTTAAGTAATTTGTCAAGATTATATCTTGAATTCACGTAGTCAATGAGACATATAGAGCCATTTTTTAAAGCTTTGCAACGGTAGATCCAAATTTCTCGATTAGTTCACACGTCGACTCAGAAGCAAATGATGAAAAAAATCTAATTTTTAAGGAAATAAGAAAGAAAAGTTGTACATTGAACCTATCACATAAAATACAACTCTATTCTTTTTAGCTTACAGTTTATAACTTCTTTCGAATAAATAAACAGAGTAGTTTTTTCGTTATCTTTTCGAAATGACTTATTAAAATAATTTTTTTAAATAATTTATCAACTTATCAATATTTAATTTATTTATATAAATATTCATGCTAAAAAAAAGTCACAACCGAGTTAGATTTGCTTGCGCAGAAGCTGACAAGCCTCCCGGTTCACGAAACGCCGTGGCAAGCAGCTCAAATTTCTAAACGAGAGATGACAAGCACGCAAAAATTGGAGTGTGTAAAAATTATCCATTTGCCTAAACTAATGAGTCACCAGTTAGCTAGCCACGTATGTTTGGACAACTGGAAGTAACAACCCAGGCAACAGCCTCCTCAAATAGAGCGACCTCTTTTGCACGCATTCCGAGGACGATGAGTTGTTCAAGATGCTTCCCTAATCCAACTTATCAAGTTCCAAATGTTTTATAAAAATGTAACCCAGTATATCCAATGCACTACTTCTTTCCTCTCGCAATATAAATTCAACACATATATCTATATCTAGAAAGTATATTATTTAAATAATATTTAATAGAATTAGACTATAGCTAATTCTTTTAGATAGATATAGTACTATTCTTTTTATTAGAGATAAATATTATCTAATTTATTAAATATTATGATAGTTGCTTCTATTAGATAAATATAGTGCTATTTTTATTAGAGATAAATATAATTTAATTTATTAAATATTACTTAAATAATATATTTTCTAGACATTTATATCGAATTTATAATGTGAAACGGATAGGGTACCTGTAGATTGCTATGGTACACTGGCACAATTTCTGATTCGTCAAGCTTGTCAGCTTGCCAATCAGTATGGCACCATGTTGTGTGATTAGACATGGTCCTATTCTCACTAACTACAAATTGCAACCAGTTGTGCAACATTTCTCAAAGAAAAATTATATCTTCTCAAATGATAACCAGTAGGGGGGAAAATGATAATCAGTGGTAGGGTGTCTTCAACCGTTCAACGTGTACATAAGAGAGAAGAGGCCCATCACTCTATTTTATGAACTTTTTGTTGGGAATTCTGGGACTAGGTCTGCAAGTCTAGCTCATTAGTGATCACCCTCCATTTAGTTTATAAATAGAGGTCCTACTCATTCTAACATACACAAGAAAATAGAAATAATAACAAAGAAAGAAGTTCCCTTCTCATCTCTCTGTGTTCAATTTATTGTTTGTAATATTTTATGTTTGATTAATCTATTTTGCATGGAGAGGAATCGCTCGACTAAACTCGCCAGTGATGGTTCCTCAACATGTTATCAGCATAAATTGCTCTAGTGGATCAAAGGTAATGATCAAACCACTTGTAGATTGAATTGTCTATCTATATTGCTTTTAATTCTGCAAATTTTGTTTTCTAGATGATTTTCTGCAGTGCAAATCCGCTCTAATCTACCACGAGCAGACTGGAAGTCGCCAGCACAATGCCGATCAGTAGATTATATTCAAAAAGAGTAGATATTGATTGTACTATAGATAGATTGAAAAAAGGGAGAATCACGACCGGCTGATTGTCGCGCCGCACTGCCCGTACGCGGCCGCGACAGGCAAGCCGCCTGTGCATGCCGATGTGCGGACTGCAAGCGGCCGTGCGCCGCCTAATCGCCACGTCGACTTAGCCATACCGCGCGCCCAAAGCCGCGCCGAGACGCCGCAACCGCCATGACCGTCGCACAGCAACCGGCTCTCCGCACGCGCGCCCGATGCGTCACCTCCCATATAAGGCACCGTCGCAAGCGCCACTCGAATCCATAGCCAAGGGTGCCGCCGCTGCTTTGCTTTCGGCCCAAAGCCAACCCTGTCGCACACTCCGCCGAGCCGCATCTCGGCCAATGGCCTTACGCCTGAGCACCGCCCGCCCCTCATAGCGTGCCGCCGCCGCCTCCCTGGGCGAAGCGCCACCGTTGCCGGCCCCGCACGGGTCACCACCGTGATACGCACCGTCGACCCGAGCGCCCACATGCGCCACCGTCACCGCCGCACGTACGCGCCTGGCCACCCAGTCCCCTAAGTGTCGGCCTAGAGCCCGCAAGGGTAGCCGCCGCCTTAGCGTGCGCCGTAGGCCTCCACGACACGAGCCAACCTCGGGCCATGCCGCCATAAGGTTCCCCTACCCCTCCCTCTTTGAATCGTCTATGAAAGAATCTAGATCATCTGATCAGCAATGGACCGTCCAATTGGCAATGGAGGTAAGGACTAGTCCGAATGGTCACTAGAAATTCGGCTAGTTCGATCCGCAACAGACTGTCCGATCGGCAATGGAGGTTTAGACTAGTTCGAATGGTCACGAGAAATTGGGACCGTCCGATAGGCAATAGGCCGTCCGATCAGTTATGGATAGTCTAATCGACCACAGCAAGTTCGGACCAGTCCAAACGATCAAGAGAAATACAGACCATCCAATCGACCATGGACCGTCCGATCGGCTATAGCAAGTTCGGATCAGTTCGATCGACCAAGGGAAGTTCGATCGATCAAGCACTTCACTTCCTTCGACACCACCTCTCTCTTACTCTTAAGAATGAGTACATGGCAGAGAAGAGCGCGCTATCATTATGGCAAGAAGCAGTTCAGGAAGCTAAAGTACACCATCCTTCCTCAGGCAAAGCTGGAATAGATTCAACTCAGATTTGTTGATTTCAAGACGGTTGGGAAGTACAACTCTGCTCTACACAGAATTTATACCAATCTTCAGGTTTATGGCATGCAGATCATAGATGAGCAAAAGATTGAGAAGACCCTCTCCACCATCTACCCTAATGTAGTGCAGTCTGTGCACAACTATCGTCAAGACGGCTACAAGGAGTATGTTGAATTGATCGATATCATGCAGATTGCATATATTCAAAATGAAGTTCTCTATAAGAACTTTATTGCACAGTCACCTGGGAGCTCCGTTGACTATGAGGCCAACGCTAGGAGATACAAGTGTGGAAGCCTATAATAAAGAAAAGGGAAAGTAAGAGTAAAACCGTAGCACAGAAAGACAAGTCAAATGCTTCACCAGAGAACAAAGCTGGCAAACCAAAATACGATGATAAGTCATATGGTCATCAAGACCAAACCTGCTACAAGTGTGGTAAGTGGAGGCACTGGTTGCGGATTTGTAAAGAGTCGCAACACGTCGTTGATGCCTTCCAAGCCAAAAGGAAGAAAGGTGGCAAAGGGCAGCATAAAACCTACTTTGCTTTTGTCGAGGGGAGAGAATTCTGAGCAGCTACTTGCACCAATGGAGGTGGACTCCACTTCCGCAGTCGCACCCCCTCTTAACATTGCAGCTGCCGCTACCATGATTTCCTAGGAAGAGCATATCACCCCTGAGAAGATAGCAGACGAAGTCTTAGATTTTTTTTAGCAGATTTAGTCTAATACACAGAATATATTTAGACTTTAATTGTCAATCATTTCATGCGTGAGAGAAATAAGTTAGATTTGCAATAATGATACTCAAACAACTCATTCTCGTGATAGTTGGATGATATTAATTCATTCATTTGTTCAATCAATAACAGCATGGTATATTCTGATATTCGAAGTATTTTATTTTATGTGTTGATGGTCTTCTCCTATATATTAATAAAGTACTTTATATTAGAACACGTGTGGCATCCTATGGAGGAAGTATACTTAGCTGACAACGGCACAACAAATGCTACCTTGAGAGAGACAAAATTCTTTCAGTCGAGTAGCAAGAGTGCTGGCAGTCTTACGACATTCGTCAGTAGCGATACCTATATAATAGGCTTAGGAAGAGCTACAATTATACTCTCGGTTGACACAACTTTGGTCATTTAAGAAGCATTATTGTACACAGAATCGACTATAACTCTCCTAAGTTTTAAAGATATTCACGCTAACGGTTTCTATGTCGAGACTGAAGAACAGTATGGTAAGAAATACCTAGTCATTACAAAGCGTGAAGAAAGTAAGAATAGAGTGTTAGAAAGATTTCCTTCATTTTTGCTCATTACAAAGCATGAAGCAAGTAAAAATAGGGTATTGGAATGATTTTCTTCATTTGAATCTGGGCTATACTATACTAATATTACGGCACCTGCAACCTATACTGCCCTGAAAACTATATTTAGAAGTTTTGAACTTTTCTATCTCTGGCATGATAGATTAGACCATCCAGGTCTTAGGATGATGAAAAATATAATTAACAATTCACAGAGATATAATATTGATGTAAAGAATTTCCTAAATCAGGAAGAATTTGTATGGCCTGCATGTACCATCGAAAATTTAATTACTAGACCTTCTGCTCTAAAAATGAAGGATAAAGTCTCTGCATTCTTGGAATGCATTCAAGGAGATATTTACGGTCCTATATAATCTCTATCAAGACCATTTAAATATTTTATGGTGTTCATCGATGCTTTCTTAAAATGGTTGTATGTATATTTATTATCTATGAGAAATCATACTTTTACAAAACTGATTTCGTAGATAATTCAAATTAGAAATAATTTTCCTGATCGTCACATAAAGTCCATCAGAATGGACAACGCTGAAGAATTTACTTCAAAAGTATTTGATGATTATTGCATGGCTATATCCAAAATGGACTAGCAAAGATATTAATTAAAAAGATTAAATTTATTGCCCGACAGCTTTTGTAGAATTTTAATTTACCGATTACATATTGAGGATACGTAGTCCTACATGTAGTAACTTTCATCAACTTTAGACCATCGGTATATAACATCCATTAACCTATGCAACTAGCGCTAGGGTTACTACCGAAAATTTTTCATCTCCGAAGGTTTGGTTAGAAAGTTTATATACCTTTACCTCCACCACAGCGTACTGCAATGGGCTCTCTCTGAAAGTCTGGGATATACGTTGGTTATAAGACAACATCCATAATCAAGTATTTTGACACTATGACAGAAGATTTGTATATCGCCCGTTTCACTGATAGTATATTTGATGAGGATAATTTTTCAACATTAGGGAGAGAAAATCAACCCTTGATGAAAAATATCAAAAAATTACGTGGCAAGCTATAGGAATCCATACACATGACCTGCGCACTAGTGGAGCAAATAGATAGGTCCAGAAGATCATTGATTTGCATGCATTAGCAAATCAACTCGCATGTGCCTGTACGCATTAGCAAAGCAACTTTAGTAATCTAAAGAGCATGACCAAATCGCATGTGCCCGTACGCAATGCATCGAAGAGGGTTAAAATATCAAAGAAAGTAGAAGGTATGTCTAATCCCGTCTAGAGGCCTCAGAATAAAAGGACAAGAACTTCGGCCCCTCGAATCCCAAGTAGCCGGGGACGTCTGGTGAAAAAGGATAAAAAAGACTTGACACAACAAATCATTAAAGTTCCTTAGAACCAGCAGGGGGGCCAGTTGAGACCTAGCACCAATATGACATCTTCAGAAAAGGGCATATCGATCTAAACATTCCCATGGAGGGAGAAACTAGCATGGATGTGCGAACACACATCAGATCTACAAAACTAAAGGGACTTACCCTCGCAACTAGAAGGAGTGGTGAGGAAACAGAAGAACTACAAAAATCATCTCATGATGAAATAGTTATAAATTATGTGCACACAGGAGAATTCATGAATAGAAAAACAGCTAATGTTGATATCTATTTTGTAAAAAAAAATTACTACAATCACCGATCTTAATACAGAGCCTGTATCGCTCACTAAATATAAGAAAAGATCAGATTAGGAGGATTAGAAAAAGAAAATAGAAACTAAACTATTATCTTTGAATAAAATAGAGGTGTTCAGACCTATAAGCTGCACACCTCCCTATGTACACCCCGTAGGACATAAATGAGTACTTGTTCGAAAGCTAAATGAGAAAAAATGAAGTTATAAGATATAAAGTAAGGCTTGTTGCATAAGGTTTCACTCAATGACCAGGAGTTGATTATGAAGAAACATATAGCCTAGTCATAGGTGGTATTACTTTTAGATATTTAATCTCAATGGCAGTAAACCTGAATTTATAAATGAAATTAATGGAGATGATAATGGCAAACTTTTATGAAAACTTAGACTTAGACATTTATATGAAGGTACCTGAAGATATCCCTATCCCAAATTAAGACAGAGTAAATAGAAACTTATACAGTTTAAACTCAAAAAATCACTGTACGAGATTAAGCAATCAGACAAAATATGGTATAATCGTTTAAGCGACTTTCTATGCAACAAAGGCTACACGAATAATGAGAATTATTCCTGTGTATTTATGCGACGATTCCAGAATGAATTTTGTATAATCTCAGTGTATGTAGATTATCTGAATATCATCAAAACCTGGATGATATGAAAGAAGCGAGTTCTTACCTAGAATCAGAATTCAAAATGAAATATTTGGGTAAAATCAAATATTGCATAGGCTTGTAGCTTGAGCATGTCCCAGAAGGGATATTAGTGCATCAGTCAACCTACACTCAGAAGATGTTAGAGAGATTTGGCTTTGGAAAAAGTATATTTTTTAAAAGTACCAATAGTCAAAAGATCTTTGCAGTAAAACAAGAATCTGTACATACCTAGAGAAGAGGGCGAGGAAATCCTAAGACCAGAATTCTCAGACTTAAGTGCAGTAGGAGCACTTATTAATAGTACATACCTAACGAAGGAAGTTCTGTATTAGATTGGATATAGCATTTGCCATAAGACGACGACGACGACGAAAATGACCAAGTAGTAGTAAAGGAAAATAGCAAGGCGATCAATGGAGGAAACGCTGTGTAACACCCTGCCGGAGTTGAATTCACGACAGTGCCGATCGGTCGGTGCAAACCTCAGTGCACACGACACAGGGCTTCAAAATCGCCCAGTGTGCTGAATCAAACCACGGATTTTTGACAGTTTCGAAGGCTGATCAACTTGCCCGACACACCTATTAATAGTACATTTAACGAAGGAAGTCTTGCGTTTGAAAGGGCAGCTACGCGGACGAGGAGATATCTTTCGTTGGGCTCATTACGAGATTGGCACGGGCTCCACCATCGATTGCAAATTTGGGGACCTGCGTGCGATCAAGAGTCGGGAACCGACGGTACAAGGTGTTGTGATTAAGAAATTTTTGTACGCGCAGCCGTTGGATCTGGCTCTGTTGTTTGAGATTTCAAATCCCACCGCGAAATGCAACTCGAGTAGATTTGGCAGCCGTTTCTTTCGACCTGTTCATCTCGAGCGTTCAGTTCTGCTCCCGAATGATTGGCAATATTGAAAGCATAGAAAGTAACCTGTTCTTCGGCATCATCATCTTGTAGTACGGCAGCTCTTGGTACCTGAAAGTCCATGGACAACTATTTCCTAATTTGGTTGAGATGTTGACAGTTGTGTTAGCTTAAGTAATTGTAGATATGTGATCGGTCATCATAATGTGCATAAAGAAGAAAGTGATGGTTTTTACTACTAGGAAGTTGAAACCGATCGGAATTATTGGACCTGTGAATGTTCTTGTGTTGTTTATCGGGTACTCGATGCAAGGTGCATGGCCCTCTTGCTAGTTCCTACTAGTTTTGTTTTTTCTTTTTTTGATTGACTTGATTTATTAGGTATGGGGGTAGTGTTGGATTAGGAAGTGCATGCCACGGTTGCCTAGTTCTTAGTTTAGGAACAGGGTGTCACCTGTGATGGCAGCATGAGGCCAGCTTTGGCATTGCTGCATTTGGGCTCTACTGTTGGTGGGTGGGTTTTGGCCTTTGCTTGCTGCCTTTCACCCCATTGGAAATGGGTCTCCTTGCAGTTGTGTTGTGTGGCCCTAGCAGTAGTAGCTCCATATTTAGGCTTTGCTTAGTTAGATTTATTGTGGTTTTTGGTTTTTTTTATTGTGGCTAGTTTATTTTACACTGTAGTAGCTGGTAGCTTTTTATCATAATTAAATTTAAATAATTTAAAAATAGAAAAAAACAAGTTATCCTATTACAGATAATACAAAAGAACACCAAAAAAAAAGAAGAAGAAAAGACCTCACTTAAAGACCTCACTGATTCTTTGCAAGGGAGACGGGCCTGATCTACGAGAACTTCCATATGTTTTAACTTTTGGACTGTTATCCTTTCACAGGGAAGAGCTTAAGTGGTGGAAGGCGATTTATCAAAGAGAACATTTCCAGCAGCCAACAGTTAATGGCCACTGAGGTTAGAAAATGCAGTACTGAAGTTTTGATTGTAAATTTAGTGAAGAGAAATACCAAATACATAAAGGTGACATTTCAACATATTTAGGGTTAACTTGAAACACCTTACTTAAAGAGTCTTCTCTTCGAGTTGCCAGGATACACATTTTGTATCGATTAAAGATATAAGAGATGAAGGTGTGATTCGCTGTTTTCAGCCTTGCTGATTCTGAGTTCTGACATGATAATATACTGGGAACACTTTGGTCAGTCTGGTGCAAGAAATTGCAAATGTAAGTCGGGTTATGATGGAAATTGTTAATACTTTGTGTCATGTCTTCTGTATCGTGGATGGGCGATAATGTACTTGAATTATTTCGTACTGTTACTCCTGTAAAATCTAAAACCAGAACGGCATTCACGCAGAATGTTCAGCACTTGAGATGCCATGTGCCCAGTACTGAGTACTCGATTATCAAACAACTCGGGATTTAGAAAAGCAGGTTAAATCATGTAATGCTTGCTGCTCGTGAGCAGATTACTGACCAAATTCTGGGACGAGTTAAAACTGGCACAATATTAACAAAAAAGTAGATTGCTGCTCTAGGCTCCTAGATTGAATGGGTTGATCAGCACAACATTGCAGCCTGAAGATTTCAACACCAAAGTTCTGCTCTCGTCAGCCATTTACCTCTCCGGAACCTCCCCTTTTCTCTGCTTACAATTATCTGAATTATCTGTGTTCCTGAAAGCAAACAAAAAAGGAGCTACAATGGAAAAACATGAAAAACAACACCAGAATTGTTTCATATACACAAGCAGAAAAAAAACACCTACATGTCTCGTCTTCCTGCTATTTACATCTGAGGACCTTGAGACAACCTGCCCATCAGCTGCTGGTAAGCTGCCGCGGTAGTCCCATTTGCTACTGGCAAGCCGGACCGTGCCACTGGATTCACCTTCACCTCCCCTGGTGGCAGAACAAGCCTTGGGTAGCCTTGCATCGGCGGTGGATGACCAGCCATCTGTGCCGGCATGACAGTCCCCAAAGACGGTATCGGAACTGCCATGCCACGTGGGAGCATTCCGAAGGAGAAACGGCCTGCCGCTGCAACGAATTGGTCTCTTGGTGGAACACCGATTGAGCCAGAAGCAGCAGCGCTGCCAAACTGAGCAAGGCTGCCTTGTGCTAATTCTGGTCTCCGGTGAAAGCCATTAGCCTGTGGTGCAACACCAGCACCGGAGCTTGGATGCCCACTGTTTCTGGTAGCTGGAACTTCGTGGTTGTGCTTGCCCTCGTATGTCGTGACGACGGATTTCAGATCATGTGATGCTCTTTCCACATGCTTGCGCACCGAACAGCCTGGGTGCGTGCATTTGTAGTAGCTCCTGCAAATATATGGACAGATGTTTCTTCTCCAGTGGTGAAGTATTGAGAAGCTAAACATCTACTTGGTTTCTAAAGGATGAGAGAAATTGCAATGACGCTAGAACTGACCTTGGATTTGGATTGCCTTTAACAACTTTCTGCCCATATTTGCGCCAACGGTAACCATCATCAAGGATGTCGACCTCACTTGTGGTCTGCACAACGACGCGAGGCTCCCGAACAGCTCTTGATGCCAGAGCCCCCATGTCAATAGTACTGGTGGTAGTGGTAGCAGCGGCAGAAATATCCATCTTTCTGAAATAAATTCAGAACCAATGAGCTAATAATGAACATTGGTTTATTGGGCTTGTCAGCAAGTTTACGTTAGGTAATTACTGAGATAGTCTAACCTCCTTTTGGAGTCATTCTCATCTTCGTCCCCATCACAGCCCAAAGAAATGGTACCATGCGTTGCCCTGTCATCCTCATTGGAGACTGCTGACGAGACGTCAACAGCTTCTCGTGGCTCTATAACAGATGTGTCAGCAAGTTCTGTTTTGGTAAGAGAAGCAGACAATTTTATCTCAAGATCTTCACTATGTACATCTTGGAGGTGGCCATTTGGAGCATTGTCCCATGAAGTAGTTGTATGAAGACCAGGTCTGGAACCAAAGTTCTCTAAGCCATCAGCTTTCAGATCATTGAAGTGTGATAAAGGAACACTTGACCGGCGGTTAGGAGGAGGTACAGGGTGATTGTGAGAACCTTTGTAGACTATCTCTGTTATAT
Organism: Melocanna baccifera; assembly: GCA_036346265.1. Classification (NCBI taxonomy): domain Eukaryota; kingdom Viridiplantae; phylum Streptophyta; class Magnoliopsida; order Poales; family Poaceae; genus Melocanna; species Melocanna baccifera. The sequence continues at coordinate 2,629,742 of CM070698.1, read as the reverse complement.
GTCCATCTTGAGAACGCTCCACCTTTTTCTTTACAGAGCAATTTGGGTGAGTGCATTTGTAGTAGCTCCTTGGACGCTCGCTGTTCTTCACTTGCTTCTGTCCATATTTCCTCCAGTTATATCCATCCTCAGCAGGGCTAATGATCGTAGCTGAAGAATATTCACCATTTTGGTTTGCCTCGCTCCCTTCTTGTTCGTCGGCTGGGGAAGGGTGATCATTATCTAACATAGAATCAGATGTCTTAGGTTTAACAATAGTTGCCTCAGTGACATCGTTAGTTGTAGTTGAGCTAGACTGAAGACTGAACTGCTGATTATCATTTGCCGAGGACTGGTTTTGATGAACAACACTAAAACCCTGAACAGCGAGAATCATAAACTGAGAAACGTGATTTTACATGTCAAATTTGAAGAACATCAAAACCAATTCTACCGAATAACAATGCCAGGGAAAAACTGATAATACAGTAATTTTTGAGCAAACTACCTTGTCTGCAATTGAGAAACTTGGTGGTTTAGACCCCAAAACGGGCTGAAAGGAAAACGTGCAATCATGGCGTAAGCGATCTTCAGCCTTCTTAGGGACCGACAGTATTGCTGAATTAACATTAGTAGGCATCAAAAATGGCAATTTTCCAGTGGTAGGAGAAGGTTGTGCCTGCATAAATCATAGCCAATTACAGAAATTCATACCATAATACTATGTGGACAGCATTGCCAAAAAATCCCACTATTATGACAAGAAACTGCAAAATGAGCACAGAAATCAATAATCCCAGTAAGAAAATAATTCAAAGACATTGTATTTCGCATGTGATTTCACCATGTACTGACAAAAATGTTCTCCATAATAATCAGCAAATGATATTGATTGAGGAAGGATAGAAACATACAATGGCATTGGGAAGAAAAACTGGTGACTCAAGAAGTTCCCTTGGACTACCACCTGGTGGAATTGTCACGGGTGACCGAATTGGTGCAGAAAAACCGACACGAGATATATCAATTTTCAGGACACCAAAACCGGCCCTTGTAGCCATCCTCTCCGAAAGACCGCCATGTGAGCCTGTCTTCTGATTAGCATCAAACAGGTTTGATTCAAATTGGAGAGGGGCTTTCGTAACTTGAGCAGTTTCTTCCCTGCTCAAATCAACGAAAGCCATGCTCTTCTCAATTCCATCCTGGGGTTTGTTGCTGCCATTGTCGCCAGAAATATCAGAGAATGGACCAGAGCTGAGCTCTTCGTTCAAGAAGCTTGACATGAGTGTTCTTGGACTGGGTGTGGGAAGCATCCAATCCTCCGTCAGTGCTCCATGGTTGTTGGTCCCGGCCATGCAGGTGACAGTTCTAGCTCGGACTGAAACAGGATAACCAAATTACATCATTCCAGTTGAAACACTGAACAATTCAGGTAATAAAATCAAGTACAGCATGAACATTTTCCTCATCAACCGTGCATAAGAAAAAACATATTACTAAATATGGCACACAATTAGATGCTTGTAAATAAAAGCGAATAGAAATGAAGAATCCTAATTCCTAAGACTCAGTTAAAGCATACCACATGAATTTAGTACATGAACAGGCCCAGCTAAAAGCAAGTGGCAACCTTTGCAAAATGACAAAGTCCATGCACAAGAATCGTAATTCCTAAAGGCACAATAAAAATGGAGACAATTCACTTTTCAGCCCAGGAAATTATAGAACAATATGTAGGTTTCACACACACCAAATTACCGAATACATACTAAAGATACCACACAGGTATTTTTTATGGCAACTGAGTGAATTCATAGCCCCTTTGAGCAAGCAAGCTACAGGCTAACCGCCGAACCTTTGGATTGAACCAAAGCACAAGATCACTGCAAGCCACAGTTTGACGAGAAATGGAGAGACACATTCAGAATTTCATATGTTTAGCCACGAATTCCTGAAAAAGGATCCGCAAAGATGATATTTTCATGAAAATTAGAGGGAACTCACATCTCAATTGTGTAAATTACGAACAAAACCACAGACTTCACAAACCACCATCTAATTCAAGTTGCCTGGCCCACAAAGCCTCAATTTTGATGCCAAAGGAGCCACCTTTACCAGAAAACTAGACCAAACATATGAGATAAAGAACAAGTAAACACAATTGAAATATCCAAATGGGCACCTGAAGTGGGCGAACGCAACGATAAGTCTCCTTCAGATTCCAGAAAGCAAAGCAGCAGCAGAAGAGAACAATCCTAAGGTGGTGGATGTATGAATGGATAGATAGGGGCAGAGACGACAAGCTGGTCAAATCATGCGCCAGCCCCAGCAAACAATGGCTTGTACGGACAAAAACTTCGCCTCCCAATGGCTTCCTCGATTCCTTCTCCTCTTGCAGTTCTTCCACCACCCAAGAACCTACGAACCAAGGCAACAAAAATCTTGCAGCAACAATGGAAACGGGATTCTTGTTCAGCAAAACAAACAAGAATCTGTTCTGGAAAAGACTAAATTAGACTCACTGCTGCTTTGTGCTGGGTGTATCTGTCTTTCTACGGTTTCTTGAAATTTTTTTGGAGCTCCTATTTTTTTTTTCAGGGCAAAGAGAGAGAAGAGAAGGGCGGTTTGGCGGCCGAGACTGAGGAGGGAAGTGAAGGGAAGGCCCGAGAAGTTGGAAGGATTTGTTGCAGGTGATGGGCTCTAATTTTGTGCGCCGAGGGCCGAGCTGTCGTCTTCCCCGCTCACTTTTCCCCGTCTTTTATGGAAACGGTTGCCTTTTAACGGTTTAACCATGGATTATCTTTTCATGAGTTTAACTGCACCTGCACCTCCAAAAAATACTCGTGTTATTTCTTTCTATGAATATTATATTTTTCTTAGTTAGCACAATGAGTATAGGATGTGTAAAAGAACAAAGAATACGTTATAGGTACGAGGAACTGCCTATACTTGATTTAAAGAAGAGTGAGGACTTGACCCAATTACCTTATGTCTCGGCAACCGTAAGCGTTCAGAATAACGGTGTCTTATGACTTTTTTTACTGTAGCTGATTTATTTTTTATTATGGCTGAGTTGATTTATTTGGCATAATTAAATTTAAAAAATTAAAAATTAAAAAATATGTTAACTCATCACAAATAATACAAAAGAATACAGAAAAAACAAAAAATTGCAATAGTAAAAAAGAAACAAACGCTTGGCGCAGACGCCAGCTTTAAGCAGTTCTGAGCGGCGCATGTTTTACCGCTAGGCCACAAGGACATTTGTGTCTCCCATTTAGTTAACAAAAATAAGAAGGATCTCTCATCTCTCCGTTCTGTAAGCACTTGATCAAACTAGAAGATATCCTGTCGAATGTACAATCCTGTCTCTAATCATTGTGATTATCGAGTGCAGTACTAAGTACCAAAGAAGCAAGAAAAAAGAAATGGCGAAGGGGACCTTGCCGGCGTCACTCTTGAATAAAGTTGTGGAATGTTGTGGATTAGTATTATGTGGTGTTTGCAAAAGTAGGGGCGCTGCAAATATCACATGTATTTTAATCTGATGAAAACTGAGATTTTATTTGATGTCTATTTGGACAAGCCACAACTTTTTTGTCCTTTGGGTGCTATTTGCAGGAACTTATCAACCAAAGTACTCCACTAGAGAAGTGATTTTGCAAGTTGCAACTGACAGCAATATTCTCTGGGCTCTAGCAGGAAGTGGTTGCAAGAGAACACCGAGCAGAACGCATCCACTGTACACAGCAGCATAGAGAAAGCAAGGTTCATCTTCTCTTCTCAAATGACTGCCGATTTTGTCTCCAACTCAGATGCATGCAATGCAAATGCAGTGCATCATGAATTCATGATTCATCATTCATTCATGCGTGCATACATTTGGCTTGCCCAGCTCCATGTAAACCTGCACACTTGCTATGAAGTCTGAACTATGAGCAACAGTAACTGAACTGAATACTGAATATCTGAAGAGGACTTGGCACTTTCTGCTTCAACATGTACAGCCACTGAATACCTGCAAAGAACCGACAGATGCACGCATACATGTGCAGATTGCAACAAGATTGCTGGTGTCGTATGGTCCCAGAAACCAAGGGCACAAATGAGATGCTTTGGTTTGTTATCTATAGGCTGTAGGCAAATAGCCAATCTTACTCAGAGTTGCCATCTGACAGAGGGGAGGCAGAAGAAAAATGCTACTATGAGCCTGTGCTATTGTTGCATTCGAAAGAGACCTATGCAAGCCAGGTTGATAGCATCTAATAGAATATTCGAGTGACCAATCAAGGCAGATAGCTAGAATCATTAACGATCTGAAACAAGATCGGAGTTGTATGGAAAACAGAAAATGTTTTCTTAATGACACGTTCATTAGTTGCATATACGATTTCATCATGGTTAAGCTACTTGTCAATATTGTGCAGAGTGAAACAGATGAACGAAAAACAATAGAGCATAAACATCATAGTTATCGGCATATCTAAAATACCAAAAGATCTGCACGACCACACAATGTGATTGCTTGCTTAAAGCAAATTTCCCAGTTAATTAGACAATCTTCTTAATTTCCAGTTAAGTGCCTACACGTGGTGGGGATAACAGGAGTAAACTTCAGGACGAGAGCAAATTAGATCACCATACGGATTATAGAGGTCACAGTCCCAATTTATTTCTCTTGTATCCTTAATTTCTATGAAAAGCATGGTCTAGTGTTGCAATTATCTTCGAGAGATAATTTATGTGCCAACATTTTCATTTGTAAGGATTATTTGTAACACGGGAATTCGGTAGGAATTTCAGAAGAGACATCTCCTCTCACGGGATGTTTAGCTCGCGTGGGATCACTTGTAACGGCAGGAGTTCATAGCAGCATGATTAACACCCTAATTTATTCCTTAATCTCCGTACTTGTGTACATGATTAGCATCCTGCAAAAGCCAAAGCCGAGCTTTGTGGCAAACAGCTTTGTCCTCCAGCCGCTTGATTGAGCCCTTGTTTTTTTTCTCTCTCTTTTGGCTGTACGTGGCATCAGATCCTCGCTTATCTTGCCGACAAATTGGGATTAGACTGATGACCGAGATAATCTGTGTGATCTAGGATGATCTGAGTTCAATGATGCGTTTTGCAAACAGTAAAAATAGATTTAGAGGCGAGAAGGAATCCCATGTTTCTAGTAACTCGTGGTAGTCCATCTGATTTTTACATCCTGTTGTCTACTACTATCATTTCTTTAATATAAGATGATTTGTGGCTTTTTGAAGGTCCAGTGTTCCAAATCCAGACAGTCATTGGAATTCCCACTAGGTAATAGGATTTATATATAAAAGAGTAAATTGTACTTTGCACCGGGTAACTTATCACTTGTTTCATTTTGCACCAAGGTTAACATATACTTTCACTTTGCACCAAGATAGACTAAATAAAATTTCACTTTGCACTAGCCCAACTTTGTTTGATTTAAACTGACTCTACGTAATAGCAAGTCGATATACATAATTTTGATTGCTCTTTTCCTTCAATTTGATTGCTTTGTTTGGGACTAAAATTGATTGGCTAGTGCAAAGTGAGATTTTATTTGATCTATCCTGATACGAAGTAAAAATATGGATTAACTCTGGTGCAAAATGAAACAAACGACAAGTTACTTGGTGTAAAGTGCAATTTACTCTAAATGAAAATATGTGATATTCAAGTCACTTCATTCGTTTTGAGGGAAAGAAAATTCTGCAATAATCCTAAAAAAAGAAAAAAATCTAGAAATTCTCACATTAATCGAAATAAAAAAAGATAAGTGTCACCGATCGAATCGCTGATCCTACGAAAATGTGAGGAAGGAGGCTGGATCCCTTGAAATGATTCAATAAGAGAATGTGGATGATCTTTATTATTCTAAATTGGTTACAGGATACTCTCACTAAGATATTACAAAGGGATAAAACTAGCTCTAATATCTACAATCTTCCCACTGATCAAATGATCTTGATTGTCTTGTCTGATGTTTTTCTAGTTCTAGTTGTGATTCCAATTGTTCCCCTTTTTGCGTCTTCTCTCACCAACCCTTAAATAACGTTGGAGGGGTGTCAGTTATCTATATAAATAGACGCCTTGTTGAATCATCCTATCTGGTCGAGTGGTTGCTATCAGAGAGAGAGAGAGAGAGATATGATAATAATTAATCTTCGGTTATTCAATGGGAGATAATCATGGAGACAACTATTGGTGGTTATTGAAAGATATGTAGGGCCAAATCGTCATGCTATTTGAAGCGAATAAAGCACGACGGGAGGAATTTCCTTAAGGTGAACCCTTGTATCAGTTCATGGAATTTCCGAGTGGTCTACTGGTCAAGTAAAACATATAGCAAATCTCTAACCAAGAGTACTCGGGCAATTACCTTTAGAAGCTTACACCCCATGGATCTTGAGGCCTTAATTGAGTATCAAAGTCATATTTAGTGAATTATTTAATCCTCATCAAGAAGGATCTCCTCTACTTATTTTAATAGGGTCAGATTATAACAGTGTGGATTAACGTATATAAATATTAGAATTATATAATAAATATAATTGTATTTCAATTATAGGAAGTAAAGTTATATATCAAAGATAATTGTATCATAATTTCTAACCGCGTAGTTACGCGGGTAAATCTGCTAGCTATTTATAATACTTGCTGCTTTTTATGATTTTAGATGTTATTCAAGGAGAGGAAATCAACAACTAGTGTTGCTTTCAAGTTGAGAAAAGCATTTTTTTTTGGGGACAAATTGGAACGGAAAAAAGAGTAAACGGCACCTTATCATGATTCATTAGGAAACTGTTTTTCTTCATTGATCCAAATTATAAACAATTTATTTTACCTCGTTTTTTGGGTTACTCCCAACTTTGTGTATTAGGCCCATCCAAATACTATCGGATTAGGAGTTAGGACCACTCGTACACTCGTCCTGGGGTTCAGAGCAGAACGGACGATTGATGACATTGTGGACCTATCAGGGTCTGTTTTTTTTACTATGATTTATGTTTTTTTGATTAAAATTTTTGAATTTTAGCTGTTTGTGACAGAGATTACAGAGAGAGATACTCATTTGCGATTTTGGATGGTACAGATGCTGGGCTTTTAACGTGTACTATAATTAACTTGTAAACTTTATCTTAAAAAATAGTCCATTTAAAAGTTAGATGTTGTAGTAAAACTCAAAAGTCGTTTAGAGAAACTGGAAAAAAAAAACAGGCTAGTCGAATCTGCAAACGCAGCACCCTAGAATCTGTCAGCTTTGTCAGACATCCCAACATTGTGCAGAGACCCAACCGGAGCAGGTAAACATTATTGCTTGCTTACATGTAGTATACGCCTATCTTATCCTGTACTTGTGAGATATTTAGAGCTTGTTCTTGTCTTGTCAGATTACTTACAGTGCAAGGAGGAAATGAGGAATTTTACACAAGTTTGATAGTCTTTCTATTACCAAAGTATTCATGGAACTGGAGGCTTGATTTTTAAGTGTATAGAAAGATGAAACTCTGAGGCACTGACATGCTATTTAGAATGCAGGAATCTCAGCAGAAATTGAACTGTTTTCTGTGACCTATATTCTAAAAAGGCTAGGTTTCAAGCGAGACTACTCGGGCAACTCAAGCATGCATGCAAAGCAAGACATGCCGTTAATCTTGGCAATATCACGACCAATTATCACCGATGTAAACTTATAGAGACGAAATTAGCCATCATTTCCGTTGGCTTCCACATGTCGAATGAACGTAAGGGACACTGAATTACTGAGGTTATTACTAGTTACTCCGGATAGAAGAGGCCAAAGAAACTTCACTTCAGAGTTGAGCCCAAGATGCTGATGGACGGAGGAATAATTTTACATGATAAATGATAGCTCTCAAGCAGATTCCCTTCGGTCACAGCTGATTTCCCCCGAGAGGAATCGGGTAGGTGCGAGGCCTTTCAGATATGCCGATCTGATGCTGAACTGAAGCATCCACGTGCATGCTGCTCATCTGAACATTATCAGGGGAAAAGACGGCACAGTATCAAACTGAGATAGGCTAGTGCTGCACCAATGCTGACAGAAAGGGAAGAGCGATTACACTGTGGTAGAAAGAGCACTTGTTCTCTCAGTGTACATATCAGAAGATACAGTTTCTGAAGAAGTGAAATGAAATGAAAATTTTGATTCCACAGGACCAGGAGTAGAGTTCACACATATTTCTGCAATCTTTACATTTGACCAAAGTGTTGAAATGGGCAAATGGTGATCATTTTCAGATTGAATTGCTGAGCAGCTTAGCAGCATTATCTCTGATCACTGTTAGTGGAACAATGGGTAGCTCTCCTGCGTATTCCGGGCTTTGCTAGCTCTGAGCAAGTTAAGCCCATGGGCCGCACGAAGGTCCGGCTTTCTCTGAACCCCAATTATTCCGGGATGGAGTTTCGGTTGAGAAAAAAACCGTGGGCGAACCCACCGTTTCGCGAGCGAGCCCACTCGACGGCACGGTAGGTTGCGCATCCATCGCGGTGGAACTCTCTACTCCTCACCTCCACCCATGGCCGCCTCCACGCCGCCGTCCTAAGCCCATCCACCCCGAGACCCAGCCCCCACTGGCCGCGACCCGGCCGCTCCGCCTCGGGATCGAGCGGGTCAGATGCTCTCGCTGGGCGCCATCCGCAAGCTCTGTGCCGCCTTCGACGCCGTCGCGCTCGCCGTCATCGCCGCCGGCCTCTCCAGAGCCTCCACCCACCCGCGCCGCCACCCCTTCTCCGCGCACGCGCACTCCCCTCAGCCCGAGTTCCCCACCATCGCCGCCTGCCGCGCCGCGGTCGCCGCTTCCAAGAACCGCTGCCTGTCCTCCGCCCCCGCCGCGGCGGCGGCCAAGAAGCCCGCGTACTTCGAGCCGCCGGTGCTGGTCAGTATCAAGAACGAGCGGGACCCGGTGCGACTGTACGAGCTGTTCAGGGCCAATGCGCACAACCGCCTCCTGGTGGAGAACCGGTTCGCGTTCGAGGACGCGGTGGCGCGCCTGGCAGGTGCTCGACGGAATGACCTCGTCGAAGAGATCCTCGAGCAGCACAAGGCGCTGCCCCAGGGGAGGCGGGAGGGGTTCGTGGTCAGGATTATAGGCTTGTACGGGAAGGCCAGGATGCCGGAGCACGCGCTGCGGACGTTCCGGGAGATGGAGATGTACGGGTGCGCACGCACCGCCAAGTCGCTCAATGCCACAATGAAGGTGCTGCTGCGAGCGCGGCTGTTCAATGAGGTCCTGCAGCTGTTCGAGGAGGGGTCGGATAAGTACGGGGTTGAGTTGGATGATATTTCGTATAACACAGTGGTGAAGATGATGTGCGACATGGGGGAACTGCGTGCGGCCTACCGGGTAATGCAGCAGATGGAGAAGGCAGGGGTGCGTCCAGATGTCATCACTTACACGACGCTCATGGCTGCATTCTACAAGTATGGCCAGCGTGAGGTTGGGGATGGCCTGTGGAACCTCATGAAGTTGAGGGGTTGCATGCCGACGCTTGCCAGTTACAACGTGAGGATTCAGTTCCTAATTAACAGGAGGAGGGGCTGGCAGGCAAATGATTTGGTGCGGAAAATGTATGCAGCAGGGATAAGACCGGATGAGATCACATACAATCTAGTTATTAAGGGTTTTTTCATGATGGGTGAGCATGAGATGGCTAAGATGGTCTTTGGTGCGATGCATGGGAGGGGATGCAAGCCAAATGGTAAGATTTACCAGACAATGGTGCATTACCTGTGTGAGCAAAGGGAGTTTAATTTGTCATTCAGGTTGTGTAAAGACAGCATGCAAAAGAACTGGTTTCCGAGTGTTGATACTATTAACCAACTGCTGAAAGGCCTCATGGCAATTTCAAAGGACAGGAATGCGAGAGAGATAATGAAGTTGGTTATTGGGAGAAAACCTTCCTATTCAGATGATGAATTGAAGGCATTTCAAGATACATTGTCTCATGGGAAGACTGGAAGATAAATTGACTGCTGGATGGAAAGTTTTGCTGTTAATTCACCACGTATAATTGTAAGGCTGTTGTTGACATTCTTTTATTCAATTTGTTTTCACAGCCAAATTAGAATGAAGTAGATTGAAAATGTTTTTGAGTGCTTAAATCATCCTTTGAGACACCACAGATAGCAATGGTTCAGCTGCTTAACTGAAGTTCATGTAAGTCATAGGAGAACCTTTACCTCTAATGGAAATATCATGAACCAGGCGGACTCTAAGAATGTGTTATATTTGTCATTGACTAATGCTTTGAAGCTTCTTCATAGATTGTATTCAAAATCTTTGAACTTAGAGAAGTTATAAGAAATAGCTATTGATGAATATGCAAGTTATAAGAAATAGCTATTGATGAATATGCTAAGTGTTGTATTTCAAGCTATGTTCGGGCAAATCTAAACTTGTTGATTTTTTCAGTTTCACATGAATAAGATAGAAGATTTTCTACTTCTTATTGCACAAGAAGTTTTACTATTTTTAAAAGTGTTTCTACCTTCGGATTGATGATTGTTATAATGGTGAAAAAGGCATACAAAATAAAGTAGGTCATGTGGATTGTTTCTTGATGAGCCATATGAAAGTTACGTTAGTATTCAAGTTCATGCTGCCTGTTCCCTCTGAAGAATATAGAGCTTCTTGATTACAATGTTCAAATTTGTACATGATCAACACTAATTCGCCATTTACCAGTTGACAGTTGTCACTGAATGACCAAAATGTAGCTAACATGGCATACTACTTCTATGATGCGTTGCATCCACCTATCCCAAGTGTTAGCCGAGAATGAGCATTGCCAAAACAAATTAACATAACTGGGATATATTAATTGTTTTATAAAAAACTTTGATTATTTTGTACGTAGGGGTTTATGTAATTTTCTTTATCTTGTATCAAATATGATTGCAGCATTTGGGATTCTCAGCTCATGAGCTGATTAAACATGATTGAAATGACACACTGGGCATGAACTAGGCATGTGTTTTGGGACTGTTTCAGAGGGGTGTAGTAATTCTGTAATTACCATTTTTCACTCAGTCTTCCTCAATTTTAGATCCACATTATACTTTTTTATCATGTTGTCGGCACTAAGCAGACAGTTCTTTGCTCCTTCCACCTGTTTATAGTCATCATAGCTTTTAAGTTTTAATAACTGCCATATTTATTGTTTTAGAAGGCTTCCTGCAAGTAATATCAGGACAGAATTCTGTGATCTATTGGATTGTGAAATGTAGATGAATTACTGAAGTTACTCAATTCATAAAAAAAATTAAGTTACCCAATTTGAACGTCCGATATTAAAACATAATTTTAGTATGTTTCTTGAAGTTCCAAATGATTTTTCATCATCCACAAACAAAATTTATATACATGGACGGATGGACCCTTGAAGCGCCAACATAACAATTTGAAAACTATGTCCTTTTTACAGATCCTTTCAATTCAATGTGATTGATGCTAGTTGTCACTACAACAATGTGTTCTTTCTTTGCAGTTGGTGCTCTTTCCACGCTTGACTGAAAGGAGAAGACAGCAAGGAAAAGAATGATGAAAATACAGGACAATAGAAGTTGTGGGGAATGGGATTGTGGCCATTTGAACAGCATCGTTATCGGAACCATTGGAAGTCACAAGGTAGGAGAAAATGGTGTTACTAATAACGGAGTCAAATTGAGATATTACGTTACTGTATATCTCAACAAACATGATCATCTTTACATCCACTTGTCAGAACTCTCTATCTGTCGATTCAAGCAAAGCAAAGTCAATGGTGCTCCATGCCCAACAAATAGCTGTTCTGTTTGAGATGTTCCCGTTACACTGAAGGTCACTTTTACAGAAATAGACATAGTTTCCTCTCCAGTAGAACATTGGTCACCCTTGTAATGTACTGAAGCACATTAAGTTATCTGCAACTTCGCAGGTTTTGCTCTAGGACAACAAACTTAACTAGCTACCATTTCCCATTTTCTACAGGCAGACATTTCGACAGCCCTATCTATTTTATTGCTTGGAGCATTGAAGGAAAACAAGCGTATGGATTAATCACAGCGAAGCAGTTTTCTTCCCTGATTACCAACAGATGGAGCATTTTGTACGCCACAGCTTTTGTACAAACATAGCCATCTAATAGAGCTATTTGCACGCAACAGCCTAGTAGCGTAGTCATTTACTGCTAAGTGACACGCGGTTACTTGTGTCATGTGTATTAGCATGTTCTTTTCACTGCACCTGTTACATGTAAGTTTACACTACTATTTATCGGGTTCTTGTTCTTCGTTTGCATTCATTATTAAAATAAAAGGTATTCCATTTCTCCTCAGATAAACTTCTGCTTCTGATCTGTTTTCCGGAAATGCATGGATCCATTGACATTGTGTTGTATTCTCGTCATTGTTACTCAACGTTATACTTCTTATTTTGGGTGGTGGGGGTGGGGCGGGATGCTAGGCTAACTGGATAGCTCCACCAGCGTCGTCTCCCTCTCTTCTCCACGCCTACCATCCTCACCTTCTTCTCTAGCACCGGCTGCACGTCGGCTCTCCTTCTCCACCTCTCCTCACCCTTCCTCCCCAATCGGTGGCTAGTGATGACCTTGCCACACCTATGTCTCCCTCCTCCCCGCCCTCAACCTAATAATCATCATGTCACCTTGTCTTGTCGCATGCCCTTCGGTGCTGACCACCACCCTCCTTTGTCGTCCACCACCGCCTCCCCGGCCTATCTCTACATGGGGAGGGGGCGGTGAACCCATTAGCGGTGCCCCTATCGGCCTCAAACAAGAGCGAGAGAAAGAGAGTGATAGCTATTTCGTTGCAATGCTATATCGCCCATTTTTTTTTCTTTTTTTTTAGGAGAGGGGAGGGAGGGGAAGAGGTGAACCTGTCGACGACTTGGCCATCAAATGGGAGAGAGAGAGATTGTTACAACACTATACTGTCCATTAGTTTTTCTGTTTTTAGCATTGTAGGAGGTCGATTCTTAGAGAAAAAAAGGGGTAGTCAACGTTTATACAAACAGTTGTAACCAATAACTTTTACCTTTGGTAACTTTACGAAACAGAATAGAATAAACCTTAAGGGGGCATTAAGTTTTAGCCCATGACGGACAATATAAAGGAATACGAAAAAAAAGAAAAAGCAAAAAAGCCTAAAAATAAAAAAAAGATGAAATTACTGAATAGTAAAAAAATAGAAGCCAGAATCAAAAGTTGGCTTTAAGCTGAAACGAGCGGTGCCAAATAAACTTAATGCTCTATGGAGCCTGGGATGTCCAATACACATGTATAGTTGATGCAAATTTTGGAGTTTGAGTATGAAATATTTTATATTCTTGATATAATTATGGCAAGTGAGTTTTAAACTCAATTCAAAGTCATTTTAACTATTTTTGAATTTAATGCGATTAAAGTGATTATATATCATGAAACTAGCTCGAACTAGTTCAAATCAAGATAATTGTTTTTAGAATTTGACATCTTAAATACACTTTTTAATAGGTATGTGAAGATACACATATCAAACATCACAAATCTCAGAGCATATCAACATGATTTAGGTATCTAAGTTTAGGGTTGTGCGTTCGGTTTTTTTGGTTTAATCAGTTCGGTATGTACGGTAAATACGGTGTTCGTAGTTCGGTAATATACGGTTTTTTATAAGTATGGTTTGGTATCGGTAAATCCCAATTTTTTTGGTGTGATGTCGGTAATTACCATATTTACCATAGTTGACACGAATTGCGAACAATATGAATGGAAGCGATAGTAAAGACACCAAGTAATAAAATAAAAGCTAAAAAGCAATTGAACTAAACAAGCAGAAGCAGCTAAGTACCATGCAGTCACGCACAGACGCACACGCAAGGCAGCCAGCTAGCAGTAGCAGCTTTCTGCTTGACTGCGTGGCACATGCCAGCCACGCACAGCCAACTAGCAGTAGCAAGCAGAAGCTAGCCAATATACGGTTTTTAATGTCACGCACAGCCAGCTAGGCACATGCCAATCACGCAAGCAGTAGCAGCTAGCAGGCTAGCAGCCGAGCGGGGCCCTGCGAAAGTGCGAATGATGGCGTTGCGGTCTTGCAGGCGCAGCGCAGCTAGGCCCCTACTAAGTTTGGTTTTTTCGATTTTTAGCTGATTTTCTTGAAAAAATCGAACACAAAAAATCTAAAATCTAATAACCGACCGAAAACCGATCAAACTAATTTGATTAGTTCGGTTCAGTTTTTTTGGTCCGATTTTTTTGATTCGATTTAAAAATGCATAGCCCTACCTAGATTCTATGGTGCTTGAAACACTTGAAAAAAATGGTTGTTAGTACCAAAAAATAAAATATCGGCGATAACCGGCCGTCCGAACCAATTAAAACATATCAGTCCGAAGAAGTTCTAAATTTATGATTTAATATTTAAATTTAAATTGATAAAATAATAATTCTGGACAATAACCTTTTGAATCAAAATTAAGGCCCTGTTTGCAAAAGCATGAATTTTTTTCCGATTCTCGTATGAATTGAATTATTGAATTGCATCTCGCGAGCTAACCAAGACAATTTTTTTAGATTAGCTAACTAACAATTATGGCATCGAGAAAAAAATTAATCTAGGCTATGTTCTCATTTGGGCTCCCACATGTCATTCAGAAGAAGTTCTCCCGTGGGCCTCGAATGTTTGGTGGTATATTCGGGGACGTTCCGCACATCTGGGCTTCTCCAGTCCAGACTCCAGGCCCGAAAGCAACCGGGAAGGAGCAATGGAGAAGAAACCCCGGCTCGTCGCCGGCGACGGCGACGGGGGTGGCCGCGAGGCCTCCGGCAGCGTTGAAGGCGGCCTGATCTACAGGCTCCCAGAGGCGCTCCTGGTGGAGGTGGTCGGCCGGCTGGGGCTGGAGGCCGCCTGCTCCGCCGCCGCATCCTGCCGCGCCCTCCGCATCGCCGCCGCGGCCGCCTTCTCCGCAGTCACCTCCATCGATCTTTCCGTGAGTCCTCCTCCCCTCCACTCCCCTCCCCTCCTCGCCCTCCCCACTTCCCCGCCAAATGGTTCCCCCTAAACTCTGGGGTTTGGTCTCTGCTGCAGGGCTTTCCGCTGACGAATGCTATCGCGAATAGGATTCTTGCAGGTAATGGCGCGCTCCGCAGCCTCACCGTCAATTGCAGCCTTCTCGATGACTCCGCGGTTGCGGCTTTCGCGAAGGGGAGCCTGCGCGAGCTCTCGCTGCTTAAGTGCTCGTCCTTCTCTCCGTACCTCTTTGTGGCAATTGGTGAGAGATGCACCAATTTAAGGTATGGTTCTTCAGCATTGGCTTTTTTGCGCATGCACGAGAGTACATTTCTTGAGGAAATTGAATTAGGAGCTATGAACTGTTGCATGAAATTTGATTTGTACCATTTGCACATGTCACAGCGATTGGTTCTCAGGTGTTTTTTTTTAATAATTGGTTCTCATCTTGATCCAAATCATGAAAATTCTGGAATGCTGATACCTGTATTTATATTCAGGTCATTTATGCTGGAGATGGCAACTTCAGATGTTAGTGAACATTTTGTGATCTGCCGCAAGTCCATTGCACACGTCTTTAAAGGATGTGGTTACTTGGAGGTGAGAGACCTTGGTAGTATATAAATATGACACTCTTCTTCACTTAGCAACATGACCATTTCATAGTGATATTGTATATTTGAATATGTTTTAGGTAGACCGTAGACTATCTTTGAATACTAAGCATAGATTACGTAAAATTTGCCGAAATCTTTGAATAATGATATGAAGATCTTGAAAGAAGTTAATTTGGTTGCTGAAACATCTGTCTTTCTAAATCTCTTATTACAGAATCTTTCGCTGAAGTTCCCCATGCTAGCTCCAGGCTATGTTGATTTTGAATCTTTGGTGCCCGTTATTCCTAGTACCATCAAGGTACTGTTGCTACAACCTGTGGCTAATTGGCAGGCAAAGAGGCTCTTCCCTATAAGTCCATCTCTGAAGACACCCTTCAGTGACAGTTTAGAATCACTCTCTTTAGTTCTTGACATAATTACGGATGAACTTGTTGCCTTCATCACCAGAAGTCTCCATAACTTAGTTGAGCTGTGCCTAGAAGACAACCCGATGAGTGAACCACATTTGCACAATGATCTGACCAATGTCGGGCTCCAAGCACTTGGCTTATGCCAGAACTTGACACATTTATCTCTGACACGTGGTAAGCAGAATTATTCCTCGATGTTCAGAAGGGTAAACGACTTTGGGATACTGATGCTTGCTGAAGGATGCAAGCAACTCAAAACCATTAGACTTGCTGGGTTTTGTAAAGTGAGGGATGCTGGGTATGCAGCCCTTCTTCACTCTTGCAAGGACCTACAAAAATTTGAGGTCAGTACTGGCTCATGCTTGTCAGACTTGACATGCCTTGATCTTGATGAGGCAGCTCCAAAGATAACGGAAGTGAGGTTGCTGTGTTGTGGTCTCCTAACCAGTGAAACAGCCATCTCTCTCTCATCCTGCACCAACTTGCAAGTTCTCGATCTTTCAGGTTGCAGGAGCATCGCAGACCCTGGCTTGGTTTCTATCTCTCAGCTTTCCAAGTTAACGCTATTGGATCTTGCTGGAGCTGACATTACCGACACAGGTTTATCAGCACTTGGTAATGGGATGTGCCCATTATCGTCTTTATGCTTGAGAGGGTGCAGAAGGATCAGCAACAATGGCATAGCTTCATTGTTGTGCGGGAGTGGCCCTATCAACAAAACTTTATCCACATTTGACATCGGGAATGTACCAAGAATATCAGGTAGAGCTGTCACGTTGATCGCCAAGAACTGCGAGCAGATAAGCAACCTGTGTCTCCGGAACTGCCTCCTCATCACTGATCCTTCTCTCGAGATTCTGGGTTCGATACGACACGACTCAGGTAAAAGTTCCCTAAGAATGCTTGATCTCTCCTACTGCTCTAGGCTGTCTCGAAACTTCCTGAGGTGGTTTGAGCCGCCATTGTTTCGAGGCCTACGGTGGCTTGGTGTCGGGAAGAACGTGCTGGAACGCCGTGGCAGCAGCCCGACTGTCGCAGAGCTCGCGGGGCGAAAGCCGGGATTAACAATTTGTGGTAACGCCTGCGAGATGGGCTGCAGGAACCAGTGCCATCGTGACATTCGCGTTCGGTAATATTTTTACTGCCATTCGAGCTGGTGTTGTAATGCCCTGCTCCATTCTGTAACAGCACTAAACTAGCGTATCTTGACCTACGCTTGTAACAACGAACAAATCCTACGATCGCTTGGTTGATTCTGATGTTGTGTTGTAATAAACTGATGGATTTGTTTCGGGAATTTAGGATGATGCAGTTCTTACCTTTTGCCCGTGTTAAAACGGTAGTCTGGGAAGCAAGTCGTAAACTCGTAAGTGGTAACCGGCCGATTACCATCAAATGTTAAGATTCTGATGCAGCTTCTACAGGTTAGATCATCTTGCTGCCGTATGATCGATTGCTTGTTATTTGCATGTAATGGGATCACTTGAATTGTCCCCACCCCAGCCGTCAGAAAAGTACAGCAAACTTATGAAATTTTGTCGCGCTCATCAGTCATCACATCACAGCTGCGTTGCCAATAATAATAACTGCACACAACGTAGATTTCAGGATTTCGCTAAGCATAACTAACTCAAGAAACCGGCATCAATATCCATTTAGGGAGCCAATTGAGCAACTACTATGAGGACGAACTTTACATGGCAGCTTCCGCGCTTGGGGGATAATCGATCACCTAGGCACAGAATCAACAATAACAACATGTTTGACCTGTCACTGACGAACCAAGGGAACATAGGAGTTTGAAGTAACTCGAGGGCTGCTGGATATAGTTCCAAACAGATTGTATGCAAAAAATGCCTGGGCATACGGGAAACTATTTCCAAAATCTCAGCGGATAACCAGCAGCTGAAGCACGGTGGGAAAAAAAGCTACATGAAAGCACCTCGGCCTCCTCTCCTGGCAGTGGATCTCTCATAGGTCGTGTTGAACTTCTCGACCAACTCATTCATTGTGCTGCAAGTCACAAGAGTGTATCATCACTATCAACATCATCAACATAGGTGCAATCTCAAACGAGCTATGATTTGAGGGTACAGAAGAAAAGTATCCAAGAAGGAACCACATCTGGCAGAAAACTTCAGATGTAGAGTTAACCTATTTTTTCTATGTTGTGTTTTGTTGTGACATTCTTTCATATCAAAAAGTTCTGTAAAAGAAATTTAACTCGTTTTTCTATTTTGTGTTTTTTTGACATTCTTTCGTATCAATAAGTTCTGTAAAAGAAATTGAGGCAAACCTTGAACAGTTAGTGAACATTGCAAGGTAAGTCATGAGGAGAGTGTCATTGTATTCCTGAAAAAAACAGAGTATCATCATGACGCAAGGTTAAATGCACAACAAAAAGGAGAATACAGATTACAAAACTTTACTAACAAGATCAATATAACTGGCCTTGCTACTTTAAATAGTCACAATAGGCAAATATAAAAGCCACTTCTCTCTACTACTTAAAAGAGAGTTGTTGGTGGTGGTTCGGCTGCCTCCCGCCCTCCCTCACATAAGTTCGGCGCCAACTTGTGGGCCCTGCCAAACAACTAATCGAAGAGCCTTTTCGATCTTGTCTATTATGTGGTTTCTTCTCCATTTTCCTGGTTTTAGTTGTCTAATATGAATCCTCTTCTGTTCTATGATCTTGTGACACTGCAGTGGAAGATGTATTTTGTAAGTGGGAAATTTTTTCCTACTTGTTCGTTTGGGTTTTGAGGTTTTTGCTCTTCGATTTGGGCACTGGTATGCTTTTCTCCGTCTCTTGCAGCTCCGGCATGGTAAACGTGCATGAGCACATAAGCAGTTGGAACTAAAGTGTGGCCAATGTTGTAGATACCAGGGAAATTTACATTATTGTTGCTTGATTTTTCCAGGAAAATTTACACCATTGTTGCTTGATTTTTCTTAATGGCATATGGAGAAAACGTAAGTAGTTTGGTAGTTGGTACCATTCTACATGAACAATTCAGCTTTTAAGCCTCAATTAATTCGAAGTGCTAATGTTGGTCTCTTATAATGCCTGCATCCCTGCAGTATCATTTTTGGACACTACATCTGCTCACATTGCCACATTTGTTGAATGAGTGCATCCCTAAGGATTAGGTGAGCATTACTTTCACCTGATTTATTTGCAGTTAAGTGTCCATACAATACTGATATGGCGGTTTGTTTGCAGGATGCATGCTTTGAATAAAAGGATGGGATTAGGGTTAAATGCTTCTAAAAAGGATTTGTGTATAATCCTTTGGTGAAGTGGGACCCCATTTGGCTGAGGGTGGTACGAGGCAAGGATGGCAATGACGAAGTCGTGGGAGTGGCACAGCCGGGTGTGGTGGTGGTGCTGGAGGCATGGCACAGGTAGAGCATGGCAGCAAAGGTACCAGAAGCTCGACTAAGCACGGCTATGGAGACAAGGGTGTGGCGCTCGCAAAGGCGGGGAACGGTGGACGCTGCTGGTTAGGGGTGTGGTTACAGTTATTTTTATGTTTCTAGGGTTCTTAAAAATAAAAGTTTTGAATAAATAGTAATTTGTAAAATTTAATGGCTGAAATGAAAAATGATGGGCTAAAATGGGATATGTATTATACTTTTCTTTTTATCCATAGCAAAGCACAGGCACTCAACTTATCTAACAAAAAAAAAAGAAAATAAGGACCTTTTCAACAAACATATTTCACATCCCTAAAAAATCTACAAAAAAATCTCCCAACAAATTAATTTCAATACAAATCAAGTTTGACCATACACATCGGCGGAGCCAAGGGCACGGTATAGGCCGGAAACTTCATCGGAGACATAGGACAGCCCAATCCCGCTGACATCGATGTGTTGGAGTAATATAGTATTTTATTTATCCATAGCAAAGTACGGGCATTCAGCTAGTAATATCAAAAAAACCATCTAGCTATCAAAACAAAAGGTATTTTGTCAAAGACGACGATCAGTGATGACCTAGCATACCATTAAGAAGTCGTCTTGGAATTTCTCCGACTCCATAGCTGGTAGTCTTCTTACAAGGCTTGAGACTTGCCTAAGCAGTGAATTATCCAGTGGAATATCACCTGCAGTGAGGGAAAAGGCTTTGTGGTTGATAAGTACTTACGCCAACAGTTCAAGGACACTGACAAGTTTGGGAAAGTAAGTTTTAAGGACTGCGTTTAAAGCACATGTATGAATGTCAGCCATATTTTGGACTTTGGAGAAATTAAAGCATCAGATCAGTGACAAAAGATAAACCTCTTTGAATAGCAACAAGATATTGATGGATAACACGGACCCTGCTATTGAGCATCTTGATGGCACTGTGTATTCCTGTAAGATGAGCAGCCACTGCTCAAACATATCTCATATCTGTTAGTATTATTTGTCCCAAAAGATACATTTTTGGGTAGTACAGCTCTATGACTCAAGAGGTTAAACTGATGTTAAACAAAGAATTCTTACATTGAGTTGCTGCAGAGCCACCATCAGATGGTTTGAGATGGGCAACATGGTCCACAGATATCCTCTCTGCCTCTACAGTCTTCAATCAAAGGTATTTGTGTTAAGTGTTAATAACAATGATTCATATCTAGATCAACACATGGAGAAGGAAAACACTAACCTCAATAGTGTAGTTTGATCTGACAAATATGAGCTGAGGACTCCCATCGATAACATGCAACTCTTGAAATTAAAGATGATGGTAAAGAAGGAATTAGCAGAACAAGCAGACGGAGAAAGGGAATGAGAAAAGAACATTAGTATAATGAACAAACTCCAAATTGGTTTCAGTAAGGTATCTAATCAGAAGAGAGAAATCAAGGGTTACCCATGCTATACCAGTGATAGCTACTTTATTAAAAAAAAAAAGGGGGCAGTATATCATAATAAAATGCACAACTGATGTGCACCCAAAATCAAAGCTCAATAGCAGATAAAAACCTTGAACTTACGCAAATCAATCCATGATAGAACCAAGAAACAAGACAGATCAATTGCAACACATTCAATGATAATATGATATCAAAATTGTCAGATTCACCTACCACTCTCATAAATAGTCACAGGGAGATCCTTCTGGGAGAGGTTGATTGCAGGATTCAAGAGAAGATAAACAGGGCTTTCGTTAACATCCATCAGCTGGATAATAAAAAAATAAGTTACACAAAGAGGCGAATAAATAATATATAGAGCAGATCTCAAAAGAATATCCATGTTGATAAGCAATTCTTCAACTATTTTAAAGTCAAAATCAAATTTCTAATAATGTTCTCCATTTCATTTGGCCACGTAAACTTGACTAAAGCTCAACATAGAGTTTGAGAACAGCTGTACATAATCTCAACAGAAGTAATATCTGTTGTTACTGGCCATGACATAAGCCATACACCATTTTGACATACAACATGATTAAAACTAATATTTTACATCTATTGTTAACATGATTCAGTTTCAAAGGTAGTGGTGGTTCATGCATTTAGCATTGCAGTTTGCAGCAGTTGTAGCCTTGATTTATATGCCAGATCCAGAACAGGTTGGGAATTTGAACAAAAGACCCAAACAAACTTATCTATGTAAACAAATATCCTAAAGCCAAAGTCCTATCAGAAACATAACGGGGGTTAAATTCTTTGGTTGATGGATAGCAATCAGTACCTACCATCTGCTCCACCACCCATTATAACAATAGAAAAAGAGAATTCCCAACCTTCTGTAAGCACTAAGCGACTTTCTTCCCTCATTTTGTAATGGAACACGTGAAGTACAATGGCACACAGTAAGACTACTGATAAACGCTTCCAATCAGATAAACAACAAAATTGTCCCCTTCTACCTCACCTATCAGCATGGCAAATTGGCAATCAAAATTCAAACCCCCTACGTCTCCAACCTACTATTACCAGTCCACCCCAACCATACCAGCAGTACATTACACCGAACATCCATATTTTTTCCATCACAAGAGCAAACACGCTGCACATTGTCAAAGTCTCACAGATTAGGCACTTGAACAGAAGGTCCTAAAAACTCACAGCCTTGTGGATTAGCATGTCGGTGTCCTGCACATCGCTCCCGGTGGAGTACCACCCCAGCACGTAGAAGTCGGGGAACACCTTCTTATCTGCACAGCCACAACCGCAACAAGCACTAATCAGACCACCCAAAACCCAAGCTTTCTAAGCGTCAGCAAACCCGAAAGAAAAAGCCCCCCGAGATTTGTTATTAGCTTACAGAGCTCCTGTTTCTTCTCGAGGAAGGCGCGGTCGAGGGTGCCGGAGACGGGGTCGAGGACGAGCTCGAAGCTGTTGAAGATCTCCACCGTCCGACCGCGCTGAACCCCTATCACGCACCCGAACACCCTGAGCGGCTGCGCCGCTGCGGAGGGCCCTTCGGCGGAGCAGGCGGACTGGGCCTTCACGCGGGTGTGGTGGTCGGAGACGTTCACGATGACGAGCGGATGGAGCTTGAAGGTGAGGCCGCTGCTGGAGGAGGCGGCCGCGGCGGTGGTCGCCGCGGGAGGGTGCACGGAGGCGGCGGGATCGGAGGGCGCCGACATCGTCGGAGGGAGAGGAGGAGTAACCTACCAAGCGCCGGCAGCGAGAGGGGCGACGGCGCCGGGGAGGAGGTGGGGGTTTTGCGCTGCGCCTTTCGGTGCGCTTAGGTTTCGGGCTTGTGTAAGTGCGTGAGAGGCCTAGAAAAGGTTTGCGTCTCATGTTGGGCTTGGATGGGGTGGCTTGGGCTTGATGGGCCGAGTTGTTAAGATGAACTGGGCTGGTGAGTGTAGCGCAGAGCCGTCCGATGGAAGCGAAATGCGGACTTGCATATAGCAATCCGCCGCCCAGGGTCGGCCCACCGCCCAGTAGCGTGCGCTCGAGCTGGGGAAGTCGTGGTGTCACATGGGCCAAAGCCCATCCAGGAGTGAATGCAACAAGTGCATGCCATTCACTGGCCTTTTTCCTTTCTCGAGGCTGCGCCCGCGGAGTTCTCGTAGAGGATTGCACGAGGAATTCTTTAAATAATATTTTTTCTAAATTATATTAATATATCTATATTTTTTATTTTACAGAAATAAACATTTGTCGCTTTACCGTTGAACGATTTAGACTAGTTGCACAACAATCGAGCGACACGTGGCCAAGTCGCTCGATTGTTGAGCGACTTAGCCCTAGTCGTTGAACATACAACAACTAGCCCCTAGTCACTTAACGGTTGGACGACTAGGGGATATATACCATACGTGCGTTGGCCAATCGTCGGTCACTTATTTCACTCGAGAGGAAAAGAGAGGAAGGGGATAAGAGAAGGAGAAGAGGAGAAGAGAGGAGGAGAGGAGGAAAGGAGAGGGGAGGAGAGAAGTCTGCGCATCGATGAAGATGGGTCCTTTACACTTATTTGTAAATTTATTTTTGAAGCATAGTAGAATAGCAACTAAAATCGTTAGATGTTAGTAGTTGTACTTTTAAAATCATGGTAAGTTAGCAACTAAAATTATTTTACATGTAGTTGTGTCGGGTACGTCACATATTGTTAATAGTTGAAAATAGTGCGGTCGTAAAAGTAACGTCAATTTAGTTGTTAATAATTACAATACCGCTTTCGTTGTACCCTAACCCTAACCTCTTAACCCCATACCTTAACCGTTAACTGTAACCCCTAAACCCTGAAATAGTAAACTCTACACCCTAATAGCGAAATACAGCAATGGCCATATATGTTGAGGAACATACGGTTTATGCAAGAATGCAGCTACATTTTCAGAAATTTTGGAGTTACTCTATAAATAATTAAATCATTAATTGTGTTGTAATTGTTAACTTCAAATTAAATTATAGGTATGGTTGACGATCTTGGTGGTTTAGACTGGCCTTTTGGTTTGCTGGAACGACGCATCACGCACAACACTGTGTAAGCCATGGTGTGCCACTAAAGATGGCAACGGGTAGATACCCATCGGGTATAGCCAACCCATACTCGTACCCGATAGACAATACCCGTACCCGCCACAATACCTGTACCCGCACACGGGTATAGAAACTTACCCATACCCGCACCCGCGCGGGTATTTGTACCCGACGAGTATCCCATACCCGATACCAGAGGAGAAGGCGAGACCGCGAGGAGGAGGACTGACCGGAGGGCGGAGGAGGACTGGAGGAGGTGGAGCCGGAGGAGGAGGCGGAGCGGCGGAGGCGAGGCGCCGCGAGGCCGCGAGAGGGGAGAGGGGGCGGGTGGGGCGCGAGGGACGGTGGGGGGCGGGCCGGGCGGCGGGGGAGAGGAGGGGCAGCGGGGGGGCCGAGGAGAGGCAGCGATTAGGGTTTGGGCGCGGGGGGTCGGGCGGGATTTGGGCGCGGCCGCGCGGGGGGGTCGGGCGGGATTTGGCGCTGCCGCACGGGGGGTTGGGCGGGATTTGGGCGCGCGCGCGGCCGTGCGGGGGGGAGGTCGGGCGTGGGATTTGGGCGCGGTCGCCGGTGGGTCGGGCGGGATTTGGACGTGGTGGGTATATTTTACCCGCGGGTATGCGGGTACGGGTAGTATACACCCGCACCCGTACCCGTATACCCGATGGGTAGAGATTTTTGCCCATTAATATACCCGCGGGTGAAGATATTTTTCCATACCCACCTTCTTATCGGGTAAAATCCATCGGGTACTCGGGTTTCGGGTACCCGTTGCCATCTTTATGTGCCACATTTGAGGCCGGGCAAGATGGTCACTGTCATGGACTTATTCGATAGTGAGTGTTCGGTTTTCCTCATTTTTGTTTTGTACTAGCATGTTACAAGTGTACGCAACCTGACCTCATGTTGTTCATGGAAATCATTGGGAAAGGCTAAATATATAGTCTATCAAATGATTTTTTTATGGTAGATGTTGATGGGGTGATCTCCACCTTTACCTTTTGGTCCAGTGGGCCTATTGGTGTTGTAAAGTAGATATTTTGAGATGAGTCATGACCCTAGATAACATTGCGATTGATGGGAATTGTGTTAGGTTAGGCAAGTCTAGTGCCACGTGTATCACAAAAAAGAGGGGCACGTAACCCCTGTGAATGCTCTGTGTAAATCTATATAAAGGCTCTCTGGATAATAGAAAGGGGGAGGAAAAATTTCTCACCTGTGCTGTTTGGTCAGTAACCACAACAGATTGGTGCCGTCCGTGGGGAACGACGGACAAGCAAGCTACGATTCAGTGATGCCGCCCAAGTCGGTGAAGAAGAAACGGAGCACCCGGGAGGCCACAACGCGGGCTCGCGCGAGCGCTGGCGACCCGGTGGCACCGGGAGAAGAGCTGCACGACCCGCGCACGGATGTCCTCCTCGACTGCGCTAGCCCGGGAGGTGGACGTGTTGCCGCCTCAGCCGTGACCATGGGAGTTCAAAGTGTGGATGCCGGAGGCGGAGGGGGCCAACACATCCCGGCGGCTCCCGTCACTAACCATGACGCTCCGAATGATCACCGGGCGGGGGGACAGGGCCCTGCCAGGGTAGACACCCCCGGGGCAGGTGATGTCTCCCCGCCTGAGGCGGAGACTACTCTCCTCCAGGTCCTTGGCGCGCTGCAGCGGGAACTGAAGGATCTCAAAGGTGCGGTGTGCGAGCTGCAATCTAGGAGTCATCCCGCGCCTCCAGCAGTGGAGGGGCAGATCCCCATGGAAAGAGCGGAGAGCCACGAAGTCCCCCTTCCCAAACGAGCTCCTCGACAAACAGATTCAGAATCTCCTCTGTCTGTTGACCTCCAACAGGCTGCATGGCCGGAGGATTTCAAGATGCCTACCGTTGAGCCCTACAAGGGAGACGCGGATCCTCGGGAGTTTGTGCGGGTGTACGAGACTGTGATTGAAGCGGCGGGGGGCGATGACTCCACCAAAGCCAAAGGGTTGCCCCTCGCTCTCCAAGGCGTAGCACTATCCTGGTTCTTCGCGATAGAACCCAGTTTTGTGAGCTCATGGGAACAAATTCGGAGCTCTCTTTACAATAACTTCCAGGGGAGCTACATCGAGCGGGTCGATGCCAGCCAACTCTTCGCCGTTCGGCAGAAGCCAACAGAAAAGCTCCGAGAGTATTTCAAGAGATTCGCCAAAATTCGTTGCCAGGTCAAAGATGTTAACGAGACCACCATAATCAATGCGGCGATACGAGGACTTCGCCCGGGACCACTAGCTATCACTACGGTGGTCAAACTTTTTGACAAGATGGAGGAGTACGCCCGGGCCGAGGAAGATACGCAACTCCGACATGGGGATCTTGTTCAGTTCGGAAGAACCAAGGATGCTCCGGAGAACTCCAACGGCGGGGCTCGGAGACACCAGCGCCGTAGATATGTTCTGGGTATCGGTGGTGCGGAAGCCGGAGGTAATGACAATCCCCCGACTGGCCAAGGAAGGGGGCGGCAAGGCCGCAGCTGCGGGAGAGGAGCAGGCCGAGGAGGCAGTGGCGGGCAACCTGGTCGTTCATCCCGGGGACAATACCAACAAGAGTCGCAAAGTCAAGGGCTCTGGTGTGAGGTGCATGGGAGAGGCGATCATCTCACCAGATCTTACCCTTCGATGATGGCCCTCCGAGAAAGTCATCTTCGGGATAAGACCTCGGTCGCACAGACACCTACCATAACGCGGGGGCAAACTTCGGAGGGCTATTCACTTCCTCTTGCCTCGACGGTCCTTCGCATAAGGACTTCGGAGGAAGCATCGCGTCGGATTATCAATGTAATCACGGGAGGGTCGTCTTTGGAGTTTACGTCGAAAAGACAAAGGAAGGCGTATGCTCGTTGTTTACATCATGTCGCCGTGTCTACGGTCCGAGCTCCCCCAGAGGGCACGAGCATCGATATCATATTCACGATCATGTACGCGCAGGGCGTCGATTTCCCCCATCAAGACCCTCTAGTTTTTCAAGCCGGCATTGCGGGGTGTGACGTCCGACGAGTTCTCGTCGATGGGGGAAGTTCCGTGGACATTTTGTTCGCAGAAGCTTTTGATCAGATGGGCATCCTGCGGAGCAGGCTACAACCCTTGGGGCCGCTCTTCAGGGGTTCGGGGGCCAACCTTTTCGAGTGTTGGGGAGAATTCCGCTCCAAGTGTCCTTCAGATCGGATGACCAGGAAAGGAGTGAGGATGTTATGTTCGATGTGGTGGACCTCTCATACCCGTAAAACACCATCTTAGGACGACCTGTGCTCAATGCTTTTTGGGCGGTAATTCATCATAATTATCTGTGCATGAAGCTCCCCGGACCTCAAGGCGTTATCACCATCCGGGGAGACCAAGACCTCGCTCGCCAGATAGAGATGGGCGTTCGAAGACCTTCTCGTAAGGTACACGTGGTCGGGGAGAACCTTTCGGAGCCTGCCATGGCTGCCCCCTCGACTTCGAGATGGATCCCCAAGCCCAAGCCGAAAGGGGCAGCCAAGAAGGTTTACTTGAACCAATCGGAGGGTACTCGTCAGGTATCTATGGGGGATAGCCTGGACCCGGAGGAAGAGCAGAGGCTCCTTCAGGTTCTCCGTGCCAATGGCGATGTGTTCGCCTGGGAACCCACCGATATCCACGGTGTCGACCGGTCGATCATTCAACATCACCTTGTTGTGCGACCGGATGCCAAGCCCATCAAGCAGAAACTCCGACGTATGTCGACAGAGCATCAGCAGGCCGCGAAAGCGGAAGTAACAAAGTTGTTGAAATCGGCGATAATTCGGGAGGTTCATCATCCTGAATGGCTAGCTAATCCAGTATTGGTTAAGAAGGCCAATGGCACCTAGCGGATGTGCGTCGACTTCACCTGTCTAAACAAAGCATGTGCCAAGGATAATTACCCGCTTCCTCATATAGACCAGCTAGTCGATGCCACCGCCGGATGTGAGCAGATGAGCTTTCTTGTCGCTTACTCTGGTTATCATTAGATTTTCATGGCGGTAGAAGAAGAAGTCAAAACAAGTTTCATCATTTCGGGGGGCACATACTATTTCACCCGAATGCCGTTCGGATTGAAGAACGCTGGAGCCACTTTTAGTAGACTCATAGTGCTCGTTTTTGCTGAGCAACTGGGTTAGAATATAGAAGCATCTATTGACGACGTGGTCGTCAAAAGTAAGCAGGCTGCATCTCATGCCAAAGACCTACAGGAGACCTTTGACAACTTACGAAGGGCCGGGGTTAAGTTTAACCCGGCAAAATGTGTATTCGGAGTACAGCCCGGCAAGCTCCTCGGTTTTTTGGTGTGCGGCCGGGGTATACAAGCGAACCCGGAGAAGGTCGACGCCATTTTGTCCATGGAGCCGCCCAAGATGACAAGAGATGTGCAGAGGTTGACGGGCCGCCTTGCCACCCTCAGCCAGTTTTTATCCCGAGCGGCGGAACGGGGGCTTCCCTTTTTCAAGACATTGCGTGGCAACGAAGACTTCCAGTGGGATACTCACTGTACTGTGGCCTTCAACAAACTCAAGATGCATTTGGCTAAACTTCCCACTCTTGTCTCCCCGCCGCCAACAGCCCCGC
Source organism: Melocanna baccifera (assembly GCA_036346265.1). Classification (NCBI taxonomy): domain Eukaryota; kingdom Viridiplantae; phylum Streptophyta; class Magnoliopsida; order Poales; family Poaceae; genus Melocanna; species Melocanna baccifera. The sequence continues at coordinate 2,601,183 of CM070698.1, read as the reverse complement.
TGCTGTTATATGTAGCTGTGTCTCCAACGGCTGTCAGTGTAGTACTTGTATGGGAGGAGGGAACCATACAGCGCCCGGTGTATTTTGTATCGGAGGTACTTCAAGGAGCCAAGACGCGATACACCGAGCTGGAGAAGCTAGCTTACGCCCTCCTGATGGCCTCGCGGAAACTGCGGCATTATTTCCTTGCGCACCCCATTTCAGTGCCTTCATCATTTCCCCTGGCCGAGGTGTTGCAGAACAAGGAAGCTACAGGCCGTATAGGGAAATGGGCGGCGGAATTGGCACCATTCTCCCTGAGGTATATCTCCCGCACGGTGATCAAGTCCCAAATTCTCGCGGATTTCATAGCGGAATGGACGCCTCCAGCTCAACCATCAGCCGTAGGCCCCCCGGAACCTGTGTGGACACTTCACACTGATGGGGCGTATAGCGCTTATGGAGCGGGGGTGGGAGCTGTCGTCACCACTCTCGAGGGGCGTCGCTTATTGTATTCCGCACGTCTAGAGTTTCCCGCAACCAATAATGTGGCGGAGTACGAAGCCCTCCTCTACGGCTTAAGTAAACTTAAAGCCCTCGGAGCCCGCAGGGTCCAAGTACATATCGACTCACGGGTGATTGCAGGGCATATTGACAAATCTTTCCAGGCCAAAGATGAGGACCTTGCAAAATATTTGTCGGTGGTTCGGGCGAGGGAACGAAATTTCTTAGGCTTTACTATGACAACCATTCCTACAACAGAAAACAAAGAGGCTGATGTCCTCGCTAAGGCGGCAAGTCAGTAGACTCAGCCTCCGGCGGGGGCGTTTAACGAGGTACTTGCTACTCCCGCCATTCATCATGCCGAGCCCGAGAACAGCCCGGTGTGTCATGTCGCACCTGCAGAAGACTGGAGGGAACCGATCCGCGTGTTCTTGCAGGGAGCATACGAGCCGGACGATATGCTTCAGTCCCGACGAATGCAGCAGCGGGCGAGAACTTTCCAGATCATAGGAGGAGTCCTCTTTAAATGCGGGGTTTGCGCACCGCTCCTTCGATGTCTTGCACGTCCTGAAGGGCAAAGCCTCCTCGTGGACATCCATTTGGGTCATTGCGGTTCTCACGTCGCTCCAAGGGCCCTGGTGGGGAAAGCATTCCGCCAAGGATTCTATTGGCCCACGGCTGCAATTGATGCCGAAGACGTTGTTTGAAGATGCCAAGGTTGTCAATGGATGGCGCGTGAAGGCCACCGTCCCCTAACAAGCTGCATCCCATTCCCCTGGTGTGGCCGTTGGCCCGGTGGGGGATGGATATTGTAGGGCCGTTGCCACGTGGCCCCGGAAATGTGCGATTCATCGTCGTTGCTTATGAGTATTTCTCCAAATGGCCGGAGGCCTCCGCTTTGGCGAAAATAACTTTAGCAGCCATTCAACGTTTTCTCTGGCAAAATATCATCTGTCGCTTCGGAGTCCCTCGGGAGATTACCGTGGATAACGGGCTCCAGTTTGACTCGCGAAGTTTCAGAGAATTTTGCGAGCAAATGGACATCAAGATTCATTATGCTTCCGTCGGGCACCTACAATCCAACGGGACCGTGGAGCATGCTAATGGCACCATCTCCTCCGCGCTCAAGAAGCGATTGGTGGGCCTGCCGAAGGGAGCATGGCCGCAACATCTTCCCAACGTTCTCTGGTCCATGCGCACTACGGAGACCCGTCCCACCGGATTCACCCCGTTCAAGCTCATTTATGGTGATGAGGCAGTAACCCCCGAAGAAATTAAGGCCAAGTCCCAACGGATACTTGATCCCGCACCCTCGTCGGAACGGGCGGTCTCCCTCGACTTCCTGGATGGGGTGCGTTCGATCGCGACGAAACATATTTCCAAATATCTGAGAACAACATGTCGGACATACAACAAATTGGTTCATCGGCAATCCTTTCATGAAGGAGACCTCGTACTCCGGAAGGCCTTGCATTCCGGGAACGTCGGTAAGTTCGACTCCAAATGGGAAGGCCCCTACCTCGTCACCTCTCAACTTCCCCGAGGGGCCTATCGTTTGTCCACACTCGACGGCTGGATCTTGAATCACACCTGGAACGCTGACCGCCTCCGTCGGTATTATGCATAAGCCAGTTATTGTAAATACTAGGCTTTTGGTATTTTCTTTTCAAAAGGGCACTTACCCATGTTCAGCATATGTACTTATCGGAAGTTTTTAATGCATGCATCTCCGAGCATACTGGACAGCTGTCATTCGTACTTAGGGCTAAAATCGCCTGGGCTGCTTCTCGCACCCGACGTACTCTGCGAAGTATAAAACATCGAAGATGTTATTCTTTCCGAGCCAACATCGCGAATGGTGCTAGTCAAGCCCTTAGCACACTCCATGGAGAATAAATTATAGTTGACTTAAAACCACACGGAGTTGCCTGTGGCATCCGGCGTACTCTGCGGAGTATAAAGCGCCGGGAACCTTGATGTCCCGGGTCGTAAATCGCACGGAGTGGCCTCTGGCATCCAGCGTACTCTACGGAGTATAAAGCGCCGGGAACCTCGATGTCCCAGGCCGTAAATCGCACGGAGTGGCCTCTGGCATCCGACGTACTCTGCGGAGTATAAAGCGCCGGGAACCTCGATGTCCCGGGCCGTAATTCGCATGGAATTGCCTTAGACATCCTACGCACTCTTTGGAGCATAAAGCGTTAGGAACCCTGGTGTCTAGAGCCGTAAGGCGCACAAAGCCTTGCGCGACGACCGGCGTAACTTGAGTAGTACAGAGCGTCGAAGATCTATCTGTTCTAAGCCATACACCACATGACCCAAGCCCCCGCACGAGTTTTGCGACATTGGTCGTAAGCATGCTGAGGCTAGAGGTTCCGCATACCCGTCGCGGTATCGCGGTACCTACCATCGCCCGGCAGAGGCTAGAGTCTCCGCGTGACAGGCTAGAGTCTCCGCGCGACAGGCTAGAGGCTCCGCATACCCGTCGCGGTATCGCGGTACCTACCATCACCCGGCAGAGGCTAGAGTCTCCGCGCGACAGGCTAGAGTCTCCGCGCGACGGGCTAGAGGCTCCGCATACCCGTCGCGGTATCGTTGTACCTACCATCGCCCGGCGGAGGCTAGAGGCTCCGTAGGACAGGCTAGAATCTCCGTGCGATAGGCTAAAGTCTCCGCGCGACAGGCTAGAGTCTCCGCGCGACGGGCTAGAGGCTCCGCATACCCGTCGCGGTATCGCGGTACCTACCATCACCCGGCGGAGGCTAGAGTCTCCGCGCGAAAGGCTAGAGTCTCCGCGACGACGGCTAGAGGCTCCGCGATACCCGTCGCGTATCGTTGTACCTACCATCGCCCGGCGGAGGCTAGAGGCTCCGTAGGACAGGCTAGAATCTCCGCGCGACAGGCTAAAGTCTCCGCGCGACAGGCTAGTGTCTCCGCGCGATGGGCTAGAGGCTCCGCATACCCGTCGCGGTATCGCGGTACCTACCATCGCCCGGCGGAGGCTAGAGGTTCCGCGCGACGGGCTAGAGTCTCCGCGCGACGGGCTAGAGGCTCCGCATACCCGTCGCGGTATCACGGTACCTGCCATCGCATGGCGGAGGCTAGAGGCTCCGCGCGAATGGCTAGAGGCTCCGCACGCATTTCTCATTACTATTGTACCGACCGGAGCCCTACGCAGTCAAACACTCCCGACCAATTATCTAGTCATGGGCCGGAAACCCTTGTAGGCCAAGGGCTCCGCCAATCAAAGGCGTAATGACATCCGCATGCACTTCGCAAGCACAGAAGAAGGAGCGGAGGGGGGTGTATCGACGCGTAACTCGCGCAACTGGGATATTATGTTACACCTGGAATAGAGCTGACGCTTCTGAGGTTGTGGCCAGACGAAGTGTGTATTTCTGAGCCCCACCTCGCTGTTGCCAACGCTAGCATCCTAAAATTTACGTTGCGTCTCCAAAGACATGGGGGGAAGACCAAAAGTATGAATATAGCTTCTACATGTTCTAATACATCAGGTGATTTATTGTAACCATGAAAGTAGTGCTCCTGTACATAATAATAGAACCTCATAGTAAGCCTCCCACGAGGCAACGGTGCTACGGCCCGACCGCAGCTTCTGGCAAGACGGGACTTAAACCCGAACTGCCGAAAAGGGAATACGTCGGGACTATGACACCGTGGAGGTGCTACCGCGCGAGCTCGGAGCTTCGAACCGTGAAGCCTTGGCCAAGAAGCTGAGGAACCACGGACGCTTGAGCTTGTGCCTCGGCCTTTCCGCATGCAGCCTTACTGCACGCCGGTGAGGCGAAGCAGGCCCAACATTAGGATCCTGGTAGCAATGAAGATACATAGGATGTTTCCTGGGGACATCCTCGGCGAAGGTCGCCCCTGAGGTGAGGGAGCCGAAGCCTCCCCTTGAGGTCGAGGAACCTCCTGTTGAAGTATAAGTGGATTGCCCACCAACTTGCCCCGGTTCGAGCCTCCATCAGCTTGATGACGCCACCCTCGCTTCGAGTCGAAGGAGGACGTCACTCCATCGCCGGCACGGCGACGGTGGCCGAGGTTGGCAATCAAACCTGGAGTGACGATTATGGTAACTGTTTGGCAGAAGGGGGGAGGATTGCAAAGACCAAAGGTCGACAAGTCTAGCAGGGTTGCCAGCTCCTTTTAAAGGGAACTGCAAAGGCAGGTTCCCGCCAATTACGCTAGTTACGTCTTGTCGTCTCGCCTTAGGAGCGTGTGATTACACAGTGATTTGAATAGGCTACAGCTAAAAGGCTCCGCCAATCACGCCCGTTACGTCTTATCGCCTCATTTTAGGAGAATGTGTCTCTACGGAGACTCCGCCATCTACGCTGCTAGGGTCAAGTCGGTTGCAGCGCCCGCACATGGGGCGATTTAAAAAAGAAAACCCAAGCGAGGAAAGGAACTTGTTCTCGATAAAAAGATAATGATTAAAATAGCAGACATTACAATATTCCAATATGTCACATCCAAAAAGCTATAAGAGCCCGGTGATGCTGGCGGAGCGTCTAGCAAAGTTGAAGCCTAGCTTTGGTGCCCGCCGACTCGGTCCACCCAGAAGCGCAACGATTCTTCGGCGAAGCCCCAATGTCGACGCACGAGGCGGTCTGGGATGAGAAGATCAGTATCTAGTACCTACCGGGTTCGAGCATCTGGTGGAAATAAGCAAACAATCCAATGTCTTTGCATCATACTAGGATGGTTGCATCTAGCTTACATGCCAGTACATAAGCTGAAAGCGACGAGGAGGGGGGAGTTAGGCGTCACACCTGAGGGGCGACCTCAGGACCTGGACCACCCTCTTCCCCCTCCCTCCGGCGGGGGACGTCATCTAATCAAGTCCCGAGGTTGATGCTGGCACCCAGGATGTGTCGAAGTGCGACTTTGGCGGCTGCTTCACCAATGAAGTCCCAGATGCGATGGTGGAAGACCCGGGTGGACTTCCGAACGGCATGGAGGGCCCGTGACATAACTCCTTCCCCCTCCGGAAGATCTAAGTCTGGAGATTCCAGCACGGTGACATGGGGACACCCGCAGATGTGAAGCATGCCGAGCAACATCGAGGTCGTCACCCTAGAGCAATGGTTACCGAAGGAACAAGCTGTGTTCAAGGCCAGTGATGAAGCCTCTTCAACTCTCCGAAAGCTGCTAGAGACATCTTCGGGGCCGTGAGTCTGAGGAGGTACTTCGACGGCTAGCTCTGTCAATGTGTGCCCCAGCGATTCCATAGACTTCCACGGCAACAGAGAGATATCCCCCAATTGGCATTCCATAGCCTGCTTTTCGGAGGCCAATTGATTTTTCTCTTATTCCAATTCAGAAACCTGCTGCAGTAGGCCTTGGCGTTCCTCCGCTGCCATTCTTTGGATTTGATCGGCCTGAGACCTCGTCTCTGCGGTGACCCGCTTGAATTCCGCCTCAAGGAATCTGACGCGGTCATCTTTATCCGCGACTGCTTTGGCCAATTGGTCCTTTTCCGTTATCAGCTAGGCAATTCGCTGAAGAAGCTCAGTGCGTTCTTCGGCAGCGGCGGCTGCGGTGACTGCCGCACCCCGACGAGCTGATTCGGCGGAGGTTTTCGCAGCTGTCAGCCGCTCATAAAGGGAGTTCATCTCTCGGCTTCGGGCGCCTTGGACCGCTCTCGAGAGAACCAATACCTACGCCAAGCGAAGACCTTAGATTTCGAATTAGTGGCATCAAAGCGGAGTAAGAAACTACCTTCATTTCGGCAGCCTCCAGAGCATCCTCCAGCAGGCCAGCATTGCAGGAGGCAAGCACGCCCCGGTCCAATGTGGCGTCCGCTCAGTTGGTCGCCTGCTTCAGTACCTGCCGCGCGTCTGAACGAGCGATGAGGTCCGCTAAATCCAAACGCAGAACCCCGGCGGCCAACATTTCCCTCGAGGAGCTTGGATGGACGTCCACCTCGACCGCTCCGATGGGCTCAAGTTCGCCCCTGCACTGGGGGGACAACGGGTGCTCCCGAGGAGGACTCTCTGACACAAAGGTGCTATCATAAAAGAAGAACTGGGATCACAGAAAGGTAGAGGCTTCAACGACGATGGTGGTTGTTTCAGCCCCTGGGACAACATCCCTTGCTTCAACTCGTGAGGCTTCGATAGGCATCTCGGCTCCGGAAACAGGAGGTTCCGCCTCAGAGTCCGAACTTTCATAGAATGATGTCGGAGCCACGCGAAAACCCATGTTACCGGTCGTAGGCGAAGACAAGATCACTGGCGGGATGGCCTCCTCGTCGGGAGTCGCCACTCCTTGTTCACCGATAGGAGTTGGGGATCGGAGTCGGGCGCGCTTGGCCTGCGGAAAATTAGAGGGAGAAGGAGGGCCCTCAGAATCTTCTTGAGGATCGCAGGGCGCATCTCCCCCCTCGTCGAAGTTCGAATAAACACGATCTTCGGAGGTAGATCCCGCCGAGACGGTCACGCCCGTATCCTTTTCTCCGGACGGGACTTGATGTGGAGAGCTCGTAGATGCTTCCGCGGCGGAAACCGGAGGGCGCGAGGTTGAGGCCCTTGTTGTTCCCCTCTTCTTACCGGTGCGTTTCTTCGAGGAACTAGGGATCGGACGCTCGGGCACGGGAAGTTGAAGTGCTTCGCACACCCGATTGACACGCCGGTGACCTCGCATCACCGATTCTCGCAGGCCATGTTCTTTCGATATATATGGGCCGGGGAAAGCCGCAGCAGTTGCTTCGGCGTCCCTGAGAGTCATCCCTGCAGGAGCCCGATAAGAATGCTAACAACGAGGCTTGTACTACCGAGCATGCAAAAACTTACGGAGGTTTTTCGGAGGAAGCAAAGAGGTGATAGAAGGCCGTAGTCCATCGTCACGCACACTCCCCACCTGAACGGTCCATTGGCGATCTAGCGGGGACACCCCATACATAAGGAACTCCTCCGCCAGATCCCGCATGTTGAACCGGAGTGCTGCCCCTGCCAATTTATGTGCCCTTGCTTCATCATCGCGATCGAGGGACACCACAGGCGATGTGATAAAATCTAACCTTCCTCCTGTCCACTTCAGGGTGCTGGTGTCCACACGGTGGTAAAACCACCGGTGAGCCCAGTGCGACTCCCATTTCCCTTTCGTCGCATTTGCCGGAAACAACCTCGTACATTGGGTGCGCAAGACGAAGTTAACGCTGCCAAGATTAGTGTATTCGCCCTCGGCAAGCTCCTTGGGTTGGTACCGGGCGTCGTGTAAGAAACAGAAGAGGGAGGTACTTAGCGAGGCTTCGTCAGCCCGGCTCGCCCAACAGAAGATGGTCAGGCGGACGATGGCGTTCGGGGTTAGCTGCGCCAACTCTAATTCGTACCTTTGAAGCACCCCCGCTACAAATCTAGACGAAGGGAGCCTCAAGCCGACATCAAAGTAGGCGCCGAACACCACCAGCTCTGACCCGGATGGATGGGGCTCCTCATCATCAGGAGACGGGAGCCGAACTTCCCTCCTACTGGATATCTTGCCGCTACGTACCAAGTCACCTATCATCTCCTCGGTGGCCTGGCTCGTCCCCAACTTGTTGGTATAATGTCCTCCCTCCTTCTTGTCTGAACGCCATCATCTGCCGGCGGCAGAAGCCTTCCATGCCACGAGCTTGATTTCCACCTCGACGGGACGGCGAGAGCGCGACATCTCAAGGAAGAGGGGAGAGGGAAGTACTGGAGAATGAGGACGGGGAAGAAAGCGAATGCAAGGTCGCCGCAAAGGAGGATGTGTTGAGGACCCTTTCTCGGGCGAGTGATCTGGCTATTTATATGCCGCGAATGCAATAGCAAGGACCTGACGTTTCGAATGGTCTCCTGAGTGGTCCGCCGGCAGTTTCCTAGACAACCGTTCGCATGCCCAGTGACGTGGAGCGGCGGAAGCGGCGTTGGCACCGATTACCAAGCGATGCGTATCGAGGGCTACTGAAAAATCCTAGGGACCATGCGTAACATTGGTGACCAGTAGCCTAAGCGGGTCGATGACTGCCGTACACGCAGTCCCTCCTGACATCTTTCACATCAATTGTTGCAGTCGAGGCGTTTTCATTACCAGGCGGCGATACCCATAGCGGTGGGTCGAGATTTGGACCGGGTCGTAGGGGCACCTCGTCCTACGCTCTCCTGGTACTCCGAAGGCTTACTGGGTTTGCTTGCCCATGGGAGGTGAAGCGAGTCCGAGCTGCTGTAAGTAATTAGCTACCGATTCCTTAAGCGAAGTCCTGAAACTTGGTACCTCCGAGTGTATGATGGAGGAAGTTAGTTATTCATCTAAAAGGTTATCAATAACGCTCGAAAATCGATTATCTTCAACGCCCGCGAAGCAAGGCATTCAAAGAAAAAATGCGAAGGCTATGAACTCCGCTACGAAGAAGCATTCGGCCGTCCCGAGCGTTCAGACACCAATTTTAACATACACTGGGCCAATCGGGCGGAGGAGACCAAAAGAATCGGAAACACAGCATCAGCCTATCTACGCCGGAGCCTTCTACTATGAGAGGCTACTGTTGATGGGCTGATCTCCACCTTTACCTTTTGGTCCAGTGGGCCCATTGGTGTTGTAAAGTAGATATTTTGGGATGAGTCATGACCCTAGATAACATTGCGATTGATGGGAATTGTGTTAGGCTAGGCAAGTCTAGTGCCACGTGTATCACAAAAAAGAGGGGCACATAACCTCTATGAATGCTCTGTGTAAATCTATATAAAGGCTCTCTGGATAATAGAAAGGGGGAGGAAAAATTTCTCACCTGTGCTGTTTGGTCAGTAACCACAATAGTAGGATATCCCATTGGTGTTGTAAAGTAGGTATTTTGGGATGAGTCATGACCCTAGATAACATTGCGATTGATGGGAATTGTGTTAGGTTAGGCAAGTCTAGTGCCACATGTATCACAAAAAAGAGGGGCACATAACCCCTGTGAAATGCTCTGTGTAAATCTATATAAAGGCTCTCTGGATAATAGAAAGGGGGAGGAAAAATTTCTCACCTGTGCTGTTTGGTCAGTAACCACAACAGTAGGATATCTAAAATCTACTTGCATGCATGAAGAATCTTGTCTTATTAGAGAGGTAGTTGTTAGCCTGCTCTTGGTTATTTCCATAACAATTTCAAATACAAAATTTTGTTTTGTCAGTTATATATATTCCAATTGCAACTAAACCTGGACATTTCTGTTTGATCATAGAGATGTTAGTTTGGATAGATAGATTTGGTCATGAGCAGCATGATGCGAGGATGGTAGTGCATGTTGAGTGTGGTGGTAGGGGCCATGGTACAGTACAAGATAGGCATCATGGTGGAGGCGTGACACATACCACAACGGAGCATGACCAAGCATAGTGGCGAAGCTGAGGTCATTGTGAAGGCTAAGAGAGGTGCTATGTGGGTTAGGGTAAAACTTATCCAGGTGCACATAGTGGAGCCAAAGAAGTGGCGTGGACCAAGTCCAGTAATGATGACCTGGCATATTAAGTAATATAATTATCTTTTTATCCGTAGCGACACAGACATGCTAGGATAATATGATTTTTTAATCTATAGCAACACACAGAGATTAAACTATTTTCCTTTAAAAGTTCCATTTGGTCGTGTCTATGGCTTCACCATCTACTCTTCACCATTTTATATGTTCTCCATGTGTACATATTTATGTATTTTGGAGGATCTTCTACGAAGGATAAGATTACTTGCGTATATGTGTACGTATGTAATTCATAGCGTAATTTGTCTTGCTTGTAATATTGAATTTTTATGCTATTTTAAAATTTAAGCTTTAATTATTTTTTCACGATGGATTCATAGTAAAAATTTTGAGTTTCATGCACAATCAATGTATAGACGTAGGGAAAGTTTTATAAAAAAAATAGATGTAGAGAAACTTATATTATTTTTTGAGAATTTATAATTTACATTATTAATTATTTAATATCGGTTGCAAGGCAGTTTATGGAAAAAAAAGGGGGAAAAACGTGATACCAACGATGCATACGTACATAGGGCAATCTTCCACGTGTCCTGGTCTTATCGGGTCTTACAGCTTGCTACTCCCCACACCCGCGAAGCCACCGGGACGCAGCACGAGTGCACGGCTCATCCCCTCCCCCCTCACCTCGAGACGAACGCCTCTCGTCGCCGGCGACCGAAGCAGCGCCGGCGTCGGGTGGGCGCCTCCGGCGGAAGCGACGTAGATGGCGATGCGCCACCTCATCACCGGGCAGAACAACTGCGCCCCGGACGGGGCGTCCTCGTCCAACCCCTTCGGCGCCCTCGCCAACGCCGTCCTCGGCCAGTCCTCCAAAGCGCAGGTATGCCCTAACCCTACCTCCATCGGTTTGACGTCTCGAGATTAGAGGCTTAGCCGCTGCTGCCGTGATGGCTGGACTTGGATCAATTGGCGTCATTTAGGTTGGTCCTCCGTGCGGTGATGATTTGGTGCGAATTACGCGATTTGGCTAGTTGCTTCCAAAAGCAGAAGCAATTCGATTGATGTGTGTGTCTCGCTGGTTTGATTTGGTTGTAGTTAGATCGTCCTGTGATGTTTAGGTTGGTGCTCGAATGCCACTTCATCTGGTAATTGTGCGAAGCTAGTGAGTTGGCGAGGAACAAGTGGTTCTATCACAAGCGCCAGTCTAAGTCTAGATGCGCCCCAATTGTTGATCTGTGCGTTGTGCTTCCTCCTGTCTTTGATTGCGTTGCGTATCAGTTCAGACAGGAACTAAAATTGCCAGAGCAACTCCTGGTTGAAGGTTTTGTATCTGTTGCCCTTTAACTTGCTTTGGAACCCTTTTCCTAAAGTGCCGGGTTAGTTACTTGAGTGATTAGCAATCTTCCAGTTAGTTCGTGGTATATATATACTCCAACCTTGCATTGCACGTTCAATTTTGACAGTTTAATCACTGAAAATTTCTGATTGATCTACTTATGGTTAAACTACTAATCATGAGGTATCTATGAAGATGTAGTTTTTGTCTCTTACCAGTCGCCAGGTTCCTTTATTAAGAATACAAATGCATTAATAAATTATAGTTAACATCAAGACAACATTGTATATAACCTTTTCTTTGTGCAGTCAATAAAGGAGCTTCCTGGATCTGCAGTTAATGTTCCAACTACGTCTGATTTGAGCACAACTGCTCCCTTGTCAACCATCCCAGGTTCAGAGAATGAGTTCAAGCAAGATCAACGACCACTTGCACGGGTAATGGTCATTCTCGACACTGCTTTTTTGTGCCCTTTGGTCATTCCTAACTGTAATTGAACACCTGCAGGGTACTGGTTTCATTCGTGGGGGCCCTGCTAATGATTGGGTTGAATCTTTTCGGCCTCCGGGGCTTCCACAATTTGGAGGACCAGAAGCACGCTTTGAAGAATTTGAGAAAATTTATAACAATGCAGGCTCAAACTTTGGACCGGCCTTGGATGGTAGATTTCTAGATCTTAAGTCTTCCTATGTGCTGGATGTTTGTCTATTCACCACATGATACCCGAACACAGCACAATATAATGACCCCAACTTATGTTTCAGGTCCACCACAAAGGGTCTTATCTGGTGTCCTGCATTCTTTTCTTGCAAGTGGCCGGGCTGGTATGCCATTTCAACCTGTTCCAGTACCAGCTCTTGGTTTGTCCGAAGGTGACAAACAATGCATTCGTGATCGTAGCTGCATAATGGCACGCCATATCTTGGCTGATCAACCTGAAGAATATATACAAGCACAGGTTAACTTATAATTTCTCTCCTTTGCATGTCTGAAAATTTATTAGGACAATTTGAGGTTGCTCAAAACACTTGTTTCTGTCTTTCATTTTCATTAGATTAGTACAGTAGCTTGCTTTTTACTTGCTGTGACCTCTTAAGCTAGTGTGCCTTTTATCTTTCTTTGATGAATGTGACACTCTTTTATCTGTATCAGGTAAATACGTTGTTGCATTCTCTTGATATTGACAGTGGTTATAGAATCAGAGGCCCCATGCATGGACCATACCCCGAGCTGGAGGAGTATTGGAATCAGTCTCAAAGAGCTTTGAGATCTGCCCCGATGCATAATGCTGCAGATAAATGGATTACCGAGTTCGGCAAGCAAAATAATAACCCTGAAGATTGGGCACACTCTTTTGATCAGCAATATGGTCCCAGTGGTTGGGCCTCTGAGTTTGAACAGGTCTAGCCTTCCGCATGCCTGGTTGGCATTTTCACAAGCTTAATTCTGAATCTTGCTTTTTTGTTCATATTAACCATTTTGGCAGACAAGGCCTCCTAGAAACAAGTTCAATCATGCTCAAGATATTGTAGAGTTTAGGTCCCTGGCAACTAGGATGATAATAGGCACAGTTTTATCCGATTATTGAATCAGATAGGATCTGGATCTGGATATTGAATTTTCCTTCTGGATATTATTTTCTCTCAATCTAATTCCATATCCTAATCAAAGGCTTCATATTCAGTTCAATACAATCCTATAAATGATGTATCTGCATATCCAAATGTGAATCTGAATTTTATTTGTGTCTGTACAACTTGCCTAAATCTGCAGTATGGTTTGAGTATGTTTGATTTCTAATCAAAATCCTTGCGTGAACAATAGGTAATCCTGTGCAAATTGATTTGGTTCTGTTACCTATTGTTTTGAATTTAAATGTTCCATTTTTGTAAGTAAATAACAGATATTCAACAGATGTTGAAATCCAATCCATAATAAGTGAAATTGGATCCACGCTCATATTCAGTAACTGTCAGTGAATTACGCCCATTGGATTCAAGTTGTATTAAAATGGATATGAATGTCAGAATGTGGGTTTGGTATGACCATTACCCAATTCTAATCTGATCTTTTCTTGACCCTACACATGAAGCAAGATAATATTATCATATCTATGAGTATGTTGTATTTTTTTTTTAAAAAAAATAAGAAAGTATTGTATGAATATAGCTGTTACTTCCTGTGGGAATTCTATAACAACAAGTGTGACAAAAAAATCATTTTCTTTCAACACATCTCTCTTGAATATTAACTAGTTTTAGTTGATTTATGAAGGGAATAAAATCAAGCCATGTAGTATTATGATAATCTGCATCAGTACTCGTGTTTCAATATCCTTCTGCCCTAACATGTTCAGTTCTAGGTTCTGTGATTTATATTCTCATATATGTTTTTATCTTGTTGCAGCATCAGTCTCAGATGGCCATGGGTCAGATGGGAGGAGCGAACATGGCAAATTTGGCAACAATGGAGCAATCCCGTATGCTTGCACAAACATTAGCAAGTAATAATGATACAAAATTTCAGGTACGTATTTTTACCTGATTTGTTTATTTAACTATTTTATTTGTACACTGTTTTTGACCTGGTAATTAGTATATACTTTTTTTTAAAATGGAATGAAATTTGCTTGAACCATTACTCATCGTAATTTGTTTGAAGCCATAAGTGTCCTTTAATATGTCCTGCTTGGCTGCTTACATTCATGTCTGCAATCGGTGATTCGGTGTGTAATTGCATCTTGATTTATCATGGCTGATGTATACTTTACAGCAATGCTCCATATTTCTAGGCTAACCTAAATGTGTCTAGAAATGGCACCAGATCTATTTGGACATAGAAGCTGGAGTATTCACACTATTTACTTTGCTGTTGGTTCTGATCAATTTGTGTGCACGCACTGGTGACTGGATGTGATGTGTTGGTAACTAATATCCATGGCAACGTGCACTTGTGGACATCTTGATCTATCGTTTTGCTACATGTAAATGTGGACCATTTTTTCGTTGCTTATGCACATCTTGCTTGGAATGTTTGTCTCTATGCTGTCCAGCGAAACTGTAGGGGCTTCTGGCATTTCACTAGTTACAAAGAACTTGTCACCTTTATAGGATGGCACATGATTCATTGGTTTAGAAACTTTGTTTGCATCATGGTTATTAAGGCGTCGCTTAGGCGACGCTTAACGTAAGGCGGCCCGGGGCTTCAAGGCGTTGCCCCCGCCTTGCCGTCCGTGCCCAAGGCGTCGGCGGGAACCGAGGCGGGAGCGGTGGCTCAACCAGAGAGAGAAGAGCGAAGAGTACTCACCTCACCTGGAACTCTAGGCGGCGGCGCCTTCATCTCGCCGCTTTCGTCTCAGCGTCCTCTCCAGCAGCAGCAAGCTGTCGTGTTGTGCCACCATCCCGCCTCCATCCCCGTCGCCCTCTCCGCTCCAGATATGCCCCATCCCCTCCCTCCCGGCCTCCACCTCCTCCCCTACCTCCCCAGCTCCCCCCTCCCTGTCGGCCTCCCCCTCCCTCCCTTCTCTCGCGCCGCCATCTCCAGCCGCCGGTTGGTCGAGCAGCAGGGGAGATGTGGTGGCTGGTTGGTGGAGTGGCTGCCGGTGAGGTATGTCCCGATCCTCACCGGCGCCTGTGGTGGAGAAGAACGGGAATGAGAGGAGATGCTGGCGCCGGTGGTTGAGAAATGAGAACAGTGAAGGGATAGATAGACTCAATCTGGGGTGCGGCTAGGGTTAAAAGGAATGGGATAAGTTTGGCATTTTTGCAATTTAGTCCTCAGAGTTCTATAAAATTGCAATTAGACCATTCTCTTTAGAATTCTTCTTATTTAGACCTCCAGAGTTCCGTTTTCTTCGCCTTAGGATGCGTGTAAGGTATCGTCTCGCCTCGCGCCT
Source organism: Melocanna baccifera (assembly GCA_036346265.1). Lineage (NCBI taxonomy): Eukaryota > Viridiplantae > Streptophyta > Magnoliopsida > Poales > Poaceae > Melocanna > Melocanna baccifera. Next base: position 2,586,018 of record CM070698.1, on the reverse strand, counting down.
TACCGCTTAAAAGGTGTGAGGGGGGTGGGTCGCCTCGTCTTGCCTTACCGCCTTAATAATCTTAGTTTGCATGCCATTTTATGGAAGAGGTGCTTTGTATATTTTTTCGTTCTCTGAACTGATATTATTTATCCATAAATTCTATAACGCATAAAACTTCAGCAATACTTTGGATCTCTCAGTTAACATGCATTAACTACGTAAATGAATCCTCCAAAAATCAGACCAGACTTCCTAAATAGGATCTTGCTTTCCGGAAGTGAAAGAGGGGAACCTCCATTGGATATGCAGAGATGAGAGGGCTGAGGGCATGTTGCACATTACTGCTGTATTGTTTGCTCATATCGGCTTAGCACACCACTATTGATATATCATGTCATGTCTGCACAATTGTTGTTCAATACTGACTGCAGTCAACTGACTCTATTGCTAGCAACCTTATGGTACTGTAGGGGTATTTCAATCATCCTATCTTAAGTACCTAATGATACTTTTTCTTTTCTTTTTGGGAAGAATTCTAAGTTCTTCCAGTTTGTTTCAAAGTCAAAGATGAGCCGTGCTGAACTAATAATAGAAGATAATCAAGTAAAACAAGGTTCAACATCCCAATCGAGTGGCTGGGCTGATGAATTTCAAACACAGTACAATGCTAATGCAAACTCTTGGGCGGATCAGTTTGTGCTTGAAGAGGTGATACCAGAGAACTGGATGTGTGTAAATACATGTAGAGCTTAATGGGGATCTAGTTTTCTCTGGTCAACATAAAAAATTAAGAAAAACACTGGTGTGGTACATGATGATCTTGTCGTTTACTACAAACCTTTCGGTGTTAAAGTATACTTTGTGGTAGCAACATTACACTGATGCTGCTTCTTTCACACATATATCTGCTGTGTAGTGATGATTTTACCTCACTAATCTTTATCCTCCAGCTTTCACAAGGGGCGGATAAGTGGGTTAGCGAGTTCTCTACTGAACATAATCATGGTGGGCTCAATGAGAAGTGGATTGATGAGTTCTCCAAATTGCGTGTTGATGATGAATGGGCAGAGGAGTTCAGTGGAGGAGCTTTTGGTGATCCATGGGTAGATGAGTAAGCACAAGTCTCTTGTTCCTCTTTTTATTTGCTTTTTCATGGCAAATTGGAATAGCATTAAGGTTGAGTCGACCTCTATTGCTTCTTGATATGTTGTCAAGAGTCAGGCTAATCTTTAGGTCAGAATACTATAAGAACTTTGGATATGCTTTGATAGTTCGAATAAGAACTTTGGATATGCTTTGATAGTTCGATCCAACATCCATCTAGTTTGATTAACTATGGGAAATTATAAGGGTTCGTTGTTTACCATTGGTCTATTATCAAGGTTATTAAGGCGGTAAGGCGATGCGAGGTGACCCACCCCCCACACACTTTTTAAGCGGTAAGGCGTGAGGCGAGGCGACGTCTTACACGCATCCTACGATGCTAAGGCAGTAAATAAAATGAGCATTTTAGCAGTACATATATACCTTGTTGTTGCCAATTCTTGAGCCCATGTAGCCCCCATTCCCTCTTTCCAATTGCTCTTCTCTGATGTAGCATCCATCCCCCTTGGCCTTGCAAGTTTCAACATATAAATCATTATAAATGTAATGGATACAAATTGTATTCCGATTAATTGAGTAAATAATAACAATTAAGTGAATTCGAGAATTAAATATGAACAACATAATAAATTAACAAGCACGACATAAGCGATATAAGTCCACACAAATAACATAGGTGACAAGTGGGTGTTAATGGTGTTTTGCAATTTAAAAGGATCAACAAAATTTTATTGAGTATTCTAACATGCAACGTAACGCTCAGAGTTAAATATTCACGAAGAGCGATTTTTATTACGCGCGCTTCTCTCTCTTCTTTTCTTCCTACTCCCTGTGCAGCCGAAACACCATGCCACCTATTTCCTTCCCTCTCTTTCTTATATCTTCCCTCTCTTTCCCCTCTCCTCTCTCTCTCTTGCTCCAGATCGGCCGCACAAAGTAAGAGAGAAGCAACAACTGGAGGGAGAGGAGGAAATAGGAGCCGAGATTGATGGCGACGTGCTCTTGCCCTCTATTTGTCGCCGCCTCCGCCTCCTCGCCGTCGCCGGCTGCGAGCCATCGGGGGAGCGCTCCTCCTCCGCCTTCACACCATATTGGCTTCAAGCCATTGGGAGAGGAGGGTGAGGGACAGGAGGGGGGAGGCAGCAGGGAAAAATATCTTGGTTTCAAAAAATTTTCTCCAGGTAATGAAATAGACGAAAGAGATGGAATTTCGTCCAAAATTTCAGACGAAATCACTTTGGATGAAATTGGATAAATTTCACATAGGGCCAAATCGGGCAAAAATTAGTTAAGCAAGCCATCTTGTTCTTTTGACTATCATGCCAATGAAACTATATTACTTGAGAATTGAGATATATACCTTCCCGATCAACGCTGGTCCTCTGCCGTGTGAAAGGTGCCGACCCACACCCGCGCCGCCTTCTTCAAGTCCCTGGGCAGCACATAGCAGCAAGTTGTCGTCCTTCGGCTCTTCTTCCTCGGGGGAGATTGGGGACAAGGGGGAGGTTGAGCTGCGCCACCGTCGAATCAATCAGGGAGGGAGTTGCCCCGCCTTGGCTGCCGCCCGCCGCTCGTCCCCGCCTTGGTCGCCGCCCACCGCTCGGTGGAGGATGGGGAGGCGCCCGCCACTCATCTCTACCTTGGCTGCCTCCCGCTGCTCGTCCCTGCGTTGGCCGCTGCCCGCCGCTCGTCCCAACGTTGGCCGCCGCCTACCGCACGATGGAGGATGGGGATGGGGATTGGCCGCCCACTGCTCGGTGGAGGACTGGAGGATGGGGATGGGGAGTTGGGGACGAATGGGGATTAGGGTTTTGCTTGAGCCATCGATCGGCAATTGACGGTGAATGCAGAGCTGGGCGCCTGGGTTAGGAGTACCGGAGGCATTCAGGCGCTACCAAATTCTGTATACGAATTTTTTGACCGAATGACACAACCTTCGGTAGGTGACGAAAGGAACGAAAAAAGCGAAATTTCGCGAAATTGTGAACCCTGGGAGGGAGAGGGGGTGTACCTTGCTACTACTAGAGAGGACGCTGAGATGGGAGCGGCGAGATGGAGGCGCCGCCACCTAGGGTTCCAGGTGAGGTGAGTCTTCGCTCTTCTCTATCTGGTTTAGCTGCCGCTTCCCTCTCGGTTCTGGTTTAGTTGCTCAGGTCGCTCAGGTGAGGTGATGTAGTCACGGGCGTCGCCTCCTCCAATGCCTAAGGCGTCGCCTTGAGCCTTCCCGACGCCATATGCCGCCTTAGAGACGCCTAAGCGACACCTTAGTCCTAAGGCTTACGCCTTAGTCATGCACGTCAAGGCGAGGGCAACGCCTTGACACCCCGGGTCGCCTTACCGCTTAGGCGACGCTTAAGCGACACTTTAATAACCTTGTATTATGTTCTGTTCTACAGAAGCCCCTCCGGTATAGCAGTTACATCTTACCACTAACTATTATCATTCTTTGTTTGTAGGTTCCAGGATCAATTGTCAGCTTCCAAGCAAAGTTTTGGTGCTTCTCGAGGGGTTTATGTTTTTTCGGAGATGAACCCATATGTTGGTCACCCTAATCCAATGCAGGAAGGACAGGAGCTCTTCCACAAGGGCCTCTTAAGTGAAGCTGTTCTTGCTTTAGAGGCAGAAGTTTTGAAGAATCCTGATAATGCTGAAGGTTGGAGGTTGCTTGGAATAACACACGCCGAAAATGATGATGACCAACAGGTGATTTTGTATCTCCAATTTATATTAGATGTTCATATGCCAAGCAGGGACATCAAATTAAGTGCTAGGCATAACCATTGTGCCGAATATTTTCAGTTTTTCACTATGTGTGTCCAACATGGACGCACTGCATGTTTCTGTGCATCACTTATGTTCATGATGTGTTTTAATTAGATCAATTTTCAAGAACTTAATTTACCAAGTCTGAGATGCCAAACCCTGAATATCCATGGTGGTTGAATTTGACTGTTGCTACATAGCTGCTCTGCGTGCAGTATGCTAATTCTCATGAGGAATCATGTGAACCATGCTCTATTACAGTTCCAATTCTGCATGCCTTGCAAGAATTACGTATTTTATTGCTAATTTATTGCTTTGCTTTCAGGCCATAGCAGCAATGATGCGTGCACAGGAAGCTGATCCAACAAACCTGGAAGTTCTTCTTGCTCTTGGTGTCAGTCACACAAACGGTGAGTGCTTGCTTGCATGGTATCATGAGAGTAATTCAATGTCTTGCTCAATCTGCTCAGGTGCTCTTGCAAGAAAGGAAGTGATAGAAATTATGATTGGAAGTAACAAGATTTCTGCATTTATGCAAGCTATTTTACCAGAAATTTTAAACAACTAAACAAAACTAATCATGAACCAGGGGAAAAAATATTGATCTCCTTATCCTTTTCTGGTTTAACAAAAAGCTTTCCCATGCTCCAAGATTCAAGTCCATAATGGAAAGCCCTACTAATAGCATGCTATAATTTAATATTCTAAATGTTTAGTTGAAACAGAAGATTTATCAAAATAGTAACTTTTAATACCTTGGCTTTTTTATACTATCCTGATAGGTTTAATTCTTCTATGCAATTGCTGCAGAATTGGAGCAGGGAGAAGCATTAAGATATCTTTATAAGTGGCTTCATAATCATCCAAAATACGGGGGCCTCGCCCCTCCTCAGCCAACTGATTCACCTTATGGTCCAGATGTAAGTGCATGCTATGTATTTCATAATGTGAGCGTTTCAACTTACTCCATTAACTTATTAAATCCTAGCATTTTCAGCTTCTAAGTGGGCAGCATTCTGTTGATTCGAGATAGGTTTCTGTAGATTTTTTTAGCTGTGATCATGTACTGTTGCTCATGTATAACATGTTATCTGATCTTTCTAAAAATAATATCATTTTGACATAGTAAACAACTTACCTCTCATCAGGTTGTTAGATTGTTTAATGAAGCTGCTCAGATGTCACCTGAGGATGCTGATGTCCATATAGTTCTGGGCGTCTTGTACAACCTATCAAGAGAATATGATAAAGCTATAGCTTCATTTAAGGCAGCACTACAGCTGAAACCACGTGACTATTCTCTCTGGAACAAGCTTGGTGCAACCCAAGCAAACAGCATCCAGAGTGTTGATGCAATATTGGCATATCAGCAGGTAATTAGTTTTTGCAACATGTTGTGTCTTGCAACTTTGGTGAAAGTTTTGTCCTGTTAACTAGTGAAGATTATATGTTTGGTTAAAGAAGGATAGCACTGTCTCGATTATGGTTGATGGTTAGAATAACCACTTGATCCAATCCTTTGTTGGCCTCTGGCTGTTCTTTTTGGAGGAATATTTCTGGCAGTTGTATTCACTTGTGTGCAAACTGCAAAAGCTAGTATGATTCTTATCTGACAGAAATCCTTTTTGAATATAATGTCTCTGGACATGTTGGGCTGGTTATTTGAAAAAAATGAAATGACCAGTCTATAGACTGATTTACATATGGAATCTAAGGTTGCATTTCACAACCTTTGCGGCCTCTAGCCGCCCCTCTACGGAGAAAGTTTGTGTATTTGGCAGTAAAGTTTCATTTGGTTCTTGTTATATGCTACATCCCAGTACATCTAGCATTACAGTAAATCCAATTACTTCTAATCAATTGTAATACAATGTAATGACATTGATTTGGTGTCCAATCCTACAAATACGCCTGATGTAAAACATTGCAACCTTCACTTATTTTACTTCTATACAACAATCCTTTTAGCTCTTATCTCCTACCTTCGCAACTGATTGAAATAATCTAGTTTGCTGTTAAGAGAATATTGTAGACTAAAAAGTTGCAAGGCTTTAACTAATTGTTATCATTGTTGATTATTCTCCAATGTAGACAAGATTGTGGCATACAGATATCCTAGCTTATGAAGTGCAAACCTGGACTAATCAAATTTGTTGCTTCTGGTTTCAGGCTCTAGACTTGAAGCCCAACTATGTCCGTGCATGGGCTAATATGGGAATCAGCTACGCCAACCAGGTATTTTTTTATTGGCTGAGTAATTGCATTTCTGATGTGGATTTAGAATCCATATTTTGATGTTATTTATCAGAGTTTCTGAACTTTACTCCACTTAGTCCAGTAACATGTTGACCACCGTTAATATAACTGAGTTTTCATGCTTTCAAATTTTTTTTTTTACTTTTGGTGGTGAAATGTTTTTTTGTGTAATTATTTTTTACACTCAATCATGAAAACTCTGGTTCAATTTTTTGTACAATGAATGTCACTGGTGGCTATTATTTAGTCAACACCTCAATGATAATAATGTGGAGTACGGATGTTTCCTAATCTGGGAATGGATGAACAGCAATATATTTCCAACGATTTCATGAAAGTCTCATTTGTTGTAATTCTTTGTGTTACTTTTACGTAGCAACAGATAATCAGTGCCCCCCCATATAACGCCTATTGAGATGGCATCTTTCAACGTTGCTGATGCAGGGTTTATACGAAGATTCTATTCGATACTATGTAAGGGCGGTTGCCATGAATCCAAAAGCTGACAATGCCTGGCAGTACTTGAGGATTTCTCTTAGGTATGTCTTGCTCGCGTGCTTTATCTACATGTGAGAACCTTATAACAAGCATTGTTGATTTTAATTGACCAACATTTCTTTCTTTTAAATCAGTAATGCTTCGCGAGCAGACATGATTGCTGCATGTGATTCCCGCAACCTTGATGTTCTTCAGAAAGAGTTTCCCCTTTGAGTCACCAACATTCTAGACATTAGCACTTGGAGAAAACCAGCAAAACGATGGACGGCTTACTTGGCTGCATATTTTGGAACGGGAAAGATGCAAATTGGTAGTCATTGTGATCTTGTTGTATCTGTTTTCTGTACGTTGATTGTTGTTCTATTTAACAAGGCGAGGCATGTACAGAAAGTCAATATCGACGCCCAATTTTTAGGTGTGAAATCCCATGGAAGAAGGGAATGGTGGGAATCGGGGAGCAACACCTGTAATTCTGTATACCAGAGTCACAAAAGAATAAAAGAATGGTTGAATAAAATCTTTCATGATGCAGTGGTTTCAGGTTTCTGTGTCTCTGCATTGTCATGGGTTCCCTTTCTGCATGGCTGCACGTTCGCATGCTCTAACGACTAAGGTCAGCTCTACCGGCCCACCTTGCAGGCAAACATAATCGGCCCAGTTATAGACCCACCCACATCGTCTCATTTACAATCAACAGGCCCATCTACATCAACAGGCCTAGCTAGTAGGCCCATATAGATGTCAGCAGGCCCATCAAGTGGGCCCAGCACATATCAACAGGCCCAGTAATAGGCCAATCTAGCACTTGCCTTTTCTGCCTCAACTCTTCGATCGTGGCGCTGCCACCCTTCTCGGTTCCAAATATGCTCTTCTTCTCTTCTTCGAAGTTGTTCTTCCCTCTGAATTGGTTTGCATCCACGGTTGCCGCCTCCTTGGCATCGTTGTCTGCAGCTTTCTTGAGCCTCTTCCATCTCTGCTCTTCGTGGACCTCAGCGTCAACCTGCATCTGCCGCAGTCGCGCTTCCCTCTCCTCTTCGGTCATTTGGTGGACGCCCCGTCGACGGTTGAATGTAGGGCCGTTGTTCCTGCCCTGTTGGTCGTCTCGCCTTCGTTGGTCGTCTGAACCTAGTTCAGAATGGGAACGGTGTTCAGAAGTGGAATTACCGCTCTTCCGTCCGTCTTCCTTTCTTTTTTTGCCTTGAGTCTGAACTGTCATGCTTTGGATAAGCATGGTGGCGGTCTGCTGGTGAGTAATGTCTCCTTTTCCTATCATCAGCATCCGAGCGATCCCGTCGTGAACGCTCATCATGCTTTGACATCTGCTGTTTTCTCCTGGGTTCGTCATCATCTGATATCTCATGATGTCTTCTCGTTGGTACGTCATCTTCTAAATCTGATGAATCCTGTATGTGGTCTTTCTTCTCACGCTGTCTTCTCCTTGGTTCATCATCTGATACTCCTGACGTCTTCTCCTTGGTGCATCATCTTCTGAATCTTGTCTGTGGTCTTTCTTCTCATGCCTTGACCTTCTATCTTCCCTTTTACGCTCTGGGGAAGTATGAACTCTCTTTCTTCTCTCATCCTCGTCATCACTTATTTCCTCTGAACCTGAATTTTTCATTTGAGTGATGCCTCTTACTCTCTGACTTTTGATGGTGATGCTTCTTGTGCTTTCTCTTCTCTTTCTTTCCTTCATTTTGCTTTTTCTCAGCTTCTGATAGAAGTGAAACGATTAATTTCAGAAGTGAATCACTCACCTCTCTCTCTCTATTGGTTGTCTCACACAACACACATAGGCACAAAGGAGAAGCTTTGGTGACTTACTGTATCACACAGCCAAACGTCGTTTTTCTTTTTCTCTATTACCTTGAATAAAGAAACCTAATTACAGTGCCTTAAATTGAACACACGCGCACATAACTAACTCAGTCCAAGGGCCAACGCCTTGATCCACTTTCTATGCTCACGGCCAGGACGTGTGCCACTACTCCACTAACTAATGGCATGCATGCACTAACTATCTATCTTGACCAAATCACTTGGTACCAGCTCATGCATGCAAAGACTAGATAACTACCTGGCCAAATCACTTGACCTGCAGCGCCACTGACTCAAAGACTAATTCGTGCAGTCCGTTGGCTCCGCTGCTCTCGCATGCAGCACCGTTTCTCGCGGCAACGTCCGTCTTGCACGGTATGTCGACACCTCTCCATGTCCATGCACGCTCTTCCTGCTAAGCCATACCGTTCCTGTAACGCCCCCGTTTTTGGGAACAGGAGCGCCGTACGTCCCGCAACAGCCCAGGTGTTCTGTTGCGGACAGAAGAAGCATCGAGCCTACTTACGAACATTTGAAAAAGATTAGTTTGGCAGAAATAAGATCTAGTGGTCAATTTTAACATTTTTATGGGCGTCCAAGTCCAAATTATAACTTACAATCAAAAGAGCCGAAGAAAACACCCACAGGAACGCATGGGTGCGGTCGTAACCCTAACACGAACTCTTGAATTTCTTTTCCTCTTCTAGTATCTGGAGGGGTGGTAATATAGCAAGTTTAAGTACAACCAACCATACTCAGCAAGTCACAATGGTAAATCTCTAATTTACTACATGTACGGAATTTCAAAGGAAGGTATTATACTGATTTTAATATTTTATGTGGATGCAGTTTGATTTGTAAACAGTTTAAAACAATAAACTCCGTCATACTAATTAAGGAATTGAGGGTCTCAAAACATTTCTTGTTTATTTTATACAGATTAAAATACCAGAAAACTACTTATACCTCGCTATTGGATTCACCCATCAAAACAAAGCTTTATTAACCGGAAGCACGACGTATTCGAATACCAATTAATTTCACTCTGCAGAGTTGCTCAGCTTTACCCACAAGATTTCTCAATTACCAATGTCATGCAATAGACACGCTCAGCTAGCGTGTGACTGAATTGAGAAAAACGGATTTTTAACTGCTCAATTTAATATATAGACCCTACCCGGTAGGCACCTTCACCAAACTGAGTATCCACGGATCTCAGGCCAATGTGGAACACAACAACGACCGCATAAGTTTCGTGAAGACCCTACCGTTGTACGGCGATAACGCGCCTATACCTCACTTCAAACTCCTGTAGGTGTTCAATTAAAGTGAGCAGTTAACAGACCCAGATTGACGAGTTCAACACTTGTGGTTGAGCGATTACTGTGCTTTATACTCAGCATAAGAGTCTAGTCCTTATATTTTTTTTCACTAAGATTGCCAACCAACCGGGTCCCGTCCAATACTTGTACCGGCACCCGACTGCTACACTCTCCGAGACTGCCAACTACAACTGGGTCCCGTCCAATACTTGTACCGGCACCCGTCTGCTGCACTCTCCACCCTAGGGTAGGGTGTGGACTCGTCCACTACAGGGCACTCCACTACTTCCGCTCTACCCTAGCACATTTTAAAATGATTTTTACCGGCGAACTACCAAGTCACTTGATAGTTCGTTATTTTATGCGAGTAAATGCAATGTTCATTTATGCTCTAATTAAATAATACTAGATTTGTCCAGGTGAATATGGCTTTAAAGTAATGTGGGGCATTTATCGATGGTAGAACATAACTACATGTATCATGTTATTTGAAACATTTATTTTAAACAAATAGTTGGGCAAATAATAGTAATGCAAATACTGTAAATAAGTAATATGGAAATGCATGGGCTCAACATGTTCAAAATTTGCAACTTGCCTTGCGAATCCGAAATCTCGACGATATCGTAGCACGTAGAAGTTTGCTCAGAACCTTGAACCATTGCCTTGGACTCCTCGCGATATAATGAAAAGAGACATGCAAAATAAATCAAAATCTGAGCTTGCTCCTAAACAAGCTAGAAAGAAAATAAAATAAATAAACTACGAAAAGAAATAAATGCAAGAATATTTAAAATGGCTTGGATTGAATTTTTGGCAGTGGAGTTATGGTTGATGGACATCGGAAATGAAACCAGGACGTCGAAACGAATCAAACGGAGCATTTTTGGCATTTTTCTGAAGCTGGGAAATTGAAAGGCCAGTTTGCTATAGTGTTGGGCCGGCCTCGGTTGAACAGTGCGCGGCCTGCGCGCGCGCGCTTGCGCCCGATAGCACTCGTTCGGGTCGGGAGCCGTTGGATGGCGCTCGGGTGGACTGGATGCGGCCACATATCCTCCTGGGGAGTCGTCGTCTACCTCAGGCCGAGGCGACGGTGCGAAAATAGGGGCGGCCTCGCCGCTGCAATTCTGTCCCGACAGCGGGTCTTAGAGGTCAAGGCCGGTACCAACGGCCTCCGGGGAGGGAGGAGAGTCCATTTTTGGCTTCGACTCCCCGAGAGCATTAGAGATAAGGGTCGCCGGCCGGAGAGAAGAAGGTGGGTGAGGCGACGGCTCGGAGGAGCTGTGGAACTGCACAAGGAAGAAGGGCTGCGGTTTCACCATCCTGGAGGGTTGAAGGTTAGTGGGGAGGTGCGGGATTTGCTCGGGAATGGCTCATGAAGGCTGGCATCGGAGGGGTGGCGGTCGAAGAAGGCGACGCATGATGCCAGGTCAGACGAGCCATGCCACCGTGAAATTGGTTTGGGCGATGAACTTGTGGTGCTATAGTGGTGCTCGGGTTGGCTGCAATTGGATTTTGATCGGAGCAATAGGGAGATCGGTGGAGAAGTTCACTAGGTCCATGGGAGAGCGGCGGCGGGGCTAGAGAGGGAGGGAGTTCGATTGGCCGCTCGAGGAGTAAGAGGGGAGTGGTGCGGTGCTCCCAGCGGGAGTGATTGAGCTTTAGTAGTCGGGGAAGGTGGAGGGAGCTTGGGAGGGTGCGCGGAGCCGCTGGCGCTCGGAGGGAGGGGACGGGGAGCTGCGCCAGGGCATGGGCGGCCATGCCGGCTGGACTACAACTCCTGCAGGAGTTGGCGGAGACGAGACGGTTCCGGAGTGGGCGAGTACGCGCGGGCGGTCCGAGGGGTGTAGGCGCACGGCAGGAGCGTGCTGCCACCGATGGGCGTAAGGGGAAAGCGAGGGTAGTTGGGGGAGGTGATGCGGGAGTGGGGGTCCTGGAGCTGGCAGCTGCTGACGCGTGGGAGTGGCGGGGAAGTGCTTCGACGCCGCGAATCCCAGGCTAGTGGGCGCACGGTGCACGGGCGCGGGAGGCAGGCTCGAGCAGTGCCATCGAGAGGGAAAAGCGGCCTCGAGCGGGCGCCAGCAAGGAAAGAAGGCGGGAAGCCAAGGGGGAAGATTAGGGAGGGATTAGAGGAAGCAAAAGCAAATTAACAGCAAAATAAAGTTTTAATTTTTTTTTCAGGTTGTTTCGGTTCCACACAAATATACTAACTACATGCAAGACAAAAATAAACATGCAGATACAAAATATCAAGATTAGTTCCAACAGCTTCCACCTACATAAGAGCAAGATTGTGTCAAGGAGTGTGTTCAGATGAAAATTCTTAGAAACTATCCGAGAAGCCATAATTCCACATTAAAAGGATGGAAATAGAACTTACTGATTTCTTTATCTCAGCCATCTTGATTGGATTGTTTTTAATCCTTGCAATGGCATCCTGCTCCCGCTGCCTTATTAGCAGTAGAGGATCGGAGTGGAGTTTTCTCCATGTGTCATTAGCAGATTGGGGCTTATCCTCAAATAAAGCTCCCGGAGCAGCTGCCTGAAACATCCAAAGAAAACGCAATAAGCATTGTGACTGCAAAAGCAATTGTATCGTAATAGTGATGTGATAACTGTTGTTAGCATGTACACCCTCTAGTCACAAATATGTTGTTTTGGGATACGCATAGTCAAATTTTCAAAACTTTAACTATTGATATCTTTTTACATATTTAGATTAGATACATGAAAATCATACTTAAAGATTTGTCTCAAAAAATACTTTTGTAATATTGTAATTTTTAGTTTTATAAATATATTACAATAGAAATTAGTGGTCGAAATTGTGTTTTGGTGACCGTGTCAATGTCTAAAATAATATGTATTTATGACCAGAGGGAAGAATTGTACCGTGATAGTGATGTGACAATTGTTGTTAGCATGTATGCGTTGTGTGCATAATTCAGTTTTGATTAAAAAAACAAACTCAGTTTTGAATTCAAGGGTCCACTATTAGGCAAACACTTCACTCTGCATATATGGAAAGATCCAGATATTCTGTCATATTTCGTTAAGTACCAAGATGATGATTAAATGATAAAGATTGCAAAATATTCTGAATCCAAGTGACATCGTGGCACCATATCATGAGTTCATGATAGTAGCTAACAATCTCCTACCTTAACATCCTCAGCCCATCATTTACTATGGAAGCATTGTAACAATGAATTGTGTGAATTCAACCTAACTTTTTTTGTGTGCGACGATTGCAACCTAAGTTCAATATATTTACATTTGCTTAATACTCTTCCTATCTGAGAATCTTGCCCCATCGCTGCATAGGCATTAACCAGAACTTTTCTATCGGATTTATCTACAAATTACATTAATCCAAGAACACTGATCAGAATAACTATTGAGATTAGAGAGAGAGAGAGAGAGAGAGAGAGAGAGAGAGAAAGAGAGTACTACCTTGGAAGAACTAGCAGCACTCGCTTGGGCAGAAGAGGAGGCAGCTGCTGTTGGGGCGGATTGCTGCAGTGTTTGGAATCCTTCCGAGCCCCCCTTGCCAACAGACAACCCCGACTCGTAGAGGAAGTCCAATCTCTCCTGCGCCCTGCAGCAACGGAATTTAATTAGTTCATCAGAAGAAGCCAAAACCATCGATTACGATACCATTTAACTCTAAGCGTCGAATCCAAGTAAGCATCCAAAATTCCAAACCCAAACGCTTAGCTTATGGTTGGATGAATAAGGGCTGCCTTCCTAATGAACCATCGCTTTGCGTAACCCAGTGTATTGCATTTGATATGTACAAAATTCAAGGATGATGCAGAGAGCACAAGATTTACAAGAGAAGGATCAGCTTGAGAAAGGATGGGTGAAGTCCACATGCAAGGTACAAGTTGAATAAGCTTACAGTTTTGAGGTGAAAAATCATGGCCTAGTACATATAGGATTGCATCCTTGTCCTAACACAGCAACGGCAGGCGAACATCCATATATCCACCATTAGAGGGAAGGTCTTACATGATTTACAAAAAAAAAAAAGCTTCTCACAGAACAAAAAAAACTTTCTTATACACAAACAAGTAAAGAAGCCCAAGCATGTAACTCCTCCTGACAAGAACAAACAACCCGGAATGGACACGCTTGCCGGGCTAAAACAATCCGGGGGAAGAAACCTAAAAATCAGCTAGAACAAACCCCGGAGACCAAAGGATTTTACACGCGCTCTGCTGAAAATGCCGGTACTGGCCCAAATGTGCCTCTGCAAGCACCCAACCTCTGACTTCACTGGGGAAGATGGTTTTTTTTTTCTTGGTGTTCATCGCCGCTTCCTCCAGCCGGTCGATCTCTGGTCGCCTGACAGTACTCTGGGGAGGTTCAAGAGGGAATTTACACGTGTCACGCCTTCGAGTGCAGACCATTCCTCCTCCTCGTTTGTGGATATGCAATCGGCTAGGCTGCGGGCAGATCCACACCTTTCGGGTTCCTTTGAGGCGGGAGGTTCGTCAACCGGCACAATTTCATGGGTATCTCGTAGTGTGTAAGAGTGTTCCAATGTGGGCTCGGTCATTTGCTCTGCATTGGATATATGTACGTTTACGTCTGCATTGTCCCAATCAACCTTAGCACTGGCATCTGGGATCACAACCTCCTCGATGGGTTCTGCCGTTCCCTTCTTAGGTTCACTCTCTTGAACCGTCTCGGCTGACTTTTCATGGTCCAAGAATAAGCACACAACAGCACAGTCATCGCTCTTGGATGTTGGGAACTTCAACCTCCAAGATCTGACAGCACAATCAACAAGAGCCCTGGCAGCTTTTGCTCGAGATGGGGCTGACGCTACAATATCAACAGCCACCTTGTTTGAGAGAACGTCCCAAACCTACAGTCATTGAGCTTTTGAATATGACAGAGTTGAAGCAGCTGAAGGATGCAACACCTTTATATGCGAACATATGAAAATAAACAAATCCCTAGGGATTAAGTAGCAAATTTCTGTCTTCAATCAATGCACAGCTATGGATTATGGTAGAAGGTAATATGCTTGGTATTTTAGAACATTCAGTCTGTAAAAATGACTGGTTGAACTTGTTGAACAGACTCAAAGGTAGACTGGTAGACTATGGACTTGTCTAAAACCAGAGGGCATAATTCACATTGAGCACCTTTTTTTTTGGCTAATTTTCTGAGGAAACTTCCTTTCCTGTTATTTCTTAAGGCTGCAAACCATCTAACCTAAGTATGTTTTAACATGTTGCTCCATCTACGCATGAATGATGTAGATCTGCCCCTGGTGGCCTGGTTTGTAGACTGATACTGTCAGGGTTTAGACTTCAGGAGAGACATGGTAGTTTAACCAAAAATCAAACCAGGAAACCAAGTAGCAAAACCCTTGGATGCAAAAGCTAGAATATATACTGAATCTCTGAGCATTTTTGCAAGCCCTAAGAAACCTTACATGTACATGCAATGCAGTTATGATTTGTCTACCCCTTATAAAATAGCTGATTGGAGAGCTCAGATGTATTCAACTGAAAAGTGAAATTTCTAATTTGGAGCGCCATGTTAAGTAAGGTGACAACAAGCATACCCCATCAGTGGCTAATATTATAAACTCGTCCTTTTCAGTAAGACGTCGATATGATATCTCTGGAACAGATATTAAACCATAATCTTTAAGGCAGAAGTCTCCAAAAGCTCTTGCCATTGCCAATCCAGGAGAGTTGTTATTTGGCAACCATACTCTGGCAACTTCTGGTTCATCCTGAAGAGCAAAAACTCTTCCTGTACATTGCTGGATCCTTGCGGCTTCCCCTGAAGAATAACAAATGAAGATTAAAGATTACAACCACCAAAAGAAAGTGATCGATCACGACAAGTGATTATAGCTAAATAATAGTAAACCAACAGTTTGATAGAAGACATACAGGAAAGAAATGAAAAAAAAAATCATAAATACACAATTTAAAAATATATTCATTCTGAAAACCCAAGATACCCAATGAAATAATCAAAGAGAGATGAACATACTGGGAAGGTTAGGCTTCAAATCAACAGTAAGTTGTACAGCAGTTAGATTGTTGGCAGCATCCCGTGTCCCCATTACTGCTCTCGAGTCCCCAAGATTTCCAACTACAAGATCCCATCCCTGGAGAATAAGCCATGTCCAGTTCATCCATCAATTTAAATTTTATTTCTACCACTTTTTCTTAAAAAAGGTCAATCAATAGGCATTTTATATAGGTATCCATCACCTGTTTTACCAATGTGACTGCCGTAGTACCACTGCAAAAACAATCAATTGTAGGATGCAGCTTGAGTTCCTTGTCCATCAATCTGAAAGCCTTGAAATAAGACTGCTTAAGTGGAAGGAACATCTCAGGAAGCTTTTCGCTTCTATCAACATCAACAGATTCACCCCATTCCTCATCAACAACATATGCTGTTTCTTCGAAGTTTAAACTTCCAGAAATGCTTCCGTTTTGATGAGGACTAGTGCCACCACTAGCACTGGTTTTCCATTGTGTGCGTAACTTGACAGGAAGAGAATCTCTAACTTTCTTGGCAACAAAATGACCATATGGCCCATGACCATCAAACACACCACAGAAGACACTATCACTTGAATCGAAACTCTGCAGTAAAAGTAAGGCGACATCACAAAGAAGTTAAGTAATAGCATTTACTGGAATATAAGTGGATCCTTTTTCCTCCGAATATCCAGTGATCTGATCAGCTAATAGGATCTATGGTTAATTTGTTTTAAAGTAAATGCAGCCCTGCACTTCGCTATTCAGAAAAAAGTATTGAAGAGATGGACTGAGTTACAACAAACTGTATTGGTGGAATCATATTTGTCTAGTATGCTCATGTTTCACCATGGAGTATTCAGAATATGGTAGAGTGACCTCACAAGCATATGGGATTTTGAAGGGATAGATGTAGGAAATGCACCTACTCGAAATCAGATAATCAGACTTCAAATAGTACAAAAGAAACTACTGAGAAACTTAGTAGCTAGGCAAGCAAAAGATATCAAATGAACACCCAATCATCCATGGCATGCAACTAGTAAACTCACAGGGCATTATGCCATGTAACCATATAAATTCAGTAGGCCTGTTTTGCAACCATTGCGACTGACAATCTGTGGAAAGATGAATAGAAACGTGGCTAACAATAGAAAAAGAAATTCCTATTAGCAAGGCATCAAATAGTCCCTACAAGTTTATTATGTATTCATCATGAATGTGCAAAGACGAATAGAAATGTGACTTCTGGTACAACTGACATTTAAAAAAAAAAAGGAATAGGAGAAAAGATTATCAAAGAGAAAAAAAATAAACCCAAGATACAGCTGAAGGCCAATTAAACTCGATTCCAACAGAAACAAAAATATTTGTGAAGGAAGTACCTCCCACTCTAATGAAGGAAGTACATTTTTGCTTCGAATATTAGCAATCAATAGCACTATACGAGAATCTATAGGCATAAATTCTCTTTATTGTCCACTGAAGAACATGATCCACTATGCATATTAGCAAGTGGCTGCCTTTACTTAGTTGACTTGCTAAAACAATGCACACAAGATATTCTTAATACCTACATATGTTTAGCTAGTCCTAGGCCTCAAGAAATGAGAAATTATCCATCGTTGCACTTCACCCCTCCCTAAACTGCGCTTATTATTGTTAAGGATAGAATAGATTAGGACTCTTATTTGTTTCCTAATATGCTGTTTCCTATTATGCTGTGTTGTATTCCTTTTGTACATCCCCTTGTACCTCTATATATATTGCCCCTTGGGCCTCATGAATAGATGCACACAATATTCATAACATGGTATCAGAGCATACCTAGGGTTTCCCTCGGTTCGCTCGCCGCCGCTCCCGTGTTGTCGGCCTCTCCCGACGTCGCGGCCGCTCGCCGCCGCCTCTCCGTCTGCGCTGTCTCCTCGCGCGCCACCACCGGTGCTCGCGCGCGCCGCCGCCGCCGCCGCTTCCTCGAAGCGCCTCCGTCCGCCGCGCTGCCGCTCGAGCCGCCGGCAGCTACTCATACGGCCGCCGGCCGCTCCTCCGCGCGCCCGCCGCCGCCGGCCGCCCGCCATCGCTAATCGCTTCCGCCTGCCAGGTCGCGCCGCCGCCGCCGCGCGCCGCGCCGCCGGCCGCGCCGCCGCCTCTCTCTCCGCCGCGCGCGCCACCGCCGCGCCGCCGCCGCACCGCGCCCGCTCTCCGCCGCCGCCTCTTGGCGTGTGTGCGTGTGTGCGTGAGTGTGGGCGAAGGCCCACTATTAGTTAGGTTTTTCCTCCTAAAAAAACGTCGATCTAACCGCCGCGTCGTTCGGCGCCGCTGTTAGACTTCGTTGTATTGGTCGCCGCGCCGCCCGGGCCGCTACCAATGGGCACCGCTTCTCCTCGCCGCCGGTGGTCTTTGATGGTGTTAATTACACCGACTTCGTGTCTCACATGCGCATTCACATGCGTGGTTTACGTCTCGGGCGCCCTCTCGCGATGTCACCGCCCGCCTTGCCTATTCCTCCGACGAGCCCACGCTGTTGCATTGCCCCGACGGTACCGACAAGATTGCTACCGAGGTGCTCGGATTGTTGATGATGAAGCCGCCTCGCCTACCGTGAGGCTCGATTTCTACAAGGATCGTCGACCACCTACACTCGGTGGTGCGATGACGACGCTCGGCCTTCTTTTCATCGCCGCGATATCACCTCGGTTCTCTTACGAGGTTGTGGGACTCTTCGGCTTTCGGATGTGGACTCATCTTCGTCGCCGCTTACGAGCCCTCCGGTGATGCCCTGCACTGCCCGTGGTTCGCCAAGAGCACTCTCTTCAGCAGGTGATGCTATCGTTGATGCCTTTTACGCCGAGCTCTGTGTCGGCGTCGCTTGGACTCTCTCCGCATCGCTGGCCGCTGCTCGTTCTGTCCGTCTTTGCTGGATATACGTCTTGACTTGGAGTTTCAGGCGGGTCTCACGAGTTCCTTACTCGCCTTCGTCCCGAGTTCGAGCAAAGGCGTGCTCGGCTTCTTGCACGCCACCTCGTGTCACTCTCTGAGGCTCTCCGAGATACGCGCGAGAGAGACTCGTCTGAGTGGTGCTGGTCCGATGCCACTCCCCTCGTGCTCGCCGCTCGTCTACTCGCTACTGCGCTTTCTTCTTGGCCGCCACGGTGGTGGTGGCGCCCGCCGTCTGAGGTGGCCGTCCTCACTGCTCCTCTGCGACAAGGCCGCCACATTGAGTCCTGCTATAAGAAGAAGCGGCATCTGTCACGCCGTTCTTCTTCTGGCACTAGTGCTTTTACGTCGTCATCTGCATCGACCTCTTCAGCAGTTTCTCTCACCGAGCAAGAGATAGCCCGACTTCGACGCCTGCTTGCCGCTTCAGGTTCTTCCTCGACAGGTTCTGCAGTTCGCTCATCGACTCTTGATCGAGAAACCACCCCTACACGATCAGTACCTCCCGTGGATTCTTGATTCTGGAGCATCTTTTCACATGACCCCTGATTCTTCCACTCTGTCTTTTATTACACCTCTTGATTCTCCTGTCAGTGTTCTTACTGCTGATGGTACATCTCTTTCTGTCTCTGGTCGAGGATCTCTTAGCAACTCATCCTTTCATGTTCCTTCTGTTGCTCATATTCCTCGCCTCACTATGCAGCTTCTTTCTGCTGGACAGATCACTGACCTTGGTTATCAGGTCATTCTCGACTCTGACTCTTGTTGTGTTCAGGACCGCCACACGGAGCTCGTTGGTTCGGCCCTCGCGCGTGACTCACGGCGTCTCTGGGAGCTTGACTGGCTTCACCTTCCTTCCGCCGCCACCATCGCCGCCGCCTCTCCGCTCGCCACTTCGCCGTCTCTGGCTCTTTTCAGCAGGTGGCATCACCGTCTTGGTCATCTATGTGGATCTCGTCTGTCATCCTTAGTTCGTCGTGGTCTTCGGGTCCATCTCGGAGACGTGTCTTTAGACCGCCGTGTAAGTTAGGTAAACAACTTCGCTTCCTTATCCTCATAGTGAGTCTGTGTCTCAGGCGTCCTTTTGATCTTGTTCATTCGGATGTTTGGGGTCCGGCTCCTTCGTTTGAAAGGGGTCATCGATATTATATCATATTTATAGATGATTTCTCTCGCCACACTTGGATATATTTCATGTCTTCCCGTAGTGAGGTCTTGTCTATCTATAAACAATTTGCCACTATGATCCACACACGCACTCCACTCCTATTCGTGTCTTTCGTGCCGATTCTGGCGGGCGAGTACCTCTCTCGTTACTGCGCTTTCCTTCTTGGCGAGGGGGACTCTTGCTCGATTCTCTTGTCACGGTGCTCATGCTCGAATGGTGTCGCCGAGCGCAAGCATCGTCACCTCCTTGAGACGGCTCGTACTCGATGATCGCCGCCTACTCCACCTCACTTTTGGGCCGAGGTCGTTTCCACCGCCACCTATCTCATCAACATCCACCTCTTACGCTCTTGGTGCGATCCCCGTTGAGCGTCTCGTGGTCTTCTTCCGACTACTCGCCTTCATATGTTTGGCTACGTTTGCTACGTTCTCCTCGCCCCTCGCGACGCACCAAACCGACCGCCATCTGTTGAGTGTGTCTTTTGGGATCTGATCTTTGAGCACAAGGGCTATCGGTCTTTGGGATCCGGTTGGTCGAAGGATCCGGGTTTCTCGGGATGTGACTTTCGATGAGTCTCGTCCTTTCTACCCACGCCTGCCTCTCCTCCGACTTCATCTGTGGAGTTTTGTCTTTCTTGACCTTTCCGGATACACCTATATCTGTTTTGCCCTTATCCACTGCTCCATCGAGCCTCCACATATTCCCCGTGGCTTCTCCGTTGTCACCGCTTGCGCTGTCTCCTCGACTCCCGTGCTCCTACCGCTACAGATACCTCCCTTCTCTTTACACTCGTCGACCCGTGTGAGGATCCTCCCGCGAGCCATCTTCTCTTGATGTTCCGTCTTCTTCGATGGTCCATCGTCCCTGATGGGTCATCTTCTCCTCGCTACGCTCTCGCGATCGCGGCCGATTCGCCCTCTGCCCGCTTTGCCTTTGCCGGGCGCAGCTACTCGTGAGCTTTGTCTCCACGGGATGTTGTGACTCACCCCGAGTGGCGCTTGCCATGGCCGAGAGATTGCGCCTCGAGCGCATGGTACTTGGGATCTTGTTCCTTTGCCATCTCATTCTCGCCCCATCACGTGTAAGTGGGTCTATAAAATTAAGACTCGCTCGATGGCTCTCTTGAGCGCTACAAGGCGCGTCTTGTTGCTCGTGGCTTCCAGCAGGAGCATGGCGTTGACTACGCCGAGACTTTTGCTCCTGTGGCCCACATGACCACTGTTCGCACTCTTCTGTCGGTGGCGTCTGTTCGCCACTGGTTTGTTTCTCAGCTTGATGTCAAGAATGCCTTTCTTAATGGTGAGTTGCGTGAGGAGGTCTACATGCACCCGCCACCTGGGTATTCATTCTCGAGGGCATGGTCCGCCGCCTTCGCCGCTCTCTCTATGGCCTTAAGCAAGCCCCTCGTGCTTGGTTTGAGCGTTTCTCCTCTGTGGTCACTGCTGCTGGCTTTTCAGCTAGTGATCATGATCCTGCGCTCTTTGTCCACACTTCGTCTCGTGGTCGGACTCTTCTTCTCCTGTATGTTGATGATATGATCATTACGGGAGATGATTCTGAGTACATTACTTTTGTCAAGGCTCGTCTTAGTGAGCAATTCCTTATGTCGGATCTTGGTCCTCTCAGTTATTTTCTTGGGATTGAGGTTACTTCCACTCCAGATGGTTTCTTTATGTCCCAAGAGAAATATATTCAGGATTTCCTTGATCGCGCCTCTCTCACTGATCAGCGTACTGTTGAGACTCCCATGGAGCTCAATGTCCACCTCCGACCCTCGGATGGCGAGCCTCTTTCTGATCCGACTCGCTATCGTCACCTTGTTGGGAGTCTTGTTTATCTTGCTGTTACTCGTCCGGATATCACTTATCCTGCTCATATTCTCGAGTCGGTTGTTTCAGCTCCCACTCAGTCCACTACTGACCACCTTCTTGAGTTCTGCGATATCTTCGTGGGACTATCTCTCGCCGTCTCTTCTTTCCACGTTCGATTCGTTCTGACTTGAGCCTATTCGGATGCTACTTGGGCGGCGATCCTCCGATCGCGGTCTCTCTCGCCTCTTGTGTTTTTCTTGGTGGTTCTCTTATTGCACGGAAGACGAAGAAATAGACTGCAGTGTCCGCTCGAGTCAGAGGCCGAGTTGCGAGCTATGGCTCTCTTGACAGCAGAGATTACTTGCTACGGTGGTTACTTGAGGATTTTGGTGTTTCACACTACACCGACTCCTCTCTTGTCGACAAAGACAAAGTGCTATCGGTATTGCTCGTGATCCCGTGAAGCATGAGCTCACCAAGCATATTGGTGTTGATGCTTCTTTCATGAGGTCTTGTGTGCAAGATCAGGTGATTACTCTTCATATGTGCCTTGAGCTTCAGATAGCGGATTTCTTCACGAAGGCCCGGACTCGAGCACAAAGATGCTTTTACCTCTCCAAACTCGGTGTTGTTGATCCACCATGAGTTTGAGGGGGTGTTAAGGATAGAATAGATTAGGACTCTTATTTGTTTCCTAATATGCTGTTTCCTATTATGCTGTGTTGTATTCCTTTTGTACATCCCCTTGTACCTCTATATATATTGCCCCTTGGGCCTCATGAATAGATGCACACAATATTCATAACAATTATCACAACCAAATATCTTACTAGTTTACTTATTAATGAAACTAAAGCAGAATTGATTGATTGATTGGGATGGACATTAAAAACAAGCCAGCTATCACTATCCCCAGCTAATCGCTTGACCTCTCAAGAACATCCAATTCAAGTAAACAGCAAAAGTATAGCATTCTTTAAATAAAAGAGAACAAAACAAAGAAAGGTAGACAAGTTTGCCAAGGATCACAAGAAAGGATCGCTTGCACTATACACAAAGTTTTGAATCAAGCAATGACGAGCAAAATGCTCCAACATTGCAAATAATTCATGTCCTATCCGAGCGTGGGGTCTACAACTTCGTGGCCGGCCTGGCCACGCTCCTGCCCTCCGTCCTCCAGAAGGTGCAGGCAGAGCTCATCGACTACCGTGGCTCCGGCACGAGCATCATGAAGATAAGCCACCGCGGGAAGGAGTTCAACGCTGCCATCAAGAAGGCCGAGCCCGACCACCGCGTGCTCCTCCACGAGATCTCCGCTGATGACGGTCCCCTCTCTGCCGCCGAGCGCGCAGTAGCCCAGGCCGTCCTCACTGCGCCTGTTCGCACCGTCACCGTCGAGATCTCTGCGCTCCGCACCCGCCTCGCTGCCGAGCGCGCGGTAGACCAGGCCGCCCTCGCCACGCCCGTCCGCGCCACCGCCACCGAGGTCTGCACTGGATCTGGCGTCGCCGCCTCGCCTCGGGTTCTTCCCTGACGCTGGGCTCTTCACCGACGCTGCCTGTCGCCGAACCTCGACACTGGATCGACGCCGCCGCCTTGGCCCGCCTCGAGTGGCGGCGAGTGGATCTGGCGACTGCCGCCTCTAGACGCTCTCCACCAGCTGCCAACCACCGGGAGCCAGAGCCGACGGGGAGATGATGCCATCACCGCCTTTGCTTTCGACGACGTGTAACATGCCTCACGCGTCTAAGGGCATCAGTAGTATAAGACTTCAATGGATCTTAAGGTGGATCCCATCTAATTTTTAAGATCCTCTCTGTTATATTTAAGATCACCACTGGGCTCTAAGGAAGGGTCTCACTTAGGAGAGAGAAGGATATAATACACAAGAAAATTTGTATTTTAATGTTTATGGTCAGGTCTTTAGCTTGAGGGTTGATCTTAAACCTTTTTTGTTTATAGCCTTTTTAAGGTCAACCCTGTAATGTATAAGGTTGACTTTAAGGTGACTTAAGACCCCCTTTTTCATACATTGTGGATGCCCTAAGGCAATAAATAGGAAACAGAGTAGATGGGAAAAGAAAAGAAAATAAATAAAATAAAAAAGAGAAAAAAGAAAAGAAAAAAAAGGGAAAAGATGCATATCTGAAAGTGCTACACTTCGTCGACGTGGAACTGCAATCATGGCCACCACCTAGCAGCTCGAGAACGAGCTGTATATCCGAAAGGGGTGTAATGTCATGGGCGTGGGCTCTGGGCCCAATCGGTTTATTATTTGAAAGTTAGAATTAATTTCTATTTGTTAGAGATATAATATTAGTTTCTAGTTATTAATATTAGACTCTATTTGTTAGGGGGGTCTATCTATATAAGGGGGTTACCGCATGCTATTGGAGGCAAGTAAGAAATAACAAGGTCATTTTCATCTATAGTCTCTCCCTCTCCCTCTATGTCGACGTCGCCTAGCTATCCTTTCAGCGGTGTTTACCCCCTATGAACTAAGGTTCATAACAATTTGATATCAGAACCAACACCATAGCTTCTGCTGCTGAGTTAACAGATAGCAAGATTATTGCAGTTATAAAGAAATCATCGCTGGACTTAAGAATATCGAGAGTATGTTGAAGAAGATGATAGTAGCAAAAGAGAAGGCACAAGCAATTGTTGCTGAGCGATATGCGATGGCACAAGGAGCAGAAGCAATAGTGGCTGTGCCACAGCAACGGCGCTGCTATTGCTGCTCCTTCATCCGGCGCGGGCAACAGTGCGACTTCAAGCGACACCGGCATAGCATCTTCCAAGGTAGGCGCACAGGGTCCAAGCCGCACCTTGTGACGGCGGCGGCACTACTTGGAGAGGCGAATGCAGCGAAGCGGCTCCAAGCAACTGTGGCGTTGCATCAGGATGCGCCCCTGCTCCAAGAGTGCACGCCAGCGCAACCATGGTGACCTCTGTTACATTCGATTCCTCCACCGCCGCGGGCTTTACCGCATCCTCACCCTCCTCCACCGCCCCACCCCCCGCCGCTACCAAGGCTGGCGCCTCCTTCCCCCGCGTCCCCGCCCACGCCGGCAAGATCTCCTGCATCGCCATCGCCGCGCCCTCCCCATCCTCCGCCGCGAGCACCACCGAGCGCGGGGTTTACAACTTCATGGCTGGCCCGGCCACGCTCCTGCTCTCCATCCCCCAGAAGGCACAAGCGGAGCTCATCGACTACCGCGACTTCGGCATGAGCATCATGGAGATAAGCCATAGTGGGAAGGAGTTCGATGCTGCCATCAAGAAGGCTGAGGCCGACCACCACGTGCACCTCGATAAGCTCTCTGCTGACGATGTTGCCCTCTCCGTCGTTGAGCGTGGGGTAGCCCAGGCCGCCCTCACCGCGCCTGTCTACGCCGTCGCCGTCAAGATCTCTACGCTCCGCGCCCGCGTCGCCACCGCCGAGGTTTGCACTGGATCTGGCGTCGACACCTCGTATCGGGTTCTTCCCTAACACCGGGCTCTTCACCGACGCTGCCTCTCGCCGGACCCCGACGCTGCCTCCTCGGGCCACCTCGAGCGGCGGCGAGTGGATCTGGCGACCGCCTCCTCTAAACACTCTCCACCGACTGCCGACCACCAGGAGAGGGAGCTGGAGCCGATGCCATCGGGGAGCCGACGCCATCACCACCTCTGCTTCTGTCGACATGTGCCATGCCTCACGCGTCTAAGGCAATAAATAGGAAATAGAGGAGTCGGTAAAAAAAAAGAAAAGAAAGGAAAAGGGGGAAGGAAAAAAGGAAAAGGAAAAAAAGAAAAGGAGAAAAATGTCTTCTTTTGCAGGCATTGTTTAGCCGAAAGCACTACACTTTATCGACGTAGAACTGCAACCATGGCCATCGCCTACAGCTCAAGGATAAACTGCATATCCGAGAGGGGTGTAATGTTATGTGGGTCCTGGCTTAACCGGTTTATTATTAGGAAGTTAAAGATTAATTTCTATTTGTTAAAGATATGATTAGAGATATGATATTAGTTTCTATTTGTTAGAGATATGATTGAGATTAGATTCTATTTGTTAGGAGTAGCCTATCTATATAAAGGGTTACCGCATGCTATCAGAGGCAAGCAAAAAATAACAAAGTCATTATCATTTATAGTCTCTTTCTATATGTCGATACCATCTGACCATCCTATTAGTGGTGTTTGTCCCCTATAAATTAAGATTTATTACACAGAAAACTCATATTGAGAAATTATCAGAAATCTTCGTAATAATACTACTACGGGAAAATAGTTCGATATGATTCAATAGTTTCCAACTTTAAGAACCTCTCACTTTCGGATTAAAGCTCGAATAATCTAAAGCGGAATACAGAATACTTCGCATTTCAAATCAAGCAATCCAGTAGATAAAAAAAGATGCCTCCTTTCGGTCCAAATATATATAAAAAAATGCTAGAACTCCAACTCCACCGCGAACCCAAGCATATCCACACCATTGCTAAGATCAACTCAAAGAAGAGCAACGGGAAGAAGTCACCACTCTAAAGCCAAATCCCTCATTTCGAACCAAACACTCAATTAAAACGCTTATCCCCTTAAACCAATCAACACTTGAAATCCAAATCCGCCATTAATCCAAGCCATTTACCAAGAACAGTTTAGAGAAAACTTAGAAGAGTAAACGCATGCACTTCAAGTTCTAAACCGTGCGACACGGCGAAAAAGGTGCCTCCTTTGGAACCAAGAATCGCTCATGGACCAAACGCCACCACTATTCAGGGCTCATAGTCTACCGGAACAAATCACCAAGCAAGAAAAATTAGCGGCTACTAGCTCACCTCCCACACGACCATGGCGTCCTGGTTGGTGCCCTTCCGTCCCTGCTGCGTGTGGAGGCACGTCGCCGCGCTCGCGCCGTTCGCGCACATCCTCCCGGCGACCCACGCGAGCTCCTCCTCCGTCATCTCTCCCCCGGCGCCGCCGCCGGGTAGCTTCTTGCCACCGCCGCTGGAGAAGGCGCCGCCGGCAGCAGCGCCCTCCCGCTCTCCGCGGTGCCTCTTCCGCCACTGCTGCGGCCACCCCGGCGCGCGCCGGCGCCTGCGGGCGGCTGGGAGGAGAGGCAGGAGCCCATGGCAGCCAATGGGGGGGAGGCAACACACTGGAGCACAGAGTGGGGTGGTAATTGTTGCGCTACGTGGTTGTAGGATTTTGATGTTTGACGTTACCTCGTCTTGTAGCCTTGAGCTCTCGTATCATTCGATTTGTATGTTGGTCTTTCCGTTTTAAGTATTTTCTGACTTTTAAAATTCAGAAGTTAAAATAAATATATTAATTTCTTAATTTTAGGTTTTAGTATTTTTAGCTTTTAGCCTTTTCTTTTTCTCTTTATTCCTTTATATTGCCATGGAGATATAACGATATTTTTATTTATTTATTCTTTTTTAATTGAACGACTAAGAAAAAACCAATATTTGTTATAGTGCAATTTCAGTTAACAGTTAGAAGCTGTAGCTTGTTGGAGTAGGACACTTGGAGATTTGGGCTTAAAATTTTAGTTTTATTTTTTAAGTGGGGTTTGGTTAGGTGTTAATAGTTTAATTGCTTATTATTATGGTGTTACTTTCTCCTTTTGGGTGATGGAATCCTAGGATGAGAAAATTTTACTCCAAGTTAAAATCATTTTTGAAGTTTTTTTTTTGTGTCTGGTGTGATTATGTTTTTGTGTCACTGAAGAAAGACTATTTTATTGGCCATTTTTCGGGTACTTTTGTTGAAGTTATGTTTCTAGCAGTTGTAATAACTTCCATTTTAGTGTTGGTTTGGTAGTTCATAGTAAAGTTGATTTGAATTCTAACATGATTATTACAGTGGAAAAACACAAGGAAAAGCACGTACTAGTGTTGACATAGTATGGAAGAATTGAAGGGCACACCAAGCATGTGGCTGGTTTCTTCTTGCACATTGTATACTTTTTGTATTTGCAAGTGTCAAAGAATCTTAAAAAACTGATATGTGTGTGTGTGTGTACATATGCGTGTGTGTATGAGAACATATAGTATGCACTAAAACTAAAAAAGTCACAAAAAATTCTGAATTTTTTTTAACTTAACATAGAATGAATTTGAAATTGAAATATTATAAATAGTTGGAGTAAACCATGAAATATATCTAAAATTTTTTAGGACTTTTTTAGCTTGAGTGTTCTATAAGAGTGGGTGCATACTATATATATTGTAATGATCAGATCCATTTGACAACACCAAACCAACAAGCCACATGAATATATATGTTTTTTTGTAGTATCACTGATGTCTATTTAGTGGATCAGAAGAAAACAAAATACTCCAATGCCACTTAAACAAAAATGTTATACTTATTTACCATTTTTGATATACTTCAATAATAATTCTAAAATACTCCAATGCTATTTGGTTAAATTTTTTTCATTGAAGTCTTTTAGTATACTCTAGTAATGATTATAAGATACTCTAAAATGAGTTCTATGAAAAAAAATTCATTAAGATCCACTTTTATAGCATAATTTATATATATACTATTTTTATATATGAAAAATGATATATAGCAAAAATAAAGAACTTTGATAAAAATTTCAACCATATCATATTAGAGTATCTTAGATTTAGTATTTAAATATACCAAAAGTAATAAGGAGGTATAATATATTCATTTAAGTGGTATATTGGAAATGAATATGTACTTTTGGGAGTACAGAGAAAGGCTTTATATATATATATATATATATATATATATATATATATATATATATATATATATATATATATATATATATATATATATTACATACCTATTTTCTCGAACAAGCATATTTTTGGAATTTTAATTTTGAACAAAACCAAAATTTATATTTTCACTTAGTTTGGAATTAAAAAACAATTGCTAATTACCTTTGATTTTTATTCTAAATTTGCATATTTTTCTATTGTACTTCTTATAGATTTTTTTTCAGTTTCGGGTTGGAATTCGTACATAAATCCAGCTGCTAATTTTTATTTCAAATTCTATGCTAATATAAAGTATGATACATTAACTCTAAGTTTATTAAGGAAAATTTGATCAGATTATTATCAAGAATGGCATGTAGACAACGTAATTACAGGCATTAACTACTTAAGCAGGATCATTCAAAAGTAATTGTTAACAATTAGTATTGACAAATAAATAACACAAAAATCAACCCATACATAATATAGCCCAACTAATAGGAATTCAACATGATCAAGGATCGTGGATTGCCTTGCGACTCGTAGTCGGTGCTTATTCCTTTGTAGGCTTTGGGATCGTTATTTCTAGTTTCAATTGTCCTAGTGGTTTGTCTTTCATAATCTAGTGTACACACACGAACAAACCCAAATAAGCCTACTGCAGAGCTACAACACTTGTAAATAAAACACTACAAAAAGAAAGGGGAAAACAGAGCCAAAAAGCTATCGTAGGAAAAATCGGTGAAAAATCAACTTCAAAAAGCTTTGATTTGATGATGAAGGGTGAAAAGTGGCAATTGAATGGTCTACAAGGGTCTAGGCTTAGTGTACTACATGGAACTGGGGCTAACTTGGTAAGAAATGGCATGTAATCATGTGAATCGGCCATAAATTGGTGATGACCTAGCTTAACTCGAGCTAAACTGGTGGGAATCAAGATTAACTCGGGCTAAATGGTTTGACTTAGGTTGGACTCGTGTTTGACTCGGTAGGACCGAGTCTAGCTTAGTTTCGGGCTCAATGATTCTAGTATGGCTTGACCACGTGTGCACAGTGTCACACATGGGCTCAATCAGGTGTGAGGGCTCAAGTAAAGTGTGTCTACCTAGCCTGGTCAAACCACGATAGCACAGTGCCAATTGGCACTGTTCTTCTCAGCCTAGCAGAGAGGAAAATAGAGAGAAAGAGAGAGAAAGACATGGCAACGGCGATGCATGGTGGAACTATGATGATGACAAGTGCATGGTGTGTTCCCGAGCACCACGAATCCATATCGGGTGGTGTTGGAAGACGGGAAGGACCGTGGTGGTCAGAAAAGGTAGAGCAAAGGCGGCAGCCGTGGAAAAGGGAAAACTCACAGGCGGTGAGCTCCAGCGGTCTCCGGCGTAAATGGCTGGTGCATGAGCATGGCGTGGGCATGTGGAGTCCTCCAGTGGTGACGATTCGGATTGGAACGTAATGAGAAAGGTTGGTGACGGTGGCGGCCATGGTAGTGAGGCGAAGCTCAGCAGTGCATGACAGACGCGGTGGTTGATGGAGGTGGATTCAGCAACGGTAGATTAAGGCTCAACTCGTGGCGTGGATGGCGAGGGAAGGGGACAATGGAGATAGTGGGTTGGTGGTGACGGCGATGTGGCCGGTGGCACGACGAGCTCAACGACGTCTCCGAAAACATGCGACTACACAAAGGCACAGATAGGGTTGCAATGAAGTGGGAAGGACAATGAGAAGATCAATTTTAAGGAAGGCTTAAAGGTGGAGACGAATTTGGGCAATTTACCCTAGTTGGTTTTCAGGATCGAACGATGCTCCGTCGGACTTGTGGACAACATCACGGCTCAGCAATGACACGGGTGTTCTTGGGGTGGAAGGGAGAGGAGAAGGAGGGCTGGGCACTATTGCTGCTACTTTATAGCTGTGGGCGGCGAGGGTGGCGAGAGAGGAGGCAAGCGATGATGTGGTCCTCGGCCTTCTCCTTCGTGCGATGCGCATGGGCATGAGTTGGCAAGGGGGGCGCGGTTTGGGTGACGTGGTGACCAAGCAGGGCGATAGTGTGGTGGCTCAAGTGGTGAGAGAAAGGAGGTGATGCCGTGCGGCTGATGAGGTGGTAGATGCGACGAAGTAACAGTGCCATCAAGGCTGACCAGGCGAGTAGGGCGATAAGGAGTTGGGCTGGGATGAGGGGATGGGCCGATCGTAAGGAAGGGATCAGGAAAAAAAAGAAGACAGGTTGCAGCCTAGAGAAGAAAGGCGGAAGAAAGAAAGAAAGAAAGAAAGAAGAGAAAGATGGCCACAGGCTGGGTTAGAAATGGCCCAAGAGAGAGAAGATTTTAAGAAATTTTGGCATTTTTTTGATGATTTTAGATGGCTTTTTAGGAATTTTAGGGAAAGAAGATAGGATTTATGATGCATAAAAACTCAAAGAACTTAGAAAAATACCACAAACAACTCAAGAGATTTTGCAAAAAAAAAAAAGAGAGCATTTTTAGAACTTTTTAGGCTGTCAGATAACTTGGGTTCGTTATATGGATTGTTAGATGTTTTTCTTTAAATAACAATGTCCAATGGTTGCTATAATTCAACTTATAAGTTTAGGTTCACCAAGTTAAGGTTCAGATGTTTTGCTTTTTTACGAAAATTTCTAGTCTATTTCTCTTTTTTTTTCTTAGTAGCTCCAAAAGACTTGTTACGATCTTTTAATATATAATAATGATATATTTTCCTGCAAAATTCTCGTGTCCCAAACTATTCCTCACTTTTATCTGCGAGAACTAATCCACGGCGTATGAATTTATGATAAGCTTCAGTACGGAATGTTCCATCTTTCGCTAGAGGTCTACCTGAGTGAGATAGATGAGGCTACGCATGTGGCAGCAACGTGCAAAAGAGAAGGTAGCTGCCAGCAAACACAATTTAGCTGCAGATCATCTGAAATCCGATCTCCATGGAGGCAGGGCAAGGGCAAGGCGCATAATAATAGTGAGCTGCATTGCATTGCTGTCCCAGATCGTCCGTGCCCGCGTCCATTTCTCACCGATCATCAGCGACTCTCACCTGTGCACATGGATGTTGGGCAAGGCAACTGTAGTAGGGGGGTCCGTTCCCCTCCAGGGAGGGATTGATGGCAAGCATGGGCCATTAGGGGGTACAGTTTTAGTTGCAGATGGCTGGCCAATTAGGTCACTCCCCTCAAGCAGTAATGTCATATCAGCATGCATGGCAGGCCTCGTTGCAGCCTGAGATGGCTGAAGGTCAATGTGATGCTTCAACACCCACTCTATCTGACTGCACGATTCGTTTGAGAATCCAAAGCAAAAGTTGGCGCCGGTCACGAATTGATGCACAATAAACCCCTTTCTCTGATCTTCCAAGTCAATATTGTCCATATTTGCCCAATCCAATATCTACTGGCATTTCAATTACTTGGTAATCACCATTCGACAAGGATATTCTGGAAAGAGAAACAAATCACTGACCAATAATAAATCATAGAATTGAACCATATGTAAGGGAAAAGTCCTCTCTTCCCACCGCCCCGAGCTTGACGAGAACACGTGCAGTATGCAATGCGACGGTTGCCATTCCGTCGAGCTGTTCATGTCATCATGATCATCCACACCCTCGCGCTTGCAGGATAATGTCGGAAGCCGGAAGGATTCCTTCTTCCGATGGACGACGGTGGCGGTGATTCCACCAGTTTGTATTTGAACACCACCTCCTCGGGAACTCGGGGGATTGAACTCCTCGTAGTGCGGCGATACGGTAGGGTCAAACACGAGGGCGCTCGAACATTAAGCCAATGGGCTTGGGCACGCACGGGCGTGGGGCAAGCGCGCCCGCCGTCGCGTCGCGGGGTCAGCCACGTATTCCCCGCCTCCGTAAAGCAAGAAGCCACTGCAGTGGCCGTCGATGGTGGAATACCAATCGGCGGGCACGAAGTCGAGCGTGCCGCGGATCGCGGGGCCCGTTGAGAGGCGGGCGAAGAAGTCAGGTACGGCGGGTTGTCGTAGTTCACGAAGATGCCGCACAACGAGTGCGGGAGGAGGTGTGTCAGCAGCAGCCGGCGGTCGTCCATTATGGCGAGCCACGGTTGCTATGCGAAGAATTAGCATCAATTTGAGAAACTTGTAAACAATTGAATAATTAAGATTCTTCTTTGTTTAGACAAGCATAATGGAAAACCCAGAAAGATTGTTCACTTTTCTAGACCTTTCATCTCTACGCATATCAGCAATGAAGTGTGTAAGCTGAAATGAAATCTGTATCAATTTTGTGCTTGAGAAATCATTAAGATAAAATTGAGCAATCTAAACAAATTGTCCTTGTCATAATCAGAAGATGAATGGGTAGGATTGAATGGCACCATACAAAAAAGCAAATCTA
Organism: Melocanna baccifera; assembly: GCA_036346265.1. Classification (NCBI taxonomy): domain Eukaryota; kingdom Viridiplantae; phylum Streptophyta; class Magnoliopsida; order Poales; family Poaceae; genus Melocanna; species Melocanna baccifera. The sequence continues at coordinate 2,553,228 of CM070698.1, read as the reverse complement.
TATTTACCTCATCAAATCTGTCATTAAGCTCTCGAAACTGCCAGTTGGCCTACCTCGTGTTTGGCGCCCATCGCTCGCCTAGCATTTGCCATTTGCCACCCTACTCCACTAAATGCTGCTCACCACGCTTGTGCCGCGCTGTCGCTAGCTCGCCATCCTGGGCCACCCCTGGCCTCCCTCGTGCTTGCCGCCCCCACCCTGCTTGTCATCGTGCTCCACTGCTACCCATGCGTGCATCACCAGGTGAGCAGTCTCCCTCATATTCGATGCCTCAGCGGAGCCCACCCACCTTCTACTGCTAGTCAAGTGGCCTCCCTTACACTTAGCACGTCAACAGTCAAGCCGCCCCCATCGCTGCTTCCTACTTACCCGTTGTCGTTGTATCGAGGGAGGTTCCTTTGGAGTCTAGACTTTGGTAGTCTTATTGGTTAGGGACTTAGGGTTAGGGTGGGATGGCCAAATGGGCCAACATGAAGTGGCCCAACGGGATGGGATGGTCAAATGAAAATGGGCTAATATGTAGCTGAGTGGGGTGGAATTGGGCTAATGTATTAGACCTAGTATGTACTAATTTTTTTTTGTAAAAAATGTTAGATATTTAGCTGAACACCTGTGAATTATGATGGGTCCATCCCTGACCAACGGAGATGTTGGGGACGAGGAGATGAAGCCATTAGGATCTCTGGATTGTTTGTGTGCCTTCGGATCCAAAAATAGGAGCAGAGCGATCAAGTGAATGAGTGGAAGAAAAGCGTCCGATGCTTGGGCTCGTATTGGACATCCGCCATGTAGCGTTATCGCAAAACTCAAGAATAATTGTATAACATTATCTTTTTCCAATTCTTTTGATTTATCCTTTGCCAGATTTTCCCCATTTTTGTTTTGTCCTTTTACACTTCTATTTCTGCATTTCCATTCCTTTAACACAAGGTCATGTGGTTTTTTTTTAATGTGACCATGGATGGGAATATAGGGAGAGCCGACAGATCAAAATGTGTAAACTTTTTTTTAAAGAAATGGCAAGCGTGATAAACTCTTCTTTCTACTTGTTTCACTTGCTTGGTAAGCTCTAAGGATATATTGGCCTTCTACTTTTCAACTTTCAAAAACTGTTTTTTTATTTTTCTACAGTAATTAGTTTTCAAACGGACTGTATTTTTAAGTCATGATATACAAATTGATTGTAGTATACACTATAGTGACTTCATTTATATCAATCAAAATCACACGTGAGTTTCTGTTACTTCATATTCTCTCTCATGAATAATCCAAAAATCATAAACATACCTATTGCGGTAAGGAGTTTGTTTTATAGATGGAAGTAGGAACTGTACGTAGTTGCATACACACACACACACACACACACACACACACACACACACACATATATATATATATATATATATATATATATATATATATATATATATATATATATATATATATATAATCCTTTTTACTCCCAAGTGTAGTTACACCCATCTCTATTAACATCCGATTACATTTAGATTAGTGCTGGTTTTAACGGGTCGCGGACGCAAACAATCGCACTTCTACCAACCCATTCCTCGCGCCGTAATTAATCCATCGCTCACTCCGTGCATGTGATCCGTTTCTTTCCCCACAATTTTCGCCACCAGATTTTCCGGCGGCCATCGCAATCTCGATCTCCGGCAGCTTCCATCCCTATTAGCCTCCGGCACGGGAAAAAGTTCTTTCGTCCCGATCTAGTTTCCTCCGGATTCGCGTCCTCGCCGGCGGCCACGGCGTCGAGGGTGGAGCTCGTCGGAGAGCAAGCGCCGGCGCTGCAACTAACGCCGTCACCTCCCCGGAGCCTCACGATATCCCGCGATTTCCCCAGGTGCGTCCTGAGTCGCCCGCCCCCTCGCCTCTTTAGCTTCTCGCGCGAACTCTGCTCGTGAGGTGTTCGATGTAATGTCTACGTGAGATTCTCCAGGAAAAACTTTTAAGGTGCCCTTTTCCGTCGATTCCAGCATTGAGTCCTTGTTGTTGTGGAAATCTGCTAGAATCTTCCCCCGTTCCAACTTGCGATTTGTTCCTACTAGATGTTCCGGAGGCAGTGGATCTTCCATAATTTGTTCCTACTAGATGTTCATAGGCTAATACTCCCAGGTTGAAGAAATACTACCATGCATGTTGAAGAAATTAAGTTAAAGCAGCAATCCATAGTATCATACTTCCTGCATATTACTTTGTCTACCCAGGGAGTGGATCTTCCATAATAGCAGAAATACTCCCATGCATGTTGAAGAAATCATTTTAAAGTAGCAATCCATAGTATCATACTTCCTGCATATTACTTTGTCTACCTTCAGCAGTATGATCTATTTAAAAAAGGGTGGTATGATAGAAGTTTAAAGTAGGATGTTTTTAGATAAAGGAGTATGTCAGATACTTGCCCCTTGCAAGTTTGTCTGAATACTACCTGCACGGGAGTATGTAACATTCTTCTCCTCCAGTTGGAGTATATACTACTGCGTACATCAAGTTAAGTACATCCACTGGGTCATTTTACTTATTTGATACTTCACTCATCTATGCTCACAATTAGTTTCCATGATAGGTTGGAATGTTCACTTCACGTTCTGAACTACATGAAAAACTGGGATGGATCTTGCTTAGTCAACACTAGTTGCATTGTGAGTATCGATATCTTCTTAAAATACCCAAGCTACATACTACCTGATACTCCAACAGAGTTACTACTTTTAATAGAGCTTCTTCCTGGCGCATGCCACTAATTCCAATGATGAATCTAAGGGTTGTGAATGAACTGGAGCTAGTAACAAATAACTATTCAGTACCTTTTTGTTTCATATATAGATATATCATGGAGAGGGTTTTGATTGATTGTATTATATTAGTCTTGTTTCATTTCAGTACTGTTTTGTTCTCAATTCAGCGTGTGTTATATTTAGTTCATCATGGTTAGCGATTTCATTGCTTGTATTATAATCCGCTTGCTTGCTTCTACCACTTACCAATTCAGAAAACCTCAAACTTCATGTTTAGTTAGCAATATTTCTTGTTATATGGTTAACAAAAACCTCAAAATTCTTTGTATATTTTGCTATTTACTACCAGATACTCCAACAAAGTAACTAAAAAAACTCCATGTATCAGGATCCCCGTGAACTTCGGAAGCAATTTCTGGCAAATCTGTTGTCTTTCAAGAAAAATGAAGCTATACTTCCAGACTACGTCAATCGTTGTTTGAAAGCAGCCTACTGGAAATGACATCATGAAGAGAAGAAAGTTTCATACATTATTTGAATAATGCACACAAACTATATATTTGTTTTACTATGCTTTTTTTTAATTACCATTGATACATTGTAGTATTTTTAAAAAATCTCAAAAGTGTCTTTGAACACATGATACTATTACTACAGGTAGTATCAAAAAAATACTTGCGAGTATGTCAAAAAAATACTTGCGAGTATGTCAAAAATATCTATACTTGCGATCATGAAGCTCAAATGTTATATCAATTATGCAACTGTGCCATACTTTTGTAATGCTTTGCTGTGAGTAGTGTTTGATATTAGTTACTGCTTGTTATTTCTTAGCCAGAGGCTAGATACAAGTGTACTGGTAATTAGAGAGAAATTGGGAAGGATTAAAGCCGAATAGAGAGGAACTGGGACTGCATTTGAGAGGATCAAGAAGAGAGAACTTGGTCTTTACATAGTCACATTCTTTAGCCGAGTATCATACAGACCAATGTCAGGTGTGTAGTATCATACACGGGAATGCCAAATCAATCATCTTCTCCTTATCCGAAAAAATAGTACTGCATGCATCACTAGTGTCCGAGAGAGTATACGAAAAAATACTACACATCCCGTTGGGGAGTATGTCAAATAATTCTGAGTTAAAAAAAATCATACAACGCTAATACCTGCGATCTGGATGGAAGTATGTATATACTTCTGAATGGAGTATTACTCTCTTCCGGATACTATCCGCGTGTTTCCTATCAGATTTGCTAAAACAGATGCAAACACAAGTAGCAGACACACACGGTTTTCATATCTTCTTCCAATTCGTTTCGCACGGTAAGAGTATGATACATACTTCTCCGTGTAGAGGGAAACAACTGCATGCATACTTCTCCGCCCGATATATTTGTTGATTCGTACGAGTCATCCGTTAAGAATTCACGTGAATCACGGCAATTAGTTGCTGCGTTAATTTCTGAATGAGTTTATTCAGCATTACAAACGGGTAATCACGGCCAACCATTAAGAAGTTTGGGTGTTAGTACTCTAGAAGCCGATCCAATAACCCAAATCATCTGATGGTATCCCGATGTAGATGGACGGTAGATATCATAGGTGTAATTACACCCGGGTGTAGAAAAAGGCTTCCTATATATATATATATATATATATATATATATATATATATATATATATATATATATATATATATATATATATATATATATATATATATATATATTTTCTCGTGCGGCCGTTGGACAATTGTACGTTAGTCATGTCATCTTATATTGCACAGAAGGATTTCTTGTAATACTCAGGGTATTACCAGTATAGTTGTCTACCTTCGTATTCTTTCTAGTCATTTTTTTAAAAAAATAATTTATTGTTTATTTTGTAGAGTATTAACTTGGCTTTCTCTACCTTGACAAAATCTTGCAAAAGAGACATGTGGCCCTGCTTATTTCGGCTTCAGCTTTTGGTTTATTTTCACTATTTTTAAATTTCATCTTTTTCTATTTTTTGGTTTTTTTAGCTTTTTTATTTTTTTTCTCGTATTTATTTGCATTGTCTGTGATAGGCCAACCTATTTTTTTCTATTTTTTATTTTTAAATTTAATTATATCAAATAAGCCACTATCAGTCACAGTGTAAAATAATGTAACTACAGTACAAATTCAACCATAAGTTAGCTTATTAAGCCGAACTAAGTGGCCTAAGCTGAGTGCCTTCAAAAGGAGAATTCTCCCCAGTGGACCTATAGGTACATTCACACTTCCAAATTCAACTCCTTTCCTTTGTCAATAGACTCTAGATTCAACTGTATGTGAGCATCCATCCATTCACCTTTCAACCATCATCCAAAGAAGCAAAGAAAAAGGAAGGGCGATTAGTTTGTTTTAAGAATGAAAGCGAGAGAGAGCAACATCAAAGGAGAGGGATGCTCTAACCCTACCATGGCCAAGAAAATTCACCGCCGCTGTGTGTCGTGTATCTAGGTCTTTTATCTTCCGTCCGATCAGAACATCAACGGTCCATGTTTATTGCTACAGTATAACTGCTATTGTCCCCAAGATTGGTACGACATTCGCTGTGGTGCCCATCCTGCTAAGAAACTTTTGCATTCTACCTTGATCAAAATGCTATGTGAGAAATTACAGCACTGTATGAGTAGCACCATGGACTTAGGCTGTTCTTTTAGGATGTGATTTATAATTTTTAGATAAGATTTATTAGTTTAATAAATAGAAATTGTTAAGAGAAGCTAAAAGCCATTAAAATGCTAGAAAGAACAGGATTTATCTGTTTATATTGATTTTTGCTGATGGCTTTTGACTGCGACTGATGAATAGTAGTGGCTGATAAATAGTAATGTATTATATAAGAAAGACAATACAATAAAAGGTATTACAACATTCAGACCGCTATGTGACTTACGAAACTGTAATATAATAAAATACAAAGTATATTACTATATATAAAAATAAAAAATAGTGACTCATAAATAATAATAACTAACTGAAATAGTTTATAAAAACTAAAGTGTTCGTATTAGCTCTGTTCATTAATAATAAAGGGTCCGTATTGGATTCTGTTCGCCAATAATACAGTGGGTCCAGTTCACAAAGGAGGGAGCGGTAACCAGGGAAACAGAAGAGAGACGCAGGACTGCAGGAGCAGCTAGCTTGCCAGCGAAGCAGCAGCAATAGTTCGGGAAATGGCAGCAATAATAGCCTCCTTTATCTCGCGCGCGTGCCGTGTGTTTTCCGCCGCTCGGGATGGTGAGACTCGAAACAAAAATGGGAAGCAACAGCGCGGCGGAACAGTACTGCGGCACGGCACCCATCCCCACCACTCTCCATTCCCCAAATTCCTCCTCGCCTTTCCCCTCCTCCTCCTCCTCGAGACCTCGACGCCGCGCCCCCGATCCCCGCCGCCTCATGGTGAGTCCCCTAGTTCCCGCCTCGATTCCGCGCCGTGGAACGACCGATCTGGATAGGGTTGGGTGGGTTTGGGCCCGTGTTTCGCTCAGCTTTGAGGGAATCGGCGCTTGGATCGTGCGACGGTAAGATTGGTGGATTGTTCGCTTCGGTAATCGCTAGTGGTTCGTGTAATGTGGTAGTAGCCGTGACGGGTTCGTGTGTATGCCGGAATCGCATGGTTGTGCTTGGCTCTGGTGCATGTCGCGCGGCCTCCGTTTGTTTGCCAGTTCGTGGAATGTGCGATCCGATCCTAGGAAGGTGAGATTTAACTTCGGTTTTTGTGGGGTTTCTGTGCGGGATTGGTCCATCTGCTTGTGGGATTTTCGTGATCGCCTGTGGAAGAAATTGGCGAGTTTTGTGGGTGATTGTAGAAGTTAGGACAGCAGAATGACAGAAAAAGCTGTGCTGTGTTTTACTGTTTCAATTCCTTGCTTCGAGAAGAGCTAGGAGAATTGACTTAACATGATGGTTCATGGACAGCATAATTAGTTCGAATGTTCGGTGACTAGAGACAATGTTGCTTATGACGTAATGCTACCATACAATTGATATAGCTTGTTATTTCCAGTGGTTTTGGTTCTGGAATGCATCATTTGTTGATATATGCCAATCCATGAAGTGTGTTCTCCAAGTTGAAATATTGGTGAATGTTTGAGTGCTCATAGGCCCCTGTTTACGCTTCTTTTTTCTTCGCAGGGATCTTGCATTGAAGTGTGGTATTGTGCTGGAATCACTGTTGATCATCCTCTCTGATATCGAGTGGAGTATTGGAGCTCCTTTTTTTTTCACCAATGGGCATTGTGAAGGTAGCACGTGGTATGCCTACAGCAAAGAGTGGTTACAGCTGTGAAGATGAGGACCTTACACGAGAGGAGAGAATGCTGCTTCAGAGCTTTCCTAGTCATGAATCTGATGACTGTGAACATGCGGAGGTCGATTGCGAGCTTGCAATGTCTGGAGGTCAGATGTGCAATGTCCCTTACGAGCTTTATGATCTGCCTGAATTGAAGGACATACTTTCTTTGGAGACTTGGAACTCATGTCTAACAGAAGACAATAGATTCCATCTAGCAGCCTACCTCCCAGACATGGACCAACATGACTTCTTTACAACAATGAAGGAGCTGTTTAGTGGCAGTGCTATGTTCTTTGGGAGTCCACTTAAATGCTTTTTCCACAGATTGAACGGTGGGTTTTATTCTCCAGAAGTTTCTCAGGCAAGAGAATTACTGATGATCTTACAAAGACGAAGATATTACCACTTTCTGAAGTCATATCATGATGGCATGGTTTGGAAGTTTGCATCCATGGACAAGCTGTGGAGAAGTTGTGATACAGGTACTAATATTGAGGAGAAGATTCACATTTGGCACAAAAGGCGATATGAGAAGCCTCTCACATATGTTGATCTAAATAGTTCTCAGGGTGAAGCTGCCACTTTTTCACCTTTGAAGCGAGCTGAACTTATGGATGGGACAGTGACCAATCATATTTTAGCCAAACAAAAGGAAATAATACATACAGCGAAATCAATGGAAATAAGCTCATCAAAAAGTCACATTTTTCACCCTCCCAATGAGCCCAATGGAAAATGTATTAGACTACCAAAAGGTGTGCTGAAATTAAGGACTGACTGTGCTTCGCTTACTGATGACAATGCAGGACTACATCATACACCAGGACTGATCCCACTCGATCAGCTGGGAATGCGGGTGTCCACCTTTTCTCCTTCTGCTTCTGCACAGGACGTACATGATTATGCTATGAATTCATCTTATTCTTATCACATAAACGCAAGCAGAAGTACTTCAGGCAATTCACGCTCAAGTCCCTGGCAGTGGGAGGGTGCAATGGAAACTTACCCTGTCTTTGTCAAAAGTCCATTTGGAGTCCAAAATGCTGTTCTAGAGGAGCTCAAAAGAGGCAATCGTTCTGCAATGCTGAGAGGGTTCTATCAGTCAGCAGCTAAACATAGTTTAGCCTATTCCAATGAAGCATATGACACTAGAGAATTCCCCTATGAGAAGAACCTTTTGAAGAACTTTGGCCGACAAAATGCCATAATTCCTGAAAGTTCTCCTGATCCATACGCAAGAACCGCGGATGGTCATCAAATGAACGGCTACATGAAAATGCACAACCCGAAAATTGCTGAAAGTATTCCTGAGATGTTGGCCCTTGGTACAACCACAAACCCACCTTATAACAGCTTCTCAGAGCAGTCTGAAACCATGCGTAAATATCATGATGAACTGAAGATGAAGGCACCTCCTGCCATTAAGTCTGTTACAAAAGTTGAAGGACATAGGTTCCCTTACACATACACAAGGAGGAAGGCGCACAAGAGGCTTGACCTTGTGGATCCTGTCAAGAAATCAACCATGGTGGATTCGGAGTCACCGAGTGTGCTGGCCAGCATGGCGAATGTAAAGGCGAAGGCAATCAAACTTTGAAGCTTGGCAGCTGCGAACAAGGAGAGCTGAACATAGAAATGGGAACTCGGCTTAGCATCCAGCTAACATAGTAAATAAGTTTTAACCTTTTGCTCTCAGCTACATCGTCAGATAGACTGAAGCCTCCCTTTTGTTAATTGGGACAAGAAGATAACAGTTCGTTGTTAAGTGGGATAATAAGATAACAATTCTATAGATGAAGCATGCAAGTCATCCAGACCTCACTCGTAACTAGTTTCCACGAATGCTTTGCTTGCTATTATACACATCCAGGAATACCTTTTGTTTTTGATGAGCAGCAATTTTCTGCTGTAGATATGATCACGTTCCTGCTCTTTTGTAGCAATATATTTCACAACGTGGTATTCATTCTTGCCTAGTTCAATGCCCTTGCTTTGCTACAAATTTAAAAATCATATGACCCCAGCATGTTTCGTCCGGGCTCGAACTGCGCTAGACCCTTGGCTTCGCTGGGTCAGCCGGTGGCCTCCCGAGCTTCGCCTTGGCCCGTGTCATGCTTATACCATTGTGCTCAACTACACAGTGCCCTCACCTCTGCCGTGACGACCCATGTAACGCCGTTGTCATTGGGATTGAAGAGCGCCATGCCCTTTGCTCTGTCACAGCGACCTCCTGATGTTTGTTTCGGTCCACATTGTGTCTCTGCTAGTGTGCTCAACCTACACTGCCTTCGGCTCCACCATGGCAACCCACGTCATGTTGCTTGCATGATCCCGATGATACAAATCACACAGTTTACAAAAAATAGGGAGTGTACTCTTGGAAAATATATCATACAGATAAGTAAAAAGGAATGTTCAGATGTATATTTGGTAAAGCTTACATGCTCCCAGCTTATCTCTCAAAATTTCAACACAAATACCTATTGTGCATAACATCATTAGAAATTTGGGAGGCACATAACATTTCTCAAGCATATTAAAGTTTGTAGTTATTTATACATCAAATCATCACTATCTTCGAAGAAATTTCGACTACAACTCATGGAAAGTACAAAAACCAGATTTTTGTCATAAAAAATTTCTATCTACAACATTTCATAAGATTCACATTGAATAGATGTGACATCAAAAGGTATGGAAGAGGTAACAACATCAAAAGGTATGGAAGAGGTAACAAGAGTTTGTTTTGGTTTCGATCTATAACATTCAAGTGGCTTTAAGATGCACACCTCTGAATGATATATGCGCAACATCCATAAAGTGCACATGCAGAACAACGAAACTGTTCCAGTACCCAATTCCAATCTATACATGCATCAAGATCACATGAATTATCACCTCAATTAAACATGCCGGCGATTATCAAAATAAAGAGACTAATACGCTATGTCCTGAATGAAAATTGCAAGCTCTACATACACATTAATGAGCAAGATTCATGAATAATAGGAAAAACTACAGCAAAAAGAGGTGTATCAAAAATGAAAGAACAATGGAAGACACTGAAATTATTCATCTACAAATACTCACTAGAATAACTCATCCAATTCACAAGTCGTCTAATCGAATGATAAATGGCGATGACCTTGCCAAAAATTTCAAATAACAGTCTAGTTATTTGCATGCATACCTCAACAAAAATCTATGACTTTCAAGTTGATTAGTTATTCTGCAATATGAAATTTCTTCTGTATGAAACAAATCTGCAAAGGAAACCTAGTCTACACATGATGAGAACCATGCTGAAAAATTCAAATAACCACGATGAATATTTGCATTCATAACCTCGACAAAAATATATGACTTTCAAGTTGATCCAGTGTTCTGCAACATGAAATATTTACAATAATAAAAACAGAAGAAACATTAACTGATGAGAGCAAAAGCATAGAATATAGATACTCAGAAGAGAAGAACCATGGATGACAGACCGACAGTACCATCTACAGTAACTCACCTCCCAGATGACAAATACCCAGATGTTATAAAGATGATCAACCTTTTAGCAAGCTAGAAGTTCTGGATGATATAAATGTGCAAAGAAAATTGATGAAACGGACAATCATCAAGAAGAACTAAACTATAACATCCTGATTTTCATAGGTTATTTTAAGCTTTTAAGATAAAATTCACCATTTGGATTTTTCTGAAACTAATTAAAGCTTAAAATAAAATTTTCTTAATTAAAAGGATTTAATATAAATAAAATAAACATTAACATGTGCTGAAAATATTTTATTTAATTTCCTTGAGTCTCAAGGAATTTTCTGGATTGTTTTGAGAATTTTTTTAGGTTTATTTGCTATTTTCTAAAACTCATTCTCTTTGATTTGAATTTCTGAAATTAAAAAAACCCTAATAATCCTAGGAACAATACTAGGCTAAGTGCATTATTGTTCATCGGTCTAGTGAACCCCAACAGCCCATTTTTTCCATAGGCCACGAGTTGGCGATCCGAGCCGTGGTCCGTTTCGGCCGCCAGATTCTACTTGGGGACACGTGTCCTTCATCCAGGGGCTCGTGCACTATGCATCTATGCCATCTCATCTTGGTCATCCGTTTCTTTCTGTGCCACGCGTCGACTATCGGGGCATGCTTGCATTGTTCATCATCGTTCCCGATCCGAACGCCGTCACCACCGTCCGAGTTCAACTCTCCCTCGGCGTTCGTGCACACCCGAGACTCTTGCCGCCGTCTCCGTCTCGGACTTCCTCGACGTTTGTGCTTAAAAGCCAAGCCACTGCCTCCATTTCTCATACCTGCAACCACCATCGTCGTTTTCCGCCAAGTTCGCCCGTGCATCGCCGTTGATCTCACGTTGTCGTCAGTTTTTCGCTTCGATCGCTGATGTTCTTGTCTTCGTCGCTGACACTTCAACCGCTGTCTGCTATCGTTCGTCGGTCTTTACCACCGGTGAGCCTCATTGCCACCTCTCCGATCTCCGTCCACCATTCTGCCTCGCCGCTTTCACTGCCCCGGTCGAACCTCGCAGCGCCACCCCGCAGTTCACCATCACGCTATGTGCCACACAATTTAGTGCAATGATCGGGAAAAGTTTACTTGCTTCTCACCAATTGCAACGAGCAGTAGCAACGTGGTGGATGAACTTTTAGAGTACACACCAGAACAAGGACGAGATCACCTAAAAGATGTTTTGTGATGGTTTCCGTAATATTCATATACCTGCAAGCTAAGCAAGATGACTTCCGAGCTCTTCACCCTTGCAACATATTGGTAACAAAGTACGTACAACAATTCAACCACTTAGCAAGGCAGGCACTAAGAAATGTTAGCACTGAAGAACACAAGATGGATTTGGAAGGACTACAACAGTCACTACAACTTCATGTTACTTGTCTCGGGTATCATAATATGCACTTTGGTGAGAAGCTAATAAGATCATATGTAAAGCGGAAACAAGTACAAAATAGAAGCCAACAAATTAAGGGATCAAAAGAAGCAACAAATGGGCCAAAGCATCAACTGACTAGTTTGACCGTAGGCATCACACTGGTCTGACCGGGCCTAGGTAGTCTGACCGCTCAAGTCATAGTGATCTAACCACTCACCATTTCAGAACAGAAAAAATAGTCGGTTGCCAAGAATGATCAGACCACTCTTAATAGACTGGCAACACCGCTCTATAGCCACTGGTCAAACCACTCTTCACAAAGGTCGAAAAAAATACCTAGGACCAATATAACCATCATTGCTATGTCGGTCAGACCTATTAAAATCTAACTGTAGATCTAAAAACTGAAAAAAATCTTTAAAATTAAACTTAAATTATGATAAAACTTTTAAATCAAAATCACATACTCGTGACAGGACGATGTGACCTCCTCTTGCTCTCACATTAAGCTTCGAATATTCGAACTGACACCCCCTCCGCCGCCAAGAGGAAATGACGCCGCCTCGCCTCCTCCCTCTCCTCCTCGGCCGCCTCCTCGTCTCCGGCAACCTCCGGCGCAGCCCCACCCACCTCCGGCGCATAGTCCCCCTCCTCCCCTCCCACCCCCACATCGCCGCCGCCCTCTCCAGCCTCTACTTCCCGCTCTTCCCCTCCTCCACCACCTTCCTCCACAACCTGCTCATCCGCGCCTCCGCCGCCTCCCCATCCCCGCGCCTCTCCTTCGCGGCCTTCTCCTCCCTCCTCCGCTCCGGGCTCTTCCCCGACCGCTTCACATTTCCTCCTCTCATCAAGTCCGCCTCCAGGGTCCCCTCTTTCCCTCGCACGGGCGCGCAGGTGCACGCCCAGGCCGTCCGGCGCGGGTTCTTGGTCGACGTCTTTGTCGTTAATGCGTTCCTCGCGATGTACGCCGCGTTACGGGACACGGATTCGATGTGGGAGGTGTTCGATTCGTGCGCGGGGGTCGCCGACGTGGTTTCTTGGAACACGGTGATCGGCGGTTATGTCCAGTGCGGGGAGATCGGGAATGCCAGGAGGGTGTTCGAGGAAATGCCCCAGAGGAATGGGGTGTCCTGGAGCGCGATGGTGGGGGCGTACGCGGGTGCCGGGGAGTTGGATGTGGCGAGGGAGATGTTTGATCGGATGCCAGCCATTGGGAGGAACGTTGTGACGTGGAACTCGATGGTGACGGGATTTGCGCGGCATGGGCTGCTGCCACTGGCGAGGAAGATGTTTGACGAGATGCCGGTCAGGAATCTGGTGTCATGGAACGCAATGATCCGGGGTTACGCAGTGAACGGCGGGATGGATGGCGCGAGGGAGCTGTTTGATGTGATGCCTGAGAAGGATGTGGTTTCTTGGACGTGCATGATTTCCGGGTATGCGCAGGCTGGACGCTATGCAGAAACCCTTGAGGTATTCAGGGCAATGCAGAGCGAGAGCAATGTCCGGCCTAATGAGGTGACCATGGTGAGTGTGCTTTCAGCATGCGCGCATTTAACAGCTCTGGAAGAAGGGAGGTGGGCTCACGCCTTCATTGACAAGCACATGATGGTGCTCGACAATGAGTTCAATCTTGGTGCTGCTCTCGTCGACATGTATGCAAAGTGCGGGAGAACTGACATGGCTGTCAAAATCTTCCACTCCTTGGACCAGAAGAATGTGTCTGCCTGGAACGCACTCATCACCGGGCTTGCAGTAAACGGTGATGCTCGGCAATCCATTGATGTGTTTGAGCAGATGAAGAGGTCAGGTGAAAAACCGAATGACATAACGTTTGTTGGTGTACTGACAGCTTGTGCCCATGGCGGGCTGGTTGACATAGGTCGACGGTGCTTTCAGAGCATGGCATCTACTTGTGGAGTGCGGCCGGAGGCGAAGCACTACGGCTGCATGGTTGACTTGTTAGGCCGGGCAGGGCTTCTTGAAGAAGCAGAGGAGCTGGTCCGGAACATGCCGATGGCCCCGGATGTTATGGTTTTGGGCGCACTTCTAGGCGCTTGTCGAATGCACAAGAGATTTGATGTCGCTGAAAGGGTCCAGAGTGAAATCCTTGGCCTCAATGCACAGCAGGCTGACTGCCATGTTTTGATTGCTGACATTTACGCTGCTGCTGGCAAATGGGCTGATGCTCTAGAAGCAAGGCGCTTTCTGCAGAAGTATAGCATCAAGAAATTGCCTGGATCATCCAGCTCAATGCAATAGGTTTGAGTTCCTTGCAGACTTTAACATCTCAGCTTGGGTTACACTCTTTAAGCAAAAAAACACAATGCTTATGGTCTATGGATATAAGATGCTGTGCATAGAAATTTCTGTTAGCAAAATAGTGCCCATTGTGCTTCAAACTGGTTGAGATTGCCATATCCCGGAAAGTGAAAGATTTATTTTCTCATGCAACTAATGTATATCCTTTGTGTAATATTAGCTATCATTATCATTCTTTTATGGACCAAAACTTATGAAAATTCTCCGATAGACCTAGATTTTACCAATTTGGTTGTATTGTCCTGGTTTCCTGGACAATCTATCCATGGTTCTCATGAAAGCTATAATGGCAAACTAATGTGGCGCATGCATATCAATTACATAATACATGTGCCAACCTCATAATCTTTGAGGTACTCTCATATCTCAAGATGGTCATTAAAGTTAATTAAAAAATGTGTTCTTTTCAAATTTCAGCTGATTTGACTGACGGACCATGGATTATCTTTTTTTATTCTTGTCAGGAGCCTGCTGAATTCTGAGTGCAAATAAATGAGTCGCCAATGTTGCTGCTGAAAGAAGCTTTGCAGGTACAGATGCCATTTATATCTTAAGATGATGCTATTGTTGGTTGGAAAAAGTCTTACAGATATACGAAGGATGACACCATGGAATTTGAGGAAAGTGCACAACCACGTGGTCACATTCCTTATGTATGATCTCAAGTTCTTTTTGTCACAAAAATCACTTGATTTCTTCTAAACACTGGACTTTGTTGACTTCTGAGGGACTTTGCAATGCAGGTCATGGTATGATTTTCTGAAAGAATACAAGGCGCGTTTCATCAAAAGTAATTTTTGTCAACTCCGCAGGAAATTGCCGCAACCTTCCCAGAGGACGCATGGATAGAAGCTTTGAACTGTAAGATGCTGATTTTTTTTCAATTTTTTTAGCAAATCTGTTAAGTTCGTGCGTTTATTTTGCGCTGCATTGTATGCTAAATTGCCAAGTATTTAGGAGTACGTACCTCAGAAGGATGACAAGAATGTAGCTTGCATTACAGGTTCTAGCAGGACAGAAGGATAAAGAGAAACGTACCAAGGAACTAGGTACCCCAAATATAACAGGAGCAATTCTGGAATGATACTCTGGTTTTCTGCATGACGAAGATAATACGTGTCATGTTACCGTATTACTTCTTCTAGAAGTTCTATACTAAATTAGCTCTTCTTTTTCAGAGTACCTTCCCTGGTCACCTTGCTCAAGATTGAAGGACACGTCGCCAACAATAGCAGGACATCGGCGACTAAGCCCGATGATAGCACAGATCATCGCCACCTTGCTCAAGATTGAAGGACACGTCGCCAACAATAGGACATCGGCGACTAAGCCCGATAGTAGCACAGATCATCGCCATGAACAAGGCAGCGATTAGAGAGTTAGCAACATCCCCCGGAACACTAGAGCAGACAAATTGGCCGAACAAGCAAAGAGCAATCTCTTCCTGGGCTAGTTGCAACCTGTTATAGCATGGCACTGTGTGTCCTGCAATTCGCAGTGTTCATGCGACTCCAATGTACTCCAGGAGCACTTCCATAAAAAAACTAAATAAAATGTGGTTGTTAATCTAGATCGTGAGGCATTCTCCTTCCGTGTAATCGCAACTAGCATCTAGGAATCTAAATCCAGTGTGTACGAGACAAGATGTTAGGGAGTTTGGATTCGAATACAGGAATTTAATTCAAACTGAAAAAATAAACTATCAAAATCCATCAAAAGGTAACTATTCTAAAGTAGAAACAGAGTCCAATAAAGATAGCAGCAGAAACTAAAAGGACGTAATTAACTGGAAGATACTAATATAGTAATATCTTATCACCACCAATTAACGTACGCAGTTCGAGAATCCATAAACCATATCACTAGCCCCACGCATTGCAGGCTAGGTAAATAGACAAAATAGACCGATACGGCCACTGTAAACCAGATGCACGACTGCATAAAAAATTCACGCTTAGTCGACCTCCTCCATCTTGCTCTCGCCGGCGTCGTCCTCCAGCGGCGGCATGTCAGTGTCGGCCTCAGGCGACTCGTCCTCGTCGATGCTCAGGCCGAGCTTGAGCATGCGGTGGATCCTGTTGCCGAAGGTGTTGGGGTCGTCGAGGCTGAAGCCGGAGGTGAGCAGGGCGGTCTCGAAGAGCAGCATTACGAGGTCCTTGACAGACTTGTCGTTCTTGTCGGCGTCGGCGCGCTTGCGCAGCTCCTCCATGATGGAGTTTTCGGGGTTGATCTCCATCGTCTTCTTGCTCGACATGTACCCAGACATGCTCGAGTCCCTCAGGGCCTGGGCCTTCATGATCCTCTCCATGTTGGCCGTCCAGCCGTACTCGCCGGTCACAAGACAGCACGGCGAGTCGACCACACGGTCGGAGACGACAACCTTCTCAACCTTGTCGCCGAGCACCTCCTTGATGACCTTGCAGAGCCCCTCAAACTTCTCCTTGAGCTCCTCCTTCCTTTTCTTCTCGTCCTCGCTCTCATCAAGCTTCAAGCCTTCCTTGGTGGCAGAGACAAGCTTCTTGCCCTCGAACTCTTTGAGCTGACCAATAGAGTACTCGTCAATGGCATCAACCATGAAGAGGACCTCGTAGCCCTTCTTCTTCAGCTTCTCAAGGAACGGGGAGTTCTCCACAGCCTTCTTGCTCTCACCGGTGATGTAGTAGATGTCGCTCTGACCCTCTTTCATCCTCGTCACGTAGTCCTTGAGGCTGGTCAGCTCGTCACCACTCTTGGTGGAGTGGTACCTCAGGAGGTCGGCAATCTTGTTCCTGTTGGAGGAGTCCTCATGGATGCCAAGCTTGAGGTTCTTGGAGAAGGCCTCGTAGAACTTGTTGTAGTCCTCCTTGTTCTCGGCAATCTCAAAGAAGAGCTCAATGCACTTCTTGACAAGGTTCTTGCGAATGACCTTGAGGATCTTGTTCTGCTGGAGCGTCTCACGGGAGATGTTGAGGGGAAGGTCCTCGGAGTCAACAATGCCCTTGACAAAGCTCAGCCACTCAGGGATCAGCTCCTCGCAGTTGTCCATGATGAAGACACGGCGCACATAGAGCTTGATGTTGTTGAGCTTCTTCCTGGTGTCAAAGAGGTCGAAGGGGGCCCTCTTGGGGACAAAGAGGACAGCCTTGAACTCAAGCTGACCCTCCACAGAGAAGTGCTTGACAGCAAGATGCTCCTCCCAGTCGTTCGTCAAGCTCTTGTAGAAGGCAGCATATTCCTCCTTGGTGATCTCCTCAGGCTTCCTCATCCAGATAGGCTTCTGCTTGTTCACCAAGGACCACTCGTGAGAAACCTCCTTGATCTTCTTCTTCTTTTTCTCCTTCTCTTCCTTCTCCTCGTCAACATCCTCAACCTTGCCCTCCTCAGTATCCTTCTTCTCTTCATCATCTTCATCGTCAGAAATTTCCTTCTCGGTGGTCTTCTCTGTCCAGAGAGAGATGGGGTAGCTGATAAACTCAGAGTGCTTCTTGATCAGATCCTTGAGGCGACGCTCCTCAAGGTACTCCAACTGACAGAGGAGAAAATTGTTAAGGACAAGTCACACAGATTACTACATAGCATCAAAGATTGAATTGATCCACAATCTTTTGAACGACTGAAACAAACCGAAAATTCAAGAATAATAAGAATGCACTAATTTCAGGCCAACCATGGGTCATACCAATGGTGCAGAATTCCTTACCTTCCATTTTTCAACAAAATGAACTAAGCAACACTAGGAAGTACCAATAGGAACTTCTTACTATTCAATTTCAATTAAGCCTGACATATGCCATGTTCTCAGTTTCAAAAAATAAACTAAGCAACACTAGCAAGTACAAATAGGGAATTCTTATTATTCAATTTCAATTAACCCTCTCAACCATCTTCCCAGATTCAACACATTGAACTAAACATCATTGACAAAACTAGGTATCCATCAGTTTTCAAACCCAGATTATCAAAAAAAAAAAGCATCAACATCACTAATCAATCTACAAGCACACCATTACATGATCTTGATAAGTTACGAGAACTGTTATATAACATACAGAGTCCATCCAAACCATCCTAAACTGCGAACAGTACCAAGTAAACAAGAATTCAAAGAGTTAAAGCTCTGCTGTACCTGATCATCCTTGAGGTAGAGGATGATCTTGGTACCCCTCCCAAGGGGCTCTCCAGACGTATCACGTGTGACAGTGAAGGACCCACCAGCCTGAGACTCCCACACATACTGCTCATCATCATTGTGTTTTGTTGTCACAACAACTCTCTCAGCAACAAGGTAGGCAGAGTAGAACCCAACACCAAACTGACCAATCATGGACACATCAGCACCGGCAGCCAGTGCCTCCATGAACTCCTTCGTCCCAGACCTTGCAATGGTACCCAGGTTGTTCACAAGATCCGACTTGGTCATACCAATACCACTGTCGATAATCGAGAGTGTGTTTGTCGCCTTGTCAGGGACAATATGGATGAACAGCTCTGGCTGAGCATCCAACTTGCTCTTGTCCGTCAAGCTCTCAAACCTGATCTTATCCAACGCCTGCAAACCACATCACAACGCCCATTTTAGCTAATATAGTTCGAGTAACTATCGAATTAACCATGCAAAAACTACTAGGAATCAGTTTGCAGTGCCAATAATTTCACAAATAGTAAAATCGTACGCTTGTTATACAAAATCAAGGCTCATCCAATGCATTCATGTATGATTTAGCTTGTAAGGTCAAGGCCTTCTGCGGATTTAGAAAAAAAGAAACACTTAAATCTGCAAGACTATTTTTTACAACGGCCATTCAATTTAAAACCTTCTACCGATCTGGATCCAAAGACACCAAAATATGGAAGGATAATCATATTTTTTTATCACACCATCAGATTAGCGAAAGGTATTAACATGGGGTTTTTCAGATGCGACAGTCCCTAGAGATGAAACAAAAACCACGGCTACGTTTGGCACAGGGATTAACAGTAACACACAGATCGCAGATTTATCTACAGAAGAACGAAACGCCATGCCACCAACTAGCGCAAAAACCTCACAGTTTCCATGACACCTAAACCAGATTCACATCACCACGCGGAACAAAACCGATCTAGGATCTAACACGAGGCCTTAGCGCGCAGATCTGACTGAATCCGTAGACGCAGGAGGATACGAGCGAGCAACCGAGAGCTTACATCGGAGGAGTTGGAGATAAGCTCGCGGAGGAAGATCTCCTTGTTGGAGTAGAAGGTGTTGATGATGAGGGAGAGCAGCTGGTTGATCTCGGCCTGGAAGGCGAAGGTCTCGGTCTCCGAGGCCATAGCGCCGTAAGAAGCTTCTGGAAGGCCGGAGCGCGAGGAGGTGGCAAGACGGCTAGGGTTAAGGCTTTGGGGGGAGACTCGCGTGCGGGAGGAGGGGAAAGGGGAGCGGGGGGCGTGAATTTGTAGTGGGGATAGGGTTCTCGAATGTTCTACATGGGGCTCGAAGGCGTGGGCGACGTGCGGGGGTTGACGAGTCGTTGGGCCCGATGCTCTGGATGTGAAGCCGTGCTGGGCTCGGAGTTCGCTCTGGCCCACGAGTCAGCTGGTTTTTCTATTTGGAAGCTCGGAGATACGAATGAGTTTTGCCGGCTGTTGCTAATGATTTTTATCTATTTTTTTTAAGATGATAATAAATGATGAAGACATTGATAATATAGATGATGTATACAGTTTTAAACTCAGAAAGCTGTTCGAAGAATCTGTTTTAAAAATCCACTCATTTATTTTGATTTTCGAGGAAACCAAAAGTTTAAAAGAAAATGGCCAAATGTATAAGGAGTCCATAATTGGCACTAATCTGCCTTCCTCTTTAAAAAATATCTTGTTCTCCAAGAATATATATATATATATATATATAAACTATATTGTTTAATGTAAAATTCACTGGGATACCATAATCTCCAATTTTTCTGGGAATCTCGCCCTACCTTCGTATGGTAGTTCGTGTTCTTATTTAGTCCCTGTGAACAGATGCATTTCAATCTGCAAAGAAGCTTCTGGAAGGAGGGGACGTTCGGGGGACATGAAGCTTTGGTCCAGCAACACCAACGCCCAACGACCCGACCTGATGTGAAAACGATTCGGGTCGATACGAGCCGGTGTGGCGCACAACACTGCAAATCCATTCAGCAACGCGATGCTGGCTTCATGTATTTAGTTAGCTTTGAGCGTGCAGCAAATGCAGACACAAAGGGGGACAAAGGGCAAGGAATGATGTTTTGCTTGCTTGTCAGGTGATGGAATGAGGACACAGGTTGAACAGCCAACCGTGAAGAAAAGAGGACACACAAGATGTCAAGCCTTTATCTAATAGCACCGAAACTGCTGCGCGATTCCTTCGAAATGAAGCTGTTCTATTCATCTGTCCAGTCAATCTTTGGCTCTAAGTCTTGCAACTCTTTAGATGTCCGTTGTGTTTCATCTGCTCTGCGTTCAGAGGCAAGGTCAATACAGAAGGAATGGTCACGCTATAGATCAAATGAGGTACAAAGATTTTTTTTTTTTCTGCAGGACAACGGCTCCGCTGGTTTATATATTAAGACTGAGGTAGCCTCGTCATCACTCTCCATTTTGAGATGAAAAAAACGGAGTAAGATAGTTTCTGTCCAATGTGGCGAAGGAGGGAGTGCTGCAAGAAACATTAAAGAAACTAGTGAGTCCAATGCATAGAGGAAATTTTTGTTGAACACTGTAGTTAGTCTTTGTTCATACAGAAGTGCAATCCACTAAAATAGTGTGTGTCAGCAACTTCTGATACTCCTGCAGCCAGGATGAGCTGAAAGAACCCTAACTGTAATTACCAGCTAAGCAGCATAATTAGCAATAATCAAATTCAACAAAGCATCGTTATAACATGGTAATTACAAAAATTGAAGTGCATCCTTTGGATCAATTTCGAATAATAATTACAACATCTTTACAAAAGGTATTGTATAAAAAAAGAGGCTAATTTATAAAATTACAACTTGAGTAATTTAAAAGCTAAGCTAATTAGTGCTTGTTCTTTCCTTCTGCCTGTTCCTACGAATAAGTGACAGTAGCACCCTAAGCCAAACTACAGCCTTGCTTTTTGTAGTCAGAGAGCAATGTAAATAGCAATGTAATGGAGGATAAAATAAATTAAGAAGGAGTTTGCCGTCAATACCCTTAGGCTGCTAGGACCAATACTAGGGAGTTCTTAGAGATTCGTAGACCGTCCTAGGCCATCATTTGGCAAATGTAAAAGCCCAAAGCCTATATAATTTTCTCAAACTTACCTTAGCCCATCACGCCTCAACAGCGCACAACTCACCCTCAGGATCTTCGGTCCATAGCAACAGAAAAATAAGACTCAGGAAAGGATAAGAGCAAGTTGCCCAGCTAGGCACAGCCTTGCTTCAACCCCAGCTGAGAAAGGAGACCGAAACCTCCTCCCTTATAAGACTCAAACCACCGTTCAGCCTCACTGCCCACTGCATTATCAAAAAATCGCCGATAGCAACCAGCCCCAAATCTCATAAGCACAGCCTAGAACACCAACAGCCCCAACTCAAGCCAACCATTCCCTTGCATGCTTACTTTTGGCCAGAGGCCAGAAAGCTGATCCACAGAGCCTCACCACAGAGAGAGCCGAGAGGAGTGACGGAGGCGGAGGATCAGAAAGTAGTGGGATACGAAGGTAAGGACCAAGGAGCAAGGAGGTCGATAAGGTGGACCATCACAAGACGACACCCCGACCACGACAAGTCTGTTAAGGTATATCTTTGATGTACTGAAAAAAGTTCTTACCAATCCTCATTTTCCAAAATTATATTCCAACCTGCAATTCCAAAGGAGCGTGGCAACTTATAAATGTATAACTCTTTGCTGTAGAAGCTGTCACTTTACTCTTGGTATTACTGTATATTAACTGTCTGTCTCCTTTCATTCCCCCCACCCACCCACCAAAAACCAGCTACAATGGAGGTCCTTGAATTGATTGGTTTCCGCGAGGACGTCGTCTCGGATGAGATTGGGCGCGCAGAGACTTACCTGGTATTTAAAAGGAACGATCCTGGATTGCTGTGGCTTGCAAAGTCCTCTCTTGAAGTTTCCATGGCTTGATAGAAGTTCATCTATACCCTACTGACTGTATACCTGTATATCATGGTTTTCATCTGCTTTGGCAGGCATGCTGCGCTAGACAACTGGTTTAGGATGCTTTCCCCGAATGGAAATTTTTGTATATGAGAACATCAAACTGTGTTGTCTGTCAGCGCTTCCAAACTGTATATCAAATATGTGATTGCAGGTAGACTGTCTGATGAATTATATTTGTTCTTTTGTTTACTGTATGCTAGCGCTAGAAATTGGTTCTGGATGCTCAAAAGTCCTGACCACCCAATAACAAATCTCTACCGTGTAAGCCACGAACCATCTCAAGGTGTTATGTGGAACTGAAATGGAAAGTTCATCCCCAAATCAGAATACCTTATACAACATTTTTTAGAAAGATCCAGAGATGTCACATTAGTAGCTGTATCTTTTAAAGATGCTGGGCTTGCCGTAATGTAGCCCAATGCACCAGCCCAGGCCCCAGAGAGACCATGCCACGGCACATGCCATTTTTTGTCCAAATAGACGGCTCAACCCGACATGGTACGGGTCAATGCAGACACGGCCCATTCAAGAACATATCTGCTTGATCAATTACTTAGGCAGGCTGCGCTTTTCCGGCCATGGGTTAAGGCACTGAGCCAAGTACGACCATATAGCCTTACGGGCTGTGCCAAGTTGAGCCAGGCGCGGTTAGCCTGCTGGGCTAGTGTTTGCCGATTTAGACATGTGATAAGAAATTTTGAAAAATGTAAGAAAAATCCTAGAAAATATATAAAATACAAAAACTATATAAAATTATAAAATAAACTACATAAAATTTAAAAACTATAAAATAAAATTTATATAAAAAAATCTAAAAATAAACAGATCTAACGAGTCGTACCGTGCTGGGCTCTCATGCCGTACCAGTCCGGCTTATTGGACGGAGGTCTTGACCAAGGAAGACACGAGTTAATAGGCTGAACCAGCATTATCTGTTTAGGTGGTGGACCGTTTCGTGTCTGGCCTGAGGCTAAAATGTTGTACTTTTGGCCGGCCCAGCTAGGATGGTCCATATGGCCGCTCAACTCTGAAGTGAAGGCTTGAAGCCTCAAGCGTTCGCTGTGGCCGATTGGTCAACGCGTGTCCCTCTCCCTCGACGGCGGCCGGCAGCGCTAGGGTTCATCGAGACCACGTGATCCGTAAGCATCTAGTAACCTTCTCGCTGACCTTGTTCCGTCATCCGAATACTCACGCCCCTCTTCTCCCCCTCGTGTGTTTCTGCAGAGATCGGGGAATCTTCCGATGGAAGCGGCGGTCGCTTCCTCCGGCTCCGGGCTGCGCTACTCGCCCAACCCCATCTCGAAGCAGCAGAGGTGAAGCGCGCGAGTGGGCATGGTGACCAGGCAGCGACCTTGCGCTGTCACATGCAAGCGGCCGCCCCATCCGAATGCTCGCGTTTACGCGGCGGCGAGTGATGGTGATGTTGGGAGCAGAAAGGTAAGGAGGAAGAGGCTCGCGGTGTTCGTCTCCGGTGGGGGTTCCAATTTCCGGTCGATCCACGAGGCCGCTCTGGGTGGGAGGGTGAATGGGGATGTGGTTGCGCTGGTCACCGACAAGCCAGGTGATGATGATTCTTTTGCTTCCTGTAGCTCTTTGGACTGTGTGATGAAGTGCTCGGGATAGGAGATTCTGATGTGGTGGGATGGAATGTTGCAGGCTGCAGTGGCGCCAACCATGCGAGGGGTAATGGCATACCAGTGGTCGTGTTTCCAAAATCAAAGTCGGCGCCGGAGGGGGTGTCGCCCGCTGAGCTGTTGAATGTTCTGAGGTTGATGGGTTGAGTTCATCTCCAGGCTGTGTTTTTTTTAATATTTTGTAGCTTTATGTCACTTATGTGGTGTTAGATCGCTGGATTTACGGAGAAAAGGTGGAAAAGGGCGTCATTTGAGCTCTTTACACTTACACTATGAGTTGCAAAATGCTTGCACAAATCACTTCCGGTTGAATATCGTCTAATCCTTTTGTATACCTTACATATCATGGTCTGAAGCTGTCAATGAAGATGATTTGACAAATTACTTAACAGATCGAATATGTTACTGTTATGTAGCTTCTAAGCATATTTGAACTGCTCACAAATATACTTCATGGTGATACTTTTTCAGAAGAACTCGGGAAATATTTCTAGGACGGTTGGATGACTTGTTGTTTTTTTATATCAACTGGATGATACACAATTATGTTCCACTGTTGACTTCTGACATATACACCACATATTATTATGCACTTTCCGCCCTCTAATGCACACATATCCTCTTCTACAAGCTTGGCCTTAAGTAATTATACTAATGGACACATACAGTCATTCTCAACTCATGTTTATGTCTACTCTTAAACAGGGATCTCAAGGTAGATTTCATCCTACTTGCTGGTTACTTGAAACTTGTACCTGTTGAGCTAGTTCAGGCATATCCAAGATCCATATTGAACATCCACCCTTCGCTCCTCCCAGCATTTGGCGGCAAGTGTTATTATGGTTTGAAGGTGCATAAAGTAGTTATTGCATCTGGAGCCAGGTACTTCACAATTTGTCTAGCATCTACTATTAACTACTGTCCAATTTGTTTGTATACCTGACATTTTTTCCAAGAAAAGTAACACCTTCCAGTTTCCTCAAGTTGATACCTTGCCTCTAGAAAACTAAAATCATAGTGTAAGCATCATTGTTCCCAACTTGTGGCA
Source organism: Melocanna baccifera (assembly GCA_036346265.1). Taxonomy (NCBI): domain Eukaryota; kingdom Viridiplantae; phylum Streptophyta; class Magnoliopsida; order Poales; family Poaceae; genus Melocanna; species Melocanna baccifera. The sequence continues at coordinate 2,528,100 of CM070698.1, read as the reverse complement.
AAGTTTATTTGTTTAATCAGGGCAACACACGCTAGACTAATTGTTTGTATCTTCTGGGAAAATGATATTTTTATTTGATATTAATCAACCATATGCAGCTACTCGGGTCCAACCGTGCATTTTGTGGATGAGCACTTCGACACAGGAAGAACTTTAGCCCAAAGGGTTGTGCTTGTGTTAGCCAATGATACTCTAGAGCAATTGGCTGCTAGAGTCCTTGATGAGGTAACATATCTTATTCTTAGCTGTGATTCCTTCCATGGTACATTATTATGACTATCTTAAATCGCTTAGCTACCATTAATATTATCTATTCTTGTGCCAACATATTAACCTGACATTTCAGGAACATAAGGTTTATGTCGAGTCAGTTGCTGCCTTGTGCGAGGACCGACTTGTGTGGCGGGAAGATGGTGTCCCTCTTATTAGAAGCCAGACAAACCCTAATGAATATACCTAATTCATGATACCGTCTCAATGATTCCTAAACACTGATTAATGAGGCTTGTAGAACCGCTGCCATTTTCCCCAAGGCATGGAGGTCACTCATACCGATTGAGAGAAATAACATGTCTGATACTCTGATACCAAATATGAAATGTCTTGCACTGTGTTCAATGAACGACTCGTTGTGTGGCTTGGCTTCAACGATAATCCGTGCCTTTACTTCAGATAAGCTACACTTGAACTTTCAAGTTTGATGTTGTGATTTGAGGAAGCTGCCGGTTGTTGCATGTACCAACATTGAGGGTTCCGTCATACCCTTGGTCTTGAATTGCCGTAAATAGCTGCAGCCAAATCAATCAGAGGGAGAAAAACTGGTCAGATTGTACAAAGTTTTCAATGAGTAATCCGCTTACCAAGCTTCCCATATCTCCATCTCACTTTTGTTCTGATGTTTTTCTTTGAGATGTTAAATTGTGTCTTGCAACACTTTTTAACATGCTAGTTTATGCGAGAGGGATAGAAGAGGTGATGGTGCAAATGGCAGCCAATCTTAGAGAACCCTCTCGGACAGGAATATCCTGCCGTGTCTTCATTTCGTTTTTAAGTACCCCATTTAAGTATTGGGTTTGGGTCTATGGTGTTATGAATATTATGTGTATTGATATAAGATCTAAAGGACCATATATATAGGAGAGTACAAGAGATATATGCCATATAGAGATAAAACATATATAGAATAGAATACAAACTCTATATCCTAATACAACTCTATCTCTATCTCTTTAACACTCCCCTAAAATACAAAGCGTATGCAATAGCATTACATGTGAAAGAGTCATTACTAAAATAGTAAACATAATTTCGAAGTCCGAGTCTTGATGATGTCGTTGTAACTCAGGGGGGCGGCTACAGATCGGGAGATTGGGAAGGAGACAACGCCGCACATGGAGGCAGCGAAGTGGAGGACGCCGCGCACAGAGGGCAGCGAAGTGGAGGACGCTGCGCACAGAGGGCAGCGAAGTGGAGGACGCCGCGCACGGAGGGCAGCAAAGTGGAGGACGTGGCACACAGAGGGCAACGAAGTGGAGGACGCCGCACACAGAGGGCAGCGATCGGCCGACGCACAGAGAGCAGCAAAGTGGATGACGAGGACGCCGCACACCATCAACATTGTTTTTCTTTTCTTTTTTTCTCTCTCTCTCTGTTTTTTTCGTTGCCTTAGTTCTTTAAAGGCAGTCACCTACCCTCCCGATTGGATCTCAGATCCAACCGGTGCCAATGGAAGGGGCGGCTGGCGAGCACTGGCGGCAATGGGGGTGGCCGGCGGTTGACGGGGGAGTAGCAGAGGCGACCGGCGGTCGGCCGGCAAGCGGCGGAGCCAGATGGGCGCAGTGGCCAGCGGGCGCCTCTGTTGCGAGCGACGGCGCTAGGCGGCGGATCCGGACGGGCCCAGCGGCCGGCAGGCACTGGCGTAGCAGAGGCGGCCGGTGGTCGGCCGGCAAGCGGCAGGAGGCGGGCGACGGCACCAGACGGCAGAGCCAGTCGAGCGGTCGGGCTTCACTGGAGCGGTGAACGGCCAAGCCGAGCTGATTTGGAGCAGTGAATGGCCAAGCGCCGACACGATCTGGCTCAGTCGGCGGCTGGCGGTCTCGGGAGAAGTTCCTCGGTAAGGCTGCCGGGGTCGGGGCAGGAGCTGGTGGTGGCCGATGGGTGGCGGCGGATGAGAGGTCCGACGAGGCCATGCTCGAGTCGCTCCGGCAGCTGTAGGCCGTGCTGATGACCTTCGAGGCGCTGGAGACGACCAAGGTTGGCACGCGTCGGAGCAAGTGCTCAAGCTTGCCGGCGACCTCTACAAGGATTGGAAGGCCCTCACCAACGAGCACTTCAAGAGCAGCAGGACATCGCCGGTGTCGACCGATACCGTCTCGACGGCCGCCAAGGCGAACGAACAGACCAGCGCCGGTGTTGCATGCGATGGAGTCTGCACTTTGTTCCACGCGCATAGGTGCGTGCTCGCCGTGCGGTCACTGGTCTTCAACGCGGATTTCTTTGACCCGATGAAAGAGAAGGACGCGTAGTGCGTCGAGATCGGTTTCTTGGAGCCAAGTAGATGAGGGGACTGCCCCCGATAGTAGAGATCGAAGCTCCTGGGGGCAGCAGCAGCAGAAGATGTGCGGAGGCTAAGGTTTCAAAGATTTGAAACTTTGCTTTGATATCATGTTATGAATATTGTGTGTATTGATATGATGCCCAAAGGATCATATATATAGGAGAATACAAGAGATATATGTCATATAGAGATAAGACATATATGGAATAGAATACAAACTCTATATCCTAATACAACTCTATCTCTATCTCCTTAACATATGGATGATTCGTGAAGCAACTAAGGTTGCTTTTTGTGTTCATCACGTACCCTTTTCAATTTGTTTTTAATCCTGAGGAGGATGGGCGGGTGGTTCATCGTCCAGGCAAGCTGCGTGTCTTTCCCAACCGCGGATTGCGGTCGTTGATGCCTACATGGCTGACTGTCTAAACCATACTACATCGTACGTGGTTACATACAGGACTGTATTATTTACATGGGATCTAAGTAACCTATTGTTCCTTGAATTGCTGTAGTCACTCCTGATTGATCAATTGCGTGTACCTTGAAGCCCCAAAGTCTGATACCTTTGCTGTCAAACTATCATCAAGAAATATGTTAGATGACTTAATATCTCTATGAAATATCGTCATCAAAGCAGCTGAATGTAGATAGGATAGAGCTCTAGCAACTTCCAGTGCAATCCTTAATCGATCATCCCACGACATGAAGATGATGATAGAAGGTTCCGTTCGAAATGAACTCAGAGACCAGCAATGGCACTTCTGCCTCAAGGCAACACCCTAAGAGCTTCACCACAATTCTATGGTTGACTTGAGACAGAATTGCAACTTCATTTATGAATTCATCGATTTCTCTCTGTAGCACAATCTTTGATTTCTTGATTGCCACAACATGCAGGTCTAGAATTCCTTTAAACACGACGCCATGTCCTCCACCACCAACTTCACGAGTTCTATCAAAATTATTTGTGGCCTTCTCTAGCTCCGCTAAGGTAATGATCATCCTTTCGCCAAAGTCCGTCTTTTGTGATATTAATTGCTGCAATAGCAGCCCATGATTTTGCTTAAAAAGTTTCTCTTTCACTTTTTTTCACCCTTCGTAACTTGATCTTGCGTGTTATGAAGGGAGAAGCTAGGGCCAGAAACAAAATAATTGAGCCACCGCTGACAACTAGACCTATGTTTAAACCTGAAAAAAAAAATGAAGAGATGAATTCATGAATATGTAGTATACAAGTTTAACTAAGAAACAATTTAATGAGTGTGATGATATACATAAATCAGGTAGCATATGCTATTCTCTAGTTCACAAAAGCATGTTGTTTTAGGATATACGCAGACAAAATTCTGAAATTTGGTTATCGATATTTTTTAAATATTTAAAATAGATACATGAAAATCATTTATATAGTGAGTCTCTGTTAGACCATGTGGTCATGTCTAGGATATTTTAGGTGATGAATAATTGACAACGTTGGTTATGATATTAATTATAGTGTGTTGCATGATACGCTCGTGTGAGGTATTGTGCGGATTGACTTGAGTCAAGTCGTGGACTTGTGCTCGTACGTGGTTGTTTGTTTATTCATGTGCAGGTGTTGCTTGAGACGGAATATGGTCGATGACGGGACTGAAACTAGGTTCGGATGGAACTGAAGTTTCGGGACTAAGTTCAGGGAGGAACTGAGGTCCTATCGGTCAAGAATGTCATGCGGGATGTTCAAACTAAAGAACAATGCAGATGGAGATGACGCGGTGTTGGAGGCGTGGAGATGCGTCATGGCGGAGGTATGCGGCAAGGCTGCATGTGCCCGGACAGGGGCGTATACGAGTTGTATATGGATTGGAGTTGGTTTTGTATAGACGTATATGGATTGGATGTTTTCTTTTTGGGGATAAAAATAGGAACGTGAGATAGACTAGTAAAAAAAAAGAGGATGACGGTGACCGAATTGTAAAAGGACTCGGTGATCTTTCTAGATAAAAAGAAAGAAGCAGCAGGCGGCAGGGTGGCCGTGATTTGTAAGCAACCAAGGGAAAATAAAGTTGTGCACGGCTGTTTTGTTCGGCCGGCTTTTGGAAAGCAAGGAAAGGCGGTGGCTGTTCTCTGCGCGGTCGTGCTCGAAGGAAAAGAAGCAGAGGCGGCGGCTTTGAATTGATAGAGAAAAAAATAAAAAGAAGGCGTGCGGCGACGGCGTATTTTCTCATGGTTTTGTGTTGTCTTGTTCGCGTCGTCACCAGCGTCTCGTAGGCAACGTCGCTATCCTCGTCGTCTCTGCCGTTCTTGCTTCGGGAACTCCTGCTCGTGCTCATCTTCTTTGCATTGGAGGCAGTTTTGGCTCAGGCAAGTTTTTGGCGCGGCGTGCGTTGAAGATCCAGAGCAACGACGAGATAATTGTGGCCGACGGCTGTTGTCTTGGATCTCACCGTGCTTCTTGAGAAAAGGTGTGTTGTGCGGCAGCTTTTGGGAGTTCTGGCCGAAAATTAGTTCCGAGGTAAGTAAAATTCTGCACGTTGAAGGTCTTCACGTAATTTTCCTTTCTTGTGATATGTCTTTTACGTTTTGTTATTGGCTGCATGTTGTGACTTCAAGTGCTAATAAAGTTTCTTAAGTACATGCATGGGTTAAAGCTTTTGAGCTTTCTGGTTGGATGCATGTTGTCCATGTGTTTCTTTTTCCTTGGCCGTCTCGTAGTATCTGGAAGCGTTTAGATGATGTGCTGGCTGTGTGTTTTTGCATGAGAGGGGAAAAGAGGATTAGTGTAAGGTAATTAATTAAGTGCTCATTAAATCTTGACGTGAGTCTGCATGCATGCGTTGCTCTGAGACTTTAATTAGCAGAGATAATTAGGGGAGTGCGTCTACACGTTTTGGTCAATTAGTTATTGCATGCATGGTAGCAACTTCGTTTGGTTAATTAATTCCTTACAGTTTTTGCTTAATCGCATAATTAGACTTTAATCAATTCCTGTCATTATTTGCACCAGCCAGTTTGTTTATTTTATATCTCAAGTTCTAGACCTCCGTTTGACGTAATTCCAGTTAGGTTAGTTCAATAATTTTGTCTAGTTTTTTCTGTAAAAGTTTGAGGCCAATCGGAGTTACGATTTTTTATTGAGATTATTTTTAGTGAGGACGCAGTGTTCTGTCCGAGTTTTTAAACGCGGCTTAAATAGGTTTTGTGTTTAGAGATGAGTCTTAAAATTTATTTTTAGCTTTCGCAATCATTCACCCCCTCTGATTGCCTACCTTAGTGTGAATTGATTTTACAGTCTCAAAAAGTACTTTCATAATATTATAATTTTATTAAATTTTATAAATATATTATAATAAAATTTAGTGATCAAAGTTCTATTTTGAAGACTATGTCAGTACCTGAAACTACATGTTTTTGTTACCGAAAAGTAGTACTTATTAGTGGCTTGTCACCTGAAAAGGAATTCTTGAACCTGATGCATCCCCCTTTTATGGTGGGATCCCCATAGGTTCCAATCACGGCATCGGCAAATGATGAGTTCCGGGCATATTTATGCAAATTCCATAGCATGAGTTTGCTTCAGGGTGGGCACATTCGTCAATGTCTAAACAGACAAAAATGAGCAACCAATGGTATTAGGAGTAAGCCAGTAGAACTTTATGAAGTTTGGGGAATATAGAAGGAAACATATCATGTGCAATCTCATTGTGATTGTGCAATTCCGCTTTGTTTGAGACATCAAATTAAATGGACATAAAAAAATGATGATGCAGTCTGTGGAGTACTGTTGTAGCATCCTTTAAAATTTCAACTTCAACTGAAAGTTTGTTAGAAGAAAGATAACTTTTCGTTTTTTTCATTATTCCTTTTTGATTTATCATTTGTAAGAATCTTCTTATTTTTTGCTACTCTTAGCATATAAATTAAGAATCCGAATTGTAAATTTTATGCATATGTAGAGTAAATTGAGAAGTACATGCATAGTATTTTTTTGAAATTTTTATGATGATTTGATGCCTTTGCATAATAACACCCCTGAGGATGGGGGGTCCACTTGACAGGTGGCCCATATAGAATCATAAATCAAACCAGATGAACTAATAAGCAATGTAAATCTATTACAGATACCTAGTTAAGCTAGCATTAAGTTGTAATCGATCGGTCTGATTTGCATTTTGATACCTTCGCATCCTTTTGGTATGGAAGCGTCGCCCACGTAGCCTGTAGGGCACCGGCACATGTACCCTCCTAGTGTGTTTATGCACACTCCGTAACACGGATAAACGCCTGGAGATGCGCATTCGTCGATATCTAGACAAAAGAACATGAGAGACTGAAGTTAGCCTTTACGAATTTACCTATCACAGTAAGATGATGAAAAATTTCGGGCGACTGCAAACCCCATAAAAATCAACCATGCTAGCGGGGACGTAAGGGTTGCCATCGTAACCCTTACTACCTGGGCATCCATCGCGGACGTAAGGGTTGTTGGATTGTCCTCACATTGTCGGAAGTCTTGCGAGAGACTTCGACTGTTACTTTAAAAATTTTGACTGTGAGTACTCGAAGGTTTATTTGACTGTTAGCTCGAAGCCTTTGATCGTGAGTACTCGGAGGTTTCTTCGACTTTGGATGAATTGCTCGGATGAACAGTATTCGGAGTGAACAGTACTCTGCTACAATACCCGTGGAACAGTACTCCTAGAGACTTCGGACTGCTCGAGTACCTCGACCACATTGGCATGACCCTTCTAAGTACTCGGTAATACTTGGAACTACTCCAGTACTTGATCCCTCACTCTGATATAGTACTCTAAAGACCCAACTCACTCGATGAGGATTTTGGGAGAAAGAACACACAAATTTTTTATGCTGTGCCAACTTCCTCACAGCTTTCAGGTTTTCTCTTCTTTATATAAGAAATGAAAGACTACCGTTACTTACAACATTAAGGACACTAATGCTAATACTTAAAGCACTAGAACGGACCAACGTAAACATGTACGTCTCGTTGACCGTTTGCAAACAATTAAGACTGAACTACTGCACAAGAAAACTAACTACCAGTCTTTACGACTACAAAGAAAATTGAAGCGATGAGATTACTCAACAAACTCCTCCTAATCTCGTTGCTTATCACTTGATCCTGATTAAACCAAGCTTGCACACATCTCTTGGAACCTGCTACGTCCAAGTAGTTTGGTAAGAACATCAGCATCTTGCTCTTTTGTTGTCATATAATCGACCACCATCTTCTTGCCCTCAATGCATTCTCTAATGAAGTGGTAACGAGTGTCTATGTGCTTGCTTCGATCATGAAGAATTGGATTCTTGCACCATGCTATTGCGAATTTGTTATCCACCTTGAGAGTAAACCTCCTTGGTTCCGTATTCATCAACTTACCATACAATCAACTGAGCCAAATTCCTTGAATTGTGGCAGTCGTAGCAATGATGTATTCGACCTCACACGACGATAACGCTACCACCTTCTGCTTTTGGGACTGCCAACTAACCAAGCTCCTCCTAAACATATACAAGATGCCAGTTGTGCTCTTGCGATTATCGACATCCCTGACCATATCGCTGTCACTATATCCGATGAGTTACAGTTTTTCTTCTCTTTCTCTTCGTGGATAGTAACACTCTACATCAAGAGTACCACTAATATATCTCAAAATATGCTTCACAGCTGCCTTAGAGAAATAAACAAAATCAATGTTAGTTGTGAGATAATTGAATTTGATGTTTTATTCATCATTTGGATATGTTATAATCGCTTGTGCGACCATTATGACGGCTTTGGCAATATTCAATTTCAGAAGTTTGATGACACCTTAGTGGCAGCTAGCATGATACTCTTCAGCGTTTCTTATTCATTAGTGAAGGTTATGCTTTAGATATGAGTTCGAGATGGAGAATTTAAAATGAAAGGAGTTAATTACTTGCATAAATATTATAACATTTGGTATTATAGGTGCAATTCGTTCTAATTGTCACAGTTCAATATGAGGGATCTATTGCAGAGATTATTTTTGCTCCATTGACAGCACAAGAGTTACTTTCATCCGGATATTCTTCTACATGAATAGTTTTCAACCATGTCATGAAATTTAGTTACTATTACTATCGGTGGTTTGGTGTACATGATTCACACGTGCAAGTTGCTCTTCAATAGTATTGTTTGCTGAGTTATATGTTCTACTGGAAGATATAAATAGTCCATAAGATAACTTCTTCATTATAGTTATCTAGTGACATAGGAGAAGTAAAGACTGATATAATCTTACTCATCGATTAGTTCTATGAACTTTTAACACACAATGATTATTGATGGTGGATTATAATTTACGAAGATTTAATTTGTTTTCGCTACATGAGGGAACTTGGCTTAATACAGAGATTGTTGAGTTTCTTATCCGAATCCTATTTGATTTGTTTCCGTTACTAAGATAGAGTTCTATTCTTACCTGAAGTCTCTTTGTAATCACTATAAATATACCCTTGTAAACTATAAAGAGAGTAAGAATCTCATTATAAATATCTCCTCATATAGTGATTTTCGTCTTTGTATGTCTATAATTTTTTTTGTAATTTTTTTACATTAAATCGATATCTCCTGTTCTTACGGTCATATATTTTTATCCTGCATTTCATGACAGTTGGAATGTATGAACTTCCTCGCTAGTACACGAAATCAACAGCCCAACAAATGCTGTACTCGAAACGGAAAGTGGTGCCTAGATATATAATATAATAACGTTGTTGTTGAGCCCAACAAAACACATCGATGACATATTGAACACACGGAAAAAACACATTACACTTTGATCAAAGGCTACCTTCAGTTAAAGCAATAAATTTATTTTTAAAAGAACTAGCTAAATTTCCCGCACAATTACACATGCTGCATATATTTCTATCTAAACATAGAGTTATACTTATTATACAACTTTAATACTTTCGATGTACTTATTATACAACTTTAGTTCTTACGATGGGAATACAACCATGTTCATTATATAATTGTAGTAGATTTTATATCTGTATATGTTTAATCTGCACCATTATAATCTAGAGTTATCTCAATCGATAATATAGATCTTTCTTTTTTCTTTAATTATTAACGTGATAATTTTTAGCATTTGAGGGCGAAGGTGGTAACTTCTTATTCATTTATTATAGTCTAAATAGTGTTTTTATGATACAAGACTTACGGAAAGAGTAATCTCAGCGGTGTAGATCTTTTTTTTTTCAATTATTAACTGGTAATTTTTAGTCTTTAAGAACTTGGTAGAATTTTTTTTCTACTGTTATAATCTAAAGAGTTTTTTTACTGATAGCAAGACTAATGGAAAGAGCGACCTAGAACCACCAAGTCTTTGGCGGTAGATAAATATCGCGCCGAGTTAGGGGGTGATCGGAATAGCGATGGCTTTTAATTTTCTTTGAAAAACATCAGTAGCTAATTTGAAAACATCAGAATCGAGTTGGTTTATTAAGTATAATTAAATGTAAAAAATATAAAAACCAAAACAAAAACAGAAAAAAGTATAAGTAAATTTAAAAACGAAAAAATAATTTTATCAGAAGCAGTGATCAGAATGCGCAGACTGCTATAGATGTTCCTGCCGCCCACCGCCAGCGACAGGAAGCCAAGTTGAACGGCCCCTTAGTGGGGTACTGGGGTGGACTCCGACCAGCTAAAGCAGAGAAAGTACTCAGGGAGGCAGCGACAGCGTGCGCAATGTCCATAGCAACATTGACAGCAGCAACAAGACGTTGCTTGAGCCTGCTCAAGTGAGCTTATTTTTGATAATTTATAGTTGTATTTATACTATAGATAATTTATTTTATACTATAGTTGATGATGATTTATTTGATATAATTAAATTTTAAAAAGCTAAAAGTAAAAAAAAGAAAGATTATCCTATCACATATAATATAAATGAGTGTGAGAAAAAATCGACAGAAAAGCTAAAAAATCTAAAAACTAGAAAAAAATAAAAATAAATAAAAAATAAATCAGAAGTTTAAATTAAAATGAAGGAAACGTTAAAGTCCAATGGTTTGATAGCCCCAGATTTTCATTTATGGAGTAGCATTGGAACATTTATGGCATCGTCAAAAAGTACCACTGCCAAAAGATGCTCGTGCTCACACGGCATTGAGAAAGCGCTAGTATCGTTCGGAATGTATGACCTTCCTTGCTAGTATACGAAACGAACAGAGTCCAACAAGTGATGTACTCGAAACGGAAGGAGGTGCCTAGATGCCATAAATGTTTTTGTTGAGTCAAAAATAAAACATCATCGATGACATATCTCCGACAACGACACGCCTTGACGTTGTACTTCATTGTCTCCATCAACGATTTTTTCTGTTTTAGTTGATCATTATATTGCTTCTGTTAGAGATAGAGTTTATTGTAATATAAACTATTATATCTATTGTTGGTGGCACTCATGGAATTAATTATTGATAATAAGTTAATTTGAGCTACTTGATCGAGAATACTTAGAAAAACAAACAAAATCAATGCTAGTTGTGAGGATAATTGAATTTGATGCTTTATTTATCGTTTGGATATGTTGTAACCGCTTGTGCGACAATTATGGTGGCTTTGGTAATATTCAATTTCAGAATTTTGATGACACCTATATGGTAGTTAGCATGATACTCTTTAACGTTTCTTATTTGTTAGTGAATGTTATGGTCTAAATATGAGTTCTAGATGGAGGATTTAGAGTGCAAGGAGTTAATTACTTGCATAGATATAATAACATTTGATATTACAGGTGCAATATGTTCTAATTGTCACAGCTCAATATGAGAGGTCTATTGTAGAGATTGTTTTTGCTCTATTGACGGCACAAGAGTTATTTTCATCCGGATATTTTTCTACATGAATAGATTTCAACCATATCATGGAATTCAGTTACTGTTACTATCAATGGTTTGGTGTACATGATTCACACGTGCAAATTGCTCTTCAATAGTCATTGTTTGCTAAGTTATATTGCGTCGTTGTTGAGCCCAACAATACATCATCGATGACATATTGAAGACAGGGAAAAAACACATTACACTTTGATCAAAGGCTACCTTCAGTTAAAGCAATAAATTTATTTTTAAAAGAACTAACCAAATTTCCTGCGCAATTACACATGCTGCATATATTTCTATCTAAACATAGAGTTGTACTTATTATACAACTTTAATCCTTATGATGTACTTATTATACAACTTTAGTTTTTACGATGGGAATACAGCAGTATTCATTATATAATTGTAGTAGATTTTATATCTGTATATGTTTAACCTGCACCGTTATAATCTAGAGCCATCTCAATCGACAATGAAGATCTTTTTTCTCTAATTATTAACGTGATAATTTCTAGCATTTAAGAACGAACATGGTAATTTCTTTTTCTACTATTATAGTCTAAAGAGTGTTTTTTATGATACAAAGACTTACGGAAAAGGCTAACTCAACGGTGTAGATCTTTCTTTTTTTTCTTCGATTATTAACTGGTAATTTCCAGCCCCTAAGAACTTGATTTTTTTTCTACCGTTAGTCAAAAGAGTTTTTTTTTACTGATAGCAAGACTAATGCAGAGAGCCACCTAGAACCACAAGTCTTTTGCGGTAGATAAATATCACGCCGAGCTAGTGGCAGGTGGGGTGGACTCCGACTAGCTAAAGCAGAGAAAGTGCTCAGGGAGGCAGCGAGCGAGCCATGGCGACCGGCGGCGACAGCGTGCCCAATGTCCATAGCAACATCGACAGCAGCAACAAGACGCTGCTCAAGAGCGAAGCCCTGTACCAGGTAACACACATCACATCTATGTCAAGAACGTTTGACGAGCTGGTGAGTGTTTGCTCTTTTTTTTTTTCTGACGGTATGGACATGGTGCAGTATATCCTGGACACGACAGTGCTGCCGCGCGAGCCGGAGTGCATGCGCGAGCTGCGCCTCCTCACGGTCAAGCACGAGAGGTACGTACTGCGCGCGCTCTCTCTCTCTCTCACACACTCAAGCGGGCTAACTTTTTTTAGTAGTAGTCGCTTCTTCTTTTTATGGTCAATTAGGTGTAGTTTGGTTGGTCTGATGAAATATATATTGCCATGGTGCCTAGTTGTAACATGGCGTCGTCCCCGGATGAGGCCCAGCTGCTAGGGATGCTGATCAAGATGACTGGCGCAAAGAACACCATCGAGGTCGGCGTGTTCACTGGTCACTCGCTCCTTGCCACCGCCCTTGCCCTCCCCGATGACGGCAAGGTCGTCGCGATCGACGTCAGCCGGGAGTACTTCAACCTCGGCCTGCCCATCATCCACAAGGCTGGCGTGGCGCACAAAGTGGACTTCCGCGAGGGCCCTGGGCTCGCGCGGCTCGACGAGCTCCTCGCCCAGGAGGCCTCGGCGGGGCATGAGGCGCGGTTTGACTTCGCGTTCGTGGACGCGGACAAGCCCAACTATGTGCGGTACCACGAGCAGCTGCTTCGGCTGGTGCGCGTGGGCGGCACCATCGTGTACGACAACACACTGTGGGGTGGCACGGTGGCGCTGCCGCCCAACGTGCCCTTGTCGGACCTGGACCGGCGTCGCTCGGCCGAAATCCGGGACTTCAACGCAAAGGTCGCCGCTGATAAGCGCGTCGAGGTGTGCCAGCTCGCCATCGCCGACGGCGTCACCATCTGCCGCCGCCTCGCTTGACCGACAATGGCCTCGACTCAGCGTTTTCGATGGTTTCAATAAGATTTCCCCAGTTGAGGGAGACGGTTGTCGTACTTGTGCTAAACTGAACTAGTTGTAATGAACACATGCAGTGGTGTCATAGTGATCGATCACCTTGTTTGGAATTACGAGTTTACGGCTCCTTTAAAGTTACAACTAGCTGGGAGGTCAGCGCAATTGCGCGTCTAGCACCGTTAGTAACTAAGATGAAATGAAATCCCATCATCATCATCATTATCTAAAAGACGAAATATACGACTTTTTACGTAAAAAAATCTTACAGGAAAAAAACACAAACACTTGAAGATAAATCATTATAATGAGAAGATATTACAATAGAGCGTTTACTTTTCCTATAGACTAATAGACTATATATATATATATATATATATATATATATATATATATATATATATATATATATATATATATATATATATATATATATATATATATATATATATATATATATATAGGAAGCCTCTTTTCTACACCCGGGTGTAGTTACACCCTATGTCGTATCTCACAACGGTAGGAAGTATCTCGCGTAACGGAGGGTATGTACGTATAGTATACGAGTATTTAAGATCATTTAGGTGGTATGAACAATTTTTTAGAAGTGGTATGTACATTTTTTTTAGACATACTCCTTTTTATGTGCGTATATGAAGGTATTTACAAAATACGTTAAAAACTATGGATTTCCTTGCAATTTTTTCATGTGGTTCACATTGAAGTATCTTATAATAAGTATATGAGTATATTCAAAGTGATAAAGGAGTATTTTAAATTTGTTTAAGTGGTATATTAGAGGTGGGTGTAATTACACCCGGGTGTAGAAAGCATTTTTCCTATATATATATATATATATATGTATATGTATATGTATATATATATGTATATGTATATGTATATATATATATATATATGTATATATATATATATATATATATAAGATAAGAGAAACAGGTCTACTATAGAGAGGAAACCAAATCAGAGTCGGTTGCTACAAATTGACACTACGTCTGATACAACTTGTGCATGGCTCAGACATCTATCATGACACGTCTAGCATGAGACAATGAAGTTGCTACACGGACATGGTATGAATTCGGATCAAATTTCAATAATCTCCACCTTGAATCGAATTTCCTCCGGTAGTCAAAAAATATGATAAATTTTTTTAATAAAATTAGCATGTACATTTTAAACACCAAAAGTCCAAATAACTAGTAAGTAATACCAACTAAGTCCTTCACAGCCCCGAAATTTGGACCATTCACATTCGTAGCGACCACATCCCGGTGGATCATCACCGTCCAATCATACTTCAGCGGATCAGATTGGTCATAATGGAGCGGTGATGCACGTTTTCCGTAAGAGGCTCTCGGTTTAGTAAAATTATCCATGAGACCATGAGACCCCCCGAGAAGTGGATGGCGTAATCCTGCGCGATCGTACGGTCCACAATGTATGGAGAAGTGGGCTTGTAAAAGGCAGAGAATTATGGGCCACGTATATATGACGGCCTACTAGGCCGAATTAGAACAGCCAACTAGGCTAAAGTTTCCTTTTCTTTTTCGCTTTTTCTTTTCCCGTCCTCCACTCCTCCCCATCGAAGCAGAGTGGAGTTCGCGCGCGCGCGAGGGACCGCCGCCGCCGCCGGGGAAGCCCCAGCCACCGCCACCGACCCAGCACCCTTCGGGTGGCGGGACTCAGCTGTCGTCGGTCGTCGTCCTCCGCCACTAGTCCCCGTCGGGAAGCCAAAGCCGCCGGCGCTGTGAGTTCATCGGCTCTGAGCGCCCTCTTCTCCAGTTCTTCCCACTTCCTCTTCTACTATTGCAATTTGCAATATAGTGATTCGTGTGTAATTTTGTTGCGCACTGGACGATTATTGATTACGCACGCTCATATGTTGGGTTAAATCCGTCGAACACTGAAGCCGCCTTAGGTTATTGCCTTGTTGATCACTGAAACCATTTTACAAACCGATTCACTGGCTTAATTGTCAGTACTTCGTAGTTAGTGCTGGTAGAATTGCTGAGTGGTCTAGTGACTAGTATTGTAGAGAACTGTTTGAGTTAACCTTTCAATTCAATTTGTTCTGACCATAAATAACATTTTGGCGTGGGCTAACTCTTCCACAGTTGCATGTCATGCCAATTTCCATACATTTTCTGAGTTATTTTTCTAGTGAATTTCTGTCAGTTTTGCAAATTGTCCCTATCGATGTGCTACTACTTCCTAATGGTGATGCATAAGTGAAGCATGAGCCAGTGGAGCTGATTTTGACTTCTTAAATAATGTTTGGCCTGGCCATCCTTGTCACTGACGACGTCTTTTTTCCTATTGAATTTCAAACATATATGTGACTTTTCAAATGTAGCCTAGCGATGTGCAATCAAACGCAGTCAGCAGTTTGAGTGGACACGGTCTTACCTTCTTGGAGAACTACAAGTTGATGCGCGCGCGCGCACACACACACAGAGATGCCTCAGCTTTCGCTACAGGTTTGCTATTTGGAGAGCGCTCCAAATTGCAAAGCTCCAGAGAAACGAATTTTCCGTTGCATCAGTTTCTTTCTTGTCCCAAATTATTTGTTTTTCAAACCTGCTGCCCTGTCTTTTAAGGTTGACAAATTGATGGATAACCTCCCTGACTACTACACAAACATTATCGATGTCAGTGAAAAAAGGATAAAAATCAGACAATCACACTGACACATCATCTAAATATCTAATGACATCTCTAACAGTATAGCCGGCCACTGACCAGGAAACTTTCTAAATACCTAATGACATCTCTAACAGTATAGCCGGCCACTGACCAGGAAACTTTCCAAGGTCTTAGGTATATCCCTTTTCTAGGTGCATAGACCAGGTCCTGAAATGATTTCTGATGGCTTATATATGTGGGGATGAACTGCGCCTCCCAGCCACCAAGCCACATTGACCAGTGCATCTTTTCGATAATTTGCACCTTGTGCAAAAATGCATGTATTTGCCATAGCAATGCTGCATTCGTTGCAGTTTCTAGCAAGCCTACCTGTACTACTTTCACATAAAATAGCATTGCCAGATTGCGCTGACACATGTGGCAATGTAAGCATACCTTACCCATTCGGTATCGGTGATGAACGATGCTACCGTGAGGGCTTCAAGCTCGTGTGCGACACGGCATATGACCCTCCCAAACTCTTCATGAATGACCCCGGATATGAGGTCATCAAGATAAAGTTAAAAGGGGTTCTGCACATTGACACTGGGATTCTCCCATTGTTGGGGAACGACAGCTACAACCAGAACTGGACACTCTCCTTGGACGACAAGCTCTACCGGGTATCAGCAGCCAAGAATTTGTTCGTCACCCTAGGGTGTGGCTTCCAGTTCCTTGTCAGTCTCCCTGGAGCAGGAGACAATGCCGGCACCTGTGCTTCCACTTGCCGGCCTGGTTATCCCATTATGGCCACCGATGGCACATGCTCTGGCATTGGCTGCTGTAGCACATCGGTGACAGAAGATCACAACTCCTACACTATCAAGCTCATCCCCCTTATTGAGACAAACTCAACATTCTCTATGCCAAGGGTGCGATTCAATGCGAGCATGATTGTTGTGAAGGGGGAGTGGTGGAGGAGGAGAGAAAACGCTTTGTTATTGCAGAAGAAGGCATTGTGTTGGCCAAGTGCCCCTGTTGGGGCCTCTTCACCGCAGGTGGGAATCCGGACTGTTGTTAACTGGATGCTTGGTAACTCATCTTGTGCGGAAGCTAAGAAGCTGGCCAACTTTGGGTGCCTCAGCAACAACAGTGGCTGCCTTGATGACCCTCTGCGAGGCTATGTATGCCAGTGCCAGTCAGGATATGAAGGCAACCCTTACATGCCAAATGGATGCCAAGGTATGCTACTTCTCATGCAGATCTAGCTTCACTGTGTGATTGCTTTGAAGAATTTGACGTTGTATTTGGGTTGTCACAGACATCGACGAGTGTACGCTGCCAAATCCACCCCCATGCTTTGGGAGATGCATAAATACAGTAGGATCTTATGACTGTATCTGTCCGGATGGCACCTCCGGTAACCCCCGAATACAAAATGGATGTGTTTCAATCAAATTGAAATTTTCAGGTAGAAAGCAGAAAATATATCCAATATCGAGAACTATTGTGGCACTGCTATCCTTTTTGTTGACGAAAATTATCATACCATTAAATCATTCAGAATTTACCTTTTTAAAACATTTTCCAGGATTAATCATTGCAATAGGACTTGGCAGCGGTATAATCATTCTGCTACTGATTCTTGCTGCTGTTGTCATAAGGCGAAAGCTCAGGGCTCGAAAAGCCAAAAAACTGAAAGAATTTTTCTTCAAGCAGAACCGAGGACTGTTGCTGCAGCAACTAGTAGACAGGGATATTGCTGAAAGGATGATATTCAGCTTGGAAGAACTCGAAATAGCCACTAACAGTTTTGATGAGTCTCGAAAGCTTGGTGGTGGAGGCCATGGCACTGTTTACAAAGGCATTTTGTCTGACCTACGCATTGTTGCTATTAAGAAGTCAAGACATGCAATTAAGAGAGAAATTGATGACTTTATCAATGAGGTTGCCATACTTTCTACAGTAAATCACAGAAATGTAGTGAAGCTTTTCGGATGTTGTCTTGAGACAGAAGTTCCATTGCTAGTCTATGAGTTCATTTCAAATGGAACACTTCATGAACATCTTCACGTCAGTACTCCACAATCACTGTCATGGGAGGAGCGACTGAGGATTGCCCTAGAAATTGCAAGATCTCTTGCTTATCTACATTCAGCTGCTTCAGTATCAATCATCCACAGAGATATCAAAACTGCAAACATACTACTTGATGATCGGCTCATAGCAAAAGTATCAGACTTTGGAGCTTCTCGAGGTATCCCCATTGATCGAACTGCTGTAACAACTACCATTCAAGGAACTTTTGGATATTTAGATCCAGAGTACTACCATACAAGCCGGCTCACTGTGAAAAGTGATGTGTACAGCTTTGGTGTCATACTTGTGGAGCTATTAACGCGGAGGAAACCATCTGCCTACATATCACCGGAAGGCTTCAATCTAATCGCACAATTCGTCTTACTGGTGAGTGAGGACAGGCTCTGTGAGATACTAGACCCTCAAGTCACTGAGGAGCGGGAAGAAGAAGCCGCCAGAGAAGTGGCAGCAATGGCAGTGACCTGCTTAAACTTGAAGGGTGAAGACAGGCCTACAATGAGGCAAATCGAGATGAGACTTGAAGGGTTGCAGTGTGTGCCAAACTATACTGGAAGTAATCAGATAACTCAACATCATGCACTTCAGCTGAACCACTCATCAGCTGAAGGGAGAAATGCCAACGTCAATGCTAATGCCAATGATGGTGATCACTTCTTGAGCAGGCGATACAGTATGGAAGAGGAATTCTGGTCATCCATGAGCTTTCCTCGCTGACCATCCAAATCAATTTTTCCTATTCTTTTCTCTGTGGGGGGTCTTTCTTAGTTTCTTTTGAATCTTCTGCAAACTGTATCGGAAGGGTCCTCCATTAGCCTCACTATTGCAGAAAATCTTGAAAAGTTGCACTTTTTTCCAGTCCTATTCGTGCATGTCGTAGTTTGTAACACAGGATGAATGCCATCGTGGTTTAAATGCATACTCACACTCAGTTTTGGAGAGTCATTATGTCAAGCAAAAAAGTACTCCCTCCAATTACAAATACATGCCGTTCTTTAGAGCAAAACCGATATATTAGACTGTCCCCACTCTTTTATCGGCCAGCCTGATGCTTACAACATTTTATTGTTGTGCTTTCTTGACTGCTTTATGGTGTCGTCAGTAAGTAACGTATAAATCCAATAATCGTGCTTGCCCTTTTTTACACAGAAATAAAAATGCAGGACGACGGGCACTCTTTGACTCCTTGCTGCCAGGCATTTGGACTTGCGGTTGGCAGTTTCCATCCAGTTTTGTACTTACGTTCATGTGTGCAGTAACTAGCCGGATTTCTCGTTCAATTGTAGCAGGTCTTGCACCATACTTATCTCTGATAATTCTGCATCGTTATAATCTATTTTTTCAATTAATATGGTAATTTCTAATCCTTGAGAATAGATTAGTGGCTTCTTTTTCTAGCATCTTGATAAGTATATAATAGATAAGGGTCACTCATCATAGAGTCCATTCAATGTTTTGTTATGAAATGTTTTCCTTTTCCTTGAGGATTGGAATGAAATGTTGCAAGAGAGAAAAATAGGCATATCTTACTCTCTGTATTGGCCGGCGGCATAATGATATTGGATTATTTAGAAATATGTCACTGCAAAGTTGCAAATTTTGAGATACACCACAGCAAAGTTTTTTCTTCGAAAAATACCATTACTAAGTAAACAAAATTAGAAAGAGAAATACTAACGAATCTTATACCATTCCGTTGGATCCAAAGCCACATGAATCTCAAAGTAGCTCTATTACATTCGCTCCCGTAGCCGCACGTGCACAGAGGAGGCGCAACCTGACTCCTTTCTCCTCGCTCCCTCTCGTTCTCCCTCCCTCCTCGCCACCACTCTCCTCCACCGTCGGCCCTATCGTGTGCTAGATTTGGGGGGCCTGGAGAGGTGCCGCCGCCTGGCGTCGAAGGAGGGAAATTCAGCTCCCCCGCTACAGGTTCACACTTCCCCCTGGGCATAGAAAGAGGTCAGGGGGAGGCGGCGGTGGGGCGATGGGCAGGGTAGGAGGGCGATGGGCAGCGACGATGGCAGCGACAGTTGTGGCAGTTAAGTTGGACTAGACAATACTGCAGGGAGGGATCGGGGGGCTGCACAGTTAGGTGGCGATGGCGCTACCAGCTGCATGTGGTGGTGGAGGGGGCAAAGGGCAGTGGAGGAGGCACATGGAGCTGACCAGGGCGGTGCGACGATGGCGGCCAACGATGAGGTACTCTTCCTCTTCCTTCAACTACCCTATACCGCTGAAAGTGGTTCTAACGGTATACAGTTGGCTAGCTACTCCCAATTAGAAATATACTATTCTAGAAGAAAATACCCATGTCTTCCTCCACCCCTCCCATGGCAGCCACCATCTCTCTCTTTAGTCACTCCCTCCCCATATCTCTTCCTCTCTCTCCCTCCCCGACTGCGAGCGGCCCCACTGCCTCCTCGTCGCCACTCTTTCTCTCTCTATGCTGCGAATCACCAGACAAGGGTTGATGGAGATACAATGCCCACTTTCGCAATTCGAGACACCGAAACACGAAATCAAGGTACAAGTAATGCTGCACAAAACCACCAATGCGCATTGGTTAAGTGCACCCAAGAGAAACACAAGGTGATCAGGACCTTCTTCCTCCCCTGAATTAAGTCCTCACCTTTGGGTTCCCCTTCAAAAACCCTACCGGATGACAAGGCACACACGGGAACCCAAAAGAAGAGATCTCCAAGAGGAGATGCCGTAGAAGCCCCCCAACCCGAAGATCAGAAGGAAGAAAACCAAAAAGGAACAATGGCTAGATCTGAAGAGAGATACCCGAATGAGAAGAGGAGGTGGTTTATATAGAGGAGGCAGGGGGTTGTGGCATGGTGGCTACGAACGGCTAGCTCCGAGGAGCCCGTGCCAGCCCACGCCTCCAACGCCGCTTCTCCAGTCGCCGCCTCTCCATTCGCCGCCCAAGTCACTAGCCAGAAGAATAGAAAAGAGAGAGAGGGCACCCAACAGCCATACGACCGAGAGAACTAGAGCAACTGAGTTTGCCTTATCTCCTCCCTCTCTCTCCCCATCTGACAAGCGGGCCCTTCTTTTCTCTCTCTTTTTCTCCTTTTTTTCTTTTCTCAAATGAGAAATTATCAGATTGCCCTCAAGGATCCAACAATTGTTTCTTGTTTCCTTGTGCCATTACAAGAGTTTGTTAGCGACATGGAGGGAGTGGAAGGCCCACCGGAGGGGAGGAGAACAGGAGGTGGTGGTCTAGATTGCTTTGCGATCACCTTACGATGCTCTGGGCACTCGGAATTGGATGGTGAAGCTTTAGAGCTCAGGAATTTCGAGCAGCGGCGCTTCACCGGAAGTGGAGAGAAAGGGGGGAGGGGTCGGGGCACTAGGACTTGATTGGTTGCAATGGGAGCTGGGTGAGGTCCAAAGGAAGAGGGAGGCTCCCTAGCAAGGTTTTTGAGGATGGCATCCCCACCCTAGCCGGCGACGTCGCGGCTACAGCGCACGCCCGACGAGGTAGAGGACATCATCCTCCGCAAGACCCTCCTCGTCTCCCTCACGCCCCCTCCTCCCCCAACCCCACCGTTGCCTATCTCGAGATCACCGTTACCGAGCTCCTCTTGGAGTTGTGCCCCCTCCTCACCCTGCATTGAGCCCTCTCGCGCCAGGTGACCAATGGATGGAGCCCTCTCAGTGGCGGTGGGGGGAATCCTTGCGGTCTACGACCGATGGGGGGAGGGGCGCCACTGAGGGACGGAAGGCAACGCGGGAGGAGGGAGGATGCGCTTGTTTCGAGGGAAGAAGGATGAGGGAGGCAGGCTGTGCGGAGATTCATGCATGTGCCACGTGTCTATAATCTGGGGCAGTCCCCATGGAGAGAAATCGGGGATGTGGCCCAGAGAAGTCGCTTCTTGAACCGAGAGGGAGAGCAAGAGCCGAGGGGGAGGACGGGGAATTTTTGGTTTTTCCCTGTGAAGGTTGGCTATGGTGGGGTTGTGGGGTCTAAACTGGTAGCCTTTTATTTTGGAATGGATGGACTAGATTGATGGAATGTCGCATGATGTGAATCCATGCAAGGGTCATGCTTATGACTGAGTGCCAGATTTTAGATCTGCTTGTGACGAGACTAATATAATGATACCTATAATTTGCGCTATGACTTGGATCTCATGGGCAGACGATCGAGTAAAATACCAGAGCTAGATCAGTGCATTTACCCAGGCAAGTGAAATTTTTAGATCAATGGACGTATTATGAGTTACGTTTCAATCGGTTCAGCTACCAGACAACTACCCTCCAATCTCCATGGCTGCGAACTCACAGACAAGAAGCAACAAACCAATGCATCTCAGGTGCTGCAACATTGAAACCACTGCCCTCACTGCGTCATGTTCTTCTCTATACTCTCTGGCATCTCTGCACCAATCCCAACTCTCTGTCCGTAATCTTTTTTGTTTTAGCCGAAATATATCTCCAATCCATTTCTCTATATAACTTCTCAAGCTCACCATCACATGCGTTGTCCGTCATCATCTTCAAAAATATAGACAAAAACCATCAGCTATAGCCTAAAAGAACATAACATATGTACTCTGCTTCTAATAAATCTATCCTATTGAGTTATATATATATATATATATATATATATATATATATATATATATATATATATATATATATATATAAAGAGTATATAAGATCGATGGAGATGAGTGGAAATATGGGATGATGGGCCGTCGGAGATGAAACCACACCCCGACTTTTGCCAAATCGCACCAATCTGACCACACAAAAAGGAAGAGGGCAAAGACCTGGTACCTCCAGATGATTTCTTGGCACGGAGCGGGGTGACGGGCTTAGAGCCTTAGACCGTTGAGCCCACACGGCTGTCGCCGCTGGCCCCGCAGGGTCACTGACCCTCAGTCTCCCGATCCGAGCCCGACTCTCGCCGCCGTGGGTTACACTCCCGCGCCTTTCAGAGCTGAACCCCGCCGTCCACGACGACTGCAACGCCAGGGCCACGCCCACCTCCATTGCTCGCCAGGTTCTTTGCGGTTACGCGGGGACACGGCGAGGCGATTAATTGCGGCTCTCGTGCACCTGAGGGGAGAGAGACGAAGGGTCACCGCCTACTCATAATTTTATATTTGCAAAACCTCCTGCCACCTCACCCGTCCACATGGCAAAACCGCCTAACTTATGCCACGCAAGCAAAATCATCCAAAACAATCATCGGAGATACAGTAATCCGGTTTTGTAACGTCATGGGTTTAAATAGCCGATTTTTTTATATCAGAGTTAAGTGGGCGCACCAGCGTACTTCAGGAGACCATCGGAGATATAGGAATCCGATTTCACGTGCCCTGCCATGTCCAGAGCCACCGTTAGACGGCATCCATCCACTGCAACTAATCTCATGGCCTATTTGCAACGAACGAGTCTTGTATAAATTCTACCAAGGTACAGTTCAATCTGTACAGAAAAACGGGAAAATTACTGTGTTCCGACGGGTCTCGGAATGGTTAAATTGAAACCGAGGCTCCAGACGAGTCGCCAGCGTTGTACATCGACAGCTACACCGGCCAGACAGCCACCCTCCGTGGCCCGATTCGAGCGCAGAGACACGAGGCGAACCGCGCAAGATCGAAGCCGGACCGATGGTCGACAGACAGCGCGTCGACGCAGGTTGGCCGCGCCCTCTTGTCACGGGAATATTTTCCCTTTGGAGGCCCATCCGTCCACCACAACATGCATGCAGGCGCGGCGATGGGCATGCGCCGCGAGGGATCTCTGGTACTACTGTGCATGCTAGTACTACGTCCAATCTCTCTCTCTCTCTTTCTTCCCGGCGAGGACAGAGGCCACGCCATGATTCGTGAGTCAAAATGTTTTGTGGGCCACCAATCAACACACGGCCACTCTCCCGGGTCTCACTCGGGCCTGTTTGGATCGTCTGTAAAATTTCGTAGGGATTTCGCTCGGGAGACACGAAGGGCTGATTTGAGACGCAGGGAACTTCACGGAAAATTGGTAGGAAATAACTCGACTCATATGCAGGGTTCGAGAAAAAAAATCCAAATGTTCTAAACGGGACCGAAACACTTTAGTTCCATTCTAAGGTCCCGCTCAGCGTTGAGCGTTGGGCGTTAGCGTTACGCGGTTGGTGTTTTTTTTACTATGCAAGTTTTTTTATCATTCTATTTTTTTATTTTTATGTTTTATTTTTTTTTCTCGTATTTCTTTGTATTGTCCGTAATAGGCTAACATGTTGCTTCTATTTTTAATTTTTTTTAAAATTTAATTATGTTCAATAAACCAACTCAGTTATAGTAAAAAAAATCAGTCAGCTACAGTAAAATATCAGCTAAAAAATATAAATTATCGCTATTCCGAATACCCCCTAATCAGAGCCGAAGCACTATGGTTCGTGCAGGGGTATGGAGAAATTCTTGCGTTCCAAGGCGGGAGACTTGATTTGCAGGATCACAACATGCTTTGCGTATGTTGGTACTAGTAGAGTAGCCGTGTACTGTTGATTTATACTAGTGGTAGATGTTTTTTTCATTTTGACTGACGTCTGGTTATCATGCCCACTCAGCACAATTTATTTGCCTGGTAATGTGATACGAAGATGTTGTATGCATGGTATTTTAATTGACTAGAATCCACTCTTAAGAAACAACAATTCTGCATTTTACACATGTAGCTACGATGTACTTGCAAAATTTGCCCACAGCACTGTCGGCAGGTCATCTCTGACCCCAATTTTCAGTCATAATTACTCATCAGGAAAAAAGCAGTTGCTGCAAGTAAAGGAGCTTTTCTATGTCTGCCTTCGAGGCTTTTAACTGAAAATTCACTGGGCTGAAAGTGAAGTCAGTTGTCACAGTGAGTGACGTGACATAGATGAAAGAATTAAAGCCTTTGCTTTCCGTTCCCCGGTGCAGGTGGACGGCAGGCAGGAAGTCAATGTGGCTCATGGCCAAAGCCACCTTGGCACAGTACGCCAGAAGATCATCACAATAATGCATGATGCGTCGAAAAAAAAGGGGTTTAAGCTACAAGGCAGATGCAATACATTGGACTAAACAAAACCCTAAGGTGAATGCAGAAATTTCGTATGAATATGTAAGATTTTTAAGAGAGAGACTATTCAATTTCCAAACTGAGCCCAAAACTGCTGTAAACGCTAAAAGCTTGCTAGGTCTAAGCTCTCAACAACGCCCTATAACGCCAGTTGGAAGTAGCATCTGAATATCTGATCCAAGTCAAAACCAGCAGCTCAAGAACACAGGCTTTAGCATCTCGTATGGATTAAACAATGGCGACGCTAATGCTACGTCTTAATTAGTAATCAATGGCGATCCACGTTTCGTGCTGCAAATGCTTCCGCTTGTATATTTCTCGCCATACATTTGGTCGGGGGCAGAGTCTGAATCCCGAGGACGGCAAATTCTTGGATGAGTGCCATGCATGTCCACCAGCACCGATTGGCCGTGTGGATTTTGTAACGCCCCGGTTTCCGGAGACGTACAGGGATCTGTAACTGTTCGTAGACCGTATAGTTGCGGTGTACCGTACAGAATTGTACATCATTGCCAACAAGCTTACAATATAAGATCCAAAGTTTATTACAACATACGATGCGTCAGTCGAATTTAGCGTAGCGGGGCGGCAAGCCCAAATAGTTTACATTACAAAAGAAATCCAGCGATCAAGCCCGAGTGCGGCTAAAACCTACGACCACTGCTCATCCGCGCCATCGGTCTCTTCCGAAACCTCTTCGTAGACTTGGTCTTCTCCTTGAAGAGCATTTTCTAAATTTATGATTAAGCAAGTTTGAGTACCACCGTACTCAACAAGTTACAATTGTAAGCCTCACATACTACATGCACGAGATTTCAAGTGAGAGGTATATACTGGTTTTATTTATGTGGATGGATGCAATTTTATTTGTAAACAAGTTGGAAACAAGAACTCCAATATCCTATAATTACAGAAGTTGGGGTCTTTGAACATTAACTTCTTCTCTTTAAGCATATTCAAAAATTTCCAGAAAACTACTCATGCCTCACTACTGGTATCACCCATCGAGCACAACTTCATTAACCGGAAGCACGGCGTATTCGAATACAATTAATTTCACTCTGCAGAGTTGCTCAGCTTTACCCACAAGACTTCTCAATTTCCAATGTCAAGCTACATACACACTGCCATTAGTGTGCGACTGTATTGAGAAGGCCAAATCTTTCACTGCTCAAATCACTATATAGACCCTACCCGACAGGTTACAACCTTTACCGATTTGGGTATCCACGGGCCAATGCGGAACACGACCGCCCGAATTGGTAAAGACCCATCGTTGTGTATACGGTGTCTACACACCCGTATCACCTCTCCAAACTCCTGTAGGGGTTCACTTAAAATGAGCAACTACCGGATTAGGATTGACAGATCAATGCTTGCGGTTGAGCGGTGTCTGTGCTCTAAATTCAGCATAAGGTTCTTGTTCTTTTAATTACTCCCGAGACTGCCAACCACAACCGATAAACGATACGAACTGTATCGCCACCCGCCTGTTGCACCCTCCACCCTAGGGTAAGGTCGTGGACTTGTCCACTACGGGCACTCCACTAACCTCGCCTTACCCTAGTACAAGAATTTAATTTACGAGAAAATTCCGCGAACGATCAAATCTATTTGATAGCTCGACATTTCATGTGAACGATTACACGAGGTTTAGATATATGAAATACTAATTTAAACATCTCTAAGTCTATCAAGGTGAATGTGGCCTCAAGTTAAATATGGCATATGTCCAGTGGTAGGTCATAACTACAATATACACAAGTCATTCTAAACATTTCTATTTTAGTTAAATAATTGATTTGAGCAAGTAGTAGTAATGCAAATAGTTTAAATACTAAATACGAAAATTCATAGGTTCAACATGCGTCAAAAGTTGTAACTTGCCTTGCGCGTCGATCACCTCGAAGATCTCGAAATGTGTGGAAGTCGGCTCCGCACCTGGCACCGTCGCCTCGGAATCGTTGCAAGCTACCGCAAACAAACACACACACAAAATAACGAATAAGTTCTTTTGATTTTAAACAAAGCAATGGAAAGGAAAATGAATTAAAATAATTTAAACAATTGTAAAAATAGTTGAGGAGCTTGGACTTGAATTTTTGGAAGAGGAACGAGGAGTAATGGACATCGGATTTGAAATCGGGGCGACGAAACGAATTAAAAGAGATATAACTCAATTAAATCAGCTCTGGAAATTCGTAGGGACCACTGTTCACCGGAACAGTGTTGGGCCGGCCCACACGGCCGCGCGGGAACGCGCTCAGCGTGTTTCAAATGCGACGCGGGCCTGCCAGGCGCGGCCCACCGAACGCACACACGCGCGCGCGCGGCCTGGAAACGACCGGGACAGCCGGGAGCCGTTGGATGAAGCGCGGAGGGGGAAGACGCAGCCACGTCGCCCCAAACCGAACCGGTAAGTTTTAAAACTCACGACGCCGCTCAGCGCCGTAGGATCGGGGATGGAGGGCGAGGATGGGCTACGACAATCCGCGCGAACCGGTACGCGTGAATACAACCTGCACCGTTGGATTGGAAACGGAGGAGCGAGAGGAGGCCACGTCGTCACGAGAGAGAGAGAGGGGGGTCTTCTTCTTCCTCTCGCCCGACAAGCCGGGGAAAACAGGGCTTCGCCCTTCTTCGCAAATTGTCCCCGACAGTGTCTCACTGTGGCCAGTACTGGTGTCGGTGGTGGTAGGGGGGAAGGTGCACTCTTTTGCGCACTCGGATCGAGGTGGGAGCTCTAGGTGGCCGCTGTTGGAGGGGAAGAAGAGAGTGGGGGTAGTGATGGCTCGGGAAGGGTCTGGGAATAATCTCGGGAGTTAGGCTTCGGTTTCACCACTCATGGGGGAAGGAGGTCGCGAGGAAGGTGTAGCGTTTGCTCGAGGAGGGTCCAGCCGAGCTGCCCACGAGGAGGTGGCGGCCGGGGAAGAAGGTGAGCGGTGCGGGACCCGAAGGCGACTTCTTTGTACAAATTGGATTGGGCATAAAGAATGCGACGTCGGGGTGGAGCTCTAGCAGAAGTTAATTGCATTTTCATCGGTGGAGGAGGGAGATCGGCGGTGAGGTCTACCGGGACCAGGGGTGGCTGGCGGTGGGGCTGGAGAGGGAGGGGGACCAATTGCTTGCTCGGGGAGGGAGAATGGAGTGGCAGGAGCTCGTCCGCGCGGCGCACCGGGCTCTTAACGATCGGGAGAGAAGGGAGAGTTCGCAAGTCACTGGCCATTAATGGCGGCCGATGGGAAGGATGAGGGGTCTACTCCTCTAGGGCATGGCGTCCACGCCGCATAGCCAGCCGCTGTTTGCTGATGATTGGTCGGGGGGTTGACCCTGAGGGGAGTAGGGTGCACGACCGGTCCGAAGGGGGGAAGCCGAGCGGGGAGGTGCTGTGTCCGCTGGACACGAGGGGGAGCGAGCGGCGGTTGGAGCGCGCTGACGCGGGCGCGGGGTCCACCGACGGTTACTGACGCGAGTGGACTGACAGGGGAGGCAAGTGGGCGCGGTGCACGGGCGCGAGAGGGCGGCGCACGGCGCAGAGAGAGGGAAGGGCGGCTTCGGCCGACGGCGCCAGCGCGAGGAAGAAACGTGGAGGGCAAGGGAGGGGCTAAGCACGAATCTCAAAGCCATCCAAGGGCCAAGAACAAAACCGGCAATAGCAATTGAAAACAAAGATCAAATCCATTTGAAGTTATAGGTTGTTTCAGATTTCTCATATGTATCTCGAGCAATGGTGCCCCCGTAGAGTGTTAACAAAATCATAGGCCCTCTTTTGAACGCAGCGTTAAGTTATTTCATACGAAATTTCTATGTTTCAAACATAGCTTTAAGAGCTTAAGGCCTATTTAGGAATAGTTTCCTCGCAAAATACTGATAAAAGATAGTTCAATTTCCATAATAATTTGAGAAATCTCATGTGTTCTAAACAGGACCTTAAGCTTTTCAGGGGCTGCATGGCAGGCACCCAAAATGGACAGCATTTTAATGACGTTTATAGTTGCTGCAACTATCGAATAATCCCTGAAGTGCTTACAAGTTTACTATGCATAGAGTAGTTCAATGGGGACCCTAAAATGGAAATAATTTTTTCCTCCTCATATAATGTTGAGTGCAATAAGCAAAAGAAGTTCTAATTAAATTGCAAATCAGGTAAGTTGAGTGCCTTGACCGGTCAAAAAGCGCTTACAGGCGAGTAACAGGAAAAGAGAAGTATGAATAGTTGTGATGTCTTCTATAGGCTATGGACAAGGATGTGATGCAAAAAAAACGAGGAAAAATATACATGCGAAGTGTCCTTGGTGGTGGTTGTTAGGCACAAACAAGTGGAAGCGTAGGAGGAGGCTAGCTGTACATCAACAGCATGAACAAACAAGTGTGTATAAGCTGGATAAATATAAGAAAACAAACGAGAAGAAATGTGACGAAGAAGTGTGTAAGGTAGATAAAAATAATGCTAAAAACTGGTTCTGAACAACCACTACTCAATCATAGACGCTACCCCCAACAGAACACAGTCCATTAATCAAGACTGAAGAGTCTGAATGCTACACGCTAAGGCATCTAAAAGGCAAAAGCTACGTGCATAATGTTTGCTCAATGATTCTTGCAAGGACGTGAGATCTCACGTTTGCATTGCAAAAATCTATTCAGATCGTTCTATAGATCTTCTACACAGCAATGCATGCTTATCAAGAATGAAATGGAGAAGAAAGAATTATATATACAAATGATGTTTTAAATAGTAATCGCACCGCACTCTAAATCCGCATAATATAGAGAGTAGACAGAAGAGGCATGATTCACATGTTCATGGCTCATTCTTCCAAGAACATTACATCTCAATTCTCAAATGCATATGCAAGGATTAGACTTGTGAATCAGAACATTGCACTTGATTAAGCATTTAAGCTCCATGCTAAAGGGTGACTTTACACATAGTTATATAAAATCTTTAGGACCATTTCGATCTCCGATGATAAGATCGATGGCCTTAGAATTGTGATAAATCAAGCTACATATTGTCTCGTGATAGAAGCAAGCTAGAACAACAACAAATACCAAGGAGAGCAAAGCGAAAAGAAGTCCAATTTAGAAAATGCCCGGCTTTCCTGCATACCAAATACATCAAGATCATGGAACGATTTCTTCCTCACCAAAACTCTCCTCCATTTGTTGAGCTAAGTTTGCGTGATTTACCTCCATGCCTTTGCTCGTGGAAGAACCGAGACAAAGACGCAAGCCTCCCAATCCCGCCGAATCTGTCCGACAGAGGTTGTGCGCCAGTCAAGGGTAGCGAGCCTGCAGCGTCGTAATGGCGACCGGATCTGGCCGGATAGGCGGTTATACGGCAGCGAGAGTGTCTCCAGCTTGACAGCAGGAAGCTCGAGGGCGTAGCCCGCGAGCGAGAAGTTTGCAAGCTCGACGCCGCGACCGGCCTCTGCCGCCGCCGGCGCAGTAACGCCGACCGGTCGTAGAAGTCGGCGTCGGCGTCCCTCCACGTGACGAGCGCACCGTAGGGATCGCCGACACCGCAAACTTGAGCGCAAGAAGTGCCGTGCCGTCCGTATTCAGCGCGCCGCCGCCACGCCACGGCCGCCAAGACCGCCACATCGCCATCGCCGCGCGCAGCCGCCATCGCGACGGAAGCACTGGTCTCTCTCTCTCTCTCTCTCTCTCTCTCTGTGTCGGAGCACTAAATTACAACCCTGCAGGAAATGACGAGTGGTAGGGCAGGAGGGGGAATGAGAGGCAAGGAACCACGCTGAAGAAGAGACGGCAGGTTGCAAGAGATGGTAGCATTGACATTGACATCCTCATCCTTCTTCATGTCCCAATGAACTGCTAACCGCACAAAGCACAAGCAAGCATGAGAGGGGGGAGGGGGGTTACTTTGCACTATATGTGAATGCAGTAGATTAGAATACTAGAGGTTTTTAAACACACATAACCTAGCAAGAGCTCACATCAGGATCATCTGTGGCTGCATACATGCGGCACACCTATCACCTATGTGTTTGCGAAACCTAATAGGTATGAGTTGGTTTTATGCCTCAATCAGTTCACTCAAAAACTTAAAGGTATTTGCAAAATCTACATGCAAGTATAGGAGTTTGTTAAAAAAATCATATGCATCTCAAAGTTCGTAAAACAACTATCTGCAAGTAGAGGAGTTTATTAAAAACCTACAGTGTCTCAAAATTCATCAAGAAATGCTAATATAGTTGTCTCTCACTAAGGGGATCATGTCTAAGTACTCCATCCATACCACTAAAATCCTTCTACGCACTGCAATATCGGTGATTACCCCTGATCGTCCTTCTTTATCCCTCTATGCTCCCAATCTTATGTGACACTTTATCCTCCCATGCTCGGCTCGTGTACTTTATCCTCTTGTGCTCAGCTTGTGTGCCCTATCCTACGCTGGCACGTCTTCCCTTTTTATAATACACAAGAATGGTCTACTGAAATTGCCATACAAGCACCATGTAAGAGCTCCAGTGAGTAAATTATCTACTAAGTAGGGATTTGTAACTATATAGAACTTACGGGTGAGTTTTTGACAAAATTTGATATACAAGTAGATTTTTGACAAACTACCACATTTGCAGGTGAATTTTTTTGTAAAACCCCCAAAACTTAAATTATAGACAAAAAAAGATAAACCGGTGTGTTTGCGAAGCCTAATGGGCATGAGCTACCTTTACATACATACCGACTTATATTATAGGCAGAAGATATACAACCTACTCAATTCTTCAACATTTAGGATGACTTTTTCTTTCTAAGGCTACATCTAGGATGAATTGACTGTTTGCTTGCTTGCAAGCATATATGCCACGTGATGCTAAGTGCAGTTGCAGGCAGTGATGCAGAAGATCAATACTTTTAAAGAGAGATAAGAGAGAAGTTTTTCCCAAAAGGAGCTGACCATAGAACGAGCTCTAAGGCTTTGGTTTGCTGATCAAAGAAGGTAGGGTCCAAAAGTGAAAAAACAACGTCTTTTTCCCAAGCTCACATGGGTCCATTTCATCTTTTCCCACAGTGAAAGGGGGGAAGAAGTTCTTTCTCTTGCTGTTAGGTTAGCTTGGCAATTAGCAGTGACGACTTTTGTTTTGCCCTTGAAATCTTTGCTTTGCAAAAGCGTGGAACAATAGGCATGTGATGTTGACCAGTACATCCACGTTGCATATGTCACATAAGCAGTAGCCACTTGTGCATGTTGGAAGAAGAAAATGTGTAAAACATTTTTGTTTGAAACAAGGTGTAAAACACACATGTGCATCCTCTGTCATGTTGTTCAAAAGGCACGGTAGGGTGAGCCGTTGGATGTGGAATTGATGATCTAGATCAAAATGGACGAGATTTTGGGGGCTTTCAATTTTTTTACGAGATACACACATTTTCTCGTCTAAATCCATCCAGGACATTCAAAGCTCTACCTTTTTCATGCAAAGGCACAGAGGATGCACATCCGTAAAACACACCCAGTGTTGATCATCCTAGATTTACATGAAAGATCAATCTAGCCGGGCCAAAGACTTGTACACTTCTTACCATGTTATCCTTTTCATTCCATGCAAAGAGAAGAACTTAAAAAAAGAAAACATAGGCTAGACTAGAAAATGCAAAAGGTGAGATTCGCTGGCCAATACGTACCCAGTTTTGCCTAAATGTTAGGCAAATTTTTTGGGCCGTCGACGGTGCACCCAAATACAATCCTATATTTTTTGGATAAATTGATGGTGAACAGTGGTTAGTGGCGAAGGCACCACTGACCATCACAATGGTGGTCGGCGGTGGACCGGATTAGGAGAGTTGGTGTGTATGCAGGTGGCGGTTGGAGTGGTGGTAGGGCTAAGAGGGAGACGGAGAGGAGGGATGGTTTTTATATTAGGGTTACTGGGAATATTAGACGATCTAATGGTCTAAAATACATCTGATTTGTAAGGAAAAACACATATACGATGACTATCTACAAAAGTATTTCAAAATGGCAGAAAAGAAATTATAGAAATACAACGATCAAAAGATTGGATAAAAAAACATGCTCGAGATGGATTCGCTCTCCTGAACAGCTGAAGTCGGGCTACGTCACCACTCTTTGCCCTCTCGGCGAAACTAGTGTTTTGTAATGCTGTGTGTTGTCATCTCACATCTTGATGGATAAGGAAGCAAAAGCAGAGCGCGTGAGATGCTTCAAAGAGGAGAAATAGAAAGGAGTGAGATAATTCCCAACGTAGCAGTAGAACTTTTCGGGCTTGTAGTGATCGGTATTTTAGTCACGCCTCCACTAATAATGCTACCAAATAAAGCATTTCAATCTTCAGAGAGAGAGAGAGAGAGAGATTTTCCTTTGAGAGCTTCACATGGATAGGGAGAGGGGAAAAGGGGCCAGCCAAACTGCGAAAGCCCAAAAGGAGAGATAGGCCATGGTCCACTATGCACCGCACCACGAGCTACACAGAGCAACGAGCACTTTGCCCTGCAACGCCGGGGCCGCCGCATCGCCGCTGCCGACTCACGTGCAGGCCAGGCCCACCACATCCACCCACACACATACACATCAGCCGGTGGGCCCATGGTTCGGGTCCACGTAGGGTGCAAGAGTGGGTAGATTCAAGGCACTCCTAATACATGGTTTCTATACTTATGTCTAAAAGCATCCATAGCATCAACAAATAGTACTATGTACCTTGGCATGAATACACGAAGCACCGAATAAATATCGTGCAAGACATAGAAATGTAGTCGGATACAGCCCTCACTCTCCGATGCATATTTTTGTTGTGTCTTTCTTATTCGTTTGTGTGTTCAGGCTGTTTCTCATGCAAGAAGCTACATCCATAGACAGCTAATCCTACGTGGCATGCGGAAGAAACTGGTAACGTATGAGCATTGGAAGAGCCCTAGCACACGTACCAAACGGGAGGGGGCACGAAGGTCATTTTGCCCACCACTAATTGCCCTTTGCACGTGTGGGTCTTCAGGGCCGGAGCCGCCGGTCGGACGCTGGCGGGACCGTAAGCCGCGACATCGGCCCGGCTCTTCCACCGATACCGAATTTGCATTTGCCCATCCCATCCATCCATGGACCCGAAACGTGTGCGGTTTAACATGGTGCGCCCCTTCGAAAAAAAACATACATCATACTGTTTACATATGCAACTATAAAAATAACAGTATCCACGCTATGTTGTCAAAAATAGCATTTTGATGTTTGGTGGTTGAACAGCGACATCGCAGAACTGACACGTGAGCACCAGGCTGCATGTCGCTCCGTCACCAGACGACAGGTAGCCTATCGTCCCACCACCAAACTGTAGGTAATTAAGCCGCCTTAATTACTTATATTATTTTTTTGCATTGGTTGAATTTTTAAATATAACAAATAATCTCAAAAAATTATAAAATTTTATATGCAGCCTCTCGACACAATGTACTTGACTGTGTAATTTTTTGGCAATTTTATCCACTGTGAACATTACTCAAAAATTCGTACGATTACGATATTTGTAGGAGATGTTATATGTAGCAAACAAGCTGTAATAATTATGAAATTTTATGTGCACATCCTAACACAGTTAGTAATTGTCTATTTTTTTAAAGAATTTTATGTATTACTAATATTTATAGAAGTATATGTAATAGTACAAAAACGTATTGCACGGGATGCAATATGGCTCACTCATCTGAGCCACTACTATCTCCTGACCGCGTTTGCCTCCTCATGCGTGGCCATGTCTTCCGTTCAACACGAGCATGTCCTGTGGGGTACGTCAGCTGTTCCAGAGCTTGTGCCTCGGTTCAGAGGGGGTACAGAGATCGTTCCGTTTGCTAAGTGGCCAGCGGTGGTCCAGTAGGTGAGGTACAGCAGGCTGGGTCCGGTAATTGTACAAATTACCTTGTAATTGTACAAATTTTTTTAGCAATATTCACAATAGATAAAATTATCAAAAAAATTACACAGTTAAGTACGTTATAGCGAGAGACTGTACATACAATTTTATAATTTTTTAAGCTCATTTGCTATATTTAAAAGTTCAAAGATTATCTCATAATCTTATAAATTTTTTAGCAACATTCACAATGGATAAAATTGCTAAAAACATTACACAATCAAGTATGTTATGTCAAAAAACTACAAGTAAAATTTTGTAATTTTTTGATCGTATTTACTATATTTAAAAATTCTAATAAATAGTATACCAAAAAATTAAGATGGGTAATTAAGTCAGCCAATTAGCTGGCTTAATTACCTACCGTCTGGCCATAGGATGACATGCTGCTTGTCGTCTAGTGGTGGGGCAACAGATTGCCTGCTGTTTGATGGCAGGGCGGCAAGAAGTTTGCCACCGGCGGTAGGCCCACGCGTTAGCTCTACACCACCGCCGCCCGGCCACCAAGTGACAAAAAAGCTATTTTTGTAAATACAGTATGTATACTGTCATTTTCATAATTACGAATGCAAATAGTGCCATATATGCCAAAAACTCTACTCCATGTATACAACTATATACGAGAGATATCTTATACCTCCACACTCCATAGTAGCTGCTATGTTTTTACCTGTTGGGACAGCGTGTGGGCGACAACGCTGCGCTGGATGGATGCTACCATAGGCATGGTCGACTAGCCGCAAGCGTTGGAATAAATTTGGGTGAGTTTGTTTTTTGGTTGTGGCTTATAGCTTACGACTTTTGAATTTTGGCCGTTTGCGAGAGAGAGTATGAAGAGAGAAATATAGTCACATGTGATTTTTTACAGGTATAGCTGAGTTGATATAGTGTCTATTACAATCAACTTGTAGACCTCATCTTAAAAAGACACACAATTTAAAAGATTATTACTGAAGCAAAAACCATAAGATAAAGCCCAAAAGAACTCAGTCGGGTGGGTTCGGTTGCACTTATGACTTATAGCTTACATTATAGTGACTAGCTTTTAAACGGTGTGTTTTTCAAAGCGATGTCTATAGGTAAATTACAGTACAAACTATACTGAGTTCAGCTATACTGGTCAAAATCGCATGCAATTATTTCTCTCTGCATACCTCACGAATAGCCTAGAATTCAAAAATTTTAGCCATAAATTATGAGTCATAGTCTAAAAAAACTCACTCAGATGAGTACACAGTAGATAGTCTAAAAAAACTCACTCAGATGAGTACACAGTAGTGTGTTTCGCCTCCTAAGCCAAGTTCAGAGGCACTGACTGGCTAGCCGCTAAGCAAGCAAGCATCCCGATCCAAGTTCGGAGGCAACAGAGTATGTGTTCTTGGTTAACACAAAATTGCGAGCAAGGCATCAATGGCAACGAAAATTCGAGTCAATTTCTATCCAAAATTAGTACTCACATAGCCTCAGCATCTTTTAAAGCTGGCCGTAGAACAGAACTGTTGCACGCGACGGCGGAAGAAACGACGAAGTAAACAAGATCAATCGCAGAGAGACACAAGATTTAACGTGGAAAACCCTCCTAATGCGAGAGGGGAAAAACCACGGGCGCCAGCCAGCAACAATCTTCACTATATCGGGGTGAGGTTACAATGCCGGGGATTTACAACTCTGATGATATATCCCAACCGGCGGCTTACAGGATATATATAACAAGGAAACCCTAATTTGACTACGATCCGACGACGGGCCTCCGCTACGCTCCGTCCAGAAGCTGGCCTTATCTATATATAGAATTTGGATCACAAATCAACAAGAACAAGCTCACACCCGTAAGGCAAGGCGAGGCACATAAGCAGCTACTGGTATCCCCACTACACAGCAACACATGACAAGAGACGTCAATCTTTTTCAACATCCTCGCCAGGTAAAAGCATCATCCTTGCTAGCAAAAGATGATGCTATCTTTTCTTGGTTAGTGTCACCCCTCGATCCAACCAGACGATGCCCCCTGCAGGAAAGTCGGATGGTCCATGCCTTGGGACAGAACTTCACGAGAGGCATAGCATCCATGCCATAAGGGAGCGGGCGCAAACTGCAGCCCGGGGAAGGTATTTCTCGGTGGCGGATTTTCAGCAGCCACTGAATAACCATGAGAAATGTTAGAATAGGAATTATTTTTTTCTTATCCCTTTATACTCTCTATATAGAATGCCCGTTAGATCTCATAAATAGATATATAATATTCATAGCATGATATCAGAGTAAGCATACTAATCTAGCTCTTTTTGCCGCCATCCTGTCGTCGCCACCGAGGTCTTCCGTGATCCAGGCGTCGCTGCCTAGGCCGCCACTGTCTCGCTCAGGCCGTCGTCGTCGCCACCACTGCATAGGCCTACGCTACCTCGATCGCCCCCGCTCGAGTCACCGGTCATCGCTCGGGAAGCCGCCATCACCGATGCATGCAGAGGCGGTTCAGGGAAGTCCAAATATGTGAAGATGTGATAACTAGTCATTTGACGCTATAGGCTACGTATCAAAGCATATGAAGATACTTTGAGGTGAAGATGAAGACAGGGGGTCAAGGGAAAGTACCTGAAAACTTCGTCAAGGGTATGTTGGTACTTGGTACCTTGATCAAAACCGCGGCACGAAGAGATGCAAAAAAGAAATAGTTTAGGTCAAGAAGAGGTGGAATTGATAAGTGGATCAATCGCTGAAGAGTTAGTGGGTTTAAGCCTTGTAAACGCTTTGACAAGCATTCGTGAGTGTATAAAACATTAAAACTTGTGTTTATGGGGTTAACGGATTTTCTTGGTAAGCTTAATAAGTTAGACCTATTAAGATTGTGCTAGTTATTTAGAGGGAAGGAGAGGGGGTGGTAGATCTAAGAATTCTAGGATTTAGTTTTTGCTCTACTAACTTATCTCCTTATATGGTTGTGAGAGACAGAACTTGAAAGAGAAAATGGTGGTGTTTTAGTTACACCTTGTAATCATCCATGAATATCTAAACCTTATCCTTCAGTTTTGTGTCAATCATGCTCCTACTTGTTCTTTTCTATATTTATAATTTTGGGTTCGTGAGAGTTCTAACCCACTCTCTTGCTTAAATTATCTTATTAAGACATATAAAAATATATCTAAAAGACATCATATCTTAGATCCACACAAGCAAGAGTAATTTAAGATTTAGGGATATTTGTGTTTTTATGATGTAGATTCGATTCTCTTCAATTTGGTGAACCTAAGTTTAAGAACATTGCAATTCTTGATTGGTTTATGTTCTTGTTGCCTTGAACAAATCTCATGTAAAATTTGGATGTGTTTGGATGAGAATTGGACAAGTTTTGATATTTGAGTTTTTGTTCCGGAAGGTTTTTAGGTCTAGGAACAGGGGACCGGTTAGACCGACCATAGACATATAGTCAGACTGACCTGCCGGTGTGACTAGTCACAGGCTGACGGTCTGACCTGCCCTGTGTAGAAGACTGCTGATTTTGTTGTCTCTTATCCAAGTTTTGTTTTGCTCCGCTGTGTTGGTGTAATTTGAACTTGGTGATTATCATAGTCACTCAAGTGAAGAATTTGAATACCCAAAAGAAAAAATATTTTGGGAATTATTCACCCTTTTTTGATTGTCCGTACTGATCCTACAATGACATTACCGCCCCTGCAAGAATGTGCTTGTTCCCAAAGACAACCAGAGCTCCCTCATCACTTTTGCCCCATTGTATAGCAGTGTGTTGCTGCCTTGTCGACAACCAAAATTCTCAGCCAGTTCAAACCACTCACCTTCAATAAAAACACGCTGCACCATTACTTTAGCTAATACAATTTCCTTGTATTGACCCCAATCAATCTCAGGTAGCACCAACTGTCTGTTCTTTTCAGTTTATTTTAACTTATAATTTATGATTTTTCTTGAACAAACAAATGAGATGATTTTTTCATTACTATTTCGAAACGACTTATCAGTTTATCAAAAACCACAGTCATAAACCGCAGCCCAAAAAACAAGCCAGTAGTTCCTACTCACATGCTGAAAGTTTCCTTCTTTCTTACGCCACAACCTGACAATACTTATCCAAAGCAACCTCAATAACAAAGCTACTACCATAATGCATTCACCCTCAAAAAATGCTGCTCTTCCCTTATATTGCCATCCCATTTCACAAGCCGTGATAATTGCCCTCATTCTTTCAGAGAGAATCCACTGAATACCAGGAGCCCAAGTCCATAGTATGTCAATCATAATCAAATCGTGTATTTCTATTGGAGCTTGCAGTGCATTCAGAAGAGTAACTTCAGGCATCAATGGCATTTTTTTTAGCACAGCATGCTGGGGTACTGTGGAAAACCTGAGCTGGTCTTCAAAGGATCACAGAAAGGAAGGCTCGGTCAGGTGTAGCGCCCATTAAGCTCCAGGTTTGTTGTTGCAAGCAATGCCAGCACCATCACCTTGCGGACAAGCTGATTTTCCAGGGGGGATAATGCCATGCGCCGGAGACGAAGTGATGAGCAAGGAGGGAAGGCAGAGGCACCGACAGGAGAGCCTGATAGAAGGTGAAGCAGTGTACGTGTGTGCTGTAAGCAAGGTCCATAGACCATGGGCCCAGAGGGTGTGAGTGTGTTAGGGAGTCATGTATGTGCGAGGAATCAATCGATCAAACGAATTGAAGCGTGCGTTATTTTTGGGCCGGGCCGATGGCTTTTCGAGCTAGCTGATTGTCTGTACGAATGAATTGAATATCGATAAATAGTTTTGAAAAGGTATTTTTGATAAGTCGTTTTAAAAAGACGACGAAGAAGATATTCTATTTATTTGTTTGGGAGGATGCATAAGTCTTAAGTTGAAAAAATAGGCCAAAGTCTGTTTCCCCTCTCCTGTTCTTCTTCCTCACTCGTCCCATTTCTATTTCTTCTACTTCTCCCCAATTTACTCAATCTACCTCAAATACTGCTACTGATTTGTGTGTCTCGGTCACTCCCGAGGTCCGGATATAGCATGTCGTCTCATTTGCAACCCTGATTTTCACCTACATCTCTCACCAGGACCCATCTCCTCTAGCAGCAGCTTCGGCAAGCCGCAATTTGCAGGCATTTTCTGCGTCAGAACACTAGAACAGAGAGAAAATGTCAATGGTGGTAAGTGAACTGCTAACCAAGTTGGTGCAAAATTGACTTGTCCTGTGAGAAACTTCTTGGATGTAGTTCGGTAACTTCTGTTGATGACTTGTTTATACGATGCCAACTCAGGTAGGAAGCCAGGCCGCCGGAGACAAAGCACATGTTGAAAAGCTTATATCATTATTGAGATGGCAATTGGAGAGTTAAATAGTAATAATCATCAACTAATCCTCAGATACCACACACACATTTCACATTCACACATCCTGCAGACACAAACTAAAACTGCATGTGGAGAACAGCGAGCTAAGCTCGGTCACAGTTCGCGTGGAAATTTCTGCTCTCCAACTCCAAGCGTTTGCCAATGGCAAGAAATGAGCCCAAGTTCAGAGTAAAACTAGTGCGCCTTTGCAGATTTTCCAGCTCATCACAGAACAACTACTTTAGTGCACAATCCATCTGCTTGCACTGCATGCGTGCTATTTCTGGCAACAAGAGTTCATCAGATAACCCCCCATTGTCATGTAAGCAACATTAGACAGAGCTCAATTGTAAGGGCAACTTCTTTACCAAAGAATTGCATGCCAACTACAGCAAGCAACCAATTTTTATTTTATTTTTTAGTAACCAATTAGTAACATGGTGTTAACCAATAGTTCACCTCGCGCTTCACTTTCTTCAAGAATCGTATGACAAGCATGACAAACGGCAGTCATTAGCTCTAGAGATCGTGAATATCACTGGCGAGTATGAAATACTTTCTGCATACATGCATCAAATCAAGTATCAACAACCAGTAACCATAGAAGCATATACGATTCAAATACTCCACAACTCAGTCCTAACACAATGCCTACTATGTCCAAAAGAATGAATCCAGCAACAATCCACATAAAAAGTAAGCAGGGGGGGCATGAATGAACCCTGTGCCTCAACAATGTCAGGAAACTCTCACCACAGGAGCATCAAGCCACCTGAGACGGCAAGCATCAAGTAATTGACAACACCAACACCGACATGGTGCGATGAACTTTTCGTCTCCGCCTTCGCCTTTGCGCTAGTCGATTTCCCTGACAACGGGCTATGAGCGACATCGGAAGCCTTGGCGTCTGGGGCAGGCGCTGGGGCTGGGGCGAGCGGGGGGTCGCTCTTGAAGATCTGCATTGGCAGGAGCACCTTGTCAACCTCATACACCGCAACCGGGCGGGTGGAGTACACGCTGCTGGTGATCTTCGGGTTGGACCACATCGACTTCACGCGGACGCTGCCCATGTTGTCGGTGAGGTTGAGCGTGTACTGCGAGCCGGCGAAGGTGGTCACCGGGTTGAGGCTGCTCAGCTTGTTGAACTCGGCCAGGGAGTAGTACTTGGGGAACGCGTGGTACAGGAGCAGGGACTTGAGCTGGTCCTGGGTGAGGTTGGCAAACGTGGTCTTCCTGAGCGCGGCGAACGCCGAGTCCTTGGGAACGAAGATGGTGATGCCCTCCTTGGTGTTGTTCGCCTGGTTCTGGAAAGTCTCAATGACATTGGTCTTCTGCAGGTAGTCCAGGAAGGTGTGGAACGGGCCGGCCACGCTGAGGAGATCGGCGAGGTCCACATGGTGCGGCGCGGGTGCAGGCGCCGGGGACGGCGGGAGGATTGCGGCCGCCGGAGGAGGAGGGCTCTTGGTCTTCTGAGCAAATGCAGGAGAGGAGAGCACAATGGCTAGTATGGCCGCGGTAAAAATTGCTGCTTTGAACTCCATCATGATGTATATCTGCTTGCCTTCACTTCTTCTCTGATCCAAAAAAATCCCTGAGGTCACGCAAGAACATTGAAGCATTAAACAGTGAATATATCATGCGTTTTTTTTTGTAAATCTGAGCTACCAAGTCTGCGAATTCTACACTTGACTAGTGACTAGTAGGTAGTAAGTAGTACACGGTAATTAGTAATTAAGTTTATAGTCATTAACAAGAGATCCAAATTGTGGCTCATGGTCTGAAATGCCAGAATAGTAACTTCTTGTGCTTC
Organism: Melocanna baccifera; assembly: GCA_036346265.1. Taxonomy (NCBI): domain Eukaryota; kingdom Viridiplantae; phylum Streptophyta; class Magnoliopsida; order Poales; family Poaceae; genus Melocanna; species Melocanna baccifera. The sequence continues at coordinate 2,485,985 of CM070698.1, read as the reverse complement.
AGATTTCTAATTTTGAAACACTGACGATGTTGCGCAGTAGAAACATTGACGATATTGCGCAGTAAGAGATCAAGAAATAGGTTGCCCCTTGATCTGAAAGGCCATATTGGTGTTCAGATCTTTCTGGCCTCACAAATGTAGAAAAAAGTGCATTTCATGCCTGATCTGGTCTAACTGACCGACATTATAGAACTGTAAGGTGCCACCTACCAAATCAAGACAGGACACTAAACTAATACATAAACGAAATAGTACTACATCTTGCAGATCTCAGCATCACGAAAGAATCCAAAAATAAAAAGCCAAGAACCAAGGCAGCCACCAAATTAAGCATTCCAGGGCTTGGGCCAAAATTACACAGCATTTGCTTCAACTTTAAGGAAAAGAAAAACGGGACACTAAGGAGACATTGAGCTTGAGTGGAAACACAAAGATCTGTTCTTCCTCGGGCCAAGAACTATCAGAACAGATCCAAATGCATCACGCACAGCACACTAAGTACTTCTAAGCTAACTCGAGAACTTCAAATTGCAACACAGGGAGGCCATTGCAGCACTGGGTTGAAATGTGAAACACAGGTTGAGGAGACTGACCTGAGCAGAGCAGGGAAGTAGTGAAGGCAGGAACAGGATGAGAGGAACGGAGGGTGGTGGGAGCCTGGGAGGGGCGTTAAAAGAGGGAGTGACTATATATAAAAGGTAGTGTCTGGGGGAGTAAAAGATAATGAATCAGGGGTGGCAGCTGTCGAAGAGAGAGAGAGAGAGAGAGTTGGCTGCCACCTCTCGGCCTCATACGAGGAGATGCACAGCATAAATAAAGATAAATAAAGGGTCTATTCTTTCTGACTGTGACGGATGGTTTTTAGCTGCAGCTGATAGTTTTTTTGGCTGTTTGCGATAGAGGTTGCGGAAAGAAAGATACTCGCTTGCGATTTTTGATGATACAGATATTAGTTTTGTAACATATACTACAATTAACTTGTAGACCTTATTTTAAAAAAATACTCCGTTTAAAAGTTAATTACTGTAGCAAAAGTCAAAAACGACTTTTAAAAACCGCAAAGAACAGGCCCAAAGCTTAGCCAGATAGGAGCTGCCACTTTCTGTCCTGGCTCTGTGTTGTTTTAGTAAATCGTGTTGCTTGTTGTTAGGAATAGACACAAGATTTACGTGGAAAAACCTCTCCAATGCGGAGAGTAAAAAACCACGGGAGACAAATCTTTATTCCAATGGCATGAGTTACAAGTACAAGGGGTGAGCGTATTTATAATAGCCCAGAGAGATGGATTTGAATACAACTCTATTAAAGATAGATTCCATGTAGGAGATAAACTATTTGAGTCATAATCCAACAAACCTCCCCTTGACTCAAAAACTCGATAAAAAAATAGTAAAGATTTGTCTCCCGTGGTTTTTTACTCTCCGCATTGGAGAGGTTTTTCCACGTAAATCTTGTGTCTATTCCTAACACTTGTGATTAGTGGTATGATTAGTACCCATAAACTACAATACGACATTTTGTAGTATTCTCGTAGTGTTGCAATGCTTACAACTAAGGATGTTTCTGGCTTGCTTGTCTGTTGTTTTTTGAAAGTTTCTTTTGTCTAGTTGGATCTTGGATGGCAACTGAGTTGCAGTCATATTTGTTACTTTTAAGTTGTTTATTGTCATTCCTCAAAAAAAGTTGCTAATTGTCTACATATATTTCACATTGTCCTATGTCCTTTTTCAAAAGTACCAGAGGATAATTCCTTTGCAGATTACTCGATGTGATCCTCCTTGCTTTAGTGTAATTCACATAAGCAAAAGAGTTGAAATTGAAATGTAGTGATCCAAAAAAATAGGGGTGAGTTTATATATGCTTTCTCAATTATAAAGATGAGCAACGCAACTAACCGCCTAGTGAGTTCACGTGCTGTACTGAGCACTGACAAAGCACTAATGTTCCCTTTTGGCCTGATCTTCTAGGGAGCGCGATTCCTCCCAACTTTCATAGCTTCGCTCTGGCCAAAAGTACTAACTCATTTTTTAATTTTAGGATTTATAATTAGAATATTTCCATGAGATAATGTAGCTTACACACTAATCTGCAATTCCCCAGCGCAGACTACGCAGCATAATGAAAAAAATGAGAGAAGAAGAAGCTTGTGCTGCGGCTTCCAGTGTTTGGTCTGGAGAATTTAGTTAGATGTGAAGTTCTGAACAGAGGCTTCAGTTTTCTAAAGGCTGCACATGTTTAGCACAGCCATGAGCAACAGCTTTTGCAGTGTTATACTACTTGAAATCATACAAGCAAAATGCAAGATTCACATGCGTTCCTTTTTCTTTTTGTTTTTTTGCAATCCACATGGCAGTGCATGTCGGTCTGAATACGACAGTATTCTGAATTACTAATTCCGATAATTGTACATGCACGACCTAACCGGATTAAGGTGTAAATCGGGTGCGATTACGTGAGCTCGCAGCCAACGAGACGATGAAGATGGCTATGCAGAAGCAGAAGCGTCGGTGAGACCACCATTTCGACTGGTGGTGATTACGCGAGCTCGCAGCTCGTATCCGGTGTGGTTAAGCACCTTCCCTAGAACACAACGCAGGATCGATCGATCATAGCTGTTCCGGCGGTAGGTAAGAAAGGCTTAATCATGAAAGGAGAGTGGCGTACAGTTCTTGAGCTGTCATGCTCAGCTGGGCTCCCAAGCTATAAATCATGGCCATGGGGTTCTAGTACGAATACAGCAGCACTAATACTGCTACTTTACATCCAATCCAATCAAATCTAGCACGGCCAAGAAGTTCACATTTTTCAGAGCAGATCAACCCATCTGTTAGTGCAAATTCGTACTCTACTCAAGTGAATACGAGTCCAGTGTGCCAGAATTAAGCACAAAAAGCTTTTCCTGACTCCATCATCCTGGGTATCATTTCACATGGTCTCCGGGCTCCTGTTTCCTTCAATTTGAAGAAAACGAAGCGCTAGCACCATCTGTATTACTGCTAAACTTTAAGATTGCCATTAGTAACGCAGAAGAGCTTTCACTTTTTTTTATATCTTCTCTCGAAATCTTGAACAAAAAGATATTGTTTCAGGTTGCTGCCCTCATGGACCACTGCAAGAGCGAAGAGGAGAGACCTCGGTTCTCGGGGCACTAGATTTGTGGCTCTTTTGCTTTTGACCAACTACAAGGTTTAAGCGAGGGTTTACTTGATCTGCAAAATGCACACTCTTCTGTGTGCCTTACATGCTTGCTTTTAGTCGGTGCTACGAAAAAGATCAGCTCCCCTATCAAAATCACAAACTCCATAGTCCATATGCTTTCATCATAAATACATTAAAAAATTTTGAAACACTAGAACTTCTAGTAGTATTGAATTTCTATTTTGGAGCATGGAGATTGGAATCACATTTTATTTAAGTGATCCCATTGCATTTGATTTAATAGGATCCCATGGTCAGGTAGACACACGCCGAAAGGAACCACTAAGAAATCGAACATTTGTAGCCTGAAAATTGTTATACTACCGAGTTAATGTAATGCTCGAGGGTCCAAGCTGTCTGAGACCTATTCCACTCGACATAGATCATACACATGTTGCAACACACTCGCATTTTTCTTAATCCACTCGTGCAAAATGGTCAATCAAGTGTTGTTGCCATTGCACCCCAAGGGTTTGTATGTTGATCATTTTTCCCATCCGCTAGCAAGGTACTACTAAAGGATGGGTTCGAAACAGCTCAGGCTTTGGCTTATCATCTCCATGTTATAGTAATTACCTTTTAAACGGTGTATCTTTTTAATGCGAGATCTACAGATAAATTATAGTAAACACTATAGCAAATTTAGTTATATCGGTCAAAATCACATATGACTACTTTTCTCTACATACTGTTTCTTGAGAATAGCTAAAATTAAGAAACCATAAGCCAAAAACCGCTACAGCCCCAAAGACACATTCATAGGCCGTGTCGGCTCAGTTCATGTTGGGCCTGGATAAGTTTGCATGCATGTGATGAGTGCATTAACTATGTCCGTGGCGACGTCCCTAATGGAGCAATTATTGGCGGCTAATGACACGAGAACAACCAAATCAAGGCCTGAAAGCGAGATGCTTGACGCGAAAAACGGGACAGGACTGACGAGAAAGGTGCCGCAACCCGTGGTTCGTGGAAAAGAAGAAGCAGCAAGCAGCTAAAGCATACTCTCTCTTCCAAGACATGCCATGCCGTCCTTGATCGCCACGTCGTTGTTCGTGGTTAACAGGGGAGATTCGAGACGCCATAGATCGGCATGTACCCTGAGCACCGACGACACGCATGGTACTAGCACTAACACACGGATGCAGAAGCGCCATTACCGTCACCGAGCCGGATACAGGTTTGGGATGCTTTAGTTACGGTGTTTGTCCTGGTGCTGCAAGATGTTCCTCGTGGAGCAAGCAAGGCTGCGATGCTTGTGCTGGTGCGTAACAGCAAACATTAAACGCGCCTTGCTTGCGGCGATCAACAAGGGCGCTCAAGTCTTCGTGTTGGCTGCTGCGAATGTTAGCGCCAGGCAGAGTGAGAGAGGCCTGCAGATATGCAGTCGGCCGTTGATTTGCCTTCCAGTGGGCTGTGTCTACTGCTGCATGTGTGGGCGCGAGATCGATGGCCCATGCCCGTGTTCTTTTAGTTGGGCCTGGCGCTTGTTCTTTTTGGGCCACAGGTAAGGCTCGGCAGCTGGCTCGTGTCTGTTTCCTAGCATTCACATTCGTCGGACCAAACCACGTACTCCCCAACGGAAAAGGGAAAAGCTCGGCGCAGCACGGTACCGTACCAGCCAGCGAGACCGACTTGGTCCTCGTACACGGCGGCGGTGAAGGTGGCGAGGAGCCCGGAGAGGACAAGGAGAAGACGGCGGCTGGGAGGTGCCGTCTACTGCTTAGCGTTGGGGAGTATCGTTCCGTTCACGTGCGCACCGATTCGGTGAACCAAACACACTCTTAAACCGCACGCACGTACATACAGGAACGGGGCCAGAGCCGGGCGTGTCCCGAGTCCGGCAACCGCGCTTAGGTGCGTATTTTCGGGTATTTATGCTGCGAAATGTTCGGATCATGCAATCCTACTGTTTACGCCTTAAAAAGTTTGCCCTAATTCTCGTCGCAAAACAAAAGGTTGGGCCTAATCGTGGTTATCAAAGAGAGATTTGCTGCTAAATAGCGTGGATCTCACCTTTTTTCGTAATCTAATTTATGGTCATCTCCTTATTTGCAAGTAATTATCATGTTTGCAACGTGTAGATTCACTAATAATTCACGCATCAGCAAGTCTCCCCGTATCAATTTCTCCTGACCACGTCTCACTTGCATCGCTCACACTATGCAATGAACCGTTACTCGAACTTTCCTTGCAACAACTCTTGTCTTCTCCTGTGCCTCGCTTGACTTCAACTATCTTGCTCAGCTTCCTTGACATACCTCAACTCATCCTGAGCTTACTCTCGGTCAATGCCATCGATCATAGCTACCTCTAAGTATTTGCACATCAAAGACCAAGAAACTGTTTTTAGACGCAAATTCTTCGTAATTTGACCCATGTTAGTGTAAACATGCTTCAGCAACATAAATGTGATGACCTAGAACCCCAAAACTCAATTCACAACCAATTTTCAAAAACTCCAGAGCCCCTTTTATCCAAGAATTAGATATGGCCAGACTGACTGTCATTAGGCGGCCAGTCAAACTGCCGACTCGGTTTGATGGTCCGCCTTAAGCCGATCTAACCACTAGGGCAGAGCACCAGAACAATTCTATTGTGAATTGGTAGTTTTCTATCTAGTTTTAGCTTAAAACTCTATTTGACTCCTGAAAACGACCATGCATCCAGCCGGCGCCCGGGATGAACTTCTCTTTCATACATACCCCTCGAGGAGCTCATCCCTGCATGCTTATCGCCAACCTTTCAACCGGAACAGAAAACTATCTACGACAGTGCGTAGTAGTCTCGTCGCAACTGTGCTGTTGTTGCAGCTCGCGAGGAGCCCGGTAGTATATGCGGTAGCAAACATCGTGTTGTCCGGTTGCGAGAGCGAATGCGGCGACGTGGACATCCGGTACCCATTCAGCAGTTGGCACCACCCACGGTCGCCACCGACCGGGGTTCAAGGTTACCTGCCACCGCGGCACGAAGAAGGATCTGAGACGTCGTGATTTTCGGTTAGACCGTTAGTGAGTGGAGATGGTGGAGATGTGGTTACACTAGATGTAGGATGGCACGGTTACAGTGAATCATGACGTAAAAATAGGCAATAAGTTTTAGTTTTGATTTGTATTTGGATCATATAAATTAGAGAAGAAAGCTGAGAAAATCTGCATAGTTTTAGCGTGACACAAAACTCAATTCTCTCATAGTCGTAATCGAGTACAGAAATCCCCGAGTGTTCGAGTGCTCGTAGTTGTAGTCAACTGCTTGAAGGCGTAGTAGCACTATAACAGCGGTACTACAGCAATTGTAAAATCACTATAGCAATGGTACTGTAGTAATCGTAGAATTACTATAGTAGTCGTAAATCCACTATAGTCATAAGAGTAGTCGAGTGTACCGTAGTCGAAAAAATGGATTGTCTTCTTTTTGAGAGAGAGGGGGGAATTTTGGACGTATGTAGCACCGTGTACCCTCAAAATTTCAAAACTAACATCCTATGTGTAGAAATTCCATTTCTAGCGCCGTTTCGACCGCACGACTCCAGAGAGGCTGACACGTGTGCAGTCGTGCGGTCCGGCATCGCACGACCGAGCTACAGTGGAGTCGTGCGGTCCCGGACCGCACGTTTGCACTGTAGCAAGCAGTCGTGCGGTCTCGAACCGCACGACTCTACTGTGTTGCGTGTTGTGCCGTCTCACGAGCGCACGTTTACACTGCTGACCGCGCTCAGCACTGCTACAGTAGAGTCCTGCGGTCCGGGACCGCACGACTCCACTGTAGCTCGATCGTGCGGTCCTGGACCGCACAACTGCACATGTGTCGGCTTCTTCGGAGTCATGCGGTCGGAACGACGTCAGAAATGGAATTTCTACACGTACGATGTTAGTTTTAAAATTTTGGGAATATATGATCCGCACTCTGTCTGACAGTCCAGAACTGACCACAGGAACATCACTGTTTGCTTCGGGCATGAAAGACAGCGGCAGGCCATTGTTTCGTTTGCCGAAAGTTGTGTGCTGCTTCTACCGAAACATTCCCGCGCTTTCTTCTGTGCAATTAGCGTACCGGCCTTGGCCCCTGCTGCCTTTGACTGCAAGTGCAAACGCCGTCCTCCGGCCCGCCCAACCGGAACCGACCCCGCGTGTTGCGCGCGTACTCTCCACTTGCCCGCCAAGCCAACGAGGAAACACGGATCCATGGGCCAGAAAAGAGGAAAGAATCTTCGCCTACTTCCCAAGCACCGACACGCGCGCCCGCCCATGGCATCTTACCGACGTCAAAAACCAAACACGCCCCTCCGCTGGCACCACGCTCACCCGCGGCCCGCCGCTATAAAATGCACTGACCACGCTCGCATCTCATCAAACCTGTCCAAGAACAACACTTCCTCTCGTAGAAAGAACAATCCAAGATGAGCGTGGAGATCCTGGACGGGAGCACGATCCAGAGCTTCGTGGACGACGAGGGCGCCTTCAACTCGTCGGTGGATGGCCGGTTCGCGGCGCTCGACGCCGACCGCGACGGCCTGCTGTCCTACGCGGAGATGGCCGGGGAGCTGATGGCCCTGAGGGTTCTCGAGAGGCACTTCGGCGTCGACGAGGCGGCCGCGGGCCCCGACGAGCTCGTGGAGCTGTACCGCGGCCTGTTCGCGCGCTTCGACCGGGACGGCGACGGCAAGGTGGACCTGCAGGACTTCCGGGCGGAGATGAGGGAGGTGATGCTCGCGGTGGCCAACGGGCTCGGCTTCCTGCCGGTGCAGATGGTCGTCGAGGAAGGCAGCTTCCTGAAGGTGGCCGTCGACAGGGAGCTCGGCCAGCTAGCTGGCTAAAGCGGCCTAACGTGCAACCACTACTACTTGTTTGGAGTAAAAACTAAATTTCTCATTTCTAATGTGTTGCCGATTCGTAACAGCAAATTTTGGATTGAGCTGCTGCATTGACAGCATTGTAACTTCTTTATGTAGTATTTCTTCACATAGGTGATGGCGCTTGTAATGCAATGTTTTTTTAACAAGGTAATTCAAGGGGGAGATTGTATATTTGTATGACTGAAAACAGCTTATCTTTAGGAACAGGTAGCACGAAACAGACTTGATCAATATCTAGTTAAAAGAGGCGGGGATTGTGGTTATATACTCCGATTTCAAGTTTAATTAAATCTGCAGTTCATAAAATTATACCCCTTAGCACAGCTGAGTGTAAAAATTAACTTTACATACGGGAGAGTATAGCCAATAGTGTACTACGGCTGTTCTGCCCAGGCAGCAGAAGCAGGGCTGCAACCTGCAATGCATGTTCTGCTCACGATTCCCGGCCCTTGGCGTGGTTTCTCAGATCCTGGACGGGATCAGAGGCGTCGAATTCGACAGGTAGGCCGCCGCGGCCGCCACGCCGCTGCCGAGCTTCACCGGATACCCGACGTCCTTGAGCACCATCTCCACTCCACTCAGGCAACCCAGCAATTGCAGCTGCAGAGTTCATTTGTCACACACATGAACGAGGAACAACACGCGGTGATCCTTATCGCAAATCGCAAGGCAATGCAGCGTGTGCGTATAGATTGCAAGAAGAAGAAGAAGAAAGGCAGGGTGCATATATAAGTACATGTACCTCATTGAGGTTGCCCAGGTGGCCGATCCTGAACACCTTGCCGGCCACCTTGTTGAGGCCGAGGCCTAGGCTGAGGTTATACCGCTTCCAGGCGTGCTTGACGATCTCGGAGCTGTCGATGTAGGGCGGCACCACGATGGCGGTGACCGTGTCGCTGAACCACTCCTCCTTCTGGGTGCAGTTCTTGAGCCCCCACGCCTCCACAGCCAGCCTGCCGCATGCAGCAACAACACGTAATGATTAAGCTCATCGATCGGGTTCTGACCGAATTGAAGTGCTAATTGATCACGCTGGAGCAACTGGTAATCATATGGATGGACCTTGTTGCTGTGCCGAGGCGGGTGTGCCTCTTGAAGACGTTGTCGAGGCCCTCCTCGAAGATGAGGTCGAGGGCGGTGCGGAGGCCGTAGAGGAGCTGGATGGAGGGGGTGTAGGGCCAGTAGGTGCCCATCTTGTAGAACTTGAGGTAGTCCTTCCAGTCGAAGAAGACGCGCACCGACTTGGCCGTCTTGCTGGCCTCCAGCGCCTTGGGGCTCGCGCACACGATGCCCAGCCCCGTCGGCAGCGACAGCGCCTTCTGCGACCCCGTCAGCGCCACGTCCACGCCCCACTCGTCCATGCGGAAGTCCAGCGCGCAGATCGACGACACGCCGTCCACCAGCAGCAGCGCCGGGTGCCGGTACGCGTCTGCACCAATGCAAGTGAGTTCAAGCGTACGTGTGAGTCCGCGTCAAGAACTTATTAAATCGAGAGTGATAACATGTTGTGATGGTGGTGGTGGGTGTGGACCGAGGAGCTTGCGCACGGCGGCGAGGTTGTTGGTGACGCCGGTGGCGGTCTCGTTGTGGACGATGCAGACGGCCTTGATGGTGTGGAGGGGGTCCTGGCGAAGCTTGGACTCGAGGGCCGCGAGGTCGGCGCCCTGGCCCCAGTTGCTCTCCACCACGTCCACCTTGAAGTTGAGGCGCTGCTGCTGGTCGATCCACAGCAGGCTGAACTGCCCGATCAGGAACGACACGATCCGGTCGCCCGGCGACAGCGTGTTCGTCAGCGCGCTCTCCCACGCGCCGGTCCCTGCGCCACGCCAAAACCACTCATTTTCCGCATGATGACGCGTACGTGGAGAGCGGCCGTCGGTACTCACCGGTGGTGGGGAAGAGGAAGGGGGTGCCGGTGGTCGTCTTGAAGATCTTCTTGACGTCCTCCAGGAGGGTCTTGGTTAGCGCCGGCACGGCCGGCGAGCGGTAGTCCTCGTTCTGCCGGTTCATCGCGCGGATCACCGGGTCCGGGATGTTCACCGGCCCGGGGACGAACAGGTGGTTCCGGCCAGGCCCGTAGACGTAGTCCATCTTGCTGCGATACGGACAGTAAAAAACCAGACGCTCGGCGGTTAAATTTATGGGGGTGTTTATACAATATTTATATATTTTTTAAAATCTATCAGGTTTTAGGATGTTGGATTGGAGATTCAACTTTTTAGATTCGGACCATTTATTTTTTTAAAAGGTATAAAGAGATCCGTTGGATAGAGATCAACACCCTATATTCGGACCACTTATTTTTTTAAGGGGTATGGAGGATCTGTTTGATGGATATTCAACGTCTTAAAATTTGACAGATTTAAACCTAAAAAACACGCGAATATTATATAGCAATTCTCTAAATTTATTTATAGTATTGGACCTAGCTGGTTGGCTACATGTTGGAAAATATGAGGTGAGAGCGTGTGGGCTCTTTGGCTCAGAATATTTGGCCTCACAATATATAAGGCAAAACCAAAAACCAATACAAACATGCGATTTCTCAAAGCAATTTTTTCATTCCTCTTGCTACCGTCTTACTGTGGAGATAAGACAGATTCATGGGTACATCACTTAACCCTTTCCTTTCGGTTCCATCACGTAGACGTATACGTCCCTCTTTTTTTTTGCATCACTCGTTTTTCTTTTAAAATTACTTTTTCACTGCTACTATTTATTTTCAGTCAAAAACTATCAACAAAAATCAATATGGACACCACATAGGCTCCAATGATAAGAAGGCAGGCTCTTTTTTGGTATTCCATAAACTCAATTTTTATGCTAAGCAAGAGCCCACTAACCATTAGTTGGCATGCTGATCCTAGGACAAAAGATTAAGCTGCAGCCGCATGACGTGGCAGAACACCACATCCTTGTCCCCACGACAATATCCAGAAACATCCTAATGAAATCATGCGCTATTTTCTATCTGTTTGTAACAATAGAACTGGAGAACGAAACGAACAAACCAGAGCCCTTCCTGTTCCTTGCGAATTTCCCCAAATAGCTCTAACAACATCGATATTGCACTGATTTTTTTTTTTTTTTGCCACTGAAAAAATTCGCCCGAGTGCTCACTCCCCTCTCCACTGAATGCTAGAGCTCTTGGCCATTTTTTTTAAAAAAAAAAAACTGCTACAGAAATGGAGACGTACCTGATCCCTTAGCGCTCCCTTCAGCAGGCAGGTGGTTGGGAAGGAAGGGTGGTTTTCGCACGTACGAGAAATACGCGCGAAGGGGAGGAGTCTGGGAGTAGGATAGGGTGACGAAGGCTATATAGGAGCTGCCGTGGGCCCGCACCCGTCCCACGTGGCAGATAAGGCGACTTGCCGGGAGCCCTTATTCGTGAGGACCTCAGAGCTCGCCCATGGAGTGGCACTCCTACCGCGACATAGGGCATGTTCTTTTCACGATTTAGTTTTTGATTTTTGATTTCTGTTATAATATCTAATTTTTAAATAAAGTATTTTTTTAAAGATGTGGTCTATAAGTTAATTGTAGTACATATTAAAAACATAATATCTATACTATCAAAAATCACAAGCGAATATCTCTCTTTCCGCAATCTCTATCGTAAATAGCCAAAAAGCCATCAGCCACAGCTAAAAACTATCAACCACAACTAAAAAGAACAGGCTCATAGATGATATGCGACTTAGATACAGATGATGATCTGTTTGACTGAGGTGAGAATTATTCAAAGCAATCTAGCACTGCCAGTCTCCTGCTCCTCTTCGTCGTTGTTGCAATTTTATTGGACGCCTCTGAAGAGGCTGGACCTCTACTCCTCATAGTAGCGCTAAATTATCTTTCGAGCAAAGCTGACGCAAAAAGAGGCGGAGCTCTCGGATAAAAATGTCAGATTAACTCGAGTCCAACCGGAGCCAATCTACAAAGCCATGGGTGTCAGATGCATCCACGTCGGCCTCTGCACAGGATGTTATCCATTCAGCTCGCTCTGCGGTGTCCGTGGAAACCCAACACAGATTTCCACGTGTTTTTTCGTCCTCAAAGACCAGAGACAAATAGGGATGGTAACGGTGACATTCCCCGTCGGCGAGTGATGGATCGTCGCCGTCCCCATCTCCGATTATTCCCCGCTCCGAGCTCCAAGATCGGAGCTGTATTGAACGGACGTGCGGGGAGGTAATAGCTAGGGCAGGCGAGGTGAGCTGTATCGAATGTGTCGAGGTCGAAGCACAAGATCGGAGGTATCTGCGCTGCCCGTTGTCTGCTCTGCCGCAGGCGAAATATATCTACACACTTAACCAAAAAAAAAATCACAGCTCTTCTTTAAGCGAGACCTGGAATAACATGAGCTCGTAGCTTGGCTAGGCAAAGCTAGCTAGAGAGGAGAACCAAACGCTGCCAGAAATCGACCGATCGGACAGGCGAACTGCTGCTGCGAGCAGTTGGGGCCAGAGCCCGGCCCGGCCAACGGAGACGGATGCTTGTGGGTGATCTGATCTGGGAGAATTTGGGTGCGTAGCCTCCCCCATGCTCCAGTGATCCCTTAAGTTCCCCTTTGGAACGCGGGAATTCGTTCCCATCTAATGAGCACTGTTTGTAGCCTTGCAAACTCCATGCTGAGATTCGGTGAGGCAAGGCCGTAAGAGACGAATTCATGGGCAATGGTACTGGGCGTTTAGTTACGCTTTTATAAACCGGTTTATGTCTTTTTATATTGTAGTTGCGAGTAGTTTTTAAGTATAATTAAATTTTAAAAAATTGAAAAATAAAAAAATAAACTAACCTATCATGAATAATATAAAAAATATGGAAAAAAAAGAGAAAAAGACAAAAAATAACCCGAAAAAATTAGAAAAAATAAAAGTAAAAAACTAGAACCAGAAACATAGACCGGATTACATAAGCTAAAATGAGTAGGGCTACGTCATTTCATACTGATGACCGTCAGACCTGGGACAAAAAAAGTTGTTAAAGAAAATGTTACGTGGTAATCTAATTCCATTCAGATTCCGAATGGAGTGGATCGACTGGAGTTTTGGAACAGAGAAAAAACATAGCTTCTTTAGGTGGGTTTTTTTAACTGATTTATATTTTTTGACTTATGATTTATAAATTGTAGTTGTTTATGAGAGATTGCATAGAAAGATATATTCATATGCGATTTTAACCGGTACAGTTAAAGTCAGGTACAATATACTACAATTGATTTTTAGACCATGTCTTAAAAAAACACACTATTTTTCAAAAAGTTATTGTAGCTACAGTGAAAAAAGCAAAAACAGAAGTCGATTCGAACCCAGCCTTTTACAGGCTTTTGCGTATGTTCTTTTTTGCTTTAGTTTATGGTTGTAGTTTATGGCCCCGCTCGTTTTAGCTTTTTTTCAACTTTAGCTTCTAGTTTCAGTTTTTTTTTCACTATTCAGTAATTTATCTTTTTTTGAATTTTTTTAGATTTTTTGAGCTTTTTTGCATTTTTCTTTTTTTCCCGTGTTCCTTTACATTTTTCGTGATGGGATAACATATTTTTTCTATTTTACATTTTTTAAAATTTAATTATGCCCAAAAAGCTAAATCAGCTACAGTAAAAAAAACCAGCTACAGTGAAATTTCAGACAAAAGCCAGAAGCCATCGCTAAAACGATCACCCCCTATGACTTTTGGACTGTTCATGATAGAGTATGGAGTAACAGAAACTCACGTATGATTTTGATTGATATAATTGAAGTCGCTACAGTATATATTACAATTAACTTATAAACATCAATTTAAATAAATAATTTATTTAAAAAATTAGTTAATATAGAAAATCAAAAATAGTTTTTAGAAATTGAGAATAAAATGCACCGGCTCTCCGTTTGGCAACCGTGAAAGCCAATGGCCGACCGATCTGCCGGAGGTCGGAGTCTAAATTTGACCGCGAGCTAACTTTGCTTCTTCAGGCCCCCAAAAGAAAAACGAGACTAGGAGTATTCGAAATAACGATGGTTTTTATTTTTTGATTTTTACTAAAATTTTACTATAGATGAGTGACATATTAGGCATAATTAAATTTTAAAAAAATGTAAAAATAAAAACAGCTCGCTAGTCTAGAGCGGACAATGCAAAGGAATACGAGAAAAAAAACGAAACGCAAAAAAAAAACAAAAACAATTCACTACGTGACAAAATTGCTACAATATTTTCATCGCTGCTACAGTAACTTTCGTCGCTAAACAGTAAAAAATGAGAGAAGTTGAGCGGAGCCGTAAATATCTTCTTGACGCGTAACCACATGCTGCAAGAACTTTGCTTGAAAAATTGTTAGTACTCCTACTACTAGTACTTCATTGTGGGTTTTGTGGCCCAACGATTGTATCCACGCCTCTGATGTCCGAAATTCTGAATCCCAGAAGGGAAAATCGATTATTTGCCACGTTAAAAATTACCTCTTTGTGACTTGTCACACAAAAGATTTTTTTTCACGATTTTCTAGCAAAGGTCAAGCCATCGTGGATCAAGATGGACCAGACGATTTGATCAAAATTAGCAAGAAGAAGGGAACTGACGGGGATCACCTATAGCAAGATAACTTTGGCTAAAATCAATTATGAACCAAATGTTGATGCGAAGCAATATCGAAAAGAAACAATTATCTGATAGGCATAAACCGATAAAGATCAACACGTCGATGCAAAGTAATATTGATCATCGTTAAATTACAGAGAATGACAAAAATAAAGATATATTGTAAGATAATTTTTTGGATAATGGATGATAAAATCTACGTGTAGCCTTTAGGTCTTGTTTATACCCGCAGTTGCATATCAGGAGTTTGGAATCCTCCAATCATAGGTGAGTTCTTTTAGACTGTGATTTATGACTTATACCTATTGTTTTTGAATTCTAGTCTGTATGCAAGAGGCAGTACGCAGAGAAAACTACTCGTATGCGATGTTGACTAGTATAGTTGTACTTGATATTATTTGTACTATATTTTTTCTGTAGATCCCATCCTCAAAAAATACACCGATTTTAAATCTATTGCTATTCATCCATACATAAGACAAAAACCGAAAGTGCAAACGAACCCACCTCATCCCGGCTCATCTGCACGACATGAGGCAACCTCAATAGGAGTTCACATCCACTTACAAATCGGACTTGTTTCCTTCCATGGCTTGATCTCTACTTTGTTACTACGTGGGCCCATAAGCGTAGAGAAATTCCACCATTAGGTACATTCTTGTTTACTACGGCTGATGGTTTTTGATCCTAGTGTGAGCGTTTATGTCAACAAATCGAACGTTGATAAACCACTTTGACGAGGACATAATAATTCTCTATTTATTGTGTTATCATATTATCTGACTATACTTCTTAACGATAAGGGAGAAATTTCGTAAAGTGATCATAAGTCTTACTGCGACTACTCTGTAGTTGTAAGTTTTACTACGACTATATAGTCATAAGATCTGCTATAACTATCTAGTTGTAAGTCCTGTTACGACTATTTAGTCGTAAGTTATGCTACGATTACCTAGTTGTAAGTGATACTACGACTTACTAATTATTCTCCTATGTTCAACTAACTAACTCTCACAGCGGGTCTGTCTAACAAGACAGTTAGAACGTGCGATTATGCTCAATAACCGCACACGATCTTTCTATATCTCTCTCTGACAACAACCATCCTACGGCAAACGCTACATACATCTCTCTGACAATAACCACCATCCAACGGTTAACTCCCGAAGTATCAATACGTATTCTAATAAGAAACAACTATTGCCACTTCATCACCAATATAAGAGTTGATGTTGGAAAAAGATGGGAGCAATCCGTTCTAGAATGTGTGCTAGACTTTTTGTACTATTCACACTTATAAATTTTTTTCTCAGTAATAGCAATACATGACGTAAGGTTATTATTCTCCTAGGAGAAAGTTCGAACCTGTATAAAAATTTATGTGTCTTTACTCTGCATGATTATACAAGGGTCTTGAGAGCTTTTTCCCGAATCCAAAAAATCATACGTAAGATTGATATTAAAACATCGATACACTTCAAAAAGGTTGTCCCGATAAACCGTTTCGAAATAGTAATGAAAAACCATCCCTTTTGTTTATTTGAGAGAAACATAAGTTATAAACTGAAAAGAACAGGGCTAGGGGTGCTCATTCTAACTTTTAAGCCCGAACTTTTAGGTTATTTTGCATTGTAGCAGCTCTTTCACTATAGTTACTAGTAATTTTTCCAGCGTAATTAAATTAAAAAATGTAAAAATAGGAAAAAGATTATATCATCACAAACGGTACAAAGAAATAAGAGAAAAAAGGCAAAAAAAAATTAGAAAAAAAAACTAAAAAACTAAAAGCTCAAAGCTAAAATCTTAAACCCAAATGAGCACTAAGTCTTGCATGTAGAAAACTTGTATGTCATTGATTCTTCTCCTTTTTACCTAATATTGCATGATAGCTTAATATTGTCAACCGACGTGATAGAATCCATCGTCCAAACAGCTTGTAGCTCTATTCTAAACATCTTTTATCTTTTACCTTTTAGAAACCGGATTTTAAGTGTAGCATCTTAATGTCTCTATAGGAGTTATTTTAAATAGAGTGGCTTCTTAATGTAAGTGTCTTTTACTCCTTCAATAGCTCTCACATTCAACCAAAAATCATAGCAAAAAAGCACAACACTTTTAAGTAGGGCCACAGAAAATCTTTACTTGATTTCCTTCTTTCTTGTGCAAGACTCGGTTGCTATTCTTGTTGCGCCATAGCACCCATACAAGAGATGGAGTAGTACACGCATTTGACTTGATAGCACCAAGCTTCGTATAATATTTGCAGCCGAGAAAAAACTATTAACGGTGTACCGTACATCTCAAAGCAATGTATACCTTCCAACGGTTGGATCTGAAATGTCATGTCTCCATGTGCAGTCACAGCGCCGAAGTAGAATCGTTCTTATCCAGATTTCTCGATCATGACTGGTCCTTGTTCTCCCTTGTCTAATCATTTCTTTCTCCAGTCAATTCCCAACTCCTTCTCAAATTCAATAGCGTCAAGAGGTTCACATAGCGAGCGGACGCAACAGTGGAAAGAGGATGCGACTGTGACCGTGATGAGTGTGGCAGTGAGTGGCAAGCAAGCTTGTAGGCCATGGCGGAGGTCACTGCTCACCACGCAGGTCAGCATCGGCACCGACGCTAAGTGGTTCATGCTGCGGCTGCCTGACCACGTTCTCTGGGAGGTCGTCGCGACGGGAAAGCTGTAGCGAACGACGAGCCTAGCCGCATTCCATGCAGCCTACCAGGGCAGCGTGTGCCATGGCCTCGTATCTGGTGGCGAAGGCAACAGCCGCACCGTGAGGAGCATCCGGTTGGGCTAGTTCGGCTGGTGGTCGTCGTTCTTAGTGTGGACGTTCTCCGTGAATCTCTCGGCATGGGGGTCGAGGTCAATGCAGAGGGCTGAGGCGGATGGGTAGAGCAAGGGTGGGAAGGCGACCGACGCCAGCACCAGTGGCAAGTCAGTGGAGCACGACAACTGGGCCTGCGTTGCTGATTTATGAAGTTAAACTCTAAGTTTCTATGGAGTTTCATAACTAAGTATTATGAGATTTTATTATTAAGTTTCATAGTGTTTCATTAAATTTCATAAAGTATTAGGAGATTTCATGTTTAAGTTGACTAAATTTTTATAAGATTTTATGTATAAATTTCATGGTATTTCATAAAATTTTAGAAGATTTTTGTGTCTAAGTTAGCTAATTTTCATAAAGCACGTTCAAAACTCTCTGAAACCTTGTGAAATTTATGGAACTTACATGAAACTTGGTACCGTTAGAATCCTTTCTAACAGTATACCGTATGCTATCATGACTCTTGTCAGCCTCGGTGCAATGGACTCTTAAGGCAATGATTTGTTTCTTTATTGGTGTTATGGTTCTCCTTGTCACCCTAAATTTGTCAAATTTAGGCCATGTTTCAAATAGTTGGGTTTTGGTTTTTAGAACCAATTTTTGAAATGAAGTAATTTTTCAATATGGTTCCAATAAACTATTTGTAGAAATCTTTGTATGAATCACTTTAAACAGAATAACTTCTCAACATGAATATCCTTTACTCTTTTAATCTCTCACTATCATTCAAAAGCTACATCACTTTTAAAGAGGCCCAACGCATGCCAATCATTGAAATAGTCATCTTTTGCCCCTAAATCATGTATTCTGTAATTATTCTTTTTTAATCCGAAAACCCCAAAGTGAATGGACATGAGGCACTTGCATTTGTCGTCCGTTACTTGTGTGCCCAGTGACGGGGACGCGGCCATGGAGACGACGAGGATTACTATTTGCAGCGGCAGCATTTGGCTTGGCCTTCTCATGTTTCGTGAGGGATTAGCAGATAGATTAACAGTGGTTAAGTAATCTGCATGCCGTGAATCTAATGCCACATATATTGCATGATTTATTTTACACAAAATAACTTCTCAATACGAGTGTCTCTTACTTTCTCAAACTCTCATATAATTAACTAAAATTTAAAAAGATACAATCAAAAGTCAAAACACTTCTGAATATGTCATAAAAGAGTGCAGAGTGACGCGCGAATATGTCCGGCTCGACCAGGTCAAGTCAGGTCCGGACCAGGGGCAATTTGGACATTTCACTTGGGGGGTTTTGGGTAAAAGTAATAATAACAGAATACATAATTTGGTGCAAAAGCTAACTATTTCAGTAATTAACGTGGCAAATCAGGAAGAGGCACTTTTAGCGTGTCAAATAATCGATTTTCCGTCCTAGAATTGCTCACCTCCGACCATGCAAAAAGAGGGAAAAAGAACTAGAAAGCAAAAGGAAGCGCAGTAGGCATATCAAGTCCTCAACTCCGGTGTGGAAAGTATTGGCGGATTCAAAATTTTACCATATTATGGACTATAGATAACTGAAGACTACTACTATCTAAATTAGAAATAAGTTTACCTGAATTTTATACTGATAAAGTTTAAACTGTTATAGACCTGGATCTAGGCCCTGCCTGGCAGTATGTGGGTTGGAACTAGCCCGATTTACAGCAGAAACTTTCTACTACTTTCTTCTTTTGGTCGAGATGACAAGCACTACTAGCTAGTAAGATGAAGAAATTCTTAGTATGGGTCCATGCAGATCACCTTTTGTATCCCTCCGAAAACAACGTTTTTTTCATAGTTGATGCGTGGACGAACTTCTAACCATGCACTAAAATTACCCAACTCTTACGATCTACTCCTTGGTCATTTTAACAGTTGGTAAAACTCAAAACTGTGGCACCATGCTTCATGTCTGCAGCAGCATATTGCACACATCACCGACAAATCACCACAATTCAGATCAACATCAAGCTATCATAAACTCAGACTTGCAGTGCGGTTCTCATTATATTGCATCAGATTAGGGATGTAAACAAATCAAGTTTGACCTTGTAGGCGTAATCTTAGTAGAAACTCGAATCGAACTTAAGTTAGAGTCTGAGTCTAGACTTAGACTTGAGCTCAGCTCATTGAAACTCAGTAATAATTAAAATAACTTATTATGTACTAATTTTCAACAATAAAAAGTTTGAATTCAAGCTGAGCTCGAGTAAACTCGATAACAGTCAAAATAGTTCAAATATATACTAATTTTTAATAATAAGAAAAACTCGAATTTGAGTTCGAGTCGAGTAAATTTCGGTAAAAGTTAATATGTATTACTATTTAAGCTCGAATCAAGACTCGTAAATTATTTGAACTCGGCTTAATAAAACTCACGAGTTTGATATTAAGCTCAAGTTTGACTTGTTAAAAATTTAAGCTAAACTTAAATTAAATCTAAAATAAATCGAGCTTAAATTGATGCACGAGTCAAGTTTTTTTTTATAGACTTACATCGGATGCTGCCTCCCTTCGCAGGCCCATAACCTGCACTTGATGTAACCGGTCAGAGTTACAGCGGCCAGGTAGTAGAAACGGGAAACGCAGCAGGCAGCCGGGTAAAAAGCGACGCGGCCTTGTTACCGCAACCACCGCGCGTGCGTACCAGGGCGCAGATCCTGACGAGTCAATGACGGGTGGGGCCCACGGGAGTTGGCGCGTGTGGACGAGCGCAAAAAGTGATCGGGCAACCACCGCGGCGGGTGTGGGTACCTCACGGCGCAGGTGGACCGGTTGCAGGGTGGTTGCTTCCGGTCGGTCTAGCTCATGGCGGTGGTGGTGGACTGGTGGTACGGTAACATATTTATCCGGGCTGAGTGTAATTCTACCATCTTGGGAGGGGTAGTACTGTCTTCTGGTGCCCAAGCCTTGCGCTTTATCGTAGGCTCTTTTTCAGTTTGGACCCTGGGTTTTTTCTCTTGCAAAATTAGTCCAAAGTTTCTGTGCATGATCATGTGTTGATCTAATTGAGGTGACTATTGACTAATTTGGCGTATGTTTCTGTTCATGTTCATATTATGATGCAGATCGAGTCGTCAAAAGTATGCATAAAGATAGAGTCGTTAAAACAACTTCTGGCTTATAAAATGTAGAAGCCAAAAGGTTAAAAGCCGCTTTGAACGGGCATGAAGACTTGAGAAACATCAATGCTGAAATGGTAAAAAATATATGTTCTGTTTCTTCAAGCTTGGTCGTGCTACCCTGTTGCCCACTTCTTGATTAAAAAAAATGTTCCTTAAAACACTTGAGATAAAGCTTTTATGTTCTTCCAACAACAGTTGAAGCGCCAAACTACAAAATAGCCCACTGATGCCTCCCTACCATTTTGCTGGACCACCCCCCGCTCGCGCATCCGGTGCTGTTACCGCTCTGTTGGCTTGCTGCCAAAAAAGCTCGGTAGAGCTTGAATTAAAATTGCTTTGATTACTATAGCTAATAAGCTATAAATTGAAATGACATCATTTCGACTGAAAAAAATGCAAATAAGGCTCAGCTCAATAGCGGCTTGTCAGTTTAAATTTAAAAAATTGTTTAAACAATAAATAAAATAATTTTGCATTGCACAATGTCAATTTCAAACGAAACTCAATAATTACTTGTTAAACTCGATAACCAGTTTTACACTACCTCATCGCCCCCTCCAAATCTAATTGTAGGAATGGCAACAGGGTGGGGGTCTGCGAGGGGCAACCCCGGCCCGATCCCATCTTAAGCTCCCTACCTAGCCACACGAAGGTTGATGGAGGACGTAGTGCCTCCATCCCATGGGGGATTGGAAATTAGTGTTTTATGTATATTTAAAAATATTAAAGTGATTTTTATTAATTACTTTATAAGTATTATATATATATTTAATGAAAATATAGTTTCACAACATAAAATCATAATATATAAATACACATTTTATCTAAATATGTGCAAAAAGAAAACACATTTCATATTAAAAATCTATATTATACAAATAAAATAATACAATTTTTATTTTTGTCAGGCTCCCACATGGCCATGGGTTCTTCGGTCCCGTCCCATCCTATGAACTAACGCCTCGCCTGCGCCCCTAATAGGGATTATCCCCGCGGGCCATCCACACAAGGGAAATTGCTGTATATCTAATTCCATGCTTGCTAGCCCTAGTACCCCAAACCCGTCTTGACTCTTGGCATTGCTAGGGCTGTCCTTCGAATCTGCCTGCTAATCTGGTAGCAAACAATAATGCCCTTATGGTGCCGTCGAACACTGTCAAGTCATTACTCGCCTAGAATCCAAGGTTTTGGGCGCGGGGAAGGGATGAGCCCCATCGGAAGGGCAAGTGATGCCAACTTTTGTAGCATGTACTTTGTAGAGAGGATTTTTTTCTCAAACTTAGGCTCCGTTTCAACTGGTTTACGACTTAAGTTTTTAGCTGTAACTTTTATTTTATAGCTAAATTTGTATTATAACGGCTGTTGATTTTTCAGAGAAAAAATAAAAATATATAAAAAAATGAAAAAAAACGTTACGTAGTCATGGACAATGAAAATGTTTAAAGAGGAAAAGGAAAAGACAAAAAAGTAAAATAAAAATCAAATAAGCCGAAATAAAACCAATTAATGAGCAACATTACCGTGTAAGCTTGCTTAGCTAGAGAATGACATTACATAACGTAACTAACCCTCGCAAGCTTGCTTATTCTAGAATGCCAACCCACAGACCACAGTCCACCACTACTGCGACACTCTCTCCCCCAAATTCTCCAAAAATTCCACAGGGACCCATATGCAATACCCGAACATATTGGGCGCTAAGCCTTAAAACATCCCGTCGTCTTTCCCCATCTCAAACGCCAGGCGAGAAAACCACAAACCAGAAACAGGAGCGGCGAGCCCCGAGCCACCGCGAGCGAGCCAGCCAAGCCCCCGAAACAAAACGCGCCTCCGCAGCGTTGCGATCCCCATTTCAATTTTTTCAAAAAAGGCGAGGAGGCGCTGCACCGCCTCCTCCGAATCCGATGGTGTCCGACCAGGAGCTCGCCCGCTACGTGGAGTCCTTCGTCCGCCAGGCCGCCGCGCTCCCCGGCGGCGCCGCCGGCGGGATATCGGCCGAGGCCGTGGTGCGCGAGCTCGAGGCGCAGCTCGGCGTCGACCTCTCCCCCAAGGCGCCGCTCATTCGCGACATCCTCCTCGCGCTCCTCGCCCCCGCCCCGGCGCCCGCCTCGCGAGAAGACTCTTTCGCCCCTGCCGCCGCTCCGCCCCCGTTCTCCGCCGCCGCCGGCACCGCCACGGCCTCGGCCTCCGCCCCCGCGGGCGCGACCCACTTCTTCGGGCAGCAGCCGACGCCGCAGCAGCTGCAGTCGTACCTCTCCGCCTCGCCGCAGTACCAGCACCACCGCGCCGGCCCGCCCGCCTCTCCGTACGATGTTCCCGCGTCGTACGGCTACGCGCAGCCGTTCCCGCAGCCCGGCGGCGCGCAGCTGCAGAGGCTCGTCCAGCTACAGCAGCAGCAGCTGGCTGCGGCAGCGACCGCGGCCTCGGCGGGTGAGAGTCCGCGTGCCGCAGCGGCGGCGCTCGCCGGCTCGAAGAAGGACAGGTGATGCTTCCTACACTTCGTTTCCTGTTCAATTTTTTTCTCCGAATTAGGGTTTGGATTAGATGTTGTGTGTGCTTGGTGCGCCTGCTCGTGTGCTCTTTTAACTTCTACGCGAAGCTAAACTCATAATCCTATATACTATTTGTTTTGCTCGTTCCTTTTGCAGATTTGTTTGGTGGGTTGAGGTCGGATTAAGTCTAAAAGTTTACGTTTTTTTGGTGGTTAGTTGCATTTTTTTGTGTGGTAGGGGTTGGGGCTTTTGATCCTTTCTGGTGAATGGGCTTTTGATCCTTTCTGGTGAATGGAGATATTTTATCAGGATTGCTCTGAGAGATTAGTGGGGTGGGGTAAACTGGAAGGAACATGTTTCTGAGCGCTTCAATTGGTTCATGCCTGCTCGTAGTAGATATGTCCACGGATGCTTGTGGAATCACGTAGTGTACTTGAAAAAAAAAATCTTTGAATACTGCCGTAGTTATGTCAACCTTACGCGCAGAATTAAAGCCTCTGAACTCGCTGGCGTAATAATGGATTCTGTCACCCCCATCAAAATGGTTACTTTTCAAGCAACCTCCTTGCAGAAACTAAGCAGCTTAACCACAATGTTCATTGCGCCTAACAAATGGATCTACTGGTTGCGCTCCATTTATGTTCGTGGCTGGAACCTGAAAGAAACCTTCAAATTATATTATGCTTGTTTACTCGACTTTGTTTAACAAATGACATTTTGTATGTGCAAAAACAATGTTCAGCACACAGCAGTCTGTGTGTAACTCTGTATGAAAGAATATTCCCGATATGAAATCTGAAGGGGTACTTCTCCTAGGACTACAGGAGATATAGATGTGTCCCTTCTCTTGTTTTCAAATGTCAGCTATCTTTTATTGGTGTTCAGTCTGCTCATTGAACTTATTGTTCTGGTTGTCTTTATGAATCAGTGCTAGTACTGGAGTGAAACGAAGAGGTGGTCCAGGGGGGTTAAACAAAGTCTGTGGTGTTTCGCCTGAGCTGCAAGCTATTGTTGGTGAACCAACCATGGCTAGAACTGAGGTTCATTCTACTGGCCCACCTTTCTAATGTCTTACCTTCTCTTAATGATTACATCACGGCAGAAACCCTGAGATTGTGAATCAAATGCAGATTGTTAAGCAGCTTTGGGCATACATTCGCAGGAACAACTTGCAGGACCCAAACAATAAGAGAAAGATCATATGCAATGATGAGCTACGTTTAGTTTTTGAGACTGATTCCACTGATATGTTCAAGATGAACAAGCTTTTGGCTAAGCATATAAGACCACTCGAGTCAACAAGTAGGCCTTCCTCAGCCCTCACACTAGCTATGTTCTCCAAAGCAATCAAGATTTAGTTTATGAATATGTGCTCAAAATTCTTGCAGAAGATTCAAATAGAGATTCGAAGAAGTTGAAGCCTGTGGACAGTGAACCCGTTTCTCCCGCTGAAACTGATGCTATCCAACTCCCAGTCATCGTGTCCGATGCTCTTGCTAGCTTTTTTGGAACTGGAGAAAGAGAGATGCCCCATTCTGAGGCTGTCAAGCGTGTTTGGGACCACATCAAAAGGAATAATTTAGAGGTTAGTGGATGATTGTTATCAGAACCTTAATTTTTTTTACTGTACTGTTAGTGTGAAATGTCCTGTGCGATATTAGTGGGCATTGCAAAATAATTGTATCAAACCATGGTAAACTACAGAACGTGAAAGCAAAATTTTTTTGTCAGTTATAAATTGGTACCTAAAATCCTTTCTGTAATAGAAGCATATCTAGCTGATTTGAGGATGCTATAATCACTATATCACGAGGAAAATTTAAGTGCACAGATATGTATGTCAGATCAGTGTTGTCATACCTGGGATTTTTTTTATCTAATTCATGGCAGAGATTTTGATGACTGGGCAGCCTAGTGACTCTTACTTGTTAATTGATTGAAAATTTTATTTGGCGGATCACTCACTTTCTATTCTCTTTTATATTTTGGTTTGGTTGGTAACTTGGTTGTTGGTGGTTGATCAACTAGATACATATGGTGGTTGTTTTTAGATATAAGTTGTTGAGTGTATATTTCCATGTGCTTTGCATTTTTGAACTTGAAGAACTGGTACAAGGGGTCAATAGGCTTTTCAATAAATACTATTGTACCCGACATAAGTCTTGAGCAGCCATATGCAAGTATTTTGCAGATTGCTTCTACATGCAAGTTGGTTTATTATCTATTCTCTTTTGACCTATGACAAGAGTGAAGCATAAGGAAATCATGTCCCATATAAGTCCCTCTTTCCTTTACTTTAGTGTTTTCATACATAACTGAATAGTAATGATTTTGCCACCTAATACATTAGGAATGATAAATCGAAACATACAAAATGTGAATGAAATTATCGTCAGCTCTTAGTTTGCAAACTTCTTTATCCATGGTGTAAAGTAATGCATCGCTTGTTGTTTCCTCCCTTCCAGTTTTCCCTATCCGTTCATGTTTTTCATGGAGGTGGTCCATGAGGGTGAATATTCAATTCTGTATTTCAGCATATCTGGATGTAGGCATTAGTTACTGCTAGGCATTTCTAGGTAGGCATATTTTATAGTTGGCTGATTGGCAAGAGAGCTATATTTTCCTGCCTTTTTTATTAAAAAAGGCCATATTATGTAAATTCCTTCTGTTTATATTTACGAGTTCTCTTCCTTACTGAACCCACTTTCTAGGATCTATTCTTCTATGCAAAACAGATAAGAAATCCCTGTACAACCATCTTGCTGTTCTAAGTAAAGTAATACCATGTGAATCTAGGCATCTCCAAATGGATTGATTACCTTATTTTTATTTTTGCTTGTTTTGTTGCAGGATCCAGCAAATCCCACAATGATATTATGCGACTCAAAACTTAAACGACTCTTTGGATGTGAAAGCCTAACTGCTCTGGGTGTTTCAGAGTTGCTGTCACACCACCTTTTCAAGCAACCTAACAAGATCTAACTGGTTAGTTATTGACTTTAAGAACATCATCATGTTTATGAGGCTTGCATTGCTCAGTGCTTGTTGAAGGACATCCATCCCTTGCTTGGAAGTCCTAGTTTTTTTTTTTAATGTTGCAATGGTTAGGAGTATAGAAATGTTGTAATGGCTCATTGAGTGCTGGGAGCTACTCAATCTGTTTCATTTAGTGCAAGGTGTTAGTTTGCTTATCTGATATGTTAATAATAAATAAATTGATCAGTGTTTTACTTTGCCTGCAGATGAAATGTCTTACTGGATTCTAGTTGGTCTAACATCCTGGTAGTAGGCACTGATGAAACGACAGAAATTTGCTGAAAGTTGTTTATTGTATCCTTTGTATCCATCAGACTGATTTACTTGTGAGAAAAGGCTGTAGGCTAATCTTTTCACAGTAGCAAGGAATGATAGTTGTTGCATATTATCTAGTTTGATCTTCTCGGAAGGTTCACATGTGTTAGGTTATCCCGAATTTGTAGTTTGTTAAAAATCAAAGCAGCACCGAAGCAATGGTCAGAGAATGAAAGCTGATGAACTTTGTTTGATGTATATTCAGCAACCATAGGTGCGTTTTATGGTAAGAAATTGCTTTGTCCTTTGTTACCCGAAAGCCTCTTACTTTGGTAGTGCTCTAGTTAAAGACATCTGTACCCCCTATATTACGTTGTAGGTGATGCCTAATGTATACAGTTCAGATCGTTGTCAAAATGTTAATCTTTTGCTCCTGTTCATTCTTATTTCTCTCTGTTCATCTTATTCATGACGATCAGCTTGTTCATTCTTCATTATTATGCTGTTTGTTTTGTAACGAATGACTACCCTGCTCCTTATACGCATGGATATATGATGATTGAGGTGGTCAAGTATAAGCATGCGTTAACATTAGCCTTGTTTCTGAATTTGTGGCACCCAGCTCTGCATCAAGTGCTGATCATTTACAACAAATTCCGGTGTCTGTACAGCAGAACATGTTTGTGATCTTGCCATCCTAAACCTTCGAGTTCTTGACCATGGCGTAGAACAGTACCATGGCCACCAGGCCAATTATGACCCAGGCAATTATTGCGCTGCTCTCCTCATCAACCGTACCTTCTGGCAGGACCTTGTTAGCCACGGTCAAAACTACCTCATCCAAAGTTTTTTTAATCTGGAAAATAACAGTAAATAAAGTAATCTGTGGGGTTAGCTCCAACACAAACACTTTTGGGATACAGTCAAACGATACTTTTTGCCACTAAGTTTAAATATTTCAAGTAATATATAATGTGTTATTTAGCTATCTCAAGGATTAAATTTCAGCACGATATGATCCTCCTCTTTACCTTGCCCAACTGGGAGACATCAACGGGGAGCTTACTGAAGAAATACTGGCACTCGTCGGCAATCAGCTCGAGCAGCTCCCTGATGCTCCTGTTCTGGATGGCAGATTTCAGCTTCGCGACCCTCTTCACCGCCCGGAGCCCGTCGCCGGACACAGCATTCCCACGCCGTCTATCACCGCCTCGCCCGCTCGTCTCTGCACTCTTCCTCCATGCCCTGACATCGGGGGGCGTCGTATTTATGATCAGGTAGGGTTGGGAATTTTGGTTTGCGGTGATGTTGCGTGTCCGGCTCGCAAAGGAAAGGATTGTATGCGATGAAGCGTGGACACGTTGCAAGGTTGCCAAGGTTGGTAAGGCAGGATACTATTCCAAGTTCCAAACTTGGCTTGAGGTCCAGACCCTACAATGCTACATGCCGTCAGCGATGCCCCTGATAACATGTTTTAGAAGCTTGATCACCAATGTTTAATTTGGCTTGCTTACTATGGCCGTGCTCATATTGGCTTAAAAACCGGCTTTAGAAGCTAGCGTTAGCTTTTCTTTACTATTCCATTTATTATTTTTTTTTTTTCTGTATTCCTTTGCATTATCTGTGATGGGTTAATAAGTTTTTTTTCTATTTTTAATTATTTTAAATTTAATTATGTCAAATAAATCAACTTAATTACAGTAAAAAAATAAATTAATTACAATAAAAAAATCATAAATCAACATCATTCTGAACGTCCTCTATTACTACTACTTGATAGGGTTAAGTTTTCACAAGTGTGAACTTGCGAGGAACCTTCTGGGTGTTTGTAGCGTTTTATAGAAGACTCGATTGTTTGGGAAAAAAATTAGTACTCTACTGCGAAATGTTCATTTTTGCAAACAAAATTTCTGACCACCTCACCAAATCGACTTATCTGTAGTCGAACCGATGACCCGCAAGCTAGTTATTTTGGTTGAGATCAGAGTTATGAATCTCAACACGTGTCCTAACATGGTTAAAACCTGTCATCTATGGTTAAGATGCATTTCTTTACAGAAAGCAGAGCAACATCCTAACCAAGTCACGTCATTTCGTAGAACCTTTCTGGACCGTAAACATATCATTCTCACAACCCCCCCCCCCCCTCCAAAAAAAGAAAAACAGAGTAGCATCCCCTTTAGGAATATACTTTATTTCCCCTACGGATACCCCAGCTGTCTACTCGCCTTACGGTATCATCCGTAAATCAAACCTGGGGGACTTCCTCGTCGCTCACCGCGTCCACGTCACCCTCGCTCTCCGTTCACCCGACGCGTGCGCGCGCCCTCGCCTGCGCTCCCTCCGACACGTGTTTGCGCTCGATAGCAAGCCGCGGCTTCCTTCTCCCGTGGTTAGCGAGCCGCGGCTTTCTTCCCCCCGCGCCAGTCTCCTGGTAAGATGCCGCGGCTCGCCCCTCGCGATATCCGCTCGCTCCACTCTCCCCGCCCGCCGCCTCGCTTCGCGCGCGCGCGCAAGATTCAACCCGCGCGTCACCCTCGGTTAAGCCACGCCGCGCCTCTCGGCCTCCTCCCGAGGTGCCCTCGCGATATCCGCTCGCTTCCACTCTCCCGCCGCGCCTCGCTTCGCCGCAAGATCCAACCCGCTCCATCGCCTCGAAGCCTCGGCCTTGCACCGCACCTTGCCCGCGCCCTCGCCGCGCCGCCGCCCATCGCGCCGCCAACTCCTCTCAAGGTTGCAAACCCTCCCTCCTCCCCTCCTCCCCATCCGATCCACCCCACCCTTCTCTCCGATCAAGCTTCAAACTTTCAATTTTCTGCACGCCTACCTATTCAATCGCTGATTTCCGAATTTTCGAGGATTTTTGCCCGATCAGGGAGGAGATGCCGGGCTCTGAGGAGCGCCACCTCGAGTCGAAGGCCAATGCCGGCGCCTCCAAGACCTTCCTGCAGCAGGCCGGCACCATCCTGCAAACCCTCCCTCCTCCCCCTCCTCCCCACCCGATCCATCCCACCCTTCTCTCTGATCAAGCTTCAAATTTCCAATTCTCTGCACGCCTACCTATTCATTCGCTGATTTCCCCTGAATTTTCAGGGATTTTTTTGGCCCTAATCCGAGGAGAGGAGATGTCGGCCTCTGAGGAGCGCCACCTCGAGTCGAAGGCCGACGCCGGCGCCTCCAAGACCTTCCTGCAGCAGACCGGCACCATCCGCAAGAATGACTACCTGGTTATCAAGAACCGCCCCTGCAAGCTATCCATCCAATGTAAGCCATCCTTCGCTCGCTCGTTTCATGCGCGACGCTGTTGTCTCGGTTTAGATTTCGATTTGCTCGTCATAGTTCTGTTAGATCTCATTATTCGCTTTACCGTCTCGATCGCTGTTGCGTGTAAATGTGCAATTTTGTTTTTGTCTTCGAGCTACCACGGTCTTCGATGGAGCGATTTGGACAGCGTTGGATAAATTTGTTGTTTTTGTGTGCTTACATAGTTCTCCATGGTGTTTTTCCCTTGCGAATCTTTCTGAGTTGCAAAATTCATTTTCCGCCCTCTGTTCCAATATGTGTCGTTGAATGCCTAAGGTAGTAGTGGATGTTGCTGTGAGGTATGTGGATGTTGGCGAAGTTGGAAGTGGCCTCGACGGAATCGAGCACGAATCCGATCGGAGATGTTGATCCATGATCAGGTGAGAATGGAAAGAAGCATCTATGTGCTTTGAAGAGTCTCTTTAGTAATTTTCAAAAGATTTGATTCGGTGAACCAATAACTGATTCCACCATATTTATCTTGGCTTCATGTTTACCTTAAATAAAATATGAACTGAAAACTGGTTAAATTGGTTAATTTTTTTTGTATCTGTGCACCCTTCTTTTGTTGTCATCCGGATGTTACCCTTTTCCTGTGATACATTGCTCAAGTTCTATTATTCAGAAGTTTATGATAATCTTAGCTTTGTTTCTGGTTTGCAATTAGTCAATTGTTGAATTGAGCGTCCTACACTTCGAGTTGAGAACACCTCAGTCCTTTGAGTGAGTGCTTGCTTTCTTTCTTTTTGTCCTCTGTATTGTGCATTCAGAGCTTTAGACAATACTTTTTCTGAACAATCATGCAGCTTTAGTTTAATTTTTACTCATGTTCTGTAGTTTGTGGATTCGCCATAGCATGGGATTCTTGCCTTTTAAATCATGTCTTAGGATGGATTAATTTGTTACAACAAGAACTATTTGGGTACTAATTTCCCTCTCAATCAGACTAGAAGCTAAGAAACATAATCTACACGGGTACTTGCATCAGACGAAAACAAACATCTCCAATCTCACTATAATCTACTGATAACTATATTTTTATATGGTGTTATTAAACCGCCTCTCTTAATTTCTTATACAGTGCTCCACCAATCTTTTAGTATCTACTACAAGGAGGAAATTTACCATGCTAATAAAAATGGCACTGATGTATGCATTCTTATAACCAATTAACAGGGGTCAGAAATACAAGAACCAACATCAGCTACAACATGCAACATATAGCAACAAGAAGCTTAATGGAACTCTGGATTGAGTGGGAAATCCAGTTTATGGTGCTACTCAGTTCCACCCTGCAACTCTTCCTTTTCTTTACTGGTGAGTGGTGGCCTCCAGCGACACCACACCAACATGTTGTTCAGCCTTCCCATTTGGTTATCTTATCTAGGGGCAGACTTAGTTGCAATTTATGCACTTGGCCTCCTCTCTCAATATCCTAATGCATTTGAGAGTACCAACTCCTTGGCGTTCTTTGGGCACCCTTCCTCCTCATCCATCTTGGCGGGCAAGACACTATTACTGTGCTTGCCATTGAGGACAACAATTTGTGGCTGAGGCACTTGCTAAACCTGTTAGTCCGAGTCGACTTGGCACTATATGTCTTTTGGAACTCATCAGCACAAGGTAACTCGCAGGTTCTAACCCCAGCCATCTTTATGTTTGTTGCTGGAGTCACAAAGTATGGGAAGAGAACATGGTTGCTCAAGTGCGGGAATCAATATGGCCTCTGGATCTCCAGTACTAATAATGATGTAAACAACAAAGAACTGCTTGTTGAGGATGGTAGCTATTGTATCCTTCTTTGTTATGCTCTTAATACGGCTCCATTTGTCAGAGGAATATTTGCAGGCCGCACCATTTTCAAAATGGGAAGTAAAGCTCGGGACAAACTGTATGTTGATTTTACAAGATATAAAGAAAATAATCTTGATCGTTATCTATGTTTAAGTTCTTTGTGCTTTTACCCTCCTATGAAGTACTTGTTTCGTTGGGATACAAATGTACCAAAGAATTACGTGTTTGTGTTCGTTTTCCAAGACTGTTAAGGTCCGCTAATAGTGTTTAGCACGGAATAGAATGCAAACCTTTTCTTTGTTCATTGCTCTTAGGTGTTATCTATGTTTAGATTCACATACATCCTCGAGATATTATCTATGGCACATGCTTTTGTTGAACATGCACAGTTCAAGAATGCTTTTATTACCCAACTTGAATACATTGAAAATATTTTCTTGAGTTAGACAAACTCAACTATCACTGTCTTTAGATTCAGATATGGCTTTAGATATTACCCATGTGCTTCCATTAGTTGCGTTTCACAAATGTTCCTTACATACACATTTCAGGACATATTTTATTACCCAATTTAGAATAGAATGAAAATATTCCCTTGAATTAGGTGGTCTCAAATATTATCTATCTCTAGATTCACATATGGTCTTACATATTGTCTATATCTTTGTTTCAATTACCATGTG
Source organism: Melocanna baccifera (assembly GCA_036346265.1). NCBI lineage: Eukaryota > Viridiplantae > Streptophyta > Magnoliopsida > Poales > Poaceae > Melocanna > Melocanna baccifera. The sequence goes on along the minus strand of CM070698.1, from coordinate 2,453,844 downwards.
AATACAACAGAGAATCTCTACATTTATAATGCTTTACATTATCGTGCCTCGCATTTTTTACGATTCTGTTTGGTTCTGTTATTCTTGTTGGTACACTTTCCGGATATTTGATTCCTTCTCGATATTTATACTATTTCCTTTTGTTATATAGAGGTACTTTGAGATAGCTCGGTGCATTGTATTGTGAACCACAATTGTTTTGATTCTAATCTTAGAGTGCTCATCTTAATTTGCTCTTACCGTCTCCCATTTATAAGGTACTTTCCTTTATCATTACCATTTGTATTTTGTTGTTCTTACGTTGTCGTCGTTATTCTTGTTTTCTTACATATAACCTTTTTCCCCTCAACTACATAATAGATTTCCTATAGTCTTTGTTTAGCCACTTCCATATGGTACATGTTTGCTTGCATACTTGTTTCTATAGCACCTATAGTAGTTCTTATAGATCATGCTTTGTTAATTGCGTTTTCGTAGTTTGTACATACTTTTATTATAGCTTAGAATAAGATAGAAATCTTTCCTTGAATTAGGTGGACTCACATATTATCCATGCCTAGATTCACACATGGCTTTAGATACTATCTATGTATTCTTTTGATTATTCTACAATACTGTTTATATACTTCCGTGTTGTACATATTTGTTTGCGTGTTTGCTTCTGTAGTGCCTATAGTAGTTTGTGTGTATCAATGTTTTGTTGATTGCGTTTTCAATCTTTTACACATTATAAATCAATCACCACAGAACAAAAGAACTTAAAACTACCTTTACATAAAAAAATAATCTTTTATACAAAATAACCTGCGTGGCGTGCCGCCACGCAAACGTGGCTAGTTTATTCGATTGGAGGACACAAAATGACCTGGACACACGTGTACTGCGGCACGCCGCCACGTCGGCGTCCTGGGAATCCATGCGAGACACTGTTCCGAGAGGGCGCGAGAGCGGGGCCCTTCCACCGCCCTAGATCTGTTGGCACGTCACCGAACTTGCTGCTACGGCTCTAATAATGTGCCTCTCGAATCTCTGTGGCGTGCCATTCAATGGCCGCACTTGTTACGCCAGCCAGGCTAGAAATTTTGCGCTCGGGATTCTCTCACTAGCTTCCACTACGTCGGAGGTGACTTAGACGCATAATCTGACCGTTCATCTCTAGATGAATGGTCTAGATTTTTTCTAGCTTTATTTTTTAGTTTTTTTAATTTTAGTTTTTTTACTTTTATCTTTTTATCTAAAAAGATAAAAGTAAAAAAAACTAAAAACTAAAATTAAAAAAATTAAAAACTAAAAAATAAAGCTAGAAAAAATCTGGGCTGTCCATCTAAAGATGGACGGCCGGATCATACGCCTAAGTCACCTGACGTAGCCGAAGCTACATCCGAAACTACGTCAGAGAATACGCACCGGAAATTTTGCGGGCGCTCCACGCCGGCGCGGAGCACAAACACGCGCTCTTTTTCACCGAGCACGTACGTGTATTTTGGTTAAGTAAGACACATCTTATCGATATCGAGCCTGGATGGATTAGAATTGGACACCCGCTCCTACCATCAGGCCACTGGTCTGTTCTTGAACAAACTGTTATAGTATGGAGTGTACAAATCGTTTATCGACAAGAATTCAAATGTTTCCGGTCCGTTTGAACCGTTCAGTAAACTTCCATAAAGTTCATATAACAAGGCATATGAAAGCTGTGCTGTGTATGAAGTACCACCTCTAGTCACAGATATATGATGTTTTGCGATACCTACAATCAGCCCGTGCCTCGGTAGATCAAGCGGGCGTGCCTGTGCTGATCACCGGCCATATGTTGATTCTCAGCGATTTGGCACCAACGCCTACTGGGCATGTTGGGCGTTTGGTAGGTACTTTTGGACTCGCCTTTATGGCAGCGCTCCGAACGGCTTTTCAGCTAGCGTTTGCATTTACCTTTTACTTTTTTATTTTATTTTATAGTTTTTTCTCTTTTTTTGTATTATCCGTGATGAACTAATATATTTTTTCTATTTTAGAATTTTTTAAATTTAATTATATCAAATAAGCCAACTCATCTACAGTAAAAAAATAAGCTAGTTACAATAAAAAAAGTCATAATCCACCATCATTCTGAACACCCCCTATGTTTTCCGGCTTCTTTGAGTGTAGAAACAAACGGATCAGCTTTATAAAGTAAAATTTTGAAATGATTTTTGAATTTAAAATTGTATGTGACGTCTATGTTAGAGTCCTCTTCATCCGCTGCTATTTGAAAAAACACAGACAAAAACTATCAACCGTATCATAAAAGAACAGCACCTCAGACGCTTTTCGTTTTTTCTATTTTGGGGGCAGTTCGGTTCTACTGAAATAAGCTGATTTTTAGCTAAAATTATATTATAGTTGATAATAATTTATTTGACATAATTAATTTTTAAAAAATTTAAAAATAAAAAGTTATGAGCGGCCCCAAATATCATCCTCACAGCCCTCGTTCCAGTCTGCGCTTTTAATCGAGGAAAAGGACACGCACAGGACTGCTGCACCCTTACAAATTCGCCAGGGAAAAGCTGTCCAGGCATCAGCACGCACTATTTGATAGGTCGCCCTCCAAATTTCATGATTCGTCCAGGTCCAGCTCCTTCCCGTTACCGCATCGCCTCTCGGAAAACCAGCGACGGAGCTAGAAATTTACGAGACACTGAGCGAGCGCATGGCTCTATACATCTTTCGCGTCGCGTGATCAAATTCCCCTCATCTTTTTTGCAAAGCCAGAGTCGATGGCCTCCATCAGCCGTAATTGCTGTTGCCCACGGAGCCTCGCGCATGCCCAGCACTATAAAATATTTTTTTTATAGTATTATAGTTTTATTAACATATTTTAGTGCAAAATTATAAAAAATAACTGTTAAAGTTGTATATCGAAAACCATAAAAAACCAAAAACGTCGAGTAAAAATAAGCGAGACTATTTGTTAATATAACCTGACGATGCTATCCGCAACGGCGTTCCTAGCTCGCATCATCGCATTGGGATGCGATCTAGACATTCGATAGGTGCATTCATTCATGGGGTTTCTTTGTTTCTAAGATGCACTAGGTCAGCTAAGATGCACTACACCACACGTAATAGAGTACCACTACTACTTCATCATCATGAAAGGATAAAAGACTAACTAAACTCCAAATATATTTCCCATCACTCAAATATATGGCCTGTTCGTTAATTACATAGCTCTAGGTGGATGCACCCCTTTCGATCGCAGATCTAAAGGGTTATGCTACTACTATAGATCGTGTCACGGCCTTCAATGGCAGCATTCGAGCGCACATTTTTCGGCTCAACTTGCATTGTCTTTACGCCAAAATCGAATGCTAACGCTACCACAATGTAGATCCATGGTGATCTCCCTAAGCACATATATAATAGTACAGACAACTACTATCTATAATATTTTTTATATTATCTTATAGACGTCATTAAAGATAGTTTTTATAATAAATTATCTTTTAAATATATCTTTACAGATACCTTTTTTATGATATAATATATTTTATTTATTATATTATAGTCGAATATTATATGAGAGATGGCCCTATTCGTTATAATCTATTTTTTCTCTCTACATCTTTCTGTATCCTATATAGTAAAACTTATAGATAGCTGATATTATATTATTGTACATGCGGGGAGGAGAGAAAATAAACAAGGCGAAGGGGATCGCGCTAACTAGGATACAAGGCTGGCACTATAGAACGTGCGCGGCAATTGACGCGGTGTACACATGTACTGACCAGGGCGGTGCATGCAACGCACTGAGCACGATGATGACTCAAAAGGTGCGCTTGCCCTCGTGGCCTGGCCAGCTCGACCTCCCTTGGCCTTTTCTCGATCCACTCATCTCTCCCTCTTTCTCTCTCTTCTATATGTAACCTAACCAAAAAATACTATTACTAGTACTACTCCATAAACAATGCAGCAGTAGCAGCAGTACCACACAAATTTGGACCCTAGCTTCCGTGTCATGCACGGCCAGTTGGTCACCTTTTGATCACTGCAACTTGCATGTATATTCCCTCCGTCCTTTTTTATTTATCTCGTATAATTCTAGAGTCAAGCTTTCTAAAATTTATCTATCAATAAATTTAAAATTATATAGATTAACTATATAGAAAATATATTATTAGATTTTGTATTAAAAATATTATCATAATATTGTAGTTTTATTAGTATATTTAATATAGAGTTATAAAAAGTAGTGGTCTAAGTCACGTCTCCAAAACAATAAAAAAAATTTAAAACGTTACGAAAGAACGTATTTAGTACTATATGAGGTGTACATGTAATTATGTACAACTCGTCAATGGCCTCGCTTAAACGGCTTACGTCGCTTCTTAATTTTGTTTTTTTGACTTTTTTGGTTTTCTTTTTTTTTCATTTGCATTATCCGTAACAATATAACAATTTTATTTATTTTTTCTTATTTTTTATTTGTTGACTTAAAAAAACTAACAACTGCTACAGTATATTTGCAACAAAAAACTGAAACAGAAGCCAAGGCTTTTAAACCAGTTAAAGCGGAGCCTACATATTTTTTTTTCGTGACACAAGGGCCCGCTCACTTTGGCGTTCAATCGCCGCTTTGGGCGATCAAAATACTGTGCACGCGTTAAAATACTATGCATTATTTTGTCGTTTTCTTTTTTTTTGTTTTTTTTGAATTTTTGTGTTTTGTTTTTCCCGTATTCCTTTGTATTAACCCTGATAGATTAGTATGTCGCTTTTATTTTTATATTTTTTTAAATTTAATTATACCCAATAAACCAACTCAACTACAGTAAAAAATAAGCTAGCTACAATAAAATTTTAACCAGGAGTTAAAAAGCACATGATTATTCCAAACGCCCCTTATGGCTAAGGCTAGCTTGCCTTTTACATTTGCTACGAGTTTTGTGCCCATTTTAGCCCTGGGATTATGCCGGCCCCTATATATAGCCCTCTACCTCAACACATTGCTTCACAACACAGCACGTACTCTCATCGATCGCACTGTAAGCTCTAGTAATTAGCTAAGCCAGGCGCTTTCGCACCAGTCAGCTCAGTGACCATCACCAATGGCCACCGTCGAGGTAAAGTGTTACTCCAATCAATAATGTGCTTCTCATTAGATTTCATTTCGTTTGGTTTGGTTTGTTTAGCTTTGATCTGCTGCCTCTGTATACGTGGCACGGTCGTTCAATTTTGTACACGACGAACTTGATGGTATGGTATGCGTGTCTACGTACACGTACATGATCGAAGAAGTAAATCAAGAGTGGTGCTTACATGACATGCATGCATCGATCAATATTTTCTCGTGCGCGAATGCAGATCCAAGTCGCAACCCCCACGCTGCCCGCCGAGGAGGCTCCGGTGGTGGTGGTGCAGGCTGTTCAGGCGCCGGCCGTCGCCGCTGCCGAGGCCCCGAAGGAGGAAGCCGCTGCACCGGCCGTGGCAGAGGTCACAGAGTTAGAGCCAGCTCCGGCTGAGACGGAGACCAAGGAGGCGGAGCCGGAGGCTGCCGCAACCGAGACGGAGCAGGAAGCTCCGGCCGAGACAGAGACCAAGGAGGCGGAGCCGGAGGCTGCCCCAGCCGAGACGGAGACCAAAGCGGCGGAGCTAGAGGCAGCTCCGGCTGAGACCGAGACCAAGGAACCAGGGCCAGAGGCAGCTCCGGCCGAGGCAGAGATCAAGGAAGCAGAGCATGAGGCTGCCCCGGCAGAGACCGAGACCAAAGATGCAGAGCCAACCGCTGTCGAGGCGGAGGCCAAAGCGCCGGAGGCAGAGACAGAGACGGCACCGGCCGGCACCAAGGCCTCCGAGGCCGAGCCAGCTCCGGCAGAGGCTGAGGCAAAAGAACCGGAGGCCGTGCCGGTTGAGGTCAAGGAGGAGGCAGCGCCTGAAGCAGAGCCAGAATCAGTAGCGGCGGCCGCCGTTGCCGTCGTAGAAGAGGCTCCAGTGCAGGAGGAAGCAACACCCGCCGAGGCTCCCGCGGCGGCGGAGACAAAGGAGGCCGTGGCCGTCGAGGCCGACAAGGACAGCGAGTGAGTTGATGAGGCGGCTGTACGCGCGATCGCAAGCCTGTGTGATCGAGAGCTAGCTTGCTCAGGGTTCCGTGCGCGTGTCGTGCCATGCCACGGCATGCATGACACACCGGCACGGTAGTTTGTGTCGTTTTCGTTTTAGCCGTACGTGTTTCGGGCGTCGTCGTTGTCCGGCCGGTGCGTATGTACGTAGGCTACGTCGTCGGAGTTGAGGAGTCGTGTCGTGTGCGGCCTGCGTGTTCACGGTTCAATAATGTGTCTGTGGAGTTTGGGGGGGCCCAGTGTCAGCACCGGCTTTGTCGAGATTGGGGGCCTTGAAGCTCATACTCGTCTATGTTCGTTGGTTGATATATATATATATGGCTATTATGTCTGTATTTTTGCGATATCTCACCTGTGGCGTTGATGATCCAAGCACATGGCCAGATCCGAGGTCTCTCATTTCCTTTCAGTTAAGCTATTTTGGTCTTCTTAAAATAATTTTCTTATTAATATATGCTATTAATTTCTAAAACTTCACAAAAAAGCAGTAATAATAATACTTATTTTTCATATTTTCATAGCAATTATGACAACTAACCTAAAAAATTCGCAGAGTGTACAGTATTCAATTCCACTATTTGTCACTACTTTTATCATTAGTAAACTATACACAACTAAGCATACGACATATGTATTACCGTACCATTCAAAAATTAGTGACATGACTACTGCATAATATTTATAAGCATACAACAACAACGATACTCAATTTTGAACATAATACTAATGGGAACGCTTTCCTAATTATATGATAATCATAGTGCTACAAATATTTTTATACAAGCTTAACTACCAAATTTTTGTACTAACAAGCCACTGCTTTACTAATGAATTGCTAATCACAATGCTAAAAAAAGAGTAGCATGTTAATGAAAAATACGTGCTTTCTTAATTTTATGCTAATCACAGTGCTACAAATGTTCCTATGCAAACACAAATATTCAGTATTTTTTCTATTTCTCAATGTTTTTGCCATTGCTAAAATACGCACCACTAAACATATGACATATGTACCATAGTGACATAATTGGCGTGACTAATGATGTTTTAACAACACTAACAATGCTGCTTCTTCGACGTAAACTAAGGTCAATGGGCAACTAAATAGGATTAACTACCACCTTTTCATTCTAACAAGTCACCTTTTCGTAATTAAATGCTAATGACAGTGATAAAACTAAAGTCACATGCTAATGACAGCTATGCACAAGAAATGTCATGCGTGTAATTAGTGTGACTATTAAGTAATTAACAATGTTAATAATGCAGTGTCCATCAAGTAAACTAAGGGCATAGACTAACAACACTACGCTAAGCACCATCATTTCATGCTAACAAGCTACCATTTCCCTAATTACATGATAACCAGCTTGCGAAAAATGATAGCACAGGTCGACGAAAAATACCTCTTTTAGATGCTCTAAAGCCGATCTGTATTTTCTCTAACTCTGCAAGCTTGAAATAGTAAACACAATCACTACAAAATTCTCTAATTTTATGGCTCGCATCCCTTCCTTCTGTACTATCACGATTTCTCGTCTGGGGCTCGACGAAGTGGAAATGGTGATCGCGGCCATTTTACGCTGAAGCAACAGGGGTGGACGGCGGAATATGCATGCATGGGAGTAGGGGGGGGCGAACGGGGGCTTCATGGGAATAGACAAATGGCACCCGGGGGGGAGGGGCGCCTGGCATGGACGGGTGGTGCAACGAGGAGCAACTGCACGAGGGGGCCGGATCTTGGCGTAAATGGGCGGCGCACCAAGGAAGCAGGCGCGGTCAGTGACTGGACGAGGAGGCAGGCGCGGACAAAGCACGCGCCAGGCGGCTTTGCGCGTGTGGAAAGCACGCCAGGTGCTTTGCGCGGTCGGGAAGCGCACCGTGGGGCTTTTCAGGATTTCAATCGAAAGAGGGCTAAAGATGGTATTGCATAGGAGCAAAGTGCCAAAAACAGCCAAAATTCGCTAACCGAGAGGTGAGATGATCGGAGCTAGAACAATGGCACACGACGCATGTGTGTGCCCGCCGTTCGGCTGTATTTTTCCGATTTCGACAATCGCAAGTGTCGACAGATGCCGCACCCATACCTTCAGCCCAGCACAGCCCGGCCGAAAACTTCAGCGCACGCTAGGTTCCCAACCACTCCCTTTCCAACAACGCCCCGCGCTAACCAACTCTCTGGGCTGGGCTCTGACGTACTCCTCGATTTGGGTCTCAAGGCCGTGCATTCGGTGTCGCGGCTCGCGAGTCCTGATCGGTGCGGCCTGGCAGTCATCGAAATGGCTGTTCAACTTTGCATGAATGCTAATGATTAGTCCCTGTCTTAAGCGCTGTGATTTTGGCTTTTGTCTTTCAGATTAAATGGCTTTGCAACGGCTATAATTTTTAGGTATTTTATTAAAAAATAAAAAATATAGTTATATCTCTGTAGATAGCATCCGATCAAGCACTCGAGATGATGATCCGATTTCACTCGGACGGTCGAGAGGAGAGGCCTCCACCGCTCCACGTACGCGACGACTGTTCCCATAAAAATCAGCTTCCGTAGCTACATGGCGCCTGGCAACTTGCCCTGTCTCAGCTTGCCCGATATTAATTTGCAAAAATAACTAACAGAGAGCTGCGAGATGGGCCCGGCGCAAGCGAATCAGGCAGGCAAGCAAGCGAGCGTGGTTGGTTGGTTGGTTGCAATGATCGATCGCGGCAAGCCGGTCGTTTTCGGCGCGGCCTAGGTTTCTCCCCGTGGTTGGCGAAACGCACCTGCTGCATTATTGATCTCCCCCACTACATGCCATGCACAGTTAGAATCATCGTTCATCTGTTCCTGCTCATTTATGTTTTTAGGCGACTTTTGATTTTAGCTTCTCTATAAACTAAAATAAATAGAATGATTTCTCTAAATAATTTAATTGTTTTTTCAAATGATTTTTAGAACCCATCAACGTATGTGTCGTCTACCATCATCTTAAAAAATATAGTTAAAAATTATTAATTATAATTAAAAGATATCAACTGTAGTTCAAAAATATATGACCATCGAATGATCTGTTCATCAACAGTTCGAACGTTCTGGAACTGACAGGGGATGGCCTAGGTGGACACGTACGTGAGAAGGCCGTGAATTGGAAGAAACCAAGCCACCCATGCATGGACCATGTGGCTAAAGCTTTTTTGTCTGCAGCTGGAGCAGCTTGGCAGCATCATGCAGTAGTAGACCAGTGGGGCGGTAAGCCAGTGATTTGTTTTACATGTTTTTGCAAAGATTTTTTTTCCTGTTGTGTGGTTGCGGTAGATCGATAGGTACATCGATACGATGGTGGGACACGAGACGCTTCAATGATTAATTACATGTTTCCTTTACTTCTTGGGATTCCCCCTCTCTCTCTCTATATATATATATATATATATATATATATATATATATATATATATATATATATATATATATATATATATATATATATATAAGTGTACGATTTTGATCAACCCAATCAGCCAATCGCCTCATCAACCCACTATACGGATGGTTACTAGTGAAGTTGTTAATTATAGAAAAAATACTATCAACTGTACATAAAGTTATCATTTATAATTCATGAAGTTACTATCGCTGTACATAAAATTATTATCTATAATTCATGAAATTATTATCATCTATACGTGTAGTTATTTCGCAGTATCAAAACATATTCAACATGAATATTATTTTGTTAAGCTCGTAATTTCGAACACAACGATATAAACGGATCGCATATCAGACTTTTAGTGAAAAAGTTATTTTATTTTATTTAACTTATAACCAAGATAAAAAATTATAAGTTAAGTGCACTTATTCTCTTCTCTCTTCTGCTACATGCATGCATGCTGTTAATTATGAAAAAGTCAATATCTTCTGAATATAAAGTTATCATTTATAATTCATTAAGTCACTTACATTGACAAAGTTACTATCTCATATATAAAAAATTATCATCTATAATTCATAAAGTTACTATCCAACCGAGTTAGCACGAATTGCACCAGCTGGCTAGGTTGCGCACGGGGTCATCGACCCGCATGTAGCATGTGCGCACATGCTCGATACACACACCACGACAGAAACAAATCAATAGTGATGTTTTATGCTAAACTAGCCGAATGACTGTGCGTTGCTACGAATAAAAATGCCTGTTATAGCACATCCAATTGTTTTCTTTATTAAATCACTCGATTTCTAAGACATTGGATCAAAATCCAATGACTACCTTCCCCCATCCATAACGCTATTTCATCCCCAACACTAAATAGATCCTCTCACTTGATTCATTACCCCAATAGAACCCCACCATCGCTGCCTCCTTGCCACATGCACCACCACCTCACCACCAACGCTGGTGAGGCCTACTGGAGTTCCACCGTGTCATCTTTGTCCTCCCCAGCACTTCCTCCTCCCCCTCCACCGCGCCTCCTTCTCCCCCCTACACATTGTCACCTCATTGGAGTCCTTCACGTCTTGTCCTCCTCTTCCTTGCCATCGCCTCCAGCGATTGGACATGGCCCCTCTAGCGCATCACATTAAATATAAGGAAAAGAAGGGGCATGTAGCGGAGTGGCTACTCGTCGGAGGGGTCATGCGGCATAGGGGTATTCGAAGGGGTAGCGGCACGAGCTGGCTTAGACGACGGCAACGATTGCACTCACCCTCTCACTTGGCTTCACTGGCCGCAGTGGCAGTGCTCGCACGTGGGCTTGACTTCATTGGAGTTGGAGGCGGGGAGGTTGTATGAATCCAGGAGTTAATCCAAAGATGAGAAATTCGAGTGATTTCGCAAAAAAAAAGGTCGACAAATGTATATCAAATATGTAGAAAAATTCATATTACAATCTCTAAAATTCGTATTCTCATCTTCTTCGGCTTGATTTCTTTATTCGTTGTGCTCATGGAATTGAGTAAGTATGGTAGTTTACATCATCTTGATGTCCTACGTGAATTTGTTAAACACATCTTTGTTGCATATATCCTGTTGTTTGAGATGAGATTAGGCTGGCAAATGGGCTTGCTTGTTGGCAGCGGGCGTGGAAACGAGTTGACGGAGGGGAGGGGGGTGGAGCCGCGCCCGACAAACTGGTAACAGAGGTACGAATGTTAGGCTCACTTGTTAGATTTAGTTACATATGGGTAAAGAGGTAGTACGATAGCAGATAAACCATCGCCACTAATTTTTTTATGTAAGTAGTAGAGATTTGTGAGTGGTCAAACATCGATGCCATATCCCTATCGGCAAGTGACTGCCCCAATCGAACTTCTCACTTCTCCGGTCTAATTTGGTCATCAGTACACGTCTTGTTGAACAGTGACATGATATCTCATGCCGTAGACAGGTAGTAACCGGAATGTCAGGCCATGTACCACGGTACAGTTAGCCGCATCGGCGTGGCGTTTATTATCCATCGACAGCATGGTTAATTTTAATTTTCTCTTCGGATGGCCACTTCCACAGTCGGTCGAGCTTTTTAATTGCCATATTCTCCCGGGCGGATCGTGCTGTGTAACACCAAGCAGTAACTGACGAATGGGGCCCACCCTGATGCTGGCGAGAGCTCTCCGTGCTTAACCGCGGTTCACTGATCGATAGCAGGGCTGGATTCGTTGTCTGAATGAATGCCCATCCAATCGCGAGGGAGATCCAGATCGAGACGAGGAGTCCCGACCACCGATGATTGTGGCCGATCACCCTCGTCGGGGCCACGAGAGACGAGCTTGTGGTGCGTGTTCCGTGGCAGATGGCAGTCAATCGTCTAAACGAGACATGGCGAACGTCATGGCGACAGTGGCTTGGCTCTCTGCATTTTGCTACTGTAGCAGTGGAGTATAATAAAAAATATAATAATATCACTTAAGCGGTGTATAATAAGTAGTAGTTCATATCCTCAGAGTGTAGAATTACATACGTATATACACACTAGAATGGGTCTACAGATATCACTTTGTATTCTCTCCAGGAAAATAGGTAACTCTGCCTCCACTTTCAGATAAGAGGGTCTAGTGATGAGTTTTTCTTTGGCACATGTTGGGTACAAGAAATCTTTAGGTTCAGAAAAGGATAGAGTCTTTAAGTTATGGCCACTAGAATTACTTATTATTTTTCTCATCATTCCTACCCTAGAATGCCCTAATTGTGCCGGATCTTAAAAGACTCCAAGGCTTTATACTCTATCTTCGTTGCAACATATTCTTTATTTCAACCACTTATTTCTGATCGCCGTCAGATTTGGTTAGGAGGAGGTATTCTGTATCACTTTCATTGTCGGTCTCGACATAGATATCATTCAAGAGAATATTTTTGAAACTTAATAGGGTACGCTTTGATTCAGGATACAAAAGTGTATCCTCAATCTCTATTCAGGTACCTATAGGGAAAACGAGTGTGGCCCTTCCAGTGCCAACAATTAGAGAAGCACTTTTAGCGATGGTCATGGCATTTCCCATTTTTTGGGGTTAACATATGGAAATATTTGGTATCCCTTAGAATTGAGTTGGTGATTCCACTGTTTATCAGACAAATCTCTTCCCCTGCCATCGGGTTTAAGGAATTGGTCTATATAGAGCATAATATAATCAACAATAATTCAACAAGAATAAAGCTCAAAAGAACAGATAACTCATTCATTAAGAAATAATGTTTAAATTCTAAATAATTAATGCTCCACAAGAGCATGAACATTCCATTATTCTTCTAGATTAATCTAAACTAATAAAGCAAACTTAAAGAAAAACTATAACATTTGGAGTTACTTGGGGAACAGCCTATGACCTACTACAAGTCGTCATATGTGTTAACCTCTATGTGATCACCCTTTGCTGTAGTTTTGAGCTCCATTATTATACTCGGTGCATCACTCTTATCAGCATCAGGCTGATTGACGAAGTGTGACTCTGCTGCCTTCTTTCTTGGCGCCTTCTTGCCCTTGCCAACGGACTCTTGGTAGAGATCTACTAGATACTTCGGGGTGCGGCAAGTACAATACCAGTGATCCATATAACCACACCTAAAGTAAGGCGTAGGAGGGTAGGCCTTCTTGTTGCCTAAGTCTGGCTACTGTTGCTTTCCTCTACCTTGTTCCATCCAACAGGGCTTGCCATTTTTCGACTGCACATTCAGTTTCTTCCACTGTTCACCCCTCTGCATGAGTCCCTTTTTGCGGCCGTGACAACTACTGGTCCTCTGAAAATTAGCATGAGCTTCTGAGAATAGCTGTGACCCAATGGGATGAGTTTGATAATTCTTTATTAGTAACTTATCATTCTTCTTTATCTCGAGAAGAGTGGTAATTAGCTTCAAGTATTTCTTGTACTTGGCCTGACAATACTACTGCTGGAGTGTCCTGTGGTGTGGAAAGTATTTAGAGTCTTGTTTATCATCTCAGCATTTATGATCTTCTGGTTACATAAACTAAGCTTAGCAACAAGCTTATGAATGATAGAGTTATATACAAACACATTCTTGAAGTCCTAGAACCTGATGTTAGTCTACTCATGTTGTGCTTCAGGTAGCATGATGGACCTTTGCTGGTCATACCTTCCTTCAGGGAGTTCCACAAAGCCAATGGGTCTTCTTCTAATAGGTACTCAAGATTTCAAGTTTGGGTGGATGTGGTGCCTCAAGAAGTGTAGTGTCACACATTTGGTGGCATCAACAATAGCGGGAGCCCCAATTGCTGGTTGGGTTATGGCAGCACTGAGTGATCTGACCATCAAATTGATCTTAGCATCCATTGCACTTGTGAGGTAGTTGCTACCGTCCAGGGCGATCTCGGCAAACTCCTTCTTAGCGATGTCAGACATTTCCTACATTATTCATGTATATTTCTAAATTTACGATATGTAAACAACATGAATATTACTAAATCAGTAAGATATGGATTTTATCTATTCAGTAGACATTACTTAGGATTTTTCTGGATTTTCTAGCAATTTTAATAATTTTTTGCTAAATAATAAGCAATTTTTAAAATCACTAAATGAGCAGAAATAATATGCTAAAGAAAATAAATCCAGAAATACATAACAATAATGCAAAAGCTAACTAGATTATAATGAAGCTTAAATAATCCAAGAAATAAATCTTCTAGGGAGAAAATTCGGTCTACTGGACTTAATTGCTAATTTGATGAACTTCAGGATCAAATTCATAATTATCTGTCACATTCTCACCAAACTTCTTAATTTAATAAAAAAATCTAGGGACTAAAATGCAAAACCTCTAGCCAGTTGGAATTTTCTTTTCTCCCCCTTTTCATTTTGGGCCAAAAAAAAAATGACCTATTTGGCCCATACACGCGGTTGCCCACTTTGACCGGCGGCTAGGGTTAACCTTAACCACCGGCCTGTTCCTGTGGCGGCGTCTACAAAGCTGTTTGAGGCGGCCGGGCGATGCTGGTGATCGGGCGTGGCCGTGAGCGGCAAGCGGTGGCGGTATGGGTGGCGAGCAATGGTGGCGCGTCGGCCGCTACTGGCGCGTCGAGATCGAGCGCCGCGCAAGCGGCACGAGGTTCGATGTCGGCGGCGGCGGTCGGGATCTGCTTTAGGCGTGATGGCCGGCAATGGGTTCAAATGGCTATGGCTTCAAGCAGCGGCTGGAGTCGTGAAGCGGTTGACGGCTGTAGCAAAATTTTTTCTTGATTTGATCTAGATTCTAAACTAGATGCAGTATGATCTAAAGACTAGATTGTCTAATCTACTGAACTCTAGATCTAATACGCAAACTGCAGATCAATATATTGCTAGGAACAATTAACACATGATTGATCTAATCATGGCATTGTTTAGAGAATACAGAATCAATCTAAATTAGAATATGAACAACAATGCATAATAGATTGGTTCATGATTTACATATCGTGTATCTTGTAGAGCGATTCGTGCTGATAACGTGTTAAGAAATCGATAGAGAATAAATGAAGGACAACGCAACCCACGCAATCAATCACCAAGAACACAACATATCAATCATGAGAAGACACAATTGAGAGAGAATACCACAATATAGTCTTTATTAATTCAGATCTGTTTATATGTTACAATGATCTTTCTATTTATAATCTAAGCAATTTATAGTCTAAACAAACTAGTAATAATTTTGATATTTACTCACACTGTAACCTTTTAGATTTCGTATAAATACCAGCTAAGTTACTTTATAAGCGAGCAATGAACAGCGGGATGCGGGGAGGGGGGGGGCGGCGGCGGCGGCTAATTGAACGTCTGACGTGGCAGGCATGACGACGGTGACAGATTACTGGAGCGATCCTGAGACGTGCCGATATGTCATCACCTCACAATTTCCTGGCCATTGAGCATCCCACATGGCCAGCTTCCATCTCCTTCCTGCTGGCCACCTGACCAACCCATCACCATGCCAATTTTTCGCTTGTTTTATTCAGAAATTTTAACAGATACGCACACTTATTACCTCGCTCCATTTTAAGCTTCGCCCAGCTATAAATACAGCCAAGAAGAGAGAGACGAGGCCACCAGGCCTTAAACAACTATAAGCTTCAATCGATCGATCGGTCGTTCGCCATGGCAATGGGCAAGAACGGCAGCTTCGACGAGAGCTCGTCGGAGGACGTGGAGACGCCCCTGCTGCTGCCCGTGCACGACGGGGGGAAGCGTGAGCGTCCGGCGTCGCGCTTGAGGGCTTTGTTCGCGCATAGGTACCCGGCGATCGCGGCCGGGCCGGCGGCGTGCGCGGCCGTGTGCGCGCTCGTGGACCTCGGTGGACCGCAGCACCACACGGCGCGCAACATGCTCGGCGTGCTCGTGTGGGTCTTCCTGTGGTGGGTCACCGGCGCCGTGCCCCTGGCCGTCGCGTCCATGGCGCCGCTGTTCCTCTTCCCACTCTTCGGCATCTCCTCCGCCGACGCCGTCGCCAAGGCGTACATGGACGACGTCATCTCCCTCGTCCTCGGCAGCTTCATCCTCGCCCTCGCCATCGAGCACTACCACATCCACCGCCGCCTAGCTCTCAACGTGCGCAACTAACTCTTCACGTCTGAATTGATCGAACCACAAACAAACGCTTCTTGCATGCTTCTAACATGGTGATCTACTGATCTCTAAAACTGCATGGTCCATGTACGCGCGCGCAGATAACCACGCTGTTCTGCGGTGACCCGGTGCGGCCGTCGCTGCTGCTGCTGGGAATCACCGGCACGACGCTGTTCGTCAGCATGTGGATCCACAACACACCGTGCACGGTCATGATGATGCCGGTGGCGACGGGGATCCTGCAGAGGTTCCCGCGGGGCAGCGACGCCGCGGGCGGGCAGGAGGAGGTGCGGCGGTTCTCCAAGGCGGTGGTGCTCGGCGTGGTGTACGCATCGGCGATCGGCGGGATGGCGACGCTGACGGGCACCGGCGTGAACATCATTCTGGTGGGGATGTGGTCGGCCTACTTCCCGGAGCAGAAGCCCATCACCTTCAGCTCCTGGATGTCCTTCGGCCTCCCCATGGCGCTGGTCATCTTCTTGGCGCTCTGGGTCACCCTCTGCATCATGTACTGCTCCAAGAACACTGGCAAGGCACTCTCTGCTTACCTGGACAGAAGCCATCTGAGAAGGGAGCTCAGCTTGTTAGGTAAGTCCAGTTTGTTGCCAGAGTATTCAGTACGACAGTAGCACACGTGCATAACATTTTTTTACACAGTTGTTTTTACTCTTTTTTTTCTTTTTACCGTACAGAGAGACAGCACATAGTTAAACTGCAGAGATTGTTTGTCACCGTTAAAATAAGTGTCCTGGTTGACAGTTGACTTGCCGTGAAGTTTTAACATTTGGATAATCCTGATTGGACCATGTTTCAATTTCAGTAGTTTTAGCTAGGAACACAAATCCAGTGCCCAAGGTCGTAATTGTCTGATGAGGTTGCTATCATGATCTATGACAGGTCCAATGGCTTTTGCAGACAAGATGGTCTTGGCTGTGTTTGGGGTAAATTCTACTTCTAAATTTCTATGCCAAATTGCCAATACAAGTTCTAACCAGTTTTTGTGATCATAAATTTCGTTCAACAGAATGCAGAGTTTTATTTCTGTCGCACAATATGGAAACTAGTGAATTGTTAGTTGGTAACTCATTGGAATGAATAAATTTGCAGGGTCTAATTGTGCTATGGATGACAAGGAGCCTAACAGATGATATCCCTGGGTGGGGAGTTCTCTTCCACAATAAAGTTGGGGATGGCACAGTTACTGTAAGTGCACAGAGAGGCAAAATTTAGTGAGCTAGTACATTACCTAATCTCACAGAGGAGCAAATCACTTGCAATGCAGATCATGATGGTCACATTGCTGTTCATAATCCCAAACCGGAAGAAAGAGGGTGAGAAACTGATGGACTGGAACAAGTGCAGGAAGATCCAGTGGAACATCATCCTTCTCCTCGGCGCGGGCTTTGCCATTGCTGATGGCTTCAAGGCAAGCGGCCTGACTGACATCCTCTCTGACGGGCTCAGGTTCCTGAAGGGGGCGCCCACGCTGGTGATCGTGCCAGTGGCTTGCATTTTCAGTGGGATCATCACGGAGTTCACATCTGACGATTCAACCGCGACGTTGGTGCTGCCACTGTTAGCTGAACTGGCCAAGTCCATCGAGGTGCACCCAGCATTGCTTATGGTTTCCGGCGCAATTGGGGCTCAGCTTTCATACTTGTTGCCCACCGGATCACCGTCAAACGTTGTTGGGTTCAGTACAGGCTACATTACCATCAAGGATCTGGTGACCACCGGGTTGCCCCTAAAGGTTGTCGGAATTGCAGCAGTGACAATCTTACTACCAACATTAGGTAACAACTCCTGCACGAACCACCATTAAGAATTAATCAGTAGTCAGTAACTTAGTTCTGTTTTGTTACTTTTTCTTACATTATTTTATTGTTAATTTGATTATACAGGATCAGTGATTTTTGGCATGGACAGCAAGTCATAGGAACATAAATGAAGTTTTTGAACTGTTCAATCTTAGTCTAGTAGGATATTGAGGTTATATAGTAGTTTCAGTATGTCATGTCTGCGCCCTCGTTGAGGTTACGGTGTACGATTTGTATAAGAGGAAGTAAAGGGTTTTGTATTCAGTGGTTTTGTATGAATGTTTGTGAAATATGCTCACGTGATCATATTTCTCTATCTGCAATTATGTCTACTGTATATTTTCAAAAACTTCGATAATCTGAAGGATGACAGAAACCAGAAAGCTAAGCAGATAACAACAGTAACAAAATGGCAAAAGGCAAAGGTATTAAACATTGCCTTGATCAACTGAGACATTTCCCTTTCAGATTAGCAGTGCAGTTGGTTTCGCACTAGAGGGATAAGAAAATATTTATTCATTGTATGAGTGAACAATAGGCAGGCCTTATCCACTCCACGTGGAATAGCTTATTGTTCTTCACAGAATATGTTCTTCATATGGTCTTAGAAAAAAAACTTCTTCATAGATATTAAATCTCGAATTGAATATGTGGTCCAAGAAAGCTGAAAGCCCGACATTGCCAACCTATAAGATGCATCTCATATGTTGCTAGTGATAAGTACACTCAACTATTAGTAGTTTGTTTATAAAGAGCTGTCCATCTCATAAGGTGCGGATGATAGACATTCCAGATTTTGACATCCGGAGATTGCAGCCACCAGCCATTACAAATATCACAATTTGCAGAAGTTGCAAAACAAGTGAAATAATTGTGGTACATGGTTGGTGTAACGTGTGCACTGTCAGATTGAAAACTCATTTTGTTTTTTTATAAAGACTAAAAACTTAGTTGTTGGGATCTACAACACATTTTCCTGTTTTTCGCTTTTATCCTGCATATCTGCACTCGTGGTTCAACATCCAGTAAGATGAAACGATTAACAGTTCTGTGACACCCGGCGGAGAAATGTAATTCTCGGAAGTCCTGTCAGTCTTCAATTATCTGAAGTACAAAAGCTGTTATAAATTGGTGAGTCAGATAACCTGTGATCCTACGATAATATATTGTGTGCATAACGAACAGTATAATTATATTACACTAGTACACATTCCAGTGGAGTATTTGACTTGCATAACGTGAGTAAACACGATATGCAGAGAGTTTCCACTCAAACAACTACTCTCTAGAGAAAGGTTATTAAGTCGACAAGTCGACACGACCCTCTTAATGACTAACTTGTCGACTAGTTGGCTGACTAATCGACTAGTCAGCCAACTAGTCGCGACTAGTCGACAGGTACTATTTATATAAATATGTATATAAAGAGAAAGACTTTATTGCAATTTTAGAAAATAACATGCCCCCCACTGCAAAATACACTGTCTTGCTCCCTCTGCCTATTTTCCTTGGCTCCCTAGTCCCCACTGCTTGTTTATACAGAGAAGGAAAGGAGTGGGCTGCCTCAGCCCCCCACCGCCTCTCTCCGACCTCCGCCCCCCCACCACCTCTCTCCGACCTCCGCCGCCCCGCCTCCCTTCGACCTCTGCCCCCCACCGCCTTGCTCCGACCTTCGCCCCCTATCGCCTCCCTCCGACCTCTGCCCCCCACCGCCTCCCTCCGACCACCGCCCCCCACCGCCTCGCTCCCTCTCTCCTTTCCCCATCTCCTCTGGTGGAGACCGGAACCCTCTGTCGGCGGAGACTGGAGCCGACAGAGCTGCGGAGGAGACCTGATCTGGCGGAAGCAGTGGATCTAACGGCGGCAACGGCGGAGGTAGCAGATCCGGCGGCGGCAGATCTGGTGGCGGCGGTGGCAGATCTGGCAGCGGCAGCGACGGTAGATCTGGTGGCGGCGGTGGCAGATCCGGCGGCGGCGGTGGCGGCGCAAGTCGAGTCGACTGCTCCAGTCATTCATGCGCCACCGACTTGTCGACGACTTAATAAGCATGCTCTAGAGTCTAGATAGTTGTGTTTTGACAAAAGAAATTGCTTGCACTCTTATCTTGCGTTGGACCTAACAACACTATGATGTAATATGTATCTAGAGCTCGAGAAATGCACCCATGCAAGTCAGAACTGTTATAAATATTGTGTATGTACATATTGTATTGACATGAGGTCCAAGGGACCATATATATAGGAGAGTACAGGAGATGTGTCATGTACAGGTAAGGAAACCTAAACAGATTAGGAATCAAATAACAATCCTAATCTATTTCCTATTCTATCTCTAACACCCCCCCTCAAACTCATGGTGGATCACACACACTGAGTTTGGAGAGAAAATACAAGTGTTGTGCCCTTGTCTGCGGTTTCGTGAAGAAATCAGCGAGTTGTAACTCTGACGGCACAAACTGTAAAGCAAGTACTCCCTCCCGCACTGTGGCGAGTGTATGAAGCATCCACACCAATGTGTTTGGTGAGCTCATGCTTCACTGGATCTCGAGCAATGCTAATTGCACCTGTACTGTCAGACATAAGAGACGTAGGTCTCTTCACAGGTACTCCAAAATCTGCAAGTAACCACCTCAACCAAGTTATCTCTGCTGTCACTGCTGTCAAAGCTCTTAATTCACCTCTGCACTCGAGCGAGCTGCGATCTGTTTCTTTGTCTTCCGGCAATCAACGAGGAGCCAAGAAAAACACGATGCGAAGAGCTTAACGACGATCGAAGGATCACTCGCCCGGTCGCATCGGAATAGGTGCAAGGCGTAGAGAGGTGGAGCTAGGGAAAAACAAACGACGAGAGATAGTTCCACGCAAGTAGCGAAGAACACGTAGAAGGTGACTGTAGTGAATATGAGTGGGACGGGCCATGAATTGACTCAAGATATGGACAGCATGAGCAATGTCAGGACGAGTGCTCACAAGATAAACCAGACTCCCAACAAGGTGGCGATAACGAGTAGGATAATCAAGAGGATCGCCATCAGTAGCACGAAGCTGAAGGGAGAGCTCCATAGGAGTCTCAGCAGTGCGAGTATCGGTCAGACCAGACTGATCAAGAAGATCCTGGACATACTTCTGCTGGGAGAGGTAGTAGCCCTCAGGCGTGGAAGAAACCTCAATCCCAAGGAAGTACGTAAGCAAACCAAGATCAGACATAAGCGCTCCTTTGAGATGCTTGTTCACATATGTGATGAAGGAGGAATCGTCACCAGTAATGAGCATATCATCCACATAAAGAAGAAGCAGTGTCCGACCTCGAGGTGAGGTGTGGACAAAAAGGACAGGGTCATGAGCAGCGGTGAAACCGGCGTGTAATCACCGAGGTAAAGCGAGCAAACCAGCACGGGGGCTGTTTTGGGCCATAAAGAGCACGACGAAGACGACAAACATGGCCATCGGGAATAGAATACCCAGGGGGTGGCTGCATATAAACCTCCTCATGCAAGACACCATTAAGGAAGGCATTCTTAACATAAAGCTGAGAGATAGACCACCGACGAACAGAGGCAACCGCAATAAGGGTGCGAATAGTGGTCATATGGGCAACAGGGGCAAACGTCTCATCGTAATCACGGCCATACTCCTGCTGAAAACCGTGCGCCACAAGACGAGCTTTGTAGCGCTCAATGGTACCATCAGACCTGGTCTTGATCTTGTACACCCACTTGCATGTGATAGGGCGAGCATGCACAGGTGTCAATACGATGTCCCAAGTCTCCGTACGTTGAAGAGCATCAAGCTCTTCGGCCATAGCAAGCTGCCACTCAGAATGGGAAGCAGCCTCACGATAAGAAGTGGGCTCATGGACAGAGAGAGCATGAGCTGTCGAAGTAAGTCCAAAACGAGCAGGGGGCCGAAGAGATGTCCGGTCACGAAGGAGATAACGAGGAGCATCATCAGATGAATCAGGGGTCGGTGTCGGCAAGATACCAGGAGATGAGTCTGGTGAGGGCCGAGGACGTCTAGAGTAGTGAACCCCTGAGAAACGAGATGACGGTGCTGTAGGAGCAGGAGGTGGTGTTGTGAAGCGGTAACACGGAGGTGTAGGTGCAGCGGGAACCACAGGAGGCAAACTAGAAGATGGTGGTGAAGAAGAGGAAATGGGTGACGAGTCAGAGAGAGACAACCAAGAGATCGTCTCAAGAGTGGTGACAGGACGAGGAGTCGAATCTTTGATGGAAGAAAGGTCGAGACTCGTCAAAGACAACATCTCGTGAGATCCTGATCCGGCGAGCAGAAGGATCATAGCAGCGATATCCTTTATGCTCAGAGCTGTATCCAAGAAAAACGCATTCAACTGACTGGGCGGATAGTTTGGTGTGCTCATGGTGCTGCAGAAGAACAAAACAGGTGCAACCAAAAACACGAAGATGACTGTAATGGGGAGCTCGAGAGTAGAGACGCTCTATAGGGATCGCACCTTTAAGAGTAGTGGAGGGCTGCATATTGATAAGGTGTGCAGCTGTACAAACAGCCTCAGCCCAGAATTGTGGTGGAACATGGGAGGCAAGAAGAAGAGTGCAAGCAGTCTCAAGTAGATGGCGATGCTTGCGTTCAACAACCCCATTTTGGGCATGGGCACTAGGACAAGAAGACTGATAAAGAGTGCCCTGCTCAGAAAGGAATTGGCGGAAGGCACCAGAACAATATTCACCAGCAGAGTCACATCGAAAGGTACGAATGGAGCTCTCGAACTGAGTACGAATCATCGTGGCAAAGCTACGGTAGATCGCAAGAAACTGGCCACGAGTAGACATAGGAAAAAGCCAAGTAAACCGGGAATAATCATCAATGAAAAGAACATAGAATTTATGCCCGCCTTTTGAAATAATAGGCGCAGGTCCCCATACATCTGAATGAATCAACTCAAGCGGTCGGTGACACGTAATCACTAGAATGATAAGGAAGTTGTAGCCGCTTGCCCGACTTACAACCTCGACAAGACATAGATGTGTCTACAGTAACACGACCAAGGACTCCCTGACGTATTAATGAAGAAAGACGGGACCCACATAGGTGACCTAAACGGTGATGCCATTGCGCAAAGTCTCCAGAGGTGGTGGCAGCAGTGGCGGTGGAAGTAGACACGGTAGGAGCATCTTGAGAGGATGGAAGATGGAGGCGGTCAAGGATGTAGAGGCCCTGGCGATCCTTACGGCGGCGGCCAGTACCAAGAATTGTCCCTATCTGTTGATCCTGAACAAAACAGGTGTGAGAGTCAAAACCAACCCTACAACCAAGATCGGTGAGTCATCCCTCACGAAATAAGTTGCATGGTAAGTGAGGAATATAGGAAACAATGGAACAGAGAAATCGATGAGAAAAAGGTGCCACGACAGGTTGGCCGGTAAGGAAGTGCCACACATTTGTCTGAACATTGATAGGAAAAGGAGGAGATCCTACTGAAGTGAGAGATGTGGAGTCCGGTGTCATGTGGAAAGAGGCACCGGAATCCAGAACCCAAGATGTACCTGGAGGGGACGTCTGAGCTAGACTGGCAGAACCCGCAGAGTTGTGAGAGAGTTCTTTGAAGTAGAGCTGCGCGAGCTGGCTGGGCAGAGTGACCTCGTTAGTAGAACTGATGGTGATGCGTCCTCCTGTGAAGGAAGGGCCTCCCTCCCCTTGTGTCGTCCACTCGTATGCTCCTTGTACCGCTTTCTTCGCACCGCACAATTCTGGTAGTCATGTCCGAAGTTCTTGCAGTAGTTGCATTGAACTCCAGTCGGTGCAAAGGCAGGGGCAGCAGCTGGCGTCGGAGAAGGAACCGTAGTCGACGGTGTCGGCGTAGTCGAAGAAGGAGCAGCAAACACGGTCGGAACGGATTGTGCTGCTAATCCGAGGCGAATCTCCTCAGCTCGAAGCGTCGAAAGGGCTTCGTGACGGTCGGACGTGGCGGCGGCTCGATGGTTGAGCCTAACGGGCTCAAACTCGGGCGAAGGCGAGACGAATCATAAAGGCGAAGACGATCACGATCCGCTATACGCACTTTATGACACTCCTGACAGAGTGGAGAGGCTAGCTCATCCAGCTGGCGCCAGAGACTGGCTAGGGCTCGAAAGAAGTCGTCGACGGAAGAATCTCCTTGGCGAAACATCTCCAACTCACGTTGAAGCAAGAAGAACTGGGCATCACTGCTCTGCTGGTAGCGCTCACATAGGTACTCCCAGATTTGTCGGATAGACCGTAGACCGACAATATCTGGCTGAATGGAGTCGTCGACGTTGACTACGAGGATGGCACGGACCCGGGCCTCATTAGCACACCAGCGCTCAAAAGCGTCAGCTGCATGCTGAAAGACCTCATCAGCAGCAGCCTCGGCAGCAGCCTCGGCAGCAGCCTCGGCCTCTTTCTTGGCAGCCTCATCTGCAGGTAGTGTAGGGGTTGATTTCCTGGGAGGAGGTTGAACCGGTGGTGGCGGAGAAGGTAGTGCACTGGTAACATATCCCAAGAGGCGGAGACCATCGAGCGTGATCTCCATGAGAGAGGACCACATCCTGTAGTTCGTCCCATGAAGTTTTGTTCCTGAAAATGGGATCGCAGCTGGTGGGACGGAGGCCATCGGTAGGCGGCGCTGGACGGCGCGGCGACCAATGGAACGACGTCTAACAGGCGGCGCTGGACGGCGCGGCGGTTAGAACTGATGGATAAGTCTGTGCTGTGTCTGCTGTTTTTTTTGCTTTTGCTTTAGCATCTCTTTTGCTTTTGCTTTAGCATCTTAGACTAGCTTTTGCTTTAGCATCTTAGACTAGCTTTTGCTTTAGCATCTTAGACTAGCATCTTTGCTTTTTTGCTTTTGCTTTAGTGTTTTTGCTTTAGCATCTTAGACTAGCATCTTTGCTTTAGCATCTCTAGGACAGCATATGCTCGGCCCATCTTGGCCTATAAATATGTATCCCCAACCCCTCAGGTTGGTATGGCTTTGTGAGAGAAGTAAACAAGAAAATTGCCCCATCTCCAAGTGTCATCCTCTCGATGAGAGTAAGGATTTTGCTAACACCAAGAGCAAGATTCGACCGCCTAACAAGTGGTATCAGAGCGAGGTTATCCTGTAGCCTGAGCATTTCTTGCTCAATCCCTTCTCCAGCGTTGCTTCGGCCTCGCAGCCCCAACTAGCGGCGGCGGCTCCGGCTGCCTCCGCTCACTCCTCCTCGTTCGAGACGAGCAAGACTCATCGAGGCGGCACTCTCTCACGCAGCGATCCCGTGTGGCGCGCCATGTCCGCAGGCGATCTCGGCCTTCGGCCGCCTCGAGTGCGGCGGCGGCAAGAAGCCGAGCTCGTTGCGGCAGAGGAACGCGAGCGAGCGGCGACACAGGCCGCTGCAGCGGCGGAAAGGGCGTCAAGGCGGCGGCGAGCGGGCGGCGGCGAGCGGGGCGGTGGCGATGCGGCAGGCGGCAGCAGCAGCCGAGGTCGAGTTCTACGCAGCAGCAACAGCAGCTCCGTCTCGCGGCGACAACGCCGACGTGGACCTTGAGCTGCTGGAGAGGAGGCGTGCGAGGCGAGCGGCGAAGGCGTCGCGCGACGCCACGAGCGGCGGCGGCCAGAAGCGCGCGGACGCGCCGGCGGCGCTCCTGGAGGAGGCATGCACGGCGGCGGCGTACGGGTCGACGGAGAGCGCGGCCCTCACAGGCGACGCGGCTCTCTCTCCCCGGTTCGGTACCGTGGGCACCACGAGTACGCTGTCGTCAGGGACGTCGGCCCCGGCGGCGGGTGGCCCACACTCACCAAGACCAACTACGTCGAGTGGGCTGCGGTGATGAGGGTAAAGCTCCAGGTGCGGCATATGTGGGATGCATCCGGTACGGCGACGTCGACTACGACCAGGATCGGCGGCACCGGATGCTCTCGCCGCAGATCTGCCGAGATGCGCTTCGCTACCAACAAGCGGACTGCCAAGGAGGCTTGGGACGCCATCGCTGCAGCACGCATCGGCAGCGACCGCGCCCGCAAGTCTACATTACAAGCACTACGCAAGGAGTGGGAGAACCTGGCCTTCAAGCCAGGTGAGGACATTGATGACTTTGCTCTCCGTCTCAACACTCGCTGCGAGAGTTGGTGCGATTCGGCGACGACACCTACGGCGAGGAGAGAGCTGTGGAAAAGCTCTTCCGCTGCGTCCCCGAGAAGTACAAGCAGATGGCTCGCTCGATCGAGTCTCTGCTGGACCTCTCCACGATGACGATCGAGGAGGCGTTGGGTCGCCTCAAGGTCGTTGGCGGCGATGAGCCACGCGCCTCTCGGGACCGTCACCATTGGCGGGAAGCTCCTCCTCACTCGGGAGCAGTGGGCTGCCGGCCAAGGTGACAGGAAGAAGGGGGAGCCTTCTTCCACGACAGGCGACGGGATGCGTGGCAAGCGTGGCAAGCCGCGCAAAGACGCCCAGCGGCGCGAGGCGTCCGAGGGTAATGACCGTGGAGGCGCCCAGGGCGGCGACGCTGGCAAGCAAAGGCCGGCACGAGACTTCGCTTGCTACAACTGCGGCAAGCCTGGTCATTGGGCCAAGGATTGTCGACAGCCACGACGCGGCCAGGCCCACGTCGCGCAGGCGGAGGAGGAGGAGCAGCCGGCTCTGTTCATTGCTCATGCGAGCATGGAACTACCTCGGCGGCACCGCCGCGGCGACTCTCCTCCACCTTGACAAGCCAAAGCACACGCCCTCTGGCGATGATTCCGGCAACGACAAGACCGACGGGTGGTGCCTCGACACCGGCGCCACCCACCACATGACCGGGCGGCGGGAGTACTTCTCCGAGCTCGACTCAGGCGTTCGAGGCACCGTCAAGTTCGGCGACGCCTCCGCCGTGGAGATCAAGGGCGTCGGCTCTGTCGTCTTCGTCGCCAAGACTGGCGAGCACCGGCTGCTCACCGGTGTCTACTACATCCCCGTGTTGAGGAACTCCATCATCGCCTTGGGATACCGGGTGGATGAACGGATCGCGCGTGGAGATCGAGCACCGGGTGCTGCGCATCTGGGATCATCGCCACCGCTCCTCGTCAAGGTCAACGAGCAACCGCCTCGTCTTGCACGCCGCAGTGGCGCAACCTCGTGTCTTGCAGCCCGCCGCGACGCGGCGCTTGGAGGTGGCACGAGCGCTTTGGGCACCTCAACTTTGAGGCCACGAGGCGCTTCGGCGGCAAGGAGAGATGGTGCGGGGCATGCAACACGCCGACCACGTGGAGCGCTTCTGTGACACTGCGTCCTCACCAAGCTGCGGCGCCCTTCCTCGCGAGCGAGCTTCGCGCCAAGGAGAAGCTGGAGCTCGTACGGTGACCTTTGTGGCCCCGTGACACGGCTACACACAGGCGGCGCTACTTCCTCCTCCTCGTCGACGACGTGTCCCGCTACATGTGGGCTGTCCCTCGACGTCAAGGCGCCGCGGCGACGCCATCAAGTGCCTTCAAGCTGCTGCGAGGCGAGCGCGCCGCAAGCCGGGTCCTACGCACGGACAACGGCGGTGAGTTCACGGCGGCGAGTTCGCGGCGTCTTCGCGCGACGAGGATCCATCGTCACTTCTCGCGCCGCACACCCCGCGTGAGCAGCGTCGTCGAGCGCCGCAACCGCACGGTGATTGCCACCGCCCGCCCTCCTCAGCGCAGAGGGATGCGGCATTCTACCGGGTGAGGCGGTGATGATCGCCGCCCACTTGCTCAACCGCTCCCCACCAAGGCCCTCGGCGGCAAGACGCCATACGAGGCACGCACGGCGCAAGCCGCGGTGAGCCACCTCCGTGTCTTGGTGCTCGCCTTCGTCAAGGAGCTCAACCACGTCGGCAAGCTCGACGACCGGAGCACGCCAGGGGTCTTCATCGGCTACGCGGAGGGCACCAAGGCCTACCGCGTCCTCGACCCTGCGACACGGCGCGTGCGCATCACGCGTGACGTCGTGTTCGGCGAAGGGCGGGCGTGGGGCAAGATGGTGGATGACGGCTCGACTCCGACGACCAGCGATTTCGTCGTCGACTACGTCCACTTCGAGGAGGCGGGGGGAGCCAGCAGCTCGTCTTCACCGAGCTCGCCTACCCCACCACCTCGTTCGCCACCACCTCCGGCGAGCCCTTCACCACCGCCACCACCGGCTCCGGCAAGCCCACGCTCGGCGAGTCCACCGCCAAAGACCGTCGGCCACGCCGCTCTCCTACACCGCGCCTACTCCCACAGGCTCGGCGCGGCGGCCCGGCCCACGACGGCGGCGCCGACGGTGGAGTTTGCCACTCCACCGTCCAACGATGAGGATCGCATCGGCGCCTACCACGGCGGCGAGCCTGCGCTACCGCACTGCGTGGGCGACCTCCTCGGCGGCGGCCCTCGGATCGCCAGCGCGGCGCGACCGAGCGGGCGCACACTCGCACGGGGCGGCGGCGAGCCTCGTTCATTCGCCGAGGCGGAGAGACGCGGCATGGCGTGCCGCGATGCGAGAGGAGATGGACGCCGTCGAGCGAAACAAGACATGGGAGCTGGCTGATCTTCCAGCCGGCCACCACGCCATCTCTCTCAAGTGGGTCTTCAAGCTCAAGAAAGACGAGGCTGGAGAGGTGATCAAGCACAAGGCGCGTCTCGTGGCACGTGGCTTCGTTCAGCAGGAGGGAGTCGACTTCGACGATGCCTTCGCGCCTGTTGCACGGATGGAGTCCGTGCGTCTCCTCCTTGCCCTCGCAGCCCGGGAGGGTCGGGTGCGTCCATCACATGGGCGTCAAGTCCGCTTTCCTCAACGGCGACTTGAAGGAGGAGGTCACGCTCGACCGCCGGGATTCATCATCCCCGGCAAGGAGAGCAAGGTCCTCCGCCTGCGCAAGGCCCTCTACGGCTTGCGGCAGGCACCGCGAGTTTGGAACGCCAAGCTGGACTCCACCCTCAAGCAAATGGGATTTCAGCAGAGCGCCACGAGGCCGCGGTCTCACGGCGGGCAAGGAGGCAATGCCTGGCGGTAGGCGTCTACGTCGACGACCTTGTGATCACCGGTACCAAGAAAGAGGAGATCAAGGCTTTTAAGGCGGAGATGAAGGCCACCTTCCAGATGAGCGACCTCGGGCCCCTCTCCTTCTACCTCGGGATCGAGGTCCACCAGACACTCCAGTATCTCTCTTCGCGGATCGCCACGCCAAGCGCATCGTGGGTGGCGGCCTCACCGACGCAACCCACCCACACTCCTATGGAGGAGAGGTGAAGCCGAGTCGTGAGTACAATGGAGGAGGTGGACGCGACGCAAGATCGGCGTATTGTGGGCGCCTTCGCTACCTTGTCCACACGCGGCCGGACTTGGCGTTCGCCGTCGGCTCGTCGGCCGGTTCATGCGGCGACCGACGACGAGCACCGGCAGGCCGTGAAAGGATCCTCCGCTACGTCGCGGGCACCTCGACTCACGGCTTGCACTACCCAAGGTGCCGGCGCGCGCGACTTCATCCGTACGATGACAAATGACCACGCCGGCGACATCGACACGAGCAAGAGCACCGCGGATCTTTGTACTTCCTCGGCAAATGTCCGATCGGTGGCGATCGGTCAAGCGGCCAGTGGTGGCTTTGTCTAGCGCGAGGCGAGTACATTGCAGCCACTACCGCTTCTACTCGGGCTCGTGGTCGGCTCGGCGCTGGCGATCTCCTTGGCGAGACGCGAGGCGATGGAGCTTAGGGTGGACAGCAAGTCCGCCTTGGCCTTGGCGAAGAACCCTGTCTTCCATGAGCGTAGCAAGTACATCCGGGTGAGGTATCACTTCATCAGAAGCTGCCTGGATGAAGGGAGTGTCCGGGCCACCTACATCAACACTCAAGACCAACTCGCCGACTTCCTGACCAAGTCTCTTGGCGGATCAAGTTCAGGAGCTTCGCGCCGGGATCGGGATGGCTCGATTCCCCAAGGAGACACACAAGACTTAGGGGGAGAGTGATGGATAAGTCTGTGCTGTGTCTGCTGTTTTTTTTGCTTTTGCTTTAGCATCTCTTTTGCTTTTGCTTTTGCTTTAGCATCTCTTTTGCTTTTGCTTTAGCATCTTAGACTAGCTTTTGCTTTAGCATCTTAGACTAGCTTTTGCTTTAGCATCTTAGACTAGCATCTTTGCTTTTTGCTTTTGCTTTAGTGTTTTTGCTTTAGCATCTTAGACTAGCATCTTTGCTTTAGCATCTCTAGGACAGCATATGCTCGGCCCATCTTGGCCTATAAATATGTATCCCCAACCCCTCAGGTTGGTATGGCTTTGTGAGAGAAGTAAACAAGAAAATTGCCCCATCTCCAAGTGTCATCCTTTCGATGAGAGTAAGGATCTTGCTAACACCAAGAGCAAGATTCGACCGCCTAACAAGAACGACGTTTTCTTTCTTTCTTTCTTTTTTGCCTTCCCTTGGAAGCTACTTACTTAGCTTCCCTTGGAAGCCTCTCCTGGAAGTACTACAAAAGCAAGAAGCAAGCAAGAACAACACCAGATCTCACGCGGCTCTCGGCGGTCGGTAGGCGTGGCCGTCCGGGACAGTGTGGCGGCGGCGGGAGCAGGGAGAGCCGGACGGCGCGCAGGGCGGCGCGGCGGCAGCGCAGCGGGCGGGCGCGCGCGCAGCGCAGAGGCCGGCGGCGGCAGCCAACGGCGAGCGGGCGCAGTGGCGGCGCGCAGGCGCAGCGAGCCGGAGGCGAGCGCGAGGAAGCGCGCGGCGGCGCAGAGGCGGGCGGCGGCGCGGCGCGAGGCCGGCGCGGGCGCGGCGCAGCGAAGAAGCGGGCGGCGACGGGCGAGCGCGGCGGGCGGCGAGCGCGAGGGCGACGAACGGCGGCCGGGAGCCCCGCGTTGGCCAACGCGCAAATATACGGCAACAAAAAGCAGCGGAAGTAGATCAGAGTTTAGGGTTCTGATACCATGTTATGAATATTGTGTATGTACAGATTGTATTGACATGTGATCCAAGGGACCATATATATAAGAGAGTACAGGAGATGTGTCATGTACAGGTAAGGAAACCTAAACAGATTAGGAATCAAATAACAATCCTAATCTATCTCCTATTCTATCTCTAACAAGAACTACAGAAAAATAGCAAAAGAAAAAAAAACTCATACCCTCAACAGATGAATGAAAAATTAACATGCTTACTTCTGGAGAAACCATAGGTAGAACAAGTAATTCAACATGTAACTTGTCAGACCATCCTATTAGAACAAATTATGTGTAACTTGTTAGCTTATCCTATTCCAAAACATCATCACATAAGGGTCGATGAATTTCTGAAGCAAAATGTTAGTTGAAGTAAGATATCAATCAATCTTCGGATAAATTAGTACCCAACATGGACTGCTATACATATACATCCAGGTTAAGTACTACTGTGAAGATAGTAAGTTCCTTATTCTTGGAGCAAGGCTCACAATTATCTGTGCTCCTGCACAATCCAATTGCACAAAATAGAAACTTCTGAATTCTGAAGAGTGACTCTATCCCCTTAATCAGTCTGATCACTCCTCAATCCGGTACATTTGGTTGTCATATGCAAAGATCAAGCTTGCTCATCACATTCTAAACCATAAAGCCATAAAAGACACCTCAAAGTAGCAGTACGAATCCCACCTTCTCTGTTCTTCCACCGTGCAAGCAAACGGAAATTCTTTCCCCTCTTTTTGCCAAGCAAAAGTAAAATACACTATGCAGCAGTAAAACTGAAACTTACCTAAGGGGCCAGCTGCACCGTGCTTCGGGTGAATGGATGGTCACGGCGGCGGCTAGGTCGGCATCGACGGCCGGCCGGTACGGTGGCCCAACTACTCCACGCTGCAACTGCTCCTGCGGAGCTGGTTGTTCATGGTGTATTGCGGTGGCTGCGCCGCCTCCATCGGCAAGCAGCCGCCGGCAAACCGACACCGAGGTGGCGATGTGCGATTCCGGCGGTCGCTTACGCTGTACGCCTCCGCGAGACAAACGAAGGCAAGAAGCAAGAGAAAAGGAAAAGGTGTCACCGTATCACAGCCGTCCAAAAGACACCAAACCCCAGCAGCAACCGTCCGATCTGACCTGGCACGCGTACACGTTTCCACTTTCCGCTTTCCCGATCTCGACCTTATGCGAGTACTTGCCACTGGTCCACTTGCCTCCGATCTAGGCATCCTCGACGACGACGACGACCACTCTCCGGCGGTCGCCGCACCCGCCTCCCGCCGGAGATGATGGCCGGTCGCACTCACCACCACCACCATCACCAAAACAGTCACCGGCTCCGCTGCCACATCCTGCCCGTCCTCCTCCTCGTCTTCGCCCTGTACACCGTCTCCTTCGCGCTCTACCTCCTCCTCCAGTCCCACCACCCTTCCCCTAACCCCAAGCCCCAAGCCCAGGCCCGTGGGCAAGGCCAAGCGCCATCCTCCCAGAAGCCGTGGCCGCGCCTCCCCTCCTTCCTCACCTGGACCCCCGACCCCGCGCCGCCGCCGGACTCCTGCGAGGCCTACTTCGGGAACGGCTTCTCCCGCCGCGTGGACGTCCTCCCCGAAGGGCGCGGAGGCGGCGGGTGGTTCCGGTGCCACCACAGCGAGACGCTGGGCAGCTCTATCTTCGAGGGCGCGCGGGTGCGGCTCGATCCGGTGCTCATCGTGATGTCGCGCGGCGGCGAGCCGATCGAGCAGGTGATGGGCCGCGCGGAGGAGGAGGAGCTGCCCAAGTACGAGCCCGGCGCGCTGCAGGTGGAGGGGGTGGCGGTGGGGAGGACGGGGCCCTTGGTGGAGGCGGGGTTCCTCGACTCCTACGTGCCCACTGGCGGGATCGGGATGCACACTATGAGGGCGCTGCTCGGCTCGGCGCGCGTTGTGCCGCCCGGTGAGCTCCACTGCACCCAGGTACTCTTTGCCTCGCTAACTAGTAGCTAGTATCTTTGATGATTGATGGGAAGTAAATTGTTGCAGAATTTGTTATTCTAGATGGAAATCCAGTAAAATGTGAAGTGCAGCTGTGTGTTTGAATTGTAATACAAGGAATTAATTGAAGTCTGTTGGACCCAGTTCTCGTGAAGCTACCTTGCTACTATTAGGTTCGATATATTTGTTACTTTTATAAGAAAAGAGTAAATTGTGAGAAATAAGCAGCAAGCTATGGTACAGTTCTTTCTAATTGCAGAAAGGCTTTCCAGCCTTCCTCCAGTTCACATAATTTTCCACCTCCACTACTCTTCTCGCACTTATAGGCTGAGTAGTGGAAGGTGGAAAATCTTTGTAAAGTGCATAGAAGAAAAGAATTTATCCCATAGTTACTGCATAGTAATCACCAGGAAATGCTCTAAAACAACTGCTAGCAAACTCTGAAGAACCCAGGGTGTAGAAGAAACCGGAAAGCTAGGAATATGAATCATATTTGAAATGAAAGATCTTAAGTGCTACAAAAGTACAAATTTTGAATCGAAGATCTTAAGTGGTACATATTCTGTCCATGTATGACGTATGAACCCAATTTGTATTAAAACTTAAAATAAAGACCTTGAATGGTATGAATCGTTATTAGATCTGGAATCGAAAAGATAATCTCGTACTTATTGCATGGTTGCATACATGGAAGTAACAAGGTAAAAGAGATGTAGATAAATAAAATCCTATTGTGCGCTTGATGCAAACTGCTGAAAAGAATATTAATGACTTGTGCAAGAATTGTTGAAAAATGAAAAGAAAGAACTTATTGCTTCAAAAGTAGAAATTCATAATCGAAGATCGTAACTGGTACATATTCCATCCATGTATGAAGTATGAACCCAATTTATATTAAAACTTAAAATAAAAACCTCGAATGGTAAGAATTGTTATTAAATCTGAAATGAAAAAGATAATCTCATACTTATGGCATGGTTGCATAAATGGAAGTAATAAGGTAAAAGAGATATAGATAAATAAAATCCTATTGTGCACTTGATGCAAATTGCAGAAGTGAAATAATATGAATAACTTGTGTAAGAATCGCAACAAGCCAACAATAGCACTGAAACAACTTTGTTGTGAGGATGTGCAAATGGGCTAATCATATTGAATTTACAGTTTTTCATGATGCTCTCGGAAGTCCTATTTGACAACTGCATGCAAACTCATCTTCAGCAAGTTTGGATTGTTGCACACGTTTGCATGGAAGCCAAAGTTTACTTGCTCAAGCAATATAAAAGGCACTAGTGTTTTTACACACCACAGATTTGGTAGGAATAAAGTAATGAAGCATAATAGATTGTATTTTATTTAACTGAAAATAGTGATGTATTGGTTATGTCACAAATGAATTTGAGAGGGTTTTTTGTCATGTGTTGTAAGTGGTAAAGCAGATTGAGATTAGTATAGACCTAAAGAAGTGGGGGATCAGGAAACGAGCAATTCCAAAGTCCAATCTTATGTGACAAAGGAATTTGAAGAAATGCACGATAAGGTCTAATGAATGGATCTCTAATCCTATATGGCAGAAAGGAAATTGGAGGAAGAAATCCAAGATGTCATAATTAAGTCCTGCCTAATGAAAAATTAGATTTGTTTATGATTAATGTGGGATTTCTATATTTTTTTCTCTGGTTAAGGTGGGAGCTTTGTAAGTACTAAGTGCCCACTAGAAGTATATATAAGGATAGTGATTCTGTTTTTGGTTATTTGGTTCAATTTGAGTTAATTGCAATGATGTTGTACAGCTCTAGGCCTGTAGCACAGTTGATGGTTCTATTATGTAACTTATGTTCATGCTTTTGGTTACCTGGTTCAATACGGTTGATTGCATTTTCGCTATACAGATATAACCAACTTTCTGGCAGGTTTTTGTTTGAACGGATGGTTTTCAAACAGGGTCATTGAGCAAAATGAGTGTCCTTGGTGATGACCTTTTGAGTTTCAAAGGCTTAGCCTTGTAGGCTTGCATTGCATTAGTCTATTTCACAAAGGAGCACATGAATTTCTGAGAAGCAGACCTTTAACTTCATTTCATGACTTCGTTTATTATATGGCAGGACTTATTTTTGGACCAATGTGGCAACATTTATATTTCAGTATTTCACTGTTACATTTTCATTATGTTCTCCCGAATTTCTATATTTGCTTCGTAACTGTGTTATAACACTTGTTGCAGTGGGTTGAAGAGCCGACTCTTCTGGTCACTCGGTTTGAATATGCAAACCTTTTCCACACAATCACAGACTGGTACAGTGCATATGTTAGCTCCAGAGTCACAAATTTACCTAACCGTCCTAATGTTGTTTTCGTGGATGGGCATTGCAAGGTATGTGATGCATTTTGAATTATTGCATGCTTTTGATTATTGTTGCACTGCATTATTACATGAGGTATGTTGCATGATCTATGATGAATTAGTCTGTTTCAACAATAATTGGCATCGTAGCATATTGACTTCGGATTTTTATGCCCAACTTGTAGTTTGGTTAGTGCATTGATAGTATGCACATCAAGGTTATCAAGTCGACAAGTCGACACTACCCTCCTAGTGACCGACTAATCGACTAGTCGGCCGACTAGTTGATAGGTACTGTTTGTATTAGTTATATGAATATGTATATATAGATAAAAATTTTATTGCAATTTCAAAAAAGAAAAGGGCTAAACTGCAAAATAACACCCTCATAACCACCTCACTCCCGCACTGCATTGGCACCCACTCCCGCACTGCCACAATAGATATTACTCCCCCACTGCCTCCTCCCTCTCTCATCCGAGCGGCGAGCGCCACCCCCCACTCTCGGCTCTCTCTCGTGTCGGCCCCACTCGCCCACTTCCTTCGGCAGCCGCCCCCCACTGCCTCGCCTCCCCCCTTCCCGGACGCCACGCCTCCACCCGGACGCCGTTGCCTCCCCCGGACGTCGCCGCCTCGTCTCCACCCGTTCGCCGCCGCCTCCACAGGGCCCCGCCACCTCCATCGCGGATCCGGGCTCCCCATCTCCACCCGGACGCCTCCGCCGCCGCCGACATCGCCCCAACCCAGATCTGGCCTCCTCGCGCCGGATCAGAGCTCCCCGCCACCGGATCCGTCTAGATCCGGTCGGCTGCCGCCGCCGCCGACGTCGCCCCAGCCCAGATCCGGCCTCCTCGCGCCGGATTGGACCTCCCCGCCACCGGATCCGGTGGCGGCGGTGGAAGATCTGGCGGCGGCGGCGGCAGATCCGGCAGCGGCGGCGGCGGTGGCAGCGCAAGTCGAGTCGAGTGCTCCAGTCGGTCCAGCGCCACCGACTTGTCGCCTAGTTGACGACTAGTCGTCGACTAGGCGACGACTTGATAACCATGATGCACATAGTCATTTTCTGCTCAGTTTTTCTCATTTGTATTGGGGACCATGTCTGCTGCTCCTGTTCAGAGTTCATTGCAATGAGAAGTTCTTCTAGATCCTTTCCTTTTCTCTCAGTATCTCTGTTCTACTTCTACGACAGCTAGCACTCTGGTGCAAAACCCTGAGAACTCTGTCCCAACACCTCATCCAAAGCTCTGCCATTTATACATGTCTATGCCTCCATGTCTGCCTAGCTTCCCTTTTCTGTTGCTCCTCTGTCATGTGATTTTTCTTCTTTGAGAATCAGCATATACAACTTAAAACGTGGTTTACGGTACCCAGTGTATTAAAGTAAACTTCAGGAGTGCATTAGAATCATTATAGAGAGGCTGTACTTCATAGAGTAAAATTCAAATAATTCGTGAAAATAAAACACGAGGCAGAGTTTTGACTTCTATGAGTTATAGCTTGTCAAAATCAGTCAACTGGGGTGAACCATTTTGTGGCATGTCTCCTCATCAATCATCTCAGTACCTGTCCATAAAATAGTTAGAACAGCTCCATCCTTTTGAAAGGTGGTGTGTGTGCGGCTTGCAACTCCTTGCTAGAATATATGAAGACTTGGCAGGGTAGTGAAGTATAATGATCATTCTATTTCCCGCTGTGCATCAGTGTTGTTAATAGTATTATTTATGACTGGAAATATTACACAATGATTTCCTTCCTCCTGAAAATTTACGGAAATTTCTCAGTCAACAC
The DNA here is from genome assembly GCA_036346265.1 of Melocanna baccifera. NCBI lineage: Eukaryota > Viridiplantae > Streptophyta > Magnoliopsida > Poales > Poaceae > Melocanna > Melocanna baccifera. The sequence continues at coordinate 2,416,899 of CM070698.1, read as the reverse complement.
AAACATGTGCTGTGTTCTATGTGTTTGCTCAGTTTGTCCATTGGTATTGGTTTATGAAGAATTGGCAGGATAGTGAAGTATAATGGTCATTCTGTTTCCCAGCTGTGCAGCAGTGTTGTCAATAGTATTATTTATGACTGGAAATATTGCACAATGATTTCCTTCCTCCTGAAAATTTACGGAAATTTCTCAGTCAACACAAGAACATGAGCTGCGTTCTATGTGTTTGCTCAGTTTTGCCATTGGTATTGGTTTTATTTAACTGATAACTGGCATGCAATACTTGGAAGTATTGTGTTACGAAAGCAGTAGCGTATTGAGATTGGTTGGTTACTTTTTTTCTGATTATCTCCGATTGCATTTTATCTGCTAGTTAAGTCACATTTGTTCATGATGATTCATTTCCGCCCAGCCCGGGCGGTATATGCTTGTCATGTAACAGATATGACCTGACATCCACAGGCACCACTGGAGCAAACATGGGAAGCACTTTTTTCAAGCGTGACATATGCTAAGAACTTTTCTGGTCCTGTTTGTTTCCGGCATGCAATTCTTTCACCGTTGGGCTATGAGACTGCTCTATTTAAGGGGCTTAGTGAGAGATTCAGCTGTGAAGGTGCCTCCGCTCAGCCCCTTAGAGAAAAACCGGACCACCAGAAAACTGCACGATTGTCTGAATTTGGAGAGATGATTGTAGCTGCTTTCGATCTTTTAGAGGATGACATCATGTCATCTAAAAAATCAAATGGCATCAATGTTCTCTTTGTTCGGCGAGAAGACTACTTGGCCCACCCACGCCACAGTGGGAAGGTTGAATCTAGACTGAGCAATGAACGAGAAGTATTTGATGCAATTGACAACTGGGCAAAAGGTCAGAAATGCAAAATAAATGTCGTCAATGGTCTATTTGCTCACATGAATATGAAGGAGCAACTCCTTGCTATCCAGGAAGCTTCAGTAGTAATAGGGGCTCATGGGGCTGGTCTAACACACTTGGTTTCAGCTACACGAGATACAAAAGTTCTTGAGATCATCAGCAGCTTGTATCGGCGCCCACATTTTAAATTGATTTCACACTGGAAGGGGTTAGAGTATCATGCCATAAATCTCCCTGGATCGTATGCGAGGACAACAGATGTTATCAGTGAGTTGAGTAATATACTGAAAGGTCTTGGTTGCTGAAACAGAGAGATGTTATCAATGAGTTTTGAGTAATATACTGAGGTATTCATGATGAAAGTTAACATGGCCATGCTGAGTGGATATTCTGTTTAGTTCCTATATACGGGTCACACTAAGGCCTATTTGGTAGAACTCTAGATTTTTATTTTTCAGCTTATGCTCCAAATGATTTTAGAATCTGGGGTTGCATCTGAAAAATTTGAATAGTAGGTTGACTTCAGAAACATAAGAGAAGACATTGAAGGCAAATAGACTATGATACCCCTATTGTAACATTTCATCTTTGTTTGTGTCTTATTCCTTTGTATTTATACACAAATTGATGAAATTTTTGTCAACATTTTGTAAGACCATATGTATATAGATTATGATTTTTTGCAAATATTTGAAGAGCACATATACATAAATTATGAAATTTTGATTCTAAATTTCAGCAAGTAATTACATTCGAGTGCAATTTGAAAGACCTAAGATATTCTCAGAACATATGGCACTGTAGCACCTCTACATTTTGTGCTCTATCGCGAAGGATCCGTCTCCGTGGAGTGAAGAACATCCTTTTTCCAAAAAAAAAAACATGTCGGAATCTCATCAGACAAATGAATGACTCCACTAATAGGATGATATTCTTTCTCTCGCAAAAAAAAGGTAAAAGAAAAAAATTAAGCTATCTAAGAAACAACCCGGCCAATCTTTGAAGTTGTCTACATGTACAACAAGTCCGTCCTTGCAGTGAATAAAGACCATGGTTTGCAGCTTATACGATAAGAACGAGGTAAATGATTCGTTGAAGGGAAATCCACAATCATTTTAATGCCAACGAAAAATGATGCCAATCCTCCATGCCAGATTCACAAGGAAAAATGTAACCAAGAGCATAAAAATTGCTATTACATCTATATATCGTCATATAAAACATAAGCATCAATGATGTATTTATGCAACGGAAGCCATCGCTTGAACTAGACTGACGAAGTTGTAAAGTGGAGCAGTAAGGAGCCTGCGACTTTCTTCTGCCACTTATGAAACTTGAGACCAGGTATGGACTGCCGGTAGCCCTTAGGTGCAAACTGAGACTTTGACATGCGAGTCAAGAGCTTGTAGAATATTGCAGTAAGTTTGAAGATAAGTAAACTGTTGTGCTGAATTTAGTCACAAGATAAGTAAACTGTTGTAGAACATAGCATACAATTGTTGTACTGAATTTAGTCACAAGATAAGTAAACAGGAAAAACTGAACCAAATTTTCCATGCTGGTAGGTCACCATAAACTTTGCGCATGCACATCATCAATCAGATCAAGTACAGACGTATGTGTTTGCATGATGGTTACCAATGAGGATCATTCGTGGAAGCACTAACAAAGTGCTCAGATAATCTAGGGAAGGCGAGAATGTAGTGAGCAGTCCACCAATGACTTCTTTCCTGTGTTGACAAGATCAGACTCCTGGGCAGGATAGTAAAACCATAGGCCCCTCCAAGATTCCCATTTGTACTTGTGGGCCTTCGCAGGAAACTTAAACTTTTATCGGCTACCTCAAAGTTGGAAAGGCTATCACTTTGTAGGAGGAGCGCGCACCCTCATAAACATACACCACTGGGTGTAAAGCATAGTGGAGGAAGTAGAAGAGCTCAGCTAAGGTTGTTTCACCCCCAACTCCACATCGTCTACTCGTACACCGAGAGGCGGATGAAGGAACCCGTGTTGAGGTGGGAGACCTCAAGGTCTAACGTGTCAAGCACATCCTTCAGTGGCCTGATTGAAAAAATAAGGAGGCCGGCTTCGAATTGAGTGGCGAAGACGATGAGCATCCCGGCCCTGAGTTAGGGTGGATCTCATCAAGCCTAGGCAAGATGGCCAAGGCGCTCTTTATCTTGCCCTCCTTCTCTGGTTGTTCTAGAAGGTCCATCTTCATATTGGAAGGGCCAATGTAGCGAGAGAACTGGATGGCCTTCTTGGGAGTCACCTCCCCTTCAGTCGCTGCCTTCGTCTTCGCAGCATCCTTCTGAGAGGCGGAGGCCCTACCCTTCTTACCAAAGGGGCCGGTAGGCATTGCCGCCTTCTTTGTGGTCATGACGCAAAGGGTTGGCTTGGATGAGTGGAGTCCAGAGTGGCATCAAGTGGTGGAGGAACCCCGAAGCGGAGCTCGATGACGCATGGCACACAACGAACTAGAGTGGTGCTTGGTGGACAGGAGTGAACCTCGGCGACCCACGACGCAAGGTAGGGCTCCCAAGGATGGCTTAAGACACTAAGACAGTAGTTCGCAAGGGCGGTCTGGGACCTCAAAGCCAAGTCATCTGGAGGGAGTTTGGGACGAGAAGCTGAAACATCTAGAGGGAGTCTACAAGATGCAAGGATCTTAGCAGCACGTGGTGCGCTACAACTCAGCAGCGCTTGGGAGTTCGGAGCGAAATTTGATGGACCAAGGTGAAGTGGGATAACCTGGGGATGAAATTCAGGGGTCTAGAACAACCTCGGTGGCTCATAGCGTGAAGGTGGGAAACTTTCGGGGATGGTCCGGGCCTCCACAGCGAAGTCTCCCAGGAGCGGACTGGGAATTCACATTAGCAACGCCTGGAAGCGGTCCGGGCCTTCACAACGAAGTGTCTCAGGAGCGATTTGGGATTTCACTACAAAAATGTCTTGCATGGTCCAAGCCTCCGCGGTGAAATCTCCCAAGGGTAGTCCGAGCCTTCACAGCGAGAACACCCAGGGTAGTCTGGGTCTCCACAGCGAGGTCTCCTAGGGGCAGTCTGGGTCTTCACAGTGAGGTCTCTCGGGGGTAATCCGGGTCTTCACGGCAAGAACTTCCGAGGGAGGTTTGGGACTCCACCTCACAAGCTCCTAGGGGCGGTCTGAGCTACCATGGCGAAAATCCCCGGAGGGGGTCCGGGAGACCCACCGAGAGCCTGGCAACACTAGAAGAGTTTGGTTGGGCACTTAGCACCGGAAGCGGTCTGGATGGAGCAACAACGGAGATAGTCCGGGCGGAGAAGCAACGTGCAGCCCGAGTGGAGAGGACATAGGAGGCAACATCAGTGCTGAGGCAGTCTGGACAAGGGCCCGGACGGGAAGTCCCAAACGTGCAGGACGGACCTAGAGGTACCTCGTACAGAGATGCAGCCCCCGAGGGGGTCCAAGCAGCAGCCTGTTTCGGAGGTGGTTCAGGCCAAGAGCACCTCAAAGTGCGATCGAAGAATCCCGAAGGGGCCTGAGCAAGGAGTTGCAAGTGCGGACCAGGGCACCCGGAGGCCAAATCGACGCACGGGCAAGGAGTTGGGGGAAGACAAGACTTGTGGGGAAAGTGAAGATGGGTGAAGTAGTCCAAACTGGAGGAGGTATTTTTTGGGTGGGAGCCAGACCATATGCACCTGGTCCACCTGACATGTTCGGAGGGGGTTCGATCCATGGTGCACCCAGTCCATGCAACCCCCCTCTAGAGAAGTGCGCTTGATGCTAGGTGCGCGTTACATCGGGCACGCCACCCAAGGCATAGCATCCACGTTCCCTGAGCCTAGACTGTGCCGCACCAACGACAAAGTCCGCCATGTCCCCAATGGCTAACTTGCTGCTTCACTTGTGAAAGGTAGGATAATTTAACATCTCGATCAGGGCCAGTCTTGGGCATGGGAGACATGGGTGACCGCCTAGGGCCCACAAAAGTCAAGGGCCTTAGCCCATGTATATATACCTATGTATAACTTATTCAGGCTCATAGTAAGAAGGACCAGCCGAAAGATATAAGGGTACAGGCTCATATCGTTAACTTCCAGACAGCCACTAGCAACAACATGAAGAAGATAACTAGCAACTATACTGAGAACTTGTCTAGACAGCCCAAGTGTCCAAGTCAATTTGGAAACACCTCATTTGGCATGTCACGGATGACTAAATGAACGAATGCTCACTCATAAGATCGATATCTAGCTCGACTCAATTATCTTGCATCTTATTTACTTGCTAGTTAAATTGAGAATTTGACAATCGGTGGTTTCTTAGATATTAGAATTTTTCATTTCAAGTATACTAAGAAAAATTTTGGTTCAAGATTGGTAGCCCAGAACTCTAGATTTTTAGTGCATATAGTTGTGTTTGGCGACTAACAGAAAGTTCCATATCAGTTGAAGAATTAAAGATTTTTTTGAAGATTAGTGCTTGTCTTTTAGTGTGGCTGATGACTACTTAGTCATATGTTCTGGCTAACTAAAAAATCTCATAAAATAGTTTTTAACATGGTTTTATTCCTTAAGGGCTAACTAAAAAATCTCATAAATTTCTCGAGATTCAAATTAGGCCTTTAAGTTATATGTTTCTTGCTTATACAATAGGATGTTGGTTATCTAGAAGTATTTGTACTTGTTATTGGTACACATTAGGTTTTAATCATGAAAGTGTCTGATCGACCTGAATAGAAGTGAGGTTTTTAAAATATCAGGAACACTCCAAGGCCTCCACTTTCGTCTCACCCCAGGGCCTCCGAAATATCAGAAACAGCCCTAGTCTTGATGGCTCGTAGGTCACTCGGAGCGCCATTGGCTCGAGGTTACGCGCTGACCTCTTATTCAAGTCGGTGCGTTAACCCGGGCTAACAGTTGATGACTACCCGGATTGGTGAGGGGCTATTGTTGAGGGAGGGTCCCGTCACCTTGGGCTCACAACGACCTCAAAGCGATGGCAACTGTTGGGAGATTTATCTGAACCAAATCCACAAGCTAATCTTGATAAAGTCCGCAAGACCAACCTCAGCGAGATCCGTGAGCTAGCCTCGGCGGAGTCCACCCTCTGTGCATGGTGCATGATCTGCCCATTTTTGTTACGCCGCCGAAGCGATGGAGAAGAGTCCATGGGGGCTGTGTACCGGCCTGATCATTCTGGAAGACGAAATGGTGCCGTTAGTGCTCACAATGCATGTGTACTTGCGTCCTTTGTTCCTTTTGTCTGCTATTATTACTGTAGGGCATATTATTGCTGTAGGGAAAGACGATATTATTGTTGCTGTGGACGAATCCGGCGTGCAGGCTTCATTCGTTTCGTCGTGTGTTTGGGTATGCCGTCTCGGAGGAGCGCATGCCGTGTCGTCGGCTCCCTCCTGTTGTGGGCGTGAGATGGCCATGGCTGATAGCTCTCCCGGCCGAAACCACGCCTGTTTCCACGTTTATTTGGACTTGCGATTGGGATTGCATGACTTCGATCGGTTTCTACTTGTTTCTTGGCTGAAGTCTCAAGATGCCGAGGCCTTGGCTCATGTCGGTACTAATTAACAAGGGGTGTACTTTGTGGAAATTAATTGGCTGATGGTCTATTTTAAACTGTTGGTTTAAAGAACTGTTTAATACTTCCCCTGTTTCAATTTTATTGGAATGTGTCCGGTCAAACTTCCCTAACTATGATCAATTATATTGTACAAGTAAAAAAAATATCATTTTGAGGTACGTGCAATCAAACTTTCTTTAACTTTAGTTATCGATATCTTTTTCAATATTTATATTGAACACATAAAAATAGCGTGTATAGATTTGTCTCAAAAAAATATTCATAAAAGTATAATTTTATTAGGTTTTATAAGTTAATTATAAGAGAAATTAATGATAAAAGTTGTGTTTTGAGATAGCGTCGATGTCCAGAACGACACTCTTTTTGACTAGAAGGAGTAATACATAGGGTACTATTTAGATTGACAGTACTTTCATATTAATCATGAAAAGTGCTTTTATTAATTGTATATTATCTTCGTGGTTTTTGCTAACGTATTTAACCACCATAAAAAGTTACTAGACAAAGTTACTACTAGATGTCGCGTCAATGTCCAAACAATGTATATTATTGAACAAAGGGGTAAAAAATTCAGAAATTATCTAGAAACTTGGAACATAGATATACCTTTCAAAATAAGACAAATACTACACTTAAAAGACCCCTTTTAGAATGAAGGGTTTTGGACATAGATATACCTTTCAAAATAAGACAAATACTACACTTAAAAAGGCCCTACTTAGAATGAAGGGTTTTGGTAGACTTTCAAATTCATGCATTCTAAATAGATCCGAGACTTGGCGAACCATGTATGTAGAACCCAAAATAAAGAGAAAGTTGGGTTTGGGAAACTATGTAGGTAATAAAAATCGTGGTCGAACTTTGGTCAAATTATTTCGTGAGAAGCACACATGTGCGCGGGTCGGGTCGGCGCATGCATTAGCGGCTTAATTAGGGCCTCCTTCGATCGAAGGATTTTCAAAGGAATTTTGAAGGAGTCTAATCTTTAGGATTTTTTTCTATAAAAATTGTTTCGAACATAGGGATGGAGAAGGATTTTCAAAGGAATTTTGAAGGAGTCTAATCTTTAGGATTTTTTTCTGTAAAAATTGTTTCGAACATAGGGATGGAGTTGTCAAATTTTTATGAAATGCATTCCTCTACCCGCAATTCTACAGGAATAAAAACATGAGCTCAAACCCTCATTTTATCTTTTCCTTTGAGAAGTCTAATTCATTCTATATAATCTTAAAATTCCTATATTTTTCCTGTGGGTATCCAAACACCTCTTTTGAGCAATTCATATGGTTTTATTATATTCAACAAGCATTGACATTCTAATCCTACGTTTTCCTATTCTTGCGTTTTTAGATTCTTGCATTTTTAGATTCTTGCATTCTAAAGAGACCCTTATTATCATGGACATCAAAAAAAATTACTGGTAGGATAAATTAGATAGAGCCCCTTTACCCGAAAGACATGAACAAATGGTAGTCTATCAATGTACACTGGCATCTTTGATTCAAAGGAATTTTAAAGAAAAAATAGAGGAATTCAATCCAAAGAAAAAATTCCTATGAGGAGTGTTTGATTTTATAGGATTGCTTGAAAAGAATTTCATAAGATATAAAAATTGCCGATAAGTTTTGGAGGAATTCTAGCATGAGGTCTAACCTCATATTACAAATTCCTTTGAGTGTTCCAATGCACCTTCTCTCTTCTTCCCTCTATTCTCTCTCTAATCAATTAACATTTAATTTCAAATTTTCTATATTTTTCCTATGGTGCAATCAAACACCCTTTGTTGCAAATTCCTACAGTTTTGAATCCTATAGGATTCAAGAGCCCATGGCATTGTAATAATATGTTTTTTCTATTTCTGCGTTCTTAAAATCCTGTGAATCAAAGAGGTCCGATGCTTCGATAAATCTGATGAGTTAGACATGTAGCGAATATATGGCTTATAGCTTATGGTCTATGGCTCTCCGTAAATAAATAAATGGGATGACTTCTTCGTCGTATTTTTGAAGCGATTTATCGGGACAGTCTTTCCGAAGTGGCTTATCAATTTATCAGTATTCGTTTTGTTTGCATGAGCATTTACGCTGAGATCAAAAATCATTAGCCGCAGCTATAAATCATCAGTTGCGGCCAAAAAAGAATCCACCCATATCATCATCTTAAATTGGACTAGCCAGCATCCAACTGATATCATCGACATGGCCATCCGCACTACAAAACGGCAGAAGCTCACATCACGAACAGACTTATGTGGTACACCCGACCGTGAGGTGGGACAACTAGCCCCACCAATCTTGAAATACGGTGAGCTATGCATTCCAGGCCCATTTATTTGGAATCACTCGCTTTCCTGTCCACATGAATTCAACTAGAATCACTCGCTCACACAATCAAGGGAACTGATCTGAGGCAAATCAGAGAGGAAAGAAGAAAGCAATGTGTGTATCGATTGAGATTTTGAGAAACTCCTGGAAGAATATTCGATCGATGCCTTTGTTTGTAGCTCTCTCTCACTCACTCATCGACTTAAATGCGATCCAGTCTGCCTCTTGTCCTTCCGTGCAACCACAACACTATGTATGCATCACACCACCAGTCCCTTGTTCTCTGGCTACTATTTCCAATTAAATGGCCTCACTGTTTGCAGTTTATGATTTATACCTTGAACCCACTCTGTCTGCCCAGATCCTCTACCATATGATGACATCCTGCTCGATTTCTACCTTACCATCACGCCACCACCGCGCCCAACGAATGTCCATGCCCTCCTAACAGTAGTATATCATGTCACTGATGAATTATTAATGAATAAAGTGGATACGAATTTATCCATATTATCTAGTTACTATATTCGATATGATGCAAATATAGTACAAATTTTTTATTTGATTAATAATTTATATCTTACTTGTATTCGAATTCACATAAAAATATGGATGCGAATATGGTATGGACTTTTATCATCTGAAATGTTATTTTATCCGGGCTATCTATATTCGATGAAGAAATATGCATATTTTATTACAATATGACTAATTAGTTGGATGAGTTTTTTTTTAATTAAACGTAAATTCGTGTTTCTATAGGTGAAATAAATGAATTAGAATGATTAAGTATGATTGTATGAGAATAAAATATCATTAATATCTTCATACTACACAAGTTATGAGGATATTCAGATCTCATGACCGAATTGAGTAGATATTTGATTTAAATTCGTATTCGTTACAATATTCGATTTGTATTCGTATTTGAGAATATTCGAATTTATATTCGTATTCGTTTACAAATACGAATGTGGTTTGGGCACTATCCGATCTGTTTTCACCCCTACCTATCATCCACTATGTTTTTCAAAACGGCTTTAGGCCTGTTCATTCTGGCTTCGGCCAAAAACCAGAAGTCGGAATGAATGTGTTGACTTCTTTTTTTTTTGCTTTGTCAGTTTTTCAGCCTTTTCTTTTTCCCTTTTTCTTTTTTATTATCCATTGAGATATAATGGTGTTTTTTATTTTTTTCTATTTTTTATTTTTTTTAATTAAATGACTCAGAAAAAACTAACAGCCGCTACATTGCAATTTTAGTCAAAAGACAACAGTTGGAATCCAGAAGCTGCTAAAAAACTGGATTGAACGGGGTATCACTGACATGCGGCCAAAGCTAGGCTCAGCATCTATCTATATTATATTATTGAAACAAATCAAAAGAAGTCGTCACATTCACTATCCAGGGCTAAAAAATACCATGATTAATTGGAGGGGAAGAAAAAGAGGAATCCCGCTTATTTTGGTTGAGTCGGGGCAGGAGCAACCCCTATATATCATCTATCGGACCCTGGGTGCCTCCCGCAGCACCAGCATCCATCGGCCATTAGGGAGGGAGTAAGGTATAGATGTAGAAGAAGACTAGGTCCTGTGAGCACCCCTTTTATTTTAATTCTAGATCAGCCATTGACAAAAGATTCAACTCTTCAATCATGAGCACTAGAGTTGGATAACAAATATAACTCTATTTTTAAATATAAACATTTGTATTATAACATCCAGCTACGCAATTGCGTGAAAAATTCAGCTAGTTTTTTCATAACAGAAATATTTTTTCCCGAGATACATGGCACCTCCGAAAAGCCTAGGGTTTTGGCGTACCGGAACATCTCATGACTGCAAAGTTACAAGGGCTCACACGTACGCGGTACGCCCGTCTCACGCGCGGCGTATTAGGGTCTCTGCTCGCTTGTGCGGACTACACGTACAGGGATCGCACCGACTGGCAAATCAATTGGAACAGTAGACGGTTGGTCAGGGCCACTACGCTGTACTGTGCAAGTGCACAGTTCGCATACTTAATTTGAACCTCCATCTGTGCCGAAATGGGCCGCGACACTATGGCATGTACACGCACAGTGCACGCCTTGAATGCTAGCTAACTACACATGTACTAGTACGTATACATAATTATTCCTGGCTAGTACGTATACATAATTATTCCTGGCTAGTACGTATACAAAATTATTCCTGGCTAGCTTCCTTTGCCGTTTTTTTCCCCCTTCAGGTGTCGATGAATGAATGCATCACGATGCATATATGTGTGACACTGAAAGCCAACTAATGATCACGCCGATCGATCGAGAGATATGTAAAACCAAGCGCTATATATACTGGGGAGCATTTGTATCCTACGTAACTGCGTATGTGAGGCAGGCATGCGTGTGTGCAAATGCTTTGAGTTTTGACCGGCCGTGTGCATGCGATCAAAAGCCTACGCCTTTCGAGAGGAGGTAGTACGTGCCAGTAATAATCATCATGCTGCTTGCATGCGGCCGGCATATTGCATGCATGCATGCAGTAGTTTTCCTAAGCATGCAGCAGTGCAAAGGCTTAGGTAATCACAGTCACACACACACACACACTCAGGACGAGCGCTGCTATAGTGTTACATCAATGTGCTATGTTGCTTGCCTTCTGGCTACTGCAAAGCAATTGGAGCCTTCGTTTTGGATCCCAAAAGAATCGAGACGAATACACTGTGATTGTGCATGCACCCTAGATTACAAAAAGCCCGGCCGGCCTTCATTGCCCGGAAGCAGCCATGATCGAGTCATGCAATCGCCATCCTTGACCAATGTGCATATGGTAGGAGCAGTGAGCAGCGTGCATGCACCAGTAATATTAATTGGTGGCAATGCTTTTCCCTTCTATTTCATAAGAAAAAAGTATGTTGCGTGCATCAGTTCAACTATAGCAACACGCAAGAAAATTTGGGGGGATTACTATACTAAATACTACCTTTGTTGTTTTTTATATGTACCGTCAAATTTTCTAAAGTTTAATCATCAATTGTTTAGAACTATTTAGATTAGCTATGTGAAAATTATATCATTAGATTTATCGTTACATATAATATCATAATTTTATAATTTTATTAGTACATCTTAATGTATAGTTATAAAAAGTAGCAGTCAAAATTATATTTTGAAGACCGTAAAAAAACAAAAACATCAAGTAAAAAAGAGTGGAGAGAATATGTAGCGCATGCATGTAATTAATTGGAAATGCAGTTCAAATAAGCTGTCAAATATCAAGGATCACGATCGGAGCACGTGGATCGAGTCCTCTGTAAGGATTTACTTGTGATCTCTAGAAGTTCTTTTGACGAGGTGTGTTTTCGATGTTTCTACTGTCTCCATTCTCTTTAAACTGTTCGTATTTGGACATCGACATGGTCTACTTACACACAAGTATGAATGGTACTTTTACGATTATTTGCTGGAGAAATATTTAAAATATATGTACTAGTATAGAAGAACTTTTGATGGCAAACATGCTAGTATCATTTCTATGTGATAAATCTAAACACTTTTTTATATATAGTAGTGGTTAAAGTTTGTACGCATTCTACGACAAAATCTATTCAGAAAACGAAAATGACAAACCACAAGTGCATGTGGCTACATGAACTGTCTCAACCGATATCCATGCCCCGATCGAGATCTGTGCTCCTTCACCCCGAGCTGCACCGCCCCGAAGCGGCACTGTCGTCGCCCCGCAGCTGACGTGCCCGCAAAACCTCGCCGGAAACCTCGCTGCCGCGCGGCTTCAAGGAGGCAGCGGCTTGCCTACGCCGAAGCAGCCGCTGCCGCTGCCGCTGAGAGAGAGGGGAGAGACGGAGAGGGAGAGAGGAAGGGGAGAGAGAGAAAGAGAGGGGAAGGAGAGCATGAATCTCGAAGCAAGGATGCGCGGTGGAGATAGTGCACGTTGCCGCAATCACTTGCGGGAAATCTGCACTCTTCAGAAAAACAAAGATCAAAATGCTTGACCTTCGTTGACTAGAATTTGCAACCGGCGGGACCTTAATTTTGATCCTCAAACAGCGTTGCATACCTCCCCTCTTTTCCCGAATAAGCTGTTGCATGCTTGCACAACCACGGACGAAAAACCCCAGTGTGAAGAGCGGACGTACGGTAGTGGCCGGCCGGGTTTGCATGGGATTAGCACAGACACAGGAACAAACTACGAGGCAGAATAGACAGGCAAATAAATTCCCAGCAGATCAACGAACAGAAAGTAGCCATCCAACGGCGTGACAGAGGCAAGCAGAGGCCTTCGCGCGCGATCGTGCGTGCGCGCGCGCGCGCAGCACGAGCCTTCGGGATGGGAGGCGCGTCGCCTCGCCGGCCGGAGCCAGACCCGACCCGACCGCGCGCCACGGATTCCGAGGCAAGTGCCGGAGGAAACCCGGCCTGCGCCTCCCGTCCCAAGCAAACTACACCCCGCCTGATAAACAAACACGGCGTAGAGGTTGTGGCCTAATCAATCAACCATGTAATGTCTGGATGTAAAAGTTGAGACTTGTTTTTTTTTTTTTTTTTGAAACGGGAGAGGAGTGCTGCCCAATATTAAATCACAGGGAGAAGAGACAGGGAAACAAGGCCAGGAAATGGCACTTAAGAAATAAATTCGCTTAAGGAGTTACAACGGCGTATAAGAGCTCCGCTAGCCTCCTGGTCCGTTAGGACTTAGGCTCCGGCCTTCTCTTTAATTTTATGGAAGCGATCAAGGACGTAGGTATAATCACCGTCGAATGAAAAATTCGAGCGTTTCGCTCTTTTCAAATTTTCCAAATCACTAGCATTACTAGCATCGCCAATACTTTTTGTGGTACTCCAGGTATAAGAATGATCGACTCCTACCAGTGTCGGATCGAAAAGAATGACTGTCAAGTTGTCGTCGGATTAATAGAGTCACACATGTTCATTGTGCGATGGAGAGGTTATAATTCTTGTCGTGTAGATGGCGCACATATTGCATTGGCTCCTCTTTTGCATGTATGCATGCCCTCTAGCTTGTCCCTTCCGTTGAACCCTTTCTTGGTTGGTTCCTACTAGTACTAGCTAGCTAGTAGGCCGCCGTCGAACAATTGTGGACATGCACAGGCTAGGTTTTGTTTCTCCTTTTTTTTTTCTGTCGCCTATGGTTCCATGCATGCCACCCTTAACCCACACACGCCCCTGGAACGCCGAACTAGATAATAATTTTTAGTGATTTACTCTTTTTTTTTCTTTTTTGCAAAACTTCTATGTAATTCCTGTAGTATTGTGAAATACCACCATTTTAACCATGATACACACACGTTGAGTATGAAATGATCCTATCCCCTCTCTTCTCCTGCATTTACTAGATGATTTTATAGTTGGTGTTCAAATAAAACTTGTGGCGTTATAATCAGCGTTTCTTGATCCGTAGGGTCTTATAAAAGCGAAATATCCTTCGGCAACATATATACCTCATACTTGTGTACATACATGAGCATATTACAACAATGACAGGATGTAACGCCCAGCTCCAATTAGATTCATGTCTATCCATATGCCAAACAAACCACACACTCATATCAACCCCCATTCTTTCATCCTCACTTCACATAAAAAGATTAACCCAGGGATTGGATTGCAATTGGTATTGGTGTTATATATTGGTGCAACCCTTGCTCAACTAGCAAAGTGGGACTAAACTCCCCACACTTGCACTCATGCCCTATATGGACTTCATTTGGGCTTGGTCTAAATTGAGTCAGGTCTCACATATACCCACCCTCAAAGGATATGATGTCCTCATCAGCAACATACTCATACTTAGGCAAATGACTAGGATCCCCCTCTTGGCACACGTCTGTGCATCCAGTTCAGCATATATGACATGCAGTGTGTCTAGTCATATGGGCCCACACGTGCTTGTGCCATATGTTCGCTCCCCTGACCCGTACGCACATGTAACCGTGAGGGTCGACGCTGATATGATTTGTAACGCCACAGGTCCAATTAGGCTCAGGTCAACCTGCACACCAGACAAACCATGCACTCATGCCAACCCGCTTACATGTCATCCTCACTTCACGTAAAAGGATTAACCCAGCCAGAGGTTGGATTGCAATTAGCAATAGGGGTTATATGTTGGCGCAACTATTGTTCAACTAGCAAGATGGGACTAAACTCTAAACAATTGCACTCATGCCCTACATGGGTCTCATTGGGGCTCAATCTAAATTGGCTCGGGTCTCACATGAGATAGCCAAACATATTCGCAAACAAGTGGCGTTATGTGCTTTTCAAAAAATAAAATAAAATTATATATATATATATATATAAATATATATATATAATTGGGACACCATGGTGCCTCGATATCATGATCTAAAATAGGTATTTCCCCTATATACCGTGTGTAAAAAATTTAAATTTTTTTGGATGTCGAGTTTAACTAATTCAAACAAGTTTAACTAACATCCGAATTGTAGTTGTCTTTTTTATGATAGTTTGATTGTAGATATATGATGATTATATATATAAATCAGTAAAGTATGTGATCTAAATTTGTTCAAAACTTTGAAATCGAATATATTTTTTCAAAGGTATACATTTCATTTGAATTATTACATGTGGGTATATACCCTAAAGTTGGCATTTTTTAAAAAAATACACCTAAATTTGGGTTGAATTCGCTCATTTAAAATCATGGTGCCCAGGCACCATGGTGCCCCATTTTAGCGTGTAATATGCCTCGGAAGGCTTTTTTCTACCTTCGGGTGTAGTTACTCTCTATGCTATATCTCACAAAGTAAGGAGTATCTAACGTAACGGAAGGATGTACATGAGTATATAAGACCATCTAAGTGGTATGCATACTTTTTTTAAGGTGGTATGTATATTTTTTCGAATATACCTCTTTTATGTATGAATAAGAAGGTATTAGCAAAATGTGTCACAAATCATGTGCTCTCTTGTAATTTTTTTATGTGGTTGGCATTGAAATATCTTAGAATTAGTATATGAGTATACCTAAGGTAATAATGAAGTACGTTAAGTTCATTTAAGTGATATATAATAGGTGGGAGTAACTACACCCGAGAGTATAATGTATTTTCCTCTCTCTCACTCTCTATATATACATATCTTTTTTCTGTACTCCTAAAAGTATGTACTCTCATTTTTAATATACTACTTAAATAACTTTTTTATACCTCTTTATCTCTTTTGGTATACTTAAATACTAATTATAATATACTTTAATTGACTTGTTGAAAAATTTTCATCGGGACCATTTTTTTGTTATATACACTTTTTATGTATAAAAGGAGTACATACACAAATTATGCTATAAAAAGCAGACTTTTATGAAATTTTTCATGGAAGTCATTTTGGATTATCTTATAATCATTATTAGAGTATTCTCAAATAGATAAAGAGGTATATCAATAGCATTAAAGGGGTGTATTAGAAATGAGAGTACGTACTCCCAGGAGTATAGAACCATTTCCAATATATACTTTCATTTCCAATATACCTCTTAAACAGCACTCAGTACTCTCGTGACTTGTATCACCAAAGACTCTGTGTTATGTACAATTAATTTCTGTCTTGCTGTGTACATGTGTAAAGGCTTCTTGCAACTAGCATTCTCCCTTAAAAAAATCTTATTCCGATGGAAAGTATGGGGTTTGAAACGGCTTGACCTTCTGATTTTTGGTGGAATGGAATAGTAGCGGCTAAAAGTATAAGAAGTTAGAAGTAGTGATATTGTTTGATTTGGCTATAGCTTTTAGCTGAGCTGATTTGGAAAATGAAAAGAAAAAATACATCTCCACAGGCGGAAAATAAAAGGTAAAAATGGGGGGAAAATGCATCTCCGTGGGCAAAAAATGAAAAAGAAAATGATAAAAAGGAAAATAAAAAACATGTCTCCACAGGTGGAGGTGGCGGCGGCGAGGCCAAGTGAGAAAGGACAGTGGTGGGTGATGCCGACGGGGCCAAAGGAGAAGGGGTAGTGGTGGGCGAAGGCGGGAGGTGGATGGGACGAGGTGGAGGAGGCTCGGGGGAGGCAGCATGGGAGGGGGGTTGAAGGCGGCAGTAGGAGGAGGCAAAGAGGGGATGCGGTAGTGTCGCATAGGAACAGGGAAGGTGGCCGCACGCTCGGGTAGTAAATGGGTGGACGAGAGAAGTCGGACGTGGGTTTTGGTAGATACAGTAGCCATGGTGTTTGATTTGGATTATGAAATTGAAAGTTTTTTTGTAGTGGATTTATGAAGTTGAATTCTAAGTTTCATAAGGTTTCATACAATTTTAGGAGATTTTATGATTAATTTTCATAACTAAGTTTCATGATGTTTTATGAAGTTTCATAAAATTCCAGAAGGTTTCATATCTAATTTGATTAAGTTTTATATCTAAGTTTCATAGTGTTTTATGGTATTTCATAAAGTTTCAGGAGGTTTCATGCTTAAAATGACTAAGTTTCATGAAGCATGTTCGAAATTTTGTGGAACTCATGAAACTTGGATGAAATCCGGTGAAACTTGACTATATCGTTAGTATCATTTCTAATGGTATATCATGCGCTAGTATGACTCTTTTTAAAACCTAAGTTTCAATCTTTTGTCGCCGACAAAAAAAGCTTGTTCTCATTGAGAGGTGATACATATCTTCAAATTGATACCTTCAGCATTCAGTAATCAAGTAAAGAATGGTAAGCTATGTAACTCTCTCATTACAAATCAATCACAAGTAAATGAATGGTAAATGACACATTAGGTCATCTTGCAAAAGGTTTATCAAATATTAATACGTTCCTTTGATATATCAACTTCCAGTATTCTCAATTTCTTTGTACCACATGAAGCTAGGAATTATGTCACAACAAACAGTAGCATTAATTAGTGTAAATTATGTCGTAGAATAGACAGAGAAAAGAAGAAGCACTAAACGCTCTTGGTTCAAATCATTGGGCTAAGCATTTCATCAATACAGCACATGCACGACACACACTTGAAATGTTCATCACATAAAGAGTTGCCCAAAGTGACCGTAGGAGCCAAGCACTACCAACGTGTCCAGCCACTAAGGGGGTGATCATTTCGGCTTTTTTCGGCTTCAGCTTCTAGCTTCAGTTTTTTTTTCACTATTCACTACACTATCCACTAACTCAGCTACAGTGTTTTTTCAGCCAGTTATAGTATTTTTTCAGCCAAAAGCCAAAAGATATCGCTATTCCGATCACCCCCTAAAAATGCGACGTAGGGGAAGGCCAAGATGGAGGTCATCCCTGTGTCATTTAAGCTGGTGAAGAGCGCCGCGCAAAAGAAACCAACAAATTTCAGGCCATCTGGCCACGCCACATGCGGAAGAAGGGCCGGTGAAGTTTATCGATCGTCTGTGCCGTGGATGAAAGCATGAAGACCATCGCATGCAGGTAATTAAATGGACGAAAGCTAAACAGAACTAAGTTGTGAACAAAAAAAAGTTAGAGCGCACGATTAAAACTCCATCAAATGGCTACTGTCTACCCCGTCGAGTCGAAGCAGGGATCCAACAGGATAGAGTGGTCCTAATTTATCCCCTGTTGGGCTTTTCTCGTCTCTCTCTCTCTCTCTCCTGTGCCTCCCCTGCCCTACCCCTCTCACTATAGCTACCGCTTGCCAACCACGGCACCTCACCCAAAAGCGAGTAGCTAAGAACAGAAGCAAAGCAGGAAGAGAGTACCAGAGCAAGAAACTGAGCTATCCATCCATGGCAGACCCCTACACAAGCTTCGTCAATAACCCCTACTACAACTACTGCGCTTCCTCCTTCCCCACCCCTCATCTCCCACCTCCGCTTCCACCTTACACCACCCTCTACCCCCACGTCGCTGCCGCTCCTCCTCACTACCCCGCCAGCTTCGTCCAGCCGCCGCCGCATCCTCATCATCATGACAGTGCACCTCCCTCCCCTCCGCTCCGGGAGGCCCTCCCCCTCCTCTCCCTCTCGCCCACCCCCGCCTCTCGCCCCCACGTCGACGCCGCGGACTCCGACTCCGACGACGACTGCTACCTGCAGGAGGCGTCCGTGGGCTCCACGACGCCCGCGCGCATGCCGCTCTTCGCTGACCTCAACTGCATGCCATCCTGCTGTGACGACGGCGACCCGATGGACGTGGAGACCGGTACGTCGGCGACGGACGACGCCGCGGTCGCTCTGCGCATCGGCCTGCCGGCCGGCAGCGGCAGCGGCTGCGGCAGCACGGAGGCCGATCTCCTGTCCGGGCTTTCCGGCAGGGGGGCGTGCGCCTGTATTGAGCCGGAAGAGGAGGAGTGCAAGGTGGACGGCGGCGACGAGGTGGTGCCGCTAGGGTTCCCGTCGACGCCGATCGGGAAGCTGAACAAGGGGCAGTACTGGATCCCAACACCGTCGCAGATCCTCATCGGGCCCACCCAGTTCTCCTGCCCCGTCTGCTTCAAGACCTTCAACAGATACAACAACATGCAGGTCAGAATTAACACAGAGAATTTCTCTAGCTTGTTTCTCTTCTTGTAGTTCTTGGCCATATGATTTGGTTCACTTCTTGGATTGATTCAGAGCTAGCTTTGGAGATGCATGTTTTATGACTCATGAAATAGACTTGAGCTGCTGAGGAGGAGCACGCACAGTGGCTGCCTTTTGTGTGATTGAACTAGACTGGCATGCCAGGAGCAGCTAGCCATGCATACACACACACGCATCTTTATGCTTTTTCTTGGGCGTTTGGCTTTCGGCGATGCGTATGCGTGAGTGGTGTGGGCGCAATGGAGATCCCAGGGAAGGTTTTCTCTCTCCATCTTAGTACTGATCGACCAAATTACATCCTTTTCTACTAGTACTACCCCCAGTACTACTCTATAGCTACCACCCAGACCTGATCACTCCAGTCATGGCTCGTGATATTTGGCTAGATGCATAGGTTGTTTCAGGAGGCTTTCATGTCTTGGAAAGCATAAGATTGTGATATTATGGAGCTGCTGCTGCTGCGATGACAGTCCTGCTGCACGCCTCCCAAGAACAGCAAGAGATCTGCAGTGTTCTTCCTGTAGCCAGCCACAATGCCACTGGCTCTGCTCTCTTTAAAGAAACACCACCACTCTGGCTCTGCTCTCTGGTAGCTAGAGTAGAGCCCTCACTTTCAAAAGATCACTGCATTCACTTCATGTATGCATGCGGCTTCTTTGGTTGCAACTGATTACTACTACAGTACAGTACTACTGCTGCATGAAAACGTTTAGTTCTTTTGAACTTATATTTAAGCTTTGGCTTTTATTTCTACAGCAACTCGCTGTTAAATAGTATGTTTTTAAAGCGATGTCTATAGGTAAATTGTAGTATAACTGTACTGAGTTCAGCTGTACTGGCCAAAATCGCATACGAATATTTTTCTCTATATATTACCTCTCACAAAAAAAATCAAAATTCAAAAATCACAACCATAAACCATAAATCCTAACTCAAAAGAATCCACCCGAAGTCTGGATCACTTTAATGTTACATATGTTCAACATATGATATGATTTAGTATTCTAGTGGTACCAATTCAATTTGACCTCATGAATTAATGTCCACTTTCACGTCAATCTCCTTTCTTAATTGTGTTCTACTAAGTACTAGCTAATTCTGTACATTTTGCATGCCCAAAATCAAACTGATGTAATTAGTACACGAGGATTAATGTAATGCGTGCAGATGCACATGTGGGGGCACGGGTCGCAGTACCGGAAGGGGCCGGAGTCGCTGCGCGGCGTGCAGCCGACGGCGATGCTGCGTCTGCCGTGCTACTGCTGCGCGCCGGGGTGCCGCAACAACATCGACCACCTGCGCGCGAAGCCGCTCAAGGACTTCCGGACGCTGCAGACGCACTACAAGCGCAAGCACGGGCTGAAGCCCTTCCTGTGCCGCAAGTGCGGCAAGGCCTTCGCCGTCAAGGGCGACTGGCGCACGCACGAGAAGAACTGCGGCAAGCTCTGGTACTGCCTCTGCGGCTCCGAGTTCAAGCACAAGCGCTCGCTCAAGGACCACGCCCGCGCCTTCGGCCACGGCCACGGCGCCTTCGGATGCAATGGCGCCGATGGCTTCGACGACGACGACGAGGGCGCCGTCTCCGAGATCGAGCAGGACTGCGCCCGCGCCAGGTCGTCGTTGCGGTGATCATCGATCGATCAACAGCCGGCCGGCCAGCTCGACGCCGGCGTACGGACATGCATGCTGGTGATCGATCGATCTGTGTCACGCGCGTGCAAACACTATGTACTAGTAGTACTATAGCTAGCCAGCTGCTACTTGTGTGGTGGTTGTTGTCGACGTCGTTGTTGTTTTTGCTCTAGTGTTAAGAGTTGTGGAAGCTGTTCGCGCGTGCTCTTTTCTCTAGCTGGTTAGTATCGATCGAGTAGTGCTTGACTGCTCGATCGCTTGTACGTGTTGGGTGATCTCAATCGGTCACATGCGCCATTAAATCATGGAACAAGTGTCCGTGCATGAGCTTTTGCTTTCTTTAAGTTTCAGTTAATTAAGCACATCCCTTTGTTAAATTACTTCTGAGTAATTTAACTCTTATAGATCTTAGTTCATCAGTTAATTTCACAATGGTATTTATTAACTTATATACTCCCTCCAATCACAAAATAATATCGTTTTGAAAACACGTAGTCAAATTTTCTAAACTTTGGATGCTGTCTTTTTAAATATTTAGATTGGATACATATCAATCATATGTATAGATTGTTCTCGAAAAATACTTTCATGGTATTGTGATGTTATTGGTTATATAGAGCATATTTAATATGGCTGTGGTTTATATTTTTTGGCTGAATTTTTTAAATTTTAGTTGTTTACGACAGATATTACGGAGAGAATTACTCACTTGCAATTTTGGATGGTACAGATGTTGGGCTTTTAATGTGTATTATAATTAAATTGTAGATTCTGTTTCGAAAAAAATATTTCATTTGAAAGTTAGATATTATAGCAAAAATCAAAGGCCGGTTTCAGAAACCAAAAAGAATAAATTCATAATTATATTACAATAGAAAATAGCTATCAACATTACATCTTGAGGACTGTTCTGTGACCAGAGAGTAGTTGTATACTTTTAATCTATCCACTAGCAGCTGTATAATGATTGGGTAAATCGAAGGGTGACGCATCTGCTACTGCTAGCCGTTGGCACGGATGCAGTTCATCATTAATGTCATCTCTGCATGCGGAAGTACTTTAACCTATCTTTCCTACTCCAGTCAAGTTTCTACTATCTTTCGAGAGTTTCTAGCCTCCCTGCAGTAAGACATATATCCCAAGCTAGTTTTGTGTGCTCTACAAAGAGAAAATAGAAAAGACACTTGATATTAATGGATAGAGTTGGATACATATGAATATGATCCTTCCAAAATTAAAGACACTTCCAACCCAAACTACCACTACTATTGTCGAGACAAAGTTCCAACGACACAAGCTTAACCTAGTTGCACATGAAACTTTTTTTTAAAAAAAAAACAGGGTTGCATTGACCTCCATGCAAAAACAAAGGAAACACAACAAAAAAAATGCTTCCCGACCCCCTTCTTTTTACGAGGAGATCAACTTTTTGGGCGCACTTGAGAGTTAGGGGAATGGCCGACCAAAGTATGTACAGCCAAAGTTTGATGGATGGAACACCATACATACCATGACGTGTTCGTGTCAAATGATGTGCTTTTTCTCACATCTGGATAGAAAGAATGATATGGATGGACAGCGAACCGACGAGAGCTTTTCTTCGTAAAAAAACTTTAGAAATTTGGGGGTTTGATGAGAAAAAAGATGATATAACGGTTTATCGGTATTTAATTTATTCGTACGAACACTTATTGTAAAGGTAAAAATCATCAACCACACACATGGAAGGAATAGTTTTTCAGTCAGGCCGGCCAGGAGATCTGGAAGAAGGGAGATAGACATGGAGAGTTATTGTTACATGAAAATAGGGACAGTGTGGACTTACCCACCGTAGCGTTTTTTTTTTCAAAATTGGCCTCTAGACATCCGTTTTTTGGGGGGAAATGGCCCTCTCTTTTAGCTTGGTGGGTGTGGCGGCTGACATGTGACACCTACTGTGCCCCTCTTGCTCAGCAAGAGTCGACACATGTGGGAGGGCGCTCAGGCATGGCAACTATACAGCTGGCACAGTAGGTTGGGCAGGCCTGCTTGGTAGGCTGGCTGAGGGCACGACAGGCAGGGATACCTAGCCGCCCTGGCTCGGCAGCTCCTACCGAGCCAGGGGAGCTCGATAGGAGCAACTAAGCTAGCTCGGTGGCTATGTTGCCTAACCAACCACACTGGCGCAACACGACATGAAATGCCATGCCCCCTTTGCTAGCTCATTAGAAGTTGTGAAGTTGAATATCTTCCATGCCAAGCGAGAGAGAACCAAGGGAGAAGAAAGAAAGAGAGAGTAGAAGAGAGTTTGAATTAGTTTTTAGGGGATTTCGCTGTTGTAATTAGTTTGGTTCCATTGAAGACCTTATGAAGAGGTATGTTTAATTTGTGTACGAAAAATGTGTTTAATATGTCATTAACATTTTGCTAGCTTAACGGTTATTATTTATGTATTGTTATTATTTGCACATTGTTCGTATTAGTGCATTGTTATTATTTGTGCATTATTATTATTTGCTTAACGGTTATTATTTGTGCACTTTTTTATTTGTACGTTGTTGTTATTAATTCCAGATCGACCTACATAAATTTTATTAAAATATATTCTTATGTTCCAAATAGAGCCTCATGCCTCTTAGTAATGGAGGCCGTACACATCATTATTGGGCACTCCCAACGAGGTGATGTAAACTGGTTACCTAGGATGACAACCCAGCACAAATCTGATGTGGAGGGGGGGATCAATGAAGAGAGAGGGGGATTAATGAAGAGAGATGGGAGCAAATTAAAGTCTTGAAATCTTATTTGAGAGGACTAAGAAAGCTACAGGATAAGAATGAGTAGAAAAAAGAGAGGAGAGGCGAGGTAAGAATGAAAAATTTTAATTAAGGTGTATCTAGAGTAGTTTCGATATGATGTGGCATATATAAATGAAATATACAAAAGCTATGTATCGAGGATGCCCTTAGAATGTCGCGTACAGTATCAAAGATCAAGTGCGTTCAAACGGGAGCATGAGACACGAGTAAAGCGCCTCGAAACCGCGTAAGATTGTGCTAGCTAGCCCTCGCCACCCATCTGACGATGGATTGATCAGTGAGCTACGAGCACCCCCACCACAGAAAGGGCCCTGTCCTTTCCCTAAGCACAAACCATGCACGCAGCTAGCGTCAACCCTTTCTGCACACATAAACAAGTTGATTCCCCATGTTTCACTTAGCGGCTACACGATGCTTCTCAGACCCTTCGGTACACGAATGCCTCGAAACCGCAACAATAGTAGTGCTAATTATCTGCGTCGAAAAATGTGCACACATGCATACATACCAACCAAGTGACCAACACACGTACCCCTTTCTTAAATTCTTCTAGGGCCTCACAAGCAAGCATGCATGCGTGTTGTGAGCTAGCTCGACTTAAAAATGGAGTACCGGTAGCAACAGCTGGGAGACCAGGAGAAGCACGAGAGGCATATACAAGAGATGTTGTGTCTCGTGCACGCCCTAACAGGGGCGGGAACTGGGAACAGCCCTGTCTCCGATCGGGTTTACGAGGCACTTTTCCCTTCTGTGATTTGCTCTCTCTCGTCGTATCAGGCACTTAACCGTAGAACTAGCTAGGGAGAGAGAATCCCCTCTCCAAGGTACATGGCACCAGCTAAGAAAAAAATATTCTCTAGGGAGACCTTAGACACCTCTTTAGAGGTCCCGTCCCCTGGCCACCGCACAAATCTTAAAACAATCCTATTCTTTTCTTCGAAGTTTTTTCCTGCTTGGCCAAGTAACACCACATTTTTTAAATCTATCCCTGTTGCACACGAATTTGCAAAAATGCCTCCTTCTCGAGCGCAGGAGAACGGAGAAGTAATACATGTCACCTCCAGCAGCCCCTACTATGAGAATGACAGCGAGCGCATCCGACGACAGGGCCCCACCCACCTGCCATAGCACACAGGTGCTGGAGGCTCTCCACGCTTGCCATGCTCACCAAGCGCTAGAGATCGGCGCCTGAGCCCATCGGTCATCGCTTTCTCCTACCCTCTCTCTCATTTTGTGCAGTGTAGCACCACAGGATTGCCTGCCGTGGCTATAACGTGGTAGGTTCTACCATGCTTGAGTATCACGCAAGTGAGTTGGCCTGGCTGCCAACCGCGCTTGACGTCGGTCCTGCAGTGCCTCCAACCTACCATGGTGGGTTGACGCTAGAGGTGATATGCCACCTCATCCTCCCATGCTTGAGAAAGGGGTTATTTTTACAAATTCATCAGCCACCAAGCCAAATTTTTTTTAAAAACATGGCACTATGGGGCCAAACGGTAAAAAGGGAGAAGAAATGAGAAACATGGCGTCACTAGGTGTAGCAAGGAAGGCTAGCAGCCATGGCGGTGAGTGCGAAGCTCGACGGTGGCTATGCACGGTAGGCACAGTGGTCGACAGAGGTGGGATTCAGCAATGATGTGTTCAGGTGTTCCTCATGATGCGGACAACGAGGGAAGGGAAAGATGGAGGTAGTGGATCAGTGGTGATGGCGACGTGGCCAGTGGCACGATGAACAGCGACGGCTACTCTGGCGATGACTCGGTGTGGGAAAGGTGCCGTTAGAACTGTAAGGAGGTGAGGAAGATAATGGCACAACCAATTTGGGGAGAGAAACAAAGACAAGAGCGAATATGGGTAGATTACCCAAGTGGCCGAAGTAAGGGCGGCGCTCTCACTGGATTTGTGGACAACGGTGCAGCTTAGCAGTTGTGTGTTGGCTTCTGAAAGTGAAGGGGAAGGAAGATAGCTAGCTACTACTATCGCTTTGGCCTTATAGACACCCGAAGGCAGTGGTGCATAGGGCCCAACGAACGACAAAGGTGACGCATGGGTGTCACCGTGGATGAGCATGCTTGTTTCGTGGGTGAGTTTGCTTGCGGTGGCGCAAAAGTCATCGCGTGGAGTTATGGCAGTGCTGGAGCAAGGGTGAGAATGCAGCAGAGGCGGTGAAGCTTTGGCATCGGTGTTGACTGGGCTAGTGGGATGGCGTAGTGTGGGAGTTGGGCCAAGGCGTAGGGCTAGCGCAGTGTTGGGCCGACCGAAGAAAGAAAAGAAGGAGAAAAGAGATGGCTACACACGAAAATCACAAGAAACTCAAGAAAAACAACAAATAACTCGAGAGATTTTATAAAAAAATTATGTATTTTTGGAAGTTTTTGAGCTATCACATCATAACCATTGCAGCTCCCATGATCGCCGCCATCGTCGCTCAAGCTCATCCCCATGTCTCCCCCTCCTCCTACTCCACCTACTTCCACTCTTTCTCCACCCCAGCTCCCCACACTCCCGGCCCCTCTAGACACATCGCCATCGGAGTGGATTTGGAGCACGTAAGGTGCATTCTGCTGGATCTCACCATCAATGGGGGGTGAGCCTGATCTCCACCCACCTCCACCCTCGCGACCTCCTTGTGCTCTCTGCTGCCTCGCACCACCTCCACCATGCCCTCGCTGCCGTCGACAAGGTGGAGACGAAGTCAAGGGAGGACAGGGTTATCGTTAGAAGGAGGGTTGGGCGGTGGCAACTCCGAGGTTGGGGGTGATGGGGGGAGGGGTGGAGGGAGGTGGGGTGGCGCTCGAGCGAGAAGACCAAGAAGGCAGAGATGAAGCCGATGGAGAGGAAGGGGTCGTCGTCATCGTCGGGGAGGGGGAGCAAGGAGGGTTGGGTGGCATCAAGGTCAAGGGTGACAAGGCCATGTCGTCACGAGGGGGAGGTAGAGGGAGGGAGAGATGGGCTAGACAGGCCAATCGTGGTCTGTCGGGCTTAACGTGTCCGGACTAGCATGGCACAACCTATGAACTTCTCAAGCCATGTTTGGGTCCGAGGCTCAGTCCGTGGGTTGACACAGCATAGCCCATATAATTAGTCTGGCCAATTGTGTTGTGTCATACCAGGCTGTGCCTAGATGGGCCTAAGCCCGACCATGCCGGACGGCCCATTTGATGGGTGTGGCATGAAAGCTTGGCAGATGAGAGTAAATGCACAATTTGGTAAAAGGGTGGTACTGGTATCGGTAGTGCTGTAGCTAGTCGTCCTCAAGGGAGCACAGCAAAAGAGATGGATCCATGGAATAAATGCCACGACTTACTTCCTGTCTGGAGGAGACTTGTACAGGATGCTACTTAGTGACAAGTAAACTCCAAGGCTTCGTCCCAGACAGTGATAAAAGCCATTTGAAATACATTAATTTTTTAACGTATCTTATTTCCTTTACATTATTTATAGAGATATAATGTTACTTCTTTTCTATTTTTCTTTTATTAATGTTTTAGAAAAAACTAACAGCTACTGTAATATCATTTCAAATCAGCGTGCATACATGCAGAAGAGAGGGAAGAGGAGAGAAGGGTGCAAGCTAGCTAGAAAAGCTTGCAGGAACCCACTCGGAATGGCCCAAACGGAAGCAAGCAGCTACTAGTAGCCACAATGAAGGGCGCTGCTCCCTGGCCGGCTACTTGCAGATCGCATCGCAGATCTTGTTACCCCTTCTGAAATCAAATTAATCGTAGTTCTTGTTACTCCTCTTTTGGACCACAACCACCATTCGGGCTGATCAGACCTACTAGGCTCCACTAGAACGTACTGAACTACTGAAGGTAATATTGAGATCAATTGTTGAGACGGAATACGCAGTAGCCAAATGAAAAATGCTAGAAAATCACACAGCTCGATGTTACAAAATTCTTGGGTTGTTCTAATCCACGAGCACTCGCTGAGACCACTAATGGCGCACATTTTTTGGCCTAGTGCTAAAATAGCCCTAAACACTCCTTCCTTCTCCCCTCTTTTGCCCTTCCCTTCTCACATCAATCCGTCTCCACAATGGTCCTTCTCCAACCGGCTTTAACTTTGGACTTTCGACTATAGCTGTTAGCTTTTGATAGAAATTACATTATAACGACTGTTAACTTTTTTAATCATTTAATTTAAAAATGAGGAAAAAAATAAAAACACCGTTATATGTTCATGGGCAATAAAAAGGAATAAACAAAAAAGGCCAAAAAACCAAAATTAAGAAACCGACATGTTCCAAGTGACTTCTAGGTTCTGACATTCAAAAGCCGAAGCCACTTAGAGCGGCCCCACCGCAGCCGCCCTCATCTCCTCCCGAAGCTAGTGAATTTCATGCATAAATCAGTTCACTCAAAAAAAATTAAACTGATAAGAAAAGACGAACAATATACTTTAACGCTCCCCCTCATCTAGGCTCTTCTAGCACTAAAACGTGGATCAAAAGTGGGTTGCAATTATTTTTATAAAAAATATTGCTAGTCAGGTCTTGAACTTGTGAATTGTGGCTCTGATACTCTATTGAGTTTCATATATCAATAAAATTCATTAAAAATTTAAATCGATGAGAAAAGAAAGACAATACACTCCATCTGCAACTCCCTCCCCTCTCCCTCCCTAGACCTCTCCGGCCACAAGCAAGACAAGGTGATGCGCAGATCCGCTCCCCCAGCTGCTTACCGTTGACGGCGATGATTTGACTGCTTAAGATTTGAGGAATTTTTGTTAGTTGAAAGTTCACACCTCCCGACTAGAAGTTTTTTCGGAGTTGAAAGCTTCAGATCTTGAGTTGAAACTACTTGAATTTGTTAGTAGAAAAGCTCACATTTCTGGTTAAATTTGTTTTTTGGATTTGAAATTTTCCCAAAGTTGAAACTCATTGAATTTGTCGATTGAAAGTTCATGTCATCCAATCGAAAAGTTTTTTCAGTAGAAAGTTTTATATTCGGAGTTGAGACTAGTTGAATTTGTTAGTTAAAAGTTCTTATCATCCAATCGAAAGTTTTTTTTTAGTTGCTGGTTCCGAATCTAGAGTTGAAACTTTCTTTTTGAGCTTTTGATTGTCGACAGCAGTGGTGGCGGGCGACGAGCTCGAGTGCAGGCGTTGCTAGAGAGGTAGAGGAGGAGGAGCAATTGGGCGAGCGAGAATTGGAAGGGTAAGGAAATGCACATCCCAGCAGTAAAAAAACAAGAACCGCACGTTGCGAGGTGCGCATGTAAAGTAATCTCTCAGGTAATACATACATATTATTTGAGGATACATGTTGACAAATTTTTAAAACTTTAGCAATCAATATCTTTTTAAATATTTAGATTAAATCATAAAAATTATATACATAGATTTATCTCAAAAAATACTTTCATAATATTCTAATTTTATTAAATTTTATAAATATATTATAATATAAATTAGTGGTTAGAATTGTATTTTAGTAACCATGTCTATGTGGAAATTCTTAATTAAAGCGTGCGGTGGTGGGCTAAGTTGACGTCCTAACTCCATGGGTTCAAAGATTTTGGAACAATCACGAGGGCAAATACTCCCTATATTAACGTCGAGGGATTCTCAGCCTCCCCCGCCATGACACCATTATGCAAAAAAAGTCCTATACTTTTTGTAATTACAAATCGGTCCTTGCTTTTACATATAGGTCTTTGATTTTTTTACAAAAAAACTTCCTTTTCTCCATAAATACGTACGAGTCCTTACTTTCAGTTTTTCGCATAGAGACCTCCAGTGACACGGTGACTTTTTAATTTCGGTTCACATGGTATCTAGCACGGCGTGCCGCCGCGCTTCTGCACCTAGTGAGCCCAAGGCATGGTATTTTCAGGCGTTTCTGGCATAATCTCTTGCGATTATGCGTGCGGCTGGGCCCTTTGATCGGTTCGCGCGCGGTAGCAGACAGATGATTTCTTTGTCACCATTTCTAAATAGTTTATCATGATATCCTTTTCAAAGTGGCTATCGGTATTCAGTTTGATTGTATAAATGTTTATGTTAGGGCCAAAAGTCATAAGCTACAGCAAAAAAGAATGCATCCGTACTCCTCACCGGGATGCGAGTAGAAAAGTAAACCCGCACACATTCTACTGGCACTCCCGGAGGCCGAGCCAAATGGACGAGATTTGTACAAATCTAAAGGGACTTGTTGGTACTCCTTGTTGTGGCAGCTATCTGGCAAGGGAGTTGGCCGGCCTGGAGTCCGGGGTAGGAGAATAGCGTGGAGCTAGCTAATGACACGACAGGTCATATTCATATTGACTTTTAAAAGTTGTTTTTTTACAATAAATGGTTTTTATATAGTACCTAACTTTCGAACGGAATGTCTTTTCAAACTAGAACTCTCTCCATACGGTTTCTTTAAAACTGTTACTATTTATAAAATAAAGCTAAAAATTATCAGCAAAACTAATATGGACAAACCATAACAATGTCCTGCCGACTGGCATAGCCGAAGCTAGCCTAGAGGCGATCCATGGCATTGGCAGACCTGAAATTATTCAGTCTGCGATGCCCTCGAACCACTTCTAAGAGAGATAAGACTTGAGATACAACTCGAACCACTTCTTAAGAAACTCAGTTTCAGCTATTGATCACTTCAGTAATCAGTATCACTAGTTGTTGATCTCAGAGCACATGTTAACTTCCATTCATTCCGTTCGATCGGTTGCCAATGTGGAGCACATGCAACATTGATGGTAATCAACCATATACTAGTACTACTTGAAACTGAGAAACTCTTAAGCTGTGTGTAACACACAGTGGAAGAAATAAGTGATTTATAGAACCATGCTAACTTATGTTGCTTAGCCACATTACCCCCGTCCTCCCGCCTATACAAAACTGCTTAATTACACCGCGCAGCACGTTACTTATTTTGCTCAGTTGGTAGTTCTTAAGGGCTGAGTTTTTTTTGGCTTATGGTATGTGGTCTATTATTTTTTTTGAAATAAACAAATAAGACAATTTCTCTATTGCTATTTTGAAGCGGTTTAGCAAAACTTTGAAATAGCTTATCAACATTCGATTCATTCACATAAAAGGGTCAAAAACCATAAGCCGCGGCTGAAAAGAACCCACCCAACAATGTACTTGAACGACTAGTCGACGGTCCGCACACACGCACTAGCTCACCCCAGCCGACAGTGGGCCAGCAGGGTCGATGGTTTTGAATGAGTGGTGCAGCCGGCGCAGGACAGCCTCGTAGGGCCCCACTCGGGGTTGGGCACCACGACATATTGCACATAGAGCTTGTTCTGCGCACACGTCGCGAAGTGAGGTTGTGCGTGACGGCGCCGGCGATCTCATACTTGTAGTACACCTACCTTGATGCGGATACGCACGTGTCTTGTACTTTTTAGTTAAATATATTATTCAATTGGAAGGAATTATTGAGCCGCATGAAACATTGCCAGGTGAACTCATTCCAAACTAAATATAATGTTGTTATTCATAAGAATGGAATACTACCTCATGTTATCAAATGGTGCATTTTTAGATTTGTCAATGGCAAATCAATGAAGAAGCAAAAGGAAGAGTATAACCACATTAGGTGCCAAAGACATGAAGAAAGAAATCTCATACAGTGGGAGAGCAAAAGGGAGAAGCCCAAGAACTTAAACTACAAGTTTTGAATAAGATTTTCAAGCCCAATTCGTACCTCCCACAAGGCCAATTGGATTCAAACTCGGATTCAACTCAGAATTCAATTCGGATTCGGTTCGGGACAGCCTGGCAGACAATTACTAAAAATGTCATAACTTTCACAAACGGAGTCCGATTCGGGCGTTCTTGTACTCGTTGGAAAGATAATTTCAAGAGCTACGCAATGGATCTAATTCTAGTATCAAATTCATCACGGATCAAAAGTTATAACCAAAACAATATGATAGCTGTAAAATCTAGTTTCCTTTTTTTTAAGAGTTCGTATCTAAAACCATATAGTGTTAAGTTGTACTAGATTTCAGGACTCCATGGATGTCCCAAGAGGCTATATAAGCCATGTATTGGCAGCCTTGGGGCTAAGACCACTTTTTTTTCAAATTAAAATTGGAACAGCATATTGCTTGTTTCTTTTCACCAAAGTGTCCATGCGAGGATTACTTGAGAGGAATTGAACGATCGTTCTTGAATCAAAGTCGTGTTTGCTTTTCCATTGGGGATTGAGGGCACAGCATTTCTCTACTCGTGGTCTCGTAGAGAAAGCTCGGTGTATCTTGGCGAATTTCCAAAGTGTTGTGAGTTCATGCATTGGCACGGGTGTACAACTAGAGAGATTGGTTGAGAAGCACTAGTTATCATGATCCTACGTCGAGAAGTTCAGGGCTGCCCGTATCATCTTGGTATCAGAGCGCGGTTAACTCGGTAGGATCTTTCATCTTGTTTTTTAGATTGATTTCTTTCTGTTCTATAGTCCAAAGAAAACTGAAAATTGCACAAAAAAATCAATTCCGAAACCCTAGGTTAATCTGTTATTTCTCGTGAGTTTTGTTATGTTTCCGTCCATTAGAAATTTTGTTTACATGCTGATCTTTGTGCTACTTCGCGTAGCTTGATCTTTGTGTCCATATAAACCCTAGAAAATTGTTGATTGAATCCCTCAATTAGCAACTAAAAAGAGTAAATTGCATTTACTTTTGAATCCTAAATTCCTTACTGTCCGAATTGCTCTCAAGAGATCCATCCGAATTCTCCTTGGGGGAGAGTTTGTGATAGTATCCACTTCCTTCAAAATCGAGAGTTAGCTGCGGTTTGACTTAAAAAAATCACTACTTGTGCCAAACTCTAGTTGACCAAAAAAAAAGAATTGCTACAGTTGAACTTCACTTATATCTTTTCATCAATTGAGACTAGCTTTTAATATTGCCGTTATGACTATTCTTAAGTACTATTTACGCTTGCTGAATTAATGAATTTGTGCAAAGAGAAGACAACACTAGTTCAGCCAAACGAAAAAAAGGGAGTAAGTTAAAAAAAGAAAAGAAGAAAGCCTGAAAGTTTCCTGCGATTTGATCAAGAAACAGTGAAAATAGAAAGTGTTGGCCGAAACTCTGTGAAAAAACCCTAATTTATATTTTTAGCTTGTGCACTTATTCTCATAGAGCAATCTTGTGCCCTTACATTCATAACTATTGCAATTGGCTAGCGTCTCTCCTTATACTTAGTGCAAAACAAGATACTTATTCATCTCAATTTCAAATTGCCTCTTTCTAGCTCATTCTTTTATTTGCATTAAGTCCCATTTATCGTTACGAGTGCGTTCATATCCTTCACTTAAACCTATTGGAACAGCACATAGGCAAAATATTCTTGTTTGGATTATTACTTCGCTTTACAACAACCTGAATTTTAGATTATATGAGCATTAATCCCTCCAAGCTCCATTCAAACACCTTGTGTTGTGTATTGCTCTCACTCTCGAAATCTACTAAGTATATCATCATTGCTAGTTTCTGTGGCCACGAGGTAAGATTCTGTTGTTTTCAATTGCTTTTGGAACGGTAAATTTTTAGTGATTCGAGATAGTGAGTTTAGTGATTTAATACACATTCATACACATACTTGCTATTCGCGAACTAACCATGGCTGCAGATTGTGATGAAGTTCTAACGGATTTTGAAGGAAATCTTGAAGCACCTGCTACTCGTTTTCAACAACGAGCATTGAAATAGCACTTTGATTGTCAGTTGGAGCTGGTGCACGACAATCTAGGAAGGGACATCCAAGACATAGGAGTATGATTGGATGACAGTGTTCGTGCATTGCAAGACTCCATCAACACCCTTAGCAATTTGGTGCGACAAGGCGCAGGGGATGATAATTTAAGTCAACCAAGCGTCCGTATGGATGAGGATGAAACCGATAAGGAATTAGCTGCCATGCAACGTGAGGAACCACGACACCGAGCCCCACTTGCTGTTGGCCATGGAGGACGCCCTCTCTATCCCGGGCGTGATTTCGGCCATAGGGGTCACGGTGTTCGACGTAACAACGACGACGATGAAGCTTTGATCAAGCCAAAATTCAACATGCCTAATTTCACAGGAGGTACTGATATAGAGGATTATCTCACTTGGGAACTCAAGGTTGATAAGCTGTTCGGTCTGAACCGTTACACTGAAGACAAGAAGCTGAATCTTGCGTCAATGGGCTTTGACGGGTATGCTATGCATTGGTGGGAACAAGTTGTACGAACACGTATGGAGAGGCATGAACCCCCCATCGTCACATGGAATGAGATGAAACAAGAAATACATGGCAGGTTTGTTCCTCGTTATTACAAACATTCACTGTATGAAAAATTGCATCATTTGAAACAGGGAACATAGCTGGTAAAGTAATATTACAAAGAGATGGAACAAACCATGATTCATACCGGTGTACATATAGTTCCTGAGATACACCGTGACCCATGCGAGGATGAGAGCCACATAGCCAAATTGAGTGAGAGTGACAACGAGTGAGCTGTGTGATTCCACCATATATGAGGTTGAGAGCATCCAAATTGAGAGTGTGAGAGCGATACCAAAAGAAAAGAGAGAAATAGAAGATAGACAAAGAGATGATGAATCTGAAACTAACACATTAATATCTATTTCTAGTGTTGTTTATCAAATCGTGTAGGTCGACATTAAAGATGAAGAATTGAACGTTCAATGATCGACACCTTTGAAGCCAAATGAGGACAAGATAACCACGGGAGGGGATGAAGTGTTTGCTGCTCTATGGATACATCCTAATAATCTTAAACCCCCAGCAACTACATCATTTGAGAAGAACGAAAAAGGTAACAATAGTGCTTCTAAATTTAATTGTGCAAAGGTGAGTAATTGTGAGAACTCATATGATCAACCGAAAACTCCATGTTCTAAAATTTCTATACTTAATTTACATAATGTGGAATTGATTACTCACAAGTAAGTTCTTACTAGAATATCTCCTAATGATTCTTTGTACTATATCATGTTTAATGATCCTAAAGAACTATCTAGTGTGATTGATAATGTTGCTGAAATTTCAAGTTCAAAATCACTAGTTATTACTTATGCCTACACATATAAGTTCACTTTAA
The DNA here is from genome assembly GCA_036346265.1 of Melocanna baccifera. Classification (NCBI taxonomy): domain Eukaryota; kingdom Viridiplantae; phylum Streptophyta; class Magnoliopsida; order Poales; family Poaceae; genus Melocanna; species Melocanna baccifera. The sequence goes on along the minus strand of CM070698.1, from coordinate 2,382,072 downwards.
TTGGAGATTATGGTATAGATGATAAATTTTATGTTCACAGAATTTGTATTACATGTGATAAGCTTGCTAGTTTGAAGCATATGATAGATAAACAACTTTTTGTGTCATGTCATGATCGCAATGAGATAATTGTCAACAATAGAGCTTGCTATTTTAAAAGATTTTCCAAGCCTATTTGTTTACCCTTTGATAAGCAATTTTGTACAAGTAATCAGCGTAGCGCAGTTGAAGCATGGAAGGTATTTAAAATTTTCTTCCCCATATCGAAACAGCTAAATTTGATTTTGCCCATTGATGATCTGTCCATGTCTTTAGAAAAGTCGAGGACGACTTTTTTTATGAGAAGAAAAATGATCTGAAAAACAATATTGTAATGCATACATCTTTTGGTCACTACTATATTAATCGGTTTGTGTAAAATAATGAGAATACCACAACAATTGACTCTTACATATACCATACGTATGTGTTGTTCTTTTCATTTACTATACCTTTAGAAGTTCACGATGAGATAAGACGAAGAAATATTGATGACAAATATATATATACCATGCATACACGTTGTATTCTTTGTTTAGTATAATTCCAGGCTATCAAAAGCCGAGGACGGTTTTTTTAAGAAGGGGAGGATGATGCGGATACGCACGTGTCTTGTACTTTTCAATTAAATATATTATTCAACTAGAAGGAATTATTGAGCCGCATGAAACATTGTCAGGTGAACTTATTGCAAACTAAATATAATGTTGTTATTTATAAGAACGAAATACTACCTCATGTTATCAAATGATGCATTTTTAGGTTTATCAATGGCAAAGCAATGGAGAGGCAAAAGGAAGAGGATAACCACATTAGGTGCCAAAGACATGAAGGAAGAAAGCCCATGCAGTGGGAGAGCAAAAGTGAGAAACCCAAGCACTTAAACTACAAGTTTTAGATAAGATTTTCAAGCCCAATTCATACCTTCCACATGGCCAATTGGATTCAAACTCGGAGTCAACTCAGAATTCAATTCGGATTCGGTTCGGGATAACCTGACAAGCAATTACTAAAAAGGTCATAACTTTCACAAACGGAGTCCGATTCGGGCGTTTTTGTACTCGTTGGAAAGATAATTTCAAGGGCTACGCATTGGATCTAGTCCTAGAATCAAATTCATCACAGATCAAAAGTTATAACCGAAACAATATAATAGCTGTAAAATTTAATTTCCTTTTTTTTAAGAGTTCGTATCTAAAACCATATAGAGTTGAGTTGTACTAATTTCCTTTTTTTAAGAGTTCGTATCTAAAACCATACATGGTATCAGAGCCACGTTCTTGTTTTCACATCGGTTCTTGTTTTCACATCATGTCTCTCCAATCTAGCCAATCTTCCAACGTCTCTGTTGCATCCGGTTCGATGAACTCTGCTACCATCGGGCTTCTTCTGACATCATCATTCAGTCATCTGATAAGTGTCATGCTGACTCGGGAGAATCACCTCCTCTGGAAGGTGCAGATCATGCCCTATCTTTGAGGGCAACAACTCAGTTTTGTTGATGGTTTGGGTGTTCCTCTGGCCAAAACAATCACAAAGACCACTGAAGAAGGAGCCTTGTAGGTGGAAAGTCCTGATTATGCAGTATGGCTTCAAAAGGATCAAATTGTTCTTAGCACTCTCTTGTCATTTGTTTCTCTGAAAGTGTTGAGTCAAGTTTTACTCCTAACCAGTGCTACCAAGGTGTGGACTGTATTGGAACAAATGTTTCCATCACAGTCTTGAGCAAGAATTATGCAAGTACGGATGCAACTTGCAAATACACACAAGAAGGAGCTTATTGCTTTGAGTATTTCACCAAGATGAAGGCATTGGCGGACAACATGGCGTTGGCTGATCATCCATTGCAAGACGAAGAACTCATCCGTTACATTCTTTCCGAACTCGACTCAAAGTACAATCCCATGGTTAATTCTATGACCACATGGGTTGATCTAGTCAGTCTCAATAACATGTATGCTCATCTCTTGGCATTTGAGATGAGGCAAGAACTCCAAAGTTCCATGGCACACTTCTCCAACCCCTTGGCATAACACGTCTCCGTACACTTCTCCAACTCCTCGGCACACGTCTCCAACCCCTCCGCAAATGCTACTTTGCGAGGGTACAGGGGAGGAGGCCAAGGATGCAGAGATGCATCTAGAAGGTAGAACATGATAGGAGGAAATAGCTGGCCAACCTGCCAAGTGTGCGGAAAGGTTGGGCACATCACACTAAAGTGCTATCACTGGTTTGATCATTCGTATCAAGCAGACAACAACACGAACAAAGTGGCTGCAGCAGCTTCATATGGCATTGATACCAATTGGTACACTGATTTAGGATTATGATCATATCACAAGTGAGCTTGACAAACTGACAATGCATAAGAAGTACAATGGCCGGGATCAGGTACAAACGACACAAGTATGAGCATTACTCATATTGGTCATTCTACTATTCATACTCGAAATCAAAATTTATATCTCAACAATATTCTTCACATTCCAAAAGCCATTAAAAATCTTCTTTTAGTTCATTGCCTTGTTTTTTTTATAACAATGCCTTTGTTGAATCTCATTCTGATTTTTTATAAAGGATCAGGAAATGAGAACTCTTCTTCACGGTAGAAGTGAGGGTCGTCTATACCCCCTTGTTTTGGCTGACTCCTCTCCAAGAAAGCAGGTGTTCATGGCGTCTAAACCTACTCCTGAGAGATGGCATAATCGTTTGGGGCACCCATCCTTCTCCACAATCTAGAAAGTCCTTCTTAGTTCCAATAGTCTTCCTTGCTCTAGATTATCAAATAATGTGTTAGTCTATGATGTTTGTCAACAGGTCAAAGTCATGAACTTCATTATTCTCACTCAAATAGTGTTTCTTCTACTCCTTAAGAACTTGTATTTTATGATGTATGGGGGCTTGCTCCCACCTAAGTTGGAGGATACAAATGTTATTTGAGTTTTATTGATAACTTTAGCAAATTCACATGGATGGATCTCTCCCCTAGAAACTAGAGAAGTCTTCAAACTTTTATGAGTTTTCAACATGTTAAACAATTGTTTAATAAAAAAATTATTCGCATGTGAATAGACTGGGGAGGTGAGTATCAAAAGTAAAATATCTCTTTTCCAAAAAAAATTGGAATTGCTCAGCAAGTCTTCTGTCCTCACATGCATCAACAAAAATGGGCCAACCAAGCGAAAATGCCGCCATATTGTTGAAGTTGGCTTGGCCCTTCTTGCTCTCGTCCATGCCTCTCAAGTTTTGGGATGAAGCATTTCTTATAGCCAGTTTTCTTATTAGTAGGTTGCCTAGCAAAGTTGGCTTGACTTCCATGGCGATTTGGGGACAAAATGGCTGCTTGTGGTTCTCCAGATTGTGACATTCTTGGTGCGTAGTCGCTAGAGCGGCACCTTAATGTTGACGTCGTTGGAGCAGCACAACAATAGAGAGAAGTCAGGAGGAGAGTGAGAGGTGAGGAATCCAGGCATAGATGATGAGATGTGGCGGCACTCTAGTGGTTTGGTGGCAGCGCTAGAGCAGCAGCAAGGTGGTAGTGAGAAGAGTGGTGATAGTGGTGACGCTGAGAGGTGTAAAGCTCGGTGGTGGAGGAGGAGAGGTGGAGATGAGCCACGTCAACATCAATGAACCATCCAAACGTGTGCCACCTAGGAAAGAAAATAGGAAAAATTGTCTAAAGGAGCAACATAAACGAGAAAATTGCTTCTTGGGTCTTTCTAAACCGAATCAAGATGTAGGTGGCAAAGTGAAAATGAGGGTGATTTATAGTTTTTTTATTTTCTTCATTAAAAAATGATTAAGAATTCGGTCTCAGTCCGGTGAGCAACGTGGCAAAGGAAAACCATCCGCCCTACCTGGCACCCGTAAGTAACCTGTAGCCCACGCAAAAGCAATAAAAACCCAAACGTAAAGAAAAAACCCAATAAAAAAAATCTCGCCTCGCCCTCCGTCCCGTCGCCTAACCCCATCCCCGCCTCCACGCGTCGCCGCCGCCTTCCGGCGAGTCGAACCCCTTCCCCACGACGCCGAAGCTTGCCGGCCCGGTAGATAACGTCGCCACCTCTCCACTTCGTCCTCACCCCTCTTGGCTTTGGGACCCCATCGGGCTGGATCTAGGGTTGCGTGGGGAGGGGTTCTGGAAGCCTCCGCCGCGATGGAGGCGGCCGATCCCGCCGGAGACGGCCGCACCTTCAAGGCCGACTTCACCGCCGCCGGCGTGGACCAGCTGCGGAAGTGCTTGCGGGAGAAGCTGCGGGAGTTCACGAACTACATCGACGACGACGGGGACGACAGCCTCGTGGTACGATGACCGCCGCTCTCTTCCCCTCTCTCTCCCCGTCTGGGTAGCTCCGTGCTGATCATGGCTCTCCATGCCGGTAGTTTGGGGCTTCGGTCGGGTTGCAACTTTGGGATTTTAGTCTAATTTAGTGCTCTTCGGTTTGCCTTTGAATTATTTTGTGCTCTGTTTGAGTGAAATCCGTTTGGTGGCATGGACCGGAAGGGCTAATATTTTGTATAACTTTGTGCGAATTGTGCTAGTGTGTCCAGTGCTTTGTTTAGTGCCACTCCGTGCCTCCGCCCACTTTCCACTCTTAGTGGGATCACTCTCATAATGTGGTTAGATCTCAAGGCTTCTTTGCTTATGTATTTGCTCACCGAAGTTTGGGTTGGGTTGGACTGAAATGCTATTTTTTGGTCTAATTTAGTATGGCTTATAGATTACTCTGTGTTTCGCTTGGGTGAATTCGGTTAGTGTAATGACTAATAAGCCAGAAGCACGGGAATATTGTGTAATTATGTGCAAAATATGTTTCTGAACTGAGAGCACTCTGTACAACTGCTTTATTCCCTCCCTTGGAGGAATACTTTTCACAAGGTGATAAGAGACTAGGAATACCTTTCACTAGGTCAGTCAGTCAGTGGCTCAGTTGTAACATGGATGATGGATCGCTACTTCCAAGCACTAAAGTTGCATGCTAATATGCGTCACTATGTCATGTTATGATTACTGTCGCATTTCATTACCGGATGGAGCTTATTTTATTGAACGTGTGGCACGATGCTGGTTTTGCTGCTTGAGTATGTTTGTGCATCAGTTCTTCCTTGGTTAGGTGAATTTGATTCGTGGCGTATATTGCGATTGTTGAAATCTTTCTTATTTAGTGCAAATTATGCCACACATTGTGTACACATATACGTGGCTGCAGTGGTGTGATACAACCGAGAATGCAGTGCTCCTTTCAAGTTTCAAGCACTTTATATTAATTTGTGATTTAAGGATTTGTAACTTTCTCATCCTGCCATTATGCAACTAGTCAAGTCTCTGTGGGCGCTTGGTGATTAATTTAATTCTTCACCTTCTCATCAAAAGTTATTTTTACTTTCGTCCATTCATCAGCAACTCTTTGTCAATCCTTTTTTTACGAGGATCTCAATCAGGTTTGCTATTTTTTACACTTGTCGTCATTTAGCCCAAAGGTTTTAACGGTGAAAAATGGCCAAACTATGATAAAAAATGATGCTGTATGTCATCGTTATTGTTATGATATTTGGCACCATGTCTCTGGTGGAACACTAGGAGAGATAACACCTATGGAAGAACCTGCTTCTTAGTCTGTTTGTAACGAATGGCATCATCTTAACATCTGGAGTGAAGTTTGATACACCCTTCAGTCACAAAAGAATGTTGTTTTAGGATACGTGCAGTCAAACTTTATAAATTTTGGATATCGATATTTTAAAATATTTAGATTGTATACATGAAAATCATACGTGTAGATTTGTTATGAAAAGTACTTTCAAAATATTATAATTTTATTATGTTTTGTAAATTTATTACGATATAATTTAGTGATCAAAGTTGCGTTTTGGGGACCGTACCTATGTCCCAAACAACATTCTTTTATGACTGGAGGGAGTATATTCTTATCGGAAGAAGCATCCTGCAATGACATGGAATGCATTGCTTCCAGCACTTTTTAAAACATTGTATTATTTTCACACATTAGAAGGCTAAATATCATCCTTTTCTGTTCTCTTATTGCTTTATTACATTGGGATATTTCTAGAGAGAGCAATAAGTGGACCTCTATTGTTGTTTTAAGTGCAGGATTACGTTATTGTCTTGCTCAGGAATGGAAGATGCAAAGATGAGGCCAGTAAGGAGCTCTATGTATTTCTGGGAGATAATAGCGCAGCGTTTATTTCCTGGTTAGTACACATCACATGTGATTTGAATTTATTTGTAGGTCACTATGTTGCTGAACCAATCTCTAATATATTTGCACATAAATGTTCTCCATATAATCATTGACAATTCATTTATGGGGACATATCTAGTGCAATATACTTTGGTTTGAGCACCAAATCAGCATGAAAATTCAACTCCCCTCCAAAACGATTTAGCATAAATGAAAAAGAGAAGCTTTCTGTTTTCATTTTTTTGCAGTGATGGTAGTATGTTGGCTACTTATTCTACTACACTCTGTTATTGTGAAGAGGTGGATTATTTGAAAAAATATTTTTTTCTGCCTAGATTATTGCTATGCGCACTATAGCAACAACAACAATGACTTAAATTGAATCTAATTGGTATTCACCAATCAATTTTGCCTTGATTATTCTTGGAATAAGTCCATATAACACTCTAAACTTTGCTTCAAAGTTGTCCAATACCTCGAACTATGAAACTAGATATTTGATCCCCTCAAACTTTGCAATCTGTTTCAAATAACACTCTGACCGGGTTTCACGTGGTGGTATCGCCCGTGTGGTATGATGAGTGGGCGGTTTTGCCACGTAGGATGACATGCTGGCCAAGTTAGGTTAGTGACATGTGGAGCCCACAAGGGCTGCTCCCCCACTGAGCTCCCAACCGTGCTTCCATAGCCACTGCCCCCTGTAGTTCCCTCCCTCTCTGTTTCGATTAGAGAGAGAAGGTCATATGGGCCCCACCTGTCATTTACCTAAATTTGACCAGCATGTCTTCCTAAGTGGTAAAACCGCTCACTTATCGCGCCACGTGGGCAATACCACCATTTGAAACTGGGTCAGGGTGTTGTTTGAACTGGATTGCAAAGTTCGGAGGATCAAATATCCGGTTTCATAGTTTGGGGTATTGGACGGACTCTCCAGCAAAGTTCAGGGTGTTATATGGACTTTTTCCATTATCCTTTGTTGCCCATGCAAGCAGTTTAGAGACATGCTTTGGCCCATGAATTCATAATTGAATTGCAAACTTCTATATCACATCAACAAAATACCCAGAACAGCAAACAGTTCTTTGTTGTTGGCATGCATATAATCTTATCAACTGTAAAACGAACATATAAATACTATGTGGTCCTTGTAGGTTGTGGGATCATCTATCTTTAAATTTGCACCTATATGTGCAAACACAAGAACAGCACCAGGTGGAGAATAAGGATGATGAAACACCAAAGGAACTATCTGGAAGACAGAAATCATCAGAGATGCACTTGAGAAGCAAAGGCCAAACTCATCCTGAGCGTACAAGTGAATCAAGTACAACCACCAGAAGTCGTAATAAGAGGGAGTGGAAAGGAATTGGTCGGGAGGGTAATGAAAACTTTCCACTTCGAAGTGTATTAACGGATATTTTGCATGGAGAGGAGAAAAAGGTCCAAAAGTCTAATGAAATACGACATCCTCCATTATCTAATCAACGGAATGGCAGAAAGCGTGACAGGGAGGATGAACCACAACAAATAAAGGTGCGTGATAACTTTGTCAAATCTTTAAAAAAAATATGTTGTTGTTAACCAAGCAGATGTGCTGTAACATTGTGCCTTCATGTCTACTTGCTCTATAATTTAGCCATGCCTTTACGTCTGCCATTGCTCATAAAATTGGATTACATTGTACCTAAATGATTAATTATTTGTGCTTCTCCAAATCGTGCAAACAAAGATGCTTGTTAATTATGACCAATCTTTTGAACATCAGCAAGAAGAATATAAGAAGACATTCAGTTTCAAGTTCTTGGCTGAATTGAATGTTATGTGTGCGATCACTGTAGCACATGCATGCAGTTCAGTGGTTACTGTTCACCGCGATTAGTTTCCTTTGTTAGGGATTAGATTGATTTGGTTAGTTTGGAAGCTTATTTTCAGTTAGTTTGTTTATTTAAGTTAGAGACTATTTCTTAGAGTTCCAAGTCAATTTATCCCTGTAAAAGGGATGCCATTATATCTTTTTTAATCAAGCAAAGATGAATAAACAAATTCCTAGTCTCTAAAGTCCTGTTGTGGTCTCTCCTTAGGCCGACTAGATCTATTCCTCCCTCAATCGGTGCCCTTCCTCACCTAGCGTCATCCTACCTCAAGTTGTCACTGTTCGACGTTCCTCTGATGGATGTTTACCCCCTTCTTGTGCTAGTCAACAACAGCACCCTTCGGTTTTCTTCATTCCATATTCCAACAACTACATTGCTGCAATATTCTCGGCTATTGACAAATCAAATGTTTGCTTCTCATGAATGTGCATATACAAGCTTTAGCTGTTTCTCTTTGTTACAGTAACTTGTTTCCAATTAGAACCAACTGACCGAGCAAGTTGTTTTTGCAAGTTTTCAGATGTTGGGAAACTCATCAAATAGACAACAGAGTCAGTGAAATATTGTTGATATGCTACTCTAAAATCTGGGCAATCTACCTGAAATACTGTTGATATTCTACTTTAAAATTTGGACAAGAAAATTGCTTGTGTTGGATCAATGAGCATAGCATTATAATACACCTACATAATTTTTGGTATAACTGTAAGCATTTACGTTTCATGCCTTCACTTGAGATAGTGTTTTTTTGTTAGTTTTTTATTTTCATAGTATAAAATTTGTTTTTACTGAAACCAATATGCCATTTACCAACAATTCTTTTATTTGTTGCCAGAGAGACTTGCCTTCTCGTCCTGTGCTTGGTGCTTCCCGCCGTCTTCTACAATTTGCTGTTCGAGATGCTGTAAAAGCTGTACAACAAACTGGTATCTCTACTGAACCATCTTCCAAGCGCCTACGTTCTGTGGTTTCTACATCATCAGCAGACAATCTGCACAATAAAAGATCTACAGACAGCCTGTGTGACAAAAGATCAGAAAGATCTACAGACAACCTGCATGATAAAAGATCAGAAAGAACTAGGCAAATTCTACAGGTACCTGGAGCAGCTTTAGCCCTTAGAGCTGCCGCGGAGTCTGCCGCTGATTCTACCAAAGGTAGATCTACTGGAAGTGTGTTCAGTCGATTAGGTCAAGGGAATGTTGTGAAGCAGCCATCTCGTTCTCGGCAAGAGCAGAGAGATTATGAGGATTTTGAACCAGATTCAACTGTAGATGATCATGATTCTGATCAATATGACAATGATGAGGAGAATTCTGGAGACCTGACCATAGCAGATAGGGAAGCCGAAATGAATGTTGATTCTACCTCTGATGATGATGTGGACAAACATGATGGAATTCCTAGATACCAAAGTTCTGATTCACATATAGGTGCCTTCTCTTCCGTTGTGGAGAAGAAAGATACATTGGCAAAATGCAGTGTTGAACCAGAGACAAATGCAACAAGCCATTCAAGTTTTACTAACGAGGAGCAACATATTTTTTCTTCAACAATAAGTGGGAGCAAAACTGTGGCTATTCCGGTTAATGTCAATATTGTGGAACCTCCCAATTATGAAATACCAAAAGATGTTCATGTTGTGGAGAAGCCAGACATCACACCGATGAATGCTAATGTTACCTCTCTAGCTAGTAATATCAAAGTAAGTCACCTCATATCTTAGCAAGAAATTTTCGATGCTAAATTGCACTATGTTTAGCATTGCACATACAGTAACCATTCTGATTATTTTATCTGAAGTTATGCAACCACCAATCGCAATATACAGTACCTCAGAAAATGTTAATAATATATTTCTATGTTTCAACAAATATTTATCTATCGTGATGGATTTATTCTGTATTTTGAGATCCAAAATGAATTGCCACATGAAATTGGCCTGTTTCTTCTTCCTGGACAACAAACATGATACTTAAGTAATCCTTTTACTATTTCATCAAATATACAAATATTGATATTGGCCCAAATATCCTAGGACAAACATAGTGTTTGTATTGGATATTTACATCCTTGTGATGACTTGTACTCATTTGCCATTTGGGTGGAATGGATGGGCAGTAGCAAGGTTATTAAGTCGACAAGTCGACACTATCCTCCTAGTGACCGACTAGTCGACTAGTCGCTGACTAGTCGACAGGACTGTTTGCACTATTTATATGAATATGTATATTACAAAGAATAGCTTTATTGCAATTTTAGAAACTAAAAGGGCTAAACTGTAGAACGCCACATCCTCATAACCACTGCTCGCCTCCCCCACACTGCCATATCCTCATTTCACCCCTCGCCTCGCCTCGCCTCCGCCTCGCCTCGCCTCGCCTCGCCTCGCCTCCGCCTCGCCTCGCCTCGCCTCGCCCCTTGCCTCGCCCGCCCCTTGCCTCGCCTCGCCCCTCGCCTCCGCCCCCTCGCCTTCGCCCCCGCGGCGGCGACGGCGGATCCGGTGACAGCGGTGGCAAATCCGGCGGCGGAAGCAGTGGATCCGACGGCGGCGACGGCGGATACGGTAGATCCGGCGGCGGCGGTGGCGGCGCAAGTCGAGTCGTTGGCTCCAGTCGCTCCTTCGCCGGCGACTTGTCGCCTAGTCGTCGACTAGGCGACGACCCGCAGTAGGACTGACGGATCATGATGTGAAAATACCTTATTATTTGAATGACATGCCGGTAGTTGCCTCTACTGGATTGAACTGGGCTGGTTTAGTTGTTTTTGCAGAATTAGTGTAATCTGCTTCTATCTCTCCATGATCAACTACAAAGGCCTGTGTGGATTCGCCTGCACCAAATGAAGCTTGCGGTTAACAGCCAAAGTTATTGCTATATCCATGTTACCTGAATTTTAGACATGGTTCCATTGTTAGATTGCCTCTTGAATATTTCTGTTAATAAATAAAAAGTTCTCACATTTTTTGTTGTTGCTTATGATGCTGATTAGTTGTCTGTTATATTCTTTTGGTCATTTACCTTGCAATGTATCTTTGTCTGTTTGCGGATATTGCCTCAACGTTATAAATTTATTTAGGAATCTTTGGGTAGATGTGCCCTGACTGTTAAAAAAATTTACTCAGGAATTAGGTCATGGAGAAGTCCGAAAGGAATCAAAGGATTCACAGCGGCCTGCAACATCTGGTATGAGGATTTAATATTGTTTTCATAATACATCGAAGCAAAATGTGATGAGTATTGTAATGCAAGTTATTCTTACAATCAGTTATCAGTAGAAAATGCTTCGCCTTGAGGACAATGGCATTTATTACTCAATATAACTTCTCTTGCCTTCCTTGCAGTTCCAAATTCATATAGCACTGCACATCCCAACGAGGATGCAGATTCCAGAACCCTCTATGTTAGCAATGTGGGTATCCTTGTCTTCTTATCACCCTTTCTATTTCATGCCCTTAGATTCTTCTATTTATCTTTGTGAATTTTATTTGAAGGTTCACTTTGCTGCTACCAAGGACTCGTTATCTCGCCATTTCAACAAGTTTGGTGCAGTGCTGAAAGTAGTCATTGTTACTAATGCAGCAACGGGGCAGCCAACAGGGTTAGTTTATTTCTATGCTTATTATTGCTGAGATAATAATTTTGTGTTACTTTTAGCTATTTTCTTACGTGAGATAAAATTGTATGGTGGTTGTATAAAAGTAAATTGACACTTGACAGGGCATGTTGGCACATCTAGCTTGAATCACCCACTAGATGCTAGTACCCCCAACCCCCCTTCCCTGATTCAAGTATGAAATCAACTCGAAATAATAATAATAAAATCTTTGGAGGTAAATCTCAATTTGATTTAGAACCATATGATACTTAAAACTTCTGACTCAATCATTACTAACACAAACAAAAAAAATCAAAATATCTAGCTAATTGTAAATAAAAAGAAAAGGAAAGAATTTAGTATTCACAAAATTTTTCACGTTTTTTCTCTTACCATCAATTTAATTTTGACTTAAAATTTTATTAGGTACTAGATCACAGCAAGGAGTACCTCCACAAGATTTTTAGAATTTTTAAGTTGATTTGTTATCTAAATTAAAAGGGTTTGCATGATAACATTTTGTTGGTGGTAGCAGTAGATATGTCACATGTCCCCATTGTCAACATTACGTAGTAAATTGTTTAAACGTGTTATACTATACTGAGGAAAGGACTTTGCATAAATAGAAATGGCACCATAGCTCATTAAACTTGTGTTGAGTTTCAATTATATCCATGAAATTTATCACTCAAATGTCTAGGCCGTTAATTTGTGTCAGTGTTTGAACAGTATTTTTCATAAGGTCCTCTGAATTTCTCTGATCGGAGCTGAGTTTTCAAGTTCGTGGACCTAAGTGGAACATCATTGCAACTACAATGAACTAGCTACTTCAATTCTAAAGTGAGCAATGTCATGTCTATTTCTTGAAGATAACTCAATGATTGTTTTTCATCCGATACAGGTCCGCCTACGTGGAATTTTTACACAAAGAGTCGGCTGAACGAGCTCTGTCATTAAATGGCACATCATTTATGACACGTATTCTCAAGGTATTGTGGTTCGTGTCTTTTGGAACATCATTGTCTATCTTGGTACTCGAGTAGAGGTTGAACATGGAGCACAATCTTTGTGACCAGTTCAGTTCTGTGTTCCTTCACCGTATCTTTCTGACCTAGTGTTCCATGAAACCTCTTTGCATGGAAGTAACATGCTGTCGCTCTGTTGCTTTGTTGGTTGGCCTTTTGGGTTGCCTTAGAACTGATTGCCGAATCTTCTGAGTACTGAGTGCACTGCATAGGTGATATCCACGTTGTTTTTCCTTGTATTGTAGGTTGTCAGGCGAAGTTCTCGTGAAGCTGCTCACTTTTATGGTTGGCCTGGTAGTGGACGTTCATCACTGTATGCTAGGCACAGTAGGATGGCATACCCAAGGGGTGTTCTCCCTGGTAGTTCCTTTAGAGGGCGTGCTCCAATGAAAGCTGGTGCTAGAAGTTTACAATGGAAACGTGAGCCTTCAGGCACTGATTCTAATGCAGCTGCGAAACCTGACATGAGTGTGGCACTGTCTTCTGCTGAACAGGTGCTTCCACCAGCCACATAGGGGAGCATATTGTAGTTGATTATAATGAGAACCAATTGGCGTCTTGCCCACGTCACGCAGCATGTTTCAAATTATGGCAGTAAGCTGAGAAGATGATTGCTGCCAAAATGCTGCTTTGTAAAAGGCTAAAAAGCAGGAAAAGAAAAAAGAAAAGAAAAGGGGAAAGGAGCTTGAAGTCAGTATTTGATAAACTGCCATGCTGATACTTGGAGGTGGTTATCTTCCAGAGCGATAAGTGGGATGCCATATTGTTCAAGCAGTTTTCTTCAGCCATCTGAAAGGGGCTTACTCAGATTTGAAATAACTGCAAGCAGCATGAATGAGGATTGATTGTCAAGTAGACCAACAGGACCAGTTTTCGCACATGATATTGGCGCTGATATGCGCTTCATCGATGTAAGCCCCAATTGTACAGAAACCTATCTATTTGTACTTTCTGTCTGAACCAATCCCTTTCCCAACCAAAAAAAGGTAAAAAGGAAAAGTATCTCTCTGTGTGTTATTTCTTATTGAACCAACTGTTTTATTTCTTAATGTATTGATATTTTTTAGTTAGACATTCATTTCTGTGGTGACCATTGTTACATTGCCTGGAACACCCTCCCTTATCCATAAGAATTTTAGCATTCTATCTGCTAGGTATGCTTTGGGTGCAAAATCATACTTCTGACTATTTTGCAAGTTTCAATTTCCTTAAGTTTATAAATGCTTTTCAATTTCCTTAAGTTTATAAATGCTTCCAGTAAAACCCCTCTCCTCTTGCCAACTACTGCTTGCTCAAAGTTTTTGTGAATGCAGGATTCTATTTTTGTTCTTTGTTTCTGTGTTGTACACTGCTTCCTTGTCTACGATGATCCAGATGCTACTTTTTGGTATGATAGTGTACTATTGGGTAGAGTATCGGTTCAAATAGAACTGCTAGTGACTTGCATGTAACTGTAACTGTGTTAATTTTGTTTATATGTAGTCTTCAATTTTTTTTTCGAACTGGTATGTGTCTTTACTAGGGATGGTAATGGGAGCCCCCCAATCCTCTGGGGAATTCCCTTCCCTTCCCCTATTAATCAACTACTTTGTGAGCAATGCTTCTGTCACTAGCGATATATGTGGTGGCCACCTTTTCGGTAGCTTAACTTTGTGAGTACCTGAATTGTCGGCATTGCAGTTGTATTGTGCTTGAGATTTCTAATGCTTTGTGCGGTGATGCTTCGGTCCTCGTATGCACCACGGTGGAAGATCGCGCACGGGCTAGTACTAATGCGCGTATCTGTACCTTTAAGCATTCGAAAGTCACTTTAGTTTTAGGTATGGACACAGGATATATACTTGTGATATGTATGTATATCCGTTGTTCTGTACCGCTTATAGTAATATCATGTTACGCCTGATTCAAAGTCTCAGACGTGCGTCCCTGTAGCTCCCTGCTGGCCCATGGAAAGTGCCTGCGACGCGAGCACGTGGCGCAACAGCTGATATTGGGCATTAGCCTCCAGTGCGGCAACAGCTAGTGGATTTCCTACGCAGCCTAGCGTCACCGTTGGGGGTTGTTTTATTTACGGTTTATAGTTTATCAGTATGGTTTATGATTTTTATTCTAATATAAGTATTTATATAAATAAATTGAATGTTGATATATCGATAAACTATTTTAAAAATACTGTCTTGATAAACTGTTTTAAATGGTGAAGGAGATATAGTCTCCATTATTTATTTGAGAGATTATAAGTTAAAAAGAACTCGGTCTTAGTATTGGTTTTAGGGATCTGGCCTTGTGGACATCTTAAAATAATCCAATGGCGGCATTAGCGATAAGCCATGGACACGGCAGCATGCGTATTCGGAGCACCGGAACAAGCTCCAAACTCACGAATGCTTACAAACTTAAAGGTCAATGATACACGTCATCTGCCTGAATTTCCATTTTGTGTTTTTTTTCTAAGTACGTTTAGTAGTTGCCTTGTATTGATATACATCAACAGTTGACCAAATCATAGCTTCCATTAATTAGTTAAGGTTATAACCATTGATAAGAAATAAAGGGGAACATGGTTCTCTCTTCTTTAAAAAAAGAAAATCGATTCATCCTCTCATGCCAACATGCTGTTGCATGGTCACGGTTCTGGCAAGGATGGCGACAAAACCACTCTCTTGTTGGATTTGGCTTTGCCTGGCCCACACTCGTGTGTGAAACAGCTTTAGGTGTAATTTAAGGATAAACAAATCGTTTTTGTAGTGCTGAATCCTGTTGCTGTGCTTTGTGGGGACAGCCAACCAAACCTAATCCCTATAAAATAACCAATACAGAGATGGCTGGAATCAACGGAGAATTTAGCCGGCAAGAGCTTCCAGAAAAAGCTCAGCTCATGTATTGCCAACCGACGTAGTAACCACATGAGTACCATGCACACCACGTCCTTCCACAAAAATGTGAAAATCTGCTCCCCCGAGCTACGTAAAGGTTGAGCAGCCAAGTAACTTGTAACACCTTACAATTATAAAGGCGAATCGATCAATAGCCGCGAAATGTCAGACTAGCGGGTGTGCTTATTTGGGCTTAAGCTTTTATCTTACTAATTTCGTCCTTTTTTCTGATTTGTTGATTTTGTTAGGGTTTTTTCCTTATTTTTTTTACACTGTTTGTATCAATATAATATTTTTTATTTTTTAAAAAAATTAATTACACTGAAAAAGTTACTATCATCTACAATATAAAAAATTACTATAATTCCAAAAAAATAAAAACTTTAGTTTTAAAAACCCAAATAAGCACCCTAATTCGAGTACGATGGTAAACCAAACTGCCTCGTAGTATCAAACTAGCCCAAGGATCCTAATCCTATCATGCAACCATAGCGTGAAACGGAACCGAGAAAACACGCAGCACAGCTGCACAGGCACACCGCCTCCACGCGCATTTTCCACCCCACGGTTCGAGCAGGCCCACGGTGCCACCACTGCCGCGCCGTGCTGCGGACGCGAGCCGCCGATGAGGATGGTTTGCTCTCATCTCATCGTGATGGAAATTGCTGGCGCGAGTGGGCGCGCGGAGCATGGAGGATTCGGTGCTGTAGGTCGAGAGCGTGCACGCTTACGTCCTGTTCCATTTTTTTGGCTTCTAGAAACTAGTTGTTAAATAAAGTAGTTTTTTTAGAATGGTTCACGCTCTCAACAGAGTGTTTTTCTTAAGTAAGTGTTTCTTATTTTTTTAATCTTTTTTTATAATCGGTTAAAAATCACAACTAAAAACTAAAACCTCAGTACTTTTATACACGACCTTAATCGTGCATCCATAACTGTGTAACCCTGTTCCCTACCTTCCTGCCGTGACCGTTAGGTAGCGAGCCTGCCCTGCTCCATCCCAAATACGCATATTTCTAGTTTACTATTTCTTAAGTTTATTTTTTTAGCTATTTAGTTTTTTAAAGCTTTTTTCCGTATTCTTTGTATTGTTTATGATGATTTAATATATATATTTTTAAAATTTTTAAATTTACTTATGCTAAAAATACTATCAATAATTATGATGTAAAATAAACTAATTATAATGAAAAAACCATAAACTAAAAAAACACGTGGAGCAGGGCCTTAACCGGTAGATATACTCCAATTTACCCACGTGCTTAATGATAACAGTAAATAGCAGTACACTGCAGTGATGACGTACGGGTCCATCCATCCATGTATGAGAGGGACAGGGAGAGGTGGGGGAAAGGAAGGAGCTACGGCACTACGCCTGTGTTAATCCGGACAGCTCAGCGGCGGGACAGCGACAGGGCAGAGCGTACGCGGCCTGCGGCTTTGGGAAGTGTGTCTGAAAGTAGCCCTCTAGCTGCTTTCTTTTCCAATTTTAACGTTCCAACGTTTGCTTTTTTAGAAATAACATCCTCATGTGGATCTACTGCACTCATAGCATCTATCGAGCTAGGACAGCTCGGTAGGTCATGTACAGAGCTATAGTGACTCGGTAGCATTATTGTACCGTGATATAGTAGCTTGGTAGCACTGCTTGACAGGTCACTCGATAAGCTGTCCCAACTCAATAGGTGCTGCCAAGCATGGTAGATCTATGCATAACTTGTTTCTGAATAAAAAAACATATGTTCCTGTGTCAAAATTGGAAAAAAAAATGGTTAGAAGGCAATTTGTGTGCTCAATTTGGCCCCAAGGGGAACATATGGTGAAAAGATGGCCGAGACGAGTAGGGATGGAAACAAATCGGATACGATCAAATAGTGTCAAATACGAATATGAATCCATATGTTTAAATGAATACGAATTCAAATATTCTCAAATATGAATATGAATACGAATCGAATGTCGTAACGGATACGAATTCGAATCAAATATGTACTTAATTCGATCGAATACGAATATCCTCCTACAACTTCTGCAACAAATCTCGGTAGAATAAATTCCTAGCGGTTTTGCAGGTTTTTCACCAGTTACTGGAACGGTTACCGGTTTCAAATCACCAAGATTCAAATTTGAAATCACAAAATTTGCTCGGGTTTTCTAGGGTTCTGGAAACTGATCGAGTACGAATCGAATAGTCTCGAATATAAATACAAATATAAATATTTTTAAATATATATACGAATATTCTCAAATATAAACATAAATATTTTTGAATATATATTTTACTTACTATATTTATATTTTTTAAATACGAATATCACATAAGACAGATTACCTGCCACCGTTTTCTGCCCAGGGACGAGGGCGAAACGCGGGAGGGGACGGACGGGCGCCTTCCGTTCCACGGCTTCCACCCACCGCCCGGCCGGCTCGGCTCGGCCGCTCCAAACGCGCGCCGCCTTATAATAAGCGCGCGGCGTGCGTGCGTCTTGCGCGGGACGGCGGTGCCGATGGGTTTTCGCTCGCTTTCCTGGCCGTTTCTGCCCGCTTTTTCGTTGGTTTCCGGTGCGCGGCCGGGCCGGTCAGCTTTGGGCGGCTACTTGCCCAGGCCAGGGTCACCACGCCCGGGTACCAGTTTGACCTTTCTGACCCTCCGGATACCAGTTTTTTTTTTTTTGCCTTTCGGGGCACAAAGCTGGCGTGGTGCACGTGTACCCGGTCGTAAGCTTGGTTGATTCGTTACGAGTTACTACGACTATACACCGTGTTTGACCTTTTTTTTAGAATCATCGAGGGTCATACAACCATTTTTGTTAGTGTTTTTAGTTGGGCATTCTGTTGAATTGAAATAAAAGAGAACTACATAATATAAACATGCAAAACCGCATATCCACCGTAATGGTAGATACATAAAACGAAGCATACTTCATGCACTTGTCACCGTAATGGTTTCACCATGCACTTTTGAAATACGAGAATCGGCTATAGATAAGAACATAGAATCGGCTTCCTACTCCTTTTTTTTCAGAGGAATTTTAGAGGGGGGAAAAAGAATTTACTCGCACCTCTTTGTAAAACTGCTCTGTTTTTTTTTCCCCTTGCAAACCATTCACGTGGTTTTCCTACGTTCTCTATGTTTTTCTTATTCACTTGTCATTTCATAATTGCGTTCCAAAGAGGTCGTCACCCTTGAACCATATCCCTAAGAAAACTTGAGCCACCTATGAAGAAAAATATCCACCGTCCAATCTCCAACCACAGGTACGCACCCCCTTGCATCACACAGCCTGTGCATTTCCTTGCTTCGGATGGAAGAGGTCGCCCCAGGCTGTGCTGGCAGCTCGCGCCCGGTACACACAATTTTCCGAGTCCACCCGTGTCCTCCCAACCCTCAACCAACCGCGCGCGGGGGGCAGCATCGCCATTCCACGCCGCGCCCACGGGACCAGCACCGGAAATAACCCCGCGGCCGGGAGGGCGCGTACGCCGCCCGTCTCCTCCCTCCCCGCGATAAAAGGCCCGCCCCCTCCCCAGCCCGTTCCCAAACCGAGCTCCTCGCGTCCCCTGCTCTCGGAACCAAAGCCGCTTGCTTGCTCGGTCCACACCAAGTCGTCGCATCGAATTTACTGTCGTCTCGGAGCTCATGGCGCAGCGAGACAAGAAGGTGGAGGAGCCCATGGAGCTGCACGCCCCGGAGATCACGCTCTGCGCCAATAGCTGCGGCTTCCCGGGCAACCCGGCCACCAAGAACATGTGTCAAAACTGCTTCTTGGCCTCCTCGCCGTCGGCGTCCGCCTCTCCGCCGTCTCCTTCTTCTTCGCCGGCGGTGTGTCCGCTGGTCGACAAGCCGAGGCCGGCTGCCTCGGCCGTGGCACATGCGGCGCTGGTTTCTCTGGCCGTTGACCGGCCCGTAGCGGGCCCGACGGAGCCGAAGGCGTCGAGGTCGTCGGTCAACCGGTGCCACAGCTGTCGGAAGCGGGTGGGGCTGACGGGGTTCCGGTGCCGGTGCGGCGAGCTGTTCTGCGGCGCGCACCGCTACTCGGACCGGCACGACTGCAGCTACGACTACAAGTCGGCGGCGAGGGACGCCATCGCCCGGGAGAACCCCGTCGTGCGCGCGGCCAAGATCGTTAGGTTCTGAGAGGAGATCGAGGGGAATCTCCAGTAAAAATTCATCTCGCTTTTTCTTTCTGTTTCTTTCCTTTGAAAATTGAAGGTGAGGGTGCTATTGTGCTGTTCTTGAGAGCTTCTTAAAGATGATAAAAAAAACAGAAAAGGATGGAGATGGGAGCAGGCATGAAGGAAAGAAAGAATAGTGTGATGATAATATGTTGTTGTAGGGGTGGTTGGGGTGGAGAGGAGGAAGAGATGGGGTTGGTGTGTCGTCCCACAGATCTCTATTTAATTTAATTTCCATAAACTATTTGGCATTTCTCTTAGAGTATTATTAGCTTGCGCTCTCCCCTTTTTCTTCCATTGGTTGTGAATTGTCATGACAGCTCAAATCATTGACGTCTGGAGCGCTCTATTATGGTTGGGATTGGATTAGTTCAGCGGCGTACTATAGGTAGGCGTACTTGTATTATACTCATTCGTATGTCTTTATTTAAATAGCCATTCTACGTGTTTGACAGGTTGTAATACAGCAGGAATACACCTAGTTAGGTCGACCAGCGGCAGCCCGGCCGGCCATCACCTTTCCTCCCAAAGGAGGCGGCGGATCTTTTCCAAATTTCCACCGCCGTGTACAAACCGGAACCGCGGAACAAGTCGGCAGCACCGCGGCATCATTTTCTAATCCTGTCTCCTAGTGACCCGAGCTGCCAATTTGCCATCGTGGATGCCACGTGGCCCAGGCTGGAAGGGGGCGCAGGGCTGGCTCTTTCGGCTTCGGCTTCTCGTGAGCTCTGCCCGGTCGTATTTGGCATGCAGAACCGTAGCTGCATGGGAGTACCGTTTTGTTCCAGCCGATACATACCATATTGGCATTTAAACCATGGATGGATCTAAGTAGGACCATGGAGGTCCATGGAGGTGCACAGAAACACCGGGTTCAAACTCGTTTTTCTTGCTATAGTCTATGTATAAATAGTATGTGTCACCCCTAACTCAACCCGAAGAACACACCTAGGCCCCAAACATCTCAAACGAAGGCAAACCAACCAAGCAATCCACTAATGCGCAGCCTAGACACAATTCAACCACGCCTGATGTGCTCTAGTTGACAGCCAACATAAACGTGGAAGTGTAAAAGGCCAGCAATTTAGAAGGTCATCATGCTTGTGTTGCTTTGTTCGGTGGCCACCGATTCACATGAATAAGCCCCTAGATCGAGTCGTCACTCATGCGAAACGAGTTGACTAGCAGGGAGAGATGCCGCTAAAGGCCACACGCCCAGACGCCGACCGCCAATAGATGACTCGTCAACATTGCCGGCTTGCCACACTTGCTGTTCTCTTCATAGGCCAGTGGCAGCAGCTCAACTGCTCAATATGAGCCCTCTAGGCCTTTACGCTTCTGATTTATTTCAACATACTAATTTTGATTACTTCTAATGTTTCTGATTTATTTCAAGTATAGTGACTAAATTTATGATTTAGGGATTCAATTTGAGGAGTTCGTTGATTTTTCTTAAATTGCAGAGTTAGAGTTCATTCAAGTAAATAGTGAAGGATTATGAGTAGGATACACTAGCGTAAATTAAAATTTCTACCACATAAACTAGAAAGTCATGCGAGTAAGAGATTATGGATCGTTATCACTAGACGCATAGTACAATAGAAAAAGAGTTGAAGTAGCCCGGTTCAATGTAGCATGCATCGGTGTAGTAGAAGTAGTCGATCATCTAATTTTTTTTGGAAAGTGATCCTCAGAAGTCGATCGTCCTCTAGCGATAATCAAGCTCCACGACCAGTTCGTATCTGGTCGGACTAAATGACCTATTTACATATCCTCCTCTTACCTCATGATGCCTGATCAAACTTCAGGTGAGAAACATAGCATCTATGGACTGTTCAACCTTTTCTGCTAATTATATATGTGATGGTATGTATAATGATACCCGATCATTTTTGTTCTAAATCCGTCGCTGATCTAAACCGATACAAAGTACCCATATGTATCGTACTGGCTTTAATATCGGTCAATACCAGCTCGATATCGGCTATATTGATGAAATTGATAATATCGTCTAATGAACTATGTTATATTTAATAGTACTACTATGTATTTAGAATAATATTATAAGTGACATTTGGTGTGCATATAATTAAACAAATATATACTTATATTATTATATTAAATTCGAAACGGTACACTGGTATGGATCGGTACCGAAATATACCATTTCAAGAACCAAATCAGTATGACATCCGGAACAGTATTGACAAGTATAGTAGAAACGACAACCAGTGGCGATGGACAAAGTCCTTTCTTAAAAATGTTGTGGTTTTTGATTTTTGACTATAACTTTTGGCT
This sequence comes from Melocanna baccifera, assembly GCA_036346265.1. Taxonomy (NCBI): domain Eukaryota; kingdom Viridiplantae; phylum Streptophyta; class Magnoliopsida; order Poales; family Poaceae; genus Melocanna; species Melocanna baccifera. The sequence goes on along the minus strand of CM070698.1, from coordinate 2,359,987 downwards.
CTTAGCTAATTATAAGAAAGATTGAGAGAGCAAGGGACACTCATCTTGAAAAGTCATTTCATGTAAATTGGCTCCTACAGTTACTTTTACAAACAACTTGCAGAAATTACATTGAGAAACTACTTTGTTCAAAAAATAACTTGTAAAAGTTAAAAAACAGAAATTGTTTAGAACGGGCCAAAACTGTTTCTTTGATGGATTTGAGGTTCCATCTAGGGTTCGCGAGAAGCATCTCGAATGATCGATCCAGGCGAGAATCCATTTGACTAGTTACTTGTTTCTGGAGATAGAACACGTCAACTTGGTATGCAGTTTGCACGGATCACGTGGTATTGACTATTGAGTATTAACTGGGTTTGCTTGTACAAAACTGGAGTAGTTCATGTGTCATATAATAATAGCTGGTTTCCAAACGTTGTTGTATAAATAGTTTATAGGCTCTTACTTGCCGATATACAGTTGTGTTTTTTCCTTGAACATGCTGATTACAGGCTGGCGTGATCCATCGCGAGGTGTATGACCACAGAGAGAGAGAGAGAGAGAGATCCCTTTACTGTTACAGTGACAAGAATACAGGATGATATAGGGTGTGTTTTTTTGTGCTATGGGTATGATTTAAATTTTTTGAATTCTGACTGTTCGCGAGAAGCAGTACGTAGAGAAAAATAGTCGCATACGATTTTGAACGGTACAATTGAACTCAGTATATTTTTTACTATAATCTTCTTATTGATCCCGTCTTGAAAAAATGCATCATTTAAAAGTTAGTTATTATAGCATAAACCATAAGCTACGAGCTATAAGCCCAACTGAACACATCTGTTATTGTATATATGTGCTGCCACTAGATTTTGGCCGGCAAAATAGTTGGCAAAATAATTCTTAGTAGCTAATATGATTTTAAGAGAAGATCAGAATTTGCTAAAAATCAGAATCAAGCATCGACTACGCTAAGAAACCCTTAGAAGATACCGACTAAGAAAAGGTAGATGTGAATAAGAAAATGGTCAAAATGTGAATAAGAATGTTTGAAGGATGATGGAGACTCTATCCAAGAAAAGATTGAGCTGATACAAAGAAGGAGACTTGAAGAATAATCTAATATTAAGTTGATTTTTTTAAGATACAAATACCTTGTACTAGTTGATCGAAAACATACACATATCAACCTTTATTATCTTTTTACATCTATTTTTTATGTACCTTAGAAGTAGACCATAACTACTAGAATATTACCTTCGTAATTCAACTTTGATCAATGTTACCTCGTATCAACATGTTAAGCAATCTATTAGTTACAACTAACCTCTATCTAGAGATTTCGTTCCTGTTCGTTAATGCTTCGCATCGACGTTTCGTTTATGATGAATTTTCGTTTATGTTTATCTATCTTCAACTTTGCTGATTTACTGGAAAACCATCTAACACATTGTGTGCACAGTATACAGTTAGATAGATTTTTAAGGACTCGGTGCCCTGTCAAGAATTTTCCGCCGGCGCAAATAAAATGGAATAATAAGTATGCACCAGGTACTGAGGTACCTAACGCACACTTTTCTCCCTCTTTTATCTTTTCTCAGAGGCTCCCATCGAGGACAATCGACGAAGCTAGAAAAGATCGACGCCAGAACAGGCCTTCGGTACAATGATTGGGACTCATGGGACGACTTTTGGGCCAGCTTAGAAAGACAGGTGCAACGAATTTTGCTGTTGCTTGACAGCCTTCCGTTTCCTTCGCCATCAATCGAGCTAATTTGAGGTTATAGTTTACGTTTCATTGCATTTGCTCATGTTAGGAGGTAGTGGCTTGGTGCAATGCAACTTTTGACTAGACAGACTGATTGGAAGGGCCGTGATACTGCTAGAAACAGCATAAACTACATGCATAAACCGGATATTCTGTTTTTCTTGCCATGTGAAAATACTAAACGGTAGCCAACATTGGAACTCGAAAGACTGGCTATAGCAGAGTTGAGGTCTGGCAAGCCCGCGGTTTGGCCCGACGTACCCATCACGCCGGCGGAAAGCCCGGCTCATCTGGCAGCTTGGGCCCACGTAAAAGTCCAACACATAGCCCACTAGCCACCGTACTCATCGCAGGCTGTCAGCCTACGGTCGGATAAACCCCGAGAAATCTGGGCGAAATCGTAACTTGCCACTGGCCTTGTCGCCTACTGTAGTGTAGCACTCCACTACCCGCGTGGCGGCGTTCTGCGCAAGCCCAAATGCCCAATGGACTCGGGTGCTCAACCCTGGTTAAACGGGCCGAGGCCGCACGATGCCGAGCCGGGCGTCCTATACATCTCCACCAGCCCAGCCAGTTCCGGTGGATCCGCGCGGCTGCCCTCGCGCGCGCTCCCACACGATAACATCGGTCGATTTGGTGGGCGGAGCCGCGCGCACGGGCCACGGCAATCGCCCGCCGCTTCGGTGTCAACGCCGAGGGCTGTGCCGGCAGCCGTGCCCATCCACCACGCACGCGCGGAGAACATCGTTCGAGGCGGGCATGCCGTGCGCCCGTGCCGATGCCGCGGTGGTGCCACGGCGTCGCAGCGCGCGCGTGCCGCTATCCCCCGTCGCAAAACGAGCTCGCTAGTGCGCGCGGTGTGGCGCGCGTACCCTATCCGAGGTCCTCCACTGCTGCGCCTGTGCTCGCGCGCCCCGTTTTTGTCCACCCGGCCGGCGGCGCAGCGGCACGGCACGTCTGCTTTTGTTCGAGGCTTGGCTTCCGAGCCGACTCGCACCAGTGCTCACTGCACGGAGCTGTGCTGTGCAACTCGATGATGTCTCCATCAAATTTCTGTGAGCCAGTGTTGATTCGGGGTGGGCTGAATCATTTGTGGCGCCGTTGCAGTGAAGCGTTTGACCATTACCTGTCATTGCAGGCCACACGATTCATACCATCGAACTCGTCTGTGGCAGTAATCATATGTAAAGGCAGCTCGAGCATGAATGCTTGATCAGAGATACAGTAGCATTTTACCCTTAACAAATTGCGGCAAAAGAAGGCACTGCATCATTATAAAAAAAAAAGTCGGTAAACATATCTAGGAAAAGTTAACCTATGATGCTTTTCTGAAGCAGAGCTCGCAATTTGTAACAGCTCTACTCCTGACTTCTCCGGAGCTATAAGATTATCATGTTCAGCTCTCAACGGCCTTAAAAAAGGGCTACATGTGACTTTTATTATTTGGCGTACATTAGTGACTCCGAATGGTCAGAAGGGCCCCTCTGCTTAGCTTAAAATATGCTGGTTAGTGGCACTAATCAGCAATCACCACCATCATTTTTTGGTGCCAAAAGGCAAGGACCATGGGGTAGCCCCTCAAATCTAATCCTCACACGCCAAAAGATGACAATGGCGCACCATACAGCAGATGGGGAGATCAAAACAAAATTGTGCCCTAATCAACACCTTTACCGTTCATGTTCCCCTTTACATGGCCAAGAACCATTATTCAAATGACGCGCAAATATTAAGCGAATCCTTTACCCCTAAACGATTGCGTGGCTCGCAATGTAATGGCCGACCGAGCCACCCATACAAAAATGAGAAATCTCTCCACTTTAGGCCTTTGCATTGGTGGGCTAACATGCTTGCAAGTATATATGGTAGCTTTACACCTTTTGCATTTCACTTGGGAATTGTAGTAGTGGGACTAGCTGTATGAGCAAAATCTCTCCAAGCAGCTTCCAGCTGCGACTTCTGAGTGTTGGCTGAAATTATACTATAGTGACGATTAGCTTTTTTGAGTCATTCAATTAAAGAAAAATGAAGAAAGATAAGAAAAAAAATAAAACATTGTTATATCTCTACGGATAATGCAAATAAAAGAAGAAGAAAAAGTAAAAGCCAAAAAAACCTGAACTTAGAAGCTGGCGTGTTTCAAGTAGGTTCTGACTTAAAAATGGCGGAAGCCAGAAAAACCAGAACCCAAAGCCATTTGAAGCGGGGCTACCTATTGTGCAATTTGGCTTCTTCCTTATGTTGTTTCAATTGCAAGGAAGCAGAATGGGAAAAATATTGTACCAGAAGTCTAAAAGAAAATGGAGCAATTGTAGCCTAGCTGCTATGTTTTCGGCTTCTTGATGATCAGTAGTACTAATAGTCAAGTGATTCTGATGAATCTACAAACTTTTGAGTAGTGGAGAGCCTCTTCCTTGATTCATTGCGACAAAGAATCATCAGACATGTCAGTCTGTTTTACAGTTTCTAGTGAAGAACTAGAAGACCATTTACTCATTTCATTTTATTTTCCTAGTTGGGCACATGTCTCCATCTGCACCTCGCTTAGCAACGAACAAGGTTTTGTTTCTTGAACTCCCAAGTAATGCCACGAGGGGAACCTTTCTGACGCAAGAGACTCTTTCGAACAAGTACTGACCCTGCGGTCGTTGCATAGGAGACAACAAAAATCTGCCAACGCTCGTCCTCGGTGACAACTCAAAACGGTATATATGAAGAATCACATGCGCATCATTTCTGAAGGGAAAAAAAACGAGAATGGTAAGGTCAGGATGCGAAGGTAGCAAGCACATGAGCTTCTAGAAAAAATAGTTGAAGGTTATGTTAAATGCTGTAACAAAGAAGGCAGAAAAAACTTGTCTACAAAAAAGCAAGTCACCAAGTGATGTAACAGCATCGTTTCTTTCTTGATCAACCGGAGTAGTTGCAAAAAGTAGAGACACGTCGTGGCAAATGAACTGTTAGGCTGCAGCCTACCATAATCAGGTGTAGAAATCTAGTTAGATGGCAGCCAGCTTTGAAACATGTCTCCCACAACCGTGCATATCGAACATCCCCAGGCAAGTAGAGATTTTGCATACTTAACATCAAAAGTTCTGGGCTTTTATGCAAGGACATGACACGTAAATATCTGCCATGTTTGAGCACGTACTTTGGCCAACTTATTCTGCAATGGCCCGACTGCTATAGATATGCTTGTTTCCAGCAATAAAATTCGAAGGGCAAGATCAGCCGAAAGCCATGACAAGATTGATTGTTCTATACATGGTATAAGCGCAGAAATCCCTATATTTTAAGAAGCATTAGAAATTGAGGCTTGATTTGTTTGTAATCTAGGACATGTTATTCCCAGATGGTTTTACGATAACTTTGGTGCGTGGAACCAAACAAGCTTATATCGAACCCTTGTTGTCCGGCGCCGCCGGAAGGTGCGCCGCGCTCCGGGAATGGGTACGTCGTAACTTTGGGCCCCCGCGGTGGTCGGGCGCGTCGGGTCTCCAGAGGGACGCCGGACGTGGGGTGGCAGCCGACCACACGTAGGTGCCATTCCCCAATTCACCCAAAAGCTTAAGTTGATAAAGAAAAGTAGGCAATTCACTTATACTTCAACACTCCCCCTCACGTATAGGCTCCCTCAGGCCTAAGACGTGGAATAGAAGTGAGCTGCAATTATTTTTTTTAATTGCGCCAACCGAGTCTCGAACACAAGACCTCTTGGCTCTAATACCATATTGAGTTGCATGCACCAACCAATTCACCCAAAAGTTTAAACTGATAAGGAAATGTGGGCAATTCACTTATACTTCAACACTTTCCGCCCGAGGCGAACGTCCTGCGCCGCCCGAACCTGCATATTTCCGTTATTTTTTTTCAAACATAATACAACATTTCAGCAGACATTTCCCAATGGGTTAAGTATGTTATTTGTCTGTAGGTAATACCCAAGTGTCAACCGTGTCATATTTCCCAAGGAAGCCAGTAGTACCTTTTTTCTTTGCATCGTGTAATAATAGCTCGGTAGCCATAATCTTCACGAGGTAAAATTCTATTGTGTAACGGTGGTTTAGATAGGTTTGTGCAACGAGCCAATCGGATGTTGACATGTGGCACAGAAGTAATGTAGCCAACACTGCGAAATCTCCCAAAAACTTTGTGCAGCAGTGTTCCTACAGTGCTTACATGCCACATGTCAGCATCCGATTAGTTTGTTACACAGACCCATCTGTATCACCATTACACAATAAAAAATTTCCTTGATGAGACGGTACAATGATAGGTTTCAACTCTCTCTCTCTCCAAAAAAAAGTCAATTCCTTGTTTCTGCACCGTGTGACAATTATTAGGTAGGTCATCTCTAACACAATTTCTCTTCATTTCTTCTAATAGCACCATTCCAATTCTCCTAACTGCCCAAATAATAGTGGTATTTCCTCTATCTAAGTTTATAAAACATATTTTCTTTTAGCATCTAGACCAAAAAAATAATACAAATAGCTAGATACCTTTAATTATTATCTCTAAGCACTATATTCAATACATAAATGTATAAAATAGTAAATAAAGCTATATATTTATTAGGAATATAAAGAGAACATCACACTAATTTTGTATTGAAACATAAAATATACCTTATATTTATAGATAGAATCATTTAAAAAATGTGCTATATAAACTTGGATCGATGGAGTATTAAACTTCAGAGAAGAGTCATGCATTGTTTGCTCTTTTCTTAATTTATTTTCAGTTTGTATATAAAATCGAGGGAATTATATGACCTGGTGCACGTGTACCTCTGAAGCCACAGATCAGATCAAAAATGGAAGCTTCGGCCAGAAATTTATTAGATTTTATATAACTATATAAGGTGGCTGCGCTAGTCAAGAGTTGGCTGAATGATCAATTGCGTTCTAGCGATCCATTTACCCTACCTTCCAAACTAAGCATTTATTTTCGTCAGTTCTTCTCGAACTGTTCATACATATGGCACTATAGATTTTTTTTGGGTCAAATTTAGCTCTTAAACGTTTGTTTTGTAGATCTAGCCCCTCCTTGAGTTCAGCAGGAGGACGCACCGAGCTGACCGGCGCGACGGTATTTAAATAGTGTTAATTATGCTTAATTAGTGCTAATTATATAATATAACTCTTAATTAATGCTAATCATGATTAAGTTAACCACTAATTAATTTGCTGTTGATATGTTGTTTCTCGGTAGCTCGTCTTGCCGAGTCTTGGTTGCTCACCAGGTCAAAAACCTACCGAGCGACGGTTGTTTGCCAGGTCGAAAACCTACTGAGCTACGGTTGTTTGGCAGGACCTGTCAAGATGTTGTAGCACGGCAAGCGACATATGTCACATGACACTGCTGTCAAGCTTAGGGAGGGGTCTAAATTTGCAAAAAGCAGGTGTCCAAATGCTAAATTTGGGGAAAAAAAGTGACTACAGTGCCATATGTATGAATAGTTCATTCTTCTCTTGCCAGCTTATTCGTTTTCATATGTAGGAGTATATAGTACTTTTTTTTCCTTCACTAAACATTGAGCCTATATATTGATGGTTCCAATCAAACCTATATAAGTTTAAAAAATGCTACGGATAATAGGGCTGTGCATTTTTTAACCGAACCGAAAAAACCGATCCGAAAAAACCGAACCGAACCGGTCAACTCGGTTTGACCGGTTTTCGGTATTCGGTTCGGTTATCAGATTTTAGAGTTTTTTTGAGTTCGGTTTTTTCGGGAAAAACCGGCTAAAAACCGAAAAAACCGAAAAAACCGAATTAGTACAAGTTGAGTGTATGTTAGTAGTATATGTAGTAGTATATGTTAGAAGTATATGTAGTATACTTTGGTAAATATGTATTATATTTCGGTATATGTAGTATATGTTAGTAGTATATGTATTATATGTTACTCCCATCGGTTTTTGCTAGCTAGTAGTATATGTATTATCGTCTACTCATCTCGCTAGTCGTTATATCGTTAGCAATTCGCGTTAACTTTGGTAAATACGGTATTTACCGATACCACACCGAAATAAATTGGGATTTACCAAAACCGAACCGTATTTCTAAAAATACCGTATATAACCGAATTATTAACACCGTATTTGCCGTATATACCGTATAAACCGAACCGTATAAACCGAAAAAACCGAATGCACAGCCCTAACGGATAAGCTAGCCACTCAAATTCAGGCAGGAATCCAGCAAAATTATAAGGCCATCATTTTCTAGAGAAGACAACAACGCACAATACAAAGTCTATATCATCATTCGAATCGATACTCCTAAACAATCAGACCTCCCATCAAAATGGAACAAAAGTCTGCTCCACTGCAGCGCTGATCTCTTTTTCCCTGGTTGAGAGTTGAGGGACTATCAGAGTTGTGTTAGGTATGTGATCTCAGGCCAATCGGCCAAAACAAGAAAGAGATATTTCAGCGCCCTGATCGGGGGAGCTTTCCATATTTTGGTTACGGTCCCCCGTTGCGCAGCGCAATATAAAAGAAGGGGTTCCGGTATCTCACGTACACGGACGTGCGTACTCGTGAGAACAAAAACCACCCCGTACAAATCCTAAAGGTGAACCGATCTATCTCGCGCTGTCGGCAACGGGAAGGCCGTCAACCGCCACCGCAGGACCTCGCCGGCGACTAGCTTCTGCACCGACTCTTCCTCACGCCTGCATCACGCAGGCACGGGTCTTCACTCATGGCGTTCATCGGCGACAGTAAGTCACACGATCCCCCTCTAGGTGTTCTAGCGAATACTAGCAGATCACGATTCATGCATAAAGATTATGAACTCACATTTGGTATCAGAGCACTGCTAGCTCTTCCTAGAACCCTAAAATCAATTCCCGGTTTTGGATCTGGGATTAGAAGTTGGTTTAGCATTTAGAAGGAGAGGATCGTGAAATCTTTTGCAAATCCCCAAATCAAAATCCCCAAGTCAGATCAAAAAAACTTGCCTCATGCGCTCCTTGCGCTGCCGCCCCCGCGCAGAAGCCCTTGGCCGCCGGCGCCTGCGCCACCGCGCTGGCTGCGCCAGCGCCGCCGCTGCTGCTTCGCCGCTGGCCTGGCTGCCCATGCGCCGCCGCCGCTCGCATGGCGCTGCGCTGCTGCCTCTCCGCGCGCGCGCTTGCGGCCGCTGCGCGCGCCGCGCGCTGCCCTCAGACGCGCGGCCGCCCGAGCTGCCCGCCGCGCTGCTGCCGCAGCCTCCGCACCGCCTCCTCGCCTGCGCGCTGCAAGGCCCCGCCCCGAGCCGCCCCTCTGCGCCTTGGTCGCCGGCTGCATGCGCGGTCGCACGGCACCTCGCTCGGCCCGCCTTGCCGCCGCCGCCTGGCGGGACTGCGCGCGCGCCTCTGCGCACACAGCCCGAGCCCCCTGCAGCCCGAAGCGCTTCCACGGCGCTCCTGCGCCCAGATCCGGTTTTTCTGGAGACGCAAGGTGGAGCATTTTTTTCCGGAATGGGAGCAGACGTGGCCAAATTTTTTCTGGGGAAAATGGACTGATGTTTTGACTGGGCAAAAGGTGGATAAAGATAAGGATGTTTTTTTCAAAAGGGCCCCCCTAAACCTTTTCAGAAATTTATGTGTTAACTTTTAGCCCCCCATCGTACAATTTTAGTATATATATATATATTTCTTTTTATGCATATTTTTACGGATATATATATATATACATATGAATTTTTGTTTCATGGTATTTTTATGATGTTAAATTTTATTTCAGTATATATATATTTCATGTATTATGATATGCCTCATGTTCTTTAATTAATTGTTATTTGATGTATCTCATGCAATATATTACTGGATAATATTTTAAGCTGCTGAAATTTTATGCTATCGTTTCCGCTGCATGATGTCCTCCTCTAATTGAATGGAACCAACGAGAAATTCAATTAGAGGGGTATAATTAATTTTTACGTGCTATTACTTTTGGGCCAACGTTAATTGTAATAGCATGTTATCGATTATGTTTCTTTTGATATGTCTTTTTGGCCATGCTATTACTTTTGACCAACGTCAATTGTAATAGCATGCCTTAAATTATGTTAAATTTTTCGTCATCTGCCTAACGGTGATACGAAAAATTATTATGAGCATGTTGTTAATCATACCAACGTAAGATTAATTTTCATGCAAATCAATTATGTATTTTCCTAATGTAAAATTTTTAAATTTTTTCAGCTGCTGCTTCTGCAGCTGATGCTTCTGTTACGGCTCAAGTTAATGCAATTGAGCCACTTAATGGCAGCAACTTCCAGAAATGGAAGTTCACCCTTATGACGACTTTCCAGCTCTTGGACCTAGACTATGCGTTTAGGTTCGATGAGCCTGTCGCTCCTAATGAAGGAGATGACAATTTTGATGATAAAATGAAGAAATACAAACTTAATGTTGAAAAGTGGGAGCGGTCTAACCGCGTTTCACTTGCTGTCATGAAAAACTCCATCAGTGAGGCTATTAGGGGAGCAATCCCTGAAAAGGAAAGGGTGAAGGACTACTTGTCCTCCATCGAGGATCATTTTAAAGGTTCCTCTAAGGTTTATGCTACCACACTGATGCACAGGCTCATGAACACAAAGTACAATGGTACTGGAAATGTCCGTGAGCACATCATGACCATAATCAATATTGCTGCCAGACTTAAGACAATGGACATGGCAATTTCTGACGGTTTTGTTGTCCATTATATTATGATGTCTCTTCCTAAACAATTTGAAGCTTTCAAGGTGAACTACAACACCATTAAAGACAAGTGGACAATGAGCGAGTTAATCGCCAATGTTTCTCAAGAGGAAGAGAGGCTCAAGGCTGAAGGGGGTGATGATATTGTGAATCACATCAACTCCTCAAACAAAGCTGGCTCTTCTAGAAATAGAGGAGGCTATAAAGGAAAGGGCAAGAAGGAGCAAACATACTCCACTTATAATAAAAGGCCACAGCATCCACAGCGTCCTCAAGCGCCTAAACACGCTTCAGGTCCTGGGAGCTCAAATGGACAAAAGAAAAATGATGAGTGTCATTTTTGTCAGTCCAAGGACCATTTCAAAGATAACTGTCCTGGATGGCTAAAATGACTCGCCAAGAAAGGTACTTATGAAATTACTTTCGTTGATGAAGCATTTTATGCTGATTTTCCTGTAAATTCTTGGTGGATTGATTCTGGTGCCACTGTGCACGTTACGAATTCCTTGCAGGGATTCCATATGTTGAGAAATCTCAGAGGGGAAAGAAGCCTAAGAGTGGCTAATGGAATGGAAGCTGAAATTAAAGCCATTGGATCAGTTTCTTTAGTTTTGAATAAAGGTTTTGTAATAGACCTTAATGATGTTCTTTATGTTCCCTCGATGAGAAGAAACTTAATTTCTGTCTCATTATTAGATAATGATGGATATTCATGTAATTTTGGACACGGACAGTGTCTTGTTTACTTCAATAATAATAATGTTGGTCGTGCCATCCGACACGACAAGCTTTATATGTTATCCCTGCAAGATTCTCCTATATCCATGAATGTATGTGATGTGAATAAAAAGCGCAAGCGAATTGATGAGACTTCGTCGAAATTGTGGCACTGTCGTTTGGGCCACATTTCGAGGGGGAGAATTGAACGTCTCATTAAAGATGAAATTCTCCACCCTTTAGATTTTAATGATTCGGATGATCATTGTCTTGATTGTATCAAAGGCAAGTATGTAAAGCAAATAAAGAAAGGTGCTACTCGAAGCACAGGGATTTTGGAATTAATCCATACTGACATATGTGGTCCTTTCCCTGTGACATCAGTGGATGGTTATAATTCTTTCATTACATTCACTGATGATTACTCACGTTATGGCTACATCTATCCCATTAAAGAGAGATCGGAAGCTATAGATAAATTTAAGATATTTAAGGCTGAAGTTGAAAATCAGCACAATCTAAAGATTAAAGTAGTGCGTTCGGATCGCGGGGGAGAGTATTATGGGCGTCACGCAACTTATGGACGTGTTCCCGGTCCTTTTGCCGAGTTCCTACAAGAAAATGGTATAGTCGCCAAGACTCAATGCCCGTGATCCCAAAGAAAATAGAATAGCGGAAAGAAGAAACCGCACACTTATGGATATGGTTCGAAGTATGTTGAGCTACTCCACCTTGCCAGTAAAGTTATGGATGGAAGCATTAAAGACCGCTGCACACATACTCAATCGGGTTCCCACTAAATCAGTGCCTAAAATACCCTATGAATTATGGATGGAGAAAACCAAGTTTGAACTACCTACATGTGTGGGGTTGTGCAAATTGAAGCTAAATTATTTAACCCACAGATTGGGAAATTAGACCCCAAGACGTGAGTTGCCATTTTATTGGCTACCCGACAGTCTAAAGGGTACCGATTCTACTGTCCGCATCGTACCACAAAATTTGTAGAAACAAGACACGCAGTGTTCTTGGAAAATGATGGGATCGGGGGGACTTGGAGCCTAGGAAAATTGATCTTGAGGAGAAGCGGATTTATGTCCCTTCACCGCTAATCCGACAAACTGATTTTCCTATGCCCCAAATGGTTGTACCCCAAGCGATTGTACCCCAAGTGGTTGTGCCTACATTGACCTCGTTGTTGCAACTCTGTTGCATCTCCGTTAATCCTGTGGCCACTCCTCCTGTTGAGGGCTCTGAAAATGTTAGTGCTGTACCTAATGATGAGCTTTCACAGCCCTCTGTGACAATTAATGAACAGCCTAATGAGCCTACTATTGCACCTGTCAGGAGATCAGAACGAGTGAGGAGATCTGCTATCCCAAGTGATTATGAGGTTTACTTAAATGAAGATGATCTTGGGAAGATGGATGATCCTAACTCTTATAAAGAAGCTATGAAGAGTAAGGATTCGTCTAAGTGGCTAGATGCCATGAAAGATGAAATTAAGTCTATGAGCGATAATGATGTATGGGACTTAGTAGAAATTCCTAATGGAGCCAAAACAGTAGGCTGCAAATGGGTCTACAAAACCAAACGGGACTCCAAAGGGAATATCGAAAGGTTTAAGGCGAGACTTGTAGCAAAAGGGTTTACACAAAGAGAAGGCATTGACTATAATGAAACCTTTTCTCCTGTCTCGACTAAAGATTCTTTTAGAATCATAATGGCGCTCACAGCACATTTTGATTTAGAGTTGCACCAAATGGATGTTAAGACTGCATTCCTAAATGGAGACTTGTATGAGGATGTTTACATGACACAACCGGAAGGTTTTGTTGTGGAAGGCGAGGAACATTTGGGATGCAAGTTAAAGAAATCCATATATGGCCTGAAGCAAGCTTCTAGGCAATGGTACCTTAAGTTCGATGAAGTCATAAGGAATTTTGGATTTAAGGAGAATGATGTTGACAATTGTACATATGTTAAGTTCAGGGGGAGTAATTACACCTTCTTAATTCTTTATGTGGACGATATATTATTGGCCAAAGAAGTGTGGACATGTTATGGAAACTAAAAGATTTCTCTCGTCCAATTTTGACATGAAGGATCTCGTGAAGCATCTTATGTTCTTGGTATTGAAATTCACCGAGATAGGTCCAAAGGAACATTAGGTTTATCACAAAAGGCATACATTGACAGAGTACTAAAGAGATACAATATGCATAAATGCTCGCTCTAAATGCTCTCCTATTGTTAAGGGCGATAAGTTTGGGAAATTTCAATGCCCAAAGAATGACTATGAATCGATCGATGAAGGCTATACCTTACGCTCTGTCGCCGGAAGTATTATGTATGCTCAAGTATGTACACGCCCGATTTAGCTTTTGTTACCGGATGCTTGGCGATATCAATCAAATCCAGACCGACCACCGAAAGCCGTTAAGAAAGTCCTACGCTATATGCAAGGCACTAAAGGTCACATGCTCACATATAGAAAATGCGATAACCTTGAGGTTGTCGGTTATTCGATGCTGATTTTGCGGGTGTAAAGACACTAAGAAGTCCACATCAGTTATATTTTCACCCTCGCAGAGCAGCAATATCATGGAAAAGTGTAAAGCAAACACTTATCGCATCGCCGACAATGCAGCTGAATTTGTGGCATGTTATGAGGCTACCGGCAGTCAGTATGGCTAAAGAACTTTATCCCGGATTAAGAGTGGTAGACAGATTTCTAGACCACTCACTTTGTAATCGCGATAATGAACCCGCAGCTTTCTATTCGAGTAACAACAAGTCAAGTGCGGCTGCCAAGCACATTGACATAAAGTATCATGTTGTGAAAGATAGAGTCCGGATCAAACAATTAAGGTTGAGCATATTGGAACTAAATTTATGCTCGCGGATCCGCTCACAAAAGGCTTACCACCCAATAATTTTCGTGATCATGTTGCCGGCATGGGTTTGTTGGAGAGCCTGTGATCCTGGAATAAGGGGACCAAATAAAGTAACCAACTCCCATGAAGTATTATGTTATCCGATCGAGATAGAATGGAGCACTATAAGTACTGATGTCCAGCGATACTTAATTGATTGTTGTGATGCACTACTTTGGTGTGAATTTTTATTGAGAGAGGGCTTATGATGTTTAGCCTTACGATCAAGGGGGAGAATGTTAGGTATGTGATCTCAGGCCAATTGGCCAAAACAAGAAAGAGATATTTCAGCGCCCTGATCGGGGGAGCTTTCCATATTTTGGTTACGGTCCCCCGTTGCGCAGCGCAATATAAAAGGAGGGGTTCCGGTATCTCACGTACACGGACGTGCGTACTCGTGAGAACAAAAACCACCCCGTACAAATCCTAAAGGTGAACCGATCTATCTCGCGCTGTCGGCAACGGGAAGGCCGTCAACCGCCACCGCAGGACCTCGCCGGCGACTAGCTTCGCACCGACTCTTCCTCACGCCGCATCACGCAGCACGGTCTCGCCATGGCGCTCATCGCGACGATGAAGTCACACGATCCCCCTCTAGGTGTTATAGCGAATACTAGCAGATCACGATTCATGCATAAAGATTATGAACTCACAAGTTGTTCAGTGCACATACCTTGATATATTTTGCGCATGGGAAAAAACAAAGTTAAAAAATAAGAAAACCCAATTACCTCTTTGAAGGCCAGAAACTGCAGCCATATAATCTAGCTGTTGCAACTTGGAACCACACTAAAGCAGGAGACCAGGAGTACTAGTAGTAGTAGACACAGCAACTAAAAATTGCACAAGTGGTAATATAATACGAGCCATATCTATCTAATTCTACACTGTGATTAGGTGTCACCAAAGAATAATTCCAGCTCCAACCCTATTATTCTCATCACATGCGGCTCATCGAGCAGCTCAATTAATATCTGAAAAAAAGCAGCAAGAGATTCGAACAGTAAAGCAAACCATGCTCATCGGGAGGACTGCACTGACAATTTATCAGAAGGAAAGGTTACAATACTAGCTGTGCACATTATTTGGGATAGTGAACTGACACTTGATTTGTTGTTTGCCGTACAAGTGTACGTAGTTAACTAGTCTTCTCAGGCTCTGCAGCTGTTGTTCGATTTAACTATGTATATGTGCTCTTTCTGGGTTGCTGCAGACCTGCAGTTGCTCACTTGATTTGAAACAGGGTAAGTATTTTAGGGTATTCTTGAAGTTCTTCACTGTAAGGGATGATTGGAATAGCAATAGTTTTTGGTTTTTTGCTGAAAAAACACTGTAGCTGGCTGAAAAAACACTGTAGCGAGTTGTATATTAGGCATAATTAAATTTTAAAAAATATAAAAATAAAAACGGCTCGCTAGTCTAGTGCGGACAACGCAAAGGAATATGAGAAAAAAACGGAACGTAAAAAAACCAAAAAACAAAAAAAATTCACTACGTGACAAAAGTGCTACAGTGTTTTCGTCGCTGCTACAGTGTTTCCGTCGCTAAACAGTGAAAAAACTCCAAAAAAGTATTTAAGAGCATCCTTGATATATATAGCCTGATACCATCTGGCATGCCTAATTTCGTTGTTTTCAGTTCGTACCAGGTCAGAAGTGCTTGATACATAAACTTGTACTCAAATTACTTGTAAAATCTTGAACAATTATGCAGCTGTATGTCACTACATGTAGAACTGTTAGATTAGTTTCGTCACTGGGAAAAACAAAACCGCCAGAACGGAACCGGTTGGAATAAACCAACGATACACTTCTTTGCGATACCCGTCTGGACCTCTTAGTATCTGGCTGCTTAGCAAGTAGACAAGCAAAGATCAAACAAAATCCACGTATGTATGCTTCAAATAAACACCATGAGTAGTTCAGTTAACAATAGAATATCAATTCGTATGCTGAAACGACTTAATTATCATATCAATGACTATTGCTGATCCCAGCGAAAGACATTTTTTATGGCGTCAGATAGTGACAAACTAGCTCAGAGTTTTCGTGCTCAATATTAAGCTCAGAGTTTTCGTGCTCAATAGTGACAAACGCTTCTAGCTTTTTTCAACTTTGACTTGATTGTTTTGGTTTTTTTTTGACTTCAACTTCTAGTTTTAGTCTTTTTTTTCATTATTCATTACACTATTTACTAACTCAGTTACAGTAAAATTTTAACCAATTACAATGAAATTTCAACTAAAAATCAGAAATCATCGCTAAAACAATCACCACTGTTACACTGAAATTTGGTTCAGAATTGTATCAGTTTTAGATTCTTTATAAACGGACCTGTTAAGATCCAGACAAAGTACGAACCGCACGCCGCGCGAAATTAGTGTACGGCACATCCTATCAAATATTCATCCTTTTGTCATGTGCAAGTGCAACACGTAGCTCCTAAATCAGCCCGTGCTCCGTCACATCCGAATACCTCTCCCTCTTCCAATCCATTGCATCATATGATTGATTGGTTTTTTCTATAATGGATTTGTTTGATTCCTGCTGCCTTCAACACGTGGAAACCCCGCCTTTCCCTCCTTGAGCTCCACTCCCAGTGCTCCCTATTCTGCATAATTAATCAAGCTACAAAGCAACATAAACAAGAACAGTTTTTTTTACACAATCCAATTCACAGGATTAGTGGATCAGCAACCGTGTATGCTTTATTTAGAGCTCTTTTACGGTACCTTAAAATGAATATGATCCGTCTAATCTTTATGATCCAATAGTTCAAATTAGTTAGAATTTAATTATATTACTACCCACATTACTAGCAGTAGAATCTCCAAAAGGATAAACTTGTAAATGAAACAAGTAGAATGGTGATATCGGAGAGGATGACACATCCACTAGATCAATCTGAGCTGCGATGGTTGCCTACTGCCACCCTGATACGGCACGCAGAAGAGCTTCATTTGTGATGGCGTCACCGGAGGAGGGAGCACCGGCATTGGCCGCAGGGAAGACATGTCCTGGAGCTGGCTGTTCTGCCATGCCGCTGGTGCAATAGCATCTGGCTGTAGTTGGTACAGAGGGAAATGGAATTGCCACATCTGCTACTACTGCTGCTGTGGAGTTGGTATGAGTTGCTGAAGCTTCATCATGACTGGGCTCGCGGGAAGGCTGGGGTGCGGCGCGTAACCTGGTTTGCACATGTACTATGGCATCTGCTACTCGAAAATGGTTGACGTGGCATGCCTCCCCGGGGGATTCGCCCCTGGGGTGTAATACAGGGACTATGTGCAATCAAAATTCTAAAGCTTTGACCACTGATATAAACAAAAGCATTTAGATTTGTCACATGGAAATAATATTAGTAGATGTATCATCAATAGTACTTCTATATCATTTTGTTTTTATTAATTACACTAACATATAATGAGAAAAGTAAAGGGGTCAAATGTGTATGTAGGAGATCATGCCGATATCCAAAACAGCAAGTATAAAAAAAGAAATGAGTGAGTATCGAGCTAGTCAGAATTGACATAACAATAAAAACATAGTAGCAATACCAACTATATATGACACAAGATTATCAATCAACGGGTAAAGTTTCTCGCTACAAATAACCGGAGAGTTGAGCATCGAAATTTAACGAGAATTTCATGAGAAAGAAAGGCGATTCCTCCAATATTCCAATAAAATCGTTTGCTCCAAACAGAGCTTGATCTAGGAGTAACAACAAAATTAGGAATAGCAAGGTCTACCCTTAATTCCTCAAAATCCAACCTCTAAATTGCAAAATCCACAGAAAAATGCAAGTAGCTAGCAGCACTAAACAAGCAAAAGAAAATGAGGGAAAAAAAGAATTTAAGCAGGGCAGACAGCGTCGCCTTCTCCCCTCCCTGGTGTGTCCTCTTATATCTCGCCTCCAAACCCTCCTCGCCTCTCCATCACTCCAACCCCCGGCCGCTCCCTATTCTTAGCCGCCCCGCCCCGCCCTACCACGTGCCGGCGTGCGCAGTTTACAAACCCGCGCCTGCCCCCGCCCGTGCCGGCCACCCATGGACATCGACCTCGACCGGGCGCGCGCGCTGCGCGTCCTCGGCCGCGGCGCCATGGGCACCGTCTTCCTCGTCACGGACCCAGCGGCAGCGTCCTCTCTGCCCAGCTGCTACGCCCTCAAGGTCTTCGACAAGCGCTCCTCAGCGGCCTCCAAGCCCGACGCAGATAGCCGCGCGCGGTGGGAGGTGTCCGTGCTCTCCCGCCTCTCGCACCCGCACCTCCCGTCCCTCCTCGGCTCGACCGAGACGGCCGACCTCCTCGCCTGGGCCGTCCCCCTCTGCCCCGGCGGCGACCTCAACGAGCTCCGCTACTCGCTCCCCGACCGCGTCTTCTCCCCCGCGGCCATACGGTTCTACATTGCCGAGACCATCTCCGCGCTCGCCGACCTCCACGCGTCCGGCGTCGTGTACCGCGACCTCAAGCCAGAGAACGTGCTCCTCCGCTCCGACGGCCACGTCACCTTGACCGACTTCGACCTCTCCCGGCTCCTCCCTCCCAAGACGACGACCTCCACGTCTTCGTCGCCTCCTCGGCCGCCCGTGTTCCATGGCCACCGCCGGACGCGCGTCTCCGCGAGGAGCGACTCTGTTGTTGGCCATGTCAAGCGTGAGCAGCCCTTGTCAGCGGCCAGGTTGCCGAGGCAACAGCTTCAGAACCTGGTTCGGTTCCTCATGAGAAGCGACGGGCTCGCGCTGGTAAAGAAGGCCAAGTCGGCTCGGGTGTCTCCGGTGAGCCGGAAGCCCGCGAGCTTTGCCTCCTTGGGCGCGGCCAGCGCGTGGGGGAAGTCGTACTCGTTTGTCGGAACGGAGGAATACGTGGCGCCGGAGATGGTGAGGGGTGAGGGCCACGGGTTCGCCGTCGACTGGTGGGCCGTGGGCGTGCTCATGTACGAGATGGCGTACGGCCGCACGCCGTTCAAGGGCCAGAACCGGAAGGAGACGTTCCGGAACGTGCTGCAAAAGGAGCTCGAGTTCCTGGGGGACAGCCAGAGACGGCTGCCGGAGCTCACCGACCTCATCTCGCGGCTGCTGGAGAGGGAACCCAAGAGAAGGCTGGGGTACTCCGGCGGCGCCGACGAGGTCCGGGCCCACCCGTTCTTCGCCGGGGTGGCGTGGGACATGCTCGCGGAGGTGTCCCGGCCGCCCTACATCCCGCCGCCGGCAGACGACGAAGTAGCTGCCGGCGAGGGGTTTGACGTGAGAGATTACTTCAAGAAGCTTCACCAGCCACCGCCTCCGGAGACGGAGACTTCGCCGGAGTTGCCGGAGTTCTAAGTTTTCTAACGTGGCTAGCTGTTTTTCTCTTCTTTTGGTCTTTTCGGCTATTTTATGCTTGGGACCTCGGTCGATTACTATATTGTAACCAAGGGATCGCGGGTGAGTGTACATACATGCAGAGAGGTGATGCTGTAAATTCGGTGCAGTGTTGGTGGAGATGTCCCAACTGCCAACGTTTTTGAGTGGGCTGGCGCACGTGTGAAGAAAATCCTATTCACCATTGATCTCGTATAAATTTTATCAGATCAGATAGATAGAAAAACTCAGCCCTTCACGTGTAACTGAGTGCGCGCGCACATGCACGTTAGATCCAAGGCTTTTTTTGTGTGTGTATTTTGTCGCTTTGCTTGGAAGGCCAGGAACTGAAAAAGGTTACGTGACTTGCGTATTTTACTGCTTGCTAAAGTGTAACGCAAATGGTGAATTCACGATAGGACTTCTGATGCAAACTGTATCGCTTTACTGCTTAATTAGTACTGTAGCTTATGGAATTTGCCATATATCGACTTGGCGTAATTCAACGCTTGAGTGAAGACTATATTTGCAAAAAAAAACTTAAAAGACTAAAATTGCAAAAAAAAAAATGGCAAGGAGGTCTAGATTTGCTACCATGATATTACGCATACGGACCTTGTTTTCAATCGTCTTTTGGTGTGGTCGTAGAGTTGTGAGTGTAGAACTCTATCTACTAAAGTTTAAATCTTAATTTCCACTTATTATACACGTGTGTGCACTTTCATAGGGTTTTTATGAGGTCACGAATGTCTGTTTTGGTATGTGCTAAGAGAACACACTGATATGCATGCATATGTAACACCCCCGTTTCTAAGGGCGGTACGATACTGTTCATCTCGCAGCAGTCCAGGACTGTTCAGCTGCGAGGCACTGTAACTAAGTGTACATCATTGCAAACACGCACTTAAAAGGGTACAAACTAGTTTTATTACAATATAGAGGTTTAAACAGCCAAGTCTAGCAGTGGGCGACAGCCCTTACAATACATAGAGCAAAAGGTGCCACAGGCAAGCCTGAGCGGAGAACAACCCTTAAAACCAAACGTCAACTTCATCGAAAGCACCTTCGTCGTCTTCAGCTTCTTCAAAAACCTCAACCTCGTACGGACCAACGTCTGTTTATATTGTTTTAGCAAGTATGAGTACAACCACCGTACTCAACAAGTCGCATGGGAAATTACTGAATAATTACATGCAGAGGAGTTCAACGGACATGAAATAACGGTTCCATTATTTTATGTGGATACAGCTTTGCCTTTATAAATGCTTTAGGTTTAAAAACAAAGCAAATAAGAACTTCTTAAACATTTGGGTTTATAAACTTGATTAATAACCTTTGCATATTACCAAAATTATTTCAAATCTACTTATGCTTCATTAATGGGGTCACCCAAATAAACACAGCTTCGTTAACCGGAAGCACGGCGTATTCGAATACCATTTGCATAACACTCTGCAGAGCTGCTCAGCTTTACCCACAACATTTCTTAATCCTCATGACTGAATTAAGAAAACAAAGATTTTTGCTTACCCAGTCCTATCTTTAGCCTTTATCCGATAGATTAGGCACCAACACAAATCCGGGGATCCGACTGGCCATCGTCAGAAAGAGGGACCCGTTTTGTGAGGATCTATCGTTGTGGCCCAACGGTGCCATTCTCATTTCTTTATTAGTAAAGGTTCAACCGAACTGAGTGGCTACTAATCTAGGTTTGACGAATCAACGCTTGTGGTTGAGCGGATTCTATGTTCTTTATTAGGCATAAGGGTCTTGTCCTTGCAATCTTACTGAGGCAACTCCACTAGCATCTCCTGACACTAGCCAGTACCACTGTACTGCACCTTTTGTTTTCATGCCTCCTCTCAGGATAAGGTCAAGGAACCTGGCCAATTAATGGCTTCCTGTGAACCTCCTTATCCTCCGTTTTTATTTTACAAATCCTACCGACAAGCGTCGGATCGCTTAACAGTATAAAACGTGTGCTCCTATACTACCATGTGGTACAAATAGTTCTATATTTTATGTACTAGGGTTTGTCTAATGAGCAGGGTTAACAAGATATGAATTGGTTTAATTATCGGTGCTAGGTTATAACTAAACCATGACATTCGAAACATACTTGTACATAAAATAATAATGTAATAAAATAATGCGTATTTAAATAATTAATGGACATAGGTTCAATATGATCGAGAATAATGCAACTTGCCTTGCGATTCGGGGATTTCAACTAACTCGTATTCCGGTAAATCTTGAGCTGGGACTGGAACTTCCACTTCTTGCGTCGATGGATTAGCTTCGTCGGGTACTAGCGCAAAATAAACAAAGTTAGACCCGCTTTCGAATGAATGAATTTGGACCGAAAAAACGAAAATAAAATCGGACGAAACTCGAAAATAAAGGTTTTGGGCTAACAGAGGTTTGGTATGGGGAAACGGACCTCGGAAATGGACTCAGGGGCTCGAAACGGTTCAAATGAGTATAAACTCACTTTTTGGGTTTTCGGGTTTTGGGGTGAACAGTAACGGGCTAACGGGTCTACTGTTCATCGCGGGTAAACACTGTGCGCACGGGTTAGCTACAGTAAACCGCGGCCCAGCCCGCTTCGGCTGCTCGGCCTGCCTCACGTGCGCACACACACGCGCCCTCGTGGCTGTGGGCCGAGACGCTCGGGCCGGCCCAACTGGCTTCCCGCGCGGCGGGGCGACCGTCCGATCGCGATCGAACGCTCGGGCGCGCGATGCTCTAACGGCCGCTGGATGGCTGGGGGTGCGAAGGGCTGCGATGGCGCCGCGTCATCGTCGTCTTCCTCTGGCCAGCCGCTTCGGGCCGGGGGCAGGGGAAAGAAGCGACGCCGGTCGAGTGCGCTAAGGGTCTTTGCGACGCGATCTAAGGGTGGGAACGGGTAGAAGGGAGTGCTAGGGTTTCATTTTCGGGCTTAGTTCCGACTATTCCCCAAGCAATCGCCGGCGGCGGCGCCATGGGTACGCTCGGGTCTCTAGGGGCAAAGGGACGATCTAGGGGTTCTCGGGTCAATCGGGCTCGGCTTAAGCATCTAGGGAGCATGGCATGACTAGTGGTAGCAGTGGCTTGGCTGGAGAGTGGCTGGTCTGGGCTGTCCACAGTGGCCGCTAATGGCCGCACGGCGGCGCTCGCGGACAGGGCAGAGGGGACATCGGGAACCTTGGGGAAGGAGGGGGAAAGGTCCCTGGTGATCCTGAGAAGCTTCACAACAAGGCAATTAGACGTTAACGAGATAAATCACCGAATTGGAAATTCGAGCTCACCTCGGGGATCTCCGGAATTCGGGCGACAGGGAGGGCTTGGGGGCAATCGGGCGCGGCTAATGCCGGCTGGTGGTGTGCGCTAGAGGGTGGATGGGGTCGTGGGGTTTAAATAGCCGAGCTACGTCGGTTCGAGCTCGCCCTGGCTCCGATGGCTTGCGGGAGGGGCTGGTCGGCGTGGGTAGGTGAGGGAGCTGGCAGGGGGAGTAAAGAGCAGTGTCAGGGTAGATTTGGCGGCAGTCAAAAGCGTCAGAGGGGACAAGACGGCTGTGAGGGAGGCTGTCGGCTTGGGAGGGAAGAATTGGGTGGCGGCGGCCGATCTCGACGGGGCGGCGCGACGCCTGGGTGGGGAGGTGTCCCGAGGTGTCAAAGGGGTTGACAGGTGCTGGTACGGCGCTTGACTTGGGTGGGAGGCAGTGGGTTGCGGCGGAAGGCTCAAGCGGGCGTGAGGTGGCTGGTTCCAGAGGCTGCGACCGATATTTTCGGACGAGCTACAGTACTTCGCGCGAATATAGCAGCAGCAGCGAGGGCAGAGGCGGTTCCGGGCTGGATTGGGTCGGGCCAGGGGCGGTTTTGGGCTGGGAATGGCTTAGGATTGGCAAAGATTCAAGCAAGGCAAGAAATTCAAAATTTTCAATTCTTTTGAAAATTCAGTTTCGTTTCACATATGGTGTGCGTGCATAGTGATATATGTACGTATATGTCTTCTTTGTAACAAAAAAAAGTAAGGAAAAGCATCGATGAAGATTGAGCTGAGAGGGGAAACGTTACCGATCGTGCTTTCCTGATATATGCATGGACAGTGGGCTTGTTTGTTTCATTTGTTCTCTTGCTGTGTGCACGACACATGATTCACAGTTTCACACAGACAAGTTGGACGCCAAGTTAGACAGTGGTACGTCATGCAAGTCAAGCAGCAGGAGTACGTACGTGCGTACTGATCTTCATGCACGTTTTGCCAACTCATCAGGTTTTATTTCCTGGTCGATCGGTAGGGGGAAAAAACCAAAAGGACGCGCGTGCCGCCACCTGATCTGATGCACCTAGCCAGTTAAATTCAGCCTCATCACGTGTACTTGATCTATCAAGAACTTGCTGCAGTGGCGCCTAGCTAAGCTAATTACATACGTGCTGTAACGCCCCTATTTCTGGGAGTACCAGTAATCCGTAACTGCCTTAGGATCCGTACAGTTGCGGTGTACTGAACAGGAATAAATATCACAACCGCACAAGCTTACACACATAAAATCCAAAGTTATTACAAAATATGATGCGTTGGTCGAGTTTTGACGCAGCGGGCGATAGGCCCAAATATAATTTACATCACAAAAGAAACCCACAAGCGAGTCTATCGAGACCAAGACCTAAAACCACTGATCCTCAGCGTAGGCGGGTTCTTCTGGGTCCTCCTCGTAGGCTTGCTCTCCGCCTTCCCAGGCGTTCTCTGGTTGTTGTTTTAGCAAGAATGAGTACAACCGTACCCAGCAAGTTACAATGGTAAACTCTGATTTAATACCTGCATGTGTTTTCCAAGGAAAAGAATATATAGGTTTTATTATTTTATGTGAATGCAGTTTTATTTGTAAACATTTTTGAAACAACAAAACAATTATACTTCTTAAAGAAGTGGGGTCTCAAATATTATTTCTTTAATTTACGTAAATTAAATCATCAAAATACTACTTATGTCTTGCTACTGGATTCACCCATCAAATATAGCTCCATTAACTGGAAGTACAGCGTATTCGAATACCATTGAAATTCACTCTACAGAGTTGCTCAGTTTTACCCACAAGATTTCTTAATTTCATAATGTCATGCGATGTACACGCTCCGCTAGCGTGCGACTGAATTGAGAAAACAAGATCTTTCGCTGCTCAATTTATCGTATAGACCCTACCCGATAGGTTGTGAACTTCACTGAACTAGGTATGCACAAGTCAATGAGGAACACAACCGCCCAAGCTAGTGAAGACCTATTGTTGTGCATACAGCGTCCACACATCTGTATCACCTCTCAAAACTCATGTAGGGATTTAATTAAAGTGAGCAGTTACCAGACCAGGTTTGACGGTTCAATACTTATGGTTGAGCGGTCACTGTGCTCTATACTCAGCATAAGGGTCTAGTCCTTACATTTTCTCCTCAGACTGCCAACCACAACCGGTAACCAATACACTACTGTATCGACACCCGTCTGCTGCAACCTCTACCCTAGAGTAGGGTCGTGGACTCGACCACCACAGAGTACTCCACGGCTTCTGCCCTACCTTAGAACGTTTTAAATAGTTTTACCGGCAAACTACCAGGTTACCCGATAGTTCGTTATTTTATGTGAGTACATGCGATGGTTATTTATACTTTATTTAATTAATCCTAAGGTTGTCAAGGTGAATATGGCCTCAAAGAAAAGTAGGGCATTTTCAATGGTAGGACGTAACTAATTTACATGTCATTCTAAATATTTATTTTAAACAAATAAACTGAGTAAATAACGTTAATGCAAATAGCGTAAATAAATAGTATGGAATTTCATGGGTTCGACATGATCAAAATTTGTAACTTGCCTTTCGGATCCGCAACTTCAACAATCTCGTAAACTTCGGGAGCTTGTTCGGGGCCTTGAACGATTGCTTCATACTCCTCGGGGACTAACGCAAAAACACATGAAATAACATTAATTCGTGCTTGCCTCTAATCAAGCTAGGAGAAAACAAAATAATTAATCTATGAAAAAGAAATAAAAGCAATAAATATTCAAAGGTGCTGGGTTCAAATTTTGGGAGTGGAATTCGAGAAATCGGACACCGAAAATAGACTCAGGGCGTTGAAACGAGTCAAATGAGGGTATTATTGTAATTTTTCTGGCTCTGGTGAGCAGTAGTAGCTATAGTGCTCAACAGTGCAGCTGGCCTACGGATTTCAGCCACATGGCCCGAGCGCGCGCTCGCACGTGTTAAAACGGTGCGGTAGCCATTGGATCTTGCTTGGATGGCTCAAATAAAGCCACGTCGCCCCGCGGGGTCTTCTTCTTCCTCCGGCCAGCACGGTGGCGGGAAAAGCAGAGCCATGCACACCTCCGCGATCCGGCCTCGAGAGAGGGTCCCCGCGGCCATGACTGGTACTGAAGGACTCAGGGGAGTGAGGGGGTTCATTTTTGGGCTTGGACCGGCAAGAGCATTCACGGCGGCGATCGCTGGTCAGAGAGAAGGTGGCAGGAGAGTTGGCGGCTCGAGGGAGATTTGGAAAGGCTCAAGCGAAGTGGGCTTCGGTTTAACCATCACCGAGGGTTGAAGTTCACGGGGGAAGTACAGGTTGAGCTCGGGGAAAGGCCAGCTGGGCTGTCCACGGAGAGGTGGCGACGGCCGAAGAGTGCTCATGGTGCGGGACCAGCAGAGAAATGCTCATGTGAAATTGAATTGGGCTTTGGGCTTGCGACGCTATGGTGGTGCTCTGGTCGTGAGCAATCGAATTTTAATTGGATGGAGGGGGAGATTGGCGGTGGAGCTCACCAGGACTAGGGGACAGTGGCGGAGGGGCTTCAATGAGTTAAAGTTCGATCGACTGCTCTGGAAGGAAGATGAGAGTGATGTGAAGTCATTTGCAGCAGCAATTGGGCTTTAAAGAGAGGGTTAGGCGGTGGGAGCAATAGTGCCACTTCGGAGCCGCCGACGCGTGGAGGAGGGAGAGCAGGGAGCTTCGCCAAGGGGGAAGAACTGTAGGGGAGCTGGTCTACGGCTCCTGCAAGAGTTGGCAGGGGAGAGATATCTCGGGTACAGCGATAGCACACACAGACGGTGAGGCGAGCTTGGGCGCACGGCGGAGCACCGCTCCATCGATTCTGGCACGAAGAGCGAGGGCAGGAGCAGCTGAGCAGTTGAGAACGGGGCGTTGGCGAGTGGGGCCACTGGCAGAAGGAGCTGGCTCGGGTAGGAACATAAAAGGAGTTGCGGCACTGCGATTTTGAGCGAGGGCAGGCAGACGTATGGGGGCGGCAATAGCGGGCGTGATCACACCAGCGCGAAGAAGGAGGGACGAGTTTGGACGCATCTCAAAGAAGATCAAAGGAGAGTTCAAGGAAGGGTTTAGGGGCAAACAAAGATTAAAGAAGAAATCAAATTCCTTTTGAAATTTGAAGTTGTTTCACATGCATGCATATTATATATCATCATGGAAAAGAGTTGCCTATGTTTTCTAGCATTCTAGCCGACTAGGTTTCTTGTGAATTAGCAGGAGAGCTTGGCTAAGATGCGTGCATGAATGCATATATGGCTTTCTAAAGTTCCACTGTCGAGGCCCAGCCAGCTATATCAGCAGGCACCAAACTAAGTTACATGGACATGCATGGCGCATCATGAGTTGCTTTGTCCCAAGTAAGCACATAGCTTACTTGAAAATGTAGCTAGCTAGATGTCATCTCTAGATTTTGGACATATATCTGTATGGCAATCATTTGAACTCCTAATTACATACGCGTTTCCATGCACCAACACATATACCGAGAGCTGACCAGGCTAAGGGCCTATTTGGTATAGCTCTAGATTCTAATGTAATCAGATTCTGCTATGATTATCTAAAGAATTGAAGCGGGCTGGGAAGTGATGATTCCGAAAATCCTCCCCACCTTCTCTTCCTCACCACCGGCGCCACCGCCTTCTTCGTCACCACTAGCCTCCCCACCGCCTTCTCCATTACTGCTGGCCTCCCTACCACCTTCTTCGTCACTACTGGCCTCCCCGCTATCGACGCTGCCACCTTCTCCATCACTGCCGACCTCCCCGTCGCCTTCTTCCTCACCATCGGCCATCCCATGGGCCTCCCAACCGGCGATGCCGCCGCCCACTTCCTCACCCCCACCGTCACCGTCTTCAGCCTCACCGCCATTGTTGGCGTCTGCCTGCTCCCACTCCCAGAGTGCGCAGAGCAATCCTGCCCCCGCTCACCATTTTGCACTACCAGCCCTCGCCACTCTTGATTCTTCAACTCTCAAAGCTGGTCGTGTTTGGCACCTCTTCGGATGAGAATCCAGGAGTAGGAGCGTAGCAAATGAGACCTAAGTCATCGAGAATCTCACATGAGTGTGCGTAAGCTAGGTAGTAATTGCAACACTACCACATGCGTCGATCCTACAGAATGACCCGAGGCTCAAGCTATGATCTTATCATGATAATACTCCCATTGCAGCTAGCTTAACCGCTGTAAGGGAGGATAGACATAGTCACAAAAACATCTTTAATCTAGAAGTGGTCGGCAGAAACCCGAAAAATGATCTCCCTATAGTAATGATGTGCAATCTTGTCTATACAGAACATACAACTATAGGGAAATGTATTCTGTGTAATCACTATATTGTGTGCAACGTGCACTCATCATCGAATGAAATAACCAACGGTCCAAATCGAGGTGGTGGGATAGCAACCCACTTAATGGCACATCTTGCATCGAGGCACCTGTCCTAATAAACATCCCCCCTCAGTCCCTCGATCCCTAATCCTAATCCCCATCTCCCTCTCTCGAGCACGCCGCAAGGCGGCGGCTCCACCTCGGGGCCTTATCTCCCCATCCTCTCCCGCAGGGCGCGCCCTGTTGGCAAATCCGTCCCTTGTCAGGACTCGAGGGGATTGTGTCTGAATTTGGAAATCAGAGTAGGATTTGGGGGCTAATTTGTGGATAGAAATTGAGGAAAGTAAGAACAAGTACAAAATAAGGTAAGAACAATAACAAAGTAAAGTAAGAGCAAGTAAAACTAGGATATCATTTTCTTAGATATCCCAACAGGGTTCTTACAAGCTTTTTTATACTGGCTAGAGCATTAAGCAAAAAGTAAAAAATAATTGACAGTAAACAGTACCAACAAATGCACAGTTAACATGTAATAAGATAAAGCTATCGCTATCGGCCGTTAGATGTACATCTGACGGCAGTAGAAGATATCTCTTCGGGCGGTCTGAACGTGTCCATCACTGTTAGTCGTTGGATGTGCATCGGACAACAGCGGAAGATAGCTCTTTGGATGGTCCGAACATCTCCATCACTGTTGGCCATCGAATGTGCATCGGATGACAGCAGAAGATAGCTCTTCGGATGGTCTAAACATCTCCATCGCTATTGGCCGTAAGGTCCACCATAGCAGCAGGAACACCTCTATATCCTCCAGCCCCATAATTTTCATATGTCGTTCCAGGGTTAGCATGTCCATATCCAATCACATCACCACCATAACCACGGCTATTTCTTATGGGCTAACTCACTGGGGATTGAAAACTACCAAGGTAATCCATCACCAAACTTCCTCAATCTACCAGAAATTACGCCTCCACTAGCAGATCCGAAATTTTACAGGAAAAGATTATATCCTTCCAAACCCTCACTGCTAGCAAGTGAATCTCTTCTTTAAATTTCTAAAACCAATCCAAACCTTCTTGAGCTAGTTACAGAATTTTACAAGAAAATGAGTTTCCCAACTCTCATCACTCAAGAATAGCTCAGATCAGATATGGCCAAGGATTCATTGTGCTTTTATACCAATTATTAGGACCCTAGGGGATTGGGTCTGATTTCAAAATTTAGACCCAATCCCCTCAGGTCCTGACACCATTGTACCTCTCATGCATGGCGGCCCGCAGTGGGGACCAAGCTCTCTCTCCTCACGTGCATCGATTCGGACTTGAGACATGGTGACCACCGGCGATGCGACGAGCGCGGCAATGGTCCACGGTCCCACAAGTTAATTCCTTGTTTTTTGGGGATTTCTGAGACCCATTGTGACAATTTTGGCGGTTTCTTGCGCGACATCTTGTGTGCAGATCTGAAATTTGAGTGATTTGTGTTGTATTTTTTTTTTATGTGCAGTCATGCTCGAACTGTCGATTTGTCTGATGATTTGGACGGAATGGAAACGACGGCAGTGACAGAGGACATAGAAGAAGTAGGCTGCCAAGTTTCAAATTGATGAAGTTTCACCGTGTGAAATAATCAAAAGAATAGGTCCAATAATGTAGCTGTATGTGGTCTTGTTTCGGGATGTACCAATGTAGCTTTTTTTTTTATATACTTTCGATGTACCTTTGTCCTCAACCTGGTTCTCGGCCACTCGGGTCTGCGTCTGCCCACGCAAGTGAACAGGACAGTAGCTTCCATCAAGCAGGAAATGTAGAAGAAAACTGCAGCTGACGAGAAGCTTAAAATGTGTTCCTCTGGATTTTAAGTGCAATTTTCAGACAAAATACGTATGTATTTTCAGAGAACACGTAATATGGTTCTCTGAATTTCGAGAGCAATTTGAGTCAATGTATGTGACAATGTGTTTGTCCATAAGCGTTTTAATGTGTCAATACTTTCTGAATGTGAATGGTTCCGACAATGTGTGAAGTCAAGTCGACATGATTTGTTGTATGCAAGAATTTTTGCGTGGAAGCATTGATCAATTAAAAAATAAATTGAATGCGAATGAATAGTGTCAGATTGTGGAATGCAAATGTGGGTGGTGCTAGCCTACTCTTGTTGTGCTACTTGAAGAAGAAATAGATCTTGTACCAAGACCCGATTACTGCAGTTCACATTCTGGCACAATTTCCATTCAATAATTCTCATTCAAGAGTCCAACCCACTCATGATCCTCCAAGAGTCCAAGCCAAAGTCGGAAATGAAAGATTCCAATTTGGCTCGAATTCCGCCGCTGTTTCTGAACCCATACACATGATTTCACCCTCTCCCCAAATAGAGGATTGTATCTTAGAGAAGGTCCAACATTCTCGGGAAGTTTTTGCGTTATATGCCATGTCGATATTTCTATGCATGGTGTTTCGAAGAACCTAGTCAATAGCAGACCTGATGCTATTATGATAAGTCTAGGTGCAGCTTCACCCGTAGCTTTCAAAAAGGCATTAAGCAACCAAATGTACAACTCGATCTTCTCATCTACTAGGAAACCAGCGCAGAAGAAAACAGATTGCATACGATGGTTGACTCCGGTGAATGATGCAAAGAACATGTCTTATTGGTTAGTTGTATATCATGTATGGAGAATCAAATGACACCAACGTCATGTATGATGTGCACGAAACACCGAAACACCGAACCCCCCTCCCCTCTCGAAACCGAAACCCTAGCCGCCGCCGCCGCCGGCCGTGCCGGCGCGCTTCCAGCCAGGCTTGGCGCGCTCCGTCCCCTCAAGGCCAGCTGCATTGCCGCCGGCCGGCCGGTCGCCGGCCACGTGCTCGGTGCCGCCAGCGCGTGAGGCTGCGCCGCCAAGAGGCCCGGCCCGCGCCGCGCTGGGAGGTCGCGGGGCTACGCCGCCAAGGGCGGCGCGCGCCGCCGCGTGGCTGCGTGGGTGGGCTGCGCCACTGGGCCCGCGTGGGGCCGGGCCAAGAGGCTTACCCTCCGACCACACCTTCGAGCGCCGCAAAGATCGGGCCCCGGCTCGACGGGGCACTCACCGCCTCGCCACCAACTCGCCGCGCCTCGCCCCCGCCATCCCCAACCACGCCGCGCGCCTAATAGCGCCGTGTCGCCGTGGCCGTGTTCGCGCGGCGGCAGTGGAGGAGAAGGGTGGGGACGGGAGCGCCAAGAAGTGGTGCCGGCGTCGCCGTCCGTGTCGGGCTGCCGAGGCCGCCAAATCGCCTCGCCGCGCGCGCCGGAGCGGCCTTCGCCGACGTCTTCGCGGCAAAGACGCTGTCGCTTTACGCTACCTATGGTCGCGCGCGACGCGCGCAGGGTGTTTGACGAAATGCCCGCCCGGGACGTCGTCTCGTGGAACTACCTCGTCTCGGCATTCTTGGCCAACGGGATGTTCGACAACGCGAGGCAGGCACTGGGCCCGGACGGCGGTGTACGCGGTGGCGGCGGCCCTTGTCTCGCCACCGACGTACAGGCAGCCTAAGCAATTGGGAGTTGAGGTCAGGGCGAAAGCTTGGACGGCGACGTTTGCGGACGCCGCTTCCTCCTTGGAGGTGTCCTCTCTGTACCTCTTACCCGGTGGTTGATTGCAGGTGAAAACCTTTCCCATGGTGGACTGGCGGCGTCAGCGCATTGGGCGTTGTTACCTTCTTGAAGGCGTCGTTAAGCATTTTCAGCTCAGTTGTTTGGGGATTGCCGTTTGGCTATGTCGCCGCTCGTGCTTTGTTTGCTTTTGTGCAGTTCGCCAGAAGCTCTCGACACCGTGCCTTCCCTCATCTCCTGACCCGCTATACGGTGTTGAAAGGTCCAAGAAAGGTTAGAGGTGTTGGCCGAAGAGAGAGCTATTTGGATGAAGAAGATGAAGTGCTTGCCGAAGGCCCTCCCTGTTGAGCATCGATGTGATGCATCAAGTGCTGCTGTCTTCACTAGAGGAATACAGTCGCTTGATGGAGACAACAAAGAGTTTGGTTTTGTTTAGCAAATTATGTAATGAGGTAGGAATAGGATTGTGACTTGAGTTCCGTTTCTTTGTTCCGTGTTTTGTACACCGTGTGGTGGTTTGTAGTCTAAGTACTATGGATGTGTTGTAATTGGTTGTACTCATTCACTTGTGAATGATGGAGGCCGGAATGTTTTATTCCTTAATCTAAAAAAAATGACTGTAGTTTCGACATCCGTCCGAAACACACGCACCAACCTATGATCATGCACTTAAAAATCATAGAAAAATGCGGGTTTGAGTTCCATTTGAGCATCACAGTTTTTTAGTTTATTTGAAATTCACTGTAGTAATTTTGCAAGTCTCATTTTGTGCATCCCAACTACAGAATGTTCTCGGGCATTGCACATGGTACTTGCCATCGGGCCGGTGTCCGTGGCCTGTGGATCGAATAGACCAAGGGCGGCGGCACGGACAAGACCGTACGCGCGGCATGCCGCATACGCGGCCCAGAGCCGAACGTTAAGCCCAGCAACTGGCACAGCACGCTCCGTACGCGGCCCAGCCCATTACCGACGCGGCCCGCCCATCAGCGAGTCGGCGGCCGAAAGCCCGAAACGCCTCCCGTTAGGCGATACAATTAGCCTCCCCCGTCGTTGGTTGGTGGGATCCCTTGGTTGGTAGGGTTTCCTCTCGCGCCGCCGGAGCTCCACCGAATTAATCGACCCGGAAGCAGCAGGCGAGTGAGGAGAAGAGAGGAGAGAAGATGGTGGAGAAGAAGGGAGGAGCGGCGAGGAAGGAGGAGGTGGTGACCAGGGAGTACACCATCAACCTCCACAAGCGCCTCCATGGCTGGTACAGCTCTTTCGGTCTTTCCCTCCCTCCTCCCCTCGTTTTTACCTTGCTGCTTGCTTGTTACTGCCACACGTTCCGTTCCTGCTACAAGATCTGACGTGTTGATCACTCGATTCTGCTGTATGCACGCCCTGAACATTAGCAAGATTTTAATTTCGTGTCAAACTGTGCTCACTGTTCTTGCGTAATATTATTACGCAAGGATGGAACTATTTGACGCTGCTGCTATGGTTATATATTTTGTGCAATGGCAGCTGTGTTTCGTTTGATATATTTCAAATCTCGTTTAGCCGAGACCTAGAAGCTAATAGGGCTGTAGCATCACACTCTCCTATTACAATTGCAGCTTGTTGTGATTCAATTGCTTGCTACGTGTAGTGAAAGGGCATGTTTGGCCTAGCTTAGAAAGGTACAACAGTATACGCTCAGTAAACTTGCTTATTGGATAAGCCTTAGTGACTGTTTAGGTAAAAGTCATTTTAGACATTCCTCATAAGACAATAATCAATAGTTAAGACCAAGATAAAGCTGCTTGCTTGGTGCTGGGTTGCTTAATACCGGGAATCCTAAGTTTTAGCTAGGCCAAATGGATTCTAAGATTGATCCATTTCTCTTACTGAATATGTATTCATGCGCCGTCTTGACAACACTTTTCTAATGTTGGACAGTACATTCAAGAAGAAGGCACCCAATGCCATCAAGGAGATCAGGAAGTTTGCACATAAGGCTATGGGCACCACAGATGTCAGGATCGACGTGAAGCTCAACAAGCACATCTGGAGCAGTGGGATCAGAAGTGTGCCACGGAGGGTTCGCGTGAGGATTGCCCGCAAGAGGAACGATGAGGAGGATGCCAAGGAAGAACTCTACTCTCTTGTCACTGTAGCTGAGATCCCTCCTGAGGGTTTGAAGGGGCTGGGAACCAAGGTCGTTGACGAAACGGATTAAACTCTCAATTTCACCACATTTTTAGAATGAGTTGTTAGTTTGTATTGCAACGGCAATCTTTTTGTATCCCACAGAAGTTTTGGACTATGGTACATCGCAAGCTATCTATTTTCCTTCATCCAAATTCCAAGGGTTTAGTTGTCTCATGTTATGTTCGTCATTGCCACTGACATACATTTAAGTTGGCAATCGCTGTGACAGTTTGGAAATATCATTTGTGGCATGTTGATCATTGGATAAATGTAACGGTGAGCATGATTTTGCCTGGACTTAGCACATGGGTTTAGCGTGTAGTATGGAACTGTTTTCAATGGATAATATGGCAACTATACTCGTATTGGTGTCAATGATTCTGATTGTTACTATGCTATATCGTCAAAATATTTCTCTGCTGTCATCTCTTATCTGCCATCCGGTGTCCAGTCAGCCTGGTTGGCATGAAGTTTCCCAGAGAAGAATCGATCAGATTACTGTGTGCAGTGATCAAATGCGAAGTCCCATATCAAGCTGAACTGATAGTGAAAGCATTATTACAGGAGCAATGCAGTTGATAGGTACGGGCATGTTATTTTTGCTTCGGTTTATGATTTTTGGACATTATATTTGGCTTCGGCTTATAGTATTTAGGCTGTTCGTGTGAGAGTATATAGTAATCGAAATTTACGTATAGTTTTGACTGATATAAATGAAGTCGCTACAGTGTATATTGTAATTAATTTATAGACTTTGTCTTAAGATATTCTATTTAAAAACTAATTACTGTAGAAAAATTAAAAAAATAGATTTTAGAAGCTAAAAAGAAAGGCTGTATACAATTTAAGCTGCATCTGTAGATGGCCAGTCGCCATCATCGGCGGCCGTCTGATGATGATGACCATTTTTTGTTGGGCCATCACATACATTGATTTTTGTTGGGCCATCACATACATTGGAATGTTAGACTAGTGGAAACAGCTCACACGTAAGTGTCGTGAGTCCTGATCAGATTTGTCGAGAAGAAAAACAATATTGAATTGTTGATAAATCATGCATCAGAATCTGTTCTCCATAATGTGGTCAAGTAAAACATCCTTTCATTTCCCAATCTTGCATCGTAGACGTCGCAATCTTTAGCTTAGAGGGACAACAGAACTACTCATTTTTTTCGTTGCTTCTATACCACAAAACAACAACATATATAGGAATGTACAAGAACGGCGCTGCATTCGCACTGTGAAGATATATGTGGGGGGTCTACGGGAAGACACCATTTTGGGGGAGTTCTGCTACAAAGCAGCTTCCTTCAAGGTTTCGTTTTCACTACCTTTCATAAGGTAGCTATAGAAGAGATGTCGGATTTTACAGGTTCACCGATCACCGCCGCTCCGACCATACCTCTCTCAGTAGTGTGTATCTTGCATTCTCCATGGAAACTCCTCTTCGAGCAGTAAAATGCACGAGACAGTTAGAGGGCGAAGGTGGAGCGCTCTTGTCAAACAGGGAAGCAAGGGGAGAGTCCAGGTCATCCAGATCGTCGTCACTGGTGTACCCTCTCCTCTGGACCATGGACGCTCTCCTGTCTAGCTTTGCACCACCTCCGGTGTCTGCCACTTTCTCTGCCACATCCAGTAGTGAGGGAGGGCGGTACACAACAGGAGCAGCGATGCATGGAAATGCGCTGATCACATCTTTGTCGGTGCAACGCTCCAGCAAGCTCTGCATAATATCAAGTATCGCGTTAGCTACTGCAAAGTCTGTATCTCAATGTGTTCAACGTTGCTAGCAAAAATAATATTTGTAAGACTAGAAGCCTACAACGTTTTAGTGAGAAAACAATACCTCAGAATTCAGCTCCTCTAAGACTATGCTAGGAACAGCATCAGGACAGAACTCGTCAGGGGTGAAATTGCACAGGATTCTTGTTACCAATGGAAGGCCAATAGAAGGGCAGACCTGATAGAAGAGATCAACAGCTCAACCACAGCTCAGTCTATGGTTAGATAAAAGAAAAAAAATAGCACAATAATTCGTCAGGAGCTATGCGTGAACACTGACCTCTTTCCTGATAGATTTTTCAAGAAGCATGTCCTTCGGGAGCATCAGGAGATCACTCAATTCATTAAGCAGTTGAAAAGACTTTGATTCAGCAGCACCTCTTCTTTCATTGTCATCATTTTCTATGTCAAGACCATCCTCCTCAGAGTCATGAGCATCCATGCCAAAGTTGCCTGTCAACAGTCTCGACCAATTTCCGATCTGCATAGGCATTTATTTCAAATAAATTGGTTGTTTGAAGTGCAATGTCAAGTCAGTGACACATTCACAATCTAGCTAATGCACAAAATTTAGTTTCCCATGCAAGCATTATCTCCTAAAAACATAAAGGAAAACTATTTCGGGATGCACTTAAAAGGTAGTGAACCAGGTACATACAGAGTTCTTCAGCTGCGCACCTGACCCAAAGCTTAGATCACCAGCTGGAATTGGCAGAACTTTTGGGTCAACAATTGGGTCGGATATAGGATCAGTTGGTTTCTTGCTGGCTGATTCACGAAGGATGGCATTAAACATTGCAACATCTAAACGTGCTACACATTGCTCCATCACCTGATAATAGCAGAACACGTGAAATACATGTACATTTTCAATAACAAAAGATGTTTACTCTTTTCAAACTAAGGATGTCAAAGAGTACCAATTTTGCCAATACTGGTAAACAGCCACACTCATGTCCACCAGCACGAAGGGGGCAGATTCTGCTGAATGCGTCATGAAATGCAGCTTTCCACAGGTTAACAGAAAAGGTGCCTTGCTGCTGATCACCCAAAGCAGGACCTAACACTCTCCCAGCCTTTGGGGTTGACGAACCTTCAACCGGGGTTTGCACGTGAGGAGTTAGTGCCTGGAAAAGAAACATTCCTCAGAAATTCACAGTGTGGAGAAATCAGAAATATTCAGAGAACAGTAGGGCCATATAGTCTAAGGTACACTTTTACCTGCCACCACACTGTCTCGACAATCCGAGAAAATATCCAAGATTCAACCTTCTCTAATGCAGCCAAAAGTTTACTTGTTTCCTGCCAATCATCTGGTATCTGCATGACAGCAAGTTTGGTTTGCTTTCCGTTGGAGCTGTTTTTCCATAGCATTGGCATGGACTCCCCATCAAGTTTTTTTGCACTACCATTCATGCTGATAGTCGTCATGGTTGGAGTCGACTGACGTGAGATGCCAAAAGTTTGTGCAATTATCTCCCTAAGGACAACTGTATTGGACAGCCAGAATGTCAACCTACAACAAAAGTAGATTGTTAATGGAAGGAATTTGATTCTTGTGTCATATGCTGAAGTTAAAATTGAGATAAAGTATAGCCAGATTTTACCTTGAAGCATCATTACTACATGACTTCGCAACAAGCACAAGGCCAGAAACAGTATTTCTTGCTACAGAAGCTCTCTTATCTGAGGACCAAAGCTTGGATGCATGAATGTACAGCCTAGACAGACGGCGAGCTGGGGTATGCAACTTATGTGCTGAACTTCCATGCTCGGGCACTACAGAGTACAGAGAAACTTCGAGTGCAGCAACTTCACGAAGTTCCTGTTCCAACTTGTCAATTTTTGACTCTAATTCCTCATTCCTTTGATATACAACTGATTTGTCATCATCGACTATCTTTTCTCCAATATCAGCAATTTCATCATCGGTACCAGTACTCCGGTCACAATGTGGAGCTTCATCTAACACATCAATCTCTTTGGCCTCTTCATTGCCTTTATCATCAGTGGTTCCAGCCTCACTGACTATATCATCTGTTTCCTCAGACAATTCTGATGGAGAGCAAGAAGGTACTCTTACAATATCTGGTCTTCTAACTTCAGCTGCTTTAGCAGCATTAACTGCTTTCCTAGGTTTCTGAAATTTGTTTTGAATATTGCTTGATGCTTTATGTTGCAACTTGTTTTCAACTTGACGGCTGGCGTTGCTTTTGGCCATGCGGGGGCTATTTTCTTTTGTCTCTTTTTTCATGAGCTTCTTTGGAACCCCTGAAACTCTTTTCACTTTAATATCTTCATTGCCATGAGCCTCACCTTGGGATGAAAGAGAATCTCTAGCCGGTTCATAATCTGATCCAACTCCCTTCTCATCTCTCACTTCCCCATTCTCTCTGGCACCCATTTAGGAATACTTCTAGTTTTGTTAGAAACTTGATGCCTGGAGAAATCATAAGCACGAAAAATTTACATTGTTCTAGCAACTTAAAAGCCGATCAACTTAGCAACCGCAAGCATGACCAAATAAGATGCAATGATGATGACACCGGGGAAAACATCAATGTCAGCACCCAGCAGAAACAGGAGATGCAGAAAAAACTTCCACTGAAAAAAAAAGGACGGAGAATCTTTCAGCATGCTCAGAGTTACCACTCAAAGAAAAATATTAGCAATACATATGCAACACAGAGTAATGTTTATATGATTATATGGGATAGGCAGTAATCATTCAAAGTATGCTGTCTAATCCTAATACCAGTGAGGATACAACTTTCTGAACCCAAATCAAGCACCAATCTCATTTCCATACAATTGAACCCTTGGGACTTCCAACTCTAGGATGTGATGTGAATTCAAGGTGCCAAAGGACACCACTAACAAGAGCTCTTGGGCTCCCCATCTATCTTATGTAA
This sequence comes from Melocanna baccifera, assembly GCA_036346265.1. NCBI lineage: Eukaryota > Viridiplantae > Streptophyta > Magnoliopsida > Poales > Poaceae > Melocanna > Melocanna baccifera. The sequence continues at coordinate 2,321,462 of CM070698.1, read as the reverse complement.
TTGACCACGTCGATCAAGGTTGTCACTGTGAACCTACAAAGCTATATTGGATCTAACCATCAAACTTTGGGGAGCCAAGTTAAAAACAAGTCCATGAAGGTCTGCAGTGCCTGAATGGCAAGTTCATTCATTCTGCAGATTTACAATGAATATAAATGAAAAATGCTACTTCCAATACTAGGAATCATAATTGCAAATAGCATACATCGAAGTAAATCAAATCCCAGGAAAAGAGCAAAAAGCAGGCCACTAAACTACTTTGCATGTGCAGTTAACTGGGGTAGGAGGAGGTTTCAAAAAGAGAAAAATTACACACTTACACTACTTAGCAAATCTTAACCATTGCCCAAAATTACCAATCATCAGCAGAAAAACAACTAGTTAGGAAGGTGGTTCGTATAAATTATTTGTTGGTTCACTAATCAATAGCATGGAAAAGAACATCTTAAAAGAAGAAATTATTTGTTGGTTGAGTATATTCCTTCATAGATGCGGATGGAAAACCATAACGAATCAAACCATACAGCCACTCCGCCATTCTTAATCAGCAACCGGCTTGCTCGTAATGCAAGAAAAGCTCGTCCTCGATGGCAGGGAAAAAAAACAAGCAAGAAAGCGTAGACAAATCGAGTGCTCAGGGTGACAATCCACGTCCCAAATGCCCAATGCATCACGAAAACCCGAGGGCAATCGGGAGACAAAGTAATCAAAGCTGCTGTCTTCAATCAAAGATCCCAGTCACTAGAAGGACAATGGAACTCCAAACAGAATCCCTCCAAGAAATCAATAAGCCACAACAAGAAATATACGAGTAAGAAAGAGATCAAATCCAGCGCAGAAAGCAACAAATCAAGAACCGCGCCACTCACGGATCCCCCCAGAGCTCCGGCGGAGGCTCCGAAGAGCAAGATTCCAAGGCTCGGGAGCAGCAGAGCGGTAGAAGAGAAGAGAAGAGCAGTGCTCACCACCTCTTGCGAGAGCGCAGACGGCGGCAGCAACCGCCCCGGCGTGGTGCTCCAGGCGAGAGCCGCGCGATTCAATGCGGACCCGCGGTTTCGCAGCTTCCGCTCGCTTTTCAAAGAGAGCGTGGGTCGTGTGGAGAGTTGCTGCTTATATCGACCGTCCAGTGTGTTTGTTTTCCTTTCACTTGTCAGGCATCCGACTCGCCATAGTCCGCGCACCGCTTGGTGGGGGAGCCAACCGGCAAGTGGTTCGTCTCTCTACTTCGCTGTGTACACCGAAATTTTCCCCGCTCCTACAGAAATCGAACTTCTTTTTGCAAAGCTCCTGCCAGTGGATTCTTTAAACTGTGGGTAATGTTTTTTGATTTATGATTTTTTGAATTTAGCTGTCGTGAGATAGAATAAAAAGAGATAGTTATATACGATTTTAATCGATATAAGTGGAGTCGATATAGTCTCTACTATAATTAACTTATAGACACCATCTTAAAAGACATATTGTTTGAAAGCTAATTAAACATAGGACCAAACGTGACCTCGTGTTTGTTTTTTTCCATTCCTTTCTTCTTTTTCTTCATCTTTTTTTAAGTTCTTCTCGATTTCTATTTTTAGTCGCGCATGAGGTGTGATGTGAGACTTGTCTGATATGTATTTTTACATACTCATGGTATCAAATTGAGTGGAGTTTTGCATCATGTATTTTCTACGTTTCCTAGGAGCATATTGGTGTTGTATTGGGAATTTGGGGTTCTGGCTGTCTGGTCATTTGCTACGAGCGTCTATTAAGATCTCAGATGCAACGGCGATAAAAATGGTGTATTTCCATTTCTTTTACAGATGTGCGTGTTTTCTTTTCTTTTTTGCTGCATCTCCCTTTTCTCTTCCCTCCTTTATTTGTACTTTTCTATTTGAAAACATTTCTTTATTGTTTTCCTAATTTCCATATCATAATTGTTCTTACGATAACATTATCTACTTAGCACAATGAAAAAAAATCCTTTAACCCTCCACACATAGGTTTTATTCATATATATTCAATTATTCACACTTTTCAAAGCGTACAAACCTAAATCTATTAAATCCTTAGCCTTGATCCATTTTGATTAAATCAGATCTACCTTAACCTAAGCCACTCTTTCAAGCACCACACATGCGCCGCGATTTTGATCTAATGTAGTTTCCGATATATTTTTTAAATTACCAAAATACCCTTTGTTGACTCGGTCATCACCATTCCTTGCAAGCAATCGTCATGCTTACTACGTATAGGTGCATCATTAACTTGCCACGCATCACCAAGTCTCTTTTACCCCGGTCCCACCAAACATGGCTCACTTAACTCGTCTAAGCCACATGGTGTAATCCTGTAGTTCTAACTCGCTTTTTTCATATCATGCTTGAACTCATCATCTCGCTCGGTATCCTCGATCGTTATGGGCTTTAACTCCTCCATAAACATAGCCCTGATCGTCACTGTTGATCATGGTTAACTCCAAGCGACCCTGCACGTTTAAAGACAAAGAAATCATTTTCAGACACAAGTTCTTCGTAGCTTGACTCATGTTAGTTAAAATATGCATCATGCAATCTTAACACAATGACCCAGGTCACACCAACTCAATCCATGACTTAAATCCTATAATTCTCAATTTTTGCCCAAAATCAATCTAAACAAAGTACGAACTTTACAAAATTACTTGACAACTTCATAAAACTTGCAATGATTCATTACAACAATACCTGAACATTCTCACATGTCTTTCAATATTTTAAAGTTATTTTTTTTGCATTGTCCATAAGGATATAACTTTTTTTCTCTTTTTTTAATTGAATGCCGCGGCCAAAATCTAACAGTCGTTACAATGTTTATTTCAGCCAAAAGCCCGTATCTAAAAGCTACCAGCAAAATTCGTTTTGAACGGGCCTAAATGGATTGCTCTTGTATTTTTCGTTTTAATTTAGAACATTTTATGGTGGCTAGTTGTTCATCACCTGATCATTCCCAGCCATATAATTGGGGAGGAAAGAACCATTACTACTTTCTCTTCACCTTTAGCGATCGGCATTCTCTTCTAAATGTTCCTTTTGCCCTTTATTCTGTTCCTATATTTTCTCAGTCGCACTATGCTATTTTTCCCTTAATCCTTTCACACTCATTCATGCACCAAAGTTGCACATCAGTCTATCATAGTCTTTTCAAGCAAAACCCGGATATGTTTATCTGGTTTATGCTCCGGCCAAAAGACATTCCCTTCCGAACGTGCTCACCTCGGCTCACTTAATTACCTACGACAATCTACCATCCGAAAGGAGACGATTTTGTTTAATCATCACCTCACTCACGGAACACGAAACGTTTGTAGACGTTCATGGTTACAGCTACGGCGTTGACAAAATGACCGGACAATCTGGAACCTTGCAATGTTGCTACTTGCTAGTGTATTGTTTCGATAAACTATTTTAAAAAATAATAAAAAAATTATTTTATTTATTTATTTATTCAAAAAATCATAAATTAAAAAGAAAAGACCCCTCTCCCCTCTCTCGTCTAGGCTGGCCAACACTACACTCCATGTTCCATGTCCATGTTACCCTTGTGGTTCAGTATTACATTGCGCCCTCCCTTGGCACCAAATAAAGAAGGAACAAATCAGCCGTCCCAATTATTTCACCAAAAGAAAAGAAGAACGTGTTCTTCACACTAGTGCAAAGAAAAACAAAACAATCATGAGAAAGGATGTCTTTTTTTTTCTTTTTTCTTTCCCCTTTTTCGAATCTGTAATTAGTGGTGACCGGACTACGACGCGACCAAAGCGTCCGGTTTGGGGCAAACCGGGAGAAGCTGTCGGTGACCACCGGCCGGCTCCGGTCACCGCGCGTATCAGAGAATTGGCTCATGCTATAAACGGATCAGCAGAGGTTAATTACCGTTTTGCCCACGGCTGCCGGTAAGCTGGAGTATTCAAGTGGCAGAGGCACGCTCGGCTCACTGCTGCATCGGATGACACCTACAGCTAACAGCTCCACAAGGACAGACATAGGTGCCACTCCCGTACAGGTGTATAAATACGGTATACAGCACAAGTCAGGGTTGTACAAGTACTATGCTACTCCCAACTATAACGTTGTAGTTTGTACGCTACCAGTGAATGTCCTGTGGATTTTACCAAAGATATGTTCCAATCCAGCTGCAAAACAACAGTCAACCAGCCAAGTAGAGCGCCTAGACTGCAGTATAGGTCTGTTCTTTGCGATTTTTAAAAGTTGCTTTTGATTTTTGCTACAGTAACTAATTTTTAAACGGAGTATTTTTTTAAGATGGAGTCTACAAGTTAATTATAGTACACGTTAAAAAACTAATATTTGTATCATTAAAAATCGCAAGTGAGTATCTCTCTTTCCGCAATCTCTGTCGCAAACAGCCAAAAAGCCATCAGCCGCAGCCAAAAGCCATCAACCACAGCTAAAAAAAACAGACCCTATATCTGTATATGGGTCTTGTTGGTGTAAAGCTACCGCTTAAGCGCTCGAAACTTCATCTCACAAGATGAAGCTCACCTTGCTCCAAGAAGCTACCTGAAAATCTCCATTGCTACAAGAAAGCAGGTTTTTGACCAAACTGAGCCCTCCAAAACCAAATTGTGCAAGAAGCAAGTCGACATTTGAATTAAGCACCAGGGTATAACGCTTAACAACCAAATTGTCAAACCTCATTATGGATGTCCAATCACTACTAATGCTGTTCAAAGTAGACCATGATGTTAAGTCTAAAAAAATGTTGAGCCATGTGATCCCTGCAGAGTGCAGACAAATTACATGTACACCTCTGTGTACTCAGATTCGTTTTTGGTCGTGGGGCTCCAACAACCCCACACAGTGGATCTGCTATGTCGGTGAGAGGGCATTCTCAGTTTTCGTTAACACAGTATGAAATATCCCTTTCATCCAGACAGGAGGCCCATTGGAAAAGCATGTTTAGACTCATTGAATTACACATGTACTTTCGGTGAAAACAGATCGAATACAAATTAATAAATATTAAATAATTTATTAAATATGATTTTGATGTGTAATTAAGATCCTAAGTTATTATGATCATAGACCACTTAAAATAATACTACCCGAGTACCACTGATCGAAGGATTACTGCCAGGTACCCTGATCAAAGGATTATTGCCCAATCAACTACTACTCGAAGATCCTATGATTCGATAATTGGGCTTAACTCCAGGCAGTTTCCCGTGTAGTGAAATACGACATGTGCGTTCCTAACTCTAATAACCACACGACAATTCGGCCCTACGCCTATAACAACAACCATCTCACAGTTGTTGCTACAACCTATTCCCACTGACAAGCAACTAATCGATAATTATTTATCAGATCTCTCTCGCTAACAGCACCCGCTGGCTTGGCTGAGTGTGAGGAATCAACAAGACGTCCGTTCTAGTAAGACAACTGACACCCCTTCGACGCTATTTAAGTTTTATGGGAGAAGATAAAAAAGAAGAGAAGAGATAGATTGAGACAATGGAGGCAAGAAATAGCAATGTTAGGGCTAGTAGCACCTCTTTGTAATCGCTCTATAGGAGCATGCTATAATCTCGCAATAAAGATAGTCCACTTTCTCCTTTTAAATTCTTCTACGAGACTTGGCTTTTTTATATATAATTTGTAATATCAACGATTTGATCGTCAACACGAATCGAATAGTATTCTTACCACATTTGTATTAATATTTTGTAAATAAATACGAATAAGAATTTAAATATTCTCAAATACAAATACGAATGAAATATTGTAACGAATACAAATTTGAATAAAATATCTACTCAATTCGGTCGGAATCTAACATTCTCATAACTTATGTAGCATGAAGATATTAATGACATTTTATCTTCGTACAGTCACGCTTAATCATTCTAATTCGTTTACTTCACCTAAAGAAATACGAATACACATTGAATTAAAAAAACTTGTCCAACTAATTAGTCATATTGTAATAAAATATGTATATTGCTTTGTCGAATACAAATACGAATAGTCCAGATAAAACAACATTTTGAGTGGTAACAGTCCATACTATATTTGCATCCATATTTATTTGCGAATTCGAATACAAATAGAAGATTATTAATCAAATAGAAAAATCTATATTATATTCGTACCCTATCGAATAGAAGATTATTAATCAAATAGGAAAATCTATATTATATACGGATAATTTATATCTATTTCCCACCCCTACATATACTCAAGAACAGGTGAATTGATATACTCACAAAAGTTTTACATAGAGCAACAAGTGTAAGCACATCCATCCGTCCATCAGATGCTCCATGCTCGTTAGCCATTTCGGCGGGCCTTGTTTTTTTTTTGGGCCGCATCTGTTGCTTTTAACTGTGCTTTTTAAGATAACACGCGAACGACGAAGACATCGATGCGAACAACATATATGATTTTAAGCTCAAAAAACCATTTGAAGAAATAGCTTCAAGAAGCCGTTTAAAAAAACTGTCTCATTTGTTTCAGCAAAGAAACCGAAGCAAAAGCCACACAAAAAAAAATCAAAAAATAGGGCCATATAGAAAAATCTGTACCCGCTCGGCATGATGGCAGGGCTGATCAGATTAAAGAAATAAAAAAAACAAATCTCTTGTTTTGGCAAAAGAGCAATAGCGGCATATAAGGACTGCGACTGCCCTCAAAAGGACATGCCAACAACCCCGTATTGCTTTACCTATACAGCTTGAACGTCAATGGCTGCTCCATACCTCACATTCAATTCATAGGCAGCACATTGATCCAATAGCCACAGGTGTAGGTAACAAGGTACTGACCTGGAGTCCCGTTTGAGACACGTTCGGAAGGTGAAGCACACCGGCTGAAAGGACCAAGAGACCACGCATGTTTCCATCAAATAACTATCAGTAGAATGATGATGAGAAAGCAATGTTGGGCATCAGATGAACTGAGCTGAGCATAGACCATACGTACCCGTTTGAATGCAACCATGATAGGCGACAAGAGAGTGAGGCAGTAGGGAACAGAAAATAAAGGAAAATTATACGTTGGGCATCAGATGGAACAGCATGAGCCCCTACTAATGATGCTATCCACCCTTTGGTTCCAAGTATATGTTACTTTGAGACTCTTCCATTGCACACCCAAACTTCCTCCCACGAAAATTCGCAACTGAAACGGTTACATCTTGAGATCTGTTTGAAAAGAACCATAACTTGCATTTTGGAACTCTCCTTGAGGATAACGCCACTGAAAATCAATCCACTTTATTAACATGATGAATAGGTGGAAGATTAGCAACCAGCGAATGGAACTCAGCTCGTAAATTAAAGATACATAAATTGTTCCTCATTGACACAGGGCAACTACAATTCTTTCAAAGCTACCATCAGGTAAGATTGCTACCATCAGGTAAGATGTTAGTGTCACAACGGTTCGTAACTTTAGGATAAAAATTGTAAGCTTGCAAGATAAATTACAGCCCATTTCTAACTTTAGAAGGTGATGTGCCTCATCAAGATGCAACAAGAGGTATCTGGTAAAGAACTGAGAAGTTCTTTCTAAAGCGCACGCCATGTACTCGTATGAAGGTAGATATATACATACCACCAAAAAGTTCATACATAGTTGGAACTTGGAGGTTGAAACATTCAAAAAAAGCATGCAGAACAAATCTACATCAGTGTGTTCAAGAAGCTGCTCAAAAGACTAAGGTTTGTAGGCTGTAACGTTAAGAAACAACAAATGTGTGAAGGGACATATCTTTATTTGGTAGACCAAAAATTCCATGACACCGATTCAACAATTAACCGACAGTACTGTGCATCAGAAACTCCGAGTACTAACCAACAATATTTATACACAGACACTCAGGTTAAATGTATGAAGATTTGTGGTGTGGTCTTACTTATGAGTAGCATCTTGTTACCTAACAGAATGTAAGGAATTAAAATATAGTCCTTACAGTAATCCAATTTCAACTTGACTATTTTAGACATTAAACAGAAGGCCACTGCCTCATGTGCATGTTTGTGGTCCCAAATAAATAGAATTAAATCCATCATGTTCAGTTGTTCACTACTTTGTTTAATAAAAAGTCAACAATTGAGGAACATAATATGGGTTAACACTTTACTGTTGTATTAAAATTTTATTCTGTTATGGTTAGAATTTAAGCTTAAGCGCATTTATCAGAACTAGTACGAGACTCACAGTTCTAAGAACCACAACAACTGGTAAAGAGGCTTCTTGAATTCATTTAGCAGTTTGGTTGGCAAAACTTCAACATCATCCAAAGCTTCAACTAAACAGCAACTTTGTTTATACGTCAAATACTAAAATCATAAAAATAAAAAGGCATGCATGGAAATTCAGGCAGGGTTATACGGATTCGGAGGTAAGAAATTTATGTTACAAAAGCAGCAGGGACAGCATTGGTGTCTACAGAGGATAACCGTATAGCATGAGCAAGAACAATGAATGCCTAGACATCAAAAGCTGCAGTGACAGTATAAAAATGCTTTTGTTGGTAAAGATGCTAGAACTGTTCAAATCTAACAAAACCACATGATGCTCAGGTGTCAGGGCATAATATAATTACTAAAGCATGAAAATACAGTAGATGAATTGCAGGCAACAAATTGGTAAAAGTTCTGAGAAAGATCGAAACCATGAGCTGCAAAATTTGAAATGTTTTCACGCTGCATGACTAATTTGGCAGCCACTGAGCCACCCACACTTCATGCGTCAAGTACCAACTGAGCAAACAAACAATATGTTTCAGGTAAGCTTTGGTTAATAAGCAGTAACACATCCTATGCATGTCTAAGTAAGTGGGTTACTTATTCCTTTTAGCCTTTTGGTACCCAGTGTTTCGTCAAGGGTAGCATGTGCATGTGAAGACTCAAAAAGGAGGGCACATTAACACATATTTTAACACTGTTCAAATAGATAACAACAGTTAGGTTATTATGCATAGGCATAACCAATGATGCTGGGAGAAACAACAGTTAGGTTATTATGCATAGGCATAACCAAGGATGCTGGGAGAAACAATCATGACTTTGGGGTTAACTTTTCAAGGCATCCCTGTTATGAATATTGTGTGTATATTTATGAGGCCTAAAGAGCAATATATATAGTGAATACAAAGGGATATACAAAGAAATATGCCATATACAGATAAGAAAATCGAGACATATAAGGAAACAGATAACAATTCTACTCTATCCTTAACACCTCTCACAAACTTATGGTGGATCACACACACTGAGTTTAGAGAGAAAATACAAATGTTGTACCTTTGTCTGTGACTTCGTGAAGAAGTCCACAAACTGTAACTCTGAAGGCACAAACTGCAGAGCAAGTACTCTCTTCTGCATATGTGAGCAAGTGTATGAAGCATCCACACCAATGTGCTTGATGAACTCATGTTTTATTGGATCTTAAGCAATACTGATAGCACATCTACTGTCAGATATAAAGGTCGTAGGTCCCCTCACAGGTACTCCAAAGTCAGCAAGTAGCCACCTCAACTAAGTAATCTCTGCTGTCATTGCTACCAAAGCTCTCAACTCAGCCTCTGCACTCGAACGGGAAACTGCAGTCTGCTTCTTTGTCTTCTAAGTAATCAAGAAGGTGCCAAAAAAACACAATAAGTAGAAAGAGAACGACGATCAGAAGGATCACTAGCCCAGATCGCATCAAAATATGCCTAAAGCTGTAGTGAGGTAGAGCTAGCGAAAAACAATCGACGAGAGATGGTTCCACGCAAGTAGCGAAAAACATGAAGAAGATGACTGTAGTGAAGATAAGTAGGATGAGCCATGAATTGACTCAAGATATAGACAACATGAGCATTATCAAAACGAGTGCTCACAAGATACACCAAACTCCCAACAAGATAGTGATATCAGGTAAGATCCTCAAGAAGATCACCATCAGAGGCGTGAAGTTGAAGAGAAAGCTCCATAGGAGTAGCAACAGTGCAAGTATCAGTCAGACCAAACCGATCAAGTAGATCCTGAACATACTTTTGCTGGGAAAGGTCAAGAGTGGAAGAAACCTTAATCCCAAGGAAGTACGTCGGTAAACCAAGATCAGTCATCAGAAACTGCTCACTGAGAAGCTTCTTCACATATGTGATAAAGAAGGAATCGCCATCAGTGATGAGCATTTCATCCACATAGAGAAGTAGTGTCTTACCCCGAGATGAGATATGGACAAAAAGAGCAGGATCGTGGTCACTGATAGCGAAATTGAAAGCGATAATCACTGAGGTAAAATGCGCAAACCAGTTACGAGGAGTCTGTTTGAGACCATAAAGAGCATGACGAAGACGACAAACGTGTCCATCTGGAACGGAATGCCTAGGTGATGACTGCATGTAAACCTCATGCAAAACACCATTAAGAAATACATTCTTAGCGTCCAGCTGAAAGATAGACCATCGGCGAACAGAAGCAACCACAACAAGAGTGCAAACAGTGGTCATATGAGCAATAGGAGCAAATGTCTCATCGTAATCACAACTGTAGTCCTACTGGAAACCGTGAGCCACAAGACAAGCCTTGTAGCACTCGGTAGTACCATCAGACATGGTCTTAATCTTGTATACCCACTTGCACGTGATAGGACGAGCATGAACAGGTGTCCGTACAATATCACAGGTCTCCATACGTCGAAGAGCATCAAGCTCCTCTGTCATAGCAAGCTGCCCCCTCAGAATGAGAAGCAACCTCACGATAAGAGTTAGGCTCAATGACAAAGAGCACAAGCTGTCAAAGAAAAACCAAGACAATCAGGAGGTCGAAGGGATGTCTAGTCACAAAGGGCGTAATGAGGAGTATCATCAGAGGAATCAGGTGTCGGTGTCGGCAGGATACCAAAAGATGAGTCTGATGAAGGACGAGGACGCCTGCAGTAGTGTACCCCGGAAAAACGAGACGGTGGTGCTGCAGGAACAACAGGCGGTGCTGTAGGAGGCAGCACAGAAGGTGGGGATACAGAAGGAACCACTAGAGACAGACTAGAGGAAGGCTGTGAAAGGGGATAAATGGGTGAAGAGTCAGGAGAGACAACCGGGAGACTGTCTCAATGATAGAAACAGGATAAAGAGCCGAATCTCGATGGAAGAAACGTCAAAATTCGTTAAAAACAACATTTCGTGAGATCCTGAACTATCGAGTAGACGGATCATAGCAGCGATAACCCTTATGCTCAGAACTATAACCAAAAAACACACACTCAACAGATTGGGCTGACAGTTTGGTGCGCTCACGAGGTTGCAGCAGGACAAAACAGGTGCAGCCACAAACACGAAGATGAGTGTATTGGTGGACTCTAGAGTAGAGATGCTCTATAAGACTGACATCCTTAAGAACAGTGGAAGGTTGCATATTGATGAGATATGCAGTTGTAGAAACTGCCTCAGTCCAAAACTGTGGTGGAACATAAGAGACAAGGAGAAGAGTGCGAGCAGTCTCAAGCAAATGGCGATGCTTGCGCTCAGCAACCACATTCTGAACATGGGCACGAGGACAAGAAGACTAACAAAGAGTGCCCTTCTCAGAAAGAAATTGTCTGAAAATGCCAGAACAGTACTCACCAGCAGAATTACAACGAAAAGTACGGATAGATGACTCAAAATGAGTACGAACCATCGTGGCAAAGTTACGATAGATCGCAGGAAACTTACCACAATTAGATATAGAGAAAAGCCAAGTAAAACGGGAATAATCATCAACAAAAATTACGTAGAATTTATACCCGTCTTTGGAGATGATAGGCGTAGCTCTCCATACATCTGAATAAACTAAATCAAAAGGACGAGAAGACAAGGATTCACTAGAATGATAAGGATGTTGTAACTGCTTGCCCAGCTTACAATCTTGACAAAACATAGACGTAACAACAGTAACACGTCCAAGGCCACCCTGACGAACTAATGAAGAAAGACGGGACCCACACAGGTGACCTAAATGGTGATACCACTGCACAAAAGCTCCAAAGGTGATGGCAACAGTGGCGGTCGAGGTAGACGTGGTAGGAGTAACTGAAGTAGACGGAAGGTGGAGGCGATCAAGAATGTAGAGACCCTGACAATTCCTACAGCGTCGGCTAGTCCTAAGTATCGTCCCTGTTTGTCGATCCTAGACAAAACAGGTGTGAGAGTCAAAACCAACCCTATAACCGAGATCGGTGAGCTGTCCCACCGAAAGAAACTGCATGGTAAACTGAGGAACATGGGAAACAGCTGGAATAGAAAAACCAGTGGATAAAAGAGTGCCCTGATAGCTGATAGACAAGGAAGTACCGTCAGCTGTCTAAACAGAAATAGGAAAAGCAGGAGGTCCTACTGAAGTGAGAGATGTGGAGTTCGGTGTCATGTGGAAAAAGGCACCTGAATATAGAACCTAAGAGATACCTGGAAGAGACGTTTGAGCTAGACTGGCAGAACTCGCTAAGCTACGAGAGAGCTGAAGTAGAGCCTAGCAGAGCTGCTGAACAGAGTCACCTCGTTGATAACCTGACGAGCTGATCTATCCTCCTGTGAAGGAAGTCTCCCTACCCCTGGATCGTCCACCTCCAAGCGCCTTGTTCTGCCTTTTCCGCTCATCTAGCTGGCACCAAAGACTGGCCAGCCCATCCAGCTAGCGCCAAAGACTGGCCAGAGCTCGAAAGAAGTCATCGACAAAAAAATCTCCCTGACGAAGTGTCTACAACTCACGCTGAAGTGAAAAGAACTGAGCATCACTGCTCTGTTGGTATCGCTCACGTAACTACTCCTAGATCTGTCGAGTAGACCGCAGACCAACAATGTCCGGCTGGATGGAGTCGTCGGCGCTGACCAGTAGAATGGCATGAACACATGCCTCATCAACACACCAGCACTTGAAAGCATCGATGGCATACTAAAATGCCTCATCGGTAGCTTCAGCAACAGCAGCCTCTGCCTTCTTCTTGGCGGCCACATTTTTTGCAGGAGGTGCAGAAGTAGATGGCCTAGGAGGCTGGACAGTTGGTGGCAGAGAAGGTTGTGCACCAATGACGTGTCCCCAGAGGCGGAGATCATCAAGCATAATCTCCATGAGAGAAGACCACAACCTGCATTTTGTCCCATGTAGCTTTGTTCCCGAGAATGTAATCGTAGCTGATGGAACGGAAGACATTAGTAGACAGCGTTGGACGGTGTGGCGACCAAGGCAACGAAGTCTAACAAGATGTGCTAGACAGTGCGGCGGTTAGATCAACGTTTTTTCTGTTTTATATTACCTAATATGAAGTCTGGTGCAACAGATCGGATCTGTTACACCAGATGGAAATGCGGGCAGCGACCGATGGCCGACGGGCAGACGCCGACTCCGATAGCCAGCGGACAAACGGTGGCTCCTCCGACAGCCGGCGGACGATGGCTCCTCCAAAGGCAGACGGCGGTGACGCAGCATGTGGCCAAACACCGGGCGGTTAGCGACCGACTGACACCATGCGGGCGTCAAGGGTTGGGTGGCCAGGCGATGGGACGCCGGGAGCCAGGCGGCCGAGCAACGGGCGCTAACTGGAGAGGCCGTCGGCGGTTGGGCAGCGATCGACAGGCGGCCAGTCATCGGGATAGAGGCGCGATGATAGGTGGCAACCAGTGGACGGCGACATGGGTCGGGATCAGGGCAGCGGGTGCTTCTGTTGGGGAAGTGCGGCGGCAGGTGGCGACCAATGAACAGCGGCGTGTCTGTGGACTAGTGGCGGCGGCGGATCCCCACAGTGCTGAAAAACTAGGGTAAGAGTCCTAGCTCTAATACCATGTTACAAATATTGTGTGTATATTCATGAGGTCCAAAAGGTAATATATATGCGGAGTACAAGGGGATATACAGAGGAATATACCATATACAAATAAGGAAATCGAGGCATATAAAAAAACAAATAATAGTCATGTACTATCCTTAATAATCCCAATTTAGTTATCCTCTGAGCTGGTGCACCAAAACTAGCTAGACCGGGATTATAACATATGGGCCTTCTTCAGATTTCTCGTTTTCTCTAGAACCTAACTGGGCCAAATAAATATTCAAACATAGGACAATCTTGTGGTTAGATATTCCAATGGGTTATGACGGTTGGGCCAAAGCATATACAACATGTCAACATAGACAGGCAGACTGCCTGTCTACAAGCTTTAACATTTCGTGAAGTTTTTTCCATCATATTAAACAAAGACAGGCCCTAAGCCAAGATCAAACTACTTAGGGCTTGTTGAGGGGGCTTCCCACCTGGCTTTTGCTTCGAAGAAGCCAAGAGGCCCTAGTAATCTCATGTTGCTTATGCAGATTAGCCATTGAGGAGAGTTTGACTGGATTACATGTGGAACTTCTCTATCTGGTGGGTTTTAATCTTTCTTACCAAATTTTCCAAACTACTTTATTGCTTATCTCATAAGTCATAACAAACCCTGCATGGCAGCTTGTAGCAGAAAAGCTCTATAAATTGTTGTTGAAGAAACCTAAACTAAACCAGAGAGTCCCCTGCCTCCTTGGTTCAAAACTACTCAAACACAATCAGTAAATTTGGGTAATAGTAGTCTTCAGGCTAATACAAAAACTGAGGGATTCCATTCATTTAGTTTCATAGAACAATTAAGTGAATATTGTGTTAGATATGATAAAATATTAAGAAGTGATTAGCTTGCTAGCATGGAAGGGGTTGGGTAAATGGATGAACCAGTTGGCACCACCAGTCCACCACCAATCATGTAGAACAAAATAAACTCTAATTCTTATTAACAGAAGATACAACTAAAACTGGGGCCAGTGTAGAAAAGTCCTAATTCCTTCTTAATTTGTATCTTACTACAAGATTCTTAACCAAGAAATCAGAGAAACCTGTCAGACCATCCTTGATCCAATTGGAAAGTCACATTTTCCTTATATTTGCTATTTACCCTAGCCACCTGAATCTGCTTTTGCTTACCACCTGTGTCAACATACAAACTCAAAATCTCCACTTCTTTCAGCCAGTTGATGGAATAACATGGTACTATTTCTACAATCTTAACATATTAAATCCTAGACTCCTAGTTGAGGACCTTGATCTTCTAGTTCACCTTTTATTAAATTGATCTTTCAGGAGTATACTACCATACCACCAGCAGAAGGGAGAAGGGGGAGAGGGGGTAGTACCATTACAGTTATGATGTGATCTACCGCATTGTTCTTCAATAATGTTAAAACAAGGGGGAGCAATGCCCTATAAAGACCAGGCCTAAGGATAATACAGGTTCATCATGAACACACATCAGAGCATGCATCATTTAGTATGGTTCCAACCACTTTCACAAAAAATCATCACATCCAACATAGCAATTACTCAAACTTCGTATGATCGCCTAAATTCGCCTGTGCAGTGTAACAACTGTTGAGTTTGGATGACAACATCCATTGCAACATAGTTCTCGCAGAATTCCAAGAGCTGGTAGCTATCTAACACTAGACGAACAATTGCATTTCCCTGCTCATCTGTAACTGACAAGAGCTTTTGTTGAGCAATATTATAACCTATCGTGACTTGCTATAGCATTAGGTTTCTGTAACAAAAAAAAAAATACTTGGTCACATTTCTGCAGGAAGAATGGATCCCTCGTAACATATGACAGTCCCAACTAATGATGCATTCCATTAAGTGGAATTATCTCAGCAAAACACAACGAGGGAAGATAGCAAGCCTAAGTATAGCCACGAACAATTCAACTGCATCAACAATGGAAGAAATACATTTGAAAAAAAAACATTCAGATTGTATATCATGTTCTCCACCATGGAATAAACAACAAACACTCATGCAATAAATCCTCCAGGGAAACAGGAACAAGAGTACAGTTTTCAATCTGAGGCCCATCCATTTGTGGAATCACACACAATAACCGTCTTATTGGAACCGAAATAGACAGAAAAATCTAGAGTTCGGGAGACCTGACCGGCGAAATTACTCGGAGTCGGCGTCGGCGTCGACTGCAGCGGCGGTGGCGGCGAGCTCCTGCAGCTGGAGGCGCTCGAGGGCCTTCTGGTGCGCCCAGGTCTCGAGGGTGAGGTCGGGCTTGGCGTTGAGGCCGACGCCGAGGATGATGACGGTGAGGAAGGAGGTGACGTAGCAGGGCAGCTCCCAGTCCTCCCACTTCCGCGACTCCCCGGGCGGCGGCGGCGGCCGGTTGAAGAGGTACCCCTTGGGCCGCTCCTCGTGCCCCGGCGTCGTCCAACGCCCCGCACCGTCCCCGCCCCCACCGCGCACGCGCCACACCGCGCGGAGTCGCGCGCGCAGCATGCCCCCCGCCGCCGCGGCCTTCGAGACAGCCCGCATCGAACCTCTCCGGTGGGTCGTGTCGCCTGCGAGATTGGAGAGGAGTTGTGCTGCCACTGTGGAGACTGGAGAGGAGGGTGGAATCTGGAGACGTGGGCTTTAGGAAGTCGATTGGGGCTGAGATGGGGGCAAAACCAGTTATTTGACTGGCGTGATGTCTCAAAAGAAGATTTCAGTGGGCCGTCTGGGAGGCTTGTGACTTGTGCGCGAGTTTCTCCACGTGCAGCTGTACAGTCTACGGCCCGTTCGGAGCACATGAATTTCACACGAAATTCCTGCGTGAATCCGAAAAAATCCCACGTTCCAAGCGGGAGCCATATAGTCCCTCCTTTTTCAGTTTTTAAAAACTGATTTTTGATTTTTTCTATAGTAAATAATTTTTAAATAAAATATCTTTTAAAACAGAGTCTATAAATCAATTATAATACACACTATAGCAATTTCATTTATATCGACCAATATCGCACGCGAGTTTTTGTTACGTCGTACTCTTTCAAAAAATAGCCTAAAAGCCATAAACTGTAGCCACAAGTCAAAAGCCGAAACCAAAAAAGAATAGACCCATAGGCTCCGCTCCAAACGACTTCATCTTCTAGCTTCTTAATTTCGTCTTTTTAGCTTTTTGATTTTTTGTGTTTTTTATTTTGCTTTTTTCATTATTTCTTTTTATTATTCGTAATGATATAACTTTTTAAAATTTAATTACTTAAAAAATAATTATTATAGTGTATTTTTAACCACTATAATATTTATAAAAAGCCTGAAACACGGCTTATAAGCCACAGAGAGCAGGTTGCAATAGCACTGTAGGAATATGGTGTTACTTCCAAAGCTGTCCTTTTTGTTGAAGATGCTTTTGCTTTGATCTGCAAAAATGCCTAGGGCATGTACAACCCACAGATAATTACTATCTTTATCATGCCAACACAGCAAAATTATCTGATGTGGACTGTAATTAAGGAAGATAGAGACACAAGCCGTCCTCTCGCGAAGAGACGGCGTTGCGAGCGTTGTACGACTCGTCTTTTTTACAAGCTATCTTTTTTGTTGTCTTTTTTGATGAGATTACAGACAACTAAATAGACAACCCATTGTACAAGCTGTTTTTTTGTTGTCTATATGTGATATGCATGTATATACAGACAGCAGCCGTCTAAACTGTTGTACATACCCTTAGTAACTGCAAAAAAGAGCGGTCCATTGCAAGCATGGGCCATTGCTCATATCATCAGCTATAGGAGTGTCTGGTAGAGCAGTAGTACCAAACAATAGGCTGTCAAAGGTAGCGTTTTGTTTGACATTGGTTTATGATTTTTTTATTGTAGTTGGTTTTTTTAATATAACTAAGTTGACTTATTTGGTATAATTAAATTTAAAAAAATAAAAATAGAAAAAATATATTAACCTACCACGGACAATACAAAGAAATACGGAGAAAAAGGTAAAAAAAGTCCAAAAAAATCTTTTAAAAATTAGAAAAAAAATAAAATGACTGAATAGTGAAAAAAAGCATAAGCCAGAAGCAGAAACCGACTTTAAACAGTTTTAAGCAGTGACAAAGTTCATCTAAGAAACAAAAAAAAGGCCAAAGTTGTGAATAGCAGCTTAGCAAGGAAGAGTAGTAAAAATGGTACAGACTGCAAGCACAGTTAGTACTTCCATCCCAGACCGTAAGTTAGACCTGCAATGTAGCATGACTTTCATGATTCTAAGGTAGGTCAGATAAGCATAACTTTCAATGATTATGGGCCGTCCGACCAGAAAAAGAACGGTTAAGGCTAGATACTACAGCTTTGTTCATTCAAATGTTGGTAGAGCAGGACAGGTGCATCATTTACTGGCCGTGTACCTTTTGGGTTTTTTTTTGTAACTTTTAACTTCGACTTTTTAAAAATTAAAATAAATAGGACGGTTTCTCCAAACGACTTCCTGAACCTAAAGCCGTATACGTCGTTTTCGTCGATGTCTCTGTCATCTCAAAAAATACAGATAAAAGCTATCAACTGTAACCAAAATTCACGGCCCAAAAGAACAAAGTAAACAATGGGTTGAGCAGTTGGTCTAATTACACTCAAAAGAATAAAGTTAACAGTGGGTTGAGCAGTTGGTCTAATTACTGTGTAGTATAGTGTTGGTTAAGGAACAGAACTACAGGGGCAGGGCAACGAGGAGGGATGACCAGGAAACGGGGCTAGATAACCGTCGAGAGTAATGGCAGATGGGACAAAATCACAGTCCGATGATTATGCGGCACATCTTAATTAGTATTCGTATGTTCGTGTTTGTTTGGTCTTTTGACGCATCCCCATATCCCAACAGGCCAGCAATGCATGTTAACACATGCTAGCTGATCGTTTAACGGGTGGATTCTTTTCGGTAGCTATCGATGATTATGATTGTGGTTGATGTCACCGATAAACCGTTCTAAAAAAATGGTGGAAAAATCATCTTATATGTTTTTTTGAAAGAAGCTACATCTAATAAGCCATAAGCAAAAAAAATCCCCATCAAACATCAATTACAACCTAATTAACTCACATCTGATTAGGGAGCACTATGTACGTAGAGCTGTAAACGAGTCGAGCTCGAGCGAGCTTGATCTGGCAAGCTCAAGCTCGGTAGAAATTCGAGTCGAGTTCGAGCGAGCTTGAGATTGACATCGAGCTTTAAGCTGGGCTTGAGCTCGGCTCGGATAAAACTCGAGCTCGCTCAAGATCAGCTCGTGTAGGCTCGGTGCGAGGGAGTAAACACTAGAGAGGGAGTACCGAGGGTTGGCGTACTGAGGGCTCGAGTCGGCTGGAGGCGTGGGGGAGCCGTGGATCTGGCCGGAGGCGCGGGGAAGTGGAGCAACGGCGGGGGAGAGGAGCGGCGGCGGCGGCAGGGGCGGCGACAGGCGCGAGGAGGAGCGGCGGCGGGGGAGTCGAGGAGGGGCGGCATGGGGGAGTGGACTGAGGAGGGGCGGCGGGGGAGGCGGGGTGGGGGGAGAGGAGCGGTGGTGGGGGAGGCGAGGAGGGGCGGGGGGAGAGAGGACTGAGGAGGGGCGGCAGGGGAGTTGAGGCAGGTGGGAGTAGGAGAGAATGGGGAAGGCGGGCGGGGGAGCGGACGGAGGGACCGAGGCGAGGTCGCGAGGAGACTGGGAGTGGGGAAGGAACGGAGGAGACGGGGACTCGGGGAGTTATGTGTGAAAAAAATCTCAAGCTCGCGAGCTATTCGAGCTCGGCTCATTGAAGCTTGCGAGCTCAGGATCAAGTTTGAATTCGGCTCGTTTGGAGCTCGAGTCAAGCTTGAATCGAGTCTAGAGCGAACCAAGCTTGAGCAGCTCACGAGCCTTAAGCTTTTTTTACAGCCCTATATGTATGTTTATCAACTACTTCTCATATAAGGTAAGATCTCAGCATTTCTTTTGCTTTTGTCACTGCTTGTACAATTCAAACTTTAAAGCAGCATACTGTAGTAGCCAAGTAAATCACTGGAGAGAGAGATTAAAGAAGAGAAAGGAAGGAAAAAACAAACATTCTTCTTTTCCTCGCCGCTTCCTCGTTCAGGCTGTAGTAGCCAAGTAAATCACTAGGAGGAGAGAGATTAAATAAGAGAAAGGGAGGAAAGAACAAGCATTCTTCTTTTCCTCGCCGCTTCCTCGTTCACACAAACTCCAGTACAACACAATATTTATCTTCTTCTATAATCTATACATGTTCCATATACATGCGGTGTCCTAGGATGGGCTTTGTGATTCACGTTTACACTCCCACACCAATTTGCAAAAAGCCCCTCACTTTTTCTCTCCTCCCCTCTTCCTTTCCTTTCTCCTATCTCTCCTCTTCTCTCTCCTTACTCGACCCCACACAGCCACCATCCCAGCTTTGATAGGTTTTCAATGGGCAAAGAGGTCTCCGATGAGGCGCCGTGAGGTTTTTCAATAGGTGGGCGCGAGGTTTTCGGCACGGCCTTGCGCGGAGCAGCTCCGACATGGACGACTACAGGCGGTGCTCCCACGGCTTGGGGTGGTGGTTGGCAGCTCGACAGTCAGAACCGGGGGGTGAGGGAAGAGAGAAGGGGAGGGAAGAGTGGAGAATGAGAAGAAATATATAGGCTCTTCTAAAAATGGAGGTGATGGGTAGAGAGATATATGAATCTTCATGCACATTTGGGGTTTGCATGGAAGTACGATCTGTTTATATTATTTTTTACTGATAGTTTTTAGTTTTAACTTATGAATAGTAACAGTTTATATAGAGCCGTACGGAGAGAGAAAATCACGTGCAATTTTGATTGATATAATTGAAGTCATTATAGTGTATACTACAATCGACTAATACCCTACCTTAAAAAGGTATCCGTTTAAAAATTATATGCTGTAGAAAAGCAGTTTTTAGAAGCTAATCTAAGTAGTGCCGTAGTGTACATGGAAAAGCTCCCACCCAAAGTTAATTAATTAACCTCGCACCGTCGCACGTACGTACGCACGCTCATATACTAACACAGAGATGGTACATCGTACACGGTACTACTACATCACTCCACTCCACACAGTAGTAAATCATCTGACATCGATCAGGTCCCGATCGGACGGCTCTCGCTCTAACTCGTGATGCACGTTCACGTGCACTTGCGGAGCGGGAGGCCGCTGTTGCTGGCGAAGGACTCGGCGTCGAGGTGGTCGAACGGCGGGCCGGCAGGGATGGTGCCGCACAGCCGGTTGTGGCTGAGGTCGAGGTGCCCGACGTACGACGCCGAGGCCAGCGACCGCGGCACGCTTCCGGTGAGCCTGTTCCGGGACAGGTCGAGCACCATGAAGTAGGACTGGCTGGTGAATACGTCCGGGATGGGGCCCTCCAAGGAGTTCCGGCTCAGGTTCAGAATCCCGAGCCCCTTGTTTTGGAGCAGAATCGCCGGAATCCGACCGGAGATCCGGTTACTGCCGAGGTACAGCGAGGTGAGCACCCGGCCGGATCCGAGGCTGTCGGGGATTGCACCGGTGAGCTGGTTCTCGGCGAGGTCGAGGTCGGCAAGCCTGTTCAGGGACCCCACCGACGAGGGGATCGGCCCGGAGAGCCGGTTACGGCCGAGCAGCCCGCGGCTGAGCATGGCGAGGTTGCCGAAGTCGGCCGGGATCCGGCCGGTGAGCTGGTTGTTTGTGAGGTCGAGGTGCTTCAAAGAAACGAGGGAGGTGATGGAGCATGGGATGGTGCCGGTGATGAGGTTGTCGGCGAGGTTGAGCACGGTGAGGCGGGAAAGGCTGCCGATGGACGCCGGGATCTCGCCGGTAAGGCGGTTGCCTGGGAGCTCGAGGATGCGGAGGTAGGGGAGGGAGGTGGCGACGCAGGACGGGATGGGCCCGGAGATCTGCTTCCAGTCGGCGAGGATGAGGGAGGAGACACGGTCGAGCCGGCAGATGGCGTCGGAGATGTAGCCGGACATGACGCCGGAGGCGGGTCGGCCGGCTGGGGCCATGACGGGGTCCTCGGCCTCGCCGCGGAGGGTGAGGTCGGCGACGCGGCCGGTGGTGGGGTCGCAGCTCACGCCGTACCAGTTGGTGCAGCACTCGGTGCCCGTCCAGGACGAGAACACGCCGAGGTGCGACTCCGACAGCGCTGCGCGGATCGATAGCAGCGCGTCCCGATCGGCCGCCGAGCACGCCGAGGTGGCTGCCGCGGCGCAGACGAGCACGGCAAGCGTGGCGAGCGCGAGGAGCGGCGTGGCCGGAATTGGAGCGGGAGACGCCATTGCTTTTGCTCGAGTGGACGGACAGTGCCGAGTGGTGAGCTTGCAGAGCTGAGCTTTTAGTAGAGGCTGGCAAGAGCATGGAAATGACTGTTTTGCCCTTCAGTAAGCGCGTTCGTTGTGCATACTTCGGTTACAAGTTAGCCAATACTACTGTACAGTGGTATCTAGAGCTCATGGTGCAGCGTTCACGGTGACTAAATGGCCATCTTGCCCTTGGGTCAGTGAGGATTAGGAGCAGTCTGAGATTCTGATGTGGTGTTCCTTGCAATTTAGTTAGATGGGTCGATATATGTATCAAAATGTGTCTTGCGTATTACTTGCCCGTGTAGGATTTAGATCCTACCACCCAGGTGTAAAGTCATGTTTAGAAGAACCATTTGATCGAAAATCAACCACATGACTGCCGGCAGCGGGGGGATTTTAAGATGTTTGATCTGCTTCAGTTTTTAGCTTTTTAATTTTATCTTTTTTAGTTTTTTGATTTATTAGACTTTTTGTGTTTGTTCGTATTTCTTTATATTGTCCATAGGGCTGTAAAAAAATACGAGACTCGTGAGCTACTCGAGCTTAGCTCGAGTTTGATTCCAAACTCACGAGTTTCAATGAGTCGAACTCGAATAGCTTGCGAATTTTGAGTTTTTTTACAACTCACATACATACTAACTTTTACTGAGTTTACTCGAGCCGTGTTTGGACTCAAGCTTTTCTATTATTAAAAATTAGTGTATATTGAATTATTTTTTATTATTATCGAGCTTACTCGAGCTCGAGTTTTTCTTATTGTTAAAAGTTAGTGTATATTAAATTATTTTAACTATTATCGAGCTTATTCGAGCCGAGCTCAAACTTGGGCCAGGCCGAGCTCTAGACTCAGACCTCAACTCAAGCTCATTCGAGCTCGGCTTGAACTTCTACTGAGTTTGATCTTAGGAGGCCAGGCTCGTTCAAGCTCAGCTTGTTTACAGTCTTAATTGTTTGTGATGAGAGAACTTATTATTTATTTTTATTTTTTAATTTAATTACACTGAAAAAGCTTACAATAGGTACAATGGAAAAAAAAACTCAAACAGTGCTAAAAATTCTAAAAGGCAAAAGTATAAGCAACTTGAGCACCACCTAGAACTTCCTATGGTTCGAATTAGTACATTTATGGCTCTCGTCTCACAATCTGAACTTCAACCAAATGTTAGTGTGTAGTATACCTAGACTGTTCGTTTAATTGGGCTTTTCAGTCGGTTTTTAATTTAAATTTTTAGCAATCAATATTAATTAAACTAATAAGTTGCATTTAAAAGTTATAAACCGCAACCTAATTGAACACCCACCGTTACTTACAAATGGCCTGGTTGTGAGTAAATAAGAGAAAGCTACAAGGGTATAAGCGTCAAATGAGAGGTGGGGACACGAGTGTCTGGGGGGCACGTTCAGCGCCGGTTAGGGGCATTCGGAGCGCCTTTATCTCCTTGCCACAAGTGTGTCTGCGCCAGACAGTACTGTCAGCGTATGCGTGCGCCACTGTGCTTGCTTTGCAGTGCATTGCATCGCAGAATGCTGAGATCTCTTCTGGAGAGGGCAAATGATGGCGTGATCTGATCTGCTCTGGACCTAACCCTATTCAATGCCACTGGGCCTCTCGCTCTCGTACCGTCGGACCTCGATCGGACGATGATCCGCTGCCGAAACCGATCGATGGCCATCGAATCGACGTCGCATTCAGGGATATATCTTGAGGAGTCCTGGGGCCAGAGAAGCCTCTGGCTCTGCATCTATGCAGTGGCAAGTTAACGAGAAGATTGCGTTGCGATCGCCGCTGGAGATTAGTAATAGAGATGGGATTGGGGTAAGCGATACCGGCATGGGCATGTGCTGCCATTCATGTCGCCGTGCGTGAATGTTGCATATGTAGCGTCGGAGATGGCCGGCGGGGCGGCACGTAACCATGCACATGGATGGGTACGTTCACCTGATCACGTCGTCTCCATGGCTTGCAGCAAGAAGGCAGGCACAAGCAGCTGGCTTTCGGACACATGGTGGGTCTGTCTCGGCGACTACATGCAGTGCAGGTCATACGGCGCAAGCAACACGATAAGACTTAGATTACGTCCATAATTAACATACATTATTGCACGAACATGCATTGTCATACACCGCTTGCTAGAATACGATTTGCAAAAATAAAGCTTACTAGCTAGAACACCAGTGATAGATATATATAGAGACTTTTCTCTTTTGGCCACCATCTTAGAAATTGTTTGAGTGGGTTATTTTTTACTGTGACTGATAGTATTTGGTTATAGCACAAGCATTTGTGCTAACGAAATAAATGCTGATAAACCGATAAGCTATTTTAAAAAGGCTATTTCGATAAGTAGCTTTAAAAAGATAACGAAGAAGTCGCTCCATTTATTTATTTGAGAAAAATCATAAATCATAAGCTATTAGCTGAAAAGAAAAGGAGCTATAGCCTGGTTGATCACGAATTTACAATAATATCTTTAAAAAATAAACACAGCATATCACAACAACCACCATGAACATACGCTAGCTTGGCTTACGCGATTACTCCAGTTAATGGGTCTGTTCTTTTTGATTTCAGCTTATAACTTTTGATTGTGGCTTATGACTTTTGTACTGTTCATAAGAAAGAATACGAAATAACATAAACTTGCATGCAGTTTGAGCTGATATAAATAAAGGGTATGTTCTTTTTAGCTGCGGCTTATGGCTGAAATTTTTGAATTTTTGCTATTTGCGACAGAGATTACGGAGAGAGAGATACTCGCTAGCGATTTTGGATGGTACAGATGTTGAGTTTTAACGT
Organism: Melocanna baccifera; assembly: GCA_036346265.1. NCBI lineage: Eukaryota > Viridiplantae > Streptophyta > Magnoliopsida > Poales > Poaceae > Melocanna > Melocanna baccifera. Next base: position 2,296,580 of record CM070698.1, on the reverse strand, counting down.
GTACTATAATTAACTTGTAGACTCCATCTTTAAAAAAATACTATGTTTGAAAGTTAGGTACTGTAACAAAAGCCAAAAGTCGTTTTGAGAAGCTGAAAAGTACATGCCCTCTATAATATATACTACAATCAACTTGTAAACTCTATATTGAAAAGACACTCCGTTTAAAAATTAGTTACTATATAAAAGTCGAAAAGCAGCTTTTAGGCTGTGCTCAATCCAGCTTTTTCCCAGCGATTGCGATCAGCTTCTGCGTTGAAAGTACTGTAGCAATTTGTCACGTAGTGTTTTTTTTGTTTTTTTGTTTTTTTGAATTTTTGTGTTTTTTTCCTCGTATTCCTTTGCATTATCCGCACTAGATTAGCATGCTGTTTTTATTTTATATTTTTTAAATTTAATTATGTCTAATAAGTCAATTCAGTTACAGTAAAAAAAATCAACTACAATAAAATTTTAGTAAAAATTAACAGCCATCGCTATTCCGAACGTTACCTTAGAAGTTATAAATAAGAGGCTTACCATATATGTGTTGATATGTAAAAATTGGAAGGGCGTAGGTGAAAAAGCGAAGTGATAATTGACCTGTGATTGACCACGTCCACGTGGCAGCGATGTCAATGCGACCGGGTCATGGGGTGACGGGAAACCGGACACAGCTGGACCGGTGGGCCCCGGCCCCCATGTGATGCGCGGGCCCGGAGTTAAGGCGGCACCCAAACCAGAATCAAAGGTGAGTAATCATCAATTGGGTTAAACTAAGGCCTGCTCTTTTATAATTGTCCTTTTACTTTTGGTTTCGCCATAAATTAAAATAAATAAGTACAATTTTTTGAATCAAATTCTTCAAACGGTTTCTTAATCTCAAAATTATATGTGCCATTTGACGTCTGCTATAATCTTTAAAATTTAGATAAAAATTATCAACCACAACAAAAAAAAACTATCAATCATAATAAAAAAACATATTATACTCCATGCAGACAGGAGGCCACCGGAGACGACCCTGTCCTGACTCGTTTATTCGTCCGTATTGCACTAATATAGGGCCGTCTACGAATGCCATGTACCTCAGTACATGCATGCATTTTCTCGTGTACCACAGCCTCAGTCTATACATGAATGAATGCACCATTATTTTTCTTAGCATTTCTCTTAAATTTCTGATCTACCACAGATGAGTGATAACAAGGCTATCCTTCCTTTGATAAAGCTGATGGGTGGATGGCAAAGGAGGCAACAACTTTGAAATCGTTTCTTTAATCATGTGGCCACATGAAGAATGGGATGGGATCCTCTTGGAACATTGCACAGTACCTTTTCAGTATTAATGTTCCGTTCATTTCAACTTTTTTTCTTCACTATTCAATAATTTATCTTTTTTTCTAAATTTTTTTAGATTTTTTAGATTTTTTGGACTTTTTTGCATTTTTCTTTTTTTCCCGTGTTCCTCTGCATTGTCCGTGATGGGCTAACATATTTTTTCTATTTTTACATTTTTAAAATTTAATTATGCCTAAAAAGTTAAATCAGTTACAGTAAAAAAAATAACTACAATAAAATTTTAACCAAAAATCAGAATACATCATTAAAACGAACGCCCCTAAGATAAGATTCTGAAGCATCCAGGGGTCTCGCTAGACCCCAAACGAAGTGTGTATTATGTTGTTAATAAAGAGTGGTCGGTCCAATGCAATTGTGCAGCGAAGAGAAAGTATAGATGCTTCAGCTGGTTGCTGCAGCCTCTGTGATTTTGATCTGAAATTCGAATGGACTAGAGGTTCGGACAAGTACCACCAAAAAACATCATGCATGTATCTGGATCTGCGCTCCGCACGTATCCGTCACCCCACATATTGGTTGCTGAGGCATTTTCAGGACAGTGACTAGCATCGGCATGCAGGTTCATTCAGTTGGAGTTGATGTTTGGTTTCCTCCAAAATTAATAGGAAAAACTCCTGTAATATGAAATTCCTTTGAAGCAATTCTATGATCTAAACATCATATACAGGATTTTTTCCCTTTGATTGCAATCGTCTATTTTTCTCTAAAATTTCTTTGTCCCTAGGAGGGCCTGAATCAAGATCATGTCTACCAATATGTTAACATATATCTATAACAACATATAGGCAAGCTTAATTTAAAGACACTGTTAACGTGCTGAACACCCCCTCTTCCTCGTGGCATATGATTCGTGCCGCCTGCCACGACCCGCCGTGGTGCCGTCCAAGCTCCACCCTCCCTACTTCCACGACTAGTGGCCGGTGCCGCCCTTGCTGCCTCGCTACCGTGCCCCCTATTCCCTGTCGTCGTGGATTTAATCCCATTTAACCTAATATTCAGCCATCTCATTGTGTCATGCAACTCACCGCCTTCTCGATCCCTCGGCCGGTGGCACCACCACCGCTTCACCATCCACTGTTAGGCTGCCGCCTCCCCCTTCCTCTAACCGCTGGGATCTCACTGGATCCCTCCCTAAATCCAACGAACCCTAACCCCTTGCTGTTGGTGGTCACCGTTGGCAGGGGAGGAAGAGAAGAGAATGTCATGCGTGAGAAAGGAAAAAGAGACGAAGAAAGGGAAGAAGTGCTGCGGGTACATGAGTAGCAGGAGGAAGAAAAAGCGAGATTGATCGAATGCACTAATAGAAGCACTTCAGTCTTTCCTAATACTCTCTTCGGTTACAAATACATATCATATTAGACATCAATATGGTTCCAAAAACAAAACTTTGACTACCAATTTCTATTGTAATATAATTATAAAACCTAATAAAATTATAATATTATGAAAGTACTTTTTGAGACAAATCTACACATATGATTTTTCATGTATCCAATATAAATATTGAAAATGATATTGATAGCCAAAGTTTTAATATTTTAACTGCATGTATCTCAAAACATATATTTCTGTGAGCGGAGGGAGTATTGGTCTGGTTGAACGATTCTCTGAAAAGAAAAAAAAGGCTGAACTAATGTGAAATGCATTGGGCCTGCCAAATACAAATTCTATGGCCCAATAAGGCGTGTATGGGCCAGAAAGTATAGGCCGAAAAGTTTACCAATTGAGGTCTAATAGGCCCATCCGTACTAGTAAAGCCTATGGGTTACTTGGTGTTGGTTGGTTCAAGAATTCTCTAGATTGGGGAACTTGCGTTTTTCGCTTCTTTCCGCTAATAACATCCTATTTTCAGATCTGTTTTTTAAAAATACAGTTTATAATTTTTAATTATAATTTATTAATTTAATAAATAATGATAACCCCTAAAAAACCAAGAAGAACATGGCTGTAATTCCCTCTCCTCCGCCTGCCATTGTTCCGGCCCGACCGCCCGAAGCAAAATCTGCTTGCCTCGTTCTCCCTTCGCCTCTCTTTCACTTCTCCCCACCATCGAAAGAAAATCTTATAGACCGGGTGTCTCCGCTCCTCCTCCGTCTCTTGCGGCATTGGAAATATTCTCCCTGGATTTGCTCAATTCGGCGGTATATCTCCTCTACTTGTTGTTACTGCTAATTTGTGCCCGTATTCTTTCACAAGAATTTTGGATTTGATCCATCATCCATGGTGGGAAGTTCTTTAGAAGCGATTTTAGCTGTATTTTCGTGCATTAGTTTGCTGCATTTGTGATTAGAGCAATGGACGGGCTTGGTCCGGTTGGCGTTGTGGATATCGCGCCATCTTGTAACATCTCTGTTTTTGCGCATATCCTTGTTGAGGTTGAGCCAAGAATATGATATCATCTGAAATTCTGAATGTTGGACACCATTCTGCATTCTGATAATCCTTTGCTTTCAATGCTTCAAATGTCTGTGGATCATTTCTTTTAATGATTCGTCAAGTTTTCATGAATTAACTTCTCCGGAGCAAGCAAAGGATACGAGTGTTGTTTGTGTAGCAGGCAACCACGCTATAAGACAGAAACATTTAATTCTTTAACAAGTCATGCAGTTCACAATTTTGTTGTTCTCGATTACTTATTTATGTTTTGTCATCTTAAAATGTTTATGTGGATAGTGTTCTGTCTGAATACATCGTGCTGTGCTGTGCTGGTGCTGGACTAGGAATAGGATTGATCTACTTTAGTTTGGACTTTGATTGCGTGTTTTTATTTTAGGTTTAAGGCTAGAACAATGACACCATGTTGCACTAGTTCTTACATTTCATTTGTCCATACATATGCAGGTGATTATACTCGAACTGGATGCGGCTCTATTCACCTGCAGTCTGTTTGCGGCGATCGGCTTCATGTAGCATGCGTTATCATTGTAATCAATATCAAGGAGGATTCGCACAGAGCATGGCCTTATTGGAAGTGTTCGCGGTCGCAGCAAGCAGTTACCATGTGAAGTCGGGACTAGTTGGTTTTTCTCTTAATGAGAATATAAAATCTTCTGATCTGCAAGGTCTAAAGTACTTTGTCAGTTTAGTGGGCCGACAGTTCCACTGTGGAGTGTCAACCAGAGAGGGCAGTTTAAAGTATAAAGCTTGACATGCCTTCACGCGATAAAATTTCTAATATCAGCTGGAATTGGAGAGGGATAATATCAGCTGGAATTGGAGAGGAATGACTCAAAAAATAGGAGGAACAGCTGGTGGACTTTGCTTAGGTTTTTCAGTATCTGGAATAGCAACAAGCGCTGAGGGTCCTGTGGTCAGAAACATCAACAGTGCCCAAACTATATCACCATCTACCAGTTCAACTCATGGGAAGAAAGTCTACACAGATTATTCTGTGACTGGTGAGAAATGCAATTTTTTAGCTTTGCAAATTTATTTTTTAAGAAAAAACTTCTTGCAGTTTCTTGTTTATCGTATGATTCGAATATACAACTCGGGCATGGTCATAGCATAACATTTATCTCACTAGTTGTGACTGATTTACATGGATCCTCCAGGCATTCCTGGATATGGAAGATGTTTATTCCACTCTGTGGTTCATGGGGCATGCGTAGGTCGGGGAACCCATACCTAATGAAGATCTTCAGCGAAAGCTAGCTGATGAATTAAGAGCACTGGCATGTCTGGAATGCTTATGAGTAATTGGTTATATGTTGTGAGGCCCCCACGTCATTATCCCTCAGATAATTACGTGTGGCATACGGATTACTATTTGCCTGATCAGTAAAACACTGCTCCGGCAAATAATAAGCCTTTACCAGAGTAGCGCAGCAGAACAATAATATAGATACTGTCGTCTTTATTACAACAGTTGCCACAGGGCTTAAAGTCTGGTTTTACAAAAGTAGTTAACAAAAGTATAGCTAATACCCCAGGGCTCTCCCGCCCGCTCCGCTGAGTCTTCTACTCGTCCCAGCCGAAGTATACGGGGTCCACCTCACCAGGCTCCTCGCCGTCGTCATCCTCCTCTCCTGCCTGTTCTGCGGGGCTTGCCTCCCCCTCGTCCTGCTCGCACGATTCATGGAGCGAAGTAGGGTCTAACAAAGGAGACTAATAGCAAGGGGTGAGTACCGCAGTACTCAACAAGCATAATAGTAATAAATGCACTGATATGCTCTCATGTCCTTAAGTCCAAATTCTAACCCTTTATTCTGAAAGTAAACTTTTACCCGAAAATATCTGTCATCTTTTAATTATAAATCTGTCTATTTTCCACCCGGTAAGGCACGATCCCTAGTGATCACTGTAGTCCGCATTCCAACGAACTGGCATGAATTCATGATTTTATTAGCATCACGCAGCTTTGTACCACTTTACCCACAAATGTTCAACCCTCCAACTAGGTTTTCCACACCGCCGTAGAGTGCGAATCGAGCTCAAAACACGTAACCTTTCTCCGGTTACGTTATTCCATCCACCAGCCCATCTATTGTCCGTCGGTGTGCCAAGTCGCTCACTTGGGCTTCACCGAGTTCTAATAGTGTTTGGTTGGACCGGCTCCCGGCCCAACACTCCACTTAACGCATATAGCGCCTGCTCGGACTTACTCACTTCCAGACTTACGTTACTGGTCCTGAGCTTCATCCTTATCTTACTCACACATAAATACTTACCCAATGTGGTGGATTGGATAACGTAACGGGCTACTAAATCCTGCCCGCCCAAGACGGGGAGATGGTTGGCACGAGAGTTACAGTTCCTAACTCCGAGTGAAAATGGGTTAAATCCTTACATGCTATTCATATGTAAAGGGGTCCCCTAATCTCTCTGCATCCTTTCCCTGTAACCCCTTTACCCACCATATATTAACACACACACACACACCTATACGAATATACACACCTCTGCCTGTGGGCCTGCTGCTCCAGCAGTACCACAGCTACTAACTCTTTCTCTCTCTTTTACTCTTTATTTTTCCTTCTCTCTTTTCTCAAATAACTCATAAATAAGCATCATTACTCTCACATTACTGATAAAGAAAGAAATAGCTTTTATGCAACTAAACATAATTATCAACATTTCTGAAAAATATCAACTACCATTAACATAACTAAGTGCATGGTTGAAATGAGCTTGCCTGAGTAGTAGCGGGAATCGGAATGACAAAAAGTAGAAGATGCTCCTTGGACTGGTTCCTGACCGGACTCTGAAATATCGAGGCTAATTTAACCAAATAGGTATTTATAGTATTTGAAAGAACTAACTTCCTACTGCTATACATATACATACACATCTATATAATTATATATGCACATGTATACATGCATGCACACACAAATATACATATGTGAGCTCACACTCACATATACACATATGCATACACATGCTGCTCTAATTAAAGGAAACCACTAATGGAATTATTGCAATGGAATGATCTATTACTAATAAAAATTTAATCCTAATTTAACAATAGTAGAGGAGGACTTTTGTTCTAAATGAAAATACCATGCAACAATTAATCATAAAAATTGAAATTAAATAAAAGCCCCCAGCCCACTGCCTAACCCTACTCGCGGCCCACTTCTTCCGATCGGCCCAGCGGCCCAACCCGCCTCCCTCTTATCTACTCCTCTCCTCCCCCTCGCCCGCACACCTCACGCCGCCGCCTCTCTCTGGCCTCTCTGCCTCTCCCGATTCCTCCCCCCTCTAATGCCGCCGCCTACTGCCTTCCCCTTCCGCCGCTGCTCTCTGCTCCCCCTACCCCCGGCGCCGACTCCCTCTCTTCTCTCTCTCTCCCACGGCTCTCCACCGCCGCCTCCCTCTCTACCTCTTCCCTTTTTTTCCGGCCGCACCCCCCTACCCCCTCGGCTCACTGCGCCGTCGCCTCTACTTCCAGTTCCCCCTCTCTCTCTCTCTCTCTAGCGCCTCCCTCTCTCTAACCTCTTCCCCTAACCCACTTTTGGTTCCACGCAGGGCTTGCGCTAAGGAGGAGGGTCCGAGGTCCCGATCTATGCGGATCTACGGCTTGGGGGGATGGGTTGGAGTGCTAGTGTTGCGGGTCTTGGACATCGGCGGTCCGAGCTCCACTCCCTACTCCACGGTTCCATGGTGCTGGCTTCCTGGCTTCAACACATTTTTATTGCTTGGTTTCGGTATATGCTAGACTGTGGTTGTTGGGTGGGGTCTGGGCAAGAAAACCTAAAAGAGGGAAAAGATAAAAAGGGGAGGGTGTGACCTACTTGATGTCGGGTTGAAAGAGGAAGGGGGGTGAGGGGGCCGTAAGTGGTCTTCACGAGGTCGCTGTCGGGGAAGAAGGTGTACTTGCGGATCCTTGTCGGTTGTCCCTGGCTCGATGCGGTCCCCTTCTGCTTCCTGGTCCTTGCTGGTTGTACTTGTGCTTGTGGTGGTCGCCTTCACCTCCTTGTCGTGCCCTCCTCCCTTCAGCTGCGGTCGGCTCGGTTCACTGCCTTCTGGCCTCCGGCCGAAGGCGAGCTCTGAAGGTGCGGATGGGGGTGGCCGTGCTGGGGTTGGTGTTGAGGGTGTTGGGGTGGTTCTTACCTCTGGGTGGCTAAGCTCTGGTGGTTGTGTGCTTTGGTAAGCTGGGTATGCAGGGAGGGGTGGATACACTGAGCTTTTGGGGGGTGGTATCCGAGCTCGTCTCCTCCGGCTTGCACTGGCCGGGAGCACTGGTCGTGTCCTTGCGCTTATCTTCTCCCGAGTCTTGCGATCCCGTGGCCGCAATCCTGCAGTCTCAAGAGTGCTTCATGCACCGCCGCTGATTGGGGTGCAGTCAGCAGGAAAAGTGGCTTTTGAGGGCTTGAAATGAATGGGTGATTGCAATGTGGGTGAAAATAATGAGGCATGAAGTGGGCTTTGTGGCTTGAGGGCTTTTGCTGATTTTGTGGGCTAAGCAAAGATAATGGGCTGAAATGAGTATATCTTTGCGTGCTTTTCTGGCCGAGGTAAGTGAGGTGGGCATGAAAACCTTTGATTGCCGAATGATGAAACCCATCGAGACGAGAGGCGCCGACCGCCCGGACGGTCCAGGAACCTCGGAGATAGTCTCAAACTGGCCCTAACAGCCCAAGGGTGACTGACGGCAAATCACTTTTCCAACTCTTTATTCTCCCTTGGATTGCTAGTAATCTAACTTTCTGGCTACTACAGAATTTGGGTTTGGTGCTAACACTACTACAATCTGATCGCAGGCAAGGATGAAGGCGCTGCTCGGCTCTCACCCCGAAACCACGAAGACACACAATCAATCTTTTTGTAAATCATTTTGGAACATATTGTAATTAATATATTTGATTCAATTACGGCTACGGAATTCAATTGTAAACTCATTTGTAAAATATTTTGATTGAATGCATTACATTATGAAGTTCATTTTGTATTGGAAAAATTGTAATAGAGTTTCAATGCTTATGAAATTATGCAACCCTTAATTTGCTCAAAATTTGCCATGGAGAAAATGAGATGAATGCTCACAAAAATTAAAGCTTAAATTAATAAATACTGCTATTACTTACCTAATCAGGGTATTAGGGTTAGGGTTCTTTCATATGTGCTATTGACTACTTCTCTGAAGCTCCTATTTAACTTCATCACTCTATAGACTGCTGATGAATTTATTAAGAGACGGGAAGAGACTGAATGGTTAGTTGATAACTTGATATGCTTTCTTATTGTGATGTTTGTTCTTCCGTTCTGAGTCTAAATTGAGTCACCAATGGTTATTGTCGATACATTTTGAACTGTTGCATTTCTTCGTCGCACCAATTTGCAGGTTGTTGAGACGGATTTCGATACATGTCTCCCAGATTAGACAGACAATGCATTTAATTGCATGGATATCAAAGATAAAATCCAGTTATAACATAATAAGAGTTTTCTATTTCTTGTTAGCTAAAATATATATTAGTGCGGTATCCTCGAAAGCTGGATAGCTTTATGACAGAAGAGCATATAATGCAAAGAGTGTATGAGAAGAAAGTGCCAGTTCTAATTTTTCACCTATATTCCTACTTCTTTTTTTAAGCAACCTGTATAGCTGTTTTTAATTTTGAAAATACTCTCATGTTAAAATCATTTTCCAAATCCCAAATGCCAATAGAATTTTTACTCAAAATAGATTGATTGGACAAATTTCAGTCAAGTGGACTAAATTTTGTATGATAGTTAAAATTAGATAGCCGAGAATTTCTTATGTCAATGCAAAGAAAAAAGTTACTTCTTAATTTGATCTATCTCCAGTTATCAAGTACTAAAGCAGTACGGTTCATGAAGTACTAAAGAAGTAAGAACACCATTACTTTGTTCACAGGATGCCAATAACTCTGTACATGCATGATGAAGAAGCGGGTGGTTTAATAACAATCACTGAATATGGCAAACAGTATGGTAAAGAAGATCCAAACCAAGTTCTATATCATGGTTTTGGCCATTATGACGCTCTATGGGTTTCAGCAAATAGGGGTCCAGAGACAAGACTGTAGAATTTTGGAGTTCAAGATTCAAATGGTAAGTTCAACGTAATCTCTGTCCCTTCTTTCCATGTAGATATTTTGTTGAAGTACTGACGGGTGAGACCATGAGAGTGAATTTATTTCAATTGTTTGTATGACCTCAGTGAACAACTGAACATTCCAAGCTTTTCAGCTCCAACTATGTGGATATGCAAGATGGCCTGGTTGGAAAACCTTTTTTGTGCCCTTTCTACATAATTTGTTTTCCTTTTCTTGATTGGTCTAGAAATCCAAGATTTTACCACATGGCCGTTTACGTCCATAACCACCCCCCATTTTTACACACTCTAGAGCACGTATGAAATATATTTTTTTGAGGAAACGATGTATGAAATATATACTACAGTACAAGTGTTGGATCCCGAATTTCTGATGTAGGGACTGCTTATCTTGTTAGATGGAGCAAAATTATTCCCTGAAAGTTGTGCTCATTACCAAACTCTTGCTTGCAGGCACTGTTGCAGAACCCTAGGGCGCGGATCTCGCGGCGATGGTGCGGCAGCCACGGCGGTTGGGTTGGGTTGGGCGGGCGGTCCGAAAATGGGGAGGGGAGGGGGAGCGGGGTGGGCAGAAGCTTGTTTGATGGGCTTCCCTCATACGAAGGGGAACGTGTTTCGTGTTTGGGCTGTGGACCAGGTGAGTGGGCCCAGAACGGTAATATTGAAGCCCAGGCTTGACGCGTGTGAAAGTGTTGATTATTGATTGGTAAAAAAACAATCTGCTGACTATTGATCTTTTTCTTCTTCTTAAGAAAATTTGTCATTTTTTGAGGCATGAGGTTTGCAGGATATTGATCTATACAATTTTGTGTTCTAGGTGTCTTTAACGCAAGAAGATGATACATGCTTGTTGAACTTTAACACCCAGGAAATGGTACCGAACTTCAGCAAATTTACTTGCATTTTACTTCTGCAATTGACTTCTGGCTTTTTCCGGCTTTTTAAGTTAGAAACTACTTAGAATTCGTTAGCATTTAATTTTGGGTTTTTTGGCTTTTGCTTTTTCCCTCCTTTTCTTTTTGCATTATCCGTAGAGATATAACGATGTTTTCATTTTTTTTTTCTCATTTTTCTTTATTTTTAATTAAATGATTTAGAAAAAGTTAACAACCGCTATAGTGCAATTTTAGCCAACAGTCATAAGCCGCAGCCAACAGCCAGTTAGAATGGACCCATGCTTCTAAAGTCCTAGGCCTTTTTTTTTGGCTTCTACCTTCTATCTTTGACTTTTGGCTTCTCCATATGTCAAAAGGGCAAGCATTGAAATGTGGTGGTCTCTTAAAGCGGATTTTTCAAACAACTTCTTAAGCATAAAACCGTGTATGTCATTTATATCACGTATCTGTCATCCACTACCGTACGAAAAATACAAACAAAAGCCATCAACCGCAGTCCAAAAGAAGGTCCATTTGCAATACCGGATTTTTTCTAGATTCCTACAAAATTAGACACTGTTTCTCGTAGAATTTTATGTAAAAATATTGTGATGATTCTATTCTCCTGCTTCCAAATAGCAAAATATAGGTTGTCAAGAAACAAACACTAGACGTTTGGAGTATTCAAAAGTGCAAAAATATCACTTATAAAGGCGGAGTTCTTTTAGACTCATGACTTTTTTTAGATAAATAAATGAGATATTTTCTTTATTACCGTTTCGAAGCGGCTTATCGAGATAGTATTTTTGAAAGAGATTATCAATTTATCATCATTCAATTTAATTACATAAATCCTTATATTAATATCAAAACTATAAATCATAACTATAAATCATAACACAACTATAAACCATAAGCTACACTGCAAAGAATCCACTTCTATCCGAGGCATATCATGCACTCCCAACGCCGTGTGCTGTGCTAGTACCTCCATTTGAACGAAGAAGCCCAAATCCGCCACGGGCCCACTGCACAGTGTGCTTATATTACATTAATCCTGGGGATCAACTAAAATCCTTGAGATTTCCCACATGCAAACACGCTTAATTAACTTTAGGAAAAGTCGCCCCGAACAAAAAACATCGAATCCACCAGTCCACCTCACCTCCAGCGCGATTCCCCGTGCGCCTCTGCGTTCAAAGCGCCATCCCTAAAATACCCCTATTTCGCACCCAAATCACCACGAAAACCACGGGGCGAAACACCGAAGCTAACTACCCTCGAGCTGCCCGTTTCCGTCATTTCGAGCCTAAATCTCACTCCCCTAAACCCACTCCCTCCTGCCCTACCACTCGTCATTTCCTGCAGGGTTGTAATTTAGTGCTCCGACACAGAGAGACAGACAGAGAGAGAGAGAGAGACCAGTGCTTCCGTCGCGATGGCGGCTGCGCGGGCGGTGGCAGTGGCGCTGGTGCTGGCGGCCGTGGCTGTGGCGTCGGCGGCGGCGCTGAATACGGACGGCCTGGCACTTCTTGCGCTCAAGTTCGCGGTGTCTGACGATCCCTACGGTGCGCTCGTCACGTGGAGGGACGCCGACGCTGACCCCTGCGGCTGGTCCGGCGTTACCTGCGCCGACGGCGGCGGAGGCCGGGTCGCCGGCGTCGAGCTTGCGAACTTCTCGCTCGCGGGCTACCTGCCCTCCGAGCTCTCCCTGCTGTCCGAGCTGGAGACACTCTCGCTGCCGTATAACCGCCTATCCGGCCAGATCCCGGTCGCCATTACGGCGCTGCAGAAGCTCGCTACCCTTGACCTGGCGCACAACCTCCTGTCCGGACAGATTCCGGGCGGGATTGGGAGGCTTGCGTCTTTGTCTCGGCTGGATTTGTCCTCCAACCAGTTGAACGGGTCACTGCCTCCGGCGATCGCCGGGCTTCCACGTCTCTCCGGCGTGCTGAACCTGAGCTACGACCATTTCACCGGCGGGATCCCGCCGGAGTTCGGTGGCATTCCAGTGGCGGTGAGCCTGGACCTCCGGGGGAACGACCTCGCCGGCGAGATCCCGCAGGTTGGATCCCTCGTCAACCAGGGGCCTACCGCCTTCGACGATAACCCGAGGCTTTGCGGCTTCCCGCTTAAGGTCGAGTGTGCTGGAGAGAGAGAAGTGCAAAGAAATCCGGAGGCGAATACTGGTCTGAACCCTGCTGCAGTGGCGGAGGCGGGGAGGCCGCCGAAGCGGCGGCCGTCGCCGACGGTGCCTATTCTTGCCGTCATTGTGGTGGCGGCCATCGTGGCCGGGGTGGTGTTGCAGTGGCAGTGCCGGAGGCGGTGTGCTGCAACGACCAGGGACGAGGAGTCGACGAAGGAGAAGAGCGGGGCGGTGACGCTCGCCGGAAGCGGAGATCGGCGCGGCGGCGGGGAGGAGGGGGAGGTGTTCGTGGCGGTGGACGACGGGTTCGGGCTGGAGCTGGAGGAGCTCCTCCGCGCATCCGCCTACGTCGTGGGGAAGAGCCGCGGCGGCATCGTGTACAGGGTCGTCCCCGGCCACGGCCCCGCTGTGGCCGTCCGCCGTCTCAGCGAGCCCGACGACGGCGAAGGCGCCGACAACGGGTGGCGCCGGCGCAGCGCGTTTGAGGCGGAGGCCGCCGCCATCGGCCGCGCGCGCCATCCCAACGTCTCCTGCCTCCGCGCCTACTACTACGCCCCGGACGAGAAGCTGCTCATCTACGACTACCTCCCCAATGGCTCCCTCCACTCCGCTCTCCACGGTAATGTCACGTGCTAATCTGGTCGTGCTAATCGCTATTGCATTCGATCTAGAACTAACACCGCGTTCTCTCTTTTTAGGTGGCCCGACGGCTTCCCCGACGCCATTGCCGTGGTCGGTGAGGCTTTCCATCGTGCAGGGCGCGGCGAGGGGCCTGGCTTACCTGCACGAGTGCAGCCCTCGCCGGTACGTGCACGGCTGCATCAAGTCGTCCAAGATCCTGCTAGACGACGAGCTCCGGGCCCACGTCTCCGGGTTCGGCCTCGCTCGGCTGGTCGCCGGCGCACACAAGACGGCGCACTCCAAGAAGCTCGGCAGCGCGGCCTGCGCGCTGCGCAGCGGCGCCCTGTCGGCGCTGTCCTACGTCTCCCCGGAGCTGCGCGCGCCAGGTGGCGCGGCCGCCGCGGCGACGCAGAAGGGGGACGTGTTCGCGTTCGGTATCGTGCTGCTGGAGGCGGTGACCGGGCGCGAGCCGACGGAGGGGGAGGGCGGGCTGGAGCTGGAGGCGTGGGTGCGGCGCGCCTTCAAGGAGGAGCGGCCGCTGTCGGAGGTGGTCGACCCGACTCTGCTCGGTGATGTGCACGCCAAGAAGCAGGTCCTCGCCGTGTTCCACGTCGCGCTCGGGTGCGCCGAACCCGACCCCGAGCTCCGGCCCCGCATGCGCGCCGTCGCCGAGAGCCTCGACCGTATCGGCTAATCCGGCGATCCGATCCATGGCCGCAGCCGCTCTGCTAGTGTCACTGATCGAGCTAAATAGAAGCTAAGCCCCAGCGTTTTCAGTAGCAGTCAGTGGCGCGTAAAATCTCTTATTAATTCTGTAGATTAGCATTTGCCAATGTGAGTTTGGAGATGGTAAAAGCAAGCAAGAATCATTCGCTGATCTGCTCTAGTAAGATTCATGTGTTGTACTTAGTTTCAGCCTTTGCAGCCATGTAATTGATGATCTCTGCCAAACAATTCTACCTGCCTTTTTTCCCTCGCGTTTTGGCGTGCATTGTTACACTTTTGTAGTGAAAAAGCTTCGCTTTCTTGGGGTTGGAACTCGAGAATGGAGAGCACAGAAGGGTGCTCTTCACCTTTGGCTCGATAGACTCTGAAAAGATGCGACAGTGACAAAAGGAGTGTTGCATCCATGTGGTCTGTAATTGTATGTTGTCTTTGTGCCTGTGCTGCGCTGCATGAATAACAAACAGCAGCACGTACGGGCGAGGGACAGGGAGGACCGGAAGAGAGGTAGATGGATGGAGAAGATTGGGGTTAGGCTCAGCGCAGCTAGTATCTAGCTTAGTACAGTTCCTCGTTGTTAAAAGGAAAAGGAATCATTCTTGACAACCTGGGATTCTTGTTGAACAATGGCCATTGCACCTGCAGGATGGCCAAATCATTGATGCCATGATGGACACTGGCAGGATCCAATGTAGAACACAATCATTGATCATTTGGAACAAATCTAGTTATGTAATGTTGTCCTAGGGCATGGACTCTGTCTCTTCAGTTCGTCTCTAACAATACTAACTCACATAAAGACAACATTTTATCTTTAAAATTATTTATCTAATTATTTTATATTATTTTTACTATAACTTTTACCCCCTTAAATTTTCTCACTATTTACGTACTCAGATTGTTATTTAGGATTTTGCTGGTGCGATATAGCCAAGTGAAGAAGTATCATCTCTAATTGTGGCACAGGTGTATAGTATCAGAAACCGACAATTTAGCTGAAAAAAATGGAGATGCAAATCGATGCATTCAGTATTCACCCCTAAAAGAAGCGGAGACAGGAGAGCTCCCTCCGTTCCGTCTCTTCCGTTAAACACGAGAAGAAAGACTCTGACTGTTACACAC
Organism: Melocanna baccifera; assembly: GCA_036346265.1. Classification (NCBI taxonomy): domain Eukaryota; kingdom Viridiplantae; phylum Streptophyta; class Magnoliopsida; order Poales; family Poaceae; genus Melocanna; species Melocanna baccifera. Next base: position 2,281,228 of record CM070698.1, on the reverse strand, counting down.
CAGGAAGTACATCGAATACAACACTACGTGCAATCATAAAAGAGTTCATCCAAGTTATCAACTGCTGATGAACTGGACATTTAATCCTCCTGAGCAGCCAATGGTCCAATAAAACAGGACAGCCACTGAGAAAGGGACTATCTGGCTGTGAGCAGACAGAAGTTATAAATAGCAGTAAACTTCTTCAACAACCTTCCTCGCAATATTTAAGAGAAACAAAACAACACAGCATCTGCATGCAAATTAACAAACTTATGGCTCAGTACAAGTGCACGGCTCAGTGTATAAGTCAGAAGAGGCCTCAGATCTTGTGGTGCTCCAAGCAGTTTTTAGCTTAAGTTTTTGACTATGATTTTTTGGCTAAAATTACACTATAGCGACGGTTGGTTTTTTTATAAAAATCAAGAAAAAAAATTAGAAAAAACCGTTATACCGTCACGAAAAATACAAAGGAATAAAAGAAAAAAAGAAAAGACAAAAACACCGAAACAAACCAAAATAAGCCAAAAATAGAAATCGATACGTTTCAAATGGCTTCTAACTTTAATAAACTAAAAGAAAAAAAAAACTAAAAACTGAAACCATTTAGAGCGTCCTTATCATATCTGTTGACCTTTCTCTGATCTCACCAGCAGTCCAGTACACATTTTTTAATGAGCATGTGAAGAACACCACAGACACCTAACCGGTTTGGAATTGAATTTGCAAAGAGAATTCGATGGGGTCCGCTGCTGACCTGCTCCCATCAAATGTTCACAAGTCGCAGTACATAGTAGAAACTCTTGAGGTATGCAACTCAGAAGCAACAGTTTTTCAGCTCTATGAACGTACCATCAAACATTTCTCAGATAAGTGTTTTCATGCATAAACATCCTCTGTTGCGAATAGTCCTTGTGCTTCCTCCGGGAGCTCTGGTTGATACTGGAGCTGTTCGTAGTTCAGCTGTCTGGCTGCTTCATACAGAGCTATCCCAACGCTGACCGAGAGATTCAGGCACCGGACATAGGTTTCCACCATCGGAATTCGGATTGTTCCACCACCTAGGCCATCTCTACAGCAATCCTCGAGGGCGGTCTGGGGCAATCCTTTTGTTTCAGAGCCGAATACCAGCCAGTCCCCTGGCTTATACGTGAAATCCTATACCAAAATGTTAACAATAATAAAACAAATGCACATTTACATTAGTTTGCATTTGTACATCAATGTGGTAATGTGGATATTGTTCCAATACAAATTCCCATTTGTACATATCGGTTATGTAAGAAAATCATCGCATATGTAACAGTTGAGGACTTGAGGTTGTATGTTAGCTACAGTTTACTACCATGACCATCCACACATAGACTGTTATTTCAGTGTTTTGAAGTATTTGAAAAGGTGAGAAGCACATCCAAATATCGCTAACGCACAACGAGCAAGAAAACGGATGCGATTTACTTTAAGCAAACGTAATGATTAATTTAGCTACTCACTGAATGGATGTTTGTGCCTCTTTTGGTAAACGCTAACATCCTTTTTTTCTCCATCGTGATGGACGAGGAGGAGAAAACTGCAGTACCTGCTTCATGAAATCATCTCGGAACTCATCCCAGGAGTCATGAATATTGACAACAACATATCTTAGTAGAACTAGTTAGGTATAGAGAGATTTGCTGTTATGAACCAAGATTAGCAAATGCGTAGCACGCAAACAGTATCGTGCAGTAATGTAGCGCCATGTGAACAGTGCCACATGGTTGCTATATCGGTATTATCTATTTACGTAGTTTCCTTATTATTTTGGTACTGTTCCCATGGCATGGCGCTACAGTACCATACGGTACTGTTCACACTATGCGCCTGCTAATATTGGTCCATAACATTTGCCACCCTTCAAAAGAAAGGTTGAACATAGATACTGTCAGGGATGAGGGCCTTGGGCCCAAGGCTCAGTCAAGTTATTAGAGATTAGATTATATTTGAGTTAGAGATTAGTTCCCTTATGTTAAAGATATAATTAGAGATATAATATTAGTTACTATAATTGTTAGAGTTATAATTGGGATTAGATTCTATCTGTTAGAGAGAGCCATCTATATAAAGGGGCTACCGCATGTTATTGGAATCAATTAAAGAAATATTCTAGTCTTCCTCATCTAGTCTCTCCCTCTCCCTCTACGCCGACGCCATCCGGCCATCTTCTTGGTGGTGTTTACCCGGTTCATGACAACTTGGTATCAGAGCAGTCGATCCCTTCCCACGACTTCTGCTACCATGGTTTCTGACCAAGCACTCCACCATCAGATGACAACCATCATGGACGATATGATCAAGTAAGTGAAGAAATTTCAGGAATTCATTGAGAATATGAGGAAGAAGCAACAAGAGATAAAGAAGGTACATCATCATCCAACACCAGATCTCCAACAGCAACAAAATCAAGAGCCACAGCCACCGCCAGATGCCACCGATCACATCGCCGCAGCATCTTCTCCGGCATCTCCGTCCAGCGGAACACCCGCCGTTGCCAGGCATCGGCCGCCGCCACCTCCTTGCGCAGGCCGCCCCCAGCAGCGGCGCCGACCGCACGCGCTCTTGCTTCGCCTGAACTGGATCGGGCACCGACGTCGGAAGCCGGGGACGCCGCGAGGCCCTCACCTGCGCCCGAAGCCGTGTCGGCCGCTCTCTGCGTCGGCCGCCACCGTTCGGACCATCGCGCTCGCATGTGTCGACGCCTTCAGCCGCCGCTCACCGACTGCTCGAGCCACCGCCGCCGCGCCCGCTCGCTGCCGCCCGTCCCACCTGAAGCCGCCGCAGCCGCCGCCTCGCCAAGATCCGTCTGCTCGATCTTCACCGCCCGCGCCGCTTATCTGGAAGCCGCTGTCGCGCCGCCACCTTCGCCGCCACCTCGCCGCGCTGCCGCTTCCACCTGCGGCCGTCTTCTCCGCGCCGCCGCCGGCACCGAAGCCGCTGCCGCAGCCGCTTCTTCCGGCCGTTGCTCCTCGCCGCCGCCATTGCCGCCGCCTGGTTACTACCGCTCACCGCCAGCGCTATCGCTTGCAGCCGCCGCCGCAGCCGCCGCCTGCTGCCACCGCTTCGCGGCGCCGAGATGGCCGCTCCTTCCGCCGCCGCCACCGCCGCCGGCCCGCCGCGCCCGCCACCCGGTTCGGCCGACGCCCACCGCCCGACCGTGGGCACTCCGATCCGTTCACAAATCGTAGCTTCCTTTTGAAGCCACCAATTGCTTCTTTTAGAAGCTAAGCAAAAAAAAAATCCAAAAAAAGAAAAAACTTATTTTACAGGCAAAAATTTTTTTTTTGCAGGCATCGTTTTACCCCTGTTCCGCTTAGGAGCGGGTCGCCATCTCTATCCGCTGTAGCACCTCGCCATCGTTCGTCTTCTACACCAACATCAGAGGTCGTCCATTGGCGTCATGACCGCCGCCTAGCAGCTCGAGGACGAGCTGCATGTCCGAGAGGGGTGTAGTGTCAGGGATGAGGGCCTTGGGCCCAAGGCCCAGTCAAGTTATTAGAGATTAGATTATATTTGAGTTAGAGATTAGTTCCCTTATGTTAAAGATATAATTAGAGATATAATATTAGTTACTATAATTGTTAGAGTTATAATTGGGATTAGATTCTATCTGTTAGGGGGAGCCATCTATATAAAGGGGCTACCGCATGCTATTGGAATCAATCAAAGAAATATTCTAGTCTTCCTCATCTAGTCTCTCCCTCTCCCTCTACGCCGACGCCATCCGGCCATCTTCTTGGTGGTGTTTACCCCGGTTCATGACAGATACATGAACAGACCAGTAGGTACAGGGATCTGAGCTTTAGTGCTTACAAATCATAGAGTATCATATAAATGGAATAAATCCAACCATAGGATACGGGCAATAATCCAATCCGGCACGCTTCAGTTTTGTATCATCTACCTTATAACCTAATGGCTGGAATTTTTTTTCCAAAAATATTATTTCAGTTCACACATAATACCAGATGAATGACAATACAGGAAAAACGAGACGATGTTCGATGGTGTATAACTTTTCTCTAGAGGACATAACAATCAACACTAACCTTACCCCGACAAGATGCAGGCCAACTGCCGACGCTGCACATGTACTCGCAATTGATCCTGTATTTCCTGGCATCTGTGAAGTATAATTACAGTTCAGTGAAACCACCAACCCAAAATCCCAAATGATCAACTCAGTAATTCAACTTGACAAATGTTCATTACTTTTTAGAAGTGGAAATGTTCGTTGCTCTTCTATTTCCACATAGCAGAAGAGCGATGCAGGTAGGATACTATACATTGCCCCCATTCATTTGCACAGTGATAGATTAGTAATTCACTAGACCAAACCCAATGAATGTACTGTCAGGTATCTCAGAGTCTTCCCCGATCTAATGCACACACTGAAGAAGATTTGGAAAACACTGATATTTGAGCTGAAAACAAAATACGCTTTCTCGTAGTTTTTCCCGAGTGTTTCTCCCTATTTAACACCGCTAGACGTAACTAACTAATGCATACTCACGCTGTGCTCTGCCGTGTCCATCCCCATGACTTGTTCATGGCGCAAGACTCGGACCAACTACTACTATGCACGGCAACCATACAGATCATGGGCTCGTGCGCATTTGATCAAGCAAGGATCGTGCACAAGTTTACTTGCTAACAAATCTCCCCCTAAACTTTGTGCCTATACTACAGAAAAGACATACTGTCTCTGACTTGTGGTCGTTGCCTCGCACAAGTTTATTCGCTAAAAGAAATAGCAACTAAATGAAACAGCTAAATGAAATAGCCCTCGCACTCCCCCTAAAGCTTGTGCTTAGGCAACGGAAACCATACCAATTTGCTTGCGCAGCTCCTAGAATGCAGCTCGAGGGAGCGCTTTGGTCAGGACAACGGCAAGCTGCGCTTTGGAGCCGATAAATTCAGGCCTGACCTCCTCGTGCTCCACAGACTCACGGATGAAATGAAATATGGTCTGAATGTGCTTGCTACGGTCGTGAAACACTGGGTTTTTGATAAGAGCCAAGGCAGATTTGTTGATCACCTTGAGACCGACGGCTTCAGGTGTAGTATTCTTGAGATCGCCGAGAAGCTGGGCTAGCCAAATGCCCTGACAAGCTGCTGTGGCGGCAGCAATATATTCTGCTTCACAAGATGAAAGTGCTACAATTGGCCGCTTCGGATCACACCACCAAGTTCTTCCCAAGGAAAAACAACACACCTGTTGTGCTCTTTCGTGTGTCAACATCCCCCCAAGGTCAGTGTCGCTGTATCCATGCAGTCCTCCGATCTCATCCCTTGAGTAGAGGCAACCGAAGTGAATTGTCCCTGCCACATACCGAATGATCCTCTTCACAGCTGCAAGATGCTCTGTAGTGGGCCTCTCCATGAATCGGCTTACATAGCCAACCGAGAAGGCAAGATCTGGCCTAGTGTTCACTAGGTAGCGCAGACTCCCCACCAAACTCCTGTACTCGGTGACGTCTGCTGGCGGTGCTGAACTTTCCTTACTGAGCTTGAATCTAGGCTCCATGGGTGTTGCACACGAGTTGCAACCCACAAGCCCCGCCTTCTCCACTATCTGGGATGCATATGCCGCTTGATTGAGAGTGATCACCCCGCCACCTTGATGAACCTCTATCCCCAAGTAGAAGCTCAAAGGACCGAGATCAGTCATCTTGAATTCCGCCTTCATCTCCGCTTTGAATTCCTCGATCACACTGTTGTCGCCGCCGACTATGACCAAATCGTCGACGTAGACGCCTACAAGAAGCCTCGCGTCTCCGTTGCCACGTGCGTACAGCCCGTGCTCCAGTGGACTTTGCTTGAACCCAAGACCCTTCAGAGTGCGGTCCAGCTTGATGTTCCAGGCTCTGGGCGCCTGGCGAAGTCCGTACAACGCTTTGTCAAACCTGTACACCTTGTCTTCTTGCCCGTCGATAACGAATCCCGGGGGCTGGACCACGTACACCTCCTCGATGAGCTCACCATTCAAGAAGGTAGACTTCACGTCCATGTGATGCACCATCCATCCTTCCTGTGCAGCAAGAGCAAGCAGCAAACGAACAGAGTCGAGGCGTGCGACTGGTGCGAATACCTCGTCAAAATCCACCCCTGCCTTTTGCACATAACCTTTAGCAACTAGCCGCGCCTTGTGCTTCACGACTGTGCCGTGTGCATCCTTCTTCAACTTGTACACCCATTTGAGTCCTATTGGGCGTTGTCCAGCTGGCAGATCAACAAGCTTCCAGGTCTTGTTCTCCTCAATTGACAAGATCTCATCAGGCATGGCTTTGCGCCATGCCTCCTCCTGCTCGGCCTGCACAAAAGTAGTAGGCTCCTCCCCGCTCACCAACAGCAGGTCCTCCTGCACCTCCCGTTTGGCCAGTCCCGGTGGTACCGCCGGACCCAGCAGATTGTCGATGCTGCGGAAACGAAGTGGAGCACCATCATGATTAGCGTCGAGGTTCTCCTCAGTTGCGGGAGGAGGAGAGACGAACTCCACCAGTGGCGCGCTCGTAGATGGCATCGGGCTGGACGCAGGTGTGCTCTGGCCTGGTGGAGATGCGTGTGGAGAGGGTGGAGCAGGTTGTTCCTCCAAGTCCGGCTGAATCGAGATGACAACGCCCGGTTGGGTCACGGAGATGTACTCGATGTCAAAGTCGGTGTCGACGCCCGTGGCTTGATCACCATCCCATCTCCACTGTGCTTGCTCGTCGAAGACGATGTCCCGGGAGATGTGGACACGCAGGGTAGCCGGATCATAGACGCGATACGCCTTGGACCCCGGCTCATACCCGACAAAGATCATCGGCTTGCTCCTGTCATCGAGCTTCTTGACGTTCGGCGTGGTGACTTTCACATGTGACACACACCCGAACGTGCGGAGGTGATGCACGGCTGGTGGGCTTCCATTCCAGAGCTCGTACGGTGTCTTCCCACCCACGCTCTTGGACGATGACCTGTTCAGGATATACACTGCAGCATTTACCGCCTCCCCCCAAAAAATACTTGGCAATCCTTTCGCCTTGAGCATGCTCCGTGCTGTCCCAACCACAGTTTGGTTCCTACGCTCGACAACCCTGTTCTGTTGTGGTGTGTATGGGGCTATAAGCTCACGGCGCACACCCAACTCGGCGCAGTAGTCGTTGAAGCTTGCAGCGGTGAACTCTCCCCCTCGGTCCGTGCGAAGCGCACGGAGCTTCTTGCCACTCTTCCTTTCGGCTGCAGCTTGGATGCGCTGAATGGCGGTTGCTGCGGCATCCTTGGTGGGAAGTAGAGCTACCCACATAAAACGACTGTAGTAGTCAACAAGGAGGAGGAAGTATCGATTGCCGCTGGGCGTTGGTGGCGAAATTGGACCACAGAAGTCGTCATGCAGGTGCTCAAGTGGCTCGGTGGTGCGACTCTGTGCGCGCTGCGGGAAGGGCGCTCGACGATGTTTGCCGGCGAGGCACGCTTCGCAGACCTGGTCCACCTTCTTCAGTACGGGCAGTCCATGGACCAGCCCCTCTCTCCCCATCTTGTGCAGCCCAGCAAAGTTGATGTGTCCGAAGCGGGCGTGCCACCGCCATGCATCCTCAGATCCGCGTGTCACCATGCATACCGGGCGTGCAATGTTGATGTCGAGCACGTAAAACCGGCCAGGGCTGCGGTGTATCTTCGCAAGCAGGCGCTGCTGCTCGTCCTGAATCCGCATCACCCCGTCCTCGATTCTGACTTGGTAGCCGCTCTCATCCAACTGCCCAACGCTGATGATGTTGGTGGTGAGGCGCGGGATAAAGTAGGCATTCGGTAGGGTGTAGTGTTCCCCGTTCTTGCAGGCGAACAACACTGTGCCAACTCCCTCGATCTGCACCACGGAGCCATCACCGAAGCGCACCGTGCCAGACTGCCTGCCAGTGATGCCTGACTCGAGGTCTGAAAACGCCGCCCTGGAACCGGTCATATGGTTGGAGGCCCCGGTATCCAGGATCCAGCGTCGGGAGTCGCGGTCCACGGCGTCATATTGCGCCATGAACACCTTCTCCTCGACCAGTTCAACGGTGCTCCGGAATGGTCGCGTCGATGCCGGTGCGGGTACAGCTCTCATGGCCACCGTCAGCACTTGAGGCGGGGCTTGAGTCGCAGCAGACACGGCCGCTGCCTGCACTTGGGTCGCAGCACGGACGCCCGCCACCGGCGCTTGCGCCCCCGCACGTACGCCTGCCGCCGGCGCTTGCGCCTCTGCACGCATGCTCGCCGCCTGAATCACACCATGCGCCGCCGCCGGGATTGGTCTTGGGGCACCCACGGCAGCCGCTAGGATTGGGCTTGAAGCATCCACGGCCGCCGTCGGGAGTTGCGCCGCAGGGGCTAGACTCGCAGCATGCTCTGCCGCCGCCGGCACCTTCGAATCACGCGCAAACGCCGACGGATCTGGAATAGTTGCGCTGCTGCTCTCTTCCGATGGGGAACGAAGTGGAGTAGGTGGGATTGTGTCGGTGGAGATACATCCCCCTGGAGAAGTAGCAGCGTGTCCTCATCCCTCTAGGCCACATGGGCCTGAGCCTCACGTTTGGGTTTACTCCTGCAATCCCGAGCCCAATGCCCATATTTCCCACAGGAGCGGCACTTATCTCTGCGGGTCGCCGGGGCGTCTGGGTTTGCGCCGCCGCGGCTTCGGCCTTGAGTGCCGCGATGTCTCCCACGGCTACTCGAGCCGCCTTCCCCATACCTTGCCTCCTGCTCCTTCTTCTTGTACCGCTCGAGCCACTCCTCCTCGGTTAGGAAGAGTCTCCCTCCGCCGGTTGGGGAAGACGAAGTCGAGGACTGTTGTGTGTCCTCCGCCACCTTCAGCCTCCCTGTTACCTCCTCCAGCGACAGTGTGGAGATGTCAAGCAAGGTTTCGATGGAGAGGATGAGTTGGGAGAACCTAGGCCGGGCCACGTGCAGAAGCTTCTCGACGACCTTATTGTTGGGCTCAGGGTCGCCAAGAGTGGCGAGCTGATTCACCACTCCAGTGAGACGCATGGAGAAATCTTCCACCGACTCGCCGTCACGGAAGACGATGCTCTCGTACTCGGTGCGCAGCTTCTGCGCACTGGATTTGCGAATGCGGTCATCCCCGACTCGCATGGTCTTGATGCTCTCCCAGGCCTCCCTGGCCGACTCCTTGGTCGCCAGTGTGGAGATCATCTCAGGAGGGACGGCGCTGCAGATGGCGTCCAACGCCATCCGGTCTTCGTGAAATTCGACAGCACCCGGGTCGATGGCATTCCACAGGCAACGCGCTTGGAGCTTGATCTTCATCAACAAAGACCAATCGTTGTAGTTTGTCTTGGTCAGCAAAGGGTAGTTGGCTGAGCCCCCCGCCTCCTTGACCACGTGGTGTATAACCAGCCCGCGGTCGCTCCCACCGCTACCACCGGTGCGGCCACCGGAGCCTCCAGGAGTACGCCCAGGCGGTGACATGGACCGCCGACGCGGGGAATGCGTGCGACCTCGAGGCATCAGGACGCTCACAGGTGCGCTCTCTCTGGCTCAAGCACTGAATCTCGCTCTGATACCAAATGTCAGGTATCTCAGAGTCTTCCCCGATCTAATGCACACACTGAAGAAGATTTGGAAAACACTGATATTTGAGCTGAAAACAAAATACAGTTTCTCAGAGTTTTTCCTGGAGTGTTTCTCTCCTATTTAACACTGCTAGACATAACTAACTAATGCATACTCACGCCGTGCCTCTGTCGTGTCCATCCCCACGACTTGTTCATGGCGCAAGACTCGGACCAACTACTACTATGCACGGCAACCATACAGATCATGGGCTCGTGCAGTTACTTGACTGCTAAGCAGATCAGGCACAAGTTTACTTGCTAACATGTACTAGCACTAATTCTAAGCCACATGTCTCTCAGTTTTGAACTTAGCAAAGTAGCAGTGCCTACAATTTGCACTCACAGCCACCATCAACAGTACACAAGCCATATGTTCATCCATACAGCATCAGTCGAACACAGAAAAGAAGGTGCAAACCGAGCAGTTACCAGAGGGGAGGCCAGCACCACATGGAGCATCCTCTCGGCGCGCGCAACCTCCGCACCGCTCCCCACGGGATAAACCGCGGCTCCATTGCCACTCGCAGAAACCGCAAGCGCAAGCGCGGAAACATCAGAAGAAAGAGGCGGCAGCAAACTGCAAACGTACCGAGGAGGAGGAGACGAGCTCGTCACGCGCGGGAGCAGAAGGCAGTGGAGGAGGAGGCAGCGCGGCGCAGGCGGCGAAGCCGGCTTCCATGCGCCGCCGGGAAACCACCGCGGCAGTGACCAAGAGAGCGCAGCCGCAAGCCGACCTCCATTTCGTTTCCCTTGACGGCGGCGGCGGCCTCCCTCCGAGCGCTCACTAGCCCGAATAAGGTCCAAGTGAGACTGTACGGATATTATAGTGGGCCTCCACTTTGATGGATTAAGCTGGCTTTAGGCTTTGGGCTGGAATTTGTCCGAAATTTAGGCCAAGTTTGCTCTACCTTTGCAAAGCCTTTCTTTTCTCTAACTCATAGAGAGAACGCATTCAGTGAGTCATCCATCAGATCCAATCGACCACGCACACCCCGTGCACCCCTTGACCTCTCCACTCCTCTTATGGTCTTTTCTTTTCCAAAACAAATACCACCGTTGTCGCCATTAATGGAAGAGTATAACCCGATTTCATCAATTCCCAACTAATTCATCTTCAATTTCTTCACTTTGCAACAGTTCTACTCAAAATCCCCTCATATAGCTGTTGCATACATGGTATGTTTTTCTGAATATTTGCTCCTTGATTATCTGTTAAATACTACTTCAAGTCTCAAACGTAACATCTACATTATTTAGAACAAAATTTTGAACTTTCTTGTAACATTAGTTTCTTTTTTTGTATAAAGATATTCATTGGATTTAAGAGAGACAGGTTGAAAAATTATTTGAGATCATCAATGTCACATGAAATGTTCAATGGTCTGGCCACTTTATGCATTGAGAAGAATATGTTGGATCAGCTTGATGTTGATACTATTATCAATGGCTTTGCATCAAAAAATGTTAGAAGATTGCTTTATGTGATCATTTTATTCATAACCTGCTTGCTTGTTTAGCAAGTAATAGATGATGGCTCATGACTCTCCGTTAGCATGCTTTGGCTAATATAGTCCTCTCCTAAATTGTTTTATTCTTAGCAGCATGTTATAGTTTTCTAAGACTTATTCATAATATTAATGTGCCAATTGATTTTCGTTAATGAGTAGTTTGTATTTCGTGATGTACTAAGTCTAATGTCGCCAATAAGTATTTTGTATTTTATAACTTACTGTCTAATGGTTACTACATTGAACTTTAGCTTTTGCAGTTGATATAAAAAGATATTGTTACATATATATGTTAGAACGAAGGGTCTCGATGGCGACCTCCGCGGTTGTTGCCGTAGGCACTTGCTGTGCGGTCGTCGCGGTCGACACAAGGAGCCAGCCCAAACGTCAGCGCCGATAGTCATGCCAACGTTGGCTATCTGCCCATCGTGATCCTGGCTTTGGTGACCACCGCCGTCGTGCTTCGCTTCCTTTTCATTATCGTCGTCGCCTTTTTAGGCGCCATTGTCTCTCAGGCTCGTAATTTGCTTGTTCGGTTCCCCACGGACGGCGCCAACTGTTGTGGCTATATGCCAAACAGTAAATGAGGGAACTAGTATGCTATGTGTGAAATGAAAAAAAATCTTTGCCCCTTTGTTCATCCCAAGGAGACATATATACATGGCTATAAGGTCTCCTTTACAATGTTGCCTCTAACTGTGGGTACTGCTATTAGGATATACATGTCTTTTACATATCTTATTGGGCCTCTTGGGCCAACAGGCCGAATAGATATAGGTGGAGACCTACCCCACAACAGTGCTATTGATAGACAACTTCGAGAGTTTAATGACAGGCTTGATTAGGTAAACACATATTTGCTTTTATGCATGGCATCATTCAATCTCGTTGATTTATTCGTTGTTTTTGACAAGAACAACTTGTTTAAGCTTGCTCAATTTTATCATAAGGATTTCTGAAGCACATAATTGATATATCTTCCCTTTCAATTTACACACTTCATTGTTGATATATGAGTAGAGATGAAAGATTTAGAGAAGTAAAAAATATTGCAGAGCATTTCCATAATGCTTGTTGGAACAAAGAAGAACCTCTATTATAAACTATTTACAAGCTTCTCAAACTGGTGTTGATTATTTTCGTAGTAACTGCTACTGTTGAAAGAGTATTTTCTTTGATGAATTATGTGAAAAATAAGCTAAGAAATAGGATGGGGGAGCAATATTGAATCATTGCTTGGTTATATTTCTTGAATGAGAATTTTTTTTATGCAGATTAAGGATGATGACATCATCTCACTTCTAAGCCATGAAGGAACGTAGAGTTAGATTGTAATTTTCTTAATTATTTTGTAATCTTTCTAAATTATTTTAGGTATTGTCTCTAGTAAGAATAAGTTGTATTTTATATTTTTACTATTGTGAACCTTTATATTTTAAATTGAATAATATTTTTATAACTCCAAACACCGATATTCTGGATCTGCCGCTGGAATAAAGGAAAAATTACTCCTGACAGAAAAGGGCAGATCGAAAGCTTCCAAAAATAGCGAATCACGCGGCTACATAAACATGCTCTCTAGTGGCTAATTATTCTTCGGATAAATGCTCTTCCAAAGCCATTCTTGGATCAAGACAGCTTAAGCTTATGCCATTGCGAAGTTCTTTTTACATCAATAATTATGTTCTCTTGTGCATGGATACATGGGGACCTGGCCCTGTGGATCGTGGCAATAACATTCTGAAAGGAAGCACAAGAATAGCATCCTCGGATATGACACACACAACCTCCTATCTACGGCACAGGATTCTCAAGGCACCTGTTCTTGGGAGGCCATACATATACTACATGTCAAATTCTTCTATTCTCATAGCTCAAAAAGAGCCTTTTATAAATCAGGATGATAGTTTGTTTGATCAATGCACACAATCTTCTTCTTCTTCTTCTTCTTCTTCTTCTTCTTCTTCTTCTTCTTCTTCTTCTTCTTCTTCTTCTTCTTCTTCTTCTTCTTCTTCCAGCCAGTTCCCTGCTCTCATCAGTTCTTTGACCTGAAGATCATGCAGTGTGCTATAAATTTCGTGTCACATATTAATTCTAGAGTAGTACGTGCTTGCATCCCGTTGAATATAAGTCGCACGAATCTTGGAACACGCCGAAGGATAACTAGGTCGACCTCTTAAGGAGGAAGAAGTAAGAAGAACATCATGGGTTGGGCCGAGAAGCTACTATCGTCAAACTTATTCCCGTGCACCACATATGTCATATTGACATATTCCCTTCCTTTTTGTAGGGCTTTTATGATGTGGTGCTCCATTGTGTGTACATGTTGTTCAATTTTGATCGCTATTAGTACTATATCACAAATTTAAATGGGGTGCCACATAGAAAATTTTACTCCAAATTTTTTTAGAGTTTCTTCTTCACCTTTAATTGGTCCGTGTTTGGTGTAGAAATTAAAATTCTTTTCTTTTCAGTTTCTAAAAATTATTTTTCGATTTTTCTATAGTAACTAGCTTTCAAATAGACTATATTTTTAAGGCGAAGTCTATAAATTATTATAGTACATACTGTAGCGACTTTATTTATATCGTTTAAAACTGCACGTGAGTTTCTGTTACTCCATACTCTCTTTCACGAATAGTCCAAAAATTATAAATCACAATTAAAAGTCATAAACCAAAATAAAAAAGAACAGATCTAAATAAACAGTGAAGCACAGTCTTAGCATAAGACTGAATCAGGGGAACAAGGTTATTACAGGGGTTTCACTCACATGATCATGCACACGTGGAACCACATGGCTTGCAATATCTTATGCCTCGGGAGAAAAGGTCACGACTTAGATTGACGGATTCCATCTGGGCAGAATCGTATTGAAATCCTGATCTGTGTCGTCGGAGAAGATAACAATAGATGATCATGCATCATTATTAAGCATTTGGAGCAAGATCCAGGCAGTTTTATATTGCACTGTGGGGTCAATGCAAAGACCAAGGTTAGTAGAGCTAGCTTAGGAACCCATGAAAAGGTTAGGCACAAGTACATGCGAGTTCTCAACAAGATGATGACGGTGCCAAGGTACGGGTTGCCGGCTTTCATAGCGATGCAGTGGGATCAATTCGGATGGATATTATTTATATCATATTTTAATTTATTTTTTTTCTCAGATTCGAAGTCAGATATGATAAATCTGGATACAAATATGAATTCAGAGTTTTAGATATGGTATCATCGGAACGGATTCATAATAGTTTTGAATCGAAAATTGATAATAAAGATGGATAATATGTGTATACATAAAAAAAATATACATTAAACCATATCACCATCACTTCAAGCCTTTAACTAGCAATAAATTTATTTAGATTACTTAAGTACGATAGCCAATATAACACAAGTTCAATATAAACGATAAATTCGTATATAAGTTTGAGAACGGATAAATTCAAACATTAATTCAAAACCAATAAATTCATATGCAAATTCAACATAAATGGGGAGGATTGGTAGCGACTGGCTAGAGTGACTGAACTATGAAATTAGGTTATGACTTGGGTAAAATTTAGGCCGGTTGGTGTCAATGGCGGTTGATGGGCTAGGCCGGTTAGGATACTAAGTTGTTTGTCAGATAGTATTTGATTTATCATTTACTGACTCTATTCGGTCGGATTTACCATTTACCGTATTCGATAAAAACTATTTGATACTAATCAAATTCGATGCCAGATATTAAATTATCTTTCTATATTTAATACCGACCGAATCGATCGAAATTAACCTGTACTATTTGCACCTCTAGGTTTTCAGTACCTGGTGTTCTTCGTTCTTTGTAGTACTAGTTAGACTACCTACCACGGAACTAACCTATTTTTATACGAAAGTAAGTGATGGCAAAATCAAGCGTTTTAGAATTTTGTACTCTCTTCCTTTTCGGATGGAGCACTTGGCGTTTTGAGCGTCTATACGGTCCGAGATGCAACTTTATCATTTAACAAATCAAAATACTTTTAGCTATATTAGTGTAGTTGAAGTTAGTTTGGCTCCACGGTCTCTAGGAGGTTTGAGTTCTGAGGTCTCGTTTGAAATATAGAAATTTAATAGGAAACAGTTCGACTTCCATAGTAAACAATTAATGAGAGAACGAATCGAATTAACTGGCAGCAAAAATGTACAGTTCATAATTATATCAACTGCACTTCTAAGCCTCTCTCCGTAACATAAATACTAATCTCAAATTACATAAGAAGGTAAATACTATTTATATATATTATTTATTATATTTTAAAAATTATATAAATCACTGAGAAAAGCGAACAAACATCTCCCTAGTGATCGGAGGATGAGGCAATGGTAGGGTGCCAGTCAGCTGAGCCCATCAGGAGTCTCTGCCCCCTCACCTCTTACTGCTGACTGCAGGTGATGAACAGGTTTGAACTTTCTGCCAAGGATTAGCTGAAACTGTAATAAATCGTTGCACTAGTGCTGGTATCAGGGACAGAGACTCCCGATGAGCTCACCTGACTGGCACCCTGCCATTGACTCATCCTCCAGTACCTAGCCACTCTGGCCGTTCGATCTGTCTGAGCAAGTCCGTAGGCCCCACATACCAGTGAGCTTAATATCTTAGGGGTACCACTGCACACGATCGCAACAGCTTCTAATTACTGAGATGAGATTGTTTGTAAGAGTACAGCGCAGGTATGCATGTGCCAAGATGCAAGCTCGATCCAAGAGCATCTCTTCGGACCTCCGGTACCCTCCTCTCCTCTCCTTGCCGCACGCCGATCTCCGGACATTGAAAAATCAGGGAGATCTAGGAGATTGGATCTCCGTGTCCCCATCTGTCATCTTTCTTTTCTGTTTCTTTTCTTCTTGTTCGGTTAGACATTGAGTCAGTGATGGATCGGAGCTCTGTTCTTGTTAACCTACTAGTAGTATTTTTAAGCAATGCTTCACAGGAGTGTGTCGTCTTAGTTGAGGACAGTTCAGAGTCACACAAACTGTACAGCGGAGCTAGTTATATATTTTTCTCTCTCAAAGTAGATCTTAAGATCGCATCTTGCAATCGGTTCTCGGCGAATGAAGTCTCCGTAGAAGTCTAAAAAGAAGAAGAAAAACTCCATGCAAACATTTACGTTAGCATGGAAAATGTAGGTTTGAGATTGGCAGTAAAAAAGGGGTGAATGAATCTGACAATTTTTTTCTATAGATATTCGGCAATCCTTTTACTTCAACAGCTATAGAAGCTAAGGTTGATCAAATTTGAACTTGCTAGGAGTGAACATCCATACAAACAACCAAGAACTACCAAAATAAGCCTTGACACCAAAATCGATACAACCGTCAACCAAAGTACAGTAGGACCGATAGATGGCAATAGCACCACCCTCTAAGAACAGAGTTGAAAATAGCATCTCGAGCAACACCAAAAAGGGCTCAACTTTCAAACCGCAAATCCAAACTTGATGAAATTTCAAACACAACCTCCTTAGGATCTCATAAACCTATTTCAATAAACAAATCCATAGATTGTTACCATTCCAACCTTTATCTACTTTAGAAAGAAGTAATCAAGAATAGGACAAAATAGGAAAACACAATCTACCCAAGCTCGTGGATTCTAGACTACAAAGATGACTCTAGATGAGTTCTTACACGTCCTAGGAAACCAATCACACCATGAATAAATCTAGAACATGATAGAAAAAGGAATCACCAAGAACGCCTTAAGAACGCAAGAAAACCAAACAAGAACACAAATAGAACATGAGGAAACAAGTTTGATTTTCTATTACCATTTGGAGAAGAAGGATTACAGTCACTCCAATTAGAGGACAAAACCCTAAGGGCAGCACATACGTTGAGTCCAACTATGTCATCCAACCTCTTTGACTGCACTGGACCTTGGTTTTCCTAACCAAGCACTACTCCTTCTCACCGTTGACTATTTTTTTTGACTCTGGAATCACCTGCACAACAATAGACCAATCAAACTATTTCTAGGCACAATTTCGTTTCAACTTGATCTACATCAGTTCATAAACACATTATGCAACACATATGGACATATCCTCAACACCTTAAACCAATTCACAATTCTACTTAACAATTTCGACAAAGACCGGTACTACTGTCAACTAAAAGTCGGTACTACCAATCCTACAAGTGCTACCACACTTTCAATGGCAGTACTATCTTTCTCAACATTCAACCAAAACGTTTTATCTGAAAAATAACTACTGTCAACTATAGCACGGTGCTACCGCACTTTCAATGAAGGTAGTACCTTTCTTAACATGACAACACTGAAATTTTAGGAATCCCAACTTTGACTCAACACAAACTCTACAAACTAGCACTTTGATTGTCAAATATGCATCACAAGCTGACCTTCGCATGTCTCACAAAAAAGATTCCACGGACATGAAACATGGCCAACTAGCTAGTTAAGCAGCCATTGACAAGTGAGCTGTGACCTTGAAACGCCTGTCTCCGAACCCAAGAACAGAGACCCCAGACGCTCGCTTAGATCAAAATGGCTGCCACCTTCTCTGTCTCTCCCTGTCCTCCACATCTGATACATCTCAGGTGTTGGGGGATGGAACAATGCCACCATACATCCATCATTGGAACAATCGACAGGTTCTGTTGCCTGTTTAGTCCAGTGTGCTCATTTGAGCTTTTTTCAGTTTCAGTTTCTAACTTCAACTTTTTTTCACTATTCAGTAATTTCATTTTTTTTCTGATTTTTTTTAGATATTTTGGGCTGTATTTTCTTTTTTTCTCGTATTCCTTTGCATTATCCGTGATTAGCTAACATGTTTTTTTTCTATTTTTATATTTTTAAAAAATTTTAATTATGCCCAATAAGCCAACTCAACTACAGTAAAAAATAAGACAGCTACAGTAAAATTTCAGCCAGAAGCTATCGCTATTCCGAACGCCCCTACTAGGTCACCTCATCTCCCAACTGTAATAGGTTCAGAACTATATCTACACAATACTATACTACGTTAAAGGGAAGTACAGCCGCACATGTGACTCATACAATCTCTATAGTCTAGTCTCTACTCATTTGAACCTAGACTTCAAACTTCTAGTTTTTTATTATTTATAAATTTTATTTTTTCTGATCTTTTAGTATTTTTTGATCTTTTTTACTGGTTCTTTTTTCTCGTATTTGTTTGTATTATATATGATGGACTAAAATATTTTTTCTATTTTTAGATTTTTTTTAAATTAATTATACTAAATAAGCCACCGTCAGCTGTAATGTAATTTCAATCAGCTGTAGTGCAATTTCAGTCATAAACTATCAAATTTTAACTCAACCGAATGACCTCTTAGTTGCCTCGCATGTTTCATCTAGAAAATGATTTGCATAGCATAGCACATCCTTGGATCATCAATGTTAGTAGTGAGTTGTTTGGAACTTAAATTGCAATGCTACGTTTAGTCGAACCGAGAATGATGGAAGGAGATGCATGGGTAACTCATGCGGTGAATCTTCAGAGTACGCGAAAGGTCGGCCGCTTTTGGGCGTAGACGCGTCACACACGCTCTGCTTGCTTGCTTGCCCTCGTGACTTATCACATTTTTTACCTACAAAGCCAATGATTAGTGTACGCCATGGCAAGGGAGGGGGGTGGCAAGGCCGTGGGTTTAACTCAAAGCGCGATTTATTTTCCCATGGACCGCGCGCTTGCAGCAGTCGCGCGCGGTGAGTAAAGCAACACCCGCTATCAGACATCCTTCCAGAAGTCAAAAGCAGAATCAAACAGCATGGCTTCTCGAAATGACTTCTTGAAGTAGCTTCAAACGCATCTGGCAAAAACCACCCAAGCGGCTTCACAATTGCCTATTGCCTGCCCATTGCTAAACCGGTCGAGCCCACCGCTACCTCCCCATGCGCCGCCTTTGTCTCCATCATCGACTCTCCTCGTGCGCCGCCACCTCCCCTGTAACACCTCGGCCCATGATGGCCCATGTGTGTGTGCACATGAGGATGTGGATTAGTCCCACATTTCTAGCTTAAAATGAGAAGTACTAATATATAAACCCATAGGCATCATTGGTAATAACCTCTGATTAACCGTTTTGCGCGAAGTAAGGACGAAAGTGCAAGCAGCTTATTACATGTGCGTGGCTT
This sequence comes from Melocanna baccifera, assembly GCA_036346265.1. Classification (NCBI taxonomy): domain Eukaryota; kingdom Viridiplantae; phylum Streptophyta; class Magnoliopsida; order Poales; family Poaceae; genus Melocanna; species Melocanna baccifera. The sequence goes on along the minus strand of CM070698.1, from coordinate 2,261,966 downwards.
ATCCATAATGGGGTTAGGCCTAAGCCGATTTGGATCCTAGGGCATTACAAATGGTATCAGAGTCGACCCTCGCGGTTACATGGGCACGTACGGGTCAGGGGCGTTGGCATATGACGCATAGCGCGTGTGGGCCCGGAGTGGACATACAGCATGGTATATATACCAGCACTGGACGCACGGACGTATGCCAAGAGGGGGAGATCCTAGTCATTTGTCCCAGTGTGGGTATGTTGGACCGACAAGGACGTCGGGTTCTTTAAGGGGGGTGTATGTAACACCTCAGCCCATGATAGCCCATATATGTGTACACATGAGGATGTAGATTAATCCCATATTGCTAGCTTAACATGAGAAGTACTAACATATAAACTCATAGGCACAATTGGTAATAACCTCTGGTTAACCGTTTTGTGTGAAGTGAGGACGAAAGTGCAAGCAGGTTATTACGTGTGCGTGACTTATTCATAATGGGGTTAGACCTAAGCCGATTTGAATTCTAGAGCGTTACATCCCCTCTCCGTGTTGCCTCCCCCATTGCCATCTCCCCCATTGGCCGCATTGCCCATCTGCTGCCGCCTCCCTCGTGCATTGCCTAGTCAGGGTGGCCAAGAACAAGAATGAGCTGGCATTGGAGCCTGTGAGCAATAACGTTGTCACCATGTTCTCAAAGAATGTGACGACGTTACCTCTGCCTCCACCACCCCTGCTTCAGCCAATCCATGCAAGCGCCAACGGGAAGGAGAGGTGCTAGTCCACCTGGCACAGTGGCTAGAAACGGGGGGCGCTGCCGCGGCGAAGGTGGTGCCGAGGGCGAGGACATGGGCGTGGAGCCGAAGGTGAGGCAGCTCGAGTAGCATCTTCTTGCATGGGGAGGAGGTAGCAGCGCAGTGCGCAAAGAAGGCGAGGGTGAAGGAGACGGTGAGGGCGAGGACACGGGCTCGATGCGGAGCTCAACAAGGTGGGGAGGCAAGGATGCGACCGAGGGATGCGATTTGAAGGGGGGAGGAGCGAGTGAGAGTTTAAGGGGAGGGAGGAGGAGGAAGACGAGCGTAATTTCAGTATTTTGAAAAAAAATCTAACGGAGTTGACGACAGTAACAAAAAATGTATGATTGTGAAATGTAGTAGCATGGAAGGAAGAGGACGTTTTGTAATGACAGATCAGAGATCCAAAACAATTACAATGACATATAAAACCTTTTCCCTTTCTTCTTTGCCCTGTGCATAGCCATGGTAAAGGAACTACTGTATTTTTAGTCCAACATTTTGTGCAAACCTTTGGCTTCTCATGAAAAGTTAAAAACGAAGAGACTGCCGCCCACTTTCATACACGCAAGCTCCGCCCTGGCTATATAGAGCTTCTTTTTGTAATTTTTAGTATTTTTTTGCACAAAGTTCTTATACTTCCATCACCATCGAAATCGGATATATTATTCCCTTTATAATTCATTTGATTCCCTATATTTAAAATGGAGCGTGGAAACAAGGATATTAGGGGTACAATTTTTGTTTTTTAGCCCAAAATTTGAAAGTTTTTTATAAATAGACCTCTAGAAAAACGATTTCCAAAAATAGACCCCCCTATACGGCACCAAAATATATGGCGCCGTGGATACATAGCACGGCGCCATGAGCTTTGGCGCCGTGCTATGCCACGTAGGAGCCACGGTGTGACTGTATTTAAAACATGTACCTCGGCGCCATGTGCTTTGGCGCCGTGCTATGTACCCACGGCGCCATGTGTTTTAGCGCCGTGTCGGGGGGTCTATTTTTAAAAATCTTTTTCTCAAGAGTCTATTTGTAAAAAACTTTTAAATTTTGAGCTAAAAAGCAAAAAAATTTCATATTAGGGCTACCTGTGTGATCAAACCATTTACTAACAGAGTACTACTTAGGCCCTGATCGTTTCGGTTTTTTTCGGTTTCAGCTTCTAGTTTCAGCTTTTTTTTTCACTATTCACTACACTATCCACTAACTCATCTACAGTGTTTTTTCAACTAGCTACAGTATTTTTTCAGCCAAAAACCAAAAGCCATCGCTATTCCGATCACCCCTAACCCTCTCAAAGCAAACTCCATTAAACAATCATTTGTGGCCAGTCAACTCTGAGCTGCACACAGCTGACTTTAAGAAATACTACCCATGCCCTCCTCGTGGCGACAAATAAAAGCAACCGGAGTCCGGGGTAGTATAGTCGTCCAATGCAAGTATGCATCCATGAACATTGAGCCATTGACTAACGCCTAGTCCTAGTTAAGACATCGTTCATTTAGATTTTTAAGCTCTAATTTTTAGTTTATTTTATACTATAGTAAAATTTTTTATCTGTAACCATTGATAATTTTTTAGTGTAATTAAATTTTAAAAATAAAAAATTATATTATCACAGATAATATAAAGAAATAAAGAGAAAAAAAGATAGAAAATTAATAAAATTAAAAAATTAGAAATTGAACCTTTAATGAGCGGCACCTAAATAGAGGCGATATCCCTAGCTAATCACTTGCAGGCTGCTAGAATATTCGTAATTACAATGTTAGCAGGGGTTTTATGCCGAGATTAGCTAGCAGCCTAGCACTCAGGTGGCTATTTCGAGATAATAGCATGCAGGGGATTTCGATTTTCAGGTTGCTGCAACGAACGATCAATGTCGCCGCCAATGTCATGCGTTGGTCAGTAGTACAAACCCTTCTCTCTTTTTTTTGGTTGGGCTATAACGATGTCATCTGTTGCTTCTAAGGTGCTACTCATTTCGATTTGAGTTTCTAATTTTTAATTTATTTTTTATTTTTTTAAATTTTATTTTTTTATTTTTGGTTTTTTTCTATATTTGTTTATATTATATATATATGATAGGCTAATCTATTTTTTTAAAAAAATTTAAATTTAATTATACTAAATAAGACATTATCTGGTATAGTATAAAATAAGCTAGCTATAATATAAATTTAACTATAAATTACTATTTTTTAACCCAACTAAACAGGCTCTAAATAATAGTGCGATTGTCTGGTCCAAGTCTGATTGGCTCTGTGGCAAGACAAGTTACGTCTTTGTTTGAATGTACCCATCCCACCGTATATGCTGGTGGTGGCCCTTTCATCATCCGTCGTGTGTATCCTGAAGATAGCATATGTGTATCTCTACGTCACATTAACGCTCTTTTTTTACTATAATTTTTTTCAAATAAATAAACATGATAATTTCTCTGTCACCTCTCAAAATGACATATCAGTATAGCCTTTTTAAAACAGCTTATCAATTGTTAGCTCATTTACATAAAAACTTATGATATGATCAAAAACCACTAATTACAGTAAAAAAGAATCTAACTATATAGGTGGATGCCAAAGTACGCACAATTGCAGTAAAAAACACGTAACAAAAGGAATTAAGGTTGCCAAACACATAAGTAGCTACGATCAAGGGAGTTTGCACCTGGGGAACACGTAAAAGATGGCGTGATGGGCCCTACCACCCTTAACTTTGTTTGTTTAAAGCCCTGTTGAGTACCTTTTAGTCATTTCTTAGTCACTCACATCTTGCTTAAAGCCTTGCTAGTTGGCTTCTTTTCTTCCCCCCTTGTTATTTCTTTTTTAGCTATTTTGTTCCTAGCCTTCTTGGTTGATTGCTTGTCTAACGCTGCATATGCACTTTACAAAAAAACAAAGTGCTACAATGTTCTTTCCTTCTCAACAAACAAGTGTTCTTTCAAAAATACTAATGCTAAAATGACCATTGTATGCATTCTATCATTGTTAGTGGACACTCAACACTTGAAAGTGTATCAAGAAATTAATTATGTGAAAAAAAAAGAGAATCCAGTGCCACTTGCCACCGCCGACATCGTTGCAACCTCAAAACTTAAGGGCACTCACAATGGGGAGATATCGGCAATGTCTATAGGAGGCTAACTCAACAAAAATATGATGTGGAGAGCAAATTAAGGAAGACAAAGAGGAGAACAATTCTCATACAAGACATAGCTTATTTGAGAGGGCCTAGGCACTGGACATCGGTTGACACTAGTGCTACGGCGATTGGATTTCCATACGACACGTTTTGTGAGGACCCGATCAGATCATCTGCGCGCATGGTGGATCAAACTGCACTGAGCACTATCGTCCTTTCTACTTTACTTCTCATCCATTCGCGCTCAACTCCCTTACCTCTTACTGCTTCCTCCCTTCTCCTCTCCCCGCTGCCGGGAAGGAGAGAGGCCGTTGGAGGGGAAGACGGCCGGGCGATGAGGCTAGGGACTACGGCGGCGCTGTCCGAGAATGCTGTTGGAGGGGAGAGAGTGCTAGATCTGGCCATCGAAGGGGAGAGGGCACCATATCTGGCTGGGCTCCTCGACATCGACCTGCATGCCGTGCATTGTGCTCCTCATCGTTGAGTCGTGCGTCGTGCTCTTCACCGAAGCACCCAGTGAGCTCCGCCCTGCGTCATGGACGGTGGCAATGGGTGAGGGGACCGACGGTGAGGCCGGGGACAGTGGCAGTGTGGTTTGGGAAGGACGCCGGATGAGAGGAGAATGCTAGATCCGACCGTCAAAGAGAGCACCAGATTCGGCATGGCTCCTCACCGTCAAGCCACGCGTCGTGTTTATCGTCATTGAGCTGTGCGCCACGCTCCTCGCAAAAACGCCCGTTGAGTTTCGCCCTGCGTCATGGACAGTGGCGACGAGCGAGTAGACCGGTGGTGAGGCCAAGGACGGTGGCGGCGTGGTTTGGGAAGGACGCCGGAGGGGTGGGGATGCCAGCTCCGACAGATGGACTGGATGGGGGCACTAGATCCGACCATCGAAGGGGAGGGGGACGGAGGGAGGGTGTGTGAGAGGATCTGGGACTTGTAGTATCTATTGCAGTATCTATATAACATGAAAGTTAAGATATTACTATACAATATCTTCCACTAAAAATGCCCTACAAAACTTACTATCTCCCCCTAACCAGCCACCATTTGGCTTTGCACCCCCCTGTCGTTGGCAAACCAATAGTCAGCGTCGCCCTATCGTCCGTAACCACCCGCCACCATTCCTACTATACGCACGCTCAACGATCTCTAGTCAATGCCATATGAATCCAAACTGGAAAGAGCTTATTAACAACTTTGCCAATCGGTTGTCTGCAAACCAAGTAGTCGGACAGCGCCCTCGTCGCCCTATCGTCCGTTTGTCGTCCTGTGCACCGCTCAGTGACAGAACGAGAATTTAAACTCTATAAAATCAATATCTTTAAAATTCTTATAATTTTATATATTTCACTATAAATATTAAAAATATTTAGATTATTTTACAAAAATCTATAGATAGGTCAGCCGCCACTGGTGCCGCTCAATAATATCTGGTCGAGGCCATATGAATCCCAATGGAAAGAGACCATTAGCGAACTCGGTGTCGTCAACTGGAGGGAAAGAGCTCGTTGTCAAACTTTGTTGTGATGTTATCCATTTCCTAATTTTAGAAGATGTGCTCCCTAAACAAGCATCCTAATTCTATCGATGAAATCAGGCACCACTCATTTTAAGTTAAAATCAGTTTTTACTCTGACTTTTGCTTTTTTTCCCCCACTATTCATTAATTTCATCCTTTTCTAGCCTTTTTTAGATTTTTTAGAATTTTTTTATCTTTTCTTTTTTTCTCGTATTCCTCTGCATTGTCTGTGATGAGCTAACATATTTTTTCTATTTTTAAATTTTTTAAAATTTAATTATACCAAATAAGCCAACACAGCTATAGTAAATAAAATAAGCTAACTACAATAAAAAAAGACATAAACCAACGTCATTCCGAACACCTCTTAAGCTGACACAAGACCACCTATATTCTTTTTGAAACACATGAATTTCATAGAAAGTATACATTTCTTGCCAAAACCATGTTAGGTCTATTCATATTGGTTGTTGTCGATAGTTTTTAACTGGAAATAAACAGTAGTGGTTTTTAGAAAAAGGATGTGAAGGATGGAGAAAATAAAGGGATATATGTGTGCAAGATGAGAGCGAGAGAACTTATTTTTATCTTCGACACAAGATAAAAGTGAAAAAAAAGAAAAACCTTTCAAAAAAATCAGATATACTCCGTATATTATGCCAGGGGGAATGCTCCGGCAGGCACCTGTGCTACGTGGCGACTTTGCAAAAAAAAACCCCGTATTTTCATATTTACATACAAGTTCTTGGTTCTTTCGAAAAGACTGCTGCCATCTTGTTTTTTTTACAAAAAAACCCCTTCACTCCTCCGAAATTATGTCCAGACTCTTAGTTTTTTCATGGAGGCCTCTTCTTTTTCTGGATAACGCCCGTGGTTTATTTGAAATTACACACGGATTCTTCTTACGGTTTCTTTAAAATTACGTACAGATCCTTTTTATGCAAAAAACCCTTCGCTTTCTTTAGAAATCTTAGTTTTTTCATGAAGACCTCTCCTTTTGCGTGATGACACCCCGCAGTTTCTTTGAAATTACGCATGGATTCCTTTTATGCAAAAAAAAATCTTTACTTTTTTTTGAAAATACGCATAGGTCCTTATTTTTTAAAAGAAAAATCCGTCTTATGAATTTTTATCTTTTTTATTTTATTTCACATAATGACTAACGTGACAGAACGTTATGTTTATGTTGCTAGTAAATATGAGGCACTGGCTTCTCCAGACAACAATATGAAAAGCCCCTTAAATTCCCGCCCCGCCATCGCCGACGTCGGGAGCATACAAGGAACAGCATAAAAGAGAGGAGCTCGACACAGCGGAGACCTTTACGGCGTTTACGCCGCATGGTCAACTGAGGGAGGGGCAATTCGGTAAACTCACACACGGGCGGTCCCTCCAAGCGAAAGCATCGGCGCATCCCCGGTATCGTCTTCCAACGAATGGCTGCTGAAACCGCGACGGCGAGGGCATTGTTGTAACTTCCTCCTCCCCTGTACCCATAGCCAAGAGCTCTCACTCCCACACCCACACATATAAAATTTGCTCCACGCACGCACAATCGCAGAGCCCCAATCCGTCAAGCTACTCCCACGAAAAGCGGTCACCACCACCGGCCGCACCACCACTTCCTTCCTTGGTTTTGCTGCTCTCTTCTTTTCTTCTTCCTCCCTCGCCGTGAGGAAGCGATTGGTGGATAGAGAGGGGGAGTAGCTTGAGAGGCTGGAGAGATCGAGCGGAAAAGGTGATATAGCGTTTCTGTGCGTCAGCTGGAAAGTCTCCGATCTTTTCTTGGTTCTTGGGGTCGCTGAATTGGTGGATTGATTCGTGGGCTTTGTGTGCTGTGTGCGCGGTCATGGCGAGGAGGCGGAGATAGTGGGCTTGGGTTTCTTGATTTGGTCGTTTCTGGGGAGAATTGGTGTTTTGGCCTTTGGGAGGAGAGGGCGATTGGGGAAGGGGAGAAGTGGGGGAGGTGATGTACGGCTCGCCGGTGTCCAAGGATCTGAACCTGCCGGCACAGCCGCAGCCGATGAGCTCGTCCGGGCTGCTGAGGTACAGATCGGCGCCGAGCACGCTGCTCGGCGAGGTCTGCGAGGATTTCCTCCCGTCCGCCCCCCGCGCTGCCAGCCCCGAAGCCGGCGCCGACAACGTCTTCTCCCGGTTCTTGGCCGACCACCAGATCCGGGACAAGCCGCCCGCGCCGCCGCCCCCTGCCGCCGCCGCGGCCCACTTCCCGGATGACGCCGCCATGGCCTCCCAGCAGCAGATGATGTTCCACTCCCAGCAGCAGCAACAGCAGCAGATGGCCTCCGTCGAGGGGCTCTACCGCACCGTCAGCTCCGCCGGTATGGACGCCGCCGCGGCCGCTGCCGGCGCCGCCGGCGGCCTGATCCGGCATAGCAGCTCCCCTGCCGGGTTCCTCAATCATTTGAACATGGACAACGGTTGGCACTTGCTTAATTCGGCCTTCTTTTGGTACTAGTAGTTGCCGCTCCTACTTGCTACGCAGCAATTATTGCAGTTCTTGCCTTCTTGGCGAGTTTTTGTTGGAAACCTTTCTATTTCCGGAACTGAATCGTGTGTTCCACGCTGTTCAATTTCAGGATACGGTAGCATGCTAAGGGCGGGCATGTCGGTGGGCTTCAGGAACGGCACTAACGCCGCCGCCGCCGACTCCTCCGGCGGCGGAGGCAGGCTCAAGGGCCAGCTCAGCTTCTCGTCGCGGCAGGGCTCGCTCATGTCGCAGATCTCGGAGGTGGGCAGCGAGGAGCTCGGAGGCAGCAGCCCTGAGGCCGCCGGAGGCTGCCGGGGTTACATCCCCGGCTACCCTATGGGCTCCGGGTGGGAGGAGTCGTCGCTGATGTCGGAGAACCTGTCCGGGATGAAACGCCCACGAGACTCGTCGGAGCCTGCCCAGGTGCGTCTCCGGCCGTCGCGGCCACTTCATTTTATTAGCATTTCATTCCTCGGAAGCACCGAATTAAGGAGGATTTGCGTGCAGAACGGCCTGGCGCACCAGTTCAGCCTGCCGAAGACGTCGTCGGAGATGGCCGCCATGGAGAAGTTCCTCCAGTTCCAGGACGCCGTTCCCTGCAAGATCCGGGCCAAGCGGGGATGCGCCACGCACCCACGCAGCATCGCCGAGCGGGTAAATTGACGCTGTTCTTGCACACAATTGCTGGGTTTTTTTTTTGTGATCATCAAGCTTAGCAAGGGGTTGATGCGGTGATCTTTGCCCAGGTGAGGAGGACAAAGATCAGCGAGCGAATCAGGAAGCTGCAAGAACTCGTCCCAAACATGGACAAGGTACCTCGCACACTGTACCATTCACCCCTCTCCCCAGTAGGCAGTGGGCAATAGAACAGTGCATGGTTAGCAATTTTGCTATGCAAGGACCACTCCAAAATTAACTTGTCTACAACCTGCAAATCCATTTCCTGCAGCAAACCAACACATCTGACATGTTGGATTTGGCCGTCGACTACATAAAGGATCTCCAGAAACAGGTTAAGGTACGCATATCTTCGGATTGCTATAAACTTTCTGCAGAAAAATAAAATTAAACTCTTATCTGTAGCTTAATTAGGGGGCCAACCATTTCTGGCCAGTAAGGTCAAAATCAAGAAGCCGCTTTGTCCTATGACTGAGGGCGAAGGGTGCCTTTTTATTAGTCTTGTCTGAATTACATGATCCGGAGCCCTTGTTTGACAGTAACTCATCGCAACCTGTCTGTTCTTTGAAGGTATTAAACGAAAGCCGCGCTAATTGCACCTGCCCAGCGAGCAAGCATCAGCAGTACTCCGGTTGAAAAGCTCTAGGCCCCGCGTTGTACAAGACCTGGGGACTTTAGAAGCAGGATTATTTGGGGGGAGAGATGTAACTGTAGTTTTCATTTATTTGGGTTCGAGTAGGCAGCTGAAAGGCTTGTGTACCAGGCACTGTATAAGCAAAGGGCAATGGAGCAGTGGCATCATCAAGGATTCAAGTGACATAGGAGGAGGGACGGAGGAAGGGGAAGAAACAATTGTATAGTTTTGTTTTAACTTCGCTATATATACCCTGCACGCCCATGTCCAGTGCATTTTCCGTGGAAAGTTACTGCACGTACTGCTACTAGCCGCAGACTGCGTGTAGCCTCCCTCGTTTAACACCGTCGCTCACACCAACCTGCTCATCACCAATAAATACTTGCATTGGCTCTGTTGTTTGCTATGCGGTCGAGTGGCTGCAGGAGTACGGACCCTGTTCAAAATTGCCGTGTGTTTTCGCTGTGGATTTTAGTTGAATTTATAATATAGCGATGATTAGTTTTTTCTAAGATATTTAATTAAAAAATAAATAAAAATAAAAATTCTATTATATTTCTACGAATAGTGTAAAGGAAAAAGAAAAAGAAAAGATGGAAAAAAATGGTATTAAGAAGTCAATATGATCTAAACATATTTTAGCTTCTCAAATCAGAAGCTAGAAGCTGTTTGAAATAGGTCTTAATGATCCAGGTTTCATGAAGCGGTAAAAGGCTTTTAACTAACAAGATCAAATCGTCTTTTTCCTTAGCTTTTTTTTTAAAAAAAAACACTTGCTGAGTTGAACGATTAGCTCATATGTTTAGAATAGTCTTTGCTCAAAAGACTGGCTTGACAAGGAAAGGCGGAGAGATTTTGTGCATTTCTCCTTTGCGTGAGCCGAGCCGGGTCGGAAAAGGACGGCTGGTGTGTTCACGGAACATAGATACGTTAAAGTGTCGTGGATTTTAATTAAAATAGCACGTTAGCAGATATTCAATTAAAAAATTAAAATATAAAATAAAATAAAAATACTATTATATCTCTACAGATAGTGCAAATAAATCATGACAAAAATTCAACATATTCTAAATGATTTTTTTGCTTCTCAAAACTAGACTAGTAACGCCATAGTAGAAGGTACTTGTGCCAATTATTTTTCTGTGTGTGGTCATTGTCCTTTGATCTAACCCCGAAACACGTCTATCTCAATTCTCATCTCGAAACCTGTGGTCGCAGTGGGAACCCTCAAAACTCCGAGTATTTGGGGCTATGGTTTTCTGTATTCATTCTTACCCCTTTTCGTCTTTCTAGCGGTGTTAAAGCCATCAGGGAGGAAAAAGAAAGATAAAGTTGATGAAATAGTGTAAGGAGAAGAGAGGGATGGGTGTCAATTGTGAAAGCAACTGCATCCATTTCACAAGGCACAAAATCTTTGTTTCATAAGGATAGGGAGAGCAGGGAAAGTGCTGGCCAGAGAAAGTGCACACACACGAGAGGACCTGATTCGCGAAATAAGCTTGAGGCCAACACCACCGAACTGTAAAAAAATATCATGTACCTGAGATAACTCTAAGTCCTTTTTTTTACTTTGGATTAGCGCTGCGGTGTATGTTGGTTCTAAGATCCCATTGTCTGTTCTTTTCAACTTTTTAAAACGACTTTTAACTTTTACTATGATACCTAACTTTCAAATAGAGTATTTTTTTAAGATAGAGTCTATAAGTTAATTATAGTACACGTTAAAAGCACAATATATGTATCATCCAAAATCGTAAGTGAGTATATCTTTCTACGTAATATCTATCGTAAACAGTTAAAATTCAAAAATTTCAGCCAAAAATTATAAACCGTAGCCAAAAAGAATAATCCTAACAGTTTATGGCTACTAGCTTCAAAAGCCAAATAAGCTTATGGCTTTACAAATTAAAAGCCATTTGAAATGCGTTGACTTTTTAATATATCTTTTTTCTTTTTTACTGTTCTTTTTTCTTTTTCTTTGTATTATTCGTAGAGATATAATAGTGTATTTTTTATTTTTTGTATTTTGTTTTTTCTTTAATTAAATATATTAGAAAAAGTTAATATCTGCTATAGTGTCATTTTAGTTAATAACTAAAAGTTGCAGTACTTTTGAACGACCTAAATTGCTCCAATGAAAATGATACTTAAAACCCATAGAAATGTGCATAAAGTCCTAACTACCTGTGATTTTTCAAACTAGAAAATCATTTTTTTACTGCGTGTACATATTCGCGTGTATATATATCCATACGAGTGCCGGGGGCTACATGGGGGAGCTAGCTAGCATAGGATGAGATCTGCCTTTACGGACACTTTCTACGTAACGTAACACACACGCGACGCGAGTACCTGGAGGGATGCGAAAAGCCTTCTCGTAGTATAATTATTATTATTATTATATACTCGCGTGTACCAGCGGGGAGTGGACAATCGAACCGAGGTCCCCGTCTTTCCCAGACCGAACGGATCCGCGCCGTCGTCCGCCTCCGGGCGTGGCGGCGGCGGCGGGCACGCGGGGAGGGCCCGTGCGATCGGACGGCAGGAGCGAGGGCGAAAGGGTGGCGCCCGTCCGGTTCCGCGAAAGGGAGCGGCGGAAGGGACGCGCCTCTGGCCGCCCGTATTCGCTGCTAGCCGTGTGGCCTTTGCATTTTGTGGCGAGGTGCCGTTTCGACGGCGCTGTCGCGGCCAAAAGCTTCGCTTATCTTGTTGCTGGCTGTCACATCTACCGGTCCTTACCAACGCTACCCTTGAAACCTTTGTTCCGAAAACAAAAAAGTTTACGGCCCCTTGTACGAGTAACAGAATCCAGGGCATCTCCAGTACTGCTGTATCTACCTGGACAGAGCATCGTTTCAGGATTCGTGTCGTCAAAATTTTAAAATTTTAGCGGGTAACATAGACAAAATATTTCAGATTTGTTCATATGAAAATTGATATACGTAGATAGATTTAAGGTCTGTGTCGATGTTTGAAACCAAACTATGTAAGGGGTTGTCTATGCACAAAGGTAACATATTTTTCTCAAGTATGTCGCATCTTTGAACCATTGGATCAAAGTTAGAATCAGCTATATGCACCCATCAAAACATAAGCTAACAAACATGAAAATCGACGTAGTAACAAAAAAAAAGACAACTTGCAAATAACAAAAATGTTCAATGCTATTACTGCTACATACTCTTTTGTATCTTAATATTGTATTTAAAATATAGAGATTCGTTAAATATAAAAAATTCATCACATACTGCACATGCCACTAAGAGTGAAAGTGTGGGTTTACCAGACTTTTCTCTCTCTTTTTTTTCATTATAGAAGGTGGATGCGTTGCTTTCTACAAGCAAAGAGAAAAAGAGGTGTGGGGGAAAAGGGCAAAAGGGCGGTGAAAGATAAAGTGAAACTGAGCTTTGAGTTGTGATCGCCAACAATGTTTTTCTTTTTGCCCTTTTCCACACGTTCTTTCCCATTATTGTCCGGTTAGCATCTCAACTCCCACGCGATGCACCTGGGTCCTGGGCCGGTGGCTTGCTTCATTGGATCATGAGCCATTATTAGGTTGCCGACTTGTGAGCCCCACAATTTGCGTAATCCCTTCTTGTCAATTAGGCTAGGTCACGTAAAGTAAAAGTCTCGTGAACGAGCCTAGAAGTCCGCTTGAGGGGGCTAATTGTCAACGCATCAAATTTGTCAACCCTATAAATATCAGCTCGATCATACGCCCAAGTCAACGTTGGCGATAGGCGATGCCAAGTACATACATGCACCCTGGCTAACTTATAACCGGCTGTAAGTTGTAAGTCACTTACAACTCCCAATTCCCAAATATACAAATAAGATATCCGTGTGCTACGACGGCGTCTCAAAAAGAGTAATAGATATAATCAAACATGATGTTATGGATTTTTCTTCGATTTCATGCGATATGAAAGTTTTTTTTTTCTCAGTACGGTTCGTTCAGCTCACGAAGGCTTGAAGTATGAGAGCACAAATAAAGAAAAACCAAAGTTTTAATAGTTGCTACCTAAAAAAACGTACGCCACAGTTTCTTAACATAATGAGGAACTCAGTTGAGTCCTCATGGTATAACAAAGCAGCAAATAGGCAAAAACTTCAACAGATGATGACCTATCATGGTTGCGGAATTTTTTGAAGTGAACTCATATATCAATTTGGATATATCACCCTCACAACTGATAAAGCAACCCATAAGGCCCCGCTTATTTTAGCTTTAAACCAGTTTCTACTTTTAACTTCTGCTTCTGACATTATCGATCGATGGCCGTGAGATACCACTAACCTCTCCGAAGGCAATCAGAGAGAGACGAGCAATACATGAATGCATTCAACCATCTCTTCTCTGATATAGATACCTATGAAGCAAACTGCAAAAGGACCATTGTATTTCATCCCTTGTAGGCACATCCCACAATGTTCAACAGGTTATCGGATAGGAACAACGATAAGATGGCGCTTTTCAGGTAACATACCAAAAAGGTTGGAAATAACCAATCTTTATTGATTGCTTGGAAACATGCCACACGATACTGTTGGCAAAAACAGATAGCTCTATAGTTTGATTAGCTGTCGTAATTTAGCACAAGCATCTAGCTTGTACCTGAAAGCGAGCATATAGAAACTACAAACTAAACTAAGGCTAACTAAGGGTATTTGCAAAAATTTCATGTTCACAGCTTCTGAAGTAATAATGTCGATAAAATCAAGGAGAATGTGAACTCTATATTAAGCCATTCAACTGAGCATAGCAATCATGAGTCCAATGCCCTAATTTACCGCAGTACCTACACTCGTCCTTCTTGGGGTTGTCAAGACCGCCAGAACAGGTCTCCTTCCCATTGTTGGAGGAGTCTCATCCGCGGCCGCCATGCGGCCTACCACGGCACGTGAGGGAGTTGTTGGATGTCGATCCATCTCATTCGCGTGCTTGCACTTGTGCCCAACACTCCTCCGTGAGAAGCAAATGGCTTTCCTTGTCGTCGACACCACAATTGGAGTAGCATTGTTGGCAAGCCCAGAGATCCTCATCGAGAAATTATCAATGGACTCACCATTTTTTAAGAAAATACTGTTGAACTCCTTGCACAGTTGTTGGGCATTGGCTTCGCGTACGCAGTCGACGCCCATACACATGGTCTTAACGGCCTCCCAGGCAGCCTTCGCCATGTTCTTAACAGCGAGAGTAGACAGCATCTCGACCGGTACGGCATGGAGAATCGTTGACAGCACGAGTCGATTGTCGCGGTAGTCTGCGCCGTCGGTTTCAATGGCCTCCCAGAGACCTTGCGCCTGAAGGTTGACTCACACGACTAGTGCCTAGTTGTTGTAGTTCATTCGCATGAGCATGGAGTAGACAACAGAGCCTGTGGCCTCCTTGACGACGTGTTGGATGGCAGGTGCGCGACCACCATCGTCACGGTGCCACGATTGGCGCAAAGAAGGCGAAGGCGAAAGTCATTGACTGCTTTGGCGGAGCCCTCGATGAAGACATGTCTTCTAGATGATCGGCGAACCTGGCTCTGATACCACTTGTAGAAAATGAAGGCGCTCGTAGTCGATTACAACTACCAGAAGTTTTTTACGACCACGTAGTACCCGGAGTTGTTTACGACCCTCATTGTAGTTGTCGTAGTTGTAAATGACTTCAGGTAGTCGTAATCGACTATGAAGTCATAGTCTGAATCAACACTCAGGAAACGTAACACTCAGAAAAACTTTTGAAGTTTTGCACTGTTCTGTTTTTTTGCCGCCCCACTTTTCTCAAACTTTATTCAGGTATTTAAAGGACAAGCAATACAGAGACATGGCCACTAAGATCGTGGCTATTAAAGCACATATTACGACTATTCAATCGTGCCATCCCACGATCAGTTATGACTGACCATCGACTAGTAATTGACCAGTCATAACTGACTACGTTACGACTACTAACTACTATGACTACCGTCAATTCGATCAAACTTCCTAACAGCAGCGGAGTGAGGCATGGGGAAGGGGGATGGTGTGCGATGGATGGGGGTGGGGAAGGGCACCCACCTTTGGCCCTGAGTGCGGTGGTGGTTGCCTTGAGTGTGGTGGCGGCGGCGTGAGGCATGGGGAAGGGGATGGTGTGTATCGACTGGTGTGGGGATGGGCGCCTGCACCGATTAGGGGCTTAGAGCGGTTGAGTCGGTTGTTCAGGGTTTTTTAGAGTCAATTTATGGGAACGTGTGATCTATTGGTTTCGTTTTAGCAATTGTTTTTTTCGGTTTTTTCGTGTGAGTGTTGGTTTTTCTTGGGAAGCTATGTTCCTGGCATGCATCCAGGAGGAGGACGGACAAACTCTCTCTTTCTATTTTTGTTATATATAATGAGCAAAGAGAATTCTTTTTTAAAAAAATAGAAGAATTCTTACTTTGATGCTACTACCGTACTACGTTGTAGTACTTGTTAAAGCTTAAAAGGCGTCATATATAGGTGATCTGATCAAAATCCATGGTCCATTAGCTCGATGGACGACAGCATAACACGATGATGTCTCACAGTTCACGTTGTGCCACAAAAAGCTAAAGTGGCGGGGCACCGATGGTATCTTATCAGCAGATGCAGCCACGGACAGGCTACGAGCAACACCAACAAACTTGGCCAGTTGACTCTACACCTTTCATTTCTAGCTGAGAAGGGGAAGAAGAGCTGGCTGCGACCCATGGTTTTTGCTGATGCTTTTTTAATACGGTAACGAAGGATAAATACGTCGACTAAAATAGTACACATAATATTAGATTTAGAAAACCGTTTGAAAAATTCACTTCAAGAAACCGTCTAATATATTTAAACTTTTAAAGAAATCAAAATTAAAAAACAGGGCTAGCCGCCTCACGCGCAGCTGCACCAACCACAGTGTGCTGCAACTTTCTATCCCCGTCCGTACGCGCAGAGAACAGATATGAGAATGGGATGGCTCCTGTCTCCATAATGGACAGGAAAACCTCTATCCTGCCCGCCTTTCCATGTCACCGTTGGACGATAATGCGCAGCACTTGGACGGAGAGGGATCGACGGAGCGCATCGTATACGCGCGCACGTAATGTACGTACTACGAACAGTGAACAGTGGGAGAGTCCGATGTGAGCACATGCTAGATCGTGGTCGTTGCGTCCGTCGGAAGCATCCTAACTGTGGAGTCCCTTGTTCGTCCACCGTGGATCCGTGGAGGCAACATGGAGACGCAGATGCTATCGAGCAGCTTTTTTTTTTTTTTACAAACTGGGTACAAAATTAGGCCGACATGTGAGACAGTAGGTGTTAGTTAACCTGGCCTCCTTTGGTACCGTGGACATGGAGATGGCAAGGTCTCTGGACGGAACTGGTTGAGTAAGCTAATTAAGCTAGCTAGTAGCCCGGTGAACCGTGAGTGAGAGAGACGCTAGGCAGTGATCGTTGTCGGGAGAGGGGAGAAGCTTTTTAGGGCCACGCGTGTACGCAGGCACGGCGATGTGGACTGTGGGGAGGTGGAGCCCGGTTAACGGTTGGATGGGAAGCGTTTCGGTGCTGCTTTGGGAGCGTCCTGCCCCGCATGCATGTCCGCGTGCGGCGCACTTGGGCGGCCGCATTGACGTCGCCCCGGTTTTGGTTGGTCGGACGGGGCCGGCCAGGATGCAGCGCCGCCGCTGAAAACTGGAACTGCGGCCGTTCCTGAAAATCTGGTTGGACGAACAACTTGAAGCGTAGCGACGGTCTTCGGTTCTTCCTCCGATGCAACCAAGCAAATAGATGGCGTTTCAGCTGGTTTGTTTTCAGATGTGGCACCTGAGGTTTTTTTTCCCTATGCATTATATACACGAAAATGTCTCTATTAGATGCTTATTGATACCAGTAGTCCTGAAAAGATTGTCGTATATTCCGTATGGCAACTATTGTTTATCTTGACTAGTTCCAAAACTAGTTGATGAGTGGTTCGTTTCTTTTCTCTCCTTGCCCTCCTCACTACGAGTGTAAACGGAGTGAATAATTTCTGTTTGACTGACTGAATGCTCGCGGAGCGATACGGAAGAGGTAAATAGATATTCGACACTATCCATATCCGACTCCGAGGAAAAAATATACAATAGAAAACGAGATGAGTGATATCTATCCGCATATATCTATATGTCAAGTGATATTAGAAAGTCTGTTACAACTTCATTTAGAACAAGATAACATATAAACAGATTGCCACATCTAAACAGGTTAGGACTATTGAGAGTGATCAGTCCATCATCTACACAGCGCTGCTAATCTCCTTGAACATCTCATACAATGCTTCAACCATCTCGTACAATGCTTCAACCTCACTCACGCTAACTACATGCGCACACAGACCACCCAATGCTACCGTAATTACATGTCGTGGGACAAACATAACATAATTAATTAATAGCAGCAAAAGAATTAGCATAGGGGACGTGCACACGGTCTCCCTGGCGAGGACTTGAGCATCCTCCAGGCCCTTGGGCTGCTTGAGATCGAGGTCGTAGCACTTGAGGAGCACGCCGAAGAGCTGCTTAACCCCCTCAAGACACTGCAACATGGGACCGCACCTCCTCTTCTGACAGAAGTGGCCATCTCCGTCCGGCGCATGCCACGATCGATTTTCTGCACTGGTCTAGAAACAAAACTTCTTATCCCCTCATTAAAAAAAAGCTTTGCGCTAATCACGAACTAAAGCACTGGATTCTTCTAGAACGCAGCTTCTTCCTTGTTATGCTAGACACCGATTTTGTACCAAAGGAACCAAGGAAGCAATTTACATTACGACTGATGACAGATCAAAGCAGCAAAGCTGTAAACACCACCATATGCCACTGTAGAGTCGCGGCGTGAAACGTAACCTGCCGACACGCCGCGTTGGCACGCAGCGGCGTCCGCCGTCTGGGCTGCCGGGGGATTCGTCGGGATTTGGGGGCGCCGGACGCGCGGGTTGGGATGCAGACGCGCATGCGTCCGGGCGAGCCCGGGGAGCTAGCCCGAGGGGGAGTTGGGGTTAGGGGAGGGACGCGCGAGTTGGGAAGCGGCCTCGCTTGGAGTTGGACTGGACGACTGGTGCGGCGCCGCGCGACGGGCCCAAGAACGGGTGGGCGTTGCGGCCTGGTATAGTGATGCATCGACCTTTTCTAGGCCCGCACGCGTGCAGCTAGGGCGGGGCTCCGCAGGCTGGGCTTCTTGGACAGTTCGTTCGCCTGGGCCGATGAGAGAGGAGAGGAGAGGTAGCCGGGGCATGTGATCGACGGTGGTAGACGCGCTGGCTGCCGGCTGCGGGCGAGTGGGTGAGGGCGGATCGGCTCGGCCGTGGCACAGCCACAGGGCCTGCCTGCCAAATGCGCATTGCCGGGTCCCGGAGAAACATGACACTTCAAGAAGGCGACACCAGCTCGGCTCCGCCATCAACCGTGTACTGATAGTGTCATAATAGTTCCACGTTGATTGTAGAGAGATATAATCTAACTTAAAAATAAGAGAGTCTATTACCTCATATGCTAGTTTTTTAAAATGAGAAGAGTCTTACGATCCAAATAATGGCATTAGAGCTCGATTTTAACATATTTGACCTAATAGACACTAGTATATAAACGTCTAATGAATCATAATCCTAAAAGACCGTCGGTATAAAATAAAGGGAGTGATGAACAACTGAAGGACACTAATATATAAGGTCGGTGTAAGATGAAGGAGGTGGCCGGTGAACGACTGAGAGATATCAATATATGAAGGAAGATATTGTTGAAATAGTATACATTTCTTGTTAAGGGTAAGGGACTTAAACTAAAAACTTCTCCATCTAACGAGCTAGCTTGTAGGATGAAAAATTCCTTACAATCCGACAAGATAGGCATTCTTGGCAACGGTGACTATATACATGGGTGCAACCCGTGACCGTACTGAGTATTTCCATCTAGATCCTAAGGCGCCTGGCAGTATCCTCACTTCTGTTCCCCCCAAAAGCGTACATGTCTTTGTACGCTCTAGTACTAACATACAAACTACAGAGCATGTCTTAAGTTTCTTGCGTAACCAGTTTGAGAAGCTTTTGAAGCGTCAGGATTTCATGATGATCATCGCAATTAGCAAATGTTGGAGGAATCTGTTAAGCTATTGCATAAATCTTTCTTACAGATGGCTTCCTTACTCCAAATATGTTACGAATCTATTGGCACTAGGCAGCACGTCAACCAACATTCTGACATTCCCCTATACTTTGCAACTTAACAGACAAATGCTACATCACACTAACAACAATCAGTCAAAAGAGAACTAAGAGCTGTCTCAGCTCAGCATTTTTGCTAGGGTCTAGCTGTACCTGCAGAGTACCCTGCATTTGAGCACTCGATCTTGGACATAGAACCCAGGCTTTACCATGATCTTTACTTCAGAGGGGTTCTGAGACCTTTGTTTGTCAACCTGGATGTCCTCCATGTACATCTGATCGAATGCCCGGTTGTCCTCAACCCGCAGTATCGGCAGCGGCGGGGTGAAAGAGAACGCCAGCAGGTGGAGCAACCAGATGCATTTCGCGGCCACGAAGAAGCACTGCAGCAGCTGCTCGGGCCATGGCCATGACCAGTTCAGCGTGGACACAATGCAGCTCATCTTTTGATCGCAGAAACGGCTGAAGTCCTCACAGTAGTACTTGGTGCCCTTCTTCACGACCTCGTTCCAGCTAAGGTTGCGCAGCGCAACAAATGAAGCAAAGTTCTCCTGGCGATCTTGCTTAGGGTCGAGATACTTGGGCGACCCATTCTTCTGGAATGCGCAGTTCTCAAAGTCTTGATACATCGCTTGGTTCATGAGAGCTTCGAGATGATAAAGTACTACTTTCGAGTGCTTGTCGGTGAGCATGAGTTGATATGGCTGTAGGAGTAAGTTTAGCTTATCTGATAGTCCATTGTCAGCATCTTCAACTTGTTGTATCAGTACCTTGCAGAACTGTTTGATGGAAAGACGGGCCTCCGATACTATCTGCAAGAACCCTTCCACCATTACTTCGTAACTGACGGGCAATGAATTCTCTCTACTAACAACAACTGATCTCACTGATCTCTTTGAGTGAGATTGTATGTTCTTCGTGCTCGTCGCTTGTTTTAGAGCCCTCTTAAGTTCTGAGCAGTACGCTTCCAAGCTTACTAGCTTGTTAGTCAGTTCTCCCAAAGATGATTTCATCTCTGTGACTTCTTGCAGAGCGGCATCCCTGTGCTCATTGGCCTCAACAAGCTCTTTCTTCATAGACTCTAGTGAAAACACTCCCCACTCCTTCAGAAGTCGTGACATATTCTCACATTCAATGGTGTTTGGTGACATTTCTGACTTTGGCTTCCTCCTTGACTTGGGTAAGAGCCATGAGAGAATGTGTGGCCCTTTTTGCCTTGGCCTCAGGCAGACGGAGGGGTGGTGGTTCGACAGCGGCACTCCACTGCTGACGTTCTTCAGAGCCTTGGCATCAGTTTCAGGGTCCCTACTGATTGTTGCAGGCTTGCAAGTGTTGCATGTCGTCACAGCCTTAAATTCTGCCAAATTTGTCCTCCTGCTGGCCGACTTGAGGAAACTGTCAACAGAGAGAGCAGGCTGAAGGAAGGAAGGATGGTTTCTGCACGTGTTTCTGTTCCGCAGATGCTCGTTTGATGAAGAGAAGTGGAGCTCGCTATTTGATGAAGAGAAGGTGTTGCGATTGTCGAAGTCTGAGAAAGCCACCTCATCTTCCTGACCTTCATGGTCCAAACCAATGCCGCTCCAGTTCTCAGATAGGCTCAGGTTGTCTTGGCGAATATAGTTCATTCCACCCAAAGGGTCTTCGTCACAAGTCTGAGAGAATTCATCATATAAGCAATAAGATTTATTGTTAAAAGATGAATCGAAAAGCACATAAAACATTGAGCAAAATGAGCATGACTCATGAAAAATGAGACACCAGAAGGCAACACAATTTAGGTATAATGTTTCAGCAGAGACATGTACGTACCAAGTTGATCGATTCTGCACGACTTAGGAATACAGGGGGTCCATGAAATTGCAAAATGCTGGAATCTAACAGTTTCCTTCCGTACCTTGTTTTGATTTTTCTAGTCACCATTGATTACCACTTTGTAGCAAACCAAACTCACAGCGACCATAACAACTTAGTAAAAATTCGGTTAATTTATTGCAAGAGGCATATGTAGGACGCTCTGGAATGTTGCAAACTAAACCAGACTCAACACAGTGTAGACATTTATTTAGCCGACAAGATCCTTGCTACTCGAAGTACAGAAAAAATAAGAATCCTCATAATTTCTTGGTGTCTCTTTGTCTTAGATGATAATTGAAATGCTTAGACAGTAGACTCACCATATTCATCAAGCTAGAGCAATCCTAAAAAAGAAGGATCAAGCTAGAGCTTCCCCCCTAGTAAAATCCAACCAACACTGGTTTAGCTTTCATTTCCACCAAGGTCCATCAGCAAAGCCAGAACCTACTCTAGAAAGCAAGGTAACCTCACAAGGTGCTTAGCACGTGAGAGTTCGAAGCAACCTAACACGAGAACATCCTCACACTAAGAACAGGCAAATCCTGCACCAACTTAGCATCAAACTGTTGGAAAATGTTCAAAACATCAGTATTGCAGGCAGAACAGGCAAACCAGCCGCAAAGGAGCCACCTTTCACACACGCCCTTACTCCTTAGACCAAGAAACAGTACACAACAGTACAACCTAAGGCATCACACATGGTTGCAAGAAGTGCCAAGCGCTCAAGAGCTTGCTCACCGGAGTAAAGACGGGGTAGTCCTCGGCAACAGCCGTGGCCGCGGCCGCAGCGGCAGCCCTAGGGAGCGCCGGTGACGCGCCCGGAGGGAGGCGGATGACGGCGGGGCTGCGGCTGGCGCTGGCGTAGGCGTCATACGCGCCGGCATTAGCGCTGGGCGCGCCGCCCTGGAGGAGGGCGGCGTGGAGCGCGCGCAGCTCGGCCGCCTTGGCGATGGCTGCCTGGATGTCCTGGCGCGTGGCTGGTATTGGGAGCGATTGGTGGGAGGAGGAGGTGGGGGTGGCATCAGCGGCCATGGCGATGGCGCCGGCGCCGGCGCGAGGAGTGGGTCAAAGGCTGCGTCTTGGCTTCGGCTTTGTGCAGAGCTTGCTGCTACAGGTCATAGCAGAGCGGAGGGAGTTCTCCTCTTGGCCTCTTGGGAGTCTGTAAATGTAGGGGGAAGAAAGGAATTATGGCTTCTAGTTTCTTTTGTTTTCAAAGATGAAGGCAACTCACCAGGCGTGTAGTGTCGGTTGTGCGTCTGTTTGGGTACGTATTTTACGAGGGATTTATTCATCATATACCTTTTCCTTAGATTGAAATTCAAGATTTACCTTTCAACCCGTGTATCAGTGACTCATCCTGACCCCACATGTCATTGAGTGGGGAGGGTAAATCTTAAAACTCTCAAATGTGAGGAGGGTATATGATGAAGTTCCCCTTTTACGAGTGTGATGTAGTAGTAATAAAAGGTAGTACTAATGTAGGGACCAGCATTGCGTTGGATTTTTTAGGTTACGAAGGAGAACGGACACTCACATACACCGCACTGACGTACATTACAACATGTATGCATACATATGCATTATATTGAAATATATATTAAGACCCTGATCGTTTCGGCTTTTTTTGGCTTCAGCTTCTAGCTTCAGCTTTTTTTTCACTATTCACTACACTATCCACTAACTCATTTCTGATATTTTTCACCACCATCTGATGTTTTTTCAGCTAAAAGCCAAAAGCCATCGCTATTCCGATCACCCCCTAAGTCTAGAGTAGATGTCGTTGAATAAATCTTAGATTTATTAAATACTTTACAGAGCATAGACATACGTTTTTCTATCAAATGTATACGCGTGTATAATGGTGGTAAAGTTCAAATGTGAGCGGAACAGACACTCGACGGGCAGTGTATAATGGTGGTAAAGCTCGGTTTTCTCAGGGGGTGATCAGAATAGCGATAGCTTTTGGCTTTTAAATGAAAAACATCAGAATGGCTGAAAAACATCAGAATCGAGTTAGTGGATAGTGTAGTGAATAGTGAAAAAAAGCTGAAGCTAGAAGCTGAAGTCGAAACAATCACCCCCTCATTGCATTGGATTTGGAGACGCAAGGAACAGAGGAGAGAGAACTCCGGCTTTACAGAGGAGACATCGCGGCATCTACCTAAAAGGAAAAAAGGAATGTTGAGGTGATCTCTTTTTTTATATATAAAAGTTAGGGCATGTAAAATACAAAATACTTACTATATATCATTGTTTAAAAAGAGAATATAACTATATCATTAAGCACGTATGTAAAAATCATTTCCACCTGTGTAAACATCTCTAAGCTATTAATTAGATATAGTTATGCATATAGGTACCTGTTAAGTAACAGTACCTGCTTAAGCCACCATGCTATAAAATAAACACCTTATCTACCTATGTGGCATGGGAAATTAGATTTTTCACTCTAAGCACATGTATTGTACATACTCTTAGTAGTACTTTTACACTACTCCAATTTTCACTGTAATTTTATCTATATATGACTGAATTTTTACTGTAACTAGTTTATTTTGTACTGAAATTGATAGTGGCTTATTTGATATAATTAAATTTTTTTAAAAATAGAGTAGTCTATCACAGATAATGTAAACGAATACGAGAAAAAAAGAATAGACAAAAAAGCTCAAAAAATAGGAAATAAAATAAAATTTAAAAATAATGAAAATAAGATAAGTTAGAAATTAAAGCCAAAAATGAATGGATCCTAATAGTTTAGCGGTTAGCAGTTGAGGCATTTGACATTTCCTTTTTCCTATCTGCATGGTAGCGTATAGTATGGGCAGGATGGATACGATTCCAAGTGCTGTGCTATGCACTACATGCTTGGTTGCTTTTCTTCTGCAATGAACTAATTAGGTCGTTGAACTTTTATATGGACTATTTGCAGTTGCAACTGTCATTAGTCATCGACAAGCAAAGAACCTGCCGTGCACTGCATTTGAGCAGCAAAATGGGAGAACGAGAAACAGGCAAAGCACGGCCAGATGGCTCCCACATTAGCAGTGAATTGATTGGTGACACTGCCCCTGCCCCCCACTGTGTGCTCTTGACTTTCAGGTACGCGTGCTTCAGGAATCATGGCTCTTGTCTCCGCCTCTGCCGTTTGCTATCATATTATAAAAATTATCAGACATAATTAAAAAATATTAACCGCAGTCAAAAAAAAACACCCAAATATTATCTAATGGAATTCAGTCAGGCAGGCCTTTCCAACTTGTGGCTGGACTGAGAAATAATTGATGTTGCAAAAACACCTTAAGGGCATCTTCAATAATACTATTTCAACTATCTTTTAGCTATATTAAATAAATAAAATCCTATGTAAAGAAGAAAGAATGTGAGAAGAGGTAACATGCTATTTCTTATATAAGAGATGATTTAAGCTCCAAATAAGGCAAATAAATGAGATTGTTTTAGGCAAGAATTTATTGTAAAAATAGTATAAAATAGTTGGAAAAATGATTTACTGTTAAAGATGTTGTCTCTAGTGTTGTCTTTAAAAAATATAAAAATCTTAAAATTAACCTTAAGGAATAAACTTTTGTATATACCCTAGCTTGCACCTATCCAACAGGACAAACACCATTTCTCATGAAGCATCTAACCAATCAATGTTTTGAATGTGTACAAGTCATCTGCTCCACAGCTCCGGTGACGGCCAAGCCGGTTGTTCTCAGCCATCTGTACTGTGGACTCGTGGTTGGCCACTGTTTATTCACAAGCTGTGAACTTCATGATGCTTAGCTCTTTTTTTATTGTCTCATGTAGCATTTAGTTTAGTATTAACTTATAATTTTTTTATTATAGTTAGTTTATTTTTTTTACTGTAATTAAGTTAGCTTATTTGACATAATTAAATTTAAAAATTAGAAAAATAGAAAAAATGTTATCTAATCACAGACAAAGCAAAGAAATACGGAAAAAAGGTAAAAAAATCTAAAAAAATAAAAAAATAAAAAAATATAAAATTACTGAGTAGTGAAAAAAACAAAAACTGATTTTAAATCGTTTTAAGCATAGCCTCAGAGCTGCATGAGGCTTAAGAGCAGCAGCACTGGCCAAGATGGAGTAGCAACTAGTACGAGCTAGCAACCTCCAAAATCCAAATCAAGTACTACGTTTTTTTTTTTTTGGTTATGACACAGCCTAAGCAGCGAAAGAACAGCTATCGATCAGCGGCAGGATGAGGAGGCATGCAGATGGTGCAGAGTTCGAGAACTGTTCTACTAGTACGTGGAAGGGGCATGTCTGCTTGATGCTCATTCCGTTTGTTTAACCCAAAATGCCACCTAATGATTCCGCGCACTAGCCCCCTAGGGGAATGTGCTATAACAGCGTGCAACACTTCTATACATACACTAATTTAGTCAGAGGAAACTCTCGTATTAATAAAATAAATCTAGTCATCTATTGAGTGAAGCCAAACTATAATAATTCAGATTAAAAGAAAGAGTTCATGTCAAATTCCATCCTAAAACTTTAAAAAAACACCACGTCAATCACAATAAAAATATGCACATTCGAAATAAAAATAAAATGGCAATGTGAGATTTGATATGTATATGAATCCCCAAGTGAAATAATGAGAATATTAAAGATTTTCAAAAAAAAATTAGTTTTTTAGGTTTGGAATCCAACAAATGCGCAAATTCAGAATAAAAATTAAAATGAGATTAAAATTTTGATTGGTATAAATATATATTAGGAATAAAATTTAGATTAAATGAATTATCTATGATTAATACAACATAATATTTAGAATAACAAATAAAGAAAATTACCAAAATTTGAAATAAAAGAAAGACTCTATTTCAAGTACAGTATGGATTGGCACAGCATGCATCACCTAATTTTCGGGTTAGTTGGGAGAAAAAGGAAAACATTGAACCATATATACGGTAATTGGAAATATGTGGAGGAATTAAATTATGGTAATTAGAAATACGTGGAGGGATTAAATTAGGTTTAGTAATTACTATGTCAATCGGCTAAACTCATTTATTCGTGAATGTTGAAGGGCGAAATATTGATTATTCCTTAATCTAAAAATTACTATGTCAACTATCTTGTGTGCTACGATAATCCACCAACTTTTTCTTTCTTAATTACTCCGTGCGAATACACGGGTTGCCGACTGGTTTGTTTAATCGATTAACTAAAACCGCATGCAGAACGCAACAAAATACGTACGCCTTGGATCGTATTTGGTCCGAGCTGGTGGTATTTAACAGGAAGGCGCATGTGGGCCCCCAGTACTCGTGCCCATGTGGACAACCACAAGCGCATGTGGGCCCCCAGTACTCGTGCCTGGGCCTCGTTCTGGTTTCCTCCCGAGGGAAAAAAAAAACGAAGAAAAATACTCGGGCACATCGGCGAAAATGTTAGTCAGCCTTTAAATCCCGCGCCTGCGTGCTCTCAGATTTCAGGAAAAGCGTCGCCTTGCTGGCTGCTGATACTCTCAGATTTCAGATTTCTTCGGCAAAGCATGTGGTGGCGATCGACCATCATCAGGGCCTCTCGAGCCTGAAACAAAAAGCTGAAGAACTGCAGAAACTAGACACTAAGTACAGCACGGTTTAGCGTAAACGAAAGCTGAGGCTTAGCCGGTTCTCTGCCCAGAGGCGAGGCGGCAACCCCGCACGAGAAGACGATAAGAGCCTCGTGCGTGGGCATGCACCAGGCGCACGCGTCCGTCCCTCAGTGGCAGCCTTTCGCCACGAACGAAACGAGGCGCGCCGTTCGGCCCCCGGTTTGGGCTTCAGCTTCGGCTTTTAATTTCTAGCTTTTAGTTTTTTGGTTTATTTTTTTTAGTTTTTGTTCTTTTTTCTGTATTTTTTGTATTATTTGTGATGGACAAATCTGTTTTTATTTTTAAAATTTTTAAATTTAATTATATTAAAATAATAATAAGTAACTATAATATAAAATAAGTAAGTTATAATATCAAAAGGTGAAAAATAAACTGAAATGAGGAGCACCGGTTTGGAGCACTGGAGCGGGGCCGTGCGGCGGTGGCCTGGGGGGCAGAGGGGCAGGCAAGGCTGGCAGTGTCGTAAAGGCGTGTGGTGCGGCTTCGTTTTCGTGGGCCCCTGGCCGATAAGGCCTGCCGGGTCCAGTGCCGGGTGGGGGACGGGCTCTGGGAGTGGGAGAGGGAGCAAATGCAACTAGGATACTACCGAAAGGTAGATGCCAAAGCAGCGTAGATGCCGATGCTCCTTTTGTTCCGAAGCCTTTGTCTTCTCACATACCCTTCTTCGCTACGACCTTGTTCTACAATCTACATCGAACCTGTTCTTATGGTCTCCTTGTTCTTTTAGAGTGCGGTTCCATAGATTTTAGCTACCATTTTCTCTTTTTGAGATAACAGCGAATAATAGAGCCACCGACGTATACGGTTTTAAGCTTAGAAAGTCGTTTAGAGAATTTATTTCAAGAAACCGTTCTGTTTATTTCGACTTTTAGATAAACCAAAAGCCAAAAGAATAAGACTTTTGTTTGGCTTCTTCGAAAGTCGAAATAAATAGAGTGACTTCTTGAAGCGGATTCTCCAAACAGCTTCCAAGTTTAAAATCGTGTGCATCACAGCATCAACATCCCTGTCATCTACTTTCGTCTTAAAAAACACAGAAATGTTGTACCTAATGCCGACAAACAAGTTTAAATAGACTAATTACTAGCAGTTCATCCACTATCAGCCAACTGTGGCTGTCAGTGTCAAGTCCTCGAAAACAAAAAACTCTGGCTGTGAAACAGCTTATCTGCTTGTGCTGAAATACGAAACATGACCCATTTACGGAACAAATGGGCTCTTAAGGGGACGATAAGAGGCCCAGTGACTGGGGTCCAATTTAAATGAATTTACTCATTTGAGAAAACTAACTTCAAATTTCTCAAAAATTTCTTCATTGCGGGTACGTAAGCCAGAATTACTTCACACTGCCATACCGAACTCCCGAGGTATGAACTGCAACACCAACAGAAGAGATGATGATGGAATGTGGATAGTAGGGTTACCACTTTATCCTCAGGAATTACAAACGTTAAATCCACTGCCAAGTAAAATAAATGACCTGCTCCATAGCTCATCTGAAAGACATGAAGCAGCAGACATGAGATATATTCAGAATAATTGAACGAAACCATTCTGGCTTGATATGCAAGATGCTTATTCAAGAGTGCTTAAAGAGAGAATACATCCACGTCATCAAACACTCATGTAAAAGTCATTTGCTCCGATGCAAGCATCTCTTTTGTGGGTGCTTAGATGTTGTATTATTTACTAATTAGATATGCACGTGAACACCTGCTAAGCACCGGCTCCTAATTAAGCACAGATGCTTCAAAATAAGCATCTTATCTATCCTATGTGGAAAGAAAAAAAAATCAATTTTTCATTGCTAAACACCTCTCTTAAGCACCTACATTATACATGCTCTAACATTGCTTGATGATTCTCGAACATGTCTTAGTAACGTAATCTGACATGTGTTGGACTTTTTTTTCTGATCGCAGGCCAAACGGCCGAAAGGAGGGAGACGTGGGGAAACCCACGTCCTCCACTTTTTTAGCACCCTGATCGGGGGTGCCTAACTAACTCTGGTTACGGTCCCCGTTGCGCAGCGCAATATAAAAGGGGACTTCCGGCCTCTCACGTGAACCCGGTTCGTTTCCCGTGAGAACCAAAAGCCCCGTACAATCCTAAAGACACCCGATCTACTGCGTGCTATTAAGCAACGGGAAGACCGTCACCGCCGCTGCTACAGGACGCCGCTGGCGACTCTCTGGACGGCAAGACTACCACGACCTTCACCGACTCTTCATCACGCCTGCAGGGGGTTTAGATCATATACCCTCCTCATAGTTGGGAAATTGAGGATTTACCTTCCCCACTCAATGACATATGGGGTCATCGTAGGTCACTGGCACGTGGGTCAGGAGGGTAAATCCTCAATTTCCATCTAAGTGGAGGGTATATGATCAATAATTCCCTGCATTACGCAGGCAGAGGTCTTCGCTCATGGCGTTCATCGGTGACCGTAAGTCTCTCGATTTCCCTCAATACTAGGTGTTCTAGTGCTGGAGTAGCGGATTATGCAATATGCATGAGGATTAGGAATCAACAACATGTAGTAGCTGGCTCTCAAGTTACATTTTTCTCAAAATTTTAAAAGCTAGATATGGCAAATTAAACTTCTCCTTTTGCCACTATCTTGGTTTTTTGGTCACAAAAATGGAGATTAGTGAGAACCCTTTTCCTCAAAAAAAAAAGGAGAAAAAAGTTTAGTTAGAACATTTAAGCCATAATTTAGAGGGATATTCAAATTGAAAAGTGTAAAACTCACGCTAGTATCTGCTAGTAGTAACTTCGTATGCTAGCAGTCAAATGTTTAAATCATTGTCGGAAAATAATGATATACACCCAAGGTAGCGAAGGCCGTATCCACACAAAGCGGATCATGAAACATGGGCTCAATGAAGTTTTTTTCGGTAAGTTTCTACCACATCCGATGATAGAAACATCATGGATGGTCAAAACAATAACATTATGAACCCTGTGAAGGAAGAACTGACGTTCGCCACCAAAAGCTAACAGAGAAACTAATAGAAAGAAATCTCACGTGATGCCACCATTTTGGTGGAATGTAAAGCAGGTCACCTTCCTCCAATATGCCGTCCATGAAGTCAAGATATTCTGTCCTCGGGAACTCCATTACATCATGTTGTCAAGATCTACCTGCAGAGACATTGATTAGACAGATCAACTTTGTTTGCAATATCACTCAATTAAGCTCATTTTCATAAAGTAAATGATAGAGCACAGAGCTTCAGGGCAGAGAAATGGATAACTTGGACAGCTAGAAAGCAAGGTTGAACAGGAGGATCAGAAGATCTTGTACCATAGTTAGTCAAATATTGTTTATTAAACTTGCTCTCTTTTTCAGAATCTCATAATCAAAGGTTGCTCACAGCGGATTTGGAACAGATTTGTGCAAAGATGAAAAATCTGTAACTGCGGTTCCCGGAAAATAAAGGAAGGCAGGCAAAGAAAATAGTTATGTGCTAGAAGGTAGAGGTCTAGCTTCATTTCTTGGCCAGTCAATTTTTCCATTCATATACTGCTGTAGACTGTGAACACCATTGATCTTGAAAATGCTCCTGTTCTAAATACATAGTTATCTGAAACAGACTACGCACCTGACTAGTATTGCTTAGCATAGTTCCTGTGTGAGGGTAAAGATGCTCGGAGATGGAAGCAGGTCTAATATACTTCCTGCCCAAGACCTGTCAAGAAGTAATAACCACAGATATCAGTTTATTTAGAACCTAAACCAATTCTGTCACTCTCATTGCTTACAATTAATTAGTGGCTAATTTGAATAGGTAAAGGAACTGACAGCAGCTACAAACTTACTCTAGCCTAGCAATATCTTCGAATATGGTCAGGACCCAATAGGAATATGCGCCTACATGCAGCCATTTTGGGAGCAAATTAAACTCGAGCACAATATGAGAACATGCTGACACATTTCAGTGGAAATAATATGGCCACAACCCATCAAGAATAGGGGCCTACATGCAGCCATAGCAAATCAAACTTAAGCACATTTCAGTGGATTTAAAACAGTGTGAAGCACCTAAATGGCTTGGATGAATAATACCGGTGCTTTCCAAAAGTATTAAGGAAACGTGGTTTGTTGCGACAACCGACAATAGTAATCATGTAGTCCTTGTCTTATTTAATATGTACTGCTTTTTCAAAATGGAACTCTAGATCTTCAATCAATGGAAACAAGTGAAGCATACCATTCTCCAAAATGTTTGTGTGCCAAGCAGACAAGACACATATTATAGTGATAAGAAGGGTTGGTTGTTTGTATTAGAGGCTTATTGTTTTTAAGTTCAGCCTTATAAACTGAGATAGGTGGTTTCTGTCAGAGTTGATTATAAGGTCTTGGTTTCTGTGGGATGTGCCTACTGAAAGCAGGGAAAACAGCAAAGAAGGCAACTAGGTTCAATGTATTCCTTGAAGGGGCCATATGAGGGAAAACAACAAAGAAGGTAACTAGGTTCAATGTATTCCTTGAAGGGGCCATATGAGGGAAAACAACAAAGAAGGCAACTAGGTATGGAGTGGAGCTGAATCAACGGCGCTGATCATATCCCAGTTCTAGCATCAACTCTCTACCTTCTCACACACAAAATTGGATTGAGAGTGAGCTGGAAAAAATATAGTTAAGCTGTGTCATGCAAGATGGCCAAATAATACAAGGTTTTGATTATATGAATTGATTATATTAACTGCGTTCCATGTTCCGGCCACCCTTGCTCTGATCAAAACTTCAAGATTTAGATCAATACGAAGACAAGGTGCACGTGCCATTCGACTCTATATTTTTCTCTTTGTTTTAGAGAGTAGAATGCAGGCTCACCCACTCAACATACATCGCACGCACTCAACCAATTTCTTTTTTTTATTTTTCACAATTTACATCCACTTGGCACCACGCATGGCATTGGTGGTCGGACCTGTCCAAAAAGGACGCCCGGCACAAGCTAGACATAACCCGTTTAGTCCATCAACTTGAATGGGTTGTGCCATGCCAGCCTGTGAATAGAGATGGTGGCCCAAGTATGACCTAGCAGACACTTGTGTCATGCTGGGCCAGGTAGGTACGCTAGCCTATTTCATCCCGAAAAACTTAAAAAATATAATAATTCAAAAATATATTCAAATTTGAAAAAGATAAAATAAATTATAGGAACGTAATAATATGCTTTATTAATGTTTAAATGGCTATCTCATTAAAATATTTGCCAAGTAAAAACTCAACTTGAAAAAATCATGCCAAAGGAAAAAAAGTACATCATATAGCTCAATATTACAAGTAAAAAAAATCAGAAAAGTTACAATGCATACATAGATGCTTAGTGTCGTCAATGCCGCCTCCGTCGTCTAGATAGAGATTATTGAATGCATGTTCTAACTCCATATTCATCATGTAGTGGTAAGCTTGTGTATTAGCTTACTCCCAATTTTTCACTGTAAGAAGTAATTTCATCATCTCACTCGTAAGATTTATTCTTCTCTCTTACAATATTATTCTAGAAAGATTGAAAGCAGACTCGGAAGAAATCATCGAGACAGAAACGGTTAACACATCTTGTGCTAATATGGATAGCACCGGATATGTTAGTTTGTGCTCGTGCCACCATTCCAAAATATTGAAGTTCTCTGCATGGTGTGACATGAGATCGTTGTCTAGAAAGGCTGATAGTTCCCCGTGAGCCCTAGTATGGATTGCTCCAGTACTTACGATATAGAGCTTGATCATCCAGAGGATCCTGGTGCACCAAAAATTTTACCTCACATATTTATCTTCCTACCTGTGGTGGGTACTACTGGAGGTCATTGCAAGTGAACTTCTTGAAACTTATGCTCGTACTTTTAATAAAATCAAATAATTTAGAATAAACAGCTAAAAAAAGTTAGAATAATCTATCACAATAGCCTCACCTATAAGTAAACGAACATTAGTAAATCTTACAATTGTAACCCTTGAATCCAGAGTAAATGCAAATGCATATAAGTACATAATCTCATTCTAATATTTTAAACATTTAGTTTTTATACTGCACGTAACCTTTTGTAACACTATGTTATTTTCATTAACTTTCAAGTGAGTCACAATTACAAAAATATAATACATAATTAAAATAGATATTGGATAATACACTCTGGAAAAGCCCATTGCTCTATCGTGCGAAGCCCAATTAGGAGTCTAAGCCCATTGCTCTATCGTGCGAAGCCCAATTAGTAGTCTCAAGTCTAAACCGACTTGACTGGCCGCACCACGCATACCGCTCCCTTCGCTCCGATCGACGCACGCCATGGAGCCGAACGACGCGGCGGTTGCGGCCGACGCCGACGAGGACTACATGGGCGACCTGTCCCACTTCCTTCCGCCGAGCCCCGAATCCCCCTCGAGGAGCCTCGGTCGCAGGAAGCAGCCCCCGGCTCCTGCTGCGCAGGCGCGAGGGCAGGCGAAGCGCGCCAAGGGGGTGCCGTGGCAGGAGCGGCGGCGGCAGGAGCGCGAGAGAAAGCTGCGGGAGGAGGACGCCCGCACCATGGCCGGACTCTCGGAGGCCATCCCGGAGAGCAACGTCGGGTTCAGGCTGTTGAAGCAGATGGGGTACGACCCGGCAGCCCGCGGCGGCGGCGCTGAGCCGGTCGGGATCGAGATCCGCCGCTCGCGGGCCGGCCTCGGGTTGGAACAGGCGGTGGCGTTGCAGCCACAGCCGCCCCAGATGAGGACGCGGGAGTCGGTGGAGATGGACAGGAGGCGGGAGGGGGAGATGGTGGTGGAGCTGAGGGCGAGGCAGAGCACGCAGTGGAGGGGCCGGAGGCTGGTGTGGGACTACCGCAAGGCCGAGGCTGCGTTCGCGCAGCTGGAGAACCGGGAGGTGGAGCCACCGGCGCCGGAGGGGGAGGAGAGGGAGAAGGGAGAAGAGGAAGCGGAAGTGATCACTGAAGAGGTAGTCACTGCTCTTACTCTCAGATTTGCACCAATTTTTGTTCTGTAGTTCTGTCTGTTATATTTAGGATTGTAAGTTTACTATCACTGTTCTGTCACAGCATTGTTCAAAGATGTGCGAATGACTGCTCATTGTACTTACAAGACTTACCAAGTGAACTAAATCCCAAAAAACCCCTCATCCTGGATTGTATGATATTTGTCTCTCAATTAATCATGGCGTTGAAATGTGAGACTGGCAGACACAATCGATTCATTGAAGAGGGGCTTTGAGAAGACCATTGTAGTCGTTTTAGGTTTCCATATGAATTTGTCATATCATTGGCGCATTTTGTCACATTTAACCATTGTTATCATGTTATGGTCATGACTCATGACCAATGGGATGCATAATATAATCGGATCCTTCCCTATTTTGTTTCTAATAAGGATTATTATTATGATCATGATCATCGGGATGCATAATGTAATTGGATCCTTTCAATTTGGTTTCTAAATGGGGTTAACTGTAATTGCGAATCAAGTTATGAGCTCCTGGTATGCTTATTTCCTCACATTGTGTCGTGACAAAGGAGTGCGCAGTGGCTTTCAGCTTTGAACTATGAATTCTGTAGTGTTTGACATGATTTTATTTGCTATGTGTTCTCATCTGGACTTCCTTTTTTTTATCTAAGGGAACCCTGTGGAAGTGTTGCTGAAGAACGAGATTAACATGTCGTTTTTTGTCTTGCAGGATTTGCGCAACATATTGGCTAAGCTACGCAATCAGCACCACTATTGCCTATATTGCGGGTGCAAGGTCAGCTTCTTTCTGGATACGAGTGAACTATCTTGAGAAAATCCGTACTTGATCCCCATCTTGTAAAATAAAGTAAAGTAAAATTGGTGTTTTATTAGAGCTCTAGTGTTGTTGTGCATTCCTCATTCCTCCACCCTTGTGCAGCATTACGATCTGAAACTGCAATTAGAATATTCTATTTGATCTTTATTATCCCTCCAGTTGGAAATAGTGTATTTTTGCTATAATTTTTCCCACGCTTTTAAAATTTGATGTCTTCTCCCTTTTTTCAGTATGAATCAGCAGAAGCACTGGCAAATGAATGCCCTGGGCCTAATGAAGACGACCATTGATTCACTCTGTCAAGGGTGACAAGGAATTGTTGTTGCTACTACAGGTGTGATTCTATAAGCACTCCAATCAATTGCAGCAATGATCTGCATACCGTATTGGATTCTTAATAAACTGGAGCATTACAAGCTTATTATTTCCTCGACCTTCTCATACAGATACAGTGAAGGTGATATTTGGAATATCTTGATTAGTTGGCTGTGTTTGGGTTACCCTAAGCCTAAAGTCCCTATCACTAGTTGATAGCCATTTACTGTAGGAAATGATGAACTCTTTTAAGTTAACAGGCAATAGAAATTGAACCCCTGCAAGTTGCTGGAAGTCATGCCTTCTAGACTTCTACTGTGTGGATCACTTTTTCTATATTAAATATCTCAACATGAGAAGCGATGACAAATCCTTTTGAGGCAGTTTGAAGCTACAGAGATGGAATGGGAAGTTTCAGGAAGAGTTTGCTCATCGTATGCACTGCTCCTTCATGCAGAAGACTGAAAGGAGCTCAAGTTACGTCTTTCAAAAGTCCGAATCAAGGTGCTTTGCAGCCAAAAGACGAGCCTTTTAATGGTGAAGAAATAAATCGAGCTTCGGCTTGCAAAAATGATCAGCAGATTGCACCATACATTTTCCGTTTCTACTTTCTGATCGAGGTGCTGGATTCATCAACTTGACTGTTCAAGTTGGTAGCGTGGCAAGGCTGGCACAGTTTTCTCTTGTTCTAGCATATACATCATACACGACGATGCTGGAATATCTGTACAGTGCGATGCTGGTTTTACATTGTTGTCAATCTTGCATTTGTGCATGTGGTCTGATGATCCGTGATCACTGTTTGTTGATCACAGGCTAACATATGGCTACTGTACTATTTAGCATGAAGTCAAAAGCTATGTTATTAGACTGCATCAGTGTGCTGGATGTGTCCTACCTCTGGCAGTTTCTTTGTTCTCCTTTCTAATGTGGGCTCCCTGATTCTGCTGGGACCTGGAGGTACACTGTTTGCAAACAGCAAAAGTTTCAGTCCTTACATGCATAGACCTCCCAACCAACTGGGAAGAAAATGAAACAGCACCCCAGCAAACAATGACTGAGGAGAGATGCTTGAAACAAATTCTCCATGGCAATCTCCCTCAAATGAAAGCAAGTGCTGATGGTTTGGGCAGAATATACCACTGTTCTTCACTGATCTGAATTTTTGGAGTAAAGAAACTGCTTCATAGATCTCATTCCCTCACCTCAGCCAGCCCATCAACACAACACCACTGGTGCTGATAGCATGCTGCAAAGCCACGCTGTGCCTGTGGTCTCACTTTACATGAACATACGCCCTTCAAACTGATTCTTGGCAATACCACACAGCAGGAGAGGGGAGATCACAAAAGATCAGGCATGTAGAGTTTACAGTTTGAAGTGCATTTTGAAGTAGAGATGATGCATGAAAAGCATGCTTGTTTTTTGTGAGGTCGGCCTTCACCTGAAAGCATATCTGCTCCAGAGTTAAAAGATGGAGCTAATTTTTACTCTCATTAGCCACATAAATCCTCAGGCATACTGAAGAAACTCTCTGACAATCAAGAGCATATTATCTTTTGTCGACAATGAGTAGCCTGCAAATGAGCAGAGCAAACCACAGGGCAAGCAAGATTAGGGAATAATATATCGAGCGAAAGGTCCTAGACAAGCATACTGATACTTCAAATTCACGGAGGTTTACATAGACGCAACAGCTGAGTTCATGGAAATTATGCATCACAAAGAAATTAATCGCCTGTCGCTTTAGAATTTCCTTTCCATACAGGACACTAAAAGCTAGCAAAGGGCAAGGCAGCATCAGGCTCCTCAGTTCCATGTCTCTCTGCGCGAACTACGACAGAGGGTGGCTGAAATGGCCCCTACAGAGACCAGTTCGTCGAGCTGCCAGCTTGGTCGAACGTGCTGCTGGAGCCATGATCGATGTGCGGCGCTGAGGCTGGCCTGTTCCCCTGCAGAGCGAGTTCGAGCTCACCTGAGAACTGATCATGATGGCCAGAGCCAGGGTGCACCTCATTGAGCGGGACTTCATGTGGCGACTGATGTGGTACATTCCGCCCGCCTTCATGGCCCTGGGAGCCAGCAGGCCAGGGGCTCGGTGCCATGTAGTTGCTCGCCATGACGGAGGGTGCCACAGGGTTGCCATCAAAGCCCGCGGAAGAGGACATGGTTGCGGCCCGATTGTGGCTAGCACTGTGAGTAATATCCCATGGCTGAGTTGACAGAAGAGAGAGAGCACAGCTGGAGTCGGCGGCGACTCCTGCGAGACATCCACCCGGAGGGAGCTGCGGGCCGGGGAAAACAGGTGGCCCGGCCGCGGAGCTACCCTGGCTACTGTATGCTTGGGCGCCATATCCCGCTACTGCACTGGGGTGAGCATGAGGATCAAAGTTCCCTTGCCACTGGATACTACCAGGCATCCGGTCGCCTGGTCGAACAGCTGGCCACGCATCGCTCGCGCTGCTCGGCACCCGTGGGTATGAGAAATCCAACAGAAAGCTTCTGAACCTGCAAGGCTCTTCTGGACCAAGAATTGCAAGAGCACGTCAACAAATACAATTGAACTCAAAGTGGTCAGCAAATATGCAGGTTTGCGAGAAAATAGGAGCCTTTGCTATCACCGAAAGATGCAGAGGGTCGACCATAGCGTGGTGCAAGAGGGCCTGGGGGTGGCTTCC
The DNA here is from genome assembly GCA_036346265.1 of Melocanna baccifera. NCBI lineage: Eukaryota > Viridiplantae > Streptophyta > Magnoliopsida > Poales > Poaceae > Melocanna > Melocanna baccifera. The sequence goes on along the minus strand of CM070698.1, from coordinate 2,224,290 downwards.
TCCTGCGTTCATTGTGGCCTGCAAGGCGTCTGCGGCAGCTGCGTTTTCCTTGGTCAAATTCAGGCAACTGGTGGAACCTGCGATTAACGCGAACAGAGAATTAGTGGTACAAGAATTATCAGTTGAATTTACTTGTGAGGTGTAGTGACTGAATGTCAGATTAGACGCAATAAAAGTTGCATCATCTAAATCTCACAACTCTTCATTGTAGATCATAAAATCAAAATGGTTTTTCTCTTGATGTAAAGCAAGTTGTTTGAGAAGAAATGCAAACCAAGCAGGTTGCAGAAAACTCATTGGAACGAAGTGCTCAGTGCTCACCATATTGAATATTACAGAAAAAGTTAAAGCGATACAGTAAACTGCTCGAGTACCACCAGATACTAGCTTATCTTAGGAGCAACATGCACAATGCAAGACCAATATGGCAAACCATAGCTCAGGTCAAAAGGCTGTGACAACGCTATTCAGAAGAACAGCTAAAGCAGTAACACTAATCTTAACGCCATTCATAAGTACATCGATACATCGAACCTACTCCAAAACAAAGTTAGTAAAAGAAAAGGAGAAAGGAACCATGTGGAAAGAAGACTAATCATTCATGGCGATGTGAGATGTCGGGCTCAACACAACAATACACATTCACCAATGGCTTATCCATCTAATGTGGAGACAGGTGTCCTTCAAATCACACACGGTCCACTTAGCTTTTCCGATTATGCGTTATGCCACTAGTTTGTGACACGGTGGGCACTGGCATAACCAAAAGATAACATTTTGACATTTTCAAGAATTTCTATTATTGTTAACTTCACCGATAAAGAAAATGACAAAAGGCCTCAACACAACCAAAAGTAGCTAATAGAAGTATAAAACTGGAAGAACTACAGAAACCCCGCGCAAAAAAAGAAATTATTGTGCTATAAGAAATGGAAACATTTTTACACACCTAAGGAATAGAAATTATTATGAAAAATAAGACAACAAAGGTTAATTAGTTAATGTCAAATATCAAATGATTGCTAAGCACGCTTTCAATGTGACAAACCATTAAGGCACCAAGCAGCCCGAGCTATCCATAGACTAATATACAGTAGAATAAGAGGGGCAAAATCCAAAACAGGTATGCTATGGGTATGCTAATGAGACTACTAAAAAAACTATCCAATCATCAACTTTATCAAATGCACAGCAGTGGTACAGAAAATGAAACAACTAGAATGCAATGTCTGGAGTTCTTAACTAGTATCGAATAGAAGGTTACATCCATGTTGCATATGAATAGTCAGATAACAAAAGAGCTTGAACCGAATATATTTCAGTGCTCAACTGATGGATACCAGCCAAATTCCAACTTGTAACGAAAAAAAATACTACAACAGCGAAGGGTAGTTTTTTTTCTCCCAGTTCTTACTTTGATATGACCATGGAAAAACAAATCATACCAAATGAAATTTTTTTAGACTAACGACTAATCAACTACTAGAGATACTAACATAGCACAGGGGAATCTTATGCAAAGCAACAGGCAGGCAGGCAGGCAGGCGAGTCACTTCACTCAAACATATATGTCAATCAACCTACAAACTTAAAAATTCTCATGAGCACGGAGCACCATTCAAATATAATAGTAGCCAGTTAGCCACAACCAAAGAAAAAAAACCACAAAGCAATTGACACAAATTGAAGGCCCCTCCAAGCATCTAATATGGCCATAAACCTTAAACCTAAACAACAAAAGAATCCAAAAAGCACAAAGTTGACTCAAAAACAAAAACAAAAACAAAGAACAACAAGAACAAAAACATCTGAAAAACAAGGCAACAAATTAAGCGCAGCAAAATGCAGAATGAGAGGAGGCCAAGAGCCAGTAGGCAATGGTGAGTGGTGTAGTGACCTGCTGCACTGCTGGCAGAAGCGCTGCTCGAGGCCGGCGACGACGACGCGGGGGGCCTTGGAGTGCATGGCGCACACCTTGTGCCGGCAGTAGTACGCCTTGGCGCCGCTCAGATCCACGTCGCACCCCTCCACCTGGCACCGCGGCGGCTCGGAAGCCGCCGAGCCCCCGCCCGCAGCGGCCTTCCTCTTCTTCCCGCCACCAGCGGCTCCCGCGGCCGCCTTGGACGACGACGACGCGCTCACACTGCCGCTGCCACCTGGGCTCCCGCTCCCGCTCCCGCTGCCACCCGCGGAGGACGTGGTGTCCTCGAAGTAGATCTTCTTACCAAACTTGAGCCCGTGGAGCTGGTCATCCCCGCCGCCGCCGCCACTGCCGCCACCTCCGCCGCCGCTGCTGCCAATCTCCATTGCGGTGTTTTCTGTCCTTTTGGTGATGATGAAACTGTGCTGGCGGCGGCGGTTGTAGAAGGGTGGTTCTTGTCCCCCTCTTCTCCTCTCCCCTGCAAGGGAGAGAGAGAGAGAGAGGAAAGAGAGGGAGCGAGTTGGCGAGGGGTCCGGGGGAGAGAAAACACAACACTGGTGGCTTTGCCCTTAAAATAAATGGGGGTGTGTAGACAACATTTAGAGGGTGATCGGAACAACGATGGCTTTTAGTTTTTGCTGAAAAAATAATGTAGCTGGCTGAAAAAACACTGTATCTAAGTGGTATGTTAGGCATAATTAAATTTAAAAAATGTAAAAATAAAAACGGCTCGCTAGTCTAGTGCGGACAATGCAGAAGAATATGAGAAAAAAAACGGAACGCAAAAAAATCAAAAAACAAAAAAAAATTTCACTACGTGACAAAAATACTACAGTGTTCCGATCGCTGCTACAGTGTTCCGATCGCTGAACAGTGTTTTTATCTCCAAACTGATCGCCCCTTTAAGTTTTTTTAGATCAGCAGCATTTAGGTTTTTAGATATTAGATCTTTATTTAATATTTTAGATTTAGAACACTTATATTTTTAGAGAGGGTACGAGAAATTCGTTGAATAGAGATCAAACGTCTTAAATTTGTTTTTTAGATAAATATGAGAGATCCGTTGGATGAAGATCTAATGTCCTCAAATCTAAGTGCTTTCAACTTTAAAAAACATTCAAGTGCTCCTTAGCACTTCTCTATAGTGGTGTGTCTAAGGAGTATTCTAGTGTTTTTTGCGGTTAGATTTTCATTTAACACATTAAATTCGAAGCACTCATATTTTTTTAGAGGGGATGTATGGAAAGATCCGTTGGATGAAAATCCAACGCCGTAGATCAGAGCACTCACGTTTTTTGTTAGAGGGGTATGGAGGGATCCGTTGAATCGAAATCTAACATTCTAGATTTTTTTTAGAGAAGGAAGTATGGAGATCCAGTGCCTAAAAATCTAAATATTTCTAACCATGAAAAAAATAACCAAATACCCCTTAGCACTTCTTTAAAATAATGGGTTTTTTTGGACTGAGACTTATGGCTTATGTCTGTGATTTTTGAATTCTGACCTATTTATGAGAAGCAATATGCAAAGAGAAACAGTTACATACGATTTTAGCCAGTATAGCTAAACTCCGTATAATTTATACTATAATTTACCCATAAATTTATTGAAAAAAACTACTATTTAATAATATATTACTATTTATTCGTACATAAACCTTAAAACTCTAGACTTAAACGAGCCCACCCAAAAACTACCTGTGTGCGCTCCCCTCTCCTCCCCTGTGCGTGACAGTGTGGTGTGGCCGCGTGGGTCTCCTCTCTCTCTCGCTCAACAATCTCACGCACTGCACTAGCTGATACTACCTAGCTAACCACCACCTCTTGCTCTGTTTATCAGCCGATATATTGCCTTACTATGGTTCGGCTCATTTCAGTTTTTTTTTCAGTTTCAACTTCTAGCTTCAACTTTTTTTCACTATTCAGTAATTCATTTTTTTCTAAATTTTTTTAGATTTTTTTAGATTTTTTGAATTTTCTTTTTTTCCCGTGTTCCTTTGTATTATCCGTGATAGACTAATATATTTTTTCTATTTTTACATTTTTTTTAATTTAATTATGCTCAAAAAGCCAAATCAACTACAGTAAAAAAAATCAACTACAGTAAAATTTCAACTAAAAACCAAAAACCATCGCTAAAACGATCACCCCTGTATGCGCTCCGTTAAACGGCCGTGCCGCGCGGGGTTGGTTTTCGTAGGGTGGCGCCGCGCATCGGTGCACGTCGGGAGAGAAGCACAAGCAAAAATGCCATCTCTGCCTTGCCTGCCTCCGGTTACCAAATCACGCAGAGCCAGCGGCGAAGAGGAGCAGCGCGAACGCCGACGCTGCTGCAGCCGGCCATGGATGAACAGCACGGCTGTGTGGCAGCGCCAGGGCCAGGCTGCTGCCGTCACGGCTGCCGCGGTGAAAAAGAGGCCATGCTTCCCCTTGGGGCCCCGACGCCCCCTCGATACACGCAGACGCCGGGGACCAAACCGCAAGGCATGTCATGGCGCTGCTCACCACGCGGCGCAGACATGTGGGGCAGATGGGGCTATGCACGTGGTGTAGGCGGCAGAATAGGTAGGTATTGATGGTTGCTGCTGGTGACTGGTGCTGGTAGTGGACTCTGGGCCTGGCCGTACCAGTGAGCCCGGCTCACTGGGGTTGTGGAGATGCAGTGTGGTGTTGTTTGGTTGCATCATCCTGTAGCCTGGCTCTGTAGAGAAGCTGTTCGCTTGTCCGACTGACAAGGTGGATATAGAAATCAGGTACAAGAGAAGTTGTTTGGTTATGCGCATGAACTTAAAAGATGTAGCCACCTTTTTATGGGTGCGGTGAGAACATCTCCCTCTTTGGTGAGTCTTGAATTTAGCACCATACAAAAAATAGGTGTCCAACAACCACCACTAACCAGCACTAAGAATTATGATGCATAACTATTTAGGAGTGGAGGTCCTTCTATACCACCTTACACATATTTGACATCGAGCAACCGGAGAGTTCATCTATCCATTATCGTAACAGCAAAATAATAGGTGTCCCACTACTATCTTTCCACAACAGTCATGGAGGGGTTTTTCTGTGCCACCTTACCCTACACAAAATGTACAACAACCAGCAAGGCAATATCCTCAGATGTAGTAGTGCTTGGCCAGGAAGGTCCAGAACCATAGCACACGATGATGCTCATTCATGCCCACAAATGTAGCACCTTGGGCCTTCTTGTCAACCAAGTGAGAGAATGCAACAATCAAACCTTCCTCTGGAAGCCGGTCATGTACAACATAGCACCATATAAGTCTAAATGCACCTCATCCACCGGTCTCACAATGGCATAACATTATTCACTGCATGTGTCATGTTGGTTAGGACAAAGGTCTCCTCCTCACTCATCATGGACCTCTTCATTTTGTTGCTTGCACCTGAGGCACTAGTTGCATCCTAAGCCTTAGTAGTCTCTAGCAAGGTCTTGCCAAGGTCCTCTGCTGGTTTGGTAATGTCAAATGTCTTTGTGGCCTCATAGGTCTCAACATTGATAGTTTCAATGTCAATTGTCTCATGTTTGATGGAGCTATCTGCAAAGTTAGATGGGGAACCAAGAGCTCACTAGACCCCATAGCAAATCTCCCAACAGTCAAACCACTTCCAAATATGGTCATCATCTGCACGTATGTCGGACCCGGATTTAGCCAATCCAGAATCCTATGTAAAACCATTGTACTAGTCCCTGAATCAGTAGATAGTGCTATTAGAATACATCACTGAATCATTTTATACATGATGTAAACCATATCATACATTAATATTGTAACATCAGAATTTGGCCACGTTCAATTTCGACTGCGTTCAACTTCGACTACATTTTACTTTGACCATATTCGACTTTGACCACATTCAACTTCGACGATATTCTACTTCGACCACGTCCGATTTCGACCACGTAGGTATAGTACCTGTCATGGTCGTAGCTATAATACTTTTCATAGTCGTAGCTATAGTATTTTGTGAACAATGGTCGTAGACTTTGCGTTCAATGTTTGTAGACTTTATGTTCAGTACTTCTAGACTTCATGATCATAGGAATAGTACTCAAAGAGCTCGATACTTGGTAGTCAAAAGATCTTGTTACTCAGTGGTCGTTGCTTCAGAACCAGGGAGGTACTCAGTAGTCGGAATAATTTGATACTCGGTAGTTAGTACTCGACAATCATGGTTCCGTGATCGCAGTTAGCGATGGGTTGTCGTAGGTATTGCGATTGGTTGTCGAAGGTCTGTGATATGTGATCGATACTCAGTAGTTAGTACTTGATGGTTTTGTAGTCGGTAGCGATACATGTTATTCCCGAGTGTTTTTGAGCGAAGCGATGTGATTTTCCGAGTACTTGTGGTTTTCGAGTACTTGATGACTAGCGGTCGTATTGAGTGGTATTAGGCTGAGTTTTCGATGATGATGGAATTAGTGATTGTAATAAGTTGTCTGAGAGTGTTTTCTGGTTAGTGATGAGTTGTGTGGTCGTGGATAACCTGATTGTTGATCGTGGACATTCTAGTTGGTGGTTGTGGAAGGTTTGATTCTTGTCCGTGGATAAATAAGGGTATGTTTGGTTTGTGTGTGTGCTGATGATGGTCAAGTTGTGAATAATTTATGTCGAAAAATTGTTTCTATGGTCTTTGCATGTGCAGGTGGGTGTGAAGACGATCATTGTCGATGACGAGGAGTACCGGTACTAGGATAGGGAGATCTGAGGTCCAGACAGTTGAGATGTCATGTGAAATGGTCGGGCTCACGCTGGAACACGTGAATATCAAATATGGTGATTTGTGGAGGAGATACGGGAGGTGTGATTCTGGAGGTTTCGACATGGAAGGTGATGATTCATGGAGAAGATACAAGAAGTGTGGTCCTAGAGACTTCGACACGGATGTTGATGAGACATGATGAAGATATGGGATGGGCAATCTTGAAGGCTTTGTTATGTGATAAGATTGAAAACATTATAAAAGAGTCTATAATGGGAAGATTTAGAGATTGAGTAAAACTCGTGCTTGGAAGGGTTTCGGGTCTCTTGATTTGAGGAAGAGATAGAATTTTGTGTTCGTGATTGAGTCGAATACGATTTAGAACGCTAACATATAAGAGCATATAGAGGCTAATGATTGGAGGGGGCTTTGAGAATGCTTTTGGTGCTAAAGTTCTTAGAGGTGCTTGTGATAGCATTTTGTAAATCTATAGAAATTCAGCAATAAAGAACATATTAAATCATTCTGGATTCGTGGTGTGTTGAAGATTTCTGGTGATTGCTGAAGTAACAAAAACGGACAACTACATGCAACGTTGAGCATCGTGTTCTCGTTTGAGCGGTTGAAGATATCGAGCGGTTGAAGCTTGCGAACCGAGGATGTCTTCGACCACATACAAAGACGATCGTAGCAGACAATCGAACGAGTTGTCGTAATCGACATACAATAATCGAGATTGTTTTCTTCAAATTTGATATTTGTTTTTCAGGTGTAAAGAAGCGGAGGCAATTATTCACCCCCTTTAATTGTACCATAAGATCCTACAGTTGAGATTATAGGCTACAGTGCGATATGGTGGCTACTATAGTGATTTGCTACTGTTCGGTGCATTGATTGTAAACAGTGCTATTGGCTCCTATTTTTCTACTTATGGCTTACAGCTTATAGTTTATGTTATAGTAACTAGATCTAAACATATGTTTTTTTAAGATAGAGTCAACAGGAATATTATAGTAAAATATACTAAATTCAGCTATACCGGTCAAATCATATATGACTTTTTTTATATACTGTTTCTTATAAATAATCAAAATTTAAAAATTTAAGCTATAAACCACTACCAAAAGAACCAACCTATTTGCTACTATTCGCTGCGTTGATTTTTAAACACTGCTATACGGTTGCTACTACACTGACCTTGCAGTTCCTCCTCGCTGTTCATGTGTTTAGCTATACTACTGTTCGCTGCATTAATTTTAAATAGTGTTATGTGGTGGCTGCTATAGTGTTTTGCAGTTTCTCCTGGCTGTTCGCCATTGTACAACTCTGTACTCCTCTAACGTTCCTCCTAAGATTCCTCTAACGTCAGGGGAGCCGGTTCCTATCCAAGGCTAACTCCATTTGCCCGTTGGAAACTGACCTGAAGCCTCGTACACAAAAACCAAGAAACCCATCCTGCCTAGCGAGGGTGTTCAAGTCACGATAATTTATGGGTTTACACACTGTAATTAATTTATTTTTTACTATAACTAAGTTAACTTATTTAATATAATTAAATTTAAAAATCTAAAAATAAAAAATATTATCTTATCACAGATAATATAAAGAAATATAAAAAAAGAAAATACAAAAAATATAAAAAACTGATAATAAAAAAAGCTAGCATCTAATATCCATCACAGAAGCTAGAGAAATTGAGCGCGGCCAAAAAAACTACCTTAGAGCAACTTCAGCAGGGCCCCTACTTGAGCCTCTAAACTCAGATTTGAGAGCCAGAGCAAAAAATTGAACTCCAGCAGAGCCCCTACTTGAGCCCTCAAAAATAGGGGCCTGTCAAATGAGGCCTCCAAACCCTCATTCCTAGGAGGCCCCTACTTGAGCCCTCAAACTCAGATTTATTCGTATTTGAATAAATACGTCCCTCTTTCGGAACAAATTTGAATTTAAATTTGAATATTCGTATTTGAATTCATAAATTTAAACATCCCTCATTGTGCTTTCAATTTAAATTCGGAACAAATTTGAATTTAAATTTGAATATTCGTATTTGAATTCATAAATTTAAATTCAGAACAAATTTGAATTTAAATTTGAATATTTGTATTTGAATTCATAAATTTAAATTCGGAATAAATTTGAATTTAAATTTGAATATTCGTATTTGAATTTAAATTTGAATATTCGTATTTGAATTTATAAATTTACATATTGTCCCTCATTGTGAAATCATAAATATTTTATTGTGTATTGTGCTTTTATCCCATACATATACATATAGTGTGTGAGGAAATAGAGAGAATTGAGAAGTAGGGGCTCTGTTTTGAGAACTCCTGCTGGAGTGCAGCCCAAAAAACAGGGCTCTCAAAAGTAGGAGAGCCCTCAAATAAAAAATAAAGATTCTGTTTTGAGAGCTACTGCTGAAGTTACTCTTAGAATAAGCGCGTAACCGAAGTAATTTAAGTAATGTTAAAGTCCTAAAGTAACGCTCTTTCCAAGGCCCCTCCAAAAAAAAAAAGAGAGGCAAAGATAAAGCATAAAAGAGAAGGTCGAAACACTAGTAGTAACTGTTTGGACCACGTAAATTTGATCGAGAACAATCCAATTCCATTCCCACATAATTCTTCGTGATTAACAAATGGAGCCTTTCAAAAAAATGCAATTGTGTCCGCCATTATACTCCAAAATATATCTTGAAATCATCTCGAGATAAAGTTATTCACACAAATTAATATAACTAATCTAAATATTTGAAGAGATGTTATTTGTGTAAGTCAACATAGTTTGACTGCCACATATTGCATGAGAACATTTCGTCCACGACAGTACTAACATATATAATAGTATAAAAAATCACATGTGCATTTATTGGATTTTAAAATGTTATTGGTTCAAAAATTTTGTTGGGTTTCTCAATGATCAAGTCGGAATGGAAATATTTTCTTTTGAATTAATTAGTTCACCAACCATGCAAACAATTTTTTCCCATTGTCTTCTCACTTAATTACCTTTAATTTGGTTTCTTGCAAATCACTCCATCAAAACAGGTACTGTACTACTAGTACCAAATTTTTATCAAATGTAAATCAGACGAGTTATAGCATGTGTCCCATAGTATTATTATGTGCCCTCCCCATTTGCTCGTATTTGTCTCCATGACAAGGAGTGCGTATGTACAACCCTTACAATGTACACCTAATGTACTAACTGTGCACTGTAGTCATTATCGAAGAAAATGTGTGCACTGTACACAGGACTCAGGATTAAAGATTGTAACATGGAATTATAACAGAAAAGAGCTCCTCCAACTAAGAAGCCATTAGTCCACTAATTAAGAAAAATAAAATTAATGCACACATATGACCCACCTTTGAAATAAAACGGTAAAACTAACACAAATGTTTGCATGTAAACTACAAGCACTACAAGATATGAAACCTTTTCCGATGGGTAGAAACAAATGGTCAACTACCAAAAATATGCTCACCATTTTCATATTTACCAACGGTATAGAAATTTTAGGCTATTTTATTTACCGACAGTAGTTGCTAAAAACTATTAGTGATTACCAAGTGATATTTTTCCATTTTACCAAGAGTTCTACCAAAAATATATGCCTACCATTTTCATATTTAACGACGGCATAGAAACTCTTGGCTATTGTATTTACCGACGTTAGTTGCTAAAAACCGCCGGGAATACATCTATTTAGTGACACCTAAATCCAATAGTAATTACCAACAAAGAGCTGTCAACCAATAGAATTTCCAACAGTTCAAGAAAATTTCCAACGGTTTTTCACTCTCGGGAAAAAAATGCATATGGTGTAGTGAAGCTCCATAAATTGTTTAATTGTAGATATTTGCTATGCACTGGATGTACTTGTTTGTTTTTTGAAGGAGATTTACTTGAATTTTGCCTAAAAGTAAAGCGCATTTTGGACCTGTACAAGCATTCTTGATGTTTCGTGTACCCTTCACCTCCAGGTTTCACCTGGGGAAAAAACAAGTACCAGTTTTAAAATATTTGCTTGCGATCTAAATTATGTTTGATTCGTTGCAGAACAATTGAGAGGTACCAGATGGATAGATATATCTTTATACCGTATTTGGAATGTAAAATTTTCACATAACAGCTCAATCTCCGCAAGAGTACGTATAAGAAAATTTGGGCGTTCCAAATAAGCCCAAGGTTTATGTAGCCATCTGGCAAGGAATTAACTCAGTTTTTAGGGGGCGTTTAATTGAGTTTTTATAAGCTAGTTTATGGTTTTTTTTATACTGTAACTGGTTTGTTTTGTATTGTAGCTATTGGTGTCTGCTATCATAGAGTCAGCACAGTGGAAGACATTTTCACAAAAAGATTGTTGACTTGTTGTGATTCTTGAATATTTGGGCAATGATAAGCAAAGAAGAGCAGCTCAAGTTAAATTGGTTCCAGAGTCTCACTGGAACTCTCTCATTTGAACTTCATCACAACTACTGGAAAGGTGAATCAGTGCAACGGTAGCTGAAGCTAACATCCCAAATTCACAATAGCATATTTCCATGGTCTACAGGTGAATTCGTATTCCGCACAGGTATTCCTCTCTCTTCCCAATGCTGGAAGGGCTAGTGGTCTGATCATTTAGAACAAGACCCAACGATTCATTTTCATGCCACTATTTATCACTAACAGGAAATTGATGTTTTGGTTGTGTATCTTGTATCTTACAATTTAATTGTTAGATTTTGAGTACTTATAAAATGATGGTATAGTTATATTCGTCAATCGATCATGCATTCATAAATGTTCATCTATATTTTTTTTATCCATGTTTGTCTACCTATCTATTCTAAATTTTGCCCCCAAACTATTTTTTTAGAGCACTATGACCCGTCTTGCTTTAAGCACAGATGTTGTGGTCGGTGGATGGGTACAGATCCGAGGACCGAGGGTAGCAGTGGCGGAACCACCGCCGGGGCAAGCCGGCGGGCTGCCCGGTCTCCGTCTTGGGCAAGCCCCCTCCCGCGCCACCGTCCCACCGTCGGCGCTCGTCGCCCCGGGCGAGAAAGAAGATTGAAGAAGGCAGCCAGCAAGCTTGGCGCCGTCGCGGATGGGCCTCGCCGCCTCGGCCATGGGCGCGCCGCGCCGCCGTCAGCGCCACCCATCCGATGGCGACCGGAGACCCGGCGGCGCGATGTATTCCCAATCCGCCGAAATCCTCAAATCCCTAACCCACTTACCTCGGATCCAAAATCCCATCGCATCGCGGGCGGCGGTCGGCGGCGGCGACTCGCCTCCGCGCCTCGGGCCTCGGCGACTCGCGTCTCGCCCTCGTCGGCTCGCGCCTCGAGCCCTCGCCCGCTCGCGCCTCGGGCCTCGCGACTCCGCCGGCTCGCGCCTCGGGCCTCGCCCGCTCGCGCCTCGGGCCTCGGCGACTCCGCCGCTCGCCGTGCGCCCGTGCGCCCACCGCGCGCGAGCGCCGTCCCATCTGGATCGCGCCGCCGTGCCGGAGCGTGCGCGTGAGCGCGATGAGCCGTGAGCCCGTGAGCTGTGAGAGGAGCAGCGATGGAGCGTCTGAGCCAGTGAGGTGAGTATTGTTTTGATTTTTGAACTTTTGATTATAGATTTCCTAGAGTACAAATGTACAACATTACTATATGTATATGAGGCATGTTAGTGATGTGTTCAATTCAGATGACAACAAGATTATGCGACGCTTTCAAGATATGAAGGAGCGTAGAAATCGCTTACCTCGTGTAACTTAGTGGTACAATTCTTTTCCTATCTGGAGTTTCAAATTATTATTGCATTGGTATTGAATTCAAGTTCTTATAAATTTTGTTGTGTTAACATGTTGTAGGTAACTATTGGAGTGCCGATGTTCTGGATATCTTAGTCATCGATGTTCACGCGCATCAGGAGTTCTTGTTAGTACTTTGTCTGAGCTCTTAATATTATATTATATGCTTGTTTAGTTGTATTAGTTAGATTTATGTTTGTCTGGTTATATTGGTTAGATCTTGATAATTTAGTGCATTTAACATTATTAATTATATTGAGTATTGAATCATAATATGTTTTAGTATTTTTTTTCACACTACTGGTTCGCCCCGGGTCTTTCAAATTCCTGGTTCCGCCACTGGAGGGTAGGGCGTTTACCCCTCATCTAGCCATCGACAGGATTCTTCCCTAATATGGTAGAGAGGCTTTGAGGCTTATCTTTAGAAAAAGAGGGACACTAGGGACTTGTTTAATTGTTTATTGCTTTATGATAATAGTACAGTGTTGTCTCTTTTACAGGGATGGCTAGACTTAAACCCTAAGAAACTTATCTTTATATTAAAGAAACTAAACCTAAATAATAAGAAAAAACTAATTATTATATTCCTAATCCGTAATATGCTGCCAATGCTATGAACTATTCAAATAGATAGCGTTGCTAGTTCCCGTGTTCTGTTCACGCACGCTACAGTACGTCATACTATTCACATGCCTACTGTCATACTCACCAGGATCATAGACCATAATATTACACCCCCACGGTAAGATGGCTCATCCTCGAGCTGTCAGATGTCAGCCATGATTAAAATCTTCCATAACCCCATGTCGATGAGAGGACACCATAATGACGTAGTGTCGCATGGAAGAAGATCCATGAAGCCCCAGTGAACAACAACAAGGATAACAACCTTCCAGCATTAGTTGACGTCGCAGTAGTCATCGGTGGCAATGGCAACTAGCATGGGACAGCAACAACATCCTTCTTGCCCCAGGATGCAGTGGTTGTGGAAGGGATGCGACGATGTCTTTGGCCCCCACCTATCAACCATTGTGCTCCGCATCGCTTACGGCATGGTGTCGGTGGACGACATGGTAAGGGTGACAATGAAATGACGGTAGCCTTCTTCCTTGGCAGTGGTACCAATGGCGCAACCAAGAACAGCAAAACCTGGGGAGGAGTCGTTAATGAAGGTGGTAGTAGGACCAACGCTGATGATAGTGAAGGGGACAATGATGACAGAGTCGCCATTGCAGTGGCAGGGATTACCTCTTGCTGCTCCTTTATTTTGGACATGGTTGCAACCGACGGCAATGGCGACTTAGAAACTACGACAACATGTTGCGCCTTGTCCTCCATCTTGGCCATGAAATCTTTCATTAAGGCCATCAAGTTAGCATAGATCTCGACAGAGGATAACTTAGCATCGAATGCTATGTTAGTTGGCTCAATGGAGGCTTGATGTGTGGGTGGAGACGACGTGATGGTGGTGGTGAAATAGAGGTTGATGTGTTTAACAAGACTTAGCCATGTCTACATCCCGAGTGCACACTCTAGATGCCGGTACCTTAGGATAGCATTCCCTGTAAGGTGGTGTGATGCCAACTACTCCTTCTCTTCCTCTATCATCTGTTGCTCCTTAAAGAATTGCTTAAAATGATTCAACTAAGGCTGAAGGTCTTCTTTTTCATCGAAAGTCGTAGGTAGTGGAATCATGAAGCTCGGGCCTTCATGGAATCAACCCCCTTGCTTCCATTGGTGGCAAAGCAGCAGTTAGCTTTGATACCAAATATTGTGGTCGGTGGTTGGGTACAGGTCTAAGGATCGAGGGTAGGATGCTCACCCTCATCTAGCCACCGATAAGATTCTTCCCTAACTTGGTAGAGATGCTATAAGAGTTGAATTTAGAAAAAGAGAGAGACTAGAGACTTATTTGATGTGTTCATTGCTTTATGGTAATAAGTACAGTGCTATCCCTACAAGGATGGCTAGATTTGACCATAAAAAACTTATCTCTATATTAAGGAAACTAAATTCAAATAATAAGGAAAACTAATTATTATATTTTTAATCCACGATATGCTGTCAATGCTATCAAACTATCTAAATAGATAGTATTGCTACAGTACCATACAACACAGTTCACGTGCGCTACAGTACCTGTGTTTCTGTTCACGTGCACTACAGTTCCTCGTACTGTTCACGCGCCTACTACCATACTCACCAGGATCATAGACCATAACTCAAGAACTCAAAAAAGGAACATGGTATTTAGAAATATGACGATTATTATTAGAAGCAAAAGCTAATACAAACGGGGCCTAAGAACATGGGGTTGGAAATTTTACTACTAGAGGAAATCAATGTTTTGTTTTTCATGAGAGGCCTCACGTTGAGGAAATGTGGTTACTTCCACCTTAGTTGGACCAAGAAAAGGTACCATTAGTTCCACTTTGTTGGATCAAGGATGGAATTCATAGCATCAAACTAATTTTACATACTAAATAAAATGGTCCTACTTGCGTGGACTTAGCTTTCCGAGAGAAACTGAGGGCATGTTCTTTTTTGCTGCGGTTTATAGTTTTTGGCTGAAAATTTTGAATTTTAGCTGTTTGCGACAGATATTACAGAAAGAGATACTCGCTTTTAATTTTAGATGGTACAGATGTTGGGCTTTTAACGTGTACTATAATTAATTTGTAGATTCTATCTTAAAAAAATATTTCATTTGAAAGTTAGGTACTATAGTAAAAGTCAAAAGTTGTTTTGAGAAGCTGAAAAGAACAGGCCCTGAATGACATATGAATTAATAAGTGAGCTCTTTGCATTTCAAACAAAATTCACCACTCGGGTAGTTCTGTTTAGTGCTTTGCTCACATCTAAACAGAGGATGAGGAGCTGCTTCTATTGGTTATAAACTAAACAAAATAAGTGAGCTTTTTGTTAATGTTAGAACTCGTCAGACATTTACTCACATCTAAACAATTTTTATGCTTTGCTAGATGAAGCAAACAAAAGATGAGGAGCTGCTTCGATTGGTTGTAAACTTGGGTCAACGTTCGAAGTTATCACATTGGTAACCGGTGGTTGTTTTGGAACAAAATGCGAGTTTTGGTATGAAGTTGTGGAGACTTCTTTGGAGTTTTAATTGTTGAGAGTTTGTAACTTTATATTATAACATAACATGTGTTTTAATTCCCTCCACCAAATACACTGAATTCCCATTCTATTAACATTACCATTGCTGTGTCCGAACCAAACACCATAGTGTTGTAGTTGTGTCAACTGTCGAGCATATAATTGGTCAGGATTGTAACTCTTGTTCTTAGTAATTAACAAAGCTCTCTTTTCTTTGGGAAAAAAATGTAAATTCACCCGGGTGCGCGAGTGACAGTGAGTAAAAGTAGCGCTGGTTTGCGTGCGCGTCCGTGCGTGGAGCAGCTGCGCTCAATCCAGCTTTTTCTCAGTGACTGTGATCAGCTTCTGTGTTAAAAGTACTGTAGTAACACTATATCAGCACTATAGCAATTTGTCACGTAGTGTTTTTTTGTTTTTTTTTAAATTTTTGTGTTTTGTTTTTTCCATATTCCTTTGCATTGTCCGCACTAGATTAGCATGCCGCTTTTATTTTTATATTTTTTTAAAAAAATTTCATTATGTCCAATAAACCAATTCAGCTACAGTAAAATTTCAGTAAAAACCAAAAGCTATCGCTATTCCGAACGCTACCTGATTCCTTCCAGTTCCACACTACAAATATTTTGATATGAAAAGTACACATATATCCACGACTCTTGGTATGTATGACACATTTTAAATCCGTATTTATAGAAATAGTCGTAATCACGTGAAAACTATAAAACTATCGCTTGTACTGTACAGTGGCCATGCGGCAACCTTGGAAGAGCGACACATGGCCTCTACCGCATGGCTACAGTGCAGCACATGATTAGCCATGAGATTTCGCTCCTAATTAGAGATTTTGTTTACGTGCGCTACTTGTTTGATTTTTTAAATATAGTAAATAGGTTCAAAAAATTACAAACTTTTGTGTAGTGACTTCCAACGTAACATACTTGATTGTGTAGTTTTTTTCATAATTTTATCCATCCTGGATTTTATTGCAAAATTCATTTATTCTTCCTAGGAATTCTTTAATGTAACAAATGAGCTCCAAAAATTATAATTTTTTTAAAAGGTTCCTTGCACAATTAATTTAATCGTGCAATTTCTTCAAAGTTTTACATGTCGAAATTGTCTAAAAATCAAGAGTTTAGGTCTCAAAAAAATCATATTTTTATTTTTAAAAATTAGGGTTTCATGATTTTATGTGACTTGGAATGTGCGAAGTTTAGTACGACATGAGTACTCTATATCGCCCCATCGCTTTTGGGTAGCTATTTGAGTTAGGGTTTTATGGTTAATTTTTTATTTATTATGCAAGGAATAGACAGCCCAAAACTATTACTTTTGTGTGTATTACAAGCGATTGCGAGAGTTCCGCATTTATAGTCGAACGAAAAGAGAACCCAGTGCATTGTCACCGGGAATTATGTACTCATTGTCGACGCACAACATCGTGGGCAAAGGGGACGGCATGGATAGAGTGACATATGCGCAGATGAGGGAGCAACCAAGGGGGGACGCCATGGATGAGACGACATATATGTGAAAGAGGGCGGGGGCATGGGAGGACAACATGGACAAGCCAACATATGTGTGAAGGAGAGAGCGGGTAAGGGGGATAGTAGCAAGGGGGCGACATATGTGCGGAGAAGGGAGGTCAGATACTGCAAAATATGGCCACCACATGGTGGCCATGTGGCCTACGATTTAAAAGGTGAATTAAATGAGCACCGCATGTCACTAATTATGATTAAATTAATATAAATTAATATGACAAATTCAGAGCGCATAAAATTTTTGAAAAATTATATAATTAGGTCGACTGTATCGGGTGGCTCCACAAAAAATTTTATTTTTAGAGCTCGTTTAATATATGTAATAATTCCTATAAATAGCATAATTAAACAAATTTTCAACTGAAATTCAGGATGAATAAAATTATGAAATTACATAATTAAGTACGCTGCATCGAAAGACTCCACACAAAATTTCATAATTTTTTGAGCTGATCTGCTATATCTAAAAAATCGAACAAGCAGTGTACCTAAATGAAATCCCTAATTAGGATTAGATTAGTGCTAATTAGCCTTACTAATTGGCTCCTTCATGGTGGCCGTGCGGCAGAGAAGCCTGTTGCCCGGTGGTCGGGTGGCCTAGGGCACTGCCGCACGGTGGCCGTACGGCAGATGCAGTAGAAGTGATATTTCTGCAATTTTCGCATACGGCTATTCCTGTAAATACGGGTTTAAAATATGCCAAAAAGTCAAATATACACACCACATAACATAAATACTTTATGTTACGTGGCAAGTAATTTTAATATCAGTCGCAAGTAATTTTACTACTAAGTCATCCGTCTGTGCTCAGAAAAATGCAGTAACTATAGCATAAATAATTTTACTATGAACTACAATCAATTTTAATGCACTATACAGGAGAGTTACTGTATGTATCGTATCAGACTGAAATACTGGCCCAAGCATGGCACTCCAGTTCGGACCAACCGGCTTGCCGGCCCATTTCCTGTCTATACCGTGCTATGTTTAAGTTTGACCAACAGTATCGTGCCTTGGACCGGTACGGTTGGCCCAGGCCGTTTTTCTAGGTCCGAGCTTAGGGAGAATGAACGGGGGTGGCAGTAACAAAGAAAAGGAGGCCATAAACTAGGACGGGAAATGTTCCATCTGCAACGGCGTTACGGCGGTGTTGCCCGGCACATTTACGCGCAGATCTAGCTAGGAATGGATACGGCTACTAATTTCCCCGTTTAGCCCGGCAAATCTCGGCGAGCTGAGCTTCTTTAACCAACGTCCTGTGTACTTACTGGCCGCCCCGTCCGGGCGTCTAGACTCGGGATCGAACTAGGAATCTGCACGCGCACGCGACGACGACGACGACAACTACAACTAACAAACGCAGTCACATGCAGTCATACGGGTAGGCGACGAAGGACAGCGAGAGCCCCACCACGACACACAGGTCAGAGAGATCAATGTAGCAAGAAAAGTCTCATGCCCATTACTACCTTAAAAACGACATACAGATGACGGTATTGTTCACCCAGGTTGATGGTTTTGTCAGGGCTCGGAAGGCTGCATCCTGCATGTGTGTGTGCGGAATCAACCTGAAACATCTCGCGTAAAAACGTACCTCGATCCAGGCCTTGTGAGTGACGTCGCAAATGATGAATTAAAAGGAAAGAAAACAAGGTGTCAGCAAACAAAAAGCAACCGTTCGGATTAAACCTGTGTTTTCGCCCCCTCTCTCAAGGTAAAAGGTAGACCTGAAATCCTATTGCTTGGCCGGAGTATGTTGCAGTAAGGATCATCGCCTGAACCCTTTACTCCTCTCAAGGTTGATCTGGTGTAGGAACTGAGATGGTTTACATAATCGCATTTACGAAATGATTTGCACTGAACACACACAGAGAGAGAGAGAGAGAGAGTACTAGCACAGTTAGACTAATAAATTGTGACATGGCCAAATAGCTAGCCGCACTTAAATAGCAGATTAGCTAGAGTACCGAGCTGTAAACACCATGGGTTGAACGTGTTAGTACGTACACTAAAACCCTAACCAATAAAGACCTTGGCATTTGCGACGAACAGCGGTTTTTGTTAAACCTTGGGGGGGACAGAGCAAGCCGAGTTCTTTTGTCGCGCTCCCCCTTTGGACCGGATTCGACGAGGAGCAGCACAGCATCACATGATGATGGCTGGAATTGAATCCCTAAATCCGGTCACGTCCACTTTATAATAATTAGCCCCGCTGATATTGGCTTCACTTCTATCTTTTATTTAGAAAAATCAAAAGGCTGATTCCTCAAAGTAGTTTCTTCAAATCTCTCACTACTATTTTACTTTGAAAATAAGATAAAGAGCCACAGATGCATCATCCACTCTACTCCTCTCACTTTCGTCACGTACATACATCTCTCATTCACTTTTTACATCACTCATCTTCTTTTTCTAAAAATTAGTTTTTTAATTACTACTATTTATTTTTAACCAAAAATCATAAACCACAACTAAAAAAAAGACAACAACACAATCCAATACAACACCCCCACTTCAGTAAATGCGACATATTTCATACGAGTAGGACGAGTAGTACTACTGCGCATCACGGATCACGTCTACGTGAAGCCATTGTCACGCAATTGCTTTCGGCGTAATGTCACTAACTTTTACAGTGCAAGGGCACAAAGAAATTGGCTGAGTTTAATTTGCATTATTGCATATATTACGCTGAAGAGATAGCACTAACTGTGCTTTTTTTTCCCTAGAAAAATGGAGGTTGAAGTATAGCCCCATGAATCAACACAAGTCCATCCCCTGGTACCATTTGTGAATGGAGGGCACATGTACATCAACTTATTCACTGCTCCTTCCGTCTAAATTTATAAGATGTATTTTTTATTTATATATAGAACAAAATAATAGTAAAAATTGTTAAATTACCTTTAATTATTATCTATAAGCAGTATATTTAATACATACATATAGAGAATAGCGAATAAAACTATATATTTATTAGGGGCATAAAGGGAACATCATATTAGTTTTACATTAGAATATGAAATATATCTCATATTCATAGATAAAGTCATTCAAAAATATATCATGTAAACTTGGATGGATGGAGTAAAAATATATTTGTGCTTTTGTGCCATGCTAAACGGTTTGTAACAATTCTTTCGTACGTATACCCCTACTCGGTATTTCCGTGCCATGCCCTTTTCCCTGAGAGAGAACCACCCAAAAAAAAACATCAGCCAGAGAAAACCGAAAGCTGGACTTGCACCATTCTGTAACCGAGCAAGTAGGTAGTGAGATATACAGACTCGACAGCCGAAACCGAAAGGTGCACGACATGGGTGCCGCGACACGATCGAGCTTTGCCTCCGTACGGGCGCAGCATTCGGCAGGCAGATGAGATCGAGCCCGGCGCAGCACGGCCGCGACCAAGTACGACCACCGCGGATCGCACGCGCCGGTTGCCCCTGCCCTGGCCCTAGCTTGCTCTGCCGCGTCGATCGAATTTTCTACAGAACGACCAAACGAACCGACCAATCCCTGGCGCTTGCCCATCCAACGATCGCCGTCGCCGCCATGTATGCCTGTGGCCGTCACGCGCTGAGAAAATTGTATAGTGGAGGGCGGCCGCGCTCAGCGATTGCAGTTCGGCGGCTGCGGCGAGCGTTTTTTTATTGTTCTTTTTATTGTTTTTTTATATTTTTTAATATTATCTGTGATAGGTTAACATATTTTTTTATTTTTAAAATTTTTAAATTTAATTATACCAAATAAGTCAATTCAGCTACAATAAAAAAATCAACCAATTACAGTAAAAAACTATAAGCTATCGCCGTTCCAAACGTTACCAAAATCTAACACTAGAGGGTTTTTTTTATTATGTCACCTAGCACTAACACTAATCTCGAGCAATCTCAAATAACTCTCTCTCTTACCCCACTGTCTTCTTCTCCCGCCTCTTGTTCTTCCCAACCTCTCCACCACTAGCAGCTCGACGTCGGCGCCGAGGTGTCAGACACTGTAAGTTCGGCGTCGCTGCAGCAGCTCCTTGGCAAGTGCAAGGACAAGCTCACCGTGTTGGGGATCTAATTCGGCCGCCGCCTGCGATACGGAAGATGAGAAGAAGCGTGACTGCATCACGGGTCGTCTTCTTGGCTGGAGCTTGGAAGACGTCCGTGGTGCTCGTCTCACCATGTGGTTTGGGTTCTTTGGCCTCTCACATTGGGATTAATTCACCTTGTGATTTGAGTTCTTTGTCCTCTCACATTGGGATTAATTGGATGCGTTGATGATGTTGTAAATACACATAATATTTTAATTTTAAATTTTACTAGTAGTCAAATATCGTAAATAATTAGTAATGCATAAATCAATACCAATACTAGGCAACACATTGCACTTCAAATTATACTAAGGAATATTATATAACAGAGTCGATTAGTTACACGAACAACTTACAGTTAGGTTTGATAGAGAATAGGAAGCTCAATGCAGTACAGAACGTAGAGTAAGCAACAAAATGGGTGGTCGTGCAGATGTACACTGCCTAGAAATATTATTGTTGCCCCGTGCAAGTGTTCTTTACGGTAATGGTTTGGAGATACTGCTCATCCTCCTTTCCGATGCAAACCGAAGAGCAATGTCGACACGGTTCAGCTGCTGAACACTCCAGCACAGCTCACCAGTGGGGGAAGAAGATGTGAGAGAGGACTGAAAAAAATTTATTGGTGAACATGGACGTCTCCCGGTCCTTTTAAAGATGCACGACAATTACTCTCCAGTAACGAATGCCACTGATCACAAACTAAACCGAATTAATTTAGCCGTTTGAAATTGTATTCAAATATAATTAAGAGAGATAATACATGATTCAACAAAATAAAAGGTGAATTTAATGTACCAGGAGACGCGTCACGATATGATGCGGTCGCTCGACGCAAGTCACAAGTCATGCAATTTTTCACACAAAAATACATGAATGCGTGCGCGTGAGTCTTTAGCTAAAGTCTTCCTCGTGTCATCCTCATACCATTTGTCACATGTTTTAAGGAGTGATAAAAACTCCACCTTATAAATTGTCTTTTCTCCACTTAACCAGACAATACGATACTAAACTATGCATACTTTGAACGTTCTAAAGAAAATATGTACCAATTTATGGGCCGAATCCAACAACTCCCACCAATTCTAAAGCAAAAAAGCAAAAAAGATGACTAAGATTATTGTACTAAATTGGCGTTAATATACCAATTTTTTTGATATAAGTCTCATACGGGTTGAACTTATACCCAGATTAGTAAGATTTATCTTATCAAACTGATGAATTGACTACATCTTAAATTCATAGCTCTTTGTGAATAGACTTCATTTGAAATTTAAACTGATATTGGGCTGCCAATAAACTACGCCTAAACGGAGCATTAAAAGGTCATGCTTCCTTATCAGCTCATGGGCTTTCTAGAGAATGTCCCGTTCTCATGAATTGCAACCACAAAGTTAGGTTCAAGTAGATGTTTTGTTTCTAGGAATCCTACAGACTAATACTATTTCCTTATTTGAACAACAAAATACATTCAAGTAGATGTTGTGAGACCCTCCTTCAGCTAGAGTTGTGATTAGGGGACCAACATGACCTACCATCATATCGATTCCCACAAAGTAAGTTTTGTGGTCGATTGGATGTGGTCATACCTATCTAACTCAAGGAGTTGTGTCGACGAGAGTGCTCGAGCTGGGCCATCATATCGCGGAGTCTTCGCGCAATCCCTTCGGCAAAATCGTCGTAGCCTGGTGCTCGAGCAAGCCCTTGGGTTCTCGAGCAAGTCGTTGATACGTTGAAGCTCCCAAGCCTCTTCAGACTGGTACTGGACGCACCTAGACAGAGACCTCTGAGCCATCGATCGTCTCCTTCGAGCAGTCTTCGGGTCCCTTACGACTGATGCTTGCTGAGGCCGCGTTAGAGGAGAGTGATTATTTCTAGAATCTCCCACGCTCATCAAAGAACTAATCTCTCATCGCTGGAGGCCTCCTGGCCATCAAAGAACTAATCTGAGGGCCTCTTTTGGTAAGGTGATGAGGATCTGCGGGAAGGGCCATGACCTCTCGTCTAGAATCCCCACTTTCGGTGGTGGTCCACTCGTCTGAAGAATTCTCCAGCGGCAACGCATCGTGGCTAGAAATAAACCCTACTAGGTAGGAGAATTCAGGGTTATAACTGTCTCCGGCTGGATCTATGTTCTGCGATAGGACAGGCGAACTCTTAGGAAACATACCCTTTGCAGGTTCCAACAGAGAACTACGACCACCAAGTGATATCAATCTTTCAAAATGAAAGATTCTAAGACTGGCTAGAACCGTGCTCGCGTGTTGCTCGAACTCAGCTCGTTATGAGCTTGGCTCATAAAATTAATGAATCGAGGCAGCCACCTACCTAGCTCGATAGCTTAATGAGCTGAGCTTGAGCTAACTCACAAGCCGCTCATTAGCTCGTTAAGACTCGGTAACTAAATACTCATTGGCTTTTGCGTGCAGCGTATTAGTGATTTGCTGTTCTCAAATTCCAGCTCAACCCAGTGTATTGGACTAAATGGGAAATGCAACAAAACAGAAAATTGAACTTCATAAATATTCTGCTTGTAAGACTTAAATAGGACACTAAAGTAACTATTTTTTTTCAAGGACGCCACTTCATAAATGTTCTACTAGCTAAGAATATCTGCTTCAATATAAGGTATCAACTCATCTTCAGGTTCAAACTTGAAGATAGAGAGGTTCCAATCTCATTCAGGAGTTTCTCACAGAGCCCCCCCCCTCCCCCAAAATCAATTGATAAAAAGTAGATACATTGAAGATATTACAATTGCAATGCTCAATTCTTTTTTTCCCAACCAAGTCTCCTTTGTACTTTATATTTGTAATTAAAGTTGTCGGTGATTGAGTTTACTAAACCTTCTCTAATGCATGTATATCTTGTCTCACATGGCTCGTGTGAGCTTGCATGAGTGAGCCGAGTTAGCTCAACCGCTAACCCTACTCATACCGTGCCGTATTGTGCTGTGCCATACCGACACAGTAGACCAAGGTGACAGCCTAAACATAACCCACCCCTTTGTGCAGTGCCGGCTTGACCCATCAGCCTTGATGTCTTAGCTAGACCGTACCGCACGGTCCGTTTGACACCATTAACTGCCACTAATGCAGGTGAAGCAAACCCGCTGCGCCCTTCCGTGCCCACGCCATGCACGCGTCTTGTTTTCTGACGCCATCTCACAGAGCTCTCCTGCGTGTACGTGCACGGGCACACGAGGACAGGGGCAGCGTGTGTTCACTGTCCAATTATTGATGTCGCGATTGTGCGAGCGCATACGAGCGTGGCGCAGCAGCACGGGTTTTCGCCGAGGCACGCAGCGCAGGCTAGGCCTCGGCTGCAGCTGCCGCGCCGGGCCAAGACGATGGTGCCGGCAGGGGCTCGGCGCCATTGCACGTGGGCCGCTGCCGCGCGCGCTGGCCCGTCCAGCGCCGCGTGTGCGCGGCCGGCGCTCATGAATGCGTCACGGGCGCCCGATCGGTTTTTACCACACGGTAGAACGATGCATCCATATCTACTCCTACAATTCTACACCTACGCTACGTTGGTCTCTACCGATGTACGTGCAGTACAGATGCGTTTCCCTACAATTCTACACACGCAAGCTTGGTACATGAGGAGTAACCGTGCAACCACCACCTGCGCACGCCGCGCACCGTCGTCGTACGCGCGCTTCCGCTCGGGGGAGGCAGGCGCGCGGATCGGCGCGGGCTCCGAGGTGGATCGGCGGGCCGGGCGAAGCGGCGTGCGCTACAGAGCCCGGGACGCGACTGTTCATGGGCCCTGTCAAGGGCTGTGACGTCCGAAAGCACCTTTTCCCCCCTCTCTCTCCTTTCCCCTCTCTGATTGCATGGGCTGCCTCGCCAGCCCGGGCCCATCCGCAACCTAACGCAGCTACCTCTCTCTCTCTCTCTCTCTCTCTCTGACTCAATGCACGCTCTTTCTGGCTTCTGCTGGCGCTGCTGCAGCTAAAAGAGGCCGTACGCTGCCGCCTGTCCATTGGCTGCTGCCTTACCTCACCTGCCTCCATGATTGGACGTCACAAACATAAAAAGGAGATTTTGTTCTCCGGTCGCTAGATTTCTCCTCGTGCCATGCGTACCAAAATCCAGCGTTGGGCCGCAGGCGCCCGCGGCTGCGAGCGATGTACTCTTATCAAACACGAGCTCTACCCACCGCCGGCGGCCACCGTGCGCCGAAACCGAACAAACCGAGCCGAGCCGAG
This sequence comes from Melocanna baccifera, assembly GCA_036346265.1. Lineage (NCBI taxonomy): Eukaryota > Viridiplantae > Streptophyta > Magnoliopsida > Poales > Poaceae > Melocanna > Melocanna baccifera. The sequence continues at coordinate 2,198,911 of CM070698.1, read as the reverse complement.
ATGAAAAAGGCATCACTCAAACACTTGCCGACTCTTTTTTTAACCAATAGATGCTGATATTAGAACTTGCTTGTTTCGACTTTAGCACCTAACTTTTAGTTTTTAGTTCGCTATTCTTTAATTTTATCTTTTTCTGATTTTTTTAGGTTTTTTCTTTTTTTGTATTATCTATGATAGGTTAATATGTTTTCTTTATTTTTAAATTTAGTTACACCAATAAAGCTACCAGCAGTTACAGTATAAAATAAATCAGTTATAGTAAATAAAAAAATCATAAACCATTAAAAAAACCAAGTCGAGACTGCTATTAGTAAAACAGAAAGGGCCCGATCGGACTGCTGTTGGGGACTCATGCGGTGCGTAGAGTACTGGCGTACGGCGGCGCGTGGTAGCTAGGCTCGGTGATTTTCCGATTTGGAAGGCAATTGGGCGGCAGCAGTACGTAGTGCCGGGCGCTAGCTAGCCTATATAACAGGCCAGCCACCACCTCCAATCATAAGCTTGCCTCGTGAGAGCTGGGACTTTCGCTGTACATGGAAGGGTCACCGCCCCACCGGTCTGTCCGACAACGAGGGGTCGAGCGCAACGAAAAATGTCACCACCGAACTATGCAGCGTGGAGTAAAAAGATTGCCCTGTTTCACCTTAGGGGGTGATCCCTAGCCGAAGGGTGCCTCCTCTCGGAAGTCCTGTTTGGAGGTTCCTGTGCCCTCGACGTCCTGTTTGGAGGCTGGCGCTCTGCATCAGAAAGATTCCAAGTCACGTGACGCCCCGCTCTGTCTAAGCATTCGAGAGCTAGCTCTTGCCGTCTTCTTCAATCATCCACCCTGTTTGCTACATGTACCATACGGCAACAACTGAGAGGCTCGTAAGTCGTAGAGCCCGCCACACCACACCAAGCGTAGCGTAGGCTGGGCCAGACGGCGTCGGCCGCGAAGGCCTTGGCCCATGAGTCTGCCGCGAATCTCCCCACCTCACGGCCTCGATATCTCCTCTCCAGAGAGAGCTCGCCGGCCTTTGTCGCACGGCCCAGTCGTGTTCTGAGTCTTTGGGACTCGAGGAATCTCCTCCAAAGCTAGAAGGCATTTCTTTTTTTCTCAAAAGAGTAAATTTCATATACTCTAGGTTTTGGATCAAAGGTAACATAAAGCCCTAAGTTTCGCAATTTTTTCAAGAAACCCTAGGTTTCCAAAAACACCATGTAGATCACCTACCCTCCCCTCTCTCTCTCTTCCCTCACTCTCCACCTCCTCTCTCCTACCAGCGACAACAGAGACAGCGGGCGAGTCCTGGTGGTAGAAATGCCGGTGACCAAGCTAGAGGTGGCATGACGACTGGCTACACGGCGGTAGTGGGATCTGGTCCTATCCCCGAATCTGGTGGCCTCCTTGTTGGATCCAGCAAGGGCGAGGCTAGCTTCGTCATCTTGAGCCTGCCCTAGTCCCGTGCGAGCCCTCTCTAGCTTTGATGTGCCTAGCCATGTCCCAACACTTCCGTGTTGCCATGTTCCTGGGCATCGCCTTCTTGTCGGGCTTCGACTGCCTGTAGCATGCCCGAGCCAGTGCTGTGTAGCCGATCGACACACTGCCTCCTCGATCGTCGGTGTCGCTGCCACAGGACCTTGTGTTGTAGTTTCTACCATTATCGGTAGGAGAGAGAGATGAGAGGAATAAGAACAAGAGAGGAGATTGAGAGATTTATACAGGGTCTACTGTGGGCCCCACCAATGTGTATCATTTTTATTATGTATCGACATCATGCACAAATCTCAAAGTAAAATAGAAAGCCAGGTGGTATACCAAGGTTTTTTTTTTAAACTTTTGCCCCAAAACTAGGGGTGCCAATAGGGCCGGGGGGTCTTAAGGGAAGCCCCGCCCCAATCCTCGCTAGCTCGGACCCGCCTCGGCTTGTTAGTCTTATTAGGGGAGATTGCCCCCACTCCCCGATCCGCGTAGGGACCTAACCCTCACGTGGATCTCTACGGGGGATTAAAAATAGGTTAAATTATTTAAATAATAATAGTAATAATGTGACTTTCTTTATTAATTTATAATTATTTAGGCATACTTGTTTTAAAAATATAGCTTCAAAAATATATTCTAACATATAGATTCAAGTTTAAGTCTAGATATACAAGAAAAAAAATACAATATCTCATATTAAAAAAATATCTCATATTAAAAAGTTTATAGGGTCCTCGTGGGATCCCGCAGGGCGAGGGTGACCCTTGTAGTGGAAGATCGCTCCTCACCCCTAATGGGGAAATTTCCCGTAGGGCCTGCCCCTGCAGGGAAATTGCCACCCCTACCCAAAACTAGCGTTCCTCAAAATAAATTATAAAAACATGGAGTTTTGCATTACCTTTACCTCAAAAGAGATTTTACGAAATTACTCCTCAAAAAGAAGAGGAAGAAAGAAGAACATTTCTTACCAAAAAAGGGTTCCGGGGAGAAAACTCAACAGATATGTGTGTTAAGGGTATTAGGGATACAATAGAAATTGTATTATTTCTTTCCTTATATGCCTTTGTTTTCTTACCAGTATATGTCATATTCTCCTATAATATCCCATTATACTATACACACACACACACATATAGCCCTTTGGACCTCATGAATACACGCATAATATTTATAACATAGTATCAGAGCTTTGGTTGGAGTTACTGTAACCACCGCCTCCTAGTCTCCGCTTGTCTTTCACATCTGCTGCCCCCAGGAGGAGTGATCTCCGCTCACAAGGGCAGCCACCGTGGCTTGTGCCATCGTTAGGCGCTCTCCATGGCGTATCCAGCCATCTTCGCTCATAGGGGACGCGACATCGATCTCCCCCCGTCGGCTCTCTTCAGTGGCTTCCAGACCTCTGCCTCGCAAATCCAACCACCAGTGGCGCAGATCGGGGCCAGATCCTCTTTGGGCCATCACCGCACCACCGGCCACCACCGCCCACGTCGTCATGCCCACTACTACTACCCCCAGGAGGTTCCACCGTCGGCCTCGACGCTCCGGGCCGCTATCGCCTCAGATCCAGGCTCCTCGATGCCGCTGAGCTGGATCCATGCCTGCGTCACCGCCTGGTCGTGGTCGCTCAGCGCTGCCTCCTACTACCGGCTCTTCCTCGCTCCCCCACATGCGGCGGCCTCTATCAGATCCGGATCTATGGCGGCTCCCCATAGATGTCCCTCAAGCTCTCCGACGTCCTCTCGCGTCGAGCTCTCCGACTCCTTCTGTCCCCGATCTCCTGTGCAGAAGGAGAGAAGAGGAAAAAGGTTTGGGAAAGAAGGGACAGGAAGAGAGGGGGGAGAGGGGAACAGTTGGAAGGCAACTGGACACTACCTTTAGAGAGGGTCGTGCTGTGTTTCACTTGTGTGTATAAAGAGAAGGGATGTCTGCTACACAGTGCTACACATGGATAGATTGGTGTTGAGTTGTGAAGGGTTTGGCCTAGTATCTACTGCTAGTATATCTTATCTTTGAGTTTTTATTAGTATTTTTTATTGCGTCTATTCAAATCCATAATTTCTCATTTTTAGTTCATCCAAGTCGTGCAAGTTCACAAATTTGTTGTCAGTCATAGAAGTATAAGAATTTTCTTTTCGCATGGTCGCAGCCGCTGCTCTTCTGTCTGACTCGCGTGCAGATCGTAAAAGTCGTTATGACATCTCTGCTTCTCTAGCCACCGCCCTGAGCTTCTAAAGTCGCCACACTTCTCCTGCGCCTTGTGCACTACGTTGTCGTCGTCTTAGGCTTCCATCTATGCCTCTATACTTCTATCTATTTCTCTTTGACTTGATTTGACAATTTTTCTCTATTCAAGAGCTACACGCTACGATGATATTATCAAGACTCGGACTTTAGATTTTTTTTTCTATTTTAGTGTCAACTCCTTTTCAAATATAATGATATTGCATATACTTTGTATTTGAGGGAATGTTAAGGGTATTAAAGATATAATAGGAATTATATTATTACTTCTTTATAGGCCTTTGTTTTCTTATAAGTATATAGCATATTCCCTTGTAATATTCCTTTGTACTATCTATATGTATCGCTTTTTGGGTTTGATAAATACACATAATATTCATAATAATGTGAAAGCATTCTTCATCAAGAACACAAAAGTTGAGGTTTTCACCCTACAGAGGACGGGCAGTAACCATCACAAAATTAAACACCTCATGACAGAAATATAGAGCCCCTCTTACCACTTTTGCTATTTTGTGGTAGTTTAAAAAACCTTCCGTTTGATATTTACTGTAGTGACCAGGCTGGAATCCACGAAAGAAATAATTGGCACAAAGTACTTAATACTTGTAACCCAAACTATCAATTAGCAGTACATTTTAAGCTAACAAAAGCACTAGCTACAACTACCTTGTTTTCCATTGGGCAGCATATATAATGACATGATCACGGTTATAGACATGAAGCACTCTATAGCCTTCAAGACTTTTGATGATCTATGCGACAGAAAGAGTAGAATAAAAGAAAAGGACACTAGTAGCAAGCACATCCAACGCTCACTTGCACTCCACTCCTGCCTCGGCAGCTCGCCGGGGAGTGCTCTTCCGCCGGCTTCCATTTTGTCGGAATCCATTCGATTTCGACGTCACATGATCGTCCTTGTCGCCGTCCTCAACCGAGTCGGAGCTTTGCTTCAACTGCCGACGCCGCCTCTTCTTTCCTCCATGATTCTCAAGTGAGCTATTGGGGTCCTTGCTTGACGCCATCGGTTTCGCGCCGTCTCCATCCTCCTCAACCTTGGCGATGTCCTCCGCTTCGTCAGTGTCATCCTTGAGAGGAGTTGGCTTCTGAGGCCTTCCCCTCCTCTTGTGGGTTGGAGCCACCTCCTCGCCGCCGCTGCCGTCGTCGTCGTTGCTCGCAGCTTCCATCGATTTCTTGCCCTTCCCTCTAGGCCTACCCATTCCAGGGCAGAGAGAGAGAGAGAGAGAGGGGGGGAAACTTCACAAGGGGACTAGCTGCTTGGTCAATAATCACTGGAACTGCAAAGTGGCCAAATAAATCAAGTCATGATAGGAGGGATTGGAAGGATCATGATGTTCCTACATCTCAAAATCGGTTGGAGACCTTCAACTACAAATGGCCAAGAGAATGTTTTTGATCAACCAGCTGTTTTACTTGTTTGAGCATTCCTTTTTCAGACCGAAGAACATATAGTTGAGCATTCAGCAAAAGGATATTCAGAATTTCAGACGTTGCAGCTGAAAGAGAAGCTACAGTGCATAACACGGTGAAAATTTCTAGTTTTAGGTTTGTCTGATGAACACCGGCAAGAACCAATGGTATATCTAAGGAACAATCCAAGAAGAATGTAAGAACATCGAGCCCCTGAGGTCAACAACCTCATACTAAGAATCAGTGGAGCAAAGAACTACAGCAAAACCAAGAATATGAGTCACTGAGAACAACCTTATGTCAAGAACTCCACCGATTACCCCATCACCACTGGGACCCTAAATCATAATGAATCAAAGAACAGGAACATAACGGAAACAAGAACATGGAGCTGACCTCTCCGTGTCTTGATTCATGCCTGAATCTCACACGCCATCAACTTATCTAAAGAATCCTCTCCTCCTGAACTTACTGCTGGGTTTGTACCGAGAGATCTTCCAAGGCTCTGTAACAATCTGAGACGACTACAAGAACAGGACAGGTACAAGAGATGAAGGAAAAGGAGATGTGGTGGTGATGGGTTTTCTGTAGGTTGGTGGCCATTGGAGATATTACCAGCAGGTGAGAGTGGGTCTGGAGTGTGCACAGATAAAAGAGTGGCAACCAAGCGGAAATTATTTTGGTTGGCATTGAGGGCAAATTATTTACAACAAAACCCAACTATAACAATATATTAACGGAAAAAAAATACTCGGGTGTTTTCTAGACGATATCAGGAAACCTAGCGACGAGGGTGCCATATGTCCTGTTGGTCATTGCGCCATAATTGGTGCTTTATTGTTTTGGTAACACAACGACTCTAGCATGTTCAAAATGGTTTAAAACTAGTTTCTGATTTTAGTTTCTATTTTCTTCATTATTCAATAATTTTGTTTTTTTCTATTATTTTAGATTTTTTTTCTTTTTCTTTTTTCTCGTATTTCTTTGCATTGTTCATAATAGGCTAATATATTTTTTCTTCTATTTTAATATTTTTAAATTTAATTATATCAAATAGATTAATTTAACTATAGTAAAAAATATACTAGTTACAGTAAAAAAATATAAATTAATACTAAACTAAGTGCTATAAGATATGTACGTACCCCTGCAAATAGGTACTACTTACACATAGAAACCTAAACTAGTGGAGTAGATACTAGCTAGCTGCTCTGGTACTGCACTATTGGATGGAAGTGAGAACTACTCCGTACGTGCAGACTAGCGAAGACTACGGACAGAGACAGGTCAGGAACGTACGTACGCACTACGTATTAACACCATGCTAATTTCTTGTACGGTAGAATACTGCTGTAAGTTTGTACCCATGTCTTCTGTACCGATTGAAGAGTGGGAACATTTGTTTCAAAGAAGAAGCTTGGACGAGATCAGATCTCGATGCATGATCCAACGGCCGTAAGCTAGGGACATCCTGCCACGAGGGGACCTTCCCGCGTCACCGCAAAGCTTCCCGGCGATCTCGCGACAAATCTCACCAGATTTTGAACCACTCGCTGTCCAGCTCCTGACCAAACGCTCGTTACGCGGCAGCAGGCGGCGTTCGCTTCCAACACACGGAAAGGAGGAGGAGGCCGTGGCGATCCGTGACCCATGGCTTCGCCATCACTCACTCCAACGGTCACCAGCAGAACACACGTGGCACACGTACATGTAAGTGAGATGTCAGCTTCGGTGATCGGTACAAGTAACCTTTCGTTCTACCGCTGTCAGAATCGCCTAGCGGTCAGATGTTAGACGTAGGGTGCAAACAGCGCGGACGGTTTTCGACCGTCCGTCTCACCAAATGCATTCGGATCTAATTCGGAGAAAAAAAGGACATCTGACTATATTTTTGGATTTCGGATTGAGAGCTGGATAGTTTTTTATGGATATAAGATCAGATTTCAAATAGAAGTATCAGTAAGTGAAACAAAACCGAAATTTGAAAATCAAATTTTCTTTGGATTTTGCTTCTTTCCAGCCTAAGCCAATTCCCGGCCCTCCTCAGTCCTGTTGTGAGCCCAGCCCAACCAAAACCAGCCCGAGATCGTGCCTGAACCGCCCCCAATTTGCTGCCCTAGCGCAGTTACTGTAGCTGTCCGAAAATCCGACGCCGCTGCTGATTTTTTCGGTCGCTCGCGTCCTCCCGCACCCTCTCGCGCCTTCCAGTCGCTGCCACGCCTGCGCGCATGAGTCAAATAGCCGTACCCCTCCCCTGACCACCCTAGACTCCCTCCCCGGCCAGGCGTCACGCCGCTCGATGGAAATCGGCCGCCGCCACCCGATTCTTCCTCCCCAAGCTGACCGCCTCCCTCACAGCCGACTACACCCCTCTGACACCTTTGACTGCCGCCAAATCCCCTCTGACACCGCTCATAACCCGCCCCTGCCAGCTCCCTCACCTACCCGCGCCAACCAGCCCCTTCCGCAAGCCGCCGGGATCAGGACAAGCTCAAACCGACGTAGCTCGGCTATTTAAACCCCGGAGCCCCCTCCACCCTCTAGCGCACACCACCAGCAGGCATTAGCCGCGCCCAATTGCCCCGAGACCTTCCCCATTGCCGAGAAGCCCGAAAGAACCCGAGGTATGTTCATTTCCCAAATCCGTTGATCCGAGCTATTAGAGTTCAATTCCTTTCGTGAGTAGCATCTCTGGACCATTAGAAACCTCCCCGAAGCACTAACCCGAGCTCCCATCACCCCTCTTGCCCTGTCCATGAGCGCCGCCGCGCGGCCATTAGTGGCCACCGTGGACAGCTCAGACCGGCCATTCCCCGGCCAAGCCGTTGCTACCACTAGTCTCCCCTAGCGATTAGTGGCCACCGTGGACAGCTCAGACCGGCCATTCCCCGGCCAAGCCGCCGCTACCACTAGTCTCCCCTAGCGATTAGTGGCCACCGTGGACAGCTCAGACCGGCCATTCCCTGGCCAAGCCGCCGCTACCACTAGTCTCCCCTAGCCATTAGTGGCCACCGTGGACAGCTCAGATCGGCCATTCCCCGGCCAAGCCGCCGCTACCACTAGTCTCCCCTAGCCATTAGTGGCCACCGTGGACAGCTCAGACCGGCCATTCCCCGGCCAAGCCGCCGCTACCACTAGTCTCCCCTAGCCCTCTAGAAGCTTAAGCCAAGCCCGATTGACCCGAGGACCCCTAGATCCTCCCCATGCCGGTAGACACTCGAGAGCACTCATGGCACCGCCGCCGGCGATCGCCTGAGTTGTAGCCGGAGCCAAATCCAAAAATGGAGACCTAGTACTCCCCTCTACCCGTTCCCACCCTTAGATTGTGTCGCAAGTTCCCCTAGCACCACCGATCCCCGCCGCCTCCTTCCCCTACTATCGGCTCGAGCCGGCCGGTCTGAGGAAGAAGACGATGATGCGGCTCGATCGTAGCCCTTCGCACCCCAAGACATCCAGCGGCCGTTAAACCGCGGCGCGTTCGGTCGTTTGATTGCGATCGGACGGCCACCGCTTCGCGTTAATCGCCGCTGGGCCGACCCAAGCGTCGCGGCCGTGCGGGAGCGCGTGCGCGCGCACACGAGGCAGTTGGGCCGCGAAGTACTGTAGCTAACCCGCGATGCACAGTGCCGCCCGTGATGAATAGTAGACCCGTTAACCCGTTATTGTTCACCTCGAAACCCGAAACCCAAAAGGTGAGTTTATACTCATTTGAACCGTTTCGAGCCCCTGAATCCATTTCTGAGGTCCGTTTCCCCATACCAAACCCCTATTAGCCCAAAACCTTTATTTTAGAGTTTTGTCCGATTTTATTTTCTTTTTCTTCGGTCCAATTTCATTCCTTCAAAAGCGGACCTAACTTGTTTATTTTTGCGCTAGTTCCCGACGAAGCAGACCCACTGACGCAGGAAGAAGAAGTTCCAGTCCCAACTCAAGATCTACCGGAGTACGAGTTAGTCGAAATCCCCGAGTCGCAAGGCAAGTCGCATTACTTTTGATCATGTTGAACCCATGTCCATTAATTATTTAAATACGCAATATTTTATTACATTACTTTCACATTGTTATTTCATGTACAAATATATTCAGAATGTTATGATTTAGTTACAACCTACCATCGACAATTAAACCAACTCGCATTTTGTTAAACATGCTTATTTGACAAACCCTAGTACATAAATTATAGAATTATTTGTACCACATGGTAGTATAGGAGCACACGTTTTATACTGCTAAGCGATCCGACGCTTGTCGGTAGGATTTGTAAAATAAAAACGGAGGATAAGGAGGTTCACGGGAAGCCATTAATTAGCCGGGTCCCTTGACCTTATCCTGAGAGGAGGCATGAAAACAAAAGGTGGCTAGTGTCAGGAGATACTAGCGGAGTCGCCTCAGTAAGAGTGCAAGGACAAGACCCTTATGCCTAGTAAAGAACATAACACCCGTTCAACCATAAGTGTTGATTCGTCAAACCTGGACTAGTGGTCGCTCAGTTCGGTTGAACCTTTACTAGTAAAAGAAAAGAAATGAGAATGGTACCGTTGAGCTACAACGATAGATCCTCACAAAACGGGTTCCTCTTTCTGACGTTGGCCAGTCGGATCTCCGGGTTTGTGTTGGTGCCTAATCTATCGGGTAAAGGCTATAGGCGGAACTGAGTGAGCGAAAATCTTTGTTTTCTTAATTCAGTCATGAGGATTAAGGAATCTTGTGGGTAAAACTGAGCAGCTCTGCAGAGTGAACCGAATGGTATTCGAATATGACGTGCTTCTGGATAATGAAGCTATGTTTGTTTGGATGATTCCATTAACAAAGCATAAGTAGATTTGGAACGATTTTGATAATATGCAAAGGTTAATGATCAAGTTTATAACCCCAAATTATTAAGAAGTTTTTATTTGTTTTGTTTTTAAACCTAAAACATTTTATAAAGGCAAAACCGCATCCACATAAAATAATAGAACCGTTATTTCATGTCCGTTGAACTCCTTTGGATGTAATTATTCAGTAATTTCCGTGCGACTTGTTGAGTACGGTAGTTGTACTCATTCTTGCTAAAACAACATAAACAGAAGTTGGTCCACACGAGGTTGAGGTTTTTGAAGAAGCTGAAGACGACGGAGGAGCTTTTGACGAAGTAGACGTTTGGTTTTAAAGGTTGTTCTTCGCTCAGCCTTGCCTGTGGCACCTTTTGCTCTATGTTTTGTAAGGGCCGTCGCCCACTGCTAGACCTGGCTGTTTAAGCCTCTATATTGTAATAAAGCTGGTTTGTACCCTTTTTAAGTACGTGTTTGCAATGATGTACACTCGATTCTGATGCCTCATGATTGAGCGATCTGGGTCACTGCGAGATGAAACGATGATCGCATCGCACTGAAACGGGGTGTTCTGAGCGATGTCGAGCAACGCCGCTGACCGTAGGATAACCCTAAGTGTGATAGATTATTTATAAAAGTTATTTTGAAATTAAAAGGGATTTACATAAAATATAAGTATTATTCTGGTATTAACCCTTCTCGAATCTACCTTCTCTATATTAGTTCTCTTGTGCATCAGTTTTAAATTTTGAAATGATTTTATTTCCTCTCGTCTTATGGAGAATGGGCTGCTTTGTTATGGAGAATGTTGAAGTATCTGTATGCCTCGGAGCGTCAGCGTCCCATCTTTCACTCAAGGGGACAGTTTATGGGAAATAATTTGTATCAATGGAAGGCTTGGATGACATTGGAGCCGTTATCCTTGCGACCAGATATTCCAAGGAAGTTTACAGCATATCGTCTGAAAGAACTCGATGCAGTTCAAGATCTAGCCAGACAAGCGGTGCATCATCTACGACGCCAATATGAAGTTGAATTTGACGAGTCTCCATTCCACCTTATTCACCACGGAAGGGGCGGAGGCAACGACCACGACGTGGTGTTTCCGAAAGCAGACAACGTGTCGCAGGCAAGTGCTATCTGCTGCTGTTGCTGACAATCGCAAGCAGATGCATGCAGAGGAGGCTCGTGCTTGTGCCACGCTGCCTTTCTTTCTGTAAAAGTATAAGGTAGAGAAGAAGATTTGGGAGAAGTCGCAATGTGCTAGCCTTCTCAGTGCTTTGCTTATATATTCAGTAATGTGCCAGATTAAGGAATAATGCCATCCGGCACAAGATTTACAATCAGAGATTGAAAACAGAGAGAGAGATCAGGGATTGGATTGGTTTGTACTTATACCAATCCAATCTTTCTATACATAGCTCATACTACTATACATAGCACAATAATTCTATCTTTAACAGTCTCCCTCAATCACAACTGATAAGATTGAGATTGTGACTTATATTTGTGAGTTGTTGAACAGGGAACGACTTTGTAAACACATAAGCGACTTGATCTTTTGATGAAATAAACCTGATCTCCAAGGTCTTCAACACCACTCCTTCTCTTACAAAATGAAAGTCGACCTCGATGTGCTTCATTCTAGCATGAAAGACCGAGTTGGCAAAAAGATAGGTTGCACCCAAATTGTCACACCATAAACATGCTGGTCTTGATTGGTATACATCTAATTCTCCCAACAAGGATTGAATCCAAATGATTTCAGTAGTAGCATTGGCCAACACTTTATATTCAGATTCGGTACTAGATTGAGACATTGTGGCCTATTTGAGAGAGCTCCAAGAGATAAGATTGGAACCAAAGAAAATTGCAAAACCTCCAGTAGAACGACGATCATCTGATCATCCCGTCCAATCCACATCTGAGAATGCACTCACCAAGGTTGAGAACCACTTTGGTATAGATAAACCAACTGAAGGTGTATGCTTAAGATACCTCAAGATGTGCTTAATAGCTATCCAATGCAAGCTTGTTGGTGCACTCAAGAACCGACAAACTTTGTTCACAGAGTATGAAATATCTGGACGAGTCAGAGTGAGGTATTGAAGTGCACCTACTAAGCTTCGATAAGTTGTTGCTTCTTCTGCAGATAGAGCTTTTCCATCAATTTTTGTCAGCTTTTCAGTAGTACTCATTGGAGTTGCAACAGGTCTGCACTCTATCATGTTAGCTCTTTGTAGCAGTTCACTAATGTATTTCTTTTCAGTTAAGATCAACCCTTGGGATGTTTTATGAACTTCAATGCTAAGAAAATAGTGTCATCACCTAGATCTTTGATAGCAAACTCTCTTTGAAGTTGCTCAAGCAATCTTTGTGCAGCCTGATTTGAGGAGCTTGCTACTATAATATCATTGACGTAAATCAACATATAGATGATATTACCTTGATGATTATATATGAGCAGGGATGGATCAGCCTAAGAAGATATGAATCCCAATTCTTGTAATTTTGAACTCAATTTTGAGAACCAGGCTCGTGGAGCTTGTTTCAGATCATAGAGTGCTTTCTTGAGCTTGCAAAGATAATGCAGATGTCGTGAATTTTGATAACCCGGGGTTGCCTCATATAGACTTCCTCTTCAAGCACTCCGTGCAAAAAAGCATATTGTACCTCAAGCTGCTGAAGATGCCATCCAGCACAGGATTTACAATCAGGAATTGAAAACAAAGAGAGAGAGAGAGAGAGAGAGATTTTAGGGATTGTATTTGTTGGTAATGATACCAATCCAATCTTTCTATGTATAGCTCATACTATCTATACATAGCACAACAATTCTATCTCTAACACTTTCTTTCTTTTCTTTCAAAGTTCTTTTCTCTATCTTGATGTTGAGTTTTCGGACAGGCATGCGTACACATGGACGCAAGATCTCTTACTTTCCGCGGCCATATTAGTAGCCAGTATGCTTCTCTCGTGTTCAAACATGAGCTCGAGTATGGTCAATGCTCATTGATGTTGTTGGGCACGAATCCCCTGCGTGATGCTCTGATTTCAAACTCATAGGCCATGTTATTTTAGGCTACAACTAATTACTTTTATCTATATTTTTTGATATGACAGCAGACAATAGAAACGTCCACGTGAATTGCGCATATGATGTTAGACTCAAGAAGTCGTTTGAAGAATCCGCTGCAAAAAAATTGTCTTATTATTTTGACTTTTGAATAAATTAAAAGATAAAAGCCTAAAAGAACAACTCAATACTACTTTGCTTGTTTGATAGCTTCGGTAAAAAAAAGAGAGAGTAAAGTCAAGATCATCAATGCTCGGGAAAGCAGAGGGGCAAGCTTGCATTTGTAGACGTGATGAGCGGACTGATTAGACTGGTCATCGGTTGTTAGTTATATAACTAGCTGGAGTGGAGATCGAGCCGGATAAGTTTCTAATGCCGGTTTAAAATACACTGTTAACTACTAAAATGGTACTAGTGGTATATTAGTGCCAGAAAAAAAAAACCCTGAAGGTAAGGCAAATATTCTGACTGAATTTTTATCATAAAATATACACGGCACGGCCCAGAATGCAAAGAAAAAAAAATGGAACCTGCCCAACTAGCTTGCGGCCCCCGCGCGTCAGCAGATTTCCTGGCACCGGTGGAGCGTGGTGGCAGGCCGGGGCCGGCAGTGGCGAACAGTCGTCCCAAGCACAACGACACCAAAGTGGCCGGGATTGTGGAGTTGTGCTTTTTGTTTGACAGGATCGGATAGTAGTATAGAATTGTAGAATTATGATTCTATTAGATTTTTAAAATTACATATATTTTATATAAAATTGAATTATTTTTCAAGTTTATAGTGAAATAGTAATTTTGGGTAAACTTATCTCTGTTACATTTAATAAAGCTTGATATTTGACACTTATTTAATTATTTTTTAGTAAACTAATAATCTAAAAATCCAGTATGTCAATGATAGAATTTTTTACCCTAGAAAAACACTAAACAACAACAAAACAAAATAAACCATTGCAACTTAAATTAGCAAAAGATAATATCAAAGTTTATATATTGATATAGTTTGTTGTCAATATCTTGGTCTTACTTGATCATGAGCACGATCACAAATATCGTACCTAATTCTATGCGATCCTACTTTTAGAATCATAATTCTATAAAATTCCGATCTATATATTAATCCGTGTCATTATGCCTCTATAGGACGTATCCGTGTCTTGATCTTGACAAAATTAAAGGAAACTGCGTGACCACTCGGGCCGGCCAGATAATTTGGGGAGTCGTGGGCTCGTAGCTCGTGCGCGGCCCGGTGGTGGCGGGTGGGTATACGGATGCCGGCACAGCCGAGCCCATGTAGATGCGGCACACGAGATATTTCCCGAAATCTTATTCGGCTTGGGCTCGGCTGCGATGGCTGGTGGCGAGGCAAGGTTGTCCATCTCGCCGGTTGATTCCAAGTGAGCAAAATCTGTACCTCTCAACTGAACCCTAGAGTGCGAGGTGTTGGTATCATGGAGCTGAGCAGCACAAATCGCTCGATCTCCACCTTGAGAGGCAACAAGCAAACATGATATTTGAGCATCAAGATCGATCCCGTTTCTGCTAAGGAAATGCAAAGTTTTTTTTTCAGCAACAGTAGCCTTTATTACCATTTAAATTAAAAATCTAAAATATTTCTTTGAATAGTGCCTTAAAATATTGTTTATATCTCACTAACATATTGAACAACACCCCTATAAATTTTCATAATTTTTAAAGATTATTTGCTATTTCAAATAAATTTTCTCTTCGATCTTTTTATACAGGCATTTTGGTCTTTTTTAAGATAACGATCTCCACTAACGGTGCATTATCAGCAGTGGCATATAATTGAATTTTGGTGCAATTCGATGTTATATAATAGAGAGAGTGTTACTCAATGGTATTTTGTAAAAACGAACGCTATTCAGTGTCATAGAATCAATTTTCTCGATAATTTTAGTTGCTAACCACCTTAGTTACAAAAATAAATTTACAAGGAAGACCCAACACAACTACATATCTAATAATTTTGGCTTCTAATCTACCATGATTTTAAAAGTAAACCTACAAAGAATTACAGAGGACTCACCGTCGGTGATACACGGACCTCTCCTCTCTTCCCTCCCTCTCCTCTTCTCCCTCTCCTCTCCTCTCTTCCCTTCTCTCACCTCTCTCTCCCTCTTCTCTCCTCTCCTGTCTCCCTCTCCTCTTCTCTCTATTCGACTATGGCGAAATGGCCTTGACCGGGTGCGCGTAGGGCCAGACCATCCGTTCGGGCGAGCTCGGGCGGCCGCCCGAGCTTTCCGCTGGCCGAACCACCCTCCTCGGTCGGCTCCTCCTGCCTCCGCCGAACTGCTGAAGATGAAGTGATGAGCTCCAAGCCGCCAAGCACCAATTGCCCAATCAGGCTGCGACTTTCATCCCAGTAGCAAGCACAGCCCAGGCCCAGACTGCAGCGAGATGAGTGCAAGTATACAACATGTACGCGGCCGGCGGGGCAACACTCGAGAAGTCAGCAGTAGAGAGAGGGCGCCAGCGCTAACCCTAGACGGGTAGACGCCAGAGCGGAGGGCGCGCGCGTGGCGCGCGCGTCCAGTGGAGGCGTAGGCGCGCAGCACGCGCCGAGGAGGCGGTGTTCGGGGCCGAGGCGCGGTGGCTCGGGACGGGCGCGCGGAGCCACCAAGGTGCGTTCGTGCGTGTCCCAGGTGCTAACACTCCGACAAGCTCTACTCCGGTCTCCGGGCGACGGCTGCGTCTGCGTGTGGGACTGCAACTCTGGCAAAGTGGCAAGGTAGCTGGGCTCTGCGCTGAGTCCGCTCTCGGTACTCCCCTCATTCTTTATGACTTTATGCACGATTCAACTTGGGGTTAAATTTGCGTCAATTCCTCCGTTGCCTGTGGGCTGTGATCCTGTGGACCTGTGGTGGTTGGTTATGTGCTGCCCATGATCAATTGGGGACTTCATCTGCTTGCTTGTGGTGGTCGATTTGTCAGTGGATCAAAAGGGGAGGGGGGACGAGCATTTCTTTGGTTTACTGACAAGCATTTGTGTGCTATGACACAATTCGGTAGCTGATTTATACCAGCTGTACATATACTAAGATTTTACCATTTTTTGAGTAGGATGTGTATAAGGATTGCACATTCCTGCTATTCCTACCTTCTTTATGGTACATCATTGTTAACATGAAATTTCATGTTATAACCACTCGTGATTTTCTATTTACAAACTTGACAGAAAAACACTAGAACTCTAGAAGTGTACTTTACTGACGAAAACTGCATATTGGGTTGTAGTTTCTGAACTAAGTTCTAAAAACTGTGTTTTTGTATACTAGATTATTTGATATTCCCCTGCGGATGTATTATTGCTACTATAATATACAACAGAAGTTTACTATCCAGATAAATCAGTTTCTCAAGTCAGCATTTCTAACTTGCAATCTTTTGATTCTGAGCTATCAATGGGTGTGTTAAAATAGATTATGCCAGGAGTTTTTTGACCATGAAATCGTAGGGGAGGTCCCTACAGTATAAAGAATAAATATATTAAAATAAATAGAGGTTTATGTAGATTATGCCAGGAGTTTGTTTCTCAAATCAGCATATCTACATTGTTTTGATAGCTTGACCAGTTCACCATGATTACTTTTCAGTGTCTATATAACAAGGTAATAAAGATAGATAGGATACTATATTGTTTTGATAGCTTGTCAAAATTTACCTAGAATATCTAAACTAGTAAATGAGTTGGATCTTGCTGAAAATCAGTTCTTGATCTAAGGGTACATATGTGGTCTTTACTCTTGTAAGTTCCAAAAATCAAATGGATTTATAATATATTGATATTATCATTGTTTGACTATTTGATTTGGTAGAAATGGATTTAAAGAGCTATTTTAGTAAAGTTTCAAGCAAAAGTACCATGGAAAGCAGAACGGCGACCACACACGCACAATCTCAATTTGAACTCCAATCGGCTTCATTAGTGAGGTATTTTTCAATGCTCTACCGTTATCTATATATGTTTACATATGAATTGTAGTTGTTGCTTTTATTTTGTATCATATACGCTTATTAGTGCAATTGCAATGTTGTTTGATAATGGATTGTTTTGTTTTTGGGTAATACTGTTTGTTTCGTGCTCTTAACTCCGCCCTAGCTATATTCTATTCCTAGGTCCGCCACTGGATGCGCGTTCATTAGATAAAAGCCCATAGTCACTAAATAGTTGGGCAACTGATGCTAAGTCACTCAATCGTTGGGCAACTAGTAAATAGCCCAATGGTCTGGACACTTGGCGCCCAACGGTTGAGTGACTAGCTTAACGGTGGAGCGACAAAGGGCTATTAGTAGGGATGTGTATTCGGTTTATTCGGTACATAATATTTTGAATTTTAAAAGTTGACAACCGAATTAAGTAAACTAAAATAGAAAACCAAACCTAATTAACCAAATTATTTTGGTTTGATTAATTCAATTTTTCAGTTAGCATGTATAATAACATTATTTAGTCTAGTGTTATCGTACCGGATCTATTTTTAAGCAAATGATATCTCTAGAAGCTATTAATATTCTTCCATTGCGATGTTGAAAAATACCTACAAAATTAAATGAGAATAACCTTTATTTACTACAAATTCATATAAGAGAAAAATAATATTTTGATATTTCAGTTAATTCGATTTTTGTGACTGAAAAACCGCACTAAAAACCAAAAATCGAAGAGCATAAAAATATAAATCGCACTACATACCATACACTGAATAAACCACAATCTTGGGTTTTTCTGTTCGATCCGGTATTTCGGTATCAAAATACCCACCCCTTAGTTATTAGTGTAAAATAAAAAAAATAAGTATATTATTGTACTTCGTAATAAAAAATATATATTATTTAAAAAAACTCCGCGAGTTCCTTTCCGTTGGGAGAGCGTCAGACTGAAAGATCTGAAGGTCGCGTGTTCGATCCACACTCAGCGCGCACTACTTATTTTTGTGTGGTGAAATGATGAGCTCAGCTCTCAGATGCGTTGCAGATGCATGTGCCATGGCAATGGCACAGAGTTACAGATTTCCATGCCCCGGATGAATTGATGCCGCATTATTTCCAGTGATACACACGCGATGTTCATTTGTGTTGCTTAGCCAGTCGTTTCTGCTTCTAGCCCAGAACAAACACGGCAACAATTTCCGAAAGGAACACGCTTCCTTTGTAAGTCCCTTGAGATGAGATGATACGCACTGGTCAAAAACAAGAACCTTCCCCTCCTCTACAATACTGGAATCAAAAGCTCCAAACGTTTCTTCTTCCTACCACCCTACAACATTTACACGGCAGCTGAGACCGAGCCTACCACCATCATCGCCAGCCTTCTTCCTACCGCCTCCCATTCCCTCACTTCTTCCCGCGCTTCCTCGAAGACTTGTCATCCTTGCCTCTCTTGGACGGAGGTGGAGTCGGAGGCGCGGCCGCCCGTTTCGGCGGCCTGCCGACGCTTCTCCTCCTCGGTGCCATGTCCGCGGCGGCCTTCTTGGAGCCGGAGCCGCCGGGGTCCTTCCGGCCATCGCCCTTCCCGGACTTCTTCTGCTCCGCCGCGGAGAGCTTCAGCATCTCCAGCAGCGACACCCTCTCCGTCGAGGGAGATGAGTTCTGGTTCATCCGGTTCAGGAAGTCCACGGCGTTCCGCTTCTTGGCGACCCCGCCTGCCGCTGCGGCGGCGCCGCCGCCGCCGCCCTTCTTGTCAGACTTCTTCGTCCCTTCGGCGGCCGATGAGCTCTCTGAGGCCTTCCCCGTCTTCTGACTTGAAGCAGCGTTCCTGACAGGGCCCCGGCTCTTGTTCGTCCTAAGCCCCCGCGCCTTGTCCTTGGTGCCTCCCTTCTTCTTGTCCTCGACGTCCTCCTCCTCCTCCATCTCCGCCTTCTCCTCCTTGGCAGCTAATGCCGCGGCCTTCGCGATGGAGCTCCGCTTCCGGCAGACGATAATAGGCGTCGCCTTCTCAAGGAGCGGTCCGGCGATGTCAGCGTCCGCCTTGGGTTTCTTTGAAGCCGCCGCGGAAGGCCCTGCAGCCGCGGCAGCCCCAGGACGGTCCTTGTGGAGGGATGCCGAGATGTGCCTCGAGACGAGCGCGCGGGTCTGCGTCGCGGCGGCGTGCTCCGGCGAGCCCCGCGGGAAGAAGACGAGCGCGTTGTTGCAGAGCAGCAACAGGTCGCGGTAGAACTCGTTCGCGGAGGTGTAGCGCGCGGCCCCACCTTCCAGCTTGGATCTGACCATCTCCAGGTCCACGTGGCGCCTGATGGTGCCCCTGTATTTGGCTCCCTCCTACAGACAGATTCAGCCGGTAGATAAGTAGAACGCCACGAAAAATCGGGGAAAAAGCTTCACAATAGCGGTTCCAAATAGAAGGCAAAAAATCTATTCAAAAGCTGCACACAAAAAAAACGTTACGCTATACGCGTGTGAAAGCACGCTTTCCATTTCGTAAAGAAATTGCAGCCAATTGGAGCGGTAGATTGTATTTCTGCGACAGCCTGTACCAAGTGGCCGACAAGCTGGCCCCACGCGTCGTCCAGCCGCATACGTGGCACCGCACGATTGGGCCTCCCCGTGGCGCCCCCCCAACGGACGCGAAACGCGCCTCTCCCAGCGCCGGCCAATGACCCGCGTCCCCGTAGCTCGCCTCGCCCAACCCTTATCTCCACGCCCACCACGCCATCGGACGGCCCAGATCGACCGACGCGCAACGACACCGCACGCCATTACCTACCGACGCGCGACCGTGCGTGCGAACAGTAGGATTCCACGTCTTCTTGCCACCGCCCACGACGCCACCCACTGACCCGTCTCCCCGCAGCTCGCCCAACCCTTACTACGCCATCGGACGGCCGCGACGGCACATGCCATTACCGACCGACGCGAGACCGTGCGTGCGAACAGTAGGATTCCACGTCGTCTTCGCCCACGGGAAACGAGACGACGACCGTGACGAAGTGAGCAGCGCAATTTTGACTTGCAAGCAAAGCAAACGTAGTCGTATTGTTTACTTAATCCAAATAAACCGCCATTATTTCGGTGATTAAGGATTTCAAATAGGGGTGGAAATTACTGGAAAATAGAAATCGTGGTGTAGAAATGGCGTTTTTGCGTTTAGGGTTATTTTGTGAGGATTTTTTTTACCTGGCTATCGAGCCGCCGCTCGAACAGGGAGCCCGACTTGCTGGCCCGGACCGACTCGAGGAAGGCGACCAGCGGCGCGGACTCCGCGGCGGGGAGGGGCACGGACGCCGATGGAGACGCCTCCTCTGCCTCGGCATCTTCGCCGGCTCCCTTCAGCCGACGGCGACGGGACAGGCTGGCCGAGCTCTGCACGTCGCTGCTCTCCTCCGCGCCCGCCTCCTTCGACCCCGCCACCGACTCGCCGGACGCCTCCTCCTTCACGGCTACCTCGCCCGCGGCGGGCTCCTCCTTCACCGCCGCGCAGCCGTCGGCGGCGGCGGCGGCGTGCTCTGGTCGCTTCAGATCTGACGAGTTGGACTCCTTGCATGACCGGCCGGACTCCTCGCCGGAGACCCTGTCCTCCACGCCGGCCTCCTCCGGCGACCCCTTCCCCACCTCCTCTTCCTCCTTGACCGCCGGCGGCTTGGTCTCGCCGGAGAGGCTCCTCTCCCTCTCCTCCTTGAGCCGTTTCACCTTTGATTGCAACGACCTAACCATACCAATAAAAATACAGAGCTAAGCATTTTGTTCTAAAAAAAAACGGACCGACCGATCAGCATCGAACGGCCCACGAGAGGCGGCCCTGAACGAGCCGGATGGAGTTAAAATCGTTTTTAAGTTTCATATTATTTTTCTGTTGGTTTTTTTACCCGATCGAGAGATCGTATCGCTCGACCTCGCGGCGGAGCTCCGCGACCCGCAGCTTCCGGAGCTCCTCCACCCACCCGGCGGCGGCGGCGGCGGCGTCGGGGTCCTCTTCGTCTCCGCCGTCTCCGTTTTCGGCGGCGACACCACCGGCGACGAACCGGCGGTGGAGGAGGCGGAAGCGGAGGCGGCAGCTGGTAGGCGTGAGGCCCGCGGCGGCAGAGGGGCTGCGCGACTGCACCTCCATGGCCACGGAGTCCCAGCTCGCCGTGCCGTGGCGGCTCACGGCGCACGCCAGGAGGAGCTCCTCCCACGTCCCCCAGATCTCACCGCCGGCGGCCGCCGCCGACTCCGGCGAGACGTCGGGATCGGCCGTCATCCCCTCCACGCAATCGCTCCCACGCCCAAACGGGGGCGGCGGATACTGTTCATAGCGCCGCCTCCATGGATTGGCGTGCGAGGTTAGCTAGGGTTTGGTAGTTCTGTATGGTCTCAAGCCCGCCCGCCTCTTGCCTCCCTTTTGGCTGTGTGTGTGTGTGGTTAGGTTTTGGTTCCGGCCCCCTTGCCCCATCTTTTTCCGTCCTTTTTTCTCTCACTATTTTTTGCTCCCACTTTCTTTATTTGGTTTGGTTTTAAAATTTTTAAAAATGGAGCTAGCTAAGCCTCGTTGGGCAATTCTGAGGTTCCATGGGGTCTTTCGGCGAAATGGGTAGGAATTAATTGGAAATAATTTAAGCCCGGTCCTACCTCCCATTATTCGGTCGAGCTTTTTAATTGCCATATTCTCCCGGGCGGATCGTGTTGTATAACACTAAGCAGTAACTGACGAGTGGGGCCCACCCTGATGTTGGCAAGAACTCTCCCTGCTTGACCGCGGTTCACTGTGAAAGTGGCCGTCATGGGTTTAATTGTTTTTTTTTCTTTTACGATGTGAAGAAAAAGGATCCGAGTAGAATACTTGTCGCCTTGTGAGCTCTTTTCCTGGTGATTTCGGCCGTGGCCTCCGTGGAACGGGTCGTCGTGAGCCTCGTCTATGGGCTGACCTAGCCTGGCCCCACATGGTGGATACAGTAGGTGTTCATGGACCCCATGTCTCCCGCCAGCCATTCGTGGAGCAGCACTGTGGCTATGCAGATGCAGGGTTCATCTTGAGCCCCGTTTCGATCGAAGAATTCACATAAAAAAGCACAGTATTTTCCATCCCTATAGAAACTGGTACAGTAAAGTCGCTTGGAAGGGGGCATGGGAGAAGTGAAGGAATTTTTCCTTTACTATCAAATTCTCGTGAAAACGATTTAGAGAAAGCCATCTAGTTTCATGGGGTGTTATTAGTTGTATGGAAAATGCTTCTATATTTATGTGGTATAACAGTTCACAGATTGAATTTGTCGTGCTTTTCCATACAGAGGGGGTGATCGGAATAGCGATGGATTTTGATTTTCTTTGAAAAACACAGTAGCTAATTGAAAAACATCAGAATTGAGTTGCATGTTAGGCATAATTAAATTTTAAAAAATGTAAAAATAAAAACGGCTTGCTAGTCTAGTGCGGACAATACAAAGGAATATAAGAAAAAACGGAACGCAAAAAAAACCAAAAAAATTCACTACATGACAAAAAGTGCTACAGTGATTCCGTCGCTGCTACAGTGTTTCGATCGCTAAACAGTAAAAATATCTCCGTTCTGATCGCAGCCAGAGAATGCTAATAAACGGTAATCCATCCGTACTTGTCTGGAAGGGTCTGCCACGTCACAACTAGCAACAAGCAAGTAGGGTTTACACCATATAGCTTAATCCGGCACCGATTAATGGAGCAGCTGCAAGACTTGCAGCATCCGTGTGTTTTTTTCCTACGGCTGATGGTTTTTGGAGATATCGATATAGATGATGCACATGATTTTTTGCACAAAAAACCGTTTGAAGAATCCGTTTTGAGATATCGTCCTATTTTAACGTTTAATTTTTTTCACTTACAAAAAGCTAAAAAATTCAGAAACAAAAAAAAACATAGCCTCAGTTCCATGGAGCGTTGGTAGATTGTATAATTTATTGTGCTTTCTGCAAAGGGAAAAGTTTGGAAGGGCCTTCCATGTCACCGCTAGGAACAATTTATAGGGTTTACACCGTGCAACCTTTGAATCCCGCTATCGATTAGTGGAGCAGTTGCAAGACTTGGCAGTATGAGTCTCGGTTCTACGGAGCAGGGGCGGCGAGGGGAAATAGTACTATGGGCTAGATCCCCACAAAGGGACTGCCTCGGTCGACCCATAAATAGTTCTGGAGCAATCCGCTGCTGCATGACTGCAACGATATGATCCGCTAGGCATTTGCAACAGGAAAGGTATTCGGAATTATGAAGTGAGCTCCTGCCGGCCCCGGGAAAGGCAGGCAACGAGCTGTTTCAGAGGATAAATAGACTTGTTGGAACTTGGCATATATGCTTGCCATCCCCATTTCTTGGGCTGGA
Organism: Melocanna baccifera; assembly: GCA_036346265.1. Lineage (NCBI taxonomy): Eukaryota > Viridiplantae > Streptophyta > Magnoliopsida > Poales > Poaceae > Melocanna > Melocanna baccifera. Next base: position 2,175,597 of record CM070698.1, on the reverse strand, counting down.
TGATTGAACAGTAGAGTGCAGAACTGGTCCGTTGAACATTGGCATATTGAGTTATCCCTATCTATTTATATTGACTTTTAAAATTTAGTTTTCTACAGAAAATAGTTATTTTTTATAGTATCTAACTTTTAAACAAAATAACTTTTCAAAACACGGTGTACTAGTTAATTATAGTACACACTATAACTATTTTATTTATATCAGTCAAAATCGTATACGAATATCTCTCCGTAAACTTTTCTATAATGTATTACTATTTATAAATCAAAGCCTATATGCACCGGCCTATCTAATCCCTTTGCCCAAATTAGGGCCTAAGCAATAGTACAATAGCCTTACCAACGAGCTATATGAGTACATTCACCTAGATTCATGAGTCATAAAGTACATCATAAGGACAAGGCAAAGAAAGCAGAGTAATTACACTGCATAACCTGATGATTTCTTGCTCACAGACGTTAACGTTGAGCCCGAAAACTAACAGCAGCAGCCAACAGTGAGATCAGCCGTGGAGCTTTGGCAGCGGCAACGGCTGCCAAAAGCTCTCACCTCCGGCGCGCCTCCAGTGCCTTCTTCAATTCCTCGCCCACCTCATCCGACACAGGCTTCGCTGCGTTCTCCGCTGCCAGCTCCCTGACACTGCCCCGGCGATCTGGCTTCACCGGAAACGCGTGATGCGGTTGTGGCGGCGGCGGCGCCCTCCTGGCCTCGGCTCCTCCAGCCATGGACACGGCCCTGCCGCTCCCGATCTCGGCGCGCAGGTCCTCCACGGCGCGGCGCAGCATCCCGCTCTCCGCGTTCAGCGACTCCAGCTGCCGCCTCACCAGCGAGAAATCCTCGCCGCCGCCGTGTCCCGCGCCATCCGACGCATCCGTGGCGGCGATGGCTGGCACCGAGGCCTCTGTTTTGCTGCCCTTCTTGTCCGCGTCCGCGCGCAGCGACTGCTCGATGGAGATCTTGTTCATGACCAGCAGCGGCATCTTGCAGATGGGCACGCGCGCGTCCTTGCGGTCGTCGGCGAGCGCGGCCTGCAGCTCCGGCGGCACGCGCAGCCCCCAGTTGAACCGCAGGCTCGCCCTGCTCCACAGCGGGAGCACGCTCCTCGTCGTGAGCCGCATCCCGGACAGCAGCGCGCCGAAGCCACCGCTCCTGCCCGCCGCGAGCCCATTCCCGCTAAACGAGAAAGCCTTGTAGCTGAGCTCGTGTTCGTGGCCGTCGCCGTCCGAGGCCTCCCCGACCTTACGGGGCGGCGGGGACGGGGACGACCGGAGGGTGTGGGAGAGCGAGAAGTCGCCGAGGCGGGGCTTGAGTAGGAGGAAGAAGGCGGGGGAGCCGGTGTTGGCGGAGAGCAGGTTGAACTCGGCGGCGAGGGAGAAGGGGGCGCGCGCGGGGGAACCGAGGGCGCCGAGGCCGGCGCGGACGGATAAGGCGAAGGGGAGGCTGGGGTCGTTGGGGCGATACGAGAGGCGAAGCGCCGGGCCGGAGGCGAAAGCGGTGGAGAGGTCGAAGCGGAGCTCCCGGGGATCGCCACCGGCGGTGAGGCCGGACTGGACCGGCAGCCCGAGCACGCCGATCGGCACCTTGGCCCGCATCAGCGGCCGGTCGTCGTCCCGGAACTTGATCGACGCCTTCATGGGGTTGCTCCGTGGTCGGTCAGCTATGGTTTTTGGTGGGTCGCGATTTTGCGGCGGAGATCACGCCGTTTTGGGGGCGGCGCCGGCGAGAGATGGTTGGGAAGTGGGGGTGGGTTGGACGGATTGGGAGTGGACGGAAGGGGTGAGTGGAGGTGTTACTGTTTTAAATGCTTTTTTTATTTTTCTATAACTTTTGCCATTTACATCGGTCCTTGGCTATTTTGGCAAGATGAACATGTGAAACTGTTAAAAGCGGTACACGAGCTTCATCATTGCGATTTGCGAAACAACGGCTAATAGCATCCACACCGCCTGGGAGCACCGCAGAGCCACCTAGGCTCTGATGCATCTGGAAGTACGATGCTGTCTTGCAGAAAATATAGGTGTTTGGAGGAGAGAATGTGGTCTGGACGGAGAAAGAAAGAAAGAAAGAGCAAGGCACCTTATGACACGATAGACGAGGTTAGCAGCAGTTGAAACTAGGCGAGCGAGGGCGGCAGTGACCATGTCGTGACTCGTGAGGACGGTGACGCTAGATGGGCGACGAAGGCGGCATTGCCGCATTGGAGCCGCGCCGCAACCGGATCCGAGAGCCAAGTACTGTCGCCACTTTGCTACAGTCCTAGCTATTTTTTAGACAACAGTCTAACCTAATAGGTCATTAATTTTTATTATAATTTATAACTTATGATTTAAATTTTTGGGAAAATTACACTGTAGATCTCTAAACTTGTGAGGTTGTGCCACTTTAGTCCGATATATTGTATTTTACTTTCTCGGCTCTCTAAACTTATCTTCGTTTGCGCAACAGCAGATCCTTTCGACCGTTTTGTAATAGACTAGTCTGAGCTGGCACACAGGTGGCACATGTGGCTGCCACCTAAGTCACCAGGCTAGATAGCTTCCACACGTTGGCTTCTAGGTTGAGGTAGTCACCGAGGGGCATGTCGTAGACGAGGCCCGAGTCTAGCACGTGGTGAGGGAAGACGTCGAGAGAAAGGGGCGGAGGCAGCGGTGGTGCCGAGGTGGCTGTGCGTGTTGTCCCCGTGCCGGTGGTTCGAGAAGACCATCTGGTACGCGTCCCGCAAGGTGCACGTGAGGACGTGGCTACGCATCAAGGGCCAGTTCGCCAAGTGCAAGGCGGGGGCAGAGGCGGATGCCGAGGAGCTAATGCCTCACAGTCACATGTACAACAATGATCATGGAGGACGGTACAAGAATGCGCAATCATGCCCTTATGTAAACAAGGATTTTGCGAAGGAAGAAGCAATGGTGGAGACTCTGATCAAACGTTGCTCTGGAGATGATGACATTCTGAAGAGTAGGAGGAAAAGATCACAGGCCGGTTTCAGCTAGTGGTTTTCTGCAGCTGACTAGCAAGCGACAAGGGAATCAAGTAGTTATCCAGACCTGGTAATTTAACACCAGTTTGATGATACTGGATGCATGCAATGTAAAGCAGTTGTAGCATGCTTAGGCAATATTGATCCCTTTTTTTTGGTTCCTGATGGGATGTGAACTTAAAAACATGTGCATACAGCATACTTGTGGTCAAAAGTCGAAACCTGCACACGGTGTTAACGAACTCTGCTTAAACCTGCATCGCGCATGGTCTCAACGGTGAGAGCCGTGAAGAGCAACAGTGTGATGAGGTCACTCTCTCTGGCCACCATGTCCCCCGTCCTCGGCAACTGCCTACCAGCGTCCCTGGCCGCGACGACGTGCGGCGGTGGCGCTAGGAGCCCAGGATTGTGGCGCAAACGTCCTTCCTGGGCCACTCCGTGGGCCCCATTTGATATAAGGGCAAAGGTAAGATGAACTTTGGTGGGCCAAATTTGGATTCAGGTGGCCAGATTTTGGTTGCATTTTTTTTACTTGAGATCCAAATTTGGGTGTGCCAGTCTGACAGATACACCTTAAACTTATTTCTCTCTCTCTCTCTGTGTGTGTACTGGTAGCCGATGCGAGTAGGAGCAGGTTGGCCATGGCGGTCGGAGCCACCACCCCTGGCTACCTCTAAAAGCACTCCTTCGCTGCGCCACTGACCACCGCAACCTCCTGCTCTCTTTCCGTGACATGCCGCGTGGGTCGATCGTCTTGCAAACCAGTCGTTTTTAGTTTCTAACAACTAGCAACTCTATCAACTCTAAGATATTAGCAACTAAAAATTTAGCCTGTCATTATGCCGCTAAAAAGTTTATCTTGTTTGTTCAGTTTGTTGCATAAAACATACTGGTTGAAACGAAATGCAAAACAGACGCTCCATGCAATAATTTGAAAATAAAACGATGAAAAATTACAAAACTCACGTTTCCATTATCACCCGTTTGTTGTTTCCCATAAGCGTTCAAACAAATAGAAAATGGGAGAATGTAAGGCACATATGCTGCAACCAATCACGTGTTACACGATCACCTCTCCTTCCTTACTGGTTGTTGCACATGTGCAACATTTTTTCGGCGCACGTTTCTCTCAATCGCACAACTGTGGTTCCGCTCCAAAGGGGCTCTAAATTTTTTTCTTATAAAATTCAGTTTTTCCTCTTATTTTCTTATATTATCCTAAAATATTTAACAATGTTTTTTTAATTTTTTTTACCTTATAAAAAATTAACAACCACAGTACAAAATCTACCCAAAAAGAAAGCCAAAAACTAGAGCTTTCAGCCCTGTAGAGCCCCATCAAACGACGGGCACGGCTGATCGCGCAATCGCGCTTACACACGACTAGGTGCTAGAAAACATTATCAAATAAATTAATAAGATCGGTTTCAACGAACCCATTTGGCAAAAATTTGAAGTGAGAGAGAGGGCGACAGGCCGGCCAGCGATCTCTTCCTCTTCTCCGACTTCGAGGGCCGGAGCGGAGGTGGGTTCGAGGCGCGCCCAGTTAAGCTCGGCCGCAAAGAATTGAACGAGACGAAAATCTCACTTACCAGTTCTGACGGCACGTTATGTCGCTTTGAGTACAAATCTAGTCCACGAATTGCGGATTTTTCTTTCTTTCTTCTCGTTGGATCGAGTTAGTTCTACTGTTTTGTAACAAGCGCAACGGTTTGAAAGACAAAGCAACTGAACACACCGAGGATAGGGCTGTAAAAAAGGATTAAGGTCAACTGCTCGAGTTTAATTTGTTCTAGGCTCAATTCGAGCTAAACTCGAGCTTTAAATAAGCTGAATTTGTACTTGATCTCAACCTTGTGAGCTTTAATGAGTCAAGCTCGAATAGCTCGTGAGTTTTAAACTTTTTTTACAGCTCATCGTACATACTAACTCTTATCGAGTATATTGAATTATTTTTTATTATTATCGAGTTTATTTGGATCAAGTTCGAACTCTATTTTTTCTTCTTATTAAAAACTAATTTATACTAAATTATTTTAGTTGTTATCGAACTTATTTGAATTGAGATTTAAGTTCAGATTCTAACTTTGACTTGCTTGAACTTGTCTGAAACTTCTACCTAATTCGAGTTTAGAAGGAGAGACTCGCTTGGGCTAGACTCGATTACAGCCTTAGTCGAGGATCGACGCAAGTCAACATACTCCGGGCAATCTCTCGAGCCAAGGCAGCCGTTAGATCGGCCTCGTGATTCGTGGTGATGCAGGTGCCCGTGGTGGCGGGCCTGCGGCTGTGCCTGGACAGGTTGATGGGCCGCCATCAGAGAATTCAGCTCAATATGGTAGCTGGGCCCGGTTTCGCTTGCAACTCTCGGGTTGCCGACCACGGAGCGATGCGAACTTCAGTATACCACATAGAAGAAGGCACGGATCTCTTTTTTTTTGGTCTAATATTCGAGGAGAGGAGAACAAAAGTGCAGAAATCTAAAAAAACAAGTGCAGGAAACAGAAGATCGAAGGGACTGTTGCCCAATGTCCATTTGATCTGAGCATATAATTAGTATTCTCTGAACTGTGTACATATATGTTCGTGCATGGGTATCTTTTAAAAAAGAGATTAGCCGGCAACTTGGCGTTAACACTGTGCACCATTTCCTTTTGGTGTGTATTATAGCTAGCTAACTAGCTATAGCTAACGATACTGCATGCTAGCTTGTTTGTCAAGTAAACAACACTGATCTCTCTTCCCTGATCATGGTTTGTTTGTATTGATTTCTAAAATCTAGTAAATGATTTTTTTTATAATACTTAATTTTCAATCGAAGTTTTTAAAGACGATGTATACTAGTTGATTATAGTATACACTGTAGTTTTTATTTATATTAACTAAAATCACACGCGATTCTCTCTCTGCAAATTGTTTCAACTTATAAGCCAAAAGTTAAAAGTAATAAATTTCTCTATAATCTATTACTATTTATAAACAAAAGTCAATAGGAACAGCCCCTTCTCGCCTTGGCTTGACTAGCCAGGGATGGGGGCAAACAGCAAGCGACCAGTCGGTCGATCTGTCGATGGCCGGCCGGAGGTGATCGATGGGCTGTTCCTAACTAGCAAGCAGGGGTGGCCGGCCGGCCATGCGCTAGCTACATGCAGCCTTTCGCATCAGTGCGTACCACTCAATCGATCGGCCGGCCGGACGGAGACGACAGCAATTTGACAAGAAGGCGAAGGCCATGGCCAAGGCGAGCGTCACATTCGATGCTCTTTCCCATTGCCTCCCCACTCCAACAGTACTGTAGCTACGAACTACAGCAAAACGGATCGAAAGGTACTAGCTAGCAAATAACAAGCCTCACCAAACATTAATCACTGGAACACGCCGCCGTTCTGCCGGAGGTGGACGGCGCTCCGCCGGCGGCCGGCCGAAGGTGACCGATCGAGTTTACCGCTGCTAGTGATTTGCTTTTACGTACACAGGTGAAGCAGCACGCAGCAGCTGCTGCAGCAGTTGGTAGTGGAGCGGCTTGACTTTCGTGGCAAAGGGATGGAGCGAGCGGCGCGCACAGTGCAGTGCAGTGGATCCATGGATTGCTGCAATGCTTCCGGAAAGGCCGATTAGTCGTTACATCGAGCCATCCCATCGTGTGAGGAACACCTAGAAATCTATCGAACCATAAGGGCCTGCCCCGGTAGGTCCCTTCGCCTATTGGGAACACCACGTCATGATGCGTGCAGAATTGCAGTAAAGCAACACAGTATATATTACATTGCAAAAGCCAATCTCCCTTGCATAGTTGGAAAGTGCTAAAAAGCACTTGAGTGTATTTTTATATTTTTAAGCATTTAATTTCTGATCTTTAGATATGTCTAAGGGGGTGATCGTTTCGGCTTTTTTCGACTTCAGCTTCTAGCTTCAGCTTTTTTTTCACTATTCATTACACTATCCACTAACTCGATTCTGATGTTTTTTCACCAACTCTGATGTTTTTCACCAAAAGCCATCGCTATTCCGATCACCCCCTAAAAGATTGGTATCCCCTCCAAAGAAAAATTTATCCCCTCCTAAAAGAAGCCACTGAAACTTTGATCTAACGATGACAGATCTAAGGTAGCGTTCGGAATAGCGATGTCTTTTAGTTTTTGCTGAAATTTTACTGTAGTTGGTTTTTTTACTGTAACTGAGTTAGCTTGTTAGGTATAATTAAATTTAAAAAATATAAAAATAAAAACGATATACTAATCTAGAGTGGACAATGGAAAGGAATACAAGAAAAAAAACAACAAAACACAAAAATTCGAAAAAACAAAAAAATAAATAAATTTATACACAGTGTCACCCATCGCCCAACAGTACCGTCCATCGCCAATCGTCAGCGATGGCCTCGTCCGCTGAGCGGGGCCTAAGCATTTATAATAAAAAAGACACACAACTGGGTTGCATATTGATCGCCCATCGCCAGCGATGGGTTGCACTATTGTAACCCATCAAATCATCCACACACCTCTGGACGGCCGGCCCCGGCGCTGCATCTGCATGCATGCACGCCCTCCGTCTCTGACGCAAATCACATCCCATCCATCCACCACTGATCACTGCTACTTTTTACCTTTTCTTCTTTTGTTCTTTTTTACTGGCAGTGCTCGTATCTTAAACTGCATGCATGTTGATCCGTGCATGCAGACGCAAATGTGCAATGCGTGTGCATGCCCCCATCAGATCCCATGTCAGCAAGCAAATCCACACGACTGTGCTGCATGCAAACAGTGGTTTCGATGGGAGCTGAATGGTATACTGGTGTTCCACTGACAAAAAAAATATATCATCACAGGCAGGAGTGTGGCTACCAGTTACAGCTGATGAACTGATCGACTCCAGGCATATTGATTATATATATATATAGACAGATAGACTGCATATTGCATGTGAATACATGCATGGATCAAGAGGAAAAAGTATAGTGCTGCTCCAATTAATGATCCATGCAAGAAATTAGCCAAATACTACTACACGTGAGTACATGACAACGTACGAGAGGATTAGTTGAGTAGGCTACAGGTCCTTGTCTAAATATCGATCAGCACACTTGCAAATTAAACAGCATCGATCGGTCGATAGGTGGTTCTAAGAAAACCAACGGTCCAGATCATGCACCCCTGGGGGCTGCAGGTGGGCCCAGGAAGGCGCCGTGCTGCAGGTAAGCGTCCAGCCAGATACGTGGTGGCTCCTGTGGTCCGGCGTTGACTCCGAGCTGGGGCGGTGGGCCCCACTTGCCAGCGACCATGGAAGTGAAGGAAGGGAAAGTGACCACGCTGGTGCTGATGATGTTTGGATCAGCCTGCATGCAAGCTGCAGCAGGGAAGCCATGGATGCTGCTGCTGTTCTTGCTGGTCTGATTCTGCAATGGAGGCTGCAGGTTTGGGAGGTCATGGTGGAAGGGGACAAGGCTTGTGCAGCTGCTAGGGTTTGGGAAAGGAACAGGAGGGTCTTGGAACAAGCTGGGGTGGTTCATTGGAGTCATCTTGCTGTACTGGTCTCCTGCCTTGTGGAAGATCCTGCAGATCACCCATTCCTCCTGCATGATATGATGAATAATATATAGGTTCAGCAGATCATCACAGCCACAATATATAGATGTAATAATATTCTTTGGTGTATATGCTTGGATTGTGATCTAGCTAGTGCAGAAATGTAGTATACGATATTTACTCCTGAACATCTGCTGCAGCGCTCATATTTTAGGAGACATGCATAACATCAGGGAGCACATTGTATGTTCATAACACTTTATTTTTAGCACCGGATTGGGGGGGGGGGGGTCAGGTACTGATCAGATGCATGGAAGATTTGCCAGTCTGCACAAGAAAGATTGGAGACGATGTATGTCAATGTTTGGAGAGATGCAAAGTACAGCCACCCCTGAGGGAACAAACACGTATGTATCTTTAGCTTGGATCCTGTGTTGGCAAATCGATTGAGCAGAAATAAACTGGTACTACTCCTTCACTCTGCTAGCTGGGTGCTAAACTGCTAATCACTGTAGTAGTACATTACTATGCTTTATGCTAGCACCACTGGATGCACAAAAGTATATAGAGCATATACATATACTAGTAGTATCAATCTGAATGCATATGTCACCTTATGTATGCATGCACGCATGCATGCCGCATTGAATGCACCATATCTACTACTATACCGACGATGCAACTCGCTCTTAAACTCGCAACTGTTGCAGTTTCAACGCGCAGCTCGAAGCTAAACAAATAACCAAATATTCATCGATCGATCGAGCAAGCAATGCAGTGAGGTGCAGTGCAACGCAGTCAAGTACAGTAGTACCTTGCAGGAGCGGCGGGCGGCGGCGAACTCGCCGTCGAGGCGGTACTCGTGGAGGACCCACTTGGTCTTCTCGCCGCGGGGGGCGCGGCCCTTGTAGAAGACGAGCGTCTTCTTCATGCCGAGGAGGGCGCCGGTGGAGGCGTTGAGCACCTCGCGGTCCTTCCCCGTGGCCTTCCAGTAGCCGGCGCCGGTGGCGCGGTTCGTGCGCAGCCCCGTCGGGTACTTGCGGTCGCGCAGGCTGAAGAAGTACCACTCCCGCTCCCCCATCCTTGCCGCGTCGGGGAGCTCCCAAGGCTCGCACCTGTTCAGGTCCACCTCCGCGATGTCGACGCCGCAGCAGGCGCCGTTGAACACCTTGGAGGCCAGGTAGAAGGTCACCAGCTCCTCGTCGGTGGGGTGGAACCGGAACCCGGGGGGCAGCCCGTGCTCGCCGGCCGCCGCGGCCGCGGCCATCTCCTCCCCGAGCAGGTCCCACAGCGCGTCGCCCATGGGCATAGTTAGCCTGCGAGATCTGAGCAATGCAAGAAAGGATGAAAGACTTGTGCAAGAACACTACTCTAGCCTCTCTCTCTTCTCTCTTCTCTCTTCTCTCTCTCTCTACAAGCTAGATGAAGCAAGCTTTTGCACACTGAGCAGCTAGCTAGTACAATGTTGTTCCTGGCTGTGGTGTGGTGTGTGTGGGGGGAGAGGCCAATGTTTCTCTATATAGTGCAGCACTGAAACCGTAGAAAGGCTATGTGTATTGGCGTTGGTGTTTAGGCCAAGCCTATATATGCACCTCTCTCTCTCTCTCTCTGTGTGTGTATCAGTATGCATAGGTCTACTGTACTGTATATTTCTCTCTGTAGAAAAGGGAGGAAATGTCAAGAGGAAACTCGATTGAGCTTAAGGCGAACCTGATGAACCTAGTAAAGATGTGTACTGCGCAGTGCAATTTTCACACACAGAAAAAGAAGAAAAAACGTACTCAATGTACGTATACACCTGTTCCTCATGCATCTGCAAATAAATTCGTAAACGTAGATAGAGATGTATGTGCAGATATTGAGGCAAATGGTGAAGGCTGCTGATGAGCCGAGCACACACAAGTTACAAATTGCAGCCACTGTTGGCGTGTACTTATATCAGGGTACTATGTACGGCTCGTCAAGACACTTTGTTGCGCACACTATACACAGATCGACAAGATTTTGGAACCGAAGAAAAATTGTTTTCTTGCATGCAAGCTCAAATGTCGGTTCCTGCATTTCGTAGTTCCTGTGTGCATGCACATACGTACGTGCACTTCAATTTGATAATTATTTTTCACATATCTAGTTATACGAAAATAGTCAAACACGTCACTCGATTATATAACCGCAAACACAGTGTAATATCTTGAGTAACAAAAGTGTACGACCCTGTACGTTATCAGGTGGGTGAAAATCTCCTCTATATGTGGGTAATCTCAGGTTAGATAACTGTTATATTATTATCAGATTGTAAGAAGTGAGTCTAGGGAAACTAAAAAAAAGGCTAAGACAAGTTTATAGGAAGTGAAAGGATTTGCCAAGGTTGAAAATAGAAGGGTTTAATACCCGATAGGGGGTGAGGTGAAATGATAATATGGTGATAAAAATAACTGTTACATTATAGACATATTATATAGTATGAGTTTAAGGGAAATAAGGGATGGCAAATATATGGATATGATAAGTGGAAAGATTTACTGAGGTTGAAAATAGAAAGCATAACTCCCGATAAGAGTATGGTAAAGAGTGATAATAAGGTGGTAGATATCTAGAAATTAATATAAAAGGAGTATCATAACATAGCTCACACAAGAGTTGTCAACCATCCAATTTTTATTATGTGACAAATGATTATTAGTCGGATTAACAGGTATCATATATATGTAAATCGTCATGGCTCACATACAACATTATACAATTAATAGATTATGATAACATGGAAACATAAACAAGCAATCCTAATGTCAAAAAATTACTAGTCGCTTCACCCTAATTTAAGCATGTTTTATACGTTGTCCCCTCATCAATGATTTAAGCATAAATTCTAAAATATTAATTAAAAGTATATATTTCAGAACATCATTAACTGAGTATTTCCAGCAATCTAAAAGCATGTAAAATCAGATAATCTAAAATATCATGGTATAAACACTATATTAGTAGTCTATAACCAGACGAGCATTACAATATAATACAACCCGGCAAGCATTAGTGATATAATAATAACCAGATAAGCTTTAGTGATATGATAATAACCAGGTAAGTTTTGGTGATATGATAATAACCAGATAAGCATGAGTGATACGATAATTACCGGACAAGCTTTAGTGATATGATAATTATACTCAATGGCAATGGTAACAAATAATCATGGAAGATGTGGAATGTGGAACAGAGAGGTTACGGCTGCAAGATACTTTCCTTGAGCACGTTTGACTGACTAGCTGCATGAGGGATCAGATGTGCGCAACTGCTCGAGTGTTCTCTCCAAGGCTGCGTGAGGATCTACAAGATGGAATGGAGACAGATCAGATCAAAGCTTAGATAAACTCGTGGGAAGACGGACGGAAGTGAAATTGGTAGGAAGAATTCACGTTCGCTAAGCCTCCATCGTGTGAATCGCTGTTTGGCCGTGCAAAATATCGTTTGGTATGCGAATCATGTCATGCTGCACAACTTACGAAAATAGCATGCGAAATGGGGTTTGGCCGTGCAAATTGTCGACCGCACGATGTGACCGTGAAAAGGTCACTTGACCACCGCCGGTCGCCGCGCCACGCCACCCAAACCTTGGTCGCCTGTAGCATCTGCGCTGCCTCCCGTGGCCACTACCACCGCGCACGCCTATGCCGTCGACTATCCCCGCCACCGGTGGCCATCGTGAAGCGCTGCCGCCTACATGCGTTGCACGCATCCATGCTAGCACCGCTCGTGGCTGTCATCGGCGCCGCACTCGCCCGGCCACACCGCCGCCCACCATGGCCACTATCGCATGTACGCCTCCCACTCCTACGGCTCCAAGCTGCCGTCGCCACAAACCGCGTCGGTCGCTGCCTACCGTCAGCCTCGTGAGCGGGAGAGAGAGGGATCGGAAAGAGAGAGGGGAATAGATGGAGAGAGAGATAATAGATTGAAATACATATTGGGGAGAGATATAGGGGTAGAGATGGGTTTTTGAGGACTGCAGTTTCTTACTATTTTCAGGGTGCCACACACTGCCTTTTTTTTAAAAAAAGTTCTTCTCACTTCTCCTTTAACACTTCTTTTGTTCATACCAAGATGCACATGTAAATTTAACCACTTTTACTTTTTTAGGAAAAGGTATTCACATGTTGAAATTGTCCTATTGGTATAAAGAGGTATCTGTTTTGGACTTTTAGCTTTTGACTCTTTTTTTGTTGGTCGTGTTCTTTTAGCCTTTTAGTTTTTAGCTTATTTGAAAGTTGAAACAAATATAATAGCTTTTTGAAGGGAATTCTTGAAATAGTGTCCTGAGCCCTAAATCATATGTATCGTTTGCGTTAACGTTTTTGTCATCCGCTACTATCTTAAAAAATAAAGATAAAATTTATTAGTTATAGTCAAAAACTGCTCAGAATAACAGGATCACAGTGTATGTACATGTGTCTGTATGTATTTGTCTGGTTGTGCATTTATTTTGGACTACCAGAAGAAGGTAGCATTGGCTGCATCGGGGTTTGGGAGGCCGATCGAATGGAGTTTGCACGAGCAGGGTAGTAAAATTTCCTTCATTGCCGTACATCAACTCCAGAACCCCGGTACTTCTTTTACCAGTTTCGTCAGCTACCTTAATTTGCCACAATTGCCCTTGTAACTTGGTGTGTGTGTGTGTATCAATCAGTGCATAACTTCTTCCATCAAAATATCGAGATCGGATCTAATTCACGCGGATCATAGTTCTTTTCTGCACGGCGTGAGCTAGAATCACGCCAGTTTCAAATGCATTCAGTTTTTTTTTTTAGAAAAAAAGGAGACACCAACTTAATTACATCGAGTTTTTATACCCTGCTTCAACTGGATTAAGGTTAAGATGACAGGTTTTGAAAGAGATAGAAATGCACCACACAACGGTAAGTGTGAGGAGCCACTGCTACTGCTAGCAGGTTAAAAGTCTGCCTACTTCCGAGGAGGAGGAGGAGGAAGAACAACTGATCGAGAGCTACAGATAGCTGGCAGGAAGGTTGGATGAAGCAGAGGGAAAAGGTGAACAGCAGAGTCCGATGAGATTCAATTCGTTGCCTCCACTCAGGTGGCTAGTGATCGATCAATCGAGCACTAAGGGGTGATGTTTTAATATAGCTTCTGATTTTTGGTTGAAATTTTACTGTAGCTGATTTTTTTACTGTAACTGATTTAGCTTTTTTAGGCATAGTTAAATTTAAAAAATAGAAAAATAGAAAAAATATGTTAGCCCATCACGGATAATACAAAAGGAACACGGGAAAAAAAGAAAAATTTTAAAAAGTCCAAAAAATCTAAAAAAATTCAGAAAAAGGCGAATTACTGAATAGTGAAAAAAAAACTGAAGCTGAAAAAAAGCTGAAATGAGCGGGGTCTAATGCCGACACGACATGCACGCACGCACGAAGATTAAAGAGGGCTAGGTGGCAAAAACAATTGAGATTCTCGTGCTAGGAGTAACAATTTGCTTAGGGTGTCCCAATCATTGCCGTATATGATCGCAAACTCATGAGCTAAGCTATAGCTACCTAGCTGGGGTAAATAAATTTAAGATGCAGGCTGGAATCTCCGCCCTGGTCCAATAATTTGCCAAAAGGCAAGACAGGTGGCTAGTAGTGGTCAGTTTCTATCTAGTGCACAATAATACTCCCTGTTTTAAAATATAAGTCATATAGTTTTTCCAGTTTTGTTTTAGAATATAAAGCGCGACATATAGTTTTTCCAGTTTTATTTTAATACAGCTCAGGATTACTAATTCAGTGTACATTAGGGAAGATATCACGACGGAGACAGTAGGCAGTGGTGCCTGAAGAAACCCATGGGACAGATGGATGAGCAAGGCTGCAAGGGGTAGGAGACAGCGTGCAGTAAAAATCTGGCTCGCACTGTTGCTGTTGGGCCTGACACTGGCCGGGATGGAGGAGGAGGAGGAGAGCCGCGCGCGCGCGAGGAGAGATCGAGCCTGCGCGAGAGAGTTTGTTGGGTGCAGCCTTAGTTATTGCGCCGCGGCACCGCAGGAGCCAAGCCCAAAGCCTGCCGTGCCACTGCCATGGCAGCAGGCCAGCTTGAGAGAGAGAGAGAGAGAGAGAGAGAGAGAGAGAGAGGGGTTGCAGTTGCAGTTGCAGCGCAGGGGCACGGCCACGTGCGAGAGCGGCGGACGGAGGTGACGACTCGGGCGGGAGCCGCTCGTGCACACGCGATCGTCCAATCTACTCTGCTACTGGAGTAGCTTTCCTCTCACTGCCCATCCCCACACACATGCATACTTGTGTTTCTGCATCCACACTTCTCCGGCCAGCAAGTACGCTCGCAGCTCTCTCTCTCTCTCTCTCTCGCTGTGAGAGAGTAGCACCTGATCAGGCCCGGCTAACTAGGGGATACAATAGATATATTGGACGGCAAGCAAAAGTTTGTACTACATATTCCATTATATCGCCACCCTGTAGCAGTTCTCTGCTAGTTTTACGCCTGGCCCCGGCCGCCCAATGCAGGCTAATGCCAGGGTCACCACCAATGCCAACCTTCACGGCTTTTCTAATAAAAAATATGTCATGGTTATGGACTACACAGTAAATATTGAAGCTTTAGGAGGTTCAAAGGGACGCCCGGGCCCAAGATTCAATGGAGGGGAGAAGTGTATATATAGCGTGTATATCGTATCCAGTTTTAATTAAGTCTATTTCTTATACCCAAATATTCCTCTCCCTTATAGTGCCTTAGAAGTCATATTTATAGCTATAGGGAGGATGTTTACACAGTACTCTCTTTGGGATCTTTACTAACAAGGGTAAACATGTCTTTATCCTGTCATAGTCCTAGTGGGCCTACTTTCTAGTTACATGTATAATTGGAATTCGCCATAGTGGGCCGATTGTGCTAAGGCGAGGGCCACACCCTAATAATAGCCTCTCATAGTCAAGGACTTCGCAACCGCCAGTCCAAACCATGTCAATTGCACTTTGTCCCCCTCCGTCCCCTTAGCCCACCATTGCGATCCTTGAGATGGTGCATGCCTTCGATGTGATTGTCGTTCTATGTGTATTCCTTAGGGGCACCTCTGGGAAGTATGCATGGATTCCGTGCCTCAGCATCCACTCATCGGGTGGCCTTCTCCACAGGCCCGCTTTATCCAACGTGTTCGCCTTCTGATGGGGGTTTTGCGCTTCTGCCAGACCCTTCTCCGATGCGGGGCCACCTTCGTCGTCTGGTCCTTGAGCGAGGCATGCCGTGGACATGTTGAAGGTCTCCCTGAGGCTGCGGCGTTGGTTTGGGCTATGTGCCTTAGCCCTGCGTGTCTGAACTCCCTTTCAAGAGGATGGGTCCGGGCTCTTCATTTCCTTCCACGTGTTCCGGCGCCTGGGTTAACATGCCCACCTCGTATGCTAGCCCTGTGCACATGCTGTTGACCTCATACACATGGCGATGATCTGGCCGTAGGGACGTTGGCAGTTGTGCCGGTTACAGGGAACACATGCCTCCTGAAAAGGCGTGCTTGTTGCGACGATTTAAGGCATACGGTGGTTCACATTTTTTGTTTTGTTCTTGCCATTGCATCCTGCTCCTCCTCATTCCTACCGTTCTTGCTCCTCACCATGCATAAACCTGTGCCCCATACTTACGACCATCACTTAGCCGTTCATCGACCTTGAAGTGCTCTGCCCTACCCTTGCCAGCATGACTCAAGAAAGCCAACACGTTGGTCATGCAGACGCAGCTGTCGCATCATCAAACCGTGTCGGTGGTGGCCACAACGGTGGCTCTGACGAGGATTTGCATTTCTGAAGTACTCTGGTAGCTTCTCTCAGGGAGCTCGCTTTATCATGAAGAGTTGGTCCGTGTCGACCCGCTCTGTGTAGTTACCTTGGAAGTTGTTATGCATGAAGTCACGAATCTGGTCCCACGTGTAGACAAAGCCAGGGGCAATCATGAACAACCAGGACAATGTGACCCCCTGCAAGGCGAGCGATAGTCCCTTTATCTTCGTCGAGTCGTCTCCTCCTACGACTTCGATGGCCATCTCATAGATCCGTAGAAATTCACGAAGGTCGGTGTCACCCTTGTAGGGCTCCACCGTGGGCTTTCTTAAGTCCTTCGACCAAACGCACTGCTGTAAGCTCACACTGAGGGGCTTGGTGTCCACTTGCCAAGGGGTGCTGCGAGCGCCGGCGGTGGCATCTAGACTCTCTGCCCTTTCCGCGACCACCTTGGTTGTGACGATGGTGGGGGTCTGCTGGTTCCGTACCTCCTGTATTTCACGCTTGGTCCTCCACAGATCTGCCAACTCCCACAGTAGCATTTTGAAGATCGTCTCCAGGGCGTCACTACTTCAGCCCGACGTCGACATCAGGGCACCCCTTGCTCTCTGCATGGTGGTGGCAAAAATGTTAGGACCGTTGGAGGTCGCTGTGTTGACGACGGGGGCACCAGAGCTATCGGGGACCGTTGAAGTTGAGTCCTCCGCTTGTGTTGCCGACTTTTATGCAATCCGCGCCATTAACAAAGAGCCATCTTCATTGCCTACCATGGTCTGGGCGCACTTGTCCCGGTGCACCGCTGCCATAGGGGGTGGGGGGCTTCAACCACTGGCTCTCTTGCCCTTGTGACTGCGGTCTTGGCCGTGGTACTTCTCTTTCGCTTGGAGGCCAATGTCGCCTGCCTCTTCGGCGTCATTTGGCCCAAGCGCCTTTGCTTCATTTTGTAGCCTCTACGCCACTCCCCATGGACGGCACCAACAGTTATAGTTACATACCAAATAGTGGATATTAGAGCTTCGGGAGACCCAAAAGGGCGCCCAGAGCCCAAGATTCGAGAGATGGGAGAAGTGTAGATTGTGTATCTCAT
Source organism: Melocanna baccifera (assembly GCA_036346265.1). Classification (NCBI taxonomy): domain Eukaryota; kingdom Viridiplantae; phylum Streptophyta; class Magnoliopsida; order Poales; family Poaceae; genus Melocanna; species Melocanna baccifera. Next base: position 2,158,227 of record CM070698.1, on the reverse strand, counting down.
ATTCAGTTTCAACTAAGTCTCTTTTTTACACCCAAATGTTTCTTCCCCATATGGTGCCTTAGGGGTTATATTTATAGTCATAGAGCAATGTGTTTATACAAATGCCCCTTGAGATCTTTACTATTAAGAGCAAATATGTTCTTTTCTTGCCATAGTCCTAGTGGACCTGCCTTCTAATTACATATATAACTAGGCTTCGACGGAGTGGGCGGATTGAGCTAAGATGTGGACCACTCTCCCCCGCAAAACACTCCCCCCAAACTCTGAACTGGTGGCAAGTAATTTTGCAACTAGGGAAAGAATACATGGAACAGTAAACTATTACTGCCTCTGGGAACAGCAGAGTAATATGGACGTTGATCGACGCTGTACTACCATTACGACCACTCCCGTCCGCGAAGCTGTGTACGCAAAGGTTTTCCTCTCTTGCATTGCATTGCTCCCATGAGAGTAGAATGCACGCATGAATTTGCGAGCGGAACCGCACAAGGAGATCGGAGTATCTTAGAGAGGACGAGCGATGTAATGCGCGAGAGAGGCAGGAGACGAAGAATGGATACTGCATAGCATGGTGCAGCTCCTGTCACGTTTCGCATTCAAGGCATGCAAGTTTTGGTTAGAACCGGCGCGGCTGCTGCATCTCCGGCCGTCCAGGTGAGGAATAGGATCTTAGGGAGCTGCAAACGCAAGAAGGCAGGGACCTGCCTGCCTGCCTATGTCAGGAACTGGAAGTTTGTGCTTGCATGCATCAGGTAAAACATGCATCCAACTTCAACTTCAGTCTTTTTTTTTACTTGTGTACGTAGGAGTAGCAGTACGAAAATTGTCATTTGCTCTACACTGCAGTTGTTAGTACTAGCATATGAGATGCCCTTGGGCACTGTACAACCTTGCCTTGCAGTACAGGTGTTGATTGCTGGCTGGTTTCATGGTTCATGCGTCGATATCTAATTCTGAATGGACCAATTGGTTTGGGCCAGCATGCTGCAGGTGCTAACTGAGTGTACATCTCTCCCCCTGTTCCTACTTTCTTAGCTTCAAGAATCGCGTACCGTTTCATCGTATTATTGTTCTTCTAGCCGAATGCACGGGTAGTACTTCACCACTTATTAGTAATTAGCTACCTCGAGATATGCAACCACCACTGATACGGTCTGATGATCAGTCTCATAAACATCTATAACTTAGGATGTTCTCCTTTCCCTCTCTCTTTTTTTAATTGAGGGGGTCTTAGTATGTTCTCCTAGTTGAGTACTACTAGGAATTTAGGATGATCAGATGATGCTGGTTTCAAAATAAAAATGATGCTCAGATGGTGCCCGTGCTATTATTGGTCGTATACTGTCTCACTGAATTGGCCTTAGCCCTGTTCTTTTAGACTATGACGGAGAAATCGATATGAACAACATATATAATTTTGAATTCAAAAAGTTATGTGGAGAAACCGCAGTGGAAACCAAAAGCCACTAAAAAAACCCCGAGAAGAACGGGGGCCTTAAGGGCTAGCATATCCTTCTTTCGGGCTTTTAGTTGTGCTCTGAACCTCTTAACGGTCACGGCAGTTTCCAATCCGCATAGGAAGGCTGTATAGGACTGGGAAGTAAAGGTGAGGCTCAAATACTAATGTAGGTGAGAAGTGAAGCCCATCACTGTAGATAGAGAAAACACAGGCCCATTCATCCACAGCACCGTGGGCTGTGGCGATATTGCAGGACCCGACGGCCGGGCTATATTTTATCAAATATATAAAAATTTTTTTTGCTGAAATTAGTTTTCAAAATTTTGGCCAATATTTTGAACCGATTTTTAACTGATATTCACCAATTTTTGGCCAAATTTTGTTTGAAAGTTTTGGTCCAAAAATCATTAAAAAATTTCGATTATCAGAACTATCGCTTGCATCTGCCCCTTTAGGTAAAAAAAATAGACCGGTATTGAAAACCCTGAGGTATAGTAAAGAGTACACAGCCACTGACACGGCCCGTGCCCTCGGCTCCGCAACGACCGCCTCATCACATGTGGCCATGTACATGTCGCGCAGCAGCTCCAGCTCAGGCTACTACTCATTATTCTGCAGGCCCTACCATTCCATCCGATCCCCATCCCCATGGCCGATCGATCGCAAGGAAGAAGACGACACCTAGCTCCACGGCTGGGCGCCCGGTAGCTATCTCTCAGTCTCTCTCGGCTTCACAAATCGATTCGTACGAACCGAAACAGAACAGCGTAAGGAGGAGACTCTGGCCGATGAGCAGTAGCTCAGCTGTAGCTGAGAGCTCCCAATCAATGTCACCACAGCTGGAAAAGAAAGGGACCCTGAAACCGAAACCGAAGCCGAAGCAGATCTGAATCTGAATCTAGCAAGGAAAATAAACCAACCCGCCCTGCCTCGTTCGTCTGAATCCTGAACCGATTCACCCGTGTTGTAGACTTGTAGTGACATTGATGATTTGCATTGCGAGGAGTTACAAAAACATTTACATTTGCCAGTCCAAGATCGATGGTCTCCATCCTGATTCAAGAATGAAGAATCCAAGAAACGAAACAAAAAGGGACGCAAAAATAGAGACAAAGAAAGAAAGAGAGAATATTACAGCATTACTCCGTCGATCCGATCTCGAGCAAGCGGCAGCTCGATCGTTTGCGATCATACACACCATACTATATATCGCCACCAAATCGGTTTATTGCAGCGTATAAGCTAGAGACTATATAATGCCGTATGGATCGACAATTAATCTGTACCTGGATCCCATTCCGTTCCAACAATGGCGCGCGCGGGAATTATTCCATGCACACGTAGGTAGGCAAGCGAGCTTCGGCATCTCGCTCGCGGGCTTATGGCTCTCGAGCTTCGCCATTGTCGAAGTTCTGGGCGTAGCTGGCGGAGTCGTACCTGAAGTCCTGCGCGGAGAGCGGGAGGCCGTCGCGGCCGAGGAGGCGGCGCACCTCGGCGCGGACCTTATAGAAGACGTGCCTCCACGTGCCGCGGCAGTGGCAGCCGAGCGTCGCGGCCTCGTCGTCGTTCATCTCGAGGTCGCGCGCGAAGGCGGGCTTCCGCGCCATCACCCACCCGACGCCCCACTCCCACCACCGCTGCACCGTGCCCGCCGCGGCCAGCGCCTTGACCGACGGCATCGACCGCGCGCGCCGGAACGCCGCCGCCGCCGCGCCCGCCGACGACAGCGGCTGGATGCGCACCGAGAAGGACGACATGCGCCGGCGCAGCCCGATCAGGTGGTCCCCCGGGCCGTTGCCGCCGCCGCCCGCGCCGGTCCCGGCGTTCGTTACCGGCAGATCGTCCCGCGACGCGCTCCTTCGCGGCTTGATCGTCTCCAGGATCGCGTCGGTCGCCATTGCGCAAGATCCGGGGAACGAGCTGGCGAGAGAGAAAGAGATCTGAACTTTTGGGTTTCTTGGTGTGTTGGGAGCTTGGTTGGTAGGAGAAACGTTAATTCTTGGGGATTTGCTAGGCATATGATGTTTGATCTCCGGCTAAACACTAGACGTTTGGCTACAATATTTTTTTGATTATATTTGTAATAATTTTTGTCCTCTTTTTGTCTATATTTATAATATTTTTTGTTCGTGTTATTCTTGCAATATTTTTTACTTCATACATACAACATCGACTTTTATATCAGATATTTTTGTTGCATTCGGTGATTAAAAATATTACATATATTATCTAAAAATATTGTATCGGAGTGTATGATCCGAATAGTCACATCGTTCTTTCTTTTTTGAGTGTTGCAGATATGGACAAAAAATGTTACAGATGAGAATTCTCACATTGTTCTTGGTTTTTTATTGCAAAGATGAGCAAAAAAATATTACAAATATGATTGACAAATGCTGCAGTTGAGCATCCGGAGTTTTAGTTAGGGATCGGATGTCTGATCCCTAGCAATAACCTAATTCTTGAGTAGCTTTTGCTGCTGCAGCACAACCTGGGAAATTTGTGCACGAAGCAGCAACTGGGCGCCTATTGCCTGTTACACCAAACTATTATGTTGTCCCCTCTCGGCTCTTGCGAGTTTTTGGCGGATTTGATGTTTCTTGGACCCTTATTTATAAGAACAGCCGTCATCATGCGCTAATTGCAGAAATATCTCATTCACCGTATAGCCACCGTGCGGCAGGACCATGGGGCGATATGTGCACTTCACAAAAAAAATTATAATTTTTGAAGCTCATTTATAATATATAAAACTTTGAATAAGCAGTGTGACTAAACGAAATCCCTAATTATAATTACATAAACCCTAATTACCCTAACTAATCGACTGTCGCACGATAGCCGTGCGGTAGAGGAGCCTACCGCACGGTGGTCGTGCAGCCAAGGGTGCTGTCGTACGGTGGCCGTGTGGCCGAGTGCACGTGTCGGCCCTAGGGCGTTGCCGCTCGGTGGCCATACGGTAAATAAGATATTTTTACAATTTATGCACGACAATCGTTATTCTTGCAAATACAGAGCTAAAAACCACCAAATCCACCAAAAACTCGCTCTCGCTGCTACACGTACAAGGTAGTGTAGACTAGTTACATCTATACTTGCCTATAGTAACATCTTTGTTAGCATTGCCTCGTAGCTACAGTGACTTCATTTATAGTGGTCAAAATTGTACACAAGTGTCTCTTCTTGTACATGATATTGTTATTCATAAGTTAAACCCAAAAGACTATATGAACGGAAAACTCATACTCTCTTCCTTCTTTTGTATTCGGCGTTTTTAAATTTATACTGTCTTAAGATACAACGTTGATCGGTACATGTTATAACCATGGTGTTCCTAACTCTTGGAGTGAAAAGGGGCAATGCATGATTTGAAAAAATTAATCCAACCTATGCAATATTAACTGTACGTAAGCAACGGGAGAAAAGGGAAAAGTTAATTGCAACGTTGGTTATGAATCAATGGAAGCAAACCCTACGGATCAATTCAGTTTCAAGCAAGGGCTCGTATGGAGATCGACGAGGGGATTTTGGTGCAGAAGACCGGGGGGGGGGGGGGTGAGTCGTTGGAACCCACGACTGCGTGCGGCTAGCCTCTACGGTGGCGGCGGTCGGCATCGGCGATGGCGTTAGCGGCGGGTAGATCAGCTTCGTGAGCAAGTACTCACGATTTGAATACTTTGAACCATCTTGCTCTATACAAGGCAAATTGACAAATTCATGTTGGTTATTTTCCTTCTTAGTTCTTTTAGATCTAAAACACAGTTTTTGCATTATTTATACTAGTAACTTAGTAAGTATATGTATGTTGTACCAAAATATTAAAAAAGAGTGATATATATAAATAAATATGATCTAAAATTGTACCATGAACATCAGCTCGGTGTCGTGATGGCCATGTTCCTACTCGATTGGCCAGTCTTCTGGTGCATAGACGCGCGTCCGGGCGGGTGGGTGATGGCCCCAGTTGCAGGGTCCTTCCCCGGTGTCCAACTGCGCGTCGGGGCCCACCCGCCACCACCTTTTCTCTCTCTCAGCTCTTCCGAGCAATACGATTGCACTTTTTTGGGAAGTGTTAACTACTAGTTGCATTGTAGCTATTTTTTATTTAATACTAAACATCTAATTTTATAAATCTAATTTTCTTCTTAGTCTCGAGGTACTCATCGAATTAGGGAACCTAGCTTGATAGGACGCCGGCCACACCATTGTAATTAGCGCTTTGTGCTTAAATAGTGCTAATAGCATTTTGTTTAGTGCTAACTCTACTTAGTGCTGATCACCTACGTTTTTGGGGCTTCTGTAGCTCGGTAGCACCTATAATGGCTGTCAAGCTTGGAAAGACGGTTAGACTTACAAAAACGTTTGAAATTAAATTTAGAAAAAGCTAATGCTTTTTATGTAAACAATTATTCTTCTGAACGTGGTGCTGCGATAGGAAATTCGGAAGAAACGGTTCAATTTGAATCGAGAAAAATTTCAGCGTTCTAAATGGGATCTTACTAGCGGTCATGTGGTATTTGTTCTAGGATCATTGGGCGTATGCAGGATTGCATTGCGAGGGTCCCTCCACCTTGACAAATTTATGTGACCAAGGATAGATGTACTGTGCGACTCTCAGATAAGGCGAGAATCCTCGAGTATGGCACATATACAGGTAGGGCTGGAAAAAAAAACTCGTTAGTGAGGCTTGTTGGCTTGATTTAAAATTGCTTCAATTACACTTGATAATTAGTTAAACATTGAAAGAGTCGATTTCAGATGAAATTAAATTTTCCTTTAGCTCGGTTCGGTTCGTTAGCTCGATTATAAAAATAATTGTAAACTATCAATAAAATGATATTAAACTAAACTATGTCAATTTTAAGAAAAGCTCGATAAAACAACAAGCCGGCTCGATATCCACCCCTATATACAGGTGCATACTATGCTAGCCTCAGCTTCATTGGGGTTGATGAATGTGCAGTTCTATTAGGATGATTTTCTGCTCAAACTATCCATACAATGATTACGAGGATAAGACTTCGCTTAGGCTGTACTTATTTTAACTTAAAGTTAACTTTTACTTCTGTTTTTTGCTCTTTTTTTTCACTATTTAGTAATTTCATCTTTTTCTGAGTTTTTTTACATTTTTTTGCTTTTCTTTTTTTCTTGTATTCCTTTGCATTGTCCGATGGGTTAACATGTTTTTTCTATTTTTATATATTTTTAAAATTTAAATATACCAAATAAACAAACTTAGTTATAGTAAAAAAATAAATCAGTTACAGTAAAAAAAGTCATAAATCAATGCCAAACTGATCGTTACCTATATTATAAGTTTTGGAAGGATTTTGACTGGATTCTTTTTTAGTTTATATATGGCTTATACTTATATTATCTATAATGACTACTTTTTAAATGGTACATTTTTAAAAAATAGGGTTAATAAAAGAATTATAGTAAAAAATATACTGAGTTCAATTGTACCATCAAAATCATATATAACTATTTTTGTCTGCATAATATCTCTCGCGAACAACCATAATTCAAATATTTAAGTCATAAATCATAAGCCATCAGCCCAAAAAAACCCACTTTTTATAAGTTTTGTACCAAATAATATAACGAGGGGCCCAATGCCAGCCAGCTCCACGGCATTGGCATGGGATTAATCAACTGGAGCTTGGAACACGATCTAATCTGAACCTGATATGATGCGTAGGGACGGAGAATTCAGAATCAATAATGCTGAATTATTCTGGGACTGGGAGCAACACAGATGGAGGCATTGCAATGCAAGGCTTGCAAGCTTGCACCACCTCTTCTCCATGGAAGCATTGCTATCATGGATCAGTGAACAGGACCTGATGTTTCCTGAAAGAAACCAAGATCAGGTGATCGGTTTGCCGGTTGCATGTTCAGATGGGATCGTCTCACCATTAGTAGTAGTATGGATACTTGCACTTTCAATCCAATTCCTCTTTCCCGTTTCTTCTGTCGATTGAGTTAGGAGCTTTGATCTTCTCTGTACATGGTAAATCAATCAATCAAGTCACCTCCTCCACATTTTGGAGCACTCATTGTAATGATCCAAAGGGTACTATTATTGACTGTTGGGAGCACGAGATCCTCAATACTGTGTGTGAAGCCCCTGAAATGGTGTGAGCACTACATTATCAGCAGACCCAGTTCATCGGTCCCCAGCTTGTAACATAAATAACCTATCAATGTCATATGCTGCATGCATTCAGATAAACAAAATATCAGATTATAGATAAACAAAATATCAGATTATGTCACTTTGCCCGTACACCGTTTCATATAATCCGCATCTGAAAACCATTGCTACATAGGCAATTGGCCTTTCTTGGTTCAAAAAGCAAAATTAAATTGTACTCGATATAGAATAAATAATGTCAAACAAATATTCCCTCGTTGATTTTTAATAAGGTGCTCACGTATTTCAAGATTCAAATTGTTTGACCATCAGTTAGTCCAATACTACATAAGTTTAGGAACACTGGTACCATTAGATTCTTATTTAAAACTAATTTCATCATATCATGCTTTTTATTAACAATATATGGCAGAGGATATTAACGGTCAAAGTTCAATTTTGGACGCCATGCCAAGTCAAACTATGCCGTATAAAAAATTAACAGACGGAATGTATCTGCAAAGAGGTACATCACATACTTTTCCTTTCTTAAAGGACAACACATGCTGGCATTGCTCAATTAGCCGCTGGAGTCATTTTTGAATGCACCATGTTACAAGAAAAAAAATAGAGAATAATATCAAAGAATGAATCCAGACAAGGCAAAATGTCGTGTTTTCTGATTGCCTCCGGCAAGATGGTACACACAAATACAAGTTGCAAGAACCGACATCCAGAATGCATAGAACAGTAAGAATTACAAAAAAAGGAAAAAGAGAGCTAATAGAGTTAGACCACCATATCCTGAGGGCTGACTTTACTCATTACAATCGAGAACAATCTCCAGTCATGAGCACAAGGTTAAGCTACGCTCCATCTGGACCCTGAAGATTTTGTCGCATTTTAGAATTTTAAAATATATGGTTGTAAAGAAAGAATAAGTTGATCTCCAAACATGTTGATACAAAATCTATAAATAACATCAACCTTGATTACAATGGTTCAGCAGTTTAGCTCTCTTTACTCAGCCACCTCAACCATATGAAGACGACAAGCAATTACACAACTTCCCGATTCTTTTGCTGAAGAAAGGATATTCAGAGGGTTATTCAAAGTTCAAGCTCCGGACCATCACATAATATTACCCCATACTCAATGGCAAATATTACCCCATACTCAATGGCAAAATAATTTATGAGGGTGTAACCATTTTCGCACCAGTAAATGAGAAAAACAGTCGTTCAATGCTCACCTAGCTTCCACAAATCATGTCCCATTGTCTATCCGTATCCGGTCATGCTTTCTTTTGTTAGGCCTGGAGAAAAAACAGAACTGAGCCCAAGTTTTCTTTGTCTTCATTGGCTGTGACTTCGCAGCTTTCTTGCCAGCATGATCAGCCATGTATTGAACGACAGCCTACAAAACATGACAAAAAGGAAAAAGAAATACCTGTCACTGAACTATGTCAGAAATGGTGACTGATATGTAGTTTTGCTAGAATTACCTGAGCTCCCCTCAAAGCTATCTCCCTTGGTGGCACTTGTAGAGGATTCTCTTCGGCACGAAGCACATCGAGATGCTGCAGGTTTCCAAAAGAATCTGGAAGAACCTTAATCTGATTATTGCTTATATCCAACTCTTCAAGCATCTCAAGGTTGCCAATAGAGCGAGGCAGAGATTGCAGGTCAGCAAAATTGTTCCCAACGATCAGTTTAACAAGAGAAGTAACAAAGCAAAAGTTCTCAGGAATTGACTCAAGCTCGTTGAAGCTGGCATCAACCTCCTTCAGCTTAGTGAGAGATGCCATTGTAGTTGGAAGACTCTTGATATTGTTGTATCTCACAGAGAGGATCTCCAGAGATTCTAGCTTTCCAACAGCCTCTGGAAGAGCCTTTAGATGATTATAGCCTGCCTGCAGCTCAACTAGTGAAACACAGTGACCGATAGTGTAAGGCAGCTCATCAAGGTCGTTTGTCTCAACGATTAACTTCTTCAATCGTGAAAGGCTTCCTATTGAATCAGGGAGTGAGACAAGTCGGTTTGCAGGCACATCAAGCTCCTCAAGATTCACCAGCCTGCCAAGACTAGAGGGCAGTGATGTCAGCTGATTACCCTTCAGATTGAGACAAATCAAGCTGCAAAGATCCCCAATCGAGTCAGGGAGTTGGGCGATTCGATTAGCATGAAGATCCAGCTTGGTCAAAGAAGAAAGCTTCCCGATTGCTTCTGGCAAGGCCACGATCCAATTCTCCGAAATATCAAGGGTAACTAGCCCAATGAGTTTTCCAATTGAATCAGGTAGCCACTCAATCTGGGCCATGAGTTTGCCTTGGAAGTTGAGATCCCGAGCGCCTTTCTTAGCAGCCACCTCAATCATGCTAGCTAGCTTAATGAGGCTCAATTTCTCTTTATCGTCTCCTACAATCCCAATCATCAACCAATGAATCAATCAATACACACATAATTCCAGCTCCGATCTTTAGAGGGGTCAATTAATTATCTATTTACAAAATATCAACTGGCCGATAGCTAAGAAAATTCCCATTTTGTCATGATAGCATGTAAAGAAACAGCACATCTGCTTCCAATTCAGAGCCTTCCACTCATAAAACACGTAATAATTTCCATGGCAGTACACCTAGAAACTCCATTCCAGCACAATTTTGGCATATAAAGGAATTCAAAAGTAGAAAGGGCTCACCATAACTGCCATCCACTTGAATCGCCACGGAGTTTGCTACAACGGCTCCTCGCGGCACATGAGAACTTGCTGCCGCAACCCCTTCATCCCACATTGCAGCCTTTGCCTTCTTGGCGTAGCTGTCATCCATGGAGACGCGCCCCACGCTCGTCCCTACCGTCCTCTCCACGCTGAACCCATTGGTGCTCACCGAGGAGCGACGCTCGGTGTTGCCGTCCGCGGTAGCCACCGCCGATGAGGCGGATGATGAGGCAGGAGTGGTGGTCTTGGCAGCCGCTGTGATGCGCGGCGCGGCGCGCGTGGGGGAGGAGAGCAGGCACTGGGACGCACGCTGGATGAGGTCGTCGAAGAGGGCATGCAGCGCGTCGAGCTCGAGGAGCCGCGTGGCGTCGAGCTTCTGCTCCCGGCACTGGAAGCTGGCGAGCGCGCGGTGCATCTCCTGCGCGACGTAGAAGAGCTCGTCGGGCACGGCCGGCGACCTCCGCAGCCGCGCGACGGCGTCTAGGCGCGCCCGCTCCTCCCGGTCCGCGGCCCGCGCCAGCGCCTCCGCCGCCTCGACCTCCTCCACCGCTGGCCGCGCCGGCAGTGACCGGTGCAGCCGCATGACCTCCGCCACCACCCCGTCCACCGTGTCGAACGCCGCCGCATCCACCGCGGTGCCCATTTCTTGATCCCCCCTCTCTCCTCCACTCAATTCAAGAACAAATTCAGATCTCCTCCCCAGAAGGGATCCCCCGCCTCCGCTTTATGTAACCATCCACTCCTTGCCGCTGCTCTTTCTTGCTTCCGTGATCTTTATCGCCGACTGCTCGTCACGTGCCGCCCGTGGTCCTCCCCTCTCCTCGAATGCCTTTCGGATAAGAAGAACCACAGGAGTGTGACGCGGATCAAAGCTTGGACACCCCGAAAAAGAGAAAGCAACTTTTTCGCGACGCCAATAACTCAATCCAAGAACGCGAGGTGGACAATTCCCAGTAGAAATCTACCCACCTACCTACCGATGAATCAATCCAAGAACTCGCAGTCTCTCGCCGGCCACGAGCAAGAAACGAAAAATGGGGAAGAAAAGGAACGAAATTGCCGCTCCGGCGGGTGGTGGGATTGGGGAATTGGGTTCCCTCTCACCGAGCTCCGGGGATAGTACAACTCGACGCTTTCGCGTTGGAACGAAATGGAGCCTGGGGGTGAGAGAGAGAGGCCGCCGCCGCCGCCGTGCTATCGCCTTATCGCCGTGCTCTTCGTTTTCCCCTTGTTTTCTTCAAGGAAAACAGGTGAAGAAGAAATGAAAAGCGACTAAGCGAGCAGCCTTGGTAGATTTGGTTGGTGGTATCTCTAGGTTTCGGTCTTTTCGGATGCTAATACTCCTATCAATGTTTAAGGAATAAGATACCGCGGTCATTCTACTAGTTACTTATCGTTATAAAATATACAGTAAATATAGATGATCAAAATAATGAAAGGCATAAATTTAACGTAAAAAGTTATTTTAGAAAAAAATTATGAACATATAAAAACAGAATTTACTATATAAGAAGAGATTGGAAACATAATAAACTACGGTGTATCTCAATTGTATGACTATAAAGGTGTATATATATATTAAGAAATAAAAGTTATCAGAGATTATAAAACCGAGATGAGGACAACATATGTATTTACTTAAATATATATATAAATTCGTATCATATTTTAACAATCTTCGTCTTAAACCGAGTTGGGACGTTCGGAATAGTGATGACTTCTGGCTGAAATTTCACTGTAATTGATTGATTTTTTTACTGTAGCTGAGTTGGCTTATTAGATATAATTAAATTTAAAAAAAATATAAAAATAAAAATAATATGCTAATCTATCACAAACAATACAAAAAAATACAGAAAAAAAATAAAACATAAAAAAACCAAAAAAATTATTACGAGATAAAAATGCTACAATAATCATAAAGCTAGAAGCCACACTGATGGCTGGAAAAAGCCTTCAAAGCGCGGCCTATGTACTCAACACTTACCAAGATACATTGGTATAGTAAACTATAATTAGTACCGGTCCGAAGTCATAACACGTCACCCCATGTCCGGAAAGAATCTTTTGGTAATCTCGCATTCTCAACATAGAACCTCGATAGAGGCCACAATTTTCACTACTGTAGGTGCGCTTTAGATTGCGGTTAACCATCGCTGTACTTCAGTTAGTCATTTTTAATTATTGTTTGATCTACAAATCATAGTTATGACAATCAACACTTTCTTATACCGACCCCCACGACGCCTGCAGTATACTACTTCGTCCCGTTTTGCAGCCAGATTTTGCTGTAAGTGCAGGAGCAGCCACGAATTCGACAGGCAAAAAAAAAAAACAAGAAGAAGAAGAAAGGAACAGTCGTAGCACGAAAGCTATGATCAAAGCGTGATAACAGTTAAACTGTCCGTAATTAAACTCACATGATCTCTGTTTCAACGACCTATCTGATCTGCTCTCCTTGCGGGGCAGCTGATTCTATCCAGGTGGACGAACCAGCATGGGGAAAGGCAGCCGAGGCGGGCCACGTGTGGACGCAAGCCTCCTCGAACAGCCGTCGCGTGCAGGTGTCCCCCTGGCGTGAGATCGAGGGGGACAGCGGCCGGCCGGCAAGGCAGCTGCAGCCGCGCATGGGTCGCCGTTGGCCAACACGTCGTCGAGGGGAGACACACATGTTCAGCACACTAGTTGCAAGAACAACCTTTATCTTCTTCCATATTCTTCGATCGTATTCTTTTGGACTGTGACGAGAGTTTTTAATTTAGTATGGGTGTTTATACGAATAAATCAAATACTGATAAATTCTTTTAAAAAGATTATTTTGATTATCTATTTTAAAATAATAAAAAATTAATATATTTATTTGTTTAGAAGAAACTATAATCTAAAAAGAAGAAGGTCTTTTTTCAGACCTAGCTTGCCACTATGGGCTATGGCTTATCGTACTAGTAGCTCCCGTCATCTCTTCTGCTATTATATTGTTTTGGGTTTCAGCTAAGCGGTCGTCGCAGGCACAGATGCTTGCACTGGCCTGGATACGAATAATAATGCTAGAGAAGGTTTTTGCACGCCATGCCATGCCATACTTGGATTTCTGTCGCTGACATGTGGGACCGACCAAGTGCACAGATCATGAGATGAGATGCAAGATGGACAGATCCTTCTCTTGACAATCCTAGCAGGTCTCTTTTTGTTCTCTGATCTGTGTGTGACGTGTGCACCACCACATGGCTCATGGCTCCTTCCAAGTTCCAACGCAGGGATATGAGATGAGATCTCTACGCTGTTCGTTCAGAATACAGCCCAGGCTGCTCGGCTCATGCGGATCCCAATATAATGTGTATATAACTAGTGTGCACAGGAGCCTGATGGATCTGCAGAGAGGTAGCTATCACTTGATTCGCTTTCAGTCAATATACTACGCAAATAATGTGCTTGCGTCACATTATTTTGCATATTCGGAATGACGTTAGTTTATGATTTTTTTATTATAGTTAGTTTATTTTTTTATTGTAATTGAGTTTGTTTATTTAATATAATTAAATTTTTTTAAAAAATAAAAAATATGTTAGCTCATCACAGATAATGCAAAGGAATACAAAAAAACCCCAAAAACTCAAAAAATAAAAAAACTTAGAAAAAGATAAAATTAATGAATAGTAAAAAAAATAGAAGTTAGAAGTTAGAAATTAAATTAAAAAAATAGAAGTTAAAAATCAGAAACTAAATTGAGCGATGGCTTTACTTGATGTTACTATCTCGTAAGCGTTGGAATTAATATTTTGCCCATTGTTAGTTAGTTTAGGTTTACTGCTAGCGCAGACGGACGGATCGGCAGGCAGATGGTTGAGGAGAGCACATCACACACTTAAATAAAACATTTGCAGGAGGACAAGCTCTGGCTTTTCGCGTAATGGTCGTTATCATGAGCTGGTACTCTTATGCCCCCTCCAGTGGTCACTATGAAAATAAGTTAGGTCTCAGTTTGAGACCCAGGTTATCAATGAGCTTCACTCGTTTGAACTTAGATTTTTTATTTTTTATTATTTTTAAATTTTATTTTTTAATATTTTTATTTTTTGTTGGTTCTTTTTTCGTATTCATTTACATTATCTGTGATACACTAACATGATTTTTCTATTTTTATTTTTAATTTAATTATATTAAATAAATCACCATTAGATATAATAGAAAATAAATTAGTTACAATGCAGATCCAACTATAAACAACTTAATAAGCTAAAATAAACGCATCTAAGACAGAGGTCCCATGGTACAAACTAGCCATAAATTAATCTAGCGTAACAATTGTGTCATTGTGTGGCTAGATACTAAGTTTCATAGCTTACAAATTACATGGCTACATAACTGAATCTGAAAAAAAAGATATACAGTCTATTTCATATCCGAGTTGAAACTTCCCTTCTGATCCCAACAGGCAACACAGAGATTATCAATTGGAAGAAGAACATATACCTCCAATTCTAAAATAAACACAAAAAGGGAAAGGAGCCTCCACAGTTGTCTTCTAATATGGCTGTCTTGCGATAATTAATTGAAAGTCATTCATGTTACTGCAGACCAGGACACTCGATCGGCAGTCTCGCATCATCTTATGGCTCTGTTTGTTTCAGTTTTTTTTTTCGGTTTCTACTTCTAACTTCTACTTTTTTTTCACTATTCAGTATTTCGTCTTTTTCTGAATTTTTTTAGATATTTTAGGCTTTTTTGTATTTTTTTCCCGTGTTCCTTTGTATTGTCTTTAATGGGTTAACATTTTTTTTTCTATTTTTACATTTTTTTTAAATTAATTATGTCCAAAAAGTCAAATCAACTATAGTAAAAAAAAGCCAACTACAGTGAAATTTCATCTAAAAACCAAAAGCCATCGCTAAAACGAGCGCCCCCTATGTGGCGTCCAATGATCCGATTAATTAGGGAACAGGAGGGCAGCAGTGACTACTGGCTAGTACCTAACAAGCAGTTTCTTGTCACAGAGACGTTCGGAATAGCGAAGACTTCTGGTTTCTGACTAAAATTTCATTGTAGTTGATTTTTTTACTGGAGCTGAGTTGATTTATTAGGCATAATTAAATTTTAAAAAATAGAAAAAATATGTTAGCACATCATAGACAATGCAAAGGAATACGGGAAAAAAAGAAGATACAAAAAAACCCAAAATATCTAAAAAAATCAGAAAAAGACGAATTACTGAATAGTGAAAAAAACTGAAGCTGAAAAAACCCGAAACGAACGGAGAAATTGCTACTGGTGTACTATTCACGGCTACTTCGGTGCCGCTCGGAACCGCGTCTAGGCATTCGGCTTCTAGACCGTTTTTTTTGTACTATACATTTTTGTTTTTTTGGTATTCCTTTGTATTATTCGTCATAGGCTAACATGTTTTTTCTATTTTTAATTTTTTAAAAAATTAATTATATTAAATAAATCAATTCAACTACAGTAAAAAAAAGCTATAAGCTACCGTTATTCTAACCACCCCTTCATTAGTGCCCTAGCTCGGATCTCACTTCTTTGCCTCGGAGAAGCGAAGGCACCTATTACTTCTCGCCGCTGACTGTAATCTCAAGGGCTGCATCCTGGTTATCTTGATTGGAAGCAGTTCACACTCTTTTCTTTCTCCAAACTCTCCCTTCGCATTTTCAGCCTCCCCTCTTGCCGCGCAATTTCAGCCTGTGAAGTATAGCGTGTCACATTGTGGATCCCAAAAGCGGTGTCAAAAATGATGAGCTACAAAGCAACGATAAACATTAAAGTGCGAAAGAAATGTTTAAAAATCAGAGGGTCGTTGAGTTTGTCTATGGTACCCTCCAAAGCATTTGATAGAGAAACTACCATATTGATTTGATATTCTGTTTCCAGCTTATAAGGATGCTGCGTAGTTTGAAGGCCGCAACACTAAAGGCTTTTGTTTTCAATTTTCATCAGCTCTGGTTATGATTCAGTTTTGCCTTTTTATGTTATAACGGATACACTTTTCTGGTGTGCCAACAAAACAATTGCTCATGTAATCTGATTACAAGCAGCACAAGCTGTCAGATTTTGCTCAACGAAGCAGCAACTAAACAAGCAAGATGAATATGATATCGTCCTCAAATAGTTTATAAGCTACTTAGGAAGGTGTGCATCTTATGCTAGCGCTTATCACACAAAAGAACAGATAAGAACTGTTAAAACAAAAACATCAGGATTCAAAGATGGATTGCTCGGTTATGTAGCGAGGCTGTCTAGCCTAGATTTTTAGTTAAATGATTAACTTCTTTTATGCAATAAGTTTTTTTTGACTAAATTTATCCCTAAAACTATGGTAACGCTTAGTTTGATGTTGGTTTATATTTTTTTATTATAGCTGATTTATTTTTTTACTGTAATTGAATTGACTTATTTGACATAATTAAATTTAAAAAATAAAAAAAATATGTTTGCCCATCATAGACAATACAAAAGAATACGGGAAAAAAGAAAAAAAAATCCTAAAAAATCTAAAAAAAATCAGAAAAATACGAAATTACTAAATAGTGAAAAAAAAGCAGAAACAAAAAGTAGAAACTGGCTTTAAATAAAAATAAGTACAATATATGTTAGATTCACAAAGGAACAACTAGTATTAGCATTCATAATCATGTTATTATCTCTTCCAGAGGCCCTATCAATAGTTAATACTGTATTTCAATAGTATTAGCATGCTCCAAATTCATTTCTTTCCTTCGCAGATACTTTAATAAACCAGCTGCGCAATTCCTAGACTACGTACCTAGATTTACTTTCAATCATAAACACTGGACAACATGTACCAATGTTAAATAATACAAAGCCCACATCAATTTAAACTCTGCGTGTATGAGCTACTAAATACAGCAGGGAAAAAAATGACATGTCCTTAAGAACTCAAGGATACTAGTCTTTTATGTAATATTCTAGTCACTTATGAGTCTTGAGGATCAATGATTCTCAGGCATTTCTTACATTCTTATCCTCACCTGTCACCTTTCTATGGTTGTCTATATTCTCTACGGAACAGATAGATGCCAGCTTTATTCCCCCTACTGCCTTCGTGACTACTACAGTGAAAAGCAGGGAACAATCTCTTACAATGTACTTCCTCAGCATAACAAGAAACCGAAGGACATTGACATCAACTCATCAGGAAACACTGAAGGTGCAGGTTCGGTATCATCTCAATCACATTTCCAGTGAAAATTGCGAAAGTATCAGCAATCAGGTTATCAATACACTTCCCAAGAAACACATCGCAGCTGCTGCTACTACTACTCTTTTTCTTACTCTTCTTTCAACAAATACAAGACTACATGTGGTTCAGCATCAGTGTTGCAAAGAAAACAAATGGTGTCCGTTGCCGTGTAGTAGTAACAAGTCTCTGCACCTAGCCATCACTGAACTGAACAGGCAGGTCATTTTCAGCAACCACTTTCATAGAAGACGTAGTAGTACTGTAGTGGTAATCACCACTCACCACTAACCCTAGTCAAGCCTTGCCAATGTGTGCCACCACCCCTACCAGTAGTCGCCACAGGAGCAAACTCCATCCTGGAAATGGTGGAACCGGACCGGGTCCCTGATGATGATCACCTTGCCCTCGCTCTTGGAGACGAGCTTCGCGAATGCGTGACAGTCACCGCAGATCCTGAGGTTCTTCATGATTCTGATAGGTTTGCCCTCCATCGAATTCATTGTTCCAAATGCGATTGCCAGCTTCTCGCTGTGATATTTCAGTAGATCTTCCTTCTGCTCACTTCCGAGATCCTGCAGCACGAACTCTGTCTGCGGGACATAGCCGAGGTTTGTGACCATGCTGATCAGTCGGTTCAGCTTCTGAACTATACCATAGGAGCTTGGGTGTGATAAGTCACCGGCAATGAACACATGGACCTGTTTCCCCAGCTCGATCCAGCTTCGCCCAGGCTCTTTCTTTGCCCCTCGGTCTCTCATCGCCTTCCACGACTTCTCAGCATCCATCCATTGTCGCAAATCAGCATAAATGTTTGACAGCAATATGCGGGCACCTTGGTCGTCAGGCTCCAGTTTAAGGATCTCTCTTGCTGCATATGCTGCAAGATTGGCGTTTTTGTGCATCCTGCATGCCCCAAGAAGAGTCCTCCATATGACTGAGTCCGGGTCAAATTTCATCTCACGGATGAGCTTCACAGCCTCATCAAGCTTCCCTGCCCGACCAAGCAGATCGACCATGCAGTTGCAGTGTTCTCTCTCAGGTTGAATTCCAAAAAGCTTCTCCATCGACCCGAAGTAATACCAACCATTTTCCACTAAACCGGCATGACTGCATGCAAACAGAACTCCAATCATTGTTATGTGGTTCGGTGTGGGCCCTTCAGATTTCATCAAGTCAAAAACCCGCAATGCCTCAACACTTCTCCCATTCTGCGCCAAACCAGAGATCATGGTGCTCCATGAGATCACATCCCTCTGAGGCATCCTGCTGAACAAAGCGTCTGCATCCTGCAAGCTCCCGCACTTGCAGTACATGTCAAGGAGCGCATTGTGCAAAATCAAGTCCTTGTCATACTTGAGCACATGAGCATGGACCTGCCTCCCCACCTCAAGCATGACCATCCCAGTGCACGCCCGGAGGACACTGGTCAAGGTACCCTGGTTAGCCAAGAACCCGGCCTCCTTCATCCGCATAAACAGCTCTATCGCCCCGACACCATCCCCGCTTTGTGCGAATCCTGCAATGATCGAATT
Organism: Melocanna baccifera; assembly: GCA_036346265.1. Taxonomy (NCBI): domain Eukaryota; kingdom Viridiplantae; phylum Streptophyta; class Magnoliopsida; order Poales; family Poaceae; genus Melocanna; species Melocanna baccifera. The sequence continues at coordinate 2,139,168 of CM070698.1, read as the reverse complement.
CCACACGATCAAATCGCGGGTGACCATCTCGTCAAAGACGCGGCGCCCGCATTCCAAATCCCCAAGCTTCATATATGCATCAATCAAGGAGCTCCGCACAAACACATCCGAATCCAGCCCAACCTTAGCAATGCTCGCGTGCACGGCCGCGAGCACCCCTGGCGTGCCGCAAGCACCGAGAACACTCGAGAACGTGTACATGTTGGGAGCCGCCCCATCCCTCTGCATGGCCACAAGAAACCTCAGCGCCTCCTCCTTCCTCCCGCCAGTATTGGCCAGCGCCGCGACGACGGTCGTCCACGAGACGACGTTCCTTTGGGGCATTCCGCCGAACAGCCTGAGCGCGTCGTCGAGCAGGCCGAACTTGGCGTACATGGAGACGAGGGCGTTGGAGACTAAGAGGCTGCTGTGGGGCGCTCCTCCATTGGTGCTGCTGCAAGAAACGTGGCGGTGGATGAGGCGGCCGTCGCTGGCCGTGCCGTGGCGGACGCAGAGCTTGATGAGGCGGCAGAGCGAGACGGGGTCCGCCCGCAGGCCGGCCGCGGAGAGGTCCGGGAGCAGCGAGAGCGCCGCGGCGAGGGGGCCGTCGGCGCAAAGGCGGGAGAAGGTGGTGAGGAGAAGGTGCGGGTGGGAGTGGAGGCAGCGGCGACTCCGGCGAGTGGCGGCAAGACGCTTGCAAGGGAGATGTTTGAATAAGGATTTCATAGATGGTAAATGGCTCGTGGGGAAAAGAGGAGGCGGAGAGCCGGGGACGGGAGAGTAAGGGGGGCAGAGCTGGCCACTGGGCCGTGTCGGGTCGGTACGGTATGGGTTCGTGCTCGGCACAGCCCGTTTAGGCACGACCCGTTAAGACCCGTGTAATAAGCGGGTCGTGCCGTGTCGGCCACGGTCATGGTGCAAGCTCGAGCACGGCACGAAGTTGTCTGCGTCTTGCGGCGAGCACGCAGTTAAGGCTAAGCGGGCGTCTTGCCCAAATAGCCGTTTAATAAAAAAAATAAGAAAAATCGTAGAAAAATAAGAAAAATTGTAAAAAATTGTAGAAAATTCAGAAAAAAAAATTCAAAAAAATATAAAAAAATATAGACATTGCTAATCATAAAAATAAATATTTGCAATGATATAATGATCTTTATTAACTTATTAAATTAATCATAAAAATAAATATTTGTAATTATATAGAAAATTATAGGCGTGTCGTGTCGTCTTTGTCGTCTTGGCAACCTGACCGATGGCTAACGCGTGCGTCTGCGTGCCGCCGCCGCCGTCTGCACCTCGGCCAGCACGCGCCGGCCCGGCGTCTTGCGTCTTGCGCCCGACCCGTTCTGGTCGTGCGTCTTGCGTCGTGGTCGGGCCTCGATGTCGTGCCATGGTGCGGCCCGTTTAGGCCCGGCCCATTTGGCCACCTTTAAAGGGGGGCGCTCGTTTCAGAGATGGACTTTAGTTTTGATTGAAATTTATTGTAGCTGATATTTTTTTATTATAGTTAAGTTAATTTGGCTTTTTGAGTATAATTAATTATAAAAAATGTAAAAAATAGAAAAAACATGTTAACCATTAGGGACAATACAAAGGAACACAGGAAAAAAAAGAAAAAAGTCTAAAATATCTAAAACATTCAGAAAAAACGAAATACTAGATAGTGAAAAAAAAAGCAGAAGCCGAAAAAAAGCTAAAATGGGCGGGGCCTTAGGCCGCGCTCATTCTGGCGTTGGAAGCTAGCGTTCGACGATTTTTTCCCTATAGCAGCGTTTTCGTCTACTGTAGCACTTTTGTCTTCTAGTGAATTTTTTTGTTTTATTTGGTATTTTTGTGTTTTGATTTTTTTTCTGTATTCCTATACATTGTCCGCTCTAGATTAGCGTGATATTTTTAGTTTTATATTTTTTTAAATTTAATTATGTCCAATAAGCTAACTCAGGTACAGTAAAAAATCAGCCAACTACAGTAAAATTTCAACAAAAATCAAAAGCTATCACTATTCCGAATGCCCCCTTAATGATGGGCTGCAAGCCTACGATTCTAGTAAAATTTTGTTTAAAAATATTTGTAGCTCACTTATTTATCCAAAAGTTGAGAAAAATGTGATGTTAACTCAATGTTATATCCAAAAGTTAAAACAAACAAGTAAACTTGAAAAGCTATCACAATATGCTTTGCTCATTTTAGCTTTTAAGCCAGTTTCTACTTTTTTTATTATTCATTATTTCTTCTTTTTCTGGTTTTTTAAAGATTTTTTTGGCTTTTTTTTGCGTTTTTTCCCCGTATTCCTTTATATTGTCAGTGATGGTCTAATATGTTTTTTTCTATTTTTATATTTTTAAAATTTAATCATGTCAAATAAGCCAACTCAGTTATAGTAAAAAAACCATAAGTATCGCAAAACTGAGCGCTAAGCATAGCCTATGCTCGGATCAGGGCACATTTGAAAGGGAGCCCCGGGTGCACGGTTTTGATCCCATTGGAAATGCAACCAACATCATAGCTAGCATTTTTTTTGAACTGCGGCTTATGGCAATAAGCCAGTTGCGGTTTATGATGATAAGTCACTTCAAAAAAGGCTATTCTGATAAATTGTTTTATAAGTTATCCGATAAATCACTTCGAAACGGCGACAAAGAAATCATCCTATTTGTTTGTTTAAAAGAAATCATATGTCATAAGTTAAAAAAACAAAATGATTTAGGCACATTCATATTAGCTTTTGATTTTAGCTTTAACTTAAAGATAATAACAGTTTATAGAAAAACTTGTAGAGGGGGAGATACTCTTATACGATTTTAGTTAATATAAATAAAGTTACTATGGTATGTACTACAATCGACTAGTAGATCTATCTTAAAAAGACTTTATTTAAAAGTTAGATACTATAAAAAAATATTCCCTATGAAAAGTAGTTTTTTAAAGCTAATATGAACAGAGCCCTCCCAGGTCTAAAATTCAACAAATTTCAAATAAGTTCCAGGTTCCGGGTCCAAGTTTCACCGTGGCTCGACAAGTCCCCAACACATTTCACAACAGGGATTGTAGACTGCAAAACATTTGGGAGCTTTGTTTGTATATCAGCAATTAGAGACATATACTGGTATACGAGAGCAAACAGGACGAACAGGCCGTTTGGTCGCAAAAAATAAGCAGCAAGAATTAGTGCATTGCTGATACAGCATACATAGGGTCTGTTACTGATTCTAAATCCATTTATTGGAAATGTACAAGATTGTATTCGCAGTTTTGATTTCGCTGCAGTAACAGAAACAAAAGCAGCTGCTTTGCCGAAACATGGTTGTGTGCTCCAACTGGGCGGCAAGAATTGCGCCATGGCAAGATAAGACCGATTTTTCTCATAGCTCTGCCCTGGACTCCTCGTCGATGGTGTCGTGTTTGTGAGTTGCCAGTGCTCTGATGACGGACTCGTATACCCCGATTCCTTTGAGGTACTCATCTTTGCTCAGAAACTGAAAGATATGAAAATGTTTACTCAACAGAGTTGGTACAGATGGTATTTGTAAAAGAACATTGGCATTTTCTTGTGTACAAACGAAAAGTGGCATTGCCAATATGTTCCTACTTCAGTTGCCAGGTACTATATGTGCACATTGATGTTTCTAGTTCTAAAGATATGCGATTCTAAACAGAAAACGCTGCAGAATATTTGAGTAACCTGATGACATTAATGTATCAAATGGAGATCAGTGACACAAACCTCATTATGATCATGGAGCAATATTGGTGTGTTTGCCATAGGAGAAAAACCGAATGCTGGTAATCCAAGTTGCCGGAAGTAGCGAGCATCAGTAGAGGCCGGAAATATCTCCGGTTTACCAAGTTTGCCACCAGCTCTCTTCACAGCTTGTTCGAACACAAGCCACCATGGGTTTGAGCTGTCAGCAGGTGTGATGGCTGGCTTCCCAAAGTTGTCAAGGACAGAGACCCTATGTTTAAACTGTCAAATAGACACCCAGAAGATATATGATTAGAGACTTCTGTGAGCTTCAAGCAATGCAGGTCATACATTTGCACCATGAAATATTTACTTGCAGGCTTGCAGCATTTAAAAGAAAAGGAAACTCTCAGCTAAGTGCTCCTTTGTTTCGCTCATCAAAATGCAACACTGAAATTCATATTGCATACCCGTTGTTTAAATGATGTCTGCTCTTGGCAGATTTTCTGCAACGCATTATCTTTTACAGCATTTGTAGTAGGCATGAACTAAATTGGAATTAACTCTTAACCATGACCAATAGAAGTTCAGACTTCAGTGCATCAGATCAAAGATTCTAAGTCACAATCTTAAATACACTAGACAGTCAAAAGAAACACCTCCGACCAAAGCACACAATAAAAACCAGTCAATACAAACCAGGGGTGGAATTAGGCTCATGGCAGGGTAGACTTTAGCCCAGAGCGTGGAAAAATGCATAGTGTATAGCTCAGGTATTTTCAACTCAGCCCGAGGTAGTATTGCCAAGGTTTAGCCTAGGTAACCCAGTAGTTCATGATGCCATATTGCCTACTGTCACCACTTCGCCACAACCGGCCCACTCCCTCTCGCCCGTGACGGTCCACCACCCACAAGCCACAGCCACCAAACAAAAGTTCACTCATCATTCATTCTCCAAACCCTACCTACTGGCTACGGGCTCCTGTGCCGTCCCCGTCCCCCTCTCGGGTCTCGGCCAACGCCGCCCGCCCACAGCCCACCCCCTTCCTGGTCTGTACCGCCCGCCCCCTAGCCAGCACCGCCTCCCTCCGGCTCCAGCCCTCCCTGCGTGGTTGCGTCCGTGCTTGTGCATCACCGGTTGTCCCCCTCCAGCCCTCCCGGCCAGCACCCGCCCCGCCCAAGCTCTCCCACGAGGCCATGACCCACGGGTTGCGTGTGGCACCAGTTGATTCAACCTTCAGGCTTCAAGTAAAATTTTTTGAAACCTTTTGATTCAGCCATTCATGTAAAGGATGTGATGATTCTCCTTTGTGAGTTGTTACTTTGCATGTAGCACATTATCTAAAAATGGTTTTCAGGATTATGGTGGATGTGGATCATACGTTCATACTGCTGAGTGTTGAGAGCATAAAAGGTGAAGCCCGACAGTTTTGGTTCGAATTGCTACAAAAGGTGAAGCTACAGAACCTCTCCCCTCAGCTGGGTCAGCCCTCCTTCGAAGAATGGTGGTCCAGAACACACAATGCAGTGGATGGTCAGGCTCAGCAAGACCTCAACTCTATCATCATTTTAGGGGTATGGTCTCTTTGGAATCTCCGCAATCGTTGTGTCTTCGATGGGACTGCACCGGATATTAGGGGTCTATTGTCATCTGTTAGCGAGGAGATGAGAAATTGGGGATTGGCCGGAGCAAAGGGTATTTCATACCTAACTACTCCGCCACAGGCTTTGGCCTAGATTATATCTCTGGTATAGGTCGATCTTGTTTTTGTATCATAGACGAGCTTATCCTAGAGTAAGTGTGTGTTTTGGATTGTGAGTTTGTAAGGTGTTTTATCTCCTTCTTAATATAAAAATACGCAGCTCTCCTGCGTGTTCGAGAAAAAAAGAGTGTTGAGAGCATATGGAAAAATGGAAAATGTTCAGGGGATGTGTTGGTTCAGGAGAGAATTGATGTCCAGACTGGAATAAAAATGATCTTGATTCTTGAGTTTCTGTTTAGCCGATGGGTAAAGGTCTAAAGGATATTAGTGAGTCTAACAAAATAGTAGAGATCTAGTCCATGCCAAAGTGAAGTCCATGCCAAAGTGACTTCATATGTAGACTGTAGACCTGTTTTAGTTGAGGTATATGATCTGCTGCATTGTCCATGTTCTAGTTGCAGACTTGCACTGCTATTTTGATCCGTTATGTGAATTGACATCGAGGTGTCTTTTCAGGGTTTTTTTGCTGTCTACATGTTTTTCATAGTAAGATCAAGGTTCGATGTTAGTAACAAAATGGTGATTTGAGTAATGTTTTAGTAAGATAAGCAACAGAAAAGGTGGGTTTGATTTTAATGTCAAAAGAGCGTAGGATTGTAAAAGTATATTTTGTTGTGCATTTTGAGAGTTCTCTTCTGAACTCATTGTGCAACTCCAATTATTTCAAATAAAAGGCCAGCTCCTAGTCTTTCAGTAACACAAGCACACATACCACTCAATCTCTTGTGTCAAATCTTGAATCCTGCCTGAATGTGGTTTTGTGGTTGCTTCCTTCCATGCTCAAGCCATCAAAAGTTGGGCATTTTATTAGGTTTTGACATATTTATATGAACTGTAGATCTGTTCGAGTATTGCCCACGTTAATTCTTTCTAGGTATGGCATGTGATCTTTTAACGTTCAGATAGATGTCTAATATCAATATGTTGTTCAATATATCCTTTTTGTTTTGTCTTGACTTTGGTAGTATGTGACAGAATGACAGAAATATGATAGGAAAACACAGTGACTAACTGATAGCAAACCTTTTGTGGACAGCTTCAGGAAATAAGATGAGTGTTTTAATGTCTTCAAAAAATTCTGCCTTGCAGTGGCATTTAGTCAGAATGCATGTCAATCTTTTCATCTCATCCAGGATAAGTATGTAAGATAGAAGTGCCATTCAAAGCTTTGTTTTTACTAGAGAATAAGGAATGAGTTTAGGCATGGGTTTGACGAAGACATTGTCGTCGTATTTTCGCTGTAGGAGTTATTAGTGAATACAAAATGAAGAGGACAAAGACATTGTCATCTTATTTTCCAATACAAGCACAATCCTACGATTTATTCATACACCTATTTGATTTTACTTTCATATATTGTCTTTATAGGTTCTAGTTCATGTCCACCTATCAATGAAGAAATGACAAGACAAGATAGAGAGCAAATTTTTGTAATTTATGTACTCAAATTATATCTTTATTATGTTACATTGTTTATATTTTGCCATCATGCCATGTATGTCAGATTAACTTTTTTTTCTCGAATGGGTTATCCCCCATGACAAAGAGCAAAAATCAACAAACATCACATCCAGTCGCACACACTATAAAACAAAGATGATAATATGTTTATACATGGCATTAATATTTGGCCTATCAAGAACACCATACCTCAAAGGTCAAGTTGCGTGAAGAAGGTGCCCATTCTTCAACAAGACGCCTCTCCAGTGCTTCAGTGTAAGCTCTAGGAGGGATTCGGATGTCAAGACCTACCTCTGCTTCAGATGGTTGTAGATTCATGACAAAACCCTGAAAGAAGAGTCACAATAAACTGATTAATCGGAACCATTGAAATATGATGCTGAAATATAAAGGTGCATTTCTAAATAAAAAAAGAATTTTGACAGCTCATGTTACTGAGCCAATACCAACTAAGAAGAAAACAAGCCTTAGCAGTTGAATATTATGCTGATGAAGATAACAGATCTAATCCCAAATCCCAAGCATATGGTCCTCTTTTTTTTCTTCTTCTTCTTTTGAGCAGGTGGATTATTTCTTTATTGGTTATCTCATCTATAGGTAGAAATTGAACTCGCAGTACAAAACAGATTCTTACGTGTCAAATGTCGTGGATTCACCGGCAATGGCGCACTCAAGAACACTTGGAACAGGTAAGAACTCAGATGTTTTGGTGCTGCCTCAAACTGGCTGCTTTTCCTTGTATATTATATTCTTATTTATAGGGTAAAACAAAGAGATAACAATAGCATTTAGCACTAATGTGCCATCCCACTATCAGCACTAATGCCCACTAATTGAATACTGAAAACTGCCCACTAATTGAAGACTGAAACTGAAAACAACAATGACACTTAATGTAATTGAAACAGTCAGAAGGTAGATAGTGAGATGCATGCTGGAGTAATTCAACATTTCTCCCCCCTAGTCCTTGCTCATCTCACCGATCTTGTTGACGCCAATCATCCCGCGTAGCTCAAGGAACCGCACACGACCGAGTACCTTGGTCAGAACGTCTGCTAATTGTGTCTCCGTCGAGGTGTGCTGGAGGACGATCTTGTTCCCGTCGATACACTCTCGAATAAAATGAAAATGAGTGTCTATATGTTTACTTCGGTCGTGGAAGACAGGGTTCTTGCTGAGGGCGATGGCGGACTGATTGTCCACCTTAAGCTTCGGTGCTCCAGACTCGATGCCGAGCATGTCAGTCACGAGCCGAGCCAGCCAAATGCCTTGGCAGGCCACTGTAGCTGCCGCAATGTACTCTGCCTCACATGAAGACAGAGCCACCACCTTCTGCTTAGAAGATTGCCAGGTGATAGGGTTGCCAGCGAGAAAGAAGACGATGCCGCTGGTGCTCTTGCGCGTGTCGATATCGCCTACCATATCGGCGTCGTTGTAGCCGACCAAACAAACTAGTCCCTTCTCCCGCTTGGCGTAATGAAGACCATAGTTGTGAGTTCCTACCATGTACCGCAGCACGCGCTTCACCGCATTGAAATGGTCCTCGTGTGGTTTCTCCATGAACTGACTCAGATAGCCTACCGAATAGGCGAGATCTGGCCGAGTGTGCACCAAGTAGCGCAGTCCGCTGATGACGCGCCTATACTTGGTGACATCCACCAGCGGCGCGGTGTTGTCCTTGCTCAATTTGAGTCGAGGCTCCATGGGCGCTGAGCTGGGGTTGCAGGAGCTCATGCCGCTCCGTTCTAGCAGCTTGGCTGCGTAAGCAGATTGACAGAGCGTGATGCCGTCAGGGCCCTGGTTCACCTCGATGCCAAGGTAGTATGATAGAAGCCCGAGGTCACTCATCAGGACAACACGCTTCATCTCGAGTTTGAACGCCACGATCTCACTGCTGCTGATGCCGGTGATAATCAAGTCATCGACGTAAACTCCGACAATAAGCCGTGACCCCCCTCTGCTCCGCATGTATACGCCATGCTCGGAGCTGCTCCTATGGAACAAACGATGCCATGGAAGCATCAAGCTTGGCATTCCAGGCCCTCGATGCCTAACGTAGGCCATACAATGCTTTGCGAAGATGCAGTACCTTGTGCTCGCTTCTGTTGACGATGAAACCTGGTGGCTAACTCACGTACACCTCCTCCTTCAGCTCACCATTGAGAAAAGCGCTCTTGATGTCCATGTGATGGACCTCCCAGCGCTCATGCGCTGCTAGAGCCGGGGCACTTGTAGGTGACGTTGTGGGCGCTCATACGCGCGACCGGGGCAAAAACCTCGTCGAAGTCGATGCCCGTGCGCTGCACATAGCCTTTGGCGACGAGACGTGCCTTGTGCCGGATCACATTACTGTGCTCATCGCGCTTCACCTTGAAGACCCACTTGAGCCCGATTGCACGGTGCCCACCGGGAAGAGTGACGAGCTCCCAAGTGTTGTTGTCCTCGATCGACTTCATTTCTTCGAGCATCGCTTGGTGCCAGCTCGCCTCGCATTCTGCCTCGCTGAAGGAGACAGGCTCGTCCGCCGTGGTAAACAGCAATTCCTCGTCAAGCACCCGAGGCACAAGCCCAGGTGGCGAGGTAGGCCCGATGATGGCATCGATGGCGCGGAACCGAAGTGGAGCATCGGCATGGTCCGCGTCCAGGTTCTCATCAGGATCAGCCAGTGGCGTGACGAACTCAATCGGGGCACTTGTAGGTGATGTTGTGGGCGCAAGTTGTACCAGCGGTGTCATGGGTGCAGAAACCGGTGCTGGTGTGGTCGATGGAGACAAATGAGCTGGTGATGTAGCTTCGGCTTGAGGCAGGCCGGTGACGTACTCCGTGGAGTACTCGACGATGAAGGGTTTGGCATTGCCTGGATCACCGCCGCTATCATCGCCCTAGTTTCACTGAGCAGCCTCATTGAAGACGACGTCGCGGGACACCATCATGCGCTTGGTGAAGGGATTGTAGCAGCGGTAGGCCTTGGAGCCATGCTCGTAGCCGACGAATATGGTTGGTGTGCTGCGATCATCCAGCTTCTTGAGTCCTGGCCGTGTCGTCTTGATGTGAGTGACGCAGCCGAAAGTCCTGAAGTAGTGGACGGCGCGGCATTCGCTGTGCCAAGCTTCGAAGGGGATTTTGCTGTAGAGCGCGCGTGTTGGGGTGCGGTTGAGAATGTGCACGGCGGTGTTCACAGCCTCACCCCAGAAGTAGCCAGGCAGCCGCTTCGCCTTGAGCATAGACCGCGCCATGCCGACGATGCTTTGGCTGCGGCACTCCACCACCCCGTTCTGCTGTGGTAAATAGGGGCGGTGAGATGCCGTTGGACGCCACGTTTGGCGCAGTGCTCGCTGAACTCCACGGAGGTGAACTCCCCCCCCCCCCCCACGATCGGTGCGGAGGGCCTTGAGGCGCCTCCCTGACTCAACCTCTACTGCCGCCTGGAAATTCTTGATTGCTACTGACGCTTGATCTTTACTTGACAGCAATTTGAGCCACATGTACCGACTTGCATCGTCAATAAGTAGCAAGAAATACTTGTTACTGCTTGGAGTTGTGGGCGCGATGGGTCCGCACAAGTTACCATGGACGAGGTTGAGGATGTGCTCCGCTCGCCGCTGTGCCTTGTCAGGGAACGGTGCACGTCTCTATTTGCCTGCAAGACAACTGTCGCATACTTGATCCACCTGATCAAGCGGCGGTAACCCACGTACCATCTCCCGTTGGGCGAGCGTGCGAAGAGACTTGAAGCTGATGTGGCCATATCTTGCGTGCCAACGCCAAGCCTCCTCTGAGCTGCGTGCTGAGAGGCACACCGACCAGCTAATGCAGAGCTCCAGAATATAGAGGCGCGAAGCTAGGGGTGCAAACGGAGCGGATATTTTCCGACCGTCCGTCCGTTTTAATTCGGATAGAATTCGGAGCAAATTTTCGGATATCCGGATGTTTTGCCGGATACGGATACGGATTCGAATATTTTTGGCCGGATACGGAAACGGGAACAAACATTATCCGACGGATACGAAACTATCCGAATATTTTTTCGGATAGTTACCGGATTCAAATTCGGATTCAACTCAGAACTAAATTCGGATTCGGTTCGAGACAGCCCAACAGACACTTACTAAAAAGGCCATAACTTTCACAAGCGGAGTCCGATTCGAGTGTTCTTGTACTCGTTGGAAAGCTTATTTCAAGACCTATGCAATGGATAAGATCTCATCTTCAAATACATCATAAATCATCTGCTATGACCAAAATAATATGATGGCATGTAGCTAGTTAGCTATTATTTGTTTAAGTAGTCTCTATCATTTACATGCTACTTTGCTAACTAGAATTTACTGATTGCTTAACTTGTCCATTTCATCATGTGAAATTTACTTGTTAAGCTACTAATATAGTTCCATTATGGATATGTACTATGGTGATTCATCCTTACACATGCGATATATATGATTTTTGTTTACGCGCATTATCCGACTAAATATTCGTGACTGAGATTAACCGTATTCGGAGCGTTCTGTATTCGCTCCGTATTCGTGACCGAGAATATCCGTACTCGTATTCGTATCCGGCACTATCCGTATCTGATTCCGACTCCGACAAAAAATATGGAAACGGATACGGAATGAGCAGTATCCGTCCGTATCCGATCCGTTTGCACCCCTATGCGAAGCAGAGCGCCGGACCCAGGCTAGGAGCTTGCTCTACTGGTCATAGATCCGCAAAGCCCCGGAGTAGAGTTCAATGCGGCAGCCTGTCTCTTCCAGTTGACCGAGACTAACGATATTCGCCGTCAGTCGAGGAATATAATATACTCCGATCAACGCGCGATGTTCGCCGTTCTTGCAGCTGAAGACGACGGTTCCGCATCCCTTAATCTCAACCTCGGAGCCGTCCCTGAAGCGAACCGTGCTGGTGATGTTGCCGTCGATGTCGAAGAAGGCTGACCGTGCCCCAATCATATGGTTTGTGGCTCCGATGTCGAGCACCCATCCACGGTCGTCGCGCTCCTCGGACCGAGCTGGGCGAAGACCTTGGCCTCGTGGATTTCGATGCGGTGCGTCGGTGCTGTCGCTGCGCCTGGAGCGGACGGAGCTGTCGGAGCGGACGGGGCACCTGATGGAGTGGACGGAGCTATCTGAGCACCTAACAGAACAGACGGAACGCCCGAGGAAATGGACGGAGCGGGCGAAGCGGTCGAAACGCCTGGAGTGAACGGAGCGAAGCGGCCGTCTGATCGCCGCTTGCCTGCAGACGGAGTGGACGGGCCGCGCCTTTTTGAGCGGCGAGCGGCGGCATCCGATGGGCTCGAAGCGACGGAGCGAGCGGACGGCAGAAGCCGGCAGCGGCGCCGTCGGCGAGTACCGTGCGGTTGGAGCGGCGGAGCCGCTGCCGCGCCTAGGCGCTGGAGTGGACAGAGGTGCCGATCCGCCGGTGCGCAGGCCGTCGAGCGGGCGGTGGCGCTGCAGCTGGCGCGATTGGTGGTGCTCCACTCCTTGCCGTAGACGGTGCGGGCGGAAATCCCAAATCGGCTGGAGAAGAGGCATGCGCCAGCAGCAAGGTGGGTTGGTCCTCCTCTCCTTCCGCAACGTGGGCCTGCGCCAGTTTCTTTGGCCTGCTGCAGCATTCTCTGGCCCAATGGCCCATTTTTCTGCATTTTCGAAATGAGTGTGCCGTGATATCCTGAGCCACCCCACTTGAGCCCTTTAGGGTTGCCGAGCTGCCGCCACCATGATATCCTAGCCGTCCCCACTCGATCTGCCACCTCCACGACCGCGCCTGGAGCAGACGGTGTTGAGGTCGAGGAGCATCTCGATTGCGACGGCCGCCTGGTTCAATTTCTCGGGGACAACCTGCAGCAGCAGCTTCACTACCTCGGCATTGGAAATCTTGTCGCCGAGAGTGCGGAGGTTATCGGCGAGCCCGGTGATGCGGAGCGAGAACTCATCGACGGACTCGTCTTCCTTGAAGATAATGGAGTTGAACTCTCAACGGAGCTGCTGCGCGTTCGCATCCCGCATACGCTCGATGCCGATGCGCATGGTCTTCACCGCATCCCATGCCTCCTTCGCCGTCCTCTTTCTGGCCAGACACGTCCACATGTCCTGCGGCACAGCGCGCAGGAGGGCGGCAAGAGCCTGCCTATCGTCCTTGCATCACCGCCGCCCGGTTCTATCGCCTCCCACAATCCCTACGCCTGGAGGTTCACCATCATGACCAGCGACCACTCCTGGTAGGTGGTTCGGGTGAGCATCGGGTAGGAGATGGCGGCGAAGGTTTTCTCGACGATGCGCTCGACAACGACTTCGCACGGTCTGGCATTCCGGTTGCGTGAACGGCATGACGGCAAGCGACCTTGACGTCGAGGTGGTGTGCGTGAGCGATCAGGCGACTGGTTCCCGCCAGTGTTGTCGCCGATGATCCTCTCGCCACTCGAGCTTGGTGGCGGAGTGGCCATTGCGACCTCCTGGATGCTGACACGGCTCTGATACCAATTGTCGTGGATTCACCGGCAATGGCGCACTCAAGAACACTTGGAACAGGTAAGAACTGAGATGTTTTGGCGCTGCCTCAAACTGACTGCTTTTCCTTGTATATTATACTCTTATTTATAGGGTAAAACAAAGAGATAACAATGGCATTTAGCACTAATGTGCCATCCCACTATCAGCACTAATGCCCACTAATTGAATACTAAAAACTGCCCACTAATTGAAGACTGAAACTGAAAACTGAAAACAACAATGACACTAAATGTAATTGAAACAATCAGATGGTAGATAGTGAGATGCATGCTGGAGTAATTCAACATCAAAAACTAAACAAAATCATTGAAAAACAGATATTGAGTAGTAAATAAAGAATTCCTAGTCAAAGGGACTAATTGGTCAATTCTAACGAATACCAAATATGAAACGTATGCATCCTGTCATCTGGAGAACAAAAGGTCAAGAATGTGATAGGCCAATCATGAACAAGACATCACATTAGCAAATAAGCGAGGGATCAGGTATTTGAGCTACTAATATTTTTTAATGGGATCTAGTAAAAAATCCAGCTACAATTCCTAAGACTACAACTTAGCACATCACGTGAATCAACTAACCGTTGGTGTCGGTGTGCCAGCCTTCAGGTATGCAAAATTCACCGATACAACATCCCCTTCAGCTTTCTCTCCGGACTTAACCAAATCAAATTGAGATGCCCTGAACCTCCTAATTGCCTCCACACTCTTCATCAAATTCTCCATTGCACTACCATCATACAGCTTTGCGCCATGCCCTGGTGCTCCCTTTGCTTTAATAGTAAGCCACCAAGGGCTACGCTCCCCATAGAATACCCGGTACTCTTCCCCAGGAGATGCAAGCCCCTCATCAAGAACCAAGCCCACATTCATGTCGATGAATTCCTTTGACTCAACAAATGCCTCAACACCCCCATGCCCACCAATCTCCTCATCAGGAACAAATGTTATGTAGATGTTCCGCTCTGGGACAAAGCCCGCACTACGGAGACGGCGAATGGCTTCAAGGTACTGCATCCCCACACACTTCATGTCCTGCATTCATGAACCACAGAAAAGATCGAAGATCTCTTAGATGAGATAAACATGTAAAAGTAGTAGCTTTTTACACAACCTTGGAGCTTTGAAAAATTTCACGCCAAAAAGTGCTCTAGGAAGGTTAGCCAAAAGGATCATGCACATAGAGCCACAAAGATCAACTAAATTTAGCTAAATACTACACAAAACAGGTAAAAGTATAAAAAAAACTTTAAGCTGTTTTAGTTAGTAAAAAACTAACTTTGGGAAGGTGTGCATGTACAAAGGACATGCTTACAACAATAAGTAGTGGCTTTCAGATATTTCAGATAATAAAGGTTGCATCTTAGCAAACTAAGTGCACAAATTTGTGAAATTTCGCACTTCGATAGACATGGAGATAAGGCACAAGCAGTATAGAGCTCGACAACTACAAAATTGATACATGAAACTAGTCACAACAGCATCCATAAGAAATTATAGCAACTGTGTGTGTGTGTACCAGCTGACATCCATATACCTGGGCTATTTGGAAAAGGTGAAATAAAGTGTGTTTTGAGCACAAACCACTAAAGAGCCTGGTTGAGATAATTTGTTCTACGTGTACTTTCTTAAACATTGGGCAGCACTTCACGAGGAAGAGATGCAGGAGAAGCTGATGCGTGGTGCAGAACAATGTCAGGCAATGCTGCTTCAGCGTTTCCGGGAGATGGAACAGGGGCGAGGAGCTGGAGCGATGGGACTATTTCCCGATGGGGATGCTGCGAATACCATGAGTACTAGTTCTACTCTTTTTCTATAATAGTGTTCGAGGAGTAGTTGTTTCTGGTCTGTTCTTGATGTAATGAGTAGAACTTTGCGTTGTCTGTCTTGTTTCTCCCTCCAACATACCTTTCTGTAATAAGGCTTGGTTTTCTTACTGAAATTCTTGATTAACTGGTTGTTTGGTGCAACTCAGTAAATTGGAGAATTCTAGTCAGTTTCCTTCTAGTTTCAGTACCTCTTCTGCTGCCATATGTATTCTACTGACCCCGGGTGTAAAAAAAACATATATGAGCAAATCCAGTGATAGAAATCACTTCTTTTGCCAGATGACAGACCAAGAATCATGCCTCTAAATACAATCATAAATTACTCGGCCAAGTAAAAACCCTAGCTTAACCACTGTTCAAGAAAACTCGTAGAGGAAAAAAAACTTAAGTTGGTCTTTACACGAAACAAGTAAAAGTCGCGGCTATAAGCAATCTCGGCGAAATTGTTCGGAATGAAAAGCAATTTTGGCAATAAGAACTCCATCTTGCCTGGGAGCCGCGCGCGTAGATGCGGCCGGACGCCTCGTCGAGGGCGGCGGAAAAAGGCGGGTGCTCCCACTTGTGCGGCTCCGACGGCACGACGTCGGTGTGGGAGTTGAGAAGTATAGAAGGGAGAGACGGCCGCCGCCCGGGCCACCGGAGAAGCAGCAGGGGCTTTCCGGCGACGAGCTCCAGCGTGCGCGCCTCGAGTCCGGCGGCGGCGGCATGGTCCCGGAGGAAGGCTACGGCCGCGGCGTAGTCCGGCGATGGCTGCGCCGTGTCGATGCGGAGGTACTCCTGGAACCGGGAGATAACCTCCGCGTCGGACGACGGCGAAGCGGCCGCGGCGGCGGAGACGAGGAGGAGCGCGAGGAGACGCTTGGTGGCTAAGGCCATGAGAGACGTCCGCGTCGAGTTCTTGCTTTCCATCACGAGAAGAGAAGGGGCAGTCGTGGTGGTGTGGTGTGGGGAGAGTGGCGGAGACTGGTTTTGGAGTTGGTGGCGGTGACGGCCGGGGACAATCGACCAGTGGCGTGGCACAACTGTATTTTTGCAATTTTTTTGTTGGTTGCGAATTGATATGGGAACGATTTTTTTTTCTTTTTGAAATTAAAGTCGGAGTAGTTGGTTAAGCTAGAGTAGCCATATCAAAACTACAGGTTTTTTTAAACGAAAAACGAAGATTTGGAAAGTTTTGTTTGATCACTTAAAAGCATTGTAAAATGCAGGAGATGAGATTCAGGATTAGCGATCACTTAAAAGCATTGTAAAATGCAGGAAATGAGATTCAGGATTGATCCTAGTTGTATTAGCTTCTGCTTTTAATTTCTACTTAGAAAAGTTAAAGTTTAATGTTTCACTAAGGCACCCTAATCCTATATTAATACTAGATAAATTCTCAATTCAACACAATTAACAAGCTAGAAATGTAAATGTGGAAGAGGAAGATAATAGGAAAATCGCAACGAAGACAATTGATATTTTTCCATGATATCAAAGATTTACCGATTTTTTCTAGTTCACATTAAGGTAACCCCAAACGAATTGGACCGATTCCACGAATTAAGTCTAACCACCTCAATCCATTAATTATTGCTCTTCCTCCACTCCTAAGATGGCGAGCACCACAACACTCACAAACTCGTCGAGTCTCTTCACAGGTTTCTTTTGAAGAGATACGTTACTCGAGGCTCGTTGAGACTCGTAAGTTACTCGAGCTCGACTCATTCTAGACTTGATTTGAGCTTAGCTTAAGTTCCAAATGAGCCGAGCTTGAGCCTGATCTCAGGCTCACGAGCTTTTTATCGATCAGCTTAGCCTAACCCAAAATCTCCGTCTTCAACCCAAACTCTTCACATACCAAGTCTCCACTCCCTCCGCCACTCCTCTCGTGAGGTTGTGACCCACACCCCCGTTCCTTAGGATCTGGGTCTCCTTCATCGCTGGTGTACAGATCTAGGCCTCCTTTATCACTGACATCCAGATCTGGACATCCTTCATCTAGATAATGATCGAGCTTTAGTGACGGCAACAGGTAGGTGGCTACGACATAGACAATGGTGGCGATAGAGGTTAACTTGATTCTCTCTTTTTTTCATCTATCTCCCTCTGTCCCTCCCAGCCACCTCTCATCCCACCACCCCACCTCCCAAGCCACCTCTCATCCCACCACCCTACCTCCCAAACCACCTCTCCTCCCACCAACCCACCTCCCCAGCCACCTCTCCTCCCACCCTGATAATCTAGCTGCCTGCCGCCTCCGCTCCCACTCCTCGATGTGCTCTTGCTCCTCGCTTGCTGCCACCTTTCCTATGCTGCCGAGCAGAGCTCGAGCCTAATGCAAAGTTCTAGCCCCAACTTAGGTCTGCTCAAGCTCAGCTTGAGCCTATATTGAGCTCAAGCCGAGCCCGATCTATAGAGCTAAGTGTCGCGGATGGCCGTCGCCTGCCGTTTTCTCATGGTTTTTCTCTCCCTTTCGTCAGTCGGCGTGGACACACGATGCATCTACCATGCGCACCATCGGTTGCACAACATGCAGAGCACAAATGGATGACGTAGATGACAACCACAC
Organism: Melocanna baccifera; assembly: GCA_036346265.1. NCBI lineage: Eukaryota > Viridiplantae > Streptophyta > Magnoliopsida > Poales > Poaceae > Melocanna > Melocanna baccifera. Next base: position 2,121,392 of record CM070698.1, on the reverse strand, counting down.
ACACACGCACCGCATGATGCAAGCAAAAGTTGAGTCCCCAGGCCCCGAGCTAGATCAGTGGAAGCGCAAAAAAGGGGGTAGGAAAAGAACTACCACACCAAATGAAATCTCTAGGCACAGTGGAGCAAACACCAACAACAGTCATGCTACAATGATACATTGTGCGGGTGGGAGGGATCATTGTCGCAACCATGTAGCGCGACCAGCCTTTCTAAGTAAAAATAAACTAGGAAATAGAAGCTGCCTCGTTGATTCACTTCGATCACTAGCTTGTGCAATTGTGTGTGTGCCTACTACCTTCCATCACCACCAAAGGGACGCCTTAGAACAAAGCTTGTGACTACACACACATGCACTTTACACTAGAGCTATCGCTTTTGTGACACTAACAAGTGGGTCCACTTGTTTATCAAAAAAGTATAAATCAGGGTTATTAAGGCGTCGCTTAAGTAACACTTAGGTGGTAAGGCGCTGAGGAGCTCCAAGGCATTGTCATCGCCTTGCCAGGAAGGTCTATGGTGTCTGCCTCATGGCCATGGCATCGCCATGATGTCGCTTAGGCAAAGAAAGGCATCGGGATGGCCAAGGCAGATGCCCCAAAAACACGAGAAAACAAGGAGAATATAAAGAGATTAGATGAGAGAGGGGCCAGCGGGGGAACTTGTCGCTTGAACATCGAACCCTAGCGCGGTAGCGCCGCCTCCATCCTCGTGGTGGCACCATCCTAGAAGCGGTGTGCAGGTGGACATCTGCTCCACCGTCCCACCTCCATCCTCGTCGCCCTCTCCACCTAGGTATGCCCCATCCCCTCCCTTCTGACCTCCACCTCCTCCTACTCCATCCCCGGCTCCCCCTCCCTCTCGACCTCCCCACCCTGCCAGCCTCAACCTCCCTCCCTTCTCCCCTCATCCCCCTCCCGACGGCGACTCGGCATCTCCGCTTCTCCCTCCCTCCCAGCCCTTTGGTCATTGAGGAGTTTGATTGGGATAATGAATGGGCTGACTCGTTGGTTGTACCACCTCAAGGTGGTCGTGAGTGTGTCCTTACATGGGGTGATGTTGATGAAGCTATTGGTGCATTGCGCTCGCTTCGAGGTCGCAATCTTCCAAGGCAAGCTAATAGGTATAGTCATGGTGAGACTATGACCTACCAAAGATATTCAAGATCTACAACAATGGTGGTTGAAAAAGATGGCTTAGATGAGCAAGAGCAAGGCTCATATTCAAGCAATGAAGAAGATCAGAAAGAAGATCCACATGATGATGCAGATGTGAGCGATTATAACAAAGATCCCAATGCTACTAAAGATGGTGAAGGAAACATGGATTCTACTACCAATCCCAATGAATTCGATAATGAACATTGAGATATGAGAGAGTTGGACTATCAATTATGCTACTTTCATGTTATGGACTACTATTATGCTATCAGACTACTCTAGGCTTGTAGACTTATCACATATGTTATTTGTGTGGACTTATGTCGCTTATATCGTGCTTGTTAATTTGTTATGTTGCTCATATTTAATCTCAGATTCACTTAATTGTTATTGTAGACTTATGCTGCTCATTATTTATGTGGCTTGTTGCTTGGGAGAGGAGAGGAGAGGAGAGAATGTTAACAAGGTGTGTCACTCAATTCGTATTTACTCAATTAATTGAAATACAATTTGTATCTATTACATTTGTAATAATCTATATGTTGAAACTTACAAGAGATAAGGGGGATAGATGCTTCATGGGAGAATAACAATTGGAATGAGAAAATGGGTGCTACATGAGCTCAAGGATTGACAACAACAAGGTACATATGTGCTGCTAAAATGATCATTTTATTTGGTGCCTCTTAGCGCCTTAGGATGTGTAAGACGTCGACTCGCCTCATGCCTTACCGCTTAAAAGGTATGAGGGGGTGGGTCGCCTCATCTTACCGCATTAATAACCTTAGTTTAAATTGTGGTACCTCAAACATACTTGAAGTAGGTAAGGGTGTTCCATTGGCTTCTGTTTCTGGCTTCTACTCAATATGAACACCTGACTTATCGAAGCGATTTTTCCACTCTTCTCGATCTCGTCTCGCTTCGAGGTAAGACTGGGGGTTACGGACACATCACGCACCTCATTACTCATGCTCCCTTCTTACGTACGTATCTCTCTCTTACTTTTTCTCCGCTGTCCTCTCCTTTTAAAAACTTACTTCTTTCATCGCTACTTATTCATTTATATCATGTGAGATAAGAGGCTTGCTTCCCCGTGGTGTCGCAGAGATCGTTGTTGTTTCACGTGAGATGAGAGGCTTGCTTGGTTGGAACTCAAACCCTTCCCCACCGAAGGCAGGTGCGTGGAGCGTTTCTCGCGCTGCCGAGCCCTTCAAAAATACTGCCACGCAGAGAGAATCCCAATGCGGCTCGTCTCTATCTCATCTCCCCACGGCCCCCTCCCTCCTCCATCCTTTTATTTCCCAAAATCTCCCGTCTCTGATTCAGCTGTCTCGGGCATAAACAACGCGAGGAGCCGTCTCCGCTTCGTCTCCTTGTCCCCCCGATAATCCCCAAGAAAGCCTCCTCCCCCATGGCGTCGCCCGGTGCAGCAGCCGGAGGGGACAGGGCCGAGAAGACCAGGGACATGAGGCTGACCCTACAGGAGGCGGCCAAGAAGCTGTCCCTGTGGCACAACGCCACGTTCCGGCCCATCCTCACGCACGACGACCTCGAGCCCATCCTCGCCGCGGCCGGCTTCGTCGCGCTGCCGCCGCCGGAGCCGCCCAAGGATCAGGAGGGGGCGGCGGTGGCGTGGAGGGAGTACGCGTTCCTGGGCGTCGGCAATGCGGTGGCGGGGTGCGTGGGCCCGCGGCCGCGCCTGCCGTACCCGCGAGTGGACGCGCTGCACCTCCGCACGTACCAGGCGTTCCTCGGCGCCGTCGAGGTCTACCTCGGCGCCCTCCGCGTGCCCAACATCTTCCACGTCAGGTTCGTTCGCTCGCTCGCTCGTTGCCCTCGGTTGCACTTGTGCCAGCTTTAGCCTGCAGTGCACCGTACAAGCAACACATCGCCGCTCGATGCTCTGTTCTTGTGACATCGTCATGTTCAATTCAAGCAAGCATGAGGAAGGGATATCCCGACATGTGCGGTGCACCTTGATTGATGGCTTAGTGCATCTTTAGGGGTCATGAAATTGTTTCGGACCATTGGAATCCTATAGGAATTCCCCCGAAAGCCGCCGGTAATTTCTTTCTACTATTACAGAAAAATCCTGCGAAATTCCTGCTTTCGAAATTTAGAATAGGGGCTTAGCGTGTCTTGTGCCACTAGGGGAGATTTACACTTTTGCTACTGCACCTAATTGAGCGACATGTTTAGTTTTGAATTGATAAGGGGATGGGAAAGATTAGGTAAACGCTAACCATGTTAGGTTTGGCCCTGACGCTTTTTTGGCTAGCTAGCTTGTTGTCGTGTTGCCCTAGCTAGAATTGACTAGCACAAGCACAACACGATCATTTTTCCATATATTGATTCTTCAACAAAAAATCAAGATATTAGTTTGTGAATTGTGGTTACGTTGTGTGTTTGGTTTGTCACATCGAACTTGCTTCTGGTGTCACTACTAGTCCCCGTGTTGTTTTACAAGCCTTGTTATTATCGAGGATAGATAATGCATGATGACTGAAATGTTACAGTCATGTTCTTAACAAGATGATAGTGGCTTTGTTGGTGTGATGTTGTCTTGTTAACCTGCCCAAAGTCATGACAAATATATAGCATGTAAAGTGGAAAACAACCCTAAAGGATGTGTGAGTTTGCAAGTGCGGTTGGTGAAATCGTTCAGAAAGGAACTCAGGCAAAAAAATCATTCAGAAAAATAATTGAGTCGGGTTTTTCTAGGGGTACAACCCAGATGCACACAACCCACACACACCACTCACACCATACATACACACAAGCGTGTGTGTCCCCTCTAAACGGAGGCTCAGCAACCTTCGAAGCGCGGGAATGCGCTATGCCACTAAACGTGCACGCGTGTGTATCCCCTCTAGAGGATGCTGTGTAGATAACAACATCTCCGAGAAATGAGAAACACTAGATGATCCTTCTATCCCATGGATCAGACGCAGGCTGAAGGGGCGAACACCCTCACCTCCTCCCACTGACCTAAGGCTCGGGCCTCATAAACGAAGTCATGTTGTATTGTTGTTGTATGGAATTCAACCTTTCTTAGGGCTTGTTGGTAGGGGCAGCCCAGTGGATGAGAGAAAAGTCCAACCCAAACAATGACACATTGTCTGCCTCAAGTCGATATGAAACGTAGTCCGGCCATAACGAAAATCTTACGGCCCAATCCATTTGGTTGTAGTAGTATGACAAAATTTTGAGGTGATCACTGTTTCCATTTTCCTTTCTGTCCCTTGCATGGAAGCTAGCTATCTGAAGAAAAAAATAATTCTGGTTCTTGCATTTTTCTTCTCCCCAGATGCATGCCGGTGAATGAACCTCATGACCGAGTTTTCGACAAAGTCTTCCGGGCCATGAGAAACGACCAGGACAGCATCATCGTGTACCGGGACGGCACCCTAGACGGCGCCACCTTCGCGCTCTGTAGCGAGCACACCCGCATCGTTGACGTCGGGTACCATGTGATCCCGGGCAACACCTGCAGCGACCTCGGCTACCTCAGGCTCGGCAAGATCGACGGCAACTGCGATGAGGAGGCATGCAAACGCTACCCTGACTACATCGACGTCGTTCGGCTCAAGGATCTCCTCCCTAATCCTTGCAGGAAGTTGACAGTCTAAGTGAGATCTTGGAGAAGAGCAGTAGCTGAAGAGATGAGGAAAGGTAGCTTAGCTAGTGGCTTGTTAGTGAGGCTTAAGGCGCATGATTGTGGTGGCTGTTGTGTTGGGCCGTTTATTTATTCGTTCTTGCTTCTCCAAGTTTTGTATAATCTGTTGCATGTGTGCATGTGCAGTAAGTTTTGTCAGCATAAAAAGGTTTGAAGAAATGCTTGTAGCCGGAATTGAGATTAATAGTGTCAAGAAAAGAATCGCTAGTGGTTGCCATTCAGGCATTCACCAATATAGATTGCCATTCTTTTGTAGTGTCTGTGATCGTTGTTTTTGAAACGAAACGAATGGTCATTGTGAATTTGTGATGCATCATGCATCGATCCAGTGGTTCACCAGTTAATTAACAGGTGTAATTATTCTGTGGAGAGGGCACCGTTTTGCTGAACTGCATGCATTATTAGCCTTTTCTTTTGAAGTAGCTTTGCATCATTACATTGAAGCCATGAGCCATCCATCAACAGTTGCTCTCCTGAATCTACTGAAAGCAAATAATTGAGTGCTCCTAATAAATTTAACAGGTAGAATAATGGATATGGTGTGGTTCAGAGCCCATCTGCTAGCTTATGCCTGTGAAGCCAAGGCAAGAATACCAAACTTGCATCATGGTCCATTTGCTGTCGATCTCATCGCTCTTTTTTTTCCCTTCTCATGCCTTCTTTTACCTTTTGCGCTTTTGCTCCTTTTGTAACCATTAGGTCCTGCAGATCTCCAGACATTCCAAACCGTATTCCTTGCGTCCACCTCCCTCTCTACCCCCACCCCAGCAAGGGTACACCTCAAAAAGCAAGCTTGGACTCGTCAATGGCGTCCATGTCATCGCAAGCCAAGATCCTCTACGACCAATAACTCGTTAGCACTCGCATGAGCTCAGCATCTTTCTTTAAACATATCTGCATCTGCACTTGCATGCAGGCTGTAGCTGGTTACTGATTACATAACATGAAACACTGACAGAGACTGCACATATGCTGCATCTCCTACATGCAATCAACCTCTCTTTTCGTGCCATAAGCCACGCACCATTGAGAACTGAGCTCAGGAGCTGAACTAGCAGCAAGAGACCCAGGCCTCGGTACGACCACCGGTCGCTCTTCTCCATGAAGACCTAAGCTCCCTTTAGGAAAGCAGAGGAGAGATCACCATCCCCATAGGCATAGCCGTATAGGTCTTAGCTAGCTTCAAGACACACCAGGAATCTATTGAACACCGTCTTTAATCTTTTCCCTTCATCACATCCTGCCGGTGCTCTTTTCGCCTTTGCCACCTGGTGGGTCGCTGCTATAAGAGCCCTGCCCCGTTCTCATCTTATTCCCTTCTTCCCCGTCGTCCCGAAAGCCGGCAACAGTGTAAAGATCACCGGTTCCTCCATGGAGGTATGGATTCGCTAATTGCGATTCATAAATATCTAAATGTGCTTCTTTCGATTGTTGTTCGTGTAGAGATGATAATTCGGTGGGGTTTTCTAGTAGCTTCTCTCTTCAAAATGATGCCGTGATAATGAAGTTATGTCTGTCTTCGATATGAATTATGTGCCTCGACATGTACCTTTTGTTCATCGATTTCTCCTTTTAACAGGAACTAGAACATCGTCAACAGAGTAACAATGCATGTGGATTGTAAATTAGAGCCATGTTTAATCCTTCGTCATACCGTACCCTACCCTGCCTTGAAAACAATAGAGGTGACTAGATTACTATGTATAAAGCTCAGTTAGAACTTAGAACTTCTCTCTGCTTCATAAGATATTCATGCGAAGATGTGCCTGCTCAAAGAGGGGGGGAAATAGAAATGAACGCCATTCTTTCCGCAGTACTTTCTCATGATCAATTCATGTGCATTTATAACCTGTGCTCATTTCCTAATTTCCCCCATGCATGCAGACCACTGAGCTGAAAGTGGAGATGGTGGCACTGCATGAGAAGAGGGTACGGAAATGCCTGTCCAAAGTGAAAGGTAAAAACTAAAGAAGGATCTGCATTTCGCTGTAGCTGTACCCCATCCATTCCATGTACTAGATTTGATTCTTTCTCCTTTACCAAAGACATGCTGCCATGAGGGCCTTTCTTTCCAGCAGTCTTGATTAACCTCCGTCTGATCTGATGTTTCTTGTGGCTGCAATGATCAATGGCGTGCAGGCGTCGAGAGGGTCGAGGTGGAGGCGAGCATCCAGAAGGTGGTCGTCACCGGGTACGCGAACCGGAACAAGATCCTCAAGGCGCTCAGGAGGGTGGGGCTCAGGGCGGAGCCGTGGTCGCCGCACAACGAGCTGCTCAGCGCGTACGCCACCGGCAGCCTCATGTTCAACAACTACGGCTTCTTCTGAATTCCGAGGGGAAGAAGCCAGTGATATATGATACCTCGCTGTTCTTGTGGTGTTGGACTGTTGCTTTGTTCGATCGTTCTGCTTGGGGCTTGGTGGTGTTCTTCGATGTGTATACATGATCACAGTTTCTTTTATTTCCCTTTTGAGGGTGGTGCAGTGCAGTGGCGAGGCAGGCAGATATAAAAATGTTCTGCAGGCATGAAATCGATTAAAGCTGGTGCCACGATGCATGGTGAGAAATTGCAATGTTGCTACTATGTGAGTACGAAGTTGAGTCATGCTCGAGAATGATTAGCGGATCGTTTTTACGTAAACCAACACAAGATGTTTCTATTATTTAAAAAAATCAGTTGATAATTCATGCGTCATTCTATCTTTCCCCACTCCTCCTTGAGAAAATTACTCGCTTACTCTTACTATTCTACGCCGACAGGTGGGGCAGCTGGTGCTCTCCCGTTCGATCCTATCTTGCTCGCTCGCACGCACGCACGCTGCCTCCTTCCCTCCCCCACCCCGCACCGCTGCCGCCGCCTCCCCCCACTCTCCTCCATGCGCCCACTCCTCCTCTCCTCACTCTTTTGCGACCATCAACCCGTTCGACATCCTCGGCGCCGAAGACAACGATGACCCCTGGCAGCTTCTAGCCGCCGCCGCGGCGGCGCAGAAGGCTGAGCCGAAGAAGCCGGCCGTGACGCCTGCTGGGAAGGCGGCGCAGACTGCGGCGGCCGCCAAGCTCCCAACCAATCTCGCCCCACCGCATAGGCTGGTGAGTTGTGGTTGCCAGGGTGATAGATCTGGGGTCTTGGAGCATTTTTAGTGAAATGGTTGGATTTGAGTTGAGTTTCCGCATAACACAAATTTTCATTAAGCCCTTGAATTCTACTTGGTTCAATGAGGGAGGCACGGAGCAGGGTGCACCATGGCAGAGGTGGCCGGGGATATGGCAGAGCCGTGACTTTGGTGGTGACAACATGAATTTCTAACAGGGAGGTTATGGTGGCGGAGGCTCTAGAGATGGCGTTGTAACTGGTGGTGGAGAAGGGGACAAGGAGAGGGGCCCTCGTGCCCCATTCCGTGGAGGTAGGTGTGACGGCTGCCGAAATGGTGAGTTTGGCGATGAATCTGAGAGGCCACATTGGAGAAATTATGAGCGCCACAGTGGGACTAGCTACGGGTATGAGATGAAGCGTGATGGTGCGGGGCTTGAAAACTGGGGAATTGCCACTGATGAGGTTCTTGCAACCAGATTTCTTGTGCATCCAAACTTAACATCAGCAAAGTTAATGACCAACCATGTGTTACCAAAATCATGTGCTATGAGTACATTGGGCATATGGCCTTTGAAGTACTTGGTTCAACCATGTTCTTTGGTTCCATGGATGACAGAAGATCTGTTTGCTAGGATATGCCAATTTATTTCAGTTCAACAAAAAATGCTTGGTGATTTTATTTTATTTTTTGTTGTATATTGTACTCCCTTAGATCAAGGTTATTGCAATTGCTGCTATCTTGTTGAGTGTACTAGCGAGTTCTCTCTGAACTACATCTGTTGTGACAGTGTGACCATTGTATGCGTGCAGAAATGATGTTATGTCATCCAAGGGGTATAGACTTCAGAGAGTACGAGCATGGTGTCCTAAGACCTGGGCATGAACATGAATAAGAGGTAAGGATTTGAAGATTTGTAAAATTGAATTTTACAAGGACTACTGTACCCTTGTGGTCATTTTTGGTGATCTCAAAATTATTGTCCAGTTCATTAGTTCTAACTTTTAAAATGATCATGATACTGACCTTATCATTTGTAAAGTTGAATGTCAGTAAAATTTTTTTCCCCGAAATAAGGTAGTGAATGAAAAAAGAGCATGAGTATATTTTTATTTATTTGAAGGACATGTTATGAATTTGATGAAGGATGTGCCACTTTTCATTTAGTTCATTTTCTGCTAGCACACACTGCGCTAGCAATTCCCATTACTTTATATAACTTTAGAAGTCTTGAAATTACCACTTACAATAGAAATCCGGTTCAGATGTGTACATGTTAAGGTTCTTAGTTCGGTGTGCATCATGATTCAAGAAAGAATTAAAATTGTCCTAACTTGTGCCTTAGCTTATTGCAGAGAGAAGCTTAGCTGCTTTTACGAAGGAATACTTGCCATCCTTGATAAGCCGAATGTCCATCAATGATGATACAAGTGCAATGCCAGATAGCAAATTAACAACAATTGATTGTTTTTTGGTGATTATGTTATTGCTCTACTGAATTTCCATGGGAAAACACTTTCATATGAACAGTTTGCTATTGATAGCTGATGTGGACTTTCATTGAAAGATGAGTTGTTTTCGTACAAGATATCTCACAACAATGGTATCTGAAGAAGGAACTAGGAGGAAATAACAACCTTTGTATTTGTGAAACTACATCACAACCTTTGTATTTGTGAAACTACATCACATCTGTCTGCCGAGTTTGGTGAAAAATAACTAATTTTGTAACGTTCTATTACCGATTTATATTAGTCATGCAACAACATTATAATTGTCATGGTCAACTAGAAATGCAGCCATTTTTTGAAGTATATAACAATATCCGATAGGCAATCTTTTGTGCCACAAACTTTATTGATACACGGGCATCTGTTTTGTGCATATACAAGGAGCTGAAGGCTATAGTCACATGGAAATAGTCGAACATAAAATTTGTGTTATATGGAAAAAGGGTAGTATTTCTTTTGCAATTTTGGTTCATATTTGACTGTATGTGAATTACTAAGACTATTCCTTGTTTCTTATGTGTGCATGTGATATCAAAGGCAACATAACAGGTGTTCTCATTTTTTTTACTATCCTAACGCGTTTAGGTTTTAGAATATGTATTGTACTATTGTTTCTTCAAGAACCGGTAACAATTGTGCCATTTGTTAATGCAGCTTGACTAGACTACCTTTTGATACCGTCTTGACGTTGTATTGTAAAGAGGACCACATCTTCTAGGACAAAGTAAACTGTAGTTGTCTCCTGAATGTGTGTTAATAATTCTACACTTGTTTAGAAAATAGATTGCAATGACATGTTATGCCATTTGATTTTTCTTCAGTTCAATTTTGACATGGCATTGCTATTTTAAGTCTTCCTCTGCACTTAACCTGATGAGCAGCTACAAGAAATCTCTTGAGAGATAGCTCTCCAATAGGTAGAGGCCAGGGGCAAGCACCATATACATTAACCACGACTCTTTATGTTTCTGAAATTATTTAAGCTGATGATGACCAATACTTGCTACCACTGCCATATACATTTTCGTTTAAGATATCCTCCTGTAATCCTTAAACTCTACATTCTCTATTATCGTTACTATGGCTTTAACTACATTGTTGTATATGCGGTTCTACTGATGCTTATATTTACTGGAATTGGCTATATATGGTTACATATCTTATTTAACATAACTGTGATGATTGACCAGCTTCATGTCGTACTGTTAATGATGCATTATATCCTTGTTTCTCTTAGATCGAACCAACTTACTCTGTTCAACTCCCACCCCACTATACATGTCTACCGTTTTTTAACTAAAAACATCCATGATGCTATAATTAGAACGGTATCTCGCTAAATCAACAATCGCTTCATGCAAGTATTTTTGTAGACCTCTTATCTCTCAAGGGACTGCACGGCACAATGTAGCGTGTCCTATGAATCTTATTCTTTTATATATCTACTATTTAAAAGAAAGAGTCAAAGGAGTGATATAGACTGAGCATGGTGGTGAAGACATTCAAGAGACACCTCGGTCTTGCATTGTCGTAGAGCTAATGCCGAGGCACAGTCTAAGCCTGGGGAGGATGGATCAATGTATTGGGTGATGCGGTTTTATTATCCATAACAAATACAGGTAATATGATTTCTTTTATCCGCAGTAAAACGAGTGGAAGCGCGATGCACCGATACCAGCGAGGGTGGAGCTCGGCCAAACGTAACAGTAGAACCGAGGGTGTGAGCAAACTGAGCCCAATGATAACTCAATATGCTAAGATAATACGTTTATTAGTCTGAAGCAAAGCATGGGCATCGAACTAGTTGATCAATACATACGAGACGATTAATACATTGGCCTAGGCCGCACGGGCACGGCCCTGTCCTGCTGAATTCGCGGCAGAACGTAACACAGCCTGCGTCTCGACTCGAGGGCGGCCCCCCATCTCGTGCCATTCCTTCCTAGCATGTCGTGCGACCGGCGGCGAGCCGGCGAGGTCGAGCCGTGGCGGCGCAGGAGCCTGGCCCCGACGTGGCGTAGACTGGGCTGCAGAATTTAGGATCCCTTCCGAAACGGTCTAGACCGTCCATCCGAGGATACACGGGCCGTGATCATAGGACTGGCCATTTTCAAAGGGCTGCGTCGCGGCAGCCCACTGCTTAGTCGTGGGTTCTTGAGGGCTCTCATGGTCCAGCCTACCACGCGCGGGGCGCAGCGCAGTCGTGGAGAAGAGCAGAGCGGCCGACGAGGGGAAGAACGGAGCAGCACGGACCAAGCGAAGCGGAGGCGGGCGGCCATGGGGGAGGAAGGGGTGCTGGCCGCAGAGAAGCACGTCCGCTACATCGTCACCGTGGAGAAGGTAGGCTCCCCGCTCCACCTCTCGCTCGGATGGATGCCAACCGTCTCCCTGTTGCCGCAGAGGAGGAGGACTCGTTCGAGTCGCTGGTGATGGAGCACATTCGGCTCAACGGCGCCTACTGGGGCCTCACCACGCTCGATCTCCTCCGCAAGCTCCACGCGGGCGAGGTCGTCGACTGGATCATGTCCTCCTACCACCCCGAATATGGTACTGCGAGGGGGGGGGGGGGGTCTCGGTTTTCTTTCTGGGTCCTTGGAGCGAGGTTCTTGATTTGTCTGTTGTTCTTGGGGTGTGTGGCTGTGCAGGTGGATTTGGAGGGAACGTTGGGCACGACCCGCACGTCCGGCCAGCGGTGGCGGTGGTGGAAGAACCCGAATAGCGGCGCTCCGACGGGATCAAGGATACGGCGAGAAGACCCGGCAGCGGCTCACGGCGACCGGCTCCAGTTGACGAAGCGGCGGTGGCGGCGGCGGTGGCGGAAGAACCCGAACAGTGGCGAGCGGCAACGAGATAAGAACGGAACTCTAGGAATGACGAAACCCTAGATTTTACTCTTATATCATGATATGAATAGCGTTTGTATCTATTATAAAGCCAATAGACCAATATATATATATACGTACAGGTAAGACATATATACAAACAACCTCTTATATAACAAGGTAAATATACAGTTTATATAATACACATCTAACATTTACTATTATAACCTAACAACTTTATATAATTATTGCGTTATTTTAACTGGTATGTTGTAATATCATCCTAAAATTAGCTATTTTTACGATGACTTGAAAATTGCATTTCCTCACAAGATTGTTTCCTAAATCTTTTTATTTCTATGCAAGTTGTCACTTTATAGCCATCGGATAACCTGAACATCCTGTATACATTTCCATGCAGTATTTTGCTGTGTTGGTGCTCCCACAATCACCGGCTCTTTGCATCATGTTGAGAGATCTCCTTGGATGGTGACTTTGTGAGCGCTAATGTAGAGAGGGAGGGCTCAATGGGCGGCCTGGGAAACTTGCTGATGTGAGGTTTGCTGCCTTTTTTCAGATTGTGCATCTTTTGCATTTTTCTGTACTATGGCACCATAAATTTTATTGAATTGCCCACTCTAGGTGTGTTACTCATGGTGGGTGTTATCAAGCTTGATAATGATTGATAGAGTGCACTGGCTTGACAAGGAAAAACTTGCAAAATTCATACTAAACTGTCAGGTAACTGCTTGTGATTCTTTCCTCTGATATTTCGATAATTATGTGTCCTTTAACTAAAAGATCAGTTTTTGCCCTTTCCATATATGTTGCGCATAAAATCTTTCTTCTCACAGTATGGTACTTTGCCATGGGGATCTTGTAGTATGGTATTTGAATGAATTTAAACTGTAAGCCCTTTGCTGAATCAGTTGGCCTCTTGCAAGCAGGGTTTTCATTGATCGATTACCCTGGCGTGAAGCCTATTGATCCTGCCTATGGGCTGCCGTTGGATGTTGTCAACCGGATTTTCTTGAGGAAATGACAATAGTATTCCATGCATGAGACCGGCTCCACAGATGATGCTGTAGAATGTGGATGATGATCCAAACCCCATGTTTACCCGAAAATTTTGTTCTTTGGAAGAAAGAAAAATTGAAGGATGTAGAATCAAATTCAAATGCAATCAAGGATATATTGTCGGATCAGTATAATAGCACGTCTTTTAAACTGCTTAGTCAACAGTATGCTTTTACTAATTGAAGTTGCATTGTTAAACACGGCCGCAAACAATGGTTGGCTGACTCTTGTAGCTGTATGTTCAAGGAATGTTTTGCTATAGCACTCGCCAATTGTTGTATTGATCTGATTCTTGTCACTGCCCAGCTCATTTCGCAGCTCATTCCAGGGAAAATTTTGTTTTTGCTACTGAGGGATCCCCAGTTCTTCGTTTGGTCACTGAAAATTGACCCATTTTGTGGACGCCTTACTCTTCATTTAGCTGCTGAAAAATGAGTCGTTTTTTTTTCACCAGCCTTCCGTTAGAACTGCACGGAGAGCTTCCGTAAAGGTACGGCATGCAAGCCGACTGCGAAAATCTTTTGACAAACGCACCTGGCTGCTAGTGTTTTAAGAATACCAACTCTTAAAGCATGTACAGTGCAGGTGCTCATAGAGGGTGCTTAGCAATAAAAAACTGATTTTTCTTGCCACATTCTACAGCATCGTCTGTGGAGCAGGTCTCATGCATGCTAGACAAGCGCGATCAGCTGCAAAAAAAAACATAGTTTTGCGGGAAATAAACGGCAATACATACAAATTGATTGAGCATAAGAACAATATTCTTTGATCACGCTGCATAGGATCACATGACCATATCTCAATAGACCATCTTAAGATAACAATAAACGACTACCTAACACAGAAATTTGGGGTGAAACCTACACAACAGCTACACTTACCAGCTACAGCCCTCTCCTAATTAACCTTCGGATTTACACTACATAGACTAGTTAGAGAAACCCGCAGCACTGAAGCACCATTGCTAATTTCTGCCGGGGCAGCAGTTCATCGACACTCAATCGGAGTCCGAATTTCTTCAAGGATGAAGAGCTTATTTCCAGGGCATGCTAGACAACATCGGCAGTTGGTTATTGTTACTGGCGGTGATGCCTTGATGTAGCCGGCTTCCAGTGCCACCCGACGATCCACTCAATGTACCTCTTGAAGGGGCGTTATTGGGCCCCATCCCAGTGGTTGGAGCGACCTTCGGTGGTGCGGATGCAGGGTCGGACGGAACCTGCTGCTTTGGCACTTTTTTCCCGTCAGCATTGAAGCTTCCCACTACTATCTGCAGATAATACAAGTAACACTGGTAATTGATGTCATTGCCTTGTGCATAAAATCCAGTTAAGCAAGAGTAAAATTGCCTCTGGTTAAGAGTATCTCATGTCATTGACAGTTCTCTTTTTAGCACACGAAAAAAATGTTGCAATGATGCCGAGCCACTGACAGGACACCAAACCAAGTTTGGAACGCAACTTCGTTTTGATTACTGAGAGTATATGAGAAAATGCAGTGGATGTCAAAACTATGAAGCACATATTCTACAGCGAGTTATATATAGTTTCTAATAAACGAGCTTGGGATCGCTGCAGGGTAGAAAATAATACCTGGACAGGTGAAGCTGCTATGAGAAGTCCTGCAACCCCTCCACCCAAGAGACGACCATCAGGACCAGCCAATGAAACACTGAGCCCCCCAGTTCGGCTACACTGGCCTCCGTTGTCCGTCAGAAGGAATGACCCAGACAGTGACAGTATCTCAAATCGGCCCTGTGGAGAAAACAAGGAGTAATGAGCATTTGCAATTGACATATTCTACATTGTACATAGACAGTGCATCCACAACTTTGAAGGAAGTTAACGCCTCATGATCTTGTCATAACATTTTAGGAGCTTTCATACCACCATCTGACAACATGATCTCTATTTCAGAGAAAAATGTATGTACTCTATTAGCTTCCACTGGTTAAAAGTACAAACCTCATATGCCACAGTTCCACCTGAAGTACCAGTTTGGCGAAGTGTAACATTAGATATGGCGCCATTTGCTGACAGAACACAAACTGCACGAGTTCCATGCTGAGAAAATGACATAATCTTTGCTGACACATCCTGAAAAGTAGAGTTCAAGTATTTTTCGTTAATTTTGAAAAGCAGAACTCTCTATCTTAGCAGTTAACACAATCTAAAAGACGGCAACGTAGCGCCTAAGTTACACAAAGAATTGAAAAAACTTGCAGCAAAGAAGCAGCAATAAAAATAATAAACAACATGAATTATGGTCAACTGTAAATCTTCTAAAGCACAACATAAAAGCCTGGTCAAAATAACATTGATTTAATGCAGACTGGATTTTGCGCCCAATGAAACAGGTATCGATAACTAGACATAATTAGCAAAAACCACCTAAAAAAAGGATGTCAAACATGAAGATTGAATGAGATTTACAAGTCAGAAATGGGAAGATAAAACTAGAAAAAATGTACATGATCAAGAGGGGATTTTGTGCCAAATCGTTACTATATACTCAGAATAACCATCAGCACTACGTGGTAGAAAGGCATCTAAGTGCAGTGTTGTATATTAGTGCAAAGCTGGAATTAGTCAATGCTTCAAATCACAAGCTTCAATATGGCAATTCAACACGCAAATAGAATCCTGGAAAATCAAATCTGAGAACAAAAAAAGGGGAAACTATTAATAAGTTCAAATGTAAGATGGCTATACCTCTCCAGCTTGAACTGTAAAAACATGAGGTGTAAATCCAACTCCTGGTGACCCTGCAAGATGGCTTTAAATTAGGACAACTGTGTGCGGGGAAAACTTCAACAAAGATGAAGTGAACACACATCAATTTCGCATTAATTGAACAAAAGATATGCACACAAGAAACTTCTAGAATAACACAACACGGAAGTTCCATAATTCAACAGAAAAACAACAGCACATTAAAAATCCTCAACAATAAATTAACACATGAATCACTCAAACAATTGTAGGTAAACCTGTCTGGCAAATATTTACATTTTTAGTTTTTTACACTGAATTAATGAAAGAACAGGAGAAATGGCTAGAAGGATAATTTCCCTAGCAGCTCAGCCTTCGGTTCTACCACCGTAGAGAATGCAGTAGATCTAACCTCTAACCGGAGCCAATTAGCAACTTTAAGCCAGTTCGAAGACAACTTTGTTCTAATACTCTACTACATCAATTGTTCATAAGCAAAAAAGAACAAGTTTTTTCTTCGATCCTTAGTAATCTTTTGAGCCTAAGAAATCATAGCAAAATCTTAACAAGGCAAATAGCATCTAACACACATTATAATGATAGGGAGTCGAGATATTACCAACAGCATCCATGCGCGACTTGTTGGTAGACCCCTTAGGCCGGCCCCGCTTCTTCCCTCCGTCCGGCGACGACGATGGCACGAGGCTCGCCGGCATCGACGGTGAGGGTGAGAACGGCCCAGAAGCACCCTGCGCAACCGCCGTCGACCCTGCAGCAGCCGACGCAGTCACCAATGCCAGCGACATGGACCCGTCGGGCCCGTACTTCCTTGGCCGCCCGCGCTTCTTCTTAGCCACCGGTTCCCCCGTGTCCGGAAGCGCCGCCCCGCCATTGCCTCCGGCGGCCCCGGCGGCGGACATGCTAGAGCCGGGTGCCGCAGCACCCGGTAGGTAAGCCGGCGGCGCGACTGCGGAGCTCACCGGGGTGAACACAGGGGTGCCGTCCACGGTGTACGCCATACGCACGCTCTGCATGGCTGCGGCGGACGGCGGCGCCGGTGCCGGTGCCACCGGGCTCTTCGGCATGCCGAACAGATCCCTACCCGCCATTAGCCCTTGCTCGGACCTCACCTCCATGACAGCAAGTCTGCAACCGATTCTTGGACTAGAAGTCTAGAACTCTAAAAGCTGCAATTTTTCTCCACTAAACTAGCGCACACGAGCGCTGATGCGAGGTTTAGGATTAGGGATTAGGAAGCTGCAAAAACCCATAAACCCCTCGCTGCTCAAAGATGAGACCTTTCTTGCATCAAACCCAGAGTTTAACAGCACAAGCGCGGGCTTGGAAGGAAGGGTAAAGCAGAGAGAAATGGAAATAGAAGAAAAAGGAATTATTCATCAACTTGAAGAAGAAATTTGAAAGGAAGGTATGTGAAAAAACCACGCTTTAGTCAGGATTTAGCAAACAAAGCACAGCAATGGCAGATCCCCTTCTTTTCCAGGATTTTGCAGGCGAAAAAACCCAAGGAATCACCACAATTTCATACGCAACAGTTGCAGCAAAGGTAGAACAAAGAAAGATAATAATTTGAGAGCACAAAAGAAAATGAAAAACAAGAAGCACACCTCCACGCTCCTCTGTCCCAAAATGGAGTTCAGGAGAAGGGACGTCACAAACTCGCTCTAGTGCTACAGATGGAGAAGAACAAATTAGGGATTTTGGCTACCTAGCTCTCATAATTCCTTGCTTACAACCTATAATATATCCCCTTTTCTCCCCCTTTTTTCTTCACCTCTAGTTCACACGCACTCTTTCTTTTTCCTAATTAAAAAAAGGATTTTGTCAGGGAAAGAAAAATTGGCAGCAGGTAAGTAAAGCACGCCAAAATCGCCATAATTGCTGTAGCCGATAAGAAGAGGAGACTCAGGAGAGTAGTAGATGGATCATGGTCTCATGGATGCAGGGGTCTACCTCATTTGACCCCAGTACTAGAGATATTTACATTGAGATCCCCCTCTCAGCTTTGGCCTTACTTGCCTTGCCTCTTACTTAACTCTTTTTGTTTGGTTCTTCCACGGCCACTGTGGCCAGGTGCTCCAACACTTTGGTGCTACTGTGCTCCTATTGCTCCAAAAACAGTATGTAGTTGTGAAAATTTTCGAAAAACATAGGTAGGGTATGATATGATACATAATCCTAAAAAATTCAAATCCTATTTTGTTTCTTGTGCTTCAAGAAACCAACTGACATGGAGAGCACAAGAATAAAAGCACGTTTTTGTTTGACTAGATTGGCACAAGAAATATGAATTTATCATATTTTTAATTTAATAATGGGAAATCTTCTTCTGGCCAACATTTGCTACTTAAGCAAGAAAACATGTGTGCACCGTTGCAAAATCAAATGAGTTATTTTTGTGCTAGTATTGTAGTAAAAATCATCGGGTTAATTTTTACGAACTTAGGGGGTGCTTATTTGGGCTTGTGAAGCACAAGCTTCTAGCTTTTCTGGTACTGTAGTAGTTTTTTTGTGCTGTAACTGCTGGTAGTTTTTTTGACGTAATTAATTTTTAAAAAATTTTAAAATAAAAAAGATATATTATCACAAATAATGCAAAAGGAATAAGAAAAAAGAACATACAAATAAACCCAAAAAAGTTAGAAAAAAATAAATTAAGAAACTAAAAGCTTGAACCCAAAGAAACGTCATTGTAAATATTTGGTTTTTGAGCGAGACTGTGTTGACTTTACATTAATGCTTGATGCTTTTATGACCGTCAATAATATGGGTGAAATGCAATTGATAGGTCTAAGGGGAATAAAGTTAAGTGTCAAGGGATCAAAGCAGAGAGGTGTTGAAAGATGTGAATTGTGATGCTGGCATGAACATAATTAATCGGTATACTATAGTTTACGTATGTAACACATAGAGAACTATAAGACTCCAATCTATAACTTCTTCGCCATGAATGAAACACGAAATTTGAATTAATAGAGAAGTTACCTCGACGAATTCCTCAATTAACCCCTCTTGATGCTTCATAACTTCGCGGCAAAGTTTATTATGCTTCTTAATAATTGCAGCCATTTTAAATGCCTGGTTTATTTGGAGTTGCAAAGGTAGTGTGGTCACAGCACGAGAGATTGAGTGCATGCCAAGCTAACAAATCGAATAAAACCTTTTACGTTCTAGACACTTCATCTAACTTGTAAGAGTAACCACGTGTACACGGCAGAATCCCCTCCTTTCTCCTGCTTGTTTCCTTAACTTTAGCTTCTGCTTTTTTGTATTATCTTATCTGTTATTTCGCATACGAGTACTTGTAATGCCGTGGAATACGGAAATAAGGCCATTTGACCAATGTTTCGTTTCAAATCGATCTGGTCAAGAATGGGTGGTTACGGGGGCATACGAATTAGTTTTTGCTAATAGTTTTTTTATCGTGTTCTATAGTTTTTGGTTTAAATAAATAATAGTGACTTAAAGAAATGATTTTTAAAAGAAGTATGTGAGTCATGTAAAAAATGATAGAGAAATGTGTACGTTTGATGGGAATAAGAGGAATTGGGTGGGTGATATATCCGTGATTCTCTGTCTTATCTCAGAGTAAGACGATATTGAGAGAAGTAGAGAAACCAGATGTTCATATTATCTTTTGATTTTTTTAAGAGATACCAGAAATAAAAATCAATACGAATAAAAAAGTCGAAGTTTGATAGCCCTCTCCATGATAAATATTTCTACCGTAAACCCAGAGAAATTAACATCCGTGATGGGTAACATCAGGGCACACTGATTTGGATATGCGCTGGGTTTGTTCCCGGAAGAAGTTCCATGCAGGGATTCACCGAGAATATACTTGATTATTCTTGACCCAAAAAAAAAGAATGAGAATCCCTCTATCTAATAAAACCAAATATACTGGAACCCTTGTACATGTTTCACGTTTGCAACAACAGTTTATGCTGAACAGTAGACATCCATCAGTACAAAACTTCCTCAACTAATTTTTTTCGCAATGTCTGAAACAGTACAACTAAGATGAAATTCATATAGTAAAATAGGCCTTGTTAAAAAAAGAGATAGTGAAATAGAAGTCGAACTTAAAGACATGCAAACACGTTAAAAGCAGTTAAAAAAACAAAAAAACTGTTTAATTTAACTTCTGACTTCTGCTTTTTTTCACTATTCATTAATTTCGTCTTTTTCTGTTTTTTTATTTTTAGGCTTTTTTAGCTTTTCTTTTTTCTCGTATTTCTTTGTATTATCTGTGATAAGGTTATTTTTTATTTTTTAAATTTAATTATATTAAAATAAGTTAATTCAGATATAATAAAAAATAAAATATATAATAAAAAAATTATAAATTAATATCATTCTGAACACCTAAAAATAGAGAAAACTTTGTGCTCTATATGAAGTAGGAATCCATTAAGACCCTGCACTAATTTTGTACTATAATTTCTGCCTGCACCTGTCGAGAGAACACAAACAGGGTCAGGTCGAAACAAGAACACGCCGGCCGCGAACATGCGCACTGTTTCGCTCCTGACGCGTCAGAGAACGCTTTGTTAATACTTAGCTAGTGTGCCTCCAAATTACTTGACGGATACGCCGTTTTATCTTTTATGCATATCCTCTTGCCCTGACTTTTTAGACACCATTTATTTATACTTTATCTTTTGACTTTTAGTTTCTAATTTTTTAATTTTATTTTTTAGTTTTTTAAAAGTTTTTTATCTTTTTTCTTCCGTATTTCTTTGTATTATATGTGATGGAATAATTTATTTTTTATTTTTTTCATTTAATTTTATTAAAAAAAAGTTACCAGTAGCTATAATACAAAATAAGTTTCAAACAGAAAAATTAAGCCAAAAACCAAAAATTAAGCCTAAATGAGTAGCCTCGTATGGTAGTATTTTATTCTGTCTGTGGGCCTTTTCACATGAATGCAGCTGGTGTATTTTAGCTGTGACAGACAATTTTATGCTAAAAATAAAATAGTGGTAACTAAAAAATAGATTTTAGAAGAGGAGAACGAGCGGTGAGAAAAATGAACGAGAGATGTGTATACAAAACGGGAGCGAGAGAAATATGGTGTGTGATGCTTTTATGACCTCTGATTTATCGTAAAGCGAGACAGGAGCGAAAAGAGTGAAAAAGCCGTTTCAAGATGCAGATGTTTACATTGACTTTTAACCTCTCTAAGTAGAAGCTGGAAATTGAAACTATTATGAAAAGGTTTCCCATGTGACCCCTCCTCACTATTTCCCTGGCTATTTCCCCTCACTATTGACAAAAGAACACATCTTTTGGTGGAGCCAACTGCCTACGTAGTTTTCATAAGACGTGGAAGTGCAAGAAAAATGCACGAAGCTAGGCGATTAAAAGGAAGGAGCAAAACATAAATTGAAACCCTTGTAAGTGGTGGTTAAAGAAGACCAAGAGAAAGAAGCATTGCCAATCACACTGGCCGGGGAGAAAAAAAGAGAGCGTGACTATTGGTGAAAAAGAAAAGGGAAGGCGGAAAGAAAAGAGGAGCTCTCCTCCCATTTGACCCCTCCTCTAAATCAAATCCGCAAGCCTTTCACGAAACAGTCACTCTTTTCTTTTCCGCAAGCCTAGGCTTGCTCCAATCGGCTTAAAACCATGGTTTATTATTTTTTATATGTATTTTAATCGTAAATATATTATAGCAGTTATTAGTTTTTTCGAGTAAAAAATAAAAAAAACTTAGAAAACACAGTCATATCTTTTGGAATAATACAAATAAATAAGGAGAAAAGAAAAACCGAAAATGCAAAAGAAAAGACTAGCAAGCTAAAAAAAGCCACTTTTTACGGCCCCGCTTGTTTCGGCTTTTTTTCGGTTTCTGCTTCTAGCTTCTGCTTTTTTTTACTATTCAGTATTTCATCTTTTTCTGAATTTTTTTAGATATTTTAGGCTTTTTTGTATTTTCTTTTTTTCCCATGTTCCTTTGTATTGTCCCTAATTGGTTAACATGTTTTTTTCTATTTTTACATTTTTTAAAATTAATTATGCCCAAAAAGTCAAATTAGTTACAGTAAAAAAAATCAGTTACAGTAAAATTTCAACCAGAAGTCAGAAGTCATCGCTAAAACGAGGGCCCTGAGCCGTTCAGAGCAAGGCTATTGTATCGTAGCGTTTGGACCCTTGCGAAATGGCACTGCAGTAGCCTCAACGCCACATCATCTCGCTTCACAGGTCCAGCCTCCGAAGATACAACCATTTCAGCAAACTTATATTTGATTGCTCGTCCAGAAAGCCATCCCAACTGTTTCCTCCGATGACTCCTCACTGCTGCACTGTAATTACAGTTTATCTGACTGCTGCCATGGTGTTTCTTCTTCGTTCTTTGGTTTGTGCACTTTTCAGAGTTCACAAAGACTGCTGCTACTTTCAGTTATGGAGGGTAATTTCTTTGGGGGGTTATTTACGTGGACAGGGAAAAGCGATTGCCGAAGAGCTCCCGTGCTCGTGTTACTTGAATGCCATTGTGCTGCGTCCCCCTAAATGTAGGGCCTTGTCCAATAAATGCAGACGTTGCAAAGGGGGAGATGGACGGGGCCATGAACCACTATAGTAGTAGTCCCGCTATCTTTTACTCACGGTTATTGAAACTGAATTGTTGGATCGGCGGTTCAATCGGAAAAAATAGAATCAAAGTTTAGTCTGATTTGATTTGATTTATAGTTATTAAAATTGAATTGGATCAGCGGTTTGACTGGAAAAACAAGAAGCAAAGCCTAGTCCGATTTGATTTTGCAATTGGATGGCTGTATAATTGAACTCGCAACTGAACCGTCTTGAACCGGAGAAATCTCGGTTAAACCCGGACTCAAACCCACAACCTCATGTTAAGCCCCTTTGCGCTTGTCTCTCCTGACCAACCTAGCAACTTGCAAGTTATGTTCTATGAAAACTAAGAATATTTTTAAGATATATTGAACCGATGATCTAATTGACTAATCGCCGATTCAACCGATGATCTATAAACCAGAAAATCAAGCGGATCAATAACCGATCTGGTTTCTATAACTAACCGGATGGCAACCTTCGGCACAAAGCCAAAGATTACAACGTGCGGCGTCGTCCATGACTCCATACAATGGAAGTAGGTGCATCATGAGAATTAAATATTGAACCAGTCTCTCGGTTCCCATCGAATGAGTAGGGGACATTATTATTCGGCTCAAAGCCAGCATTATTATCCGCGCACGTATTGCTTGCTTGCTTCACGTTGAAAATTTGACAATAGTGAAGCATCCCATGTGTTATTGTCCGCTTATGCCGATTGAATCGTAGTCGAAGGATCTGATGACCCAGTTGGTTGTGCGTACGTGGACTGCGAGTAATGCCTTGCTTTTTTACGGTTTTTAAAAGTTATTTTTAATTTTTGCTACAATAATTAACTTTTAAACGGAGTATTTTTTTAAGATAGAGTTTACAAGTTAATTATAGTATATATTAAAAACTAATATATATACCATCAAAAATCGCAAGCAAGTATATCTCTTTCCATAATCTCTATCGCAAACAGCGAAAAAGCTATCAACCGCAGTAAAAAAGAACAAGCCCTTAAGTCAGATGAACCTCGTAAATAGATGGATATTTATCTCAAAGTGAATATTTAAGACTAGCTATGAAACCATGATTTGGGTCGGCCATGGACTCGTCAATTCATACTCGAATATCACGATATAAATCTCTAAATGAATACTTTAGTCGAGATGGAGTTAACCTTCGACGCATCGGATCCGTTGTCGCAGTTGTTGCAGATGGTCGTCGTGGTTTGATGAAGATCGTGTCCCGTGAGGCGTGCCGAGAATGTGTTGCCGATGGGAGATTTCTGGATAGTACCACACCATGTCTGGACAGAAGGTGCAAAGATCAAGCATATAGTTGCAAGGTTGGACGGGCCAATTATAGGAGGATGAATAAATAATTTTAAAACTCTCTTTAGTTAAAATCTGAGTTTATATGTGGAAGAGCGAATCAAAATGGTTTTGTATAATTAAAATCTAAATCCATTAGTCTCACTAAGTACATAAATAACCTAAGTCTATATCAAGATTTGCAATCCTATATAAATGAGCAATTCAATTATAGGAATGTAAATTGCATGAATATAAATTGAGTATAAGAAAGTAAACCATAACTGACATGATCTCTTTTTACCGTAGTGTTCGAAGAATTGCTGGTTTTTCTAATCTACATTGATATAAGCTCAAACAAATTAGATTGAGTTCTTTTAGACTTTTCTTAGGTTTTGGCTTTCATTTCTACAATAACTCACTGTTAAACGATGTATTTTTTCAAGACGGGGTTTACAGATAAATTGTAGCACAAACTATACCGAGTTTACTTTTACCGGCCAAAATCACATATAACTATTTTTCTTTATGTACTAACTCTCATAAACAGATCAAAATTTAAAAACCACATCTATAAGCCTTAGCATAAAAAAAACTCACCCTTAGACCGGCTTCACGAATCAAATTAAACACCTCAATTCTACTCGTGTTAATAGGCGGTTTTACTTTTTTTTTTTGCTAAAATCAAGTTTATAATGCGAAAACGTAAATCAATTCAGTTTAGCACAAAATAAAGTTTAAATCAACTAGGTTCATCTAAGTGCACCAACAATCTAAGTTTATGTTAAATGTTTGCAATCCTACAGTAACATGCAATTAATTTAATTCGATGAAAGTAAATTATTTGAATGTAAATTGAACACAAGAAAATAAACCACAGTAATACCCTTTTTTATCCTAGTGTTCGAAGACTTACCGGTCTCCCTAGTCCACATTAAGGTAAATTCAAATAAATTAGATTGGCTCCACGAATTAAGTCAAACACCTCAATTCCACTAGTTGTAGCTCTTTTTTCACTCCGAGTAGGTGTGCTCCAACCTTTATAATAGGTCAGGCCTTCTCACAAGTTTCTTTGATAAGATTACCAGGTACGACGCCTCCAATGTCATATAAGAGTTGGCAACCTCTAAGAGTAACAAATCAATCCTCTTGCTTGACTTTTACAATATGCAACGAATGCACAAACTCAAGTGGATACAAAATCCACATCTAGATGCAACACATGCAATTAGTGATATCTCTCCTTACTTATAAGGTGTAACCCATGTACAATCGAGAGGGAAAGCTCACACTAACTCAAGAAGGTAAAATAGAGTGTCAAAGATAGTTTTCCAACAGATCAAAGAGGTATTTATAGTCTCCATTACAAAAACTAGTCGTTGGAGGTGAAAAACCTATGCAAAAATTAGTATTTATGGTAGTACCATAGTTATGGGACCGATACTACTGCTTTCCATTATAACGGCAAGAGATATAGATGTTATTCAGCATTTAAGGTACTATCGTAGGTATAAGAGCAGTACTATCTTTTTTTTGTCAGACCGTAGGTATAAGAGATACTACTGTTTTTGATTTTTTTTTTTTGGTATAGACGAATATTTAGAAAAATAATTATAACTTTTAATTTTGATGTCGAAATTAAGTGATATAAGACTCTGTTGAACTCTGGTACGGCAGTGCAGGTCGTTGAACTCCGCGTGGCCCATGCCGAGTCTTTCACGGACCGACCCGTCCCGTTCTCTACGTCTGTCCGCGTGTAGATTGTGGGCTGGGCCATCCTGTCTGCGCGTTTTGCTCCCGTTCTGTATTTCGGATGAGTAGGACGAGCCCATGTCTGCAGTCTGCAGTTCGGCCGACCTCGCAGTGGCAGCCACAAGTCCCAGACGATGCCCAGCCACCATACAGCTGAAGCAAAATATCCTCCCCCAAAAGCCAACACCAGCTGAATCCGAGGAAGCCGAAGCACACGCCATGGCCGCCGTAACTACCGCCTCCCTCTGTCCCGGCCTCTCCTCCTCCTCCTCCAACCTCAAGCCCAGAAGCCGCAGGAAGCTGCAGAGAACGACGGTTTGCCAATGCCGAGCTGCTCGGTACGAACCTCCTAAACTAGCTAGCCAGTTCATTTTCTCCTTGAGAGGATACCCAGGTCGTTTCAGTTTATATATGAGCACATTTCAGCGTCACCAACTGGTAACTGACCCCTGTATGGTTGTCACTCAGGATGGAAGGGATGAAACGGAGGGAGGCTTTGCTTAGCATCCTCCTCTCCACTGCCGCTTCGGCGCCGCTGCTCGCTCCTGCCGATGCTTTGGCCGAGACCACCGGTAATATGCGCAACGTATTAGATGTTCTTGTTGCCATATGTGTTCACTGATACTTATTTCATGAATTTTATGTCCTGCGTTAAGAGTTGCAGGAGGGATTCCGTACGTACGAGGATGAGACCAACAAGTTTAGCATTGCGGTTCCACAAGGTGATTGTTTTTTTTTCACAGTTAAAAAAAGAAAAGAAAAGAGTTTTTAGCTTAAGCTCTACAGTACAATGTTGCTCACTCATCCAAACTCAGTTCGTTAAATTAATTGCGAGGTAGAATTACAAAGCAAGCAGCGCGAGTAAAGTTTTCTTTTCTTTGCGTGCAGACTGGCTTGTCGGCGCAGGCGAGGGCAGCGGCTTCAAGAACGTCACGGCGTTCTACCCTGAGCAAGCCGCCGACTCGAGCGGTAAGTTTTCTTCGATCTTCTCGGCACACATGCGCCACGCACAGGCCTGACGTAGTGTCGTCATCGGTGACATGCGGCGTCAAAGACGAAATCTTTGGTTTCCTCTGCGAATTCATGAACTTTTTCTGCAACTTGTACACTCAGTCAGCGTCGTGATCACCGGAATCGGACCGGATTTCACCAGCCTCAAGTCCTTCGGCGACGTCGACGCCTTCGCTGAGACTCTGGTACTCCCGTTTGCAGAATTGTGAATTGTGTACTTCACAAGCGTGTACTTAGGATTGTTAAATTCTTCTTCACGAGCCATGACCATTTTATGCCTGCCTGGTTGAGCTGACCAGGTGAATGGCCTGGACCGGAGCTGGAAGAGGCCGCCGGGGCTTGCCGCGAAGCTCATCGACTCTAGGGCAGCGAACGGTGAGCACATCAGAATTCTCCGCAGCTTCGCGCGCCATGACAGAACGCAGCTAGCATCTCTGCCCTGTTGTCCCAGCCTACTGAACCTGACCAGCGTGCATGCAGGTCTGTACTACATCGAGTACACGCTGCAGAACCCCGGCGAAAGGCGGCGTCACATCGTCTCGGCCATCGGGATGGCGTTCAACGGCTGGTACAACAGGCTGTACACGGTGACTGGGCAGGTGAGCAACCTACCTTTCAGCTCCTGATCATGTGTACTGGATCGTGCATACGTCGGGCTCATATTTGCTTGCCTTGGCGTCTCGCAGTATATCGATGACGATGACCAGTCAGGAAAGTACAAGCCCCAGATAGAGAAGGTTTGATTAAATCTGCCTCTTAGTTAGCTCCTAATTCTTACGGTTGTTGCCGGAGCACTGACTGATGGATTGGTTTCTTTCTCCATTTGCAGTCTGTCCTATCGTTCAAGTTCACATGACAAGAACTAAAGAACAGATTATCCAGTCGGATGAACAATATGCAGAGCAGAAGGGAAAGTAGATAAAAGCCCTTCGCAGATAAGTTCAGAACGGAAGATACATTGCAAATCTACGCGTTGTGGTTTTGGTCAATTTAGTGTGCATTTTCTGTCGATTCAAATGTTCGATCGATGACTTTGATAATGCAGACTTGCTGAGCCCAGCATGAGCTAATTGTGAGATAAATTACCGTGCGCCAGACCTGACATTCTGCAACTGTAATAACAAGCCAAACGTGTGTTCAGTTTTAACAAGTTTACCCGCAGATTGGCATTTCGTATGCACATTATGCCGTCCTGCTTAGGCACTTAGAAGACGTAAAAGTGTTGATTACGCTCCAGACTCAGGACCTGAAAGATGCTTTTCGGCTATTCCATAGTAACTAGCTTTTAAACGAAATATTTTTTCAAGGTAGAGTCTACAAATTGATTGTAGTACACACTGTAGTAACTTTATTTACATTGGCTAAAACCGTACACGAGTTTCTATTACTCTGTACTTTCTCTCACGAACAGTCCGAAAAGCATAAAGAGTGCAACGGGGTCGGTGCCATATGTTCTATGGAGAGAAAAGTAATGTTCCATATATATAATCCGAATGTTCCAACAGTAAATCATCGTTGCTCCACATTTTTTTCAGGCTAGTGGAAAGATAGGGGCAACGTGACTGTTGGGAGCCAAATGTTCAATTAACCGGAACTTAAAGTTCCACATATTCGATCCCAATGTTCGAATTGTTCCACTAGGTTGTTCGCTATTTTTTAAATAGAAAGTGGTAATTTAGGGGGGATGCAATGGGCGGGTGCCACACGTTCCATGGTGAGAAAAGAAATATTCCACGGCTATAATTCGGATGTTCCAACAGTTATTGTCTTTGTTCCACAATTTTTGTTGGGCTAGTGAAAACATAGGGGGACACGATGGGTGAGATCCAAATGTTCTATTAGACAAAGGCTTAATGTTCCACGTATTTGATCTCGAATTTTCGTACTGTGTAACTAGATGGTCCCTCCTCTCTCTCTCTACATATATAATATAAATAACAAGGGCACCATAGTACTTAGATTTATAATTGAGACTTTTCGTCTATGATTGATTCAACATATTAAATCGATAACTTCTTTTTCAAATCGATGTCTTTTTGAATTAATAAATGCTAACAGGTTTATCTTATATATATACATATATATACACACACACATACATACATACATACATACATACATACATACATACATACATACATACATACATACATAGAAATTGATAACTTAGGAGGAATGCAACAGTCGGGTGACACATGTTCCATGTTGAGAAAAGAAATGTTCCACGGATATAATCCTAATGTTCGAACAATTAATCATTGTTATTCCACAATTTTTGGGGGCTAGTGGAAAGACAGAGGAACACGACGGGTGGGATCCAAATGTTCCTAAGGCTACCAATGGGTCGCCATTCACCAACCTTTTAGTCCACGTATACAGGCCATACCTCATTGTCTAAACCCAAGTAAAAAAGGAAAGACAAACAAAAGCAATGCAGCACCCTAAGGCCCAAACCACAGACGTGCTCGCTCCGAGTGAGCCCAGACTGCCAGACATCGTACGTGGTCTGTGGGCCAAGGGTTGACCCTGCCCTTCCTGAACGGCCCATTACCCGCAGAGTATATTTAGTTAGGCATACGTGCAAACATGCCCCCCCAAAGCGTACAGGATTCGGAATTTGAAATCTCAAAAAGGAGCCGTTGGAGCGCCTTCCCCCCTCCCCTCAAACGGCTCTCTCGCATACAGAAGATCCGCCAAATCTCAAACCCTAACCCAAGCACTCCTCCATTCCGGATTCTGCGCGATGGCCGCGCTTCAGCACCAGCACCACGCGACGGCGGCGGCGACGACGACGACGGGGGGCGGGCTGCGGGCGACGGATCTGTACGAGAAGCTGGAGAAGGTCGGGGAGGGCACGTACGGGAAGGTGTACAAGGCGCGGGAGAAGGCGACGGGGCGGATCGTGGCGCTCAAGAAGACGCGGCTCCCCGAGGACGACGAGGGCGTGCCGCCGACGGCGCTGCGGGAGGTGTCGCTGCTGCGGATGCTGTCGCAGGACCGGCACGTCGTGCGCCTGCTAGACCTCAAGCAGGGCCAGAACAAGGAGGGCCAGACCATCCTCTACCTCGTGTTCGAGTACATGGACACCGACCTCAAGAAGTTCATCCGCGGCCATCGCCAGAACCACGAGAAGATCCCCGCACACACCGTCAAGGTATCCAATCCATCCATACAAACGCAGATCCCCCCACCCCCCCACCCACACACAATTCGTGCACTCGCGGTGTTTGTGTCAATGCGTCAACCGTATTTGACTCGATGGATGGTGGTGGAGTGGGCGCGTGCAGATCCTGATGTACCAGCTCTGCAAGGGCTTGGCCTTCTGCCACGGCCGCGGCGTGCTGCACCGTGACCTCAAGCCGCACAACCTGCTCATGGACCGCAAGACCATGGCGCTCAAGATCGCCGACCTCGGACTCAGCCGCTCGTTCACGGTTCCTCTCAAGAAGTACACCCACGAGGTATGGTTCCTACTAGCAGTCTTAGCTCCTGCTTGAAGGTTGGCATGATCCCTGTTTTTGGATCTGTTCGTGATGTAGTCCGAATTATTTTGCAGATCCTGACGCTGTGGTACAGGGCTCCCGAGGTTCTTCTTGGTGCCACGCACTACTCCACCCCGGTTGACATGTGGTCTGTGGGCTGCATATTTGGTACGATGAACTTGATTCTCTAAGCCACTGCTTAAGAATTCACACCTTAATTGGCATACATATGCTGATCTCCTTGTAAATTTCAGCTGAGTTGGTCACCACCCAAGCGCTTTTCCCCGGAGATTCTGAGGTGCAGCAGCTCCTGCACATTTTCAAGTACTGTCCCGTGCGCCTTATCAACTGCTATCTGTTTTCTCCCTGACATTCTTAGGGGGTATCAGATATTGATGATCTATCTTGTTCTTGGGATGCCAGGTTTCTGGGCACCCCAAATGAGGATGTCTGGCCGGGAGTAGGCAAGCTGCCAAACTGGCACGAGTACCCCCAGTGGAACCCCTCAAAGCTGTCCTCTGTAGTTCCTGGTCTTGACGCCGATGGTCTTGATCTGCTTGAGGTTAGTCTTCAAATATGCAATGACTAAAATTCCTTCACGTTCGCTACTTGCTCTTGATGACCACTACGTGTTAGACATGTAACATGCCTAGAGTTGGAGAAAATTATGAAAACAACACAAAAGAAGAGGTGCTGTTGCGAGAATTGCGTTCTAACTTAATTATTGTGATTGTTGCAGAAAATGCTGCAGTATGAACCGGCAAAGCGCATTTCGGCGAAGAAGGCCATGGAGCATCCGTACTTCAACGATGTGAACAAGGAGCTCTACTGAAGCGATTTAACCCCACCAAGAATCCATCGAGCGCCTTCAATCATGACTGTCATGAAAAGGCTGCTCTTGTGACATACTTGCCCTGATGAAGCATCGCTTTTGCTTCGAGGGCAGGATTTTATCTCTGCTTTCTAGCTGCTGTTTAGTGTGCGCGCCATTCACCGATGTTTGTGATGGATGATAATGACTAAGGAGTTCTGCATAATTAAACTCGTCTTGATGGTTGGTCTTGTCTCTTGTTGTGAAATCATCTTCTGTTTGATATTTTTAGCTGATCTGATATTTGACTTTTATTACTGAATGAAGGAAGGAGGGGAGATTTTAGATCTTTTATTATTGTCATTTTTCTCATAGCATGGAGATTGTAGATTTTTTTATTTTCACCAAGAATGTATAATAACTAATAAACAAATCCCACTCAAATAAAGTCGGTTAGAGCACAATTCTAAAATAATCACTATTTTCTCATCTTAATAGAAAAATAATCGGTTTTTTAAATATTAGATAAAAATGTTTTTTAGAACCACCTCTTGGTGGGGTGTTGAAGTTGGGTGTATGGCCACCCACACCAATGGAAACTTTGTGAGGTCGCTGATTTATCTTGACGCCGTGTGCTTAGGGGACGCACTCATATATGCGTGCATAGCGGTATGTGTGTGCGTGTGTGCCTATCATATATTCATATCATAGCAAAAATAAAAAGAAAAGTTCAATAACCCTTTGCCATGTGTTCGCCGCTCGTTCTCTCCCCACCACTGCTTGGCACGATGGGTTGTGGATGTTACACATCCTATGCATGGTCATCCTCGCCTCCGGCGCGCTTGCCATCGCTTCTGCTGAACCACGACGGCTGATGGGTCGAGCAAGCACGGCTGCGCCAAGAAAGAGAGAGAGAGTAGGAGCCTGGTAAAGTGTGGGGCAATGTGTCGGCCTTCGTCATTGGAGACAGTGGCAAAGCCATTGGAGCTGAGGAAGAAGACTGCATCAACTAAGGTTTCGTAACGCTGGAGTTGTTGGAGCTAGTACAAGTAACTAGTAGAAGGAGGTAGTGGGACATAAGAAGAGCCAGGGGATTGCCGGTGATAGTGAGGACCTCCAAGTTTTGTAGATCAAGGCGATGGCGTTAACCGACGCCAAGAGAGGTGGAAGGGAGCCGAAGAAAGTTGAGGGAGACCGCTGATGGCTACGCAAGCTGCTGGAGATGGTAGATCGGGTCGGTGGCACAGTGGAATCGAGGTGGCGGTGTTTTAGGCAGCATATGTTCGATTTGGAGGGAGAGGAAGGTGGAATAGTAAGGAATGAGGCAAGGCATGCCCATCGACGGCGGTGAGGGTCGATAGAGGCGACGGAATTGGTGGTGGCAGATCGAGGCGACGCCGCCGCTCAATATGGAGATGAAGAGAGAGGGTGTGCGATTGAGAGAGGGAGTGGAGTGAAGTGAGGAGAGAGAAAGGATTAGAGTTAGGGTTAAGGGGAGTCCAGCTCGAGCTGGGCTAAGTGCCCCCTACTGGGCCGAGGAAGAGAAAGAAAGAGAGGACTGAGTGGGCTGAATCCATGTCTGTTGAAATGGAGCTCATGTAGATGATTTATAATACTATAATCTAAACTCTAAAAACATAACGTGAGTTTAGAACATGTGGTATTGTTTATTTAAGATCCGTTACAATGTATGGACACTCTACTATCACTACTTAGAAACAACTTAGTGGTGAAGGTGGTTCGTCTAACCCTCCTCGTTGTCCCTCACATAGTTTTGATGCTGACTTGTGGACCCCCGAAGCATGCCCGCCTGCCACCCGCAATGCCACATCCAAGCGATTTCTTTACGTCCGCTATCCTCACCCATGAGCGCATCCAATGCTCCTATGCATGCATGTTATCCAATGCTCCAGTTTCTAACCAACGACCCCATCTACAGCGCGCATTACCCAGCGAGTGTTCACGCAGGCTCATAGGCATCTAAGATGGGTACTCATAGGACCGATATGTTAGTAGAGGTGGTTAAATAATGCCTTTAAATTTTTTTTAAATATTTATCGATTCTTCATTTCAATAGCTATGAAAAGTATAAAGATCAAGAAACCAAAATTTGAAAATTCACCGTGCTACAAAAAAATTAGCTCACTAGATAATAAAAATAACATGGTTTCAAATCTAAAAATTCATATAACTTTTGATCTGTAAATCTAAAAGGACTTAAAATTTGAACCAAGGTTAGATCATGACTTTAAGAACCCAGCCCAACAAAAAAATCTTGAAAGAACCTAAGAGAACTAAGATTTTTTTACTTCATAAAGCTTTACTGCACTAAAATTGGGCCAAAACTATAAGTTGAGCAAACTCTCAAGCTAAGACTCTAAATTATTTGAAATTTGGCATGTGACTTCTTTAGAATGTCATGAATCTACTCCAATCAACGATCAAGAAAATCATTGCCAAAGCTCCTACCTTTTTTTCTTTTGAAGGAAAATAAAACTGTGTAAAACCAAAACAACGGTGAATACGACTTGCTCGTAGGTGAATGATGGCTAAATGGTTTTAGATGTATTCCCATATGTTACAACATGCTAGAACACTCAAGGAATCAAGATAAAAATAATTGGATCGAGAAATCACTAGGAGAAGTCAAATCAAGCAAAAACCGAGCAACTTTAAGAACTTGCTAAACCCGATGTCTAGATAGATGTGATTGATTTTCAAGGTATATCTTTATCACTTACTTATTGTTAGCATCCAGCAAGAGCAAGAAAGGGGAGATGCAAGATCAAAACCAACCAAAATAAGATCAAATTAACCAAAACAAAGAGAGATGAATAAAGTTGATATATTGCTACTTGAGAATAAAAATTTTACAGCCACTCTACCTGAATGATAAGAAAGCACACCACAAAAATCACAATTCTCAAACCTAGCCGTAGAATACTTGGCTTCAATAAGGAAAGCTAGGATAGTTAGAAGATTAACTTGTAAGTCTCCATCCCAACCCGTTAAATAAATAAGTCAACTAGCCTCATTTAACCCTAACAGATACTATATACTCAACACAATTGAGAGAAACCTATTAACTCCACATAACACGGGTTTTATTCATACATTATACTTATGCATGCTTTTCAAAACATATAGTTCTGAATCCGTTAAGTTCTTAGGATCCACTTAATCATCTCAGCTCCTTGATCTAAGCCGCCTTCTCAAGCACCACTCAAGCGTTCTGGTTCTGATCAAAAGTAGTTTATGGTATTTTGGTTAACTTATAAAAATACCCTTTCTTTACCCGGTTTTCATGTTCCCTTGCAAGTAATCATCGTGCTTGCCATGTGCAGATGCATCACTGGTTTACCACACGTTAATAAGTCTCTTCCGTTCTGGTTCTATCGGACCACGTCTCACTTAGATGTATCAAGCCACATAGTGCAACCTGTCGCTTAAATTTCTCTTCAATATTTCCTGCCTTCCTTATACTATGCTTAAACTCAGCTATCTCATCCAATATTCTTGATCGTTTTGAGCTTCGGTTCCTCTATAAGCGTAATCTCAATCCTCATGATTAATTATTGTTGACTCTAAGGCTCACTACCTATCCAAAGACAAAAAAAATTATTTTTCGTCATAAGCTCTTAACAACGTAACCCATGTTAGCTGAAACATACAACATACCATATATATGCGCAAACTTAGGTCAAACTAAATTATACCACAACTTAAATTTTCCAAAATCATCCATTTTGACTGAAGAAACGCAAGCTGGCCAGTCAGACCACCGCCTCTGCAAGTTGTCTAGAAAAATCTATAAATTTGTAAATTCTAAAATTTTTCACTCCTCCAAAAATAACAATGCTTCACCACAATAAAACTCTGAACCTTTCCACATAGTCTTTTGGTAACCAGCACAAAAGATTCTTCCTGTTATCCTATCTCCGGTTCTCCGATTTTCCCCCTTTTGATCGGATGGAACGAGATTGACTTATCCATGTTTTTCGTCCTTCCATGATCTTCACAGATAATAGCTTCAAAAAAACCATTAAAAGAGTGATCGATGCACACCTCTAGACTCCAAACTAACAACCATCCAGTTGACTCATCTGCTGTGCTAATACGTGCCTGCGACCGCCACCACCACCCAACGAATGTGACTTCATACGGATTTAAGTGAGATAAATTCGTACGTGTAGCAGCTATCATCAGCCTATCAACCCCCTGTCTCTTGGCTCATCCATCCCAATATGAAAATCAAGCACAGGTGCCAATTGCGATTAACGTACACCTAACAATAGGGAAGTACCCGAGCTTAAGGTATCGTTTGGAATATCGATGACTTATAGTTTTTAGCTGAAATTTTACTATAGCTAACTGATTTTTTTACTGTAGTTGAGTTGGTTTATTAGGTATAATTAAATTTAAAAAAATAAAAAATAAAAGTGATATGTTAGTCTATCATAAACAATATAAAGGAATATAGAAAAAATAAAACACAAAAAAAATATGACAAAAGATACACAATAAATCAAAAGCTATCGCCTGATACTATCGCTGGGAAAAACGCACAGCTGAGGAGGCAACAGTGTCCGAAAGCGAAGTAGTACGTGCCTGCCAAATTAATCCGATCGACGGATCGGACGGTGTCGGATCGAGTACAGGACACGCGCCCGCCCCTCGCTGCTGCCGCGCGGTCCGTGTCCGAAAGCGCACGCGCGAACTTGCTGCCGGGCGCTCGCGAGCGTAAAACATCCTCGATCCCGGCACGTCCTGTCCTGCCGACGACCACCGCGCGCGAGCGCGGCAGCTAGTTCCACTGCACCGCGCGGGGTGCCGACGCGTGTCCACCGCGCCCGTGTCAAACGGCCGGCTTAATTGCGCCCGCGGGCACAGGTATTAGACGGCTTCTTTTCACCTATGAACGAGGATTTATAGCTATAATTTATAATTTTTAGTTTCAGTGTAAATATTTGTGTGAACGAAATAAATATCGATAAATTATTTAAAAAAATTATTTCGATAAATTGATTTAAAAGATAGTAAATAAATCGTTTTATTTATTTAGTTAAAGAAAATTTTGACCTATAGGCCGTCGCGATCTCGCTGTTGCTCTCCTCGCCCATCGGCCAGGCCCGTCCTTTAACTGTGGTCATCGTCGGAAGGCGACAATTGTACGCAAGAGCCCATCACTCGTCGTGTACTGATCTACCTCGTACTCGTGCCACTAGCTTGCAAGCTTACCAATCAACTACTCGGTCAACTCAATTCAATTCATTCATTGTACTAGCTGATAATCTTGCTAGCTCAAATGCTCAATGATCTGCTCGTAAGGCATCAAATGGTATATTATCCTTCCATATGATAGTATTGCAAACTTGTTTAAAAAGACGTACCATCAAAATATTGTCTGCAGATTATGAATTGCAATACTGTGATCAAATATTGGCCGTGCATGTGGCCGCTCGGGTCCCCACAAACTTCAGTTCAAATGTCGTAAAAGAAAAGATTGAAAGCGATTCTCTTTTCTGATAGGTTTGAAATGTGGAATACAAATTAGATACTTTGAATGGTACATTTGATGTCTATGCTCACGTACATGTAAACAAGTACCACTGTACCAGGCATTGGTACATGTAAACATGTCCACGTACCTTGGAGCGCACGAGTTGGGCAGAGATGGGAACGCGCGTCGATGGTCGGGCGCGCGGTTGAGTAAGATGGTACGTCCAACCAAGCACGACCACAGTAATGAAACGGGCCTCCAATTAACACGGGACAGCGATGGTCAACATTTCCACGTAGCCACTGCATCTTTGCAGAGTCTGTGGTGGCGATAGAGTCAGCGAAAAAGACCAATTGATCAACCGGTGACAGAGACCCTGTTGTTAATTGTACAAGCAACGAAGTCTTGCAAACAGTTAAGCAGGATTTTACGTAGAATTGTGGCCGATTCAAGTGACGACAGAGTTCGCAGGGCGGAGTTAGAAAAAATCTATGGCCTAGGCATATTTTAATATAGCAAATATGTCGTAGATAAGTCAGTATAAAATTAACAATCACACATTCATACTAGTTGTAATCAACTAAAAGCAATCTTGAAATCCAATACACCGTGATTGGGCCTGTGGGGAATTTCCCCCATCGGGGGCGAGGGCTATCTCCCCCTCGGGGGAATAGAAGCGGGCCCCTCTAGGCTAGCGAGGCATGGACGAGGGTCGTTCTCCCCCACGGGACCCAGTAAAATAATATATATATATATATATATATATATATTAAATAATATATTATAGTTATTTAGTATGAAAGATTATATCATTTTATTGTATATTTGCACTAAAGTTTGAATTTATATGTTATAATATATATTTTAAAGCTATACTTTGAAAAAATATCTAAATAATTATAAATTAATAAACAAAGTCATATTATTATTATTATTATTATTTTTTAACAGTTTACCATATTTTTTTAATCCTCGCAGGGATCCCAGTGGGTGTCGGATCAATGCGGGGACTAGGGGCGGGGGCTCGAGTAGTCCTGGTAAGGCTGGCAGGGCTAGGGCGGGGCTACGTTGCCTGTGATCGAGGCAGGGTTTCAGGGCCTCCCCTGGGATCCCCTGGCCCCGTTGCCACCACTAGTAGAGGAAGAGTAACTCTAGTGGAGTTGAGGTTTATTAGACTTAATTCGTGGAGTCGGTCCAATCCATTTATGCTTACCTCAATATGGACTAATGAAGACCAGTAAATCTTCGATACCGTGGGGAAAACATCGAGTGTTTTCATTACGGTTTTTTCTATCTTGCCTTTGCTATTTTCATATTTACATTTCTAGCTATTTATTTATTTGTGTAGAATTACCTAGTTAGACTTGTATTTTAGTATCGACATAGCCTTGAGGTGCTTTAGTGAAAACTTAGAATTTAGCTCTTGACTTGTGCTAGAATCTTGTATTTGCTTATTCTTGTTAGAATTGTCAATTAAGGCTTAAATTTTAGAAACCTCCTATTCATCCCCTTTAGTCGGCCATTCTTAATCCTACACGTGAATACACTAAATCTTTAATCTTCGATCCAATTGATCTCAATATCTCCTTGACTTAAACCACTTTCCTAAGCGTCATAATTTTGATTCAACACAATTTTTGGTATTTGGCAAACTACCAAAGTACCTTTGCCTTGACTCAGTCTTCATCTCCTCTTGCAAACAATCACCATGCTTATCACGTATAGGTGCACCAATTGTTTGCCATGGATCGACAAGTCTTGTCTATCACTATTACATGGCACAAAGCCTCTCTTTATATAGAAAAAAGGCTAGAGGTAGTTTAGGTATTTGTCCATAACTGGAAACCCTGAGGTTTCGTAACACTCTCCCTTGGGCGAATACTACGGTATGCATATACCTCATAAAAAACTCCTCCTAAAAATCCAGTGAAAAAAAAGATGGAGAAAAGAGTACATCGCATCCGTTACTTGTGACACCTGTTGCCTCATTAAAAACCTTACTTGAGAAAACTTCAGGAAAAACTCACAAAGGGAAAAAGAATGCAACATTTAGACCTTCAGGATCATGTAAGTCTTCTGGCTTTACTATGGACTATGGTTCAGTGATTCGCTCCCCATGAACCTTGTAACTCTCTAAGTCGTCTCGTACCAATACCTCGAACGTACTTGTGGAAACTAGTGACCGATAATGATTTTGTGAATAAATTTGCTAGATTATCACAAGACTTAGTTTCAGTATCTTTTCTCTTTGTTCTTCTAGAGTTTGTGAGGATAAAAGAATTTAGTAGCAACATGCTTCAGAATATTACTCTAAATATAGCCCATTTACATTTGTGCCACATAACCTGCATTATCTCTCATAGATAATGGTGGGGGGTCATCAATGATGTTTGTGCCACATAACTTCTGGATGTAGCTAATCATTCACTCGAGCTAAGCATATTCTGGTGAGACTTCATACCACGATATGCATATGCCTCATTAAAAACTCCTTCCAAAAAATCCAGTGGGAAAAAGAATGAAGAAAAGAGTACATAGCACACGTTAACATTGTATTACAGTTGTTGCCTCATTAAAAACCCTTCAAGCAAGAAAAACCCAATGGGAAAAACTTACCAAGGGAAAATAGTACAACGTTTATCTTCAGGATTTGTAATACTTATCTTCAGGATTTATACACTATCTTCAGGATATATTATGATCTTCAAGATTTTTATCACATCCATCGATTGGACTTATATCGATAGGTGGTAAAAACCTTTTAAGGTCGTGATCATAAAGTCAATATCTTCAGGATTTGACTAAAGTCAAGATTTTCTGAATCTTATACATAACTATAAAGTTTAGAATATACTCTCCCTGAAGACCACTTCTGGTGAAGTCCTATTGTTCCACTGCCTTTAACACATTTTAAGAAATGAATGTAGATCAGTATATTTATTCTAATCAGAATATGGAGGTTAATGAATTACAATACCACGTACCCGGACAGGCAGAAAGGCAAAGGAGGAGACAGGCCAAGCCGCCCACGTCGTCACTCCGAGCCGAGGCGGCACGGCGCGGGCCCAGCCGCAGCGGCCGCGCCGTGGTGGGTTGCCGTGCGGTAAGCGCACCGGGCGTGTGCTGCCGCGCCGGTGCTGCTTGCTATTAAAAGGCCCGAGCCGACCGCTCCCACCCAACACAACCGACCTCCCCGTGGCCGCCCGCGTCCTGAGGCCACGAAACTCCTCGCGCCGCGGCCGTCCCACCACCTCAGCCGCGGGCTCGCGGCCACCACGTACCCCCGCCACCTTTGACTCGGCCGTGAGCGCCTGGGCTAGACTAGCCGCGCGCGACTGCACGCATGGAAGTACGACGCAGGGTGCCGCCGCTGCCGGGCGCCGCCGTGGGCGTGGTACGCCAGCCGGCAGGGCGGCAGGCGAGGGTGCAGGCCGGGGACGCGCTGCCGCTGCCAATCCGGCACACGAACCTCATATTCTCCGCGCTGTTCGCGGCATCGCTCGTGTTCCTCATGCGGCGGTGGCGCGAGAAGATCCGCTCCTCCACGTCGCTCCACGTCGTCAGCCTCGCGGAGATCCTGGCCATATTCGGCCTCATCGCCACGCTCATCTACCTCCTCAGCTTCTTCGGCATCGCGTTCGTCCAGTCTATCGTCTCGTCCAGCGATGAGGACGAGGACTTCCTGGTCGGGTCAGGCGCGGCGGGGGCCGCGGCCGCCGCCCCGGCGCCGGCCCGTGCCCCGTGCGGGCTTCTGGGGAGCCCCGACGCGGTGTCCGAGAAAATGCCGGAGGAGGACGAGGAGATTGTGGCCTCGGTCGTCGCCGGCAAGATCCCGTCCTACGTGCTGGAGACCAAGCTGGGCGACTGCCGCCGCGCCGCCGGCATCCGGCGAGAGGCGGTGCGGCGTATCACGGGGAGGCAGATCGAGGGGCTCCCGCTTGACGGATTCGACTACGCATCGATTCTCGGGCAGTGCTGCGAGCTGCCGGTGGGGTACGTCCAGCTGCCGGTGGGCATCGCCGGGCCTCTCCTGCTCGACGGCCAGCACTTCTACGTCCCCATGGCAACCACCGAGGGCTGCCTCGTCGCCAGCACCAACCGCGGCTGCAAGGCCATCGCCGTGTCCGGCGGCGCCACCAGCGTCGTGCTCCGGGACGGCATGACGCGCGCCCCCGTCGCTCGCCTCCCCACCGCGCGCCGCGCCGCCGAGCTCAAGGCCTTCTTGGAGGACCCCGCCAACTTCGACACTCTCTCCATGGCCTTCAACAGGTAGAACACTGAACACACAACCAAAAATTTTAAATAATCGTGCTTGATAGCTACATATCCTACTAGCCCTTTCAACCCGTGCGCCTAGAATGCAACAAATGGCACTGGCTTAACACACCCCTTGTGTTCGACAATACGTCTCTGTGGCCTAGCTGCCGAAGCCCGGAGGCACACGTCTCAATCAAAAGTGATATTCTTTGAATCACATAGCTACTCTGACTGTAAGGTTTGAAGTTCTTATGTAGGATGATGTTAGTATGACTTGATGAATGAATATCATATCAAATGTGAGCAGGTCGAGTAGATTTGCGCGGCTGCAGGGTGTGCAGTGCGCGATCGCGGGGAGGAACCTGTACATGAGATTCAGCTGCAGCACGGGGGACGCTATGGGGATGAACATGGTCTCCAAGGGCGTGCAGAACGTGTTGGATTACCTCGAGGATGACTTCCCTGACATGGATATCATTAGCATCTCAGGTTCGCTTTGCTCTGCCTCCTTTTGCAGAAGTTAAATTACTTCACTTTGAGTCACCTATTCTTTTGGCTATAATGAAATTCCCAGTCATAAACATGATTTTTTTTCAAGACGTAAATTCTACTTACATGCAAATGCAATCATATTTGAAGAACTATGGCTTGCTGAAAAGATCTTCACGGAATAAGCAGAGTAGCCTATTGGCGATGCAGATACTTGGTATTGGGTGTCCTAATGAATTATCAGGGGGTGCTTATGGACAGCATTATGCTGAACATTGGCATGTTCAGATCCAATTATACCATTTTAAAATCAGATGGTCAGTGAACCAACTTGTCATGACATAAGATGTTCAATTACATTATGATTCTCCATGTCACTATGCAGTAGGAAGAGATAGAAAGGGCCTTGAAAGTGGTCTATTTGGTACGTAGATACATCTTTATTGCGCTTGACAAAAGATATTGACTTCAATCAACTTTGAGTAGTTGGAACTACTTTTTCTCGAACATCATGCATGCTAGAATGTTCAGGAGAAAGTGCGCAAGTTGCAAGAAAAATCACAAGAAAGAATATTTGAAGCAGACACATCACTGCATCCTTTTGTTTTTACACAATTTAGCAGCCCCAGATTGTATTTGGCCTTACTAATATTTAACTGATTTCATTAGCATAATTATGGGCAAGAAAAATCACAAGAAAGAATATTTGAAGCAGACACATCACTGCATCCTTTTGTTTTTACACAATTTAGCAGCCCCAGATTGTATTTGGCCTTACTAATATATAACTGGTTTCATTAGCATAATTATGGGCAAGAAAAATCACAAGAAAGAATATTTGAAGCAGACACATCACTGCATCCTTTTGTTTTTACATAAGTTAGCAGCCCCAGATTGTATTTGGCCTTACTAACATATAACTGGTTTCATTAGCATAACTCAATAGTGATCCAACATACAAGATCTTGTAACACATTTTCATGTTCATATTTTTCCAAACTAATTAGTATCTTTTGCATATGAACTCAGGTAACTTTTGTTCTGACAAGAAGCCAGCTGCTGTGAATTGGATCGAAGGGCGTGGAAAGTCTGTGGTTTGTGAGGCCATAATCAAGGAGGAAGTTGTGAAAAAGGTTCTGAAGACCAATGTGCAGTCACTAGTAGAACTAAATGTGATTAAGAACCTTGCTGGTTCAGCTGTTGCTGGGGCTCTTGGGGGTTTCAATGCCCACGCAAGCAATATTGTAACAGCCATCTTCATAGCCACTGGCCAGGATCCCGCACAGAATGTGGAAAGCTCTCACTG
The DNA here is from genome assembly GCA_036346265.1 of Melocanna baccifera. Lineage (NCBI taxonomy): Eukaryota > Viridiplantae > Streptophyta > Magnoliopsida > Poales > Poaceae > Melocanna > Melocanna baccifera. The sequence continues at coordinate 2,078,838 of CM070698.1, read as the reverse complement.
CATCACAATGTTGGAAGCTGTAAATGATGGCAAAGATCTTCACATCTCCGTTACCATGCCATCTATTGAGGTATGCAACGATATCACTTTTATTTATTGAAGTGTTTAACATATTCAGGCTTTGTGCTGATGATGCGCATTACCTGCAACTTTGATTTTGTTTCACAAGAAATGCTCTTCACGCATCTTATGGTTCCTAATGGGTTAATAATTAAGCACATCCTTTTCCTTGAACTGCTATCCATTCAAATCTATTGAGCATTTCCATCTAGCAAATACCTTTGCAGCTAAAGGAAAGGCTAGGGTGATATATCAATGTTGCTGTCCTGGAAAATAAAACCCTTGTATAATTAATTCTACACTAATAGGGCAAAAGCAGTTGGTACAATTGGAGAGAACTGTGCTTCCAGGCTGCTCTGACATATATGTGAAATCTGGAAATCCAAAGATAATACCACTTAGAAGTGGTATTGTCTAACTCTACCTATACATTTGGTCTAGCTATACAGCTTGTGCTTTGTCGTACTGTCCTTAAACGGTTAGACCATTATATTTGCTACATGCAACCCGGCTACATTTCTTTGTCAGCTCAATCAGCTGATTTGTATCAAAGGAATATTTCCTTTCCTTTCCAACAAAAAGGAATTGTGCTTGTTTTCCTATTCAGCTACTTGGCTTGAGCAGGTTTTGTCTATTATTTAGTCGTTTATTATGATGTTGTTAGGATGAGGCACATTATTCTATGTTTGATGTTTGTTGTTTCTGAGGACATACACCAATATTGAGCTGCCTAAGATTACTTGTTTAATAGCATTTGAAATTATGCTCATCAAGTACACAATGATAAACATGCTCTGATTGTTACTGAAATGCAGGTGGGCACAGTTGGGGGAGGGACTCAGTTGGCATCACAGGCTGCATGCTTGGACCTACTCGGCCTGAAAGGTGCAAACAGGGAATCCCCGGGATCATACGCGAGGCTCCTGGCCACCGTGGTAGCAGGTGGGGTTCTTGCCGGGGAGCTCTCTCTCTTATCCGCCCTTGCCGCAGGCCAGCTTGTCAAGAGCCACATGAAATACAACAGATCCAGCAAAGATATGTCCAAGGCCGCATCTTAACTCGACATTTGGATTATTGCAGAGGAAATGGACAAATCCATAGAGTAAAATACTGTGAAATAAGTTTATATCCCGGGGAAGAGTAGAGAGGATGAAGTGGGGAGGGCAGAGGTTGAGTCTTGGTGGTTTCCTCGAAGAGGCAAAATAACTCACCAACATCAGGTGAACAGTTGTATGTGAAATGAAATCGTGATGTCTGCAAATAGATGGGAGTCCTTGTTCCGGAGTTTGACCTATTTATTTCTTGATGTTGGCCGGTCTACTCAAGTCATTAAACCCGTCGTGCTCCGCTTGCCGCTGCTGGCATCGTAGTCTCCCGGGCGCTGGAGAAGCTCAAAAGTTGTGCAGAAAGTGCAGAGATATCTCTCCTCGCTTCAGGAGGCCTGCGAACTTTCCAGCTTTGTAACTGTTTCACCTTGTTTGATCCTTTTTTTTCTTCCGCCTTTCTAAGTCGAACATTGTCGAAGTTGGTGATGTGACTGTAAAAGGACGTGGTGGTCCTCCGAAGCATCATGCCAGCGTCTTCCATTTGCATCAGCATCGCCTTTTCTATTTCTGCCTGATTCTAGATCAATGTATCGTCAGATGTTCAAATGTCACCCTCACATGCATGCCTGTCCTGGCAGGTCGGTTGGATGAACAACCTGGAGGAACCAAACCCCCAAAAAACCTCCTGTTGCTGCATTGAGAGCTTATGTTTAGCGACCTGCGCTTTTTTTCTTTTTTTTTTTTGTCTTGGCTCCAGTGATCAAACTGTTGCCTGTGCGGCACATCATCATCAGCATCATCTTGTTGTGGCATTTTAACCTTTAAGTAATCAAGATTCCCTGTCCCTGTGTGGGGGCAAGCCAGGCAGGGTTGTGCTACTTGCTCGGTGCCACCGGTGGATGGGCATGTGACTGCACGTTCTGCAGGTTGGATCCGGCATGGCGCATGGTCTGGAGGCTGGAGCGACTAGTCAGGGTGTCTAGCCGTCCGATTTAAAATTTTAATTTTCTCATTATTTTGAACCGCTTGACACAAAAATATCGTCCGCTTTATCTAGGTGGATGTCGTCCGATTTAAAATCAGAGACCCTTATGTAATACCAATCTCAAAGTAACTATTCCCTCGTCTTCTCCATCATCAACTCCTTGCAGAGTGGATAGCTCTTTTCAAACCGAAGCACTGGCGGCTCTGTATAGTCTGCAGAGGATAGCACACTTGGGAATGGCGAGACTTATTCTGGAGTCTGATGCGTCTGATCTGGTACAGGGTTTGACCTCGTTGGAGCTTGATCAAAGTGTGCATGGAAGTCTCCTCAAGCAAATTAGAGATTTCATTCACTCATTCTTCGACTACTGCAGCATTCGACATTGTCCGAGAAATTGCAACAAGGTGGCTGATCGCCTTGCAATGTATGGGGCGAGCGTGGTTAGCTCTGGCTCGATGGAGTTTATGAGCCAAGTCCCCTCCTTTGTTTCCAGCTTGATCTCCGGCGATCTGGCTGGAGATAGTGTCTAATGGAAACAAGCTTTCCGAGCTCAAAAAAAAAAACTCCTTGCTCCCGAGCTGCTGGGCCTGTTTTTTTGGCTGCGGCTGATGGTTTTTAGCTGCGGCTGATGGCTTTTTGATTGTTTGCGATAGAGATTGCGGAAAGAGAGATACTCGCTTGCGATTTTTGATGGTACAGATATTAATTTTTTAATATGTACTATAATTAACTTGTAGACTCTATCTTAAAAAAATACTCTGTTTAAAAATTAGTTACTATAGTAAAAATCAAAAATAGTTTGTAGAAAGTTAAAAGCCGCAAAAAAAAGGGTAATATTTGCTTCCTCTGCTCACACCTCCCTTTTCTCTCTCCTTGGCGACTCCCGGCGAGGTGAGGAGCTGGACCGGCGAGCGCACTGCGGCCGCGTACACCTCATCACCCTCACCAGCGCCGCGAGCACAGCCTCAACCCGTACCTCATCTCCACCATCGCCACCGTCCGCGCCTCCCTCGGTGCCGGCGCCCTCGAGGGCAAGTTCTTCTGCTGCAGCTTCGAACGGGCCTGGGCGCGCACCGCCCGGTCTCGTCGATTCCATGGGCGCCGCCTCTTCGCCGACCTCTCCCATGCCCACCGTCGCCGCCGTCACAGACCACGTCGCCGCCGCCGGCTGCTGCTGGTTCGCGCTCGCGCACGACACCATCCTCATGTGGGCCTCCCGCGGGTACCTCTACATGAGCGAGGTCGACGCAGGCCTCAAGTTCGTCGACTTCTTCGGCGAGCTGATCCGGCAGAACGCCCCAACGCGGTCGCCAGGAGAGCCATGGTCCTCAGGGGTGAGAAGAACGACCGCGCAGGCCGTGTGGCGGGGCGTCGTGGACACGGCCGTGGACGGCGGTGTCGACGACATGGCGGCGGCCGCCATCGCCGTGGCTGAGGGCCTCGCGGCGAGGGGCTAGGACGGTGAGGTCGTGGCCGAGATCAGGAAGGCGATGTGACCGGCGCTGTGGAGCAAGGACCTGGTGACGGAGAAGACAAGGAAATGGTTGCTGATTTGAGATTGATGTTTTGGCTAGATGGTAAGATCTGGAGCCGGCGGTTGGTTGGTTCGTCGCCGTCTTGCATACTGCAGCAGCTTCCGCGGGGTACAAAACGAGGTGGATGCATGCATGGCCTCTCCCGCTGTCTCACACATGCCTGGCTAGCCGCACCCTTCGGGCTGGTGTAACTTCAGTAGTGTCCGGTCCGGACCAGACCGGCGCCCAGTGGCGTACATGTCTGGAACACGGGATGCTGATCATGCAAAACGACTCTGGATTCTGGAAGAAGAGCAACAATGGACTTCGACATACTATGACCACAAAGGAGGAGGAACTATTGCCCCAAAAAAACAGCGACACACATATTAAGATCTTTAAATTCCATGTTTACCAGTATAAATTTTGCAACCTCTGGCTAAGAGCCCGCCACGAGCAATCTGCGATGACAACATGGAGCAGCTGAAAATGGAGAAAGAAATCACAATTCACAAGTAGGCCCAAGGCCAATCTGTGCCCTCAAAAGTTGGGCTCATCGACTGATCTGGTCATTGCAACACAACCCCACGATAACATGGGCCGGTCCACTTGGCTGTTACATCGTGCAGGGTGGTGGTTTTCTTTCTTGCGGACCATTACCAGACTCCAAGCCGTCGCGAGAGGCGATCGGGAGGGGTCGGAGATTGCGGAGTTGGCGGCGACGTGGGAGGGAGCGGTCGGCGCTGCTGCGGAGCGGGGAGAGGAGAGGAGAAGCCACCGGGGAGGGGGAGGGAGATGGCGCCGGCGAGGGGGTGGAGCCGGACGGTGTGCAACGCGCTGGGCGGCCTCCGCGGTTGGAGCAGACTCGCCTCCTGGGCCGTCGCCGGAACCCTCGCCTACTACCTCTGGGTCAAGCCCGCACGCCAGCTCCAGAAGGAGTAGGAGGTCACCGCCTACCTTTCATTCCTCCACCCCCTTGCTCCTTTCTTTCCTTCCCCTTGCTACATTGCAGCTGCAGTTGTCTTCTATTGGATCATTCTTGAGGCGTTGCCTCATATCGCTAAAGGGGATGGTTGCATCTATCCATGCGTGCCTAGTGCCTGGCAATTGTCGAATTGAGCGGATAGTTAACTCATGCTTCTGTGTGTTGTTCTTGGCGTCAAGAGCTTTTGGTTCACTAGAGAGTTGTGCATTGGATATAAAAAAACTGAGATTTAAGAATTACCTAGAGAAGAGTGGCAATGGCGATAAGGCAATTTAAATAAAGAGTAAGAACAAGTGCAAGAGGTGTGGTGAACTAGAACATAGGCATGCTAATTGTCTTCTCAATGGGACCAAAAAAGGTACAATACCAACTCTTCCACCTTTGTTCTCTGTCTTACTCCAACTAATGTAGCTGTATCACAAGAAAAGAAAGGTAAGGAGGAATACAGCAAGCACATCAGGGAAGACTAGTCCAAGCACATCAAGAACTGCAAGTGCAACCACATGTACACCACCTAAGGTTGCAATCAATAGGCTTGCCCAACTGAATGGCAGTCCTGGTCCTATCACAAGAAGGTTAAAAAACAAAAATGTCCTTTCTTTACTAGTTGATATACACATTGTAACTAAATGAGCTTGTTTCAACAGACAATTGGCAATGGCAAAGGCTGATGGATCATCCCAGTTTTCGCTTACTTCCACCACATCTCCAGCCAGGTCAAGGCCTGCTAAGAAGATGTCTCTAAGGAAGAATAAGAAAGCATGATGGTTGTAAAAGTTTCATGTGTATCTTTTGTGCTTTTGCAAAGAAAGTTTTCGAAATTGTAAGACTTTGTAATGGGTTTGTGTTAGATGTAAACTCACTTGGTTGCTAGTTTATAATGCGGTCTGTACTAGCTGTCTATGAGATGTGGACTCACTAAGGTTGCCCTATTTAGAACTCAGCATTTTGTGAGGTGAACATGATTATGTCAGATGGTGCATCCCATGCCATGTTTTGTTCAGATCAAATCTTACATTGTTGTGTTCACATCGTATCTTATATTGCTCAACATCAAGTAAACATTGCCCATTTAGGGTTCTGAACATAGAGTACAAAACAAGTCATGATCCAAAACATTGTAGTCACTAAAGTAGCATCCGCTACAAGTTATTTTGGCACACATGCCACTACTTAAGTAGCATCACCATCACAAGTAGGACAGAAAGACAACAACCACTGCATTCCCAAGCATCTAAAACTCTTTGAATCTAACGACCTTGTTCATCTTGGCTGCCAACTCAGCGCCCAAGGCATTCAACATAGGCATTTCAACTTGAAGCTTGTTCATCTAGGAATCCATCTCACAACAAAATGACTTAAACACAACCATTCCAGTTTTCAACCCTTCCAACTCACCTTTCATGGTCCTTTATGCTTTCTTCAGCTCGGAGGTCTCTTTGAGAAGATCAGTAATATTATCTTCAGGGCAAGTGTTGTCGACGTGAATGACTCCAATGTCAATGAGGTAATCTTGGTACTTATCTAGCCACATAAAAAATTGCAACCATTCGATCTCTGAACAGCACAACAAAGTTCCAAATTAGCGATAACCGAACCTATCTTGCCCAAATTTCTCAACCCTAAAACCAATCAAACCCTAATCCCACATGCTATCAATGGCAATAACATAGATCCAATTGTGCAGAGCTCACAAATGATTATAAGACTTGCGTTCACCTGATTCTTGGGGCACTTCATAGAGATCATGCCTGGGTTGTTCTTTGTCTTTGATATGAGCTCCACCAACTTCTCTAGACCACATCGAGGGCACACCAAGTGGGGCAACCCGCTCTGGATATGGCCTGGCAAGGCAACCGCGTCCTCACTAGCCCGTGCAGAAGAGCTGTTGTTAGATATGGTCATCGCATCGTTTGCTCGGTCACCTAGGTGGGCAGAGGAAAGGGGAGGGGAGAGCGAGATGGAGAGAGTGGTTTGGTCAGGTTTGGCATCGGGGCCGGACCGAGTCACATAGCGGTGTCCGAGGAGCATTACAGTTGTTTCCTCTCAGATTTTAGTTCCAATTAAACAAAAAAGGTTAAAAATTCAAAAAAAGAGAGGCAAACTAATAATTGGCCGTGAAATTCAGGGGAAAATGCTTGTTGTAATATAATGGAGGATATTTTACCAATAGCGCTTCAACCTCGGAACAAATGATCAATTATCCCTTTGAATAATAGGGTGCGTCATTCTCATGCTATCTAAATAAGCTATTTTGCCTTGTGGAAATATGCATAGAAGACAGTCTTTCGGCATGGGGCATCCGCCTTTCCGTGCATGTCATCACATGTTTGTAAAGATATATTTTTGCAGCTTTTTTTCGAAGTTACAAAACTGTATCCTACACTACCAGCATTGCTGAATGCACGCTTTTCCCTTTTTTTTAGGAAAAGAAACGATAGGTAGGAGTTAGGATGAGTTTTTTTTGAACTATAATTTATTACTTAAATTTTGAAATACAGCTATTCGTGAGAAGCAGTATATAGATAAAAATAGTCGTATACGATTTTGACTAATATAGCTAAATTTAGTATATTTTTAGTATATTTTTTGTTAATTTTATCTTAAAACTATATTATTTAAAAATAAATTATTATAATATAAATTATAAATTATAAGTCATAAAGAGAAAATGAAGGGAACATGGCAAAAGCCAACTAACATCTTTGTAAACTCCGACGGCTGAGGATGCTATGCATTTCCCCGATTAGTCCTCCAACTCTTCATAATTCTGCGCAGCTTATAGCCCATCGACAATGGCGTCATTGTCTATCGCCTCCCTCCTCTCCGCCGCGGCACTCCCAGCCGGCGCCTGCGCCGGCACGGGCCGAGCTCCACCCTCCATCCTCCTGTACTATCACCACCACCACCAGCAGCAGAGGAGGCTGGTGGCGGCGTCGGTGAAGAGGAGGTACAAGGGGACCGCGAAGAAGGAGGCGGCCCTGGCGGAGCTAATCGAGCGGAAGGTGGCGGAGGCGATGGAGGCATGCGCGGGGCAGGCGGTGGGGCAGGGGGAGGAGGGGTGCCGTGTAGCGTGGGACGAGGTGGAGGAGGTGAGCCAGGCCAAGGCCGACCTACGCCGCCGCATAGCGGAGGGCGCCGACGACCCCCTCGAGCCCTTCTGCGCCCACAACCCCCTCGCCGACGACTGCGCCGTCGTCTACGACGACTGACCCATCCGTCCGTCCATGATTCGTCCATCTACCACTGCCATCAGTTCAGTAACTTCAGTTCTTGTCTATGCTATGCATGCTTACTGCTTACAGATCAAGAAATAAACAAGTCCAAGCTTTGCAGTTCGATTCTCAGACATGCTAGTGCCTAGTAATAGTAGTATGTTGAGATGTTAGGACTTAGGAATACTCCATTTGTTAGTACACAAATTTTAATTTCATGGCATTTCAGCTGCCCCTGAATTGGGCATTTATATTATTTTGTTGCCTGGTTCCTGATGAACACCAGTGATCACCAACCAGAGAAGCAGCCAGATGAAGCCCAGTAGGCAGATGAAGCTAGTTCTTTGTAGTTTATGATTTATGATTTTTTTTCTAAATAAATAAATGGGACGGTGTCATTTCAAAATGGTTTAATCAGGATAACTTTTTAAAATGGTTTATCACATTTGATTCTTTCACATAAAAGTTTATATTAGTACCAAAATCATCGGCCATAGCAGAAAAGAACAAATCCCAAAGGTCGACGCCCCTGGCGTTGGATTAGTAAGATAATCCTCATCATACATGATGATTCTGCTAGTTTCACTCTAGATAGTATCATAGTAGTACTATCTTCTCTTAACCCGATGGCCGTTGCCGCGCCCTCTTTTTTTTACTCATTTTTAGGAAAATCATGCGCGATGGAGGGCGCACACACGGTACTAGAAACAAAACAAGCCGGAAACGCACCACGCCGCCGCACGCCTCGGCACATGCCGGGGAAAAAGAGAGCAGCGAATGGAACTGCGCGCGGCACGGGGGGAAGGGAAACCTTTCCGTTGCGAGAAATTCAGATCAACACGGCAGTGCGGCACGGTGGCTCATGGAGATGGAGTATGGATTAAGGATTTATCGCCAACAGGCAACAAGTCTACAATGGCAACCGGAGTCAATTGCATTGCATCCACCTTGCTTTGCCTCACCTTAATATCGCCATGTCCCATTCAGCTCCTCTGGCTATTGCAGGAGCGGCAGCTAGTAAATTACGGCAAAGTATAGAGCTGAACCAGGAAACATATAGCTAGCTATGAACTACTGAACTAGCCTTCACTTTAGTGTTCAGACTTCAGAGAACTTCTGAGAAGGGGCTCTCCGCAATCCGCATCCCCAAGCCAATTCGAGTCTGATCTAGCCCACTTAAGGGTCTGCTCAGTTGGGCTTATTAAGCCGGCTTATGGCTAAAATTTCACTGTAGCTAGCTTATTTTGCACTGTAGCTGATGGCGGCTTATTTGACATAATTTAGGAATAATGAAAAATAAGCTAGAGCTAAGAAGCTGAAGCCAAAATGAGCGGGGTCTAAGTTTTATTTGCGATGGTGTGCGGGAAATGAATTCACGTGGATTTGTATTACCATTTAATTTCCTTATTTTGTAAAAGTAGGTGCAACACAAAATTCAAGCCCAACCATTCCTTCCATTGAATAGAATACAAACTATATATATAACCCTTCTCCTCCTGTAAGTCCCGCATAAGATGCATGTTGACATCATTGGTAGTTTATGAAACATAGTATTCCTTGTACAAGATAAAATCTGTTCACAGAGAAATTGGGATCCAAAGTACACATCAGCGAAGCGGCATTTCTTCCAAGCAAAAACTAACAAAATGTGGCACTTACTCTTGCAAAATAAGATGTGCCCCACAGCATGGCAAATGAGTCTTATCTGGTGCCTTATCCACCCTAACATAACAAACAACAAAAAGATAATGGAAATAGCCTAACAAGTTCGGTCTCCAGTTCTCCACAATGCATGTGAACAGAGAAAAAACACCAAGGAGAAAAGGGTAAGAGTGGAAGAAAACAAATCTAAAAGGCCTAAAAAAGGAAAAGAAAAAAAAAACAAAGCTTAGAACCCCTCGTACCACAGATCCCATCTGCCACCTCTGCCGGTTTAAGAGCCCGTTCGGTTGGGCTGAAATTTGGTGGCTTATAGCTAAAATTGCGTTGTAGCTGGCTAAAATTACACTATAGTTGATGATGACTTATTTGACATAATTAATTTTAAAAATCTAAAAATGGAAAAAACATATTAGCCCATCACGTATAATGTAAACAAATACGGGAAAAAAGATCCGGTAAAAAAGCTAAAAAAAAATACCGAAAAACCCGAAAAAAAACGAATATTATGAATAATGAAAAATAAGCCAGAAGTCTAAGCCCAAATGAGTGGGGCTTAACACTCTCATCCCAGTAAAACCCCTCCCCCTCTCTTCCGTTCTCTCCTCCGACAAGATCAATCTCACCTGGCTCCGATCGCGTCGTCTCTGGCGAAGAGGCGGTGGCAAGAAGACTGCGGGGAGCTCTCCGACCTCCATGGATCCACCTTTGGTGTGCTCGTGAGCTGTAAGCGCCTGCCTGCCTTGATCTCACCACGCGATCTGAGCTCCTCCGTTTGTGGCTTGGTTTTTTTTTATATGTGGTTTTGTTGGGGGTGGCTGACGTGTGAGTTGGTGTTGCTGGTCTCACATGTAGGATCGGGAGGCAGGGGGCCATGGCGGCGGAGGAGGCCGCGTGCAACGGCAGAGGTGAGGCAAACTTCGCAATGAAGGAGGCCGCGATCGCCTCGCCGGAGCCCAACACGGTGCGTGAGGGCGAGGTGGCGAGTGGCCCCTGTTGGAAATATGCCCAATATAGAGATGATTATATTTTATTATGTTCATAATTTATTGGACAATATGTTATCTTGTTCTTTGAATAATATCGTTAATATTTATTATCAAGTATGTGATTTGATTGTGAAACTCTATATTTCTGCAATGATTATTCTTAAATGATTCCTAGTCGGAAACATTTGAGGACACATATAAATAGACTAATATATGTATTGGCTGTTAACCATGTTTCACGGGTCATAAATATGAAGATTTCAAACCAATAATATACACACATGTTAGCGAACATGGGGTTGGATCGACCCACTATGAGACATTGCGAGAACGTTGTATTTTTACATGTCATCAGTTGGTTTCATTTACAATGCATATGTTATGTCCTTAAACTTGAGATCGTCGCACGTACTTGAGATGTATAATAGCTAACTTAGGGGTTACCAAACGTTATTCCGTAACTGGGTAATTATAAAAGTAACTTTTGAGTTTTATCATGATGCATGCATCGAGGCATGGTAGATAAAGATAAAATTTGCCCCTCCATGCAATTGCTATATCCTTAGATTTGAGGTCGTCGCACATACTCAAGATGCATAATAGCTAACTTAGGAGTTGCCGAACACTACTACGTAACTGGGTTGTTATAAAAGTTGCTTTTGGGTTTTATCATGATGCATGCATCAAGGCATGGTCGATCAAGATAGGATTTGCCCCTCCATATAACGGGAGAGATATCTCTAGGCCTCTCAAGTGATTGGATTCCAAAAATACATGGCCATGCTACACGCGGTTAAAAAGTTAACCATAGTCGGGAAATTCGCGTCACGTGATTAAGAAAGAGCGGTCAAGCTAACCAATAAGGATGGCACGTACTCGCCTTGAGCTTGACCGATATCGTGAGGCAAAGAAAAATGCATATAAGTTTTGTTGGGGTTTGTCCGATATGATCTTTATGTATACTTGGGAGTCGGCATGTCTTGTTAGAGGCCGCTACTGGTTAGTGAACGAGTAGGACTATTTCAACCATATCCAAGTGTACGTAAACCTATAAGGTCGCACGCTTAAAGGGCTGAGATATAATTCGGATGATGATCTGAATTCATGTGGGTCACGAGTTCCTAATGGCCTCAAGTTCGAGACCCATCATGGATGCTTGTATATAGAGGGGCGGTGGCATAGGGTTTGCAAGTGAATTCAGAATTCCTGAAACCCTAGTTGCCACACGTTCCTTATCCAATACCACGCAGCTGACGCTAGCACTCTAGCGTGTGGTGTTCCTGCCTCGTACGTGTGGATACCTTGAAGGTATTGATGTAAAGCTTTAGCACTAGGACGATTTGCAACTGGTGACGATCGCAAGGAGCTGGAGAGGGAGACGTGCGGCTAGTGCGACTACCATCGTACCAACACGCTACATCGACTCTACATCCGTTATGAGTCTGCACGTCTAGTGGTAATCCCGTTATCTATTACTAGCGGAGGTTCTATGTTTACACGGTATATTTTTGAAATTATGCTTACGTAGTCTACCCATATTGCAACAGCCCCCTCGTGGTCATGAACGACAATCCTGGCGGTCTCTCTAGAGAGGAGGATACGACAGAGTCCAAACCATCACCAGCTGTGGCTATGGCCGGAGGTCACGAGGCCGATGTCGTGTGCAATGCTTCGTTGGTGAGTGGGCATGTGCACGCTATCACCGAGGCATCGGTTCGTGTGGAGGAGGGTGATGATGAACAAGCTGCTGTTGATGTAGCCGAATTCGTAGAGCAGGTCAATGGTGGAGAGCAGGATGGGATGGGTGTTGCGATGTCAAATGGTCATGATCATGTCTACACTAGTATTGCGTATTCAGAGGTTTGTGTGGATGGCAACTCCGCTAAACAAGCCGCTGCTGATGTCACTCAAATGACGCAGCATGAGGTCATTGGTGGAGAACAGCATGGGATGGATGTTTCGACGGCCAATGAGCACTGTGAGTGTGGTGCAGGTACTGCAAAATCGGGCATTCATGTTGATTACAGTAATGTTGAACAAACTGCTGCCATTGCTGTGATATTGGTGGAGCAAGAGGTTGCTGGTGCCTGGTGAAGAGCAACATGCCAGAGATGGTTTGTCGACCAATGGAAATGCTAGTCCTCGTGCAGCTGCTGCAGTGTTCTATGTTCAGGGAAACGAGGGCAAAGGGGAAGGCACTGCGAAATTGGAGCAGGAGGCCACTAGTGGAGAGCAGGGAAACTCAGATGTTTCAATGGTTCATGAACATGATCAGGTTGATAGGAGTGATGATTCTTGTGCAGTCAATGTGGAGTGTGAGGTTTGTGGTGAAAAGGACAAAGGGAGAGAAAGTGCTGAATCACGTATGTGGTAGGGCAGGCAACCACCAGTGGAGAACAGGGTGCAGCAAATGAATCTATGGTCAATGGAAGCGATCACCCAAACACAAATGCTGATTCTGGTGGAGCCCCTATGCAGACTGTTGTTTGTCCCAAGGAGAGGGAAGTGGCACCAAGTTCTGCTGATAGCGTGGAAATTGCACAGAATGAGAGAGCCCTGAAGATTGAAGATCAAGGGTCAGAGTGGGATGCAAAGGTAGCTACAACTGTGCTGACGAGAGTGCTGATGTTGTTGCACAGCTGGATTCTTTGGTTGAAGAGGGACAGGATGAAGCCACACTTGTTGATCAATTGGAGGATAGAGCTGACAATGATAGCCAGAAGATTGTGCAAGACACAGGTGCATCTGGTGCTGATGAGTCTGCTGAGGAAGCGAAGTCTCAAGTTGAGCAGAGAAATGATGAAGCTGCCTGTGACGTCACTGAGTTCGCAGAAAGATTTGAGAAGAGAAATGAAGAGGCTCTACTGGGTGGTGAGTTGGCGAAGCATGAGGTTGTTGTCAGTAGCCTTCAACCTGAGGAACCATCATCATATTCAACTGTTGAAGTAGAGAAAAAGGAGGCCATGGAACCCGCTCATTTGGAGGAAGCAAGTTTAGCTTCTATTCAACAGCAGCCAGCTGACTCTTCCCAAGACACTGAGGGGAAGAAGCAGTCAGAGACACTGGCGATCACATAACTGATAAAAACAACAGAAATAAACTAGACGCAGAACTGAAGCGAGAACCTGATATGGAGGTTGTTGATGGCATTCAGTTGCAAACAGATCCAGTAGATGTTACCTCTGCTTTCCATAATGAGCCAAGGTCCTTGGACTTGGCGGAGAGCCGGATAGTGAGGGAGTGGGAGTTGAACATTCAACTCCAGACAATGCACCAAGAGAAGATAATGGTTCTCAAGAAAACTTCAGTGCTGCTATTGCTCATGTTGAGCTTGGTCCTTTTCAGGAACATGAGACCATTGGAGTTGATGAAGCTGAACCCGGTTCTCGGACCATAAATGAATCTGGTGTTGTTGCTAAAGCTGAAGCCAGTTCCAATTAGGAGGACAAACCCAATGCCACTGGCAAGGATGGTGAATCAGCTGGACATACAAGTGATCCACATTCAGAATATGGTTGATGCTAGCTCTCTTGATGACCAATTGGATTTATGCAACATATCAACTCCATGTGACGTAGTTTCATCAGGAACGGGAAATATGGATTCCTTTCCAAGTAATGAGCCTGCTTCATCAGCTGAAAAGCCTTGTCATTCGCATGGAGCGTTGGAAGATGCTCGTTCTCTGCACGATGATAGTAGCGCCTTAAATGGGGCATGCAATGAGATTTTCTCAGAAAATGTCGACACATTTACTAAATCTTCTTTCCAGGTTGAGACCAAATATGTGAAAGGTATGCTGATCGATTCCAAGAAGCATTGAACAAGTTGGACCATGGTCAGCTAATCAATTCCAGGAGCATGTGACACTAAGCTATTAGCAGTGGGCATGGACATATTACAACTAATGCCCCGTTCTTTTCGCTTTAAGGTCTACAGTTTTCTCTAAAAAATAAATGGTACAATTTTTTTTTATTGTCCTTTCGAAACAGTCTGTTAAAAAAAAAATTGAAGCGGCTTACCCCACGGCCAGAATCGCCTCCTAGATGCGTGCACCTGTAGCTCCATGTTCTGGGAGAAAGCGAGCCCCTCCCCCGTCTGCATGCTCTATGTAATGGACTCCAGCCTATCTACGGGATTTGGCTGGATCCCCACCAGCTCAGACCTAACATGCAGCTACCCACAGGTACGTATAATTTGTTGGCTGAAAGGCTCAAGCAGGTGGCCCCATGTACGGCGATAAATCATACTAGTATCCATATGGAGAGGCATCAATCAATTGTACAGGGAAGCTTAATCACCAACGGAACCAACGAGGTCTGAAAGACTGAATATGACAACAGAAAAAGGGGTGAATGATATCAATATAACTTACTCACTAAGACAACATCTTTAAGAATGGAAGAATTATTAATATACATAATACATTTAGCGATGACTTAACCTGATGAAGCATCTACAAAGGTGATCATCTCATCACCTCGAGCTCGGACTAGGAAAGAAAATCAACGAAAGTCGTCGGTCATGCAACGAGTCGCCCGCAACCTCCTGCCTTATCTCATATAAATAAGAATAGATCTAGAAACTCAGTACTGAGTTATATGACGAGCAGTGGATCCAATCACAGAAACAGAAGACTGATCCCTTGCGACACTACACACCTCGTCTCTCACAGAATCAGAAGGTCTAGGAGCATACCTCAAACTTCTGCTAGGTCCGATCGCTATTGAAGGGTGAGTTTGACACATAGCAATATGTTGATCACGCCGCGGAAAACTACCTCAACAGGAAAAATGAGGTCTATCCTCAGGACGGCGGACACCCTAACTAGAAGCAACTCGAGAACCAAAACTAGAAGAAGCCTGAAAGCCAAGTCCTCGATGCTGGCTACAATCAAACGACTCAGAAGACCTCATGCTGGTTTTACGAGCCCTCGGATTCTGGGACTGACTCTGAATACCCCTAAGAGCGTGAACATAGCCTCTACATGCGATCTTGGCACGTCTAAAGCAGAACTTATCCATATGTCCATTCTTCTGACAGAAGGTGCAATGGTACTTTGCCTTCTGAGAGGTTGAAGACACAAATGGCATAATCTTACTGTCAAAAATCTCTTGGACAAAGCCTGTAGACTTAAACACAGTTTTCTTAGGCTCGAACACAACCTCGATCATACCTGTTGCTACAGCTCTAACAACAACATGTGGATGTTTCCTCACATTCTCTAAGAAATCATATCCTAGACTTTGATTAAACTTACAAATCTTGAATTTGTTTAGGATAAGATTGAGCCTTTTCTTGTCTCCAACAAATCTTTCGAGAGTGTTCATGAGGTACTCACACTAATGAAAAAGAGACACATGAAGCACATGGAGAAGCAAAGGGTGAGGAATTAGAAGGAGAGGACGAAAAACCAGAAGGAGAAGATCGAATAGCACGAGCATATATCTCTTTATACAAGACCACCTCAACTTTGAGGGATTCGCATGACACACATGAAGTAGTCCTAATTCTATCCATCTGGGCCTCATAACTCTTCCTAAAGGTCTCTTGTATATTCCCCCATTTCTCCTCTACATCAGCACAGAAAAAGCAAACAGATTGTGGCTTCTCTAGTAAGTTCTTAGTTAGCTTCACACATTTTTTATCTAAATTAATTAATTTAGATTTTAGTTTTTCACAATTATTGCATGGTGAGCTAACAGGTGCCTTAGAAACATATTGAGCTATTTCTTATTATGATCACACATGTTTTGAAATTACTTACAAATAGATTTAAGCTCAACAGTTAATTATGGACAATTGGCACAAGAAGCAATAGGTTCCATCAAAGCAGCTTGCATTTCAATGATTTTATGATTTGCCTTTTTTAGATTAATCTTCAAGTTGTTACAACTATCATAGGTTTCAGGCAGATCAAGAAGCATGTTATATAAATCTCTAAAAGCATTGCCTTATCCTCATATGAGGTACAGAATGTAGTCTCAATAGAATAAGAATGTAAAGGAGCAACTCTAGACAATTCTAACTTGACAACTCAACTTGACTCACGTTAGCAAAAACATGCATCATACAACTTTAATGCAATGACCCAAGTTACCTAACTCAATCCATGACTCAAATCCTAAAAACCTCAATTTTTGCCCAAAGCCATTTATAAAATAAGATGCACAAAATCATTGGAAACAGTCTATTAGTGTTCCTTCAACTATTCAATTTATCTAATTTCCGTCCCTCATTTATAAAATCGGGCAGAACATGTCCTACAACTTTCAAAACTAGGTAAATAATGTCTCTGAACAGGTATTATGGGCGGCTTTGTCCTAGGTGTCATCCGAACAGGCGAATATCTGCTAACGTGACAAACCAATCAGTGGGATAAAATAAAAATGATGGGACCCACTAACCATCCACATCATCATCTCCTTCTCATCATCTTCTTCTCATATCCCTTCTCTTCTCTCTTGCCTACCATGGTCGTCAACAAGCCTTCCCCTCCTTGTCCGCCCACTCCTTCTCCTTCCCATCCTCTTCCTCTCCCTCCTCTATGACTACTCCGAGCCTCCGCCACCCCCTCCAATGTCGTCATCTCAATCTCCCCCTCCCTACCCCCCCCCACACATCCTTATGCGCCACACCACGTTTCGCTCCTATGACGACTACCTCCACTACACAACTCAACAAGACCCTCAATCCGCACATTCGTCGTGTCTGGGCCACCCACGCTTGACACTGCATGGTTAATACCTTCGCAGCACTCCAGGCCGACGACATCTTCTCCAATGTGGCGCGGAGGCCCACTCCAGCTTAGCCTTCACCGCCTGCAGTCAGTTCGTCGTAGCGCATGTCAAGGCCACCACCAGTGCTCCAACATGCCATCGTCGCACGTCCTCCAGCCCTGCACACATCCGCTCGGTCTACTGTTGCCCCAATGGAAGCTACCACTCCCATGCCTCCATGCCTCCTACCCCAAGATCCAGTGTCCCAATGTCACTCTCTCTACTAGTGGCCGGATGTGGTGGCGGTGGTGACGTGAAGAGCAGGGAGCAATTGGTTGGAGCATAGGGCAATGAGATAGTAGGGAGGAAGAAGCATGGTACACGACGGAGTAGGAGCGGTAGGGGAAGAAGGAACATAGTGTAGTGGAAGGTGAGAAAGGAGAGAAGGGGATAAGAAAGAAACACTAACTGGTGAGACTCATTGCCAAGTGGAGGAGGATGTGACAGTGAGGATTCGAGTTGGACACCACGTAGGATAAAACTGGGTTGTGTCGCATGGAGGGATCTATTTTAACTGGTTTTGACAATCGGAGGACGAGTTCTACCTGATTTTGTAAGTAGATAAAAATTAGATAAACTGAAGAGTTGAGGAACCACAGATGTAGGCAGCTGAAATGAGTGCACTGCTACTACTACTCTCCAATCCGAATCCATTGTAGCAGGCAAGCATGTGGTTGGAAGCAAATTTTATGGCTTGAGGCCCTCCCCCACATGCTGCCACGTGGCCCTTGAACAACTCTGAGGAGACACGTGGCAACACTAGCGAGGGCCTCACCTCCCCCATAGCATTTTTTTCCCATGTGGTTCGCCGCATCCAACTGGAAGCAATTAGGCTCGCATCGCATCACATCACATGATTGCGTTGCACGCAACGCCGGCCGGCGGCGCTCTCATCACTATATGACCAAGGGCCCTCATGGATTATTACACGATCCATGACACCTTAGCGTTGTGTCCACGCGTACGCACCGACATGAACGAGGGAGGGAAATCGCGTGTGCAGCCACACGAAATCCACGGGGGTTTTTTTTCACTCGTTGAAGTGGCGGTGCGTGAGACGTGCCATGTGACGAGCTATGGCGTCCGTTGCTTGCCACACCAACGGCAGCAACTCACTTGGCAGGTCATGTTGCGGCCTTCGGTCGAACCGACGGCGCGCAGGCATGCATCGCGCGCACCTAGCTGCCGTTGTCTGCCCAACTCGAGCAAACGTAGAAAAAGAGAGAGAAACGAGCCAATCGATCGGGGAGGCAGGTTGTTTTGCCCTCGTCGTCGGGCGCGGCACGACGCCGCTAGCTATACCAAGTAGTTAACCAAGCTACCAGCAAATTGTGATGTTTATAAGCATTTTACAGCTAGTGCCTCGATTTATTGACCCGTTCTTTTAGACCGTAGTTTATGCCTTATAATTGTGGTTTATGACTTTTGACCCTAATAGCGCTAGTGCGAATGAACCAAAAGACAATAAGTCCTTTCTAAAAAACTATCCCGATAAACCATTTTAAAACGATAGCGAAGAAACCATTTCATTTGTTTATTAAAAAAAATTATAAATCATAAACTATAAACTAAAATAAAGTGCAAAAACCTGGCGCATTCACTGTTGCTACGCTAGTGTTCCGCGGGAAGCTTCCTGTAGAAAACGACGACGGTCGATCGATGGGAGCCACTACCTGTACAGGTAAACAAAGACATACGGCAAAAAATGGTGCTGTCGTACAGTGGGAAGAAAGGAAAGGCTGAGGTTACTGGATCGGCGATGTGATCGCTGGTGCGAATCCACGCATGGTTCCGTTCGTTTCTACTCTAGCTACCAGCAAGGCTGCGTCCTGCATGGCACGGTGTCCGCAGAGGATCAGCCAGATGGAAACGTCGTTCCAGAACCTGACCCGAATCCGGAATTCAGAGTCTGTTTTGAATACGGAAATTTCGTGGGAACAGCTTAGTTTTTGTAATTTTTTTTAAAAAATATCTTTGTATTCTAAATAGGATCTCAAATGCCACCGAAACTACTTTGGCCCCGCTCAACGACACGGAAGCCAACGTTCAGCTTCCGTGTCAAGTGTTTTTTCACTATTTGTTTTTTTCCTATTTTTTTATTTTGTGCTATTTTGTCTTTTATTTTTTTCTCGTATTCCTTTTTATTGTCTGTAATTGACTAATATATTTTTATTTTTTAAATTTAATTTTATCAAATAAATCAACTTAATTATAGTAAAAAAATCACACATCACCACCGTTCTAAACGCTACCTTTATATCCCCGTTCGCTAGCTCTTGTTGTGGTCGTCCTAGTCCACAGCAGGGCAGGAATTTGTCAAATTTTCACTACAGATATTTAATGGTAACCGATAAGTAAACTCTCATGTTCACACACGTATATCATAGCCGGGATAAAAAAAAAAGAAGCAGAGTCCAGGCCCAAGTGGCATCTATTGAAGTCTTCAGGATGCGGTTGTTTACTGTTACATTTACATCCGTCCCTTTCCCGACCTCCATACCGACCACGTTTGATTCTCTCTGTCACGCTGGTTTACTCCCGCAGCCCCGTTGGCAATGTTGACTAGCGATTTTATGTAGCCGGGCGGCCTGGCCGTACGGCCGGAGGAACGACAAAGAAGGGTGTAACTACGACGTACGTGGGACAACGGCGAAAGGGTGAGTACCGACGTGGCGACGTACGCGTGATGAGCGAAAGGTGAGGCGGACGCGTGGGCCGCACCGATCCAGAGGTCGTCCGCCGATCGTCGGATTGTTCGATGCGTCGACGTACGTGCTACGTCGCGGTGGGTGGGATAGCTCTCGAGGAAACGGAAAGACAGGATAGTACTGACTGAGAGCAGCAGACTAACTTGGTTGTCCAGAATTTAGTGTTTTATGGTTAAAATTATACTGTAATAGATTGAAATTATATTGTAGCTAACAGTTGTTTATTTAATATAATTAATTAAAAATAAAAAAATATGTTAACACATCACGTATAATGTAAACGGATACAGAAAAATAACCGGTAAAAAAACTTAAAAAATTCAAAAAAATCAGAAAAAGATAAAATTATAAATAGTGAAAAATAAACTAGAATCCAAAAGGCTAAATTCAAATGAGCGGGGCCTAAAGCCAGTGGTGATTAGTGAACGGGGGTAATGGCTTTCCAGAACATATATTAATTGAGAAAATTAAAGTGCAGTTATTGTTATATTTTCACTACATACCTATGTTTTAATATACAAAAAGTAGTTGAGTAATTATAGTAGTATCATATTTAATAGGGTATAAAGGTCCATGCCATTAAAAATCAACTAAAAATCACCAAAAATCAATTCTATTGATCACATCCTATTAGACTATAAACCGGTCTTAAATATTTCATTTTACACCGAGTTAATCCGATTTACTCCGATTTCAGTTGATTTTATTTGATTGGCCCAAATACTACCGAAAATAGATCAAACTGGTCCTATCGGACTCCTCCCCGATAAAAATTTAAAATCAGTTTTGTTTTCTTTGTTTGTGCGTATGGTGGGTTTGGACTTGTATTGCAGGACGGAATGGATACTTACAGAGGAAAGCTAAGGGCGTTTTCAATGGTTTGATATTAAACTTTGATACTAGAGGAGAGAGAGTGCTTAGGTGGAATTTAGGTAGGGAAAAAGATGGCCCACAAAAATAGTAACAAGTCCGTCCAATGCATCATTTTGTTGCTACTATTTTTTAGTTTCCTAAAAAGGTTTGATATTTATATGATTAACAAGCTGGTTCTCTCTCTTCCCACTCTCTTCCACTTACTAAAAATCTGATGTGATATAGCCATAATAGCAAGCACAAATAACCATTAGGAGCACCCTAAGAATGAAAGAGAGGCAACGCAAGTGAACGGGAGATCTAAACTTGGTAGAATCCCCAAATACACTTCGCAAAGATAGACAAAGATACTGAAATTAGCAATCGAATTTGAAGATAGATTTACCAATTCGATTCTACAGTATTCCAAGACTTCTGAGAGGAACGTATGCGCCAGCAACCGAAATCCACACTCAATGTACACCCAAAAGATTGGGATTTCGCCTTTGTTCCCACTCAAAAAATTCTCTATAACTGCTTACCTCCACGGGATCAAAATCTTGTTGGGAAGTATTCCTTCCTCTTCCATGTCTTTTAGCTTTTTCGATCCAAGCTCAGATGCTGGCCAATTGATGATTAGATCCAATATTTTGGCTAAGTGGTGGAAAATCAAGAAGGGGTCGAAGATACGACTGAAGAGCGCTAAGGCGAAGAAGAAGAAGATGATGATGATGAAAGGTTTTATGAAAGCATGAAGCTTAGAGACAGTGCACTAAGGGTATCTCCAATTGCAAATAGTGGTTATCTAATCCGAAGCCCAATGGACACAAAAATTTTCAGTTTTCCAATTAGTTTCTCAACTTTAAAGTGAATGAGAACTACTTCTTTACTCTTGCCATTAAAAGAGTAGTTTCCTGATTAAAACTCAATCGGAAGAGATTCATAGTATAAATTTACTCAAAAGTTTTGGGGCTAGCTGACGAGGATTAAATAAATTCCTAAATATGGCTTTAATATTTAATTAGGGCCAAATGACCCCGTGGTCATAAATCTTTGGAGGTTGCTCTCCAAGTACCATGGTCGAAGAAACACAGTGCATGTTACTCAACCAGATGACCACTCGGTGATTCTGTGAGCTGTTACCTAGACCCACTTCTAGGATATTCCTCCCATGTGATGGATAGAACATGTGCTTTATCCACTCGAAACAACATGATGTTTTAGCTTGAGTATCTGACAATAACTGCCATGTAGTTGTTTTCCACGCTCGTCTCCCACTGACAACAACCGCTGATCTAGCGTCTTCTCTCTAACAATAACTAACTCTCCAATCAAACGCATTGGTTCCATAAGGTGTTTTTCCTAGCGGATTATTGGCACTCTTTTCAATGCTATTTAAGGGGTGAAAAGAGAAGACAGAAGGAGAGATGGGATAACACTTGGATCAAGACACGCTCAAGAAAATTGAAGACAGTTCATAGTCAAGTAGGTCGTGCAAACCATAATCTTTCATCTAGTAGGAAGAACTTAGAGACTAGAGCTAGTTTTTAGCATTTGTAGAGGTGTCCTGTAACCAGTTCATAATAATAATAATGAGTATCCTCATTCTCTTCTAAAGATTTTAGCCATCTTTGTCATATTATTTTGTAATATCGATGATTTGATCGTTGACAGTTCTAAAACATATCATACTTAAATTCCTCTGTAAATGTATTCCCATACAATTACGCACTTACCACAACTGTTAGTAGTTTAAGCCTTAAGGGGTGAGGCGCTCTTGGTTGTGACTAAGGCTCATGTCCCATTACCTGTCGTGGAGTTGTTTTAGGCTTATAGAGATTGATTCCGAGTCTGTTTGGATCGTGACCTAAGGATGTAACAATTTGTCAAACTTTTTATGGTTAACTTGTTAAAGTTGCGGCCAAGAAACTTAAAAGCCACAACTTAGCTTGGTTAAGAAAATCTTGCCACAACTCATTATGCCTATGACGTGTGGGACCCAAATGAAAAAATGATTCGTGTCTCTAACTTGTGGCTAGGAATGGAACACTAGATTATTTTGGTCAAGCCTGTCTAAGGGACATGTGGCAACCTTTAGTGTTAATATTTTTTTAGATATGTGCTCTAACTAGACCTAAGAAAAAGGGTTTGCCTGGTTGGCCCTCACTAGCTCAATAATCTCTCCTCTGCCTTAGGGATTGTTTTTATTAGTTTTCGCTTAGAAAAACTATAAATTAATTTGAACACCTAACTTCTTTAAGCAGCTTTCTTACTTTTCTCGCTCCTGTTTTGCTCCAGAGATAAAGCAGAAGGTTGCGGATGTATCACGTATCCTACTTCTCTTGCTCCTATCTTATGCACGTATCTCCTCATCACTTTTCTCACCACTCACCCCTTCTTCTAAAAACCACTTATTTCAGCCACTATTATTTATAGTCAAACTATATCATCTACAGCTAATATGAACAAGCCCTTAGACGAAGCAGCCACAACAAAATCAATCCAATGCTAGTTTAGCTTAAGTTTTGCTCAAGTCAAGTTCTAAATAGTCTGCTTTGTGCTTTCCAAAGTTGGAAAGAACATGCCTGTTCTTTTTTAATTATGGTTGTAGCTTATGATTAAAATTTTTAAATTTTGGCCTGTTCATAAGAGAGATATTTGCTTACGTTTTAACTAGTACAGATGTTAAGCTTTTAACGTGTACTACAATTAAGTTGTAGTCCTCGTTTTGAAAAAAAAATATTTCGTTTAGAAGTTAGATACAGTAACAAAAGTCAAAAACTACTTTTAAAAACTGCAAAAAAAACAAACCTACACCTTACGGTAGCCATGGTTACACCAAACCACCCGAACACATCCCCCAACCATCTACACACACTTCACAAACTCATTGTTGGGTAAAGTGTGAATAGTTTGACTACATACGATCTAAGATAATACCTTACATTTCTAAGGAATGAGCATCTTTGTTTAGATTAAAGCCAGCCAACTTTTGACGAGAAATTGTTGACAAGTCTTTTTTTACGTTAGTGTCTTTTTTTTTTCTAAAACTTGGCTGTAACTAAATCTGTATAGTCTTCAGTTTTTGCACGAATTGGTGAAACAAATTCCCGTACAAATCAAACACGTCAGTCGAATTTGGATATCAACATTATGTTGCCTTGATGATCCTATAAGTCTCGCTAATTACGTACCCATCTGCCACACTTCTAAAAAACTACTCTTAGTCGTTGGTAATCACCTAGCCCAGATAGTGCCTGAGATCTGTACCAACAGAAAGAGACGTGAAAGAAAATATACGTACGGACCACGTCCAACTCTGTACTTTTCTAATTCTCAGTCTCCAAAAACTTCTATCATTGCTATATAATAATATCAATGATAATACCATGTCCTAGCAGCACTGTTCTTTTTATATATTGTGAAAAAGCTAGGTGCACAGCAACATTGCACGCTGTAAAATTCCTTCTCTACCTTGTAGAGCAAAATATCAATTGAGGCCCTTTTCAAAACGTGGAAGTTTGCTCAAGATTCTTGCGAAAATTAAATCATTTCTAAATAAATTCCTTTAAAATTCTGCATTCCAAACAAACTTTGTTAGATATCTTGACGGCACCTTTTTCCCTTCGACAGGACCATGCCGCTGCCCGTGCCAAAAACATGTCATGCCACAACTCTTATATAGCCAGTCACTTTATAGTTTACTAAAATAATAAGTTTTATACAATGGTATATTCGGAGTTATTGGGAAAATGATTTTTTTTCCCCCAACCTTCCTAGGCAATATAAAAGTGCTGCTGCTTCGAAAATTTCTTCATCCCGTCACGATCAAAATCCGTCACATCCTTAGCAGGACACTTTCCACAGGGCTCTCCATTTGCAAGATGTATCCAACTACAATTTACAAAGCGAGGGCTGTCCTGCCCCAGAAAAAGAAAAGGAGGAAACTGTCCTAAACGTACTTATATATTGACATAATTTTCTAGCAGGTTTGGGATCCACTTTAAAGAGCTTAAATCTTTTGATTTATAGCTTTGGTTGTCGATTTTTGATTGAAATTGTATTGTAGTGGCTATTATTTTTTTCTAAATCATTCAATTAAAAAATAAAAAATTTAAAAGCATGTTATATCGAATAATACAAAAAAAATAAGGAAAAAGAAAAGCTGAAAAGTTAAAATAAGCTGAAACTAAAGTCAACGTGTTTCAAGTATTTTTAATTTAAATAAAATAAAAATTAAAAAAATTATAAATTAAAACCGTTTAGAATGAAATTTTTCTGTCACATCCCGTCACGATCAAAATCTGTCACATCCTTAGCAAGGCACTTTCCACAGGGCTCTCCATTTGCAAGGTGTGATCCACCTACAATTTACAAAGCGAGGGCTGCCCTGCCCCAGAAAAAGAAAAGGAGGAAACTGTCCTAAACGTACTTATATATTGACATAATTTTCTAGCAGGTTTGGGATCCGCTTTAAAGAGCTTAATCTTTTGATTTATGGTTTTAATTGTTGATTTTTGATTGAAATTGTATTGTAGTGACTATTAATTTTTTTCTAAGTCATTCAATTAAAGAATGAGAAAAAAAATAAAAACTGTTATATCGGACAGTACAAAAAAATAAGGAAAAAGAAAAGATAAAAAGCTAAAAAAGTTAAAATAAATTGAAATTAGATGTCGGTGTGTTCCAGATATCTTCTAAGTTAAATAAATTAAAAATTAAAAAAAGTTAGAAGCTAAAACTATTAAGGGGGTGATCGGAATAGCGATGGCTTTTGGCTTTTGTTGAAAAAACACTGTAACTGACTGAAAAAACACTGTAGCTTAGTTGGTTTATTGAGTATAATTAAATGTAAAAAATATATAAAAAACCAAAAACAAAAAATGAAAAAAATATAAGTAAATTTAAAAAAAATAAAAAAATAAATTTTACTATAACAGATACTGTAGCTACAGTACCTACTACAGTAAAAAATCACCACCACCGTCATAACACAAGCTGAGTTGAGCGGGGCGTAAGACCGGAGCCTTGTGGTGAGCATTAATACACATTTGGTGATCTATCACATGGACATTCCTAACGTGCAAACGGAACCGAATTTACCACCACCTCACTCGCCATGCAGGCTTCAGATCATATTTGACCGTTCTACTGTCCCTCGTCAACTGTACCTGTCAGTTACTCTCAGTTTTCTACGGTACATGTGCTAAACAAAATTCATACAGTTCCTATTACGCAGGTACACGACTTCCCAACAGTGCAAGGAAGAGTACAGAATTGCGCACGGCCCAGTCGCGAATTTCTCATTCACAAGCAGGGGCTTGAGGGTGCCTGGCCCACTCCGGCCTGCCGCCGTGACGCGCGCGCGGGACCGCACGTACGCGCGGCGGGAGAAGGTGAGAAAAACACGTTAGTCGGAGGGGCGGAAACGAATAATGCTAGCACGCGGCGTAGTGTACCGGCGGAGTGATGGGGTGGTACTATCGGATGCCGGGCGGAGAAAGGAATCCAATAATTGAGGCGAGAAGCAAGCACCGCGCGGGCCCCGCTGTCGTCCTCTCTCCCCCGCCCTCTCTCCCCGTTCTGCCCTTCCGGAACTCGTCCGATCCTATTTATATTATCTTCTAGAAACCTGTTTTTCTATTATATCTAGTTTTTAAATATTTTTTAAAATAGATTTATTATTTAATTATAATATACACTATAGTAACTTTATTTATATCAACTAAAATTACATACGAGTTTTTGTTTTTATACAACATCTACAACTTATTATAATTTATAAACTTAAAAAATATTAATAAAAATTAATATGAACAGACCAAGACCCAATCACATCAACACCGTTTCTTCCTTCCCTTCAGCTCCAGATAAGCACGTACGCACGCACGCACGCACTACCCCTCCCTTACCAACTGGATCCACCCGGTCAAAATCTCAACGCATCGCGACAGCTAGTGTACTATACTATCATAGTACTCCTGTCCTACAGTAACCCTGAGCGTTGTTTCTCATCCACGATAGTGCCTGAATCGTCGAAACTGTTCAGCTTTAATATTCTGCAGTAATTCATTCGAAATGTTATCTCGAGAAAGGTAAGAACGGTACAATAATGAATGAAACACCGTGTAGTACTGTACTGTACCATTTGGCGAGGACGGAGGATACGGGCCCATTTTGCGGACCGGCACGAGGAAAGAGAGGAGGGGCAGCTGGGCAGGGGAGATGCACCATACGCATACGCACGAGGCGGTACGAGAACTGGCAACACAAATGCATCCACTTTTCATATTTAATTAGTACTAAGTATATTTAATTAGTGTTAATCATGATCTTAATTAAAACACTAATAAGGAGCAATTAAAAGCTACCTCACAGGGCTCGGCAACCCACTGCTAAGCTACTGTAGCTCGGTAAACATCTATGGAGCTTGGTAGATCTACCGAGGAGGATGTTAGATTTGTAAAATAGATATCTGAGTGTTAAAATTAAAAAAAATCTATAGTGAGCTCAGTAGACACATGTCTGAGCTTGGTAGGCTATGGACAGGACTAGATTTATAAAAATAAAAATTCAGTGCTAGATTTGACAAAAGCTACAGTCCAATTTAGGTGAACAGTTCGCGGTACGAGTCCGAGTGGTGGTGATAGGCTAGTAGTACCGGCAGTGGTCGTACTACACGTGCGTGCTTGCTAGCCAGCGTCTGCGGCTCGCGATGCGACTGCTCCCCCCACCCGCCCGTACGGCCCGCGGCGTGGGGACGGCATTTATTCGCCCCCGCCTCGCCGCGCTAATTACTCGTCCCCTGCCACGCCCTTGCCGCGGCCGGACGCCACGCTACACACACGCTACACGCGCTAAGCTAACCCAAACCCCCCGTGCGCTGCTGCGCTTCCTTCCCACCCGTCCCGTCTCGGCTCGATTCCCCCTCCTCCGCCTCCGCCTCTCTTCTCCCCCTACAGACCTTTCACCAGCGCCGCACCTTGGCCTTCTCGTCCGCAGCGTCCCCTCCCTCCACACGCCGCGTTCTCTCCTTCCCGTCGCTGATTTGACCATTTCTTCCGGATACTAACCTTGCTCTACTGCTGTTTCTGGGGGTGTGGCGGGCGTCGAAGACTTTTGCCGAGCTGCCGTGTGTGCCAAGGTAACTAACTGCTCGAATCGAATCTTCTGCTGCTGTTCGTCGTCTGGTGTTTCTGGTGCGAGCTGTGCTGATCATCGATTTGATCCGTGTTGTTGTGGTGTGGTGGGTTGTGCAGATCCGAAGGGTGGACCGGGTTTAGCGGCGGCGGCCGGGGAGGGGGAGAAGAGGGTAGGAGCAGGAGGCCTTGAGTGATGCAAAGGGAGGTGGGGCTGCGGGTGGGCCCCCCGCTGTTCATGCACCAGATCCAGCCGCTGCCTCCCCATGCCGCGGCGGCGAAGAAGCGCGGGCACCCGTGGGCAGCCGGCGCCGCCGTGGTGCCGTCTGCGAGGGCGGCGGCAGAGGTTGGCGGCTTGGCAGCCGGAGGAGGAGGCGGAGGCGGGAACTGGAACCCCAGGATGTGGGACTGGGACAGCCGCTCGCTCACCGCGAAGCCGTCCTCCGATGCGATACGCCTCGGCGGCGGGCAGAGCCAGCAGCAGCAGAAGCCGGCGGCGGCGGTGAAGGCCGCTGATGCGTTGCGGCAGGGGGGCAGGGGTAGCGGTGGGCTGAGCCTTCAGCTGGGCCTGCGGGAGGAGGCAGCGATGGCGATCGATGTGAGCCCGGCAGCTACCGTGGCTTCTTCGCCTTCTCCGCCTGCGTCAGTGGCCGCGGGGCAGGAGCCGGTTGTTAGGCCGAGCAAGAGGGTTCGGTCTGGATCGCCGGGAAGTGCTGGCGGAGGAGGGGGAGGTGGCGGAAACGGAGGCGGAAGCTACCCGATGTGCCAGGTGGATGACTGCCGCGCGGATCTGACGAACGCCAAGGATTATCATAGGAGGCACAAGGTTTGCGAGATCCACAGCAAGACCACCAAGGCGCTCGTTGCAAGCCAGATGCAGCGCTTCTGCCAGCAGTGTAGTAGGTAATGATAGCAACTGCATCCCCCAAACTTTTCATGACAAGAATTGTTGTATGATGCTGCTTTTAGGAATTTATGTTTACGATGCAATCGGTTGCTACGGCGCATGTGTTGGGCCGGAGAAACGGTTCTCTATCCAATGGTGGCGTCGATGTTTGTGTAGAGGCTGAGACCACTTAGTTACTAATAACTAATAAGTTGGTTCTTCTGGTCAATCGTTTAGATTTCACCCCCTCTCGGAGTTTGATGAGGGTAAGAGAAGCTGCAGGCGTAGGCTCGCCGGCCACAATCGGCGGCGAAGAAAACCCCAACCAACAGATGTTGCTTCGCAGTTGTTGCTACCTGGAAACCAAGAAAATGCAGCAAATAGGACACAAGATATTGTCAATCTGATCACAGTTATTGCGCGCTTGCAAGGTACTAGCACCCAACACTGAATTTGATACACTCTTTCACTTGGTGATTTTAACCAGAGTACTGTTTTTCTCCCCCTCTGTAATGACAGGTAGCAATGTTGGTAAATTACCGAGCGTCCCTCCCATACCAGATAAAGAAAATCTGGTCCAAATTATAAGTAAAATAAACTCAATGAACAATGAAAACTCTGTGGCAAAGTCTCCTCCATCAGAAGTTGATTTGAATGTCTCGCATGGGCAACAAGAAGATTCTGTTCAAAAGACAACTAACGGAATCGACAAGCAAACTGTGCCAACCATGGACTTGTTAGCAGTCCTATCAACTGCCCTTGCGGCATCAACCCCTGAGATCAATACATCTCAGTCCCAAGGGAGCAGCGACAGCAGTGGTAATATCAAGAGCAAGAGTCATTCAACAGAGCCAGCTAGTGCTGTAAACTCCCATGAGAAATCAATCCGAGTTTTTCCTGCGGCTGGTATGATAAGGAGTAACAGCACTCAGGAAAGTCCACATGAAATATACAAGCAGTCAGACCAAGAACCCTACTTGTCGCTGCAGCTGTTTGGTAGCACTGAGGAGGACATTCCTCCTAAGATGGACAATGCAAATAAGTACTTGTCTTCTGAGAGTAGTAATCCTCTGGACGAGAGATCTCCATCATCTTCTCCACCTATAACCCACAAGTTTTTTCCCATCCGTTCAGTAGCTGAAGACATTAGGCACCCTCATATTGCAGACTATGGGGAAGATGCTGGAACAGTTGAGGTTAGTACAAGTCGGGCATGGTGTGCACCACCACTTGAGCTCTTAAAGGATTCAGAGCGGCCAATCGAAAATGGGTCGCCACCAAATCCCGCATATCAGTCATGTTATGCCTCAACCTCTTGTTCGGACCATTCACCGTCAACTTCAAACTCAGATGGGCAGGTAATTTATATAGAAGCTTGACATTTCAATGGATTATGTAATTGGCAAAGTGACTTTTATTATCCTAGTCATACATTCAATCTCATATTTGCTTGATTTGCGATTTTTATAGGACCGTACTGGTAGGATTATATTCAAGCTTTTTGGCAAGGAACCTGGCACAATCCCTGGCAACCTTCGTGATGAGGTATGACCATGAGATTGTTCTAACATGATAAACTGCAACCCCTGTTCTAGCCCATTTCACTCATTTTGTAATTAAATAATTCTCCTTGTTCAGATTGTAAATTGGCTCAAACACAGCCCCACTGAAATGGAGGGATACATTCGACCTGGTTGCCTTGTACTCTCCGTGTATCTGTCGATGCCAGCTATTGCATGGGATGAAGTAAGTTTGTCACTAAAACCAGCCAAAACAAAATTATGCAATACAATTACTACATAGTCATCTAATGTGTGATCTATATAATGTAAATGCAGCTTGAAGAAAATCTTCTCCAGCGAGTAAACACATTAGTTCGAAGTTCTGGTTTGGATTTCTGGAGAAAAGGAAGGTTTTTAGTTCGAACTGATACCCAGTTGGTGTCATACAAAGATGGTATATACAACTAATATTTTTTTTTGTTAATTTTCTTCTCTATTCCTGCTCACCTGAAGGCATTCTTTGGTGGTGTGTTTTCAGGAATGACCCGCTTATCAAAATCATGGAGAACATGGAATACCCCCGAGTTGACCTTTGTGTCTCCAATTGCTATTGTGGGTGGGATAAAGACCTCCCTCGTTCTTAAGGGGCGTAATCTAACGATTCCTGGCACCCAGTAAGTTCTCAGTTGTAAAATAGTGGTTGGCTTGACAAGAATATCCTTTTTATAACTAATGGTGAACTCTGTATCAATGCAGAATCCACTGTACCAGTACAGGGAAGTACATATCAAAAGAAGTACTATGCTCAGCATATCCGGGTACCATATATGATGATTCAGGTGTTGAGACCTTTGACTTATCGGGAGAACCACATCTTGTTATTGGACGCTGCTTTATTGAGGTTTGTGTGATGTTAATGTCTCTTGTCATTTGTGTTGATATGAGGAAATTAGTTGTTAGATCTAGTAAGCTGATTGCAACTGTCAATGTTGATACATGCAGGTCGAGAACAGGTTCAGAGGAAACAGCTTCCCTGTTATTGTTGCAAATTCGAGTGTTTGTCAGGAGTTGAGAAACCTTGAAGCTGAGCTTGAAGATTCACAATTTCTTGATGTCTCTTCAGATGATCATGTTCACGACGCTAGGCGGTTGAAGCCAAGGGATCATGTTCTGCACTTTCTTAACGAACTTGGCTGGCTCTTTCAGAAGGCTGCTGCTTGCACACCTTCCACCAAATCTGACGTTTCTGATTCAGATTTGATTCAGTTTTCAACTGCACGGTTCAAATACCTACTGTTGTTTTCGAATGAGCGGGACTGGTGTGCTCTTACTATAACACTTCTGGATATCCTTGCCAAGAGAAGTTTGGTCAGTGATGAACTATCACATGAGACCCTGGAGATGCTCTCAGAGATTCATCTCCTGAACAGAGCAGTGAAAAGGAAAAGTAGACGCATGGTGCATTTGCTCGTGCAGTTTGTTGTAATTTGCCCTGATAATTCTAGGCTGTATCCCTTCCTTCCAGATTTACCTGGCCCAGGTGGTTTGACTCCATTACATATTGCTGCATCCATTGATGATGCGGAGGATATTGTAGATGCCTTGACAGATGATCCTCAACAGGTAAACACAGTAATGATTAGTTTATGTTAGTGTTAAGTTATTTCACGTTGTTTATTCTTATAATTCCTGCTTAAATCACTGCAGATTGGTTTGAGCTGCTGGCATTCAGTGCTAGATGACGTTGGTCAATCTCCTGAAACATATGCCAAGTTGAGGAACAACAATTCGTACAATGAACTTGTGGCACAAAAGCTGGTGGACAGGAAGAACAGCCAGGTTACCATAATGGTTAGCAAAGAGGAAATTCGTTTGGATCCAGGGAACGTTGGTGAGAATAATACATCTGGGATTCAAGCATTGCAAATAAGATCTTGCAGCCAGTGCGCCTTTTTGGAGTCTGGCAGACTGCTGAGGCGTCCTATGCACTCACGAGGATTGCTTGCTCGCCCCTATATCCATTCAATGCTTGCCATAGCAGCAGTCTGTGTTTGTGTTTGTGTGTTCATGAGAGCTTTGCTGCGGTTTAATTCTGGTAGATCCTTCAAGTGGGAGAGGCTGGATTTTGGTACGATATAAACTTTAGAGGACACTTCATAACAAGCAGAGGGTATGGAACCAGATGGCTTTTAACTGTTTGCATTTCCTTGGAACTCTTATCCATGGATTTGGGTGGGATAATGTAATATTTTATGGATAAACCCCTCCCAGAAAAAGTGTTGGTGGGTGGGGATAGTAGCACTAAAGCGGGAAGGGTGTGTATAGGTATCACCTGGATGTTTTTTCTTCAAACAATCATCCAAATTTGTGGCCGTTGAATTAAAGATCCAACGGTCCTTCCTTTTTTGTGTGTGTGTGTGGGGGGAGGGGGGGGGGGATTTGCACAAATCTGGATGATAGTTTGGAAGAAAGCATCCAGGTGATGTTTATCAACACCCAAAAAAGGAATAGGGAGAACCCTGCCAAAAAGATGAACTTGGGCAGAGTTGGCACATAGTTTTGTGACGAGGAAAGTATCAACCATGCTTCCAAAAAGGTGAGATGGAGGCAACAATAGTTCTGGGCTAAGTAACGTTGATTTCGTTTTTGCTGGTGTAAGTGTGAATCTGCTGTTTCATGTATGACAAGATGTGTTTAATTATCTTGATCTTTGCTTTTACAGTTTTTGTTTTTTGTGTGTTAAATACAATGCTTTAGCAAGAAACTATCATCAGTTGTCTTTAGATAGTAGCAGGGGTAAATGGAAAGCTGTATCGTTGATAGTGCGTATGTAGCTAAATAGAAATGAGGCGGATTTACATGTGTATCCGAATCTATTGTTTTATTGGACTAACGTCACAACTCATAAGGCCCTGTCTTGATAGAAACTTGGGTACCTTTCTTTGCATGTATTTTTCTGTTTGTTAATGCCAGATATAATGGTTCCTTTCATGTATTCTTCTTTCAGGAAAAAAAAGAAAAGATAATTCTGTCCATCTATGTGTCCGGTTGAAGAAAACTAGTATTTTTGCTATGGAGCATGCTTGGTACATTGATATATTCGTTTATGAGATAAAGATGGCATTATCTGATATACGAAAACAGTGTTGCAGCTAACTTGTGGGTGTGGGTGTGGGCGGGGGCATTTGGGCACCTTGCCTCGTAAAAAGCTGTAGCCTACTCATTGTGTGTTATCCTGATGGGCGCCGGGGGCCTCGTGACGAGAATGAGATGCTTTCTTGGCGCTTTTCCGGATCGCGAATTGTGTGGGTCGCCGTGCGTACACGGCGGTCCGATTCTGGCGAGTGGCAGGGGTGAACTTGCAGGCGAGGGCTCCAGCCTCCCAGGCATGCATGCACGGCCTGCATTGCGTGGCCGATGGCTCTCGTTCCTCCTTTGTTTCCACATGGCTGTTGGATCGGACACTTGCTGGCCACGTTCACGATGCCAACCCTTGCAAATAGTTGCTAGCTACAGCGATGGGCCGGCGAGGCGAAGGCTACCGGTACGGCACGTGTCGTGTGCGTCTGCCTTGCCTTCGCTTTACAGGTCTGTGACGACATAGCAAGAGCATGTGAGTACTGCTTTAGCAGGGGCGGACCCAACGGCGGTCAACCGGGGTTGTCGCCCTCTACCGCCGACCGGCCCTTGGGTGCCCCGCCATCGTTCATGCCTTGCCGTTCGAACCCCTCCTCTGCTGTGCGGCTGACGGTGTCCCCCTGTTGTAGCTTGATCTCCAGCGCAATCTCGCCGATGGCTGGCATGTACCATAACCGCACCACCCAGTCGACGCCATGGTAGTCCTCGAACCCGTACAAGTTCACGTTTGTCATGTTCGCGAGGTCGGATAGCGACCCCATGTTCACCGTTGACAGTGTCATCTCATCTAAAATCTAAGGAAAAAAAAGATGAGACATCATGTCATTTTGCTGCAATCATTCCAAGACATGATCAAGTCATGATCGTACCTTGGTGAGGAGCGCCTCGGTCTGGACATTCATGAAGACGATGGGGACGAATCGTGTGGGACCTGTGTGGTGCAGACGAATCGTAAATAAGTGAGCAAGTCTTATTAACCCTTCTAAAATTTAGGGCCCGTTTGGTACAGCTCCTGCTCCCAGCTTCTCAATAGATTCTTGAGAAGCTGTACCAAACACCCTGATTCTCAAAATGATGAGATTCTGCTTCTCGCGAGAAGCACTCTCCAAAATGAACTAGAGAGGAGAAGCAGCCTTTTGATGGATTCTCGTGGGGAGCTGTCCACCCTATATCAAATCTATCCATTGAAGTTGAAAGAAATTACCCGTATTTTGCCATCGAACTACCCCACCCCGAGCGCCTCGCCCTC
This sequence comes from Melocanna baccifera, assembly GCA_036346265.1. Classification (NCBI taxonomy): domain Eukaryota; kingdom Viridiplantae; phylum Streptophyta; class Magnoliopsida; order Poales; family Poaceae; genus Melocanna; species Melocanna baccifera. The sequence goes on along the minus strand of CM070698.1, from coordinate 2,044,135 downwards.
CCCCACCCGACCGACACTCGCCGCCTCGTCCGAGCGCCGCGCCCTCCCACCGAGCCCTCGCCTCCCACCGCATCGCGCCGCGCCCCTTCCTTCTTCTTGCGCCGCGCCTCCCCTCCTCCTCTCGCGCGCCGCCTCCTCTCCTCCTCTCTCGCGCGCCTCCCCTCTCCCCTCTCCTCTCGCGCCGCCTCCCCTCCCTCCCATCTCGCTGCCGCCGCCCCCACCCGAGCGCCGCCTCGCGCGCGCCTCCCTTCTCTTGCGCCGCCCAAATCTCCACAAAACCCTAGCCCCTCGAACCTTCTAGAACCGCCCATGGACGGCCTCGCGGCGCCCTCGCCCTCCCACTCCGGCGCGACCTCCGGCGGCGGCGCCTCCCACCGCAAGCGGAAGCTCCCCCCATCGTCCCTCTCTGACGCCACCGCCAACGAGGACGACGACACCACCGCGCCGTCATCCCCCTCCACCTCCCGATCACCCTCCCGCCCGTCGTCTTCGTCCTCCTCCCACTCCGACGACGACGACCTCCAGACCTTCACCGCTGCCCGCCTCGACTGCGTGCCGGCCTCCTCCTCCTCCGGTCGCCCCCCCAAGCTGGACTCCAGATTTTGATGTTGTTGCATAACTTTGGATGCTTTTAACTTTCTGAAAGCCATATGTCATCCTAGTAATTTCAGTTCTAAAGCAATTTTAAGGTTATCTTCCCATTGCCTTATAGCAACGAAATTATTGTTTTATTTATGATCATTGTGCAGATTGAGAGACTTGGATGAACAATTGACAAAATTGATAAGCTCCATAGTCTCTCTTCGGAGGGGAAAAAAGCTCGGTGCTGATTGCTACATGACCACAAGTATTCAATGCAAAAAAAGATGTACTTATCTTTGTGTTGAACCTCAGGTGGACCTTCTTGGTGATAAGGTGGAACCTAAGCAGCAGCATTTAACATTTTGACTTGATTTTGTACTTATCTTGTCAACACTGTGTTTGAGGGAAACATGCTTGTATTAGTTAATGATTGACAAAATCTGGTTGTGAGACTTTTGTTCAACCATTAGAGTATGATTCTCCCACTTTTGTTCTCATGACTATATATGGTTGTATTACTTGTGGACGATTGTGAAAATTTGGATGCCAGTGTAGTTGAGAATGGTATATTTTAATTTATATAACAAAGTCTGAATGTTGTCGGTTGCAGAATGAATTGCATCTAAAATGTAAATGAAGTAGCCGTTGATGCTTGCTATAGTACCAAATGTTGGTAGTAGCAAAATGGACATGATTCTACCGATAGCTAGCTAGCTACGGCTGCTGATTGCTACTGGAATGCTACAGAATCATCACTAACAACCATAGAGAAAAAAAATCATAATGTAATATTAACATGTCTGACCTGAACATGCATAACAAATTCATGTGCCCTCAGACAATGAAAATCAAACATTTATTTAAGCATTCAACAGGTCCTCGTAGCATTCAACTCAAGCAACAAGTACATGATATTTGGTCTAATGTGGAATACATTTGGACAGATTAGTTTGAAAAGTAAAAGACAAATTCAACAATATATAAATAAAAGGGTTACAATTAGGGGTAACATGGTTAATTTCCCTCAAATCTCCTCTTTTATGAATCTGGAGTCAACCCACTAGCCAAACGTTTTTCAGATGTAGCTCCAGATTCTCAGAGAAGTGGATTCTTACAGAATCTGGAGCAGAAGCTGAAAAATGAGAATCTAGAGCTCTACCAAACGGCCCTTAGTGTTGGGTCCGTCACTGTGTAGTGCTGGCAAACCGGTGAGTAAAATCTCGAGAAAATTGATACTTTGCCATCCTATTCGGTGGGCTTCGACAAAATACCACTCTCTAGAATGACCACTATAAAATGCCACTCTTAACATTGACACTTTGATTATTTGCCATTTTGAGATATTTTTAGGATTCTTAATTATTTTTTAACCATTTTTAGATTATTTGCTATGAGAAAAGACACATTTGTCCTTGGGCCATTTGCTTGTTGGTTTGTTTGGGTTTGGAGTGGCCGTTTGCAGTGGTTCCTCTGTGGGAGAGGCGGGAGCTTTCGGCCAAATTTGGCGGTCTTGGATCGGACTGCGGTGTGAAGTCGGGGTGTTTCAGAAAGTACTTTAAAAGCTAGCTGCTGGTCAAAACCACCAACTGAATCGTCAGACTCAAAGTTGAAATCATCATCACTATCCGAAATCAAGTCAATAAATTTATTGCTATTCATATCGCCCGCAAGCATGTGCACGTCTGTGTTGTGCTTAGCATTACAAACCGTGCATAAACAATATCAGATCACAATGTGTCAACAAATGGTTTGAACTCCATCATGTCAAAGCAAACGACCAAATTTGGCCGAAAGCTCCCGCCTCTCCCACACAGGAACCACTGCAAACGGCCACTCCAAACCCAAACAAACGAACAAGCAAATGGCCTAAGGGCCAATGTGTCTTTTCTCATGGCAAATAATCTGAAAATAGTTAAAAATAATTAAGAATCCTAAAAATCCATCAAAATGGCAAATAATCAAAATGTCAATGTTAAGAGTGGTATTTTATAGTGGTCATTCTAGAGAGTAGTATTTTGTTAAAGTCCACCGAATAGGATGACAAAGTATCAATTTTCTCGTAAAATCTCACTGCTTTCTGGCGCAAAAGTGGCCGCCTTCTCTACCCCCTTCCGGAATTAACGTGCAGCCGAAGCGAGCAAGTAGGTCAAGAACCACCTTTGATCACGGCGGCTGCATCGGTATCGTACGTTTGCAGCCCGCAGATTGAGAGGATGAGCCATTGAGGGCGAGATGGGAGTTGGCGAGTTGCGGCTAGTCAGCTATCTGATATTAAAAAAAAACAATCCTTCGGTATCGTTTGGGAATTATCTAGGGATTTCGAAGGGGAAATCAATCCTGTGAGAACCCTGTGTTCTAACTTCTAAAGCACTATTTAAAACACACGAATTTTACAGAATACCGCATGAATCAACCAATGGCGTTTGAGGTTACGGCCCAACCCAACCGGCCGCCCAAAACTGCCTCGGCCTAGTTGCGCCTGCCGTGGCTGTGGCGGCCCACCTATCACTCGCGACGTCCCCTGCTCCCGCCAGCCCAGTCGAGCTCCCGCAAGATTCGACCCAGGCCCAGGCCCGCCTGCCCGCCGCGCGGTGCTCTCGTCGCGCCGGCTGTCACCTGACGTCGTCCGCTCTGCCCACATGCCCTGCCCCGGTGCGAGAAACAAGGGGCGACGTGCGTCGGTGTCCTGGTGACCAACGTTTTGCAGCTCTCCACGGCGCAACACGGGCGCAACTATGCACATCAAAGCGATGCGCCTCGAAATGGAGTATCAGTATATAATAGTGGATAAAAACGATCAGATAGTTTTCGATCAATTCAAATAATATTTAAATACGGATTCTGTCAACTAAAATATTTATCGGATAGTATCGTATCGAAAATAAATACGGATAATATCAGATTGAAACCGAATACAAATTTTCTCTGTCGAATACGAATACGGATTTGATAGCTCAATACCCATCAAATACGGATCCGGATATTCAGGGGGCGGATATCCGCAGCCTACACCCTTTATTTCAGCCCGGTTCATTTACATGATACTTTTATAGCCCATCATACAATATATATATATATATATATATATATATATATATATATATCAATACATGGAGTTAGAGAAGGAACCTTAGCATCTACGAAGAATTCATGAATGCTCTTCAAAAATGCTTTAGACCAAATGAACTAGTTTTATTTTTTGTTCATTTCGTACGCACAAATTAAAAAGGTTTTTATGTTTCAAGAAATATTCGTGACCGTATTTGATTCAATTCGTATTCGCTCAATATTTGTATTTGTATCCGAGATATCTATATTCGTATCTGCATCCAGGGAAAAAATGAAAACAAATATGACATAGTCATTATCCGTCCATATTCGATCTGTTTTTACCCCTAGCTGCATAAAATCTAGTGTTTGTGGAGGCAGTCGAGTCCTACTCTATGCTGGAAGCGCACGATAGCATCAGGGAAATAATTTTTTTTAAATAATCTATTTTTTATTCTGAACTATAGTAATGTACCTATATTTTTTATTTTATACTAATAACCCTATGTTGTTCCACCGTTAAGCGATTTGGGCAAGATGCCTAATGGTTGTGCGCTAAGTGTCTAAGTCATCCATCGGTTGAGCGACTAGTCCTAGTCGCTCAACTATTGAGCAATATATCGATAAGTTGCACACTAGTTGGACGATTTAAAATAATAATATTATTATTTTATTAATTTGATGAAAATAATTGTAGGGGAATAAATATCAATTTTTGTAGATAATACATTTAATAAATCTTGTTTGTGGATTGTTATTTTTTTTAGAAATAAAAATGGCAGACAAGATAGGTCGGTCCATTTATGATTTTCGTATATTCTCAAGGGTACGAAATCTGTTAGACTCGCAATAACATTTTGTGATAGTCATATGTAGTTGTAGCAGTAATTCATAAGTAGAAAGGTAAGTGATATTGCGATGCACGAGAAAATTCATACACAACTATGCCATAGCACATACAAAGAAAAATATGTACATAATGAATACAAGTACAGAAAGGCTCCTGCACACTGCCTGCTACACCATTTGCAGCACATCCTCCATCGTCGCCATGTCCCATCCCCGGTCGGTGTCTGCCCGTACGACCTCGCTTGGCCTTCCTCAGCGCGGAGTGTCGACACCCTGACAGGGTCAAGCACTCAGGAGCCCTGTTGTAAGATCAAGGATAACCGATTAGGGGTGAATAGGAGGTTATAAAAAATTCTTGCATTCTAAAGCCAATTACCATAATTTATAGCTAGACAAGATTTCAACACAAATTAAACCTACACAATTCTAGTAAACTTAAGTCACCACAAGCACTAGTCTCTACAAATATCTTTAGCACAAGCAAATTAAGCAATCACGATTACCACAATATGTTAGAAATATAAGTGCGAAAAGTGAGACAAAGAATTAACCCATTGACACACGATGTTTAACCGTAGTGTTCGAAAACTTGTCAGTTTTCTCTAATCCACATTAAGAAAAACCCAAACGACTTAGACCGGCTCTACGAATTAAGTCTTAACTCCTCAATCCACTAGCAGTTGTCCTTTCTCCACTCCGAAAATGGTGGACACCAAACCACCCACAAATTGATGTCGGACTTCTTCATAATCTTCTTGAAGAGGTCATCTAGCAATCTTCCACCAAACAACGTAAGTGCCGGTAAGCATCAAGAGTAACAAATTACAACTTCGCTTGATGGCAATCAAGTGACAAGAATCAATCTAGAGATAAAATGTACTTGATATAGCTCAATTATCTCAAATGAATGCACAATGTGAAATTGAAGTGTGGGAAGAATGCTTAATACTTAAAAATGTTCAATGGAGTGTCTTCTTCTGTGTCCTTGAGTTGGTGGGGGAGTATTTATACTCCCACCAACCAAAGATAACCGTTGCATAAAATAATCCTAAAAAATCTGAAAAATCGGTAGTACCGCTGTGCAATTTACGGAACTACAACATTGTACTGTAGCAAGTAGGAACGACTATATCAGAGCGTTAGAACTAGTCGTTCGAAAGTCGGTGTAGTACTACCGCCGTTGAAATCGCGGTAATTACAATATATGGTGCGGTCCTACCATTTGCTTTGAGACCAAAAGTTGGTCCTCTCTGGAAAAAACATACCGCCCAAATTTTTGGTACTTCTGAGGTCTGGTAGTTCCGTTTTAGAGTACGATTATACTGCTTTATGGTAGTTTCGTCGTTCATTTTTCGGTACTACCGATATCAAAGAGCTTAAGTATTCAAGTAGGTGCTCTCTGAAAAAATATACCGCTCAAAATGCCGGTACTTTCGAGTTCCGGTAGTACCACTGTGTACACGCCGGTGATTTGAATTTTGAATTCTGGGTTTGACTTTTGAATTTTGGAATTCGTATTTCAAATTTGAATTTTGATTTCAAGTTTGTTGTGGAATGTGAATCCTTAAATTTGGTGAGCGTTTTTGTTTTTGCATTCTAGGTTTGAATTCCATTTTGAGTTGAAGTTTTAAATTATGAATTTTGTTTTACCAAAATTTGAAAAGATATCAATTCAGCAATTTTTATTCGAAAATTTTGAATACCCAAAAATGGGATGTTACAAATGCGGGACTAATGCCTTTCATCAGACCGATTAGTAGGAAAGTCTCTCCTACAGTATCAATTCACACTTTCTGATCTTATTTTTATTAGTTTCAACTTCTATTCCATGTTTCTATTGATTTCTGATCTTATTTTTATTAGTTTCAACTTCTATTACATGTTTCTATTGATTAACTGCCCCTTGACATTTACTCATCTTTACTATTATAAAAGAAGGAGTTGGTGGTTGACCCGTCGTCACTCTTCTTCTCTTAGCCATTGGATCTAATTACCAGATAAAATCCGAGCCGTCTTCTCGTAACCCCTCCCTCCCACCCCGTGCGCCGCCTTCCCCTCCCTCTATCTCGCAACCCGCACCGCCTCCCCAGCGCGCGCGCCCCTCCTCCCCACCCCGACCGCCTCCCCTCGCTCTTCCCCGCCGCCTCCTCCCCCTCCGTCCCCGCACCTCCGCCTCCTACTCCACCCCGCGCGCAGCATCCTCCTCTCGCGCCGCCGCGCCCCAACCTCGCGCCGCCACCTCCCCCTCTCCGTCCCCCGCACCGCCGCCTCCTACTCCCCCACCCCTCGCCGCCGCATCCTCCCCTCCTCGCACCGCCGCCTCCCCCAACTCCGCTCCGCCGCCTCCTCCGGGCGGTGTGTCGGAGGCAGCGCAGGCGTTGATCGAGTCGGACCTGCGGGAGCTCGGGGTGGCAGCGCGAAAGCTTGCCAACCATGCGTTCGTCCTCGGCAGCAGCCTTGGCTTCGACATCTCCTTCCTCAAGTATCTCACCTTCTTCGCCGTCGTATCAATCCAACCTTTTTTTCCTTTTCTTTAAGTTACTTTTTTGTTGGTTGAGGCCAAAAAATGTGTCGGTTCCCAAATGGGATCTCCGATCTCGACTTCGCCAGCGTCAGATCTGCCTCCCCTAATATCGTTGGCCACACAGCCATCATCCCCAAGGTCACCATAGCGTGGGGAGAAGACGATGACTGCGGCTGCCGCGCCAAGACACACCGTCCACTTCCTCATCTGCGCCATCTGGCCCTTCTGCTCCTCCTCCTCCGTCTCCAAGAAGCAGCAATCCCCTCCCCTGACTACGATGTCCAGTCGTTGGGGGCTGCACCCACCAACATGGATGACACCTGCGGCGCGTTCGTGGGCGACGACCTCCATGCCTTCAGGTCAGTATGCTTTTGCCTACCTTTCCTTCAGGTCAGTATGCTTTTGCCTGCCTTGCGAGCTCGTCGGTTTCTTCGTTGTTTGATTCACCAAGAATATAGTGTCTTAATCTTCCCCCTTGTACCTGCAACACCAGGTGGAACCGTGAACCAAGCATGTTTGTCTGCTCCTTTGTTAGAGGCTACAAATAGTGAAAACAAGTAAGAAAAAGTTTAGAGATGCAAGAGATTCCACCATCTTGTTCCTGGCGCTACTACAGATCAGCAGCAACCAAAGACACAAGAGCTGTCCCTATCTCTCTGTAACCGTTAAAACATAATATATATACAACAAATAGCACTAAAACTCCCAGGCTACTTGAAAACTAAACCGAATTGAACTGCTGGATCCTGAATGCTCTTCGAGATGGATTCTGTCTTGTGGTCATCCTAAGCATGAATCATCGATGGTGATTAGTTCAAAAGCATGCTTGATATTTTTCTGGATCAAAATTGTTAATGGGGGCAGACATTCTGTGTCACCCTGGAATAGAGTAGAATGTGTTGTTTATTACTTCAATAGCTGGGTAGACAAAAATCTTCCCTTATGCTTTGCAAACTTATCAAAATGGTAATCCTTTGCTTAAGGTGAAAGATGGCTTTGATGCATTCTACGCTGTTTCAATACGGTTTGTGTCCTGTCAATACAAGTCGTAGATGTTACATTTCCTCATAGATTTAGTGACAATGATAGTCTCTTGTTGAGTTGTTTTATGTGTTAACTAATAAGCACAGATTGAGCAGATTACCAAGTTTCACATCAAAATACCACTGTAAAATTGATCACTTTGTTGTGTTTTTATGTTAATTTAATCAAACTACAAGAAGCCAATTGATCCAATCTAAAGGATGGAAAATTTTGGAATGATTATGATGACAGTAACAACAAAATTGAGTATTAAAAACTTATGGTGCCTTTTAAAGCATAAAGTCACTGCAGTAACAGGTTATGGATGCCACTTATGTTTCTAAATGTATTTTTAGGGTGAATTTTGTGGTGTTAAAGAAGTTATTCATGAGGAAAGCTCCAAACTTGTCCACATATGAATGTATTGGTTTAGATATAACATATTCGCTTTTTGAACAAAATATATGGGATTCATAGGGAGACTAATATAGTAATATTTGATAATCTAGGTGTCGCCAGGCTCATGGAAGTAAATGTATCAACTGATTGTGCACATAGTTAAACGAAATTTCTTTCAATTCTATAGGTCAAACTATTTCTTAAAAAAGCCCATATAATATGTTTCCAATTGTAGCAAAGACTAACTCGACCCCATCTTCTCAAATAGGAACACTTCCATTATGGCCTCATGTTAGTTCATTGTATAAGGGTGCCTTTTTGTTGTATTGTTCTTATTGTTTACTTGTCACACTGATTGCTAGGGATTGATTTTAAAATCAAATTTCTCACTGTTGGTGGGAAGAAACTGAAGCTGGCAATATGGGACACGGGTAAGGTTTTTGGCTTTTTTCCTTTTATTTATGAAAATGGTGTTCAAATATTGGTTTTGTCATTTTTTTTGTATGTTGTATTGCTGTTGCCTTTGCCTTTTTGTGGGCAATTGCTTTTGTGTACCTTCAGAGTTTCAATACAACATGTGTACAAATTACTTAGAAGTCCACATGTCCTTTCGAAAGTCTTTTTTCTTGCCCTAGGCATAATGCCATAATGGTCATTGTGTGGGTTATTTTTTGCCCCCACAAAAGCAACTTGTCTTATTGCAGGAAGCTGCCTGCCGTGGGCACAACCACCTTGTTCTACAAAGAAATTAGTAGTCTAAAAACCATGGTGTTTCCTCCTATAATGACTAATGACTCTTTCTACCCAATACTTACATCGTATCCTTGTTCAGCCTATATCATGTAGTGGTGTTCCTAAGATTTCAAGTGTTTGAGCACCTCTTTTTTCATTGTTTGCAGCTGGCCAGGAAAGGTTCAGGACAATCACTAGCTCTTACTACCGAGGTGCTGATGGAATCATTCTAGGTAACTTGATTACTTCCAAGATACACCCATCAATTTGAAGCTCTTAACTATTTATCATGACTAACTTGAGAGTATATTTTTATGCCGATCTCACTATTACGATATATCAACTGTGTATATTGTTTGCGTGCTCCCCTCACGCCATCACATTTTAGGTTACTTTTACCTTTGAAATTCTGAGCATAAGCTATTTGGTGTCACTGTTATGATTCTGATGTGGAATCTTTGAATATACATGTAAATCGAGTAAGCTAACATGCTCAACCGTGATTCCTGAACAATATATTGGCTATCTAGGATCTTGAGATGCCACATCTAAGTTTACAGTAAAGATTACATTTAGCGTTATGAGTTTTGTTTGCCTTGAACACCTCAGTTTACCTGGGTTATGATGTCAGGACGTCTCAAGTTAGTTGGTATATGGATGTTTCCTTTCCACCATCGCGTTACTCTGTCATATTTCAATCACTCCATTCATGTGCTGATTTATGGATATTTTTTTAGGGAGTGTAGTAAACTTTGCCATGTTTGCATCGTACTTGGTTGAATTTGCCACTAAGGTGGCACCTCACTATAAATATCTACCAACTATTTTTGTGGTCAACTATCACAGGATGGGATCACTTAATTACTTGACAGTGTGTTAGTATAGCGAATAAGGCAATTTGAAGATCTACACTGAGTATAATTGGTTGGATAAATTGATTTGTTCTAAATTTATCAGTTTTCCTTCTGGCTATTGTAGAAAATTAATATCCTTTACAGTAATAAAGTTCCTAAGAATGATATTGCATCGCGCCTTGTTCAAATTCTTGCCACCTTTCATTAGAAAAGAGATCTTGCATTACTTACACGGTTGATTCTTATTAATATTTTACTTAAATAATTTGTGATCTGAAGATCTGGAACCATTTGTGTTCAATTACACCTGCATCAAGAATCTGATAACTGAACACAGTTGTCCTAGGTTTGCACTTTGGAAAGCTACAAGAGAACAGTAAATTTAGTTATGATTTGAGTTCTACACATAGCCCTTTTCAGAATTCTTCAGTTCTTTCTGAATTCTGATTGCATTGTTTGATTTTCAGAAAGAAGGAAAATACAAGGGAAGGAGGTTCAGTTCAATCTGCCACTTCTTCGGATGTAAGGTCGAAGATCCCATCACAATCTTCGATTGCAATTATGCTTATGTAGGAACAAATCTAAATAAATGCATTAGTTACATACCAAACAATCATCCGGTGTGCCTCTAAATGTTAAACAATGCAGTTCTTGGCCATATCTCTTGCAAATTATAGCGACTTGGTTGAATGGTTACATGGCTATCAGTAACAAATCTGAAGGATCCAACAAACAAGTGGCCATGCGCTGCTGTTTCACTACAATTAGTATGCTCTTTTAGTATGATGCATTGTTTTCTTTAGAAATGATGTGAGATTTATTATGTTCAAGTAAAATAATTGTTGGGTTCGTAATGTTTAGGATTTGCTAGCAATCGACAAATGAGCATACCAAAGGAGTAGTTTAGGATGAATAGGCAAAACATGCATGATATTTGCTATAAGCTTTGTTTTTCGTTGCAATGCACGGGCACTGAACTAGCAATTCATATTCAAGTGATTTGTATCAAACAAAAGAAAACAGTCAATAAAAGATTGAAATTTGATACATATTATTGTTTGGTATGATTGGCTGTCCTATTTGCAGGAACCCTTAGATAAATTTGATTTATTATATGAAAATACAGCAATACACACACACACATTTTTTTTCATAGCCATGTTGTTGAATACAATAACGGTACACTGAAGCAAGTAAAGACCCCTTGTTTTGATTTCACATGTTTTCCATCTTAAATTTATATAAGCTTCATTCATTGTGCATTTCAGGTCTGCTACTATCGGAGTATTTCTTTGCTTAAAGTGTTGAGATGTTCACAGGTCCCTTGGACCAGACATATCAAAGGTTATTTTAACATCAAGAAATTTCTGTCACTTTTAGTTCTTCCCAAATAATTCTCCCGATATGCCTATATGGATTCCTTTTTATTTTTTTCCTTAGACTACCAAATATGTAATCGCACCTTCGAATTCACGTTCATTCTTCCACCTGTTCTTTATCAGGTTTTATCTATGACTTTGGATGATTGGTCTGATAGTGACATTGACTCCATGGTTGAGGTTGGTGGAAACTCATGCAAATTCAATTTATGAGGCTTTTCTTCCAAAAGATCACCCAAAACCCAAACCGGATTTATTTACGAATATGAGCATGTATATTTTGTTTAATACATGATGACGTAAGAAAAAGTTGATATTTATTATTCAGTTTGAGATCATATTTGATAGTATGCAATACTATTATTTGGTTTTCCGTTGCAACGCACGGGCACCTTACTAGTATTACATTATTCCACAGTAATAACTGCTTAGTAATCAACTCAATATTGTAGGTGTTCGCACTCTAATTACTTTCTTCCAGTTGGTTTGTTATGTCGGTAATTATTGATGATGGTCACATTACTGATTATTTGGATATTTTTACCGTATCTTCTTACATCTCTATATTATTCAAGTATCAAACTCATAATACCAAATTTTCATATTACCACCGTATCATTCCTTCATCAATTCTCAAATATCATATTATTACATTACGATTCTCACACTACCATTATCGAGTTGCTAGTGTCAAATAATCTTGTTATCATTATATTGTCTTGTTGAATTGTCATTATCAAATCCCCGTTTCATATTGTACATATTATTCCACCGCTTCCCTGTTTCATCACATACCTAGGAAATAACACCTTCCAAGGTTCCGCCTAACAACGTATGAGTGTTGTATATTTTTGTTGTCGGGATATTAACACCATGCTGTAGGAGATACGGGCAAGGAGGTGCTAGCCTATTTCATATCACCTATTTTTGTGATTTAATGTAAATTACCAAAATTACATTACTCTTTAATTTGATTTCTTTTTAAATGTTAATCGCAATTACACCAAACTGTTCCATTTACACAATCTAATCATCACATATAGGGGCAATAATAATACCCACCCAACAAGGTACAGGGGCCGTACAATGTACAAGGGCAATAATAATACCCACCCAACAACGTACAGGTATACGATCGAGGTGAGTGACTGACTATTCTCGTATAACTTAGTATTTGATGCGTTGAAATCGGTGCCGTAACTATCCACCTTTACAATTACATGGTAACTTCCCATCATTACATTGCCTTTTTATGTTCTCCTAATTCCATGTTACATTGTTACCTTTGATTGTCTTGTCCGTAGACTACATTTACATTGTGGCTATCTAGAATCCTTGAGTTATCTTATTTTTATTTGTTGCTTTTACTGTTTCATATGACGATATCTTATATCTCACCCTTGCTTTTTCTTTTGTTCCAGGAGACAGGTCAGCATAGTTGTTGCATATGGTATTGGGCATGAGAGCACTGCATTTTCAGCACCGCGTTGTTTTCTACATTTTCAAATAATTGCCCTGTTATTTACTCTTCCGCCGTCTTTAAAATTAATGAAATAAAGTCTTGACCAATCTGTTTATTATTGTTTTTATTTTATGCTGTTTTGCAATAACGTTCAACGTAGTACCGCATTTGCTAACATGCAGGGTGCTGCAAATTCTCTCTTCTCACAGTGCGCCACGTCATTCCAAATAATTATATCCGTCAGATTATGGTTGGACGTCCCAGACATGTTAAATTTTTGTTCATGCCCTCTGAGGCTGTGGTCTGACGTATTGGTCTTCTGATACTTCAAATGTACCAACACTGGAGACACCGGCCCGAAAGTTCTATACAGTGGGGGTGATCGGAATAGCGATGGTTTTTGGTTTTTGCTGAAAAAATACTGTAGCTGAGTTGATTTATTGAGTATAATTAAATTTTAAAAAATTTAAAAATAAAAACGCTGTACTAAACTAGAGCGGACGATGCAAAGGAACATGAGAAAAAAAAATAAAACAAAACAAAAAATGAAAAAAATATTTTATCAGAAAGTGTCATCGTAGTTCTGATCTTTAGCTACAAGATGTTTTTTCCGCCCAACGCCAACGCTAGCATTCGCACATGAGCGGGGCCAGTGTCATTTCATTTGCTGAAAGTTATATGTAGTACAATTTCAATTATGTATCCTTTTTTTAAGACAATTTCATTTGTATTCCCATCTGAGAGCATTGCTCAATATCATATACATGCTTGTCTGACAAAGGACGGGTTTGGTTTAAGTAAGCTCAAACATTGCTGCCAATCATTGTATCTTTTTTTTCCTTTGCTTCAACTAACCCAACATATATAGGATTATTTTTTGAGCTACAGCCCATGATTTTTTTCTGTGCTTTTCAATATAGCAACGACAGCGGAGTCACCAACATAGACGATGTACACAGTTTTAGACTTGAAAAATTATTTGCAAAATCTATTTTAAAAAACCACTCTATTTATTTTAACTTTCGAAGAAATCAAAAGCTAAAAAAAACAAAACCATACACTGCCATGCTACAAGCTCTAATGAGTTGCCCATTTGTTGCCTCTTTTTTTTCCTTTACCAGAAAATGAATGGCTACGTCTATGACCAAACGTATACAAACACCCGTGACTAAAAATGTATTTGAAAATGCATTGTTTTTAGCTAGTTGGTTGACCAAACCATCGCCTTCTACGATTCCCCTGCCATATGATTGATCAGTATCGCTTGTATGATTTAACATTTTAGCGGATACAAACACTTCGTTCTAGCTACGTGAGTCTCTCTCTCTCTCTCTCTTTTTGAATTAACTTCATGAGGATTTTCGTATTCCACCTTCTGTGCCCGCTGACGATGTTGCTTAGTTGGAAAGTTTGGTGGTGCTCTGTCTAGCATTTCGTAGGGGTGATTAATTTACCTCTCTTTCACTAATAAGTAACCATTAATTAATAAGCATCCAATCAAAGGGATAGTACTGTGATACGGTCAGCTCAATTGCCGAAATTGAAATGGTTTCGGTGAAGAAGGCAATTAATTAACAGTGGTATGTGGTAATAGAGGGCTAAGAAACGAACACGCACGTACTGCAGCTGCCGAAGCAGGGAAGCAAGACCGCAAGCGCAGAGCAGAGCTAGTGAACGGCGCAGGAGAGCGCATTGTGATATCATGCCGCTGTCATCCAATGGCCGCCGGAGCTGCCACCGAAAAGGGGGCAAAAAATACCGCGGTGCCAACGAAAAAGGGAGGAGCTAGGGCCGGGGGCTCACGTCTCCGGCTAGCATGTCCGCGCGGCCAAGTCATCATGACATGATTTGGTTGGTCGTTCATTCACCAGCTTCCTCCCAGGGAGCCTCCATTTCCACTCGTCGCCAGTGCCATTGCCCACGCCCATATAAGCCTAGCACAGCGTCTGTGGTTCTGTACCGCACTTCTCTGCACCGGCTTCTCTCCCGCACACAAAGCCCTCCCTTCTCCGCAAAGCGCTCTCGGAGCCCTCAATCGACGGCCTCTTCTTGCGAGTTGCGGCGTGGAGGAAGCTATGGTGAGTCGCCAGCTGATCGGCTTCTCCGTCGGAATCCATGTACATTTAGTGAATCGCTTGTGGGATGCCGTTCACGTGGTGCAGGTTGGTCAAGCGATTGAATGGAAGGATGGCGCCACGGAGCCGCGGTGGCTGAGGCCTCTGCTGACGGCGAGGTACTTCGCGCAGTGCACGGAGCACGGGGACTCCACCAGGAGCGAGTGCAACATGTACTGCCTGGACTGCGCGGGGAGCAGCGCCCTCTGCTCCTACTGCCTCCGGCTCCACAAGGGCCACCACGTCGTCCAGGTACTGCTCGTTGCTCACTGCTCACCAGGGCCGTCCGACCTCTGCATTTCGTCTCTCTAATTCGCTGCGCGCGTCCAGATTCGGAGGTCGTCGTACCACAACGTGGTGAGGGTGTCCGAGGTGAGCGGGCTCATCGACGTCTCGTGCGTCCAGACGTACGTGATCAACAGCGCCAAGATCGTGTTCCTCAACGAGAGGCCGCAGCCGCGGCCGCCGGGGAACAGGGCGGCCGCCGTCTGCTGCGAGGTGTGCGGCCGCGGCCTGCTTGATTCCTTCCGCTTCTGCTCCCTGGGGTGCAAGGTATTCAATGATTGCGAACGAGCCACCTACCGTTGCGTGCCCGGCGGCTCTTGCGTTTCGCCCTTGCTTTCCGGATGATACTGCCAGTGCCAGCTCCTCCGTTTTGGTATTTTAATTAGCCTTCGGGCCCTGATGATTCGTTGGTCCATTCGCTTGCTTAATTCTGGTGATTCTTTAGTTGCAAACAACTTTCGCCGACTTCGCTAGCTTTTCTTTCTTCGCATTTGCATGATTGCATCGGAAGAAACACAGATAATAGGCAATAAACAAACAGGGGCGTGTGAAGGCAAAGTAGTATACCCGACTGTACTTCTGTCGTATAAATGCCAAGCAGCTATGCCATCGTACGAGAATAATGTGCGTGTTCGTCTCCTTCTCTGTCGTTGCGTTTAGCTTGCAGGCTTGAAGAGGGACCCGGAGCTCACGTTCGCGCTCCAACATAAGCTGGACATGGGCTCGTGTCGAGGCTCCGAGACGACGTCCGACGAGTCGTCGGTAGCCAGCAAGGTTCGGAGGACGGCGGCGGTGAGCGGATGGGTGAGAGAGGGCGCGGCGGCGGCAAGGACGACAGATGGTGACAGAGCCTGCAGCATTTCTCCGGCTACGCCTCCCATCTCCGGTGCTCACCGGGCGTCCAGGCGTAAGAGTGCGCCACGCCGAGCTCCACCGTACTAGTCTATTGCATGGGAAGCCTTTAGGCATTACAACGGTCACGTGTACATATACAGTGCATGTTCGTTTGTACTATGGCTTATGTCTTTTAACTGTGATTTATTAGTCTAATAAATAATAATTGCTGAGAGAAATCAAAAACTAAAAACCGTTGAAAAGTCAAAAAAACATGGTCATGGACTGCGACTTGCAATGTAACAAAGTAGTGGCGGAATCAGGATTTGACTACGCCCTAGGCTAAACTCTAACAATGTAGAACTAACGTCAATTTATACCTATACCACGGCATAATAAAAGTAACTAACAGATATTTGGCTCCGGTTTAAAGACTGGATAATGGATGCACTATACTTTGTTT
Source organism: Melocanna baccifera (assembly GCA_036346265.1). Taxonomy (NCBI): domain Eukaryota; kingdom Viridiplantae; phylum Streptophyta; class Magnoliopsida; order Poales; family Poaceae; genus Melocanna; species Melocanna baccifera. Next base: position 2,027,587 of record CM070698.1, on the reverse strand, counting down.
ATGAGAAACAGATATTATACTTAGAGCAAGTCATAGTGAATACTTCAATGAAGTTCTCTAATGCCATCAACATGGACAAAATTAGCAAAGCAACTAACAGTGGGGTCTACAAGCCAAAACTATCCACTTCAGAATAACTAGTATAAATTCTCCTTTTAGATAGAATGTACTGAAGTAGCACATTTAACATGTGCAAACAGCAGGGTTTGTAGAATAGCTACTTGTTTACTCTCCAGTTCCTTGTTCAGCTCCTTGAGTTTTTGAACTTCAGCTTCCAACTCCATCGTATAAGCCTATGCAAATACAAAAATTGTTACCAAAATAGGAAAGTTGGCAGATTGTCTGCTTAAAAGAAACACAGGGTAACAAGGAAGGTCAGACTGCACTAACAAATAACTCAGCTTATAAATTACAATTTCTAAACTTACCATATTAAGAATAAGCCCAGCACATTGAGTTTGCGGCCTCATTGGAAGTTGGTCACAGCCTCACGGGGAGTATGGAACGCGTCACCGCGCGAAACTGGCGACGAGTCAGCGTGCCGCGTCATCAGTTGGCTGCCTTCCGTGAATGGGTCGAGACGGAGTGGGCCGACTGTGCTATCTGGGATGGACATTAGCAATATTACCCTAGGCTATTACCCTTAAGAGTGCTTATTTGAGCTTTTTTTCAGCTTCAGCTTTTTTCACTATTCAGTAATTTCGTCTTTTTCTGATATTTTTAAGATATTTTAGGCTTTTTTGTATTTTCTTTTTTCCCGTATTCCTTTACATTGTCCGTGATGAGCTAACATATTTTTTTCTATTTTTCTATTTTTTAAATTTAATTATGTCTAATAAGCTAACTCAGCTACAGTAAAAAATAAGTTAGTTACAGTAAAATTTCAACTAGAAATCAAAAGATGTCTCTTGAAGCCCACCTTACCATTACCATGAACCTACATCCGCCCCAAGAAGCCTTGACAGGGGAACAATACGAGGATCATGATTTACCTTAATTAACCGTACAGTACAGCAGCAATTCAGCAGTGTGTTTAGCAGTCAGTCAACTCTGTTCTCTAACCCACGGTAGCCTACGTGCCGCGCGCGGAAGCTCAGGCGCGCGCGGCGCCGGCGGGGGGACACCCGGGGGGAGCGTGCGTACGCCTGGGGCGCCCGTAACGGGGCGGGCGGGGCGACGAACGACGTGGGCGCCGGGCACCGCTTGGGCTCAAGAGGCCATCGCAACGAATTTTTTGCCGGTGTTCCGTAGCCCGCAGGCTCTTGGGGTCCTTGGCCCATTGCTCACACTGAAGCCGGCCCATGTTGGACTCGCCCCTTAAGGCTCTGTTTGGGACAACAAACCCAGCCGAGATCCCCACCGAATTTCCGGGCTGCAGTCCCACGGGGCATTTTTACCCGGGCCAACTAGAAAAGCCCAAGGACACGGAGTTCTTCCTCCTCCACGTTGAAGGGAAGAAAAAGCATAAAGGGACATGTTTGAAACTCGTACTTCACAGAAATTTTACAGAAAAATATTTTAATCCATGCAGGACCTTAAAACCATGTTGCCCTTCACATTATTCCGGCGATACAAGATATCATCAAACCCGGTTGCACAAGCACGCATACGTAGCTGGACACAACATTAATAAACATGGCAATCGCCTGCCAAAAGGTGAGGCCAGATCCTTTCAGCTTCTCCTCAACAATGCAGTCCAGCTTCTTTCCCATATCTTCAGTCAAGTGGCTCGCCCAGTCCCCAACCTTTCCGGCCCCGAAGTACGAGGAGTTCTCCCTCGGCAGCCCACCAATCCGATCAGATACTCCCGAGGAGTTCACCGGTAGGCTCTTCAGCTTCTCGAAGCTACAGTACAGCCGCACTACCTCCTCCACGACTCCGCCGCTCTCCTCCTCATCGGTGGACGGGACACGGAGGAACTCGGCGAGCATCTTGACATGCTTGCTAGGGTTTGCCATCATCTCATCGTACTTCAAGAAAAGAACCCTGTGGGGATCCGCCATGCTTTCCTTCCAGCACCCAAGATAATGTTCCCAGGTAGGCAGGCCCGTAAAGCGAAACCCCCTCGCGGAACAACTCAAAAGGTTCTGTCCAACTCCATGCAGGTATCCTTAAGCGGGCGGGATTCTCTGACGTAACGAAGCTACGGTGATTTTACCCTTTGGATCGGCCGTTCATCTTCGGATGAATGACCGATCCAAGCGTAAAGTCACCGTGACGTAGCTTCGCTATGTCAGAGAATACGCTCTGATCCTTAAGTAGCTTGCTCGTGTAGTGCCGTCCTGACACAAACACATCCTTGGGCTCTCGGCAACCGAGGGTGGACAAGCGCGGGGGCGGCGGCGGCAAGCGGCATGTGGGTGGAGAGGAGCCGTCGCTACTGTCCCCGGCCATCCCTGGCCTCGTTGCCGGACATCCCTGTGCTGGGCCTTTTCGACCGGCACCCACAAACGCCCGCTCGCACGCGCAGACGGGATGCTGGTCGCGCGCACGAGACCCTACCCCCTCCCTCTCTTGCATGGATCATAATGAACCACACGTGTGGCTGTGCACTGATTAAGAACTGGCTTTTGCCTTTAGTTTGAACTCCATCTCCATGATGCAATGCAACGAACACGATCATGCGCGAGTGTCCAATGCACAATTAGGCGATTTTCTTATTGATAACTAATGGTACTTTAATGTTGTAGATGCATACAACACACACACACATATGGAAAGAGAGAGCAGACCCGTGATTAGAGCAAATAGAGAAGAAGGATATGTGTAAAATGAGAAGGCTACCAAGATTGATTTGAATTTTCATTAGGACTCCTATTCAAACACTATATCTAAAATTTTGGAAATCCATCTCAATTATAGAAAGCAAAATCAGTCTGTAATATAGCCCAACAGCCATACAAGGTGATGTCCTGATCAGGAAAGATAAAACCCAGTTAGGTGCAATGCAGAAGAAGAAGAAGAAGAAGAAGACAAGACCACATCCTACCTTAGCAAGGCATACAAAATAATAAGAAAAACAACTACCATGTCCGCTCATCGTAAGGTCTAGAATTTACTACATAATTTTGTGAAAAAAGAGAAAGATTTACACTTCTCATTATTGTAGGTCTAGATTATCATGTTGTGGATCAATTAGTTATAGACTAAAGCACAAAACGAGCACAACTACTTTTCTACAAAGGCATGTTTACACTAAAAAAATGTCCTACTCCTACGGCTTAAGCATAGATCTTCCATGTGTGCTCGGCGGTCCGGTCGCACGATGTTGATATGCTTTGCCAATGAAAGCTTATAAAGCGATGGAATTTGGCAAGGCGACCTCAACCGGATCCAGAGCAGCAGGCATGGCATCTATGAAGGATTCCGGCGAGGCGACCACGGCGAAGACAAGCTCAGCGGTGATATGATTTGGTGCTAACCAAATGATCCTCTTGCATTTGTAATCACAAATTTCTCTCTAAATCCATCATGTGGTGACTGCATCTTCTCATGAGTACGCACATACACTTCCTCTTAGATAATGTAGGACCACATTTGTCTAGATTGATGATGATGTATTCGAAGGTATATATGATCAATATAGTAACTAAGGCGCCATCCGATAGGTGTAGATGCATATGTGTTTTGATACAAATCACATGCATGTATTTTCCGGCTCAAAACAAGGCCAAGCCCGGGTTATAGATCTGGTTGCTCCTAAGCCTGTACAAAAATATTCAAAGCAAAGGTCGCATGGCTTAGGTACTCCAATACAAAATCGGAATCTAAATAGGGAAGTTGATTTTTATCTCTTAAGGGAACATCCCTATCTAATCCGTTATCTATTTTGTATCGGGATTCACACTATTTTGTCTCTTATTGTATTTTAGGGGTTTAGTTCTTCTATATCGTCTTTACATACTCCCTCCAGTAAGGGAAGTCATTTTAATTTAGGATATATCCAGTCAAACGTTCTAAACTCTAGATATTAATATCTTTATGAGTATTTAGTTTGGACATATGAAAATGATACATTTATATTTGTCTCGAAAAATACTTTTATTTTATTATGATGTTATTAGGTTTGATTAACATATTACAATAAAAAAAGTGTTTAAAGTGTTTTTTAGGACTATATCGATATCCCAAATAACTTCCTTTTGTGACCAGGGGATTATGTTCTAGGCTGCGAACCAACAGACGGGTGGGTGAGTTTGAAGTACAGAGATCGAGCACCATTTTAATACAAGGTCGACCAAATATGTGGGCTCTGAATAGGGGCTTCAAAAGAAGCTAGCAAGAAGCCAAATTCAAAGAAAATTGAAACACAATAGCCCGAAGCACACCAAAAGGTAGAAAGTCTAAATTGCACTACCGGCCGATGCCACGGTCTAGGTTGCTACCGTTTTCTTGATCGCTATACTTGCTCGTGTTAATTATGCCATGTTTTTTGAGCCTTGTGTTAGCACAGACTAAAACCAAAGCAATAATTAGAAATTAGTAATAAGTAATAATAAAGTATGATTCCATCTCAACTGGGTTTCTTTAGGTGGTGCTTAATTGGACTTAATAAGCCATGGTTTATGACTGAATTTCATTATAGTTGACTTATTTTGCACTGTAACTGATGATGACTTATTTGGTATAATTAATTTTTTAAAAAAAATTAAAAATGAAAAAAACATGTTAGCCCATCACGTATAATGCAAACAAATATGGGAAAAAGTACCGGTAAAAAAGTTAAAAAAGACAAAAAGATAGAAAAATGCGAAATTTAAGAATAGTAAAAAATAAGTCAGAAACTAAAAGCTCAAGTTGAAATAAGCGGGGCCTAAGTGTTTCTTAAAAGTATTGAAATAGCAGTACCAGTATAAAAAAACAATACAATTCTATGTTACAGAGTATAATTATATGGCCCCACTCATTAGAGTGTTTGCTTCTTACTTTTGTCTTTTTCTGGCGATATAGTTTTTTATCTTTTTATTATTTGTGATGATATAGATTTTTTATTTTTTAAAAAAATTAAATACACTAAAAAAACTAACAACAGCTATAATTTATTTTCAGTCGATAAAGTATAAAATAAATCATAAATCATGACTTTTAAATTAAATGAGCACCACCTAAAGCTAGCTGCACAAATTACACGAGCCACCCAGCTAATTATTCATGTGGCGCCGATTTCTTTTTGGAGGGCCTCACATGATGCTAGTTGTTGTTGACGACTACATGCGCATCCAGGACGAATCGTTCGTCCGCTCTTAACAACTTTTAAGAAACCGACGGATGGACGGCCACTAGACGTCCGTTTGGGTCGGTGCCGGGTGCCTGTCTCGCTATTTAGTGCCCCCGTGACTCTTCCGCCATGATAGCAACACTCCCATATTAGCGACATTAATTGATTCTTTTTCCTCAACTACAAAATGCACGCACGGTTAATTAATCCTCGAATCATTTTGATGCTGCTTTGTCCTTCACTCAATTACTTCATAGGAACTTAGGAAGCAAGGCAATATGGAGGGAGATATATAACAGTAGAGGTGACAGGTGGCGAAGCAAGGTAGGCTGGGTTGCTCCTAATGGCTTTGGCTTCCGGCTTTCAGAAGCCAAAGTGTCATCTTTTTATTTTGGTTTTTATTTTATTTTTATTTTTTCTTCTTTATTCTCTTGTATTGTCTAAAAAGATATAAATGTGTTTTTTTCTATTTTTCTAATTGAATGAATCAGAAAAGGCTAATAGCCGCTACAGTATAATTTTAACTAAAACACATATGGAAACTGGAAGCTAAGATAGTTAGAGCAGGACTAGAGTTATTCAATTAAAATAAGAAAATAAAAAAATAAAAAACACCATTATATCTTCACGAACAATGGAATGAAATATAGGGGAAGAAAGAAAAACAAAAAAAGCTGAAAGTCTAAAACCAAAATTAAGAAACCAACATGTTTCAAATGACTTCTGAAAGCCAGGGCCACTTGGAACGTCCTCTGTGTTGTAATCTCTATTACTTAAAATAATTAGTTGGTGGTTCGTACGTTGTATATATCTTTCCCCTCTCCTCCCCTCCCCTCCTCACATGAAAAAACACTTCAACTAGCCTCATCTCTCCCATCCATTCGATGCTCCTTCCCTCCTCACCCCGCGCACACCTTCTAGCCTCATCTCTCCCATCCATTCGATGCTCCTCCTCTCCCCTCCCCACCCACCTTGTGCTGCCTCCTCCTCGTCCCCCACTCCTTTGGTCTGCCGGTCGGGTCTCCCCCTCTCCACTCCGTCGCCCCTACCTCTTCTCCGTCGTTGTTACCTTCCACAAGTGCAGCCGCCGCCTCCTTCTTCCTTCCCATGCCCACGCTGCCTCCTCCTCCTTCCCCACTCCTGCACTTTGCCTGCCTCCTCCTCCCTACCCCGCACCGCCGCCTCCTCTCCCCCTACTCCTCCGCCCCACCGCCTCCTTCCCCTACTCCTCTCTGCCCGCCGGGTCTACCCCTCCCCACCCCACACCCCGCAGTTTTTTGGGTATTATGCTCCGGTTAGATTGGTAGGCTCATTGTGGTTTCGTGTTGTCATGCATGGGGGAGCAGGCACACGTTGGTGCGATCCAGAAGACGCACTTGCGTGATTTGAAGGCAGATGCCGAGCACTGCAAGGTAATGACAATGTAAGGATTTCCTCTGTCGGTGAAATCTAGAAGACGTACCTACGCGATCTTTCGCTTCTCTCTTTCTCTCTCTCTCTCCCCCCTAATATGCTAACGATTTCCCTCGTAGGGAAGCAGCTTGCGCACAGCGACGACGGCGAGCAACGCCTGTGGCACAGGGTATGTAGCAAAGGACATGGCCTTCGACATCGATGCCCGCATTGCCATGTTGTAGGCCGCCCGCACTGCCCTGCTGCAGGTTGTCAACGACCTCGCGGACGCCGTCAAGGTCACCATGGGATTGGGCCCTAAGGTTCATGTTCTTTGGCTCCAAGTAGTTTGGATTGGTCAAGACATGGCTTGATAATTGGTACGGATGTAGTGGAAGCCCTGAGCCATCACACTCGATTTATCGATTGAGTATTCTACTTGTTTGTGTTGTAGGTGCGCAATCTCAGCATAATCTCCATGTTTGCATGTGAACCAAAAATGCATAAAGCGAAAATAGATATGGTTTCTAGAACTATGATAGAACAAAATTTTATTCTTACTTTTCACCTTCTTGCAAGTACATTAATCCGTAGCAACGCACGGGGATTAAACTATTTCCCTTTAAAGTTCCATTTGGCAGTGTATGTGGCCTCATCATCTACCATTCACAATCTTATATGTTCTCCGTGTGTAGATATTTATGTGTTTTGGAGGATTTTCTACGAAGGATAAGATTACCTACGCATATGTGTACGCACGTAATTTATGGTACGATTTGTCTTGCTTGTAACATGGATTTTTTTTATTCTATTTAAAAATGTAAGCTTTAACTATTTTTACACGATGAATTTATAGTGAAAATTCTGAGTCTCATACACAATCAATTCGTAGATGTAGAAAATTTTTTGAAAATAGATACAGAGAAACTCATATTATTTTATTTAAAAAAATATAATTTATATTATTAATTATTTGAGATTCGTTGTAACTTACGGGTACTTGCTACTTAAGCTGTATAGTGCCGGCATGTCCAGGCGTCAGCGGCGCGCGGCAGATAAACGCCGGGCAATTTCGCTTGGTCAGAGTCGCAGCCCCCACTTATCGTGCGCGGAGCCGTAAAATCTCGATTTTTGAGCGTCGCCGCGCCGTTCCAAAAGCCACGGCCGGGCTGGCTCTTTCTTGAAGGCGTCGAAGGCGCTCTCTTCTCGTCGGCTTTTACCTGCCTGCCATGTCGACAAGAGCTTTCCTCTTTCGCCCGTCGTCTTTCACACCACCCCGTCCCATCCATCCGCTCTCTTGGCCCCCATCCCCATCCATCACTCCGATCTTTGGCTGGTTCTTTACCTTCTGTTCATTTCAGATGCTCTGCGGTTTCTGCAGCCAGCGAGGTTGGGCTGTTGTCAGACCATGGATTGGACCAGTATGGACACTAGTATCAAGTACTACTAGTCTCAGAAACCAACGATTGCCATTTGCCCAATGTTAGTTGGACTAAACTCACTTTCGGTACACCAAACAGTTCATGTAAATTGCAGTTTGCAAACGGATCGCATTACGCTATTTAAAAAGGTTATAAAAGTATAATATTATGAAAGTTTTTTATGACAAATTCACACGTACCATTTTTATATATATCTAAATTATACCCTTGGAACAATATCTTTATTTAAAATTAATAGGATTTGACCGCACTTATTATAGGACATTTTTTTTTACCGGAGTGAGCATAATGAAGCTGAAGCACGCAGACGACTACGGCACAGTTGTTGTGGTGGTTGTGGATTTATTTACTCGATGGACCAAGGAGGAGGCGAAGGTGGCAGCATCTCGCAACCGAATTCCCATCTGCCTGTCCTGCCCCGGCCACTGCCATGCCATGCCATGCCACCAGATGATCTCCCTCTCTACTGCTTGTTTTTTCATCCATTTCTGTAAAATAAGGGAGATCATTACTGAGGTTTGGTACTAGTCGCGCTGCGCCCTCTAGTTGTGCCGCCATTAACCCCAATCTTATCATTGCCTCCACCTCGCCATTATTGACCACTGTTGGGAGCCAAGTCTGTTCTTTTTAATAGATGGAATTGGCAAGGAGGGACAGAGAGGCATACCGATGCCATTGCTCGATTTTACTTTTCTTTTGCTCTGCGCTTAGAATAACATAGTTTATGTTTTTTTATTATAGTTGATTTATTTTTCACTATAATTAATATAATTTATTTAATGTAATTTAATTTAAAAATAAAAAATAAAAAAAATAGTTTAGCCCACCACGAACAATACAAAAGAATACGAAAAAAGATAAAAAATCCTAAAAACAAAAAAAAATAAAATTAAATAATAGTAAAATAAAAGTAGAAGTTAGAAACTATTGCCAAAACAAGCGAAGCCTTAAGCTCTGCTTTTGTTGGTTATCCTTTTACTAACCATACCTTCCTGCGGGTAGCATTTGCTTTCCCTTGCTTCTTTGGCCTTGTGGGTCACCTCTGCCTGTTACTAATCCTACTCTAAATCTTAAATATAAGCTCTGATGCCTTGAAGGGAGTTGAAGCCATTATTGTATATCTTCCTACATAGTACTGGCGTTAGTACATCCCCTGCTTATCGTTTCTGTTGTGCTCCATTGTTCGTCTTTAGTAGTATCTAGGCAAACCTTGCGTTTCCTTCCATTTTTCTTTCCTTTCATTCGCGTGGGCAAGCAGGGAAGCTGTGTTTAGTTGAGTAAAAGTAGGTGTTGGGAGAGATAGAGAAGATTTCTCATCACCCAGACCAAGCTGAATCATGGCCTCCTGCTCTCCTCATTGGCAGTTTATACTACACAGCAATAACTCATGATGTATGAGCTTGGTAAGTTCATTAGTGTGTGTGATTACATGACTTTCTCCTTCTCTTCTGCTAATTATATTGATTGCATACATGCTTGCTCTTGATGGTTGGTAGGTTCTTGGTAACTGAAGCACATTCTAAGTAGCCATGGAGAACTCATCATCAGAAGTGCTCATGGAAACAACCTTATATTGTGCAGAGACACCAAAGGCTGGCCACTCGTCTTCTCATCTACTACACCGACACTCACGAAGGTTAGCACACAGCAGTCTTCCAGCATAATGTCGATAATTTTTGTTCTTTTACCAATTATTCAGGGTAAGCTCCAGAAAAGTTAGTGAGATAATAGCTCCTAAAAGAAAGGAGCAGCAGCAGTGAGCATATAGATATGCAGGACAGTTCTAACCGTTCTACTCAATACTTACAACCTTTTTTTCACTACCACTCATCCGTATTTGGTTGCATCAACAGAATTTTACTGCATACACCTATCTTTATGTTAGTGTGATCTTTCATTGTCTCCTGCAGATCACTTGAAAAAACTCTCAGGTGATATGTATTGTAATTTATGTCGAAGGTTGCTGTTCTAGCAACGCGGAGGTTTTCCCCTTTTTCTGAATGTGAAGGAAAATAGCAATGTAGACAGTTGTACTTGCAAATCATTTGCCAGCACCGTATCTGCTTCCTATTACTCTTTGTGGTCTCCTTTGACCAAATAACATTTTATCTTTGACTACACAAATATTCAGTTTCAGTATTCTGAGCTACCTATGTTTCAGTTACTTCGCATGGTATATCTGATTAAGTATTGTTCTAACTTTAGTTCTTGTATTTTCAGTGTTATAAGCACACATGGAAATGTATTGGACATATCACCGCGATTCTCCTATGACAAACCTGTGGGTAATCTAAATTTCCTTTTCGTTTTTACTCTTATTAATACCTTTTCTTTCCTGTCTGTTCATCAAATAAGCAATGCTACAACTCTTCAAATTGCTACTTTCTTACTGGTTTTTTCTCTTTTCTTACTATGTCATGATTGTGCAGACAACCAATCAAGATAAGATGCTCGGTAGAAGATATTCACTTAACCTGCCAGAGCATTTGCCTGACCATCACATGATTACTACTGCAGAACAAACTGAAAAAGCTATTTCAAAGGTTTGTTCCAGATCCTAATAAATTATTTCATGATCTCAAGGGCCTATTTGTTTCCAAAAGGTGAATTAAAGCTGCTCAATGCAGGTCATATAACGCTCCTATCATCTTACTTTTTCTCAATAGCTTAAGTATATTTCTGTTGTCAACAAAATGATGTTTGTCATATCTAGGGAGTTGTAACTAAGGCCAGGAGCCATGATTATGCTCCCTTTTTTAAAAAAGGTGAATCTGCTATACTCAGGAACAGTGTTTCAGCTTCAAACTTTAAATAATACGAAGTAAAAGAAAAATTATTACTACGTATTGCTATTTGAGCCTTTTAATCATCAAGTTCTAATTGATCTTGTGTTGCCTGCAGTCTGTTGCAGACTTAGTGTGGGAGATAGCAGCCCTTGAGGAGGAAGTTGTTCGCAAGGAACTGCATTTGCTTTCCCTCTACAGGGCAGCATTTGATCAATACCTAGGTGTCTCCCCTTGTGTTTCTGGTCAGGTACACACCTTGCTACCCTGGATGGATCATGTTCAGTTTATGCTGCAAAGGAATTCAGTGGACAGACAGTGTACTGAGGCTAAAGTTATGGTCAGGTGGATCAAGAAATACACCGCCAACGCAGTAGAAAGAAAGCTGATGAAGGTGCCCTCCGATTGAGAGAAATCAAGGAGTCTGCATCCTACGACTTGCCAACAGTTTCAGATTCTAAACGTGTATGAACAATATCTCTTCTTCATTCTTTCAGTATTTACCATCAAGCTAGTCAGATAAATCCAACAACTAATACCAGTTTTAGCTCTACATTTTTTTCGAGAATACGAGCTTTAGCGCTCTCTTTTGGTTACAAAATTTTTCAAAGTGAGAATATCTGATATAGCTTTCATAATATTGAAGTATTCACAGGGGCTGTCAAGATCATCTTCAGGGCATTCTAGTCTTGCAAATTTCTTGAGTGCTTCTATCGCTGAATATGTACCTAAGATTTCATGCAAGCTTTCTGAGGACATTATAAGATGCATTTCTGCGGTCTCGTGCAAACTTGCAAGCCGCCCATCACAAGATGCAGATTTTGAGACTTTGTCCACCCTTTCGTTCTCCTCTTCATCAAGTACATTTTCTCTAAATCACCGTGTCGATAGTTGGAGCCCCCGATTACATTACAAGATCAACACAAGCTCTGACAAATGTGGTTCATTGAACGAGAATAATGAACAGTTCAGTGGGATGATAATTTTTCCAAGGATACATATGGATGCTGATAAGTTTGATTATGCCTCTAAAATGCTAGAGACTATCAGGTAAGAAACTGTGCACCCCCCTCTTCCCATTACCACCACCACCACCAACACACACACACACACACACATAAGAAAGAACTCTTGGTTTACGTATGTTCATTTTTGTGTCTCAGAGCGCTGATAAAACGTCTTGAGAAAATTGATCCTACAAAGATGGCATATGAGGAGCAACTCTGTTTTTGGATCAACATCCACAATGCTTTAGTGATGCATGTATGTTCAGCATTGATAACTGTCACCAAAGCTATGTTCACTGTTAAGCTCAGAATGTATGGATGTCTAACCACAGTGCCTTCTGAAATGTAACAGGCTTTTATGGCTTATGGACTCCAGGACAAACGCATGAAAAATACAGACATGACTCTGAAGGTATATAGTTATCAAACTTTTAGCAATTATACTGTTATCACTTGTCATATTTGAATTTCTCTTACAATTGATTCTTGAACAATATGTTGTCAGGCTGCATATAATGTGGGTGGGCATTCAGTAAACTCCCAAATTATTCAGAACTCAATTCTTGGATGTCAATCCCATCGTCCTTCACTGGTATGGCTTACATGGTTACACCTAAATAGTAATATCCATCAAGCACACAGACACAATCAAATTTCAGAAGGAAAAGTACTGACAAACAAATGCCCATGCAGTGGGCTCGGACGCTATTTACACCAACGAAAAAATCAACATCAGGGAGCTCCACACATCCATATGCTCTTCGTCATCCAGAGCCACTTGCTCACTTTGCTATTTCCACTGGAGCATTTTCAGATCCACCTGTAAGTTCTACGGCTGTGGCTAACATTTTAACTGAAGGGTGATCACAGTATTTTTACTGCAAAAAATATCTGCAGGTCAGGTTGTACACAGCCAAGAAAATATATCATCAACTGGACCAAGCCAAGATTGAGTTCATTAAAGCTAATGTTACGGTCAGGAAGCAGATAATCTTTCTACCCAAAGTCCTCCACTACTATGCAAAGGATGCTACTCTAGAGTTGCCTGATCTGGTTGAGATGGTATGCGAGAGCATGTCTGAAGCCCAACGAAAAGAAATCAGACAGTGTCTTAGGAGGAGGATCGACAAGTGTGTTGAGTGGCTGCCCTACAAATCGTCTTTCAGGTACACTGTACATAGGAATTTGGCTGAGTAGGCACTGTTTTTTTCTTTCCCCAATTGTCCTTGTAAGTAATGAACTAAGAATAATTGGTTGGTGCGTTTGTGCAATTGTGTAAATAGGTGATTGTGATAGTTTCCTAGGAGAGGAAAGTTGTAGCTCAATATCTTCTCCTTTGTGTTGTACCACTCACTTGTGCATTTCAATTGAGTAGAGGATGACAAGAAGAAAATTCATATGCTATGCATTTGCTTTCTCCCCTTGGAAGGAATACGAGATTGCATACTCAAGACACTGAAAGCAGGAATTGCACTGAACTTTCCAGAAAACATCCAGTTAAAGCAAAATGCTTTGGATTCTCAACGCCCAAAATGTTCATGAAGCAACACAGCCAATGGTACAAAAGAAAATATTCACCTGAAGATAAAACATGGTACATGGGAACTGAAGTCATGATGAGTGCCTAAACTGCTGCAAGTGCAACCAAGCCAAACTTCATGGCAAACTTCTTCTGATTACAGTCAAGCATCTCACTGAGGCTGCACCTCGAGTTTGTCTGCTTTACCACCTTGTGACGGTACTCCAGGCTCCTCTTGAGGCCATGGCGAAAGAAATGGGGGTAATCTACTACCTCGCCCTTGTCCCGCCCCATTTCTTTGACCAGGAACTTCATCCTGGGCTCCAAGCAATGCTTAATACTCTTGATGAGAATGGGAGGGTATCCAGCCACCAATGCCATGACCTGATCCTAGCTGAACCCACAGCTCCGTAGGAACGCTAAATTGGGCCGCAGATCTTGTCGACGTCTCGCGACAGTATATCAGGGAAACTCATGACCACCCTCTGGAGATTTCACCCCCCCCTGCAACCCGACTGTCGACTTGAGGAACTCGGCGGTAGGACGCAGCCGTTTGTCGACGCTGTACCCCATGATGTACGGTTCCTTTGCCAGGGTCTTACCGATCATGCCCTCCTTGTCAATGCCAAGGCCGACAACGAAGCGACCGTCTGGGAGAACTTGGCCTCGATGCTGTAGCTGATGAGGCGCGGGTTGACCTGAGCAGCTTGGCGAGCTGCTTCTCGGAGATGCCCAGAGTCTGCAAGAATGCGAGGAGAGGGCAGAGCTTCTCCTCCCCGCTGTGGAACAGTATCTGAGGGAACTTGACGATGGTGCCCAGGCGGCTGGGCAACCTCCCCGGGCTTGGCCTGCAGCGTGGTGAGGCACTGGACCGTGGGGACGAGCTTGTCGTCGACGGACACGGTGAGCACCTTGGGGCACCTGGTGACCACGTGCCGCAGCTTCCGCCGCTCGATCTTGACATTGTTGAGGAGGTAGTCCCAGACGCCAGAGGCCTCGCCGGCGTCAAGACTCTGCAGGTTCTTGCACCTCCTTGACATGCGCCCGATGGCCTCCTCGTCGAACCCTTTCTCCCTCAGCCACTGCGTCAGGCTCCTGGCATTGCTGCCACCACCGGCCATTGCACTCCTCCCTGTTCAGCATCACAATTCAGACGCAATGGAGCAGCACAATCTCAGCGAGGCAAATCGTCAAACACCAACGGCGCAGAGGGCGACCAACAACAAGAAGACACGGTACAATCGTACGCGCATGTTGATGTGCTAATTTCGAGTTCACAAGACGTTCTTCCCCTTGTGTGTGTCAGCTATCATTAGGATATTTTCTTCCAAATAACCATCTAAATTTCTGACCTATCTAACAGTCACAAATCTAGATAATAGTTTAGAAGAAAATATCCAAATGTTGTTTATCAACTCCCCTTGTCCGAATTGTTTGGTCACTGCAACATGTCACTACCCAATATTTACGCACAAGTAGGTGCAGGTCGACCGCTACCGGCAAGAACAGCGGAGAGTTCAGGGTTGCAAAGACGACGAAACTGGCAAGCAGAATCGAAATCGAGATGGAGCAGGCAAAGTTTGACGGAGAGGAACGCTCACCTTGTTCTTGCTCCGGAGCGGGGCGGGCTGCAGTGCAGTGCAGCGCAGCGGCGTGTAACCGGGGAGGAGGATAAGAGGAGATGAAGATTGAATTGTTAAAAGATAAGTTTTTTTATAGATTATTTTTTAGTGTTAAGTTAGATTATCTCTATAAAAGATATAGCATGTATCTATTATGAATTAAGTAAAGATGAATAAATAAATCCCTAATCCTTAAAATTCAGCTATGGTCGTTCTCTTGACAAATTATTCCAGATTTATTCCTCCTCTAATCGGTGTCCTCTTTATCTAGCGTCGTTCTACTTCAAATCGTTGTCGTCCAATCTCTCTCCGACGGATGATTACCCCTTTGTTGTGCTAGTTCACAGTAATTAGTATCAGAGCCACTCACCATAGCTTTCGGTACCACACCATCACTCTTAGATAAGTTGAAGACTAACAACGAAGAACAGAAGGTCTTCAACAGTGGCTACCACCGCAGCTTGAGGGTGAGCTGCTTCGCTGGGAGGGGTGTAATGTTACATGCGTGGTACTGTTCACCGTGAGTACTGTAATGTTGCATGCATTAGATATGGTTTGTTATTTAGGAATCTATCTATTAGGTGTTTGGTATTATCTATTAGTTAGGCAAGTTATTATTAGATTAGATTATTAGAGATAAATTTCTTTATAAATTATTTCTTAGGAGTTAGATCGGGTTGTCTCTATAAAAGGGATAGTATGTATCTATCATGAATAAAGCAAAGATAAATAAACAAGTCCCTAGTCTCTAAAGTTCAGCTGTCGTTGTTTCCTTGACTAGCTATTCCAGATCCATTTTTCCTCCAATCGGTGCCCTCTTCACCTAGTGCCATTCCATTTCAAGTTGTCGCCGTTCGATCTCTCTCTCTGACGGATAATTACCATTTTATTGTGCTAATTCACAACACATATGTTAAGGCCTATAACAATATGACTTCTTCTTCCATCATAGTAAAAGAAAAGGATAACGAAGCGATCAGATTTAGTGTGGCATGCCTTGGAATCAGATTTAGTGATGATAGGCGATGCAGTGTGGAAGACACCCTCACAGGCCATCACAGCATCATCAAAGCTCCCTTCTTCCAAGAGGTCAGCTCTCACAATCTCCAGCCTTGCCTTGGCACCTGCTAAGTTCCAGAGGTGTGCTACCTTCTTGTGATTGCCTATCAAGTTAGCAAACATGTTATCTCACTTCCAATAATTGCACATTCACAAAGGAGCAATGAGAATGGAGTCCATACATTAGCAACCACAAGAGGAATGCAAGATTGGATCATGAGAGAAGGACCTGACTCTCTGACTGTCCCAAGAACATTATACCCGGACTCGAGAAGTTGCTTGACAAGCCAGGAGGCTTGAGGCAACAAAGCCGGACGCCCCGGTGACACACACCTTGCCCTTGGTAGTGTTCGCCATTCTCTCAAGCTGGAGGTGCACCTGAAATTTGATTCAAGTCCTTATATGCACTGTGAACTATATTGTAGAAATAGAACAAGCAGAAAAGCACACTAGTATGCCACCTTTTGGTGATTCTATTCGGTACGTAGAGAGTAGGGTAGATTCTACAACGGCTTGGGAGGTTCACAGCTTCCACGTTCCAGTACTTGATCAGACTACTTCCTATCCTACAAAAGTTCACAGCTTAGGAGGCCTGGATTATCAATCTACCCAGACACAGATTTATCGAAACAGTTTTGCCTAGAAGAACTTCCATGCTTCAATTCATTGTGATAACTTCTTCACTTCAGTTTTATACAAGATGTAATGATGGCAATGCAGAAGACGGTTTATTCATGGATAGCTTATTCTGATTACATTCTGATTGAGGACCAGTCACTGTGATTCAATCAAAACTCAAAACCGGCACAACAAAAGAATTACAGTCTTAATGTACACAAAAATGAGGGGGGAAGCAAAATCCCCAGAGTTGCGAATATGCAAAACAAATGTTATACACTCGATTTGCCCTACTCTGATTCAGAGTAGACCCCAAATGCCAGGACGTTTAGAGGAACAATGAGGGAGGCATATCCGGGAAGAGGGAGAGTTTCATTGCAGCACAGATGTACCTTCCAACGATTTTACACGGTGCATCAAGCAGCCCTGGGAGTGAAAGTCCACTATCCAATTCACTTCTGAGGAGATAGGCCGAAAGAAGAAGCAATTTCTGCCAAGTGCTGCCCTGTTGAGTTGGTTATGAATGCTATAGGGACTACAGGCTGAAACATGCATTCATCATCGTCCAGTTGGAGGTCATACAATGTTTTGAGTTCCAATGCTTTAGATTCTGCAGCTTCAGCTTCTTTGCGTAATATCTCTACTTCTTCAGTGTCATCTGTTTCAGTTGCAGCAGTCAATTCTGCTCTAGCAGCAGCAGCACCCAACCGGAGCCTTTTGTAACTTGTCATGGCTGACTCTTTTTCTTTGAGCACAATAAGTCCTTCACATTCCTGTATCTTGTCAGTGGTTGCTGTGATATCCTTTTCTATTATCTCCAGATCGGTAGCAGCGTTCTCCAGTTTAGTATGCAGTTCTTCCTTTTCAGAATTAAGTGCTTTCGCCTCTGCAGCTATCCTTCCAGCTTCCTTAAAGTTCCTTGCAGCAGCAGCAACCTTCTTTTCAGCCTCTAGTTCAGGACCCCTTTTGTCAATAAATCTCAGCTTCTGCTTAAATGTAGCTCTCTCTTGCTGCATGCCTGCTCTCCTTGAAGATATCTCCTGCAGGCCATCAAATTAAGTAATATTTAGAATTAAGTGCTTATCAACACCAACATAATAGCTTGCCATCTAAAACTAAACATGGCACCCAATGTTTTTGATCAGCAAAAATAATCCTTAAAATAAGAGTTAGTGTACCTGAAGACTAGTCCTTGCATCAGTTATTTGTTGCCTGAGCATTTGGATATCTTGCAAAATTTCCTCCTCCATTTTTAGCAACCCAATTCTATCCTGTCTTGACTTCAAAATCGATGAGGTAAGATTTTTTCTGATTTCGACCGATTGCTGACAACCTTTTGCTTCAGAAGAACAAGCATTGATAATTTCCCGTAAGTCTGAGTTTTTCTGTTCTGTTGATGAGATGAATTTATCAATTTCCTTCTTTTTTAGGACAAGTGTTTCAGTCTCTTGATCAATTTTAGTTTGGGCTTCCTGCAAGGAATTTATCTTCAGGTCAATATCTGACTGGGAGCCATGAAATCTGGAGACCACAGTACTGATCCTTTCTTGAATCTCCTGGATCCGAGCATTGTTTTCAGATATTTCTGCTTCTTTCAACCTCACCAACTCCAGCAGCCCAGCTAACTCCTCTGCGAAGGTATCTCCTTTCTTACTCAGTATGTCTTTTTCTCTCTTGTCATCTTCAACCAAATGCTCTATTGAACCTTCCAGTCCTGAGCGTGCTGACAAAACCAATTCTGTTTCAACCTCCATTTCTAATTTCTTTGTTTCTAGTAACTCCATTGATGTTTGCCACCCTTCTATTTCTTTCAAGGACATTTCTTCTGCTTGCTTGCTTACCAAATCAGCATGGTCGGTAGCATCCTAAGACAGAGCTTGAATGTTAATAAGCAACTAGAAGAACAGAAACTGACATGCAATGACTCCTTTAAATAAAAGTACATAATTATCAGTTGCTAAAGCCGAAAGATTTCTTTTTTGTACATTATAGATGACTGAACCTACTCAACTATGTTTGTATTAAGGTGGACACTGGATGGTTGCCAGTAAGTTTCATAATGGAAAGAAAGCTCTAACAGACAAACAATGTGATTTAACACAAAGATCTAACCATGGATAATTAAGCTACTCCCCTACCCACATAAACATAGTGTCCTTTACGATCATATAGAACTGCACAACTTTATTAATGTGGGTTAGCATTTACCGTAAGTAAAAAATTTTCTTGTTGAACCTTTCAGTACCTTTTACATACTTATTACAGTGGATTATTATTTTTTAGATGATCATGACAATGATTACTTATTACAATGAAAGTTATGACACAGTGGCATGAACACTGTGCATAGAATACGATATCCTAGAATTTACATGTTCTATCATATCTGAAAAATAAGACCCTTGTTTCACCATGCCTCAAGTTATTTTCAAAGAACGACTTAGTAGCCCTAGATTATGTTGCCCGGTAAAAAAACATGGCCATTAGTAGTACTTATTATTTTCAAAGAACGACTTAGTAGCCCTAGATTATGTTGCCCGGCAAAAAAACATAGCCATTAGTAGTACTTAGCATGAATACATGCTTGAGCAGCTCTTTCCAAAATCCAAACACTAGAGTTTAAGCAGTGGAACTTTGTATGCCTATCTATTTCTGAGAAATGGTTGTTTGAAGTCATGCCTGAATTCAAGGAAGTACATCTCTCATCAACAGTACAGTTTTATGCAAAGTGAGGTAAGATGATGCACAGCCAATTTACCTTTGCAAACTGCTCCAGAAGGGCAGCAGCTTCCTCCTCTGCAGCAATGCGGGACTCAAGCACATCCTGCAACTCCAAATCCACAGAATCATAGTCAAGCTCCGCATCACGCAGAGCCATCAACAAAAAATCTTTTTCCTTCTCCAACGCCGCAAGGGAGTCACTGATCATCTCGGCCCTCTCGAAGTCCTCAGCCTCGCACGCCTCCTCCAGCTCCTTCTCCAAATCCTTGTGCCTGGACGCCGCCAAGCCCACGCCCTCTGCCGCCTTCCTGCGCCTGGCTGCCAGATGCCTCCTTCTGGCCATGACAACGACGGCTCTCTGCTGTATCAACTCGAGCTTGCCAGAGATTTGAGATCTAAGAAGAGCCAATCTCTCCTCGATTCCCATGGGTGCAACTCCAGCCCCTCCATACTCCTCACCATTCTCTTCTTTCGCCTCCTCTTTCACATGCAAAGAATTGCCATCCGGATCCACTACTACTGCATCTTGTTCGTTGCCATCGCCGTTACCTAGCTGCTCGAGGTGCTGGTGGGGGGTAGGAGGAGCGGCGGGATGCGGCGAATCATCGGGGAGGCTACTACTACTAGTAGGGATTACAACAGCCGTAGCAGCAGTGATGGTGGTGGTAGCAATTGTAACAGGAGGGGAAGCAGGCGCAGGTTGAGGCGAACGGCCGTAGCCGATCCGCACGGCCCTCTTCTTCTTGCGGAGCGACGAGGAGGAGGACGGCTGCCGGGAGAGGACTGCGGCGGGAGGAGGTGGGGCCGGCGCGGTGGGCAAGGCGGCCGCGGCGTGGTTCTGATCTTGGCTGTGGGGGTGTTGGTCCTGGTCTAGCGGAGGCTGGGGCGCGAGGAGGGTGAGATCGGAGAAGAGGTCCTCGTCCAGAGGCGGCGGCGGCGGCGGCTGGGAAGCTGCGCTGGAGTCAGCGTCGGCGACGGCGTCGGGGCGAGGGGTGGGCGGCTTGGGGGGTTCGGGCGCCTCAACGGCGGGGCCAGGATCGGGGTCGGCGGAGAGAGAGGGTGTGAAGAGGACCATGCCCTCGAAGAGCGAGCTGCCGTCGTCACCGCCGCCCCACGCGTCGGCTCCGCCGTCCTGGGACTCCATCGGCGGCGAGTTCCTCCCCGAGCTTGCGCGCCTAATCGATAGCCGATGGATCGAGGAAGGAAGAAGAGGAGGGTGGAGAGGAAAACAATGGAGGCTGCTTAGATCATAGGTTGGTTTGTTAATTTTTGTCGCGTACCAGAAGAGGAAGAG
Source organism: Melocanna baccifera (assembly GCA_036346265.1). NCBI lineage: Eukaryota > Viridiplantae > Streptophyta > Magnoliopsida > Poales > Poaceae > Melocanna > Melocanna baccifera. The sequence goes on along the minus strand of CM070698.1, from coordinate 2,006,912 downwards.
AGATGAACTCTTTCCCACACGGGTCTGTTTGCAAGTATGGCTAACTGCTGGAAGAAACAATCAAACAGTCCAGGCGTGGAAAGTGCAGGCTCTGCCATCAACATACTTTCGCTTACTTGGCTTCGAACAATACATCAAGATCGGTAAGAGTAAGACTCTGTCATCACCACTGGATTGTCGGCTACAAGTTTTTGTTGTCAAGAATCAAATGCAATACGAAGCACGGAGGAATTTCGTAGAAATTTTGTAGCGTGATTCCCAGTGCACTCCATCCTTAGAAAAGGAAGAAGAAACAGGAGTTCAGGACTTGTGATTGCGAACCTGAACCTGATATTAGCAAAGGGCACATGAGGCAACCATCAGGCTTTCGTTTTCCATAGATACGATGGTATGCTAAGAATAGGGCGAGACCACGGAAAAACGACTCCAAATCATGTACACCAATGCTGACCTAGTGCTGCTTCGACACAGCGTTAGCACACCTGTACGCAATACACGGCTGTTACCATCAGTCTATGAATACACAACCGAAGAAATGGCGCGAAGAATATCTGGCTCCCGCGCTTCCTCTACTACAGGTACACATGATGCACCATGCAAACACGATCTAGTGTTGCACGACCAATATTACACAAAATAATGGTGCACGCAAACTTAAATCTGGGGTCGTGGCATTGGATCCCGCTGCGCACCAGGTGGAGCTGTAGGCATTGGGAAGTTCAAAGGATAATAGGCTCCGCCAAACTGGGGGGCCTCCACGTATGGGCTCTAGCACAACAGAAGAAAAGCAAATCTCAGTGTCTTGCAAACTCAACGAGTCGGTCACTAGGGTGACTTGAAAATGGATTACATGTCAAAACAATCATCTTTGTAAATTCCACAGAAGTTGAAAATCGTAAGGAGCAGCTACCTGGGCAAGAGGAGGGTTAGGGATAGGATTGCATGATGGCACCCTTTTTGGTGACGAATCAGGGGAGCTACCGTCATTGTCATCCATGTTATCTATTGTATTCTTCATTTGTGATGCTTCCCCTTCATCACTGTTCAGCTTAACCCGCTATGTGGAGAAGAAATATAACTCATATAATGGAAATGTTAACAACGTTACAAAAAAACATGAATGGAATAAATGAATGAGCAATACCTGGAAAATTTTCCCTAAAGTTTTCAATCCTTTAGCACGAGCATGCAGTTCCTCCCTCCTGACACTACCATCTTGAAGCACCTGGTATTGGTACAAACGTTAAAAAACCATTACCACACTAGTTATGTTAATAAATGTACTCATGAGTACAATGCACGTAACATGCATAAAAGGTGACAGGTAAGTTGGGACAGACCATCTGACAGACATGTGATAGGGTGGCTTCTATGTCAGCAACATTAAGCTTCCACAAGGAATCAACCATAACTTTTTTGTGGTTTTGCATGTACATTTCAAGTTCCTCCTCTGTATTACCCTCAGCACTCAGATGCTTCTTCAAGTCTTCTTGCAGCTGCATAAGAGCTATTGCACCTGCAGAACCATGAGACAACCGAATTTTATGACCAACAAAACATTAGCATGAACATAGATGATGCCCAAAGCTGCATCACATGCTTTAACTCGTAAAAAAGTATTGATTATATTTTACCTGCAGCAGCTGTTACTTGGGATTTGATAGAATGGCCTTTGTCTCTGAACCATTCAGCAACAAATGGAACCCCCAAATACATTGCTTTCTTACCAAGTTCTTTAGCAGCTTGTCTTGAATATACATAGCCAATGGTGTTCAACATAACAACCCCGTATGCTGCAGGACAAGCAAAACAGGACCAAAAGAGGGAGAAACTTCAGATAACAGAGCTCAAGGGCCTATCCAACAAAGAGTATACAGCAGAACAGAAACAACAAAATACACTGAAGCCAAAAACATTCAATAGATTGTACTTACGAACATGTTTGGTAAATACAATTAATCTAACTATGACACTGTCACATACTTCAGTAAGAAGGGAGTAAACTATGGAATATAGGCCAGCTTCAATCTTTTGTGTTAAATATGCGTATGGTCTAGACTCTAGAGGTCTCCTTGCATTTTGTATATGGATATATATTAGCCAGTTAGGCCCTCTTGGAATATAGAATGCCAAACTCTTACATAGTATCAGAGCAAGGCTAGGGTTTCTGGCTGGTCACTGTCGGTCGCCACCGTCGGCCGCCGCCGCCGCCGGAACTCTCCTCTTGCCTCTGCTCCCGACGCCGCTTGCCTCTCCGCTCGGCGCCAGACCACTAAGCCGCTCAGATCCGAAGGGTCTCCGTGGCCACCGCCAGCCTCTGCACTCCGGATCCACCACCGCCAGCCGATGTCACCGCGACCGCGCTGCGCGACTCCTCTCTCGCGTCGGCCGCCCCGGCCGCCGCCTCGGATCACCGCCGCCGCCTCGGATCCGCCGCCGCCCGCTCGGCCTCGAGGCCGCCGCCGCCCGCCCGGCCATCTCGGCCGCCGCCGCGCCACCCCACCCGGCCATCTCGGGGCCGCCGCCGCCGCAGCCCCACCCGGCCTCTCGGGGCCGCCGCCGCCTTCGTCCCACCCGGCCTCTCAAGGACGCCGCCACCCCACACGACCTCATGGCGCCGCCGCCCCACTCGGCCTCGGGCCCTCTGCTTTCAGGTGTGAGCCGATCGGTTGCTTTATATAAAGAAACAAGGCTAGGCAAAAAAAGTCCGCACATAACAAGGACAGGTCCGGCAAACATCCGGCCCCAAAGAGTCAAGCTGACGCCACACCTCCAACATCTACTGGTAGAAGTCATCAATGGTGGCATCAAGCTGCTGAAGGGAGTGCGCTCAGGGCACAGCTGAGAGATACATAGCATCACTCGTTGGCTGATAGTGAGCTCGGAGGCGCTCCCACATAAGTTGTGTCGTCGACAGCTCAGTTAGCAGATTTCTTCATCAAGGCGCAGACTTTTGCTCAACATCGGTTCTACCTTTCCAAACTTAGTGTTATCGATCCACCATAAGTTTAAGGGGAGGTGTTAGATATGTGTATAATCTAGAGGTCTCTTTGCATTTTGTACATGGATATATATTGACCTATAGGGCCCTCTTGGAATATAGAATGCCAAACTCTTACATTTTGCACATCTTTTACTTCAAACAAGATGGGAAGAATGATGGAATTCACTCATTATTTTCTGTTAGCAGTTAAGACAGCATTCAAAAAGTTGAATGGGCTTTTGGTAATTGTATATTCTGCAGCATTTCGGTGAATAAGCTCAACGAGAAGTGGTTCTAACCCCCAAAAAAATCTGTTATCTGATTCTGTTTCAACTGAAGTGAATGACTCTTAGAATGCCATCACATACACTATGCTCATCAAGATATCTAATAATGTAAATTATCTTCTTTTTGCGAGGGAATGTAAATTATCTATTGAACCATAAGATAAACACAGTACAGCTCCTTCAATATCAAATGCTGACTAAGTTCTTACAGCAATAGGCAGGACAGGAAGGAGAATAAAGGAAAAAAGATCCAGAGTTGAGGGAGGAATGGGGCGATTAGTATTCGCATAAACCTGCATTGCTGAGTCTGGACACCTCAGCTTCAGCAAGCTGGACGAATTCCGCTTTGTTTCCTTGAACATAAAGATGCAGCCGGTTTTTCAGTATCTCTGCAAGTTTCTCTTCCCTTTCCTTTTGAACAGCCTGCAGTTTTAGTTCACCATTCAGCAGAATATTGTGGCGGCAAGAGTATGAAATGCAATAAATATGGACGGGCAGGTGGCCAACAACCATACTACAGTCATGGAGTGTACCCATATTAATCAACGATCATGGAAGTAAAGTAATAAAATAAACATGCTAAAGGAGCATACCTGCATTTTCTCTTGGAACTTTTTTGTGTCGATATGTTCATCTTCACCAAAATTATCAAGTGAAGCCATTGCTGCTATTGCCAGTTGACCAATGTAATCCTCAAAAAGCTCACTACCAAATAGCATCGCAAAAATAGCTGCTGGATCAATTATTCCTTCCCTATAGAATGTTGAAACCAAGTGAGTTAGAATATGATTGTACCACAGGATTCTTTACAATATGAGGTGAAATCACCATTATCCCACCAAATCTGCATCTTTTGGATGGAAGAAAATTATTTTTTCCTCTAATCCTCTACAAAAATTCCAACTAAAGTACCCATGCTGCTTTTCCACAAGTGACAAGCCCACAACCCTATAAAGTTTATTAGTATGTTTGATAACCAAATGCACATAATTTATTTGTAAAATTAGACATACGTTGAGATGCCAGATTTCCCATAGTTGTCATAAGCTTGGCGCTGTGTGGGATCACTAAGCACTTGGTATGCCTCCCCTAATTCCTGTAATGAGAATTCCTGTTAGTATAAAACAGTATACAAAAGAAAAAATACGCAAAGATCATGATGTCCTTTTTTATTCTTGAGTTTCCCAGAGTAGTGTGGATATGTGAAACATATACTCAAGAAATTGTTATGTTTAACATCTGTAGTACAGCTCATCATTAACCAAATTTAGAACGTAACTGCACAACATATCTTCTGTTTAAAGAGTGATGACAGAACATATCATTTGACTGGTGGTTGCTCACACTTCACAGACAAGCATTTGGCAATGTCCTTTTGAGAAAAGGACACAAGTCTGAAAGAAACAACCAGTTACAAAATGAGACATCAGGGTTGTCATAAGGTTCATTATTTTCCAATAGGAGAGATATATATCTATGATGCAAATTTACTGATTTGTTCAAGTTTTTTGTTAGGAAGTAAATCAAAAGTGTTATTTAACCATGTTTCATGCAATACTTTATTTTGATTGTCTCCTCAACACGACAAGTGTATCCTTGAAGCGAACAGTCATTGAACAGCAAAGAGAGCAAATCACCATCGCTACCAAGTACTGACGGGCTAGCCAAAAAAAAACGCATGCCTACAAAACCTATTCAAGTAAATACAAAGAAATACGTGTTGGGGCAGTTGGCACTGTACAAAGCCTTTGCGTTTTGACATAAAAAAAATACACCGCTAGTCGACTAGTCGGATTGAATCGAGGGTTCTACACTATCCACTGAGTTGCTTGCTATGGCAGCTGTGAGTTGAGCAAAACACCTACCTGGAACTTCTCCGCGGCTTGTGGATCATTCCGATTCTTGTCTGGGTGGACTTGCCTCGCCTGAACCACCAGCAGCAGCAGGAATCAGATCAAAAGTCAGCAACAACGCAAGCGGCGCGAGGAGGGAGGACGAGGAGTCGATGACTAGTACCTTGATGTAATAGGCTTTCTTGATCTCGGGGTCGGTGGCGGAAGGGCTGACTCCCAGCACGTCGTAGTAGCCAGTCTCCTTCACCATGGCCGCCTCAAGCTCAAGCTTCGATCTCCTCTCCTGCTCTCCCGATTCGGGCGCTCTGATTCGATTCCAGATGGGGGCGGATCTCTCCGCCTATCCGTTCACTCGCGGGGAGGCGGGATGCACCGGCCGGTGGGCGGAGACGGACGCCGGCAGCGGCGGGGTGGGGAAGAAGAAGCCGGCGCTGTAGTCGTGGTGGAGCTTTTGGGTTTCTTTCGGCCACCCACAAAGCGCGTCGAATGCTGGGAAATTACCACCACGCCCACCAGCCAGACAAGCAGTCACTAGCCACGTTGGATTGCGGTCCGGTCAGTGGCTGCAACTCCACGGTACTGGGGAGTTCGTATTAGCGATCGACTTTTGACTAAAATTTTAATATAGTTGATTTTTTTTATTATAACTGATTTAGATTTTTAAACATAATTAAATTTTAAAAATATAAAAATAAAAAAAATGTTAGTCCATCACAGACAATGTAAAGGAATATAGGGAAAAAAGAAAAATATAAAAAAATCCAAAAAAATCTAAAAAAATTCAGAAAAAGATGAATTACTGAATAGTGAAAAAAAGCTGAAACGAGCAGGGTAATATCCTAATTCATGAGAAACAGCGGTTCAACCCAGTTCTAGGATTTTGGGCTTGAAGCCCTTTCCCGACCAAGCGCCACACCTTCGGAGGACTTCACCAAAGCTCGTTGAAACTGGAGACCAAGTTGGTGCTTTAATTAAGATATATACAATAAGGTGATATAAATTATCAAGTTATTATATAAACATTTTACTGATATAGATGGAAAAAAAGGGAGGAGAAGATCTATTATAATTCTATAGACGGTCCAAACATGAAAAAATAGCCTACTATAGATATTTTTGTGCCATTATATCAATGTTGTCTACAAATAACCTGTTGTCTAGAAATAACTTGCTATAGATAGCTTTTGTGTCATTACATTAGTGTTGTCTACATTTTTCAGACAACTCATTATAAATAACTTACATATAATCTATTATAAAAGGTGTCTTTGTTGTGTACAAATGATATAGAAAAGTACTATAAACAGCAGTTGTCTGTGTCACTGTATATGCCCTACTTATGGCTTACAGTTTATAACCGTAATTTTTAGTTTATAGCTAAAATGCGCTCTAGTGACTGTTAGTTTTTTAAAAATAATAAAAAAATAAAAAATGTTATATTATCATCAACAATACAAAAAATAAGATAAAAAACAAAAAAAACCAAACTAAGTTAAAATTAAAATTCGACACATTTCAAGTAGGTTTAGCTTAAATAAAATAAAAGTACAAAAATTAAAAGTTAAAGTCGCTTAGAGCAGGATTATACATGTAAACCGAAACACTCGTCCACAAGCTTCTTTGGCTTTGGAAGAAACCTGGAGCAGAAATTACATACCCAACCCGCTCAATTTGCTACCGGATTCGTTGGGGCGCCAACCGATTTGCGCCGCCGCTGGCTCGATCTACATTGCTGCGAAAGGAGCGGGGCACATGGCGAGGAGGGCGCAGGAGCGCGGTGAATAGGGGGCACGCGCGGACATGGAGTAGAGCGTCCGGATGAGCTCCGATTTGGGAGGATTAGGGTGATCGGTTTGGTTTTTTTTCGGGTTCAGTTTTTAGTTTTAGTTTTTTTTTTACTATTTACTACACTATCTATTAACTTAGCTACAGTAAAAAAAAGCCAGCTACAGTGAAATTTCAGTCAAAAATCATCGCTAAAACGATCACCCCGTAGATGAGGAAGAAGGAAATGGTAGAAAATGTCAAAGTGACTTTGAGCGGTTGTGGTCCTCTTGGAGCGCATTTAACGTCTTAAACAATTTATGATTAGTCCGATATTTTTTGTTTAATTACGGAATCTGTTTTTATTTATTCCTTAACACAAGGAGCAAAACCTTGATATCAATGAGTGTGTTCTTTTCGATTGACTGCAACTTATGGTTTTTTACCTTATTACGAACGTTTATACGTTTATACGAATAGATTGAATACCGATAAGATGTTTTCAAAAGATTATTTTAATAAATTATTTTAAAAATGTTATAAAAACCGATATATTTATTTGTTCGTATGAAACCATTAACCATAATTAAAGAATGAAAAGGTTGTCGGAGGTCGTGATTAGAAAGGTCAGATAGTAGCTTTTCAATTCGTACTTTTAAACTTTGGACTTTGGCTATCACAATATAACGTGTCGGTATGCAAAACGTGACTTATTTGCGACTTGAGGGGCGTACATGAATTAGTACAACTTGATAAACATGCAACATACAACCGGTATTACGTCTGTTGGTGCAAGTTCCTAAATGTGTAGAGCACACTATTCAACAAACAATATATGAAATGCCGTAACCAATAAAACGTTCTTTTACCTTGAGAAAAACTCGCTCCAGTTTAACAATTCTAAATGTATTTAGAACTAAAACGGATTTTGCCAAAAGCTTAAAAAAATCCTATCAAGATTCAATTTAACAATTATAAAAAAGTAACATATGTAGGGAGGACGTGTTATATATCCATCCATACAAGTGAACATTCACAAAAAAAACACATTCTTAAAAGAGAAAATTTTGTTCACTTAAAAATATGTACACTATCGTTTTTGCTATTGAAAATATGTCCATTTCATTTTTGCCATCCTTCCATCAATATGTATTTTGTTTTTACCACTCCATCTAATTTTTGGTCAAGTCCATCGTTAACAAATATTCAAAAAGATAAAAAAAATAAAATTTGAAGAATAAAAAATACAAAAAAAATTAAGGGACCACTTCTGAGCAAAAAAAAATATACAATTGCACAAAAAATATGTCAAGAAAATTTTAGCAATGTTCCATAAAAGTCGAAGAAGATTAAAATGGTTTCCTTAGTGTAATTTTTTAGAATTTTTCCTAGTGTAAATTAAACAAAACAAAATTGACCAAAGTTTTCCATATTCTATATTTATTTTGACATTTTTATTTCTCTAAGATTTTTCTTGTACATTTCAGATTTTTCTATATTTCTTGACAGTCAAACCTATTGGCTTAACAAAAAAGTAGATGGAGTGACAAAAATAAAATAAGCACTACCGGAAAGATGAAAAAAAGTAAAATAAACAAATTTTCAATGGCAAGCCAATCTTAGAATAGAAAGAACACAAGATTGCGAGAAAAGTAGAGGTGGCTAAATGGGCCATGCTAGCCGGCCCGGCCCGAAACACGGCACTGTTGCCCTGCTCTAGACACAACACGATCTACAATCTAAACGAGTCAGTTGGCCTGCCTTGATAACCCATGCCATGCTTAGGTCGAGACCTCGGCCCAGCAGGTCGACCCTGCACAACACGAATAATATCAAGCCTAGCATGGCACGACCTAGTCTAGCCCGTTAGGTCGTTTATTTTTAATATTTATATGATTTTATTTTGTAGTTTTTAAATTATATATATTATAAGAATACATATTTTATTGTTTGCATTATATATATATTCTAGGATTTTTCTTACTTTTTTAAAAAATAGGTTAAATGGGCTGACACCAATCTAATAGGCTAACTGTATCTGAGATGAACCAACATGGCCCATAAGGCTATGGTATCATGTTTGGATTGGTGCCTCAGCATAGGGGCCAGCATTGTTTGGACTGTATACGTAACACGCTAAATGGCCTGTGCCGGGCCGGAATGGGCCGCCCATTCGCCAGCTCTGGAGATAAGAGAAGGACTGCATCAAATGACGGAAATGCCCTCGAACAGCAACAGCTCACCGGCCTTCCCCCGCTTCGCGTCGACGGTCACCACTCACCAACCAGCCTCCTCACCTTCCCCCAGCAAATCACGCGGCGAGGAAACGAAACCCACCACCGACACTCCCCTCCTCCTCCTCCGTCGCCTTCTTGCTTTCCTTGTCCGGCGGCGGCTCGTCTCGCCGCCGTTGTGCCGCTCAATTGGTTTGTTACCGATTACTACATCTTGTCTCTCGCTCACAGATCACACGCTCAGGTGGGGAGAGAAGCATCCGGGCCCGTCGGAGAGACCTGAGGCGGCGATGAGGAGGGCGGCATTGCTGCTTCTGGCGGCGGCGCTGGCGCTGCTCGCGACCGCGGAGGCGAGGAGGCACAAGGACGGCGAGAAGGTGTGCGACAAGGGGTGGGAGTGCAGCGGCAGCAGGTTCTGCTGCAACGAGACCATCACCGACTACTTCCAGGTCTACCAGTTCGAGGAACTCTTCGCCAAGCGCAACGACCCACTCGCCCACGCCACCGGCTTCTGGGACTACCAGGCCTTCATCTCCGCCGCCGCCCTCTTCGAGCCCCGCGGGTTCGGCACCACCGGCGGCAAGGAGATGGGCATGAAGGAGGTCGCCGCCTTCCTCGGCCACGTCGGCGCCAAGACCTCTTGTATGCACGCCTCTCTTTGCTCTTCTCACTCTAATTCACCAATTTGATGTGCCGGGATCAAGAACTAGAGAAAAAAAGGACGAATTGGTGACTGTGCCTCTTGGATTGTCTTTAGGTTTAGCAGATCACCAGACACAGGCGTGCTCACTAGCTAGTCAAATACAAGATTTACATAAGTAATCGTGCACTGTGCACTCAGATCCAGACTATAGTGTAGGGCAGGTGCTCTGCCTAATGTTGCTTTAAGATCTGAAAGTTACCAGGATCTGTCGAAATAATGGAAGGTAACCATTTTTAGCTATAGGCTTCATGAATACTAAGCCAGTGTGGATATGTGGGTTTTCTCAGTTATATCAAATTATTGTCGTATGCAACGAGATGTGTTTTAGGGTAATTAGTTTCCATTGGATCAGTGTTTCATCTGAATAGTTCCATACCCAGACTTGAAACTTGACATCTGCAATTCTGCATCTGAATATAAGAAAAACAACGGACTTTGGTCTGATTCTAAATCCGTACTTGATCTGTATAGAAGATCGTTACCTAAGGTTGGGTTGTATATCGAGTTGTACTAGTATAGTAATTTTGTTCAAGTGATTGGAAATCTTCAGCAGATTCATTCTAATTGTGTTAAATTGTCACTGAGAATGTAAAGCATTTAACTTGACGTTAAATGAATTAGAAACCTAATAGTAGTAGCATCTAATAGATACTGGAATGTTGACTCCTGCAGGTGGATATAGTGTTGCGACTGGTGGTCCATTGGCTTGGGGGCTTTGCTACAACAATGAATTGAGCCCAAGCCAGAGCTATTGTGACAACAGCAATGAACTATATCCTTGTATTGAAGGAGTCGAGTATTATGGCCGAGGCGCTCTTCCTGTTTACTGGTCAGACCAATATCCCTTTCCCGCTTGCTGTTAATTAGGAACCGTGTAGGTTAAGGCATTGACAATTTTGGATCTTGTTACTGAACCGCAGGAACTACAACTACGGTATTGTCGGTGAGGGTATCAAGCAGGATCTGTTGAACCACCCGGAGCTATTGGAACAGAATGCCACCTTAGCATTTGAAGCAGCAATTTGGAGGTGGATGACTCCAATGAAAAGAAAGCAGCCATCAGCCCATGATGTGTTTGTTGGCAACTGGAAACCAACCAAGAATGACACTTTGTCCAGGAGGTATCCTGGATTTGGTGCTACAATGAACATCCTGTATGGTGATCTCATCTGTGGTCAAGGGTCCATTGATAAGATGAATGTCATTATATCCCACTACCAACATTATCTCGACTTGATGGGAGTTGGTCGTGAGCACTCTGGAGATAACTTGGATTGTGCCGACCAAGTAGCGTTCAACCCGTCCTCAAAAGAGTTCTGACTCATAAGCAAGCTGCGTGTCAGATCCATGGAAACCCCTATACCTTTGAGGCACATGCATTTGTCTTTCCAAACAATAGAAATCCTTTCTTTTAATCCATATGGTATCCGAGTACTACCTGTGTTTTCCTGTGAAGTGTGTAGCCTATTTATGTAATTGTCTGTAATCTCCTCTCAATTATGTGATTGTCATACATATTGAAGCAGAGAATTCAAATTTGAACATGAGATTTGTGTTGTAAATTATGCAATTTCTGTTATTAAATGTATTTTATAATTCATTCCACTTTGTTTTAAAAAGTTTACTACTTCTTTGCTACTTTCCTGACTATGGTTTCAGCAACAACCTCTGCCTTTGCCCTCTTTGTTCTGTTATAATTCATTCCACTTTGCTTTAAAAAATTTACTACTGCTTTGCTACTTTCCTGACTATGGTTTCAGCAACAACATCTGCCTTTGCCCTCTTGCTCTGTGAACATGATCGTTAAGCATCAATGATAACTTTCAATTGAGCATTGCGGTGGGATCTTGGCTTGCTTTATTTTCTGAATTGTGCCAGTTATAGGTGTTTGTTTGGCTTGTTTTGTATTTTGGAGTAATTTTACAAAGCTATTTTGAGAGGCACAAACAATTTAAACCACAATTTGTTATTATAAAAGTGTAAACGAACATATGGGAGCATACGCTTGTGAAAAATATCCACATAGAGACATTAGAAGCCAAGCCAAATATGACCTTGTAGCAAACTTTTTTTTCTTCAAAAATAGCCTTCGCTCGTTTTTACAAAAATAGCTTTCTTTTTAAGCTAGGAAGATGCAGTAGACGACACGTGTCACCTGTCGCAACCCTATAGCTCAGCAGGCCAGGTGCGGTAGCAAGCAAGCCGATAGGATGACTCCTGCCAAGCTGCCATTGCGCGGCTGCAGTCTTGCCAAGCTGTTGTCGCATTATAGCGACACTGTAAAGCCGAGCTGCCAATTGCATTTAGATATAGGTTGTAGCTTATGTCTTTTAACTGAAAATAAATAATAATACCTGGAATTAGTATACTTTTAGAAGGAGGGGTGGGCGGTAGAAAAAGTGAGAGATGCGTGTATGTGACGGGAGCGAGAGTAGTGGGATGTGTGCACTCGCGACCTCTGTCTTATCTTTAGTGCGAGATGTTAGCAAGAGGAGCAAATTCTGAATTTATCTCGCGAAAGACTTTTAATTTTAATTAGTACTAATTAAAAATGAGTAATACTAATTAATCACGAATGCAATAAAATATTGTGCACGCTTAATTAGCACTATGTAATTAGTGCTAATTCAATGCAATTAGCATTAAATAAAACACTATTAAGTTAGTGATGTAATTATCACTAATTAATTACTATTAGTACTAATTAATTATGTTTTAGTGCTAATTAATGAGCTAGCAGTGCTGTACAGTGTGAAAACCGTGGTGCTACAGTATTGCTATAGTGCTGCCGCATTATGGCGACTCAGTAGGATTTCAGCCGCGCACTGGTAGCTCTGCAAGAGCCGTCCTGTCGTGCCCGAGCCTTTTGTTGCGCGCCACCTCACCTGCTAAGCTAGGGAGATGCGGTAGGTGATACATATTGTCTGCTACGTATTTCGAACTCAGGAAGGAGATTATTTTTTAAAAAAAATTGTTACAGATCATATTAGTGAACAGTTGGAGACATTAAGGACAGTCAAAACCTATCGTGAATTTACAGAGATATTTAGTGTGGGATTTCAGAGGCATATTCTTGCTGAACTACAAATGGATATTACCACTCAAGCACAGCTTATCCAAATGCCTTCTTGGGTCCGTCGGTTGGGAACCACACATGGATAGCCAGGTACAGATAGGCTGACTAGTGAGTTGTGTCTTTTTCCTATTTCAGTTCAGAGCAGTAACAGCCATTACTGACACTTCAACAAGGCAATCAGCCAAGCAGGAAGGTGATGGAGCTCACCAACATCCCCCATCTTGTCTCCTCCCCACGCTTCTTCTCCAGCTGCAGTCGCTGCGCCTGCAGGTAGTGTTTGCATCCCTCTCATGCTCTGATGCCAACAATGCAATCTTGTGTACATAGAAGGCAAATAATCTGTGAAAATTGTGATGCTACAGAGGTAGAAGAACTGGGAAGGCGGTGATAGCATCATCTGCTGCTGGTAGCAGGTGCAGTGCTGATTCTGCATTTTCAGAACCCATTGAGCAGCAAAATGTAGATTCCCTTTCAGGTACATCGCGGTTGCTATGTTTTGTGCTTCAGTTAGAACATCAGACGTTTCCTGGCTACAAATCATTTTCGAATAAACCAGGTTGTTAAGTGTCAAGAGTAACGGCACATTCTTAATTCTTTGTTGCTTTGGGGGAATCTGCACCATGAAAATAATTGCAATAAAGAACATAGTTTCCTCTGGGAGTTTGAGAATTGAGATTAGTTTTTTTTTTTGGGCGGGGATAGCTAGTAGCTACAATTGGACAATTTTTCACTCGCTTTTCTTTTAAGAAAACAATAAACTTGTATTGCCATCCAACCATTTAACAAAACAACCTTACACAAGAATTAAGAGAATCTTTCCAGTTCCTGCTAATATATTGCTGGCCAACTGAATTTGTTTTGTGTATGGTGGCTCAGGTCCAAGATATTCCCACTGTTATAGAAGAAGAAACTTTGCTTCTGCCGTTCTTCTCCCTTTTCTACTTCCTCATGTTGAAATAGCGAGTGCGTAAGTACCTCTATTCAACCACTATCATGTTTCTATTTTTCACTGAGTTCTCATAGCTCCTAACATTATTAACCAACATTTCTATGAGCATTCTCTTCATGTTCAATTGGTTCAACTGTGCAAGCATGGACTAGAACCAGAAGTATGAACCATAGGCCAATCAAGTATACCTAGAACAGCGACGTGTAGAAATGAGTGACCTACTCAAAGTTGTTTGTTCCTATTAAAACAGCAATATAACAACTTTCAGAGAAGTTCCCTCATTGCGGTCGACTTTGTAGGGCTGAGCCATATGATGGATCAATTATTCGAAACGGTGTGAGGAATGTTTTATCCAAGGTCAAAGCTGCTGGCATGCTTCGTTTGGTTTTCCATGATGCAGGGACTTTTGATATTGGTGACAAATCAGGTTAGATCTTATTTGTATTCAGTGATCTAAGTTTAACAATAGATTCTGAGCAAGGGTTGCATGTGTGTTAAAGACATATGATAGAAAATTGCGAATGGAAATAAGCTACAGTTCAAGATATCAAAAAAAAGGGGAAGATATCCAAAAAAATGGATTAAGTGGAAGACAATAGACAAACATTGGTGGCAATATCTTGCAGGTGGCATGAACGGCTCTATAATTTACGAAGTTGACAGACCTGAAAATGCTGGGCTAAGTAAATCCATAAAGGTATTTTTTCCTCCTGAAAGTACCATCACATAGCATCTTTTTTCTTTGATTATTGTCATCAATAGTGCCATTTCCTTGTTGAAGAACACCTGACTTGACATATCTGTTTAATTGCTTTAAAACTGAACAGATATTAGGAAAAGCAAAAGAAGGAATTAACCATGTTCAGCAAGGTATGTGCTTTACACATGTACTTCCTGTGTTGAACTTCAATTTTTCTGTATCCTCAAGCCAAATCTACTATTGTTTTGGTAATAGTGTCGTGGGCAGACTTGATTGCCGTGGCTGGTGCTGAGGCAGTTGCAATCTGTGGAGGACCTGAAATTCCAGTAAGACTAGGCCGATTAGATTCCAGGTGCAACATCACAGTGGTTTGTTCATTGTACAACTTCGTTACAATATTCACAAAAACTTTAAGCTGTTTCTATTTAGTATCGACCTGTATTCTTCTGAAAGAACATATTTGTTTATGTAGCACTGCTGATCCTGCTAGTAAACTTCCTGAAGAAACGTTGGACGCTGTTGCCTTAAAAAAATTATTCAGCAAAAAGGGCTTTTCGTGAGTTCTCCTTTCTTTAACATCTTTTGTAAATTTCCACTGTCTATTTTAAATTCCCGTAGAAACTCAGACTAGACTAGAAAAATGAATTTGAGTAATGGTTATCCAAAATTGTATATTTGTATACGATTTTCCCCTAGGCTTCTACCAGTTTAGCGCCCATCCATTTCTGAAGTTCATGTTAAGACTTCATGTTAAGGGTATAAGAGTATTTATGGTATTTGTTAGTTTCTAGAATTTAGTCTTGTGTGTCCTATATCCTCTATATATAACTCTTTAGGCTGAAATCAATACAACTAACCTTTATACATTCATCCTTTCACATATCTAACATAGTATTAGAGCCCTAGATTTTCTTGCCGCAAATCCTATACGCTAACCGTGTCTTCCGCTGCCGTTGCCCCCGGGAGGATCATCTCTGTTTCCCGAGGGCAGCCACTGCCAGGCCAACGCCCCTCCTAAGCCGTCGCGGCCGCTACTAAGAAGTGTGACCCGCCAACCAAATCTATGTGTTCTTCCCCGAGCTCGTCGTTGATATGGATCCATCGTTGCCGGAGTCGTTCGTCGTTGGATTTGGTGGGATCCGCATCATCGTCGCCTTCCGTCGCTGATCTCATGGCCGCTGCCCGGATCCTCGTCGTCGCCTTTCGTCACCGATCTCACAACCGCCACCTGGATCCTCGTTGTCGCCTTTGTCGCTGATCTCATGGCCGCCGGCCTTGCCCTGCTCAGATCCGACCTCCTCTACGCCAGATCTGGCTTGCCGCCACCTGGAGCCATCATTGTTATCTTCCTATCGCCACTAGTTGTTGTCTTCATTGCCTTTGCACCAGCTCGGCCTCAACAGCCTTGTGTCCCGACCTCTTCCCGCTCGGATCCGGCCGCCTTCACGCTAGATCAGCTCGGTCGCCCGGACGTGCTACTGCAAGCCCAAGGCCACCCGGTGGGGACATTGTCTCTCATCACGGTCGGCCTTCTCTGGCATCAGCTCTGCCTCGACCTTGATGCCTGGAGAAGCCAAGGCACTTGTGCCGCCTCCTCTCCTCGCCCGGGGCATTGCTTGTCTCCCGCTGCCTCAAAGCAATGCAGGTGTTCTTGAATGGCGTTGGGGTTCTTGGTGAGTGCCGACGATGGAAGAGGATATGATCTAACATGGTCGTCTCTTGCCTGTCTCGGTTGCCGATATTTGTCTGGGCTTTACTATTCCCCTTGGGATGGTTGCTATTCTTATGAGCTGCCACGGTCTTGAAGTTGGTCTCACTAACTATGCTGCAGCCTACTGCACTGGGCTGCTTTTGGCCTGCAAAGGAGATTATCACAGCGGCCATTGCTTTTGTCTTTCTGGGCTTTGGATCTCTGTTTGTGCTCTTTGCAAGTGGCGTTTATGTCTGATGACCTGCTATGGAAGCTTTTTGCTGGGGTTCTCCGACTGTAGTCCTAGCTAGGATATGTCAGGTTTTGAAATTAGGTGTTGGTGTTGCTGCTGCTAGTTTCTGCTGCCGTTAAGTCTTTTCTTTTGAGTCTTTTGTTACATACATCCAAATCTGTAGCCTCCATCATTTAGTTCGTTCAAACCGTACGAGTCCATAAATTTCTTTATCAGTCAGTTAATTGCTTTGCTAGTAACGGTCCATCCTCTCCTTTTCGCATGATTGCAGCTGCCGCTCTTCTCTTTGAGCTGCTGCAGATCGTAGAAGTTATATTGCTGTCGCTTCTCTCTGAGCCACTGCCCTGAGTTTTTAAGGCCGTCGCGCTTTCCTTCCACCCACTGCTGTCTCAGGATTCGATCTTACTTTATGGGCTATCACCATGCTTTATGAGTTGCCGTATGACCTTGGATGAAGATCTTATAGCATCGACACAATTTTCAAGAGCTGCACACTACGACGACATTTTTAAGACTCGGATTTTGGATTTTTCCTATTTTAGTATTAACCCTTTCAAATACAATACTATTGTATCCACTTTGTATTTGAGGAGGATCTTAAGGATATAAGAGTATTTATGGTATTTTTAGTTTCTAGAGTTTTTTTTGTATTCTATATATAGCTCTTTGGGCTGAGGTCAATACAACCAACTTTTATGTGTTCATCCTTCCACGCATCTAACAGTTCACATTGATACTTGGCAGGACACAGGAGATGGTTGTGTTATCTGGAGCCCACACAATTGGAGGTAAAGGATTTGGGAATCCAAATGTATTTGATAACTCCTATTTCCAAGTACTCCTTGAGAAGCCACAGCCATCTTCATGTAAGTGCATGTGATGTTTTCGTCATGCCCTTCAAGTACTATCACCTTGAGTCCATAACTGAATCTCGACTTAGCTTACTGCTCACCCCTTTTGTAAATCGTCCTAATGCAATATATTGTGTTCTTGGTGAAGCTGGCATGCCAACAATGATAGGGTTGCGCACAGATTGGGCACTCACTGAAGATGATGAATGCTTAAGGTTTTTCCTTGAAATAGATCGGCTTTTCTTGACATTACATGTCCCTTTTAGGGTTTATTTGGCCTAAGTTATGATTATCATATAAGCTGATTTATTTGGTTACATCAAATAAGCTAAATAAGATGGCTTACATGATAAAAGCTCAGGAATGTTTGGGATAATCCTGGCTTACAATATGCTCTATAGCTCTCGTAAGCTTCTAAATTCTATTTGCTTACCCCTCTAGTTTATCTTCTCAGTCAGGGCGTAAGCTTTAAATCATAAGTTTCCTGGAACAAATAGCTTGTTGGACTTAATTTAGCGACAAGCTGGATAATCTTAGGCCAAATATATTTTTAGCGATTTTCTTTGCATATTTACATCTGTGTTCAGCTCATTGACACTGGAGATGTCAAACTACTTGCAGATGGATCAATGTGTATGCAGAGGACCAAGCTAAATTTTTTGACGACTTCAGAGACACATACATCAAGCTTGTAAATAGTGGAGTCTCGTGGAGAACAGCTTAACTGGAAATACCACGTTTGCACAAGATTCCTCGAAATTTTTGCTTATAGCATATGTCCCTGCGAATTCTTTAGTGCTTCCCTACTATGGCTCGTTTGGAATAGGAACTTTATAGAAAACAGAGCAATGTCTCTAGATTTTTTTTTTAATAAAAATTCATTGTTTCAAACAGGCCTAATGTCCTCTTGGGTAGTCACGCGTCGCGTTTGTTTTGATCCAATGGTGTAGTAACTTGACTGATATTTAGCAGAAAAAAGAAAAAAGGAGAGAGAATAATCGAGTTGAATTGAACACTAGTTTTGCGCCATCATGCTAGGCGACAGTGCCAAAGTGATCATAATAATTTACTAAAAGGAGGATGCAGAAACGGCTATTAATCCATGGACGGATCTGAAGAAACGTCAAGAAAACGCTCCTCTAGCTCTTCGCTGTTGCTGCATCTCTGAAGAACCATGGCCTGGAACTGCTCTGCACCTTGAACCAGCATCTCCTCCGTCTGGCAATCTTGGCAAAACAGGGCAAACCCAGTGAAAATACCGAGGAAAACTAGACGCCAGTCTATTCACATTTGGCAACTGGACAATCGAAAAACAATGTTGGACTGACTCGATTCCAGAGAAGACGAAACATCCATGCCAATTGCGACGCAGCAAATTATCCTTGGACAGGATTTTTTTAATAATCATTTTTTAATTCAGAATTACAGTATTATATCTGCTTTTTTTTTGTTGTTCTGGCCATATGTCGTCTAACCGTCGGGTGTCAGTGCCCATAGTTGCCCAACCGTTGGGTGACTAGTCCCTAGTCATCCAACGGCATTTTTTAAATAATTATTTAATTAATCCGATAGAAATAATTGTAGGGGTGGGGGTAAATGAAAATTGTTGTACATAATACATTTAATAAATCTTATTTGTAAGTTGTATTTTTTTGAAATAAAAGGGCAGATAATGTCGGTTGATCTGTTTGTGATTCCCATAGATTGTAAATGGTACGAAATTTGTTAGACTTATAATAACATTTTGCGATCGTCGTATGTTGTTGTAGTGTGATAAATTTTCTAAATTTTTTTTTGAGAATGATTAATATAGCAATGATTAGTAAGTACAAAGGTAAATGATATGAGGATGCAATAGAGAATTTGTATACGAAGGAAGACAAAGCAAAATACATACACAATAAAAAATACATAAAGCAGGAGGAAGACCCACTACACGCCACCAGCTACATCATCCGTAACACCTCCTCCGTCGTTGCCACATCTCACCTCCGGTCGATGCCCACCCGTACAGCCCCGCTTGGGCTTCCTAAGCGTGGGGTGTTGGTGCCCCGACAGGGTGAGATGGTCAGGAGGCCTACTGAGTCATGCTCCCAACACCTCAGGGGTGGACTACACCTGTGGCTACGTGGGAATTGACGCATTGCTGAGCCATACTCCCAACACCTCAGGGATCCTCCGTGAGGTACTTGCTTACGTCCATCAGGAGATCCTCGTGGGAGATAGCCCAACTCCTGGCCGGAGCAACGTGCCTACAGGATAAGTATTGTTTATTCATGCAATATATCGACACAAAAAAATGTTAAGAGACGAAGTGTACCGTCCACATGGGCCATGGCATGATGCCAACTCTCGTACCCGTCGGACCGGCCCTATGCGAATGATGTGTGCTACCCTGTTGATGCCAGGTATGGGTCCATGGACGATGATGGCGTCAGTGTCCAGGTATGTGCCCACGATGACCCTCCGGCCTAGCCTAGCGGTGGCGCTTGGAGTAGTCACGTAGCCCTTCGGAGCCTCCTACCTGAGCTGCATGATGTGGCGGCCTTGGTGTGCGCGTCAATGTAGCCACCTTCGAGAGTGTCCTGCATGACATGAGGGTGAGGGCACGCTTCACCTTCTCATAGACCCGATGGAGAGCACGCGCCAGCTCGTTGCGTGTGACCTCAAAACCGTGGGCCA
The DNA here is from genome assembly GCA_036346265.1 of Melocanna baccifera. Lineage (NCBI taxonomy): Eukaryota > Viridiplantae > Streptophyta > Magnoliopsida > Poales > Poaceae > Melocanna > Melocanna baccifera. Next base: position 1,986,887 of record CM070698.1, on the reverse strand, counting down.
TCCTATCTGCAATCGACCCGGCATCCCTCACAATATCGACGGTGATGTCCGACTACAAGAAGTACATGAAAGCATCAAAATAGTAATTATGGTAACCATACACAGAAATTTTGGAACACGAGAGTATATACCGGGAGGGCGAAGTTCCGTGCTAAGTGCACAGGGTACGTGTCGGTTGGTGCTGGTACGTGAGCAGGAGGAGGGTCAACGACACGCGGCACCCCCAATGCGCCCTCCCTCCTCTCCTCTCCTCCCCCAATGAGTAGTGTCATCAGTTGGTCTCATATATAGTGTATGTAGGATCTTTATACCTAAGATCGTCATTGTTTCCTACATGTGTAATAGTTTACTTATGGGTTACCAAATACTACTCTGTGACTGGGTGGTCATAAAGGTAGCTTTCGGGTTTACTATGAAACATGCAGAGGAATATGAGCGATAAAGATAGAATTTACCCCTTCTATATAACAGGAGAGATATCTCTGAGCTCCTCAATGTGATTGGATTAAGAAAGTGCATGGTCATGCCGAATGTGATTGTATAGTCAATCACAACTGAGTAATCCATCACATGTTCGAGTGAAGGATCGAGCTATCATAGGATGGTACGCTTTTCGCCTTGAGTTCAATCTAGTATCGTGAGGCAAAAGGATTGGTACATAAGTATTATATAGGTTCGTCTGATATGATCTTTATGTATATTTAGGGGTTATTATGTCCTGCTAGGAACCGCTACCGACTTATAGATCAGAAATGAGTTTTTGACTTATGACCAAATGTACATAAACCTACAGAGTCGCACATTTAATGGGCTAAAACGATAAGGGTCCGAATAATAGTTTTCGAGTGTGATTCGATCTCCACTCGTATCAGATAAGGATCCGATTGGAGACTATATAATGAGAGGTGCGAGGGCTGAGGGTGGTATCCCAAAAACCCTAGCCGCCACCTCTTATAACCCCTGCCGTGCGCACTGGTGCTAACACACCGACGCACGGTGTTCCCTCTCTGGACGTGTGGACTTTGGTAGAGACGCTGCTACGACTGCGGCGCTGATCGGGACGATCGCAAGGAGGAGACGGTTGGCCGGAAGACGATCGACTACCTTCGCTTACACCGATGTGCTCTTCGTTGAATTGGCTGCTTCAACTCTACTTCCACTACACTGCACGTCTAGTGGTAACGATCTATGATTTCTTACTCACATGGTTTCTTGGTTTACGCGATAGAATTTTTTTTAATTTACGCTAATGTAGCCTACCCGTATCCCAACAATATCAATAGTGAAAACACCAAAGCTAGCTAGGTTTAGAATCTTGTGGATTCTACACACAATACTCTCTATTTGTGACCTTTGCATGTTGTCAGAATGCATACTTCATATGCTGCTCCATGTAGTTGAATCATTTTCTCCCTTCTCTTGGCTGTAGTGTTGTGAGAATGATAAGAAGGGCTTTCGATTCTACATGTTAGGTTTTGCAGCTCTTCCAGATTCAGTGGGATAGTTCTTATTTCACTACTAGTTACGATGAGGGATACTTGAAAGTATTTCTAACGACTAACTGAATACATGTGCGTCGCTATGGATTTAAGAAAAATTTAGAACATGTTTATATGCATGTTCTAAAAATTTTTACTACTCGTGAGTTTCGGAATATATATGATAAAATTTTAAAATATATAGCAACGCATGGACATTTGGCTATAGTAATCTAATAAAACATAGATCATATCCCAGAAAAGAATGACCAAAAAAAGTTCTGCCGCCGGGACTCTGAATTAGGGTCTCTCAAGTGAGAGCAGAGTATCCTAACCAGCTAGATTACGACGGAGTTTCTGGAAAATCTAACATACAAAAAGTTATTAATCAAATGTATATATAGAAAATGTCTCCACGTCAGCATGCTCATGCATGACATGCACATGGATGCAAAAGAAAGATATATAGTTGAGTGTTTTACGTGTTGAAAATTCACATACAGCAAAAGTGCTTGCAGCTGAATTTTTATGGCATCTGCAAGGAAATGCCATTATTTATTCCATGACCTCATCACATCTCCAACTGTACGGACCTTGGACATATCTCAAGTAGTAACGACAACTTCAATACATGTTGGTAGTTGTTCTGGTCTAATATGGTTAAATTTTCTAACAAACTTTGGAATTTTATACCTTATTTACGGTTTTTCAAAGTCATCAGGTTATAAATATACATGTGAACTTTTGGTGAGATTAGTTCTGTCACTTTGATGTCAATACATTACACAGTAGATTATGCTGAATTCTTCATAATAGTATGTGTAGATCGTATATATAGCTAGCGCATCATGGTACACAATAACAGAAGTGTTGAAATAGCTAACTTTTACATCAATTAGACGTATTGCTATACATAGGAACAAATCAAGTCTAGCTATACATTGAAACAAATCACCGGTCATTAATTAGTGCCATGTAATCTAGCTATTGATGTCTCCTGTAATTACGGTTGTACACGGATATAATAGAAGCTAAAGGCCACGAAAGGTGCGTGCCGAACCAATATCTTTCTTCCTTATTCTCGTTCATTTTCAAGAAGTACATACAAAAGATAATACGATCAAAAGATATTTGTTGCTAAAATATATAGGTAACTGGCCTACATATATAGAGTGACGAGATTAAGACAAATAATTTAGGAAATTAAGAGTTTAAAAATAATTTCAAAAGAGTTCAAGGGAACTAATGATGAAATATTGTTGCTCCTCTTATGATGGCAAGATTCACTTTTAACTAGCTTTCAAGAATACTGAAGCACTGACCCTTTCTCTAGCTCGTACGTACGGTCGTACCTCCTTGTCTTACTTTGCTACTACAATTAGTAGCGGAATATATTTAAAACTTCGATACATAAACTATTTTATGCATATTAGTCTATGTGAAATGGCAATTAAAACAAGTTTTCTAGGCTATTCCTTTTTATATATAACTATCTAGGCTATTCCTGGCATGTTATAATAGTGGAAAACACTAGAGACAAAGGGAGAAAAAAGAAAAATAAATTAATGTTGAAAAAATTTATATGAAACCAAGCTAAAAAATCTTGAACCCTCCTGATGTTGAAGTTTTTTGTGACAAAAATTATGGTTGGAACATGCATATATAACTCTCCTACATTGTGCCCATTGTAATTATTGGACTTAGATAGCGAGTCTTAGGTAGCGTACAGTTTAGTGTTGGCTTATGGTTTTTACTGTAGTTGGTTTATTTTTTACTGTAGCTGAGTTGGCTTATTTGATATAATTATTTTTTTTAAAAAATAAAAATAGAAAAAACATGTTAGCCTATCACGGATAATGCAAATGAATATGGGAAAAAAAGAAAAGGCAAAAAAGCTCAAAAAATCTAAAAAAATAAAAAAAGATGAAATTATTGAATAGTGAAAAAAAAAACATAAGCCAGAAGCAGAAACTGGTTTTAAGCCGTTTTAAGCACCCTAAACAATTCCAAGCATGAAAAGGGTAGTTAACATTCAGTATTCAACTATGCCACAATCCATGTTCATGCTTGGTAGTATCTTCATATAGAATGCTTGACATCCTCAAGATTGAATTCTAAGGGTTTCTTCATATAGGATGCTTGACATCCTCAAGATTGAATTATAAGGAAGTTAGACCGTGAATTATGAACAATTCCACACACAAATTTGAAATATCAAATTTGGCGCCTTCTATCGATTCCCACGCATTTTCTCGTTCTTCTCTTTCTTTTGTTTCCTCTTCTGTTTTCCGCTATGAAATCGCACCCAATCACGAAAGAAAATTTGCTCTAGTTGCCAACTTAATTAGCACAACACTTCCAGCACATATATAACAATTCTCTTCCAAGCAGGGTTTAAAAAACCGGTTGTAAATTTTAATTGGGATGGGCTAGTAGGGTTGGTATGATCGAAAATCGAAAAATTCAGAAATTTTAGGCTAAAATTTCTAAATCAAAATTTGAATTTTAAAAATATCAGCCTTGGCAAAAAAATTCTAAATTTGATAAAATTCATATAAAACAATTTTTTTAGAATCAGTTTAAAATTGTACCGGGTTGTAAAATCGGTTTTTGGCCGATAAAAATTTCCATGCTTTCAAGAACTGATGGTATACATCTTACACGACAAGGACCGCCAGTGATCAGACTCAAGTCTTTCTTGAGGCCTGCATGTGTATGGCCAATTACACTACTTAGGACAGCAGGCCATGCTCACATATATACTAACGCACGGCTTCACACAAAGGATAATAGCTTCCTTGTTCCTGTTTCCGTGTCCCCCTCTGTGTCCTTTCGATCTGGACCGCTCGTTGTGATCAACGAGCGGTCCAGATCGAGAGGACACGGAAACAGAAACAGAGAAACCTCACTCCACACAAAGGCGTAACTAACCACGGTCGATGTCGATCACTCGCCCTGCAGAATAGTGGCCATCAAGGTGGCGATGTCGTCGAGATCGATGGAGAGCAGGCAGTCAGTTGCAGTCAAAAGGTCATCCATGTTGCCGTCAATGTCGTTGTTGTTACCATGATCAGTAGCAGAAGCACCGGTAGTTGCACCAGCACCGGCGGCGGCTGCCATGGCCTCAGCCACGGCGGGTCCAGCTGTTGGTATTGGTACGGCCGGCTTAACGACATAGTCGGTGAGCTCGAGGGCGTACTTCTCGGCGATGGCCTTGATGTTGGCGATGGTGAGCCTGACGCGCCTGGCCTCGGGGATGTTAGGGCGTGGCAAGCCGGGGAAGTTGAAGGTGCGCGGCGCGGGGGGGCGCTCGCCGTAGAAGCAGAAGAGCGTCGCGTCGTAGGCGAGCGCCGCCTGCTCGGGGAAATCAAACGTGCCCAGCCACAGCCTGGAGCGGGTGCGTGGCACGCGGATCTCCGCCGCCCACCGGCCCCACTTCCGCCTCCGCGCGCCCCACCACCCCAGGTTCTTGAGCGGCGCCATCGACGCCTTCGCCGAGAGTGCGCTAGCCCTGCGGTCGCAGGCTTCTTCCTTCCTCGCCCGCCTCTTCGCCTTCGGTGCCACGGTCGCCATGCACGACAAAACCTGCAAGAAACAGAGACGAACACTGGTGCGCAGCGAGGTAGTCTGAGAATATGGTGTGAGAAGTGGGAGAAGGGGAGGGAGTTTAAAAGGGGGCGACGAGACGACACGTGGCCTCATGCACTCACCCATGAGGGAGACGTGCCTACTGCCTAGTGTACATGCAGGCATGCAGCGATCAGGTTGATTTGCCAGGTTTTCTTTGATGGCCGCCTAATGAATCCGTCCTTGCACACGTAATTCTATCTCTACCATTAAAGCGCATGTTCGCATTGCGAAAAGTCATGGAGACTATACATAGTTACAGATAATTATACATTGAAATGATATAATTAGTGTAGTATATTAATTTTATCTGCATTTATGCGTAGATATAGATAATAGATCTCCTATGCGCAACTCCTTCACATGCTCTCTTCACTTCTCACATGAGTGGTTCGTTCAACAACCTTGCCCCCTTCTCTGATCCAACCAACAAGGTAACAACCTATTGACACAAGACATATCCTTTCCCTCTTCTGTAATGTATACTATCACAAACGGTTTTAGTTTAGAGATCATATGTGTTGATGTCTTTGCTAAAAACCGTCTATGAAGATTTAATATCACAGACGATTCATGGTAAAAACCGTCTGTGAAGCATCATAGACAGTTGATAATACAAATCGTCTGTGATAATTAAGTCATCATAGACGGTTTATATTAAAATCATCATAGACGATTTGTATTAAAAATCGTCTGTGATAATTCCACTATATTAATTATGCACAGAACTGTGGATGTACTCTCTGTCTTGAATTCTAGATCTAGGTTATGCTTTGACTTGGAGACAAGGCTTTTAAACCATTTGGCGAAAGAAGACTATTTGGCAAGAGTGATTGAAAATTCATCAAGTTCTTACTTATCTATGGTTAGTAATGTAATTTGTTTCTCGTTGCATTAAAATTTAGATCTAACTTTTGGTGACTGGAATTAAAGATGATTTACATCTACTTGGCCATTATGATCAGTTCCTGTCATATGGGTAGGTCAAATTAATCAAAATTGTTGGTTACAATTGTGGGTAGACCATGATGATATACCTGTATAGGTTCTACTAGATTCTACTTGTAATTATATCAAAATAGAATAAGGTAATATACCTTCATTCCCTAAAGAAGAACAAAATTAATTTCACAGTTATCGGACGATTAATCGATAGGTAAATATATTTCCTCCATACATAACTGTATTGTAATATTTCTTTCTTTCCCAATGACTAAGGCTAACTTTTTGGAATCACATAGGTCGTTCGCCACATACGTTCCCGGTGCGTTGAAATAGGCTGAACTCACACAAATTTGAGGAGAATGTGCATACTTTTTGATATCTAAAGTCATAAAATCAGATGGAGAGTTCCACAATGTAGAATAAATTTCATTGTGATAAGATTGATCTTAATTGTATATGTGCGTATTTGTTAATGGATAATTTATTTTATTTCAATTAATTAATTTGTCAAATGGATGTCTTTGTTTCTGAAATGAATGAATGTGAATTGGATATATACTGTGTTGACCTGCTTTGTTTCAAAGGGCATAGCTAGCAATTCCTAAGGCTAGCCAATAAACAAAATATATTTAAGAAAAGAAAAGAATATCACAGACGGTATCCAGTGAAAATCGTCTGTGATATGTAAATGTCACAGATGGTTTTAATTACAAATCGACTGTGATACTATCACAGACGGTTTCTAGTTGAAACCGTCTGTGATACTTATTTATTACAGATAGTTTTGACTGAAAACCGTCTGTGATAATCAACTATCACAGACGGTTTGTAGTTAAAACCATCTATGATATTTGCATCACAGATGGTTCGAAAACCGTCTGTGATAACCTGATTTCATTACTGACCTATAAATTCAGACGGCTCACGAAATTGTCTGTGATGACGTTTTTAAACCGTCTATGATAACATTTTCTACAGTAGTGGATAGCAAAGATTATTTACCCTATGTATGTGTAGGACGGTATGGCAACAGAGAGGAGTGAATGGTGCCTTCAAATTTTTCCCTAAGTATTCGACTATTTTTTTTACTTCAATAGCTATGAGAAGCTTTGAAGATCAAGAAGCCAAAAATCTGAAAAATCTATAGTGATTTTAGATCAATGAATAGTAAAAAATCACTATTTCAAATCCAAAAACCCACAAAAATTTTGATCCGTAAATCCAAAAGACTTGAAACTTAAATAAAAGCTAGATCATGACATTAAAAATATATCAACCAAAAATCATAAAAGAACTTAAAAGAATTGAATTTTTTTTGTTCGTAAAGCTCTGCTACATCAAAACCAGGTCAAAATCTAAAATTGAGCTGACTCTCAAACAAATCTTCAAATTATTTGAAATTTACTATGCATCTTCTCTAGGATATCAAAAACCTATTCTAATCAACGATCAAAAAAATTATTGCCAAAGTTTTGACTTTTTTTCATTTGAAGGAAAGTTACATAAAAACGGTAAATATGACTTACTTAGGTGGATGATGGACAAGATTGCTCTAGATGTGTTTTCACATATCACAGTAAATAAGAACACCAAAGAAATCGAGTAAAAAACAATCGGATCAAGAAATCACTCATGAGGGTCAAATCTAAGCAAAGTTAGATTTCTTCATAAACTTGACAACCAAATGTCTGAATAGGTGGAGATTGATTTTCGGATTTTATCTCCATCTCTTATGCGTTCTTTGCATAACAAGATCAAGAGAGGGAGAGAGAAGAGCAAAATCAACCAAGTTAAGAACAAATTAATCAACACAAGAGGGATTCATAGAGATGAATAAAGATTGATGTATTATTACTTAAGGATAAAAGTTTTATAAACACTCCACATAGAGGACAAGAGAGCACACCATAACACTCAACTTTTCTTAAACCCTAACTCTAAAACGTCACAATGAGATAATGGTTGGATAGTTAACTTCAAGTCTTTATCCTAACCTATTAAATAGATGGGCTAGCCAACCTAATCTAATTTTTAATGGATACTATCTACTTAGTATATATAGGAAAAACCCGATAACCTCACACACATGGTTTTTAACTCACACATTGTATTTATGTATGTTTTTCATAGCGTATAATCCCAAATCTGCTAAGTCCTTAATCTTGATCCAACTTGATTTTCTTAGCTTCTTCTTAACCTAAACCGCTCTCACGAGTGCCATTTAAGCACCGCAATTTTCTTTTAAGATAGTTTTCGGTATTTTGATCAACTTACCAAAATACTCTTTCTTGATATGGTATTCATCTTCCATTGCAAGCAATCACAATGGTTGCCATGTGTAGATGCATCACTGACTTGTCACGCATCGACGAGTCTCTCCTCTTATGGTTTCACTAGTCCATGCCTCACTTAGATCGACAAGTCACATAGTGTAACCCATCGCTCAAACTTTCCTTCAACACTTCCCGTCTTTCTTGTGCCATGCATGAGCTCAGTCATTTCACACGACATACTTGATCGTTCTAGGTCTTACTTCTCTATGAGCATATCCCCGATTCTCGCCATTGATTATGGTTGATTTCAAGTGACCCTGTACATTTAAAGACCAAGAAATCGTTTTTGGGTACAAGTTCTTCACAACTTAACCTACGTTAGTTGTAACATGCATCATGCAACATATATGCACTGACATAGGTTAAACCAAATCATCATATGATTTGAATTTTTCAAAATCATCCATTTTTGCAAATTGTCTAGAAAAATCAGCAAATTTATAAATTCTAAATTTTCACTTATCTAAAATAATAATGATTCATCACAGAAAAACTCTGAACCTTCTCACAAGGTCCTTCGATATGCCGTATACCACACACGTATATGCACAAGGTTCAAGAACAGGCACATATACGAATGTACACCGCATACGCACGTGATTTTTCGAGCGGGGCCGCGGTGCAGTGGGCGCATGCACGCATTGATCGAGGGGAGCCGGAGGGCGTTGGATCCGTGACGCACGCAGGCGGCCTCGGACGCGGGCCCGCGCGCGTACGCCTCGCGTACAACTTCAAGAGCTGACCGCTGCGCCCGCGCACGACGTGGCGCCCCTCGTCCGCGACGGGATCACACGTCTCTGACCTTGCGTCATCCGGTGTGTGTACCGGCGCAACAGAACCAGGCCATGCATTGAATCGCCTCCTCCGTACGTACGCGGCTAAGGGGTGATCGGTTTGGTTTTTTTTCGGTTTCAGTTTTTAGTTTCAGCTTTTTTTCACTATTCACTACACTATCCACTAACTCAGCTACAGTAAAAAAAGTCAGCTACAGTGAAATTTCAACCAAAAACTATCGCTAAAACGATCACCCCTTAAGTACCCTCTTGTAAGACTAAACCGTACGTACGTTTCGTGTGTTGCTGATGATGTCGTTGGTTGTCATATCTTGGTTGAGGACATTAATTTACATATATGCATGTCGTTTCGTGTGTTGTCATATCTTTGTCTTTCCTCCATTTACGGCTAACGATGCAAGCAGATTTCGAAGCATGATTCTGCTAAAATCTAATACCATTAGACCGCCCATTCCCCTTTGGTCTTAGAAAATGGCTTCTCTGTTTCTATTTCCGTGTCTCCCTCCGTATTCTCTCGATTTAGACCGCTCGTTGCGATCAACAAGCGGTCCAGATCGAGAGAATACGGAGGAGGATACGGAAACAGAAACAGGGAAGTCTTACTCTTGGTCTTAGGCGGCCACTGACCCAACGAGAACCAGCATCAGTCACACTACTGAATCTGGAGTACATAGATTGTCCCAGATGAAAACTTTTACAACGCACTGACCCAAACCGCACAAAGAAATGACGGAAGAGAACAAAAAAGAAATACGCACGCACTCTGAACAGATCTAGATTGCTTTGCGTTGTTACATCATGGGGGCTGACCATCACATGATTTCCATCTCCAATTCCCTTACCGAGATCACTGCGCGCAACGTTGTCAGTTGCCCGTTAATGTTATAGAAGCAAATACACATGGTACACATCTCTCACCTAGCCCGTTAATGCAAAAGCAATTTGCATGATGGAACGATGGAAATCAAGAAACAATCCATGGTCCAAGTTAAAATAGGATGAGCCTAAAAAAATGATCAGCTAGGTCAGTAACCTTTACTCAAATGGCTGACAAATGACCTTGTATGGTTTTCTCCATAGCTAAACTGTTAGTACAATAGGGGTTTCCCTACCAGCTGTCACTTATTGTGTATATCCTGGAGAGAACCCGCCATGTATTTTGTACATGAGACGGTACAGGAGTTATGGCTAAAGATTGGTATAGGCTGGCCGCTGATACCAATGGGGAAAACTATGATTGCGATCACTAGAATATTATTTTAATAGTTTGTCAAAATTTACCTAGCATATTTAAACTAGTAAATACATTGGATTTTGCTGAAAATCAGTTCTTTATCTAAGCGTACTCTGCTCTAGCTATAATTTATTCCTAGATCCGTCACTGTAACAACTACACGACATGTCGTCAATTACGTTTTTTTAAGAGAATTATTACAGATTACATAGGCATTGCATGTACGTCAACATGCAGAATTGGCGTCAAAGTCCTTGATGTACCATAATATATCATTTTCTGTTTTTGTTGGACAAACCCCCAATATCTATAATTAATGTTTTTCTAGACATATTGAGAATATGGTATCAGTAAAATTAGCAATCACGAACTTTTGCTCTCTTTTTTTTTGTTTTTCGATGGCTTTTAGTTTTTTTAGCAATAACTATTTATTAAATTAATAAATCGTAAAAAAAATATAAGTCGTAGTATAAAAAAACATGTCCTTTCTTCGCAAGGGTAAGATAGTAAAACTTTCTTCACCCAATCTTTCTACATGTAGCCAATTGGGTTGTTGGGGAAGTCAAGGATGGTAAGTTGCATGCCTTCGCGAAAACCAGAGTTTAACCAGCTATGTTTTGATGCTGGTTATGGATTAGTTCTAAGTTAATCGGCATTTGAGTTGGCATCTAATTAATGTTTGCTTTTTTGGGGTATCTGCTCATCTACCATCGATCTGTCTTTCTCGAAAACCTTCCTTTTCTCTTTTTCGAATCTGGTGTGTAAATTTGTCACATATAATTGCGATTTTTTCATTACTCCATCACCAATTCTTTCATATCTTTTTTTATGATGTACATAACAAACTTTTCTTGTGAATCACGTGATCATGAATATGACGGGTTTATCTTATCAACATGACATTGGGTATATCAAGCCATGGATAACACCGAAGATATGAGATTTAGTGAACATTAGTTTCTTCACTGTTGTTCATAGTACGATATCGTTGCACTTAACCCCATCTCATTATGTTGATACCTATAGATCCCAGCGTTTAGAATTGGCCCGTTGGTTAGGTTTTCAACACAGTCAACCCATGGACACACATGCTTATTCTCACTCGGCCACACGGCCCAATTATACTAGACAGTCTGTACTCGGATTTATTTGCTCTACTTCGCGCCATTTATCAACCTTACTCCAGTCACCGCCTCGACCGACTGTTGGTTGGTTAGGTTTACACAACCACCAGATACCATCCTATCCAAACTCCTCTAACTACTCACCATAAGAAAACAATAGGTTAGATGATAGGTTATTACTATTCTATTCACATCGTAGCAATAGGTGACATATTATCCATACTATTTATACCTGGTAAAACTTGAAGATTGTCATCGCCCAGCTGAATGCTGGTATTTTTGGTAAAACTAGTAAGGTGTCCGTGCGTTGCAACGAAAAACTAAATAAAATTGATGCATACTATGAAGCATCTTTTCAACAAATTTGCTTTCTTGGTATATAGCTAAGTGACTGACAAACAAGCAAACCAGTTTTAGCCCACTCCATTAGGACTTGTAAAAGCTCAGAAAAATCAGCGCATGCGCTAGATAAAAGAATAAACTGCATAGTATCTCATAAACAGAGCAATAAGAGCATGCAGTAGAATAAAGTGACCAAAACACTTGCAGCAGAATTAAATTAACAATGAACCGCATAGTGTCTCATCAATAAAGTACACATCCATATATCACCTAGAACATTAGATATTGCAAACGAAAAAAAATCACGACAGTAGCCTGCTCTGCGTATTTGGGCTTTTCAATACAACAACATTAACCAAGGTAGAAAATTCAAGACATTGTTCACTGTAAAGCTCCATGAGGAAACAGATCTCACGCATTGGTGTCATAACTCATAATATGCAGACCAACTAAACAACTATATCTATGTGTACTGCAGTCAAAATCCATCTAATAGACAAAATCCAGTTAGAATCCTGCAAAGTTCCACAAAATCCTAGATGAACTTGGGACAAAGTAACACAAAATCCAGATACCTGCAAAGCATCCTGCTAAGGGAAAGATGAAAGAACAATTGAAAGAAGTTCTATGCTGTTACGAGCCACATCAAAAGCTTCCTTTGTTTCTTTAGCAGTATATGTATGCACATGCACATCTTCAAAGGTCTGCGGATAGGTTTGCATCGTCTTGACTTGAAAGAATCGATCGTGGTGGAGTAAATATGGGGGCCAAGCTCTCATTGTCACGTCCAGGAAACCGCACTCCTCTTGATTTCAACCTCTACAAAGATCAGGATAGCCTTGGTTACTAAAGCAAGAAATATTTTTGCTGCAAGAATAAATCATATGGATATATAGTACTACCATCAAACTGGATAGTGGATACTGAAACAACCTGCGAATTATGATAAATATTCAACAGCTGTGCTTATTATAGCCTAATGTTCCTTCAGCAACAGCTGTGTCCATATTCACTCCTTTTGCAAACGTTCCTTCAGTGGAGCACGATGCATTGCTAGCTTAACTCGATCTTCCTACCAAAGAATGGCTAATCCATTCTTTTCTTTGAGTAGCTCGCTCGACATCTTGAATAGTTGCACCGTAACAAATTAACACATTAAGTCAAAAATGCAAACGGGGTCAAGGTCGTGAACGCACTCCTTCCTGAACAACAATTACAGTTGTACCAGTACAAGGAATCAAACTCTATCAACCAAGGTTGCATGATTTGGTCCATTCTTGATCCAGTGGATGACACATGGTCAAGAACTTAGTGAATAAGTAGTAACAACTATGATGGGCCTGATAGTGCTAACCAGATTAACCACGGTATTTTTCAAGTATTTAAACCATTAGAGATTGTAGCACATATTAATTTATGCTTAGAATTGAACTATTAGTTCGTTGGACTGTTACATCGCCCACGATCAAAACCGCTTCTCACAAAATTGCAGGAAAAAAAACAGGTACCGGAAATATCCACAAAGGTAAGCTCCGAAACTTACAATTGTACGAATCCAAAGCCTCGACTCGTCTCCGATCCTGCATCAAAAACAACCAAAACCGCATAAGCAAACCCCTTCATCATAAGCAACGCGAAATTATTCCCAACTAAACAACCACCAAATTGCTCAATCCTCTCACCTTTTGGCGCGACCATGAAGCAGCGCCTCACCGGTCCGACTTCGCTAAACACCTCCTCGAGCTACACAGTACAAAGCATATCTCACAATGTAAATCAAAAGCACTTGCCTCCAAGACTCTAAGCTGTAAATTCGTAAGGGTTAGGAGGAGCTCGCGCTTACGTCAGAAGACTTGAAGGTGTAGGGCAGGTTGGAGACGAAGACGGTGGAGGGCACCGTCGCGGGTGAGCGGCCACTGCACGGGCTCCTGCGTGGCCCCGTCGCTGGACCGCCTGATGCTCAAGACGCTGAAGAGGCCGCGGCGCTGCTGGAGCTTCTCCGGAGTGAGGCGCGTGAGGACGGCGACAGAATGGTCACCCTGGCGGAGGCAGACGACGGAGAGCGTGCCAGCGCCGAGGTCGAGGCTGCGGTCGGGGTCGATGAGGTGAAGCTGCACACCCGGGACGGCGACGAGGGTCTCCTCGATGGTGAGCGGGGGCGGGGTGGCGTCATCGGCGGCGTCGAGGAAGAGGTTCTCGGCGAGCTCACGGGAGGCGCGGAAGGCGGGCGGCGGGGAGGGCAAGGGGAGGCGGGGAGAGCGAGGGGAGGCGGATCGGGCGGCGGGAGAGAGCGAGGGGAGACGGATCGGGCGCGGGGAGAGCGACAGGAGGCGGGCGCCGGGGGGGGGAGGAGGAGGTGGGGCGGGGGAGAGCGAGGGAGGCGGGGAGAGCGAGGAGGCGGGGAGAGAGGGGCGAGCGAGGTGGGGAGAGAGCGAAGGGAAGCGGGGGAGAGGGAGGAGGACGGCGGGGGACGGCTGGGGGAGGGGTGCGGCGGGGCGGAGGGGGAGGAGGAGAGGCCAGGAGAGGGAGGAGGTGGCGGCGGGGCGGAGGGGAGGGGGAGGAGGGGTGCGGCGGGGGAGAGCGAGGGGGAGGTCAGGAGGGGGGCGGTGGGGGGAGAGGGAGGAGGGCGGCGGGGGGAGAGCGAGGGGGAGGGGGAGGATGGCTGCGTCGGGGGGGAAGAGGGGAGGCCGAGAGGGGGAGGGGAGGAGGGGGGCGGCGGTTGAAGGGTTTTAGGGTGGCCGGGAGGGGGATGGGAGGGAAGATTCGACGGTCTAGATTGGATGGAGGCTTCGGCAACCACCAACTCCTTCTTTTTAAGTAGTAAAGATAGAGACTAGGGCGATGTTGTTGATCCTCGTCTAAATCGTATCAGGACTAGAACCTCGTGCTATGAGAAAAACATAGTTATCGCCCATCCACATGATTGAGTTATTGGACTTGGCATGTACTATGTTCTTATTGAGAGGATGTCTGCACAAGCCTCACCAGGCACACTTGAGGCTTTGTGTGAATCCATAGCCCAAAATCATGGGGTGGAGGTGAACTCAATCAGTCACTTGCCAGGCTTTCACAACAGTAGTGCCCATACAACATCGGAATAATATGGTCGCAAGGCTACCTCACGGTTACAATGGATTCCTACACTACTAGGGTGGACATTTGCAAGGCAGAGCAGAAATACTACCTATTATCCTAACTTTGACCAAGTTGCAAGTATCATGTGGATAAAGATGGGCAACATTTATAGAGTTGATGATGTGTTGATACGTCATGCTCCTGGTATAAGGAGCCATGTTTCTGGGTGATTCCAACTTCAAAGCATAAATAGTTGTTTAGAATTGATGAATTGAATTGGTAATTGGTATTAGAAGAGAGTATTTATCTCTGATGACAACACTATCAAACTATTCACTGATATAGCATGTAGTATCTTTTTTTCAGAAAGGGCCATCAGATGCCTGTTTTTGCAAAAATGGCCTAGGCCCTTCTTGCTTGGTAGGACGGGGCGGCTACGACAACATGCCCTGGCGTGGTAGGAGCACAGGGCTAGTGTGGTAGACCGGCACACGCATGGTAGCTAGGGCTACAAGGCCCCCTGATTATGTAGCTCCTACCAAGCTCTCTAGCTCAGTAGCTCTGATGGCAGGGTAGGTGGGTGGCTGACCAACATGACACGCTTGGCAGTGATTCCCGTGGCTCTCGGCTGGACGCGGCTGCTGCCCCGCGCACCCGTGTACACCCGCATGGGCCTATTGGTCGGCAACGCCTCTTCGCGTGCATAAAATGGCTTGCCTCCTCCGGTTACTCATCCGAAGCCGCACAACTGAGTTTCTTCCCTGTTGAGCAGGGGAAGCCAAGGGAGAAGAAAGAGAGAGTATAGGAGAGTTTGAATTAGTTTTTTTAGGTGGTTTTGCTACGATTTAGGGGATTTCACAATTGGAATTAGTGTGGTTCTGCTGGAGGCCTTTAAAAAGTGGTATGTTTCATTCGCCGGCAAGAAATGCTCTTAATATGTCCTTAACGTCGCATTCGCTTAATGTTGATTTAGTTGTATAGAATGCGCTCTCTGTAACAATGTTCTAGATGATGTATATATATAGTTGGTGCAGATGATATGTTGTAATTGCCTATGTTAGTGATGTGTTAGTGGCGATAATAATGATTCTTTGTTAATAGCCAACCTTTTTCGTATTGTTATATGTGCACTATTATTATCTGTACACTATCATTATTTGTACATTATTATTATTATTTGTGCTATGTTATTATTTATACACTGTTACTATTTGTGCACTGTTATTATTTACGCACTGTTATTATTTATGTACTGTTATTATTTACGTACTATTATTATTTGTGCAGTATTATTATTTGTGCAATGTTATAATTTGTGCGTAGTCATTAGAGAGGAGCTACACTGAAATATTATCATTGAGGCCCTCCAAGAACCTCTCCTGCTTTGCCTCATCAGTGGTGGCATCTTTCAGTGTATAGCGTGCCAGTTGGTTGAATTTCTGGAGGTACTTGTTCATAGTTTGCCCTCCTTGGCGTAGAGCTCAGAATTCCTTCTTCTTCAGCGCAATGATGCCGGCTGGAATGCGGGCCTTGCAAAAGTGCTGCATGAATTTTGCCCAGGAGATGGCCTGAGCATTGGGATGAGTGATGGTGAAGGTATCTCACCACTCAAAAGCAGGTCCATGCAACTAATAAGAGGCAAAGAGAACTCATTCTCGGTTGCTACACTGAAGAATATCCAGCTTCTTCTCGATGGCTTGGAGCCAGTCGTTCGCATCCTTGACCTCTGAGCTGCTAGAGAAGGTCGGAGGTCACATCCTCATGAACTCTGACAACCTTGATTGAGGAGCCTAAACTGGTGGTGGATGATGAATGGGCAGAGCTGGGTTGCTGATCTTCTGGACTAATAGCTGGATGAGATGGTTCTAATTGGCCATCATCTGGACCCAGTCGGGTCCGTTTGTAGGTGTTGGTGGAGGAATAGGAGCATTCTAGCCTCAATGAGCTCTAGTGTGGTTGTTGTTGCCATTTTCATTGTCATTGCCATTACTTCTTGTGTTAACCATCTGTTTAGCACATGCATGGGAGAAGGTCACTTTGATTTTTTTAAAAAATGCTACAGTACTATATCCGTGAGCAATTCCAACACTATCATAGTTACAGGGTCTATTCTTTTTAGTTTATAGCTTATGACTTCTCTTGAACAGACAAATGGGATGGCTTCTTCACCGCCGTTTTAAAGCGGCTTATCGGGATATTCTTTTAAAAGCGACTTATTAGCTTTCGATTTGTTCACACGAGCGCTCGCACTAAAACCAAAAGCCGCAGCCATAAGCCACAGCCTAAAAGAAAGGCCCACAACCTTTTTTAAAAACATGTTTCCCCTAAAAGCAAAAACTTACTTTATGTTCAACGAAATATCTACGTGCTAAGTAGCACAAGCTAGAGCCCAATTCCTTTGAAATCCTTGCATTTTATATATGCATCTTCTATGTTGCTTGCTAAGTACCAAAAGTACCCACTCTTGCTTTATTATTCATATGCATGATGGGTACAAGAAAGTATGGTTAGGGTCACGTCTATGCTTAGGCATTGCTTGTGGAGTTTCATTTAGATCTTCTATAATGTATCAAATATGGCCTGACAACCCTCTTATGTAAAATCCGACTATCATACTATATTTTCACCAATACATAAAACATTTTCTAAATAAAATTATGCAATGTACTATTCTGTGTGCAACTAAAATCTTGGATAGTTGTGGAAATATGAGGTCACCTTGAAAGTCAAGGTGTCCCCACACATATCACATTAACTTGTCATTCTTTAGTACTACATTAAGAATAGAATCAGATAAGCATCCTGGTTGGATATACATTCACCATTTTAAGGAGGCAAGGAGAAATGGGGCTCTTGCATGTTGCACTGCTAGAACATTCCTAGCCCTGTTCATTTTGGCTTCTAACAGCTGTTTTTCTATAGTAAATAGATTTTTTTTACATATCTAGCTTTCAAACAAAATGACTTTATTTATATTGATCAAAATCACATATAAGTGTCTCTCTATAAATATTTCTACATACTATTATTATTTATAAACTAAAACAAAAAAACTATATGTAAAAACTAATATAAACTTCTCTAACAATTCCCCTATAAATACCTATGGGATTTGGGGATCCCCCGTACAAGTACCGGGGGTGGCCCACCGAAATGGTCGTCGCTCCCGAACTCGTTCCAACTGGTCCCACACCGCCTGTGCCCCGCACGCAGGGACACGCGGAGACTAGCGAGGGGGGTTCTTCGTGGTCGGCTTCCCCCTCGTCTCCCTCTCTTACCGCCCCGCCCCCGCGTGTAGGCGCGGCCCCGGCGGAGTTCACCACCGAGGAGGAGGCAGCGGGGGACGCAGCCGCGGGCGAGGCAGAGAGGGGGACGCTTGTCTCCCCCTCCGGCCCCGCCTCGCTCCGCCAGCCGAGCGCCACGACGCGCCGTGACCCTCGCCGGGCCGAGCTCTTCCGCAGACTCGCCGCCTCCTCCTTTGCCGCCCGCCGTCTCGACCTGCCGCCGTCACCGCCGCCGCCGCCGCCGCCTCCGGAGGCCGAGGATCCTGACTCACCCTTCTGGCCGCCCCGTACAGCCGCGGGGAGGCTGTACATGTATACGCTCGGCTCTCCTCCTCCTCTGCGAATATCTGTTGTTGAGCGCTCCATTAGCTAGGAACGTGTTGTTGATGCACTGGATTTTGCTTTTGTCGGTAGAATCGTGATTCGATTTGGTAGAATTTCGTGCTTTTCTCGCTTGGTATCAATTGTTAGATAGAGCTTGTGCTGATGAATGTGTGATTGGATGCGTCCTTTGCATCCATACGTGGGAATAGAGATATCAAATGTTATATAAATCTTGTGCTTAGGAATGTACGATTGCTCGGTCAAATAAATAGATAATGTATGATTAGATACATTTGCTATAGCTATTAGTATACTGGATTTAGTATTGTTAACATAGCAATGTGTTTCTATTGCTAATGGTATCTTGGTATCTAGCCTAGGGTTCTTGGCGTGTTACGTTAGATCTAGTTTGTTAAGTTGTTAGATATTAGAGAGTTATGCCATTCCCTAGTGAACCTTATTGGTGGTGCCCTAGGTATATAATGAGGCGTTAAGTTCATGACTTTCTATTTCTAACAGTATCTTGGAAATTGGAATCTAGCCTAGGGATCTTGGGACATTACGGTAGCTCTAGTTATTAAAGCTGTTAAATGTTAGAGATTTATGCCGTATCTTAGTGAACCTGATTGGTGGTGCCCTAAGTATACTAATGAGGTGTTACCTTCCCGTTTTGGTTTGAAATGGAAGGAATGGGGAACACGCTTTATTGGGAAAGGAACTCTTAGCGAACCTGATTGATGGGGCCCTAGGTATACTAATGAGGTTTTATGTTTCTATTGCCAACGTATCTTCATTTCTTGCCAGGGGATCTTGAGTCTGTAATCTCCAGCTGCCAATAATCCAACTGAAGCCTTTCATGGTGTTTTGCATATAGTGTTGCTATGATATTTGATAGATGTGAAAAATACTAGTTGAGCCATGCTATGCAGATCCAAAATTTGTGCTGTTGCTTTCTCAATGCATCACAGGGAAACAGTCTTATCAGGAGTGGCCTTTTTGTGCAATGCTTTCTTTAACGTATTACGTATGTTGGCAACTTGTTATGATCCTCCTGTCCTTCAAGTAACTTCTTCAGTGTAAAATGTTATAATTTTTAATATGCTATTTGTGAACATAATTGCCAGTAACCTGGACATGTTATTATGCTAATATGTCACGATTCGGAAATTGAAGATTTACCATGAGTTGCTCTTGAGCTCACCCTTTTGGCATGTACATTGTGTTGTCTCCCTTCTGCCTTCTCTCACATTCATATATCTTCTCGCCTTTCTATCAAGCAATCTTTTTTTTGTTAAGTGTGAATTTTTTACAATCACCTGCAACAGGTACCTAAGAGCTAATAGTATGGAGTCTAGCCCAGCAAATCCTGCGTTCAATCCTAACGAGAATTCCATATCTCCTCCACCATCAAAGAAGAGCCGGAAGATGTTATCTGATAAGGACGGTGACCAATGTGGTGATGATGAACATTCCTCTGAAAGTGCATCACATCAAATTGTCCTTTATAAGAATGGTAGAAGTGATAGAGGGCAAGATGAACAGGGAGAAAACCACTTTTCACCTGCCCCATCTAACACATCAAAGGGAGGATTAACTATTGGAGCCTTTACTGTGCAATGTGCTAAATGTTTCAAATGGAGACTTATTCCAACACAAGAGAAGTATGAAGAAATTCGTGAGCGAATTCAAAAGGAACCTTTTGTATGTGAACGAGCCTGTGAGTGGAAGCCTGATGTTACATGTGATGATCCAACAGATATATCTCAGGATGACAGCAGGATCTGGGCGATTGATAAACCTAGCATTGCGCAGGCCCCTCGAGGGTGGCAAAGGTCGATCATTATAAGAAGAGAAAAAAGTACCAGATTTGCTGATGTGTGAGTATTCTCTCAATACCCTAGTTAATTTACTTCCCAATTTGACTGCAGTTATTTTCTACATCCCAGGGTGTTAAGAACTCGGATGCATACTTCTGTTCTGTCTGTTATATTTCCTCTGGGCTGAAGTCTAACCAATCATTTAAGTTCCTAATGCTTACAAGAATGGAAATCATTTATAATTTAGCACGAATTATAGAAAACTTCTCCTTCAAAATATATCGCCAGCAGTAGAAGACGTTCACTGTAGTTAAATCCTCAGCCAGTTTCATATTATTGCCGTGTTCATTGATGCTTTAGCAGTGTTATGTTTTACATTATTTTTCTTCCCCAATCACTTCTTTGTAGAAGAGTTGTGTTGGGGAGGGAAATACTGGAAACAGGAAAACTTGTGTAGACCCCTGACCTGTTTGCTTGATGCTTATTCAGTCATTCCTAATTTCCTATGGTCTGCTAGGCTGCTAGCTATGTATATAATATATTTTACATTTCATCTGTTAGATATATCTCCTATAGCTATGTAATTACCCTGTTGTATAAGGGGTTTCCTGCATATATGACATACCTGTACGTGTATATATTATTGGCACATTGGCCACATAATGAATACAAGTGCTATTCATAACATCATCTACATATGGTAGAGTGTTTATTAACATTTTCTATACTTGCTTTCAGGTACTATACCTCCCCTAGCGGCAAAAGACTTAGGTCTGCGGTTGAAATTGAAAGGTATGTTAACTTCCTTTTGGTCAACTTCCCTTCAACCTCTTCACTCTTAAGCATAGTAATGCTCATATCCAGTCTTACATTCATCTAGTATGTGGAATAGATGCAATTGAAGGGTGTCCACTAAGCTACA
The DNA here is from genome assembly GCA_036346265.1 of Melocanna baccifera. Lineage (NCBI taxonomy): Eukaryota > Viridiplantae > Streptophyta > Magnoliopsida > Poales > Poaceae > Melocanna > Melocanna baccifera. Next base: position 1,965,588 of record CM070698.1, on the reverse strand, counting down.
ATTGTTCCCAAAATTGTTGTCAAGTGTTATCATTTCTCTTTCACTACATCAATTGTAAGAAGTACACAAGCAGCATTTAGGCTGCACTTTTTTTGGGCTGCTTTCAGGAATCTGCCCTGTTCTCACAACTGAATGTTGGAAATAACACAATATGCAGGCGTAAACCATGTGAACTTTTCCATCTAAGGGTCTTGTATTCTTCCCATGTGGTTCAATCTGTCTAAATTTTTCTCTAATTCGTCAAATGTCATACTTTGATAGGTACCTTGCAGAGAACCCAGAACATGCTGCCGGTGTTGAAAAAACTCAGTTTTCATTCAAAATACCTGCACCTCTACAACAGGACTATGTAAGAAAGCGTCCTCAGTTGAAGCTAAGTGATGGTGCACATACAGGATCGACTAAGCCTTCTCAACCAAAAGATGGTATGTGTGCATAACTTGAACACACTTTTACTGGCATGATAAATGAATGAATTACTAGTTGTTTGAGCATCTCGTTTTCTGGTTGAACAATGGACCAGTACTGCTGGAAATTAGTAGCAATGAACAAAGGGTTTGCAGATTGCCTACTTCATGCAGCTACTGCAGTAGTAGGACAGGTGGTGAGCTAGGGTGGGGAGGATAGTGGGGCGTGCCTATAAAAGATTTTCTATGATCAGATCCAGTTTCAAAATCATCAATGGAACTCATGATTGAATATTGCCAATTGTATAAGGAACTCTTGGATGAATAGTTTTGTTGGATAAACCCAGAATTTAATTGATTTTTTAAAAATTGGATGGCACACCTGACGACACAATGTGGACCATTGCTCGTTCTAGTTGCTGAGGGCTTGTATTCTCGTATTGTAGACAACACGTAAATTGAATAGTACCGTGTTCTGTTAATGCGTAGTTGTGTACTGTACAATACGAGAACACTGGTAAGCCTGGTGGGGAACCTCTCTGCCTGCTGATTGGCTCAAAAAAAAGGAATGGTACCACCTACTTGATGAAGTTCTCCCAACTAGGTAGTGCTTTAGGATGTTTGTAGTAGCCATTAGAATCATGGTATGGAGTTCCTTGGTGGTTGGTGCTGATTGTTGAATGCTGATTGGTGCTACTAGTATACTGTGACCCTAGGGCGGATGCCTTGATGTGGTTAGTTTCTCGGCATTTGTCTTCTCGCTCGAGTGAGATGGTTTATGCTATTGATTCTTTGTTTACTCTTTGTTTTTGTGCCGCCAACTTGTATTTAAACATTTTGACAAGGATGCTTGTTATTTGTCTGATGCCATGTTCTTTTTTATTTCTTCTTTTGCTTCAGTCCTACCCATAACCTGGGCATCTCCAACTCATGAGGATCTTGCGGACTACAGGCTGGTCCTGTACAACGAAGACCAACGTGAGCTGCTACAAGGGGAACCGCCGCAGGAGAAGAATAAGGGGAGCCCGCGGTCAGGGGCTGTGTAACGCAATCTTGCATCTGACATGCCCCAAGATCAACTTTTGGATGATGCTCAAGCTAGGGATGGTTCGGCCAGTGATATCAACTTTGCTCCCCTAGCTACCGTGCCCCTGTTGTTTTGTTGTTTTATGGTATCTCAACGCCATTCTGGCGACGTGTGTTATACTATAGTTCGCTCCTTATGCCATAGCTCGCTCCTGGTTAGATGGAACTGAGTTTTTGGACAGTGACATCGACAAAATGTTGTCGCAGAAAGTTAATGGAATTGCCACCTTGGTTATACCTTATCGTGTTGTGCATGTTTGTAAGTTGTGTTGTTTTTCTACTTTTTTTTTTGTGTGTGTGCGCCTTCCTCTGCCAGCTACATCGTTTTCATTGTCAACTGAGATCAACGAATGAGGTGGCGTAGGTAACAAAATTTGCTCCTATGATCCTATCCTCATCATTTTTCCCTGGCAGAAATTCCAGTACCAGCTGATAGGTTACCCCTCTGGTTAAGGTTTTTGCAAATAATTTTTGCTTGAAATATCCTACAATTTCTTTCACATGTATGCATCTCATTGCATGGACAGGCACCCATGGTATGTGAGGTTCTTTAGACTTTTTAAGTTCAACCTTACGAAAACGTGCAGTTTGCTGGATCATGCTTTGTACATACTGAAGGTTTGATGCATATACTTGGTAATTAAACACTTGCATATCCGTTTAGGCTTGATTATTTTATGTAAATTTTAGACATGATTTCATCAGATCAAAGTTACACGGATGCATGGAAAACATTCATGTTTAATTTTATGCCTCTTCCATGAGAAAAAAAACATCGAGCTTAATTTCTTCCATACATAAGTAGTTCATTGTTGGTACATGACAATTAGGCGAAGAAAAATCAAGAACTAGTTAGGGCAACCCCCTTCTCGATCAGTCCTCATTATAATAAAAAGTCTAATATTAGACGCCACATCACAATGATTTTTGGAAAGCATCAGTACTAAATACTATCACAGACAGTTTCAGTTTAGAGACCATCTGTGTTGCTGTCAATACTAAAAAATCGTATGTGAATATGCAATATCATATGCGGGTTTTACCACGAACCATCTATGATATTACCAAATATCATGGATGATTTTTTTGAACTATCTATGAAATATTACAGATGGTTTATATTACAAACCGTCTGTGATAATTAAGTCATCATAGATGGTTTGTATTAAAAGTCATCTGTGATAATTCCACTATATTAATTGTGTGCAGACTCATCGACCCTCTGTCTTAAATTCCAGATCTAGGCTGCTGCTTTGAACTGGAGGTGGAGTTTTGAGGCCATTTGGTGAAAGAAGACTATTTGGCAAGAATGATTGAAAATCTATTAAGTTCTTGATTACTTATGGTTAGTAATTTATTCCTAGTTACATTATAATTCAGATCTAACTTTTGGTGACAGAAGAATTGAAGATGTTTTAGATCTAACTAGTTTGATATGGAGAGAAGATTATTTACATCTAATATGGTTTAGGGTTTACGATTTAGTCAAGTTATAATCTATTACTACTTGGCCTGCATGTCAGTGCCCGTCATGTGGGCTAAATTGGTCAAAATAGTTGGTTATAATTGGTTCTAGGGAAAAGTGACTTTTGTGTTAAGAAAAACCTCAATGCATTTTGTATATATATTATATTTAATTAATTTAATATTTAATACTAAATTACTATATATATACGTAACGTAGGATCGAAGTTGGATGTACGTTGAAACCGTGTGAGTGAAGAGTACACTAATGACTATTTTCTTTTACAAGAACTACCGAGGAGAGTATGTTGAATAAGGGGGTGGAATATATGTATTATCCATGCACTGACTGTAAGAATCTAAAGATATTTAAGAACCGAGCGTATATTGAAGTGCACTTAATTTGAAGGGGTTTCAAAAAGGAGTATGCGTGTTAGACCAGTCATGGTGAAGAGCAGATTACACAGGAAGGTAGTAATAATGACAACGCCAGTGAAGTCAATGATATGCCGCAGGAAGATGTCGATTGTGGTTCCTATTCGTATAGGCTGCATAATGACAATTTGGATCAGATGCTTCGAGATGCAGAAAGGAACAATGATGAGAGAAAGTATGTTAAATACCAGGGCTTGATGGAGGACTCGAAGAAAGCTTTATTCATATGCTACAAGTCAAAGTATACGAGGTTATGAGCTGTGCTTGAACTGCTAAAATTGAAGGCAAGCAACGGTTGATCCGACAAGAGTTTTACAGCGCTGCTAGGTCATTTAGCGGACATGCTTTCGAATAGAAACAAGTTACCTAAAACCACATATAAAGCTAAGAAGGTTCTTTGTCCTTTGGGAATGGAAGTAGAAATAATACATGCATGTCCGAACGACTACATCCTCACTTTAAAGAGTATGCAAACCTGCATGTCTGTTCGCTGTGCAATGCATCTCGATACAAACGTAAGAATCAATTAGATGATGGCGAGAGAATAGAGATGAAGAAAAGACCTCCTGCTAAGGTGGTATGGTATCTTCTTGTAATTCCCCGTTTGAAGTGGTTTTTTGCGAATTTAAAAGAGGCAAAACTACTGTATTGGCACTCAGAGGAGCACAGGAAGGATGGAATGCTAAAACACCTTGTTGATTTTGCCCAGTGGAGAAACATCGATAGGAGGTTTGCAGAGTTCGGTGTAGAACCGAGGAATATAAGGTTTGGATTGAGTACAAATAGAATGAATCCTTTCGATAATATGAGCAACCGACATAGCACTTGACCGTGACTATCTGCATCTACAACCTTTCTTCTTGGTTGTGTATGAAGTAGAAGTATATTTTACTGTCAATACTTATTCAAAGGCCAAAGTAACTTGAGAATGATATTGATGTGTACCTAGTACCGTTGGTAAAAGATCTAAAAGTATTGTGGACCGAAGGGGTATAGATATGGGATGCGTATAAATGAGATACATTCATTTTACGCTCCTTGTTGTTCTGCACCATAAATGAATATCATGTTCTTACTAACCTGTCAGGCCAGAGTACAAATGGTCAAAATCTGTACTCACTACTTAGATGGTACCAAGAGCGTGTGGCTGAAACACTCACGTAAAATCATATACATGCGTCATTGCAGGTTCCTTTAGAGGGCTCGTTCATACCGCAAGATGAAGAAATAATTCAATGGAGAGAATGAGGACAATTCAGCTCTAAAACATTTAAACGGAAAAGATGTCTATAATGTGGTTAAGGATTTAGATGTTGTCCTCGAAAAGGGATATAAATCGATGACCCATGAGAAGAACATCTAGAAGAAGAGATCAATATTTTGGAATTTACCTTATTAAGAGCACTTATGTTTGTCAATCTTGCTATAATTATTTCATACTTATCAATTTATATATGTATGCACAACATTGATATTCCTACCGACAGGTTACGTCCATTGCTACAACTGCGTTGGAACAAGCCAATCTCGTACAAATTCGAGGACAGTGTGTGTTCTTCTTGTTGTCTAAAGTCATAAAATCAGGTGGGGAATTCCACAATATAGAATGAATTTGTTTGGGATAAGTTGAGCTTAATTGTACATGTGTATATTTGTTAATAGATAATTTATTTTCTTTCAATTAATTGATTTGTGAAATGGATGTTCTTATTTCTAAAATGAATGAATATGAATTGGATGTATACTGTATTGATCTGCTTATTTTAGAGGGTATGGTTAGCATTTCCAGAGGCTAGCCAACAAATAAAATAGATTTAGGAATAGAAATGAATATCATAGATGATTTTAACTACAAACTATCTGTGATATATTAGATATCACAGACGATTTTAATTGAAAACCATCTGTGATAGTCGACTATCACAGACGGTTTATTATTGAAACCGGCTATGGTAGTTGCACTATAGATAGTTCGAAAGCCGTCTGTGATGACCTCATGTCATTGCTGACCCATAAACTCAGAAGACTCACAAAATTATTTGTGATGATATTTTTGGATCGTCTGTGGTGACTTTTTTTTTTGTAGTAGTGCCAGTGTTCTTGTAGGCGCCAATGCGGCGTGAGGTACTGCGCTTTCACATGTCCATCGGAATCGATCCCTCGCCCCGTCCTCTTCACCTTCTTCTAGCCCTCGGCGCCGCGCTCTAACTCTGGCGATGATAGCCTCTTAGCAGGCCATGCAGCTGTAGTGGAAGGGGTGGCACAGGCACAACGAGGCTCGCAGACGTCCGTGGTAGGCATGCACACCACCCGGCTAGGTACGCTCTTGGAACCAGGGTACTTAATGACATAGAAGTCAACGTCGGTGGACGTGGACACGACCTTGGCACAGATGTAGATCACCAGCCTCCTGTTGAAAGGGACTCGTGCCAGCCTGGTGCGCACCTCAACGTTCGTCTCGAGCGTGAGCCTCCGACACGGGTGCGTGGCCTCGACAGTGTATGCCAGCACCAAGAACTCCGGAGCCACCGAGTGGGGCATGGTCTTCTTGGCCACCACCTTCGGGACAGCAGTGTTCACGGGCGTGTGTAGCGCTAGCATGAGAGCTAGGCGCACGCTCCTCTTTACCGCCATCGAGATGGTCGGGGCGGTGGAGCATGGCCACGACAGCGGCATTGCACCTTGGCACGAGTGCACGGCTATAGGATGGATGAATGCGCCATAAATTGGCACCGCCTGTCCGAGTCCGACTCCAAGTCGAAGCTTAGCTTCGTCGAGGCAGCTTCACAATCCGCATTCGCTTCTGCACCACCACGTTCCCGCATGAGCACGTAAGCAACGACAACATATGGGCCTGTTGGCCTACTCGTGGGCCGTCATACGCATGGCGCGCCGTTTGCTTAGGCCACGTGGGATGTGCCGCGCGGGCGGTCCATCTGATTGTGCATGGGAGAAGGGCACCGCACCGTGTTTATACGATTGTGAGAGTCACACTTGCTTGTATATACGATTGCAAAAATTATGAGATCAGGATGCTTGCTCGGAAAGCATGTGACTCATCTGCGTACTAGTGGTATGCATACGATATAAGTAGGTAGGTGTTGCCGCCAGATTTTGGCACGTAAAAATAGACATCAAAAATATTTTTGATATTTGATGTAATTGTAACGGAAGATCAAGATTTACAAGAAATTAGAATTAAACATCGGCCACACTAAGAAGCTTTCAGAAGGTGCCGACTAAGTAAATGTAGATGCAAAAAAAGAAATCATCAATAGATTGGAAATGAGAAAATTTGATGGCGAACATGGACTCTATCTATGGAAATATTGAACCGACACAATGAGGGAGACTTGAAGCACAATCCAAAATTGAGTCGGCTGTTTTAGAATATACATACCATGTACCGGTTGACAGAAAAACATGTACACACAAACCTTTACTATTTTTTCCATCTATTTTTCCTGTACCTTAGAAGTAGACTGTAATTAGTAGAATCTTACATTCAAAATTCGACTTTGATCAATATTATTTCACATCGATGTGTTGATCAATCTGTGAGTTACACATATCCCGTCTTTGAGATTTGTTCCTGCTCGTTATTGCTTCGCATTGATGTTTTGTCTAGGATTGGCTTTCGTTCAGGTTTACCCATCGTTGACAATGCCGATTTGCTAAAAAACCAGATGGCATATCGTATACGCTGTTAGAGAGTACCCATCATAAGGACATGATGCTATTGTCAGGAATTTTTCGGCAGCAACAGACTCTTGGCACGCCAGGTAGGACCTAGATCATCTTATTAACATTAAAATGCCACCAAAACCCAATGATGATTCCTCAGCTCTTGGAACGCCATTGGGTAGTTTCAATGTCATCGAAGAAATCTGATTCTTCTGTATATCAGAGAACTTTTTAAGGAAGCGCAAACCAAATTTACTCAAAAGCTAGAGGAATTGAAGAACAAATTTTGGCATTGTTTTGTCAATAAGTGTGATGGTCAAATTGTTCCTAGTGGGAAAAACTCTCCCTAGCATGGAGGATCTGATATCGACTGCCGCTCCATCGATTTCGTAGAACCTGCCAATCCCAGTATCAACTTGGACAAATTCACTTAGCATATATCAAATTACCTAAGGCTAGCTCAGTGATCTTGTCAATCAATCTATGCATTAGGCTCTTACCAATAACTCTTCGACGTTTGTGAGTACCTTGATCCTCTCTTTTTATACTCACATGAAAGGTTTATTATAAGAACTCACAGCTTCATTGGAGACACACCAGTTCCAGAATTACACTGATATCGTGTATTTACATCAAATCTGCATCAAGCTACAACGGCCATACTATTTATAGCACCAGCACACCCGATGTAAGGTCGAGGAGGCCAATTAGAAGGGGATTGAATATGCGGTTTTGAAATTCTCTTTGCCCAAAACTGATTTTACATGTGCAAAAGTAAATCAAATTAGTTTTGCACAATTAAAAACTAAATAATTTAGTCTCAACTAAGTGCACCAACAAACTAACTCGATATCAAGGTTTGTAATCCTATGGTGATAAGAAATCAATTCAATTCTATGAATATAAATTGCAAAATATAAATAAGCACAAGTAAGCAAATCTTGAGATGACACACGATTTTTTTACCGTGGTATTCTCCTGGTCCATGTTGAGGTAAGCCTAAATGAATTAGATCGACTCGATGAATTAAGCCAAACACCTCAAATCCGTTGATGGTAGCTCTTCCCCTTCACAGGCAGGTAAGCTCTAACCTTCCCAATAAGCTGAACCCCTTCTGACAAGCTTCTTGGGTAGATCATAGGACCACGATGCCCTCTACGCTTTCTAAGTATTGGCAAGTACCAAGAATAACAAGTCAAGCCGCTTTCTTGACTCTCACAAAGTGCAACACATGCAAAAATAGATACATAATCAACCTCTAGATGCAACACATATAACTAGAGCTCTCCCTCCAAGCTCATAAAGTGCAACACATGCATAAATAGAGAGAAGTGGCTTGCATTAATTCAAGAGAATGAAATAGAGTGCCAAAGGTTGTCTCTCAACTGACCATGGTGAATATTTATAGCCCACACACCAAAAACAAGCTGTTGAGCTAAAATGGGCATATTTCAGCAAGGGAGTTAAACCGCCAACTAATCACCAGTCAAACTAGCCTCATGTTCTAACAGCTATAAAACTAGCCGTTAAACATATTCTTAGTCAAACCACCAACTAATTTCCTGTCAAACCGGCAACCGACCATGGTGAATATTTATGGCCCATACACCAAAAACAAGCCATTGGGCCGAAATGGGCATATTTTGGCAAGGGAGTTAGACTGCTAACTAATGACTAGTCAAACAGGCCTAATGTTCCAACGGCTATAAAACTAGCCGTTAGACACATTCTCGGTCAGACCACCAACTAATTTCCTATCAAACTAGCTAGGGGCTTTCAGACTGGCTTTACAAGGGCGGTCAGACCAGCCGTATTTTTTTAGCATAGCCAACACTTGGAAAACGATCATAACTTTTAACTACAATGTTGGAATTGAGTGGTATTGGACTATATAGAAAACTTATTCAAAGGGCCACACAACCCAATTGATTGTACGATCTCAAACATATTACATCAATGCATAAAGTACAAGAACTATAAAGAGACACCATGATGATCTAAGTCAAAGGATAAGAGAAAAACAAATCTTACACCATGCTCTGCATGAATTTCAACAATTTAAAAAACACATTTACAAACTTAGTATCATGCCATAAAGAGTAGGTGCATGAACTTCAACTATTTGCAAACTATAGTCGCATGCTACAAAGATTAGATGCATGAGCCTTAATCATCTACAAAATACATTCACAAACATTAGCATCAAGATACGGAGAGTTAGAACAAGTAGGATTGAGCTATCAATACATGATGAGACTCAACCTACTAGACAAGATCTCTTATAATAGTACGATAACCTATACTAGCAATCCGGTCTTCTAAATAAACATTGACAACGGTAAAAGACTAAGAATATATTCTTAACCTATGCTAGTTATACTTTTGCCTTACTTATTATCAGACCCAGATCTTGCCAATCCAGAATTCTCTGTGATTCATAGATAGTGCTTATAGATACATTGCTGAATTATTTCATATATCGCATAAACTATACCATTTATTAATATTACGCATCAGAGTTTACATATACCACATTGGGTAGTTTTTACATAAAGGGCCTATCGGGCCAAATATTTATATTACAAAAGTGAAAACGGATTTGATAAACAAAATGTGAGGCCCTAACCTACCATAGGCAAGCGACTAGGTGTAAAATGGGTACAACAGTATTATCCATACTTGGATGATATATGTGCACACAATTACCATCAAAGTTTACTCAACTAGGGTAAAAACTATAATACTAACGATTGCTTTAGTTTCCTCCATCTTCTTGTCCATTGGGACCTGGAGTATTATGATGAGCGTAGGGCTCTTGCTCAACCACTTCTGAATTAATTGAGTAAGCGAGTATGATTACAATCAACCATGCTCTGCACAGAGAAGGTTCAGGTTCTTTTGTTAAATGCTTTAGTTGAAAAAAAATACAATAATTAGGAATACCTAAGGCTTAGTAAGTAACTGAAATAAATTTTCTAAAGTGTGTGAAAGATTGCAATATTAATAATAACGTAGGTTTCATTAACCATTACATGGCTTCTTGCATTAATGCTTGTTTATCAGCATTATACTCGCCCATTATTATCACTGGGTCTGACCACCTAGGGCAACACAATCCAGTTTACATTCCACCCTGTAAGTTCAAACTCCAATTAAATTTATTTTGGTGATTAGTGATAAATCTAAATGTGAGACTAACTCAATTAATGATAAATCTAAATATGAGCTTAACTCATTAATGATAAATCTAAATATGAGATTAACTCTTTTGTTGAGTATGTTATTACTTAGTCTCATTTGGATGAAAAGATGAAAATCATAGAGCTATACATTTCATGTCATATTTTTATATCTTGCTAGATTCCTCAAATCCAAAATATAGGTTGTACTCCACAAAAAGTCTAACTTGAATATGTGCATATGTTTTTGTTACATATTATTGTATGCACACATTAAGGAGGAATTCACTCTGTATTTTATGGTTTCATTAATACTGATCTATGTTTCTTTTTCACATATATTGGGATCTACTTTGAAATATATCTTTTGAGTATATAAAACTTGTGTAGTTCATATATACTCACATTGACTCATATTACTTTATACTCAACAATTTGTGTATGGGACTAATATGTTTATCAAGTGTTTAAAAGGTTTAGTTCCGGATTTTGCTTGACAACTTGGAGATGCATGCTAAAGTTGATAAGAAGATCAACATAGCTCGAAACAAAGATCATGAATGCATTTGAATTTAAATTCTAAAGTCAACTATGTATTATCAGAAAAATTGGTAGTACCAGTGTGTATTTGGTCGTACTACCACAGTGCGGTATGACCAGGAAGATAGTGCAGTACTACCGTAACCTGGAAGTACTGAGGTTTAGTTGGTGGTACATTTTTTTAGAGAGTTCCTTTTGAAACTCATTTGGTCCTCTGGAAAACAGTAGTACCAGAGTTATAACGGCGGAACTACCGCAACGCGATATGATCACAACTCTTGAGCGGTACTACCAGACCCCGGAAGTTCTGGATTTATGGGCGGTACATTTTTTCTAAAGAGAACCAAGTTTTGGTCCTTAAGACAAACGAAAGTACTGTGCACGAAATTCAAAATAATTTTGCCAAAAATCTAGAAATTCAAAATCCAACCTACAGTCAAGAAAAGAGGTACTAATACTAATTTTTATGTACTTATATTGTACGTATTTTTCTTTATTGTAATATAAAATAGGTAATAATGTAATTTTCTATTTGTATTTTATAGTTTTTCATATTTCTCCATGAACAATTTTGACAATTTTTATGCAAGTGAATACGGAATTGATCCAGCAGAATTTGCATCCTTTGGGAATGAAATGTCTCCGCCTCTGCCTCCACCTCTGAATCATTCTTGCTACATCAGTGATGCGCCTGCCATATTATTAATCTTATAGTTAAATATGGTTTCAAAAGGTTAGATCCATATATCTAAGCTTTTCACGATGCAATTTCTGTCATAAATAGTTCTAACTAACGAATTGCAGCATGTAAGATCTACTACATTACGATGGGTGTACGTCCACAAAAAATCATTGTGGACATGCGTGTAAGGTGGAACTCAACTTATCTTATACTACAAAATCTTTTGCGTTATAAGATCATATTTTCTATTTTTATCCACATGCACTATCACAGCCATACCGGCAACACATTACAGACTGAGCAGCATTGGTATGTTGCTGAGAAATTACTAGCATTTCTGGAACTCTTTTACGAATCTACTGTTGCTTTTGTCTGAAGTGTATTATCCAACATCTCTTGTAATTGTGCATCATATTCTTGTGATTGTCGGTCACTTGAAAGCCAATAAAAATGACCTAGTATTATGAGAGGCTATGTGTGCTATGAAACGAAATATTTAAAATATTGAAATGTGATTCCATACTTATACATATTTGCATTTATTCTAGATCCAAGAGCTAAAATTGTATGATTCACTAATGTTCTTTCAATTATAGGTAAGGCTACAGGGATAGATTATTTTAACTATTTTGTAGTTGTTCGTTCACAATTATTTAAACTTTATCAAAAGTACGAGCGTAAGTTTCAGAGAGTTTGCTTGCAATAACCTCCACCAACGCCCACCATAGGTAAGAAGACAAATATGTGGAGTAAAATCGTTTGTGTACCAAGATCCTCCAAAAGATCAAGCTCTACATCATCAAGTGCTGCAGCAGTCCATACTAGGATCCGCAGGGAACTATTAGTCTTTTTGGATAGCGGTCTCGTGCATCATCATACAAAGAACTTCAGCTTTTTGGACTAGTGGCGCAAGTACAAGCTAATATATATGATGTTATCCATATTAGCACAAGATGTGTTAACCATTTCTGTCTCGATAGTTTTTTTAGTCTACTTTTAGTCTCTTTGGACGAATATTGGAGGAGAGAAGAACAAGACTCATGAGTGAGATGGTGTAAGTACTTCTCACAGTGAAAAGACTATGAACAGGTTTATGCGTAAGCTCAACATTGCGTGGTGGATATGGAGTTGGAACGCGCATTCAACAATCTCTATCTAGATGGCTGCGAAGGCATTCAAGATATTGACGACACCGACGATTCTTAGAGTATCTATGTATACATTGTTCTTTCTATGATGTTTTATCTATAATACTAAGCTACAGGTTGTACTCATTTTTCTTTACCAAGTTTTTCTCGAGTTGAGTTTTTACTTGGTAAAGTTTTTAATGAGGCAGCCATTTTAACATTAATAAAATTTATTATTATATTTCTACAATTTATTTGTGTCTTTTCTATAATTACTATAATTTATTGCGCCTTTTTCTACAATTTCTACAATTCATTGTGTCCTTTTTAAATTCTATATATTTTTCACTATTATTTTTTTTCAAAGTTTTTGAGCCAACAGGTCAACTGGGATTAAGGCTAGCCATGCCTGTTAGCCCATCGGGGAAAACGAGCATGTGCTAGTCCAACACAGCACATGCCCTCTTTGGGCCGTGCCTAGGCTGCCATCTTGGCCCATGGTTTGACACGCACAACCCATCAGGCTAACAGGCCCATGCTGGAATGTGTTGTGCCTATTATTTGGCCACAATTGGGGTCCAGAATAAACCCTAGCAAATAGACGGAATCGTGAGGCGTGATTTGAGAGTCCAAAATGTATATGATGTTGGCCTGTTCTTTGTTGTTTCGGTTTTTGGTTGTGGCTTATGGCTTTTAGGTTGTTCGTAAAAGAGTGTACGGAAAAACAGAAATTTGCGTATGGTTTTGATTGATATAAATGAAGTCACTACAGTGTGTACTATAGTTAAAAAGCAACGTTTAGAAACTGAAAAAATAGGCGTTTGGGCAGAACAGGTATACCTCTTCAAGTAAATTCCTTATTTAATTTAAAACTGCTCTGAGGAAGCATTTGCAGGTAGAACATCGGGCCCACATGTAGGGGTGCAAACGGTATGGGTTAATCTCGACCGATCTAGTACCGAATCCGATCCGAACCTGATAATTGTTGCCGGATATGGTAACAAAAACGGTAAAGCTAAAATCCTACCGAATAACATCGGTAAATGGTAAATCGGATACTATCCGACCGAATATCTGAACAAATAAGTTAGTACCCTAACTGGCCTAGTCCATCAACTATCATCGACACCAACCGGCCTAGATTTTATCAAAGTCGTAACCTAACTCTAGAGTTCAGCTATTCTAACCAGTCGCCACCAATACTCCCCGCTTATGTTGAACTTGTGTTATATTGGCTATTATACTTAAGTAATCTAGATGAATTTATTACTAGTTGAAAGCTTGAAGTGATGGTGGTATGGTTCAGTGTATATTTTTTTATGTATACACATACATGCTATCCGTCTATATTATCTGTTTCCGATCCGAAATCGTTATGTATCCGTTCCGATGACACCATATTCGAAACGCCGAATAATCCGAATTCGTATTTGTATCTGACCTTATCGTATCCGACTTCGAATCCAGAAAAAAATATGAATTAAAATACAGTATAAACAATATCCGTTCGAATCCGATCCGATTACACCTCTACTCACACGTCAATAAGCCGTGGGAGCCAGACCGAAAGCTCCACGTCATCTCCTCCGTACGGAAAATCCCCAACCTGCCCTGGCCTCTCTAAGGGAGCCCGACGAGGAGAAAAACAGATGAGGAAAAAAAAGAGAGAAAACAAGAAAAATACCACTTCCTCTTCCTCCGTTCTCCTGCTCGATCCCCGCAAGAAATTCGCCCCCAAATCTTTCGATCTGTTCGATCCCGTCCACCGATCCGTCGATCGGTTCTCCCGAGCCCTCGGTTTGCCGGGGTTTCGATCCGGTCTTCGCCTCGCCGGAGTCGGAGGAGGAGGAGATGAACGGTGCAGGCGGGAGCCACCAGCAACAGCAGCAGAGGCTCCGCCAGCAGCAGCAGCAGCAGCAGGCCCTCCTGATGCAGCAGGCGCTGCAGCAGCAGCAGCAGTACCAGTCCGGCGTCCTCGCGGCGGCGGCGGCGGCGGCCATGTCCCAGGTCACCCCCCGGTTCCCCAGTTCTTGATCTGTTGTGTGCGCGCGCATTGGGAGACATTAATGCACACCGATCTGCTTGTGAGCCCGGAAGATTGTTGTTTGCTTTGTGCATTTCCCCTCTTTTCTAGGTTGCCCCCTTGGTTTAGTCTATCTTGTTGGTTCATTGCTGTAGAGCAAGTTTTGACTTGGTAGCTAAATTTTTTGTTGTGGACTTGAGCAACTGGTGTTGTTGTCTTTAGTTGCATAAAGGTTGCTAATTGCATGCCATTATTCGTGACACACGTCTCGTTGGAGAAATGCTGTATTGGTGTTGGGATTCAAAACATAGTTGTTTTGGCAGAGGGAGGCGATTGAATGTAATTGGACAAAAAGGACAACTTTGAGTTGTTGCTAATGGAAGAAAAACATGGCTGGAAGGATTGGGTTTCTCACTCCCTAGTCCCTTTACATTTGTAGTTAAAGGGATTTCATTACCTTCACTTGTTCTGTTTTTGTTTTCTTCTGCTCCTTGCCTCCTTGTCAGTGCAGTATGTTTCACATCTATTATTTGTATGCTTGTGGGATGGCAGTAATTCATGCCGAAGATTGTTGTTTGCTTCGAGTTTGGGCTTTTTTAGGTTGCCGCCTTGCCTCCTTGGTTAAGTGAATTCCTTGTGCATAATAAATAACTCTTTTATAATTAAATTGCTTTCTACATCTGTATAATGCTTGTTAATTGCATTATCTTATTCATGGTGCATTGATCGTTGTTCGCAACTTGGTTAAAAGAATGCAATGTCAGTGTTGCATGTGCAAAGCACATAGATTTTGCAGACATAGTTGCCAAGCCGCTGACATTGTTGTTGTGTACATTGCTGCCATGCACCACGTACCAGCTATGGCTTGTCACGCCATAACAAAGAGAAACAGAGGGAAGGAGTGAGGGATGTAATTGCACAACAACCACTGCTTTCAGTTGTTGTTAATGGCATAAAAAATGACTTAGAAGAACTGGGTTTTCATTCTATTATATTTTAGGTCAAAATTTATTATTACGTAAGTTTTTTCTATTTTGTTTTGCTTTGCTCCTCCTTAGCTTGTTTTGGCATCAGTGTGTATCTTCTTTTTATTTTTTTACACTTTATATTTTGCAGATGGAGCCTATTTCAAATGGCAATCTTCCTCCTGGGTTTGATCCGTCCACATGTCGCAGTGTGTGAGTGCTTTTGGTGTTCTTTTCTGTTTTTGCCTCCATATGTGATTTGCACCTTAGCTTTTCTTTTTCCCCCATTTAGCTGTGCAAGTGTGGTTTAGTTTTTAGAACCAATGTGGAATTCCACAATGTAACAAATGTGGCCAAATTTATGTGCATAGTTTACCATTGAGGCTGGTGCTAAAATTCTGCTCTAGTAATTAGTGCATCATTTAAATATGGTTGTTTGATATCTATCTTGAAGTTTTATTGAATAATGTTTTTTGGAATCTGATTTTAATTCATGATGCTGTGCCAACTAGGTATGTGGGAAATGTACACCCCAATGTCACTGAGAGCCTTCTGATTGAAGTTTTCCAGAGCTCTGGTCTCGTGGAGAGATGCAAGCTCATCCGGAAAGAGAAGGTGCACTTCTACAGCCTATATTTGATATTTAGAATACCGGCAATGTTACGTCAGAAATGATTGTTTTTAAGGGGTTTCACCTATAAATTGCCTTGATGGTTCATGGCCATGCACCCCTTTTACTGTGCCCATGGTTTGATGAAAGTTAGAGAACACCAATTTATCTTAATATTCCAACATTCGTAATGTGATGTAGCCCATAGCTGACCTGAATACTACTTGCTATGAACATTTTAATTGGAATCGATGATAGTGTTTTTGAGTATGCTATACTGAACCTGTGGCTAAATCTGCAAAACCCTACTGTTTTCAGTCAATTTTCATCTATTTGACAAGAATTTACTCTTTCCTTACAGTCTTCCTTCGGGTTTGTTGACTACTATGATCGGAGGTCTGCAGCTCTTGCAATCATGACCCTTCATGGGCGCCACATGTAACTTTCTGTGTTCCACCAATTTCAAGTTTTCAACAACACAGATTTAAGAGTCTTGGGTTAACATTTTTTTCATTATGAAACTTTTTACTCAGATATGGACAAGCAATCAAGGTGAACTGGGCGTATGCAAGTACACAGAGGGAGGATACGTCTGGTGAGATGTTATTCAAAAAACCCTCCTGTATCTTTTCTTTCTTTTTCTAAGTTAATCCTTGTTTTGTTAACTGTGCCCATTGAATTATTTCCAGGGCATTTCCATATTTTTGTTGGTGATTTAAGTTCTGAAGTGAATGATGCAACTCTTTATGCCTGTTTCTCAGCATATCCTTCTTGTTCGTAAGTCCTTAGTTCTTTGTAACATGGTAACACATACGATGCGTTTGTATATAAGCATGTGCTTCTCAATTCTGATTTTTTATTCAAGTGGTGGAATTTGTTGTGTCAAGTCTATCTCATTGTTATGCTATAAAAATCTAGAATGACATATTTTGGACGTCTTGCTTTTTCTCTATGTGCTTTTTCTCTATGCTTCTACCACTTTTGTTTTGCTGTAGCTTTTCAGTTGTTCATTTGTGTCATTTATGATCAGTGATGCTCGAGTCATGTGGGACAATAAAACTGGACGCTCCAGAGGTTATGGTTTTGTCTCCTTCCGAAATCAACAGGTATGAACAACTCAGACTTTGTCTTTAGCATTTTGCACTATTTTACCATTTTGATCCCATGACTCCAACACCACACTTTATTTTCTGCCAAATATTCTAGTGTTTGAGCTATTTGATACCGATGTATTTTGCATTGCTGGAGTTTTGTTAGAGCCATTGTTGTTGTAGTTTTAACTTTTAACTCAGTGAATTGTTCTCGACTTGTGTGCCAAGTACTGTTAGTTTAAAGCGAGATTTAACGTCGACTTCTCATTGGTAGTTTTTGGTGATCTGATATATTTGGATGCCTTTTTTCAAATAGTTTTGTTTTTTTATTTTTTCTAATATTCAAATTATTTCTATGGCTTTACTGGTTGTCGATCTAATTGTTGTGCCAAAATCTATGCAGAGTCCAATTGTGATATTTTTGCATTTAGTATAGCATGACCATGAAGTTTGATGACCAACTGAAGTTCCCTATAGTAAACTCAATAGAGCATGAAGACTGGCATTTCTACCAGCCCTATGCTTTCACGTAGTGTTTTATTTCAAATATCACTCATGCTATCTTGTTTCTTGGTGCAGGAAGCTGAAAATGCTATGACTGAAATGACTGGTAAACATGCCACCAGAGCTTACAATGTTTTTTTTTTTTTTGGCTATTGTCTGCTGACATTCTAATTTTGCAACTTTCTGACTTTTGCATACTAATGTCTTGCAATAGGTAAATGGCTTGGAAGCAGACAAATAAGGTGCAACTGGGCAACAAAGAACAATGCAGAAGAGAAACAAGAAACTGACAATCATAATGCGGTTGTACTAGCAAATGGTAGTTCCAGTAATACAGGTTAGCTGCCTTGATAGTTTCATGAACATAAATCAACAGTATTTTCCTTTCAGGGCCTATTTTGTCATTCATATGTTGTTCAGGTGAACAAATGGGATGAGAGGAATTACATGGCCATATCTTTAATAATAATGATTTGAGCCAATACGGTAGGCAGTGGTCACTAGTCACTACTCATTTTGCCAATTTTTCAATTTATTCTGCAGCAATGGAGGCAAACCAGGATACCGGAAGTAAAGAGAATCCAGAGAACAACCCTGATTGCACTACGGTGTATGTTGGCAACCTTGGACATGAGGTAGAAACAAATTGTTGCTAGCCCATTTTCCTTTCCTCATTTTTTGTAGTTTTGCCATACTTCTCTCCTAGTGCCAGTGCCCCAAAAAGAGGGAGGGAGGGAGCGAGTCTGTTCTTTTCTTAAGCTGAAAATTTTAGGACACCTGTAATTCATCTTTTACTAAACTGGTTAGGTTAATCGAGATGAGCTTCACCGCCACTTCTATAACTTAGGGGTTGGGGCTATTGAGGAAGTTCGTGTTCAACAGGATAAAGGGTTTGGATTTGTGAGATACAGTACCCATGGTGAAGCAGCATTAGCTATTCAGATGGCCAATGGATTGGTAGTTCATGGCAAGCCAATCAAGGTAACATCCAAAACAAATAAATGTTTTGCTTTTGATTATTTACACAGTGGTTTGTGCAATTTCATGATTTTTTTTCCCTTTTCTCTTCTAGTGCTCCTGGGGCAATAAACCAACTCCACCTGGGACATCTTCTAAGCCACTGCCACCTCCAGTTCCTGCGTATCAGCCCGTAGCAATGGCAGGAGTGCCACAAGGTTTCACAGCAGCTGAACTTCTGGCTTATCAGAGGCAGCTTGCGTTAAGCCAGGCCGCAGCTGGGCAGATTGCCGGCCAGCATGGTCTCACTGGTCAGGTATCTGCAGGGCTTCTTGCTGCTGGTTCCCAGGCCCTGTACGATGGCTACCCAAATCAGTCATCTGCCCAGCAGCTTATGTACTACAACTAGGGTTAAAAGGAAGGCATTTGTAGTGTTCAGCTTGTTTGACGCAAGCCTGACCTTCCTCTTCCGTTTCCTATTTTCTGGTTCCTGTACTATTTGTGTGAGAGCTTTTCTTCTCGGTCGCTGGTCGCTGCTTGTCGCGGGATTGTGTTATCATCTTATTATTGTACTATTGACCATTTTCTTGTCTAATTCCGTTGAGTAGTTTACCTTAACAGAATAACAGATGTATTTGATGTGAATTTGCGATTGATTAATGGAATGCTCTCCTGATGCCCCCCTGAGGATTGGCTTCGGGTGTTGTTCAGTTGGACCTGGATGTTCAAAGGTTGGTTTGTATCGCGTGGTTTGCTGCCTGAGATCAGTGAGATGCCATGCGCAAAATGGAAACTGAGAACCTGCTTGGGAAGCATGAATTGTGGATTGGATGCTTCTTTTCCTGAATTTGGTGCTCCATAGATACCTGTGATACTGCGGCAGGATTGAAAATTTCAGTGGGTTTATTACCTGTGCCACCATTTTGCTTCTGCAAATTCTGATTTCTGCAAACAGGTGCCACCGTTTTGCTTCTGCAAATTCTGAATTCTGCAAACCGGACTAAAATGCCAATTCTACAGGCTGCTGGTGTTGGGCTGTACGGCATCTTTCCTTCCCCATTTCCTTCACCAGAGAAGGCATGGGTCCATGAGATGATGAGATGGGTTCCCTCCTCCCTCCACGACCGCTGCCTTCCCCTGCTTCTCCTCCCATCTCCTCCACTCGTCTCCTTCCGGAGCTCCACGCGCGGCTCGCCTTCCCGTCTTCCTCGTCTCGTAAGGTCTGCCTCCTCCCTCCCTCCCTCCATGTTCGTCGTGCAGTGAGCTCCGTTTCTTGAGCTGACCTCAGGCGCGTTTCGACACGCACGCAGGCCCCGCGGAGCGCCGTGTCCTGTCCAAGGACCGCCCCACCAGATGCCGACGCGGCCCTCATGGTCGCGCACGCAGAGGCCGGCGACTTCGCGCGGGCGCAGTCCATCTGGGCGCAGCTCCTGCACAGCTCCGCCGCGCCGTGCCTCGCCGCCGCCGCGCCCCGCCTCCTCCCGGCGTACGCGCGCCTCCGCCGCTTCGACGAGATCATCCTCGCCGTGCGGGAGCTCTCCGCGCGCGACCCCGCCGCGGCGCGCGGGCTCTACCCGCTCGCCGTCTCCTGCTTCGGCGCCTCCGGCGAGCTCGCGCTCATGGAGGACGCCGTCCAAGAAATGGCCCGGCTTGGTCTCCGCGTAGACTCCACCACCGGCAACGCCTTTGTGCAGTATTACGCGGCCTCCGGCACCGTCCCGCAGATGGAGGCGGCCTACCGCCGGCTCAAGAGGTCCCGCCTGCTCATCTCCTCGGACGCCATCCGCGCCGTGGCGTCGGCGTACATCTCCCAGCGCAAGTACTACAAGCTCGGCGAGTTCGTGAACGAAGTCGGCCTCGGCCGCCGCAACGCCGGTAACCTGCTCTGGAACCTCTACCTCCTCTCCTTCGCGGCCAACTTCAAGATGAAGTCCCTGCAGCGCGCCTTCCTGGAGATGGTCGCCGCCGGCTTCCTGCCGGACCTCACCACCTTCAACATCCGCGCCGCGGCTTTCTCCAAGATGTGCATGTTCTGGGACCTCCACCTCAGCGCCGAGCACATGCGCCGCGACGGCGTCGCGCCGGACCTCGTCACGCACGGCTGCTTCGTGGACGCCTACCTGGAGCGGCGGCTCGCGCGCAACCTCACCTTTGCGTTCGACCGGCTGGACGGCGCCGGCGAGCCCGTCGTGGCCACGGACAGCATCGTGTTCGAGGCGTTCGGCAAGGGAGGCTTCCACGCCAGCTCCGAAGCGTTGCTGGAGGCGACCGGTGGGAAACGGCGGTGGACGTATTACAAGTTGCTCGGCGTCTACCTGAGGAAGCAGCACAGGAAAAACCAAATCTTTTGGAACTACTGATTACTGATCAGCTCAGTAGTGGTGCAGTAGTAGTTGTAGATGATGGAATGTACAGTGATGCTATTATGCTTGCAAGCAAAAAATCAAAGATGGAAGAGTTTGGTAGAATCATACCAATAGTGATTTATATTCCTCCAAAAAAAAATATTCACATCAACAGTTGTTTGAACCGATTCTGAAAAGATAACTGCTACAATCTCACAATCCTGAAGAAACAACCTACATGTACTTGAAGTTGCCAGGAGGAAACAAAGATAAATGATTACACCTGGTATGAAGACATGATATTCCAGCTAATTTTCATGGGTGCAGGCACTGGGGCGATGAACCTTACGAGATTGTGCTTCCCCTTGGACCATGGAGTGCCATTACTGTACCACTCTCCAGTGCTGCTCAGGAGCTTCGCGATGTTAGGGATCACCATCTCCCGGCAATGCAGGTGCAGCAAATGGACTTCAGAGAGAACACTGCCCTTTTGAACCTCCAAGCCTTCAGGCCGCCTCAGCTTGTATGGTTCGCCAGTAAATGGCTCAAAGTCAGTAAATGGTCCTTGGGGATTCTGCTTCCACCTTTGGTGCACAAACCACCCATATTTGTAATCTCCGACGATGGAAGTGCCTAGGGCTTCTGCACAATGCACCCGGAGCTGCAGAGGCATCAGAATAGCGCGAGTGATGCTTTCAGTCCAAAAATATCAATTACTTGGGCAATGAAGAAAAAAGATGTACCCCTAATAACAAAGTGGGGAACATCTTCATATACTTAACAGAATTATGCTTAGCAAAGAGTCAACAATATATGGGTATTGTGCGGACACCTGATGCTTCCGGCCTGTCAATGGGCGCAGCTCAATCTATGAGCACCCGTTAATGGTTGGTCCCATTCCCCGATACTCTGTTACAGCTTCTTGTGCACCATCTATGCCAGAGGGATGTGCCAGAATGACCCGCTCAGCTTTCCCATCATCAAGAAGTACCTAAATCAGAAAAATCCAAGTTTCAGTACATACATGTATATATGAACCAACTTGTTTCGATCTGTGGTAACAATGCATTAAGTGTGATGGTTCACCTTTGAAAGAGGAGCAGATATAACTTCTCCCCTTTCTTTAGGAGTCCCGATGACCAGTGCCCAGTACCTCTGCATGTATGCTTCACAGGCGGTATTCCATGTCTGCATTGCCAACAATATAAGGCACTAGTAGTAGTTGCAGCTATCACAAAAGGGTGAGTAATTCAGTCACAAACTCCATGAAATGGTGTTTACCTGAGAAGTTGTCCTCGCCAAATTTATGCTAGTAAAAAGCCAGTGCAGTTGTTCTCCCCATCAGCATCAAACCACTACTCTCTCTGTCCAGTCGATGGACCTGTGCTCACAAGTCATAGAAAAAAAACTTTAGAGAGAGTGCTGCTGGGCTCACCAATTTCGGGCCATCTTCATGTCCGTATGACAGTGCTGCTGCTGCAAGCACACATCCATGCTATTATGTACAGGCAAATGTCCCTTCATGAAAGTACCGAGCCTGACGAACGGGTCGGTGCGGGCACTTGATGCCGAAGATGAACAGATCGGCGCTGGCTCCCTCTTCGTGGACGAGATGAACTCGACAAGAGCTCACGGAACGAACTCAGGCACACACCAGAGCTGCCTGGAATGGAACACACAAGAAGCTAACTAGCTAGTGAACACACACGAACGCAAAAGCTTTTCAGCGACTGACGCCCCGGCGACGAACGCCAGTTTTTCTCTGTATATTCCTTACACCTTGAACCAACAGGATACACGGCTAAAATAGCCTTGCTCATATGCATACGGGAGCAACTACTGCCCGGGTCTCATGCGCACGCTCGCACGTATCCGCAGCTTCTGAGCCACGAACTCATACGCTGCACGTACACCGCATAAAATGGTCCACTAACCTGACCTCAAGCCACACCTCCAAACATGCCCAACTAACATGCAGCAGCTAATACTACTCTGCCGTATACCTGCAACACATGCAACTCCTAGAAGCTAGCTAACAACATGCTGAAGACGCACTCCACTATCATGTGCAACACACGCACATTCTAACTTGCTAACTAGCCTGTTATTGACCAACTAATGTGACTAACACATCTATCCTATATGTGACATTACGTACATGACACATGCATGAATTAAAGAAACACAAACAAATCAAGATTAGTGCTAACAATTTCCCCCTTAATCTTGGTTTGCTTTTCCTCCTCGATGCATCTTCACAGGAGACATGGCTCGTCAGCCGCCGTCGCAAGCAGCGCCGTCTCTTCCTTCTTCGGTTTGCAGCACTCGCTAGCAAAATGCCCACGAATTCCGCTGTTGTAGCACTTGCCTTTCTTGCCCTTCGACTTGCGCTCGCCATTCTCGGAGTAGACGCTGCTGCTTCCGTCATTGTCGTCATCGTCGTCATCGTCGCGCCGATCCTTGCCACGCTGACGTCGACGCGCCTCCCACTGCTCCTCCGTGAGCAGTAGGCGCTGGACACCGTCCGCAGCCTCCTCAACGCCGCCACAGCGCTCCTCCGCCACACGCAGCCTCCCGACGAGCTCCTCGAGCGACATCGTCTTCAAATCTGCGAACATCTCGATGGAGCACGCGATCTGATTGTACCTCACCGGCACAACGCGCAGCATTTTCTTCACGACGCGCTCCTCCTCCATCTTCTCCCCAAGCTCGCGCAGCTGCGTGGCGAGGGAGCCGATCCGCACGGCGAAGTCATCGATCGCCTCACCGTCCTTGAACGCCGCATTCTCGAACTGCTTGAGGAGGTGCTGCACCTTGGCCTCCTGCACGCGCGAGTCCCCCATCCGCCTCGACTTGAGCGCCTCCCAAGCCTCCTTGGCAGTCTTCTTCACGGCGAGGCCAGCCTTCAGCTCCGGTGGCACCGCGCGCAAGATGACGGCCAACGCTCACCGATCCTTGGCGCGCTCGGCCTTGCCCACCTCCACAGCATCCCAGAGCTCCATGCCCTCCAAGTTGACTTGCATCACGAGCGCCCACTCGTGGTAGTTCGTCTTCGTCAGCATTGGGAGCTCCATCACGCCGCCGATCAAGCGCTCCATCCTGACATCCTGAGCAGCCTTGTCGCTGGTGCTCATCTTCACAGTGTCGATGGCGCGTCGCTGCTTCTTCGGTGGTGGCGACCTTGCAGACGACTGGTACATGCACCAGCGATTACTCCCTCAGGTGACGATCTCCGTCGACCACTGCCGAGATGCCGCCTCAACCGGCTCTGATACCAATTGAAAGAACTGAGCCTGACGAACGGGTCGGTGCGGGCGCTTGATGCCGAAGATGAACAGATCGGCGTTGGCTCCCTCTTCGTGGACGAGATGAACTCGACAAGAGCTCACGGAACGAACTCAGACACACACCAGAGCTGCCTGGAATGGAACACACAAGAAGCTAACTAGCTAGTAAACACACACGAACGCAAAAGTTTTTCAGCGACTGACGCCCCGGCGACGAACGCCAGTTTTTCTCTGTATATTCCTTACACCTTGAACCAACATGATACACGGCTAAAATAGCCTTGCTCACATGCATACGGGAGCAACTACTGCCCGAGTCTCATGCGCACGCTCGCACGTATCCGCAGCTTCTGAGCCACGAACTCATACGCTGCACGTACGCCGCATGAAACGGTCCACTAACCTGATCTCAAGCCACGCCTCCAAACGTGCCCAACTTGAGCACTTTAGGGGGCTTGTTAAGCACAAGTATAGCAGAGTCCTGTAATTTCAAATTTCCAGCATACAATGATAAAACATGAAAAACAAAATTATTAAACTCTGAAAAAACAATGTAATGATGATGCAAAGCTAACACCTGTCATCAAGAGACAAGCACAATAAATTATGACATTCGTATGATATTGTGGACAAACATCGATCTGATCGTATCAGTATACGGAATGCCCAATTTATAGTATATTGAGTTGTCTGATGATACAGAGGCTCACACAATCAACATCGTCTTCCTCGACGTTCCGGACCTGCCCAGGCGGTTTGGCCTTGAGGCCCCGGGCCCCTCCCGGGGGCTTGGCTATGGGAACCCGGACCTCCCTGGGAGCTTTCTTCCCTGCCGCACCATCGCTGACACGGCCATTGGACAATGGCGTCGTGGAGACCAGGGCACTAGACGACAATACCCTACTAAGGTCGCTCACAGACAAGGACCCTGCCATGAAGATAGGTGCGTCAGACGCACACCACCAGCGCAGCGTCGGGTCCTATTGCGGCGGGGACATGGCGGCCGCGGTGCTCACGTCCGCGACCCCCGGGGGAGGGGGCGGGACCTCCACAGCAAGTGTTCCTCGGGCGGGGCCAGGACTTCCACGGCAAGCGACCTGGGCGGTAGCAGGTCTTCGCAGTAACCCCTAGGGGGCTGGACTGCGGCCTTGACGTGGTCCTGGGGCAACGGAGGTCGGGCGACGCGGCCGGCGTGTTCTACGAGTTCGGCCTCCGCGTCGAGACGCACTACGTCGCCGGCGAAGCGCTACGAATTCATTCTCAGATGAGCCTTTGTATGAATGTAGAGTGCTCAATGAGCCTAATGTTACATACTTTAGATGCACTGTTTATGTGCCATGTGGCGTGTCCATATTGGAAAATTCCGGTACATTACATACATCAAAATGACAATTTGATTGTTGTCGGATGCATGCTGTCGCTTGTCACGAGTAAGACAGGATGAGGTGCAATCTCCAAAGATGGCCATTTGTCCTCACCAGCTGCTAAAAAAACAAATGGCTTTGCTCTCACCGAAACATTGTCCTGTACCCCATATTAACATGGGAGAATTTAAACGACATCGCATGTTTTTTTAGATTCAAATGAGTTAGATTTTTTAAACATTTGATTTCCATCCAATGTCTTAGATTCGGAGTACTCACCTTTTTTGGAGAGGGTATGAAGGGATTCGTTAGATAAAGATCCAACGTCTCAGATTCTTATTTTTAGAGGGGGTTATAGAGAATTCATTGGATGAAGATTTAACATCATAAGAATCTGACTGATTTGAGCCTAAAAAATATACGAATATTGTATAACACTTCTCTATTAGCATCTACCGTCCAATTAACACTGATCACGCAGGTCAGCTACCCCTAATGGCTGTACCCTACGTTGTTACCGGCTCAAAGAGAGTGAAAGCGATTACAAAGAATCAACAAATATATCATTCAGAGTAAGAGGACTTGCTTGCACTTCAGATTTAGAGCTTTCTCGTCAACAAGAAGCAAGTATTTGGCAGATGTGTTTGTCACTTCTGTCAGTCAAGTATACCAATAGTTCTTCACATGAAAATGACCATGTTCTTGTTGTTGTAAATTAGCTGTCTGGTGTTAATCTTTGCAGGGTGTTCTAAGCTCTAAAGCTCTCATATATTGCTGTGTGGATGTCTGGTACTCTGATGTATATACAGTATACTCCACGTTGCACCGGTGTGACTGTGCAATGCATCCTGCAGTAACCTAAACTGCACGTCCAGCTATACAATGCATACTTAACACAAGAAAGGCGCCAGTTGTAGAGACATAATACGCACGCGTACTTACTTACAAAGTACAAACGCAGGCCGGCCGGCCGGCCATGTGCCCTACCACATCCACCCCGTCGACGGTCGCCGTCTCCGGAGCTGCTGCCGACACCGAAGACACCATTCTTGCAAAGCTTCATGCCTCGCGAGCCGCCATCGTCTCGGTCCTTGCCACCGCGGCCGAGGCTGAAGTTGCCATCGAAGAGGCCGGCGACCGCCTCAGGGACCTCCTGTCCAGCGCCTTGCCTTCTTCCTCCAACCTCCAGTCCCAGGCTGTGGCGGCGCGCGCCCTGCGCGCGCGCATCGACCGCGCCGTCGCGCCGGCCGAGCCCCTCCTCGTGGCCTTCCGCCGGGTGTCTTCCCTCGCTGAGGAGGCCGCGCCCCCAGCGGACCCGGGCGACGCCGTGAGCGCCGTCGGCTTCGTCGACCGCGTTGACCAGCTTCGCGACGCCATCGAGGAGGTGGCGGCGCGAGGGGAGGAGGCCGTCCGACGGGTGGAGGAGGCGGTGGGGTTCCTGGGCCGGACCAAGGCGGCCAGCCGCGGCCGCGTGCGGAGGCTGACCGAGGCGGCGGCGGCGCTGCGCGCGGTGTACGAGACGGAGGCGGAGGAGATGCGCTTCGAGGGCCCGCTCGACGAGGCGTTACTCGGCCTCCAGGACCTCTTCGAGGCGCTGCTACTCAGGCTCAAGCACGCCGTGCCCGCCGTGGACGACACGGTGGCATACGAACTTGGCACCGACGAGGAGGTGGACGCCGCCGCGAGGATGGCCAGGACGCTCGCCGGCAACGACTGCTTGGACATCTGCCTCGACATCTACGTCAAGGTGACACGAATTTTTCCCTCTATTGCATTGTTTCTTGCTGCGACGATTAAACTGCTAGTAACCGAATAACTGTCTGTGACGTCAGGCGAGGTACAGGAGAGCGGCCAAGGCGATGATGCGGCTGAACCCAGCGTACCTCAAGTCGTACACGCCGGACGCCGTCGACGCCATGGAGTGGGAGTCGCTGGAGTCCGCCATGGCGCTGTGGAGCCTGCACTTCCACGTGGCCATCGCTGGCGTGCTCTCGGCGGAGCGCCGGCTATGCGCGCGCGTGCTCGCGTGCCTCCCGCCGGCGGTCTGGCCCGAGTGCTTCGCCAAGATCGCCGCCCGCATCGTCGCGGCGTTCTTCCGCTTCGCGGACGGCGTGACCGCCGCGGCGCGCGAGCCGCAGAGGCTGTTCAAGCTGCTCGACATGCTCGACGCGGTGGCCCGGGAGAGGGAGCGGCTTGACGCGCTCTTCTCCAGCGAGTCGGCCACGCTGGTTGCCATCCGCGAGCGCGCGCGCGAGGTGGAGCGCGCCCTCGCGCGCGCCGCGGCCGGCGTGTTCTACGAGTTTGGCCTCCGCGTCGAGACGCACTACGTCCCCGGCGGTGACGCCGCCGACGCCGGGCACGTGCCCAAGATTGTGCGGTACGCCGTGAACTACCTGAAGTGCCTCGCGTGCGACGACTACCGCGGGCTCATGGACACCGCGCTGCCGGCGGAGCGGGAGCGGGAGCGCGGCGACGACGATGGCGGGAGCGAAGCGGAAAGCGGTGGCCGCGCGGCGCTCGCGGAGGCGGCGTCCAACGTGCTGGAGGCGCTGCACCGGCACGTCGAGGCAGCGCGCCGGGTGTGCGCCGACGCGGTGGCGTCGCACGTCATGGCCATGAACGCCTACTGGTACATATACATGCGCGCCCGTGGCTCGGAGCTGGCGAAGCTGATCGGCGAGGAGACCATGCGGCGTCGGTACAAGGCTTCGGCTGAGGAGGCGGCGTGGAATTACCAGGATGCGGCGTGGAACCCGCTCATCCGGCTACTTGGCGGCGGCGGCAGCTCCGGGGCGCCCAAGGCGTGGCCGCCGGACGAGGCGCGGGAGAAGGCGGCGACGTTCGCCGACATGCTCGAGGAGAGGGTGAGGAGGCACGGGGCCGAGTACAAGATACCGGACGGCGACCTCCGGGAGCAGATCAAGGTCGCGGCGGCCAAGGCGGTGCGCGGCGCGTACGCCGGGTTCCTGAAGGCCAACGAGAAGGCGGTGGCCGGCGGCCGGCGGGAGTTCCTGCCGGTGGACGTCATCGAGGGGATGGTGAGGCGGGTGTTCGATGAGATGGGCGACGGCGTCGCCGGCAGCGTGGACCAGGAGAGGAGCAGCGGCAGGAGCCGGCGGGAGTCGAGGGAGAGCGGCAATCTTGAGGGGTTTGAAGGTTAGCTGAAATCACTGAACACCATGGATTGGCGCCAACGCTGTACCGCTGACGAGCATTTCAATTTCAGAGTGGGATAAAAGACATTGTCATAGTACAAATTTATTCGTCGAAATCTGTAGGAGAATGATGAGTTATCACCATTCAAACCGTAGGAGCAATTTGGAGATTGATCAAATTTGTTTCTTGCACAGTGGCCGCAATGAACAAGATATTAATGTAGTATTTGAGTAAAGAGAGCACATCACATGCAGTAGAGGCTCGAAAGCTCAATGAACATGCAATCAAGATATGGACGAGATTTTACGGCCACAAAACTGCGATGCAACATGCAAGCAATTACATTACCAAGCAGTCGATATATATATCGCATACAAGCCAAACCACAAACTTATTTTGCACACAGCTACCATCCATTGCAGAATGATTCTATAAATAAGCACGCCCTAACATAGATACACTAATGCACACCACTAAACTTTGTCTAGCACCTAGACTACCTAAAGAAAGTCACAGCTATACGATCTGAGATAGTTTTGTTAGCCCTTCTGAAGAACTGAGTTCAATCTGTTTTGCTTTCTTCCTTGCTGGTGGATCGAGGCACACCCCTCCCACGAAGACCGTTGATCATCTAAGAATCTGACTCGGCACCTCCTGAAAGCATCATAGGAGTTAAAAGAGACCGCTTAAAATACTGCAGCTGAAGCAAAGCCCAGAGGAGATTCATATAGTGTTACTAATGGAAGAGGAGGCTCACCTTCACCACAAAGCTGCTCAACTCGGCTCACAATATGTTTGCCATAGGTGTACTTCCTCAATGCTGGCAGATGACTCTTTACACGGCTGAGCAGAAGTTCCCGCTGTTGCTCGTTGCATGTTTCAAGTATCTTCTGAACCACATAATTAGCATACTGGTCCTTCATCATCGCCTAATTGCATAAAAAGTGGTCAGGAAATTAACTCACATCAAGATAACGGCAAACGAAATTACGGAATCTAGGATCAACAGTATCAAAAACAACAAGCAGTATACAAATACTGGACTTAAATTCCTTGGTGAGACTTGCAAATCCAAACGACTGAAAGCACAGAATTGATGACACCGATGGAATTGTAACTCTTACGATTACTATCTGATTTTGTTATGGATGCTAAGACATGGGATGCTACTGCTTACTGGGCACCTGGCTAGTTCAGACTTTGCTCCCTGTACCTCGGAGCATTGCTGGGTTAACACTGAGTTAAAGTTATCGATTCATCAAGTTATCATGCATACCAGCAAGTTATCATTGCCCTCAGTCTGCTCCACAATCTCCCTGATCAGAAGATCCTGCTCCGCAATATCCCCATGTTGAAAACATTTCTCTATCACATTTGATGCAAATTTATTTTGGCTCATGGTAACAGCCTGCCCAGCCAATTTACTGATAATTTGGGCCCTTTCATGACCTTTTCCTCTTTCCAAAACATGCTGCAAAAGAACCGGAAAAAATTATAAGCTGATAAATAAGATGACATAAAATAGCCAACATTAGTAGGTAGGACATAATCAAGGATTCAAATCATTGAGCTCGAGCACTTCATTCATGGCATCATCCACTATCATAGTATCAACACATGCAGATTCTTGTGCCAACAAATGAACCGACACAGGTCATAACTGGCAAGGGGTTCTGTGTTTACCAACCAAAGCAATGTTTGCAACCATCATATTCTCAACTTTGCAAGATAAGGGAGTACATCGGTGAGCAATGTTGTGATGGATAAATGCCAGGGTAAAGAGAGAATTTCGCAACAACCATCAAATTGCAAATAAACTTCACCTGCGTAACATAGTTGCCATACTGATCTTGTGCAAGGATGCAAGCAGACTGCAATATCTCATCTATTATGCACTGGCCTTGTGAATCACCACCGCAATGCTCCAAAACTCTCTGCCAAGCAGGATAAAGATGAGAGAAAGAATCAGAACACCAGGATCTAGCACCAAATTCATATGGGATATTATTCTGAACCCACCTGAATAACACGACAACCATATGGGTGCATTGAAAGGCTAGCAACTTGCCCCCGAAAAGCAGATACTACAAAACCAATATGTTCTGTAGG
The DNA here is from genome assembly GCA_036346265.1 of Melocanna baccifera. NCBI lineage: Eukaryota > Viridiplantae > Streptophyta > Magnoliopsida > Poales > Poaceae > Melocanna > Melocanna baccifera. Next base: position 1,934,573 of record CM070698.1, on the reverse strand, counting down.
GACACATTCAATGCACTTCTGTATAACATGATTCCCATTTTGATCACGAACACATCGCATAATATTTCCATCAAGCTCACGAACTAGATCTATTTTCTGGTCAAGTTCCATAACTTCAAGAGCCTACATGTTTTAAAAGAAAGTTAGACAAAGCAAGAATTAATGATGATAGCAAGTCACATCAGATACTAAGAATCTAAGATGCATATTGATTGCAGCCAGATACATCTGTGTCATGCCAATGAATAATCGCCAGGCCCATATAATAGTTACAGTAGAAGATTATACAATTGTTTCTAGGTATACAAAAACATGTTATCCTAGGTAGATTTCCCCCAAAATACCATAGTGATTACATATAGAATATAGATACCCCTCTAGTACACACTGCTATCTCACATACTACTGAGTCCTCTAGTAAACAGTAAACACTGCTATCTCACGTACTACTGAGTGTATGGCTGAGAGTAGCTTTTAAATGAATTGCATGCTGCCATGCTCATATAACCTAAGGTAAGTTTTTTAAATGAACTAAATTAGAATTTTTGTTCAGTAGCTAACACACCTTTCATTATCCGCAGTATAAATAACCAGCGCGCACAGTCCTACCAGCCTGAAACCATCTAGGCATCTATCACTAAGTCATGTATTCCCAGGTACCGTCCAGAATATCTAAAACTCAGAAGCTAATATTTAAGCCAGACAGCTTTTTATTTAAGTGAATAGAGCATTGCAAGTAGACCCCCAAAAAAGTAAAAATAAATGGAGAAAAGCCAGGCATATAATAGAAGACCTGGATAGCCATAGCCCCGCATCATTATAATTGTCAATGAAACATAGTCACATTTATTTAAAAAAGCAAATGTTAAGACTTAAGAGTACCTTTTGAATTACTCGGCATCCATACATCTGAAGGCTCAAAGTTAAAACATGACCAACAAGCTTAGTGGCCAGATCCCTCCTTTGCTCAGGAGTTCCATGTTCAAAGAACTGCAGAGATTACATGTCATTTCTTCTCATACAACTCACAGGTGTTACTGGTTACAAGGCATAACTATGTGAGATGAAGTGACTAGACCACAACATGCAATGTACTAAGAATTTTGATACAGATAATAGGTACTGACAGATTCACTCTTACAACAGCATACCTTTTGGATCACATAATTCCCAAACACGTCAGTCATTAATGATGAAGCATGAGGGAGAACTTCTGCAAACACGGATGCCTTCTCCTCAGCAGTGCAGTTCTCCAACTTTTGCTGGATGAATCGGCTGCCATGTTGGTCAGTGCTGAGGTAAAAAAAGGAATCAATGTCCAAAACTTGTATTTGAGTACGCATGTCAAGATAGGATGATAAATAATCAATATCACACAACTAACCTGTATTCTACTATACGACCTGTGATATCGGATAGCTCAACCCTACGAGCTCTGTTGGACTTTAGTTCTTCAAGAAAAGAGCATGCCTTTGGGTCATCAAATTTCTCCCTTTCTCGTTGCCCTTGAAACCCAGAATTAGCAGTCATATTTCTTGAGGGGGATTGGAATCTCACAGAATCATTTCTCCTGCCAGGAGGGAATATTCCAGGCAAAAGTTGTCCCTGAAACACCTGGCTTGTTGGATAAGTCATTGGTACTCCGACATAGGGTGAGATGCCTTGATAATTCGGAACACTCCCTCCTCTTCTAGCTGTAGGAGAATTAGAAACTCCAGTTCTTGGGAGTTGAAGCCTCTGATCAGATGGATATGTAGCTTGAGGTAATAACTTTTGTGGATCAAAGCTATCAGCAAGATTTCCAACAACACTAACCCTTGGACCCATTGTATTGTATTGATTTCCACCGGCATATTGAAATAAAGAGGGATGCTGAAAGAACTGAAAAAAGTTTGGGTCGGGAACGGATGGCTGCATAGCAACCCCAAGTTGCCCATACATTTTATATGGCTGCATAAATTCTGTTCCCGCAGTAATATTCCCTGCTGAAGGAAAACCAGATGGCCTACCACTAAAGCTTGGAGTGATAGGGCTGTCAAGAGGTGTAGCAACAGAACCCTGGGGAGCATAGCTGGTCATAACAGGTGGCAGAACTGAACCACTCAAAGCATATCCAGAATTGCTGCATGCAAATGGAGTTGGCAATACACTAGCCGGATGCAAATTTTGATAATAAAGGCCTCCAAAAGAATTTGGTGTGTAAAGAGCTGTTGTCATACCAGGCTGTGGTAAAAATTGCTGCATGTCACCAGTGGGTAATTTTAGCTGAGTATGAGACAAGTTGTCAACAGAAGGGAAATGGGGAAGATGTGTTCCTTGAGGAGTCATTTGAAAAGGGTCACCTTGGACTGGAAGTGAGGAGCCATACTGCTGCAAGACATTGTCCTGCCACTGCTGCTTAACATGTGAGGTAGTATGGCTATCCAAACTCAACTTCAAAGTCTTCATATTGGAGTCCACGGTATCAAGTTCAGTAACAACTGCACCACTCCCGGGAACATCATTTGCATGCTTGATGTCTATGCTCAGCTTTTCTTGCTGAGGAGTTTGCATACTAGTGTTGCTATCAGAACAAGATGAGCTGTGAACAGATGTAGATGAAAAACTGTTGCTAAGCATGTTTCTCAGTGTGCTGGTTACAGGTAGAGGTGTCAATGAATTCAACCCTGATGGCTTGACAACATCAAGTGACAAATTCTTCGACAAGTTAATGTCAGAATGGACGGCTATACCATCGCCGGTGTTGCTATTCAATGGATGAGAAGAAGAATTGTCATACAAAGAAGCAGTGTTCTGCTGAATGCTCTCCTAAAGAAAATATAAACAGATGATGAGAATATCAATTGTCACATGCTCAAAAGTAAATCAAAATTATCTCCAAGCATCATTTGCAAGTGCAGCAATTATAGAAAAAAAGTAACTCGAAATTGAAATAACAACCAAATACAATATGGTTAAATCATAGGCTCCACTGCAAACAGATGTCGTGCCATTCTAGATGGCATATTATACTAGCTAATAGCTTATTACTTTGCTATATGTGGCGCATTTAGTATTGCAGTGGCTAATGGTTTTTGAAAAGTACTTTCATTTTTTTACTTCTATCTTAACGTCTTTATATAGATTAAATAATTTAAAACTACAGCCTTAAAGCCATAATAGAAATATTTTACAAGATCTGATAAAGATTTATCTATAACGTTGTTCCACATCACAGCGTTATTTTCATATAGATTAATAAATCAACAGCATCCTTTTTAAACACATAACAGTGTTATTATACTATAATCGGTAAAGACTATGAAAAAATTTACCCCACAGAAAAGGAATGCCAAACTGGCCTTTAATCAGTTACAAGGAATACTGACACTGACAGGCTCTTGAAAATTTGAATTAAGCATTTTTAAACATACCGTTGGCATAGGAAGGCTAAGATTTCCAAAAGGCCAGTTATGCTAGTGACCTTCAGAAAAGCAGCACAGCTGATGAAAGTGTCATAACCATTTGCTGACTGCTGAAGGATTTGCTATGAGGTAGCATCAATTGGTTCTGATGCTACACGTGTAAAGGGTGGCAGAAGTGGAGCATTGTATTGCAGCAAGTAAATAGAACACAAAAAACATCTTCAACACTTCTAATGGTACATTTCAATATTTCATGCTCTACTATAACAGTAGCATTGCAATCAAAGAAGTAGTCGTTTATGAACTGAAAGATTTGAAACCATTAATTGTACTTTTATGTTAATTTTCTACAAGTGATAAGTAAGTTCATGATTTGGACATTGTTAACTTCTAGTGTTGATATGTTGTCCGTCACATCAACCTTTTTTTTGGTATTTCTCAAAGACATGCAATAAGATTAGACAATCGCTTTAACTAGTCAAAAGGATACCTTAAAATTTTCTAATCAAAAGAGTGTTGATTCTCCCTCAAACTGGAGCCAAAAGATTTGTTGACAACTTGACATCTGCTATAAGAGCAACTGAGCAAGGTAGTTCATTTGCAATTTTGTATAACAAACTTGGTCACCTCATAACACAGGAAAACAACTGCAGAATATTTTGATAAACATTAGTTATTTTCTTTCTAGTTCAAGCAAGTACAAAGGCTATAGCATCCCCGCTCACTCCTGTTCTCTACAGACAATCATAAGTTGGATATGGTGAAGAATAAGTTGTACCATGTATAGTTAGCAACTTGTGAGCCATGGTATACTAGAGAGAGGTTTGGTCCATGTGGAGCACTCACCGGCACAAAATCCACAAGATTCATATTGTGGCTGTCAAAGTTTGATGCACTTTGACTAGAGACAATCTGGGCATCCTCCACTGAACTTGAATCCAACCTTGGAGACTTATCATCCTCAGGTTCTTCCCTGTGAGTTGATAGAGTAGATAGAGGGATAAACAAGGAGCTTTTGCTGCTGTCATCTTGGGAGACCACTCTCCATTCTTTAACCTTGCCAACCCGATTCATAAAGCGGCGGCTCTCCCTCGAGATAAGTGGTGGAGGAAGCCTTGGGTTCAAATTAACCTTGGAGCCATAATAGTCAAAGTATGCTGGATCAGCACATAGCTGCTCCTCAGACTTGGAACTGTCGATCACATTGTCCAAGTTCCCCAAGCTGGCTTCAAAATTCCCACTCTGCTGACCTATGAGATGACCAAGAGTGGCCAGAGATCCTTCCATGCTAGGCGGCGCACTTCCACTGCGATTTGGGACAGACCCCCTCCAGCCCCCATAAACCCCACTGCCATTATCCACAAACCCCAGCCCTTCTCCTGAAATATTACTGAGTGAAGAGTCAAATGCACTAAATTCTTTACTCCAGTTACCAGCCCCTGTCCCTCCAATTAACCGGACAGCACTCTCTGTGGCCATTGCACTGCAGAGAAAAAACAAATTAAATAGTTAGTCATGTAGTGTTCATCCATTGACTATATCTGCAAGTTACAATTCCATTTTGTCACTTTCCTAGTCTCGATATTCAGAATTAAATGGGCTTGGTAATGTAACAGGTTACAATATAAGTTTGATTCAAGCAAATGCGTTCTCAATTTCACTGCGTCATATTGGGTAAAGAATTAAAGATATAAAACGTGCTACTTAGGTCAGACACTGGCAAAGCTACAAAGCCTCACAACCTCTCAAAGATGCAAATATGGCAGTAAAACTTGCTCTTGGCTACACACTCTTGCAGTCCAACCCCCTAATACCACACGAGAGCGCATCATCTAGCGCCCAATTGCAGTTGCGTCATCAATGCGCAGAAAAGCCACCAGAGAAAAGAACTTTGCAGCTACATCATGCATAAATCCATCAAACACCTGGACTTACCTAGGCCCTTCTCGACTTGACTAATCCGTTGCCTCCGAATCAGCGCAAAATCGAGGGAAAAACAAACTTTTCATATGAGATCGCCCAACTACAGCTCCGAAATCATCAACCTCGACTAATTCCCCCCAAAAAAAGACACGATTTTTCCGCACAAGGCACTTCAAAACCAGACGAAACACCTCAAATCGGCAAAAATCAGCAACCCACAGAAACCCTCGTCGATAGCCGGAACATATTCTTGCGATTTCATCAAACGCAACACCCCACCATCCCCAAAATCACACCAAAGCACACATTCCCCCCGCGCAAAACCGCTCCTAACACCAAAGCACCGTCCAAAACCCAAAAAACCCCAAAAAACCAAAATAAAAGGCAAGCAAGCATCACGCCACCGCACCAGTCAACGAGACCGAGACACACACACTCCGAGAGAGAGAGAGAGAGAGAGAGAGAGAGAGAGATTATCAACCTTGCCGCCTCCGAGTCGGCCGGGCCCGAAACCCTAGGTGAGCAGCAGCACCAACTCCTCCGCCTCCTCCTCCTCCTTCCCCTCCTCCAGCCCCCACCACAACCTCACAGCGCGACAAGTCTCCGCTCCTCTCTCCCTCCGGCGACGCCGACCAGCATGAGCTCCTCCTCCCCCTAGGCTGGTCTCCACCGATTTTCTCTCTCTCTTTCTTTAACCCTTTCGAAGCTTTCCTTCTTTAGTTCTTTTGTTTTTCCCTTTTCCTTTTGCGTTCGCGTGACAGACTCTGGAGAAGACTACGGAGAAGAGGAGGAATGGATGTCGCTTTAAAACCCTCAAACCGCTTGGCGGCGGCGCCTGCCCCTGCTTTGAGGATCGTGCTGGGAGGGTGATGTACGGCGTGGATGCGGTGCTGTGGGCTACGCGTCGCCTGCGTAGGTGACGGCAGGACTCTGCCGAATGAGTGTGCTACGCGTACCCGAGAGGATCAGGCTGTGTTTTCTAAAGCACGAAATAGTAGTACTAGATGGATGTGAGATTAGTAAAAATAATATTTTTATAGTCGTAATTATAAAAATAATACCTTTATTGCACAGTCATCATATGACACTAACCTTCGGCCGATATATGGTGAAGTGCCACACGATCACTGTACGGCAATAGCCTGCCACATGTCGAGCTATGGCTGATATCGTACGATCACCATACAAATAACTGTATGTACTGTCTTTTAATATAGAAAAATAAGGTATAAATATTACAAATTTAAAAAATCAAACAAGTAGTACATATAAATAAGTAATTAAGACAGCTAATCTCTGGTGGCTAGACGGCAAAGGGGACTCGCAGGGCTGCCGTCCGGTGGTCATACGGTAAAAGTTATATTTTTGTATTTATCACACAACTATATCCATTTTTGTAAATTCGATTCCAAAACAGAGTAAAAGTGCCAAAACTCAGTTCCTATTACACGTATTGTGTTTCGTATCGTATACCATATCGGAGGTCGATGAATTCATGTTATCGCATCCAACTGTTAAGAGACGAAAATTATTCTGGCCTTAAGGATCAACGGATAAGGTGTTTCTAAGGGGGCATTTGCTGAAATTTTACTGTAGCTGGCTGAAATTTTACTGTATCTGAGTTAGTTTATAAGTATAATTAAATTTAAAAAATATAAAAATAAAAACGGCTCGCTAGTCTAGAGCGGACAATGCAAAGGAATACTAGAAAAAAATGAAACGCAAAAAAACGTAAAAATAAAAAAAAATTCACTACGTGACAAAATTGCTATAGTAATTTCGTCGCTGCTACAGTGTTTTTGATGTTAAACAGTAAAAAAATCTCCATATTGAACGGAGCCTAAATGTATCCTTCGTTCTATTTTAGTTTAGTAGTTTTCTCTTTTTTTTATATGCCATTTTTTTAAATGTTACGCGCGCTACGGAAACAACTTCATCTTATAGATTTGTGTCCTAAAGGCACCCATGTTTTTTAAAAGATGTGAACCATTGGAATCTTTTCCTATGAAGACTAGCAAGTGTATGGACCAGTTTATCTTCAAAATTTTTTAAATGTGCTTATCATCACTCTCGGCTTGTTTTATTGTATTTTATTTGCCTTTTTTTAGCAAGAGATGAGCTAAACTTGACCAAACAAGATTGACATTCCTTAAACATGTTAGCTAAAATACCACAAATGGCTCAACAAATCAGTAGATGCTTGTTACTAATAATTCCTACATCTAGATGATGCAGGGTCTGGATTTTGTGTTTGTATTGTCTGTCTTCTTGTAGCAATGCTGTTATTTTAATCTTATTGACTTCTCCTAGTCAGGGGAGTGCTGCTGCTAGACGCAATTGTTTTTGGAAGAAACGTGAGGGAAAGTACTCTACTGTTGCATAGAAATTGCTTGACTTGGTTTGAGCCCATGTTGCTTCAGTCAAGCGTAACGTATAAAGCTAAAATAACCATTTTATGATATTTTCAATGAAATGTTTATGTAAAAACATGCAAGTATGTTCTATAGAACACGCATGTGGACTTGATCTTAATTAGTAATCGCATGCAGTGCTAATTATAAAGTAATATTGCTGACTACTCTAAAATAGGCTATGAGAAAGCAAACAATAGCAATGAATAACTATAATAAGAATGTTTGAAATATATCTGCATTTTCTGTAATATTTTCGATGTATCAAGAGAACAATGCATACAATACATGGTACTCTAGAAAAATATGAATTTTTGTCACGTTTAGCACCGTTTGCAATCGTATTTGCAGAAATAGATGTATGCAAACCGTATTAGCAGGAATGACGTCTTTATCGTCGGGTGGCAACGACAAGGTACTAATGTGTGGCGCCTGCTGTCCTGCGGACGGTAGGCCGCCTACCATCCCATGGTTGGACGGTAGGTGATTAGGCCGGCTAATTAGCTGGCCTAATCACTGTTATTTTTTATTTTAATTAATTTTTATTTAAATTTTTTAATATAGCAAATAAGTTTTAAACAAAACTTATTTGCTATGTTAAAAAATTTAAACAAAAATTAACCAAAACAAAAAAATGGCAGTGATTAGGTCGGCTAATTAGCTGACCTAATCACTTGCCGTCTAGCCATGGGACAGCAGGCGGCCTGTTGTCCGATCACGGGGCAATAGGCGGCCTACCATTCGTCCACCGGACGGTGAAAACGCTATTTCTACAAATACGGCCCTCATACACCTATTTCTATAAATACGATTATAAACAATACTAAATATGATAAAAATTCAAAAAATATCACGGTACTTGTGATTTGGGAAGCACGGGTCCTTCTATTCTTACTTTTCTTATTTTTGTTCCTTTCAACAATTTTACACACTTGAGTCTCCAGTTGTCTGTGTGTGTATATATCCTTGACCTTGCACGATTTAATAATGACAAAAGATAAAGATGCACCTTTTCCGTTATGCATGGTTTCAGCACATTAAAATTCCCATAAAATACGGACGATTTACGGCGCTTGGAATGTACAATTTATGGCTGAATGTATGGCTTTGTTCCCATATATGTACAACCAAAAACCTCTTAAAATACAGGGAGATCGATGTTCTTAGCAAGATGCTACTAGCTTCTGCGTAACGCTAGCGGCTATGGGATGGTGGCCGGTGCACCAAACGGAAACGTACTGCTCACGAGTCACTCCTTGTCGCTCTCTTCTGGGGTTTTCCGGGCAGCCCGGATACACGTGCGGCGACCGAAATGAAGGGGGGGGCGAGCTGCGTATGCGCCACGTGTCCTGCCATGCTACGTTCTCACCATGTGTCGCTGTCTTCTGCTACATATGTCACTATGGGCACTCCCGTGAGTTGCTTATAAGAGGGGAGAGAATTTATTAAATAGATGTTTAGTTCACGTATAATAGTTGTCTCTTAAATTATCTTTAAAGCTATGTACAATGATATGATGTTAGTTATCTATAAAATTTAACATGTAGGATATAAGATAATGTGAAGAAGAGATGGAGAGCATAGAGAATTAGATCGATTATTATGCAGTAGTCGACTGTAACACGATAAACAAGATAATTATGTCATAGAGAAGCTGTATATAGAGATTGTATAAGTTGTTTTTAGTGCCGTCTATATATGATATGGAGGATATTATAGACAACATCTATCTATACTATTGTACATGCTCTAAAATTTCTATCTTACCTAAAGGCAGTACTAGAGATAATCTCTTCAATAACATGTCCCTTGAGTTATCTCTAAAAAAGCACACAAATTTTTAATTCGTGCATGTATATATGAAATATGGTGATGAACATTAAACTATATCTTTGTGGTTTTGTGTTATACTTTTGGCTTCAACGCTCTTTGTACCTCAACCTTATCCAAGAAATATATCCAACCTACAGTTCATCATGTTCCAACTTCAGGGACTACAGAGACATTGCTAGCTAAATTGGTGTTCAATTGCATGATGCAAGACAGTGTCAATCATTGAAGCCTGTGAAAATGAACAGTAGAATGTAAATGACAATGAACCAATTATGCAAGCATGGTCAGCTAGTGTGTGTATAGGAAAATTACATAAGGCACCTAGGTACCTAGGCACCATGTCAAGAATCATTTGATACACGTATATGATTGATAGAACTTTTGGAGTTTTAGTATGAAAATATTTTATATCATTGATATATTTATGGTAAATGAGATATTACAAATCTCAAATCATATCAACGAGTATTGATTTAGGTGCCTAGGCGACATGGTGGATATAGGGTGTAATTACACTCAGGAGTAAAAAAAAGGCTTCCTATATATTTTCCTATATAGAAAGCCTTTTTCGTACTCTCGAGAGTACATGCTCTCACTTCTAATATACCATTTAAACAAATATTTTATACCTTTTTAATTCAAAGATACTCCAATGTGACTTTGTTGAAAAAATTTTATCAGAGTCATTTATTTTTGTTATATACACTTTTCCATGTATAAAAAGAGTACACACATAAATTATGCTATAAAAAGTGAACTTTGATGAAATTTTTGAAGGAACTCACTTTGAAGTATCTTATAATCTTTATTAGAATATGCTCAAATAGATAAATAGGTATAACAATATCATTAAGGGGTATATTAGAAGTGAGAGTATGTACTCTCAAGAGTATATAACTATTTTCCTATACACACACACTTGGTTCATTCTAGTAACGTGATCAAATCCCAATCTAAATATTATCAATCCCTCTTTAAGTATTAACATGCAAACATTATGGGATCTGCACACATGAGGAACAATCTATAAAGCATAATAATGATCGGTCCTCGAACTAATATAAGAGATTGTGTTGAGGGAACAAAAGCATTTCACATGAACAAACTGTTGGAAATATAGGCAATATTTTAATTCCAAATATTACTAGGAGACAGATACAATAAATTAGTGATGCAAAACACATAACAAACAGCAGGCTGCTCATTGTACTTTAGAAAATACACAAAAAAATATATAGTATTAAAGTCGAGCGAACGACTTACTGTTGGACTTGATGAAGAATAGAAAGCAGCGCAGGCTCGATGCAGTGTAGAACATAGATGACACAATGAATTGAGCGGTTGTGCATATATGCGCTGCCCAGAAACCTTATTGCCACCCCTGTGCAGGTCTTCACGGTAGCAACGGCTTAAAGATACCGCTCCCCTTCTTCATGGTGCACATCAGGAAGAAGAGTCAACGAGGCTCAGACAGCGCAGCACAACAACACAAGTTTGTAGGAGAAATAAAATAGAGGTAGTGAGATTCTTGGTTATACTCTGGACGTCTCTAGGCATACATATATATAGACAAACTGATAACTGACATAATTAAAAGCAGCCATTTACCCATTAGTAACTAACATATTTACCTATTTACACATGGATATTTGCCATTTATCCACTGGTAACTGCTTGTCATCAAACCCAATAAAGCCCTAAATTCAAACGTTTGAATCTCATTCAAACACAGAGAGAGAGAGTGATGCACGTTTCAGCAAAAATAAAGGTGAATTTGGTGTGCCAAGTTGTAAGATCAAGAATAAACAACTAGAGCAGAGTGAATATGAGGTTATAAAAATTCTTGCCTTCTAAGTTTGATTGCCACAATTTTAGCTAGGCAATATTTCAATGTAAATAAAACCTACAGAATTTTAGAAAACCTAAGTCACCACGGTAAAACATCGTGTATTACTTTGATATTATTTGTGATTCCATTTGCCTCTTTATATTCAATCTTCTGTGCAATTAATTGTTTTAGAGCCTTGTGTAGTTATTATTTTTAAGGTATCTTAGGGTTACTAGAATTGTGTAGATTTAAATTGTAAATTAAATTTGTTAGATTATAATTATCTTGTAAAAAATTTATTATCTCCTATTCACCCCCCTCTAGTCGGTCATCCTTGATCTTACAGTGGGGCCAGGTGTGATTTGCACAGTCCATGGTGGATTTCCACGAGGAGCTCTTGGCCCTCACACCTGGATAGGCATTTGATTAGCGAGGCGCATACGCCTTTCTTGTAGATCACTCTAGCTATGTCGAAGGCGCACGTGCGATGGGACAGCCTCCATGTTCTTATGGGTCATTTGACTCTTTCTTTCCCTGGAGGAACTTGACTATGGGCTTTCTCTAGTTGTCTTCCCAGCTGATGCACACAACATTGGGCGTGGGTCCCTGTTTTGGTGAGATGGATGGGGAGGCTAGGACTTCAAAGAACACACTTACCAGTAGCTCCTGCCCCAGGCTCGTGGCTTTGGCCAGGGTGTTCGCCTTCGTGTTCTCGCTTCGCAGTATCGACCTGAAGGTGATACCCAAAAAATGATGCTCTGTTGCCTTGGCCACCATGAGTTACTTGGCAAACTCGGGGTCCTTGGCCTATAAGACTTTGTCAATGTGTCTTGCCACCAAGCAGGAGTCGATGTGGACAAGGACCCTTTGGCCTCCAAGGGACTTTCACCTTGCAGAGGCCAAAGAGCAAAGCCTCGTACTCCATCGTGTTGTTCGTGATTGAGAACTCAAGCCTGGCGCGTAGGCTAGCCTTCATTCCTCCAGGGTTGTGATGATGACGCCCACTCATGTCCCCATGGTGCCTTATGCTCCGTCAGAGTACAATCTCCAAACTGGCTCTGGCAGTGCTTGGCAGTCGAGCTGACGCACGAGGATTCACTCAACAATGAAATTTGCTAGGACCTACGACTTCACCGCCATACGGGCAATGTAGCTGATGGAGAAAGGTGCCAATTCCGTGGTCCATTTGTCGATGCGGCCTGTGGACTCTTTGTTTTGCAGCATCTCTCCAAGAGAGAAGGAGGAAGGGCACATTTATATGATGTGCTCAAAAGTAGTGTCGTAACTTTCGCGAGGCCATTAACAGGGTATATGCCAGCTTCTATAGCTTTGTGTAGCATGTCTTTGTTCCTTGGAGTGTCTCAGACACGTAGTACACCAGATGCTGAGTGGTGCCTTCTTCCAGTACCAGCACCACACTCATTGCTTGGATTGTCATAAGGTATACCAGGAGTAGAGCCTCTTGCGCTAGGCACGCAAGCTTTAGGAGGCTCCTGAGGTATGCCTTAAGTCTTCAAAGACCTCAGCGCATTCCTCGGTCTATTTGAAGTTGCCAGAGACATGAAGGGTTTTGAAGAACGGGAGTGCACTCTCTGTGGCCCACAATAGAAATCGACTAAGGGCAATGAGGTAGCCACGAGTCTCTAAACCTCTCCGATGGTCTTAGGGGCCTCTGTGGCTCTTATGACGTTGATCTTATCCGGGTTGGCTTCGATGCCTCTCTCGGATATCAGGAAGCCTGCAGCTTGCCCGTCCGAACCTTGAAGGTACATTTTTCTAGATTGAACTTAATGCCTACCTTGCAAAGATTATCAAAGGTTTTCTGGAGATCCGTGCAGGGAGCTTGATAGATAATCTGCTAAGCTACTGTAGCTCAGTAGGTCTACAATGATATTTTATGTGAATTTGCAAAAAGAAAACTAAATTTTATGTTTTAGGTTAAATTTAAAAAGAAAAATAGCTACAGTGATATTTTATGTGAATAGCTCTGTCTGTTTCCACGTGACGCGGCCCAAGCTGAGCCAATGGATGTTTTCTTTCTTGTAAAACGAGGCCAAAAGGAAGCACGTCCTATACCGAAAACACATGCAGTGGAAGGAGAAACACATCCATTGAATGAAGGTGTGCAATTTTTCTTTTCTCGCTTCCATTCGTCCACGGTAAAAGGGTTTCCTGCCAAGTTTTTTTCTCGTTAACCTTTTGGACGTTCTAAGTCGTAAAACGTATCTCAAAGTTGAAGGTGGGAGAAAGTCAAGACTCGAAGTAGATACGAAAGAAAAGGCAGTAGTGGTCGGTGCCTGGTTGCCTATCTCAAAGTTGAAGATGTGTTCTTTTGAGTTATAGTTTTATCTTATAATTTTTTTGAATTTTAGCTATCGCGTGAGATAATTCGTAGAGATAAATAGTTGTATATGATTTTGGTCAGTATAGCTAATCTCGATATAATATCTATATAATTTACTTATAGATTTTATCTTAAAAAATACACTGTTTAAAAACTATTTACTATAGCAATCTAAGTCAAAAACTTAAACCTAAAGCACAACCGAAGATAGCCGAAAAGTTGGTAAACACATTTGAACCCTCAACAAGTGTTTTTTTCGTAAGCCTCTGCAATCTCTCTCTACCATCCAGTATTCCCCTACGTAGAATAGGTGAAGAATAATCAACGCATACAAGCACGAGTGAGAAGAATCTAGGACGAATAGCTATGCAATTGTAATAATGAAATAAGAGAGCTCGATCAGAAAAACAGGGTACGTAGTTTCTCTGTATGGGTTGTTATGAACAGTACATTTCTACGAGAGAGGTTTACTGACTATTCATGTGCGGTGCATTGTGCAGTCTTGTTCAAAATCTAATAATACTGCCTGGTTGCTTATCTCAAAGTTCAAAAGTTGGTAAATACATTTGAAGCCTCAACTAGTGTTTTTCATAAGCCTCCCATGTAGAATAGGAGAAGAATAATCAAAGCATACAGGGACGGTTAAGAAGAATCGAGGACGAGTAGCTTTGCAATTATAGTGATGGAATAAGAGTTTATTTTAAACGTAGGAATCATGTGTATTGGTTATGTAAGAATCTTACGAGACAGTCCAGAATCTTATATCCGGGAGAGGTTTACTGCATATCCGCTCAACTCGGTTTTTTTTATTTCAACTTCTAACTTCAGTTTTTTTTACTATTTAGTAATTCATCTTTTTTTTGTTTTTTAGATATTTTGGGTTTTTTTATATTTTTTTCTGTATTCCTTTGCATTGTCCGTGATGGGTTAACATATTTTTTCTATTTTTTAAAATTTAATTATGTATAATAAATTAATTCAACTACAGTAAAAATTTTAACTAAAAATTAGAAATCATCACTGTTTCGAACGCTTCAGTGCTGTACATATGCTGGACTAATAAAGATTTTGACCGGTCTTGTTCCAGCATCGGATCCTGAGAAAAATTCCAAGACGTCTGCCGTATCTTTTCCCAGTCCCCAACCAACCCCGGCCCCGCGTCTCCCTGTCCTGTACCAGCTGCAACTACCCCGATCCTACAGCCTTTAACTCCTGCGCATCCCACCACTGTCCGATTCCCATCAAAGGGTATTTATGAGGCTAGGGCTCGGGAGATTGGTGACGCTCTGGTGGTCGTCGATCGCCATTGCATCCCCATGCGCCAAGTCAAGAGATCCGCATGCGCAAGGGTGAAAGACACCCTAGTTACAAAAAAGTCATGGCACCCTTTTAATAAAGAAGGTAAATATATCATCCACCCGATAATATATGTGAAGTCCAGACTGTAAGCTCATTTTGTACTTCAACCGTTCTTTTTTAATGACGTTATTGGCTTTCTATGGTGTGTGAGAAGCGACTTTAACCATACTTTCACTAACTTTATAATATTGTAAATTAATAAAAATATATATTATTATCTGAGTGTTTTTAATGATAAATCTAATGATACTATTTTAACGTATCCAATCTAGAAAGGTTTATTGTAAAACATCATTTCAGTGGTAAATCTATTGATATTGTTTCCACGTATCCGATCTTGAGAGCTCTGCGGTAAAACATCATTTTAGAAAGCACTTCTTATTAGCAGTAATGCAAGTGTTAAGCACCGAACAAGATGGACATACACCTGGCCTTTGCCTCCATTCATTCCAGCTTCAGGCTTCACTGTAATGAATATATTGGCTCTTAATTTTATTTTCTTTGTTGTTTTTACTTTTTTTTGCTTTACCTTTTTTCTTTGTATTATCTGTGGGAGTATAACGGTATTTTTTTATTTTTTAATTGAATGACTAAAAAACTAACAGTTATTACAGCACAATTTTGATCAACAGCTAAAAATCAGAAATCGCTAGCCGAAGCAAGAATGAACTGGCGTCGTTTCAAGTAAGCATCACATATGCGAATTTGAGAAAACAATCTTTACATTCCGCTAATAAGCAGAGATAAATATTTGCATGATCGATTGCAAACTCCTGAGTACATATTATTGGGTGATTAATTAAGCCAACAATGCGAACCAATTAGAAGTACAAACCCATGGTTACTTCCAAAGCCCGAACATTTGTTGTACCCGAAGGCAATTTCGACGCGATGCGTGCGAGACTGCGAGTCGTACTCGTGGCCAATACTGGCACGCCCACGCGCCAGCCGCCTGTCCTGGACGGCAGCGATGTCGTGGGCCCCACTGGGCAGCGACTCAACCCCATCACGAGCCCCACGTATTGGATCCAACCGCGTCCCGTCACGTGTCCTCCCCTCCACGTGCCACGTCACGTGTGCCGAGTCCTCGTAAGGCAAAAAAGATCTGCGCCGCGCTGCCGCAGAACCAAAGGCGCGGGTTGGATTGGATTCCGAGGCGGCGGCGAGTTGGAGGAGGCGAGAGGCGGTTGGGATGGGGATCTCGAGGCTCCTCCTGGTGGCGCTGGTGATCGCTGCCGCGGCCGTCGTCGGAGCGGCCGCCGAGGAGCAGGTGGTGGACGTTGTGGGCACGGGGGAGATCGCCGCGGGGGCCAAGGAGGCGGTGGCGCTCAGGGCCGAGCAGGAGCAGCTCAGGGATAAGATCTCCGCCTTGGGTCAGTGCCCGTCTCGTCGCGGTTTGAATGGGAAGGGCGGTGCGGGTGTTTGATTTGGTTTAGGGGGATTGGGCTGGGTTCGGTTCGGTTCGATTGAATTGGTGCTCCAGAGCTAGGTTAATTTGTCCTGTTTCACTGGATTGGGCTGGGTTCGGTTCGGTTCGGTTCGATTGAATTGGTGCTCCAGAGCTAGGTTAATTTGTCCTGTTTCACTGGATTGATGGCGTTGCCGTGAAGCTAGGGGTTTAGGGGGCCAATTCTATGCGATGGGGTGGGATTTCGCGCTGTTTGGTGAGCTGTGCCTGTGCGGGATCCGTTTGTTAGGGGTTTAATGCTTAGGCGATGAATTGATCGGTGTTTTTGGGTGGCTCTGTGCCACGGTGCTTGATTGATCGAGTGACTTGTTGTGAGATTTTCCCAGTTGTTCCGGTGCTGATTTCGATCCGACATACGTTATACTGGGGAGTAATTCTGATCCTTTTCTTCTGTTTGGAAAATTTACATATTTTCATCAAAGGCCTGTATTGTTTCCTTATGTTTTGAAATTTTGTGTTACTTTACAAAAGGTTGCTTTTTTTGGGATTCGTTACTATAGTGGTCCAGTGCGTAATAATAGTTCTGTTTTGCTTTTGCCGGCGAGTGAAACAGAGTTTTTTCGTTTAAGATTTTCCATAATTATTAGTCTAGCTTGAATTCACGGGGAAGGATTAACACACCTTGGTTGAAACAAGATTGTAAAGTTATAATGGCCTGAGGAAGCTTGTACTACTAAGAGTTTATTTTTTTTGAGTAGGAAGTAATATCTTTGGTAATTGGTAGTACTATTGCTTCCTACAGAGTCGGGCATCGCAGAGCGATATCAGGAACTGAAGAACAAGGATGACGTCATCGCAAAGCTGGAGAAGGCAATCGAGGAGAAGTCTCATAAGATTGCTTCTCTGCAGAGCGAGATTGCTTCCCTCCAGGTTTGCAATCTAATATGCAGAGATACTCTGAAACATTACTTTGTGCACATAAAAATAATTACACCTTCTTTCTTATCCCATGTACAGGCAAAGGGGTCTGTAGCTGCTGAGGAGCAGGCTGGCAAGGCCAATGCTCGGGCTGTTGAGCTTGAAAAGCAGGTGCAAAACATGGTTTCTTTTTTGAGACCAAGAACACGAAATTTAAGAACAATTAAAATATACAAATTAGGAACTTGTGGTTTCTCATCTTCTCTATTCTAGATTGACAAGCTCAAGAAGGATGTTGAAGCACAAAGTAGCAAAAGAGCAACTCTAGAGGATAGGGATAACAATGCGGAGAAGAAGATGCAAGAGCTAAACTCAAAAATTGAGGCAGTGAGTACAAAACTGGCCTTTTGTACCATTGACTATTTTATTTTGGTTTTATATTTTTGGATAAGCACATCATTGCTTATTTTCGTCAATGTTATGTATTTCTGTAACTACATAAATGTGTTAAGTAGTGATTCAATCTGATTATGTTCCTTTCTTGAGTTATGAAGATCCATTTTTTCCTCCAAACGACCTGCAATGCAACACAAACAAAATACTGTAGTGCATTTCTAAGGGACACCTAAATTCTCTCTTTTGTTCATGAGAATGTAAACATGTGCACGATGAAGTTTATTAAAATGAACATGCTTTCTTAGGAGTCCATCAAAAGTTGGCAGCACCATTTTTTTTAAAAAAAGGTGAGTCCCGGGTTCTTCTAATGCTAGCAGCACAAATTGAATTGATTCATGGATTCAATTGATCCTATCCTCAAAAGTGAAATTCCTAATTAACTTTTTCAATGACATTGACATTGAGGGCCCATGTTATAAAAACATTGAACAGAATTTAACATGTTACATGTTAGATGGGCTTATTCTTCTCTTTTTTATCCTTGCTAGCTCCAAAAGGCAAATGATGAGCAAACACGCAAGCTTCACAACACAGAACGTGCTCTTAAAGTTGCTGAGGTTTGTGATATCAAGACTATCAATTTACTTCCCTCTGGTAGTTCTATGATGCATTTTGTTCCATATTTGTTCTTTTCATATCTGTAGGAGGAATTGATGAGGGTGCAGTTAGAAGCAACATCCAAGTCAAAACAGCTGACAGAGGTAAAGATATGTCCTGTCACTATGGCTGCTAATATATAACGTTTTTCATTAATCTGAACTTGATGCAAACTTAGCAATGTTGTGATGACATGACCGTAAGAGTATATCTATGATCTCATGGGTTGTTGTCTTCTTTTTTTGTTTTGCTAAGCACAAATACTCTATTCTCACAAGATAATATGTCTTGACACGTTCTCAAGATCCTTTTCTTTGTCTTTCTTTCCTTTTTTGGTTGCCTTTTGTTGGTTTCGGAGAGGCGGTGTCCATGAGTAGCATTTCTGTTACAAAGATGTCCATTTACCATCATGTTTCTTTGTTAGGCCAAGCATACTGAAAACCTGTGTAATAACAGATCCATTCAATCTGCCAGCCACAAATTAGTACAGGAACAAATGGATTTAAATCACAAATATGCTTATGGTTGCCCAAAATGGTATATGCTGTTGATCTATAAAGATACTGTTTTCCATCAATTTGATGGCAGTACATCAGTTTTGAATATATAGAGAGAAGTTTCAACAAATCTTAAGTTGCAAATGCAAGTTATGTAACCAGCTGGTGGAACTCTGACGAAGTTGCACATGCCTTGTAAATGTACTTTTTTTCTTTTCTTTTTTCCTTTTTTAAATCTGGCTCTTCTAGTGCATTGTTGAAACTTTTGATGATAACCTGAAACTTTCAATTTATTCTAAGCCAAGTAGTGAACTGCCTATCATGGTTTTAATGCCCTGAATGGCTTGTGCTCCATATCTTCGATGGTATTTTTATTGAGAATGTGCCAACAAAATACAACTGTATGATTCTGTGTTTGTTCTTTTTTGCTAGGTTCATGGAGCATGGTTGCCACCTTGGTTAGCAACACATTCTGCACGCTATATGGTAAAAGCAGAACCACAAAATATGAACCCGCAATATTTTTTAGCTAGTAACATTCTCTCATCACTGTCATCATCATCTTGTGTAGGAGGTGGTATCAGGTCACTGGAAAGAATATGGAAAACCTGCCATGGACAGGTTTTTGCAGAAGGTGGCTCCTCAACGCACAATTTTATTTCGTTTTCAAATTGCATTCCGTGAACAACGACACCATTAACATATGCCTCTGTATCAAATTGCTTCAGGCATCAGAAAAATCAGCAGTGGCAAAGAAATGGGCCAAGCCACATGTAGAGACTGCTAAGACGGTAGCGTACCATGCCTATGAATTTAATTCTTGTTTATTTATCTTGCACTGACAATATAACTCTTCGTTCTTGAAGAAATGGATCCCTGTTAAGGAAAAATTGGTTGTCCTCAAGAAGAACACAGAACCTTACGTGCAAAAGGTCTCAACAAAATCAGTGGAGGTTTATGAGGCATCAAGGGATGCTGTTACACCTCATGTTGTAAAAGTTAAAGAGATCGCTGATCCCTACATTCAGGTACATATAGCACTTGCTATTTCAAGAATTTATATAATTCCACACATCTCTTCCTTCGAAGGCAGCACTTGGTTGATCATGGTTATTTGGTGTTATTGTGGTAGCTGTATACAATCATTGATCTGTATTCATTTGACTATGTTGATTTAGGAAGCCAAGAAGTTCTCGAAACCATATATTGATCAAGTTGCTGAGGTCACGAAGCCACATGTTGAGAAAGTTAGAACAACTCTTAAGCCGTATACTAAAAGAGCAGTTCATGTGTATGGGACATTTCTTGAGTCGGCAACCACATACCATCGGCAGGTTTGTGTGTTCTTTTCCTCTTTATTAAAATTTGTAATATATGCCAGTTTTTATTCCCGACAATAGTTCCTTACCAATATATGTTCTCTGACCTTCAATGTTTTTTAAGTTAGCCCCAGTGCCTTCTCCTATCCCCTGCTGGGAGCTCCCAGCCACACCTTGATCTGGTCATGGACCTCTTTTTTTCTTTTTGTAGAGAGAGAGAGAGAGAGAGAGAGAGAGAGAGAGATCTGGTCATGACATGACCACTTAGTTGTGCTCTTTCAATGAGACGTATTAAACCTGTTACATATAACAAACAAACATGATTTCTGAATGTTGAATACTCGTGTGTCAGATAGCAACCAAGCACACCCATGTATATGTTAGACACGAATGCCAACTGTCAATTAATAGTGAATAAACCTCCAAGTTGCATGAGTTACATGTTCTATTTTTAGCTGCAGTTATATATATGTATAGTTTTTCTGTCACATCATTTCCAAACTAGATTGTGGTCCTTTCCAAGTCCATCAGGTAGTTAAACGTTTGCACCTTATGACCATATTTCTGATGTGTACTCCTAAATGTATTTTTGATGTGACAAAATCACAGCATTTTTTTCTTTTCTAGGCTCAAGCAACCATCTTGGATTACCTGCACCAACATGAAATAACAAAATCGCTTGCGACAAAGGAGTTGGTTTGGTTCCTGGTAAGCACTCGAAAATTTAGTCAGAAACTGAAGATTAATGGTCATCTAACAAACATACCGTCTTCTGTCACAGGCTTCTGCGTTGCTGGCTCTGCCTGCCTATGTTATATACAGGCTTCTAGTAGAAACCTTCTGGTTAGTTTGCTTTATTTTCATAGCTACCGTAATATTAATTCTATTCATTAGTACTGTGACCTTATTTGAACTGATGTTTTCTTGTGTTGCTTTGAAAACCTTTTGTTCATATAGCACCAAAAAGCCGAAAAGATCCCCTCGTGGTGGTAACGCAAACCATGGCCACAGGAGACACAAGCGCAGACATGTGGATAAGTAGACAATTGTCGGACAGTGGGGGTTTGCCCGCTGTGTAGGGTTGCAGGTATGACTTTCTTTCATTATCAGAGGAAGAACCAGAACTGCACTGAGCCTTTGGATTCTATTGCTGAGATCGATGACCTTTTGTTTCGTCTTGATCAAACAATTTAAGCATTGATCAAACAGGGTCGTTCATGGATTTTGGTACTGTGCAGATCTTGTAGCAGAATCAGATCGTTTTCTTCCCTGAGTGTCCTGAGCCATGGTGGAAGAAGATTCGGGACATGGGTAAACCTTACCGCGAAAACGCTGTACACCACCAGATTTGTCCTTTTTTGCCCCCAGTGTATGGACTTTGAGTTGCAGCGGCCTTTCGTATCTGCACTTTGCTGAGGTTTACGGGGTTAGACCTCGGCGTTTGTTTTATCGGTTATTGTTTATTGTAGTTGTAACTTTGTTAATGCCTCGTTTGAGTTTGCGTTTGGCGTGCTAGTTTTGTTTTTGTTCCTGACCTATATGGATCCTAATTATATGCAACAGTACAGTAATACAATTGCTGTCCAGCAACCCTGACGTTGTCTGAATGCAGATCAGTTCATGAAACTGCACATACACTACATGATTTGGTGGTTGAATTTCATTCGGTGAAGTGAAGCATTATGGAAGTGTTGGCTACGTGATAATGTGTATCATGTTTCTCTGCCGAGCTTCAGGCTCAGCGTTGTCACTCGCATCCTGACTCCTGAGCCAGCTGATGTAAGACGTTGGATGGAACTACTGTCTCCCCCCACCCTGTCCGCTACTTATCGATCGATTACATGCTGAGCGCGACCACGCTACTGCTCTTTGACATGTAATGGGTCTGTGTTTTTTTTGTCGTGGTTTATAATTTTTAGCTAAAATATTTAGCTTTTAGATGTTCGCCAAAGAGAGTACAAAAAGAAATATTCGAATGTGATTTTAGTTGATCTAAATAAAATCGCTATAGTATCTGCTATAATTAATTTATAAATCTTACTTTGAAAAGTTATTATCGAAAAGCCAGAAAGCCGAAAAGAAACCCATTAATGTAATTAGATGCTGTCGTATGCCATTAGCATTCAGGCTAGGTTTAGTTGGCGGAATCTGTCGAGGATTACCGCAAATCCTCCGGTAATCTTGTTGGATTAAGGGATGGTTTGAAACGCACGAATCCCAAGAGAATTTTGATCTCACGAGAATTTTGCAAGAATTTCACATATAAAGCAGTTCAATTTCTTCCGAAATAAAAAATTCATGTTCCAAGTGGCGCCTATGTAGCTAAGGACTAACCAACTTCCTTTTTTTTTTAAAAAAAAAAAAAGAAGTTGCTAAGGAACAAAGAAAGCGAGAAACCTACAATTTTCTACGGCTCTGCCTCCCGCGAGCAGGCGGGGTGCTAATGGGTCTAAACCCACCCCGAACCCATAAAAAAGAAGCCGACTTCCCAAACCAACCCAGCCCACAAATCAAATTATGGATACTAAACCAATCCAGCCCGCGTGCGCTTCCCACCCAGACCGAACAAACCCATTTCCACGTGCGTGGGCTAGACTGCGTTGGCTGCAGGGCCAACGCAACAGCCGCAAGGACTGTAGCCCATGTCATCAATTCACTATTTGATAATACTTTTCTTTTGAGCAGGCACTGCAAACCAGAAAACATCGTAAGATATCACGAAAATTTATTTTTAAAATCACGATATTATAAAAGTCACTAAAATAACTCACGAATACTTGTTTGAATAGAAAATATCCAAAGAAAAGAAAATAAATTTTGAAAAAAGAGAAAAATATCTAGAGAACTCCAAAGATATATTTTCACAAATAAAACAACTAGTCTCTTTTCGTTTCAGTCAGTCAAGTCCAATAGAAAGCAACCAAATATGGGAAGCCTGGATTTTAGGGAAAAGTTTGCTAGTGCCACTAAAAAAGTGTGCAATCTGGATTATACCATCGCAAATCATGTAATTTCGCTTTGTGCCACTAAAAAAGTTTGCTACTTGCTAAAGCAATACTTCAGTGGAAAGAAATTTCTTAGTATCGATGCCAACAAATAAGAGAGGTGGATGCTAAACCTGGATTACATCGAGACAAACCTTGGCAGTTGATATTATGTCACAAAAAAGTTGAATGTTTATTAGACCCTATAGGTAGGGCTGTAAAAGAAGCTCGAAACTTGTGAGCTACTTGAGCTCAGCTCGCTTTAGGCTCGAGTCGAATTCGAGCTTCAACGAGTCGAGCTCAAATAGCTCGTTAGGACTCAATTTGAGCATAATTAACTTTTACTGAGCTTACTTAAGCCGAGATTGAGTTCAAATTTTTCTTATTATTGAAAATTAGTGCATGTTGAATTGTTTTGACTATTATCAAGTTTACTCGAGTCGAACTCAAAATTTTCTTATTATTGAAAAATAGTACATGTTGAATTATTTTGACTGTTATCAGGTTTACCCGAGCTGAGCTCGATCCTAGATCCAGACTCAGACCCCAACTCAAATTCGCTCGAGTTAGACTCGAGCTTGGAAGGACAGGCTTGCTCGAACTCAACTCATTTATAGCCTAAACTATAGGTGATGCTAAGGATTAGAGAAAAAGTAGTTAACAATGGTATTATAGAGAGAGGTAATATGTACATCTTAGCACCTAATTTAGATGCTTAGGGGTGTGTATGCTCTAAGTATCTAATTGTAGTTATCATTTATGCTATCTTTGTTCATCACTGTTTCCTTGTTATCAATATCATGAAGTGCATGGGAACCATCTCTTGATGGAGTGATAGAGTTATGGGTGTATAACTCTACTTATAAGGGTTCAAATCCTGATGCATATATTTGGCTTAATACATGGATATGTTTCAGTAAGAATTTTATGAGATCATAGATTTATCTCTAGTCTTCGTCTGTCTTGACATGTGTTACGATAGTGTACTTATGTGTGTGTGGTGTGTATGCGTGGTGATGTGTATTCTTGTTCTTCTTCTTTGTAATCGGGGAAAAATATCATGAAGTACAGCATGAATGTGTTGCGTCTATCAAGTGATGTGAATATGTGATGTTTCGATGCCATGATACATCACTGTACACCAACATGAGGGCCCATGCTCCTGGAGGCCCAGCCCAAAGCAACGGAATACACGGAGCCATCGTCGCCATTGTTTAGGCTTTGATCCAAGGGCGACGGCTCCCTCGTGGCCGCGGCGCACAGGCGAACGCAAGCCCCAGGTCCCCCCAGCTTCCCCAGCCGCCGCGCGCGCCTCGACGCCGCCGCCGTTGCGCCGCCCGCTCCTTTCGCCTCGCGCCGGGCCTCCCGTTTACGCGGGTCCCGCGCTTGGCTGGCGCTGCCCCGGCCGTTTGGCGGGACCCCGGCCGTTCGCTGCGCTCGGCTACCTGGCCCTGCACAACGCCATCCCGTCCGACCATTGTGCGTCGCCGCCGCCGCTCGGACTCTGCGCCTTCTGCTGCATCCGATGCACGTACGCGCCTCTGCTGGTATGAAACGAAACCTCTTGCTCTCACGGGGGATAACGATCTTGTGCGTTTGCTTGTTCGTCGCTTCTAATCGCAGATTGGGCACTGAGGAGGAGAAGCAGGAGATGACGAAGGATGCAGCCGTCAGTGGCCGCCGCCGTGGAGTAGCATACCCAGCTAGTTGGTCCTAAAGCTGGCGCATTTGCTGCCGCTGCTTCTTGCTCCCTTGCCTGCGTTGTCTGCTCGATTTCCCCATGAACAGGCACCTCCGCACCGCATTGAGGGCCAGTCGCCTCAGGCGGGCTCCTCGGATTGGACTTGTTGGGGAGCGCAGGGAGCCGTCCGGAGTCCAACATTGGTGCGCTGCCAGTTCTTGGCATGTCCAAGGATCATCATCCGCGTCCAGTTGGGTCGCTCCAATTGGTCCTGGGACTCAACTGAGGCCTTATTCGGTCGCTCCCGCACATGGTGGTGGGAAACTCTTGGGTGAGCAGGTGGACGAAGATGAGATAGATCAGAGGCTCAAGCAGATGGAGAAGAGGCGGGAGGTTCGCTGTGCGCAGAGAGCTTTCATGGACTACCTTTATGTCACGCGCGGGATGTGCTTCAACGATGCTGAGAATATGAGCAAGTGCTCGCCTGTCTTCCTGAGCAAGCTGCTGGAGAAGGTGAAGGATGCTGTGAAGGAGCCTGCAGAGGGGGGAGATGAATTAACGTTCAAGTCGAAGTCAAAGAAGAGGGAAATGAGGGATCAGAGGGTCAGTAAGGCATTGGCGCGGTTGTTCAACTTCCACCCTATCAACGAGTTTGAGCCGTTCTTTGAGAGCATTGGCCTCAGACCAGATGAGTATCATTCCTTGTTGCCTCGGGATCTCATGTTTCTTGCTGATGATGAGATGTTGCTTGAGAACTACAGGGTTCTTTGCAATTATGGCATTGTGCGCACCAAGATAGGGCGGATATACAGGGATGCTACAGAGGTTTTTAGTTTTGGAGAGGGTATGCTTGCATCTAAGCTGAAGGCCCTTGAGGATCTAGGGTTCAGTAAGACCAGTGTGATCAAACTTGTGATCTCTACTCCTGTCGTATTGGTTCGTGACCCAAAGGTGGAATTAAAGATCCTGCAGTGGTTAGATGACATCGGAATTCAGCCAGACTGGATTAGTCAATTCTTATCTGCAAGGAAGTCTTATAATTGGAGAAAGATGGTTGAAGTTCCTCAGTTCTTCAGTGAATTGGGATTCACTAAGGAAGGTATTGGTAAATTACTCAGGCAAAATCCAGGTTTCTTGTTGGATGGTTCAGGAAAGATGCTATTTGCAGTAGTTCTCGTCATGATAAAAGCAGGGTCTGGAAAAAAAGAGTTATCTGATCTTTTTCTTGACTTCCCAAATGTGCCAGTTGAGACTTTTGCAAGGAACCTACGGAGGGGCATACTGTTCTTATCTGAGCTTGGCATAAGTGATGAGGATATTAAGAAGTTTGTGGTTTCTAATGGATCAATTCTCGGTTCTGCCCTAGTGAAGAAGCCAAACAGCATTCTTACACATCTCAGTGTTGGGAAGAGGCGCCTGTGCAAGATGATAATGGAGGAGCCACATCGGTTGATGAATTACACGTTAGGATCAAAGCTCAGCCGACTACCAAAATTTGACATTCATGAAGTATCATTCAAGGAGAAGGTGAAATTCCTAAAAAGCATAGGATTTGTTGAAGGCTCTGAAGATATGAAGAAGGCACTCAAAACTTTCCGTGGTAAAGGTGATGAGCTACAAGATCGGTACAACTTCTTGGTGAAGACTGGACTTGACCCAAAAGATGTAGTGAACATGATCAAGATAGCTCCACAGGTCTTGAATCAGAAGATCCATGTCCTTGAGTCTAAGATATCGTTCCTGGTAAATGAGACAGGATATCCTCTGAGCGCTCTAGTTGCCTTCCCTGCATACCTGTCATTTACTGTGGAGAGAGCAAAAGGTAGGATTTTAATGTACAATTGGCTGCTAGAAAGGGGAGTGTCTACTCCTCAACTAGCTCTAAGCACTGTCCTAGCTTGCTCAGACAAACATTTCATAAAATATTTTGTAAAAAAGCATCCCATGGGTTCTGAAGTTTGGGAAAACTTGAAGAGGGAGGTAGCTTCAACCAAAAACATGCCTTGTACTTCAAATGGTTAACATGTGCTTCTTTGATAATTTGATATTAGTTTCTTCCCCTGTTCACATTTGCTTACGTATTATTATGTTTGTTGCACACCAATAGGCAAGCCCATCTTGTATAGAGCTCTCTCTTGTACTTCAGGTGCTCTTTTTTCCTTTGCGATGCGGATGGTGTTTTTGCTATTTTGTAGATGGAGCCAATTAACCTGTGTTGGTGATTACTCCATAAAGAAGATTGAGCAAACGCAATTAGGCTTTGCATTGAACTTCTGGATCATACTTTTCATTTAAAACTTTAACATATTACTATGTTAGAGCTTGAGAATCTTGGAAAAATCTTATAGGTTTGTCGGTCTCATATGTGCTAAATCTGAAAAAACCTTGTTTGCAATCTAAAAGATTGCTCTGCTACTCGTACTGTCGTGTGACACATCATCCAGACACCGACTGTTCCATGCCTTACGGTGATGATCCGGCCTTCCCCACTGACCGTTTTAATTAACCTTTTCAGCGTCGATAGACCCTGAATCTGAAGCTGTAAATTACCATGTTCTTCACATCTTGACTGGCTGGTTATATTGGAACGCCACCAAGGTAAGTAGTGCGTGCAAGGGGCTCTAGGGAGAGTAATGCATAGTTTAAATGTAGGGCCATGCCGGGTTCTGTCTTAGCCCGTAGTTGCTGCATGTCACAGGCAAGAAAGAGCTTTGCAGCTTCAGTTTGTTTCGGATGCTCTTCATTGGTATTTAGGTGCAAGGGAAGCACCTCAGTCCTCAGAGTCAGCGGTGATCATCTGTACCATTTGCTGAGCAGCAGCAATACCAATGCCGCTTGTGCCAAACGGCAGCGGTCGATGTGCTCTTGAATCCTTGATGCGTTCGTATCTCACGATTAATAAGCGCGCGGCTATGGCGGGCGCGGGGACGAGCCGGCCGATCCAGGCTGCCGAGGCTCGCGCGCACGCGCGACCACCTCAGCCTCAGGACGCGCGGATCGCATTGGCCGAGTGCACCAAGCTAAGCTTTGGGCGGATTATCTTTACTATTATAAAAGAAGGAGTTGGTGGTTACCGAAATCTCCATCTAATCTGGACTGTTGGATCTTCCCTCCCCCTCCTGCCACCCGGCCAACCCTAAAACCCTCCAACCGCCGCTCCCTCCTCCCCCTCCCCCTCCCGGCCTCCCCTCTTCCCCCTCCCCCGCCGGCCCCTGCCCTCCTCCCCATCGCTCCTCCCTCTACCCCCGCCGCCCCCTCCCCCTCCCTCTCCTGGCCTCCGGGTCATACTATCAAAGTGCGTTGCACAGGCACATATTTGATAGTATACACCACTTTTATTTGGTTTTCCGTTGCAACGCACGAGCACATAACTAGTTCTGATGAAATGTGGCTTATGACTTCAATTTTTAAATTTTGGTTATTTATAAGAGACGGAATTTTTAAATTCTGGTTATTTATAAGAGACGGTATGTATAGAAAAATAGTCACATATAATTTTGGTCGATATAACTAAATTTAATATACTTTTTACTACAATATTCCTGTTGACTCTGTATAACAAAAAATGTATAACAATTAGTATTGTTACATTTTTTTTTCTTGACTGTAGACGGATTTTTGCAAAAATATTTGAATTTTGCTAAATAATCACAAGAGAATTCAGAGAAGAGAGTGGATGTTGGATGGTGGCTGAATGAGGGGGTTTGTTGTTTGTTTATAGAAAAAATTTAAGATTTTTTTGTATTTTTAAACTCTCAAACATCTAGAAAATTTTAAAAAATCAACCATTATCGGGCTAAACAAAATCGTGCTAAACGAGCTAAAATCGTACCAAACGAGCTGCGTGTACCGTGCCTAATGGGCTAATCGTGTTTAACAGGCTGTTTCCGTGCCTAACGGGCCATGCTCATGCTCGTGTCGGCACCCTGGTCGCAGGCAGGAGCGTTCCTGCTATACACCTCATTCGGGAGACCCTCCAACCCAAGCTTTTTTAACAAGGTCAATTATATCCAAGCTACAGAGTGCGCGGATAAGATTGCTGGGTCACCGGTGAGCCTGCCAGCCGGTGAGGCTACTGACCTGGCGGTTGGACGGTCCGGTCAGCTCAGCTCATAGCTATCTGTATGGATATCACCGTGTAATCTCTTCCTGGACCACGCTGCTGCTGCTGCTGCTGATACTGCCGTGAGCTCTGAGAACGACACGGTGGAATTCTACAGGAGCGGCCAATCTTGCAGTCCAACCGGTCGACGTCCGCTTGTCATGGCTCCTCAGGACCCTGGCTCCGCCCGCCCGCCACATGAGCAAGAGGAGGAGGAGGAGGAGAAGAAGAGCACGTCAAACCTGTGGTTTGACGAAACAGCCTTGCTGTTTCGTCTTAATTAAGGGAACCCTTCTCTTTGGTTCTCACATGGAACCCATTTTTACCCCTCTTTCCCCCTTGTCTACCTGAACGGCTGAAACTAACCTAATAATAGCAGGAGAGAACTGATGTGATCTGTGACAGTGAAATGAACGGTTTTAGATAACAAGTTGTACATCAGGTGTATTTTACAGTGGATATGTCATACATTACTGTGAGCAAAAGGTCGCCGGTGTCGAGCTGCCGAGCCGTAGGTTCCATGCTTTCACGCGTGACTCACATAATGAAGCTGAAATTTGCTGTCCCAGTCATTGTGTCGTTCAGACAAATCAAATAAATGATTGAATAGCGGCTGAAAAGGCGTACAAGAAGCAGCCACCACTCTAATTCTCATTTGGATTTAGTTCTCGTTAACTAGTACTGCTTCAAGCCGTCATTTTCTGCGCCTGATCTAGCGTATGGAAAGCATGCGTGAAAGAAACTAAATGCATCCCTGGATGGTGCGAGATACAGCATGAACCCAGCTAACAAAACTGAGTTTAAAAATCTTATAATCGCACAATTTGACTACAAGAAGAAACATTGGGAACTGAAAAAAAAGATGAGAGAAACAAATTACATCGCATTATGCTCATTCCATCAGCTTCGGTGAACTGTAAGATGGAACCGTTCTCTTCAGAAATACACAATGGCAAAAACAATGCATCTGGACGTTGCACCGGATGGACAGCACTGAACTGATGCTTCCTTCGTTGCCAAAGTGGATATTTCTGAATGAGATATGCAGATATGCACATGGACATAGACAACCTTTGCACAATTTGTCAAGTTGTATCATTTTCATACTACCTGACTACCTGTATTACTGCAACCACATGATGACCAATCGAAGTGCAGTTAGCACATACATCAACAGGAAAGAAATGCGCTGGGACTCAAAATTTTGGAACTTATTCCATTTATTCCTCCTTAAACAGTCAAGCTTACAAAATTCTTCCATAAAAAAATAGCTTCCTAATGCCGAAGAGAGCTATTCCCTCGTCACGAGCCAACTAGATTGATAGGTGATACTTACGTACAGTGCTTACATATTGGACTCAATGGAATCGAATGGAATCTATATATACATATGAAGCAATGCGCAAGCAGTGCTAAACAAAATGGCCTAGGCACCTGACTTGTTGCAACCAGGCCATAACCGACCTGGAAACCTGAGAAAGAATGGTCGACTCAAATACACCTTACATGGTTACATCTCACTGAGCAGATTGCTGATCTTGCGAAGCTCCGTCAGAGCAGACATTGCAGTGGCCTGTCCTTTACCTCCGAGAATATTGTTTGAGAAGTTCTCCAGGGGGCCAGGCTGACCACGATCTTGCTGAAACGCTGACTCAATCACCTAAACATTACATGCAGGTACTGTTACTCCCATGCATAGACAGCATCACGAATATGAATGATCTAAGTTACATAATACAAGTTGGCAGCTAAAGATACCGGATGTACTAATTTACACCCTTTTTAGAGTTCTTTTTTGGCATATGGTGGACTGCAACAGACTTGATAGAGAACTTCATAACACAAGCAATGCTATTCTATACGAATATTATCTACACACTAACGGCCTATCTTTAAACAAAGAAAACTATTCAAATACCTTATCGGTGTATAGAGGCTGCCAGTAAGCAACACATGACAAAGAAATTAAGAAAACTATTAAATATTAATACCACAGGACAACAAATGATGTTGCACATAATACCTGGATATTCTCAAGCATGCTTTGTCCAAGAGTCTTAAATGTGCCCATGACATTATCACCAGAAGCCAACTTTGTGCTACCAAGTGAGTTATTTGAATTCCCATCAGAAGGTGAAGAGCAGGAAGGAACAACACTATCTTGACCAACTGATGCCGTACCACTGCCCTTCTCTATGTTGCCTTCACCTGAAGGCCTGCCCAGCTTCAACAGCCACTGTAGTTTACTAATAAATGGCTTCCTTTCATTAGAAACTGCAGTTCTATCAGAGGATCCATCTAGATCTGGATTTTTATCAGAAGATGCTGCTTCTGAATCTTGAGCAGTTTTGCCATCACAATTACAGCTGGATGACTCATCTTGCAGGATTTCATCCCTGTCATTGTCACCAGCACACGAATTTGAAGTGACACTACTCTCAAAATCATTGTCTTGGCTGTTCTCAAGTTCATTACCAGAACTGGCTGCATAGAATACTGGAGAGTCCTCACCGCTGGAACAAGTTGCTGCTGAACATTGTGCTCTTTGTGTAGCATTCTCATCAGCTGGCTCAACCGGTGAACTTTTTTGTGGGCTGACTTCTGCCAAATTTGATGGGTTTACAGTTAAATTTTCACCAGCGGCTTTTAACTGCGAAGGCTTTGCAGAACTCACTAGAGGCTCCTTGTGAATTGAAACGATAGGGAATTGATCTTGCTGAATTTTCCCAGCAACTTCATTAGACCTTTCCACATCATCTGATAAAGTATCCAGAAGGCATCGTCTTACTGAATTTCGAGAATCACTTTTCACACTCACTATCTTCACTGGAGAAGGATCCGACTCTGTCCTAGACAAACCAAGCCTCTGGCTCAAAGATTTCTTTATTGTTCTGCTGAAAGAATGGCCCTTTTCAATCTCCCTGGGAACTGTTCCATCCTCGTGCAAATTTCTCCACTTCTCTTCCCAATAACTCTCGGATAAAGGATGCAATGGAGTTCTTGGAGGAGTTGAAGTAGCAAGATTGCTGTGAACTCTATCATACTCACAGCTATCCCTCTTTAATAGGAAAGATGACGATGAAGTGTTCGCATCAATGGCAATAGACTGTAGGGATTTGGCTTTTTCAATTAGCTTCTGCACATCGACATTCGTTGGATAATTCAATAATCTCTTGAGACAAGAGACATCAATTTCAGTAGCCAACAAAGACGATCTAACATAAATAATCATAGAAACAGCCATGGCTGCAATGAATGCCCCTCTAGCTGAACACAAGATCCGAAAACTGTATACCTCATCACTACTTAGCAGCATATTATTGGAACAAGCAAAGACTTTGTCCCATACCACTAAAAGATCATTGAGGCAGAATTCTCGTACAAACAAGACCCGTAGCCAACGAAGTGCGAACCACTGTGGTTCCACTTTCAGCTCAATAAAATGGTCATGGAGAGATGGCTCAACAATGGAAAGCAAATGGTATAAAGCTGATGAGGCTTCAATAGCTGGTGGTAGACTTGAGCTAGAACCTACAACGGATGGAGAGAAAAACTTTGCCATATGAACCACTCCACTACCTCCGTCCATCAAACCATCAAACATAGAATAGGCATCATGTTCCATGAACCTTTGAGACAATACAATGCCTAGTTCACCTTCAGCTCCATATGCGTCACTAAGTAAAATTATTTCTTTTGTATCAGGGTCAAGATCATCAAGAGTGTTAATGTTGGAAACACTTTCAGAATCATTCTCATAGTCAGCTCCTGAATTCCACTTTGGGTCCTTTCTAGGTTTATAACTGAAAACCATATCGGTATCTGGGAAAGGCGCTCCATCAAAATCATCATTAAAGCAGTCTTCATGGAGTTTTCGTACTTGAGATAGTTTACCATTGTCGACTTGAAGAACATACACTAGAGGAGCCAATAGCTCATGCATTCCTGTGGAAGAATAATATATATGTCATGCCGTATTCAGTAATAAAACAAAAATGCAAAAAGATACTGCTAATCAAGTGGCATGCTAATTAGTCAAAATTTTAATGCCAAATACACATTGGTGCTACCTGGCATAGCTTTTAAAAGTTTAGAGATCTCAGAGCTTATTAATATGCCTTAATAATGTCATCTAAGAATATGATGTTCTTGTTTATCAAATGGTAACTGTTACCCATTTAATGACATTCAAAGCCAAACGGCACTAGAAGATTTCAGCCGCATGGAAGTTCTCAGCGAAAAGGGCAAATCCAGCCAGATTCCTTGCAACAACTTAGTATTGAAGTTCATTATACATGAAAGAGGAGTTGCTTACCTTGGCAGTATCCATACTCTGGGTGCTGAAGACACCACATCAACAGTATTCTGCGAAGCATGGCCTGGCAAGAAGGCGTTTGAAAGTAACTGCCATGTTCTGGATATAATCGAGACAAATCTTCATCTACAGTCTTCTCCAACTCCGCGCCTCTGAAAAACCGGCCCCAGCTACTATCTGCAGAAGGAATTTAAATAAATTATCACAATGGAGATTTTCAAATCAGAGCTGTAGCGCAAGGCATTCAAGCAACACATGGTGGCATGGAGTATCTTGCATATCATCATTTTAAAGTTGCCTCATAAAAACATTATATTCACACTTCGATAGATAGGCTTCATCCTTATTTCTAGCATAATTATACCAGTAGAAAGGAGACCCTAAGTCCTAATAATCAACAATAAAAAATGAAGAAAATATAGATTTCTACCTTACTGTGCTCAATACCACTAGACAAGCACAATTCATTGCCTGATAAAGTAGCAACGACTGTTTCAGGATACTACCTTGCAATAAAATCTATGATGACAAGTGCACAACAGCATATGGAAGTTCCCTCTTTATTAATGATCATAATTCAAGCAAGTGTTTGAAGAGTCTCACACCACCAAATGAGAAGGTAGGAAACAAGTGCATCCATAATCTAACAAATCATCATCGCAATTTTATGTTTAGCATTTCATCACCATAAGTTCATGTTTAGGATCATATACCTGGGTTCTGAGAGAGCGGGTTGTCCACAACAAGGTTTGATGATCTGTCCTCCTTCGGAAGATGAGGGTCTACTAGAAGACGGCGTCTCAAACTGACATACCTACAGCAAACAAAAAACCAATTGAACATGAAATTTCTTAGGTAGAAATAACACATACAAGAAGAAGAAAAACCATTGCTCCTATCATTTGTAGATGAAAAGTTCAGCAGCAATTTCTCTCATAAAAATTACCACATCATGAAACACATGACATATCGCCATGTGCACGACAAGACCACCACCACAAACTAAAATATAGGAATCTACAAGCTATGTCATGTAGCCGTAACCAGATTAGTGAAATTACAGGCATTAGCTCTAGTGATTGCATTATTTTTCTTTAAAAGACAAAATTTTGCTCGTCATAACCATCAAAGCGAAAACAACACCTAACCACACGGGAATCAAACCAAAAGAAAGAAAATGAAAAGCATAGCAACATCAACTAAGCAAGGAAACCAGAATTGATTCATCATAACCGACAAAAACACCCCACACGACACAGCGCGGAGGCACCAACAAAAGGCAAGCAGCCTCACCTCCTCCGCGAATCGGCGGCGGCGCGGCGGAGCTCCTCGACGGAAGCCTCCGGCGACGCCGGCAGGACACCGAGATCGACCCGCCACCGGACGCTGCGCAGACTCGAGAACCGCCGCCGCCTCTCCTCCTCCGCCATGGCCCCCCTTCAGTCCCAGGCGAATTGGACTTCCTCAAAACAACAATCACAACGGAAGCCGCCCAAGAACCGAACCACGAGACCAAAACGCTATATATGGCTGTGTATATCTGTATAAACCAAGAAAAGGGGAATCTTTCTGGAATAAATATTGGATTTTTGAAGGATTTGGGGGGAGATGGAGAGATGATTTCTCCTTTCCTCTTCTGTATTCGCTCGCGACCTTTTTTTTAAAAAAAAACTGCGACCTTTTGTTTTTGCTGGGGAGGAGGAGGATTTGGGCGTGATGAACTGATGGACGCTTGGAAGAGGTAGAGGATTTTTTGTTCTCTATTGGGGGAGTCGGTGATGACTGATGACTAGGAGAGCTGGTGATTGTCTAGGTGGCTTGGCTTATTGGCTTCATTTTTTGTTCTTTTGTCTACCTATTTAGTAATGGTATTTTAGAAAATATGTTTATGTAGTTTTCAAGGAAATGATTCCATATTGTTTTGATTTTCTTTTTGTGCGTTTGGTTGTGAAGGGAACATGCATGGATGAGAGGAAGATTGGTAGGGATGATGTGTTCCTTGTTGCTTTGTGGTCTATCTTGGTAGAGCGATAAAAATATAAAATTAGTTTAGTCAATATTCGATCTATATTTTGTGGGTACTGTTGCTGCAAGGAAAAAAGAGTTTTTTAGCACTGATCAGCAGGTGGAACTCAATAAGTTTCTGCTAAAATATGTCATTAGAAAATTTCAATGTCACAAAGAACGTCAGTTTTATTATAAAGAAATTGACATACACTCCTAAGAACTGTTATGAATAGCGCTTGTATTCAATATGAGGCCAATGGGCCGGTATATATACACAAAGTACAGGTGGTAAATATGCAAAGAACCCCTCATAACAATGGGGAATAACAATCTATACATATATCTCTAACACCCCCCCTCAAACTCATGGTGGATCAACAACACTGAGTTTGGAGAGGGAGAAGCTGTGCTGTGCTCGAGTCCAGGCCTTCGTGAGGAATCGAGTGATGAATCCTCAAGTCGCAATCTTTGCCATGGAAAATCATCAATTCCCCCAGTATGTGTCAAGTACATTGTTCATATCAATAGCATATGAGATAATTTTCCATGTAATGCATACGACTTCAAACATCATCAATTCCTAGTTGATAGTTCTCATTTAACTAGATTCACTTCAAATCATATTAAGGTCTCCTTTGGAATAGAGGAATTGTACTAGCTCCTACAAAATTCGTATAAACTCCTTTGTTCCAAATAGTACATAATCGTCCGAAATACTAAGACGTTGTTCCAAAGTATTGTAGCTTTTAGCCGAAATGCTACTACAACGGCTATTTGCTTTTTTTGAGATATTTAACTAAAGAAAAATAAAGAAAATAGAAAAATCATTATATCTTGACAGATAGTGCAAAAAAATAAAAAGAAGAAAAAATCACGTTAAAAAGATAACATGTTTCAAACGATTTTTGACGTCTAGAGCCTAGAAGCCATCGCTGGTAGTGCTCCATATGATTGGACATACTATGATTCCTCAATTTAATCATGTGAACAACACACTTTCCTTTGAT
This sequence comes from Melocanna baccifera, assembly GCA_036346265.1. NCBI lineage: Eukaryota > Viridiplantae > Streptophyta > Magnoliopsida > Poales > Poaceae > Melocanna > Melocanna baccifera. The sequence goes on along the minus strand of CM070698.1, from coordinate 1,898,180 downwards.
ATTGTTATTTACTTTAGTGTAAATAGCAATTTAGTTTAGCGAGTGCTGGCAACAAACAAAGCTATTTATAAGTATTTACAGGAGTAAGGTGAGTTGTCTTCTAACTGCCAACTTTGTGACGTGAGACGAATGCTATGATGCCAAGAATAGGCCACCGATAATTTCTTAATTTCTAGGTAATTTGACACTGGAACATCTCATTAGACATTAGAAATATATGAATTTGCAGGAGAATCGATCGAACCCCCAATGTAAACTGGGAAAAAGACTAAAACTGTTATTTCCCTTGTAATAGGGAAGAGAAATTGCTAGGAGATGTGGCCAAATTCCAATCTTTTTACATATAAATCCTCTCTTCTGTTTTTCTTTCATTCATTCATTCATGATTGCAGTAGGATACGGATATTATTAAGGTATGTATCTATTTTACAAAGAGAAATTAATAAATATGTTGCACACTGCCACCGGTAGTTCATACATTACTGTCGCTGCAGCTAACGTTGAAAGAACCGAGGATTGCGAGAATCTCGCATACTGTAGCCGGGCTGCTGCTGCTGCTTCTTCTTGTAGCCAGGCTAGCCTCTGTATCTATATGATTTTGAGAAATGGTTCAACAACCAGAGTAACATTTCGTACGTATAAAATTCAGGATGAATACCAGCAATACGCTAAGCAGCCATTAACTGATTAGTATTCCGGTTACTTTTTTTATAGGAGTATTTCTGTTCTACAAACTAGTGTAATTGTACATATGCTTTGCTCTCCCTAAGGGTTTGTTTGGGAGGCCTATTTTTGGCCGAAATTCGTATAGATGAGTCAAAAATTTGAACTAAAATCTCGGTCTATCCACTTGTATCTTAGCTGAGAATGAACCCTCCCAAACAAGGCCCAAGTAATTAAGCACTTGGTTTGGATGAAATTAACGGCCGGGATTACCTCAGCTTGTCTCAAGACATCAAATCTCAGCCACACGACCATCGATCTGGCCTGTCCGGCGATCAGAACACAGATCAGTGTATACAGCTTGATCAGAAGAAAAAATTGAACCATATTCCTCTTCAGAAAGACAAGCAAGACAAAAACCAGCAAGAACGCGGCAAGTTCCGGCACGTTTCCGCTCCAGCTCATTCGATCGCGACGCTCAGAAGCGATCGTATTCGTACGTACGTATGCTGATCTAGCTTTTTTTTTTCTCTCTCTCTCTCTCCTTTGCCAGTTGCCACACGTTAGAAGAAATTAGGAAGATTACTATCGCGAGACGATGACATGGCACTGCTTGCTTACCCGATCAAGCAGCCACGTCGGATCATTGTACGAGTGGACCTGCTTGCTAGCTGCATGGACCATGTACGTATGTACTCTTGTTATACGTTTCAATTCTTCTTCTTCTTCTTCTTCTTCTTTGGTCTGCGAATTGGATGTTTTCGCTCCTGCGTGGCTGGGGATGAACCGCGTTTAGACTTGGTAAAGGGTTGTGTGCTTAAGCCGCCAAACTGCGTATTTATTTATTCCAATTGGATGCTACCATAGCGTTAACCCGGTCGGCTGTCAAGATAGGGAAACATATAATCAGGATAAGAAAGTTGCCGGTCTCTGAATTATGCCAGTGGTAATTAACCTTGATGTTTCATTGAAGTAGTATTGGTTGTTGAATGAATGCTGGATAAACAAACATCAAAACATTTCGTTGGTCCCGTTTTTACATGCCTATCTAAATCGTCATTCAGCAGGGTTCAGCTGGTGCTGGTAGTGACTGTTTGCAAACGTGTACCTGTTGGGTTGACCACTTAACTTGATATCGACCAAGCTTTCTCCGACAATGCCGATGGCATTCAATTTTGGGCAACGATTGATGCTTACCTGTAGGAGTAGTACTCGTCTGAATTCCAATGACTGACTGCAAACATATGGCAAATAGAAGTGCAGCCTTTTCTCTACTTTTACTGCCACTCACTCGGGTGAGTGGGACTACAGTGACATCTTCTTCCGTTCTTCAGTCTTGGAGTGTTAACAAGCATGGTTAGTACAATCATTTGCCAAAAACTTGGCTCTGATGCAACTTAATCAATGGTTGATGCATTATAGACTTGATAGACCTAATTAAGTTGACCAAATTGTGTTCAGTTCTACCAGACAGTCAGTCATCTTAGGTATGGAATGTTGTTCAGATCGACTTCAGAAGCAATTTAGCGCTGATTGTACTGCCAGTACTACTACTCATGTGCACTGCACTACTATTTCTAGTGCAATTATTTGTTTTGCTTTTCTTGTTTTTTTGCATAGTTAGATCCAACAGTGCAATATATATCACGCATGCATGCATGTATGTGTCGTTGAATTATTCCCACGATCGTTTCAATCAGAAAAGCATTTATGCCAGGTCCATATACTCCATATCAAGTGGCAGTATCCTTAACCATGCATGTGCAACTCTCTTCCAATTATATTACATCTTTATAACTAAACTATGCTTAGTTTAGGACAATAAACATAAATACAGCCATAAAATGGAACTTCACCAAGTAAAAAATATCTCTGCTTTCCCACGACTAACTTTTATAGTGGACGCCCGCAAAATAGCAATTTCGAAATAGCAAACATAAATTCTGGTTTTAAGACTAATCTTTTAGCTTATTTTACACTGTAACAGTTTTTTAAACTATAGTTACCGAGATAGTTAAATTTAAAAAATAAAAAAAGTAATATCATCACAGATAATACAGTGAAAATGTGAAATAAAGAGAAAAAGAAAATACAAAAAAATCAAAAAAAAAGTCAGAAACAGGCAAAATTAAAAAACTCAAAGGAGCACCACCTAATCAGCAATTGATGGGCGCCAATAATTAGCTTAGCTCCAAATTGAGCGCAGTTCCTGGTCTGCAATTTTGTCACTGGTCGCTTTCTGCCACCGGCTAAATATGTTGCGGTGTGGCTAACGAAAATAAATGGCCCCACAGTTTGGTATGGTTAACTCACTGTTTCTGTTCTGTCAGTGACAAATAGAGAAGGCGTGGTAAGCTAGCGATGTAAGTATAGCTTCTTGCTACGGCACGTTAATTGGCAATTTAGATTTTGGAGGGTTTGGTGATGCAGAGAGACACATGATTTCAGGTTCCTTGCTTGAATTATTGTTTCTAGAAGTAGGTCTTACATTATAAGTTCCAAGGCCAAGAAGCTAATTAACCAAAGTGGATCAAATTGTCTCCATGTCATAAATTCATGATCATTGTTACTAACTTCTGTTGCAAACGAAAGTTAGTTAGCTAGCCAATGTGGAACAAATTAATTCTCTGCATCACCTGCATTTGGAGTGGACTACAGCACAGTACAGTGGAGCCGGAGATGTCTCTCAACCACAGATCTCTGGCCCACTAATTAAAAAAAGGTTTTGAAAGACTATGTAAGAAGGTCAGTATATTGTTTTAATGAACTACTATAGTTTGTGGAGTTGGAATTTAAATTTTGCATCGTTTGCAGTTTTCAATGGGTTTTGTCAGCAAAAACGGTCTTACCGTTGGCTGGCTCCAGTCTGACCACTGACTGTTGTTGGTCTGATCACCGGGTGGAATGGTCGGGGATTTAATGCCGATTGCATTTTTTAGAGATGGTTGTTTGCACTGTTTTCAACCGGTTTGACCGGCCTCTCATTGGTGGTCAGACCAGCCCTGAGGATTGTTGTTGGGTTACAAGTATGCTACACTAGTGCTAATTAAAAAAAATTTCTGTGTAAACCAGAAAGCCACGCAAGTAAGAGAACATAGATTATTACCACTAGACGTGCATCGGTGTAGTGGAAGCAGTCAATCATCCAACGTCTCGACCAGTGTCCTCAAATGGTGATCATTCTCAAGCGGTAGTCAATCTTCATGAGCTGATTGTGTCTTCTCCTCGGATCGTTCCGATCAACACTGCAATCGTAGTAGTGTCTCTACCAAAGTCTAAACATCCGGGGATGGAACACCATGCACCGATGTTCTAGCACCAGCACACAAAACAGGGTCTTCGAAAGGAGGTGGCTAGGGTTTCAATGGGTGTGTGTTATCTGTACTGAACCTATAGCCTAATGCTCCATTTTATATATAGTGTTTGACCGGATTCTTATCCAACACGACTAGAGATAGTATCTTCACTTGGAAAGCCTTCGATCACATTCTTATTCTAACACAAGTAGAGATCGTATCCCACTAAAAACTATAATCCGGACACTTACTATTCTAACTCTTTAAGTGTGTGACCCTGTAGGTTCATGTATATTTGATTGTAACCTGGGAATACATTTTTCGATCATTGGTCGGTAGCGGTCCCTAGCAGGATATATTGACTCTCAAATATACATAAAGATTAATCTAGACAAATCTTATGTAATATGATCTGCAACCAGATCTTAGTCACACACGATAAGTTCATAACTCTTTATAACCAGTTCATATTTTGTTACAATTAGTCTGTATCCCCATATGACCAGTTAGTAAACAAATTTGTCATATGTTTGACCAGCTCACGATCAGTCAGTATACCCATACTACCGGTTCGTATTTGGTCGGACTAAATGACTTGTTTGTGTATTCTCCTTTTACTACGCGATACCTGATTGAACTCTAAGTGAGAAACATGTCATTCATAGACTATTTCATTTTTTTCTTGATCTAGTGATGGATAACTTTATGTGATCGACTCTTTAACCACTCATGATATGACCATCCACTTCCTTTATTCGACCACATCAAGGAACCTAGAGATATACCTTCTATTATGTAGGATGGGTAAATAACATATATGACCAGTTGTATTCCTTAGCATGTTTCATTGCATATCCGAAAGCTACCTTTGTAACTACCCAATTACGAAGTAGCATTTGGTAATCCCTAAGTGCACTATTACACATGTAGAAAATAATGTTTATCTCAGGTACAAGGATAATACATCATCATTGATTGAGACCAATTGATAATCCATAAAACATAGCAATCTAAATGATATCTTATGGTGAGTCAATCTAACACCATGTTCTTTAATATATATCCATATTATCGATTTGATATCTTTATTCTACGACTAGTGAAACATGGTCATTAATCAATACATGTGCAGGTTTATAAGTCATTAGTGTCCCGACCAGTGATTTTTTAGAATGATATTATATAACAAATAAAGAGCTTCAATAACATGTTACATACTTGCTAAGTTTTATAAATGATAATTCATTCAAGAAACATAACAACATTTATTCAAAAGATCATAAACATAGAATTGATACAATCAACTCTATAATTGCTTTTAAAGCATATCACTAACGTTGTTACATAAGGTATTTCTCTCTCTGAGGCTAGCATGCAAAATGCTAAAGCAATCTCACCAAGAAACCCTTCTTTGACATCAGCAACTCAAAACATTTTTAAATCCTGCAACCATGTCCCCAATCTCTCCTCATTTCCCTCCTATTCTATCAAGAACAGAATTGCAACAAGTAATTAACAAGCAAATCAAGAACAACTTTATTAGAGTTGCGGAATGGAAGCACCAAGAAGTTGCAGTGCACCATGCTTGCTCTTTGTGCTAGCACTAGTGGCCCATTGGTGCAGCATGTCAATGGCGACATGCACTTTGGCCATATCAGACTACTGCCAGTGGCTGAATCAGAATTTGGCTACGCTCTAGGCTAAACTCTAACAACCTAAAACTAACGACAATTTATACTCATAGCACAACATAAATTGGCATTAGTTTTAGATTGTTAGAGTTCAGCTTGGGGCGTAACTAAATTCTGGTTCCACCACTGTAGAGGACCATGTGCTCGTCGAGCTTGTCGCCGGTGTCGCCCATGAGCACGATGAGGAAGAGATGGGAAAGGTGGTGGGAAAAAGAAAAAAAATGGTGCTTAGGATTAGCACCACTCTGATATCATGAAGGTGAGAATAACTCTACGCTTGAATTGATCATTGATAGTGAGAGTACATATATAGAGTCCAGATTATCGGAGATAACTCACACATGGAATCATAACTAAACACGGCAACAAATAAACACAAAAATAGGAAGTATGGATGGCGTCATCTCCTATTGGTTGACTACTGTGACGCCCACGGCCGCCTGTCACGTTTGCATGGACCATGAACGATGCATGGTGTCCAACAGAACGGGAGAAAAAAACCCGCGTTCCAAACAGCGCTTGAGAGTTGGAAACAGAAGAAACAAATCAGGCAAGCATGCATGCAGAAGAAACAGAGGGAACTGATCGATCGACACCAGAAAGAAAGGGAAAAGAAGAAGAAAGAAAAATGTGCAGAAGGAAACGACGAGGGTGCATGTGAAAGTTGCAGATGCAATCTATTGGAAAGAATTAAAAAGGGGTAGAATTGGAAAACAACATGATGGAATTAAAGTCATCGATTAATTTAGCTTCTGACTTTTGGTTTCTACTTTTTTCATTATTCATTAATTTTGTCCTTTTCTATTTTTTTATTTTGGCTTTTTTACCTTTTTTTCCCGTATTCAAGCAAGGTGTCATTCGCGTTAGTAAATGTGAAAACGAAAAAGGTGTGACAAGAAAAGAAAAGAGAAAAAGGCGAGGCTGGTGTGTGGGCATCAACTAGGGTTATTTGCAACCGATGGAGGTATCAACCATGACGGGTACGTGGGCCATGGCACACCACTTGCAGCGAGATCGCATAGCCCCATCGCGCGAGTCTTACAACCACAGCATCGCGAGCACCAGCGCCGGTTGCCAGGCCGAACGCCAATGTAGGAACAAAAATTAAATGCACATGGCAATTTTATAATCTAAGGTTATAAAGAAACTTATTGAAGAAAACAAGCATGCATCAACTTTGAAGAATCCAAGAATAGGACGGCGCACAAACCATCGAGCAAGCGAATCTGATCCCAAGCTAGCTAGCTAGAGACCATGTAATCCTTCGATCTTCCTCTCTCTGGCTGTTGATTTCATGCTTAATTCTCTCGTCTCTCTCTTTCTCTCTCCCCCTCTCTCTCTCTGATCTGGAGCTGGAAATGTATGTGCGAGTGGACGTATGGGTGGGGTTCAAAACTCGAATTAGCTAAAACAATCTCCCTCCCTCTCCTCTCCTCTTCTTCGCCTTTCTTTAGCAGCTTTGGGTGGTGCACGCCTCTATTTATATGCGTGCGCTCCCTCTCTCTCGTGGCTGGCCCCATCCATGTGATTGTATGTGTCCGGCCTTCCTTTCCTTCTAGTAGTAGCATGTAGCCCAGCCACACGGTGACATTGTCTCATCCGTGTTTCATTCGTGTGTGAACGGTATTCTTTGCAGATTGGGCCCAAAAAGATTTAGGACTAGGACAAGTACTATTACGGAGTAGATACAGTATATGGAGAAAATTGCACTATAGCCTATAAATTTGTGAGGTTGTGCCACTTAGTCCTCTGAACTTTATTTTACTCTCTCTGCCCCTTAAACTTGTCCCTGTTTGCACTGTAGGTATATTTGCCCATTTGCTAATGGAAGTCGCAGAGTTGGTGTCCTACATGGCTAATGTGGCCATGCAAGCTTCTAAGATGGAAGAGAGTAGGGCACCTGAGTCATAAAAAAACAGAAAAAAGATCAGCTCTCTCTCCTTCGCCCAAATCGAGCTCACTAAAGTCGTTTGTCATCGGAGTCTACGACCACCATAGCGTTGGCCTCCCTACCTCCGATCTCCGCCCTCCGCTGACCCTCTACACCTTGCCTAGCCATGACGCCATCGCCTTCCAGTCTTTGTGTCGGTGTGGTGACGCTAGAGTAGGTAGCCACTGGTGTACATGAGGAAGGCGCAAAACAAGGAGGTGCGGCTCGAGGAGGCTCCATGGGGATGACAGGGACAACATCGATGAGATCCATGATGACGGTTGCCAGCGAGGAAATGCTACATTGACCGGACAAATGAACTACATTAGAGATATTAACTCGACTAAGGTAAGAAGAGTCGAGAGTTTGTGGTTGAAATGGCAAATTTTGAAGCGTGATTAGCAAAAATGACACCTTTGTAGGCGCAATTGTAAAAATGCTACATTGACCCAGCACCAACCGGGACTACTTAACTAGAGTAGCGGCATTAACTTGACTAGGATAGGAGTCAATGTGTGCTCCTTTCCATGACTTAGGCCATGTTTCAAACCAGAAATTTTGCATAAAATAATTTACATTTCGTAGGAATCAGAAAAAAAAATCCCACAATCCAAACGGGTCCTTCCTAGAAGGTGGTTGATGCTGGAGCTAGGAACATCATGCACAACGGAAACTGGGAGGTCTCGCACTTGCCTGAAATGCTACATTATCCAACACCAAACATGACATATTAAAATACAGTAGAGACATTAACCCAATTGGTATAAGAGTGGATGTGTGTCCCTTTCCACCCTTAATGGAAGGTGGTTCGTTGTTGGGTGGTGATATGCTAAATTAAGGGAGGTTTCTATAATTGAACTTCCACAAGTTTTCTTTATATAGGGAGTCGCATTACCAAGATGAAACACTCAAAGCTCACAAAAAGACGAAGTAGACAAAAATTTTTTTTGTCTCAACTGTCCTTCACTCCTTCTTCCTTTATTGGTATCTTAGATGTGGATGTATCATGTATGAATAGTCAACCCTTATCTTATATTCAAGGGCGTTTGAATTGGTTTTTACTTATGTCTTTTGGTTATGATTTATAACTCTTGGTAGAAAATAAATAATAATGGCTAAAAAAGTGACTTTTAGAATGAGAGAATGAGTAGTGCAAAAGGGAGAGATGTATGCATGTGATGGAAGGAGAGAAGTGAGGTGGGTGATGCACTTGTGATCATCTGACTTATCTTTACTACTTAAAAGAAGGAGTTGGTGGTTGATGAGTCCTCCCTTATTTTTTTAGCCATCCGATCAGATTATGAGATAGAATCCGCACCGTCCATCTCGCAGTCCTCCCCCACCCCGCGCGACGTCTCCTCCCCTCCCACCCACTCCGCTCCGCCGCCGCACCGCCTCCTCCACTCCTCCCCACCCCGCGCGACTCCTCCTCTCCTCCGCCTCCGCTCCGCCGCCTCCCCCCTCCTCCCAACTGCGCCACGCCGCCTCCTCCTCCTCCCCACCCCGCCCCGCCGCCGCCTCCTCCTCCCCCCCCCCGCTGCCGCGCCTCCTCCCACCCAGCCGCCGCCGCCTCCGAGCTCCCACATCCCTCCTCCTCCCACTACACCGTCACCCCTCCGTCCCACCACAGCGCGCAGCCTTGCGCGCCTCCTCCACCGCCTCCCGACGACTCACCTCGCCGTCCTCGCCTTCCGCCACGTGCTCTTCCACGCCGCCCCGCCGCTGTCCCCCTCGCTCCCCGTCTTCGCCGCCGTCCTCTCCCGCCTCCCGGCTCCCTGGACCTCCTACCCCGTCCTCTCCGCCTCTGCGCGCCGCCTCCCCTCTCGCCCCCTCTCGCCTCGCCACCTCCCCCTCCGTCCCCGCACCGCCGCCTCCTACTCCCACCCCGCGCCGTATCTTCCCCTTCTCCCCAACCCCAACCCGCCGCCTCCTCTCCGCCCCAAACCACCGCCTTGAACCGCCTCGCCGCCTCCCTCTCTCCCCCTGCACCGCGCCTCCTACTCCCCACCCCTCGCGCGCATCCTCCCAATGCATGCTCCTCCCTCCTCCCCATGCATGCTCGGATCTAGACACCCCATCCTCACCGCCGCCGCCAAAGACCGGCGGGATCTGGACGACCCTCCCACCGCCGCTTCGCTAGCCGGATCTAGAAGCCCTCTCCCTACCGCCGCTTCCACCGGCCGGATTTGGTCGGGCCCGTGTGCATGTACGTCGTCGCGCTGGAGGCGGGGAGCAGCGCCGATGACCGTGGTAGTGGAGCTATTGCAGTTGCTGGTTGCCAATCGTTGAGTTTGAACAACGTGGCTGCAATCTCAGCAGTTGCAAGCAGAGACGTGTTTGACTGGCAGTTACACTGAGGTAAGCGTGTTTCCCTATCCCTTCTTTTGTTCTTCTCTGCCTCCCATCTCTTCTGACATTCTCCTATTTCTTCCTCCGTTTGCACACTCACCGTTGTTCAAGTATCTGGTGTAACCAAGCATTGGAAGTGCTGGGAGGAGAAGAATGGTGAGGATTTTGTGACTCGCTGTGAGGAGAAGAACGGCACCAGCAAGGTGAGTCAAATCAAATTGTGTAGCATTGGAGAGCAGTACTCCTTAGTTGTACTGCAACGCCAATTGGATTGGCGGGCTTTTGTGCTTTCCCCTGTTTGATTGGTCCCCTCGATGATTGTAGGGAAGGAAAGGTTTTCTTGATTTGCTGAAGAAATTAGAAGAAAGAAAAAGGTTGTTCATTGGGAGAGTTCCATGTTTGTTTTGAAGTAAACCGTTTATCTTAAAACTCAACATTTGAAAGTGTGGCACCGATTCATATATTCATGGTTTTACAATATAGGGGGTTGGTCCTGCTAAGAATAATAGTAAGTTGTTTCTAGCTTTTCAGTTATAACAAAACCACAAAGCATGCCATCATTGCAACATGTAATTTCATTAGAAGTAGAGTAATTTGAAAGACAAAAAATAATAACTAATGAAATAAAAAATTGTTAACTCCCTATCGATTGCAAATATTAGTCTTATAGAAGATTTTTAGAGAATGAGCCAAGGTCAAATCTTGGCTTTTGCTCCCTATTGATTGCAAATATTTTTCTCTGAAATTGGTTGTTTAGAAGTGTATCAATTTGGCAACTTCACTAAATATATACCTCTACATAATCTTTCCTGCTATCAACCATTCACTTACAACTTGCAAGAACACCCATATGCAGATGCTTAGGTAAGCAGTTATAGTTTTAGTAGGAAGTAACACTGCCTGTTTGTGTTAATGTTCTTGAAGGCTTAGTAAATTAGTGTCTCCTGATATCAAACAGACGATCACCTAGCGATTAAGCATTGAGCCTTACCGAAGATAGAACACCATTGGTATGCTTTTTTGTGATTTGGTATGCTATATACCCAAAGCTGCAAGGTAATAGATGCTGCAAGGTACATTCTCTAAGCTTGTGTCCGCATTTTGCCTACTTTGTTTCATAGAGTCAGCATTCTTTTGATGTTCTGCATTCATCAAACGTATCTTGATATCGCATCAGTGTCAAGCAAGGCCTGTTCTCGCGAAGAGATATCATAGCAACATAGAATGCAATGTCTACTGTAATTCTTTGTCTTCTGTACCAGGAGACTTGCATTGAATGGTTAATAGTTATGACATTTGAAAACCTGATTAACTTAAGGATGAGGTATAGTTACATATTTGAAATTTTTTTCCAGAATGTAGGTATGGTAGTTAATGCATATTTGTAATATGACAAAACTTAGTTGGCTTGTTACATTCCTATAGATTTATCATTTTCCACTCCCTGTTTATGCTTCTTACGTATCTTCTTTTGAAGTAGAATTTGTTCTGCCATAAGATTCAAACTGTAGTGGAGCATATGTAATAGTTTCAAGAATACAGTTTGATGGTATAGTTAACTACGTCGAAAGTTGGTACTTTTATGTGGGAAAGTGGATAAATATGGCAAATTCAAGGTGGGAGTTTAGCTGGTCTTGCACTTCTGGTATTGTGAAATCTCTGGAGAATTACTCCAAAAAGAAATAGCAGGCTTTGTTCCTTTTGCTGTAGACATTAGCTTAGATCAGAATAACTGATGTAAGAAAGTCATTTGAACATTCTATAGTTAATTGTTGAAGGTGCTGAAGCCATAAATAAAAATAAATGGAGGTTATAGTTTGTGGTTAGTATATTGTTTCAACTCTCAATAATGTCTTGATGCATATAACTATCTTGAATGCCTTCAAAAGGCACATATTGCTTTTCAAGTTGTATCTTGGCTTTTTGCATGGCTTACTTGTAAGTCTCATTAGTTAACAAAAGCTTCCATCTTCACTGCCAGCAGTAGCACCAAGGATGCTAGGTTCAAGTGGCGTTAGCATGACATTTGTCTAACGCTCCACACTGATTTCTGTTGGTAGTTGTCGCATTAGTTGAACTATGGTTTCCCATACTGTTAAACTCCTGTTTGCCAAGTCAAATTCAGTCATAATAGCTGTGCCTGTGTTGGCCCCATTACTGAGAGATGGAATGTTGTAATGGGGGAACCCTCAAGGCCATCAACTGTTATATTGTAGTTGTAACATTTTAATGATATCCAATAGATTCCTTTCCTCAAATTTGCTTTCCTTATTGGCTATGAGACACAATATGATAAAACCATGCTTGTTGATAAGCTAACTGGCAGGTTTCCACAACTGCTTTCCTTTTCATGGGAGTTAGCAATTAGGAAAAACAATTAGCAAGTTGTGTCTGTAGTTTGCTACCTCCAAAGTTTATTTTGCAATCATAATTAATGACATATACCTGTATTTGATCAATAAATGTCTTATTTTATTGTTTCGTGTTGTAACAATTTTTTAGCATGTAGTAAAATACCTTAGTTATCCATGCACATAAGTTAATTTGGTTACAGCGATTATGCGTGTATCGTATTACGATGAAGTGGTGATTCTCTTTTGAAATGTGTGAATAAAATATCCCAACTGTGTCTAAACTTACGTGGATGGAATTCTACTGTAATTGTGTTCAATGATCCAATTCAACTCTATGTAGGTGATTCATGAGATGTTGTACTTCTAATGAATTGAGCTTGGACAAATTGACCTCGTGGTATAATTCAGTTCTACTCATTTCATAATGCTTATTTAACTGCGTTCTTGTCTTTTACTCTTTATGTTTTTATGTTTTGACTATATAATACTAGGAATAGCATTTATGAAAATTTGACTATATAATACTAGGAATAGCATTGATGAAATGTGTGATGAATGGATGTAAATGAAATGATCTTTTCAAATATTGTATAATGTAAATGCATACCTGAAATATAGTGATCATTTCAGTTGTAATGAAATGGAAAGATCCTTTCAGTGTTTGATGAACAGAGCACTTTGTTGAACTAAAAGCATAGCTCAAATATTGACTGACCAAATTGATGGCAGTGATATTTTCTTTGGACTTCACATTGGTTTCTCCATAGATCACAAATGATTTTAGTGAAGATGTCGTATCATCCAAACCAATCATAGAAAGGACAAAAAGATGGTAGTATGAACATGTATGTTTTGTTTGATACATAATGACGTAAGAAAAAGTTGATATTTATTATTCAGTTTGAGATCATATTTGATAGTATGCATCACTTTTATTTGGTTTTCCGTTGCAACACACGGGCATCTTACTAGTCTCTAGAGTGAGACAGTAGCGAGAGAATTAGAGAAGCTGAATGTTCGTATTGGCTTAAGATTTATAGGGTGACTAAACAATGCTAATGGGCTTTCTGAGAAATGTACACGTGTATAATCATTCCGATGGCCCCAACGATGCCCGGCCGAACACACAATAATCTCGGGCCAACTCTGCCTTACCGGCCCACAAATAGGCCCATGTAAACCTAGGCTGGGCCAAGTGTTCACCGTCGCGAGTTCCCACGCTCATCGCGACCATTATCCACGTTTCAAAACTGCATGCCATCACCGCATCGCACCACCAAAACCGCACTGCGCAAATCGCAACCGCTGCGCGAACCAGACCACTCCACCAGCACCAAGGCGACCACCGATCCGGAATCCTCTAGTCTCTGGTTACAAATAAGCCTCCTTGCCGGCCGGAGCGGCGACCAGATCCGAGGCCTTGGTGAGCTGGAGGGGAGGGGAGGAGGAGGATGACGGGAGGGGGAGTGGCCGCGTCGCAGGCCTACGGGGAGGCGTGGTACTGGGATGAGCGCTACCGCAAGGAGGCCGGGCCCTTCGACTGGTACCAGAAGTACCCCGCTCTCGCGCCACTGCTCCGGCTCTACGTGCGCCCGCAGCAACGCCTCCTCCTCGTCGGCTGCGGCAACTCCGGTGAGTACCCCGTTCCCGTAGGGGGGGAGCTCTTGACTCCTTGGCTGGTGGGTTGTGGTGACCGTTCTGGTTCTTTTCGCGGTTCCTCGCTGTGGTAGCGTTTCGCCCAACCGTTGATAGAATTGGGCGTTGGCTCATGTGATTTTGAGATGGCCTGGGATTCCTGGGAGACTTATCGATTGGATCAACGTGGAGTGCAATGTAGCCGTCCGTGCTGCATGGGTTCTTGAATTTTTGGAGAATGAATTGAATTGAATTGAATGCTACTATGTAGAAAGGCTTTGATTACACGGCGTTTGTTCCATGGTATGCCATATATATGAATAAATGCAATAGTATAATTAAAGCAATTAGCATTTCGGTGCATCATAAGAAAGGCTGCACCGTTCTTCATTGTGGAATTGGTTACGAGTGAGTGATCTGTCTGGTCAATTTAGTACAGTATCTGAAATAATCACATTGTCTGGCTAAAAAGCGTATGCAAACTGTGGTGCATTATGAGCTCCTGTCCCTTGTCACTATCACAGTGTCTGGCTAAAAAAGCATGTACAGAAATGACATGTGTAACTGTGTATGGGCTCCGGTTGCTTGTCACTTGTTAGTGTCACAGCATATGGCAGCAAAGAGCGCAACTTTTGGAATGCAGTTGTGAGATGACAGGTGCACCTTGTACTCAATGGAATATAGTTATTTGACAACAAACTTCGGATTAATTACTGCCAACAAAGAAATTTTATGTGCCAGATTCCTCTAAGCATACTGTAAATTGTTATAATATTTAGATCATAACATTAAGATTTTAATGCATAAAAGATACCTGATTTGTTTTAGCCTTTTATTTGACTCAAACCGCTTGACAATGGTTCAAGGTGGAATTGAAATAACAATAAATGGAATGTGATTCCTGAACTTAAGCATCATGGACTCTGTGATCCATCGAAGTTCATGGAAACTTTTTCGGCCTCATCTTCTTAGGCATGTAAAGGTTTGAGTTGCACAATGTGTTCATCTTTTTTTCTGAGTACTTATTGTGTTGACAGTAGGGCATAGGCTAATGAAAATAAAGAAATTATATCCTTACCTTTTTTGAAGTTGCAATGCATAAATATCTGTGCCTCTAATTTTGCCATGCTTACTGGTGGTATTGTTGATAGTTGGGAACTGAGATGTTTTCATCCATTAATTTTCAATCAAGAATTCTATATATAGTTTCATACTACAGCATTGAGCACTTTCTGACTTTAGATGCCAATTGCTACATTGTTGTCAGTATATTCATTCTTGGTTTAGTTGACATTACTTATATTTTTAATCTACCTTTGGATGTTGCACAGTTTTTGGTGAACACATGGTTAATGATGGTTATCAGGACGTTGTCAACGTTGATATATCGTCGGTAGTGATCGAACAAATGAAGAAGAAATACCATGATAAGCCTCAGCTGAAATGTATACTCTTTGTTCCCAATCTACTACTATTGAATCCCTTCAGAGTATATACCTCCTAATATAATATTATTTTCCTACTATTTACACAGATATGAAGATGGATGTAAGGAATATGTCAGAATTTGAGTCTGGTTCATTTGATGCTGTTATTGACAAAGGTACCATTACCAATGTAATACTTGCCACCATTACCAATTGCTAACATCTCTACACGCATACACAACATGGCACTGGGTTCTAACCCATTTTGTTGTTTGCAGGAACACTAGATTCTATTATGGTGAGTCAATTGTTGCCAGGATACTCTGATATTCTTCCTGCACGATACTCAGAATCATGTTTCTTATATTGTAGTGCGGCCAAAATTCACAAGAGAATGCAACTAAGATGCTAGAGGAGGTGAACAGGTAAAGATTTCACTGATATCTGTTTGTGATATCTCTGTTTATTTTACTATAGCTTCTATTTCTTTCTTCTATCTGCAGAATTCTCAAGGATAAGGGGGTCTACATTCTGGTAAATTATCTTGTATTTTATTTACTTATGGTAACCATGTGATTTTCTTCTAGTGTCTATAACATTTTTTAGTCCCACAATGCTACAGATCACTTATGGGGATCCAAGTTATCGATTGTGTCTCCTGAAGGACCTGCAGCTTTGGACAATAAAGCTTCATGTCATAGGTTAGTGACTTTTACTACCAGTTGAACTTAAGTACTTAACCATGTCACCCATTCATGATTCATGTACCCTTGACCTTTTTGATCTATTCTTGAATTCTGCCAAGCTATAAATAACAATTTCTCATTAGTGAATACTGTAAAGATTCTACCTATTATTCATTCTCGTTTTGTTAAAACTCGCTTGTTTACAACTTTGCATCGACACTGGCACAATTGCAGATAGATGGGAGAAGTGTTCTAATCAGACATGGGAACTGACGAAGCCATTGCCTGTAGATGATGATAGTACATCAGTTGTTGGACTTCTTGGCCCAAAACCTGACGTTCACTATATTTATGTCTGTATAAAGGTTGGCCTTCAGCAATCTTGTCAAAATCATCTAAACTTGTTCGATGAACTCTTCATATGACCGGTTACCCGTATCGTTATTATGTTAATGGATAAATCATTGCAGGGCAACGACGGTGCAAGAGCAGACTCAAAAGCCGAAGTCAATGAAGAAGCCAACTGATTTAACCTTATAACCCTTTTGGATCATCGCGTATAACCAGTGTAGCGAATAAGTAGGGCAAACATAGTAACTCTAATTGTCGTTGCTTGATGAATTCACTGGACTTTGTTGGTAGTAGTTTACTAAAATTATTGTTGTTCTTGCCTCTTTGACCAGAAAAGGTGACCGGTAATCTGGTGGCTACCTATCATATTTGGACAATTGGACCAAAAACAGATGTGGCAATTTCCTGCCTAACAATTTGGCTCAATTTTTCTCTCCATGTTCCAGAAACCTAGGCCGCATTTGGAAAGCGCGAATCTTGGAGAAAATGAAATATCTGCTCTACTGATTATATGGTATTTCAAGAATTTGTAGGAGAATCCTGTGACCAGCCGAGCATGTTTCGGTACTTTGGCCATTCCAACCTCGGCAAATTTCTCAAAAAAGGACTGGAAGAGAGCATTTGCCGTTTGGATGACCTAGGGTCTGTTTGGTTCAATGCTAGACTTTCAGTCTTTAGTTAAGCAAGTTTGACTTCTTGTGGCAGCCGTTTGATTCATTGCCACGGTTTTAGCATGCCATAGTTTCTTAGCCTTTTTTAGCCTTATGACCCACCTGCTATAGACACACTTTTGCTAAAGTTTGCCTAAGATATGGCCATTAATTTGTTAGCCATAAAAAATATTGTTTGCCACAATTTAGAACAACTATAGGATTGTTTGTATTGGTTTTTGACTATAACTTTTAATTGTGGCCGATAGTTTTTGACTAAAAATAAATAGCAACGGCTGAAAGAAGTGACTTTTATAAAAAAAAGAGTGAGCGGTGTAAAAGGTGAAAGAGATATATGCATATGAGAGGAATAGTGTATATGATGTATCTATGACTGCTTGAGTGAGACGAAAACAAAAATATATAAAAAAAGCTGCTGTGAGAAAACAAATATTATTATAATGTAAGGTAGCCAACCAAACAAACCCCTAATGATCCAACTTCTCCGTTTCCACCATAGTTCAACCCCGGGAAAAAGGAAGGCGAAAGAATCCCTTGATGAGCAGATCCCCATCCAATTCCAATCCAACGCCTCTAGATTCGACACGTCTCCCCTTTTCTCCCCCACCTCCTCCGCCTTCCTCCACCTGCGCCCCCGCAACGACTACTCTCCTCTGCCGTCGTCGACGCTTTCTTGGCTGCTCCATTCCCCATCCATTCATCCCATGGAGGCTCTCGCGGGCACCAACTCCTCCTCCCGACCTTCCCCGCCCACCACCAGCAGCCGCCGTCCCATCTAGCCCTGCGCTCCCGCCCCTGCGGGCCCCTCCGCGCGGCCGGCGGCGGCAAGGACGACACCCAGGCCGGTGCCATCCCGAACGGCTTTCCCGTCATCAAGGTAACAGTTCTTGTACGCTTACGGGAAGAAGAACGAAGAGATGAAGGTTTTGCTCTGGTATTGGTTGTTGTGAGGCTGTGACTGTGAGTGAGACCGAAACTGAGTAGATGAGTGGCAGTCTAGATTGGATGAATCCGAAAGAGGTTGGCTTGTGTTTAGGAACTTTGTTAGATGCTGGATTGGATGCGAGGTACGGGGGCGTACCTGGATTATTCTATCTTTTTCTTACGAGGCTCAATTAGGTTTCAGAGCTTGGTGTGTTTGAAATCGGTTGAGGAGATTTTCAGATGGTATGAAAAGGAGGCTCTCTGTACCATGCAATTGAAAACTACCGACTGATGAGATTAGCTAAGAATCGTGTCTCCGGATTTAGGTTCGCAAAGATATTAGTTATTTTTCCTGTTGCTAAAGAAAAGAGATGCACAACTTCATTTTAGTTTCATCTGGCTTTTGATCAGTCAAACATGTTCAACTCGTAATAACTGTTACTTATCAGTCGAAGAGTGGCCAAGTGAAAATGGAGTTCTTGGCCCGATCACAACTGACAAGCCACACACGACCTTATCAACTCATTCCACTCCTGACTCAAAGTGGGTCCAGAGCCGGCTTGTTTAGAACACCTATATCTGGTGGTGTGCAGAGCGCAACTTTTGCCCATGGTTTACCTCCACCGGCTTTGGCTGTATGCAATTTGATGGAACAGGTATCTTCTGTTAGTTAGCCTGACAAGATAGCAGTTGATGCTGGCGAACAAAGCTTGAAGGTAACCACACCGAATCACCGATATCTTGTTTATGGTATAACATTATCAGCAGATTAGCTGGGTCATCATGCTAGCCATGTGCCAGTACTTATAATAGGTGAGTACGGTAAATCCTCAACCGCTTCTGATGGATGCTCTACATGTGTGAGTTGAATGCAATATTCTCTGAACCACTTAGAGAGTTCTTGTCATCCGAAGGGGAGGTTGATGCTGCTGCTCTTATATCAGTAGACAGCGAAGGGATAGACATTCGGGTTCGCCAGGGTGCACAGGTAAACTTTATGCAAAATTGCCTACCATCACCACCAAGGCTATTTTCTCTTAAGAAATTTATTTTCTCCACATCCTTCAGTTTGTAATTTCTTCTGCACAGTTCAACATTCAGATACTTGCATTTGATGTTCTTCACAAGGTGGAGACTGTAGAGGAAGCCAAGAGAGCACTCCATAAGATAATCAAAACAAGCAGCAAATAAAAGTGAAGATTGCGCATGCTGGCATTTTTACTCATTTTCACTGCACTATAAGCCTGTGTTGCGATCCGATAAAGAGTTTTAAGAATCATGTGATGTGGCATGCATAAGTGGGATGGCTACCTTTTTAATAACGAGAATGGGAATCTCTCCCCCCAGTCGCCAAGGGTGTGTATACATGCTCATATTGCTATGACAGTAATGATCCCCATTCTCCTTGTGAAACTGGATATTTTGGTTGGTGGCACAAATGTTTTATTCCCGCATCACAGCTAGGCCTGCTAATGGGTTAAAACTTAATCCAAAACCATCTCATCCCATATGAGACAAAGCCAACTTCTCACCCTAACCCAACCCGCAAAAGATTTTTCATAACCTCACCTAACCCAAACCACCTTTTACTTAAACCCAACCCAATCCAAACCACCTTCCATTTAAACCCAACCCAAACCCATAGGTTCAACCCACTTCCCAACCTATTTACCAACCTATCACTTATTCGTAAAATTTCTGTATTTAAAATTTTAACCTCGTGTTCACATTACAAAAGTTTTACGAAATCAATTAAAATTTATTGGAGATGATTCTGTGTGTAGGGGAACAACTTTATGCAAATTGGCAGGGCTAGACACACACATGAGCCTAGGGCTCCACAAGCTTTTATAGAAAATTTTTATAAAATTTTAGTATTTGAAATTTCAACATCGTGTTCATACAAAAAAGTTTTACGAAATCAATTGAAATTTATTGAAGATGATTCTGCATGTAGAAGAACTACTCTATACAAATTGGCAGGGCTAGACGTATACGTGGGCCCTACATGCTTTTATAGCAAGCTTTCATAAAACTTTGGTATTTAAAATTTCAACCTCGTGTTCACACTACAAGAGTTTTACGAAATCAATTAAAATTTATTAGACATAATTTTGCATGTAGGGGAGCTACTCTATGCAAATAGACAGGGCTAGACGTATACGTGGGCGCCGCATGCTTTTATAGCAAACTTTCGTAAAACTTCGGTATTTGAAATTTTAACCTCGCGTTCACACTATAAAAGTTTCACAGAATCGATTGAAATTTGTTGCAAATGATTCTGTGTGTAGGGAACCTACTCTATGCAAATTGGCAGGGCTAGACGTACACATGGGCCCCATATACTTTTATAGCAAGTTTTTGTAAAACTTTGGTATTTGAAATTTCAACCTTGTGTTCATATTACAAAAGTTTTTACGAAATCAATTGAAATTTATCGGAAATAATTCTGCATGTAGGAGAGCTGCTCTATGCAAGTTAGATGTACACGTGAGCCTCACATGCTTTATAGCAAGCTTTTGTAAAATTTTGATATTTGGAATTTCAACCTTGCATTCACACTACAAAAGTTTTATGAAATTGATTGAAATTTGTTGTAAATAATTTTGCATGTAGAGAAGCTATTCTGTCAGATTAGCAGGGCTAGACGTGCATGTGGGCTTCATATGCTTTTATAGCAAGCTTTCATAAAACTTCGGCATTTAAAATTTCAACCTCACGTTCACACTATAAAAGTTTTACAAATTCGATTAAAATTTTGTTGCAAATGATTCTGCATGTAGGAGAGGTACTCTATGCAAGTTGGCAGAGCTACACGTACACATAGACCCCACATGCTTTTATAGCAAGTTTTCGTAAAATTTCGGTATTTGAAATTTCAACCTTACGTTCACACTACAAAAAGTTTTATGAAATCGATTGAAATTTGTTGCAAATGATTTTGTATGTAGGGGAGCTACTTTGTGCAAATTGGTAGACACATGTAAATAGATGGCTCTCACATGCTTTTATAGAAAGCCATAATTGAGTACGGTAGTTCAAACCTATGCATAATCCAAGTGCCATCCCATTAGGCCATACCATAGGTTAAATCTATTCATAGCCCGATCCCAACCTGAAATTTCTAAACCGACCCCACCCCAACCTAGCTCTTTTATGAGGTAACCCAACCCAACTTAACCCGTCCACTCTTTCAACCCGTTTTCACCCATCCAAAACCAACCCAATTAAAGATCCACCCCATTAAATCTGTTTAAACCCAATCTACTAGCACCCCTACTCGCAGCATGTAATTCTGACAACGAGGTATTAGCGCTTCTCGTATTCCTCTAGAAGTTCTGTTCTGTTGATTTTGACGCTAATTTTATTTTCGTGGCATATTTGTCCTGCAATGTTGGTCAGTTTGCGGTCCTCCTGTATCTGCATTTGAAATGCCCTGCATCTTTGAGCAGGTGCATGAACGCATGCGCTGTTCGTGCGCTAGTACTTTTTGACTTGTGACTCTGGCCACACGGCTCTCTCGAGAATGGTACATGGTCGCCTTGTTCGGTGTTACCCTACCTAGCATGAACCTGCATGTGGAATCTTGCGGTATTCTGCCTTGTTGAATGCTAGCAGCCTGCCCCATCTGCAATTCTGTATGAACTGAATAGAAATAGCAAAAGATACGAATACCATATGCAGGTTTGGTTATGGCGATTAAAATTTTAATTCTTGGAAACCATTCACATCATGTTTCGAAGAGGATGCACGTGGGTTACACCAAAAAGTTAGAATGCATTCGGTATGCCTTTAGGTCCTGTTCTTTTGCGGTTTCTAAAAGTCGTTTTTAGCGTTTGCTACAGTAACTAATTTTTAAACGGAGTATTTTTTAAGATGGGATCTATAAATTAATTATAGTACATGTTAAAAAACTAATATCTGTACTATAAAAAATCACAAACGAGTATCTCTCTTTCCGCAATCTCTATCGCAAACAGCTAAAAAGTCATCAGCTACAGCCAAAAGCCATCAACCACAGTCAAAAAAACATGCCCTTAGTATTGAACAATTTCTTGTGAAAATTCTTGCGTTCCGAATATGCCCCGATAGTTGGTAGTTCATCAGGCGAAAAAAATCTAGTAACTAATTCGAAGTTGCAAATCTTTACATGGTCTGTCTCAAAAAAAAAAAAAAACTCGAAATACTTTTACAGTTTAAGCATGTCCTAGATCTTCGTACTTCAATATCTGAGTATGTGGGTCCCACCGACCAGCCTCCTTGAGACGCGTCAAACAGAACCCACATCACACACATTTCCCTACATATCCCAGCTCGACTCACCCGTCCCTTCGCAGTTCGCACGACCCGACCGGTCCCGTCCCGAGAGATCCTCCAGATCAAGCAGCCTAGGGCCTCGCTCCCATGGCCGAGGTCGCCGACGCGCCCCGCCGCGCGACGCCCGGGGCCTCCCACTCCCCTCCCCCGCCCCCCTCCGGCGGCGGCGACCGCAAGCGCGGCCGCTCCTCGCCCACGCTCCCGCCGCCGCCCCCCGGGCCCCCTCCGCCGGGGCCGCACAGCAAGAGGTACCGGAGGGACGAGGGCGGCGGATTCGACCGGCGCCGCCTCGGGGGTGGAGGGTTCGAGCAGGACGACAGGAGGTGAGACCGTGAGAGAGCCTTTGGGAATTTCGGTGCGGGGTGGGGAGAGAGTTCAGGTTGGTAGCTGAAGCGACCCAATCGGAGCTTACTAGGGTCTTTGCTTGTTGCTGCCAGTCGAAATCGGTCGTTTGCTGATTGAAAATCGTGGTCTTAGATTGGTTTAGCCATCATGACGATTAGAGGAACTATTTGTTGCGGACTTGCAACATACAATAGGGACTGCTGATGCATTACATTTGTTGTTACAGTGGTTTTGGAAGAGGTTTGAGGTTCATTATTGTTTCACAATTGTTAGGCCTTTTCGCTAGAAGAACATTGCTTCATCACATTGACAATAGGGGGGGGGGGGGTGTTTTTTTAGTTCCTATGTTTAGTTCCTGAATCCCAGTAACACCGTGAAAAACCTGAGCTTCCTGCACTGACTGTGCTTACTAGTTCAACCGAAGGCACTGTTGATAACTTGGATGTTCAAAGGCTTCAATTTTTTATATATATATGAAGCAAACTTATTGTTGCAACTAATAGTTCTTATGGGCGTACGATAGCTCTTCACAATACTGGATGTGCTGTTTTCATTTGGAGAGTTTGCTCTTTGTTCTTCTAACTATGAGCAGAAAAGAAGGAAATTACCTGATTGGTTTGGGTGCCTGCTAGTCCCTTGTTTTTGTGCTTGCACATTGTTTTGAGGGCCACTGCAGGTTTTGAAGTTTATTGACACTTGTCTCCTAGGTATGTGAATGATCATGGTGGCATAGGAGGAAGAGGCGGACATGGTGAGGAGAGAGGCCAGGGCCGATACAATCGTGGACCAGGTATGCACTGGTGCATGAGGGGTTGTCCGGTATCCACTAGTTGTTATTTGGTATGGATGCTGGTAGTTTTAAGTCCCACGTGAGATTGAGAAGTAATCTGGCTCTTGTTCATTTGCCTCGTTTCTAATATGATTGCCCTAATCTTTATTGAGACTTTGGAGCATGTAACACATTATGTAGTCATCAGACTGTATCCTGAATCATGGCAAAGTCAAGTCATGTTTGTAAATTTTTATCTTAAAAGTGTAGCACACTATAAAGAGAGGTTGATAAAAATAGTAGCATATGGGTACATAAATTAATTCATGTCTACTTCAGTTGCTTGTCGATAGAGTTGCTTTTTAATTCTGTGCATTTTTGTTGTTGTTCCAACATGTTATAAAGATTGGCTTGATTCTGGACGTGGTGGATGGAATGATGGCTCGGGGAACTCTCGTAGGTATGTATGCAATGATGGATTTTCATGTATTTTTATGATGTGCTTTATAATTTATTTAGTGACAAATGGTTACATGCTTTACATTCTGTACTATACAAATTTCAGAACTTCTGGTTGGTTCATTGTCGAATTTTATGAGCAACTGAGCTTGTCATATCTTTCGAGTGGCAAACTTTGAATATAAGACATGTACTTGGAAATTTCTTGTGCAAACATCATAATGCAAAAGATTAATGTACTCTATAAGACCTGAACTAAAAACTCATGAAAAAGAAAACACCAGTCCTCATTCCCATATATTGAGTGGTCAAAGAAGCAGTCATCATTGGTCATTGCAAAACACCTCAAGTATACACTTAAAAAGTTTTTTCAATCATTGTGTGAATTAAACAGTAAAAAAAGCAGTGTTACCAGGACACCCGAGTTTGAAATGTTTTTTGCCGTGTCGACACGTGTCGGACACTCTCCGACACTCATCGGACACCCTTAGCAGCGTCCTAGATGAAGGAGGAAGAGACTAGATGGGAAAAAGGCAGCAACAGCTGGCTTGACATCCCTATTCATGACTATGACTAGGCGAAGCAAAGCTAGAGAAAGACTAGAAGAAAGAAATAATGTTGATCTCCTCCTCTGCTATGGCTTTGGTGGAGTAAAAAGAGGTAAAGAGTAGAAGAATGAAAGGCTTTAAATGGAAGAAATAATGGGGTAGAAGATATCAGGGATGGGATTATGGCCACGTGGGTTTGGAAGAGAAAAGATATTCATTTATTAGTATTATATTGGTATGTAGTAGCCGAGTCTTCGAATCCTATTTTTTTCGTTCGTAGAATTGGACACCCGAATCCGAGTCCTATGTTCGTGCCCAAGTAACACTGAAAAAAAGCGACAATCATTACGGATCTTTTGGACAAGTATGTACAATTTTCATAGTATTGTTTGTATCTGTCGAGCAGTACATCTAGTTGACCAACAGAGGGAAAATTGAAGAAATTGGTACTGTTCATAATTTACTGTTACATGATCGAAATAGAAAGGTCAATCTTTGACATCTCTTGAGAAAACTCCTTTAGAATCTGAGCAAATGTTTTGGGGAACAACACAATTTTACCTTTTCAAATATCTAAAACCACTGCATGGTCACATATTGTTTCTTATTATCTACTTCTTGATTCTTCTATTGTTTGTGCTTGGAATGTGGAAGTTTGATTCACAATGATGTATTCATTGCCTAAACAGCTTGTATGGTTTTGTTTTTGAGGTTATTCGATTGCCAGCATTGCCACTGCCACACATGAATTACTGATGGTAAAACCAATGGCAAGTATAACCAGATCACACAAATGCCTTTTGCTAAGGAGATTGTAGTGCACTGTGTCGATGTTTTTGCTGTTAGGACTAATAGCTTATGCATTCCATGGGCCCCTGGGGGTATATATATACACAGATGTACAAGCATGGAGACAGGAAAATAAGCATAAAAGCCCCTATACATCATGCTAATATAGAGAAGGTACAAGCTACTCTAACATTTGCTTCATCTTTTGTTGGAGCACTCTTTTCACACAGATTTCTGGGTAAATGGTACATTCAGTCCCACCTCTCCTTTGTTCCAGGGCACACTTTGATCCATCTACTTTCTATTTTGGTTCACTGTTGGTCCTTCCATTTATGAGATGGATGGAAAACTAAGTTAGCACATCAGCAAGTTACATTTTGTGCAAAAAGATATGGTTACTCACATTGGTTTTGGTTTGAATAAGTTTGATGTGAACATAAATAGATGCTTCCACAAGTTAATAAGAGGAAAAAAATGCCGATTACTTACATCATCTCCGTTGAAATATAAGCAACATTCTGGTGTGCCTAGTTCAGCCCTCCATCCATCTTTATTTAAAAATGACCAACTGTGATGAGTTTTGAAAGTACGAGGATCAATTTGAACAATTTAAAGTAGAGGGGCCAAATTAGCCCATGGTAAACTAGAGGGACTAAAAGTATATTTTACCTTAGATTTGTTTGTTATTACTTTTGTTTTCTTGTCCTTATACGCTAGGGAAAGCAACTAAAGTGACCAATATTGATACTCTATCTATAGGGAAGGGCTGATGTCTTACAAGCAGTTCATGCAGGAGCTCGAAGATGATGTTTCACCGGTTGAAGCTCAACACAGGTGTGCTAAGCTGAACCTCTTTCCTTTGAATTGTGAATTTCTGGCAGACTTATATTTCAACTACGGCCATTTTATCTTCTTTTTATTGAGATGAAAATTTAATTCTGTTCTGTGCATTGTACTTTATGTTTAATGTGAAATGTAATCTGGCATTTCCTTTCATTGTGCTAATATTTAGATATGAGGAGTACAAGTCAGTGTACATCACAACTCAGAAGAAAGCGTACTTTAACCTTCATAAGAATGAAGATTGGTAATTATTTTTTATTACTCCTCCTGATGTATCATCTAATGACTAATTTTCTTCAATAACTTTTTACTGTTGCATTTCTTGCTTTCATCGTAGGTTGAGAAACAAGTACCATCCTACTAATCTTGAATCTGTTATGGAAAGGTTAGCCATTTTCTTAGTCTAATTTGAATATTGTGATATTTTGCTAATATCATTATCATCTTTTTATGTTCTAGTCCATTTAAGTGATAGCTATTCTACCCTTTGTTTCAAGCAGAAGGAATGAACTTGCAAGAACTACTGCAAATGAATTCTTCCAAGAATTGCAGAGTGGAAGTTTGGACACGTGAGATCCTCTCTCTCTCACACACATGCGCGTGCGCACAGGCACACACGCACACACATACAAGCGGGTGCAGATGCTCGCACACACAAAAACATGAGTATGTGTTTTACTTATTTTTATTTACCACTGCAGCGGTCCAGGATTGACAAGTTCTGCAGCGAACAAATCTGGAAATAATAGTGGTATAAATTTAGATGACGTGGATGCGAATGGAAAGAAAGGGAAACTTGGAAAGGGCCCTGATGATTTATATTATGCTGCTCCCAAGGCTCATCCAATTAGTTCTGAGGCTCGGCGAATTAGAATTGACATTGAACAAGCTCAAGCTCTCATTTGTAAACTTGATTCTGAGAAGGGTATTGAGAGCAATATTCTATCAAGTAGTGATCATGACAAAGCAGACAGGGATAAATCACATGGTTCAATGGGACCAATTGTAATAATACGGGGCTCATCTACTGTAAAGGGTCTTGAGGGTGTAGAGTTGCTGGACACTCTTGTTACCTATTTGTGGCGTATCCATGGTGTGGACTATTATGGCATGTCTGAGACAAATGAGGCCAAAGGTCTAAGGCATGTGAAAGCAGACTCAAGGACATATAATGGTGCTAGCTCAAATGCAGTTGAATGGGAGAAGAAACTTGATTCATTTTGGCAAGACAGGATTGAAGGTCAGGATCCATTGGAAATATTGAAAGCAAAGGAGAAGATTGATGCAGCTGCTAGTGAATTGTTGGATCCACATGTGAGAAAAATAAGGGATGAAAAGTATGGATGGAAATATGGTTGTGGAGCCAAGGGCTGCACAAAGCTTTTCCATGCTTCTGAGTTTGTCCAGAAGCATCTCAAGCTCAAGCATGCAGATTTGGTGGTGGAGCTGACTTCAAAAGTGAGAGAGGATATTTATTTTGAGAACTATATGAAGTATGTTTTCTGCGTCGTCATCCTTTTGACTGAACTAATGTTTTCTATTGCAAGACGATTATGGGGTATTTTATCTTGAATGCAGTGATCCCAAGGCACCTGGCGGAACACCTATCATGCAGCAAGCTGCTCCAGTAAGCTTCATTGCCTGGTTGATATTCTTTTGCAAATTGGCAACTATTTAAGTCCCTGACTATTTGTTTGATTGGTCAATGTTACAGAGGGAAAAAGGCAGACACCGGCCACCAATGGAGAGTCGGCTGAGAGATGAGCGCGGCAATCGTAGGTTTGACAGAAATGTTGATTCACCAACCCATGATGGATCTAGTGAAAACCCAGATGATCCAATGTATGATTCTTATGGTGATCCGGTTATGCATGGTGCCTTTCCTCCGGATATTCCTGCCCCTCCGGTGCTGATGCCTGTGCCTGGTGCTGGGTAAGTCTGCAACTTCTGCTTATTGTGCAGCACAATGATGTACTCATTATTGGTTCATTCTTCATTGTCGTTGCAGCCCACTAGGACCATTTGTTCCTGCACCACCGGAAGTTGCAATGCGTATGATGAGGGATCAGGGTGGGCCACCACCTTTTGAGCCAACTGCTGGTCCACGTCCTAGGAAAGCTGGAAGGGGTGGTGGTCCCCCAATGGGTGGTCCATCACCACTTCTTGCTTCTCCTCTTCCGCCCCCTCTTATGCATGATCCTCGTAAAATACGAAGGTTAATACTTATATCTCAATCTCTTTGCACTTGTGTTCCCTAAGCTGCCCTCACTAGGGATGCCCTTGCCCATCACCCATAACGGGTAGAGGTCTTCGCCCATGCCCATCGCCCGTGGGCATGCCCGTATACCCACCAACCTTTGTTTCAAAGCATAGTTATTGAAACCGGGCCGGTCATCGACCCATTTGAGCTTCTTGTTCACGGTTCACTGGTCCAACCGGTAATTAACCGGTCAAACCGTCGGTTCAACATAGCTTAATAATACACTTATCTTCCTTATGTCACAACATGTGACTTGCTCACTTGGCTAGCGGGGCTTACGCAAGTGGCTAGTCATGACATCGTGCGTTCGAATCCCCACTCGCGTAGCTATTTTCTCTGAATTTTTCGCTGAGTGCACACTCCCTCCGGTCCAACTGGCACCGGTTTTTATCCAATTTGTATAAAAACCGTCCGGTTTAACCGAGAATTTTCTGGTTTACAGCGGTTCACTTGCACAGCCGGTCTAATAATAAAACCAAATTGGATTAGGCTTCGGTTCCGGTTTTTTCCGGTTGAACCGCCGGTCCGGTCCGGTTTTCATAACTATGTTTCAAAGGGAATCACACCAAGAAAACCAACACATCCAAAAAAAACTTTGCAGTCAATTTCAAACGTATAAAACTGCAAGAAACAGATGCACTTCATCTCTTATATAGTTCATCACTTGAATTTGGAAATTCAAAAGTGGAAATAAACTACAGATCGGAATTCCTGCTCGTTGGAGTCGCATCACAGATCTATCAAGTAGCAAGAAAAATAGTGAATTCAATACAAACCACCGATCGGATCTGCCAGGGAAAATGGATGAAAAAAAGGAACCTGTTCTAGGGTGGTAACGACTTGATCTGTGATGTGTTGCGGACGTCCGGCAGGAGGAGTTATGTTGAGGACAGCAGGAGGGAACCTTCGGCTTGATCTGCAACTGCGGTGCTGTTTTCTGGATTGAGGATGGAGGAGGTGCTGGCCAGGGAGTTGGGGCAATGGATGGAGGAGGAAGCATGGGGGTGGCCTGACGGGGGAGTTGGGGGATGGGAGGAGGGAGCAGGCAGGTGTGGTGGCTGGTGAGTCGGGAGCAGCCAGCGAGAGGTGAGTTGAGAGCACCTGAGAGGGTGGATGTGGCAGTGATGCGGGAGTATGGATGGCAGCTTGAATGTGGGAGGGATGCGACAGAACAAGGGATTGGGGGCAACACCTGGTGCCCTGGTCGAGTTGGGGGTGGCCGGGTGGGAATATGGGCCTGTTCTTTTTGGCTGCGGTTGATGGCTTTTGGCTGTTTGCGACAGAGATTGCGGAAAGAGAGATATTCTCTTACGATTTTTGATGGTACAGATATTAGTTTTTTAACGTGTACTACAAATAACTTGTAGACCCCATCTTAAAAAAATATTCTGTTTAAAAGTTAGTTACTGTAGCAAAAGCCAAAAGCGGCTTTTAGAAGCCGCAAAAGAACATGGCCAGTGTAGGGTTTTTCTCATGTTCTGCATGTCAGTGGAGTTGGCAGAGCTCCCCATGCCTGTGCCTGTTTGCCTGTTGGGCACATGCCCGCAGGCAATAAAAGAGGAACATACCAACCTTTATTTAAGGTTTTTGCCCAATGCCCACGGGTACGTGGGTAATTGGGCAAGATTGTCATCCCTAGTCCTCACCATGCAATGTAAGATTTTTTTTCAATATTCTGAAACATGGCCAACATAATAAATCTGCTGAATAGTAAACAAAAATGAATACTGGTTATTTGTCTCTGGACTTCTCTTTGACGTCATTATGTTGTACATTATCGTGATGTGCATATTCTGGGCCTCTTACTATCTCAAGTTCAGTACAAAATTTAGACGCATTGCTAGCAAACTTGAGCTGTTAATAGGATTAATTCGGAATTCGTATACCTTGAAAAATATAACCAATGTCGCGAAGGGTTAGATTGTGTTAACCATCTGCAGTGTGAAACATTGTAAACCATGTTCATCTTACTATTTGTAGATTGCTTGCTTCACTAGGACTTGTTTTTGTGTTTCTAAAGCATTTTCCCTATATGCATTACATGATTACAAATATTGCTTTTCTGTTTATTTTGAGATACTGTTGTTCCCTGTTCCATGTCAGGATTGCAAATTTTATGCATCTGAGTGAACACTTGCCTTATTACATGGTTGTCCATTTTCTGTTTCGAGCTAGCACTTGCGCATCATAGTTTGAATATTTGTTCTGGATGATATTCCAGATACTTTCCTCTGCCCATATTATCTGTTGTTTCACCTGTTTTCACCTTGCTTGCAGCTATCAAGACCTTGATGCTCCTGAAGATGAAGTGACTGTTATGGACTACCGAAGCTTGTAGAGGCATCGTATGATCTTTTTCTCTGGAAAACTGTAGGTAATATTATGCTGCAACAGGACCTACGCTCATCATTTGATGTACTGTGGAGGAACACGGATAGGCTTTCGTGTCTCGAGTTCTGTTACATCTCTGTGTGTAAAATGAATCACAGGAAATCGAAGCAAGTAGTACATTACATTCCCATTCACCTGGGAAACAAGGATGTGAAGTCTGCACTCTGCAGTTTTAAACAGAATCTGTGGCACTGTTCATTTATTCCTGCCATTTACGCATGAGTACGTCCCACCCTGTTACCAAAGGGGATTTGTATCCTGTGACTTCGGATGGTCAACTACAAGCCTGCCGTATCCTGCCCAAACATTCCCCAATGTATATGTATAATTTTATACATGCAAATGGTTGGTAGATGGAACTTGATCGAAACTGCCCCGAAGTTATCTCGAAACTGCCCTGAAGTTATCTCCTGATTTCTGATCCACTCCAGTCTGTATGTCTTGACCTGATCTGGAAACCATGTGCAGCCATGCATCCTAGTGTGGTTGCATGACTCGGATGTTCTTGGCAACGTGAGGATAAATCTTGGGTATCTCTCGTGGCTGCTGTAAGCGCTTGCCGTATGGAACGGCACTCGTTGCCGAATGAGCGGGCGGCGTAACGCGGAGCCGCGCTTTCTCGCTGGCTAAACGCGGACATGAATCGGTTCGGCCTCGTCGCCGGCGGTTGCTGTCGACCACCTGCCGTCGCGCTTGACTGTCAGCTGGCACCCATGGCCGGCATGGCCCAATCCCTCCCTCTCTCCTCGACGTGCAAGCAAACCATGATGTCGACTTGTCTGAAAGGGAGAATAGGTACTGGACGCTGCTTACTAGATAGTAAGACCCACAGGCGCACAAGGATACCGAGTGTGTGTGTATGTAAACGGTAAACCCAGGTTTTGGGCAGTGTGAAGCAAGCAATGTAGACTTCAGCATATGCCAATAATTATGTTGGCCTGTCAGCATCTGAACTTTCATCCTCCTGTCGCCTGGCCTTGGTCTCTTCTCTTGACTTGCAGGGATCTGGATGAAGTTACTGGTAAAGCCAGGCAAGCAATTCCACGTCGGTTAACTAAATTTCATGTTGGTGGTGACAGGCAGTCCGTGACTCCAGTTGCCAATTAGCCGGTTGGGGTGACCAAGACCCATATTCCGAAAACATGGTTTCCAAGTGTCTAGTGGCTTGCTAGTTTGGCGACCGAGAGCCACACCAGTGACTACAACAAGGATTTAATAAAAAAAACTGTGGACTCTGGAGACCACAACCCACATGTTCATGTTTCCTCTAGTTATAATATTCTTTATAAAAGAATATTACCTTGGACACTGACACAATTCCAAAACATAACTTCGACCAGTAATTTCTATTGTAATAGATTTATAAAACCTAACAGAATTATACTTTTATATAAAAAAATTCAAGACAAATCTATACGTATCATTTTCATGTGTTTAATCCAAATATTGAAAAAAAATATATTGATAGATAAAATTTTAGAAAGTTTAACTGCATGCAACCCAAAATGGTATTCTTTTGTGACTAAAGGAGTAGATATTTATGTCAGTTCCGCTGTTGCAGTTATTCAAAGATATCTTTGCAACTGGTATTGTAGATTGTACATCATTTTGATCTCATTCCCAACATTATCACATCACCTAGACAAACACGGCATAACTTTATCACATCCTTTTGGGAACAACTAGCATCCATTTGTTCGATCCGAGCGTTAGTGTTGTACACCTTCGACAGCCTCAGGATCATCATAACATGAACAACTGTGACTATCGGATTGCCGTCTTTCTCTCACGTAGCAGTGTGGGGTCAAATTAGTGCAACAAAAGCTCACACCCACACAACATCACGATCATCCTGCAACAAACCACCTATGCCCTTTTTACGTCATCCTCGAGTTTTGCGGTTGCAAGACAAATATCGTTTTCAAACTCATTGATGCAACAACTCGGGATAATCATGCAATAAATTATTTCAACACCCACAACAAAAACACAAAAACAAAAAAAAACATTACAACGAAAAGGAAACATTGGTGCAACAAAACAAGAAAACTACCCCAACAAAAAATAAAACATTGTTGCAAAGGAAAAATTCATTGAAACAAACTTCAACATTTTACATGAGGGTGTTGCAACATTTGAAAAGAACTGCCACAATAAAATCAATTATATGTTGCGACATTTAATATGAGCTCCAAGGAGAAGATGGCGGAGGCCGACCAATGGACCCGGATCTGGCTCCACCACCTAAAGCAAATCGTCTCCCCTGATGGAATCAACGAGAGGCTAAGCTTAGAGGTGGGGTGGCTGGCCCTGATCAGATAGGGCCGAAAGTTGGACGGGTGCCTCGTCGCCCTGGTCATGCTGTTGCCGAGTTCGCCATTTGCGAGCGCTTCGACAGCCAATGATGTGGTGGCTTGTACAAGAGATTTGTGAGGTGCGCAACAGGACAACTCTTTTGTTGGGAAGGAATAGGGTCGGATGTGAGAGGCGGAGTAGTAGATGAGAATTAAGAGAGCTATGAGTGTGGTGGGCCATGGGTTCATGGGCGTCCGATATTATGGGCTTGTGCTCTACGTACGATGGGCAGCAATTCCCCATCTTTTTGCACTCATATGTCTATGCGACTGATAATGCAAAGACATGCAGCTGATAAAAAAACAGCTCTCAGCGAATATGGTCTACATCCAGCCGATCATCCCTCGATCCAACGGCTCTCAGCGTCCATCTTCATTTTAAACCGTGCCAGCCAAGACCCGGCAACGCCAAACGACCCCCGCCTCCGATGGTTACCTACCTCCCGCGCGAAGCGTGAGGCCGACAGGTGGACCATCCCCACGTTCCCCGTCCCGGCCAACGCGAGCACGGGCTTTCCAATCTTAGCCCCCGCGAGCTGGCGGGCCACCACGGAGCGGGCCCACGTGGCAGCCAGCGCCGCGCAGAAGCTTCCTGGAAGTTGCCCCGGGCAAACAAACTCCTCGTCGTCCCCATTCGCGACCAAACACGAAGCTTCAGAGAAAGGGAGGGAGAGTGGCGAAGCCCCAAGGTAGCTGCGCCTGAGCGAGGCGGAGCCCGTGAGCTGGTCAGTCGAACCTTCTATAATCTTCGCGGCACCGAGGTAAGGCGATCGGTCCCCCTGCCTGGCCTTCCCTTCCCGCCTGTACGGCGTACGCCTGCGGCTGCGGGGGGGAGGTCCGCGAATCGCGATCGATCGATCCCGTGGTGATTGTTTGTGTGCTCGCGTGTGCTGCATGTGCAGGGAGGTGGTGGCTGGTCGTCGGTGTCGTCTCTCCTGCGAGCGCTGCGAAGGTGGGTGGGGTTCGATCGGGCATGGCGCTGGGGAGGTCGCCGACACCACCGGAGATCCTCTCGCCGGAGCGGGATAGAGCGGAGGATGCAGAGGCCAAGGAGGAGTGCGGCGACGCGTTCGATATACCCCATAAGAACGCGTCCCACGATCGCCTGCGGCGGTGGAGGGTACGGGATCCTTCCTTTGCTTGCTCTCTCCTCTCCCCTATCCTATGAGCCTGTGATCGTTCGATGATGCTATTTCAGTCGAATCGGTTCGGTAATGGCGCGTTGTTCATGGGAGATGGGGTGGTAATTGGTGTGTATACGCCGAATTGTGCTGGTTCGCAAATGATCGAAATGTCGTAATTCTGGGATGATTCCGTGACTGTAGCCTGGAGGCGTCATTTTGTGATTCATTTTGAGCGTGGGCAATCGATACACATGCCAGTTCTGTGAAGGAAAAAAGGGGATTGGAATTATGTTTATTGGGCTAGTGGATATACTGCGGTGAAGTGTTTCGATGCATTGCTGATTGCTTTGTTCAGCCGTCCTCATTGTTCTGATGATTTAAATATCACATACATTTTGTGTCTACATTTCCTGTGAGTGAAGGCATTGGAGCCTGTTTGTCGATAAAAAGGCTAATCTCTGCTACTGGCGTGCACATTTGCAGAAAAACAGAGCACTTGCCGTAAAACAGCAAAAGAAAGTAAAATGCTGAAAATAGAGCTCTATCATACATTCATGCATCCATTCATGCAAACAACAGTAATTCCATGGTTTCACAGATTTTCCCAGTTCATGTATTGGGGAAATTACAAAAATAAGTTTACAGTAGCATTTCTACTACAGCTAACGAGATACCCGTTTTACTTAATTGTTGTAAGTTGGGGCCATGAGAACTTGTTATGGTAAGAGGTGAAGAGGCCTTTGGGGTATGGACAGTGGACAAATGTGAGCTCCTATTTATTCTTGAGTTCTGACATCTGGTTATTCTCTCCATTTCAGCAAGCTGCTCTCGTGCTGAATGCTTCACGTCGCTTTAGATATACTCTAGACCTTAAAAAGGAGAAAGAGAAAGAGATGATAAGAAGAAAGATCAGAGCACATGCACAAGTGATACGGGTAGCCTGTCGTTTTTTCCAGCTGACGTACCCTGTTTTCTCTTTTGGCTGTATTTGTTTGTTCATTCTAAATTTGGATTCTCCAGGCAGCATTTCTTTTCAAAGAAGCTGGTGAAAAAGATCTCAGAGGTACTATTTCATATCATTAACCTCTGTTTTAGTGCTCATTATTATTAAACTGAACTGTGATTCAGTCTTTGCTCAAGTAATATTGCTTCTTTTATGTATGGGGCATTGATGGTGAGATTCATGATGCTTGTTCCCTATTAGCATGTCATCAGTTTTTTTCATCCTTAAATACAAAGTAACAAAGTAATATGTAAGAGGCATGTTTGGGAGGACAGTGATCCAAAGGGAAGAATAACTTCAGTTTTTCTGTTTCCTACTGCCTGGCAGCTTTCTAGTGACAATGTACCAAATGGTGTAGTTCTGTGTAAACACTAAAGAAGCAATACTGTTCCCAAATTGCATTGACAGTTGCAGTCATCCACTTCTCTAATTTGTTTTCTTCAAATCTATTTTTACTTCAAATGTCCAATATTAAAATTTACAGTAATTTTTGTCTTATTTATTTCATATGATGCAACGATTTACTTTATTTATCATATACCTCATTCATTACACTTTCCTCGATTATTGCACTAGATATGTAGTATTTGTTAAGGATATAGAGTAGAGTTGTATTAGGATATAGAGTTTGTATTCTATTCCACATATGTCTTATCTCTATATGGTATATCTCTTTGTACTCCTATATATATGGTCCTTTGGACCTCATATCAATACACACAATATTCATAACATGGTATCAGAGCTAAGGTTAATCCCTCTCTAACCCTAGCTTCTCCGCAAGTCTTCCGCTGCCGCTGCCCCCGGGAGGTTCATCTCTAATCCTGGGGGCGGCCACCTCGTTTCTATTGCGCTTCTTGTGCACTGCGTTTCTATTGCGCTTCTTGTGTACTGCGTTTCTATTGCGCTTCTTGTGCACTGCGCCGCCGCTGTCTCGGTCTATGATGCTGCCGCTCTTCTTTCTTAGCCGCCGCCCCGAGCTTTTAAAGCCGCCACGCTTCTTCTGCACTGCATTTCTATTGCGCTTCTTGTGCACTGCGTCGCCGCCGTCTCGGGCTTCAATCTGCTTTATGGGCTACTGCACGACCTCGGATAGAGATCTTCTAATTTTCACACAATTTTCAAGAGCTGCTTGCTACGACGACGTTCACAAGACTTGGATTTTGGATTTTGTTATTTTAATGTCAACTCTTTCAAATGCAATGCTATTGTATACGTCTTGCATTTGAGGGGGGTGTTAAGGATATAGAGTAGAGTTGTATTAGGATATAGAGTTTGTATTCTATTCCACATATGCGTTATCTCTATATGGTATATCTTTTTGTACTCCTATATATATGGTCCCTTGGACCTCATATCAATACACACAATATTTATAACAATATTTTCCTTGTGCATTTTCCCCTTAGCAACTAGGTAGATCACTTCCAGTATGTCAATGTTATTGCTGCCTTTTTCAGTTTATACTTGTGTTCAATAAGTCTATCTGTTCCTTTTGTGCTTATTTTGCATACATTATAATTTATATTTTTGTGTTATTTTTACTGTCCTTGATCTGAGCAGAAGCTTATACTGGTATAAAACTTGCAACGGCCTCTCGCAGTTTTCCAATTGAACTGGAAAAGCTTACAACATTAAACAGGGACCATGACAATGTTGTTCTTCAGGAAATTGGAGGAGTAAGTTAATACTTTTTAATTTTTTTCCCGCTCAGTTGCATGCTACCGCTCATTTGTCTCTAATGACACCCTTCTTTTCAGGTTAAGGGGCTGTCAAATTTATTAAAGAGTAATTTAGACAGGGGAATCAATCCATATGAGAATGAATTGCTACAAAGGAGGGATGTTTTCGGAGCAAATACATATCCACGCAAGAAAAGAAAAAACATACTGGTATAAATTCTGTAGGTTATTTTTTAAAGTAAATTGCACAAGGTCCTTTTGTCCTCTTGAAAATTTTCAATTAGTCACTTATAATTTCACTTTCCTAGTGTAACTAACACCTGTTGTCTTCATCTTTCTCTTTCCTTTTGTGTGTGTGGGGTTTAAGCTTTCCAGTTACATAAAGATTATATTTTGCAGGCATAATTTTTTTTAGGAAGTTCTAAAGTTACTATTGCAAAATTTAAAATGAATCTATTTTGCATATTAGATAGTCAAGTACATATAGGTCCTATGAAATTTTCTTTCTTTACAGTATCACATCAATTTTGATGCCTCAACATTTTTAATGTCAAACTTTAACCATATTAACGTTTGATATGCAGCGCTTCGTATTTGAAGCATGCCAGGATTTAACTCTTGTCATTCTAATGGTAGCTGCTGCCATATCACTGACATTGGGCATGACCACGGAGGTATTATATTACCTCTTGTTTCCTTTGGTCTTACTTTCTGCCACTCTGCTTGGCGATGGTAGTTTTGAATGAAAAGAATGATCATGCTTTGAGCATAGATATGATCATATTTTTCTTTTATTTAATTTTCTTTTATTTTAGGGTGTAGATGATGGATGGTATGATGGTGGGAGCATCTTCTTAGCTGTTTTTCTTGTGATACTTGTTACGGGTAATGTATTTCAATTTCCGCACTTGCTCTTTTAGCTTCTTTCTTTGTTTGTTTTTTGATCTCTAATTTGTTTTCTTATGATCTATCTAGCAATCAGTGATTATAGACAATCACTTCAGTTTCAACATCTGAATGAGGAGAAACAGAACATACAAGTGGAGGTGAGTACGGTCATGTGTAAGCATTTTCCAGTGTAATTTTACATATGAACTTTCATTCAATGGCTGTATTTCTGATTTACTATCTCGTTTGATTAGGTCGTTAGAGGTGGTAAAAGATTTGGAGCTTCAATATTTGACCTTGTTGTTGGCGATGTGGTGCCCCTCAAAATTGGTGACCAAGTAAGATGGCATATTATTTGTTGACGCTATGTTAGTTTTTTTCCTCAAGAATAATTTACTTACATTCATTATTTTACCTTTAGGTTCCTGCTGATGGTGTCCTGATATCTGGTCATTCTCTTGCAATAGACGAATCAAGTATGACCGGGGAATCACAAATTGTGAGCATCTATGAAAATTCTCTCGTTTATCTCAAACATACCTTTTTTGGGTTTTCATGGTGTGATAATTACTTTTAGGTTCACAAGGATCAAAAGGCACCCTTCTTGATGTCTGGTTGCAAAGTTGCAGATGGCTATGGTTCTATGTTGGTGAGTACCACAATCTTGAGCATTTCAGCAACATGTGGAGTTGAACATACCTGTTTTCTATGTAACTATCTGTAGCATTTTTTTTCTTATTTATTCTTTTTACTATTTACTTTTTCTTAATATTTATGCATTTTGCCTATCAAATACAAAGGTAACAGGTGTGGGTATCAATACTGAATGGGGTCAGTTGATGGCTAACCTTTCTGAAGATAATGGTGAAGAAACCCCATTGCAGGTTAATATCTGTTCAGGATCATGTATATTCTTTGATGGATGAGTACTGACCTCTTGCTTTGATTTTATGGCCGTGGTCCTTTTGACCATGGACTAGGTGCGCTTGAATGGTGTTGCAACTTTTATTGGTATGGTGGGTTTGTCTGTAGCTGGTGCTGTACTTATCGTGCTTTGGATAAGGTATTTTACACAATAATGCAACAGTCACAAATGTACTCTTTATAACAACTTTTCAACTAAACTACAGATATTTTACTGGACATACCAAGAATCCGGATGGGACTACTCAATTTGTGCATGGAACTACTGGTGTAAAACAAGGTTTCATGGGGGCAATTAGAATTTTAACAATTGCAGTATGTAATTTTAATCTAGCTAGTATACAATTAATATCATGAATAGTATGTCTTCTTTTGGTGTCCCTGATTTTGTCTCTTACTTATCAATAGGTAACCATCGTAGTTGTAGCTGTGCCTGAGGGGCTTCCATTGGCAGTAACATTGACGTATGAATCTACTACTTATTATGCAAATTTCTTGGAATTTTCAGTCACGTGACTGTATTATTTTGGTTTCAGACTTGCGTATTCGATGCGAAAGATGATGCGAGACAAGGCGCTGGTAAAAAAAATCATATACTTCTCTACAAAACAATGAGAGGACAAATAATACAATTTTGCTTCATTTTTTTATTTAGGTGAGGCGACTCTCATCTTGTGAAACAATGGGATCAGCAACTACAATATGCAGTGATA
Source organism: Melocanna baccifera (assembly GCA_036346265.1). Classification (NCBI taxonomy): domain Eukaryota; kingdom Viridiplantae; phylum Streptophyta; class Magnoliopsida; order Poales; family Poaceae; genus Melocanna; species Melocanna baccifera. The sequence continues at coordinate 1,858,794 of CM070698.1, read as the reverse complement.
AGACAGGAACTCTCACCTTGAATAAGGTTTGTGAAGCCAATTACTGGTGCACCTGCCATGAAAATGCCATTTGAAGTTCTTTCATGATGCTATTTGAAGTCCCAACCAAGGTTCCAAATACCGGCGGTAACCGGCCGGTTACCGCCGGTAACCGGATTTACCGGTCCCGACCGGGAGGAAAAAAACCGCCGATTTTTTATTTAATTCAAATTTAAACTTTTGAATGTAAAAATTAGTTTCTCTAATGATATTCACATTGTTTAACACTAATATAATGTATTAGGAAGATGCATACACTTCCCGTGCTTGATTTCATACTTTTTGCCATGAATGTATTAGGAATTTTCAAAATTTAAATGTAAAAGTTAGTTTCCCAAATGATATTTATATTGTTTAACACTAATATGATGTATTAGGAAGATCTATGCAACTTCCGTGCTTAACTTCATACTTTTTGCCATGATTATGTTAGGAATTTCCAATTTTAAATTTGAAAAATCGGGTTTTCCGGTTTTTAACGGTTTTTCTCCGGTTTTTTGGGCGGTTACCGGCCGGTTTTTCCGGTTACCGATTTCAAATTCAAATTTTGGCGCATGAAATTCGACCGGTTTTTTTTCGGTTACCGGCCGGTTTTTCCGGTTACCGGCGGCCCGGCGGGATTTACCCCGGTAGCGGTATTTCTAACCTTGGTCCCAACACACTGCCCTGACAGAATGCTAGTTCAAGGCCTTCCATTTAATTAAAAATCCTGGAACATACCTTTGTTCATTGTTATCGGTTACATGAGGATATGTTCTGATAATTGTATTTTAATTGTGAATTTTCAAAATTTCTGGCATCGTAATTCGTTTGGTAACCCTTATGTAATTGATCTTGTAGATGACAGTTGTGGAAGCATATTTTGGTGGAACAAATTTGGATCCTTGTGATAATATTAGGACAATGTCAAGCAGTGCAGTGGCACTGCTTATTGAAGGAATTGCACAAAACACAACAGGAACTGTATTTTTGCCAGAGGTATAAAATGCTTTGGTTTCTTCCCCTTTTTTTTCATAATGTTAGAGGTGCCTGCATTGTCCATTGTTCAGGAAAAAAGCAGTAACATTTTGGTTACAAGCGTTTAATGGAAAATCCAGTCAGTCTAGACTTAATTGAACGAATCAGCTACTTTGACCAAGTTATGACTGATTACAGCCACTTTTTTAAAAAATTTTACATTGAAATATTATGTAAACGTGATGGTCAATAATGTTTTTTTTCATGAAACCTGAAGAATTGGTAATAACTCATTTCCCCATCCTACTTTTGGTTGCTTTTATGTTAAGAAAAGTAGTTAGAGTTTATTCCATACTAACTACTAATTACTCATGGGAACCAGCTGAAGCTGCTAGTGGCGATCTTTGACTGAGTCATCCTGGGGATGAGTTCTTGAACCTGGCATATGGTACCTTTATTCAAAATGTTGGTGGTATACACTAAACAACCGGCTTCCACCAATAACTAGAAATGCTCATCTGGCCTAGTGTCATGGGTGTGAGCCTTGGGCCCAAGCGGTTCATTATTAAGAAGTTAGAGATTAGTTTCTATTTATTAGAGATATGATTAGATATTAGTTTCTATCTATTAAAGATATAATTAGATATTAGTTTCTATTTATTAGAGATATAATATTATTTTCTAACTTTCTATAAGTTAGAGACATGCTCTCCCTTTTATAGGGACGACTTAACTTGACACCTAAGAAATAATTTATAAAGAAATTTATCTCTAACAATCTAATCTAATAATAACTTGTCTAACTAATAAATAATACCAAACATCTAATAAATAGATTCATAAACAAAAAACCATACCTAATGTGAGTGCTACTATAACCACACGTGGATGGACAGTGCCAGTGGCGGAGGACGGAAAAAATTTAAGGTATGGCAAAATCGATAATATAGGTAGCAAAGATTTCGACGGTGAGTTTTTTCCAACGAAACTTCATTTTCCTTGATATGCTCATGGTACAGAGTGATTTAGGGGTAAAAATTCCTAGAAATTTAAGGTATGGCGAGCGCCATACCTTGCCATATTGAGAGCTCCGCCCCTGGACAGTGCCACACTACAATAACCGCACGGATGAACAGTCTCATACGCTGCAGTACCGCGCACGTAACACCTAGATTCTCACTTTCTCTGCAGCACTCCAATTCGCCTATTTGTTCCTATCTTTTAACTAAGAAAAGTAGCAGGAGATTACTATATTTTTGTTTTTCTGAAAGTAGCAATTGGAGTAAAATGACATTTCAAATTAGATCCACTGGAGTCCAGAACAACCAGCTACAAGTTGTCAATTCCACCAAATCACATGAAAATTGAGTGAGCTTCACATGTAGGTTCTTAGCAGTGTGGAAACTTGGTGGTATTGAGCTGGTTGCCTGTTCTGATGCTATTGACTTTTAAGATTTTTTTTTCGAACCAAGATCTGATACAATCATACTACCCCAATTTTACTGGTTCCTGCCAATAACCAGCTGGAAACCAGAACTGGGCAGGCGGCCAGGCGCATAGAGGCAGTGTGGGGAGAGTATTAAGACTTAAAGAGTCATCCAAGGTGCTTAGATATATCAATTGCTCTGATGTTTCCACACAATTACATCCATTCTTTTTTTATGTGTAGGATGGGGGAGCTGCTGAACTTACAGGTTCGCCAACTGAAAAGGCCATTCTTTCTTGGGGCCTTAAGGTACCACTGATTTTTGCTTTCATATGTCAGTATTTCCTTCAAGATTCTTTTGTTGACTTGGCCTTCAACCTTGCACAGATAGGGATGGATTTCAATGATGCGCGGTCAAAATCTTCAGTTCTTCATGTTTTTCCATTTAACTCGGAGAAGAAACGTGGTGGTGTTGCAGTACAGGTAGTAAGTGTTATGAATATTGTGTGTATTGATATGAGGTCCAAATAACTATATATATATATGAGAGTACAAGATGATATGCCATATAGAGATAAGGCATATATAGAATAGAATACAAACTCTATATCCTAATACAACTCTATCTCCTTAACACCTCTCTCAAATGCAAGGCGTATGCAATAGTATTACATTTGAAAAGAGTTGTTACTAAAATAGTAAACAAAATCCGAAGTTCGAGTTTTGATGATGTCGTCGTAGCGTGCAACTCTTAAAAACTACTGTCGAATCAAGCTAAAGAGGAATGGATAGAAGCATGACGACGCAGATCGAAACCCAAGACGGCGGCAGCGCAGTGCACAAGGTGCAGGAGAAGCGTGGTGACCTTAGAAGATCAGGGCGGCGGCATCAGAAGTGGCGGCGTCATAATGACTTCTACGATCTACACGCTGTTCAGAGAGAAGAGAGGCGGCTACTGCTATGGAATAGATAGAAGCATGGCGGCAACAGATCGAAACATAAGACGGCAGCGGTGCAATGTACAAGGTGCAAGAGAAGCACGGTGGCCTTAAAAGCTCAGGGCGGCGGCTAAAGAAGCAGTAGCGTCATAACGACTTATCGATCTGCACACGGTTCAGAGAGAAGAGCAGTGGCTGCTGTCATACAAAATAAAATTTTTACACTTCTATGGTTGATAATAAAATTTGTGGACTCACATGACGTAGGCGAACTGAAAAATAAAGACTATAGACTTGGATGAAGGTAAACAGAAGGCTCAAAATGAAAAAAAAAAAAACTCAAAAGCTACGAGTAGTAGTAACCTCAACGCTCGCTTGCTCCCCGGCCAGATCAGAAGAAAGCCACCCACGCTCGTCGGTGGCGCGCTCGATGTGCTTCCGCGTGGGGCAGCCCTTGACGGTGCTGCACCTGTAGCAGCCGCGCGGGTAGGGGGACTCGTTGATGGGCTTCTGCCTGTACTTGCGCCACGAGTACTTGTCCGCTGGGATGTCCTTCACGCGCGACCCCATCGTCGGCACCCGCACCATGCGCTTCGCCCCGCGGCTTCCTCTTCCTGAAGCAGTCCGGTCGAGCTCGTCGCGCAGGAGGATGTCGTCTTCCGTCCGATTCGTGTACACGAGGTGCATCTCCGTCTGTCAGCACCGTGGAGAGGAGCTAGTGTCGTCGGCGGCGGCGGCGTCCTGGGAGCGAGAGAGCTCGGCGAGCATGTGGGCGGCACGGGCTAGAGGAGAGACATGCTCGCCAAGGTCGGATGGGGGCGGGAGCGTGAAGGCACTGGAGGCGGGGTTCCGCACGTGGATGGCGAAGCAGCTCACCCACATCTAGGGCTGTGCATTCGGTTTTTTCGGTTTGTACGGTTCGGTTTATACGGTATATACGGTAAATACGGTGTGAGTAATTCGGTTATATACGGTATTTTTAGAAATACGGTTCGGTTTTGGTAAATCCCAATTTATTTCGGTGTGGTATCGGTAAATACCGTATTTACCAAAGTTAACGCGAATTGATAACGATATAGCGACTAGCGAAATGAGTAGACGATAATACATATACTACTAGCCGGCAAAAACCGATGGGAGTAACATATAATACATATACTACTAACATATACTACATATACCGAAGTATAATACATATTTACCAAAGTATATTACATATACTACTAATATATACTACTAACATACACTCAATTTGTACTAGTTCGGTTTTTTCGGTTTGTTCGGTTTTTAGCCGGTTTTTCCCGAAAAAACCGAACTCAAAAACTATAAATCGATAATCAACCAGATATCGAAACCGGTCAAACCGAGTTGACCGGTTCGGTTCGGTTTTTTTGGTCCGGTTTTTTCGGTTCGGTTATAAAATGCACAGCCCTGCCCACATCGAGGCGGCGGTGACCATGGCCGTGGGGGCGGTGCAGGGTGCGGCGCTCGGGGGATGCCGGTGGATCCGACGACGATGATCTCCTGCGTGGAGGACCCAGAGGCGGACGTTTCCCCTGGCCTCCATCTTGCGGAGCTGCGCCTCGGTCCACGAGTCCATGGTGACGGAGCGGATGAAGCTGATGTGCACGCCGAGCCCGCGGTTCTTTCCGGAGCACTCAAGCACACCCGTCTGGATATGGACGGTGGGAAGCGAAAGGAAATATGGATTTTAACGAAGAAGTGGCCGCCCCAGGAGATCGATCCTTCTGAGGGCAACGGCAGCGGAAGTAGAGCGAGATCGAGGTTAGGGTTTAAATCTAAGCTCTAATACCATGTTATGAATATTGTGTGTATTGATATGAGGCCCAAATGGCCATATATATAGAAGAGTACAAGAGAATATGCCATATAGAGATAAGACATATATGGAATAGAATACAAACTCTATATCCTAATACAACTCTATCTCCTTAACAGTAAGCACATTTATGTACCTATATCCTTATGTAATAAGTGTGTCTCCATGAAGAGGTTAACCACTTTTATTGATTATTTCTATTTGCATTGCTTTATTTTACTAATCATTTACAACACTTGTAGTTGGGACATAAAGTGATGTGATCATGTACCCTGAACTTTCCCATTGTGCAATATTTTGCTATGTCTTCATGTTAGTTTTGATTAGTGGTTGATATCGGTGCTTGTGACGTGTGAGAGTTGATTCCATCAAGTTTAACAGTTTTGGAACTATACAGATTCCTGCAAGTGGGCTGATGCTGTTTCCCTGCTGGATAACTGCAGGAACTGGTTAAAAAATAGCCAGATTTGTTATTTAAAATACTCTGTTTCAAAATGTGGACTGGCTGGTTACCAGTGGCACACAGTTTCTGGACGGTTTTCGATTTTTATTTGAAATTTAATATAATACTAGCCAGAAGGTTTTTTGAGACACTAGCTGCCATGTGCGGCGGTACTGTTCACATGAACAGTGTTATGTGGTTACTGTTTATATGGCAATCAACTATTTGGTTGGATTAGTTTCCTTAGAGATAAGATTAGATTGGTTAGCACAATCTATTTTTATAATATTAGAGATAAGTTACTTTGGAGTCAAGCTATCCAATCTATATAATGGAGTGTATCTCATCTTATTAAGGATGCAATGAAGATGGATTAATCTAGTATTTTCCCCAAGTTCTGTCATCCCAGTCTATAATCAAATCTCTCATCCCACCAAACTGATGACGCCAGGCCTTCCTCCTGGCAATATTTACCCCAATGAACTAAGGTTCATCACATTTGGTATCATAGCAGTCGATCCCTTCCCACGACTTCTGCTTGTCAGATCTGGGAGTACTCGATTCCTTCCCATGACTTCTTCTTGTCAGATCTGGGAGTACTTGCGCGAGCGATACCAGCAGAGCAGCGATACCAGCAGAGCAGCGATACTCAGTTCTTTTCGCTTCAGCGTGAGTTGAAGACGCTTCGTGAGGAGGACTCTTCCGTTGACGACTTCTACCGATCTCTAGCCAGTCTCTGGCGCCAGCTGGATGAGCTGGATTGTTAGCCCAGAAAAAAAAACTCACGCGTACACACAAACTCACTTGATGAAAAGACTTGACAAAAAGTTGACACACACACACTAGTCGGATGGATGGACTCCACCATCCATTCTTTTTTCTCGAACACGCAGGAGAGCTGCGTATCTTTGCATTAAGAAAGAGATAATTACAGGGGGTAGAAACCCTTACAGACCCAAACACAAAACACAAACCAAACACACTTAAACTCGCCTAAGGCACAAGAACAAGAACGACCTCGACCAGAGAGGATCTAGACCAAACCCTATGATGGAGCAGTTAGGTAAGAAATACCCTTTGCTCTAGCCAGAGCCCAAAACCTCATCTCGTCACTGACAAAAGATAAGAGAGCCCCAACAACCGGTGTAGCCCCATCAAAGACGCAATGATTGCGGAGATTCTAAAGAGGCCATGCCCCCAAAATGATGATGGAGTTGAGGCCTTTCCTGACCTAGCCATCAACTACATTGTGAGATCTGAACCACCATTCTTCCAAGGATGAGTCACCCGATTGAGGGGAGATCCACCATCCATTCTTCCCTGGATAAACTCACGCACCAAAGAAAGAGATACACAAAGAATACTACCCTTTTTATTCACTCTTGCTCTCCTAATACACACGGCATTTCTTGCCGAACTGCAGTTGCAAATGGGCAGTAGATACAATTGATAGCTACTGAACTGCTACACCGTTCATTCATTTGCAAGCTCTTATTTATAGCAATGGAAGGACAATGTAAACCTGGCCGGAGTGCTACGATCGGATCTAACAAACAAACGATCAAAGTTCCTGCTGAATCGTTCTTGCAGACCAGTTCAGCTGGAGGTAGAAACGGACTCTAACAGACTAAAAAAACAGACTTTGGAACTAACGGAAAAATGGCAATGCGCAGGATTACTTTGTCAACACTTCTCCCCCTAATCCTGACGTGCTCACAGCAGTGTCGGTTCGCGCTCATAGCAGTGTCGATTTGTCATCAGCATCCACCTCGATGAGATATGCCTGCGCTTTCTCCCTCTTGTTGGGCTTCTGGCATTCTGAAGCAAAGCGTCCATAATCGTTACAATTAAAACACCTTACTTTTGCCTTGTCAACTCGTCGGTATCGACGGCCACCGCCGCCACTAGAACCACCTGAGGAGCCTTCACCTTCATGCTTTGACAATCGGGCCTCCCACTCTGCGCGCGTCAGGAGCAAGTGCTCCTCGTCTCCTTCGTTGTTGCTGTAGAGACGTTCTCCTTCTTCTTGTGTCTTCAAGCGCCCGATTAGCTCTTTGATCGATATATTTTTTATGTCACCGAATTGCTCAATCATGGTGACGACGGGAGAGAATTTCTTAGGCACGGCATGAAGAAACTTCCGCACGATATAGGCCTCTTCCATCTTTTCGCCTACACCTCGTATCTTGCTGACGATTGTCGTCAACCTCATCATGAAGTCATCGATCTGTTCGATGTCCCTCATGCGCAAGTTTTCAAACTCGCTTTTGAGGTTTTGTACACGTGCCTTCTTGACGCGATCAGCACCGAGATGCATCACCTTCAGAGTGTTCCAGGCCTCCTTTGCGGTCTCCTCAGCTAGGTGCAGCAGCATGTCTTCCGGCACCGCGAGGAAGATTGCCGCGAGTGCCATTTGATCTTGTCTCTCGTTCACCTCCTTATCCATTGCGTTCCACACGCCCTGAGCGCGCATGAACACCTTCATCTTCATGGCCCAAGTCGTGTAGTTGCTCGTGAGCATGGGATACGAGAGGGAGATGCTGCCCTCACGCGCCGACACCTTCGGCATGCTCCCATCGCCGATCTTCTGAACGCTCCTATCGGTGGTGACGTTTCTCGACGAACTCGAAGACGACATAGATTAAGGTGTACACGAACACAAGCTCTGATACCAATTGTTAGCCTAGAAAAAAAACTCACGCGTACACACAAACTCACTTGATCAAAAGACTTGACAAAAAGTTGACACACACACTAGTCGGATGGATGGACTCCACCATCCATTCTTCCCTTATTAAACTCACGCACCAAAGAAATAGATACATAAAGAATACTACCCTTTTTATTCACTCTTGCTCTCCTAATACACACGGCATTTCTTGCCGAACTGCAGCTGCAAATGAGCAGTAGATACAATTGATAGCTACTGAACTGCTACACCATTCATTCATTTGCAAGCTCTTATTTATAGCAATGGAAGGACAACGTAAACTTGGCCGGAGTGCTACGATCGGATCTAACAAACAAACGATCAAAGTTCCTGCTGAATCGTTCTTGCAGACCAGTTCAGCTGGAGGCAGAAACGGACTCTAACAGATTGAAAAAACAGACTTTGGAACTAACGGAAAAACGGCAATGCGCAGGGTTACGTTGTCAACATGGATTCTCTGCTCTGCCAGGGGTGTTATATGGTTTAGAAGGCGGATCGTGACGCCTTCACATTAATGACTTCGACTACCGTTTTCGCCCAGAGTTTGAGCCTATTAGGGCTCAACTATTAGCCGCTCGCCACGACCGACAGTATCGAGACTCTTTCGACGCTACTTGCTGAGGAGCTTCGCCGTGGGCTAACAACACAGTTTGTTCCGGTTGTGCTTGCTGCCCCTTCTTCGATTAAACTGACGACTTATGCTTCGACTACAGTCCCTCAGATGTCTATTTCAACTCCTGTTTTCACATCAACTGGAGTTTAGTGCAATCATTGCAAAAACTTTGGGTATGACTACCAGAGTTGTGCAGTGCGAAAAAAGCGGAATAAGGCGCGTGGGGGTGGACGATCTAAGGGGGGCCAGGGAGGTCCTTCCTCGACGAGAGGACAGACTAGCATGTTAGAACCTTCTCAGTGAGGTGAATTTGTTCAGCAGCTCTGTCAGGCTCTACTTCAACAGCTCTCACAGTTCAGTAGATTCTGCCAGTCTAACTCAGACGTCGCGTCCAAGTACCTCTTGGATTCTGGATTCCAGTACATCTTTCCACATGACATCGGACTCTACATCTCTTACTTCAGTAGGATCTATTTTTCCTATCTCTGTTCAGACAACTGACGGTTCTCCTCTATCTGTCAGCTGTCAGTGCACTATTTTGTCCACTAATTTTTCTGTTTCAGCTGTTTTCCATGTTCCCTAGCCTACTATGTAGCTTCTCTCGGTAGGTTTGCTTACTGATCTTGGTTGTAGGGTTGGTTTTAGCTCATATCTATTTTGTCTAGGATCGACAAATAAGGACGATCCTTGGGACTGGTCGACGCCGTAGGGATCATTGAAAGAATAAATCATGCGCATGGCACTGTTCACATGTATGTTACTGTTCATGTATACGTCCGTACACGTTTGTTGCCGAAACGCCGCAGCGTTTCCGCGTAAAGGCATGCATCGCGACGCTTCGCGGAAGAACTGCCAGGCGTAACTGTGATGTAATGTTGTGTATAAATACTTCAAAGAAATCAGTGAAGAATGTGCGTGTTTAGAGCAGCACCAAAAACTCAATCATTCTCTCTCTCTCGCGCGTGCGTGAGTTTGTGTTCATCACTGAGCCTCTACTTCGTAGCGGGCGGGAGGCAAGTGCAGAACAGCACATAGGCGCCGTCGAGGGTCTCCGCGGGAGAGAGCGTCGTGAAGCTGCAGCGCCGGACGTCGTTCCAAGCCGAGATCGAGGTTCGGCTACTACAATCATCAAGGTCTCTACATTCTCGATCGCCTCCACCTTTCGTTCACTTCCGTTGCTCCTACGTCTACCTCCACCGCCACTACCACCACCTCTGCGACTCTTTTGTCTGACAGTACTGGTGCAATCAATATTGCCCGTGATCCAGTGAAGCATGTGCTCACCAAGCACATTGTTGTGGATGCTTCATACACTCTTTCACAGGTGCAGGAGGGAGTATTCGCTTTACAGTTTGAGCCCTAAAGTTACAGATTGCTGTTTTTTTCATGAAGCCACAGATTAGGATACAACATTTGTATTTTCTCTCCAAACTCAGTGTATGTGATCCACTATGAGTTTGAGGAGATGTTAGAATAGGATACTGTCCATTGGGCCTCATGAATATACACACAATATTCATAACATTATCATTCCAGTTTATAGTCAAATCTCTCATCCCACCAAGCCGATGACGTCCAGCCTTCCTCCCGGTGTTGTTTACCTCAATGAACTAAGCTTCATTACACTATCCCCCTTTGAATGACTGGTTACTGACCAGGCCTCTGGAATTTTGGGCATTGGATGCCATTGACAATCTGTTCTGATTCTAGTGTCAGGGGAGTGTTGCTTGGCCCTTCGTCTTTTGACATGGAAAGATCTATGATCTGATTTATGCAAATGAGTGCCTTGTGTTGATGGAAACTTCTGTATTATATTGTTTCTTATCCCCGTTTTGGTTCGTGTTATCTCAGTGCTGTTTGGTTACTGTAATTGCAGTCAGATGCTGGGGTTCACGTCTACTGGAAAGGTGCAGCTGAGCTAGTGCTATCATCTTGCAAAAGTTGGCTTTCTCTGGATGGTTCACTTCAACCAATGAGTGCTGAGAAGGTAACTGCCATGCATAGCTTGCCAACTGCTTAATTTCTGATACTTAAATTGTTAAAATGTTTGCAGCATAATGAATACAAGAAATCAATTGAAGACATGGCAATGAGTTCATTACGATGTATTGCTTTTGCATATTGTCCTTGTGAGATTGAAAAGATACCGAAGGAAGACATAGCTGATTGGAAGTTGCCTGAGGATGACCTGACTCTGCTTGGTGTCGTGGGGATAAAGGTTGGTGACTGTTGTTTTGTACATTCATTTCAGATCGACTGTACCTGTATGTTTGACATAAAGGAGGGAATTAAGTGTAAGAATTTGACACAAATAATGAGTGTCGCTTCAGTAGTGTTCTATTCTATTGTTACTTGTGTTGAGAACATAGGAAAGTTTGTTACTCAAGATCTAGGTTACCCTGATACATCAATTTGCAGCCGTACCTGTATCATAGTACGGCACATGGTTGAGCTGGTTCATCATCTGTTTATTTCCCAGCCTATCCATGTTGTCTGACTTAGCATACATATGAGATATACTACTTAGTCACCATAATAATCTCCAAATAATTCGTCTTCAATTTATATGAGGTGTCATAAGCATAATTTCTTCGGTTCAGTCATGCTATGCATTGCTTGATGAATGATGGTAGCAATTCAGCTATCACTTGTGCTATAAAAATTTTCTTCTCTTATAGGATGCTTGTCGCCCAGGAGTGAGGAATGCTGTACAATTATGCACAAATGCTGGTGTAAAGGTATATTTTAGTTATGTTGTTTTTTCCTGTTTTCTTGCTGGGAAATCTTACTTCTATAAATCTACAGTAGTAGTCATTGACAGTGAAGGTAAATCCTTTGTGGTACTTCAGTTCTCATGTTGTCAGTTACATCTAGTCCTTTAGTTGTCTCATGGAATTGGCTTGTCATGTTTATAGCTGGGCAAGGTTTTAAGCAACATTTTTTTCCAGTTCAATTTTTCTGCAGTAATGTGATTCTTGTACTTTCTGTACTTTTGTGGTTTTTTGTGTGAATGTTCAATCGTTTGTGTCCATATTCATACTTTCTCTGAAACATCTGATTTCTTGTGCAGTTGTCCTTATTGGTTAGTTTGTTCAATCCTAAAAAAAGTTATTTTTTTCCTTGCGGACTTAGATTGATATAAACACAACCTGAACATAGCTCTTTTTTATCATATTGATTCATGGCCTTTTTGTAGTGAAAGAATGAACTAGTGATAAGGCATGTTGCATGGAATAAAATCAATAAGATGAGGACACTGTTTTGCAAATTTTAAAGATGAAATGGCCTTTGTGTTGGCTTTCCTTGTGTCTTGAAAATTCTTAGCCTTGTGATCAGCCGTCCAAAACTGAAGAGTGAAGACTTACCAGTTCTAACAGATTCAGTTTCTCGGGGAAGTAGGAAGACAGAGATTGATGGGCTTCATTCCGTATGCACTATGCAGATGATCAGAGGGATTGGGGTTGGGGCTTTACAAGGTTTCGCTTTTGTGTGGGGTTGGGGACTATGAACAAACTCTCACTTGACCTTTTGGAATCGTGAGAATTGAAAGTTGAGACTTCTGGTTTGTCTAACTTCTGGATTTTGAGTAAATGGGATACCTTATAATACTTATATAGTATGGATGATATTTTGCACTTGTATATGCTGGGTATTAAACCTGCATCAGTCCTGTTGATTATGTGTTACAAGGGCACCTTGAAGACAAAACAGATAGTCCTCTTTAAGTCAACATGTTGAAAAGTTGGATACTAGCACGTGCAGAAGTGTTCTATATGTCCCTTTACACATTTTATGTGGAATTACTGAAATCAATCCTTGCTGCTAGTATGTGATGAAGAGGAGATACATCACCTCTTTTTTCACCAATATATTATATGCTGCTGTGTAAGTTAGTACTGCTGTTATTAGATGTCTCCTCTCTAGATCATCATATATAGTGGAGTTTTTTTTTAAATACTGTCACATTCTGTTTCTTTCAATTCAGTATCAGCTAGACTTTCTGGTTGAATTTTCCAGGAATTCTGTGTCTGTGTGCCAGCCATATGTTGCATGGATATTGTTTTCATTTTCTTCTCTTGTGAATGGTATTTATTCTTATGCTGTCCTTGATAGTTGTTGCCTTCATAAATGTAGGTGCGCATGGTCACAGGAGATAACATTGAAACAGCTAAGGCCATAGCTTTGGAGTGTGGAATACTAGGTGCAAATGCTGATATTTCAGAGCAATTAGTAATCGAGGGAAAAGTGTTCCATGAGATGTCTGAAATTGAAAGAGGAGAGATTGCTGACAAGATAGCTGTAACTCTCTCGCACTCTATTCTTTTAGTCCTTTTTATATGTATGTTCTACAGTGCTGAGTAGTAGTAACACTTACTGCTGTCAAATACAACAATGCTTGTGATTAGTGTGAAGTCATTTTTAAGTGGTGAATTCTTTTGTATAACTTTGCTTACAAATTGTCTAGGTGATGGTAGGTTCTAGCTTTTTTATCCCTCTCAGCAGCACCTTGTTTTTTGAGTTCCCAACATTCTTTTCTGACTGTTTCAGAACTAATTTACTTCAGATTTTTCAGGTCATGGGAAGATCATCTCCAAGTGACAAACTTTTGCTTGTCCAAGCTTTAAAAAGAAGGGGCCATGTTGTAGCTGTTACTGGTGATGGCACAAATGATGCCCCTGCATTGCATGAGGTGTCATGTGTAACTCATGATATTGATGAGCTGTTACTAGTCATTTATGTTGATATTACGGAGCTTATCATTTTGTTCTTATATCTAATTGTCCAATTTGTTGTACAGGCCGATATAGGTCTTTCAATGGGCATTTCAGGGACAGAAGTTGCTAAAGAAAGCTCCGATATTATAATCTTGGATGATGACTTCACATCTGTTGTCAAGGTTAGTTTATTCAACAAAGAATCCTGGAAAAGAACCTTCTGATGAAGTATAACCGTGCGCAGCAATCAGCATAGGATTTTCTTTATAGGAAATTATTCCACATGAAACTGGCTTGGTGCCTTGATGGCATTTGTGAGGCTGTGATACCATGCTTTGTGATGATTGCTATCAGTTGAGACAATGAGATAGACAATACATTTAATGGAGAAGCCCATATACATTGTGATATGCTGCTTTATGCTGCTCATTTGGCTGTTAAATATTAAGACTTAAACATAGTGTATACACAAAAATCCTTGGTGGCTTGTGCACTTCTCGGGCACTGATTCTGGCCACATAGCCTTCTTTTCCTTAATTGAGATTTAGGGCATGGATTTACAATTTCTTTTCTCTTTTAGGTTGTTCGCTGGGGACGGTCTGTCTATGCAAATATTCAGAAATTTATCCAGTTCCAGCTTACTGTTAATGTTGCTGCACTTGTGATTAATGTTGTTGCAGCTGTGTCCTCTGGTGACGTGCCTCTAAATGCTGTTGAGGTTGGGACAATTTCCTTGTTTCTTGCAACTATTTTTTAATTGCTACTATATTCGTTATTGCTTAAGTTAGCCATTGCCTCTTCCATTGAAGCATTTAGATGTCATGTTCCATGAAGGATATGCTGAAAATCTTAATTGTAAGTCTGAATACTTATATGCCCAGGTTGGCTTTCACGCACTTTGTTCCTTTTTTTAATTTGCAGCTTCTCTGGGTGAACCTTATAATGGATACACTGGGAGCTCTTGCTTTAGCAACGGAACCGCCAACAGACAATCTTATGAAGAGAGATCCCGTTGGTCGAAGGCATGTAAAATTACCCTAACTATTGACAGTATTGTATTTTATATGTTTCATTATGCATTGAACCGCTTTCTACATAATTGACCACATTTCCCCCATATTTTGCTGCTTCAGGGAACCTCTTGTGACTAATATTATGTGGAGAAACTTGTTTGTCCAGGTTGAATTTCTGTGGCTCACCTGTATGCCTACAGCATACAATTGAATTCTGTTTAATCTACTTTTGTTCTGATTTATATGTATTCTTGTGCAGGCCATTTACCAAATAGCAATCCTTCTTATCTTTGATTTTGCTGGAATAAGGATTCTGCGGCTGCAGAATGAAAGTCGAGATAATGCCGAGAAAATAAAGAACACCTTTATCTTCAACACATTTGTCTTTTGCCAGGTGGATTGGGTGTTTTGTCATTCAAGAATTGTAACCTAACGTTACCGCAGCCAAATTCTACTCTTGCTCTTTAGACAGATAAATATTGACATTGGATTATTCTAAAAAATATTGACGTTGACTCAATATAGTGGCAGTAGTTTGTTGTCTGAAGGGAACTGCCCCATCATGTAAACTTTACAGTTCTGCTTAGAAAATGATATATTGATTTAGCTGGGTTTTATAAATTTTATTGGACCTGATGTGAGCCTGTTACGATTCAAACACTTCCCAATAAATATAAGTGCTTCATAATTTACTTACTACATTAACTTTATGTACTTCTGAAACAAAGGTCTTTGTTAAACTTGACGTGCATTTCATACCAGATCTTCAACGAGTTCAATGCGCGCAAGCCCGAGGAAAGGAATGTCTTCAAAGGAGTAACAAAGAACCACCTCTTCATGGGAATAATTGGTATAACTACTGTATTTCAGGTAACAAGCAATACTGAGTTCTTGCGTTGAATACCCAATCAACCTTGTCCAGGAAATGCTGATAAAGTTGCTCTCCCCTTTGGCAGATACTAATAATTGAGTTCCTGGGGAAGTTCTTCAAAACTGTGAGACTTAATTGGAGATTATGGTTGGTTTCAGTTGCTATTGGCCTTGTAAGGTATGCACTTTAAAGTTTATCCATTATGCAAGGTTCGTAATCAGTAGCTTATTAATTCTTTTAATGTTTTGTGTGCTTAATGTGCGGTACAGTTATTTTATGAATCCCAACATTGTTTGTCCTTGGTTTTCTCTGCGAGTAGGCTAATACTATATTAATTTGCATTTGAGACATTCCCAGGCTGTTGTTATTAAGTTGCATACATCAACATCAATAACTTTAAACTCTTAATAATTCACACGCAGAAATCCACCGCCTACAAGAAATCATCCATGCCACGGCCAAAGTCGCCGAACTCAAGACCTCTTGGCTTTGATACCATATTAAGTTGTATGCACCAACCAATTTCACCCAAAAGGTTAAACTGATGAGAAAAGATGGGTAATTTACTTATATTTCAACACTTCCCCTCACGTGTAGACTCGCTTAGACCTAAAATGTAGAATAGAAATGGACTGCAATTATTTTTATTTAATTGCGCCAACCGGGTCTCGAACTCAAGACCTCTTGGTTCTGATACCATATTGAGTTGCATGTACCAACCAATTCACCCAAAAACTTAAGCTGATGAGGAAAGGTGAGCAATTCACTTATACTTCTACACCCCCCCTCACGTGTAGACTCTCTCAGATTTAAGATAAGGAATAGAAGTGGGTTGCAATTATTTTTATTTAATTGCGCTAACCGGGTCTCAAACTCAAGACCTTTTGGTTCTGATACCATATTGAGTTGCATACACCAACCAGTTCACCCAAAAGCTTAAGCTAATGAGGAAAGGTAGGCAATTCACTTATACTTTAACACTTCCCCTCACGTATAGGCTCTCTTAGATCTAATACGTGGAATAGAAGTGAGCTGCAATTATTATTTTTAATTGCACTAACCGGGTCTCGAACTCAAGACCTCTTAGCTCTGATACCATATTGAGTTTCATACAGCAGCCAGTTCACTCAAAAGTTTAAACTGATGAGGAAAGATGGGCAATTCACTTATATTTCAACACTCTTCACGTGTAGGCTCTCTCAGACCTAAGACGTAAAATAGAAGTGGGTTACAATTATTTTTATTTAATTACGTCAACCAAGTCTCGAACTTAAGACCTCTTAGCTTTGATACCATATTGAGTTGCATGCACCAATCAGTTCACCTAAAAGCTTAAACTAACGAGGAAAGGTGAGCAATTTGTAATGTTTGATCTTGATATGCATTTATAGGCATTCACACGTACAAATGTTGAATTCATTTTCTACTCTTGCCATGAAATTAAATATCGATGGCATGTAACGAAATAGACTTTTCAACTATAATCCCCTTATGAGCCTTCTGTGAATTTTGAGCTCCCTTTTCTTCCTCTTTTGTGATGTTTCCAGTTGGCCTCTGGCATATCTTGGGAAATTCATTCCTGTGCCTGTAAGACCGCTCCAGGACTATTTCAAGACTAATGCTTGTTGGAGATCAACACGCCGAGGTGAGTCTCCACTCCATAGTAACTAGCCGCTGTTTTTTGTTTACTTTTTATCCAACAAGCTTACCATGCATGCTCCCGTAATGAAGACGAAGAGGAGGGCGGCCAGAGCTAAGATGCGGCAAACATAAAGTGCAAATAAAGAAGAGGACAATTACACTGGTCCTCTGTGGAGAGCAGCTTCGGACAAGCTGTGAATTATTTCTGCAGGAGATGCAGTGAAAAACTGTGCAGAGGTCAACCGCTGTAATAGAAGCTTTGCATGCACGACGGGTCAAGTGCAGATGTGCAACCCTTGCTGCTGATTATGGGATTCACTTGATGGTTTTTAATATAAACCAAAATTCTAACTTGGGAGGACAATCTCTAACCTTGTTATTAAAATGATTGTAAATTTGTAAATGTTTATTAACTACGAAACATTCACATTTTTTGGTTGCAAATAAACTAACTTTGATATACCTAATTACCTAGGACATACCTTGTAGGCTTATAGCCATCAGTGGCTTGGGTTGTTTTCTTGTGTTTGTTGGATTGAATAAATGGAGCAAGCAGTAAAAGATTTTGAGGGTGCTGTTGAAAATAGAGCTTGTGACTGTTTTGTAGTTGTGCTACACTTGTCCACCTTCGAGCTATTTCGGCCTTCATGTAGATGATTCATGCGATGATTTTGTTGATCCAGGCTGTCGTCTTTTTTAAAAAAAACTAGTGTGAAATCTACCTATATGGCCCCACATAAGAGTGTTTGGTGTCATGTGGCTAGTTTGAGCGTCTTAGGACAATCTCAATGCTTGAAACTATGACTAATTTTTAATCTTCTAAGACACTATGATACAAACTACAGTTTCTAATCAATGATTTCTTCGTGTGGGACCAGATCAAATTGTGACCAATCATTTTCATTCCCTTCCTGCACATGCATTGGCTGTTTCTTCTAAGACACTGATAAAAAATCAAATTCGCTGCAGCGCATCTTTTGCTAGTTTCCTCGGCTTTGGACCTCATGAAGAAATAGTTTCCTCATGAAGAAACCGTTTCCTTATCTCTCCTCTTTAATTACTATGCCATGTTACCAAAATGCTTACATGGTAAGCCTAATTAATGTAAGAAACTATAGCATTGGGACTGCCCTTAGGGGCACTATGTATGCTCAATGCAGGTCAAACCAACATGAAGGGGATAGCGTAGCTATTTTGCCCTAGGT
Source organism: Melocanna baccifera (assembly GCA_036346265.1). NCBI lineage: Eukaryota > Viridiplantae > Streptophyta > Magnoliopsida > Poales > Poaceae > Melocanna > Melocanna baccifera. Next base: position 1,840,384 of record CM070698.1, on the reverse strand, counting down.
TAGGGCCCATCGATAATGTTTTTTTGGGTTAGTGATCATCAGAGTGTTTCTCTCTCCACGTGGGCATTGAGTGACACAGGTGTTGGTGCGGGGGGCATGGACGTGGTTTTGGCATTCACAGAGATGATTCGCAAGTGATTTCGGCATTCGCAGAGGTGATTCGCAAGTGAATCTCTCGATCCAGACTCCTGGCTTATTTTTGAAGTAATGGAAAATCCACCTATGTGGCCATGCATATGCATGTTTAGCATCATGCATGGCTAGTTTCAGCACCTATGGGGCACTACGGACACTCGACACCGATCAAACTAGGACAAAGGGGCCAGCACAGCTATGTAGCCTTGGGTCGAAGCCTGTCAACATTTTTTGGGCCGTTTCAATTTCCAACGGGGCATCGGGCGATGGTGGTGTCAATGTGGGGGTTGCACACACAATTTCGACCTTCATGGAGGTGATTTGCGTAGTGATTCTGTCGATTTGCGTAGTCGGCTTATTTTTTAAGCTAGGGGTGAAATCCACCTACGTGGCCCCATGTAAGAGTGTTTGGCATCGTGCGTAGCTAGTTCAACTGTCTATGGGGGCACTACAGACGCTTGGCGCAGTTTCAAACCAAGTTCAACTGTCTATGGGGGCACTGCAGATGCTTGGAGTAGTTTCAAACCATCACAAAGGGTTTAACAGCTATTTTGCTCTAGGTCAGGACTCATCGATGGTGTTTTTTTTGTGCCAGCAGCCTTCAGGGCATTTTTGTCTCCACGGGCGATTCTGGTGTTGGTGCAGGGGCATCACACGCGATTTTGGCCTTCACGGAGGTAATTCATATGGTGATTCTATCGATACAAGCCGTCAGTTTGTTTTTTAAGCCAGGGGTGGAATCTACCTTCGTGGCTTTGTGTATGAGTGTTTGGCATCACAAGTGGCTAGTTCAGGCACCTATAGGTGTACCATGTACACTTTGCGGCGATCAAATCTGGTAGTAGTGGTTAGCGCAACTATGTCGCCCTAGGTCGGGGCCCGCACACATCGTTCTTTGGGCCAATGGCTGTTAGGGTGTTTCTGTCTCCATGGAGGCATTGGGTGACATTGTTGTCAATGTAGAAGACCGCACACACGATTTTGGTCTTCACAGAGGTGATTCGTGTGGTGATTATTATTTAGGCTGTTGGCTTATTTTGTAAGCAAAAGGTGAAATCCAGCTCCATGACCCCATGTAAGCACGTGTGGCATCGTGTGTGGCTAGTTCAAGCGCCTCAAGGGCATCGCAGATGCTCAACACTAGCCGAACTAGTAATAATAGGCCAACGCAGCTATGTCGCTCTAGGTCAAGGCTCGCAAACATTGTTGTTTGGGCCACTGGCTGTCAGGGCGTTTCTGTCTCCACAAGGGTATCGAGCCACGTTTGGTGACGTTACAGCAGGCGCGCACGTGATTTTGGCTTTCACGGAGGTGATTCTTGCGGTTATTTTGTCAATCCGGGTCGTTGACTTATTTTTTAAGCCAAGGGTAATTCACCTTTGTATCCCAATGTAAGTGCATTAGGCATCATGTGTGTGTGGCTAATTCGGGCACCTTAGGGGCACCATGAACGCTCGGTGTGGTCAAACTATCACGATGGGGTTAACACAACTATTTATACCTAGGTTGGGGCTTGCCGACGGTGTTTTTTTGGGCCAGCAAATGATGGAGCGTTTCTATCTCTATGGAAGCATTGGACCATACTAGTGCTAGTGCGAACGGGGGGCGTGTGCGTGATTTCGGCCTTCACAGAGGTGATTCGTGCAGTGATTCTACCGATCCGTGCCCCACCAGCTTATTTTTTAAGCCAGGGGTGAAATCCACCTCCATGGCCCCACACAAGCGTGTTTGACATCATGCGTGGCTAGTTCAGGTGCCTTAGGGGTTGTAGGGATAGCGGTGCCAGTCGAACCAGCACGAAGTGGTTAGCGCAGCTATTTTGTCCTAGGTCTGGGCTCACCGACATCCATTTTTGTCCAGTGGCCATCAAGGAATTTCTGTCTACATAGGAACATCTAGCTACACTAGTGTCAATGCTAGGGCCACGCATGCGATTTTGCCCTTCATGGAACTGATTCTGTTGATCTAGACCACCAGCTTGCTTTTTAACGCAAGGGTGAAAATCACCTTCGTGGCTCCCGTATGTACTTTTCGCATCTTGCGTGGCTAGTTTGGGCACCTCTAGGGCCCTGCAAATACTCGAAGCTGATCGAATCAGGACAAAGGGGCCAACACGGCTATGTTGATTCGAGTGGGGGCCCATTGAAGGTATTTTTTTTGGGCCAGGAGCTGTGGAGCTGTTTCTTAATGGTGGCATTGGGCCACACTAGCGTCGGTGGGTGGGGGAGGCATATGATTTCAGCCTTCACAGAGGTGATTTGTTGTATGAAATCACACAATATATGTGGTTCTATATACAAGTGAAACTAAAGATACATTCTCTTTCTGGGACTAGAAACTCCTATAATAATCTAAAAAAGAATAAACAAAGCTTAGAAATTCTTTCATTAATCGTGAAAGAGAATATCTGCACTATTTATTTTGGTGCAGCTAGATTATGACGGTGTAGACTGATTAGATATACATGTTACAAATATATAGTTATATAAATACAAATATGTTTTCAGCTATCGGCAATTTAGCTAGTTTGTTAAGCAACAAATACAAGGAAGCTGTAGGCACTACTACAAAAAGAGTTATCCTGGACGCCTCATCATAGATAATATTTCAACTTACCCACTCTTGCCGAATTTGAATTTTTGCCCATCTTGTTGAATTTGCTATTTAAAATAGAAGGCTCAGTTGTTCTTCTCCTCATCTCCTCCCCTCTTCTCACTTCTCATCTCCTTCTCATCTCATCTTCTCATTTCCTCCACTCCTCTCCTCATCTCCTCATCTCACTTCTCCTCCACTTCTCCTCGGCAAATTTGCCCACTCGGTCATCTCTTCATCTCCTCTTCTCTCTTCTCACTTCTCTTCCTCTACTCCTCTCCTTCCTTACCTCTTCTTCAATCCCATCCCATCCCATCCATCTATATTTTTACCGTGGTTTAGATGCCCAAGATTTGGCTAAGTCTTCATTTTTACAGTGACTTGGATGCCCAAAAAATTAGGATTCCAAGTCATAGACCATCCAAACCACAATAACAATATGGTAAAAATTACCTACTTTTTTAGCATTGGTACAGCTATCACAGATGATTTTTATTACAAATCGTCTGTGATAATTGATTATATAGACGGTTCTAGTTTTAAACCGTTTGTGATAACATATGATCACAAACAGTTCTAGTTCTGAACCGTCTGTGATAACAAACGATCACAGATGGTTCTAGTTCAAAACCATCTATGATACGGTAAATCTCTGTGAATAACTCCTATTATCACTAACCCATAAAGTTAGACGGTTCAAGGAACCATCTGTGACGATGGTTTTGAACCGTCTGTAATGAACTTTTCTGTAGTAATGAGGAAGGTTGGTGAGGGGAAGTCAACGAGGAATGGGGAGGACAAAGAGTTGAAAGTAAAGTCCACATGCCCTTGCTACCACCGACAGTAAGGAGGAGGATGCGGGTGATGTGGCGGTGGTTCTTAGATAGTGGTAGGGTATATGTATAGATTATAGTTACAACAAAGGTAAATTTAAATTAAGGACACTCATTGAAGCCTTATTTGAAGCACATGAATCTTTGGGGATTTCTGCAGGATTTACGTTGTCTCGCAGAAATTTATGGAAATTACATGGAATTCTTGCATCTCATAACAGGATCTAAACCATTAAGAACGCTTGTCCCGTGTGGAACACCGGAGCATCATAGAAATTCAGTACAAATTATATTACGTCCTATAAAATTGCCATGGATTCATCATTCATGCATTCCAACCAGCCACTCCATTGTTTCCTACATCGCACCAAATTTGTAATTTAGCGCAACGACCTTCAATAAAACGGGAAACTTGAAACTTGAAGTGTGTCTTTGAGCGATTTACAGGAATTACGTCATTCCAAGGTTCCCATCATTGTCGCACTTTTCGAATCCAGCGTGTATAGAAAGAGAATTTTTTAAAATAATCAATTTTTAATTCTGAATTTCAGTATTATACCTGTGTTTTTATTTACTTATGTTAAAGATATTTGTAGAGACTAGTTCTTATGATGCTTTAGATTTCCTAGAATTATGTAGGCTTGATTTACATTGAAATTTTACCTAGCTAAAATTGTGATAATCAGATTTAGAAGGTAAAAATTTTTATAACCTCCTATTTACCCCCACTAGTCGGTTATTCTTGATCTTACAGCCGTACGGGGCGAGCGGCGGTGTCGAGGCTCTGGTGCCCGTGCGGGGTGGCGTCGGCGGGGATCTCGTGTGGGCGGCAGGACCGGCCGTGCGTGCGGCGAGGCTCAAGCCTGTGTCATTTGGGCCAATGGCGGCCGGAAGCGATGCACGTTGGTCAAGAGCCGGCGGCCAAGGCGGCGGTAGCCCATGTAGGGGCACACGGTGCAGGAGCTGATGGTCGAGGTGGCGGCAACCCGTGTAGAGGCGCACGGCATGGGAGCCAGCGACCGAGGCGGCAATGGCCTGTGCGGGGGCGCGTGGCACGGGAGCCGGCATGACGGGCAGTCATGCGGGCCTCGGGGGTGATGGCCCGTGCAGGGGCTGGTAGCGCGGCCATGTGCGGCACGGCCAAATGCGCGAGGTAATTAAGTTGGCTAATTAGCTGACTTAATTACCAGCCAGCATAATTAACTTTTGTAATTAAGGTGTAGGTGCACATACTTGTTTGAATTTTTAGATATAGTAAATGAGCTGTAAAAATTAAAATTTTTTATGAAGCCTCCCTATGCAATTGTATTTAATTGTGTAATTTTCTTTTGTAATTTTACCCATCCTCAAACCAAGACACTAAGTTACATGCTAATGGGCTATTGGATGGGAGCTTGTTATTATAGAACACGTTTTGTGGGTCCATCAGAGATGAGAGATTCACGCAGCAATAGATTATTTAACTGAGTAACAACTTTTTTATGATAACAACCTATTTGGAAATACCTATCGGTTCCAGTGTTATCATAAATTTCCTACAGTGTTATCACGCAGCAATAGAAACAGTGCACTCCAGTGTTTGTTGACCATACAAGCTATCGGTTCTTACAGGGATTGCACTCGAGACTCGAGACTCTGCGTCGTAAACAAGCACCAGGGTCTATGAAATTTAGTTTTCATAGTACAGCTGATACGCATTTGCCACGTTATTCTCCCGTCGTTATTTTCAAAAGCCGTCCCGCCATCTTCAATCCGTATCCAAAAAAAAAAATCGTCCAAAACCATATCCAATTCATAAAAAAGGAGCAAATAAACAAACAAAACAAATCCTCCTATTCCAGCTGTACCCGAGCGGAGCGGCCAAGCCGACCAACCATCTGGCTGGAAAGACAGGCAGGTGGGGCCCCCCCGGCCATTAAAATAGGAGGCAGAGCGTACCAGAGGAGCTCGGCGCCGTATGGCCGCGGGATATTTTGAACGCCCCTCGCGAAACGGGATAAGGTTGGGTCACTGCTCCGCGGCCAGACACGCGCGACGTGCAGCGTCCGGTCCCTTTCCTCTTCGGCCTTTCAGGACCAGGCCCGCGGCCTGATCTCCTCGCTGTCGGTAAGGGAAGCGGGGAGCGAACGCTGCTGCCGTGAGTTTTGGTGATCACACAAGTCGCCTGAGCTGAGATGGATGGACTAGATTAGATGCTGAAGTGTTTGTAAAACCGCTGCGGTGATTTGCAGTCCGTCCTCGCTGCACGTCATTGTTGTCCTCAGACTTCGGCTCTTTAACCTCTGAGGATCCGGATCCCATCCCTTCTCTTCTGGGTTATGATTATGATTTTAGTACGTCGATGTGATTTTAGCTGATATAGATGAATTAGTATAGTGTTTATTATAATCAACTTATAAATCCTATTTAAAAACACACCGTTTAAAATCTAGTTATTATAATATAAACTAAAAGACACAAGTAAAAAACACAAAAATAAAAACTAACTATAGTCTCTCCCTGAATATATCTACTTGAGTACTAGTACTTGAAATCCTTCCCTAATCACACTTGCTCATGGAATACAACTCACCAGATTAGCAAGCAATGAAAAAATTCATCATATACCCTCTTTATAGATGAAAATCTAGGATATACCCTTCTACACATCCAAATTCATCATATACCCTTCTACACATCCAAATGACGAGACTACCCCTCCTCCTATAAATGTCGAGAGGAGGAGGAGGAGTAGTCTCGTCATTTGAAGGAGGCAAAGAGGGTGTTTTGTAAAGCAAATAGATTGGAGGAGAGTATATGATGAATTTAGATGTGTAGGAGAGTATATCCTAGATTTTCATCTATAAGAAAGATATATGATGAATTTTCCCCGTAAGCAATTGGGCATAGGATACTCAACAAAATCACATTTGCACAGCTCCCCAAGTTTGTGTCCCGCCCTTGGAAACCTTGAATAACATCACCGACAATAGTATTAGATAGCCATCGCTCGTACTAGTTACATGCATTTTCTTGGCCAGGTTAATAAAATGGGCCGGCTCATGTGACATCTCGGGGATGTTTTGCCGGAACCGATGCTAAAGAAAAAAAAGAATGAAAAAGAAGAGGATAACGCTGTGTGAGTCTGCGATGCCATTTACTACTAGTTGCTCTCCTTCACACATTTCCCCAGACAAAATTGGTTCACTCTGCTCCGTGAACCGTTTACGTGGCAACTCGCTGCTGCTGCTTCGAGAGCTTAATTTTCATTTTGTTTTTGTAAGAATGAAGTTACCGCCCATTAAAAACCAGTTCTTGTGCCAGATCCACAAGGCGCTTGCTGTTTTTTTATGTTTGCGACTTCTTTGGGAGGGAAAGCTACCGTCTGAAAGGACGCTTTTTCTTGTGCTATGATTAGATTTGTCGCCGGCTAGTCTAAATATTTGATTCAATCAATCAGCTACCATTTCATTTGGTTAAAGAAACAAAAAAATGGAGTCTGAAAATAAAGAAACCAATAAATGGTCACTAACAACTGGGTGCTTATCAGATTAGGCATAGGATTAGGACCCATCAGTCATCACCCACCATTGTCTGCAGCCACAAGCCACACCACCAACATTAGAGATCAACAAACCACGCATCACCATCATGAGCTAAACAAAGATCAACATGATTAGCCCTAGTGAGAAGGGAAGAAATGTCACAAGTCACATATATACATACACTGTCAAAGCCTGTCGGTTTGTTCATAGAAATGTTCAGTTCATGCCATCCAAGATTCAAGAAGAGAGACCAGCTAGCCAGAGACAAACAAAAACCACAAATGAAGGTTCTTACATATATATCTTGATTATATAGTAGCAGCAGTAGTAACAGCATCTCTCACACCTAAACTAAGCCAAGCGAAGCGGTCTAATTTTAGCTAGTTATAGCTTGCATTTTGGAGATCAGACAGGGAGAACGACCTAGGGGATCTGAAGGAGGATGTATTCGGACTCCTCATCATGGAGCCCTTTTGGGTGTGCAGGCTGAGCCTCGGTGGAGGAAATGTGGGCACCTTCTTCTCCCTCCTGCTCTTGCCGCCATTGTTGTTGCATTCGTGATCTTGGTCATCCTCGCTGTCTGAGAACTCTTCTTCCTCGTCGTCCTCCTCCACCACGGCGTGGTCGGGGGCGAGGAGAGGCGGGAGGTAGGTGGTGACCAGCGAGCTGCAGGAGGCTCTTCGCCGTGACCACGCGGCGAGGACGCGGCGGCGCTTGTTGAAGGGGTTCTCCGGCTTGGCGATCTCCTTGGCGGCCGCCGCCTCGGCGAGGCTCGTGAAGGACTTGGACTTGCCGGCGTAGAAATTGGAGAGGCCCCTCCTGTGTTTCATCAAAGAATGAATCTTGCTCAGGTTTTGCCAGGATATATTCCAATATTTGGTCTGTTCTTGATGTAATGGGAATACACAACAAAGTTCGACTTTTAGCTCATCACTTGCTTGGATTTTTAGCTAATCACACACACACCAAGATCCCTGAAATTCATCAGTATGACCAGCAGCAAGATGCTAACATTCTCCATAGTTGGTTTTAATTAGGCTGCAAAAAAGCAACCTTTTGGTAACATTCTCCATAGTAGGTTTTAATTAGGCTGCAAAAAAGCAACCTTCTCCTAGCTCCACTTGTGTGATATTAACCTTAATAATTCCACCACCAAAACTGATTTTTTTCCCAAAAGAAAATAATTTATTTCCTAAAGACAGATGCAGTAGCAACTTTGCAATAACCATTTTGACCAAGAACAGATAATAACACAAATTTAGCCAAATTAAAACCTCTGCTAATAAACCGAGGAGGAGGAGGAGAAGATCAGTAAGCTTACTTGATGGGAAGGGCATCCTCCAAGGACTCGAGCGTCCCCAACCCCTCCATCATCCCCAGCCCCTCCTCCGCCCCCTTCGCCTTGCTCTCCACCTCCTCCTCCTCCCCCGCCGCCACGCCGCCCTTCTCCGAGGACGAGTTCTCCCCGATCGACGAGCTGTCCGACGACGCCGCCCCGATCGACGAGCTCTCCGACAGCGCCTCCCCCGCCCCCACCTCCTCCCCCTCCTCTATAATGAACCCATTGGCGTTCCTCTCCGCCTTCCCCTTCTCCGGCCCCCGGAAACCGTGCGCCGGCGGCATCCCGAGCGCCACCGCCGTGGACATGCGCGCCTGCAACAAGATCCAACCAAATCTCGGACGACGTATGGATGGATGGGTCGGCGGGCGGGTGGGTGCGTCCGCCAAGAACCAAGCCACAGCGAAATGAGCAGCGGTGCCAAGAAATCTTGGTGTGAGAGAGACGGAGAGGAGAGCGATGGGAAGGATAGGATAAGCGAGTAGGCTAGACCGGACTAGGAAGGCCGTATTCTATAGTGGGGAAGAGCTAGTAGTACAGGACAGCGAATCGCGGGGCGCGGTGCATGCGCCTGGTCCACGCGGCCGAGGCTGGCTGTGTGGTGCAGGAGGTGCCCGGTCTCCGTCCGCCCTGACGCGTGGGGCCACGGTGGTGATCAGACGCCTTGACACGGCCCCGCTCGCTCGGTGGGCTCGGCCCACGGAAAGCGCGATGGATACGGTTAAGCTGTACTTGTAGTACAACACCAATGATAATGTACAGTACTGTACAGGTCAGGTCGTGTACGTAGTATAATACAATAAAATACACAGTGTACGTGTGACGTGGCTTGGTCTCTTTGTTCATTTGTGGCTGTGGTGCTGTTTGCAGAAGCGTGTGACGTGGCATGTTCTTTTAAACGTATGATTTATATTTTATAGTTTTCTTTAAATAAATAAATAAAAGCACTATCGTTTCGAATTTCTTTATCATGATAGCCTATTTTAAAATAATTTATCGGTATTCGATTCATATATACAAACGTTCATGTTAAAATCAAAAACCATAAGTCATAATCTATAAACGACAGCTGAAAATAACCCATCAGTGGTTTAGGATGGCCAATGGGAGCAGATATGCATTTGATTGATCGCTTTCTGCTACCACTAAGAGTATATACAGTGGTACAAACAGTTGTTGTTTATAGTATTCTTCTATGTCATCTGTAGATAACATTAAGTACACCTTCTATAATGGATTGTCTGTAAGTTGTCTATAATAGATTGTCTATAAAATATAGACATCATTGATACAATAACACAAAAATCGTTTATAGAAAGCTATTTATAGATAATATTGATATAACAGCATGAAAGCCATCTATAGCAGACTATTTTCTCGCGTTTTGACCGTCTATAGAATTATGTCGACCTCCTTATCTCTTCTATTTCTCTTTCATTCATCTCAGCAAAATTCCTATATAACGTCTCTTATAGATAGCTTATATCATCTTATTATACATGACCTAAGTTGTTTCTACAGATTTTTTGGATGGTAGTAAGAGGGTGACGGCCAAAAACAGGTTTTAGAATTTAGATGCCGCCGCCGCTCCTCCGGTATTCTTTATCCAAGAATTGGGCAGCGGTTTTATACTTTAACAACCATTAGATTTTAGCTGCACACATTATAATCAAATTTTAGTTGCACATATTGTATATGTAACCCTTTTTTCACATTTGTGCCACTGGGATGAAGTAAGGGTGCATGCTTATGTCGCTAATTACTATTAGCAGACTTATGTTTACGGAAATAACATTTCTGTATCATATTGGCCTAACTCAGTATATACCACAACTGTTTTTTAGATACGTACGTATTTCTTTTTGAGAGTGTACCTTGGTCTTCGAAGCAAATAATTGAAATAGAACCATCAGTTTTATTTTCAAATCAGTTCCATTCTACCGTTAATCTAAATCGAGGTAAATCAACATATAGGATCATGTATATATATCTAGCTAGTAAATCTGTGTGATATAGTTACAATACATGTCATGCCAATAAATCAGCATGATACATCTAAAATGCATACCATTATAGTACACTACAGGTTCGGCCATCGTGAGCATACCATTACTTTATGATTTGCAAGACTTCAGTGATTAGCTTTCCGTTTAACAGTTTAGCAGTGCTAACTGTTATACAAATGTTCTATTCAGTACAATGTCCAATTCGATAGTACACCTTCGGTGCTCACGAGCATACTATTACTAGCGGGTTTAGTGATGAACTTTCATTTAACAGATTAGAAGGACTAGCGAGTTTATACCGTTTCCGTTAGCAAAAGGATCTATTCAGTACTTCGTCTATTTTGATGTTCTAAGGTTGTGCTCATTTTGATTTAAAACTAGTTTCTGTTTTTTATTTCTGCTTTTTTTCACTATTCAGTAATTTTATTTTTTTCTAGTTTTTTTTTTAAAAAATTAGATTTTTTTGCTTTTTCTTTTTTTCCTATATTTCTTTGTATTGTCCGTGATAGGTTAATATTTTTTTCTATTTTTACTTTTTAAAATTTAATTATACCAAATAAATCAATTTAGCTATAGTAAATAATAAATCAACTACAATAAAAAAACCATAAGATAACATTAAATTAAACACTACCTAAAAAAGTACCATTAGATTAACTAGAAAACCATAACGTTCTAGCTTGAGGCACCAAAAGAACCGTTTGCCCACTGTCTTTTTTTTAACCAGCAGAGTACGAAGAGTTCAAAGTGAACTGTTACTGAGCTAACCTGCATGGTGCATGCTTCTAGATTATTGGATTTTATAATCTGACTAGGGACATGGGTGGATAAACATAATTACCAAGCGCTAATGTTCGTACATGCATGCGCTATTATAGATCTAGACCCCAGTTGGCGTTAGCATTTGTTTTTCTCTCGTCTTGGTCTAACATTCTAAATCAAAGCAAGCCTATACTAGTAAATTGCAATAAGCCGTGTAGAGGTGGCCAATGAATCGGGTCTTAGTATGCCAGCCTGTGGTCTGCCCCTGTTGGTTCGATTCAAACATGGTATAATCCGTTTAGGTCGTGAGCCATGCTGGCACGGTCCGGTAGACCGTACCATACCTGGGCCGAGCGAGCGACACGTCGGGCCGGCACGACATGGCCCGATAATGGTCGTGCGGCATGGCACGATGCCAACGAGTGTAAACGGGCAGTTCTGGTATGACAGGGCCCGATAAAAATAGCTGTTTTTTACCTTTTTTATCGTTGGGTGTAAAAAAATCAAAAAATAGCAAAAAAACATTCAAAAAATATAGATTTTTTCCCTATAAACAGGGGACATCCGACCTCCATTCTCCGCACCTCAAGCGTTTGCGCAAATTTGGCAAAATTAGTGAGAAATTCATGTGAAACTCAAAAAACTTCAAAGAATTTTTGAAGAGCTACAGAGGAGGTAACATTACTGCCTTATGTCAATTTTTTGCTATTATTTATTGATTTAATAGTAAGTTAATTGTACTTTACTATTTTAATTTGCAGTTAATTTAATGGAGAATCACCATTTTCAACTCTCTGAATCCGACTTCACGCCGGAGGATATACAATCCCTTCAAGAATGATATCCATCCGCAGAAAGTCCACATCCACAACAAACTGTAGAGCTAGAAGAAGCGGCCGGCCCGGCAGCACAGAGTCCAATCAATCTATCTTCTGCTGACTCAACGAGTGTATCTACAACCTAGAGTACGGGTACTAAAAAAAAGAATTATAGAATTTAAATTAATTAATGTTTCATATACTGCTGAAAATATTGTAGAATGTATTATTAAAGTTGTAGAAGATTTTGACCTTATAGATAAAATTTTTTCTATAACTTTAGATAATACAGCTGCAAACACTAAGACTATAAAAATTCTTACTCTTTTGTTTAATACTTATGCATAATCTTTCTTACAACATCAATGTTGTGCTTGTCATATTATTAATCTTATTGTTACATCTGGTTTAAAAAGATTAAATGCTTATATTGATTCTTTTTGGGATGCAATTTCATATATTAATTGTTCTAACCAACGAATAGCCGCATATAAGAGTTTTTGCGTAGCAATGAATGTCCACTCTAGAAAATTTTGTTTAGACATGTTTGTTAGATGAAACTTTACTTACCTTATGCTTAACTTATATTGCCATATAAGAGCACATTATCTGTTTTCCTTCACACCCAAGTTCATCAATCTCGTAACTCCTCCAATAGAACCCAAGTTAGAGACTCCAAACTTACTGAGGATGATCGGGTTGTTGGTTAAAAAATATTTTCTTTTTTAGAACTTTTTTTATAAAGCTACACTTTATCTTTCTGGAATATACTACCTAACATTTCATCTAATTATTCATAACATTCTTGAAATTGCCACTCACCTAAAGTCTTTCGAAAATGATCCTATACTACAGGATGTTGTAGTTGCCATGAAATCTATGTTTTTAAAATATTAGAGGGAAATTCATATTTTATATGCATTCGCCTTTATTTTGTATTATATGGCCAAACCCTAAGGATTTAAAAATATATTACAACTTTTAAGTGATGCTACTGGTTTAGATTATTGTGCCTACTATAGAGTAATTAAGAATAAATTATATAAGGTATACAAGAAATACGAAAATAAGTTTAGATCTGTACGTTAGGAAATACTCTAGGTAGCTCCTAGCACCTCTATGTGGACTATGCAATGGAGCAAGATTTTTTATTCTTCCTCTAGAGAGTCTTGCGCAGGTACACATCAGTTAGGAAGAGCAAGACGGCAAAGCACTAGAGACCTATCAAGCCATCTGAACAGTGATAACATCATTTTCGAGCAAGAGTTGAACATCCTCTCATGGTGGCAAACCTAGAAAGTAATATATCCAGTGATATACATATTAGCACAGGATGCGTTGACTGTTCATGTTTCTACAGTCTCTTCGGAGTGAGCCTTTAATCTATCTGGAAGAATAGTCGAGGAGTGGCGAACAAGTCTCTCAAATAAGATAATCAAAATCCTTCTGACCGTCAAAGACTAGAAACAAGTTGAATCATGACTCCAATAAACTGCAGAGAGTACAAACTTAAGAGAATCTTTTGACAATTTGTATCTAGATAGCAATGAATAGGATTTTCAATATTTTTCCTTCAGATATAGTCACTAGTGAGCTGTATAGTTTGTACTCTTTTTTTCTTTACCAAGGTTCTCTTAAGTTGAGTTTTTAATTGGTAAAGTTTTTTAACGATGCAGCCATGCAATGTAATTTAACAAGTTAATAAAGTTTATTATATCACTGATAATAATTATCTTGATGATTAACAATGTCTATAATTTTTCTATAAATGTTTACATTTTTCCTTATTTTTTTTTGATTTTTTTCCCCTCCTTTTCTTAGCTAAACAGGCTAACCGTACTAGCACGGCTCGTTAAGGTCTAACTATACCCGTGCCGGCACAGCACGATCGTGGACCGTGTCTGGGCTTGGTCCTCAGCCTGTGGACTAGCAAGGCATGACCCATTTATTTGCCATGCCTAAACGGGCTGTGCCTAGACCGGGCATGTGTCGTGCTGACCTGGTATGGCCCGGTGGATAGGTCTAAAGCCGTGCATGCATGTTAGATGGCGCCCAATGTTGGGAAATCTGCAAGAGAATCTCATCTAAATCTTAGAGCGCGCTCATTTGGGCTGAAAATTGGTAGTTTATGGCTGAATTTGCACTGTAACTAATGGTGATTTATTTGGCATAATTAAAATTAAAAAATCTAAAAATAGAAAAACATGTTATCCCTCATGTATAATGCAAACGAGTTCGAGAAAAAAAAACCAGCAAAAAAACTTTAAAAAACCAAAAAATCATAAAAAAAAGAAATTTAGGAATAATAAAAAAAATAAGTCAAAACTCAAGTCAAAATAAGCGGGGTCTTAATTTATTCGCACAGGAATACTATTTTCATAGCCTCATCTTCTTCTTTTTTTTGACAAAATAGCATCAAGTTACTTCACACTTAGAAATTTCATGCGCTTTCGCATGGTATTCGATCTTTCACTGACGTATAGGTCGAGCTCCACATTATCAGCTTCAGAATATGGTATTTTACACTTTCTCGGCGGGACAGGACAGGAGGAATTTTCTGGAAAAGAATGACATACCGGTGTATCCAAGAATGATCAAAAGCAGCCCAAAATTATCTGGTCGACTCTCCGAAATTTCCTCATTCTTTTTAAGGAAGCTGTGAAATTTCGTTGATGTTCCAATGGGTTTAGCCATTACGAAGTAGTTTTCTCAGCTCAGACTACTCTTTCAGCAGGATGGAGGTTGCTACGCAAAGAAAAGTTGGTGTGATTATAAGCTTATCGGTGTTTTTTCGTGCATGGGTGTTGGCGAGGAGATATTCCAAGCATCTTGTGTTTAATATTTGTTGTTTCCCAAGTGGTGCTGTCAAAAGAAAGGGAATTGTTTGTGGGGCTGGACTTTGGTCAAGGATCATGATTCGTGGACAACCATAATTAGGGGATATTTGGATCTCTCAGTTTTTCATTGGATTCTCGTAAAGCTACATTAAACATATAGCTTTTTAAAATAATCTAATTCTACTTCTTTAAAAGAGCTATCTTGAAAATAAACTAGTTAGGAGAAGCATATTGATTCTCGTGGAAAATCAACTCACTGGAAATAAAAGTGCCCTTCAAAGTTGTATTTTATTACCCGCGAATTGCCATCGTCGCCGACCCCTTCCCCCCTCCCTCAGCCTCCCCTCCCTCTCTCTACCACTCGAGGGCGTCGTCCCCCTCTCTCTCAGCTCCCACCAGCGTCGTCCCCATTGCTCACCTCCCGCCACTGTCTTCCCTATCGTTCCCACCTCTCACCGCCGGTGCCCCTCCCCTCACCCGCCCGGCTGCCCCCAGATTCATCCCTCACCTTGCCGTGCTCTTCGGCGCCCCAGGGACCTCTGCGTCAAGTACCAACTCCCGGGCGAGGACCTCGATGCGCTCGTCTCCATCACCAACGATGAGGATTTGGAGCAACTAGTCCTCGAGTACGATCGCCTCCACCTGATCCGCCCCGTGCCAGGATCTGGTGGTGGCTCGTCCCGGGGTGGATCCATGTTAGATGTTGAGATTGAGGGTCTTCCTCTTCATCTGCGCCGGGATCTGGCGGCAGTTTATTAATAATTAGCATATCCAATGGAACGGTTAGACCACCTAGCGTGTACCAACACAGAAGGTTATCATGAGTTTGATTCATAGCTCCTCTCGATTTTCTTGTGTATGTGCTTGTAAGATGTGTGGCGTGAGTATGATATGGGTCGCTTCTCGCTTGTAATCAGCTCTCTCTTTAAAAGAAATGCCCTATCATCAGTTCATCACCGTGGTGTCGGCCTAAAATTCATGTACTATTATAAAATCCTAATTACCTATTAGAAAGATGCTTACTTTTGGCTTCATCACTTAATCATACACCATTTTCTAGTATCTCCTTAAAAGGAAATGAACTTAGTATGCGCACACGACAAGAGTTTGTGGTGCAGCTATTTTGCGACTAATTAATCTTTTTCCAGCTTGAGGTTTCGTGAAAGCTGTCCGTCCGTGCGCCCCCAACCACTTATCACCTCCTATCTTCACCTCTTACCGCATCAGATGCCATATGAGATCTTTGGGTCAGGCTAATTTTTTTTAACTTATAGCTTATTATTTCTCTCAAACAAATAAATAGAACGGCTAATCTTTAGGCTTATCTTGCTAAGCAAACATGCTTTGCGTGTTGGAACATTGTGGGGGTGTTTGGTTTGAAACATGACCTTGTCACGCGCGTGCCACAACATTTTCGGCTAGTGTTTGGCTTGTTGCCACAAAATGTGGCTTACCACACTTTGTTAGTCCTATAATCCACATGTCATAGGTTCATTTTTTTTTTGCCAAACTTTGCTACACTTGTGACGCTGAATTTTGTTGCCACATAAAATATGGCAAACCATACTTGGCTAATGTTAGTTATGGCAAAGTTAGACATTAACCAAACAGACTGTTTGTATCTGCAGACAGGATATTCTGGAGGTACATTGTGCATTGTAACTACTAGACATTGTTGAGCAAGGAAATATGCAGAATGAGGTATCTTAATTTTACTTGTAAATCGCAACTCTCAAACATAAATCACACCAAAAGAAAGTCTTGAAAATAGGACTCTAGAAAGAAATATCTCATCGGAATGGGGGGCTGCGATTGAGCACACGTGAGAGGTGACCCATCCTGCCGGCCCAGAACATCATCACCCACACAGGCGGTTGCTAGGGAACGGATGGTCAAAGATGTCGAGCGGACATAGTGAAGAAGCTCATACAAAAACTCAAAATGAAAACGCAAACGAGAAAGAAGAGAATTGGTGATCGTAATTGATGGGAATTGCCTCTTGCGGATTGCAAAAGGATAAGTTTTTTTTTTTGATATTGCCCTTGTCCATTTTCCGTCACATGCTACGGTCCCCTTCGAGCAGAGTACATTGGTGATGGGATCTATCCATTTCTTGCACTTGAATATTTGGATATTCTTGTCTAATGTTGTCCAACCACTTCTTCGACATTAATTCAATCACCAAGCGATGAAAACTACTGGCCTGCGTCTGGTCTCTGGAGTGCATGGCCTGGAATGGCCTGTGTCAATTTTCCCTTCTCGAAGCATCGTCAGGATGAAAAACTTTGTTTGGAAGATCTAGCTTTGATGGGAAGGGCAAGAAGACCAACTGGGTGGACAGGGTGCAACGGCAATTATTCAGTGGCCAAGACAAGCACTATGTCTCAGGGTGTGGTGTGCAATTTTGCCGCCCTCCTGATTTTTTTTTTTTGACTTCGGTGGGTTAGGCGGGTGGCACCTGGGATATCCGGTTAATGTTATCCATGGCCATTTTGTCATTTCCTGTTGGCTTGTTGCTGATCTTTGCTTGGTGTGTCCGTTCCAATGTTGACTCGCTTTGGGCCGGATAATGTAATCTAGTGTGCGTATTGAACACCTTTTTTGGCAGGTTATGTTTTAACCGAAAGTACTAATACCTCATTTGGCTGCCTAGACGAAAAGATCTAGGCATGCATCATTCCAAACACAACATGATCATCAGAGGAATCAATTACCTTTGTTACTCCATATCTGATTATCTGAAACCATTATTTTTTTAGAGGGATCTGGAGCGATTATTGGCCAAGTCGAGCTGAGCCAGCTGACACAGTGCCCAGAGACCACGCGCGCACGCAGGATAGGGATCGTCACATACTAATGGGCCTTTCATTTGTCAATCGTGATGTGACGAAGCACAATATATGGGCTTTTAAGAGAGCCTCTTTCGTAACGCCCAGAGAGGCCCCCGCCCCGTTCGATCACGAGGCTTACCGGGCCGAATGTGCACGCCTCACAGCCCACCAGCAAACGAGGCGCAAACGAATCCCAAATCACAAAACTGCGCAAAGACGGCCTCGGCACAGCCCGCCTGGTCAAGAACGCATCATCGCTGATAGATTTTTAGCTGTGACTGTAGTCTAAAATAGTTAAAACTAAAACCTGACAGAAAAGTTAAAGGCATTGCTTATTTGGGCTTTTAAGCCTAACCTTCTAGTTTGTTTTACATTGTAGTAGTTTTTTTGTACTGTTAATGTCGATAGTTTTTAACGTAACTAGATTTAACAAATAAAATAAAGATCATATCATCATAGGAAATACAAAAGAATAAGAAAAAAATAAAATATAAAAATGCTAAGAAATAAAATTAAAAAATCAGATCGTGGGGCCCGCACGCACCAGCGCACGGCATCGGCACCACGGCAAGCCGCATGCACCTCTCGGTCCTAGCTCGGCTGCGCGCGCGCCGCAGCCGAGAGGTGGCGTTTTCTTTTTCCTCGCTGGGTTGTGGGGGCGAGGCGCGCGCACGCCGCACGCACCACACCAGTGCACGGCACCGATCACCAGCTCGATCGGTTCTCGGCGCTGTACGTGCCGTGCCGCGTGTGGCAGTTTGGCACGCACCCGCCGCCGCCGCCGCCGCAGATTTGCCCGCGCGCCGTCGTCGTCGCGGCTCGCAGACGAGGCAAACCCCGCGCGCCCGGCCGCCTCATGGCAAGGAATCACCGGCGGTAACCGGAAAAGCTAGCACGGGTAAGTAGTAGGTGGAGCTAGCACGCACGGGTCGATGCATGAGCAGGACAGCGGCTACAGCGCTGCTGCTACTCGATGAGGAGGAACGGAATTTTTTTGGGGGTCAGTTTTGGCACTATTTGTAGTCATAATTACAAAAAAAAAAAAAGTAGTACACGATCTGTATTGACAGAAACAGTGGATCCCTCCCGGCTCCATCGTTGTACCATTACATGTACGTATATCGCAGCCCCCAAGCGGTGCTACCTGTGATCGAACTCCGAATGCATCGTGATTTGATACTGGTAACTGAGCAAGTAAGCTAGATGGGTATCGGATCAGAGATTCAGAGTCGCTATCTTCTTTCTTTAGGGGTGCAATGGGAACACTGTTAGTGCTACATACGAACAAGATTTTCGGATAGGATTTTGTAAACTTGGAATTCGGGAGTCTTCTCTAACCCTTCTGACACTTCTGTGCCGTGAATTTCTACGAGAAGAGGTGATTTGTAGGAGTCATTCTATTCTTCGGTTTGGCTATGATCTTTTTAATTTTCAACTTATAATTTATAACATATAATTTATATTTTTTAATAAATAAATAAGATATCTTTTTGTCATCATTTTAGATTAATTTATCAAAATAATCTTTTTAAAATAATTTATTAGTACTCAATTTATTCACATAAATAACCATAAACTGTCATCCACACCACAAAAAGAAACAGCCCTATTCTTCGATATCTTGCCGTACATGTCAGCCACTGTTATTTATTCAATGCGGATGTCAGATCAAGGATCTACTACTCCATTGATCGGATAGACGAAAAAAAATGACGTACTGCTCCATCTATTCCTCGGTTCAGCTATGATCTTTTTCTCGGTTTCTAGTTATAACCTATGATTTATATTTTTTTAAATAAACAAATAAGATATATTTTTGTTAAAATTTTTAATCAATTTAACAAAATAATATTTTTAAAATAATTTATCGATATTCAATTATTTATATAAATAATCATAAACTATCAACCACATCATAGAAAACAACCCTTCTTCGATATCTAGCTGTACCATGTCAGCCAATGTTATTTATTCCATGCGGATGTCAGATCAAGGATCTACTGCTCCATCGATGGGATAGATGAAAGAAATGACGTACTGCTCCATCTATTCTTCGGCTCAGCTATGATCTTTTTCTCGGCTTCTAGTTATAACCTATTATTTATTTATTTTAAATAAACAAACAAACAAGATATATTTTTTGTCAAAATTTTAGATTAATTTATTGAAACAATCTTTTCAAAATAATTTATTAATATTTAGCTTATTTATATAAATAATCATAAACTATCTACCGCACCACAGCGATATAGAAAACAGCCCTATTCTTCGATATCTAGCTGGACGATGTCAGCCACTGTTATTTATTCAATGCGGATGTCAGATCAAGGATGTACTGCTCCATCGATCGGACAGACGAAAAAAATGACGTACTGAGTTGAAGAAAAAAAGGCGATGACGTGGATGCATGAACAAAAGCGCGCGCTCTCTCTCGTTCGTGTCAGGATTACACGGGTGTCTCCCTTACCAACACCGAGCTGATGATGCATGGCCAGTCCTGCTTCCATTTTTATGCACTGATTTTTATGCTCTAGCATGACTCGCGCCAGGCAAATTCTGAGGGGTGATTGGAAGAGTATTGATTTTTAATTTTTGCTGAAAAATATTGTAGTTGATTGAAAAAATACTGTAACTGAGTTAGTTTATTGAGTATAATTAAATGTAAAAAAATATAAAAAATTGAAAACGAAAAAAACATATAAGTAAATTTTAAAAGAAAACAAAAAAAATCTACAGTATTTTCGTCGCTCGTCGCCCACCGCTCACAGCGGTTCTGAGCGGGACCTGAGAACGACCACACCCGGCTTGCTGGCCCAACGCTGCGCCGTTCAAAGCATCAATCAAACGCGTGCTATAGTAATACTAGTGTGACAAGAGAAAAGGATGAGAAAAACACAAAAAGAGAAGATAAGGCAGGCAGAAATAATCTACCCCATCATAGACCAGTTGGCGGTGTGCAATTGGCACATATTTTCACAGGCAACGCATAGATTTCCAGCACATGCAAGCCTTTATAGTTACGGGTCTGTTGATATTGATTTTTACGGATAATTTTTTGCTATAGTTTTTTTTTGTCGATATGAATAGGCTGTAGTGCAGCTAGCGCAGTCGGTTTTCTTCCCTCACACATCATCTTGCAGCGTCTGAGGTGGGGTCCAAGCATCCACCGCTACGCCTGCAACCGGCAATTGCATGCATGCAGTTGCAGTGAAGGGCAAGCAAAGAACGGGAATAGTTGCAAATTTTTGGAGGGTTTTTCTGGATATACCGGTTTATAGTTGTGGTTGATGGTTTTTAACTATCACATTTATACGAATGAACCGAATATCGATAAGCTATTTCGAAAAAGCTGCCCAATAAGCCACTTCAAAATAGCAGCGGAAAAGTCATCTCGGTTGTTTGTTCGATAGAAGCCAAAGTTATGGGTCTTTGCCTTTTTTCAGGTGGTCCATCCAAGTCCTCTGTCGAGATCCGAATTTGCAAATTCGGAGTCTCTGTGTATACTTTATTAGTTTAAGATCACGTTAGTGCACATAATAGCAACATTGATGTAATATCATCCATACATACGGATAACTAAAAAACTAACATATACTATTGAAGAACCGGGATGTGACCTTATGGTCAAAGTTTACATTTCATAACCTCACAGGGCTTCAATAAGGAAAATAACAACGGAGGAAAAATAAAGATAACTTCAATGTAGCCCATCCATATACCCACATGTAATTGACTCATGTAGCATGACCTAGTTTCCATAATCTTCAAGATACTCTTAGGAAATAGCTCATCCATGGTGACATGGGCAACATGGAGTAACTGTCCTCCAGCAACTGAGTAGCATTGTTTATAGCAAGAGTGGGCACATGGAGTACTCAGTAAGTCATGCAAGCAGATGCAATTTTATATATATATATATATATATATATATATATATATACTTTCTACACCCGGGTGTAATTACACCCACCTCTAATATACCACCTAAACAAATTCGAAATACTCCTTTATCATCCTAGATATACTCATATACTAATTATAAGATACTTCAATGCGAACCATATGAAAAAATTGCAAGCGAGTCCATAGTTTTTAGCGTATTTTGTAAATACCTTTATATACGCACATAAAAAGGAGTATGTCGAATAAAATGTACATACTATCTCTGAAAAAGTATTCATACCACCTAGATGATCTTAAATACTCGTATACTACACGTACATACTCCCCGTTACGCGAGATACTCCCTATATTGTGAGATACGATATAAGGTGTAATTACACCTGTGTAGAAAAGAGGCTTCATATATATATATATATATATATATATATATATATATATATATATATATATATATATATATATATATATATATATATAGTGTGTGTGTGTGAGAGAGAGAGAGAGAGAGAATTACTAACCAGTAGCATGTGTAAAATAAGTGTGCCCCTAGTTGACCCAACCAGCCAACCGCTCCATCATCCCACCCATGCTCAGTTACTAGCATTTTTTAATTATGGTAAAGTTATTATCGAATGTACATCAAGTTATCATCTGTAATGCCTGCAGTTACTATCGATTACGCATGAAGTTATCATCCAAATGTAATGAAGTTACCGTCCCCATGGTGAAGCCCCAACAACCCACCCTATTTTGGAAAGTTACTTTCGATTACACATGAAGTTATCATCTATATGGAATGAAATTATCATCCCTATACGAAGTTATCATCCCATGGTGAAGTTACGATCATATGCACATCAAATTATCATCTATTATGAACGAAGTTATTATCGGTAGCGAGTAAAATTACCGCTGAATGCTTACGGTACACGGCAAGTGGTAACTTTCCTCATAACAGACAGTAACTTCACTCACAATAGGCAATAACTTTTCTCACGACCGAATCTATTAAATTATCACATACATGCCGCAGTACAGTTGACGTGAGGATTTTTTATCTTGTTTACGAGCTAAAATATACAATAACTCTTTCATGGAAAGTTCGATTTGTGATCCGTTTGCGCTATTGTGTTTGAAATTATGAGCTTAATAAAATAAGATACATGATGAATATATTTTAATGCTACAAAATTTATGTTTTTTATACCAGTTGAAAGTAAGTAATTTCATGTTTGTCTGATGGTAACTTTACATATAATAGTTACTGTCGAATCAACACCGCTTGCACCAGGAAGCCAGGTAGCAGAACCTGCGTGTAGTGTGTGCGCAGGCGCTGAATAGCGCTACCGTGTATGTATATATATCTGGTGCACTAAAATTGATCATATCATGTGGGTAAAGTTGTACAACTTTGCAGGGTGTTAATTAAACTATTCGAATAACCATGCCTCAGTAGAGGATTTCACATGATGGTTCGATTTTGGAAAACAGCCCTGGTAGAGGATTTTGAAAAATATGCTTAAACTTTTTGGTACCAATGACTAGATGAATTTTTTGAATGGATCCAAAATTTCCATCCAGTCACTGGTACCAACCAGCGACGATTCCTCAACATAAGCTTCCGGTTATAGCTATGTCAATATACAACCAAATTTTCTTTTTCTGACAATACACCTAACTATAATAGGCAACTACCTGAAGCTACCCTCTGGAATATTATCTAAGGTCTTGCTGCTGAGCTCGAAGATCATAATCATGGACGACAACTTGATGAGTCCCTCAGGGACCCAAGAACCTGAGAGCATGAGGTTGTTAGATGCGTGGAAGAATAAACACATAAAGGTCAGTTGTATTGATATCAATCCAAAGGGTTATATATATAGAGTACATAGGACATATAAGGATAAACCTTATAAACTAGAAAATACCACAAATACCTTTATATCCTTAACATCCCCTTAAATGTAAGACGTATACAATAGCATTGTATTTGAAATGGTTGACACACTAAAATAGAAAAAAAAATCCAAAATTTGAGTCTTGAAGAAGTCGTTGCAGCGTGCAGCTCTTGAAAAATTGTGTCGAGATCAAAATATCTCCATCTGGAGTCGTGCGGCAACCCATAAAGCATAGTGGCACCCATAAAGTAGATCGAAGTCCGAGACAGCAGCGGCACAGAAGGAAGGCTCAGCGGCCTTAAAAAAGTCGGGACGATGACTTAGAGAGAAGCGATAGTCTTAAAAACTTCTGCAATGTATAGTGACTCAGAGAGAAAAGAGGTGACTGCGGCCATGCGAAAAGAAAGGAACTACACTCAATCCAAGAGGATAGATGTTACACAAAAATTTGTGGACTCGCGTGGCTTTGATGAACTGAAAAAAAGATCTGGATTTAGATGAACGCAACGAAAAACTCAAAAAAAGAGAGCAAAAACTAGTAGTGGAACTGACAGTAATAGCATAATGCTTTTCACTCACACAAGCCAAATCGAATGCGACACAAACACCAAAGACCAATCAAGCCGACACCAAGAGAGAATCCAGCCGACTCATCCCTACTTAGCACAGCCAAGAGAAAGTCCACACTCTTCTTCCCCATGCCCCTTTCAGTGGATACACACACAAGGGAGATTAGAGATTGAAGAGTTGAGAGAGACGGAGAGGAGGTCGGTGGCGTGGTGGCTGAGCCACAAGGAGTACACCAGCGACCGAAGGCGACCGGAGAAGACGGCCAGCATAGATCCAGCTTGGCGACTACGATGCCCGAGCTCTGACAGGAAGAAAGTCCGGTCGGCACAAGAGATCTGACAAGGTGGCAAGGGTGGGCTGTTGCAGCAAAAAGAGGTTACCGCCCCAGGAGTAGAGATCACTCCCTCTGGGGGCAACGACAGCGGAAAACAATCGAGGCTATGGTTTGAATGAAAACCCTAAGTATGGCACTATGGTGCTTCGTTACAGGAAGGACTGTGTATTCTTGAACAAGGAGCATTTCCCTCTTCCCAACAATGATCTAATGGAGATAGTACTCTTTTCTAACATTTCATAAAAATTGAGGGATAAGGAGGCCTAGAACACTGTAACTCCATGATAAAGCTACCACGTATTGCACAATATGTCTCCTGATTTGGTTAAGCTCTCCCCTCCCTTGCTTTTAAATTGTTTTTGTGCTGTCATATTGGTTCAGCTGTTGCATATACATGGATTCTGCTTACTGGTTAAATGCATTATTATATTAACCTCTTGAAATGGCACCAATTAAGTTATTCATTCATAATGATATTATTTACCCTTTGCAGTGTAGCAGAAGGAATATGAGTCAAACACATGTGCAAATGATTATATTTTAGTTTGTGTTAATGTTAACGGTATTGCTTCACCGACAACCAAACAGCATGCGTGTCTTAGTTTTGCAATTGCAGAAGCATAGTTTTATAGGGAAATTTGATATGGCATACTGCTGACTGGATGATGCATTTGGTTTCTAATCTGGTTAGCTTTGACCAATAATTCTGTTATCGCTTATTAAGCAAAGATGGTGGGAATGTCTATTATTGTATTGTTTTTCTACGTAAGCATGCAAAGTATGGATCGTCCCATTGCAAACTGTTATATCTCTGTTACATTGGTTCCATAATTTGCTATTGGTTTGTGATGAAACCTATTATTGGTCTGTGATTTTAGAGTCACTTAATACAGTGATCAAACTGAGTCAAGCATGACATGTACTCCCTGTTTCGTTTCTTCCCCATATATTTTTCATAAGTTCGCATATTTGTTATGGAAGAAGTCTGCATACATAGCTTTTGTTTTGTAAACCGTTGATTTTTTTTGACCTTTACCTACCTTTGTTGTAGAATTCCCAAATCATCATACATGAATTCAACTTTCCAGCTGCTCAATTTCATTTATAGGTTCCCAATTTTAAGATTTTAGTTCCCAGTATCATGGGTTTCTATTATGGTGCTAGAATTGCTTTGATTAGGCAAGAACAATCCTATACATGAACACAGTTCTACAACTCTTTTTGCAGTGTTGCTGGTCTGTGTGGAACTAAATGTTCGTTCATTCTGTGGAGTTATGCATATCGGTCGGAATCATCGCTTCTTATCTCCCGGCGCAGTTCATTTGTTCTCTCAGTGGACGTTTTTGGACATAGAGCAGATCACTCATTTATTTTCCTTTTTCTCATAGAGCAGATCATTCATTTATTTTTCTTTCTTTTTTCTTTTTCTTTCCAGAACACTGCTTCTCCCTAGTCCCTACCGATTAAACATAACATTTAAATACTTCCTGAATTTTTTTCCCTTTTTAACAAAACAAGGGGTCACAAAATGCGATGGCATGTAACGTCGCGCGATCTCGTGGATTATTCTTTTAGTATATATATTGCTGGGTTGGGTATAGCTTAGTGTAGGGCTTTTATACTTTACTACAATAATTTAGCTATAAATCTTGTATCTTTTTAAAGCGGAGTATACAAGTTGGTTATAGTAGACACCGTATCAAGTTCAGTTGTACTGATTAAAATCATATATAATTATCTTCCTCTTCGTGATCTCTTTCACGAATAACTAAAATTTAAAAACTATATAAATTACAACTCAAAAGCCCACTCATTATGTGTGTGTGACAGTGTGGAGGCGTTACTTTAAATGCATGGTACTAACATAGTACACAGCATTAGTTGAATGGGAACAAAAAAGTAGCTAGTCTAGAGATCACGTATAAATGATATATAGGTGCGCGCCGTATGCAGAGACAGTATTTCTCCGGTTCTTGGTCTGTGAAATTTGCTGCTGCTTCATGCTTGCACACGTGATCGTACGTCGATCGATCGGTGAGTTCCCACTCCAATACATGCTTGCGCGTATGTACACACACCACCACGACTCACGCCACAAATCAGGAGCGGAGTTTCAACGATTAATGTTAATTAACTCATATATGATCGCTTTTTTAAAAAAAAGTATAAGTTATTAAGATTTTGCTCCACCCAATCCATTTGGGTTTATTAAAAGTCTACGTGCCATAAACACGGGGTCCTTGCACGGGAAGACAAATGCTACATAGGCAACCAATGGCCATGATTATCACGTATGCACGTGGCCCACATGGTACCCATGAGAATGCGATTGTCCCACCAGATTTGTTATTTCATTCTGATCAACTCTTATGCGTAAACATATACATTTCTATTCGTTTGCATATACACTTCTTACTTATTTTTTAGTATTTCTAAATTTTATCTCTTTTTTAGCTTTTTCTTTTTTCTTATATTCGTTTGTATTGTTCATAATAGACTTTTTTCTATTTTTAATTTTTTTAAAATTTAATTATGCTAAATAAGAATCATTAGCTGCAGTGCAAATTCAGCCCTAAACCAGTTTTTTAAGCCCAAATGAGCGGCCATAATTCATGATGTTACATGTGAGCTAGCTTTACACAGCAAACCAAACGCATCATTGCGAGCAATCAATATAAACAAGAAGAAATACGTTCTTATAAAAAAAATCAGCATATGAATATATATATATAAATTGCATTTGCATAGCCTTGCAGTATTTGGAGCACCAGGCATATACGCACACAATATATAATGCACATAATATGCATGGTCTGAGATTTCACTTAAATCTTAGCTATTTTTTGTTGGCAGTTTTCATTGAGAGCAAGCACTAGCTATGAGGTGGTAACTGATGGGCCATGAATTCTAGTCAGAGAAATATGGCCTATTTTGTTATGACCATAATTCATAAAATATAAATGTGGATTGATGATTAATCAATGCAAAAGGGGTGTCCAAAGCAAAGGTGATTAAATAGGGCATTAGAAAGGCTAAAATAAACCCCATGGAAGCCAACAGAACCCACGTGGCATCATCAGCCTTTGTGGTTGCCAACCAACTAGGTGGGCCGGGTCCAAGGAGATCTGGTCCTCTGTCCCTTTGATCCTTTCCCTCACCACCTTGCCTTCTCATCCAAGCCAATGGCATTCCTTGTAATTCCGCCATAATTGAGGGGCATATTTTCATCTTCCAAAAGGATCCCTTGTCGTTTTCTTCACACGGAGAGAAAAAATCATGCTAGACTTGCTATATTATTCCTACCCTTAAAGCGGAAGGAATCGTCGGTCTCCCTGCCTCCATGTCCCTGTTTTGCAAGAAAATTGTGGCTACCTGCGTATTTTTGAAGAAAAAACCTCGGGGTTTCCTGGAATTCCTCTGAGGTCCTATAAACTCTAGCCGTCCGATCGCTCCAACAGGCACATCTGGACAGGTGTCCTTGCGCTTGTGAGCTTCATTGCAAGCAGCATTACTTGGCTGAAAACCACTTCTAGGTCAATCTCTCTATTTTTGGAAGTCTAATGCTAAATAGCGGCGTTGAAAAATTAGTTGTAGATTTTTGTCGAGTACTAGTACACCCACTATGGCTAGTGGATTTGTTAGTGCTACATCATCCGTCTGTCTGTATTCGTTCAGAGAAACGTTTACGCAAACTCTACTCCCAATCAATCCTCTACTCCCAATCAATCCATCTACAATGGCCCACAAAAAATTGAAAAAAAGGTGTAGTACTGCATCCAGCCAGACCTTGCCATGTTGACCCCACAAATTAAGATCTCGCTTATTTAGATTTAGACTTCTAACTTCTGATTTATTTTTTACTATTTATAATTTTTGTTTTTTTCTGATTTTTAGTATTTTTGAGCTTTTTTTACTTGTTCTTATTTTTTCGTATTCGTTTGCATTAGATGTAATGGGCTAACTGTTTTTTTCTATTTTTAAATTTTTTTAAAATTAATTACGTTAAATAATTTATAGCTACAGTATAATTTCAGACCCATTCAATCCACCAAAAAAAGAAAAAGAAAAAGACCTGATTTGTCTCAGACCACACAGGGCCCCTCCTGCACGGCTGCAATATCACCTCGTGCCCAAAAGTTAAGCTAAGCTTCTGCTGCAGCGGCTAAGATTTAGGTAATGTTTTTTTGGGGTTTTCACTTCGTTTTTTTAAAAGTTAAAATAAATGAGACAATTTTTTTAAGCAGTTTTTCTATGCCATTTCTAAACAGCTTCCTAAGCCCATCATTCGTGTCATTGTTTCTATCATTCAACATTATCTCGAAAAACGCAACAAAAAACCATCGTCTGCAGCCCAAATAAATAGGCACAACCTCTTTTTTTAGTTTCTAAAAGTTATTTTTTGGCTTTTCTACAATAATTATCTTTCAAACAGAGTATCTTTTCAAAGTGATGTCTATAAGTTGATTATAGTACACACTGTAGTGACTTTATTTATATCGCTTAAAATCGCATATGAGTTTCTGTTACTCCGTACTCTCTCATGATCAGACTAAAAGTCATAAACCACAATTAAAAGCTATAATTTAAGCAAAAAAAAACATATCCTAAGGTACTAGGCTTCTTTCTCCTTTTCCCTCGTTTTCTTTGCGCTTTGCTTACTTTACTGGCCATTTCTGCAACCAACTACCGCTATTTCAAGCTGTTGATAAATCCATGGCATGCTGCTACTACTTGCAGCTTCCAAGCTACTCCTTTCCAGTCGTTTCTCTTTTGTACCTTTTGCATGCATGCTGTGCCTTTCGATTTCCTCCCCCCTGTTTATTCTTCCTCACACCATCATCGCCTCCCCTACTTGCTTGCATTGCTCCTAGTATGTTTTCTCTTTCCTCTCACACGAGAAATCTTTAGGTTCATCGCAAGGTAGCACCGGCGCCAACAAGACCTGTACACGACTATACATCAATCTGGCAATGTTCATGCATGCCCACACGCATGAGGTTCGACAATGTTTATGCCTACATGAGAAAACAAAATCCTATCTCTATCTACATAGATTAATTACATGGCAATGCCAAATTTTAGGTTAGATTTTGTCCATCATAAATAAAATTCAACCCATGTCCTCATAGGAGTGAGTTGGCTGTCTAAATTTAGACCATGAGATGGAGATCGATAAGAAGCTATAAACACTTACAAGGAGACATCGACACACTAATTTCTTGACTACCTCTACTTAGACATTGATTTCTGATCGAACAACTCAAAACCAGTCTATTATTGTGTACCATAAGAGACCTTACAAATCCCTCATACAAAAACATTAGGGCTCCCTTCTTTTTAACTTATGACTTTCCTCGAACAATTCAAAGAGACGGCTTCTCTATTGTATTTTTGAAATGATTTATCGAGATAACTTTTCAAAATGGTTTATTGATATTCGGTATGTTCGCATAAACACTCGTGCTAGGATAAAAAACTATCGCTCGTGTGGGTACTACAATTGTCTTAATATGACGATAGACAATCAATACCAATTTTTTGTTTATTATTTTCTTCCTGATTTTTAACTGTGCCAGCCAAAGGCAATAAGGCCCTACTTCAAGTGGCTTCGCCTTCTAGCTTTCGGTTTACAAAAGTCAAAAGCTACTTGAAACGCATCGGCTTCTTAATTTTTATTTTTTTTATTTTACTTTTTTTCTTTGCATTATATATAGAGATATAACAGTATTTTATTTTTAATATTTTATTTTTTAATTAAATAGATAAAAAATAATAACCATTTTAATATAATTTCAGCAAAATATCGAAAGTCACATCCATAAACCGGATAAAGCGGCCCTTAAGTTACCCCACACGAATCGTTTATCTTTTTCTCTCTCTAGAGGACTATTTAACAGCCTTGGCGCTACCGGCCTGCCGCCTCGGCCTATCTCTCTTCCCTTCCCTCCTCTCCAACCTAAATTTCGACCCGCCTCTTCTCCTCTCTTCTCTTGCACTCAACGACTCGCCTCTTGATCCCCACACGCAAACCCAAATTTCACCGCGCCAGATGAGCTCTCCGGCCGCCGCAGGGGACCTCCTCCCTGTGCTGCCGCTGATCAAGACGGCGGTGCCGGTGGCTGCATCTGCGCCTGCGCCTGCGCTTTCGTCGGCCTTGCCATCGACGGCGCCGGACGCGAAGCCTCTGCCAGCGGCGGAGGCGGAGGAGACGGAGCCCACGACGCCGACGTCGGAGGAGAGCAAGCTCCGGCCGCCGACCGAGTGCCCTCCGGCGCCGCGGAAACCGGCGTGGACGACACCAGCCAAGCGGAAGTCGCTGTCGTCTTCGCCGCAGCCGGCATCGGCGCGGCAGGTGTTCTTCTCCGTCCCGAACGACCTCTCCGCCGTGTTCCGGTGCCTGCCGCCGAAGAAGCGGATCCGCGCGGGCTGACGGATCGGTGCTATAGCTCAATTGGCCGTAATTTATGGGCTCAATGGCACCATGGTTGATTTCTCGGTGAATTCTTGGGCTCTTGTGTCCCTTTGTCTTTCTCTTCTGCCTCTATTTTTTGTTTCGTGGTTCCCACGGCCATGGTATCATCTCTCTCGTGCAAATAATGGTGTTGTTCTATTTATTTTCTCTCTCTTTTTTAGGGGGTTTGTGTGAAGGAGAAGTTGTAGAATTGAAAAGGTGGCTGTTATTTATAGGGATGAATGGGGAAAAAGGAGAAATATTTGTAAGAGAATTACCAGAGATCTTGTTAATTACTGATTATAGCTTACAGTCCTCGAAATTATGAGCTCAATTCTGTTGTTTTGCTGTCGATAGCCTTGATTCTTGTGTCAATTGCAGCTCAAATTTTACCACATGAAGAACATTGTGACACATGGCAGACAATTAGGTGGACCCAACTCTTCTGCACATGAAGAACATACAAAGAACTGTCAGATTTAACTAGATTCTGACATGTTAAGGTTGCTGAACCTAATGGACACTGACACAGTTTGTTGCACGCCTCGCGAAAATCAGATTTGCAGAACTATTTGAGCTTATGGACGGATCCATGGAGGGAGTATGGAGAGCTGAGCTGAAGAAAATTCCACTGGTGGGTGGGTTGGGATGTACTTTTGGTTCTTTTGTCCCAGCACTGGTGAGAGAAGAAGATAGATAGGCAGCAGAGAATCTTCTATTCATGAGAACAACATGACATAGTTTTTTTTTCTCACCTCCCTCTCAAACCCAGGCCCCCTCATTGATATCTGTAAAAATTTCTGGTTGCTGGCTTGCTGCTGGCCATGGCAGTACACTGCAGTCTAGCTTGGAAAAAACCCAATTTGCAAACTGCTGTTCTTCAGTTTACTACATGCTCAGTCACAAATCACAACTGAGCTGCCGCTAAAGGCTCCATATGATCAGCCACAGCCAGCCAGTCCCAGTGGCAGGCAGAGATCACAAGCAGAATCCTCTTGCCTCCATAGGTAGCAGTAGCATTCTCACTGTCACATTCGTATGGAATTATGAATATGTATTCAGTCAGATCCATGGGAAGGAAGGAAGTGGAGTTGAGCATGGCTGAAGATCCATGATCCCCTGAGTAATAATTGGGGAGAAAGAAGCGGAAGCTGAAACTTTCTTCCTCTTTGACTTCACATGGGCTGTTACATTTGCAGTTACAGCCTGCTCTTGCGCCCTCAGGAATAGGTCTCAGCCCTCCTCATTTTAGAAAAGCCAGTATGAGAGAGAGAGAGAGCAGGCATCTTGCCCAGGTAGAGGCAGGCAGGCGTACAGGATGTATGCCCGTATATTGGTACTTAGGTTTGATAATGAGTGCTCTGCAGAGGGGCACGTTAATTAACGGGTACTGGTGGAACGGGGTGTGGCA
The DNA here is from genome assembly GCA_036346265.1 of Melocanna baccifera. NCBI lineage: Eukaryota > Viridiplantae > Streptophyta > Magnoliopsida > Poales > Poaceae > Melocanna > Melocanna baccifera. The sequence goes on along the minus strand of CM070698.1, from coordinate 1,808,140 downwards.
TGGATGAACGGATGGCATCGCTACGGTTGTGTGTTGTGCTGTTATGTCAAGGGAAGGGAAGGAGGTGAGGGGTAAGAGTGGAAGTGGATCAGATACTTTTCGACAGATGGATCGTCAAATCTAAATTAGATTAGATTCAGATAGACATGTCAGATAATTATCAAATTTAGGTAGGAGAGGACGTGACGGCGGAGGAGGGGTGGGAGGAGAGGCACGAAGAAGAGCAACCACCCCTTCTCCCTGTAATGTCCTGCAATCATGAGCATGCTTGATGCTAATCCAAGGTACTAATTTTTTCGTACTAAATTTGGTTGAATGGCGTAGATCAAAGCTAGTCGGCATGGATCAGGGGTAAGATATGTTAGTCCACATCGGATTCTCTCCTTGAAAACACACAATTTTCTTAAAGAAAAAAAGGCAAAATTGCTATATGACACTTAAGTTTTGTGATATTTGTTTTAGGACACTGTATTTTTGTGTCTTTGTTGAAAGAACTAAACTTTAGTGGCTTTTTACCGTAGCACATTTTATTCATTAAAATATAATATCCAGTCAAGAGGAAAGAGAATGTAGGTAAAAAGTCTATCTTGCCCCTAATCCTTTGAAAATTTCTGGGCTAGTACGGGAGCTCATCATTAATGGCAACGGTGCTAGAGGAGCTCGAGGCCCGGCGGGAGAAGACAGGGGAGAAAAGAGGAGAAAGAAGGTTTCAAGGGCAAAATAAAATTTTCACCTACCATCTCTACTCTCATAGCCAAATATTATATTTTAATGGCCGTAGTGTCCTATAACAAATAGGCATCAAAGTTTAGAGTCTTCTAACAAAGATACAGGTTCAATGCCTTGTTGACCTTTCTTTCCACTGCCCGAATGGAACGTTACAGCAGTACAAAATGCGTGTAGTAACACTATTACTACAGTTCATTGCTCACCCGAGTAGTCAATAGAAAACTGCAGTAACTCTCTTGACCTGTTACTGCTAGCGTGCGAGTAATAAAAATACAAGGTACTACACTACGGACCAGGCGAGGCAGTAAAAATATAGGAGACAAAATTTCTAATCCTACCTAATGCCCTTGGCTTCTGTTCAATCCTCTACATTCTCTCTGACAAACGCAATCTCGCTGCTACTTGGCGCACACAATTTCTCCCTCTGACAACGCATATTACTACTAGTTTACCGTAGCTCAATCTGTTTAGGCATCAGATCATACCGGTGTAGAAGCACAAATGTGCATGTTGCTTAATAATAGCCTTATTTAAGTTGTCTGCTCTAATTATCAGCTTGGGCACTGACATGTAAATAGGGGTGAAAACGGATCACTTGCCAGTTGATCCGGATTTTTCAGCGTCGGCTAGCATCAACTAGCATCGGCTCAGAAAGGGATAGTTTTTTATCGGAAACGAATACGAATATGGTATGACACTATCTGATGGATACAGATTCCGCTAGCCAGCATGGACAATATTCGACTAACTGGTTTTTCATATAAGCCCTTATGTTTTTCTCGAATTTTGAAGAATCCCTTAATTTGTTGAATTTATGTCTTTTCGATGCAAATTTTACAAAAAGGCCTTGGAATTTGTGAGATTGAAGATCTTACAAAATAGTCCTTAAAAATTTTGAAAATTGCAAATAGGTCCTTGCTGGTTGCAGGAATTGCAGAAGAGACCTTAAAATTCTGGAAAATTACACATAAAGGCTTCTATCTTTTGGAATTTTTGTGAAAAATGCCCTATAAGTTTTATTAACTTACAAAAAATAACTTTATATATTTAATTTATTCCAGTAATATTTTTCTGCATGAGAGGTAATAAAGAGAATTGTTTTGCTAGAATTTTTATGGAAATGGCTTGAAAACTATTTATGTATTTCCATTAATTTTGGATATATAATTTAAGGGGTTTTCATGTTCTGATAAATATTCGTGACCGTATTCATTTCGATTTGTATTCACTCCGTATTTGTATTCAACATTATTCATATCCGAGGTATTCATATTCATATTTAAGAAAAATATGAAAACAAATATGATAGAGCTATTATCCATCTGTATGCGATCCATTTTCACCCCTACATATAAACCCAACAAAAAAAGTACATGATAATTGCTGATTATGACTGCTTTATTTTTTTACAGACTTTTTGTTAGGAATTTTGAAATGTTCTCACCTTCTTTTGCATCAGCCCTGAAAAAAAGAAAGAAAAAACTTCTTTTGTATCATTGTACAGCCACAGTTTTGCATCTGAATTTGCACCCCCAATTCTTTCTCCCTTTTTAAAGAGTAACTTATCAGCAAGTCTGGATCTGAGAGTAGCTGAGCTGGTTGTTTATCTTTCCCTTTAGTCTTACTTTTGCATCCAATGCAGCATTAAAAAGGAGGCAATTGTACAGTAACCACACCCCATCCATATGATTCCTTCACCCCCAATACAAATTTTGGTTCAAGACAGACAGTGTAGATCCAAATGTGGCCACTTTACCCAACCACTTCCAGCCAGCAACTCTCCTTTCAGCCAGCTTCCCTTCCAAGATAGCCAGTGGTTGGCCAAGGTATCTTTGCATGTTGCTGCACTTGTACGTATGCACCACAAGAAAAATAAAAGGGAACCCTGTGATGCTAGAAGATCTTGTACATGCAATGCGGTTTATTTTGGTGCCTGGAATCCTATGGCATTTTCATTTTGGAAGGCACTGTAGAGACATTATGAGAATACTAGGGTGCCACTCAGTATGGCTGCGTGTTGGGCTTTCTACGTTCTACGTTTGCTTCTTTTTGATTGTTGTATTTTTTTCTTTTTCTTTTTTGGTTTTTTTCTGTATTCCTTTGCATTGTCTATGATGGGCTAACATATTTTTTCTAAATTTATTTTTTTAATTTAATTATGATAAATAAATCAACTCAGCTACAGTAAAAAAATAAACCAGTTACAGTAAAAAAAATCATAAGGCACCGTCATTCTAAACACCCCTAAGAGAAAGAGACGTTGCTATACCTACGAACAACACTTTGTTGGATATCTCTCAACTAATATTTGGCCGCAATGCACGGGTTGTAGCTGGTGCTGCACAATTTTACGGGAAAAAAATCATCTGTTGGTGGTACTTTTCCCCTTACGAATTAGGAGGCCAAATTCCGCGTTTAGTATATGTTTTCCAGGGTTTGCTCCTGCATAGTGCAAAGAGAGATGCAAAATGAGACTGGCATCAGATCCTGCGTTTGCCTTTCTCAGGGTGTAGTGAACCGACATGAGTAGATCCACATCACAGCAGGTGTGAGTTGCCTGCATATGGATGGCCAAAGTGGCAGATCTAGAAGGGAACAAACAGGCATCTCTGTGTGAGCGTTGGCTGCGACTTGCCATTGCTCAGTCACAGGGACCCACTCCCACAATTCCTTCCCATTCCATTCCTTTAACATACAAAATAACTGCAGAGCACACAAGCCGCATCATCAGTGTACTAGGACACTGGTACTTTTGAGCCCTGCCAGGACAGATTGGGTGGAAAGTTAAGTGAAGCCATCAGATCTCTGTAGCGGTGGCAAAAGCACAATGCATACTGTTACTAGCACAGAGTTGACATACCAATGTATCACAGGAAGAAAAACAACTAATACCAGTAATTAGTGCTAATTACTTGACATACCAATGCTATCTGTCATGTGTACTTTCAGCAAGATGTAGCAAGTGCCCCCCCCCCTTTTTTTTCATATTACAGCGGAAGCAAGACTCATCGATGCTCAAGCAACGCCATGCTCCTCCCTCTCATCTTTTAGCCTTTTGACCACTAAAGCCTTTTGGTGCACAGCAGCACAAGAGAAGAAGGCACCAAAGGCACACAATACATAGGATGCCATGCCATCACTCACTCCCTCCCATCTAGGATGATCTCCTCTGCTAGCAGGAGCAAAACTAAGCCAAAAGCCTGCAGCTAGAAAGGCTGTCAACTGCCGCTTCTCTTCCGTTCTCTTCCCCCAGCGTCCATCCTATGTTAGCTTGATGTCTTTCGAGTCCAAAGTTGCGATGTATGGGTCTCTCTCTCTCTCTCTCTCCACACATCATGATGCGGAGCAGATGTCTGAAACCGCATCCGTCTCTCTCTGCTGGGGAAAGAAAAGATACCTTCTACTATGCATGAGCAAAGGAGGCTCCTCGGAATCCGAGTAAAGTGTGTCACTCCGATGTGCCTTTGGCAGTTTAGCTGCTATGCATGGCGGGTAATGCAGTTTAACACAGGCCGGCCGTTAAATCCGCGCTAGCTGTTTTAAGCTGCATAGAAGGATAATATAAATTACCCCATCAGTAGGATTTACAGCACTGTTCGTACAAGTAGTAGTGTAGTCACTTTTGTTTTTCAAATTTGGTTTGGTAGATCTAAAGAGGGTTAAACTTATAAAAACAAATGTCCGAGAGTTAAATTTGAAAAAAATAACTATAATACCATTGGTATGAACAGTTCAAATTTTCAAGCTGAGATGAGTAACTAATCTGTGTAGAATGTGTGAAAGGACATACAAGGAAGATGAGGCTGCCCTTCTTTTTAATTACAACGAGGATGCGGACGCACACAGACATGAGTACCTCTTTAGCACCCGTCTAGAAAAAAGACCAGATAAATATATGATATCATAAAATTCTTACTGAAATACACTTGTATATACATAAAAATAAACATTATAATTTAAACCCTGATAAGTGAATCATACACACATAGCTCCATCCCACCGAAAGGCAGTTCCTAACAGCCTCGCTACTAGTATATTTCTTGCTTTGGCCCGATCTGGACCGTCCGAGCACCGATCAAACGGTCGAGGATTGCCGGAGGACAAGGGGCACGTACGTACAGCATGTATGATTATTACCCCCCGAGCTACCGCATCTGTGATCCGTCCCCATCCGAGCCGTACACTTGGCAAATACGACGATCGAAGAAGAACACGGGAGAGCCTAGGATGCTAGTGCGCATCGATCGATTCGGCTGGCAGCAAAGTACTAGCACAGTAGGGCAACACTAGGTAGAAGGACACGCATGCGTACGTGGCCGGTAGTAGTCGACGAAAAACAGTTCGTGCCGTAGCCAATTAACGTGCGTACCGGCCGATGCCATGCTAATTAATCCCACGGCGGGAAGTTAATTATCGATGGGAAGTTAATTGCATCTCCGTCGCAAATTACTACTCCAATTTACAGCGGAGACGGTGGGACGAGCTACCAAGCTACGGATCTGTTCTTTTCAGTTTCTTAAAATAGTTTTTAATTTTTATTACAGTACTTAACTTTCAAACATAGTATTTTTTTAATATGAAATTTACAAATTAATTATAATATACATTAAAAATCTAACATCTATACCATCTAAAATTGCAAACAAGTATCTCTCTCTGTAATATCTGTCACAAACAACTAAAATTCAAAAATTTCAATAAAAAATCATAAGCCGAACAGGCCCATAATGCCTGTCTAGCTGTAGTCAGTGACAGGCCCAACATCTGTACTATCCAAAATCGCAAGCAAGTATCTCTCTCCATAATCTCTATCACACACAGCTAAAATTAAAAAAATTTAACTAAAAATCATAAACCGAACAGGCCTATAATGCCTGTCTAGCTGTAGTCAGTGATGAAGCCGGAGATAAAATCGACTACGTGCGAATCGGGTCTTGGACCGTACGTGTTGAGTTCGTCTGTTTCATGTCCTGTTTGGTCTCGAGGAGGATCATCTCGGTTCGCGCGGAGGATAGGTCCGGAAGGCCATGCTTGCGCTCCAAACAAAAAAAAAAATCCTACATGTCCTCTCCTTGGCCGAAAGATCAAGCCGCAGAAACCGACAAAGTCTATGGCTTATCTCCGAACAAAAAACATGGACAAGTTGGCACGGCAGTGAGCACCACCATCACCATGTCCGATTGGGCCGCACGGAGGCCTCGCGCGCGCGCCCAGACAAATTCGCGCCGGTTCGTTCATGCACGCATCACGCTCGTAACTGCAGTCGATGGCATGTGGTTTCCGGCCAGTAAAACGCCCGTGTGCAGCGCAGAGCAGACGGCGAGTTCTTCAGATCTGGCAGCCGAACAGCCAACCTGACGAGGCCATGGACGCATGGAGACAACACCGGTGGACGGGTGGACGCACGACACTGGTCATCTCGTCGTCTGCCGTCGACCGTCTCCGTGACCCCATCTCGTCGTCTGCCGGGTTGATCTTCTCGTTATTCTCTCATGGGCTTGGACGCACCCACGGACGCCGCACCGCCCAGCAATCCGAGAAAGATGTTGTTTGCAGCCGCGCGCGCGTGTCGTTTGGCATAATGCTCGCCTGGGGGCAAGGCGCAAACAGTGCCCGCATGCATGGGGCGCGGCAATCAGTGATATTCCTTTGTTCCTGCGTGCCTACCACAACGCAACGCTGCCGGTTCGTGCCTGCCTACCTGCCTGGGTGATGTGATCAGATCGAGAGGGGGCAAAGGGCAGTTTAGAGAGAGATAATAGCTAGGTTTGAAGATATAGCTATATACCTAATTAGGTTTAAAGAGAGATGACAGTTTGCTTCAATTTAAGAAAAGATCAGTACTCCTAATTTACTTCAATATATTCTTACTTGATACACACACACAATATAGCTTCATGAATACGTGACAAACTACTTAATTTAGATATGAATGGTTTATTATAAGTTGAATGACAATTATGTGTGTAAGTAGCTAGACCAATTAGCTATAGCAGCATTAATAATCTAATTTGACATTAGCTAATTTGTTACATGTGTAGCGTAGATACACTGAAACTGAACGTACGTTGAGAACCATGTGAGTGAGTAGTATATTAATGGCATATCGGCTTTTAGAAAAGTGGCCGAGTAGGATATATTGAAGAAGGGGATAGAATATATGTATTATCCATGCATTAATTGCGATAATCTGAAGATGTTTACCAACTTAGCGCATATCGAAACTCACTTGATTCAAAAGGGTTTCAAAAAAAGTTATATATGTTGGACCAGTCACGGTGAAGAGAACATTATACAGGAAGACAGTTATAATATCGTCGAGGGAGACAACGATATGTTGGTTGTGGATTGTGCTTTCGATGAGAATAGTTCGCAGGGTGACAATCGCTATCAGATGCTACGTGATGCAGAAAGGAATTATAGTGTGAGAGACTTTGGTAAATTCGAGGGCTTGATGGAGAACTCAGAGAAAACTTTGTTCCTGAGCTGCAAGCCGCAATACATAAGGTTGACATCTATTCTTGAACTACTGAAATTGAAGGTAAGCAATGATTGGTCCGATAAGAATTTCACGGCATTGTTATGTCTCCTAACGAATATCCTTTCAGAGGAAAATATGTTGCCGAGAACCATCTACCAAGTTAAGAAGGTTGTTTATCTATTGGAAATATAAGTAAAAAGAATATATGCATGTCCGAATGATTGTATCATCTACCGTAAAGAGTATACAAGCTTAGATGTTTATCCGATGTGTAAAGCATCCTGATACAAAGCGTAAAAATGAATCTGATGATGGGGAGGGCATCGAGGTGAAGCAAGGACCTACTGCTAACATATTATGGTATTTGCCTATAATTCCCCGTTGAAAGCGTTTATTTGCAAACTGAAAGGATGCAAGATTGCTGTGTTGGCACTCGAAGCAGCGTAAGAAAGATGGAATGATAAGACACGTTGCTGATTCTGTCTAGTGGAGGAACATCGATAGGATGTTTATAGACTTCGATGTGAAATCGAGAGATATAAGGTTTGGGTTGAGTACAGATAGAATGAAATCCTTTCGGTAATATGAGCAGCCGACATAGTACCTAACCCATAACTATATGCATGTACAACCTTCCTCATTGGTTATATATGAAGCGAAAGCATATTTTAATATTACTACTTATCTAAAAGCCGAAACAACCTAGAAACGATATTGATGTGTACCTAGCACCACTGGTGCAAAATCTTATGATACTGTGGAACAAAGGAGTATAGGTATGGGATGAGGACAGATGAGAGAACTTCACTCTGCGTGCTATGTTGTTTTGCACCATCAATAATTTTTCTACTCTTGGTAACCTGTTGGGGTTGAGTATAAAAGGAGCCAAGGCCTCTACCTGTACTGTTTAGATTATATCGAGAGTGTGTGGTTGAACAACTCGCGTAAAACTGTGTACATATGTCACCGTATGTTCCTTCCAAGGTATCACCCATACCACAAGATGAAGAAATAATTTGACAGGAAAAAGAGAATGAGTCAGCACCAAGGCCTTTTAGCAGAAAAGAGGTCTATGATATGGTCAAGAATATCGATATTGTGCTTGGAAAGAGACGTAAGTTGAGGACCCGTCAAAAGAACACGTGGAAGAAGATATCAATATTTTGGGATTTGTCTTATTGGGAGCACTTGAAAGTTCGCAATTGCATCAATGTTATGCATGCAGAAAAGAATGTATGTGATATCTTAATTGATCTCTTACTGAATATTCATGATAAAATAAAGGATGGTGTCAATGCACATCGTGACTTGATCGCTATAATCATCAGGACCAAGTTAGCACCAAAAGAGACCGATAAACGCCAGACATATCTTCCCTCAGTTTGCTGCACTTTGTTTAAGTCCAAGAGAACTGAACTATGCCAGTGGTTGCATGGTATGAAAATTTCATCCGGTTACTCCGTCAGCATGAAGAAACTTGTCATGGAAGATTTGAAATTAATTGGTATGAAGTCTCATAACTGTCATGTGCTAATGACACATGTGCTTTCTATTACAATTAGAAGTATTTTGCCGAACAAGGTTCGAGTGACAATCATGAGGCTATGTTATTTCTTTAACGTAATTACTTAGAAGGTCATCGATTCTGATGGACTAAATGCTCTGCAAACCGAGGTGGTGACGACATATCATATATGATCGTTTTGAAAAACCGTCTGTGTTTTTACTTATCTCAAACAGTTTGGGAGCCGTCTGTGATAACCACCTATTACCATTAGCATATAAATTAAGACAGTTCGAAAGCCGTATATGATGACAGTTTTGAATTGTGATGATCCTTTTTTTAGTAGTGTTTGGGTGCCAAATCGTTAAACATGACTGCTGCCGTTGCGTCTGTTTTTTTGTCAAGGTATAAGTGAGTGGCTGACTATCTGTGTGCCTTGGAATAGAGAGTGGATATGCTGTGGCTATTTTTGGTCCATGCATCATTCGGCCAGAAGACTGAGTATCTGTGTCTCTTAAGTGAGTGGTGACTAAATGTGAACTTCATCATGTTATCATGAGAACTCTGCCTGGTTATAAACAGTTTTATATAGTGCCATAAAAGCTCTGTTGCAAGGCACCTGGCTCGGTTTTAAGATTTGACGCGTTGGATCGCATATCATGCCAAAATTTTAAGGTTTGGATTGTAGGGGTTGGCATTTGGCGAATCTACACTTAGAAAAAGGCATTCGGCAAATCTAGGTGTAGCTTTCCAAAGAAAAATTCAGAGACCTAATTTCTCTACAATATAAGTTAGTTAAGCCATGTATACTGGCCTATCAACCCTAAGCCTGCATTATACTCCAGTCTCCATGTTCACAAGTCAACAAGCAGAAGACTTCAGAGCTGGAGTCGGCATCAAGTGCAGCTGTATTTCTACTTCCATGTAAGCGCCAGATCAGTTCGACCAATCTTTTATTTTATTTTATTTTTTTGAACGGGAAGTCAGGAGCTTTGCCATTTCATTTAAGGGGAAAGAGTAGGAAGTACAGGGTTAGGAGAAGATGGAAGATAAATAACCGACAAAGTCCAGGTTAAGGGACAAAGCAACCAAAATACAACCAGAGAGGAGCATTTAGGTGAAGGCTTGTCGCCGCAACCGAAGGTCTTCATTGATCTTAAAGGCCAGCTGCTGCGGGTTCAAAGGCTCATTTCGGAAGATCCTCTTGCTTCTCTCTTTCCAGATGTTCCATGCTATGTAAATGACTAGTCCATTGAAGTTTCTTCTACCTTGTTTTGGTATTTGCACGCTAGCTTGTCGGCACCATTCCATTATATTGTCAAAGTTCGACCAAACTTGCAGACTTCACAACCTGAAAAAAAGAGAGGGAAAAAATGCAATTCGGCTGAGAAGATACGATTGTTTATGAGGTTGGTCAACTGGAAATTGGACATACCTCAAGCCTGACCTGTTCAATTTTCTATGCGTCAGTCTCACCGTTCAACACTTGGAGCTTCATTTCCAAACGAACTAGGACAAAATGCAACTGTCCAAAATACAAACGCTGAAGAAAATCTGCGCTTTCCAAATGGTAGGTAAAGAAGCAATTCATGGTGCAACACAAAAGTTCAGGTACGATAAGGCAGGATAAAGACTTGAACGCCTGGAGTAACATAGAAGTAAGGATCTTGATCAGATCATATCAGATCAAGTGCGACAGGGGACATGTTTCGTCTGGCACAAACCGTGACAAGGCCATGATCGAGGACGGTGTCACCGTCAGGTTTGAAACATGGTTCTTCTCCGTCGGCGTCTTGCTGTGCCCTACCTCTCGTCTCGCGGCCCCGCCGTGGCGGACGACGACTTGGCGAGTTTTTAGTTGTGCAGTCAGTTCAAGTGGGCTGGGCCTTTATATTTCCAGGCTGAGGAGTTCTATCCGGGGCGACATCCACTTCGGCGGATTTTACAGCGCTCTAAGCTGGGGCCTTATTCCCCTTCTCTTCCCTTCTTTTGGGCTGCGGACTCTTCACTTTTGCGGAGACAACTAACTATAGATTAGCCTACATGGAAAGTGGATAATGTTTCCCTCGAAAGAAAAAGTACATGATGCTGCCATGGATTTGCATTGTACTCCGGCTTAAGGCGCAGCGGAATAAACAGGGCAGGATGTTATAGGGGTGTTTTTTTTTTACCGTGGTTGATGACTTTTGACTATAGTTAGTGGTTTTTGTTTGTGCTTTTCAATATGGTATCAGACGATAGAGATGTGAATATGGTTTTTAGCTCGGGAAGCCATTTGAAAATTTCGCATCAAGAGGCCGCTCCGTTTTCGCCATTTGGCCTTTTGACTGGAGAAGTTAAAAGCCAAAAAGAATGAGGCTATAATTTGCACGAAAGTATGTTCTTCACACACTAAGAGAATGGAAGTACAGAAGTAAGACATGCTTAGAGGGTGTTCCTATTAGATTTTGCTTATGGTTTTAGCTATAATTTGATTTTTAGTTGAAAATGAATAATAGTAGTTAAAAGAAGTGACTTTTAGAAAGCCGAAGAGCTCCGCTCTGAAGACCGACGAGCGGGCCGCGAGAGCAAGGCACGGTGAGCATGGAACGTCTCGCCATCCACGACGAACAAAACGTCCGACCCGTCGGCGCAATCCAGCAGACGGCCGAAATCGCTTCCTGTGTCGGACGGCGGCGCATATAAATGTGGCCCAGCCATCGATCACGTAAAGCGACTCGAGAATCGAGATCGCTTCGCTTGACAAAGTGCTCCCATCCCCAGACCCCAAAGCCGCCGGGTGGGTAGACCTGCACGCACCTGTCGGCGTGGGACTGAAGATGGCCGTGACGTTCTTTGATTCGCTCACCAGCTCCAGGAAGGGAGAGAGGTACTCGCCCTTGTGCTCTTTGCTTGGCCCATGCGGGTAGCAGCGTACGTAGACGATGGCGCCGACGCCGAGGTCCATGGTTTTCGAGTAGTCAAGTTTGAACTCGAGAAAACCACAGTCCAAACAACATGATACTAGATGTTGCGCGGCAGCGCGCACGTTTCAGAAGGAAGGAGAGGAGGAGGCCATGAGGTCGTGTCCCCAACATGATGAATTGATGATATATATATATATATATATATATATATATATATATATATATATATATATATATATATGTTGGAAGTCAACTCAAGAACCACACACTCGATTTGCCTGTGAACACGTACTACACAGGAAAGACAATGAACAGTAGAGTATTTTTCTGAAGCTAACTCGACTTGCGTCGCTTTTCTACATTATTCACTTCTTACTCTTATCAGACTGATTACAACAATATATAAATAGATATTTTATGATCCGGTTCTACTGGTCACGACTCCACGATTTGTGCACATCGCACACTACCCAAAAGACTCGCTCAACTTATTGACTCAACCATTAATCGGACACCCAACTTTGACCACAGCTTCTCGACTACGCCACTTTAAGCATGGCACTTTCAAGCACTCTTCCGAGTACAACTGCTACAGTACCTACTACGACTACTACAGTAGTCTTTCGACTACGACTGCTACGAACTTCTACGACCATGTCTAAACAAATATGCATACGACCATGTCTAAGCTACTTACGACCATGACTAAGTGCTTACGACCATGTCTCTCTTACAACCACATCTAAGTGATTCCTACGACCACTCACAACTCCTACGACCGCTTACAAAATATCAAGATTAGTTCTAACAATATATAACCAAGTTGTTGGTGGAAACTAACAGACAGGAGTTGTTGGTGGTTTTCCCGTAAGTGTTTTTCACGTTAAATCTATGACTCCCGTTTCTTTGATCCTCTATTTTTGCTATATATTTTATAACAAATACTATCTAAGTACCTATAAAAATAATTGCTACTCACGATGAAGATAAAGGGTGTGCATAGCTATCACCTGAATGTTTTCTTCCAAATAATCATTCAGATTTCTAACTGTTAGATTAGAGATCCGACAGCCCCTTTTTTTAGAGGAGATTTTTTTGAGGAGGGAGTTTGCGGCTGTTATATCAGAAGATAAAACACGACATCGTCAACAAAATAGTATACATAGACGTGTCTATCTAGGTGTGTTATATTGTGTGTGGCGCTGTGACGCCTGAACAAACGAAGACAGACGTGTGTGTGTAGTTACATTTTGCCTCAATCCTGGCCCTTAAACAAACTAGAAATTTAAGCTTTAGAGTAACTAGTTAGAGATCCGTGCGTTGCAACGGAGTCATAAAAATAATAAGACAGAACTTACTGCCTGACCAACTTTACACATCAAAACATTAGAGAGCAAGCGACAGAGAGAGAAAGATGGCCAGAATACGCGAGGAGATGGGAAAAGTGGAGGAGGTGGGCGGTTGTATCCTGAGAGAGAGGAGGAGAGAGACGAATAGTCTAAATCAAATCAGATAGCTGAAAAGAGAGAAGAGAGATTATACCAATCACCAACTTCTTCTTTTATAATAGTAAAGATTTTGTCGTGACGGGAGGGAGTATCTCCCCATGTTTTGCCCCAATTCTCTCCCTTAACTCTGAGATGATTGTCGGGTAATTTAGCACCAACCACCCATACTCCTCGGTTAACGCAGCGTTCTTGAAATTTTCCTCCAAGGCTAAGAAGCCCATGCACCTGTCCTTCAGCTCCGGGCAGTTGGACCTCTCGGCGTACTCTAAGGTTGTCGCGATCGTCTCCACCGATATGTTCTTCCACAGTCTATCGGCGCACATAAGCTTCAGCCTGTCTAGCGCGTAATAGTCCGCTGCCACAAGCAGATGTTGAAACATCTCCGTCGAAGAGTCCTCGATCTCGTCTTCCCTGGGCAACGTGTCGGTGTAGATGTACCAAAGCAGAGCTTTGAAAGTCCGAGCCTTGATCTCTTGACCCAAGTTGATCGTCGACATGCCGCGCTCCGTCGTGTGCCCAAAGAGCTGCGCCTGGAACACCGGGGATCGGGCAGCGAGGATCGACCGGTGCGCAGGGAACGTCTCGCCGTCGCCGACCAACGAGACGTCCGACTCGCCGGTCGTGTTCTCCAGCAGGCCGCCGAAGTCCTTGGCCATGCTAGAGGGCGGCACAGGTATAGGGTCACTGTCGCGTAGGACGGCGATGAGGCAGATGATTCTGACGAAGCCATCGACGACGTAGTGCTCCTCCAGATCGCTGATCTTGATGAAACGCGACCACCCGAACGGGGCGGAGGCCACCTTTGGGTAATCAAGCACGGCTCTGATCGTGTAATACGAAGAGAGCGCAGCGCCGCGGCCGTCTCTACGCAGCACGAAGGCGTCGAAGATGGCCTTGGCGTCTCTTCCACGGCTCAGCTTCTCGAGGTAGACGGAGAGGTACTCGCCGTTGTTGTCCCGCTTGCCGCGAGGGTAGCAGATTATCCTCCACGTGTGGTCGCCGACGCCGACGATCATGGAGCAGACGGTGCCGACGGTGTTCGGCGCGCCCGAGTAGTCGACTTTGAACTCGAAGAGGCTGCCCGTGTCCAGCATGATGATATGTACGTACGTGGCGCAGCAGCATGCAGGGGGTTTGAGACAAGAATATGATGCGATCCCCTCCGAGCAAGAGAGAGAAAGAGAGAGACATTTAAAGCCAGTGTTTTTATGTTAGTCGAAATAGAGCTCCAAACTAGAATATAGTGTTTTTATGTTAGTCGAAATAGAGCTCCTCCAAACAAGAATATGGTGTTATCCCCTCCGAGTAAGAGAGAGATACTTTTAAAGGCAGTGTTTTTATGTTAGTCGAAATAGAGCTCCAATTAAACTTACCAAGAGTTCCCGATCGGCCGAGGATGCAAAGCGGCAACCATCTGGAGTACGAAAGCTTCTTCAGCGAGGGCATGGAGCTGCTTCTACCTACACGATGGACCGTCCACATGCTAGAATCGCTATCTGGTGACTTGCCCTTCGATCGAGTGACCACAAGCGAAATGACCCTTCAGCGTAGGAAGGCAAGAGGCTCGAGTCCCGTGGAAAGAAAGCGAGAGATCGACCCCGATGACCTGCCCGTCACCGGCCCCGTTCTACTATTCCCTGAGGCCACCCTGGTGGTACTTATTTCAGCTTAAAGCTATTTTGTCTTTTTCTGATTTTTTAGATTTTTTAGGCTGTTTTATCTTTTCTTTTTTTCCCTAGTATTCCTTTAAATTGTCTGTAATGAGCTAATATATTTTTTCTATTTTTATTTTTTAAAAATTTAATTATACCAAATAAGCCAACTCAACTACAGTAAAAAATAAATCAGCTACAATAAAAAAATCATAACCAACACCATTCTGAACGACTCAGCAGCAGACCGTTATCAATAGGAGACAAGAACCGCAACATCACAAACTCAACGAAATTGAGGTCATAGATACAATCGTCAAGGGTGCGCCCTACAGATTATGTATAGCTGAACCAAGTTGCAGGAATACACCCCCACAGATTGTTGATAGACATCTAACCTAAAAATTGACTACAATACACTGTCCCTTCAAACATAATTTCCAAAACCATCTAGTCACATGCAACCAGGAAGGGTTCAAAGTAGGGACAAGTAGGAAATAAAACCTACAGAATGACATGGCCACAATGAAAATCAGGCGTAGGTTTTCTAACAGATCATGTTGCCTATAAGGAGTTAGCAATGCAAATTGTTAAACCTCTAACAAGGTCAGCCCTTGGCACACCCTACGAAGGTAGACATACACGATGAAGGTTTTCCTTCTTTCATCAGGCAAACCATGCAGAAACAAAAACGCTAGTCTGTAAGGATGGGATGAATCTAAGCCTTCACATACTCACGGATGAATTGCTCGACTGCTGAAACATTACCAGTAAGGCCAGCACCTTCAGCAACTGTCACCTTGTTCTGGCATTGACTGAAGTTGAATGGCTCTCCAGGGACCCCAAGCTGGACTTCATCGGTGATATCAGCAGATGATATAGCGTTCCTTGATTCCCGAAGCTTGTTTCTACAAATCGATAAAATGGCACACATTACAAGCTTGTTTCTACACTTCAGCTAGTCGGTGCACATGGTTGTGACATTTTCTCTCATAGGTGGCTTAATTCAAATGAGTTATGGAGTGACCTCAGGTTGACGCACTCTAATTATGCATGTTAGATGTAAAGAGTAACCATACATTTCTTTTTCCAACTGCTTCTTGATAAATTCCTTTGAATGAGCTGTAACTTTATCTGTCTTGTTGCAGAATATCAGAACAGGAACCCTTTTCTTCACTACAGTAGCCTTTGTTAGAATGTCATACAAGTACCTGCGATAAGGGGAGAATATCATGAGACAATACCAACTGCATCAAGAAATCAATAGAATACAGAAATTTTTGACATGCTGGGAAATGGAAGAAGCTCCCAGTCACACTCCTAATTTCAGTCCAGCATGCAATGGTAGCAATATTAGCTGAAATAGCACCACAAATTTTTGCCAAGAACAAAAAGGAAGTCAGCAAAATTACTCTGCAGCAGCTTGCATGCTAGACAGAAAATCTTGAGCATCAACAACAAAAACAACCCCAGCTGCTTGAGGAAGAACTTCATCAAGCTTGGGTTTGAGCCTTGCATGACCAGGAACATCAACAACATGCACAGGTTTGATTTTACCTTTCTGCACAAAGGACAAGAGAAAAGTTCGATAAAAATATTGTGATCAGCAAATGCAAATTTGTATATTAACAATAATGTCCTTCATATTTATTGATTGAAATGAAACCAAGATATTGCAAAGATTCGTCTAAAATAATTGCCTCACCCTTTCCAGCTCTGAGTGCAGCACAAATGTGTCACTGTTTTGTTCCATTGAAGTCACAGTTCCTTGATGTGATGATCCATCACGAAGCTAAAAGGAAGAGAAAGGCAAAATAAGCACAGAAGTAAAAGATAATATAAGACAACCTACCTACTTGTTCCATTGTACATCCCTTAAATAACCAAAATGAAAGAAGGAAAATAAGAACAATAGTCTCTGTTCTTCAAAATATTGCCATGCAGGGATGCATTAAAAAAACATAAATGAGCTTATAGTCAAATCAAGGCAACAAGGCAAGACACACACAAGTACACAACAGATAACACCATAGCAATCAAAGTAGAAGTTTAGATAGAATGATCATTTTCTAACCTACTGAACTATAATGCACCAAAAGAGGCATAAACGAGGGCAAATTGCAAACTATAAATTACAACCTTGTCCCTGACTTGTAAAAACTTGACACCACAGAGAAAAAACTGGCAATCAAATTTGAAAACCATGACAAGCTTGGCCATTACTCTGGTCAGATTTCGTGTTAATCCACCAGCAGTTACAGCTGTATCACTGAAGGAGAAACAAAGAGGCAAAAGAAAGAGGACTATATACAGAACTGGAACAATTATAACAGATAATTACCTGGTAGAAAAGAATGGTTTTGCCACTGCCGCTAAGCCCAGAGAGCACTATGGTGTTCAGTTTCGAGGATTTCAGGCAAGAAACTGTAAATAATAAATAAATCAGACCAAGCAATTACTCATTAATTACTGCACTCATAGCATCAACAAAATTATAAACCAGAAAGCCAAAACCTCCAAAAGCACAGTGGATTTCATTATACAGCACGGCATTTTACATCTTTGGGTGCACTCATTAGAAACACTAAAAAGTGTTAAGGTTACACCTTTGAAAATAAATTACCTCTAGATTAAAAAACACCAATCCCTTCTTTTCATGACACCACATATATCATGACAACATCAGAGAACTGCAAGTCTGATGCATCCAGGCAAATATGGAATTGCACCCAACCCAGTTCCTCGTTGCTAAATTACCACATCTATCTAGGTTTTCAGGAACGCCCTCTGCACATGTCCTTCACCTTAGGGCGGCTTGGGTTATACAAACTCAACACAACACCTCAACACTCATGAGCAAGGACACGAGGCAAGAAGAAGCTCAGGTTCGATGCATCACCTGCAACCAGCACCAGAATTGTCACGGCAATCACCGCGATGGCGACGTAAATCTGTTCCGGGGGTTGCTGGCGGATCCAGCGCTCGGCCTGGCCTACCCACGCCTCGGCCTGGCTAACCCACTCAACCATCGCTGCGCGAGCACGAGGAAGGCGGGGGCGAGCGGCGGCGGCGCGTGACTGGGAGGAGCGGGTCTGCGGCCGGGGAGAGTTCTGGAAGGAAAGGGGAGGAGTCATGAGCTTTTACGCGAAAAATCACGCGAAGTGGGCCCAGTAGCGGTGGTCGGCCCGGCCCGGCTGAGCCAGACAGTCCGGCCCAAGTTTAACAACACGTCCCGGAAATCGCAAGTCGTCTTGACCCTAAACCCGAACTCCGGACAGACGTAATTCAAATAATCTCTCTTTTTTTCTTTACCTCCGTAGACGCAAATGATCAAAGTGCGCTCCCGAATTCAAATTGAGTTATTTATATTTTTCGAGAGACTGGATTCAAATCGAGTTCATCTGGTGACAAATTGGCGGTGCCCATATTTTTCATTTGTTTTTAGGTAACATGCCTGATGAACAGAGTCGTGAGGTCACTCTGGAAGGAGACAAGAAGAATGACAGCACGGATTCCACAGAATAGTTCCAAGCGGCTCCAACCACTGCCATGGAGGATGATGCCCCATGCCTGCCAATCAGATCCACTCCAAGAAGCTTGAAAATATGCGCATCATGGGACGGGAGTTTGATCAGATCGGCACCCCTGAGCCTTGACAGATAGCACTCGGTAGGTAGAAAGAGGCCTCGGTGGGTTATGATTTGTGTTATAGGCCGCGCTCCACTCGGCTGCGCGTTGGGCGGCAATGTTGGCAGGTACAGTAGCATTTTGTCTTTTTTCTTTTCTTTTCTTTTAGTTTTTTGTGTTTTATTTTTTTCTATATTCCTTTGTATTGTATATGATAGGTTAACATGTTGTTTTTATTTTTATATTTTTTTAGATTTAATTATACCTAATAAATCAACTCAGCTACAGTAACAAAATCAGCCAGTTACAGTAAAATTTCAGCCAGAAATCATCGCTATTCTGAACGACTTCTTACAGGGGCTAGTTTTGGAAGGAATTATTTTTTAAAAAGTTTATAAGTTGATTATAGTATATATTATTTTGATTTTATCTATATTTGCTAAAAATTACATATGAGTGTATCTTTGTATTCTCTTATAGAAACAAATATAATTTAAATTTTAAACCAAAAATTATAAAACAATCTTAGAGTGTCCGCACTTTGTTTTGCTTCGTATCTCACTTCTCGTCGTGTCACTGTCAATCATGAGGAATTCTTTTTCGAGCAAGGTCCAGCTCGATACGAAACGTGCGGTTGATCTTGAATTCCTTCTTCCGAACGAGGATACTGTTTGATATTGGATTTTGCAGGCCACGTCGCCACCGTCTAAACGTGCGCATGCGTTTGTCGGAGAGCCGGTGGTTCTTCTCACGCGTTGCGTCGCTTTGGAGCACACGGCCACGTCGTTCGCAGTGTATTTGGCTCCGCCGAATGAAAGTACTACCTGCGAGAGCTGATCTGGATCACGTTGAGTGCACGTAATCGTCTTGTACGATGTCTAAATGGACTGCTATGGCGATCTACTACTGCCTTCCTGCCTCCTTTTGATTTCCTTTTCGAGGAAGAAAAACCAAGAAAAAGGAGGCGTTCGCCCGTACCAATTTGAACACTCATACGCACACATGGCATACATAGCATGCATGCATACGTCATGTTTTATTGGTCCTGTCTGTAATCATCAGTGTATTTTTTGAAAAAAGCTTAAAATAAAATAATCAGAAACGGATAAAAAAGAATAGTAATAAAAAGCAGAGCACAAACACCCACCGCAACGCTGAGCAGGACCTTAGCTAGAATGATGTATCTCATAATTAATACCGACTGATTGATAGAAATTAAAATTAAAATCTGATTAAAAAGCCGAAAACAACGTACCATGGCAACACCGCCTTGTATAGGCATCAGTTCTTAAGTTGGGTTGCACGAATGACGGTATGAGTCCGACGCAAGATACAGGGTCTGATCTTTTCAGTTTTTCAAAACAGTTTTTAGCTTTTGCTACAGTACCTAACTTTCAAACAGAGTATTTTTTAAGATGAAGTCTACATGTTAATTATAATACACGTTAAAAGTCTAACATCTGTACCATCCAAAATCGAAAGCGAATATCTCTCTCTCCGTAATCTCTATCATAAATAACTAAAATTCAAAAAATTCAACCAAAAACCACAGCTAAAAAGAACAGACCTAGTCTCGAACGGCTCACACGCCGCACTACCCGTGGAGCGAGGTGGCGTCGAATACAGCCGCGGCACGTCGGCGCGCATTGCCATCCACGGAGCCGTCCTCTCTGCTCCGCTCGTAGTGGAGGGACAGGCACAGGAGCCCCCGCCAGTCGCGGACGCGGACACGCGATGACCGGTCGAAGGAGCGGGCCGTTACCAGACGGGAGGGGCCCGATTGGCGCGTGCCGCAGCCGGTAGTTGGGGCCGCTCCACCTACCTCCTCACGATTAGTTATCTCGTTGTTTCCTCATTTGCCGCGCGCGCGACGGCGACGCGGGCGATGCCGCCGGGCGCTGCGTTGGTTGCGCGCGCCAGTCACGGCTAGTCTACGATTATAGAAATCGTACTATTGTGCCGATTGATAAGATATGGTTTCAGTCGCAAGAGTGGTGTTCAGCTTTCGGCCCACCCGACAGCTGGTTAGTAGAGAACAGTGTTTGGCTTGGCTGCAAATTTCTATCCCTACTCGAGCTCAGGCTGTTCGTTGCTGCTAAGCAAACAGGTCGCGTAAAGGTTCCGCTTATTTGGATTTAAATTTTTAATTTTTAGTTTATTTATTTTATTTTTTTTAAATTTTATTTTTAAGTTTTTGGTTTTTAAGTTTTTTTACCTTTTCTTTTTTCAATTAGGTTGTATTGTTCATAATAGACTAATATGTATTTTCTATTTTTATTTATTTAAAAGATTAATTATACTAGATAAGTAATCATTAATTATAACACAAAATAAATTAATTATAATATAAATTTAGCAATAAATTACTATTTTTCAGCGCAAATGCACGGCCTCCAATGCGTTGGTGCCCGCACGGTTCGGTGTTGCACTGTTGCTCGTGGTCATACTGTAGAGAGCGCTAGCACAGGATGCTTGATTCGACTGAAAAGATCGTGCGTTGTCATGTCGAATTGTGAGACCGGCTCTCTCCGTATCTGAACCCAAAGAAACAAAAACATTTTGCACATTAGTTGAAGAGACAACAATTATTTCCAAGATAATATTTTCCAACTGATTGATTCAGGTGATCGGTGTGGCTGCGTATATAATCAGTCAATAATTAGTAGGGCCGTCTAATGCGACTTTTAGCACTTTTGATATGTTTTAAATCGTTATTTACAAGAATGACCTTAGTAACGTAAAATTTACAGAATTATCACTTCTACCGTATAGACCGTGTGACAGCTTGGGCGAGGCAACACGCAGGCAACTTTGTAGTAGCCTCTAGTCCTACACGTCATATTTTTCGTATCCCCTAAAGGTTTCTGTTCATACATGATCCGAATGCTTGTGTGGCTCTGTACCATGATAGTAGTAAGGTTGACAAAATTTGAAATATTCATGTTCGAAAGATTTCTGTGATGCGCAAAGTAAATAGTTTTGGGGTTATCTATTCCTTATGTAATGCAATAAAAAATGAGCCATAAAACCCTAACTCAAACGGCTACCCGAAGCGACAAGGCGACATAGAGTACTCAATATCGTACTAAACTTCGCACATTCCAAGTCACATAAATCATGAAACCCTAATTTTCAAAAAAAAAAAAAGAGGAAAGAAAATCCGATTTTTCGAGACGTAAACCCTTGATTTTTTGAAAAAAATCCTAGAAAGAATGATAAAATGAATTCTGTAGTTAAATTCAAGATCGATAATTTTATGAAAAATTATACAATTATGTACGTATGTTATAAGGCTTCATACAAAATTTCATAATTTTGGAACTCATTTGTTATATCTAATAATCGAACAAACAGTGTACCAAAATGAAATCCCTAATTAGGATTAGATTAACGCTAATTAGCCTACTAATCGGGTCCTACAGCCACATAGTGGCCGTGCAGCAGAGGCCACTTGTCGCCCTGCTAGGGCTGCCGCACAGCCATTATTGTAAATACCAATTCATGCGAAAAGTGCCAAAAAGTCTGTCTATGCAACATCATCCAGAAATATATACAAATTATCTGTATTATTCGGTTACCATATTTGATATAATACTAATATAGTATAGATATTTTTCATTCGATTAACAATTTATCTCCTATTCGTATTCATGTTGACTTCGTATAAAACATATAAATACAAATATAGTATAGACTTGTACCGTCTGAAATGTTATTTTATCCAGACTATTCGTATTTAACAAAATTATATATATATATAACAATATTTTATTCGTATTCAAGAATATTTAAATTTATTTATAAAATATAAATACAAATATGATAATAGCACTAATTAATTCATTTCCACCCCTAATGGAATCAAAAGGCAACGTCATACCCAATAGCGATATACGTACGAGCTCTCGTGGCGGTAAAAAGCTGACGCTAGTGCGCGACGATTTGCCACTCACGATCGGATCATACCGTCTCAAATCCACTGGTGTGTGCGCACGATGCAATGCAACCATGTGATGCTCTGCCTCTCTGTGTACGATGAAAGTATACTTTTGACAAAAAAAATTTTCTTCTCCTGGAAGCAACCTGAAAAAGAAAAAGGGCAAGTCGTAATCCCTCCTTAATGTTGGTCGGCACCTGCATAGTTTCCAATCAGGATGACTTGGTGGCGATTAAGAGGTCATTTGATTGGATTAAAATTTAGTGATTTATGATTAAAATTATATAATATTTAGTTGAATTATACTGTAATTGACGATGGTTTATTTGGTGTAATTAATTTTAAAAAATCTAAAAATAAAAAACAGGTTAACTCATCACGTATAATGTAAACGAATACGAGAAAAAACAGGTAAAAAAGTTTAAAATGCTGAAAAGTTAAAAAAGATAAAAATTATAAATAGTAAAAAATAAATAAAAAGATAGAAACTTAAACCTAAATAAGTGGAGGCTAGATTATTAGGAGCAAGCAGAAGATCATAGCCAATTGTCAAAGAGTCAGTTCGTTTATCCGGGTTCATGGGCAACCGAAAGCGAGAGGGCACAAGGAAAAGGCAAAAGCTGGCCAATGTGCCCACCAGGCACCACAGAATGGGCGCCCAGTCCCTCCGTTGGACATGTCTAGACCCGGTCCAAAAACCGTGACATGAGCCTACAGCCTAACAAGTTTCAACTGCTGACGGGGTACCGATCAAAACACGACCAGGTAAATTTGGCGAATTGTACAGCGACTACTTTTTTTTTTTTTGCGGTAGTAGATAAAGTGGTGTGAACTTCCCTACTGGGCTATCACATACTTCACATAAAAGCTTTATGGTTCTCCTCATGTCTACGTCATTGAGTAATCTTATCTTATAGGCGGTGCTCAAACTGATTAACGATTTAACTTTCTGGTTATAGCTTTTAGTTTATTACTGAAAATTATACTATAACGATTGTTAATTTTTTAAAGAAAAAATAAAAAATATTATATCATTATGAATAATACAAAGGAATAAATGAAAAAAATATAAAAAAACCTAAAAAGCTAAAATAAGCTGAAATTTAAAGTTAACGTGTTTCAAGTAGCTTTTAACTTAAATAAATTAAAAGTTAAAATAAATTAAAACTAAAGTCGTTTAGAGTAGAATCTAGCAGATAGTTATAACTAAAGTAGAATAACGTGGATAATACAAAACATAAGAATGATAGAAACGGTGATAAGACTTGCTTGGTCGAGGCGTGTGGGAATCATGACCTCTCCGGTGGCCTTAATCAACAGGACTTGTAGAGAAGACTAACCACTTCTTGTTCCAAAGATTACTCTAATGAGGACGACTACATGAGAGTCAAACCTTCTTTCCCATCTTCTATTTCGGTGAAGGAAAGCATTAGCAGGAGGTCAAGAATAACGTACCCCTCCGGTCACAAAAAGCTAGTCGTTTTGAGTTAGTGCAATCGAATATTATAAATTTTGGTTATCAATATCCTTTTGAATATTTAGAACAAATACATAAAAATAATATATGCATATTTATCTAGAAAAGTATTATCACAATATTATAGTTTTAGAAGATTTTATAAATATATTGTAATAAAAAATGGGTGACCAAAGTAACACTTTAGAGGACGTATGGATATTCAAAACAACTTCTTTTTGCGACCCAAGAAAGCAGCAGCTCAACATTTATATACACGACCAAGTACAAATTTGTTACTCCCTACGATAATTCTTATTCCTTCTCTGCTACGGAATTCTTGTTTCCCATTGCAGCGACTTTCATCAGTAGACCCTGCTGCTCCATTTGGAAAGGCTGTAGCTTTCAGGGCAGCAATTCCGGGTAGTATGCCTCCGTTTCCAACATCACGGCGAAGAGCTTCCACACAGTCGACTTTCACACTAGCTCGGCCAAGAGAAATTTTATTGTATCATCATTGCATATACTTACTAACAATCCAATAAAACAGAGACACGTATAAAATAAAGAGCCACCACATCGAGGGATTGGATTTGAACACACACCATGCCAAAGGAAGCCTCAAGGCCTCTAGATCCTTCCTCCCCCGAAAACTCTTCCACCCCCATGGGCAGGTCCATCCTCTCTACTTCTGCTCTACATTTCTTCTTTCTTTCTTCTTCCTCTTCCTCCTCCCCTCCCACTGGTTGCTGCTGTCGCTGCTACCCCTCAAACTCCGCCTCACGCATTGCCCCCAATGAATGGGACCCTGACGCCGAGGTCTGGGTCTAGCCGCTCGACAGCGACGCCGCGTGGGTTGGTACCATGCAATGCTATGAGTTTGGCATCCGAGCAGGCTCGTCGACGGCTCTGGCGTGGCTCGCCGGCGAGATTGTGGAGTGGAGGCACCCCCCGTGCGCCGCCATGGAGGAGATGGATCGTGGACAGGCTGGATGGGCCCGATGTTGTCACCAGCGATGGCGCGGTGGGGTTCGGTTCAAGTGTGAGGGTTGTGGACTTGGTCGGACCGGTGTAGGTGAGAGTTGCCTTTGAGCTTCAAATTTTTGCTTCCGATCGGTTGTTTACATGCTATAGGTTTTGAATGATACTTGTGTGAAATTGAAGTTATGTTGGTCCTAAGCTTAGATGATTATTGTTGAATTGATATAGCAGCTGTCGTTCTACTAGAGAAGCGTAACTGAATTTAGACCCCCCAAGTTTTGTTCGTGATATTGAATTGCAACCGAAAGACATAGTAGCTTCATTCATAAGAGTTTCATACAAACAGGAATAACATGCTGATACTAACAATTGAAGTTCTAAGAAAAAAATAACTTCACACGCTATCCTAAAACCCCAAAAGAACTTGACATATCTTATCTTCAAATCAACAAAAGTATTGCCCTTGACACGCTATCTTGATTCTTGAAACCAAAAGAAAGTATCTTTCTTTCTATTCAACTAGCAATACCTGCAGAATGAAGCAATAAGACATGATAATGGGGAAAAAACGGTAATGCGGTCTAGAACATAGAAGAGCAACTTCGAATTTCACTTGCTGCAACCAACCACATCATCTTATTTGTAATACTTGATTTTGATATGGTTGTGTAGCTTCATTAGATCTTTATTTTTTTACCTCGAGTAGCAAATGCTTTTTTTAACACCAATTTGAGAAGTGATAAGCTGCATATTTTCTTTTCATAATGAAACATGTGTGACTTGTGAAGCATTTTTTTTCTTTTCTTCTTGTTTTCAAACTGACACATGATTTTAGCATTAGTTAATCCCTTCAACCTGATATGTGATGGATCATACACCTCAACCCCTTCATTTGAGTAGTTAGTTGTGTTGCCAGCATTGTTGATAATAGAGTTGAAAATATTGCACTCTAGTTCATTCTCCACCAAGATTAGTGCCTCCTTTAATTTATCTTTCACAACCTGAGTCCCTCTGGGTGTTAACGAAGCCTTGTTGAAAATAATATGTCCTATGTGATTCAGCTCACTTGCACGCAATGCACGAGTAGAAGTCTGGTCATTTGTAGAGGTGAAAATGGATCGAATTCGGTCGGATATTACTCATTCCATATCATATCCCATATTTTTTTCTCAGATTCGGAGTCGAATACGAATAGTACCGGATAAGAATACGAATTCGGGTAGTATCAGTCACAAATACGGAACAAATAAGGAGCAATTACGAATACGATAACGAATATCTAGTCAGATATTACGCAGGAATACAAAGAGTATACATAGTGCGCACGACACCCACCATGTATTTCTAAAAAAAAATTAGCAGAGTTATGGTAGAAAATATTTCAAATGTGGCTCCACCAGATTTTTCACACTACCAGAAAACTTATTTGGAATTTATTGGATTTACTGGAATTTGTTAGGATTTTTTTGGATTTTATTTGAAAGCACAGAGCAAGAAAACTTATTTTAACTATTTTCTAAAAGCTAAAAATAGTTTATATTATTTTCCTAGAGCTCTCCTAGATTTATAGTATTTTGTGAATTTTTTAGAATTTTTCAGAGTTATTTGCATTTTATTGGATTTGTTGAAATTTATTTGGATTTTTTTAGATTTTATTTGAAAGCTAAGAGCAACAAAAAAACTTATTTTAACTATTTTCTAAAAGCTAAAAAATAGTTTATGTTATTTCTCTAAGTTCTCCTAGATTTATAGAATTTTTTGTGAATTTTCTAGATTTGTTTCAAGTTATTTGCATTTATTGGAATTTATTTGGATTTGCTAATGGGCTGATGGGCTGAAAATGTTGATTTGGCTGATAGGCTGGATATCCGATAAATATATCTGGGTATTATCCGATAAAATCCCGGATAGTATCCGTATCTATCGGATAGTTGTTTTACGAATTCGAGTCCGTATCCGAAAATAACTACTCGAATCCGACTCCGTATACGAAAACAACTACCCGAATCTGACTCCAAATCCAATAATTATCTGATATGACTATCCGAATTCGATCCGACTCGGATTCGGCAATCGGTCGGTCGGAAAATATCCAATCTGTTTTCACCCCTAGTCATTTGATAGTCCGAGAGAGGAAAAAATAGCCAATTCTTTAGCACATATAGTCCATCTCGGCAATATATACCAATCTGGTGTGTTGTGTATATTGTTCATGAGAAGTACTCTCAAACAATGGCAACACAACAAACCCAAAATTTCAAATAGCTTATAGCTGTAGGATATTTTGAGATCAAGGCGGTCAAGTTTATTTGAGAAGTTCCTTTTGCCATCTTTATTTAGCGTGCATGTCATAACTTGGCCATCATTCTTAGTTTTCAGATAATTCAGACCCAAACTCTCAAATAACTCATCCTTAAACATCATAAACAATTTTACCATGTATACATTAGCAGCATGCCCCAAAATTCCTCCATTGGCCACAAAATCTAGGCTACCATTTTTGCAATGAAAATCATCATCTTGCTCTACTTGACGTATGTCTTTAGCTTTCTCTTCATAGTGTTCAATCACTTCTATTAGAGCTAAGCATAGGCCCAAAATTTGATAGAATACATTGTTCGTGCTTTCAATTCTTTGGGTGTAAGCATAGGCCCAAAATTTGATGGAATACATTGTT
Organism: Melocanna baccifera; assembly: GCA_036346265.1. NCBI lineage: Eukaryota > Viridiplantae > Streptophyta > Magnoliopsida > Poales > Poaceae > Melocanna > Melocanna baccifera. Next base: position 1,780,682 of record CM070698.1, on the reverse strand, counting down.
CGTGCTTTCAATTCTTTGGGTGGACTTTATCCTTGCCGAGAAGATATCGACACTAAATGTCGTTGACCATCTTTCACAAGCATCATACAATCTTGTGAGCCACTTGTTATTCTCTAGGTTATATATTGTAATCATGTCTTCCCAAGTTGATTGGAATTCATCAATACTATAGCACCCTGAAAAGCATTTGTGAAACATGGTCTTGAATGAGGGATTTCTATATAGTCCAACAAGATGCTTCTTGGCATTTACAGTGAGATGCCATAAGCATAGTCGATGACATGACTCTGGGGGCACAATCTAAAATGCGTTAGCCATTGCTTAATCTTGATCTGTAAAAATACACTTTGGTTGACAACCTCTCATAGCATCAAGGAATGTTTGGAATAGCCAAATGAAGGATTCAGTTGTTTCATCTGATAGAAAAGCACACCCAAATAGCATATTCTTCCGGTGGTGATTAATTCCAACAAAGGGTACACAAATCAAGTTATACCTATTTGTTCTATAAGTCGTATTGAATACCATTACCTCTCCAAAGAAATCATAGTCCACCTTAGATCTTCCATCTCTCCAAAAGAAATTGGTCATCTAATCATGTTGGTTTACTTGAACTAAATAGAAAAATAATGGATTCTCCATCTGTTTCTGCTTGAAGTGTTCTAAACACTTTGTCCACCCCCTGCTCCAATCATATTTTCCTTTATCGTTTATAAGAAATTGTAGCAACCTCTCTTCGTGAAACCAACATTATTCACACCTCCAACTTGTCTTGTTAAGTAGTTGAATGACTGATTTGATTTTATGCCAACATAGTATACAGATGTCATAATAGCAGCATGAAGGTCCAACACTTTCCTCCCAGATCTCAAATTACGCTTGTTTTCCTATGTTGCAAACTCATGATTATGCATGTCATTGATATGAGTAATCTCTCAAATGCTGTCTGCAATTGTAAATCAAACTCTGGCCATGCAGTTGGTTCTTGTTGACAAATGATTCTGCTGTGTAGGAGCATCGTTGTTAGAATTCTTCTCTCCTTCTTTTGAACAAAAAATTCTCATTACCGGATAACTCCATTCACAAGTCATTTTTTTCCTTTTGTAATACTAAAACCCTTATTAATAGCATATTAGTTGTATAGCTCATAGGCCTCTTCTTCTGATGCTACTTTTTGTTCAAATCTTAAGTTTCAAGTCCAAAATGGATGGAAATGATCCCTTGCTTACATGATGATCATCTGATTAATGCAATTCGAATGGTTCCGTAGGCCTATATTGATAAGTTGGATTAGCATGTTTTGTCCATTCACGAAAATAGCAAGAATTTTTCTTTTTAAAGAAATTGCTTTCAGAAATTCTTGTAAAGAAATGTAAGAAAGAAATAGATTATTTTTACCTGAATTTAGTGTTTTCGATCCTTTCTATCTCGCAACTCATCTCCTGTTTCATCCATGATTTCTCCCCACAGAGAAGAGAACGGACTACTAAGAAGGAGATTTGGACGAGCAGAGTTGCCGAGATGAGAAGAGGATCTGGATGAGCAGCTGTTGAGAGTTGGTTTGGCAGACTGCTGGATGAGAAGAGGGAGTGGAGGGAAGGGTCATGCAGCATCCCAAGAGTGGTGGGAGCAGTGGCCCTTTACTTTACACGTGTCTCTGCTTTATTAAATTGTTACATAAGTCAGCATGCGCAACCGTGTTACAATAAAATTTCTCTTGCAGCCGGGCCCGGACGGGACCCCATCGGTCATGGACCCGGTCCACGAGGCATCCACCCATATAACCGGACACACCTCCACAGTCCACACACTCAGACACACCGGTTCCCTTCCCTCCACGGCACGGCCCCTCCCCCTTCCGCTCCAGCAACGGGTGGCCTCCCACCGCTCCGACCCCTCTCCCCTCCCACGCTCGCCTCACTCCTCCTCCTTGCCGCTTCCGAGTGCCCGCCCGCCCGAATCAGAGCCCGAATCGCCCGACCAGGAGCGCGCACGCGAGGGCCGCGAACCACGAAGGCGGCATGGAGCCGGACGACGAGGCGGCCGGCGCGCGGGCGCGGGCGCCGCAGCGGGGGGGCATCTCCTATAGCCAGCCGCTATCGCGCGACCAAGTGGCCGCGGCCGCGTACGCCCGCCACGCCGCGCTCCGCATGCACAGCCTCGACGACGACCCCATCGCGTCCGCGTCCGCCCACCGCCACGATCCGGCGCGCTGCGTCTCTTACCCGCACCAGCTCCCGCCCCACCACCACCACGGCGAGTCGATGTACTTATCCGCGGCCTCCTTCGGCGGCGGTGGCGGCTCGGTGACGCTGGAGCGGGCCATGTCGGAGTACGGCGGGGCAGGCGGGGCGCTGCCGGAGTTCGTCGGCGAGGGCATCTTCCGCGTGCCTCTCCGCGCGGCCATGCACCCTGGCCGCCCGCCGCCGCTCGAGGTGCGGCCCCACCCACTTCGGGAGACGCAGGTCGGCTCCTTCCTGCGGACGCTCGCGTGCGAGCCGCAGCGGCGGCAGCTTTGGGCGGGCGCGGAGTCCGGGATACGGGTGTGGGGGCTCGACGAGGTGTTCGCCGGGTGGGGCGCAGGGGCGCGCCGCGGCGACGAGGAGAGCGCGCCGTTCAGGGAATCCGTGCCCGCGCCGCCCGCGCTCTGCGTCGCGGTGGACAGCGCGAACCGGCTGGTGTGGACGGGGCACAAGGACGGGAGGATCCGATCGTGGCGCATGGACCTCGCCACGGCGCCGGCGGCTGCAGAGGATGGCGGCCAGAATGCGCCGATGTTCAAGGAGGCCCTGACTTGGCAGGCGTACAGCCGCACGCCGGTGCTCTCCATGGTCGTTACGTCATACGGTGAGAAGCTTGCTGCCTTGATCACATCTAACAATTTTCTTTTTCATTGACTGCTTTGAGGAAAATCAAATTATGCACTGGATAAGAATGAGCTGTGAGCGCAGTCAGGCAATGACATTTTTTTTGGCGCGTAAAGTTGTCAAGATTACTGGAAATGTTCAATAAGCTGATTTTACGTAACTGGGTGGTAGTAGGATCAAGAGATAAGAAAGATGCTTTTGGGCTTCATTAGCTATTGACGTGCTGCAAATCAGCATTTAGAACCCTAAATCAGAAGCTGTTGCCATTAAATAAATTCAGCTAGTAATTACGTTATGTCGTAGTTTTTTTTTTGTTCTGTGTGAGATGTGGACATCTCGATATGGAATATTAGTGTTCGAAGTTTTTCAGGAATGGTATCATTCCCTTAACTTTTTGTAGGTGAATATGCATGGATTTGGCACATTGGCACCTTTTACTTTAAGCTGGAGAAAATTTGGAAGGTAGAATCAGCCTTTTGAACATCTTTTGACAAAGAAAAGAATTAGCATATGAAATGCTTAACTTTCATATCCTAGGTAACTAATTCAATAATCCAATGCAGTACTTATCAATTGCAGAGATGTTAAGACAATATGGTTCTTGATTGACTACCTTGAAGCCTACTTAAAAAGATGCTATCTTATTTTTTTAGATGAATAGGACATCAAAACCAAAGCCCTAGTCCCAACTTTTATTGAAACTGAGTTGACACACAGTTTAAGGTCAGTACATTACAATCCATCTCATCACTTTCTTACAGTTCCAATCTCATAAATTGCCTAACTCAAATAGTTTCAATTCTTGAGTTCCTTTTCTTCTCACAGCACTCCCTTTTCTTCAGTTTTCCTCTTCTATCACTTCGTATCAGTTTTCCTCCCAACTCCAGAGTCTTCATCTTCATGTCAACCTTATTGGTTCCATCACCAGTTTCTGTCTAGTTTTTTATTTTTAAAAAAATCTGCAGTTTATTTCGCAACAAAACTTAATTTTCAGCTTTATTTGGTTGCTTTCGTTTTGCATTCAATCACTGTCAATGGCTGGATTACTAGTTCTTTGTTCTTTGACATTCATGCATCTCTGTCATTGCATATAAGAGTTGAACATCTAGATGTGGATTAAAAAGAGGTGAAAAGTTATCCCAAAATGATATGTTTCATTTCAATCCCTTGGAAACAGGTGAAATATGGTCAGGCTCTGAAGGGGGTGTTATAAAGGCATGGCCTTGGGACGCCATTGCTAAGTCCCTCTCGCTAACACCAGAAGAAAAACATATGGCTGCATTGCTGATCGAAAGAGCGTATATTGACCTTAGGAATCATGCCACAGTTGGTAACATGTGCACTTTGCCCACTACTGATGTGAGACACATGCTTTGTGATCATTGCCGAGCGAAAGTTTGGAGTCTAACTAGCATGACATTTGCTCTTTGGTATGCTTTCATAAATATAGATGAATTGCATCAGTTTCCTCAACTCTGATTGGAACTAATTTTTCTAATATGTTTTCTATAGGGATGCTCGGACAAGGGGGCTGTTAAAAGTATTTGGCATGGATGGCCAAGTGGAGTCAGCTCGTCTAGAGGCACCAGTGATGCCAGAACAATTTATAGAGGAAGAGATCAAAGTAAAACTCACGAAGAAGGAGAAACAGCAAGGTTCTTATACGTTTTTCCAGAAATCTAGGAATGCCTTGATGGGGGCAGCCGATGCAGTACGCAGAGTTGCAACAAAAGGGACATTCGTCGAAGATAACCGGCGAATAGAAGCAGTGGCTCAAGCAATGGATGGAACAATTTGGTCTGGCTGCACAAATGGTTCGATTATCGTGTGGGATGGAAATGGGGATCAACTACAAGGATTCCATCATCATAGCTCTTCTGTTCAATGCATAAAGTCACTTGGAGAAAGGGTGTGGGTGGGCTATGCCAGTGGTACTATTCAAGTCATGGATGTTGAAGGTAACCTTCTGGCAGGATGGACTGCCCATAGCTGTCCAGTCATAAACATGGCAGTTGGTGGTTCTTACATCTTTACTCTGGCTCATCATGGTGGTATTCGAGGATGGTCTCTAACCTCCCCTGGCCCTGTGGATGATATTCTGCGAACTGAATTGTCAAACAGGGAGTTTGCGTATACAAGGCTAGAGAACATTAAAATACTGGTTGGAACTTGGAATGTTGGGCAGGAGAAAGCATCTCCTGAATCTCTTTCGTCATGGTTGGGTAATGCATCATCTGATGTTGGGTTGGTGGTTGTTGGCTTGCAAGAGGTCGAGATGGGTGCTGGAGTTCTTGCCATGGCTGCAGCTAAAGAAAGTGTAAGATCCTTGACCTTGCCTTAGTTATTTCGCTGTTTCTTGTTTTGTTGTTCAATTCAGTCAACCAGGAAGCTATTATTCATGTAGCACAAATATGTGACAAGTGAAAATGGAAAGAATGTTTCTGCATTAGGAATGTTAAAGTTGAAGTATATAATTAAAGCAGCCAATTGGTATCATGTCTGATGATATGTTTATCATCTGTGCACCCTCCATTTCATAATGTAATGCACCCTTTGCCTTTTGCCTTGTTTCAAAATATAAGGCCTATACAGAAATTGACGGAGCATTTAGTGAGTATTTGCCACATACTACCCTGAGAGTAATAGATAGAGAGATGGCACTGAGCGATTATTGACTACACCATTTCTAAATTTGCTTGAAGAGTGGAACATGGACTTATTATGAAATGGGGGAAGTATTTTACTCGTTGTGTTCCTTGTTCTGCAGTATCCAAGCATTTAGCTGTATTCACTAATATTGCTCACCATTGCAAAGATCAGTGAGTTGGAAAATACTATCCAGTTTGTCGCTGACATGTCACCCCAGGCCTGACATGTCAGCCTTCCATTGGATGTTATTTTCCAATTTATACATCTTTGTGGCGGTGCCGAACTAATTAATTTACTTATTTATTACCACTGCCCACATTGTAACATAATTATGTCCTATTGTTTGTGCTGTGGTATATTTACATTCTTCTTGTTGTTTGCTCTCTATCTAGAGTTTTTATTATTCTAATTTAGCCACTAGGAACGAATATTGCATTTTCATAAGCATAACGATTCATCCTATGGCTCTAGTTGGCAGACTTTTCTTTAACAGTTACACAACTGTATATTTTGAGAAGTCAATTTATTTGATTCCATGTTAAAATTATGTTAGTGTTAATGTGTTAGTGATTTGATGATGATGCCACTGGGAACTGAAAGGGAATAATGCATTACTCATTACGATATTTCGTTTTTTCCTTCTGCTTTCAGTCCAGTTTGCAAATCTGAACAGCACCAGCTATTAGCCTATCACTGTCTACACTGCTATTTCTCTTGCTGTGTGTAAGTTCTCTAAGGTGAACATTTGATTCAAGTTTTCTTGCTTATGGCCTTAGGTAGGGCTTGAGGGCAGTGCCAATGGGCAGTGGTGGATAGGCAATATTGGCAAGACACTTGATGAGGGGATATCCTTCCACCGAGTTGGTTCAAGGCAGTTGGCTGGATTACTTATTGCTGCATGGTACTGACTTGTCATGACATCATTTATTTTATTGATAGCACATTATTAATTCCTGTTATCACTTTATTATTACCTTTTGCACATTCACACTTTTCTCATCTGATATATATGACATGTATATTGTGATTATTTCAAGGGCAAGGAAGGACCTTAAGCCACATGTTGGTGATGTTGATGCTGCTGCAGTGCCATGTGGCTTTGGCCGTGCCATTGGCAACAAGGTACATGATCATCAAAATGTGTATTAACTCTTAAAAAACTCTTTTTGTTTTTTAAGGTATCACTTACCATGTTGATGTATGAATTACCACTCGCCATCTCCTACACTTTCTCCTTTTACCAACTATAAAATAAGAGTAAATAGCACTACTCATCTATTGGCATGTGTTAAGGTGAAAGAGTTCGAGTGATGGTTAGATAAGTTTTCAACCTCAGCATTCTGTGGAGAAAAAGTATAGTAACTAATTAATGATATATTGGAAATCATATTTCTCAGAAAAATGGAAGTCATTAGTTGCTTATTATCCTTTTCACGTTTGGCAAAATAATGTTCCATGTTCTCTTTGCCATTTTGCATTGTATAATGACAGGTAATTCTTCTTGCAGGGTGGTGTCGGATTAAGAATTAGAGTCTATGATCGCAGGATATGTTTTGTGAACAACCATTTTGCTGCACATCTAGAAAATGTTAACCGTCGTAATGCTGACTTCGATCATATTTATCGAACAATGACTTTTAACAAACCTCATGGATCTGCAGGTATTTCATTCTCACCTTTCCTCTTTCAAGTATTATTATGTGGTACTTTAATATAAACTATGTCTATAACATCTTTTTTTTCTTTCTCTTCTGCTACAGCTTCTTCTACTTCTGTCCAATTGCATAAAGCTGTGAATGTATGTGATCATCAAACTGCATTATAGAACAATATCCAACCTTATTAATTTTCATAGCAACAAAGCATACTTATGTATAGGTATTGTCATAATAGCAGGCCAATGGAAATCAAGCAGATGAAGATAGACCTGAGCTGGCAGAGGCTGATATGGTTGTCTTTCTTGGTGATTTCAACTACCGACTTTATGGTATCACCTATGATGAGGCAAGGGACATGGTTTCGCAAAGGAGCTTTGACTGGCTTAGAGAAAGGGATCAACTTCGAGCAGAAATGAAGGCAGGAAAGGTGTTTCAAGGAATGCGTGAAGGTTTGATCAGATTTCCTCCAACTTACAAATTCCAAAGACACCAACCGGGTCTTGCAGGTATTGTCTATTTTGATTTTTGAAGTTCTTGTTTCAGTTGAAATTTTCCAATTTTTGTCACAGAAGTTTCAAATGTTTTTTATGTGCTCATTAAATTCATAAAAACCTGTTTCAGAGCTGATTTTTTTCCCCATCAACTCAATGTAGGGTATGATTCGGGTGAGAAAAGGAGAATACCTGCTTGGTGCGATAGAATACTGTATCGAGATAGCCGTTCTGGATCGATATCTGAATGCTCATTAGAGTGTCCTGTTGTTGCTTCAATTACATCGTAAGATTCTACATCACTTAACCTTTTTTAGGGAGAATCTACGGGGCTTATCTGGATAGGTATATATACATTCCTTCATACATAACATATCTCTCTCTCTGTTTTTTTAGTTATGAAGCTTGCATGGATGTCACGGATAGTGATCATAAACCAGTGAGATGTACATTTAGTGTTGATATTGCAAGAGTAGATGAGCTGACAAGAAGGCAAGAGTATGGAAAAATAATCGAATCTGACAAAAAAGTATGTTGTTTGCTTCAAGAGTCCCATTATGTTCCGGACACTATAATCAGCACAAACAACATTATATTGGAAAACCAAGAACATGTTGTCCTTCGGATAACTAATAACTGTGAAACAAGCAAGTCTGCTTTCGAAATCTTGTGTGAAGGCCAGTCGACCAGCAAGCAGGATGGAACTAAATCTGATATTCTTCCAAGGGCATCCTTTGGCTTTCCACATTGGCTTGAGGTATGGATTAATTTATCTGCTTAGTTTCTCTATTTCTGTTGCTTTTCTTGCGGTTGTGTGATTTGGGTTTGTTTGGTCTTATAAATTTCTTTCTTTTACCATATCATACTCATATTTTGATATCATATCATAGCTTCAGTCTGACAATCTGTTGGCAGAATTCCTTGTGCTAGTTAAGCCTTTTTGTTATCTAAATTTAGGTTTACGCAACATTTACTACGAGGCTTCAAATCTTAAGTCCTGGTTTCATTAGAAATAAAAGGGTAGCCCTCACAGCAGTCTAGTATACTTCCCTGTATTATATTTCTATCTAGAACCCTAAGAGTATTAATCATTCTTTTGCTTGTATGGTGGGCCTTCTGTTCATTACTCAGTTTTCAATGCCTCAGTTGACTTCAACTCGGTATTATACATTATGCTTTTTTATTCTAGAAGAATAAAATTTCGAGAACAGTAGAACCTCTCTTTTACTTGTATGATGGACGCTTCTCTATCAGTTACTTCTGATAACTATATAAGATGTTTTCTCATTCTAGGAAAAGCAAAATTAGATGATACACAAATTATATCACCTTTACCAAAATAGTCTCATCTGTAGTGCTTCATTCAGATAGCTCTTTTGTGAAGATATTGTGGGCCAATTCTTACCAATTTATGCATGAATAGCTTGACGAGCTCATATCAGTCATTGCATATACAAATACAGTACTTATAATATGTGTGATTGTGAAAGGAAGAAAAGATCAAGTTTGGTCGGTCTCATCCAAAAACCCTAAATTGGACAAATCCCGATGGAGTTGCTGGCTGGCCAATTTCTCAGAATTGCAAACTGTCACTCACCAGCTTGGGGAAAAAAAGCACCAGCATGCTAGCCAGTCATAGCAATCCTAGAATCCATTGTTGATCCTACATTTTTTCTACTGTTCTGCCATCTCATTTTACTTTTATCCTGCTTTTATCTGTACCAGTAATTCACTCTCCTATTTGCTACGTTATACAGGTTCAACCATCAATTGGTCTCATTGAACCTGGAAAAACAACGGAAGTTACCGTGCATCATGAAGACTTCTACACACAAGAAGAATTTGTCGACGGAGTGCTGCAAAATGTGTGGTGCGAAGCGACCAGAGATAAGGAGGCTGTTCTTTTGGTCAATGTAACAGGTAGCACCTCAACAGAAACCATTACACACCGGATCAATGTCCGGCATTGCTGCCCAGCGGCCTCAGCGCCACCGCCCATGAACCCACCGTCCGTTACCGCCCCAGCCAGCAATGCTATTTCAAGTGAAGCGCAATTGAACCGTTCTTCCGATAAGAGCCACTCGAATTATTTACAACGTTCTGACTTCGCACCGTTCGGCAGCTCAGAGGTGCAAGACTTGTGCCGTATGCGGAACATGTAAAAATGCGTCTAGTTTCTTTCCCTTTTCCTTTTTTTTTTTTTTTATGCAGCAGTTCTCTATAGGAGGTGGAATCTCGGCATTCTTACCTGAATCAGGGAAAAGCTGCTCCACTGCTAGCGCTGTACATATGCACCGTTGACCTCTCACCATTCTTTTGTAACCCCAAAAAAGGAATATATGCGTAGTTACAAGACATTACATGTAGTTAATTTTTTTCCCTTTGTTTTGCTCGTTTTTGTTAAGGAGTACGTTGTGGTGTTAAAAGAGTATTCTTTTGAGAGTTGAGTACAAAGGATCTTACTGTGGGTTGTGACTGATCAATAGTCTGTATAATTTTTCCAACAAGTACAAAGGATCTTAATCACTGTAGTTTTTTTCTTCTTTCCAACAAGTGATACTTGTAATTTTTGTGGACTATTCTCCATTGTCGGTAAGAGTGCAATTTGTGAAAAAAAAGCATCCAGACAAGCACCATTCGTTCTTTTTTATTCCATTCCACAAACTAAGGTGGTGATTGTTTTAGCGAGCTTTTGGTTTTTGGTTTTTTTACTGTAGCTGAGTTAGTGGATAGTGTAATGAATAGTGAAAAAAAACTAAAGCTAAAAGCTGAAGCTGAAAAAAGCCGAAACAGCACCACCTAAGAATAAAAGATGCAGCTAGTTCAGCTAATACCGGATTCCCTTGCAGAATTGTTGGGAACTTGACAGCAGCAGGCCACCATCTAAGCTGTCCGCCGTCGGGATGCGTCGAGTTAGCTGATGCTTCGCTCCTACTGCGCACATGCGCAGTTATAGAACAGGTCAACGAGAACTGCTGCGTGCCATACAGCCGCAACCTTTTGCGATGGCATGCATCTTGGAGTCGTTTGATGCTTGGTAGGCACTTCAACTCTGAACATTTTTCAGGGAATACAGCTCAACTCTCCCTCTGACCTGCCTGCAAGTTGCTTCAGAGATGGTGTCAATTCTCAAATACTTCTACCCACCAACTGAAGGGGACCACTTAAAAGTTCTGGTTGAGGTACAGAGGAGCTGAGCCAAGTGCATGCAAAACTGACTTTGCGAACCTCATTGAACGATGGGTCGTACTGACACACCAAATTGCTTAGTAGCTTTGACAATCTGACAGAAATTCGGTTTGCATTTGACAAGCAGGGGCGGATCCAGCACATGAGTATTAGGCCACGCTCACATCGGCGTTTACGTCAGCGTTCAACATTTTTTTTGTACTGTTTATTTTTTGTCCTTTTGTGATTATTCTTTTATTTTAGGTTTTTTCTTTTTTTCGTATTCCTTTCTATTGTCCGTGATAAGTTTATTTTTAATTTTTTTAAATTTAATTATGCTAAATAAACCAATTTAGCTATAGTAAAAAAATAAATCAGTTACAGTAAAAAAGTCATAAACCAATACCATTCTAAACACCTCCTTGAAGTCACAGGATCCAGTGAAATTTTCTAAATTCTATAGAAAACTACTATTACCGTACTATTTTTCGAGTGGTCCATCGTCGGGTTGTCCTTTCCACGAGGGCAACAACGGCCCTGTTCTTTGCGGTTTCTAGAAGCGGCTTTTGGCTTTTGCTACAGTAACTAACTTTTAAACGGAGTATTTTTTTAAGATAGGGTCTACAAGTTAATTGTAGTACACGTTAAAAAATTAATATCTGTATCATCAAAAATCGCAAGCGAGTATCTCTCTTTCCGCAATCTCTATCGTAAACAGTCAAAAAACCATCAGCTGCAGCCAAAATCCATCAGCCGCAGCCGTAAAGAACAGGCCCAACATCGGTATCTCTTAGTAACTCTTCCAAGGCCGTAAAAACTCTCGGAAAACAAACGCAGGGAGAGCGGGCAGGGCCTCTCTCACGACGCAGCAACGCGACGTGCGTGGAGCTGCCGGCGCAGGGGCTCCCGGGTTCGCCGCGGCCGAGGCCGACGGGCGAGAGAGAGAGCTGAGACGCCTCTCCTCCGTTGGTCAGTCCTCTTGGCCTGGTGAACCACACACGCTGCTGCTGCCCCTGTCGAGTCACTCTCGGGCGTGGACCGGTTCACTCCTCCTACATTGGCACATCTGACATCCCGACACCAAAGGTTGGAAGATTACACGAGGGGTCTAAGCTTGCGTCTGCGTTTGGCTAGAATTACTCTTCTAAAAATGACGAACCAACAACCAAATGTTCTGCTTCCTTCCCACTGAGCCCAAAGTCAATGCTTGACCTCACTTTTCCCTCCCTTGAAAGAACACAAAAACACAACAGATGGACCATCCAGTACCCTCGACGCTTGCTACCTGTATCACCTTTCTAGAGAGATCATGCATGCTTCCACTAGCGGCGTTAGATCTTTTCTTCTTCTTATCTGCTTCACCAGCCATTGGGGACACCTCGCCCAGCTTTCGCCAAGCGGCCTCTGAGAAATGGCCACAATACACAAGTTGATAAGACCAATTCAGCATTCACAATAGGACAATCCAATCAAGGCCCAAACGCGCACAGAAGAATGTATCGGAATCTCTCATCTCCAGTATAGTGTGCGGTATACGCATATCTATCATACAAAAAAGGGAGACGGAGATCACAAACCCTAACCTATATCTGCCCATACACATGACTGAAGAAAGATAAAAGATCCATGGACCTGACTAGAATCACATAGAGAGTGGCAAGTGACCATTTGAAGCGCCATTGTGGGCCTTGTTCTCCGACTTCTTCCTCTTCAAGACGATGCTCCATGTAACAACTTCCAAGGTCACGGCAATACCACCCAGGATGCTGATCGCAATGATGTAACCAGTCTTCCACTTCTGCTCCACGTTCAAGATGGACATACCTTTGAAGATGTTGATGATGCCCAGTATGATGACAGTGTAGCCAACAGAGTGGTGATACACGTTCCAGTAGATGCGGTATTTGTGATCCTTCTTGGGCCTCAAGAAGAGCGCAAAGATCTGGATGAAAAATTGTACATAAAGCATTAGTAAGTTCACTAGGCCACTGATATTGCAACTTGTACGTCAATGAGAAAAGAACATAAACACTTGTATTAATGATCTTATAAGCGGCAAATAATGGCATAGGTCATTTTCAAGACTGAAGTTGTTATATGTTTGCTATTCAATCTGATAGGTACGAATGCACAAAATGGGCATGAAATTCTGGTAGATAAAGAGAGCGTAATGGGAATATATACAAGAACATACCTGCAGGGTACCAAGAGCAAACACTGTGATCCCAATGTTCCTATGAAGCGAATAGGTGATTCCCTTGGACAAGTTCCCTAGATGAATACCAGTGGCCCAGCCAGATACTCCCACACCATACCCAATCAGCTGGCAAGCTACATGAAGGTAGAACCATGCAGGATCGGCTGATTTGAACGTCTTGAGATATCTAGCAAATGTGGCTCCCATGGGCAGTAGGATACCCCAGCTCACAGCATTCAGGATTCCATGTGTCTTCAAAAGAAAAAAAACGAAAAAAATCAGTCAGTGTGCTCAAGAATTGTAATAATAGATATATGACCTGTTTGTAGGGCTGGAAAAAAAACTCGTAAGTGAGGCTCATTGGCTCGATTTAAAATTGCTTCAATTACACTTGATAATTAGTTAAACATTGAAAGAGTCGATTTCGGATGAAATTAAATTTTCCTTTGGCTCAGCTCGTTAGCTCGATTATAAAAATAATTGCAAACTATCAATAAAATGATATTAAATCAAACTATGTCAATGTTAAGAAAAGCTCGATAAAACGATGAACCGGCTTAATATCCACCCCTACCTGTTTGATTCTAAGAGGACTTCAACGGAAACAACGTCACTTATCATGCAGGCCTCAATTATCATAATACGGCATAGGCACTATAGTTACAGATAGACTTGTACTGTTAAGTGCTCTCTTCTTTTCGACTTATGGCTTTTGGTTTATCTACAATAACTAGTTTTCAAACGATGTGTTTTTTTAAGACAAAGTTTACAAATCAATTGTAATAGGCACTGTACTGATTTCATCTATATCGGCTAAAATTGCACACGAATATCTCTCTCTATACTTTCTCGCGCGAACAGCCAAAATTCAAAAATTTAAACCAAAAATCATAAACCGCGACTCAAAAGAACCCACCCAAGATCATCATAAATTGCAACCTGTTGCCCTGATGCGCTTGAGTTACTAGCTATATCCATGGGTCGAATAGAGGCCAGTGTTCACCATTTCGTTCGAAATTTCATGAAATGGATGAAATTTCGTCCCTTTCGGTGCCCTCTAAAACACATTTTATTCGGTCAAAATTTGTCCGAATTTGGCCCTATTTGAAATTTGTTCAAATTTCATCCAAAGTTTGGTTAAATTTCATCAAAAAATTGATTTTTTTTTCGTTCGAAATTTCGACGAAAGGAACGAGATTTTGTTCATTCATTCCTTTCTCCAGCAAACGAAAGTTTTCTATCCGAAAGTTTTAACCCTGATAGAGGCTGTATATACAGGCTATTTATGCTCTGTGATAACATCTTGTCATTATTATTACTTGTTTATATTCGTGGAAATTTCGAATCTCTATCTTTGAAAGAACGATGATCTCTTTCTCTTTGTTAATTAGAACACCACATCAAAGCTATCCAAAGAACTTCTATACCATGAAAAGATCATGTAGATGTAGCCATCAGCAACTAGACTAATCCAAGCTTACGGGGGTGTTCGAAATAGCGATGGCTTCTGGCAGAAATTTTACTGTAGTTGGCTGATTTTTTATTGTAGCTGAGTTGACTTATTAAGCATTATTAAATTTAAAAAATATATAAAAATAAAAGCGGCATATTAACATATCACGGACAATGTAAAAGAATACAAAAAAACACAAAAAAACCAAAAAAGAAAAAATCAAAACTGCTACCGAAAACCAAAGTCGTTACCATAGCCGTCGCCGAGTGGAGCACGGCCTAAGTTCACCAAGCAGGAGGAAATCTAACTATGCAAAAAAAATTAGCATAAAAATTCAAGGTGTACGAAAGAGGACAACCCATTATGTCATACATACATATACAGTCAATAAACGCCGTCTGCTGTACTACGGACTAAACACAGTAGGAATCAGCTGTAAGTCGATATCAATTCAAACCAACCTGGACAAAACAGTTAGGCCTATGCATAAGACATTTCACATGACAACAGGCACTGTTTTTTTTTTCAGTATTTCAATATAATCATAAAAAAATGATAGCGTTTCCATGTTCTTGCCACCACATCAGCATACAGCAAAACTGACGAAGTGGTTACTCCTCTTTACTCATTGCAGTAACGCTTCAATAAGTACAGCTATTCGTCCGTATGAAAGTGAGATTGAAAAGGAGAACTTTTGTTAACAGGTGAGAATTTTACCCAAAAATTTGGCAGGAATTAAGGACTTTATGGGTTCTATATAGCTGTTCTAATTTGATCAAAAAAAATATTTTTTCCTGTGGTGAATACCTTTTTCTCTGATTTGATTGTGCGTGCAATTGCAACCCGACACCAAAGAATAAGACTTCAAGAAACAAGCAAAATACTTCAACATGAACTAACAAAAGTTCAATCAAATCTTTAAAACTTTCAATACTCACATTTTTCTTCCTGACGAGGCTGCCCCCTCCGCCTGCGGCTGTGCTCGCCCCCGTCACCAGGTTCAGCTTCCCCTTCGCCGCCATGTTGTCACCGCCCATGGCGTGTGGCGCGATGCTCCCGCCGGTGACCGGTCCCACCTGCCAGACCTGGTTCACCTCCGTCGTGCCGTTCTGGAGCTTCAGCGTCCCAAACATCTGGACGCGGCCGTCGCCGCCGAGCTCGGCCGTGAGGTCGGATGTCTGGTAGGCGATGGGCCCCGGCGAGCCTAGCGAGTACCCCGAAATGCTGTACGTCTGGACGGCGTACGCGCCGCCGTCCTTGGGAGCGGCAACGAGCGCCTGCGCGCCGCTCATGCCGGCACCGGTGGGGTTGATCCCCCAGGCCACCCACCCGCCCGCCGAGGGCGGCGCGGCCTCGAACGCCACGGACAGAGACGACGCCGCGGCGTCGTAGGTCCAGTGGACGGATGCGCCCAGGCGGGGCAGGTCGCTGCACGCCGCGTACACGCGGTTGTTCGATAACCTCTCCGCCGCGCAGCTGCCGCCTCCGGCCGCAGCCGCGCACGCCGGCGCCGCCGCCACCACCACGAGCAACAGGACGAGGACCCGTACGACGGACATGGCCGCGGCCTTCTTGCGCGCACTGCTGTTACTACCCTCCAAGAACGGGGAATCTTGGGAGTTCAATGGGGTTCAGGTAGGAGACGGGTGGTGGGGAAAGGCTGCGCTTTTGTCCTGGTTTCGGAATTGGAGGCCGGAGAGAGCAGCGGGTGGGAAGCAGAGGAGGTGGCGCGGTTAATAAGGAGGCGGTGGTGGGGGTGGGGTAGAGGTAGGTGGACACGTGTGGGTAGGGCAGGAAATAAATATTAATTATTCGTATTATTCGTATTTAATAGGATATAAACATATTTAGATTTTTCTATCTGATTAAAAAAATTTCTCCTATTTGTATTCGTATTCAAATTCACATAAAAATATGGATATAAATATAGTATAAACTTTTACAATTTAAAATATTATTTTATTCGGACTATTCATATGTATATTCGACGGAACAATATATTTTTATATTACAATATGATTAATTAGTAGATAAATTTTTTAATTTAACATTAATTCATGTTTCTTTAGTGAAGTAAATAAATTAGAATGATTAAGTATGACTGTATGAGAATAAAATATTATTAATATATTTGTACTACCTAAATTATAAAGATATTTGGATCCGATCGAATTAAGTAGATAATCGCTTTAAAATTGTAGTCATTACAACATTTAATCCGTATTTATATTTAAATTTATAATTATTTATAAAATATAAATATAATAAAAACACTAATCTGTATTCGATCTATTTTCATCGAGTCGAATTAGGCGCGAGTTGACGCGGTTTGTGTGAAAACTTTTGGAATGGTTTTACACGTTCCCTTGTTACGTCCGTGTTTTCTGCTTGCAATTGATGGGTAGTTAACAACTAACAAGGCTTTCCTTCTTGACTTACGGAGAGTTAATCTTTGTTACAGATAGTTAAATCGATTCTTTTGGTGCATACATTTATAGATAGAGGATCGCAGACGCACAGGTAGAGCTGGCTATGGAGCTTAAGAAGCTATTATCAGGTTTTTCTTTAAAATTAACATAGTAAAATTATTTTATTTATTATTTAAGTGATTATTTTAAATATAAACTAACAAGCAACTATCGAACTGAGCATCGTTAACATTTTTTCACTCAAAATAAACTTATTTTAATTATAAACTCATTAACTACGGGCTCGCTCAAACTAGTCTACAGCTTAAACTTCTGACTATGACTTTTGATTCTTCTTAAAATTGCACTGTAGCAGTTGTTAATTTTTTTAAAAAATAAAGAAAAAATAGAAAAAAAAGTTATATTGTCACAGACAATACAAAAAATAAGAAAAATAAATAAAAGATGAAAAACCCCAAAAAAAACAAAATAAGCCAAAATTAGAAGCTAATATGTTTTAAATAACTTATGACTTAAATAAACCAAAAATCAAAATAAATTATAGGCTGAAACTGTTTAGAGTAAGACATATAATTAAAGTAATTTTGGTTGGAGTGCTTTTTTCCTAGTGTATCCATGTCCGTGTTCCGTCATATGTGGCATCGATGAGAAGTGCAAGCTCAGTTCCTCCAAGAAGTAGACGCACCACAACTTTGGTTTCATTCTTGATACGCCCTTAATCTTATCGATACTAGTTTGGTTAAATTATGGAAGGAAAGAGATTTTTTTAGTATGAGTTGTTGTTCGTGTGATGGAATCGAATATAGGTTTGTATGCTTCGTTTAGACGATGAGTTGATTCGTGAATTTGTTGTAAATATACGTCATATTTTAATTCTAGATTTTACTACAAAGTAAATAATATAAATATTTAGTGATACATAAATCAATACTAACAACATGCAACACATTGTACTTTAAAATATATACATAAATAGAATTCAAACATAGTCGAATGGTCACATGAGCGGCTTACAGTTAGATCTGATGAAGAATAGAAAGCAGCGCATACTCGATGTAGTACAGAACGTAGAAGAAGAAACAAAGCGAGTGGCCATGTAGATGCGTGGTGCTCAGAAACCTAACTACCGCCCCCGTGCAGGTCTTCACGGCAACAACAGCTCGAAAATACAACTCCTCTCCCTCATGGTGCATACTGAGAAGAAAAGTCGACGAGACTTAAACGGCGCAGCACAATGACATAGGTTTGCAAAAGGAAGGACACGAAATGAAGGAGGAAGTGATTCGGGACACTCAGCTTTAAACATCTTCAGGCATATATGTGTGTGTGTGTATGCGCGTGCGCGCAAACTGCTAACTGGTGTGATTAACCAGTCATTTATTCACTGGTAACTGAAGCAATTAACCAACCATTTACTCAGTAGTAACTGTATGTTATCAGTACCTAATAAAGTCTCAAATTTAAATATTCGAATATCATTCAAATGGAAAAAGAGATGCATAGTTCAACAAAAATAAGGTGTACTTGATCTGCCAAGTGACATGTCACGCCATATTTACCCACTGGTAACTGACGCAATTAGCCAATCATGTACCCACTTGTACCTGCCTATCATCATTCCCCAATAAAGTCTCAAATCTAATATTCAAATCCCATTTAAACAAAGAGAAATGCATAGTTTAGCAAAAATAAAAGTGAACTTGATTGCACAGTTCAACAAAAAATAAGATGACCTTGGTTGGGTGTCATAAGTCATGAGATTTACCACACGAAAATATGTGCACGTGTGTGTATTTAGATAAAATCTTCTCATGACATGTGTCTTAAGCCTTTTAGGAAAGCTTTTATTTCTTTACCTCGCTTCAAGTGGCTTCGGCTCTGGAGCCAGAACGTTCCACATCACGCATGACGTGAGCCTGTCGACATCTGACTTCCACTGAAGTCCCATGTTAAACTACACCAAGGCAATCAGCACATCCCGAGGCCGAACCCCACAAGGCCATGCCCGCACCACCGTACCATCCCCAGGTCCTTCTAGAACATCACCATGCACGACCAGGTCAACGCTTACTTCGAACACCGATCGACCCTCACCGAATCTAAGCACATGTGCTTTTGTGCGTGCCACTCCTTTTAGCCATAAATACATACGGTTTTAGATATGTGCACAATAATCAATCTTTCAAAAAAAATTTAATTATAGATACTTTTAAAAATATTTAAATTGGGTACATGAAACCAAGTCGTTGGTTTGGACCTTGCGCGGCTCGGTGGTGGGTTGGCGGGGAGGGTAAACTCCACTTAGGTAACGTGGTTTGGAAAAAAAACGCGCGCACGGCACGGCACGACGTGCGACTGCGAGTTTCCGTCGGGTCAGACCTACTTGGAGGAAACGGGGAGTGCGCCGTACGTATCAACGTTCAACAGCTTGGAGCGTCAGAATTGAAATGTGGAATTAGCGTACGTTTGATTACAGGTTATAGATCGGCTAGTAGTTGGTGAGGACGTACGTGAGGCTGTCGTCAGTGCAGAGACCATGAGACGGCTGGATGTGTAGGTTACTGGACGGATGAATGGCTCCTCTCTTAATGCGTGTTCAGTTCGCACTGGTTTGCTTAAGCAGCGGTTGATGCCTGCACGTTCAGGTGTGGGAGCTGGGGATTCAACGGCGAGGCGTGGGCACGCATTCCGCTAAACTGTAAACTCGCATGTCATTTGATCCTCTCTCTCTCCATATACTCCATCGATCGCACGATATGTAATCTTCTAAATAAACGGATGTCAAATGTCAATAAGCAGGCTCCACTGCGTGAGATGAACCGCAGACAGATTTGTTTTCTACCACCGACTTTGAAGCAGCGCGCCGGGGGGGGGGGGGGGTAACTAAACTAGAACGCCTCCGACACGGCATGCAGGCCATAAAGAACGAGATGCCGCACAGAGAATCGAACAAAAAAGAAGAACGGAGACAAAAATGGCACCTACCATCAGGTAGCTGTTGCCCTTGCATGGACGTCCCCGTTCCGGCGTCCAGATCCATTCATACCTGTCCTCCGTGCCCGCTCATCACGATCCAGTTCACATCGACACTGTGCGACGTGAGTTTGCACCTCGTCCATATGGTCCGGAAATTCCTCCGCGTGTCGTCCTCACCGCTGAATTTTGGAACTCTTCTTTTTAACTTTTAAAAGCTGTTATTTAGTTTTTAATACAATAGAGTATCTTTTTAAGATAGATTTATAAGTTAATTATAGTATATCTTGTATCAATATTATTTATATCGATCAAAATTACATATAAATTTTTGTTATTTTGTACTATATTTTACGAATAGTTTAAAAGTTATGAAACTCGGAAGAAAACTACAAGCCAATGGAGAAAAAAAAGAGAATATGCCGCCGCGCGCCGGGTCCCAGCCGAAGCCGTACTGTGGCAGGGCGTAGCGGCGATTCCGTCCCGAAAGCCGAAAAGGACGGGTCGTTTCGTCGTGCGGTGCTCTCTGGGGTCGTGGTACTCGACAGAGATGGGTCCGATGACGCCATGGTGACGGCCGCATTGCGTCGTGCTTCTACAGATAAAATCGTGGTCACGCACTGCTGCGGAGAAAGGCTGGCTTGGGACTCGTAAAATCATGAGTTGCTTGTCAAACTATAGGGTCTTTTTTTTTTGCGCTGTGTGCTGGGTACGGTTTTAGGTTTTATTTCTAAAAATAACGATCTAGTAAGACATATATAATTTTAAAATTAAAAATCACTTTTAAAGATTGTCTATTTTTATATTCGATGTTTTAACCTCCGAAGAAACAAAAGACAAAAGAAGAGATCAGCGAGGATGCGGACCCGTCGTTGACAGAACCTGCCATCCGTACTACTAGAAAACTGTGCTGCCAAGCGTTGCATGTCATGCATGCATACAAACTACGAACTAGAGTTTCCAAAGAAAGACCTCTTGCGAAGAAATTAGCGGAAACTTTTCGCCCACTGACGTCGATAGCATCGTGCTGCGCATTAGAAAAATGTGTAGATATCGTGCACGGACTTCAATCCTTAGAGGTCATCGTTTTAGCAATGATTTTTAATTTTTGGTTGAAATTTCACTGTAGTTAACTTTTTTTTACTATAGTTGATTTAGCTTTTTGGTATAATTAAATTAAAAAAATGTAAAAATAGAAAAAATATGTTAGCCTATTACGGACAATGCAAAGGAACACGAGAAAAAAAGAAAAATACAAAAAAGCTCAAAAAATCTAAAAATATTCAGAAAAAGACAAATTACTGAATAGTGCAAAAAAAGCTGAAGCTAGAAGCTAAAACTGAAAAAAAACTGAAACGATCACCCCCTTAGTAGCTGCAATCGCACGCTGCTCAAATTTGCTCGTGCGTATCCGCTCAAAATTTCGGGCCCTTTGGCAAGCTTCGTCCACAAAATTTATGAGCTTCGGTAAGCCACCGGAAAATTCACTTCCACGGCACCGTGCACATGTACGTGTGCGCTGCGCAGCGAGCGCGCGTAGTAGACAAGTGAGAGCATCTGAATTTCCATCTCTGGTCGTGGTTCAACTGAAGACTTGATGAGCAAAAACCGGCTCGGTCAGCAGGGGCGGATCCAATGTATAAGGATTGAGATCATATGATAGCAATGAAATTTTTTAAATTTTATAAAAAAATTACTGTTTATCACTGTTCATCAGTAGAGATGACCTTATAGTATAATATAGGTGATACCAATGATTTTCTCGCCTGGATCCGCCTCCGTCGGCCAGACGTTCTTGCTCAGCTGCAGACCTGGTTAGGCATGGTATTTGGGGTCAACTGCAGATCTCGTGGATCTGAGTACACGTCGGTAGCAATGAAAATTGATCCGGCAACAGCTTACTCCGTCGATCTCACTGGTCAAACTAACCACGCTTAACAGTTGATGCTGAACTTAGCATAGGAAATGAAAGATGTACAAGTAGAAGATCTGTCAAAGTTTCGTACTACCAGGCGGCCGGCACCGCAGCAGAGGACAAAATGGAACTTCAGCTTGGAAAAACTGGGAATCAAAGTCAAGTGTGAACTTCAATTGTTTCGGCAGAAGTTTGCTGACTTAACCATTACAACCTGAAGAAAATTGATGTGGTTTTCTTACTATGCTACTAGTACTATAGACAAAAAAAATTCTCGGATTTTTCTAATTACATCCACTTGGCGTGGGAAAAAAAATTGTTGGCTCTGAAGTTTGAAAATTGAACATCCATCCCTTCAACCACGTTCGCTTGACCTGGATATTTGGCCCAAATCCAACGTGTGTGGCTAGCCGGCAAATGGAGTTGGCCCATTACCATTACCATGTCGTTACTCTTCTTTTGATCTCCCACAAACCAAATATAAAATAAGCAGGCATCTTAATTCTGAATCTTATAAGTTGTTTGCCAATTGGCCAATGACCTTAAAATAAGCACGGACGCCGGCTGGGGCAGGCAAAATCCCGCACTCCCTAGCCGCGGTTCCGTGCTCCCTAGCTACGGAATTACCACGTTTCAGTCTCCGGTGATTCCGCAATCGGGAGGAGGTCAATTGTACAAAAACATAGACTCAGTGCTATATCTGCAAAAAAAAAAAGGCCCCTTGGGCCATATGGGAAAAAAAATCCCAGCATTCCAAATCAAAAGCAAGACCTTTTGTTAGGTTATAGAGCGGTCCCATCAAATGCCTATTGCCGAACATGAGAGCTGAAAATCACGCCGAAACACAGGATAGAATGCTAAAGGAACCAAGTAAGCAGCACGAAAGGGTTGTGAACGTTCAGTACTTCAACTAACGTGAAACCTAACCACCCAACAAGATGGGAATACTTGGATCTGAAAAAGATTAACTTGTACCGGAAAGCATCCATCCATCGGGGAACTTTTTTCATCTACTTTTGTGAGGGAAAAGAAAGGTCAGAGCTCACAAGGGGTCCCCTAGTCCATCTCTTTCCAGCAGGATTGACCTAGGTTGCGTACAAAACATGTTTGGAATGCCGGAACTTCATAAAAATTTCATAAAAATAATTTAATTCTCATAGGAATTTGAAAGGTTGCTACATTTCATAGGAATTTGGGAGCTTCAAATCAGCTCAAAGCCACCGGAAACCTATGCCCTCTCTCAAACAGAGTGATCAACCTTGATCCCTCTCTTATAAGCTTAGGAAGCTAGAAAACCTAATCAGAACATAGGCCCTATTCAGGGTGTTTTAGCTTTAGCTCAAAGACGCCAGAAGCTTAGGACCCGTTTGGAATGCCGTCCGTTACCTAATCGGAACATATCCCTTCCCCCCCTTAGAAGCTCAAGTTGAGATGGGGGGTCACTTCTTACACCCTGTAAAAGACGAGGAAATATGGAATAAAGCATGGCCGAGCCGGCACTGTCATGACCAAAAGCGTCCATACCGTCACATGCATGCCTGTATCTCGATCATTGAGCTGCTTCTGCAAGATGTGCGTAGTTACTTGACAGACAGATGACCGGCAGTGATCTCTGAACTTCTTCCGTATAATAACACGTCTAATTTTGTGTTATTTAGGCTCTTTGTTTCATGAATCATGATAGCTTATCTTAGCCAGAGTTGCGATAATCAAACGTAGCCTGTCACTTGTCCCAATTCTGGATGGCGTTGCGTGAAGTTTGTGTGTCTGACGGCCGTGCTGGCCATCTGGCAGTACGTCTACCTAATGGGATCAAATGATCACGGGATGCATCGTCTCAAATTAACTACTCCACGTATGGAACTCAAATGTGCGGTACTACTAAGGCACCGCACACATAGCTGTGAGCAGTGGCATTCGGCGGTGGCTCGGTTTTTCGAGCACGGTATTCTTGTTTGTTTCTTTTCTTTTTTAGTATTTTTCTGTTTTGTTTTTTTCATATTTTTTATTGTCCGTGATATATTAACATATCGTTTTTATTTTTTATATTTTTAAATTTTAATTATATTCAATAAATCAACTCAGTTATAGTAAAAAAATTAGTTGATTATAATAAAATTTTAACCAAAAAATAGAAACCATCGTTATTCCCATCGCTGTCTAAAATGAGTTCGTTCCTATGCCTGTTCTTGATGTCTTCGGCCGTTGCAATTTGCGTAGAGTACGATGATATGATTGTTTTTTTATGACGACGAACGTCAGTGCAGGTTCACCGTTCACCAGTGAAGACCGAAGAGAAAGGGGTGTGGGAGTTTCAGACTTTCAGTCTTGTCGACAGTGCTGTCTGCACATGAATCATACGATGAAAGGGTAAGAGATTCAGTACTTTTAATCGCTGGGACGGCTCCAAAATATTTAGATACGTTAGAGACGACGAAAGGGTGTTTTCTTTACTAATTTCTAGATCTGCCAAATCGGTTTACATGGATTGCTGTATTTTATGATATGAATTTGATTGTATCCGACCATTTTTTTAGTAAGGTTCAATCACTGATGGTCTACCAATCGCTTGAAGAGTTCGATTAGAAAGCACTACGACCTGATAAGAAATTATGATTGAGATCATCTTCAAGTTCGTAATGGACTCTACATAAACCTGCATTAGACGTAGTGCTCTAATATACGTGCGTCAACTGAAGTCAGACGTGACTACTCCATGCGCTTCCAACTATAACTCTACACCATTATCTTCTAAGACTCCGAGCGGGATGTTGTTCCTATCTTTGAGAAAGTTATTGTTCTAGTTTTTGATAAATCTCTGTTTCGTTACCGACTATGACTCTGTTCCTTTCCTCGTCTTATATCCTCTGTAAGCTACCTAGTAGAGGTGTAAAGTCACATATACGTTAAGATGTTCATGTAACTTCTCTTCATATGGTGATTTTGCCTATTATACGTCTGTGGTTTTTTATCTGAAAGAGTTTTTTTACGTTAAATCCCTACCTCGTATTCTTGGTTGTTTTTCATTGATTCCATGCTTTGTTTTGTTGTATTCTTGGTTGTTTTTCATTGATTCCATGCTTTGTTTTGTTGATTTCGTGACATGGTTGACTGCTCATTTTCGATTTCATAATTGACTGCTCATTTGCTCCCATCTGTCTTTCTCAGTTCCAATCAATCCATACTCCACGTTACTTCATGTTAGTATATGATTACGGCTTATACGGTTAGATACTCTACACCCTAAGCGTCTAGCATGCATATATGGATCCTAGAACGTATTGCATCATCTAACTGTCACTCCTTTCGTCATCATCGTAAATCACGGGTCAACCTTCAGAGTCCAACTGCGTTACCTGCACAGTGCTGAACATGCATGGATTCCTATGCGGCTATGCCCCTGGTACAAGTCATATCTACTCGACCAAGCTTCAGTCAACAATGGACGCGATCATAGGAACATGCATGCACGAGGCAAACAACGCAAACACCCGTCTCACACTCTCAGAAAAAAGGTGAAAAGGCCAGAATCGAAAGGTACAGATCAGTGGAGGCTTCAACAGCTTGTCAGTGTTTTCACTTCTGAATTCTGATCCACAGCTTTTTTTTTTCTTCTGTGGAACAAGTTAGGCCATTCTTCTTACACTGCCGTTGGGAGAAACGCGTCTACTTCGAGATGCATTGTTGAAAAAAAAAATTCCACATGCACTGCAGATTTGCAATGGACTTCTCTGCTCTTTGAGCTTGTGTAAGTTCTTAAAAAATTTGGCCAGCTCCCAAAGATCTAGCTAGCGACCCTTGATTAGTTTTGTAATACACATGGCAACTCGCAATTTGTAACTCTTGAGTTTCAAACCCCAGAAGTCTCGTGGCTAGCACACGCAACAAACTCACGGGAGTGAGGATTCATGTCTTATGCATTTGATGCTATCACTTGCACATGTATAGTTGGCATGTTGACATCAGGGGTGGACCACGATAAAAATTGAGTGGGGACACAAATGATTTTGGGTTTGAATTTCTTTTTTTTTACTATTTCTAGACCAAATAGGAGCATTTTTGTTGGATCAGTGAGATACAAAAGATGAAATTTTAACCGATATATATCTTTACTATTTAAAAAAAGGAGTTGGTGGTTGCCGTCACGTCCACCCTCCCTCACTTCTTAACCATTCGATCTTTCTCCTCTCTTCTCAGCCACACGATCTGATTAAACCCTAAAATCCCAACATCACCCCTCCGCCCACGCCTACCCTCGCTCTTCCCGCCGCCCCACGCCTCCTCCTCGCTCTTCCTCCGCCGCCCCACGCCTCCCTCGCTCTCCCATGCGGCCCGCGGCCTCCTCCTCCCACCCGCCGCTGCCGCCTCGCCTCGCTCTCTCCTCGCTCGCCTCGCTCTCCGCCGCCCGCCTCCTCCCTCCCACCGCGCGCGCCGCCTCGCTCCCTCCGCGCCCCGCCTCCTCTCCCCCCCACGTAGCGCCGCTCCTCTCCCTCGGTCCTCCCAGTCCCATCTGCGCACACCCGCCTCCCTCCTCCCCCCGCCCGCCTCCTCCTCCCTCCTCCGCAGATCCGCCCCCGCCGCCTCCTCCTCTCTCCCGCTGCCCCTCCTCCGCCCCTACTCCTCCCCGCCCCGCCACCCTCCCCGCCGCCCCCTTCCCGCACAGTGGCGGCGCGCAGCTTTGCCACAGCGCGCGAGCTCTTCTACAAGGAGTGTAGGGCCCTCCTCCCCAGCCACATCGTGATTTCCTCCCGATTCGAACTGTCACCATTCTTCTCCCCTCGCCTCCTCTCCCGACCCAGGCAGCTCGGGCCTTGTCCTCGTTCGCACGTTGCAGATCCGAGCGACGGACGGCGGAATCTTGCACGAGAGGATGGCGATGGCGATCTGTCCTTGCCTACTTGGATCCGGCCGGGTCTTGCCGGACGCGGCGCTGACATGAGGAGGAGGCCAACAGAGGTGGCGGCGAAATGCGCAAGAGCACTGACGAGAGGCTGTATGCCAAGCGACGGGTGATTGCTAGTACCAGTACAGTACGCGCTCCATTCTCTTGCCCCCTGGCATTCCTTGATTTCCTTCTCAAGTTACGATCATCTCATGACATGTGCCCGAGTATTGGCGCGGCGATTAACGGACTCAGGTCACCTCGACGTCTCCTTTGCCCTAATCCTGGTTCATCTCAATGGTAATTCTTTCCCTATTCACTTGGCATGCTATCTGTTTGTTGGATTGCTTCATAGGAAGTGTTCTTTGTATTGCCTTGAGTCAGTACACTGACTGTTGTTAGGTAATTTAAGATCGATTGCTTTGCTTTGTGTTCACTGATTCATATTAGTTACGTATGATAAACAAAACAACAAAATTTTGCTTGCTTTGAGGTCGTTTCATCTGGATGCTCTTGTTTAGGAATTTTTGTTTGTTGAATTAAAATCGGTGCCCTATATGCAAAGGTGCACTATATGGCGAGATTGTGGGAGTAGGTGAACCCGAGTGTCTGTAACTTCTTCTTGTCGATGCATAACTTCAAGCTTGCGTTTTATGCGAGGTTTCTGATTCCCGGTGAGTGCGCAAAATTCTCTGCGCAGATTCCGCAGATGCAAGGCAACATTCGCATAATAGTATTCCATTGCTTGAGTTGAGTTCGGCGGTAGGAGCTAGATATTATTTCATGAATAACGCTTGTTTGTAGCCAATGTTTGATGGACATCCTCTACATGCATACTCAAAACCCTTCATGAACCCTAGGTAGTACATGCATGCTTTTACTGAGTTTTGAATTAGTTTCTTACTCCTTCACTACGATCTTCGTTGAAGTAGATACATGGGTTCATGCTCATGGTAAAAATGAAATGCATCAAGATTGTCATATACATGATTCTATAACAGGCTATATAGTGTTGTGGCTATAAGGTTCAAATTTTAATCAGTCATAGATACCACTAATCACATAACCTATCAACATTTCTTTGTTTAGCTTCTCATCCTGTCATATTACCATTTACCCGTGTAGGCTAAGTAGATTTTCCCCCCTGCTCAACATATTCACAGTTGTGTTGCTCCTTTAGTCTATGCATTGATACTTTGAGTAGGGGATGTGAGCATGAAAATTAAGTTTTCCTTGCAGTGTAGATTATACCTTTTTGGTTGCAGTCACATTTATGGAGCCTTATTGTCAATTGTTTCTTTGCAGCCTAAAAATGCACGATGAATCAACTTCTCGACAAAAGGTCAATGATGATGTTCAAGAGGGTGCTCTTCCTCCGTATCTACTTGATCGTGATCAGACGCAACGTGCCAAGGTAAATGCTTGTTCCTGCCAACTAATTGTGAATTTGTGATACACGACACTTCGTGTTGCATTGATCATTAATAGACTTGTGAAATCTAGGTTCTCAACAACACAATAAAGCAAAAGAGGAAGGAAAAAAGCTGGCAAATGGGATGTTCTTTTGCCAAAGGTAATTCTCAATGCACACTATTATTGCCTACTTGTTTCAGTCGGTTGTTTCCTACATTGACTAAATATTGTCACGATTTATATCCTATCAGTCCGTCCTCTGTCAAGAAGAGATGTTCAAGGTTACGCAAACTTGCAAGAGGAAAAGTAAGTGATAATAAGATTTGTTAATAAATTTGGAACCTTGGTTAATATTTGGAATTTGCATGTGGCATGCATTGCTATATAGGCATTGCATACATTCGTAGTTCATTAGTAGTTGTTAACCCATTTGTATTCGGATGTTCTTTTTAGGAACTACGATGCGCTACAAGGCAACTGAATTCTGCCATCTTCTGTGTTTTGTCTAAAAATACTTTTATGAACATTAAGTGAACAATTACATGGACTACAAATATTTTTAATTTTCCAATGAGCCAAATAATTGATATTTGTCTTGATATGCAAACAATAACATGAGCCCTGTATATGCATACATGATGACGTAAGAAAAAGTTGATATTTATTATTCAGTTTGAGATATTTGATAGTATGCATCACTTTTATTTGGTTTTCCGTTGCAATGCACGGGCACCTTACTAGTATGAGCTAAAAATTAAGAGGGCTTATGCCCCACTAGTCTTTTATTGGATCCACCCCTGATTGGTATGCGATTATGTCTACCCCTAGCATTTCAACACAAATGCATGGTAAGTTTGTTGTAACTTACCATGTAACCTCTCTTGTACACCTTTATTTGTTCAAGGAATGCAATCACTCTTGTGTGATGTCCTTCCCAAAACCTTTCTCCCGCTTTACAACCGGAGTCAAGACTCATGTCTTATGCATTTTTAGCGTCAATATATTACCCCTAATAAAATCCTGACTCATGTCTCATGCATTTTCAACGTTATTATATTACCCCTGGTTGGCATGTGTTCACGTCTATCCCTAGCATTTTGTAATTAGTTGGACATTCTAAGTTTGTTGTATGTAACCTCTCTTGTAAACCTTTATTTGTTCAAGGAATGCAATCGCTCTTGTGTGACGTCCTTCCCAAAACTTTTCTCCCACTTTACAACCGGAGTCGAGACTCAAGTCTTATGCATTTTCAGCGTCATTATATTGCTCCTAACGAAATCCTAACTTCTCAATGAAAAAAATATAAACCTAAACCCACCCCCTGAAAATACTCAAAATTACACATAGCACCACTCCCACTCCTTATAAAACCCCACCCTCTCCCACTCCCAAGAACAGAAGAAATCCGAGAACACAAAACCAAACTCTGAACAAGTGAGCTCCAAATCCACTCGGCCTCCACAATGGCGCTCCAGATCGCGCTGCTCCTGCTCCTTCTGGCCTCCCCGGCGGCCATGCGCGGGGCGGCGGCGGCCGGTGCCTGCGCGGGCGAGAAGTTCCCGGCGGGGAGGACGTACGCGACGTGCCAGGACCTCCCGAAGCTCGGCGCCGCGCTGCACTGGACCTACGACGAGTCCAAATCCTCGCTGTCGCTGGCTTTCGTGGCCGCGCCGGCCGGGCCCGGCGGGTGGGTGGCGTGGGCCCTCAACCCCACCGGCGAGGGCATGGCCGGCGCGCAGGCGCTCGTGGCGCTCAAGGGCTCCTCCTCTGCGCCCGCCGTCAAGACGTACAACATCACCGGCTACGTGCCGCTCGGTGGGGCCTCGACGCCCATCGCGTTCCCGGCCACCGAACTCGCCGCCGACGAGAGCGGGGGCAAGATCCGGCTGTACGGAAAGCTGCAGCTGCACAAGGGGATGAAGGCGGTGAACCAGGTGTGGCAGGTCGGGTCCTCGGTCACCGGCGGTGCCCCCGACAAGCACGCCTTCGGAGCGGACAACCTCGCCGCCAAGGCCAAGCTCGTCCTCGCCGGCCGGGCTACTGCCGCTAGCTCCCCGTCGCCCGCGCCCGCGCCTGAGGCCGGTGTCCCGTCCAGCTCGGGCGGCAGCGACAGCGGCGCGGCGTCGTCCCTGGCGCCGTCCAGCGGAAAGTCCGCCTCGGCGCCGGCCACGGCCGGCGTGTCGGCGCCGGCACTCATTGCGCTGGCATTGGTGGGTTTCTTGGTGATGGTATGATAGCTGCTATGATTAGTGAAGGTGGTGTTGGGAATGGGCATGAGGAAGCATTAATTTCTTGAATAATATTGTGCCATTTTTGTTTATTTCCTTTTTTTCCTCTTCCATTCTGAAATTAAAATGGTTGGTGTACGTGTTGGCCTGAGCTGTTGTTTTAGGTATTGTAGTGCAGTGATTATTTAGTCGACATGTCATTGATTTGGGCTTATTTTTGGATCTCTGGAGTAGCACACGTGTGTTTTGCACTCTGTGACAGTGCAGTTGCTTTATCTGGTTTAGATGGTGCTCTTAGCTTTTGGTTTAAATTCTGATGTAATTTTTAATTAAAATTATATTATAATAATAGTTAGTTTTTTAAAAAAATAAAAAATATTATATCACCACCGATAATATAAAGAAATAAAAGAAAAAGCTAAAAAAGCTAAAGAAAATCCATAAAAGTTAAAATAAACTAAAATTAGAAAACAATACGTATGGAGTGGCTGAAATTATGTATGGTCCGGGTACCAAGGAATAGCAGTATTTTTTTTCGTCATCAGAGAGGCAATATTATCCCTCACGCATAGGGGCGTTCTTTTTAGCGATAGCTTCTGGCTGAAATTTCACTGTAACTCGCTTTTTTTACTGTAGCTGATTTGGCTTTTTAGGTATAATTAAATTTAAAAAAAATAGGAAAAAAATATGTTAGCCCATCACGACCAATGCAAAGGAACACAGGAAAAAAGAAAAATGCAAAAAAACCCAAAAAATCTTAAAAATTCAGAAAAAGATGAATTGCTGAATAGTGAAAAAAAACTGAAACGAGCGGGGCAACAAAGAACAGTGCACTGCATTTGTATATGCTCTTCAGCGGTCCAACTTGAGACCTAGGGGACAGTCTTGTTTTTACTAATGCTAGTTTGATTAAGGTTTTTAAGGGAGCGCTTAGTAGAGCTTTTTTTCCCAGCGTCCGGCGGCACGGTTGCTGTTGCAACGTTTGGAACACTGTAGCAATTTTGGCGCTATTCATTTTTTTATTTTTATTTTTTGAATTTTTGTATTTTGTATTTTTTGTATTTCTTTGTATTGTCCACTCTAGATTAGTATGTCGTTTTTATTTTTACATTTTTTAAATTTAATTATGCCCAATAAACTAACTCAGCTACAGTAAAAAAATAAGCCAGCTACAGTGAAATTTCAGTAAAAATTAAAAGCTATCGCTATTCTGAACGCTACCTTAATCTAGGGGAAGTGTGTAGTGAGAGCCCTTCAAACATAGTGATAAGATATCACCGATATTCCCGCTCAAAGACTTTTTTATTTTTTGATGCAGGAGAATTATATATTTAAATGTGAATTGCCGGACGCTCGTCTTCTCCATCATGATCCGACGGCCCAAAGAGACCGTATATCGTTCCAGCGGTATACCGTCCCATACGATCCGACGGCTCAAAGAGATGGTATATCGTTCCAGCGGTATACGGTCCCGTAGAGTCGTACTATGCACACCTAATGCCGTACGCGATTCTTGTACGCGGTACAGCGGTGGGTAGGGCAATGAAACGAAACGAGCCGCCGTACGTGTCGTCGCTCGACTTGGCCGGCTTCTCCAGGCCGAAACCACAACCACCGGTCCAACTTCTCTGTCCATGTTGTCCCGTGAAGCTGGCGATGCCCTTTGCCAGCGTGTGCTCCCATGATTTCGCGGCGCATGCATGTGTAGATGGCAATGGAAGTGGTTGATTGATTAGCCTGCACGTCTGGTATGGCTTCTCCAAATAACCTTTTAAACCTAAATTTACATGGATCGTCCTCCGTCATCTAAAAAAACATGTATGGATCTATTCTTTGTGGCTTCTAGAAGCAGCTATTAATTTTTGCTACAGTAACTAACTTTTAAACGGAGTATTTTTTTAAGATGGGGTCTACAAGTTAATTGTAGTACACGTTAAAAAACTAATATCTGTATCATCAAAAATCGCAAGCGAATATCTCTCTTTCCACAATCTTTATCGTAAACAGCCAAAAAGCCATCAGCCGCAGCCAAAAGCTATCAACCGCAACCGCAAAGAACAGACCCTATGTTTTTTTAGGCCCATAGTTAACAATATCAGCCGCATCGGCTACAACTGAAAATATAACGGGCCAACGAGACGTGTGCATGGTCAGGTCACGGCAGTTGGCGAGGCGACTTCTATCGGACCCCTGCAGTGTCTGATCACGGGCGCAGGGTAACAAATTAAAGTGCGCTTCTAGCTTGCAGCGACCTCTCGTATCGGGCACATGGCTGTCGAATGTGCCGGCCGGGGGAAATGTCTGGCGCGTGTCTGTATGTATGTACATGGTCCTAGACCCTAACCATGCCATGTCTGTATGTACATGGCTGCACGCACGTATGCTGCGCGTGTCGGTGGCGTCGTCTCTGAGTCAGTCGGTGGCCGCTGCGTGTGTCGGTGCCGTCGTATCTGAGTCGTCTTTTGAGTCTGAACATACGCTGCGCGCCAGCCTCGTTCGGCCTTTTCGCTAGCCGGAGAGGCTTTTGCGTGGGACAAAGTTTCACTGTCCGAAAAGGGAGGACTGATGGCGACACAGGACCGATCCCAGCATAAGCCGGGAGCACCGCAAGAACAGGATAATGCGAACCGGTTGCACGAGCCGTCTGATTGATCAGTACGAGGAAGAGGCATCGTTTTGGCGTAGACCATGTTAGCATAGCTAACATGGTAGCTATGCTAGAATGGCATTGTTGCTATGCTAACATTCTAGCTATGCTAGAATGGCGTAGACCATGTTAGCTATGCTAGCATTCTAGCTATGCTAGAGAATAGCTATGCCGGCCTTTACACGTGGTTTAACAGGTCCAAAATGTCATCCATGTTAGCTATGCTAGAATGGGTCCATAAATAAGATTTATTTTTCTTAATTCTAAAACATGTAAGATTTAGTACCATAATGTTAAGGCAAGGTGGGGAAGATCAATTTATAAGATAGAGTCCATGCCACTCCTTGAATTATAGAAGTGGATGGTATGAGAATGGCTTTAGCTAAAAACACATACGCACGGGCCATTTGGCAGAACATGTTCACTTTATTTTTACTGAATCTTGTACCATCTCTCTCCTTTTAACTAGTCATGAGACTGCTTAATTACCATGATTTGATTTTGAATTTTATCAGTTACCAGTGAATAATTGAGCAGTTACCAGTAAATAGTTGAGCAGTTACCAGTAAATTATTTCAGTTTAATGAGGGCAGTTACTAAAGAGTAATTTGCACATCTATAAAAGACCTGGAGACGTCCAAGCTTGAGAGATTAAACTTTTCATTTTTCCTTCTCCTAATGTCTTTTTCATCTCTGGTGATATTGTGCTATGGTACTGTGTCGTCCGAACTTCATCGGCCTTTCTTTCCGACGTACACCTAAAAGAAGGGCGAGCAGTATCTCCGAGCCATTGTTGCCGTGAAGACCTGCACGGGGGGCGGCAATAAGGTTTCTGAGCAGCGCATCTGCACGACCGCTCCTACTCTACTTCATCTACATCTTGCACTGCATCGAGCCTACACTGCATCACGCCTGCGCTGCTTCCTGTTCTTTATCAATCCCAACAGTAAGGGCCTGTTTGGTAGAGCTACAGATTCTTATTTTTCAGTTTCTGCTCCAGATTCTGTAAGAATCCACTTCTCTGATAATCTGGAGTTACCTCTGAAAAACGTTTGGCTAGTGGGTTGGCTCCAGATTCATAAAAGAAGAGATTTGAGGGAAATAGGCTATGTTACCCCTAGTTGTAACTTTTTTATTTATCTATTGTTGTATGGATGTTTCCTAAGAAAATCTTGTAAATTTGTTGAATCCATATTGTTCATTTCAAACTGATGAATATAAATGAGAAGTGCTATATTACTAAATGATCGTAGGAGGGCATTTAGGTTCAGTGGAAACATATTTTATAGGCCGTAGCACTATAAAATAGAAGAGGAAGAAATCATTCAAAATATTACCGTTGTCTAATTATAGTGATATACTGACGTTGCTTTGGATTTGTTAATTTGGCTTACATCAATGTTGTTATTTGCCTATAAAACCACATATGGCTCTTCAGACATTACAAAGAAAAAAATAGCCATATGAAATTATCTAGAAGTACTGCATATGAAAGACAATAGCATATAGTTTTACACAGCTATGCTTCAAAACTCTAGACAAATACTGAGCACATCCAAGTTTTGTAAAGGAAATCAGATGGTAATAGACTCACAATTTCTATTGCATCAACACAAGTGCACGTCACCGGACTGGAACTCCATGTCATCGAGAATCAACTGCATACCAAAATGGAACAGCACACAGGAACAAAACACTACCCAGTCAGCCAGGCAGTAAAAGTTCAAGAAGAACTTCATGCTAGTACCTGAGCCTCCTTCAGTCTCTGCTCAATATCAGTTCACAGATCATGCAAAAGAGTTAAGCAATGCTACATTGTTGCAACCAACAAACATTCAGCATAACAAACATTCATTAGCATCACAACAAAAATTCACCAGAATCCGGCGCGGCGGGAGGAGGAAGAGGCCGAGGCGGCGTCGAGGGCGGCCGAGGAGGAGGAAGGGGCGGCGTCGGGGCGGCCGAGGAGGAGGGGAAGGGGCGCGCGGGGCGGACGAGGAGGAGGCGGCGCGCGCGATGCGGGAGGACGAGCGCTCGGAAGAGGGAGCGAGGAGCGCTCGGGTGGGAGAGGGCGACGCGCTCGGGGTGGGATTAGATTTTTATACCAGTGGCATTTTGCGGGTAATTATTAGGAACTTCAATGGGTAAGTTGGTTTTAGGGACTATAGCTCCACACGAGAATCCACCAAAATGCTGCTTCTCCTCTTTAATTCATTTTGGAGAGTGCTTCTCGCGAGAAGTAGAATCTAACTATTTTGAGAATCGGGATGTTTGGTACAGCTCTCTAAGAATCTACTGAGAAGCTGGGAGCAGAAGCTGTACCAAACAGGCCCTAAGTCGTTCGTGTGCTCGTACGACTTTGATACTATATTTTTCTTGCGTATCTTTCGAAGTATGTTGAGTAGCCTACTGTTAGTAGTTAGCTTTACATCACTAGTATGTTATATTTATCTTCTATTAAAATTTAAAATTAAAATATTACCTATATCTCCAGCCACATTTCCAGCAAGCTATAGCTTCCAAGCTGCCGTAGAAATGATGTGTTGCTTCGTCTCGTCAGAAGAAATGATGTTTTTGCTTTGGGCTGCACGTGGCTTCAGGCCGCATTGGCATGGCACACGCAAACCATGCATCCAACCGAATAAGGTGGATAGGCCGGTTCCACGTGGATGGGCCAGAGTTTGAACTAAAATGACGTCCCATGTACGTATATATGGACGGATTTTTTGGATATGGGCCTATCCAAACAAGGTCTAAAAGATGGCAGTTTCGTAATTTTCAAGGTGACACGGCCCAGTTTTGGAGAGGGCCATGTCAGTTTCATTCACTCGCGTCTCCGCCCAACTGTGCACTGGCCCATAAAAATTGATCCCACCGTCCGGGCACAACAACCTCGATCCTAGCCGTCGATATGATCAGAGCTCACTCGCTAGGGTTTTAGCCGTATAAGACCCCTTCCCCCATCCATCGAGCGCCGCCTCCGCCGCCGACTCGCGCTTCTCCCCGTCGCCTGGCCCCGCCTTCTCTTGGTGTGCTCCGATCCGAAGGTACCAAGATTTTCCCCGCTGGTTTTCTTGCTTGTTACCTCGTGGATCTCGTCTCAACTCCGCGTGCTGTTGCTGTTTTCTGGCGGCAGATCAGAAGGGATGGCGGTGCCGCTGCTGAGGAAGGCTATCGTGAAGAAGCGGGTCAAGCAGTTCAAGAGGCCCCAGAGCGACCGCTACAAGTGCCTCAAGGTGGCAAATTTATCCCCCTTCTCCTCTGGAATTGAATCTTTGGCCGTTCTCCCGTTGCTGCGTTCTTCTTGGCGCGCAAATCTACGTGTAGTTGGGGGTCACGCCGCCTCGCTCGGTGATGTTCTTTGGTCGCATCGTTAGTGTCTTGCTTTATAGTTTAGTATACGGCGGATGGATTTCTTCCTCATCGTGAGGAAGCGTTTTTGTTGATGAAATGGAGTGCCGATTTGTTGTGCCTTAGTGCCATGGTGATTTAGGTATACTCAGTAGCACGAATAAGTTTCTGAAATATGATGATTCTTGGTTACAGCAAATGTGTGGTACAATTGTAGTTGGTTTACTGCGTGGGGATAGGTTGTGAGTCGGGCTCCCATCCCGTGATTGTTCATCTAGCAAGATGGCATATTTGATTTGCGACAATGGGTTTTTGTGATACATGAAGCATTTGGCTCTGTGATAACTGGCTTTTGGTACTGTGTACAGCAAAATTGATGCCATTTTTTTGCCATAGCTGAATGTAGTTTCCTTTCATTTATCTATGCTTTTATGAAAAATCGAGTGTACCTTGCATGGTGTTCTAGACTATTATAGGTTTTATCATTCTTGAATTTTGGGGTTGCTACAGACAATGGACTATTACCTTAGGGTATCTACCGAGAAACTGTATCTGATGCTAACTTTGGAGCCTTACTACTAGTGCTGCTTTGGTCGTTTATCAGTACAATGAGGCATAGCCGCACAGCGGATCTTGTCCTGATTATCTTGTGCTTCATCCTGTCCTGATTGTCTTGTGCTTCTACTAATCTTTCTTGGGAGTAGAGTTTCTGAATGAATACTAAATTATGATAGTTTGTGTTTGATTTTAAGCGTGCTTGCTTTTAGGCTTTAGCAGATAGTTCTTTGACTGAATAAATGAGAACTGTTGTCATGTAAGAAATTGCAATTTGTAGTATTCTAATAATGAGGACTCACTTGATTGTTACATGATAAACATTTGTTGTCTATTTTAGTGCACATCTTATTATGTATTTAAGATCTGTTGGAACCTGGAAATATTAATAGCACATGCCTTTTTTTACTGTGGGTTCAAATATTATCGAGTTTGAACTTGCTCAAATTATACCCATTTTGACTGTTGTAACTGGTACAAGTTTCAGCTTATAAACCATCTTGAATCGAACTCTAATAAGAATTCGATTTGGTATTGCATGCTTTGCTAAGGATTTTTTTTGTATTGTTGACATTGATTTCACTTAAGAATTCAGTGTGGGTGTTGGCATGTTGCTACATCTGAGGTCACTTATAGATATCTCCTGAGCGTGTGATGTTCTTTTTTACTCAATAAATTTGTATTCTATCTCATGGAATATGCTATTTGGTATGTTTGCAAGGACTAATTTCCCCTTGTCTTGATTATTTGTGCAGCCAAGCTGGCGCAGGCCAAAGGGTATTGACTCCCGTGTCAGGAGGAAGTTCAAGGGATGCACCTTGATGCCCAACATTGGATACGGTTCTGACAAGAAGACCAGGCACTACCTTCCTAACAAATTCAAGAAGTTTGTGGTTCACAATGTCTCTGAGCTGGAGTTGCTCATGATGCACAACAGGTACCTCTATTCACCAAGCTAATTCTTGCTTGCGCCACATGTACTTGTCATCCAACGTAGCTCTTGTACCCTGTCTGCATCAGTTGCAATAGCGAGTCATTCACTATGTTGATGTCTCACAAACAGGACCTACTGTGCTGAGATCGCCCACAACGTCTCCACAAAGAAGCGCAAGGAGATCGTCGAGCGTGCTGCGCAGCTGGACATCGTGGTCACCAACAAGCTTGCCAGGCTCCGTAGCCAGGAGGACGAGTAGACTGTTCTTCAGTATGATATTTTGGTCTGGTCCGTTTGTAGGAAACTGCCCCATCTCTAAGTATTCCGTTTTCCTTCGTCGTGTTACTGTCAAGGATACCTGTTATGCCAACCTTATTGCTATCAGCAGCGACTATGATGTGGCAAATTTTACTATTACCTCGATCGTTTTGATTGCATTGCCATTTTCATTCGCGATTGCGATTCTAGTGTTGGATGGCTGTTGCATTTGTTCTGTCTTGTAAAGACTTTAGAAACGGTCCTCTGAACTCTATGCCTAGCAAAAAGTGGTGTCTGAGGGTAAGCCTAGAATTCTGATGATTTTTGCGTAAACCGTAGAATGTGGTGTGGTATTTGGTATGAGACCTAGAAATGTTCACAGAAATATCAATGTAGTCTCTGCCCCCCACCTCCTAAATTTGGCTCTTAATTGTTTTTTTTTTTTGCAAATCTAGTCATTCGGTTGAGCTAAGATAGTTCGATAGGTGACCTGTCGAGTTAGGGGAGCTTACGACCTGCTGAGCCACTTGGTTATGTCATCTGCACTATGCAGCCGTAGCCATAATTAGTGATTTAATTATTGCTAATTGTAATTAATTAGTGTTAATTAAAGTATTGAATAATGGTATTTTATGTAATGTTAACTGTATTTAATTAGTACTAATAATAATTAATTAGCGCTGATTATGTAAGTGCTAATAAACATGTATAATATTTTATTGCACTTGTAATTAATTGTTGCTAATCATAGTAGATTATGTTTTTAAAAAATACTCTGTTTGAAAACTAACTACGGTAGAAAAGTGGCTTTTAGATACCAAAGTGAACAGAGAGTACTTTGATTAGGGTTAATTAAAGAACTAAATTAATCACACTTTATTTAGAGCTAATCATGTCAGTGCTACTTAAGTGTGTGCAGTATTTTATTGCACTTGCAAGGTGGTGCTCAGTTTTGTGAATTTCTCACATCACGGTTTGCACAATGATTTTTTTAATTAAATTTAAAAGTATTTTAAGGTCATTGAATAAATAAGCACTATTATGAGAAAATCAAAATCATAGATCATATCTACATTTCAGTATTTTATTGCACTTGCAAGGTTGTGCCTAATCTTGTGAATCTCTCATATCACAGTTTTTGTACAAATGATTTTTTAATTAAATTTAAAAGTATTTTAAAGTCATTGAATAAATGAGCACTACTATGAGAAAATCGCAGATCATATCTACATTTTCAATATTTCCTTTAAGAATTTACTTCTAATATTAGTGATTTACTACTATTCTTTTGAAAGTACATGTGAGCACTGATATTTTATGCACATAAAAATTAAAAGCTACTTGCGGGATAAAATTTAGGAGTTACTACTCTTCTTACCGTCTTGCTTCACGGATAAGGTAGGGGGTCATGAGTACATCACGCACCCTACTCTTCTCGCTTCCGTCACACGTACACATCTCTCCCTCACTTTTTTTATTGTTCATCCCCTCCTTTAAAAAGACACTAATTTTAGCTATTACCATTTATTTTCAGCTATGAACCACAATTAAATGAATAGTAATGGCTGAAATAGTGGCTTTTAGAAGAAGTGGACGAGCTGTGAAAAAAAGTGAGGGTTGTGCATGGACAATATACCGTGTGGCTGTGCATGGACTGTATATCGTATGACTGTGAAAATATTGTGCAGCTTAATTAGCAACGACATGATTAGCACTATTAATTTTGATTAGTATTAACTAAATGTGATTATTACTAATTAAAGCACTAAGTACAAAATAATTAATTTAGTGTTTTAATCAACACTAATTAAATGTACTTAGTACTAATTAATTATAGGTGCAATAAAATATTATGCATGCTTAATTAGCACTTACATGATTAGCGCTAATTAATTGTGATCAGCACTAATTAAATACGATCAGCACTAAATAAAATACGATTAATTTAGTTATAATTAGTGCTAATTAAGTGCGCTTAGAACTAATTAAATTGCCAATTGTGGCTACACAGTGCGATCGGCATGCAGCTGAGCACGAGAGGCTCGGCAGGTCCACGAAGGAGCTAGATTTGTCAAAACGGACATTCGTAGGTTAGATCTTTTTTAAAAAATCGGCGTAGCAATATTGCTGTGAGCAGTTCGGAGACCTGGCCCTAGAGAAAGCGCACAATCAACGTTTTCATTAGGAGAAAGTGTAAAACCTTGAATATGCTTCCTTTACTTCGTCCTCATCTTACTTTGCTTTCACCAAATCTTTCCTAAATTGGCGATGCGAGCTAGTTTGCGACGTCGACGATGGCCACTAGGCGAGGAGGCAGGATTCAGGAGTGATGGCGATGGGATCCAATGTTGTTGGCAACACTAGGAGTGGTGGTGGTGGTGGCCACCAAGCGATGGGTTGGTGGGATCCAACGACCGTGCGACCATGCCGACAGTGGGAATGGACGTGTGATGTTAGTGGCGGCCACTAAGCGAGGAGAATGCAGGATCTAGGTGTCTGTAGGGCAAGGTGGTGTATGATGGTAGACTAGAATTCTAATGATTTTTGTCTAACTAGGCAAACCGTAGAATGTGGTGTTGTATTTGGTAAGAGACCTAGAACTATTCACATAAAAATTAATGTAGTCATTTTTTTTTCAAATTTGGCCCTCAATTGCTCGTTCTTTGTAAATCTAACCCTTTCATGGGCCTATCGAGCTAGGAGAATTCGATAGATGACCTATCGAGCTAGGGACCTGCTAAGCTGTCGTGCTTGGTGCATGCCGTATGCACTGTGTAGTCGTAATTAGCGATTTAATTAGTATTAATTTTAATTAATAATAATCATAGTTAATCAGTACTAATTAAAGTACTAAATAATTACATTTTATTTCATACTAATCATATTTAATCAGTATTAATCATAATTAAGTAGCGCTAATCACTTAAGTGTTGATTAAGCGTGCATAGTATTTTATTGTACTCACGATTAATTAGTACTAATTATATTTAATTATTATTGTAATTAGGGATAATTAAAGCACTAAATTAATCACATTTTATCTAGTGCTTTAATTAATGCTAATCATATTTAATTAGTATTAATCATAATTAATTTGTGCTAATCAT
This sequence comes from Melocanna baccifera, assembly GCA_036346265.1. Taxonomy (NCBI): domain Eukaryota; kingdom Viridiplantae; phylum Streptophyta; class Magnoliopsida; order Poales; family Poaceae; genus Melocanna; species Melocanna baccifera. Next base: position 1,739,507 of record CM070698.1, on the reverse strand, counting down.
GTCAGTGCTACTCAGGTGTGTGCAATATTTTATTACACTTGCAATGTGGTGCCCAATCTTGTGAACCGCTCACATCACAGCTTGCACAATAATTTTTTTAATTAGATTTGAAAGTATTTTAAACCGATTGAACAAATGAGCACTACTACGAAAAATTGCAGTTCATATATGCACTTTCAATATTTCTTTTAAGAGTTTACTTCTAATATTAGTGATTTAATACCATGGTTTTTGAAAGTACATGTGAGCACTGATATTTTATTCATATAAAATTAAAAGTCTCTTATGGGATAAAATTCGGGATTTACTCCTCTTGCTACCGTCTCTACTCCGAGGATAAGACATAGGATCATGGCCTCATGGGTATCACGCACCCTACTCCTCTCGCTCCCGTCACAGGTATGCATCTCTCTCTCATTTTTGTTTTTACCGCTCGTCCCTTCCTTTTGAAAGCCACTAATTTCAATCATTATTTTTCATTTTCAGTCATAAGCCATAGCCAAATGAATAGTAATGGCTAAAATTAGTGAATTTTAGAAATAGGAGGCGAGCGGTGGAAAAAGTGAAGCTGTTTATGGATAGTATATTATGTGGCTATGCATGGACAATATACCGTGTAGCTATGAAAATTCTGTGTATGCTTAATTAGCACTGACATGATTAGCACTATTATTTTTTATTTAGTACTAATCAAATGTGGTTAGCACTAATTAAAAGTACTATATAAAATATGATTAATTTAGTGCTTTAATTAACACTAATTAATTATAATTATTACCAATTTATACAATCAACACTAAATAAAATACAATTAATCTAGTGCTTTAGTTAGCATTAATTAATTATAATTAGTACTAATTAGTTGGGATTGGTATTAATTAAATACGCTTAGCACTGATTACGGTGCACAGTGTTGCGTTGTGTAGCATAGTGCAGTCGGCATGCAACCGAGCACAGGTTGCTTTATAAAAGCAACTCCAGCAGTAGCCCTCAAAACAGAACCCCTACTTTTCATTTGAAGGCTCCCCCTACTTTTGAGGGCCCTGTTTTCTGGGCTGCACTCCAGCAGGAGCCCTCAAAACAGAACCCCTACTTCTCAATTCTCTCTATTTCCTCACACACTATATGCATATGTATGGGACAAAAGTACAATACACAATAAAATATTTATGATTTCACAATGAGGGACAATATGTAAATTTATGAATTCAAATACGAATATTCAAATTTAAATTTATGAATTCAAATACGAATATTCAAATTTAAATTCAAATTTGTTCCGAATTTAAATTTATGAATTCAAATACGAATATTCAAATTTAAATTCAAATTTGTTCCGAATTTAAATTGAAAGCACAATGAGAGACATTTAAATTTATGAATTCAAATACGAATATTCAAATTTAAATTCAAATTTGTTTCGAATGAGGGACGTATTTATTCAAATACGAATAAATCTGATTTTGAGGGCTCAAGTAGGGGCCCCCTAGGAATGAGGGCTTGAAGGCCTCATTTGAGAGACCCCTATTTTTGAGGGCTTAAATAGGGGTCTTGTTGGAGTTCAGTTTTTTGTTCTGACTCTCAAATCTGAGTTTAGGGGCTCAAGTAAGGGCCCTACTGGAGTTGCTCTAAAGAGGCTTAAATTTGTAAAAACAGGTATTCGGATGTCAAATTTAGAAGAAGAAAAAAGCTATAGCGATATTTCTATGAACAGTTCGGAGACTGGCCTAGAGAAAGCGTCTAGTTAGCGTTTTCATAACGAGAAAGCGTAAAACAACGAATATCGCTAGTTTGCGGCGCGAGCTAGCGAATATTTCCCAAATCGGTGACGCGAGCTAGTTTGCGACGTCGGCGATGGCCACCAGGCGAGGAGGCGGGATTCGGGAGTGACGGCGGTGGGATCCAGCGTCTCCGTCGGGATTGGGAGTGGCGGCGGCGGTCGAGGAGGCGAAGGGAGCAGCGACGGCAGTCGAGGTGCAGAAACTTTCAGGGCCTAGCTTGAAATACTAGTGAGATACGTATTCATAATTTCAGATCCCATCAGTTAGCCTGCAATGCATTCTCCTAGCCGGTGTAATTGCTTTCAAATCGTTTCTTTGGTGTTTCAGCAACCGAGAGATGATAAGGTTATCCTAAAAAATTACAAATAAGCTCACCCAACCTCCTCTAGTTAACAGGGCTAAAACTACATTGAATTGGACTAGCCATTGTTTGCTAGTTTCTCGATCATTTCTCTAGTGTAAAAATAACTAGATTTGTAAATGTGTTTATGTACTTTTTTTTACGAATAATGTGTTTATGTACTCGTCTTAGAAATAGGTGAAAGGAGAGTATCATTATTTTTGCCACCAAACGATGCGCTCGTTTTGCTTTTGCCACTGGCCCTCTCACTTACAGGTGGGGTTTGGACCAGCGCGTTAGTGAGAGAATTCAGTAGGCAAAGTAGAAACACACGGAATTTGCCCTTTTAATTTTCTAAGAATGAGCAAAACGAAGAAAGGGCTTCTTTTCTCTCTCGCAAGTATTATCTCTACTATTTTTTTAAAAAAAGAGTCAACTGTGATAATTCATCTGCCCCTCCTAATTGCTCCTTGCACCTCCTAAGAACTCTATAACAAAAAAAGAAAAAAAATAATTTTCTAAAAATACAAATTCTACACCCCTAAAAATTCTCTAACAAGAAAAAAAAACAATAGAGCTATATCAGATACGTAGTAGAGCCGAAGACACGGAAGCATGATGTGGCCAACAATATAATTTTTTATCTATAGTAAAGTACGGATATTTAGCAACATAGAAAATCCTGGTCGGTTGCATAGGTCGAGTAGAAGCTTTATTATGATGAGCCTTCCACGGCTGCTACAGCGCGCACTTGTAAGGCAACAGTGGGCCTGTTATTTTTAGGTTTTCAAAATAGCTTTTAGTTTTTACTACAGTACTTAACTTTCAAATGGAGTATTTTTTTAAGATGGAGTCTACAAGTTGATTATAGTACACGTTAAAAGTCCAACATCTGTACCATTCAAAATCACGAGTATCTCTCTTTCCGTAATCCCTGTCGCAAACAGCTAAAATTCAAAAATTTCAATTAAAACCATAAATCACAGCAAAAAAGAATAGACCAGTAGCACTAGTCCAAAGTGATATCTCCCACAGCTCCACACAAACAAACATACATGCTTTACCTTGCAAAAAAGAAAAAGAAAACCAGATATGCTTTAACCTTTCAGTCCCAAAGCTCCCATTACTGTTTTTGTCCCAAACTTCACCTCAAAGTTCAGACCGAGCACTTGAGCTACTACTACTGCGAATGCAAAACAGCAATGAAGCATACGGTTTCTAGCAGTAAGTAGGTCACCCTTTCTTCCTTGGGAAAAGCAGAAGTGCAAAGCCTGCGTTGTGCCTAACATTGCAGTTCTCCATACTTTAGTGGCAGCAGCTTACCATTTATTTCTTTTCCTCTTTAGAGACAACCGGTCACAAACAGGTCGCAATGGCATCTCCGACAGTCGTCACCTCGGACGTCACATACATGCCGTGACATCCAAAATTCTAAGTTAGAGGAGAGAGAATACCTTATCTCTTGTAACAAGAGATAGTCTCAGTAGGACTGTAAATAAACCGAATATGAGCGAGCCTATCCTACTAGACTCGAGCTCGATAAAAGCTCGAGCCAAGTCCGAGCGAGCTTGAGTTGTCAATCAAGCTTGTAGGTGGGCTTAAGCTCGGTTTAGACAAAGCTTGAGTGGGCTCGAGCTCGGTTCGTATATGCTCGGTAACACATGACCATAAGGAATATTCATAAATTTTCAAATGATTCACATGAGCAAAAAAAAGAAGAGGGGTTAGAGGAATAGTTCATACTCAGATCAATGATAACTAATGAGAAGAATGGCATTGGCATCGCAAGGGAGGCCAGAGAAGGGTGTCAGTGGTGGAGGAGCAGTGCACCGGCACTTTGTGGCGAAGCCACGGAGGAGGAGGGCATCGGCAGTGGAGATGCGGCGCGCCGGCTACTCGCATCGCATCATCGCTCACTCACTTGGGCTGGATGGGATTTGGGATCTGGGGAGAGAGTGGGGAGTCGCTCGTCTGGTCTCAGGTGGGTTAGGCAATGCCGCAGTGGATAAGGTTGGGGATCTAAGGAGTGAGTAGTAGGGCTGAGGTCAGGAGGATTGACTCATGACCAAATGAGCCGAGTTTGATCGAACTAGAGCTCGATCAGGCTTGCGAGCTTACGATGGGACTTGAGCTCGGTTCGTTGTAAGCTCAAACTGAGCTTGAATCTAGTTTAGATCGAGTCAAGCTCGAGCAGTGCACGAGCCTCGTGCTTTTTTTTATAGCTCTAAGCCTGGGCATGCAATCTAACACAGATAATGAGAGAGCGTGAGAGGAAATTTTTGCTAAATATTATAGAGAATAATTTGAGGAATGATTTTAGAGACAAACTATCCGAGACGTCGTCTGAGTTAGAATGGTAGAAAACATATTCTGTTAGCGACGCATGCCCCAACTCATGTCACGTACACCCGCACATCGGCACAGGAGACACCCGAGACATGGTTCGAAAGTCGAAACAGAGTAATAACTGTCCGAGTGCAAGATCATGCTCCAATTTCTAGCAGTAAATTTCTAGCTCGTAGGCGAGCTTTACTTTCTTCTAGCGTCCTCTCAGCTTTGGTAGACTAGCTAGCAAGTTGACCTGTGAGGCCGCGGCAATTCATCGCCTTTGCCGTTGCCGCTGTCGAGTCGCCGTAGGGCGATGAGTGCGGTGCAGTACAGTGAAAGTCAAAAGTAGCTTGGAAAAGGACCTATTGCCGGCGAGGTACCACTGCCATGTTCCTCGCAATTGCCCTAAAAACGCAGCACTGTGCTCGTCCGGCCATTGGCGCCGGCGTAATTGCAATTGCTGCCGATCAGAGGCCTCGACGACTTGCGGATCGGTGCACGGGACAGTGTGGCGAACACGCGTGCGAACTGTTAATTTCGTGCTGTTTTAACATCTGTGCAATTTAGGTAGTGCTCACGTTAGCTTAAATCCAGTTTCTATTTTTGGTTTCTGCTTTTTATCACTATTCAGTAATTTTTATCTTTTTTCAGATTTTTTGAACTCTTTTGTCTTTTCTTTTTTCCTCATATTCCTTTGCATTGTCTATGATAGGCTAACATGTTTTTTCTTCTATTTTTAATTTTTTTTAAATTTAATTATATCAAATAAATCAACTTAATTATAGTAAAAAATAGACTAACTACAATAAAAAAATCATAAACCAACATCAAACTGAACACTACCCCTTAGCTTTCGGAAGAGTACGAAGCACTGCGAGTGATATGGCAGATTTGAAAGCACCGTTTGCTGACGGTTTTACGGAGTTCGTAATGACAATTGGTTGATCGTGTAGGTACGGTGTCTCTTAAAAAAACATGATGTTCTAGTGGAGGTCACCGACAAGAAAACCGGGATGTAAGCTGAGATAGGTAGAAATAGCACCAATCATTGACCTCGGAGAGGGAATATATACGAGGCAAGTCCTTTCTATTCTATGTTCAGATCCACCAAACTTCACGCTGCTGTAAGTTCAGATCCAGCGACTACAAGCAAACTCCAACAATTAGAGATAACCATCTGAGCTTACCCGACGTGGCGATAGCGTGGCACTCCTCTGGTAACTGACAAGACGCAAGCATCGCTTGGCATGTCAGGGATGCTCAACTGCGTGTTGCTATACCAAAATGACATGGAAAGATGTCGAGACCTGCAAGAATTAGCAGTTCCTGGACGCCCATCGATTCCCATTTCCTGCCCAAATGATTGAGCAGGAGGTGTAATTAGCTAGAGGCCAGCTTTTTTTTTTTATGGTTTCTTGATTAAACAAGTACAGAGGGCTTGCACTAGAATAGCCCAAAAGATGCACCTAATCCACTATTTATTATTGCTATATATTCCTTGAAGATCTGTTCATTCGTACACTTGGTTCCTAATGTCCCCGGTGAATGATTAAGAGGGAGTCCCTCGAGCAATTTGTCCAGTTTTTCGACGGTAGTTGCCGGGAAGGGGAGCGCAACACGAACTGAGTCTTGATCTGGGCAGTGGTAGCTGGCGATGCGAGGCTGCAAGCTAAGGTGGTAGATTTTTACGACACCAGTAATGTAGTCGTTGCAACTCGATAATTTAGGTCGACTAGTTCTTGAGAGCACATGAAAATTCGCCAAATTCTCGCTCAAGAATGACAGTAACCAATTGTTTTGGACAGTCACATTCATATAGATACCTTGGGAATTTGGATTTGTTATTGCAAATAGCATTTGCAAATGAGTACTGCTACAGTCGACGAGTTGTTAAACGTAGCGATGCATGTGACTGTCGCAGCGATCCCGAGGCCGATTAGAATAAGATGCAGGGATAAACTAAAGATTGTGCCAGAGATTAACTAGAATAATGTGAGGCCTGATTGAAAATCGGCTGATTGGCTTGAGAACCCAAATTATTCTATTGGCAGTTTAGTTGTTTATTTCTCTCTTCCTGGCGTCCCGTTGACAAAAGAATGTATAGATGATAACTTGAGGGACAAATATTCAAATGAACGCCACTTGTGAGTTGTCAAATTCTTGCCAAGAAATCCACCATGGTTTCGTCGTACGAAACTATTACAGCTAAACTTAGTTTGAACGCGCAGTTCTGATATGTTTATTGTGGAAAAAGAGATGCTCAAAGCCACTTGAATATAGTTTAGTTATGTTGCAAGTGTGAAATGATAGGGAGAAGAACACATCCGATGTAAAATGATGCGCCCCAAGAGAACTATTGCAACTTGGCTAATTTTCATACAGTTTACAGGGTTCAAAAAAAAAATAATTTTCATACAGCTTAGTTAACTTGGCTAGCTTTCATTAAAGCCTTGAAGCTGCATTTCTATCAAATAATATTGAAACCGTGCAGGTACTTGGAAGTTCTTTCTTTCTTTATCTATGAGCGATATATAACTGTTGCAATTACTTTTGTGAGATCTAATATTCCATTGATGCATCAAGTTTCTGAGCTCATGGAAGCCGTGGCATCAAGCAAGGATGGGGCCTCCTGTTCCCGTTGTAGAAGTAATCTCTGCAGCTCTCTGAATCTCAACACTATGCATGCACGAAACGGTCGATCGCTTCAATGGAAACAAGGATCTGAAAAGGTGATGAAATGTTAGGCAGATCGAATTATCCGCGAGGATAATCTTGCAAAGAAAATCGATGGTCCTATCTCAAATGCTATTTTTTGGCTAAACAATTAGGCCGAAGGTTCTCCAGAATACATCTGTTTTCTCTCGTTGAAGCAGGAGAAGCAGTACATTAAAGCAGCAACTAGTGCCTATTAGCATGCATGTATAAATGCCTATTGCCAAGTACCTATTAGCATGCGTGCACAAATTTTGCATACAATAGCTATTTTTTCTCATGTCTAAATAGCCCCTTCATTTCAATGGCAATGTGCAATACTCCTTCAGAAAGAAAGCAGGAGAAACAGAAGAAGTTTGGTCTGTCACTGAATTCAGACATGAGTATTTGGAACCAGTGTTTGCGGCATGATGCATACGGCAACTTGCGTTTCACACCTTTTTTTTTGTGTGTGTGTATTTCCATTTTACTTCTTACTAATATTTCCAGATAGCAGGATTAAGGCGATGTTTTGAACATAGGAATGCACATTGCATGGTAGCAGTCAATCATTAATCTCGACCATCCGCTAACATCCACCAACACAGCAGCGAATGGTCAATGTGATTTCAGGGATTGTTACCATTTGGGTAGAAATGAACTAGCACTCGTCCAATGCTCCAATCAATCTCTTTTTTTCCCCTTCACCGATCCTCGATGCTCCAACGTGGACAACAAGTTCTATCTATCTGTAGAAGAGGCATGCCAAGTCAAGGAGGATGATAACTTCTAATGACTTCTTGGCAGCTTATCATAGAATCAGTTAAATCTGCTAAGTGCTCAAGAGAGACTTCGTAGCTTCGCTATATTATCTTGTGAGTTCACCTTAGGTGTGTTCAGAATGGTATTGTCTGACTTTTTTCATTGTAGATGGTTTATTTTTTACCACAACTAAGTTAGCTTATTTGATATAATTAAATTAAAAAAATAGAAAAAAAACATGTTAGTCCATCACACACAATGTAAAAAAACTAAAAAAAGAAAAGATAAAAATCCAAAAAAGAAAAAAATTAATAAATAGTGAAAAAAGTAGAAAATAAAAGTTAGAGACTAAATTAGGTGGTGTCTAAGGCCCCGCTCGTTTCAGCTTTTTTCGATTTGACTTCTAACTTGGCTTTTTTCACTATTCAAGAATTTATCTTTTCGAATTTTTAGTTTTTTTGTATTTTTCTTTTTTTCTCGTGTTCCTTTGCATTGTCCGTGATAGGCTAACATATTTTTTCTATTTTTATATTTTTTTAAATTTAATTATGCCCAAAAAGCTAACTTAACTATAGTAAAAAAAAGTCAACTATAATGAAATTTTAGTTAAAAATCAGAAACTATCGCTAAAAAGATCACCCCTAAAGCTACTATATATAAAAAGATCACCCCTAAAGCTACTATATATTGGAATTGGAGTTTTCGGGTATGTTCTTTTCAATTTGCACTGATGGCTTTTAGTCATGGTGATGGCTTTTTAATCGTTTATGCAGAGATTGCGGAAAGAGAGATACTCACTTGTGATTTTTGATGATACAGATATTAGTTTTTTAACATGTACTATAATTAACTTGTAGACCTCATCTTAAAAAAATACTCCGTTTAAAAATTAATTACTGTAGTATAAATTAAAAACGATTTTTAGAAACCGTGAAGAACAGACCCTTCGTTGGCAATTTCAGCTGACGTGACTCTCTCTCCTTCGAAGTTACCACCTGAAGTCACTGTGCATTGGACCCTTATTCCTAGGCCTATTGCTAGTTGGTAAAAGACGAGGAAAGAGAGGAGCGAATAAAGAGGAAGACAGATGGATCTCACCAGGTTTTTCAAGAAAAAAAATCCGGCACCTGTATTACTGATTTAGCACAAATTTGACTACTTTTGGCACATATATTACTGACTGATTTTGATAAATTTATGAGCGCAAAGTAAACGGCTCAATATATAGGTCATGTTCTTTTAGATTTTTGGTTTATTCGATAGTTAAAATAAATATGATGTTAAAGTGAATTTTTTAAATAGCTTCTCAAGTCTAAATATATATATATCAATATTTTTGCCATATAATATCATCTCGAAAAATATAATAAAAATTATCTATTATAATAAAAAAATCATTAATCACAGCTAAAAAAACATAACCTTAGTGTTGCTTAGTACCGGTAACAAGGCTATGGTGCATCCTTGATACTTGTGCCATACGTTGCTGTGGCTTGCGCCAAGCTGGTCGTAGCTCCAAACCAAACAGGACACTAATGGTCTCACGTGTCAGTGAGTTAGGGAAGGGAGAGTTTTATGGAAATTAAATTGTAAATTTTATTTTATTTTTACTTCAAATTTTAATTATTTTTTATTTAAATTTGTGTACAATTCAATTTTTATTTTGTTTATTTTTATTTGGAATTATATTTATTTAGGGATTTGTATCAAAATTAAATTGCTAATTTTATTATATTTTTATTCTAAATTTCAATTTTTTGGATGGAATTCGTGTAGAAATCCAATTACTAATATTTGTTTAATTTTTATTTCGAATTATATTTATTTTGGTATTTTACTTAGGAATTCATATGGAAACAAAATTGTTAATTTTATTTAATTTATTCTGAATTTTAATTATTTAAGGATTTTACTTTGGAATTGTATGAAAATAAAATTGTAAATTTTCTTTTGTTTTCTATTTTGAATTTCAAATTTATTGGTTAGAATTCATACACAAATCTAATTGCTAGTTTGCTTGAGAAATCTATATGTTATTGAAGCAAAGGCAAAATCATTTGCTTCAATAACATATAGATAGAAATATTAATCATATTAAGAATTTGTCGGAACTCTTTTTAACACATCTTTTCGAATCTTAAAAACTATAATAAGTCACTGTACGGGGATGCATACAAGCCTACACCGAGGCCACCGCCGGTCTAGGATTTACTACTGCCAACCCGTTAGTTTACCGAGCCGGCGGTGGGGCGAGCTTAAAAGAGGCCGGGCAGCGGCGCAGTCTGGAAAAGCAGCATCCTCCGATCCCCCCTTCCAGCTGCTGCGGGGCATCACTTCAGTTTGACCTCCAGCCCATAGCCCAATCCCTCAAGCATCCACCGCTCTCCTCTCCTTCCTCCCCAAGTCTCCTCCTCCTCGCTCTGCTATAAAAACTGCGCCTCTGCTCCCGATTCGCCACCTAAAGGAGGCGCCTTTGCTTGAGTCGGCCAAGAAAGGGCGGTTCTTGGACGGTGTCCCGGTTGTTGGTTTCTTGCGGCCGCGATGGAGGGCAGGGCCGGTGGCGGCGGCGGCGGCGGCGGGGGTGACTACATTGCCAGCCTGCTCAACTCGTCGCCGAGGCTTAATTTCGGTGTGCTGGGCGGCATGCCGGTGCTGGACGGCGTCGTGGCGGCAGCGGCTGCCAGTGCGGGTGGGGACTGCCTGGAGAAGTTCTGCGGCGACCCGGGGTTCGCAGAGCGGGCAGCGCGGCTGTCCAGCTTCAACGGGCAGCGCTTCGCCGGGGCCGCCGGGCTCTTAGTGATGCCCCCTCCGGCGCCCGCCGCCAGCAATGGCGAGTTCGGCGGCGGCTGCTCGCCGGAGGCGTCCTCCGTGTCCGACCCTGCCTCCGCGATGAAGGACGCCAATGCCAAGAAGAGGAAGGCGCCGGCGGCCAAAGGCAAAGGCAAGGAGCCTTCCTTGAGCACCTCTTGCCAGGTGAGCATCGCTTTGTTGGCTAATTGGGCTCGCTCTTGCTGCGTGCCACTGACACTGACGCTTGCTTCAATTCCGGTTTCAGGTTGGGGAGCAGAAGGAATCGGATGCCAAGAGGTGCAAGACGGAGGAGGGCGAGAAGGAGAGCCCCGTGAAGCCAAAGGCGGAGCAGGCCGGGAGCGACAGCTCCGTTGTGGACGGCGGGCAGAAGCAGGGCAAGGGGAAGAATGCCAAGCCGGTGGAGCCCCCCAAGGACTACGTCCATGTCCGGGCGAGGAGAGGGCAGGCAACTGATAGCCACAGCCTCGCAGAGAGGGTACACTTCTGTTCATGAAGCTTCTATGTTTGTTCCAGTTTGTCGAATTCATTGGCGGTATATTGAATTGACATTTACATTGATAGGTGAGAAGAGAGAGGATCAGCCAGAGGATGAAGTTTCTCCAGGACCTGGTTCCAGGATGCAACAAGGTACTGATTAGTGATTCAGAACGAGAATCGGAAAGAACAAGTAGTTGATAGTCTTTATGCGCAAGGTTAATAATTTGATGGGCCAAATGTCGTTTGTAATTGTAGGTGATTGGCAAGGCACTCATGCTTGATGAGATCATAAACTACGTGCAGTCGCTGCAACGGCAAATCGAGGTAAGTGCATACCTGCTGAAATTGTTTATCGCCATGGGATGCTGACACTCAAAAATCTGATCAATTTCGCTATTTTGTGGCTTCAGTTCCTGTCTATGAAGCTGGCAACTGTGAATCCACTTGACTTCAGTAACCTGCCTGCACACCTACAAAATGATGTGAGCTTGAATTGTCTCCTGTTTATCATGTCTTGTGATGTAGTGAATGAGTTGTTACTTACATTCTCCCTAATACAATTCAGATGTACCAAGCCTGCGGCCCTTCGAGTTCGGTTTTCTCACTTGAAAGTTCCAATTCGGTTTTCCCATTTAGCGACCAAGGAGATGTCTTCCAATCATTTGTTCCGGACAGCATGGAGAGCCAGTGCACCCTGAATCAATCAAATTTGTCTCTATCTCATGCTACAAATGCACAGTATGCTTTTCAGGATGGAACAGCCAGCACAAACTTGCAGGTGATTGTTGCCAAAAGAACTTATTACCACATAACTTAATAATGAAGAATCACTAGGAATCTTATCCTAATATGGCCGGTGTGCGTCTTTCAGCAAAGGAACTTCTGGGAGGATGATCTCCAAAGTGTTTTCCGTATTGACAATGGACAGAGCCAGGGGAACGGTGTTTCAGCACAGAGCTTCCATGGTTGGTAAAAATTTATAATGGTCTGCTAAAATCTCGTGCGCCTTGTGTATGACATCTCGCTAACGTGCGTGAATTATGTAACTGGCACAGGTCAATTGCAAGCAGGCCACATGAAAATGGAGTTCTAATCAGCACAGAACATCGATCAAGAAAAAGATCGATGATCTGTACGTGGGAGGTCGAAGCACATCATCAGTGGCAGTGGCAAGTGAAGCCCTGAACTCAGAAGCTAACGGTCTTTAGGCTCTACTAAGAGACGAATTTGTTTGTCAAATTCTGCCTGTAGGGCGACGTGATTCTTTCAGAATTTCTGGGATTATATTAATACAACGTAACAATCAATAGTTTGTGTATAAGATATGGTGCAGATATTACGAGCACCTCTTCCTAATATGTATGATTTGGCCATGTAGCTGGATGGAACCATGTACTGCTGCATTTTGTCTATGATGGCTATCCTCACCTCATCACAAATGTTCCTGCCACCGTCATTTTCACTTCAACTTAGCCGGTTAGCGCCAGTGGGAATCGAACTCTAGTCGTCAGCCAGGAAATCAGATGCTCGCCGTACCGGTAGGACTACACCGGGATCGGCAGCAACGCCGGAGTTTCACTGCAGATAACTCATCTCCCTTTCGGTCACCGGCAACCAGAGCTCGTCTACGCAGGCGAATGGCTCTCCCTGCCTTAACTGTTCCGTGTCCTGTGGCTACGTATTCAGCTGTCACCTTCCTCTCGGCGGTTAGAACAAACGCACGTCACGTTCCCCCCAAGTTGGTAGGTTACACGTCGCTTTTGTACCATCCGTTCCTTGGCTCCTCGCTGGATCTCATTGGCCCTCTACTTTTTGACTTCAGAAAGTCATTTTTCCTACGGTAAAAGTATTTTTTTTGCAGTAACTAATTTTTAGACGAACTGTTTTTTTTAAAAAGGGATTATAATACTACAGTGACTTTATTTATACCGGTTAAAATCACACACGAGTCTTCTATCTGTCTGTACTCTCTCGCACGAACAATTAAAAAACTATAAATTGCAGCTAAAAATCATAAGCTACGGCTCAAAAGAATAGACCTGTTGTGCTGCTGGCTGCAGCACTGTGCATTCGTGCTGCCATCATACACCCATCACCTGCCCTTCAATTGTGCCATCCCAATTGCCCACGCACGCCAAGAGCACTGCTACGCGTACGAGCGAAATTTCATGGATTTTGTAGTCATTTTGGGCTTTTTTTCCTCCCTTTTAACACGGTGCTCAATTGTGCTTATGTTAACAAGCGGCTCACCGCAAAATGTAGTACCATCCTCCAAGAAGTAAGACTGCGTAATCAGCTCTAAAGAAACCGAGTGATAAATATGCAACCTTTCCGTTAGCGACAACAGCTTACTTAGGATCTGTGCGGTTTTCTTATGCGGGCAAGCACGGTGACAAACTCCAAAGGGTCAGTGTCAGAATCAGGTCAGTCTTTGTTGTCTTTCTCCGACTCATGTGCACAATTTCTACGGATAACCTTCAGAGCAAGCGTATTTTCCCCCCTGCTAATTCCGCGGTTAGGTTCCGCGTCGCTCTCGTCCCCGTTTCTTACTCTTGGGAAAGGGCCGTTTAACTGTACATTGTACAACCGCTTAATCTTGTCTTGTCCTGAGAGAACGGGCACCGGACGGGCTGTTAAATTTTGATAACTGAAAGGTATAGCTCGTTAGCCTCATAGCAAAAAGGATCTGTCACTTCGCAGCAATTCAGTAGTACCAGTTAAATACAGTTGCTACTGCCACTCCATTCATACGCTTCATGAAATTAAAGCTGCAAGCATCTATACTCGAATTGAATCGGTCGCTTCAGATTTGTTGTGTTTTAGCCGAGGCTGGAATTGCCGAGAAATATGGGTCCCCATGGTCGTTTCCCCGCTCGACACTCTGAAGGTTAAACGTCGCTGTGAGGCGCCAAACATTGTCATGCAGCGAAAGCAGCAGGACTTGATGAACGCCATGCCTGGGCAGTTCTTCTCCTCTCCTTCGCGCTGCTGCATGGAGATGTGTGTGTGTAATTGTACCGCTACTCTGCTCAAGATGCAGCAGGCGATGTATCACAAATAAATTGCATGCCCCGAATGTGGCGAGCAATGCAGACTGTTGGGTTCTGTATTTTAGCTGTGGCCCTCTATGCACTCTGTGAAGGGCTCCGTACTGTTTGCTCACCCCATCTCAAACAGAGTGACCATCCCACGATTAACAAATAAACTGTGATAGTGATACCTTTTTTCCTGAATCTAAAAGAAGCATAAGTACTTAGGCTCCGTTTGAAACGCGGGAGTTTCATAAAATTTTTGCAGGTTTTGTAATAGGAAACAGTTTAATCCTCGTAGAAATCAGAAAAATTTACTGCGTTCCAAACAAACGTGGACTTAGTAAACGAGAGGTGCTTCAGGGGGAAATGTTGAAATAACCGGTTTCCTTTTTCATATGCACGTCTACTCATTGGCTGTCCATGATCCATCTGGCAACACGTCTGAATGTTATGTAGCCTGTGGCTTCAAACTGTACCGAAAAAGTTCATGTCAGTAAATCCTTGACTACTATTGTTTGTAAAAAATCTGCAAGAGAATGTTGGTGCATATAGCAGCGCTCTTGACTACTCTAGCAGTAACACTGCTCGGTAGCCACTGTCAGGATAGTTCAGAGACTAGGCTGGCACTCCTTCAGCTCATTCTCAATCCAATTTCAATTTGATCATCACCTCTCCCTCGAAGATAATTGATCTTTGGCCATGCTATCAATTCCTTTCTGCCGAGTGGCGAGCAGGTACGTGACGTGCATCGGCGGTGCACGCACCGCCATGCGAATCGGCACAAGCATCACATGCTCTTTCCTATGCCTCGTTCGGTCAAGCACAAGGTACATCTCGTTGAGCTGGAACAGAGCTTGCAGCCTACACTCTTTTGGCCCACCAATTTGTCGAACTATTCTTTTTTATCTTATGCCTTGTAATTTTCTTTCAATAAACAAATCGGACGGTTTCTCCGTTGCTATTTCGAAACGTCTGATACACTTTTAAAAGCGATTTATCAGCTTTCAGTTTGTTTGCACGAGCACTCGTATTAGGACCAAAAGTCATAAAACACAGTTATAAATCATAAGCCGTATCTAAAAAGAACACACCTAGATACCATGCATACGACGTTAATCGCATGCATCATATAGTAAAAAAAATTTTCGAGAACACGCGGGAGAATCACCGGCTCGGCTGCATCCAAAACCCTAGTGGATTAGTTTGCATGGAAAGGGATTCCCGCGCGTCCGCGTCAGTGTCGATCTCGGATGCCTCGACGCGGCTGTCGATCGGTTGGACTGAAAACGATTGCGGCAATCGGATAGGCGAGGATGCTCCAGCAGCATATGAACGATCGATCCATGCACGCAGGAGGCCACTGTAGCGAACTGAACTCGGCGCGAGCTCAGATCTGAGGGTATGGCCCTTGTTTCTCAGCCTGAAGATAATAATAACGATGATAATCCATCAACAATTGAATCGAACCCACTGCCTCATCATGACACCCGCGGATGATTAATTGATAGATCCATTCCACGACCGGATCAAATCCAAAACGAAAGATAAAATCAATTTAGTTACGTACCACGGTTCAATTGTAACTACATTTCCTTTGTTTCCTTTTTTTTATTTAGATTTTGCTACTTGGTTATATGGTGCAGAAAACATCGCACCTGAATCAAGCTAATCTATTTCAGATGGACCTAAAAATTTGGTAGTCGCCGCGGACAAAGAAGTTTGGGCTGGAGGCTTAATTAGAAGAAAAGGGGAGCGGATAATTCGCTCCCGCTGCAATCAGGGTATGCATTAGCTTCTTGATGTTGGCTAACCTTTCTTTTTAGCTTTTGCTTTTGGTTTTTTTACAGTAACTACAGTAATTAACTTTTAAACGAAATGTTTTTTTAAAACGGAAGTCTACAAGTTAATTATGGTAGACACTATAACGACTTCATCTATATCGATCAAAATTGTACGCAAATTTCTCTTTACTCTATACTCTTTTATAAACAGTTAAAAGACATAAACTGCAGCCATTAGCTAAGCTGCAGACAAAAAACAGGCCCATTGATTATAAGTCGCAATGATTAAATACGATTTTAGTTGTTTGATTATAAGTCGCGATGATTAAATACGAATTTAGTTGTTAGGTCAGGCGTCACTGTCGAACCGATTCGGGGCCTCCGTGACAACGTGCCGTGTATCTAACCCTCCCTCTCTCAGACACTCTGGTGGAATCCTGAGATGCCACAGCTAATTCCCATTTGGGAGATTTTATGCTAAGCTCACAAACCATTCGGTTCAGAGCTCCGTTACAAACAGTCACTGACAAACAGGCCCTATCGACCGATACATTCTAGATAAGCCCAGTTGCCAGCGACAGTTCGTCAGAATTATGCGGAGGAAATGTTCCCAAGGATCAGCACTGGTGTGCTACGAGGTCTGGTCCACGAGGGCGGCATTGATGCCATGTACAGGGTTACGAAGAGGTGGCTTTGCTAGCTTATCTACTGGAAGCATAAGCAATTAACCCGGCTTTCCGTGGGACCGGTGCACCATGGGCGATGGAGTCATCCCTGTTCCTCGCACGAAAACGGGAGCCAGGGCCGGTGGATGGGCCGTTGCGGTGGAGCCGCTAGTTTTCGCGGTTTGCCTTCAAGACGGGTGGCCATAAGTCATAGGTCAAAAGAATCTATCCTATATATTAGTGTCTAAACTAGTTTATATTTACAATCGGAGAGGTAGCGGTTTGCTCAATGATTCGCGATTATGAGATTTAAATTTCAAGGTCCATGATTTTTGTTTCGTTTCTGATAGCTGTCCTGTCTCCAATGTCTCTTGGATGTTGAGTTGTCCCTCCCCCACGCCCCTGCCCTCGTTTGGATATCTTCTTCCCTTTTTGTTAATGGTGCCATGATTACCATCGATCATTGTGATTTCTGATCTCTCAATATAAACGCATGTGTCCTCTCCCTACCCTTGCAAATCGCTTCCGCTCCTACCGAATGTGAACAGTCTTCTGTGTGAAGAGTTGAAGACTGCCAAATATGAATCAATTAATGATTCTTGGCTAAAATCGGCCAAAATATGTGGATGCTCATCGAAGTCTCAGAAAAAAGTTGAATTTGACCTATGAACTCCTACTTTGTCAGTATCCATATATCATTCACACCATTGACTTCTCCCTTAATAAAACCACATGCATAGATATTTTGGCATGCTCGATTTCCATGAGAACTAATCAATGCTTAGAATTTTCAGGCTCAAGGACTACCACCAACTAGTAGAGAGACCAAAGCCGACTTTTCTTGGGTTAAATGTTCAAGTAACCGGCCCTAAGCTTTCGGCCTCAAAGTTCTCCTCGAGTTAAATGGGGCACTGGGCCAAGCTATAGTAGATGATCAAAGAGCAAGAAGAACAGACACTGAAAAATCAGTGGTCTGAGCCAAGCTATAGTAGATGATCAAAGAGCAAGAAGAACAGACACTGAAAAATCAGTGGTCTGAGCCAAGCTATAGTAGATGATCAAAGAGCAAGAAGAACAGACACTGAAAAATCAGTGGTCGGCTACCGTCAGACTCGTCTGCCGGAGAGGCCCAGCAGTCGGCACGCCGCTTTTCCATGACAGATCCCCCCGTTTCTCAAGGAGCAACCTACTGGTGGCAGTAGTCTGCTAGTGCTAGCTTGTACCAGTACACTCCATTGCCGTAGGAGATCGCCTTCTAGGGTTGAGGAGCTAGCAGATCAGCCGAGACTGAAAGGGATGCACAAGTGAAATTCTTGGTAGGGTGTCCGGCCCCTTCCAGTGCATGCCTCCCCTATCCCGGTGATACAGGACACTTGTCTCATAATTAACCCTAGCTTGGGCCTTGGGTAGCTCGGGACCAAGACCAGCTTGTCCGCCGTGCAGGCCGTCGGGTAAGAAACGAACGCTCCAGATCAACCGGCACAGAACTATGACAGGTCCAAATCCATAGTACGTAGACTTGTAGCGGCAGTAACCACTGCAGCTGACTGACGCTCGATCCCTCTCTCTCTCTCTCTCTTGTTAATTAACAGCTTATGATTTCATTTCACCTATGCAATCAGAGAGGGTACGTAGATCCTAGTATCCTACTACTTGCATTTGCTGTTGGGCCATCTGGCCATTTGTGGCTTGCATTTTGCTAGTAGCTCATCACTTGCTTTCGCTCGTGCCTGTGGTCTACGGCATCTCGCCTGCCTGACTGCATGAGCTCTCTCCGTTAGGTAGCTAGCTTTGCAGGACGCGTGCAGCAACACGGTGCCAAGTCGGTTGATCTTAGGCCACGACATGCTGGTTTGCGCGTGGAACGTGCTGAGGCAGCGGATGTAGCGGTACGTCCGTGGTTGCCATGTATGCAAATCAACTACACATTCTGCATGCATGCACGTTTAATTGGCCACCCAGCCTTTCTCCAAGACAGCAATTGGAAATCTGAGTGCTTGAGTCAAAAAAAATATATATACTCGAGTATTGTTTAACAATTTCCATATATTTTAGCATATGTAGTTGTATGCTTGGGCCATGATGTGGACAGGCTGTGCATATGATTTAGCAAGTCAGGTGCCCATTGCACGAGGCCAGAAGGCCTGCAGCAGCTTATGGACGTACAAAAGATATAGAAGGTCTCCCGGAGGCTCAGCCCAGTATTGGCTCTGACCCGACCAGCCAACAGCCCACCTTTCCTGCGGCCCATCCGCTCCACACACGCGAGGCGCATAAAAGAAAGAGATAAACGGCGGAGAAAGTGAAGAAAAGATAAAAATAAAAGGAGTTAATATGCACGATACATCTATAACTCTCTATCTTATTTTTAAAACGAGAGAAATAAAAAAACTATTTTAAAAAATGAGGTGCTTATATTGTCTTCTCCGAACAGAAGTTGAAGTTTGAAGTAACAAGGCTTGGTCACCCAGCAGCACACATCCGATTCGTAACAAAGGACAAAAACTGCCAACGGCCATTCGCCCTCCTCCTCATCTCGTCACGTCTGTGGGGCTCAGTTCAGTTCGCACGACAAGAATCCATCGTCCATTGTTTTCAACCGCGAATCTAACGGCAAAAGGAAAAACAAAAATAGGCTGAGCTCCCGCTGAGTTTTGCAGGAACGCTGCAGGTTTGAGTTACACGACAAGAATCTCCACTCTCCAGTAACGACTATTCTCCTCCCACTCTGTAACGTAACAAACCAAAAGCCAACTTTGGATTACAAGTTTACAAACAATATTAATGAACAAAGAACTTCACATCTCAGTAAAATCCAATAATAATGTACTAGAAATCCCTAGCAACACCCAAACCGGCTCGTTTGCTTCTGATCATCTTTCGAATCGCCGTCGATGCTTACCCTGTTGAGCGAGAGCTCAGCTTTGTAAGAATCGGAATTCAAGATCTTCCTGCTCACGTTGCTGTAGATCTCCTTGATGACAATCTCGAATGCTGTCTTTACGTTTGTGGAGTCCAGAGCTGAGGTCTCCATGAAGAATAGCCCTTCAGCTTCGGCAAGTGCTCTACCTTCCTCAGTCGGCACTTCGCGGATATTCTCCAAATCACATTTGTTGCCCACCAGCATCTTGGCTACCGTAGTGTCAGAATGTGCTGCATTGAACAATAACTAGTGTTTCACTACTCCAGCCGAAGACAATGCACACATTATGCGAATGAAAAATAAATGTGCTCTAATAGAAAACCGTAAGGAGACAACGATGCCGTCCACCACCATAAGTGCAATGCATGACTAGTGAATGTCTGACCAAGCAGTGAAAGGTATCAGACAAGAGAAGAACGGAACCATGGGAAGTAGGAAATGTGTGTGAGGACAAGAAACAAAAGGTCACACATGACATATCAAATATCATTATGAGTTCTTAGCAAGTTGTTTCCTAGGAAATAGGATTAGTTGCTTTGGAACAGAAGGTCCATCTCCAGAAGTTCTTCCGAAGAGAAGGGCAATTCTTGGTAATAGATGGAACATATATGGAGTATACAATATTACAACCAACCAAATACCAATCCTACATTATTTGACCTTTTCAGTTAGTGAAATGAAATCAGGTAATCAATGATATCATTAGTAGTTTGAATGGTGCGAGAAACTAGCACCAATAAAAACATCAATCTAATCTGCGCACAAGCATAGTGTCATCATGAGCACAATCCTATCCATCCAATAATCCCCATCATATATGACATGTTTCAATACATCCATGCAACCTGATTATATACAGCATCCAAAGATAGTGCAAAAGAGCACTACACGCTTTTGTGGACGAAGCATGATATTTTCGGGCAGTGTCAGTATCATTTTCAGTTCAGTCTGTAAGATGCTGAGAAACTGTACTCGTCACAGAAACTGTGCGATCTTCATATAGTGTTATGTTGGTTCATCCATAACATTAGACAATACCTGTTTATTCAATGACAGCATTCTTGTGAAACACTAGCACTTAACATTGCTGGCAACTGGTGAAATAATATGAAACACACCATGACGCATTTGTTCTCTAGTATCCATGATGCATTTGTTCTGCCTTGCATTATTACTATAGTTTCCTCTTATAACAATATTTGCCCTTCAACAAGAGCAATGTATCCTAGTTAAAAGTTCCCATCTACATGAAAGAAAGGAACCTAGACAGTGCTTCCATGTTAGTTGACTGGTTCCAACAGCAAAAAGCTCAAATTTTGCCTCCAAGAAGGGGTAAGGGGGAACGAAAAGCTGCCCATTGTCAATCCTATTGTGACAAGAAAATGGCATCCATATCAACAAAGCACAATCAGAGTAACTGGAGGATATCACTCAAGACATTTCTAGAGAGCCTAGCCTATTATAAACACTTCCACACATAATTACAACCAACCAGACCGAGACCACTATGTTTTAAACATCTTAAACACTGAAGAACTAAGTCAAGCTAAGCAGCTTAAAAACTTCATAAATCTATAACTGCAAATAGCTCAGCTCACCAAATGCAAAATTAGTAGTCCCAAGGATGTCTATTACTTGATTGTCCGAATCCAAAACAAGCAAAACGCACAGTAATTCCACTCCCTGAACACATCCACTCCTCAAACATTCCCCAACAAGCCTAAGCATCAAGATTCAGACCAGGTCGTGCAGTCCATCTTGTTGAAGTATCATCATCTTAAGCTTTTGAGTGAACTACTAACTAGTACATGCAATTTAATATAGTATCAGAGCTAATAGATCTTAAGTTTAAGACCAGGTTAGTGCAATTTAAAAAATTTGCAGCCCGTTCTATTCTACGTCTTAGATATAAGATGCTTAAAAATGAGGAGTGTTGAAGCATAAGCGAATTGTTCAACTTTCCTCGTCAACTTAAGCTTTTGAGCGAAGTGACTCGTGCATACAACTCAATATATCCGGCCTAACAATGCTCCTGCTATCCAAAAACGCCCAATCCAGTCACCATCTAGGCGCCTACAAGTTCAAACAACAACAAAAAAAGGTATGCCCGTTTCGCAAATCCACCAGTGGGTTCTATTTCTACCAGCTATGCTTCACGAACACTATTGTCCCTTTCGACGTCCAAAACAACCCCAGATCTACACGATCTTAACGTATCAATTGATCCAAGCCAATCAAGCAAGCTAGTTGGGTAAATAAAGAAGTACTAGAAAGAAGCAAGTAGATAGATAGGTGAGTACTGTTGAGCTCCTGGAGCCAGCGGCCGACGTTGTCGAAGGTGGAGCGGCGCGAGATGTCGTAGACGAGGAGCGCGCCGAATGCGCCGCGGTAGTAGGCGGAGGTGACGGCGCGGAATCGATCCTGGCCGGCGGTGTCCCAGATCTGGGCCTTGACCTCCTTGCCGTCGATGTCCATGCTCTGCGTCTGGAACTCGACCCCGATGGTGGCCTTGGAGTGGAGATTGAACTCGTTGCGCGCGTACCGCGACAGCAGGTTGCTCTTCCCCACCGCGCTGTCCCCGATGATCACCACCTTGAACAGGTACTCCTCCGTCTCCCCCTCCGACTCGTACCCCATGGTCTCCTCCTCTTTCTCCCTCTAAGCTAAGCTATAGCTACTATTTCCGTCGTCTCGGCACGGCGCGAGCGGCTGGCTGCTGGAGTCGCTGGAAATGCGCGAGATTTGTAGCGTTTTGGGGCACTCGCGCGGTGGGTTTTGACCGAACGCGCAGGTCGGGTTGGGTCGGCTCGGCTCGGCACCGGGGCTCCTCCATTTTGACTGCACACATTCTACAGCATCACTCTCAGTGAAAATCATTGCCATAAATTAGGTAATTGTCCCCTGAAACTGAAAACTTTATACAATTAGAAGCGAAGAATTGAAGGAACAGTACCATACTACACATTAGGGGTGGGCATATTTATACCGAAACTAAAATACCAAACCGAACCGAAAATACTGAAATTTGTGGTTTATTATGTATACAATATTCGGTGTGGTAAAAATTTTTATGCAATTCGGTATTCAGTGTACGATGCGGTTTCCATATCTCAAAAATCGAATTTGCTGAAAATACAAAAATATTAGTAATCCTCACTCCCTCAGTCCCAACTGAAGCCCATAGGCCATAGCCCAAGGCCCATTCATGCTGTACTATTGCTCCATCCCTCCTAAGTCCTAACCCAGAAAACCCACCCTACGTTTCCTTGCTCCTTAGTCCTTACTCCTGGGCACTCGACCTCGACGTTGCTCATCCCATTGGTTCCGCCGCTGCCCGTTCCCCACTCAACTTGACCCTATCTCAATAGTCGCCTAGTCGGCACTCAGCACGGGCACACAGCCGTTTCCCAATCCCCACCACGCGGTGAGCCGGTGACTCAATGAGTCCTCCTTGTCTTGCTTCTACTGGCCGACAACCTGCTAGCGCCAGTTGCCCAGGGCGCTAGGCTGCCACCGTGAGGCACCACCAAGAGGCGAGCATGGGTGATGGGACAACACCTCAACTGGTGGCGATGGCGGATGGTTGTAGGTTTAAGCAGCACCACACCAAGCCAGGTAAGGATTGCCTCTCGGTTTCAGTTCAATCACTTTGATGTGTTGGATTGGGTGTTGGGATACGGGGTAGGCTACACTAGCGCAAATTAAAATTTTTACCGTATAAATCAGAAAGTTATGCAAGTAAGAGATCTTGTATTATTACCACTAGATGTGTAGTGCAGCGAAAGAAGAGTTGAAGCGGCCTAGTTCAATGTAACACGCGTTGGTGCGGTGGAAGTAGTTGATCTGTATGAGCCAACCATATCCTCATGATCATCTTAATTAGCGCCGTAGTCATAGTAGCGTCTCTACTGAAGTCCACACATCCAGGGAAGAACGCCATGCACCGCTATACTAACACCAGCGCGCACAGCAGTGCCTGTGAGAGGTGGCGATTAGGGTTTCGATGGGTGTGTACTAAATCCATCCCTTAACCTCACGCCTCTCTTAATAAAGCCTCTAGGTGGAACTCTATGTTAGGGGCCCAATAAGGTGTGAAGCCCGCTTAACCTATTAGTAACGGATACAATTTAAATAATGTGTTTCAACTTGTTAAGTGCATGACCTTGTAAGTTCATATAAGTTCGACCGTAGCGTAAAAACTACTTTCTAGCCCATAAGTCAGTAGCGGTCTCTAGCAGGACATATCGACTCCTAAATATGTATAAAAATCATATCGGATGAACCTATATAGTGCTCATGTATCGATCCCTTTGCTTTACGAAACTAGATCGAATTCAAGACGGGAAGCGTGACATTCTATGATAGCTCGATCATTCACTCGAATTTATAGTGGATTACTCAATTGTGATTTGATATGTGTCTTATTATTGATTTGGTATCTCTATATCCATGATCTGTGAAACATAATCATCAAGCAATATATATTGATCTATAAATCACAACTGTTACATGTGATGATATAAGATCGGGATAGTTTAGGATAACATCAAAACAAGAATAAAGAGTTCCACGAATAAGTCACATACTTATTATCAATACAAAAAATATTTATTTAAGAGACAAAATAACATATTATTCAAAAGATTATAAATATAGAAGTCATACAATCGTTTCTATAATCGTCTCTAGGGTATATCACTAATATTGGGTTTGTCTGAAATGTACAAGCAAACAGATTGGTGGTGAACCGGTGATTGACTGATAAGTGAAGTGGTGAACACTGATTTGGGTCGGGGAGGGACTGGGAGAAATCGGTGGCCTGGTGCTGTGCTATTGTTGGTGTTGTACTAGTGAAGTTATCAAGTGACTCAAGTGTATTGTGTGTTATCAAGTTCCTGTTTTGGTCTGTCATCAAGGACTTGTTGTGTGCCATCATTTTACCAAGTATCCAGTGTTGGCTGTGTTGCCGTGTTGGTCATGTACTCATGTTATCTACTATCTAGTAATCAAAGTATGAGGCTATGTGTGTGTCTATGTCTGCGTAGATTGTCGTTTGTCGTCAGCTACTCAAGTGGTCATGTTTCCTCCCTGTGTTTATCTGCTCTCTGTTTTGTATATTTGTTTGCTTATCATAATTTATAAGAATAATTGTATTGTTGCTTGTTGTATGACGTACAAATAGAGCGGTAACAAGTAGAACGGTATATACCGAAATACTAAACCGAGTTATTTCAGCTTATTAGGCTCGGTTTTTATTTTTTTCTGCGGTAACATTGGTTGTCAACGTTGGAAAACCGAATTATTTTTACACCGAATAAACCGCACCAGAAAATCCGGATGGCCACCCCTACTACACATAACACAAAATGCGTAACAGTAGCACTTAAGGTAGCGCTCAGTTTGACATTGGCTTATGTTTTTTTATTGTAGCTGAGTTGGCTTATTTGGTATAATTAAATTTAAAAAATAAAAAAAATATGTTAGCTTATTACAAATAATACAAAGGAATACAAAAAAAAGAAACGGCAAAAAGCTCAAAAAATCTAAAAAAAATCAGAAAAAGACGAAATTACCGAATAATGAAAAAAAAAACAAAAACAGAAACTGACTTTAAGCCAACTTAAACACCCCTTAATTGCCTACTAAACAAGCAGCAACAGAGAACTACAACTACAATACACACTCATCCCTCTTCATAGTTCATACAAACAACACGGATCGATAGAGCTTAAGAGCTAGCTACCTCTAGCTCATCAGTTATCACAACTAGCAATAGGTTTCTACCACATTTATTCAAGAGGACTATCGATGCCATCTAGCTAGCGCTCCATTTCCATCCTCGAGACAAGCACGAACGCACAGCATCCTCGCGCCTAGTGCACATGGCAGATGCATTTGTAGTGGTAGGCGCTGTTCATCGGATCGCTGTCGTCGACGGGGACTTCCTGCGCGCTGCACCTGTACCGGCAACCGCGGCACTCGTTGAAGGTGCACGTCGGAGCCCTCGACCCCACCAGCAGTCTCCTCGCACCGATCTGCTCCCCCAACGTCCTACTTCCTGCTGGTGCTTCTTGATCTTCTGACCTCGGTAAGCCCTGCAAACATGTCAATGTATGCGCAGTAGTGAAACGCAAGTGCAGTTTAATTAACATAGTCTGAACTATGTTCTTCAGAGAGTATGCAAGTGACCATCACCTGTTGCTGTGTCTCCGGGAGAGTCCACGGCGAGAATGGCCGAGCAGCTAAAACGTCACCTTCTGAACATGGAGCAGAGTAGAGGGGGAGAATAAGAAATCAGTTAGTTATCATCAGTCTATGACTTAAATTAATTAACAAGAGAAGCCAGCGAGATAGTGTGCTTGAATTACCAATCATTTGCGTAGCAACGAGGAGGAGATGGCACAACAACTGCAGCTTATTTCTTCCCTCTGCGGCCATCTTGCTTTGGGTTGCCCTAGCTAGCTAGAGACGCGATCGATCACACGAAGAAGAAGAGAGGCTACTTGCGCCGTACTTATATAATTTGGACATGCATGGATGTGTGTATTTGTAGATAGAAGTAGACACTACTACAAAAAGGAATATCACAGATGGTTCAAAACTGTTATCATATACGGTTTTCTAAATCATCCGAATTTATAGGTCAGTGATAATCGAATATTATCACAGATGGTTTGTGAGTCATCTGTGATAATACAACACAGACGGTTTGTAATTAGAACCGTCTGTGATGTGTAAGTATCATAGACGGTTGGTAGATAGAACCGTCTGTGATGTATGAGTATCACAGATGGTTTTTGATTCGAACTGTCTGTGATAGTCTTTTACAGACGATTTATTGTATTCTATACCTAATTATTTTATTTTTCGGTTAGCCTCAGGAAATGTTAGCTATGCACTTTGAAAATAAGCAAATACAAAAGTAAACATATTAGCACATTCTATTTTTATTAAGATTAGAATCCACCATCACAAGATGACAAGATATGGTAAAAATATATAAGAAGCAGAGATCCTAACAGACAACGGAAGTTCTATGCCTAGGCCCTCTCGCCCCTGATGCAACGCGCGAGTTGGATATCCTTGACGTCCACTGTCGCAGACGTCGACTTGAGCGTCATCTTAGTAGCCAGCTGCTTTCGTAGTATATTGCTGCCCGTAGACTTGCGTGTCGTCTATTTTGTAAGGGCCATCGGGGTCGGGGTCGAGAAGGAGAATGGTGAGGAGGCTAAAGAGATTTTGAGCGCATACAGTAGGTAGGAGGTGTGTTTAGGTGAGTATTTATAGGGAAGGGAGAGGCGAGAGTTGGAAAATTTTTTACGCGGGGATAGAGAGGTGGAGTTACAATCTGTGGGATGGGGGTTGGTGGGTTTCTATTGCCTGGGATTGGGTTAGAGAGAATCGACGGGCCCAGTGATCAGAGATCAAATTATCACAGACAGTTTATGGTTCAAACCGTCTGTGAAATATAATTATCACAGACGATTTAAACTACAAACCGTCTGTGATACATAAACAACTATATATCGATATAATATAAATAGCTAGTTTTAAAATATAAAATAGCAAAGTTATATATGGCTTATATATACTCGTTTGAAAGGTTTCAACGAAATCTACAACTTTATAGTTGAGGCAAACCCCAAATTCTGAAGGGAAGATAAATTTTTTTTGGCAAAAACAGAAACCAAAAACTTGCGACACAAATGTAAGGCCAAAGATGGCCGATTTTGGGAGTCTTAGAGGGCGACTGGCATAGACATGTCATTTTTTGGATCGGGGTTGTCGTTAGCTTTTCAATGAGTACAAAAACGTCAAAAACGGACACTGTATACAAAAGTTATGCCCATTTTATTAAAGGTGTCTCGGAACGAAATATTACTTGGACTCAGGCGGGAGATTATAAAATTTTAGAGAATTACGACATGGGAAACATATCACAAATAGTTTTTAATATGAACCATCTGTGATAATTTGGGAAGATACTTCTTTTATTCAAAAGACTTTTTCAGATTTTTAAACCTTAAGGACAAGGTTCTATTAAGGAGGAGGTATTATCAGGCCATTATAAAGTATTGGAGCTTTACTGTTTTTTGAAAATTTTGAAGCCAATGAAACCAGCGAAGAAGACAACATTTCAGCGACTTCACTCAACTGGCTCCAATAGCATGGATTTCATTTGTGACTCCACAAGTAGGATCAGACCAGTCCGAATTCACTCTCGGACAAGTCCGAACTTTTTTTAAGAAACATATCACAGATGATTTTTAATACAACCCATCTATGATAACTTTATTATCGCATACGATTTGTAATACAAACCGTCTGTGAAGTATCACAGACGATTATTAGTACGAATCATCTGTGATGTCTGCTATTATCATAGATGATTTGTATGAATAACCGTTTGTGATATATCACAGACAATTATTATGTCTTGTATTATCACAGACGGTTCATATAAATAACCGTCTGTGAAAATACTATAAGCGGTTATTTGTATGAACCGTCTGTAATAATTACATCACAGATATTTTATAGAAATTATTTATGATGTAATTGTCTAGTATAGGTTTTTTTGTAGCAGTGAGATGATAGATAGAAAGAGGGGTTGGGGGGGGGGAGAAAAGTAAAAGCGCCAATGCATGGTATCGAGAGAGAAGGCCAAGGCATATAGTGCACGATTTGTACGTTGTAAGGTTCCAGCGACTTCATCTTTCTTCGTTGGCAATACTACTGTCAGACTCGGTAACGTTAACTTCAAGGTGTGCAGAAGTGCAGATTATCACGTCTGGATCCAACAAAAATTGATTGACTATACGTGTAATATGTAAATGTACTTATGTACAAGAGGTTTTGGTTTAACTGTTGATCAAGTACATTATTTGCCCACAGACAACATCTGCTGATTTCATCAAAATTATATTAAGTTGGTAGATGGTAAGGTCAATCCATGAAAAGGAGAGACATGACATAACTAGAGGTCGATTCACACTAACTATGAGTTACTTGTGTTATTTGCGTGAATTTTCACTGTAATTTTCTAAGGTACCAATGATCGATGTGTAGTACATTTTAAAAAACAACTTTAGTAGCTCGTGGTAGCATCTAGAGATGCACGTACGCATTAATAATACTTCACAGAGATCATACAATCAGAAGAGAACAAACGCAGCTAGCTTGGCCAACATGCAAAAAGCTGAGAATAGTACGATACGTTTAAAAGATCGTGCAGTACACATGGAGGATCTAAGCATCATCCCTGCAGACATAATGGCGCGAGCGAGCAGCATCCACGGCTTGGTCCTGTTGCACTTGCACGTCTGCTCCCGGGTCGTCCACTAGCTAAGAGTCACCCTGTAGCGGAGGCCGTGTAGTTCACCGTTTACGTGATCTCCTGTTTACATATAGATTCTTGTATCTGTTTATATTAGTTTTTAACTTTATTTTATAAATAATAATAGTTTATAAAGAAAGATATCTTTACTATTTAAAAAGAATGAGTTGGTGGTTACCGTCACGTCCACCCTCCCTCACTTCTTAACCATTCGATCTTTCTCCTCTCTTCTCAGCCACACGATCTGATTAAACCTTAAAATCCCAACATCACCCCGTGCCAAGGTAAATGCTTGTTCCTGCCAACTGATTGTGAATTTGTGATACATGACACTTCTTGTTTACTATCATTTCTGTATATATTTTTGATTTATTTACGAGTATGAACATGTATGTTTTGTTTAATACATAATGACGTAAGAAAAAGTTGATGTTTATTATTCAGTTTGAGATCATATTTGATAGTATCCATCACTTTTATTTGGTTTTTCGTTGCAACGCACGGGCACCTTACTAGTTTATGTATAATTTTGACCGATATAAATGAAGTCACTATAACACTTAATACAATCAATTAGTAGACTCCATCTTAAAAAGATACTATGTTTAAAAGTTAGACACGGTAGAAAAATAATTTATCAAAGAAAAACAATTTTTAGAGATCAATACGAACATGACCTTAGTTTATAGTCCTTGGAGATATTTGCTACTGGGGAATTTAATATCCAGCATGACAACAATTAGCAGGAATAAATCTGAAATGTTGTGTAGTAGATCGCTATAATATAATGAAGGATCATCAACTTTTACTAGTCAAAGGACGTGTGTGGCTTTCGGTAGCGCTCAGTTTAACATTGGTTTATGATTTTTTTTACTATAATTAGTTTATTTTTTACTGTAACTGAGTTGGTTTATTTGATATAATTAATTTTTTTAAAAAATAAAAATAGAAAAAACATATTAGCCCATCACGAATAATATAAAAGAATACGGAAAAAAGAAAATACAAAAAAAACTAAAAAATAAAAAAAATCTAGAAAAATACGAAATTACTAAATAGTGAAAAAAAAAACAAAAGTTAGAAGCAGAAACTGGCTTAAAAAAAACTAAACCAACGTGAGCGCAGCCTTCGTCTTTGCTGGATTTGTCCAGCAACAACCGCAAGCCTCCAAGTCCCGGGAAAGCTATGTCCATGTGACTCATACAGCACTGGGATCCTCACAGCCAACGCTGTAGATGCACAGTATCGTCTTGCAATTTGTCGGCCAACAATGGTCGCCTAACGCCGTAGCTACAGCCTGGCTGGTGAGAGGAACAGACGATTCACCAGCCTATTAGAAAGTAGTACGTCTTTTGGGTGTCGCCAGTGACTACGAGACGAGAGGAAAAGAAGAAAACCGTGCTGTTCGTAAGGTTTATTTTGGATTTGCTACAAGAGTAACGCAGGGACCCTTTTTGAAACGCGGGACTTTATCTTTAGGTTTCTGCGAGAATTGAATTGTTCTCCGTGAAATTTATATGGAATTTTCGTGTTCCAATAGGACCCAAGTCTGGTCTCTAAACAAATTCTAACCAAGATTGAGCAGCTACTCTCAGCCTGCAAGCCATCGGTGCAATAATGCTTTGCCCCCCACCGGGGAGGAGCTGGGGATCTGGTGGCAGGAGAGGCAGGAGCGTGAATCTCAAAGCAATACATTGCAGTTTCAGTAATTTTCCCGGTTCAAGGATCTTTTATGCAGTATGGTCAAACTGTGAATTATGTATGGATCCGAAGGTTATCAACGTATGTCACATGACCCGAGGCAGACGTAAACGACAACACGGCCACCATACTATTCCAGATCGACCGATCACAGTACTCCACGCACATCACCGAGCAGAGGCAGGACTGCCGAGCAGGGGAGCGGAGGCGGCAGCGGCAGCAGCGGCAGCATGCGGCCATGCACCATTTACAGTGACCCTCCTGCAACGCTAATGTACAGTGGCTTTGCGGCCGCGGCCGGGCAATAGTTTTGGGAGGCGGCAGAGCGAACGCAGGACTGTGGGGCGCTCGTCGGGCCGCTCTGCCCATGAAGAAGACGGTGTCGTCTGCGTACTGAAGAATAGACGAACCACCATCTACAAAACGAGGGATGACACCCTGAATTTTATCCTGATTTCCAGCTCTCTGAACCAAAGCATGGAGCACATCAGCAACAGAATGGAAAAGGATAGGGGAGAGGGGATCTCCTTGTCTTGAACCCTTGAAGGTTCTGAACGGAGGCCCAATGTTTTCATTGACTTTAATGCCAACACTGCCCCCCCTTGAACCAAACTGGCAATCCAGTTACACCAAATGGGGGAGAAGCCTCTCATTCTCAGCACTTAGAAAAGACCAATTTACCTTATCATAGGCTTTTTCAAAATCTATCTTGAAGGCTACCCCATCCAATTTTTTCCTACGTAGTTCATGCACAGTTTCATGGACTACCACCTCATCCAAGATATGTCTCCCAGGCAAAAAGGCTGATTGTGTTGATTCTATTGGTAACCACTTTGGAGAACACCTTGAAACTAACATTAATCAAAGAGATGGGTCTATATTGCTGAATCTGTGATCGAGGCACCAGATTTTTTTAGGCAGCAGAGTGATGACCCCAAAGTTAAGCCTGTCAATCGGCAGTGTTCCACTATTGAAGTCTTGGAACATCCTCATGAGATCAACTTTAATTAAATCCCAGAAAACCTGATAAAACTCATCTGGAAAACCATGAGGTCCAGGAGCTTTATTGTGCTCCATTTGAAAAACAGCATCCCTAATTTCTTTTTCAGAAAAAGGTTGTGTCAAAAGGGAATCATCTTCAGGTGATACTTTGACAATATCGTCATTGACAATCTCTGTGGAATAATTTGAGGAATAATTATGTGATGTCCCACAGAACCCCCACACCCTTTATTTATAGTGACGAGAAGTACAGTTAGATTCGTACATATTTTTCTTTAATATACCTAACACTCCCTCTTAAGATGGGCTGAAGATATCAATCATATCCATCTTATTACATATTATAACACTCTCACTAGAACCTAATCCTTTAGTGAAACAGTTAGCCAACTATTCACTGGACTTGACATACTCCATTTTTAACATCCCACTGTCGAGTTTATCCTTGATGAAGAACCTATCAATCTCAATATGCTTGGTACGGTCATGTTGGACCGGATTGTTAGTAATGTTGATTGCAGATTTATTATCATGATGCAACACGAAAGGATTGTTCTTCCATACTTGAAGCTCAGACAATAAATTCTTCATTCATATCATTTCACTCACACTCAACGCCATTGCCCTGTACTCTGCCTCTGCAGTAGACCGTGTCACTAACTCCTGTTTTTTGCTTCTCCATGACACAAGATTACTTCCCATAAATATGCAATACCCAGAGGTAGATCTCTTGTCATCTACATTGCTTGTCCAATCAGCATCGCAATACCCTTCCACATTCAAGTGTTGATTCTTCCTGAACCAAAGACCTTTCCCAGGGCAATTCTTCAAATATCGCAGGATTCAATAAATAGCATCCATGTGTCCCGCTCTAGGATCATGCATATAACTATTCACCACACTCACTGCATATGAAATATTAGGTCTTTGATATGTCTCCCTGTCAACTAGATCTCCCAACTCAACATAAAGTTTGTCATTCCTATTGATAGGAGAGGCAATAGGATAACACCCAAGCATACCTGTTTCTGATAATAGATCTAGACCATACTTCCTCTGAAAGAGAACTATCCTTTGAAGAATGAGCAATCTCAATCCTAAGAAAGTAACGAAGATTTTCAAGATCTTTCACCTCAAACGCCTGCCCTAACCTTTTCTTCAAGGACTTGATTTCCTCAGTATTATCTCCAGTGACACAATATCATCAACATAGACTGCCAATATAGTGATATATGATCCTCTATGCCTGTAAAATACAGTATGATCTCCATTACATTGAGAATAGTCTATACCACAGACTACATGTCTGAACTTGTCAAACCACACCCTTGGAGACTGCTTCAATTCATATAAAGACTTCTTGAGTTTACATACCTTTCCATTAGTCCGCCTGTTCTCAATGCCTAGAGGAATCTCCATGTATATTTTCTCATGTAAATCACTATGTAAAAAGGCATTCTTCATATCTAGCTAATGTCAAGACCACCCAAAGTTAGTTGCACATGAAATTAACGTTCTCACTATGCTCATCTTTGCCACTAGTGCAAAAATCTTATCATAGGTTATGCCATACGTTTAACTATAACCTTTCGCAACCAATTGTGTCTTGTATATTTCTATCTTGTCTTCAGGGGTTTGCTTTATCGTGAACACCCATTTGCACCCCATTGCCTTCTTTCTTACTGGAAGTGGAACAAGATCCCATGTCTTGTTCTTCTAAAGAGCACTAAGATTATCTTTTATAGCTTCCTTCCACTTAGAATCCTGCTTAGCAATTCGCTAATCTTTTGGAATAGACATTATCTGAAGAGATACAATGAACGTTTTGTATGCAGGTGAAATATTGTATTTCTTTTTATCTCTCCTCCATACTGATCTTCAAGTGTTGCTTTTTGGTTTGACTTCCTTCTCACGTGTAGAAGAAAAACAATGCTAAATGTATACTTGAATGCACCACGCATGGGACAAGTCAGTAGTTTGCTCACGCACGGGAACCGAGGAGATGAAACGATGACTCGCTGGCTTTCACGTCGCACTGCACCTTCTTTTCTCCTGTGCAAGCCGAGCCGCACCACTATGCTGCTTCTCGCCAAAAACGCCTGCCGCGCCGACGCAAAATTACGGCCAGATGCAAAGCAACAGCCGCCTGCACATGCAATCAAAATAGCCGCGGCAAGAACCAAAAACGGCCGAACACAAAAACGACCGCCGTTCCTCAATTAATTTTTCTTTCGTCTATCTCCAAAAACACAGCACACCAACCGTCCCGTGCACAACCCTATTTATACTCTAAACTTCTTAGGGCCTGTTTGGTAGAGCTTCAGATTCTCATTTTTCAGCTTCTGCTTCAGATTCTGTAAGAATCCACTTCTCTGAGAATCTGGAGCTACCTCTGAAAAGCGTTTGGCTAGTTTGTTGGCTCCAGATTCACAAATGAGGAGATTTGAGGGGAAAAGACCATGTTACCCTTAGTTGTAACCCTTTTATTTATCTATGGATTCATCGGCTGAGTCGACGCCGACAGACGATCATATCGTCGGCCTCTCTGACTATTGATCGCCGT
Organism: Melocanna baccifera; assembly: GCA_036346265.1. Taxonomy (NCBI): domain Eukaryota; kingdom Viridiplantae; phylum Streptophyta; class Magnoliopsida; order Poales; family Poaceae; genus Melocanna; species Melocanna baccifera. The sequence goes on along the minus strand of CM070698.1, from coordinate 1,705,313 downwards.
GCAATAACAGTGATGATGACGCGTGAGCCTACGAACAATGTGTAATCGTGATCTTACCGTAGTCTACACATTCGGTGCTTGTACATATGGTGCTTGTCAAAAATTCAGATACCGTAGTTTACAAATACATCTCTCAAGCAATCCTTCCTCCTCGGAGTGGCACTCCAGATTTTGCTCTCCACCCCGACACCTGCATAAATGGCCCCACACAAAGTTTCAAAGAACAAATTCATCATCATCATACCAAGATCGGTGGCCTAATCGAAATAAATGGGCAAAAATCAACAAAGATATATTTACCTCTAAAGAATCCAAATACATTTGTCATCAACATCCCATAAGCGAGAAATGTGCCTACATTGGATTGTACATTTGTCATCAACATCCCATAAGCAAGAAATGCGCCTACATTGGATTGTATAAACCAACAATTTCTTCCACAACGATGATTTAGCTCTGATATCTAACAACTAGCTACAAGCTCATCGAATTTTGGATAAGAGGAATGTGAAACACGAACCCAAAGATACAACAATCAAATAATGAAGTGCATATATCCGTAAACGGCAAAGAAGAAACTATTTACACCGCATGTAAATCTTTTGGTACGATCGAACTATTGGCACACTTGATAGCAATTGTGTCCGTTGATTTCTCCGATGTACGCTTTTCTCCATTGCAAACCATCAAGACCCGAATTGCAGACACGATCAAGACCCATTGTATTATCTGATAGCTCCAAGCGATTTGCACCTCCAAGCTTAGCACCGCTTAAATGTCGTTCATCAAAGTAAAACATAGTTTAAGATACTTCTAAATCGGTGCGTATCATGGGATCGCACAAGATTTGCACAAGAAATGAGGTGAACATAATGGGTATTCAGTGTTGTCACAATTTACTGAGGGTTAGCACATTTGGGTATTCAGTGTTATCACAATTTAAATGCTGTTATCAGAATTCAGTGCGTGGCAACACCTAAATACATGGCTCAGTCGAGATCGAGTGTCAATGCAACATGAATTCAAATGTCAAGTTCGTTTCCAAAACTTTTTTCTATGTTTCAAAAATTCTGCAGGAACTATTATTATCTAGAAAATATATCCATTGTTTGATAAGCACAAAACTTTTGGTCGACAAACGTCACAAACTTGCCTGAAGATCAAGCATCTGAATTAGCATGAATGTTATATTTACACTAGCTACAGCAAATGGATACTCCCAAATTGCACGGTCACCATTCTCAACATTTGACTTCAACCTCAGTTTGATTATCACATCAGGTATAACTGAATCATTTTCAGCATCTATTTTGCCAGATGTACTTTGGATTATTTCTATTAGTCTACGAGATGTACTTTGGATTTTTTTTCCCTTTCCTTTTTCTACAACAAGCTAATTATCAGAGAAATATTAGATGCGAGATTCAGATGTGGGTCAGCAATTGCGAGATGAACTCGGGGACAATCAGCGACAATTTTCAAAATCCGTGATCAGGCTCCAAATTCTAGCACAACATTAGCATCACAGAAGAAAAACCTAGGGATCAAATCAACAAAGAGAAAGCTATCTTCACCTGAAAAGGCGTCAAATCGCAAGAAAGGCGCGTCGTTGTCCCTCCTCTACGCCAAAGCGCAGAGAACCCCTCCCGATCCACGCCGTCGACCGTCACCACCTCCGCTGCACCAAAGATGCCACGAAACCATAAGCATCCGCGCTAAAAGCAAAGAATTGCCAAGAGGGGAGGCGCGCGGAGGGAGGCGTTGGGGGGCGACGCCGGGGCTGGGGAGGCGTCGGCGGTGCGGGAGGGGGAGGCCTCGGCTGCGCGGGAGGGGGAGGGGGAGGGGGAGGCGGCGGCGCGGGAGGGGGAGGGGGAGGCGTAACCCTAATACAACTCATCCTGAGCCTTTTCGTCTCAACCAGGCTTCTTGACCTACTACTTTTCAAGGAACCCAAAACACTTCATAACATGGGTTTTTAATTCTTTTTACGCTTCCGATTTTTTCAGCCTTTCACGTGTCGATGTCTCCAGGACCACACCTCCTGTATCTTCTCCACACATCATCTCTATGCGCATTATTCTCTAGCCTGAACATCTCGCATGACATTCTTGACCGATAGGATCTCAGTTCCTCACTGAACTTAGTCCCGAAACATCAGTTCTACCCGAACCTAGTTTTAGTCTCGTCATCGACGACGTTCCACCTTAAGCAACACTTGCACATGAATAAACAAACAACCGCGTACGAGCATATGTCCACAACTTGACTCAAGTCAATCTGCACAATACCTCACGCGAGCGTATCATGCAACATTATCCTAAGAAATATCATAACCAATCATAACCAACGTTATTAATTATTCATCATCTAGTCTAGATCTGACCACATGGTCTAACAAGGTGAAATATGGGAATAAGAGATAAAATTTGCAATATCATGCTCAAAGCCATACTGATTGGAGGCTTTCCGGCATTAGCTCTAGTTTCCCTCCTTGTGCAAGTGGTAACTCTAAATGAGAGGAATTAGAGTGAACATTACCGCTCACCTCAAGAGAAGGCAAGGAACCTAATGGAGAGACACCCAAGGAGGGATTTGGAACTGGATCAATAGTTTGCCTTGTACGCATGATTAACACATTTGTGGTATCTTGTGTTCCATTTTTTCAGTCTTGGATGCGAATACATTACAATGCTATATAATACACTAATTATCATACCTATATTTTACAGAATCTCCTCTAAATGTATGATTGGACTTTTGTTGGCGTGTTATCAAAACTTTCATAATGTCGTACTAAGGTAATTGTTCTCGTATATTCTTTTTCTTTTCATCTATGGACATTGAAGTGTGTTGGATTCTAAAACTATTGTGGTTATCAACTTTACTTGTGTCACGTGTATATGAATTTGTTCGCATATATTGCCTATACTTGTCTTACGGCATGCCTAGACTCCTAAACTTACCTAGCTCCGCCACTAATGGTGCACATCGATCAACCGACAGGTGTTCATGGGGGGACGAGTGGGGGCACTAGAGACCCTTCTAGCCTTCCTGCTTGCCCAGATCTCTTGAATTTATCGGTATGGAAAGAGACAAGGGGAAAAATGTTCCCCTAATTTTTTACTAAAGTTGGATGAGATCTCGAACCCGGATCGACTATGTAGGACGTTCCCACTCTAACCATTCCCCCAAGAGAGCTTTCCTTAATTTATCAGTACGGAATAAGCTACTTGGACGAAGTCCTCTACAATGTACATATGTGCAATGGACACCGTTGGCGACGGCGTCCAACTGTGGGCGTGGTACAGTCTAGCGTCCTTTACTGATACTAAATTTCAGTTCCTACTTTTGTAAAGTCATATTCATGATTTATTATCAATAAAAGGAAGGAAAGAAGTCCATTTTATCTCTCTCAACTTATACCCAAAATCCAAATAACATCCTCAATTATGAAACAGTTCATTTTATACCTCTCGACTATCGAAACCAGAGCAAATCATCCGATCACCCTAAACCATCCTATTTTGGATGAGTTGATGCCTACATGTCAATAGTTTTTGACAAGATTGTGTTAAAAACCATTGATATATAGGTGTAACGTCATTCAAAACACAGATGATTTAGCATGAAAAAGTGATTTACTCTAATTTCGATAGTTAAAAAGTGTAAAATAAACGAGTTCATAGTCAAGTGTGTTATTCGAACTTTGTGTAACTTCTTCCATTACAAAAATCCAAACATTCATGTATCGTGAACCCTCCATGTTAACTATCGCCTTAGACAAGAATAAATCGGAGATGAACCGATCTTACCTCGGCGCTGATGGCCGGGCGTGATCAGCATTAGAAATGGACTGTATCTCAACACTTAAGGGCTAGTGCAGAGATAGACTGGATTCCTAATGCTAGAATGTAAACGGAAAGGAGAAACAACAATATTCACCGAATCACATCGAGGACCTGACGCTGCTTGATATTCTAAAATATGAGATCACCAAATTTGGAAATGGCAAAACCGAATTTGGAACTGGCAAAAGAAACAAAACACGGGAACAGAGCAGCCGGAGAAAATTTCGAACATGTAGTAGAAATTAGCACAATGAGACCAACCCCAAGACTCAAAAACAAATACTTCACGACCACACCCATTAGCCATTTCATGAAAAAAAAAAGGGCCTCACCAAAGAAGGCAAGCATGCCATTTTCATTAGACAAGCCAAGTTTCTCATTTAAAAGTGCATAGCAGTATAACAGCGCTGATTAAGTTAATGCTGGGTACCATAACAAAATTATAGCTGCGCAACTCATTAGAGGGCGTTCATATAAGAACTAATACGGGAGGCAACTTCTCAAAGCAGGGGCAGTTTCCTACAAACAAAGCGACCAAAACAGCAGACTGAAGAACTTTTCACTCATCCTCCTGGCTGCGAAGCCTGGCAAGCTTGTTCGTGACCACGATATCAAGCTGTGCAGCACGCTCCACAATCTCCTTGCGCTTCTTCGTGGAGACATTGTGGGCGATCTCAGCACAGTATGTCCTGTTTGCAAGAAAAGATGTATAACCAGAATTAATCTTAACCATTAGCATGATTCATAAAAGTGCACATAGGGACTTATTTAACGTAAGCTCATAAGAGTGATCAACAGCTCATTTAACTAGACAATATTCAGTGATCAAACCCAATCATTACGGTAAACTGATAATACACATGCAATACCTGTTGTGCATCATAAGCAACTCCAGCTCAGAGACGTTGTGAACTACAAACTTCTTGAATTTGTTGGGAAGGTAATGCCTGGTCTTCTTGTCAGAACCATAACCAATGTTGGGCATCAAGGTGCATCCCTTGAACTTTCTCCTGACACGGGAATCTATACCCTTTGGCCTGCGCCAGCTTGGCTGCAAATAAAGAGAAGTGCAAATTGCTCAGTTTAAGCACAACATAAGCATTACTAAATACCAAATGAGACAACATGTCTACAAGAAGACACAGAGCTTCAGCATTTCAAAAATCCAAAAAGCAGATTCTATCATACATCATCGAATGCCAGTCACAAACAAGGCTACAACTAGAAGCAGCCACACATTCATTTTTTAAAAAGGTCTCACTTGTAAAACAAATTTTAGCAAATGGTATACTATGCACTCAATAGAGAATTGGGACAGAAATTTCATGAGACAGAAAAATAAGAATATAATGCTACACTCAAGAAAATGCCACTCAAGAAAATGCCACTTGAACCTACAGTTATATATAACAGAAAAATAATTTGTTTCACTGAAAGGATCAGACAAGAAGGAATTGATCATGCAGAAAACAGGATTTTCTTAAGCAGCCACTGGGCAAAAAGTGTTGGGAGAAGTCTAGGCAAGCATTCATACTCAGAATGGAGCCCACGCCTTTTTATCCAGCCCACTTCATGAAGTTATGAAGTAATTGCTGTAGAAGAGGTTGCGAAAGCCACAATGCTATACTAATGCAAGGGCTAGGGCCCCCTTCCTTTACCCCCAGTGTTCACTTAAGAAAATGTTTTCTTACTCAGACCTTTTACTAAGACATCATTTCCTTTCATTCAGAAACCTTGACCATGAAAAATGAAATAAAAGATTTATCCAACACAAAAAAACGTGCTCTCCGACTCCATAACGAACTGTTCGCCATCGTCTTCTCCGGCGACGGTCTCCGCCGACGCTGCACAGCCTGGGTCTGTCTAACAAGTCTTCTTCGGTTCATCATCCTCCAAAAAATCAGTATCAAGAGCGTTCGGATTGCACCAAAAAATCCGCCCAAGATAACAAACAAATCGTCCAAACAAGTGTTTAACCAAAGAAAAAAAAAGAAACCGGTGGCTAACGAAGAAAAATTTTGATCTACGCGAACAGAAATCTGGGGAAAAGAAAGCATGGCTCAGAGAAACACCTTTCGCCGAATCGCATATCGCATCACGCTACTACCGTCCCAATCTCATTCCCAGAAGATGAGAGAATCAATCATCACATCTGGGAGATTGGGAGGCAGCCGTAAGACCGGCCTTTCAATGTCTCCTCACTGCCATAACATGATTCGTAATTTTGCATCGTAGAATGACACAACCAGCGAGAAAGAATTGACACAAGCAGCGAGAAAGAAAGAAGAAAGAAATAGATGCGGCCGCGGAGCGAGAGCAAGTAGTGGGCTTCCATTTTGCAGTACCATTGCCCACGCTACAACGATAAATATAAGGCATAAACCACCTAAGCATCAGAGGTTCATAGCCACTACACATCAGTCCACTCGACATTATATCCTCAGAAACTAAGTAAAAGAAGCTAACCACGGCGCATGATTAAGAAAACTACAACGACGCATAACAATCGCGATCTAGACCCATCTGAACATAGCCGCAGGCACCCTATGACCTGCACTACAAATATCTGAGAGCCAAGAACGAGCGTTTTGGAGGAGAAGCTGTTACCTTGAGGCACTTGTAGCGGTCGCTCTGGGGCCTCTTGAACTGCTTGACCCGCTTCTTCACGATACGCTTCGTCAGCAGCGGCACCGCCATCTCTTCTGATCTGCCGCCAAAAACCAACGGACATCAGCTTGAATCAGATCAGCAAGATCAAATCACGCGATAAAACGAGGTGGAAACTATGCTACGAGCTGCTTGATACCTTCGAAAGCACACAACCCTAACCCTAACACGGAGCGAGGAGGAAGAACGGCGCAACGGCGGCGGGGGTGGATTGCAAGGGGATGCACTTTTTATACGCTCCACAAACCCTAGATAAGTGGCCCCTAATGGGCTGTGTAAACTAAAGGCCCATTCAACCCAATGGTCCGCTTCGTCACTGGGCCCACCTCCACCTTAAGCTCGCGAGAAATCGCGGTGTGGCCGCAGCCTAGGCGAGCCATGCCGCCGTCCTGTGCTCCCCGACCCCGCGGCGGCCGCCGCGCAGGCCCAGCACCCGACCTCCAAGGACGCCTACTTCGCGGCGGTCCACCACCTCTCCACCATCGTGCGGCGCGACTTCTACCTGGAGCACACCCTGAACCGCCTCTCGTCCCCCTTCTCGCCGGACCTCGCACTCCGGGTCACCCGCTCCGCCGCGCCCGCAGAGCCCCTCCACGCCGCGCGCTTCCTCTCCTGGCTCCGCGCAAAGCCATCCTTTTCCCCTTCCGCGGAGCACTTCGACGCACTGCTCCTCCCGCTCGCGCGCGCCCGCCTCTTCTCCCACCTCTTGTCCCTCGCCTCCGACATGCGCGCGCTCGGTCTCCCCCTCTCGCCCTCCACCTTCTCCGCCGTCATCTCCTCGTACGGCCACTCCCGCCTCCCCGACCAGGCCGTCGAGGTGTTCAACCGCCTCCCCCGCTTCGGCTGCCCGCAGACCACCCAGGTCTACAACGCCCTCCTCGACGCGCTCTGCGCCAATGGCAACTTCGCCGGCACCTACAAGCTGCTCCGCCGCATGGCGCGCAAGGGCGTGGCCCCCGACCGCGCCACTTTCGGCACCCTCGTCGACGCATGGTGCGCCGCGGGGAAGCTCCGGGAGGCGCAGGCGTTCCTCGACGACATGGTGAGCCGCGGATTCCGCCCGCCGGTGCGCGGCCGGGACCTACTCGTCGACGGCCTAGTGCGCGCTGGGCGTTTGGAGGAGGCCAAGGCCTTCGCCCTCCGCATGACCAAGGAGGGTGTCCTCCCCGACGTGGCCACATTCAACTCGCTCGCCGAGGCGCTTTGCAATGCTGGTGATGTGGAATTCACCATGGCGCTTCTTGCCGATGCTTCCAGTCGTAGCCTGTGCCCGGACATCTCAACGTACAAGGTGATGCTGCCAGCTGTGGCCAAGGCTAGCCGAATTGAAGAGGCATTCCGGTTGTTCTATGCTGCTCTTGAGGATGGCCACCGGCCGTTCCCAAGTCTCTATGCATCGATCATCAAGCTTCGCTGATGCTTTCGCCTTTTTTGGTGATATGAAGTCAAAGCTGCACCCGCCAAATCGGCCTGTGTATGTGATGCTTGTCAAAATGTGTGTGAGGGGTGGTCGGTTCGTGGAGGCTGCAAACTACCTTTGTTGAGATGAGTGAGGCTGGCTTCACTCCATGGGTGCCAACCTTTAATGTTGTAGTTGATGGGCTGAGGCATTGTGGGAAACACGACCTAGCCCAGAGGATGGAGCAGCTTGAGATGTCGCTGAAAGGAACTTGAATGATACAGGAAGTATATGCAATTTTCTTGCCCGGTTGAGGCCTTGCAAATTGCATGGCAGTGCTTCTGGATTTTCAGGTAGGATTGGGCACTTACATTGTCTTCTAATTGTACTTCTTGCCATAAGCCAGTGCTATGCTGTTGGACTATCTAATATGCCTGTCTGGCAATTTTATTTGTTTTGGAATGTCAAAGGGGAAATAGGAATTATCAGTGACTAAGATTGTCAATAGCTTTAGCTAATGTGCTCGGAGTTGTGCAGTGAAGGTTGACAAGATAAATAACTGTGGAGTATGCAGTAAGTTGTGAGGAATGTAATTTTTGTGGTTGTGTAGATTGGATTTTTTTTAATATTCATGGTCCCATGGATATTCGACTGTGTGGAGCAAGCGCTTTTGGTGTTCAATTGAACACCAACCTTTTGCTCCTTGAAAATCCATGTAAGATAAACCTGGGAGTCAAGTCTCCTTCCTTGTATGATTTGAGATCCCACTGTATTGCATTGAACTTGAAACCCCTGATGCTTTTTTACCTACAGTTATCATGACTCATTAAATTAGAATGCTCACACTTGGCTGATCATATAGGTTGTGTCTTCCAGAATTTTGTTTCCACAAGAAGCTTACATTCAGCAAGAATTATCCTGCATATATAAGAAAAACAGAAATTGAGGTGACAATCTAGACAGACAGAGACAGCAGTGGTCGCATTATTAAGGTAGAAGTAGAGAAGGATGGTGTGATGCTAATTCTTTTTTAACAGTATTTTGCAGCTTGAGTAGATTAGATTGTGCATTTTAGAAGTAGTGCTGACTGCTGACAGTGTCTGCTGAAACTTCAATGCAAAACATTTATCTTTGTAAGGCTAAGGCACATGTGCTGTCCTCTGGTCAAACGAATGGCATCGGTCAGGAAGAAAGGAAGAATTTTAATGGAGGGAAAACTTATTTCGATACTCTGAGCTTGAGAAGTCTTCAAATTTGGAGATTAATGGTTCTTCACATGTTTGTACAGTGAACATTCACACAGTGATGCCAAAGGAAGTTAGCAGTTTAAAGTATTCAAATCAAAATACAATGGAAGTGTTAGGTCGATCATCCACAGCACAAGCACTCTTCTTTTGAGAGTGAACATGTGAGATTGCCCCCTGTGAATCCAAGTACTGCATGGTTACTCTTGCTCCTCTTTTAAACTAGTTAAAAAGTTTGTGCTGTTTTTGCGTAGCTCCCAGTTTTAGCTTTATGATTTTTGTTTTTCTCTGCACAGGATTTCAGCTTGGCCTTTGTGAGCATCAAAATACTGGATTCTTCTCCAGTTGGTGCCTTGGATTCCAGCTACCACAGCTTTGCTTCCACCATGCAGAATTGGATCCTGTTGGACTTACCTTAAGGTGTTCTAAGCTAAGCTACAGCAAGATCACGAGAACAATCCTCTGACAAAAAACTGTCACGGTGCATCCAACAGGATCAAGACTGAATGAATGTATGTTCGTTGAATGTCATGTGGCCAAAGCAGCCATGTGTGTGGTGGCTGTACGCTTACAAGCTGATCACAGGCCACTGTCTCCTGAACATGTTATGTGAGGGATTTCCCATGATTTGGGTGCGCATGTACTTAATTGTGAAGGGAAAAGTTGCATTATGTTGGCCTGCCTGCTTTCTGTTTGGCTATCTGGAATCTCACAACCAGAGCTTGTTTCGATAGAACTACTAAAGAACCCTCGTGATATCATGTTTGAGCTGCAAAAGGGGGAAATGAAAGGATGCTTTGAAGATTGGAGCTCGGCTACTACGTAAGACAGCGCTGGAGAGTGGAAATGCCTGCGGTAATGCTGAAGAGTGACAACATTGTCTTGTCCTTCATAGGCTTTGGTATGCTAGATAGTTTATTTTATTTGTAATGTGGTAATGGCATAATGCTAATGTTGTAACTTCGGTCCTGCTCAAGTTAGCTTTTTTTTGGCTTCAGCTTCTAGCTTCAACTTTTTTTTTTACTATTCACTGCACTATCAACTAACTCAGCTACAGTAAAAAAAAAGACAGCTACAGTAAAATTTTAGCTAAAAGCCAAAAGCCATCGCTAAAATGATCACCCCCGAAGTGATGTAGCTTCTTCAAATTTCCAGTAATGGAAATAGTTGAGAAATTCATTTTTCCAAAATAAAAGGCTCGTTCTGAAGACTGAACAGTCGAGACCTTAAAATCACTGAACCCGTTAGCCGTCCATACAGCATAGAAAGCTTCACTTGGGAGGTGTTTTACACATTGTGATCCATCACAACTCGCAACTAAAGCTTCACTTTGGAGGTGTTTTACTCTGCTTGTTGCACTATTTTGCTTTCAATATACTTGAATATCATTCAGGTTACCCTGTCAATTTGCATTTTACATATGCCAAGCACCGAGGGTTCTGACATGTCAATAATGTAGATTGATTTGCATTTTACATATGCCAAGCACTATGGGTGTGGGTTCTGAGCTTCTGACTCCCAGTGCGAGCATACATATTACGCAAGAGATATGCATGTCAACCGCTATTATCACACTGTTTATCGATGCTATGCGTCGTAATCAACTAAAAGAATTAACAACCGATAATAACAATTGCGGGTGTGTTTTCAATTATTTTTGGGATTTGTTAGCGACCGAACGTTCGATTCGGACACTAGTTCCGTACGCTCGGTTACAACATTTCTCGGCCATATATGCAACAGAAAAAAAAGAATGATGAGAGATGCAACATTCGTAAATAGTATGTGTAACAATTTTAACCACCGTATACAACAAAATGTTTTCACAAAAATCTAGTGCCAAGATGAGAAGGCCACCCACTTCTTCGCGGCGTATGGACGGGCCAGGCCAGGGCGGCCGCGTCCCCGCCCGCCGTCGAGATCCTTAGCTACGACCCTAAGGATTGCTCCTCTCCTTCCTGAATGTCAATGCCTTCTTGTCCCCCAGCGTGGACTACCGGGGAAGGGGGAAGGCCGGATCTAGCGACGCCGCACCCGAAGACGGTCAAAGAGAAAGTCGACGACGGCAGCTGGATCTGGCGGCGCTGCACCCGAGGACAGTTGAAGACGAAGTCGATGGTAGCGACCGGATCCAGCGACGGCGGCCAGATTCGACGGCACTGGCGTTGGGGACGAGGTGGCTGGGGCTCGTGGTCGTCGCCGTGCATAAGGTTCAGGGGGCATGCAGAGAGAGGAAGAGAGAGAGAAGGGAGGGAATAAGGACATAGTGAGAAGGTGGACCGAGCATCTGATAAAAAGAGGGGCTTCATACGTATGGCAATTCCCATTATTTTTATACTAATAGAACATTACCCATACTATTTTTAGCAATTCCTTTAGTCTTGTGTTTTATGTGGGTAAACCAGAGAAGAGGTAATTAGTATTGATTGAAAATAGGAGTGGGTTTACCACATGAACATGGATATACATGTACATTGTGTACCATTGATTTTGCTCTAAGATTCGTGCTGGAAAGTGGTGCACAATTTGTGCACGTATTGGCGAGGGAGTTGGGAAGAGGGGATGGCATGGACGAACCAACACATGTCCAAAGGAGAGAGCATGCAAGGGGGACAACAACAAGGGGGTGATGAATGTGCGAAGGAGGGATGTCGCCCCCTTGGTGCTGCTCCCTTGCCAGCACAAATATCAGTCTGTCCATATCATCCCCCTTACCTACTCCCTACTTCGGACATATGTTGGCTTGACCATACCGGGCCCCTCGCTCGCTCCCTCACCGGCACAAAATGTCGGTCTATCCATGTCATTCCGCCTCGCCCGCCCCCTCGTACGCACATATGTCACTCTTACCATGCTGTCCCCCGTCGCCCATATTGTTGCGTGTCGACAACATGTCCGTAATTTTTGGTGGCAACGCACTGGGTTGTTTTTTCACTTGACTTCAAATATGAAGCTTTCGTAATTGCTCATTGCTCATTTAAACTATGTTCGTTTCTTATAGAAAGAAGAACCTTCTCCGTTATACAGTAACCATCACAAACGCCAAGGGGCCAGTCGGAGCGGGGTCGCCAAAGAAAGACCTTCCCCTACAAAGGAGGGAGGACTTCGGCCCTAACTACCGCTTGATGCCAAATAAAAACGCAATAGTACTATATGCATCACGTGAGCACAGGACGACAAAACTTGAAGCTCTTAATGGCATGGGCGAAAGCCCAGAATAATTGATTCAGTATAAAACAATTAGGACCTTCGTCAGCATCTGGATGCTCAAGCTTGTTTATGTACATGTCAGGGTTTGATTCGGCTATCCGGTGAAGCAATCTCGGCACAAAAGATTGTACGCCTCTTCATAAATTCCGTACATAGACTCGATGACCTTCTACTTGTCTCGTCGAACCCTACTATTGCTGACTAGATAGCCAACCACATTGGCGACTTTCGACATAAGCATCTTCGGGGAGACAGACACATCCGAATCAACTAGGTGGCTGATGATGCTGGCCACATATACGGAAGTCACATTCCGATGATGGCGCATGGGCTCGCTGAGCATGCAAGTGTGGTCAATCATCGCCTTGATGGAGAAGACCGAGCCAAAACTCTTGGCTCATTGAACGCTAACCTTTTCTGGCCAGCCTTCCACTACACACTTCACTAAGCAATTGACTGGGTTAAACCGGTGCACTGAGTACACACGGCTGATAGACAAAGCGTATCGTGCAATAGCTTGTTGCACAGCCGCCTTGCTAGGGAAGTCCTGCCCAACTAAGAGGGTGTCAGCTTGAAACCCCCATTGGGACCTTTCTTCTTGCGGTAGTACGAGGAAATGCACCGCAACATCATCGAGTCTAGAGGACACGTAGGGCACCTCCGATGACACAATTCCCACGGGTGGACTAGTTGTCTGCTGTGTGTCGTTGTCGGAATCATCAGAGCCTGGGTCGGTGTCCTCGTCGGACTCTAACCCAAGAGCTTGGTCTAGTAGATACTCGTGGCAATCAATGCAAGTTGATCATCACATGCCCGCACCATCATTCCACATGAAATAAGGGGTGAGTCTTTCCTTCGATACAACACATTCAGTTGTATCGTCTTGAAGCTCCGCCTGTGGTTCCCCAGGTGTCGAGGGGCTGGGCTCATCAACGTTTTTCGACGCCTGGTGCACAAAACTCAGGTACACCATCGGCCTCCTATAAATGGCTTTCTCGGGTTGGGAGGCAATTTACATGTACTACCTCCATGCTACGGTACTATTCACCTTTATGAGCTCCCACACGCCATTCGTGCAAGTGATCCCCTCGATCGCAAGTTTTATCGCCTTTGCATCTATGGCGAACTTCCTCTAGATACAGCTTTGTAGCTCGTGAATATTCATGATGCCAAGCCTCTCAGCCTGGAGTATCTTGTATTAGCATGTCGATAGGTCCAAACTATCGGGTCTAGCTTGTACAAGACCATCACCATATAACATTGTCAAGTGTTTTATGTCTATGATTATCTGAAGCCATAACAACCAGATCCGCAGTAAGAGTTACAACAAAAAATGAAGATAAGCAGCATGCAAGTTAGTAATTACATGCGTGTAACTACATATGAATAATTCATTAATTACTGACAATTTGATTACCCGTCCGAAAAAAATACAAGTGATTCATTACTATCATCCTTAACACTTAATTACTTAGCACTAACTCATTACTTAACCCTAACTAATTGCCACTACAATAATTATGACTGCTTAATTACCCACCACCATACAATAACAAATTATGGGGTACCGTACGTACACAAAAACAATAAAAATTACGTCTAAATTATCACGACATACTTACTTTATAATACAAACTATATTAATTATGACTAACTAAATAACACTAATTAACTAGGACAACGGAAATAACATCGAAAGCATGCGATAAAAAATTACATGTCTTTTGGGAGAAGCAATCAGCTATGCCGCGTCCTCCTATTGCGTTCTTAATGAGCTATGCACTAACTTCTCAAAATAATTAGCTATGCACTCTTAATTTTGAGCGACGACCATGAGAATGAGCTTCCATGATGAGCGACTTAGATGGTCGATAACCAACTGCAAGAGGTTCGTATTTACAGCCGAGCGAAAAAGAAATTTGGTGCGCTCACCCTGCAAATTAAGGACTCATTGTCGATGCGCAGCACTTTAGACAAGGGGAGACAGTATGGTAACACAGACAAATGTGGAGACGAGAAAGCAGGTGAGAGGGGACGACACAAACATTACTACATCAGTGCGGACAAGGGGGCATACGAGGGGGACGACACGAACAGAGTGACAATTGTGTAAAAGACGTAGCGAAAAAGAAAAGATACCAGCAATGGGTCGACATATATGCAAAGGACAGAGATCACACACTACAAAAGATGCATGAGCATCGTATATCGCTAATTACGATTAAAGTAACATGGCAAATTCATAGTACATAAAATTCACAAAAAATACACAATTAGGTCGATTGTGTTGGGAGGCTTTACATAAAATTTTGTAATTTTGTAAGCTCATTTGCTATATGTAATAACTCTTACAAATATCAAAATTGTATACATTTTTTAGCAATATTCACAATGTATAAAATTATCAAAAAATTACACAATTAAGTACGTTATGTCAAGAGGTTGCACATAATTTTTTGTAAATGTTTGAGCTTATTTTCTATATTTAAAAATTAAAACAAATAATATATAAAAATAATTGAGGCATGTAATTAAGCCAGTTAATTAGCCGACTTCATTACTTGTTGTCTAGTGGCAGGGCGGTAAGGCACCTGCTGTTCAACGGTGGGGCGGCAGGCCTTGGTCGCCCGGTAGTTGGGCGACAAGTCACACACGTCACCTCTACAGCTTCGCCGCCTGGCCACCGAGCGACAAAAATGTAATTTTTGCTAATACAGATATTTTTATAATTACGGATTACAATAGTGCCATATATGCCAAAAATTCCATACATACTATGTACAACCCATGCACCATATAATCTCTTCCCTCTCCTATCTCATTATCTACCTCTCTCTCACTCCCCTCTCTCCCCTACTCCTTTGCTGGCGAGCGAAGGTTGTGAAACGACAATCGTCGAGCAAGGCAACGGCATTGGCTAGAGCTGGAGAAGGAGGTAGCTTGGCTACCATGGTTGGAGCAGCAAAGGAGGTTAGATCTGGAAGTGCTATGGCCAAGGGTGGTTGAATCAGTAGGTCCATGTGGCTGGGGATGGCCAGATCTAGCGATGCCATGACTGAGGGACAATTGGGTCCCCACACCCTCGTCGACATCTGCAATGGGATCCATCGAATCCATTCGCATCTTATCTACTGCACGATGAAGTCCACTGAAAAATTAGCTGGATATAAAGGATTGGAAAATTGATGGAATTTCTTGAAGATGGAAAACCAAGAATGAATCTTACCCTAACTCTATTGAAAATCGAAAATTTAATGTCCATCTCATCGTCAAATGATTGAAATGTCCTTTGACTCATGATTCATGAGAGAGATGGAGCGTATTTGCCTAGTCAAAATACATGGAGTTTTTTTACCGTATTTTATGCACGGATCTTGAGATATACTTGGGTAGTGAGGATGGTACATGTACATGGATGTACATTTGGTTTCGATTTTCATAAATGATAGGATTATTGGTATAGATGTGTATGATTTCGATGCTAATTACAGACATGAAAAAGCTAATGTTGGTTTATCACATGATCCCAACGCATCTAGAAGCATCTTCGCTGTTCATTTCCTGTTCTTGATTTTCCTCGGAACACTCTAGAAGCCCACTTCATTCTCTCACATCCATTCTTTCCTTCTTTAAACCCTCCTCCCGGCCCCTCATCCTTGCCTCCTCGTGCTCCTCTCTCGAACCTTCCAAAGTCCAAACCCTAGAGACCCTAGCCGCAGATCCCCGGCCATGGACGAGGACTTCGACATCCCGGGGGCTGGCGGCGACGACATGATGATGGGGGACGACGGGTTGGGCGACTTCGGTGGCGACGACGGGCCGGTGATGAAGGTGGGCGAGGAGAAGGAGGTCGGGAAGCAGGGGCTCAAGAAGAAGCTGCTCAAGGGAGGCGAGGGGTGGGAGACCCCAGAGATCGGCGACGAGGTCGAAGGTATCCGTGCTCCTGCCTCCTCTCGAATCCGTAGATAGCGACTTGTTTCGGTTTGATCCGGTCCATGCCCTGCTTTTGGTTTTGATTGTTAGCTGTGGGATGCGGAGATCGTGGTGGATCTAGGAGAAATTTCTAGTTCAGTTCTCTCACGCCGGCCATTTTCAGTTCGAATTGCTTCTGGGACATTAGGATAGTTCGGCGTTGCTACTTTATTTCAACATTGTGAATTTCTATGTGTAGCGTTATGCCGCGATGATGCTTTACTGATGAGACAAGAAGAGATGTTTTAAGTGGGGCGATAGTCAGTGTTGTCACCTATAATATTGCTTGTGCTCTGTGATTTATTGGGTTTTTAGGGGAATTTATTGTGCCATGCTGGTAACGGGTGATTATAGATCGCTTCGTCTTGCTGTGGAAGAATGCAGATTAGTACTGGTAAATTTGCGCTGACATGCCCTTGTGTTGACGTTTCAGTGCATTACACGGGTACGCTCCTTGATGGAACAAAGTTTGATTCGAGCCGTGATCGTGGGACACCCTTCAAGTTCAAGTTGGGACAAGGTGCATTTCTTCTCTTGTTATGTTCTTTGTTTCTGTGTTCTCATTTACAGATGTCTCGTAAATGATGTTATTATGACCAGAGCTCCACTTACTGTTCTCTTGTAAATTCCAGGCATGGTTCCAGTTAATTTATTTTGTGTTCCTTTAGTATATTGTTTTGACATATTTCAGTTCCTTCAATCTCCTATACCTTATATTCTTCTCAAATTGAAATGATTCTAACAAAACATTCGTTAGTTTTGGCTGGCACCGTACATACTGGTGGAGTTTGGATTTCCGGTAACCGGTAGGTTTCCTCTGGGAAATGAACCTTACTGGTATCCAAACCTGGATCCTTTTAATGCGCCTCGGCTACTCAATTGTACCACTCCGCAGGAGCATTTTAGCTTCTTGTTGTGCTAGGGTTGTCACCATTCAGTGGAGCAAGTTGGTGGTCAGCCACAGATTCATGTAGCTCCACCATTTCTCAATTTTGTTTGGGGGTAGAATCAACCATAGTGGTTGAGAAAAAGGCTGATGATAGTGTAAATTATAATATTGTTTCATTCTTATTTCAGTCTTGCCTGTCATTTGACAAGTTACAAGTTTATGTTTCTTGATGGTGGTACTGCACGTTCGAATGTCTGTTCAATGCTCAGTGACTATTCTGTCAACTTCTGTCCAGGTCAAGTAATAAAGGGTTGGGATCAAGGCATCAAGACCATGAAGAAAGGGGAAAATGCTGTTTTCACCATTCCTCCTGATTTGGCTTATGGTGAATCTGGTTCACCTCCAACTATTCCGCCCAATGCCACACTGCAGTTTGATGTTGAGCTGCTTTCTTGGACCAGTGTCAAGGACATTTGCAAAGATGGTGGCATATTCAAGAAGATACTGAAGGAGGGAGAAAAATGGGAGAACCCAAAGGATCCCGATGAAGTATTTGGTAATGTTTGCTAATTGAAACAGCTTCCTATCATATGAATTGCCCTTACTATTTGCGTAGCTGACTCTTTGCATTGATCTAGTGAAATATGAGGCTCGGCTCGAGGATGGTACTGTTGTATCAAAGTCAGAGGGGGTTGAGTTTACAGTTAAAGATGGTGATTCTCTCTCCCCCACTCTCCCTCTGTACATGTCCTGTTGAGGTCAATGAACTGCTTACTAACAAATGAAAATATGGTGTCAGGGTACTTCTGTCCTGCTCTTGCCAAAGCTGTCAAGACTATGAAAAAAGCAGAGAAGGTGCTCCTTACGGTTAAGCCACAATGTGAGTTTCTTTGATTTCAGTCCCTCTTTTGCTTTGCTCCTCTCTTTCTTTTCTTGAGAAAGATGACAGGTTTTTGAGCTTTGCAATGGCAGATGGATTTGGTGAGAGGGGTAGACCAGCAGCTGGTGAGGAAGGTGCTGTACCACCAAATGCCACTCTTCTTGTTGACCTTGAGTTGGTTTCATGGAAGACTGTTACAGAAATAGGGGATGATAAGAAAATCCTAAAAAAAGTTCTTAAAGAGGGTGAAGGATATGAGCGCCCCAATGAGGGTGCAGTTGTTAAAGGTATGCTAAACCACGATAGTTATTGTTCTAACTCCTGTGTATTCGTACAAGTCACTGCTATCTGATTAATGAACTCCTTTGTCTTGTAGTGTGTAATAATCAAATTATATTTTACTGTTCACAGTCAAAATAACTGGAAAACTTAAAGATGGCACAGTATTTTTGAAGAAAGGGTGTGATGAAGAGCCATTTGAATTTAAGACCGATGAAGGTGCCTTTTCTCTTTCCTCTGTCTATGTATGTTTCGTTTAAAATAGTAATGCATTGAACTTAACTCTATGACACAGTTAGAATGATATGTTCTTTTTGGTTCATATTCTGTTTCCAGAGGAGGTTATTGATGGTCTTGATTGTGCTGTGCTAAACATGAAGAAGGGCGAGGTTGCCCTTGTAACCATTCCTCCTGAATATGCATTTGGTTCTACTGAGTCGAAGCAGGATCTTGCTGTAGTTCCTCCTAACAGCACTTTGATTTATGAAGTCGAGCTTGTATCATTTGTAAAGGTGCGCTTCTCTTTAACCAACATCCTTGTGTGCTTTTCTGATCCAATATCCTGAGTGCAGTCTAAAGAAAGAGCATTTTTTCTTGACACACAGGACAAGGAGTCATGGGACTTGAACAATGCGGAGAAGATTGAGGCTGCTGGTACGAAGAAAGAAGAGGGGAATGCATTGTTCAAATCGGGCAAATATGCCAGAGCTTCTAAGCGTTATGAGAAGGTCAGACATTTTCCTTTTGTTTCACAGCTGTAAATATCGCTGTGCTGCTATTAAGGTTTGCTTCATTTTCCTACTGTGCCTGATTGACCGATGAGATATATTTAATCTCAGGCTGCAAAGTATGTTGAGTATGATACTTCATTTAGTGAAGATGAGAAGAAGCAATCCAAGCAACTGAAGATCACCTGCAACTTAAACAATGCTGCCTGCAAGCTGAAGCTGAAAGACTACAAGCAAGCTGAGAAGCTTTGCACCAAGGTGCCAACATCCATTCCTGCAAAGACCTGTTTGGTATCTTGTGTTACTAAACCAAGGTGACATTGGGGGTGTTTGTTGCCAGGTTCTGGAACTAGACAGCCAAAATGTCAAGGCTTTATACAGGAGGGCCCAAGCTTACATTCAACTTGCAGACCTAGAGTTAGCAGAGGTCGATATAAAGAAGGCACTGGAAATCGATCCTGATAACAGGCAAGCTTCACAAATCGATCCTGAAATCTATTCACTCAAACTGTGGCTTCAATTTGATATTGACAGCGTTACAGTAGCTTCCATTTGATATCGACAATTTTGCTGCTATTCTCAGGGATGTGAAAGTGACATACAAGACTCTCAAGGAGAAGGTCAAGGAGTACAACAAGAAGGATGCCAAATTCTACAGCAATATGTTTGCTAAGATGACCAAGCAGCCGGCAGAAGATAGCGTAAGCATCTCTGCTACTGCGAACCCACAACTTCCTTTTTTTTTTTTGCGGAATCACCGGTATCGAACTACTAATTGGATCATCTCCTGAATCGCAGAAAGCTGGAACTGGGACTGAATCGAAGCAAGGATCTGAACCCGGCAGTGCTGCCTAAGGACTCGCCTGTTGCTCCATCTCTTTGCTTTTGTGGGCTTGGCTAATCTTTAATCTAGTGGTGCACTCGAGTGCTTGGAGTTGCTAAAACCGTGATGAGAAACGTTACTTCTAGGTTTTCAGTCGATAATTTTTCATGTTGAGATCATTGCGTATTTGAACCTTCCCATATTATAGAATGTGCTTTATGGGTAAGAGCTAGTTTGTCGTCGATGAAATCTATGTTGTGCTGATGTTGTGACGACCATGCTTTGCATGCCTCCGTGTCCTGCAACGCCGTGGATTCTCTGACTTACAGGAGGTAAGTTATGGGTAACTTTGTTCCTGCCTGATACTATTCATTCAGCATCCAACGGCTGACTAACGGCTGGAAAAAGAGCACCTTCCCCACGAGAAAAGAATGCGGAACGTGCGGAATGCTTTTTGGCGGGACTGGGCACCGCCGCGGCCGAGCGTCTGCGCCGCCGTTGCCCTAGCTCCGCCCGACCAACGGCTGATAAAGAGCACCTTTCCCACGAGAAAAGAACGCGGGACGCGCTGAATGCTTTTTGGCGGGACTGGACACCGCCGTGGCCGAGCGTCTGCGCCGCCACTGCCCTAGGTCCGCCTGTGTCCGCGCCGTCTGCTACCCAGCTTCGCCTGCGTCCACGCCGCCGGCTACCCAGCTCCTGCCGCGCGTCCGTGTGGTTGCCTGCCCAGCTCCGCTCGCGTCCGCGCCGCCGCCGCCCCAGCTTCGGCCGCGTCTGAGCCGCCGCCTACCCATCTCTGCCCGCGTCCGCGACGCCGCCTGCCCAGCTACGGTTGGACAAAATTTGTCCGCCCGCGTCCGTTCCCATTCCCGCCTACGCGGCGCGCGCGCGCGCGGGCATAGCTGGGCAGCGGCGCGCGACGCGCGAGCTGGCAGCGGCGCTCGACGCGCTGCTGGCGGCGGCGGCGGCGCGGACGCGAGCGGAGCTGGCGACGGCGGTGTGGATGTGGCGGTTAGGCGCAGACGGCGCGACACGCGACTGGGCGCGCGCGCACGGACGCGGGTAGACGGCGCAACGTGGGTGGAGCTGGGGCAGCGGCGGCACAGACGCTCGGATGCTGAATTCCGTGCGTCCTGTGTTCTTTTCTCGTGGGAAAGGTGCTCTTTTATCAGCCGTTGGATGCTGAATGGATGGCATCGAGCAGAGGAAAAGTTACCCATGACTTAACTCCTGTAAGTCAAAGATTCCGCGCCGGTCCCGCAAGCCCAGTCAGGCAGAGGCTCGCCGCACGACCACTGTCTAACTCTGCCCTGCCACCGCGTGGCGACGCTGGAGAGTGCCGTCGCTCCTGCCTAGGGCCGCAACGTAGGGTTCTGTAGAGTGCCTGCGTCAAGTCCTAGTTTGAGTCCCACGGGTAAAATAAACTATGATGCGAACAAGAGACGACGTTGTGTGCACTGTGGCTTATGCTAATGCAATTATAACTCGTAAGTGATAACTGAGAAGACATCAAAATTGCACTTGCTAAAGAGTGTGTGAAGCCTAAAATTAATGCTGGTACACGACATTAGAAGATCAAACAGCAAGGACTATTCACACACTGACAGCTTTAGTTACAGAAAAATAGTGCAGAGTTGTAGGCTCAACAGAATGCAAGCAAAGGCAAGCCCCTAATCCAAGTAGCGAGTGGGGGACGTGATCGACAGAACAAAACAAGTATGTGGCATGCTAGAAGACCCTGAGCTGAGAGCGCATCATCAATTTATGGAGGGGCAGCAAATAAACGGCACCCACTGCTGTTTTTTCCCCCTGGGTTTCTTCTCGATGGGCAGCCTGGCTGGAGAGTTCCAATCTTGATGCCCAGAGCCTGCTTTGGGAGAGCCTGGCTTCACCGGCGACGCATTGCCCTTCGATGCTCGGCGCCTGAATGACAACACTCGATCCTTGGTGCTTGCTTTCTTTTCTCTGGTTTCCACGCCCTTCTCCGCGAGGAGGATCTTCAAGGAGACATGCTTCTTGTCTGAATCTACAATCACCTCCTTATCAGCAATCTCTTCATTTTGACCGTCTCCTTTCAGATCACCTGTGCTTTGCGTGGCGTTGATCTCCTTTGCAGCGATCTCTTCCTTCTGCTTCCCTTTCTCAGCATCATCTGTGCTCTGTGCTGCAGCGATTTTATCAGAAGCAGGGTTGGCAGCAACCTCTTCGTCCTGTATCTTTTCTTCAGCGTTATCCGTGCTCTGTAGGATATTGTTCATATGAGAACCAGAGTCCACTGCAATTTCTTCGTTCTGCCTTTTCTCTTCAACGTCATCTGTATTGCTTTCCGCATCGATCTTGCAAGGTGTATGTTCTGAGGTAGGCTCTTTATTCTTTTCTTCAACATTATCAATGGTTTGTAACACACTGATCCCATGAGAAGTAGGGTCTGCGGTTATCTCTTCATTCTGCTTCCTTTCTTCAACACCATCAGTGGTGCATGCCGCATCAATCTCGTAAGAGGTTGGATCTGACATAGTCCCTTCATTCTTCTCTTTAGTATTATCTGCGCCATGTACCACAATGATTTCATGGGAACTAGGGCCCTCAGTCATGTCCTTGTTCAGCTTCTTATCTTCATTGCCAGGGCTGCATATCACATTGATAGCATGGGTAGAGTCTGTGGTAATTTCTTCATTCTGCTTCTTTTCTTTAACATTATCTGTGATATTCACCATATTGATCTCACAAGCAGTAGGGACTCTAGTAGTTTCTTCATCGTGCTTATTTAATTCAACATTACTTGGGGTATTCACTGTATTGATCTCACAGGTAGGGTCTGCAGCAATTTCTTCGTTCTGCTTCTTTCCTTCAACATTTTCTACGCTACATGCCACACTTACATCTTGAGAAGTTCCCACATAAACCTCACTCTGCTTCTCTTCAACAAAGTCTCTGCTGCTTATCACATCGATATTGTTAGAAGCAGGATTTGCAATGACCTCTTTAATCTGTTCCTTCTCTTCAACACTACTTTGTACTATACTAATCTTGTGAGAACTAGCTTCTGCAGTAATTTCTTCAGTCTGCTTATTTTCTCCAAAATTACCTGTATTGCACACTGCATTAGCGTCATGAGAAGTGGTGTATGCAGTAATATCTTCAATTTGCTGCTCTTCTTCAACAGCTATGATGTGCACCTCATTTCTCTCATGGGAAGTACGCGCTGCACTTGTGTTTTCATTCTGTCTATTCTCTTCAACACCATCTCTACTAACCATATCAATCTCATGAGAAGTAGGGCATGTGTCAAGGTCCGCTAGGTCAACTGGAGACGGCATGAAAGTGATACCACTTGTATGACTCACATTTTCCAGCATGCCATCTCCTGTTGTCACTTCAGAGGAACAAACATTCTTTGTAAGGTTAGCAGCACTACCAGCACATATGACTTCAGCACCTACAGCAGGTCCAATTGCACTTGACACAGCTTGGTAGCCGACCCCATCTGCAGAATGCTCGTGAAATTTCAATTCATAAACAAAGATCATATGGGATGTAAAATAACTGGGACATATTTGGTATGAATGTTGTGTGTGTATAGAAAAGGCCCAATGAGCAGTATATATAGAGAGTACAATAGAAATATGCCATATAGAGATAATAAAGCATATAAAGAATAGAATATAAACTCTATATCCTAATATAACTCTATATTCTTAACACCCCCCTCAAATGCAAGGCGTATACAATAGCATTGCATTTGAAAGTGTTGACATTAAAATAGAAAAAAAAAATCCAAAATCCAAGTCTTGTAAACGTCGTCGTAGCATGCGGCTCTTGAAAATTGTGTCAAAAATAGAAGATCTCCATCTAAGATCGTGCGGTAATCCATAAAGTATAGTGGCAGCTCATAAAACAGATCAAAGTCTGAGACGGCGGCGGCGCACTGCACAAGAAACGCAGTGCAGAAAAAGCGCGGCAGTCTTAAAAGCTCGGAGCGACGGTATCATAATGACTTCTACGACCTGCACGCAGCTTAGAGAAAAGAGCAACGGTTACTGTTATGTGAAAGACTACACTAAATCCTAAAGGATGGACTGTGGCTAGCAAAACAATCGACTAATTGACACAAAAAATTGTGGACTCGCGTGACTTAGACGAACTAAAAGATAGATGACTATGAATTTGAATGGACGCAGCGGAAGACTCAAAATCCTAATAGACTCAAAATACTGAGCAACAAAAATGAAAGCTCTCAACACCAAAAGATATCCTTCCTCCCATGAGCACCACAACCTGCAGTAAAGATAAGGTAGCCTACTAGAAAAGCCAACATCAGAGCAACACACTCCCAAAGAGGCGAAGGCGAACACCAAGCCGCTACCAATTGCCCAATTGGGCTTCAGCCTTCAGCCCAGCAATCAATAGTCAACATCCCAGGCCAGAGCAATGCGGTGAGTACAACACTCGCACACGGGCTGGCGGAGCAACCTTGCAACTGAGTGGCAAAATTTGATGCAGTCGGGGCGATCAGACTCCTCCGTGACAATCCAACTTAGGCGGCTTGTTCTTTGGGCCCTTCCCACTCGGAGGTTGAATGCAGACAATGCACGAGCACCCAGGGCGATGGCGAGGGTGCCTCGTAGTTGGCTGGGACGGGAGAGATTCACCTTCACCAAGAATTGCAAGGTTTGCAAGCGTGTCCAACCACTCCCTTCCTTCTCTCTCCCTCTCTCCAGCGGCAAAGAAAGATGGGGAAGGTGAGTCTCCACCGTCGCTCGGATCCGGGCAAAGAGACCGTCGGCGAGCAAAGAGGCCGATCAGGGTCTGGATCTGGGCGAAGAGTCCCTCGGCGGCAGAATACGGGAGAGGCAAGACGAGACGCCATCAACCGTGCAGCGTGATGGCACAGCAATAGTGGCGAGATGGCGCTTGTGTGGTGACCGGACCAAAGCAGAGGCCGCCGTAGCATCAGCCGCCAAAGATCCGGAAGAGGCGGCGGCGTCCGAAGAGGTCGGATCTGGCATGAGGAATCAACGGCGATGGCCCAAAGAGGATCCAAGCAGGGAAAGGCCTGAAAACGGCAGTGCCCACGAAGAAGCTGGCGTCGAAGAAGCCCGTGGAGGAGCGGCTGCCGACAGGGAAGGGCATGGCGGTGCCGGCTGAGATGGACCAGAAACGGCTGAATCCGATCAGATCCGACGTGGAGGAGGCCGGATCGGGTGGTGCGGCTCCATGTGCGGCCTACATGTGCGGCAGTGGCTAGATCTGACGAAAAGCAGCGACGGCCCGAAGAGGTTGTCGGCGGCGGCGGTCGGAGATGAGGCGACGACGGCCCGAAAACGAGGTGGCCGCCCCTAGAAGTAGAGATCGATCCTCCCGGTGGCAGCGGAATACGTGCGGAGAGGCTATGGTTTGAGAGGTTTGAACCTTAACTCTGATACCATGTTATGAATATTGTGTGTGTATAGAAGAGGCCCAATAGGCAGTATATATAAAGAATACAATAAGAATATACCATATAGAGATAAGGAGACATATAATTAATAGAATACAAACTCTATATCCTAATACAACTCTATATCCTTAACAGTATTGATCAATGTGATGCCAGGCCCGTATTGTATCTATTAATTAGACTGACTTGCCAACGCAAATTGTACTTGTAGAAATATGTGCTGGTCCTCAAATTTTACCTAACTAGACACCTTTTCCCAAACGATGGGGCACCATGATTGCACATTAAGGCCTTCTAGTTGAGCTGTCATGCAATAAATTTCAAGCAGAAGCTGAAATGATCTTTAAGATTTCGATAAAACGAGAACAACCCTAAAAAAGTCAGCATATTTTGGATTACCATTTTCACAATTGTTGGTCACTACCAGCATAATGGAGAAACACCAGCTAGCCAAAACTAGACATAACCACTTCTTCCTACCAAATTAATTATGATATTTACAACCAAACAATAAAAATAAATACAAATGCAGAACACAAGAACATCAGCGCAAAACTCAAATTCTCACCTGCATCAGGACAATGCAGTCCTTCCTCAATGTCCATCTGTTCGGGGATTGTCAGCTGATCTGCTGCCACAGAGGTCGAGTCAGTTTGCTGGTGGGTTTTGACACTGTCTGGTGCCTCCAAATGGCAATCACCAGTAGCAAGTTCAAATAAATCATCACCATTGGTATCATCTGCACATACACGCTTCTCAGTACACATCTCCTTATTCCAAAGTAAATTGACTGGTTCCTTGACAGTAGAAACTTGCTCTATTGAGTTACTTAAAATAAGCCTGCTTTGCTCCTTGGGTTCAGTCTCTTCACCAGGGAATTCTTCTGTGGAAAGCGCATTGAAATTATTGACAGATGGATCTTCCTCCACTGTTGTAGCACTATGCCCCTCATCAATCTTGGTTTGCGACTTTTCTTGACATGAGGAATCAATCCCACTGCCTTTTACCAACATGTCTTCGTTATTTTTGTCTTTGCCAATGGTGTTGATCATACCATCTACTTCAGTAACGGCAATATCATCCCGACAAACAACTACAGCATTCGTTTGAGCAGAAACTTCACCTGCAGTAGCATTTGACGCCAGAGACGTAATATCTGAGTTGTTTATTTCATCTACAGAGAAATCTGAAGTGAATCTTGCACCATCTTCAGGCTCTGGTGAAAGAACAGAAGTGGAAGCATGCTGACACAGATCAGAACTATCTGCTGGCTGAGACGGATGCCCATCTTCGAGATGTGGTGCATTTTCAACCACTTCAGTATGAATCTCATCATTATCAATTCCAATGACCTTAGGAGCAATTTCAGAAGCGACGTCATCGCAACTGATGAGGCTATCGTCACTTAATTTATTGATGATGTCTTGAACTCTAGTACCATTAGGAGAAGAATGCTCTACAAAAGACATCCACGAAATGAATGATACAGGTGCAATAGAGTCGTGATGCATCGGAAAAAGAAATATAACATTGGTGAAAATATGCATCGAAGAAAGTGTACATCTACAGCACAGTGAATATTAAAATAACTATGGACTTTCTGGCAGTGAAGTTATGCTACCAGCACAGGACGGAGACAAGTTCACAAGATGGAGGAACCCCATGCCTAGTACTACTAAGCAACAAGCTGCCGGCCTCACCAATTTACTGAACCGTATTATTCCACCAAGATTTAGATGTACACTTTGGAAGTTACGTAAACAGCTAAGCAGTTCCAGAACATTACTAACACAAAAGAATATTATCCTAACCCTCCCCGAAGATGACAAGAAAGTACACACATTCTGAACATTACTACGGCAATCGAGAAGACCAAGAACCATCATGCCTTGATTCCAGCCTCCATATCAGTACAATTTCACCGAATCATGAAAGTTCTTCTCTACAAAGAAGAATTGGGAAAGAAAAAAGAAGAAGCAACTTTTCACCTACCAAATCCCTTATCAAACCCATTTTACTTCAGAAACTAACAAAAAGAGAAACAAAGAGCAAGAATATTCATGGAGGGTTCCAATAAAAAAAAAGAGCAAGAATATTCAGGGAGAAAGAATCAGAACAAACCTGCACTGTCCTCGTTCTCCACTACATCCCAAACCTCCCGCGCAGATCCAGACAAACCGCCGCCGCAATCCGCCGCACGCGCGCCATTCCCCTCTCCTCCTAGTCCTCCCCCTCCCCCTTCACCCTCACCTAGGATGCACACACACGCAAACGGGTCAGGCCAAGAAAACCTCAGACGCGGTAACCCACCAGGGCAAGGCACAAAAACTGCGCGGTACCTAGCAGCAACTTCTCGCCGTCGCGATCCCCGGAGTCCTCCTCCACGCCACCGCCGGCGGCGGACGGTGGCTTGCCGCAGTTCTTGCGGTGCGCGCGGCGCTGCTTGGCGCTGGGATGAGAGTTTGGGTACTGGTACCCGCACGCGCTGCACAGGCCGCCTCCTCCTCCTCCTGCACACAACCAAAACACAAACCCGCCACGCCATTACATCACACGAAGAAGCAAAAGGAAAAAAGAAAAAAAAGACCGGCAAGAAAGGAAGAAAATTTCCGCAATGCCAACGACGAGGAGGCTCACCGGAAGCGCCGCCTCCGCTCTTGTGGCCGCTCTCCATGGCGAAGCAGTTCCAGCCCTCCCTGCTCAGCAATGGCGAAGAAGGCTGGAGATTAGTGAGGAGTCGCTTTGGTTCAGTGGAGACGAGGCGCTTGCGGTGAGGGAGAGAAGGCGGCACTTCGCTAACTCACCCCATGCTCGGGAAGTGACAGGTGGGACACCGCAACACGGGCCCCACACGTCAGTGAGAATTATTGTGGCGCGGCAAAGCCTTTTTGGTCGTTTCCGTGCGGTTGCGGCCTGCTCTCCTCTCTCTGGACGCGAGATCTCCGCCGTCGGTGGAGGCGTCGACGGTGGTGATGCGGATAAGCGGTAAAAAAAACCGGTCAAGATTCTCCACCGGTGCAGGGGAGGCACGTGACTGCCAAAGCAAGGATTCTTTGCTCCGGCCAGTTAATAACCTGCGCAGCTTTCGGGCCTTTTACTTTACCCTTGTTCTTTTTTCCCCCCTCACTTTCACAGTTTCACTTCGGCCAACGTAGCACGGCCGTCGGGTCAGGCCTTACCGGCGTGCACACCGGTATATTACTGCATGTGCTGGCGGGAAACATCGGTAAGGACGACGAGGGAGCCGGCGAGGAGGTCGTGTCGGGTGAGAGCGGCGTCTACAGCTCCTTGTTTTTTTTATTTTTTTATTTTTAATTTTAACTTTTTCAAAAATCAACCTAAACAAACGAAACAGTTTCTTAAATATGTTTCTTTAAATATCTTTTTAAATAAAAAATATCATTTATCTCTAAATATAAATGTCATTTATATCAGTGTTTTTATCATTTAAAAAAATACAAATAAAAGCTATCAACCGTAATAAAAAAAATCACCTACTGTAGCACAAAAGAACATAACCATTAGGCTATTAGAGGCACAAGCAATGACATCTGGTGACTGAATAAGTGGTAAATTAACTCTCAAGTCTGCTAAACTAAACATTGTCCACCTTTTTGTTTGGAGAGTTTTGTAGGGCGGTGTCTGTTTGAAGCGTTCCCAACATGTACAGCATTTGTCTCTTTGCGGGGCTTAGTTACATCTTTCTACGAAATGTTGTCTTTTGTCAAAGAGAAAAGTATCAATTTGGGCAAGGAAAACATCCGGAACACTGTTAAGATGTTAGTAAGGGTATATGCTCCTCGGGAGGATATGCATATTGTTGGTAACCAACGTGGGGAAGCTGGCAAGATCTTGTGACACACACACAGCAAGGGAGAGAGAGAGAGAGATGGTCCGTTGGTCCGGGAAGATATTAACGTAGTTAAACCAAGAGCAGTATGAAACTAAATCACAGTGATGCTTTGCTTGCTAGTTGCTACAGGGGCATGGAGAATAATCTATCCAAGGGCATCGACGGCAAGGCAACCTTCCTCCCTAGTCCAATCGTCGTACTCTGTCAATCTCTTCGATCTGCAGCTAGTTCAAAGAACTGACAAACTTGCATGATCCATGGCCTGTAGAACACACCCACGTCGTCAACAACAGATCAATAAGATGCATGGGATGTAAAAAGAAGCTACGGCTCTTTCGCAAGATCAAATAGTGTATACACAGTGCATGTAATCGGTGCAGCGTATATATATAGAATCGAACTGGATGATTCGAAAAGCAAAATGTTAATGGAAAGGAATTGCAGAGTCAATCATATCATGGTTCACCGTGGTGAAGAAATGAGATCAGTGAAACCATCAAATTACTGTGATGTGTGTAGTAGTTTGCTGTTGAAATGGTCCTATAATCCATAGCATTACTTGGTGGCCAACGCGACGTCCAAAATAGTCTGGGCAGGCTACACAAGTATAGTTCTATACGTTTACTTCTGAGAGGAAGCTGTGACAGGCATTTCATGTAGAATTCTTATGTAGACCTATTCCTCAGATCAAGTACTTAATGCACTAATGCATGAGGCTGTACGACTGAATTGGTCCAGCTGAAGGTAATAAGACGTCCAAACCAAACCACTAGAAAAATAAACAGTTCTCTGCACTAGGCAGCTTCTACTGATAAATGGGAATAGACATCTGAAGGGGAAAAAAGCACATGGTTTGAGAAAGATGGGCAAGGCACATTACACTGGCAAAGGACATGGCTCCAAATCTAATGTTTAGCAAGACCAAGATAGCCTTTCAGGCTTCACAAGCTTATCCACAGGTATCTAGGGAATATATGGGTTTTTTTGTTAAAGGGTATTTAAATTTTGAACCATTTGATCTAGATCTAAAGAATCAAGTCCCTCCTTTAAATCATATATATTCCTCTCCTTCCACTCCCCTCTTCTCTCCTCCCCCAAACTCTAGCTGTCGACCCTCCCACCGCCGCACCCCCACCGCGTGCCATGGTGCTACTTGCAGGCGAGCCTCTACCAATGTCTCTCCTGCCTGCCTCCCTCCCACGCCACCTTTTATCCTCCTCTCTGGCGAGCCACTTTGCACCCCCACCTTCTTCTTCCTCTCCAATGAAATCCTGCTGCGTCGCCCTTCTTCCTCATCCCCGGTGGCTACCGCCCCCTCCAAACCACTCGTTATTGTTGCACCCGCCGACTTCCACCACCCACTGCCCTCTTCTGGCCTACGAAGTACGAACAAGGCGACGGGGCGCTACCTTGCCGCCCGACCGCCGGTCTTCCACCGCCCCTAGTCTCCCCCTAAATCCAGGGACTCCAGCGAATCCAACCCGAATCCTAACCCTAACACGCTGGAGCCATAGAGAAAGGTGGAGAGAATATTATCATCAAACTATATTGCTAACAAATACCAAGAAATTAAATCTACTTCATCAACAAACCATGACAAATCTGTTAGTTAAGAAGCACTACCAATCTCGTAAGAGAAACACTAACAAACGGATTACCGTTCCAACGGAATAGGTGATGGCTGTTAGATCTAAAGTTGCACACGAATCTCAAAGCAGCTTTAATATTATGCTTCGCTTTGCTCGCTCCGCTCCACTCCCGTAACTGCTCGCTCCCTCTCCCTCTCATTCTCCCTCCTTCCTCGACGCTGCATCTCCTCACTTTCCTCCACCATCGACCTCGCCGCACACCGGATATGGAGACCTAGAGGGACGTTGCAGCCGGATCTAGCATTAGAGGTGTGAAATCCGGCTTCCCACTACAGCTTTACCCTTGCTCTGGACATAGAAGGAGGTTGGGGGAGGCGGCGAGGGCAGTGGGCATAGTCGGAGGGTGGTGGCAGCAGCAACTGTGGTAGTTAGGTTAGACGGGGCGACGCAACGGGGAGGGGTCAGGGGGTGGCGTGGCGAAGCAGCGTCGGAGCTGACAGCCATGGGTGGTGATGGAGGGGGCAAACGGGTGGCGGAAGAGGCACCCGGAGCAGCCCGGGGCGAAGCGGTGACGGTGGCCAGCGACGAGGTACTACTCCTCTTCCTCCAACCACCCTATACTGTTTGAGGTAGTTCCAATAGTATACCGTTGTCTAGTTGCTCTCATCTAGTAATCACCAAACTTGTAAATTTTGCAAGCGTCAGAAATGCTTAGATTAACTTACTTGGATCTTCGGTAGTCTTCTCTGCAAGGCCATTGAAGTAGCAACTGCCCCCAACCTTCCTGAACTGTTGCCAGTAGGCATTGAACGCGTAGCTTGCATGCGCGCCGAGCGAGTCCGGCTGGTGGCACTCGCCGCCGGGGTGGATGGCGTTGCACGTCCCGCTCCCCTGCTGGCACGCGTACTCCACGGCGGCTGCCACCGCCGTCTCATTCACCGCCTTGCCGCCGGCCAGCACGCACCACACGGGCGTGCCGTTCTGATCCGCAGGCTGCAGCGGCTGGTACGACGGTGCATGCCGCCTGCCGGTGAGGTCAACCTGGTAGACCCACGTCCCGTTCGGGTAGTACAGCCCCCAGTGCCGCTCGGTGCCAGGCCCGGGCTTCTGGTCCTCGTTGTACAGCGAGAAGACGAACACCGGCATCTTGGCCCCCGGCCGGGCCGGCGTGCCGGGGTTCTTGGCCATCCGCGCGGCGAGGTTGCGGTTGTAAGTCGCGGCGTTGTGCACGTTGGCGCCGGTCTCGTCTACGTCTCCGGCGTTCGGCCACCCGGTCTCCGAGACGGCTAGCTTGACGTTGCCGTAGCCGAGCTTGGCCATGGCGGCGACGACCGCGTCGAGCATTTGGTCGAGCAGGTTGGTGTAGGTGAGCCCCGTGCCCGGGTCGACGTAGTGGGTGCTCGGCGCGCCCTGGAAGAGCGCGTAGTCCAGCGAGATGGTCTTGCGGTTGGCCGCCCAGGCGAAGTACGGGTACGCGTCGATGAAGTAGTAGGAGCCGGTAGCGTTCAGGAACTGGAGCAGCGGGCGCACGACGGAGCCGGCGATGTCCTCGCGGAACGCGCCGGCGGACGGCGGGTAGGAGGCGGCCAGCGTGTCCATGGCGAGCGTCGTCCCAACCTTGACGCGGCCGAGGCCGCGCGCGCGGAGGGAGCGGCGGAGGTTGGCCATCGCCGGCACGAGTCTGGGCCACGTGGAGCCCGCGATGGCGCGGTTGGACAGCACCTCGTTGCCGACGAGCAAGTACACCACCCGCGCCGCCGGGCAGTATGGCGCGAGGTTTTCGGCCACCCACGTGTCCGCGGTGGCGCGGGACGCGGCGAGCGAGGGGATGGCCTGGTTCGGCACCATGACGGAGACCGGCAGGCCCGTCCCCGCGAGTGCGCGCAGGATGTCCGGGCTGGCGTCGTAGATCTTGACGGAGCCCGCGCCCGACGCGCGGAGGAGCTCGACGGAGCGCGCCGCCGTGGGGAGGTCGTCGGCGACGGTGCCGTAGTTGACGCCGAGGCCGCGGCGCCCATGCGCCACTGCATGCATGCAACACAAAACAGGGCAGTCTTAGCAAAGAACAGATGCCATGAGCTTAACGCTTCGGAATCGAAACGGCGTAGTGGGAGGCGATCACCATGGCAATGCAACGAGAGGGTGGCGAGGAGGACGACGGCGGCGGAGAGGGAGGAAGAAGCCATTTCTGTTTGTTTGTTCGTGTTTGTTAACACTGTTTGTTTATAAAGAGGATTTTTAGGATTAAGACAATTCAGAATCTAAAAGAAACTGAAAACCAGGGGGAAAAGAAGAGAAAAATACAGATACGTAACCTTGAAGGCATAAACAATTGAACTTTTTGGGCCTCATCAGGCCCACTAGGCTCCTCCCACATTAGAGACTTCAGCGCACGTCCTCATGGCCAGATCATTAGTAAGATCTCCTCTAAAAACAAGTTGATTATTAAGACCGACTCAAAAACAAAGGTGATTATTAGTGTAATCCCTGCTATTTCGGCGGAATAGTAACTATGGATCTGTTCTTTACGGCTTCTAAAAGCCGTTTTTGACTTTTGCTATAGTAACTAACTTTTAAACGGAGTATTTTTTTAAGATGGAGTCTACAAGTTAATTGTAGTATACGTTAAAAAACTAATATCTGTATCATCAAAAATCACAAGCGAGTATCTCTCTTCCCGCAATCTCTGTCGCAAACAGCCAAAAAGCCATCAGCCGCAGCTAAAAGCCATCAACCGCAGGCAAAAAGAACAGACCCTATATCGCCAGTCAGCTGTGCTCTGTGTTCCTCCAGAGAACGAGAGCCAGTGATGCCATCGTTGTTGTGGCATTCCTTTGCTATCCTGAAGCCTATCTGCCTCGCAAGTATTTGTGCCAACTGGTATTGTGGAAGAACAAGGTACAATTCCCTGAGAATGCTTTAATGTTTCCCCATTCACACAGGGGGATTGTATATGACCTGCCCACATTTTGCAAATGAGACTTAATAGAGGCTTCTTCTTTTTAATTTTTAAAAATTAATTTTTGATTTTCTACAGTAATTAACTTTCAAACGAATTATCTTTTTAAGATTAAGTCTACAAGTTGATTAAAGTACATACTATAGTGACTTTATTTATATCGGCTAAAATCACACGCGAGTTTTTGTTTCCCTATACCTTCATGAATAGTCCAAAAGCCATAAGCCACACCCGAAAGCTATAAGCCGAAGCAAAAAAGAACAAGCCCTCAAAATCACAGCAAGAAGGCTATCTAAATCTATGCTTATGCTTCTAAGGACCAAATGTACAAAAATAAGAAGTGAAATTCTTCTCATTATGATGAGCCTCGCAAGTCATCTTTGTTATCATCATCACACATTGAAGCTTCTAAGCGCAATGATGTTCTATTTGGCAGTGGCAAACACCATTACACTCTAGTCAGATGGCTAACAGCTCCTACCCTAATACTCACTGTTCACCACAGCAGCAGCTACTATCCTATTTATATGGAACAAGTCCACATTACAACCGTGAACCATTGGGTTGGCCCGAAAGGCAATCTTGAACTCTAATACTGTTTGAATATCAACGATGAACTACCGATACAACCCCTCGAGCAAACCCACCCTGGTTTTAGGATGACCCAGCCACCACATGTGTCCTCGCTAGCAAAGTTGACCATGTCGTCTCCTTGCTGGACCCTAAGGTGCGCGCTATAATTCCACACGGGAGGTATGAAGCCCTATTGCGGAATGGCGGGAAAGGGGAAGTAGATTCCCTCCAAAACCCTAGAGTATAGAGGCTGCCATTAGTTGTGAAGAGGAGTGGGAGAGAAGCTCGCGAGCAATTGAGATGACAAGCAGTGGGTGCTCGCGGTCATCTCGATTGGTTTGCTCTCCTTCATGATAGAGGCGCCATCCTCCTTGCTGATACCATACGCAAGAGGCCCTTGGAGTATATGCCGATGATATGGTGATACAGTGGGGAGAAGGCAACAAGATGGATATCCTAAAGCGATGCCAACCACGGAAGGAGGTTCCTAACTTATCGAAGAGCTTGGGTGAGTTCATCAAATTATTGATTTGCATTTTTTTTGGCAAAATCAGCGCTTGATTGTTTTTTTTTTGTTGCGAATGTAAGACGAGTGGTTGTGCATTCTGGATGTGGCACAACTAGAAGACTGGTCATTTCCTTAAGTAAGTGTTGGTAGATTTGCACGACCTGGTTTGGGCATTGAGGCAAGAGAAAATAAAAGAGATGGTTGATTCACTGGTTGAAGCTAGAGTGCAGATTGGGGAATTGAGAGCAGAGGTAGCTTCCATGAGAGCTACTTTGATGTAGAAGGAGGTAACAATTGATGAAGTTAGTGGTAAGATAGTTCAGTTAGGGAAACAGATGTTTGTGTTGATCTGTCTTATGGTAGCAATGGTTTGTGTTCTTGTTGCTGTGACCCCAAGATCTTGAATGTGATGTATCTTCCTTTGTATTGAATGAATGTGTGTTGTGTTTGTTTGTTGAAGAACAACTTGTATTATCATATGTGTTTTGTGACCAATAAATGGAAATATTCATCGTCTATGTGTGTTCTGAGTGGAACTGGAAACAACATTATTGTTGTATGATCTCATAAAAGACTTAACATGATAAAAGTAGCATATTTGCATTCCATATATGTTTATCATCAATTTGGCACAACACTAATTGAAGCCATAAGTCCGCCAAGACATACGTATCTTAAGCTATAAGTCTGGCACCACATACATAACATAAGCCATAAGTTTGGCACAAGATACACACTAGGAATGCAAATATAACAATATTTGGTGGGAAGATCACTTTGTTGGGAACATCAGAAGCAATGGTAGACGCCTCATGTTTGGTGGCATCTTCTTGGCTGGTTCCTAGGCATTAACCCGAGTAGTTGCAATCCTAGAATTGAGGTTGATGGTTACACTGGAAGATGCTTGTGAAGTTGGAACATGTGCCTAGATGTTTACACTTACTGATCCAGCCTTATGGGGTCACAACTGAAGCTGTGGCAGTAGCCTTCATAATACCTATTCCACCATACTTTTTTTTTGCTAGTTTGGGAAGATTGGCTCCCTTGTGCATCTAGCTGCCTCTTCTTGGACACACTTTTCAAGGTTTCCCTAGTATTTTCCAACCTTAACTGTGTAGAACATCAACATTGTAAGATGACATAAATTAAAGTATCTTGATTGATAAAGCTTGATTGTTTTACCAATGTATTACGAGCATGACTTGCATTTCCTGTTGCTTGTTTGATGCCTTGCTTGCTTGTGCCAGCACATGGTGTGTCTCCTCTCACAAATTTTCATGTTGTGGTTAGTATCCTTGCATTTTCTGCATCTAATGATTGTGCCCACCTTTGACAATTTTGTTGCCTTAGATTTTTCATGTGATTCTCTTTTCTCTCTTTTTTAGGCCTCCCTGGCATGTTCACCCTTTATTGCATCAAGCAGTTTCTGTATCACAATTGATTTGGCCCTCTTGCACTTGGACATGCTCATATCTGCAAACATTTTCTCTTGTACAATAGCCTTTAAGCACTCCATGCTCCATATAGGGTTAACTTTGATAATTTTCTCGTACTTCATTGCAATTCTTGTTGCTGTCACTAATTTATTATCTCTTCTTGGTGGGCATGTGTGCATACTTGTCATAGTGCTAATCGGCCAACTATCTGTCCTAATGTTAGTGGACAAGAGGATAACCCAATGACACTTGGGCCATGTGCACTTCGCTCTCACTCTGTCCGCCTCATCTTTTACAAACCTAATCACCCTCATTTCTGCCATTCCATACTTAATTACAGCTCTTTTAAACTGTTTCATGCCTCTGAACCTCATACCCAAAGAGAATGAAGGGAACCTGGCCTTGCTTTTATAACTGGGGTACAAGGATTTCTTCATAAGTAGCTAGCTATCATTGTCTTCCTTAGATGATTCTTCATTATCATTGCTGCCATGGTATATAGCATCATCCTCTTCGTCATCCATGGCTAGTCAAATCCTACATTAGACTGTCTTGTAGGTTCTTTATAGATGATATCATATAGTTCTACAGTTTGCCCTACCTTAACCTTCTTCTTAAACCCCATATATTTCTTTATGATTGCTTTCACTTCCTCATCTTCATCTAATGACACCTCATCACCTGGCATATAATAAGTCTTCATCTGACTAATGATTACTTATGTTGCATCTTTCTGTACAACAGGGGCCATGTCTAGCTATTTCTTGCAAATGTGAACAGCATTTGACCCATAGACTTTCCTAGATGAGGCTATTTCCTTCTGTCTTTCCTCGGGAGACAATGAGATAACACAGACATCCTTTCAGGAGATAACATAGACATCCTTTCGACTCACCACAGGAGAGGTTGGGACAGATACCACCTCCTTGCTTACTACATCCAATAACTCCTCTTCCTCATCACCATTTTCTTCTCTTTCACTCAGTGCTTCCATCTCCTCCTGAAAATCACTACCTTCCTTCTCATCCTTGTCACTATCATCTAACTCTCCAACAATTGCAGCAGACTCCACATATATGTTAACAACACCTCTATCAGATATGTATTGACAAGCCCTGTCATCTATCAGAACCCTCAGGCCATTCACTCACCAAATCTTTTCCATGAGATAGCCAATGAAGCAACATCCTGTGCAATACTTTACACTGCCCACTCAAATGTCTAACAATCTCAAGCAAAGAAATCTTCTCACGCTCCCACAACCCTACATGCAAGTCACATGAAAATAAATCACCTTTATTGATATACATTACTAGATTAACCGAGATTGAGATCTACTATTAAATTAATTTCTTAGCTTTGCACTACTTAAAAACAATTCATACTACATAGATCCAATTAGACGAATATCAAATTTGAGTCACCTCTACACAGACACATTAAACGGTTGTAGAGTTCAAGGTTATTTTTCAAACCAACCCAATAGTTCAAGAGTTGTAATATGGAATTGTTCTATTTATATGCTATGAGAAACTCTACAGTCAAGTGCTCAAATTGCACATCATTTGCACAAGGCATGAATAGCAAGCCCCAGCGTTCGTGCACACACAAAGAAAAGCAATGCCAGCACGCTTATGGCTTCTTCTGAATAAGCAAATAGAATAGTTTCTTCGTCGTTTTTTTGAAGCTGCTTATTAGTACATTGTTCGGTTTGTTCGTAAAAACACTCGCACTAGAGCCAAAAACCATTAGACACAATCATAAACAATAAGCCGTAACTGAAAAGAACCCATCCAAAGTGCATATAATGATACCATTGTCGATTACACACTACATCCAACATAGTTCTTGTCTAGGTAAAAGCATGATATGCTAAATTAAAGGTAATAACAAACTTTGATGTTCAACGCTAAGGCAAAACTTGACAGCGGTACAGGCAGCAGCTTAGTCGAACAGACTGAAGCCCATGTCATCGTCAGACTCTTCTGCAGGTTCGTCCTTTTTCTCTTCCTCCTTTGGAGCAGCCGCAGCAGCATCACCAGAGTCAGCAGCGGCAACCGGGGCAGCAACTGCAAACTTGCTGGGATCCTGCAAAGCAACGCCAATCAGAATCAAATTAGATTTAGGTTGTAGTGCCATCAAAACATCATCTGTTTACTTTACATAGTTAAAGAGATAAGTTTATTATCTTTTGAAGATAATGATACGTCATTAAAGCATTATCTCAAGTATGATAGAATGCCCGCTGCCAAAACCAGCCAACCACAAACACTTAGATTGATGACCTATCACCAACTGAAGTAACATTCGATAGATATTAAGTTCAGAAATGACATGCTGCAGTCCATAACACAAATTGAATTCCACTATGAACTTGCCCAACTCTTACAAACAAGAAAGCATATCACTGTTAAAAATATGAAATAGAAACAAGAGGTTCACATATTTAAACTAGAGTATTGGTTTAGATTGATGACCTGCTAATTCTTGTAAAGCACAATGGTCATCTAGTTCAGAAGATGACATGCTGCAGTTCAGTAACACAATTTTCGTTTCTACTATGAACTAAACTAACAATTGGAGAGCAGCAAGCATAACACTGTTACAAACATTCTCACGCATATAAACTAAAGACTGCAAATAGGGCAAACATGAAATAAAAAGAAGCAAATTGATTACCTTCAGATACTCCTTGATCTTGTCTGCATGTGGGTACGAGTAATCAGTTTCCACAGCAACAGCAAGCACATTCTTGTAGGCATTGATGAACATGTGTGGTGCAGCAGCGATAGTTGGGTACGATATTGCCAGGGACAGTGAGGCAACCATAGATACGCCAGATGCAAACTTCTCCATCAAGTCTTCCTCAGTGAGGTCAAGAACCTCAGGGCTGAACACCGACCCACTGTCATAGACATTGGTGATCACAAGCCCATATGAGAAAGGGCGGATACCCAGCTTAGCAAGCAGGGCAGACTCAGACGAGCCGACCTTGTCACCCTTCTTGATGAGTTCCACAGGGGTGATGATTTCAACAGTGCCCTTGTTAATCTTGGTGGGGATGTTAAGCACCTGAAAAAAAGAAGAACAGGGGTGAGAACTTGTGCATAACTGTAAGTACACAGAGATGTGTTATCATCAAATGCTCACCTGGAAGAAAGAAGTTTGGGAAGGATCCAGGCCAGTGTTCCCAGGGGGGACGACCACATCAACGGGAGCAACCAGCCCAACACGAGCAGGTGCTCCAACCTGTTACAATAACAGAAACAAGATCGGGGTCATTGGACATCACAGAAATAATAAACTAAAAAATGTTCTAAACATTAGCTGAAAAATAGCAATATGGCAGCAGTTCACAAAAAAATGACTGTACAATACTATGAAAAAGTTACAATTCAAAACGAACAATGTCTTCACTAGTAACGTTCACCTCATACCCCAAAACTAGTTGGCATCGAGTCATTTCCAATTACTATCCCACAATTCCCATGCATATTTACTTCTATGGCCTAACATTCATGTATAACAAATTCAACATTTACTACAAAATTGCATAGGACAAACAAGTTACAGGTCACGTGCAACAATAGCTTTCACAGCTAAAAACATATAAATCACACCATCCTTGTTCTTCCCAATGATACCAGAAACATATCATTAACAACTATACCAGAATGCTCCATAAAAATCTTGTAAAATCGCAAAATTACTACTTCATACATACATAGGTGAAATTCTAAGCACAGAAACATCACGTTCATGCAACCCCAACTGTCCACATCACAGTGACCACGCCAGACCATACTACAATTTGCAAGGCTTGCAAAAAAGAAATTAGTTTACAACAAGAACAGGGGTTCAATTTCATCACATAATCATATTTTATTACAGACAAGCTCATGTTCCCAAGCACATAAGCATCAAATTAATGCAACCCAGTACATAAAAACGCAATACCACACGACAATCTTACAGCATTGCAAATTTAAATAAGAATTAGCATAAAACACGTGTTGTATGATAATTCACCTTGTACTTGGCGACCTCCTCGCGGACCTCCTTGAGGTCACCCTTGGTGAAGATGAGACCAACATTTCCCTACAGTCAACAACAGCACAAAAAAGGTCCATTTCAGCGCACAAATCGGAAACGCCAAGAACATAAACAAAGAAGACAAAAGGATCCGGCGGCTTACGACGAGGAGGGGCATGAGCTCGAGGAAGTCCTTGTTGCCCGTCTTCTCGGCGTGCACCTTGATGCAGCGGCGGATGAGGGTGTTCTTCCCCATGAGCACGATCGAGTCGCCGCGCAGGCCCTTGCGGATCTCCTGGAGCTGGTTGGACCCGACGTTGTCCGCCACCGCGATGAGCACCTTGGTGTACTCGTCCAGCAGCTGGCACAGCTTCTTGTCGTACGCCAGCTTCTTCTCGGCCTTGGTCCTCTTGATCGCCATCGCTGCGCTACGAGCTAGCAACAACAACAGAAACCCTAACGGCCTAACCCTAGATAGAAGCGGCAAATCCGAGCGTGAGATAGAGGTGGGAGACGAGGATGAGGAGGACTAAGCCCTGAGGAAGGAGGAGAGCAAGGCGGACGGCTCGGCGGCGGCAGCGCTTTAACCTAGGGGTTTTTTTTTTTTTTTTTTGTGCGAGGGGCAGGGTATCTATATGGGGAGGTCACCGCGCGGCTGACGTGTGGGGCCCAGAAGGGTTGGGTTTTTGTAGGGGAGATGGGCCTATTGGGCTCTCGGGTTCTCGAGCCAACCGGATGTGCAAGGGTAGAAGAGGCTTACGTTGCGCATGCGGCATGCCCATCTCGACGGTGATGAGGACGCGGAAGGAGAGGTAGCGGAGGGCGTTCTCGGCGAGCTCCATGGCATCCTCCCCCTCCTCCTTCTGGCGCTACTACTGCAGGCCAGTGAGGGCAGTGAGCAGGCGGCGGCGGCGGCGGCGGAGGGAGCTCTGGCTCCGCGAGGACGTAGGAGTCAGGAGGATGATGAGGGGCTGGAGATTAGGAATGTTGGGCTTTCGCGCCTGTGGGCTTTGGAAACTGGGTTGGGCTTCTTCACCAGAGAAAATAATCCATTCGGCCCTCTCTCTCTTTCCTTTTGCGATTGTAAACTTTTAATGGTGCAAATTTTGCTCTTTTGTAATAAGTCCATTTCTTTTTTGTTGCAGTGCACATATTTATCGTATTTTTGCATAAATTTCTGCATGTGCATATGTTCTAGCATGTTGTACATCTATGATTTTTTTTTTGAGATTTTTTAAAAGTGTACAAGTGTTCAAACCGTAGTGGGTTGCATATGAACTCTTCATAAAATTCGCACTGGGGAGGCTCATCTCAACATTCAGAACAAAGCTTTTACATCCAGAATGCAAGTCCATTTTCCCTTTCTGAGAAATGGGTTTCCCTTTTTCTTTTTGGATTGTTTCTGTGAAAACAAAATGACAGATGGTACTACTACAAAACAGGTAATATTAGATGCATCATCACAGATCAACAATATTAAATACCATTATAGACGGTTAACCAAAACCGTCAATGTAAATACCATCATAAACGGATTTGGTTTAAAGACCGTTTGTGTTGATGCTAACGCTAAAAACCGTTTGTAAAGATATAATATCACAGACGGTTAATGGTAAACATCGTCTATGAAATATCATAAACGGTTACTAATAAGAACTATCTGTGATATCATCAGCTATCACAGACGGTTTTTTTATTTAAACCGTTTGTGATAACTCACAGATGATTTGTATTAAAAAATCGTCCGTGATAATTAAGTCATTATAAACGATTTTAATAAAAACCGTCTGTTATAATTAAGCAGGCCCCATTTTATTTGTTTTAGGGGAAATGATTTGTTCAATGTATAATTGACAAGTAGGGATGCATGCAACAAATGAAACAATCCAATGAGACCTGACCCAAACTATGTTAATAATGCTACCATTTTTACTC
Organism: Melocanna baccifera; assembly: GCA_036346265.1. Taxonomy (NCBI): domain Eukaryota; kingdom Viridiplantae; phylum Streptophyta; class Magnoliopsida; order Poales; family Poaceae; genus Melocanna; species Melocanna baccifera. Next base: position 1,663,049 of record CM070698.1, on the reverse strand, counting down.
ACCAAATGTCAAAAAGTTAGGATCAGATCAATAGCTCTTTTCAGTTCGGTTCCTCCTAGTCCTAGGTGGATGTATGCAAAGTAAAACATCTATCGAGTTCACGGACACAACACCAACACATCTAAGTTGATATATGATAATCAGAGAGAAAGGCTGGATTGATTGGAGTCATCATATATGTGGGATTCTTCTTGGGCCTGCTGAGCTTCAGCAGGGGTGTTGTCAGCCTTCACGACGGCCAGCTTGTCGTCGCTCCTCCTCGTCATCGTCGCCGGAGCAGCCTCCTGTGCTGCAAATCTGCGGCTTAACGCCGAGGACAGCCTCTCGATCTCCTCCCTCATGGTGGAGCACTTCTCCAGCTGAGCCACCCGCTGCTTCATGCTGTGCTGTCCATGCCCCCCCGGGGCAGCGCCAACTTTTCCCTGGCTGCCAGGGGCCAGCCGGTGCGGTGTTGCTCGCCGGAGATGGGCTGGCCGAGCTGCCTCGAGCCACCGCAAATAACTTCAAACAGTGGCAGAGCCAGACTTTTTTTGGAGCCCAGAAACACCACCCATGTCCATGTGTAGGGGCGCAGGAGACGCCGGCGACGAGCACTACCAAACCGTGACGACGAGTAGGTAGGAGGCTTGGGAGGCATCTTTGTTATTACTTAATTTGCTGTGGCGAAGGCGACCGATGGAGGGCTCGCCACGTCGTCGCATTCTGCAGGCCACAGGTAGGCCGAGTAATTGTGGGCTTGTTCATGGATGCATGACATATGCGGCTGGCCAGGGGCGGAGCCACTCGTCGCCGGCGAGCTCAGATAGCCGTCCATGCTCGCCGGGCAGTGGTTCCGCCCCTGACTTCAAATTTAAAATAAACATGGTATGCCACCGCAAAACTGAACCAATCCGTAGTGATTACTTATCCACATTGCAAGTGAACAGAATAAGCCCGAGCCACCAAGTCAGCTAAAAGCTGTTATTCAAGCATAAGAACAAGATCCGAATAGAGTTTCAGATATGCCTTGTTTTCCGTGTTTACCTTTCTTGCGACTCTATACATTCTTGATGAGAACAATTTACATGATACAATGCCGAAATTGCGTGGCAATGCAGCAGGAGTAACACTTGCTGCTGAATTCAATTGCTTAATGTATAGGATCTCTCAGTGCCCCCGTCGTATCATGTGATACAGCACAACCTGACAGCCAGCAAAACCGTCAACCAGAGCCACTGGCAGGTCTTGATATGGTACAGGTAACGTTCGATCTTCATCCCACAAATAATGAGTGGTGAGAATCTCACCAACAAACAGGCTAGAAAGTGAGCTGAATAACCTGATGTACATCATGCAGCTCGGTAGATGGCAAACTGGAGATGAATCTGTCTTCTGCGCTTTCAGATCATATAGCCCAAACTCTGGAAAACACTCACTGGGCGTACCATGAAAACTACACATTATAAAGGAACGACGTAAGGCAAAGCAACAATATTAGCGGAATCAATCAGCTGTGCTTCAGCCCAGACTCGGGGTGATTCTGCAGCCTTAGATATCGCTGTTTTCAGGTCAACACGATCCCCACGGAACAGCCAGTCCTGATCAATGGACCCTGAGCAGTCATCCACTGCTGGTATGGAGTACAATTTGTTCAGATACTTGGTATCAAGGTGAGGTGGTTTCAGGGAGACTTCATTACTGTCATAACCAATCGAAGAAACTGAAGCTTTGTGTTCCTCCAGAGAATGAGAGCCAGTGATGCCATTGTTGTAGCATTCCTTGCTATCTTGAAGGCGATCTGCCTCGCAAGTATTTGTGCCAACTGGTACTGTGGAAAAACAGAGTGCAGTTCCCTGAGAATGCTTCAATGTTTCCCCATTCACACTAAGAGGATTGGCAGGAGACATCCTTGGCAGCTTAGTCATCCGCATGCTATGCTCTGCCAACATTTTTCAAATGAGACTTAATAGGATAAAAATCATAGCTAGAAGACTATCTAAACCTATTCTTATGCTTTGAAAGGACTAAATGCACATAAATAAGGGGTAAAAAATGAAAAGGAACTCACCATGTAAACTATTAGCTTCCAAGTCTTTCCTTTTCTTGACATCATCAGAAGTGAAATTCTTCTCATTAAGACAGGCCGAATCCATTAGATCATCTATATTATTCTTGCTTGCCTCACGTGCACCAAGCTCTTTGTGTTTCTTCTCATTTACATGACTTTTTTTCTGTTTTTCTCTGTCTTTATTTTTGTCTTTAGCCTTTCGTTTCTTTACATCGTGATCTCTCTCTCTTTCTTTGACACCCTTGTGATGATTCACTTTTACCTCTTTAATCTTTGCCTTCATTTGAATTGTTCCATCTTTACCTTGTACTAATTGCTGATCCGTCCTGGCATGAAACTTGTTAGCACTTCCGTTTTCCTTCTCCGTCATCCCTTTGGTTCTCATGCTGTCACTTTTTCCATATGCAGAAAGGGAAGAACTATCTGAATGTTGGCCCACTTGTTCGGTTCTGTGCAAAGCATTTGGACTTGGTGTAATTCTACCATTAAGTCCTCTCCCTCCACCTTGTATAACCATGGTACTAGCAACACCTTCACAGCTGCTTTGTGCAGAACACCTCTCCTGTTGTAGGCCCACTCCACTGCTACTGTCCCTTCTAGTGGAATGTTTTTCATCTGATCCAACCTGATGGCTCTTCCCATTCTGTATTCTAGTTTTAGACCCATGGCCAGTATCCTTCCCCTTTTCACTGGCATGATTGCGCTGAGTTGTTTCTCCAGATTTCTCAACCACTCTACTGAGAGTTCTTTCCTTCTCTTTAGAACCTGCAACACCAAAGCTCTCGGTTCTTCTAGGAAGCAGCTTGCTGGTACTACTGCCTGTGTGGTTTGCATGACCTTCTTGACCTAGGATTTGGGTAAACTCGTCTATAGGTTTAATATCTTTGACTACTTCATTTTGTACTCGTTCTTTAGGCCTTCTATTGCCAAGATCATCGTTCGTCTGAGTTTCTTGCTCCAAAGTTTGCTTTTTGTCTTCATCACTGCCCTTGTTCTTTCTCCTGTTTCTGTGTTTCTCTCTTTTATGCTTCTTATTGTGCTTATCTTTCTTATGATCTCTATCCTTTTCTTTTCTTTCCCTTTTTTCCCTATGCTTCCTTTCCCTTCTGTGCTTCTTCTCCTTGTGCTTTTCCTGAAAAAGGTGGCACATATTCGATATTAATAAAAACAACTATGGAAGAAATAAAGATGCAAATATTCTTCCTGGTTCTGCAGTACATCATAAGAAAAGTTTACAAGGCCTCGTTGCGGTTTTTAGACATAAACATCATCGTATTACAGGCAGGGATCTTAATCAGAATGTATATGTTACTCCAGGCTTGATGGAAGAAGATACTCTGAAATGCATCTGTATCAGGATTTAAGACCCGAACAATGCAGAAGCAGATCACAAGGAAAACTCACTCCAAGAAGTATGGCATTTCAGAGAAAAGGTTTACACTTTACACTCTTGTAGATTTAAGACCCAAACAAAGATCAGCAGGAGCAGATCACAAGGAAAACTCAGCCAGTAGTATGGCATTGCAGAGAAAAAGTTTACACTTTACACTCTTGTACTTCTAGATAAGTTCAACTGCAGTAGCAAGGTGGAGAAATAGTACAGAGCAGGAACACATCCGTTCAAAAAAAAGCAACTTATAGTAGCTTACGCAGTGAAGTTAGAAATTTAAAAAGGCAATTGTAGCAGTCTTGCCATAGCGCAATGGTTATCATATCAGTAGAGAAACAAGATCAAGGACCCTAACATGAAATTGAAACATGTAGGTCTGTGGAAGATCAGGGTATAAATATTAATAAGTAACCATTTTAAAATGACCCCGCACAGCTGAAGCATATAAAATATCTGATGAGAAAAAAATATGGTACCATGTTTTTATCATAGCACATGCTGGTGCAACTATTCATAGAGAGTTGTGAGGAAAAATATATGATGTGCATTGAGTGATATACATGTACGGTCATTCAGTCCAAAAGCTCTCACGAAAGAAGATACATGTGTCCTAAGACCCATTCTTGAGTTGTTAGGCAACACACACAAGATCGTGCCAACAGTTGTCCTTCTCAGACAAAAAAAAGTGCTGCTTTGAGAAGCAACTATTCATCCCAACCTAGATTACAAAAGGAAAATAATCGAGAAAACTAATGCAAGACTGGTATTTTTCTCTTGTATGTTTTGCAACATCAAACGAATCATGCCAGTAGGGTACAGTTTTTACTGTGTAGTTTTTTTAACCAGTTTTTCCTCTTGTTGAACTGGCGATCTGTTATTATTGCTGAAGTTAAATTGCAGTCAACAATACAGCACATTGTATGTTTTCCAAAACTATAGCCCTTTGTAATGTTTACAATAAGTGAATGCCTTTTCCCGTCTCTATAATTAATTCAGAAAAGAACTTTAGGTAAAGTACAATTGCTTGGTTCCATAGAATCATCATATCCTCATATTCATTAATGCTAGATAAGTTGCTTCACTACATAGCAATTTATGGGCACCTCTTTTTTTGGGAGCAAAGAACAAAAACAACCTAGATATGGTAACTGTAACGTCTGATAGATTGAAGCAATATCTCCAAAACAAAATTCACTAAATAACAAACAATCTAACTAACTAGCACTTAACATGCACACTTTGTTTCCAAGAGACGAAGAAGGATTCAGTGTATTTTGCCAGCAGACAGCAAGGTACTTATTATCTCTTCAAGCATGTTCATCCACTGCCTAGTTATTAGTCTAACAACAACCTAGCTTTGTGAAGCAGCAAGTGCAGTCTACTTTGGCAAGTGATCATAAAGGCACAAGGCATGCACCTTTTTTAGCAGATCCTTGTGCTCACTCCTGGGCTTCGCCTCATACCCAGGCGGCGGGAATGGGAAGCACCTAGACATTGTGTCACGCCTCGCAAATCAACCACAAGACTGAATCCCCAGAAAAGCAGTTCAACAAGCTCACCCAACAGGTGCCCAAATTCTTTCCCATGCACCATATCCTTTTTAGCGTATCATTCTCCAGCTCCAACGACTTTGCGTAGCCGGAGTACCACAACTCAAACGAATACTCAAAGCAAAACGACTCCCGATTCTGTGACACTCCCAGAACCACCAAGAACAGCCTGGCAAGTGCTACCAAACTACTACTACTCTCTAACTGAAGCAAAGTCCAAGTGGTGGCAAGAGCAGTAAGTGCAGTCCTCTTCCATCTGCTCACTCCCCACCACCAATCCCCAACCACAGCCACAGCAAGTGGAAGGGCAGCCCAGGGCCGGCGCCGCGATCTGAAGCACCACTCTCTCCGTACTCACCGCCGCTCGCAGCAGTGAAGCCGGAGACGCGGCACATCAACGCGGAACCCAACACAGCCCAATCAGCGAGAACACTGCAGAAGCTTCCAGACAAGAAGCTTGTCTCCACAGTAAGTCCTCCCGATCCTGGATCAAACTGCGACGAGAAGCCCTGATTCGGCCCAAGAATCCCAGCTCCGGGAAGCTATCCCCTCCGATCCGGGGTTCGTGGCAAAAAAAAAAAAAAAACAAGGACGCGAGTTCCCGCGCGACCAGACCGGAGAGAGGCGAGATCCCACCGGCGGCGCGCTCAACCCGAGCGAATCTGAGACGGGTTTCTGCCGATCGCGGGATGATTCGAGCTTCGCTTCGAATTAATGCGGGATTCTTGCGAGGAGGGGGAGGAGGAGAAGACGAGGCTCGCTTTCCTCTTATCTTTGCTTGCTTCGCCGCATCGAAAACCCCGGCCCAAAGCGGCAACGAAGAGGTGGGGTGTACATGTGGTTGCGTACGGGAAAAGCCATTTCTAGTGACAGGTGTCGGGCTACCACTGTACTGCTTCTTTCGGTTGGTTTGGGCAATTTGTTGACTTGTTTAATTTGGTTATGTCACCTGGGCAATTTGTTGACTTGTTTAATTTGGTTATGTCACCTGTGTGCTCCAGATCGTTTTTTAGTTACCCCGTGCATAGAGGTTAGGGTCCGTTTATTTAGGCTTGGATTTTTAATTTCTAATTATTTTTTAATATTTTTAATATTTATTTTTTTCTATCTTTGATAGTTTTTAAGTTTTTTACTGATTCTTTTTTCCCTATTCGTTTATATTATATGTTATGGGCTAACCTGCTTTTTATTTTTAGATTTTTCAAAAATTAATAACGCCAAATAAGCTACTGTTAGCTATAGTGTAATTTTAGCCAACTATAGTATATTTCATCCATAAGCCACCAAATTTCAGCCCAACCAAACGGCCTCTAGATCAAAGAAAATAGAAGATCGAGTTTAAGGATGGGTTCTTTCATACAGTGGCTTCTGATTTTGTTGGCTTAATACGAGTGTTTATGCGAATGAATCAAATATTGATAAGCCAATAAGTTACTTCGAAAAAGTTATCCTGATAAGTCGCTTCAAAACGGTGATGAAAAAATCATCCTATTTGTTTATTCGAAGAAACCATAAGCAGTGGCGGAGCTAAAAATTTAAATTTTTTATTGGATATGCACATTGCACGTGTCATACCTTTTTAAATGTACCCCTAACTGCTATGTCGTGCTTCCTTGGATGCATATCCTCATCACAGCTGCTGGCACCTCCTGGCGTACGCCCTTGCAGTTGTCGACACGCTGTACCACCCACATAAATTTTTTAACTAATGTCACATAATTCACGCCGTCAATTTCTCTAAAGTTTGACTACTGATATGTTTAAAACTATCTAGATTTGTCTCTAAAAATACTTTCAAAATATTATAATTTTATTTGTATATAATAAGATAAAGTTACAAATAGTAATAGTCAAAATCATGTCATGTAGATCGTAAAAATAAAAAATCGCTTAAAAAGAACGGATATAGTAATAAAATGTTAGTGATTAGTAAACCATGCATTGTTAATATTGTATTCACACAGTGCTTTAACATTACTATTGATGAGGATATAATAATTTTCTATTTATTGTGTCATTATATTCTCCGACTATACCTCTTATCGATAAGAAAGAAATTTTGTAGATTAGTCATAAGTCTAACTGTGACTACTCCGTAGTCGTAAGTCCAGCTACGACTTCCTAATTATTCTCCTATATTCAACTAACGAACTCTCACAGCGGATTTGTTTGACAAGATAGCTACAATGTGCATTTATACTTAATAACCGCACATGATCTTTCTCTCTCTTTGACAACAACCGTCCTACGGTGAACGGTTACCCACGTCTCTCTAACAATAATCACCATCCAGCGATTAACTCCAGAAGTGTCAAGGCGTCTTCTAACAAGAAACAACTCCCGCCACTTTTTCGCCAATATAAGGGTTGATGTTCGAGAAGGATGAGAGGGGTAATCAGTTCTAGAATGATTGTTAGACTTTTTGCATTATTCTCACTTGTAAACATTTTTTTAGTAATAGCAACACAGAAGTAGGGTTGTTATTCTCTCAAGAGAAGGCCCAAACCTGTATAAAAATTTATATGTCTTTACTCTGCATGATCATACGAGGGTCTTGAGAGTTTTCCCCCAAATCCAAGAAATCATATATAAGATCGATATTAAAACATCAACAGTTGGCGTTGTCTGTGGCGATCGTTTCTTCCAAAGCTTCGGTAAATTCCTTGTCGACAGATTCTCTTCCTTCTGATACCATCATGGCAGGAGAATGGAATAAGGAGAACAAGTTTGACTTGACGGACTATGCAGATATCAACATGGAGGTATGCTACGACCATGAGCAGGTCCTGCTTGCTTCTGACGTTGAGGCTATCACTAGAGATCCATCAGGGGATCCCGGAGACTCCGCTGCAGAAAAGGCTGAGGAGGTATCCAAATTCTCCATAGCAGTACGCCCATGGGAGAACTCATATCCCCCAGATGGTAAGAGTTAATCTGATGGCGAACAAAACTCGCGACATGACCACGACTCCACCCCAAGGTGTCCAAGTCCACCAGCGGCGACAACCTGCCTGGTTTTAGCCAGTCCCGGAGTCCCAAATTTTGGAAAATCGGCATCACCTATTTGTTGTAACACTCCATCAAAACCTCCAGAGGATTTACACTCTTGAGGGTTCATCCATTCTCTAATTGTAACCTCCAGAGGATTTGTTGTAACATTCTCTAATCTCAACAATTTCATCCCTAACATTCTCTATTTGCTCAAGATAAGTAGAAAGTCTCAATTTCAACTTTTCATTTTCAGTCTTAATTTTTTTTAATTGTTCCACATAAGTAGAATAAGCCAATTTCATTTTTTTTTTCAGCATGCATAATTTTATAAGAATCACATTCATGTCTAGCCAATGACATAAAATTGCCTATTTATTACATATTACTATCAAAACCATGATGTAAGGCAAAACAAGAGTTACATGGTATATAAATCTTCAATTTTAATAATTTATTTTCAGTTTTAAGAATGCAAGAATGTCAGTATTTTAATACCGATCGTACGTATGATTTGTTTGGATTTGGTGAAACTCTCTCAAGAAACTGGCTACAAGCACATAAAGAGACACAAAAATTTTTATACAACTTCGGACCTTCTCCTAGAAGAATAATAACCCTACGTCCTTTATGACTATTGCACTGAGGATTGATTACAATTCAGAGAGTGATGCAAAATGCCTTGCACTAACTTCTGCCTCTAAGCGCATTCCACCGGACTTGGATCCCTCCTATCCTAACATCAACTCTTATATAGTTGATGAAACGGTGGCAGTTATCCCACGCCAAGAGATGATTTAATGCTTCGAGAGATAACCGCCTGATGGAGGTTATTGTCAGAGAAACGTGGTTATCTGTTCGACATGCGACAGTTGTTGTTAGAGAGAGATCCTGCGCGGTTATTACGGATAAGAGCACGTTCTAATTGCCATGCCAGACAAACCCATGTCATGGTCGGTCGTCGTAGACAAGTTAGTCGGAGCTGTATTGGTTGCAAGTAGGTCTACGACCAAAGAATGGTCGTAGGACAACTTACGATTGCACCTTGCTCTTAGAAAAACTTATGATCATCATGTGGTTGTAGAAGGACTTAAGACCAGATAATCGTAGAAAAACTTACGACTGTAAGATAATCATAGAAGGACTTATGGTCATACTGTGAATTTTCTCTCTTATCGATAAAGGGTATATTTAAAGAATATAATGATGTAATGATTTGAGGATTATTCTATCATCGTCAACGAGGTTTATTCATTTTACACAAATCCTTGAGTAATAACTCACAAGATTCAAAAGGCATAGGAGAGCAATTTCATGAGACAAATCTCTATTGTCCTTTTCTAGCCTTCCTACTTTCTCCTAAAGCTTAAGCATTTTAGCTACTACAGGCAATGAGCACTCAATGAATTTCTTCTTATTCACCTTGTGTAACTTGTGTAGGAGATCATCCACATAAATATCCTCAAATAGCTCATCATGATCATCCTAAATTGTTACTCCACAATGTACATAGATCTCCTCGTCCTCCTTAAAGTCTAGAAGCTTATTATCCCTAAACTACAAAAATTGAAAGAAAAGAGAATTCACCACAAGCTTTGCAAAGGAGGACAAATCTCAATTGTCCTTTTCTAGCCTTCCTACTTTCTCCTATGTGTTCAAAGACCAAGCATCATCTTGAGTACAAGTTCCAAGCAATTAACTCACGTTAGTTAAAACCATGCATTATACAACACCATACAACTAACCAATGGCATCCATGCCGTGCACACACCCATCTAACTCAAAGACCATTTTCATTGTTCTTTGGTCTTACCCACCAGTCTGACCGCACTTTTTATGCTGGTCAAACCGCCCAGATTAGACTGCGAGCACCGCTTAACAATACCAGAAAACATATTATCTGAAATTTTGATTAAACTCTATCTGATTTTAACTCCAGTTTTCAATGCCAGTGACACTAAGTGCAAACTAATACCCAAACAAGGCTACACACGTGTTTGGTGTTTAATTTTTTTTCAAAAGTCCATGGCCGGTCTAACCGTTCGCCCCATGGTGGTCAGACCGCCGACCTATGGCTATTAGAACACCTAAACCCTGACAGCACAGAATGAAATCTGAATTTTCTAAAACTTTTTGCAAAATTTAAATTTAACTGAACCAAAATGCTAATTGTTCATCACAAATGTATACTAGACTTTCTACATGATCTCTTAGAAACCTCGACGATGACTTATATCTAGATATCCTCGATGATGAATTGGGCAAAGTAAAAGTTTTCAACAGATCGTGCTGTCTGATCCAAGATACGATGATCAAAAGCGAAATTTTGAGCTCATTCGTCCAATGATCGATGAATGGCTTGAACCGTAAGGGTTAGCTAGCTAGTACCAGACAAAAGGAAAAACGAAAGAGGTGTGGTGTAATGCAATATCACAAAAAAAGAAAATCTTCAAATCTACCTTTCGCCACTATGTATGTACTGAAGTGCAAGCCCAAATGGTGGGTTCTGGTTTTCTGGAACTAACTAATAAAGCGTCAGCAAAGAAATTACTAGTCCGATGTTTTTTTTTTATGAAAGATAGTTTGCCGCTAGGTTTTCATGGAGGAAAAAGTATGCATGTACTCCATGTTCAGTTATTGTACGAAGTCCTGGACGGTAGGAACCATATGGTTCAAGTCATCTGCCCTGATGATACTCTCAATGCTCTTCAATTGGAAGGTAGAAGTAGTACCAACGAAGTTAAATCCCGTAACCAATTCTTTGATAAATGGGTCAGGGAGTTGGCCACAATTCACAACCTAACTGAATGCATGCATAGTGCCGAGGTACAGACAAACCTATTTATCCCCCAAGATTAGAAGAAACAACTACACATGAGGGAAGCAATTAGCCAGTGTGCAATGAAAGGAAAAGACAAGTTGCAGTCTCATCTCGGGACAAGGGGGCTCACCTCAGGTCAGACTTTGTGCAATTGGTGAGGCACAAGGGGACCGAAGTCAGGATGAGGTCAATACACGCCTAACCTTATTCTAATGCAAGTCAAAGACTGCTAAGTTCTCCAGCTCACCATGTCCTTGTGGACCAAGCTTGTGATACAGCAACGGCAGCATGCCAGTGAGCAGTGTAGTTCAAGAGGTGGTAGTAGAATTATTAGATTCTCATTGGGTAAAAGTACTGTTTAGTTGGAAAGTAGTAACTCATAGTAGTAATACTGTATCAACAACTGGACCTTTTTGACATGAAGCAGGTGAGAACATCTTCAATTACTTCAACCAATAAAGAGAATGGCCTGGAGTGGTACAAATGTGCAATGCCGGCCTCAATTTTGAAGATGCCAAGCATCAGATCCAAATTGTCTCCTTGGCCTGCTCATCCATAGATGTTGTTGTTCTTATGCCGAAAAAGATGAGCAGGCAGACATGCTTTGTTCTTCATCACAACAATTCAGACATTCAGAGGCCTCTTTGTTGTCTTCTGCATAGTGTATGCAACTGGGCTGTATTCTGTGCATGTGGTCCCATTAGCCATGTTCAGTGCATTGCTCTTCTTCACACCTCACAGGCTTCTGGTTGCAGCATGACATAAAACGCTGGGCTTATCTAGATCAAATGCTTGTTTCACAAAGAAAAAAAAGTCTAGATCACATCGCCCTTGCAGAGAAAGAAGGCTGGTTTATGGTGTAAGGGCGACAGGAATCGTCCTCGAAGCACGATGATTGCAACAGAGTGGGCAGACGGATATTGTGCAGGGGAATGAATTGGGTTCAGTAGGAGGAATCCAAGGTGTACTCACATTACAGAATCTCCCAAATCTCGTTTTCCCTTCAGAGTTCAGATTACTACTAATGTATACAGGATGCAGCTTTTCATTTCCATCATTTAGATACACACTCGTAGCTAGATCACTGCCGATCACAAGAGGATGCAAACAGCTTGGCACTCTAGAATATACATTCCTTCAGGTTCAACCATTGCTTTTAAAAATTATTGTATGCAGTAAGAAATTTCGTTCTTGGGCACAGCAGGGCTGCTTTCTGAACAGCAACTGGGGACTTCATCACAGTAGTTGGTCACTGTACCAAATACTCGTGTTCCCATCATATCAAGGATGATACCAAAGAGCAGCAGGGACTATTTTTGCAAAAACGGGTGTGCGATAGTTAAATTTGAAATAATTGTACCAAATTCGTGAACAGACTGGACTGAGTTTTGTACACCAAAAGTATGTGCGGGTGTATATTTCTTGATGCAAGTCATATGAATTTCCAATATTTTTTATTAGAATAAATTTTAAAAGCTTGGCTAAAATTTTTTCTTTTACAGAAAGCAAGATCTCCATATATAGGAGATTAGTGGTTTTTAGCACCTGCTTGTGCCGACGTCTTTAGAAACTTCAGGTTAGCACGAGTAAGCTGAAGCAATCATTGCAAATTAATGAGGAATAACAAAACATTAGACTTACCATGCCATCTTAATTTCTGTAAGATTGTCACTCAAAGTGTTTCAATAATATTAATATTGGAAGGAGAGTAACGATTCCAAATTATAAAATAAGAGATAGCAACGCAATTGAGCGGGCAACTCCGCTAGTTTAAAGTATATTTTTGGCAGCCTGCAACTGCTTGGATTTACATCCACCGCAGCATCTTGTGTTCTTGACATGATCATGCACAAGTCACAACACTAATTAACCAAATGAACAAGAACGAGATAGCAACTGACAAAAAAATTGAGGAAAAATAATCTGAACCCAAAGGAAGCCAGTGACTTCATCTTTCTTCTGCCCTGGCTCCTTTCCTTTGCTCTGTCACCTTATCTATACCGCCATCTTTTTTTTTTCACTACTAGTTATCTCGTTTGCTTGTGCTGCCTATATGATCCAATCCCTTTCCCTTGCCACCTCCATTATTCCCTTCCCACTAAGCACTAGCATGGTTGCATCATGAAGAACACAAAGCAACAATGGCTTAAACAATAGGAAGCACTTACAAAGTTACAAGTGCTAGCCTTCAAGGACAGAGAGAATACACACTGGTGGACGGCCGGGGAACACGCGGCGCGCGCGCTACTCACGACGCCGCGGACATGGCCATGGATTTCCTCTTGGTCGGCTTGCCGCCGGCACCGACACTGCCCTTGGCGAGCTTGGCGGGGTCAAGCTTGTAGTAGTGGACGAACCAGTCGACGAAGTGCCGGAGGCCGGCCTCGAGGGAGGTGGTGGGGCGGTAGCCGAAGTCGTGCGCGGCGTGGCTGACGTTGGCGTGCGTGAACGGCACGTCGCCGTTGCTCGGCATTGTGACGACGCGCTTGTTCGCTTTCTTGCCGAGGAGCTTCTCGAGGATGGCGACCATGCGGGTGACGGACACGGGCGAAGTGTTGCCGAGGTTGTAGACGCGGAGGGGTGCGGGCCCGCGCTTCTTGCCGGACTTGGAGCCGGTGCTCTTGCCGGCCGTGTCGAGCGCGCCGAGGCAGCCCTTGACGACGTCGTCGATGTAGGTGAAGTCGCGGCGGGCGTCGGAGCCGTCGGCGGTGCGGAAGAGTGTGATGGGCTCGCCGGTGACGATGCTGCGGGCGAAGGAGAAGTATGCCATGTCGGGGCGGCCCCACGGGCCGTACACGGTGAAGAACCGGAGGCCGGTGATGGAGAGGCCGTAGATGTGGTTGTATGCGTGCGCGATGGCCTCGCCGGCCTTCTTGGTGGCCGCGTACAGCGACGCGGGCCGGTCCGTGCGGTGCTCCTCGGAGAAGGGCGCGTCGGTGTTGAGCCCGTACACCGACGACGACGACGCCCACACGATGGCCGGCTGCGGGTCGGCGTGCTTGGCCGCGACCTCGAAGAGGCTGACCAGCCCGGCGACGTTGGACGCGACGTACGCCTGCGGCGCGCGCATCGCGTACCGCACGCCGGCCTGCGCGGCGAGGTGCAGCACGTGCGTGAAGGGCACGGCGTCGAAGAGGCGCTCGAGCAGCGCGGCGTCGTTGATGTCGGCGTCGAGCACCACCACCCCGCGCGACGCAAGCAGCCGCTGCCGCGCGCGCTTCAGCGAGGGGTCGTAGTAGGAGTTGAAGTTGTCCAGCCCGAGCACGCCGTCGCCGCGCGCCCTGAGCGCCAGAGAGCAGTGCGCGCCCACGAACCCCGCGGCCCCGGTCACCAGCACTGACATCCCCCGTTCCTGCCGCGGCGTGGCGCTCCGCCGCACCTCCCGTTCCCACGAGGCGCCCCCGTACGAGGCCGACGACCCCAGCAGGCTCCGGTGCGACGAGGGTCGCGACGCCGACCGCGGCGAGGGGGACGACGAGGACGCGGAGAGGCGGAAGGAGTGGGAGAGGAGGGAGGGGTAGTGCACGGTGAAGAGGCACACGAGCGCGAGCGTGGCGAGGATGGTGGCCCGGAAGAGGAGGTGGGAGGACGCCGAGACGAGCTTGGCGCTGGCCACCCGCCGCATCAGCAGCGCGCCGCCGGCGTACCGCTCCAGCTTGACGCCCTTGGCGGCCGCGTCCACATTGGCCGACGACGACGAGGAGTGCGGCATTTGCTCCTGTGGGAGAGCGGAGTGGGGCGGAGGTGACGAGCTGATGAGGCGAAGTAGGGGAGGGAGTGACGCTGAGAGTGCGCGCGTGAGTGAGAGAGATATAGAGAGCCGGCGCGCGGCGAAGGGAGGGGACCGCGGCTTTGTTAGCTCTGCTCTGTGTTTAGTTGTTGATCTGTTTAGCTGGCTCGCCAGAATCGCTGTTTCCTGACGTGGGCTCGTCGCGGTTGCGGTGTGTCAGGTCTCACCGCGTGAAAGTAATGCGTGGGAAGCACAGGGAGGTCAGTGTTTTGTTTCTGGTTTCTATCTCTTGTTTTTAACTTTATTTATTTTAGCTTTTTAGAGTTTTTTTATCTTTTTTTTTACTTTTTCCCTTTATATTATCTGTGATTACCTGTGATAATATAATTACGCTAAAAAATTATCAACAATTGTAACATATTTTTAGTTATTACAGTATAAAATAAACTATAAATCTAAACTTGCAAGCTTAAATGAGCACCACCGCTTTGCCAGGTAGTGGCCGGCCAATCGAACTCCCAGCACAGCACGGCAGCACTTGCGAGCACAGCGATCCATCGGAAACAGTTCAGTTCCCGTAAAAAGGCAGTAAAAAATTCCAGCGTTTCAGACGGGCTGGACTAGGCGCCGGTTAATCCACAACTCGCCATGTAACTGTCTTGCAATTGAATTTTCCAACCTCAGCCCCAACCATACGTATTGACTTCTCTCCATTGGGATAACATGGGGGGCATTGATGGTTGCTCCGCTTCCTCTGATACTATATGGTACTACTACCTTCTTTACTAACATGAGTAAATGAGTATGGGAGTACTCGGCGCTGAGTTGGGTGACAGTTTGGAAAGGGTGTGAACGGAATGGCTTGGAGACTTTTAAAACAGAGTTTGCTGGATTTCCTACGCTTTTTTCTAAGCCGCCCTTTCGGGAAAGAAGGGAACCCCATTCTTCATTGGCAATGGATTATTTTAGGTTGTGTCTTTTAGTTTATAGTTTTTAAAATCTGTCTGTTTGTGAGAGACAGTATGTAAAGAAAAGTAGCTGTATATGATTTTAACCGGTATAGCTGAACTCGGTACAGTGTCTACTACAATCAATCCTATAGTCCCGTCTTAAAAAATACACAGTTTAAAAGCTACTTACTGTAGCAACGGAAGCCAAAACCTAAGCTTACCCTCCCGAAGACAGCCAATAACAAATGTGAATTCTTTTAGGCTGGTGGTTTATGGTTTAAATATTTGAATTCTGACTGTTTACTAGAGGTAGTATGCACAAAAAAAATTATCGCATGCGATTTTGGCCGGCGCAGTTGAACTCAGTACACTTTTTACTATAATTTTTCTATTAACTCCGTCTTAAAAATATATCGTCTAAAAGCTAGATACTATAGACAGTACGAGCATAAACCACTAATAATCCATTCCGAACCCACCCTAAAACCATCCCAACGGCCAAAGCGTCCTGGCTTAGCACATTATACTTTAGCATATTAGCATTTTTCGAAATGACCAAAGCTAATGCCAAGCTAAATCGAGGTTCCAATTCTGAAGCAAGTTGGGTTCGTTCCTGTCCCGCACCGACGGAGCACGGAGCACTCGAGCTAGGGCGGCAGAGAGGGACTCGAGAGCGGAAACGAAAAACCATGCTGCTGCATTTCTGAACATTTCTGTGCCATCTACTGTACGCAGGTGACGCAGCGCTGTGTTCTGGATCGCACGCAATGCGCGCGGGCCCACGCGGCGGTGTGCTGTGGGTGTCGCCGCACGCTGGAAATGGAAAGCAGAGGGGTGGCGGGCGCCGCGGGTTGCATCTCGGGAATCGCGCTCTTCACCGCGTGGCCCGTTTCACCGCGTGGGAGACGTACCCCTTCGTCTTGCTTGAGTTGCGCAGCTGAATGCATGCACGCACGCTGCCCACCTTGCATCGAGTCGTACAACCAAAAAGCCAAAACTGGCGTGTCAGGCTACCCTGCCTTGATAGTTGATAGTAGTAGTGTACTAGCGTGAGTTGGCGTGCTGTGCTTTGGGAGCTGAACGCGGTCTCTTCTTCACCTCTTGACATATGGATAAGGGACGGATCTATAATAATTTATTGGTATTCAACTAAATATCTAAAAAATTTGACAAAAAAAATCTACTATATATAAGATATAATATATATGTATATATTAGTAATTAGACTTAGTAATTAGACTTAAATCACTCTCTCAGACCAACTTAGTGCTTAACGGCCGAACCAACCATGACACAGCGCTCCCGCCCCTAGTCCAAGTGGCTGAATGGCCCATTGACCAGCCCATAGAGGAGAAACTAGGGCTCGAAACTAGGGTCAACGACACATGATTGGTCAAACTAACTAAACACCACAGAGAGGTGGTCAACAAGTGTCACGTCACGCAATTTGGTACCTGGAGGCACCGATGCTGATGTTGTGGAAAGTCAGTGGCGCCAAAGATGCTATTGTGGTCATGGACGGCGCCGGTGCCATAAAGGATGGGGACGGTGTGGCGCTGGATGTCATCGATCATGCGGGCCCAGTCTGCAGGGGAGGCATGGTCGCGGGGGGCATTGTCGCCGAATTTAAGGATGCTGTCGGTGTTGAGCTCCGCGAGCGCACGGCGCGACACGACGGTTCGCTCAATCTAGGCCATCAGCGCTTCCTTCTCCTGCATCGTCATGTGGCCCAACAGGATGCGCACCCACATCTCCACTGCCACCGACGTGTCCTTGTACAATGGCTCCTCGCCTTGCGCCGCCATGTGGATGCGCACAAGGGAGGGGAGAAGCAGAGATGGATGTGGATTAGATTTGCGAGAGAATCGAGGTGCGCTGCCTCGACTCTCAAGGAGTAGGATGTTTGCTCAGAGCAGATGGGGCCACACGTGAGTCATTTTTTTAGAAGGGGAGGGAGATGAAAAGATCGTATCACTCACCAATTCTTTCTTTTAAGTAGTAGCGATATATATAATACTTCAATAAGCCAAAATAATATCCAGCTACGTTTCGAGTCGACCGCCATGGCCTATATTGGTTGGCTAGCAATGGCACGTGCATTGATATATAGTTGATACCGATCGTGTTCGTGCTGATTACTACGGCCAAAATATCGACAACACCACAGTAAAACTGCATCGCATCGCATGCGTGGTCCAAGAATTAGGCCGGGCCAGACCATATATGGTACTATATATATATATATATATATATATATATATATATATATATATATATATATATACTAGTAAGGTGCCCGTGCGTTGCAACGAAAAACCAAATAAAAGTGATGCATACTATCAAATATGATCTCAAACTGAATAACAAATATCAACTTTTTCTTACGTCATCATGTATCTTTATCTTTACTATTTAAAAAGAAGGAATTGGTGCTTGATGTCACGTCCGCCTCACTTTTAAACCATTCGATTCGATCTAATTAATCCGAACCGTCCGTCTCCTAAACCCTAGCTCTCCCCCGCCCGCCCCTAATCCCATCACTCCCGCCCCGCCTCTCGTTTTCCCGCCGACCCGCCGCCTCGCTCTCCCACGCCGCCCACCTCCCCTCGCTCTCCCCGCCGATCCCGCCTCCTCGCTCTCCCTTCGCGCCCCGCCTCCTCCTCCCCCCCCGCGCGCCGCCTCCTCCCCACACCCCACGCCGCCGCCTCCTCCCCTCCCCACCCCGCGCCGCCGCCTCCTCCTCCCCTCCCTCCCCCCGCCCCCTCCCCCGCGCCGCCTCCTCCCCTCCGCCCCCGCCCTCCTCCCTCTCCCCGCCGGTCCCCGCCTCCTCATATGCACACCTATTTAACAGAGAGACATAGAGAGATAGTACTATAAAACAACCAAGATAATCCTAGCAAAACAAATGTCCAGTGTTCGAAAAAGAGCCCAAAAGGAAAGTAACATTCAAGACCTACTAAACTTCCTTTCAAGATCATAAACACTGCAAGACCCTACTTTTGTTCATGCATTACAATCAACCGGATAACGACCCAACTAGGATGGCACAACAAGAGAAAGAATCAACTTTATTTCTGTCATAACGAATCAAGTATGATCTAAATAGTGAAGTTCCAAACAATGCATCAGGATCTAAAGCAAGCACTACATTGGGGCTAATTCATCAGCAATCCCCATATTTTTCTGTGAACACAGAGAGCATGTTACTTTGCACTAATTCATGCATGGAATGAGGGAAAGAGAGCACAGTCCTCGAATTCATGTCATCATGTCACGAGAGTAACCTATAAGCGATTCTACATTGAACGACAAAGCTAAGCGAACCGCTTGCTTGATAAGACTAACTATTTGCTAAGATTCCTCAAGAAGATAAGCGCAGTAAACAACCAACTTTTTTATTAAATGCCCGCAAAAAAATTGAAGAATTAGCTCCATACCTGATGGAATCCATACTCGCGGGAGAGTCGCATGCTGAGCTCCGTAATGCAAGCATGGAGGCGGTCGTTGCTTCCATACACTGGGTACCTCTCGATGCACACGCCGAGTGCCGCGCGAGCGCCATGGCGAAGGGAAGCCGAGAGCGATGCCGCCGCCCGAACGACATGCTGTGGCTGAAGTAAGGTTTGCATTAGCATAGGTCATAGAATAGAAAAATAATTTTGAATCACACCAAAGTACACAACAATTACACAACGTTTCACCTAAATGATGTTTGATCTCTTTGCCTTTTCCCCATGAATACATACATATTACCTCCAAGAGAAGTCATTTTAAATGTGCCACTTACTCAACTTAGAGACTTAAGACATAATCGGGAGGTACTAAACCACTATGATTCCACCCCTAACAATAGGTATACAAGTTCCAAAGACAGATGCATAGTATGAAAACAAATTGACAAGTATTTATCAAAGGTATACGTATCATCTCCAATTTGTATCAAAACAAAATGATCTACAACAAGCATAAGTTCACACGAGCAAAAAAAGAATGAGACACATTTAACTCAAGAAACCGAATATACGTTCAAGATTGAAAAAATATCCCATCTCAAAACCCGGTGGGTACATCAGATATATCATGCCGAAGCAAAGTATAGAGCATTTCTCACCATAACAAAAGAGATTGCTTAATCAACCATCAGAGAAAAAAGGCCAAACTTTATTGCTTCTGCCGCTCGGATTGATGCATTGCTTCCACCCGCTCGCTGCAAGCGCTAGAAAGGCATTACCTTGCAGCCGCAAGGCGTGGGGGGGGGGAGGAGGAGGAAGCCGGGAGGGGAGGGAGGAGGGGAGGAGGCGGCGTGGGGAGGGGGAGGGGCGCGGCGGGGGGAGAGGGAGGATGGCGGCGGGGAGAGCGAGGCAAAGCGCGCGCGGGGTGGGGCGGTTAGATCGAGAGAGAGAGGGGGGAGGAGCGGTCTAGATTTTATTGTTCAGATCAAATGGCTGAGAAGAGATATAGGAGAGGACTCATCAACCACCAACTCCTTCTTTTAAAGTAGTAAAGATATATCATCTTCTAATGTTGCTACACCGGCCGCCGGCCAATAAATCCCTTCAGAACGACATCAGAATGATACAATATCATTCCATGTTCCTTGTAGCACTTGTGTGCAAGTGCGTACCACAGATCGATCGATTCACCGGGCGGGCATGCACAGCACGGCAAGCGTGCATCCATCGTCCCCCGTTGATTTTGGTCCAGCAGCTAGCTTCTTTTATTTTGCTGCAATAACTTCTTTGAATTGGATCATTCAAACTACTTGTGTTGGACGCTGCCGGCCTACACGCAATACAGCTTCTCTTTGGTAAACATAGCTTCTCTGAATATATATAGCTATATGTGCAGTAATGCAGATCCCATTACTAGGTCAAGGTGATTCTTTTAACCTGTGACAAACTAACATGGTGAACATTAAAGCAAGAGGCAATGCTCACCCAATGCATGTTCACGAACA
Source organism: Melocanna baccifera (assembly GCA_036346265.1). Lineage (NCBI taxonomy): Eukaryota > Viridiplantae > Streptophyta > Magnoliopsida > Poales > Poaceae > Melocanna > Melocanna baccifera. Next base: position 1,642,616 of record CM070698.1, on the reverse strand, counting down.
GTGTTGCCGTTGTGGCGTTGTCAAACGGCAGCGAGCCCATTCGATCGATCGGCGCATTTACATGATGAGAGATCTTAGCAGTTTAGGAAGTGTTTGGATGGAGGTATTGGATTGAACGGGATGGTTCAGTTCAAGATATAAGGCCATTCAAGCGTTTGGTTGGCTCAATCATACCAAAAAATCCCGGACAAGATGGTTCCAATTAGGAAAATAACATTCTTTTATGCTGTATCGTGCCGTTCGACGAAATCGGCCGAACCACGCCGTTCCGCATGGTTTCATTCACATCCAGGGGATGGGACACCTCCTACACAACCAATCAAACACATTCATGTACTATTCTATATATCCAACCTAACAGCATGTTTGTGATATCCCATCCACAACAATCCCATATTACTTGTATGATCTTATCCTATTCAATCTTATCCCCCCAACCAAATATAAGAGCTTCACATGGACGGCGCTTTGTAGTGCGGCATAGGTGCATGGTGTTAGGATACGGTAGACTATACTAGTGTAAATTAAAAATTTTTATCGTGTAAACTAAGAAATCATGTAAGTAAGAGATCATATATCATTATCATTAGACGCGCAGTGTAACAAAAATAAAGTTGAAGCAGCTGATTCAATGAAGAGCATGGTGATATAGTGAAAGTAGTCGATCATCCTCCAGCCAACTGTCTCCTTTTCGTGATCATCCCGATCAACGTTACAATCGTAGCAATATCTCTATCGAGATCCACATGTCTAGAATGGAACATTGTGCGTCAGCGTACTAGCACCAGTACGCACACCAACGATTATGAAAGGTGGTGGTTAGGATTTTGGTGGGTGTGTTTCGGGATACCTCCCTCAACCTCCGCACCTCTTCTTATATAGTCTCCAATCGGATCCTTATTTGATACGAGTAGAGATCATATCCCCTCTCGGAGACTATCATCCGAACCCTTATTGGTCTAACCTATTAAGTGTGTAACCCTGTAGGTTCATATATTTTGGCCATGAGCCAAAAGCTCTTTTTCAGTTCATAAGTCGGTAGCGGTCCCTGACAGGACATAACGACTCCCAAACATACATAAAGATTATATCAAACGGATCTATATAGTGCTTTTGTACCAATCCCTTCGCCTCATGATACCAGATCAAATTCAAAGCGAGAAGCGTGCCATATTATGATAGCTCGATAATTCACTTATGTGGTGGATTAGTTAACTGTGATTGACTCATCAACCACATTCGGCATAGTCATGTGCTTTCTTAATCCAACCACATCGAGAGGTCTAGAGATATCTCTCATGTTATATAGGAGGGGCAAATTCTATTTTGATCGCTCATATTTCTCTGTATGTTTTATAGTACACCCAAAAGTTATCTTTATAACCACCCAGTCACGGAGTAGTATTTGGTACTTCCTAAGTAAACTATTACACATGTAGAAAATAATGACGATCTCAGGTCTAACAATTCTACATACACTATATATGAGACCAACTGATGACATTTAAGAATATAACAATTCATGCAGTGTCTCATGGTGGGTCAATCCAACGTCCTGTTCTCTAAGATATATCCACATTATTAATTTGATATCATATATCCATGATCCGTGAAATATGATCATCGATCAATATATGTGTTGATCTATAAATCATAATTATCCCATATAATAATATACGATCATAGATAATTTAGAGTAACATCAAAATATATATAAAGAGTTCCACGAACAAGTCACATATTTGTTGATTAATATAAAAGACATTTATTCAAAGGATAAAATAACATATTATTCAAAAGGTCATAAAATATATTTTCGCTAACGCCGCAATGGTGTTAGCGATGGGCAGTTTTTTATTTTTGTTTTTTTTGTTGTATCTCTTTGTATTATCCATAATAGGTTAATATATTTTTTACTTTTAAATCTTTTAAAATTTAATTATACTAAATCAGCCAATTTAACAATAATAAAAATAAAAATAATTATAATAAAAAAGTTATAAACCAGTATCCTTCAGAACACCCGGTCTTCAAGTTTCGCTTCAGGAAACTGCTGTACACCCTACTGAAGTTCTACAACTTTCCGACAACGACGCTGGGATTCGATCGTACAAAGATTACCACGTCGCAAACAGCAAAGCGAGATACGCGGTTAAGTAATTCCACGCATTGGGGGGGTGTACTCACCTGGCGACAGCGGCTCGGAAAGAGCGTCAGAACTGACGCGCTTTATCAAGGCACAAAGTAGAGCTACACGGGACGTTTGTCGCCGCTGGCTTGTGAGTACTATAAATTAAGCGCAGGAAGATTTACCCAGCCATTCGTAACCAGGATACCCCATATATTACTACCTATTTTCTCCAGCGCCGTACGATAACGCGTGGCTTGGTTCGTCGTTTTCTGAACTTTGCAGGTCAGCTTTTTTCGCCTTTTCTTAACTACGCCCCAGAGTCCCAACTCCAAGGCTTCAGGCAGGTGTACCACGGCTCAAGTAGAACCTGATTAGTCGGGCTCGAGTCGGGCCGGGCTTGCCTGCCTGGATCGGATTTATGGTTGGGCTGGGTCAATTGTAATACCGGCTCGCCTGAGCTTGTAGTTCATGCAACCGAGCAAGTCAACTTACCGGTGTTGTATTGGTTTTTCTTGATGATTTTTATCTATATTTTATAATTTTTAGCTAAAAAAATACTAGTGGTTTTAAAAAATAACTTTAAGAAGAAGCACGCGGACAGTGGGAAAAGTGAGGAAGATATACGTGCGTACGACAGAAGCGAGAGAAGTAGGGTGCAGATGCATCCGTGACTCCCTGTCTTATCCTCGGAGCGAGACAGTAACGAGAGAAGTTGAGAAACCGCTTCGAAAAGCTAATTATTTATATTATTTTTTTATTTTTTAAAATAAAATCTAGAAGTAAAAGCCAATCCTACCAGAGCCTTAACCTACTGTCTACTGTATGTGTGAGAGATGCTTGCGTCGGCTCTGTCGGTGGCCACTCCAGTCTCACTCCATGCACCCCCTTCCATGCATGGAATTGAACTTTCAGCTTTATTTGACAAAGCTAATGTCCCATATGTGAATGAACATCCTTGAGCATGAGCTTATGATGTACCGATGCATCATGCATGTAGTAGATGGCTGGGCTTGCAAGGACTACAGAAACCACTGGTTAATTGATCAAGTGATCTTATGGTCCTAGCGTACATTAGGGAGTATCTGCATCTCTGTAATAGTGTAGTTGGGTTTTACATGACCATGATCTTGTCCAAAAATCTGAAGGGCCCAACCTTGCTGTTGCAGATATACACGGATATATCTGCATCTGCTTCACACATCAAAGCTACCTTTCATACCAACTGTACCTCGCTTTCCATAGCTAGTTCTTGCTCAGTGCAGTGCTGCGGTGACGACTGGTGGGAGGAGCAGTAGGTCACCAGGCAGGAGGTGGCCCAGTTGGCCAGGCTCACACATGGCCGGGGCCCACAACTCAGTGGGATAGCCTGGCCCTGGGGTTGATGACTTGATGGAAGGTTCCTGATGTGCCCTCATCTCATTATTATTTTCATGGCATTGTGTGGCAGCCTCAGGCTTCGGGCTCATATACGCATGACTCCTGCATGACGAGTGAGGATCGAAGCACTAGCTAGTATACACAATGACGAATCCATCTGATGTTGATCTCGTTTGATTTCTCCCATCAACACATGGTTATCCAAATCCAGACAAGTCCAATCAAAATCCAATGCAGCATCTGGTCCTCATTGAGGTGGACCTGCTGGCCCTTTCTGGAGGGAAAGAGGCATATTGTCATGTGCTAGTATTATGCTGCGTCCGGCAAGTCTGAACTCTTCTTTACGGATGGCAGTGCTTAAAGGAAAAGAAGACGGAAAAGATCAACACAAGAAGAAAAAAAGGAAAAGAAAGCGTTAAACACCAGCAGAATTAGAAGATGTTTCTTCAAAAGAAAAATGGTGCTCGATGAGAGCAAGAAACGAAGTTAGCGTGAGGTGAAGGCGTGAACAGCGAGCAGATCTTGATCCGGCTTCACCGACGCGGACAGAGATGACAGCGCGTCGTCTGTTTGGGAGAGTCAGATCGGCCAATGAATGATCAAGCATGCATGTCATTTTCTTGCAGTTACAGAGGTTGTCCAATTCTCCCATCATTCCAGAGAATCGGGCTACAAGCGGATAACACTAGCAGAGACGGTGGTTGAGACTTCAACGTAGGGATATCCCGGCATCGCCTACATCACCATCTAGTACATTCCGTGCATGTTAGGCCAGATTAGTTCCTAATTAGCCGTGGAATGAGAAGATCATGGAATCATAAGTAGCGAGGTCAAATTAATCCCTAATTAGTCCCTTTGCAATCTCGTCAAATCGCTCTGTTTGAAAGTGCGGATTGTTGGGTTGTAACATTGTAGCAATTCGTCATCCGCATTTCGCCATGGACCGGTTGCCAACCGATTGGGAGAAGACGGCGAGGAGATAGAGACCGCGAGAGAAGAGGGGCCGGGGATGCGTGAACCGCGTAAACTTTTTTTTAGACAGAATCGCTTAAACTTTTATTTTTGAGAGGGTACAAGAAATGCATACTAACTCATAAGAACCCAGCCCAAGCGTGTTGCCAAGGGCCCACGGGCCACGGGGGATGACCGTAAGAATAAGGACCAACTCAAATACCAACAACATCCATACACTTCAATGTTCAAACATGCCATACATGTATCGTAAACTCGGTACAGAAGAACAACAATGCAATACTTACCCAAGCATTACAGCAACCATGAACTCTATATTTCACTTCAAGAATAGAAGCTATCACAAAAAGATCATGGGCACTGTGCAGTGCCCAATGCCAAATAATGTCCCAGAGAATGTGAATTATAGTGAGATGAAGGAAACGCAGTTCCAAGCTGAACCACAATGGCAAACCCCTCCTCCCTCCTAATTTACAAAGCCATCTCTATTTGCACCATCCAAAGCACGACCAGCTCTGCAAGTGAACCCAAGGGGGAAAATTTTGCAAAGCTCAAATGATATCACGAAGTGAACAAGGATGGACATGAACGAACCAATGACCACAAGAAACAATGCATGTGCCACTCACCGAGGAGGCATAGCCGTCGTGGTGCTGCTTGGAGCGGTTGCCATGCGCGGCGTCCTTGCCGAACCCCGGCGACTTCCCCGCGTGGCTCTGCTTCTCCTCCCTCACCTTGTCGAAGATGTGCGTGTAGCCGTCCGCCGACGCCGGGTTCGAGTCCCAGTCGCCGAACTTTGGCACCGCCGACCCCCTCGTCGGCTGCCATTCCAGCAAGAAGTACGGCATCACGTCAATTACCTTACAAACGCATGGTGAATTGTAGTATCAGACACTACAGAACTAAGAGCAGAGTCTTACTGTCTCATTGCCGCGCGAGCCGCCCTTGGCTCGGGACCGCTCGACGGAGTTGGTGACGAGGCCGTAGCCGCCGCTCTCGGAGTAGTCCGCCCTGGACTGGCTGTACGGGTGCAGCGGCGACGGCGACTGCTCGACGCTGTGCCCGCCGCCTGTCCGTCCGCCCGCGCGTCTGTTTGGCGTCTCGCCACCGGCGTGGCGGTGGTACGGCGACCCGGCGTAGGGGTTGGGGGACAGCGGCGGCGCGTCGCTGGGACGGCGCTCGTGGTGGGGAGGAGGAGCTGGTCTCCCCTCGGAGCGGTTCGGCGACGGCGCGGCGACGGAGAAGGCCTCCGGGTTCTCGACGGGGTCGTTGGGGTTGATCATCTTGCCGCCGCCTTTGCCCTTGCGCGCGTTCTCGAAGTAGAGCGTGTACGGCACGTTGCCGCCGTTGTCCCAGTTGCCGAACTTTGGGACGTGCGCGTTCTTCTGCTGCTGCTTCTGCATGCAAGCCGAGAAGAATCAACCACTAGCGCCATTTTTCCTATCCTTTCCCCGGCTTGACACCGGCATTCTGTTCCAGGTTCCAAACTCGTAGTAGATTAAACTCCAACGTTATACTCGTCGACAGAATTAGGCTGTGCTCATTAGAATTTCAGCTTTTAGTTTCTAGCTTCAGGCTTCCAGCTTCTTAATTTCGTTTTTTTTCTTTTTATATTTTTTACCTTGAAATTAACGCTTGAAATTAAATTTTTTACTTTTTTGAATCGTGAAGGATTTTTTTAAAAAAATGTTATAAGAATATCGCTAAACGGTCAGACTAGCAAGAAGAAGACTTGTAATGGTAGAACATGTCAACTTGACACGGCTAGGTAGTACTAGTGGCAGCAGGTTGGTCTGACCGACGAAAATAAGCAAAAAGGGAAAAGGAAACCATGCACACGCCACGACTTCCGGCCATTTACGCACTGCATTGACTAATCAATGGAACGTGTCAATTATCTAATCAAGAAACTAATCACATGCTGTGGCTTCACCACTTGGACTAGTTAAGGCCAAACAGGCAAACAGACGGGCCAACGCATTGGTTGGTGTTTTCAGGTTTGACAATCTGCAGTTTCTGGAGGCCAAGCGACAGCACAAGGTAGGTCTAGTTTGCTGACACCTTACGTTTCATCCAAATTCCAAACCGAAAGAAAACTCAAATCAAGAGTCGCCGATGCATGATGCATCTCTTATCTTCTGGAATTTGGTTATATAAAGATTCAATCTTCATGTAAGAGGTAAGAGCTGCCCTCGAAAATATCATCATGTAAGAGCTATCAATTGTGTGCCCAGGACCTCATATTCCAATTAGTTAACCTGCCGACATCTCTAGATGCGAGTATATTATATCGGATGAATACTACCGAGATAATAGAACTTAAATGTGATCGAAAGATACACCTCAACTGTCATGACAGACTTGTCGAAAATTAGCGCCGCACGTCAGGGGATTCACTCATTTACACAAGAAAAAAAGCTTCTAATTAATTCCAATTTGTTCGCTTAGTATCTAGTGCAATTCAAGTGCTGCAAAAAAAAAAAAGGTTGGTTTCAATGCTCTCGTCTGCAAGACAACAATCATAGGTGATCTTGTTGTTCTTCGTTCAGAAAATTCAGACTCAGATATCGCATACAGGTAGCATAGAACTACTGCAGAAACACAAACAAATCGAGCTCCGCGAAAGACGAAAGCCAATTAAGAAACCGTTCTAGGAAAAAAGACGCTTTTGAAAAGAAAAAAAAGAGATCAAAACTAGCTTACGATTGATAATCTAACCGAAAACTGCAGCACAGACCGAAAGAAACCATGAGGAGACATGGACGTTTCAGAAGAGCGAGGAAGAGCACAGGTACTTACTGCCATGTCGATCCCACTGCAGAGAGAGATCTGATCCGGGGGCTCTGAAGCTCGTCGAATGGTAGCCGGCAAGAGAGGTCTGGATCTATGTGTTGTTTCTTCCTCCTGGACTCCTCCTGGCTGGCTAGCTTGCTAGTCTTCTCAGGCCGGCGGGCAGGATTATAACTCCGAGAAACGGACGCGGAAAGGCCGGTTGCTTTCTTACGAGGAGCCGTTCGCGAAGGAGACCCGACACCTCCTCTTCGCTACCAATCCCTCCGTTGACAAGTACGAGGGCACGTAGTTTGAAACTTTGAATGGACTTGTAAATTTAAGACTTGTATGTAAATTTAATCGTATGTTTTCTACGATACTACTATTTATTACCTCTAAACCATGGGTACTTATTTATTATCATCCACACAAAGTAGTCTCTCTCATCTTTCCGAAACAATTGCAAAGGGTACCTAAGTTATTTTCTCTCAAAGCTTTCTCAATTTCACCAACATTTTAATCCGGATGTAAAGTCAAAATATGTCTTAGGGCCCGCTCTAAAAGAGCTTAAACTTCTGGTTTATGATTTTGGCTGTTGGTTTTTAATTGAAATAACACTGCAGCGGTTGTTAGCTTTCTCGAAGTCATTCAATTCAAAGAAAAAAATAAAAAAAGTTGTATCGTCACAAACAAATACAAACGAATAAGAAAAAAAAGAAAAGCTAAAAAACCGAAAAGGCAAAAAAGGTCAGAATAAACTGAAATTAGAAACCGACACATTCTAAATGGCTTCTATATTAAAAAATCGTAAACTAAAAAAAAATCAGAAAATGAAATCGTTTGAAGTGAGGTCTTGTATTTATCAACCTAGGATATGGAGCCTCCAAGGCACGGTGTGTTGGATATGTCTTTATACCATATACATTGCAAAGGATGTCTTGTGTAGAGCCTGTCCTCGGTTTTCCAAATATCCTTTTCTAAGCGGACAGTAGCTAGGTTGTCCAAGCAAAGGGAAAGAAAAAGGGAAAATATCCTCAACAAGTGGGAGGTGGCAGTTAGCAAGATTGTCAAACAACCTTGTAAGTTTTATCATATCACAATCCGATCGGGGTGGCGCGATGTGCGTTATTAATTACTTGTCTATCTTTATATAGTTCATTATTTGCTTCTAGGATTTGGCAGCTACCGCGATAGGAATACCTAGCAAAGTAAGTATAAAGGAAAAAAACATTTTATTAGTAGTACATATGGCACATGTGTCGTTACTTGCACAAAGGAAATCCTCTAACTGATATAAACCATGTTTTTTTTTGAGATTTTGGTTTATCCGAAAGTCAAAATAAATAGGAACGATTTCTCCAAACAGCTTCCTAAACCCAAAACTATATGCATTGTCTGCTGTAGTCTTGAAAAACACTAACAAAAATCATCAGCTATAATATAAAAGAATAGAGCCATAATAAGACAGCAACACAAAGGTAGACAATGACAAATTAGGTACTTTGGAACATGGAATGAGCACACTTAAAAGAACATGCCTATTAAGTATATTAATCCTCTCAGGCCGGCAGGCAACTCCGAGAAAGGGGCAATTACGAGGGTAATCTAACTCATTTTCTTTTAGACCTTTTTCAGTTTCATCACCACCTTAATCCTAATGCAAAGTCAAAATACGCTTTATATTTATCAACGAAGGAAGTAGTATTTGTTTCTCTCCTTTTTTCCCCCATAAACATCTCTCTTTTATATTCCTATTTATTCTCTCTCAACTATAAGCATTTATTCATTACCACCTATACAAAGTATTCTCCCTCATCTTTTCATTACCCAGGGCAATGGCCAGTCTAGGTCTGATAACACTAGGTGACCCTAGGCTCCCCAGGCTTGCCGATGAACCACCAGAGCAGTGGAGATTTTAGAGGCGTTGGAGATGGTGAGGCGTTGGAGATGGTGTTTGTTGAAGTACAAGTGAATTGCCTATTTTTCCTCATTAGGTTAAGCTTTAGGGTGAATTGGTTGGTGCATGTAACTCAATATAGTATCAGAGCCAAGAGATCTTAAATTCGAGACCCGGTTAGCGTAATTAAAAAAAATAATTGTAGTCTACTTTTATTCTACATTTTAGGACTGAGTAAGCCTACTACACATGAGGAATAATATTAAAGTATAAGTGAATTGTCCATCTTTCCTTATCAGTCACTTCAAAAAAAATTTTGGCACTGTCACTGCATCGTGGGCATGCATCACGCTGGAAGCCTGGAATCAAATCAAATATGGCTAGCACGCGTAATAACGTAATGGCCTTAACCATCGAGCTACCTCATAGTTGAGCGAAAACCCAAAAACTATAGGGCGTGTACCGCAAAAAGGGCCCAAGCGAGACCGTTGACGCGCCACCTAGCATGCACCACCGCCAGCCGGGGCCGAGTCCACCGATTGAACACCTTAACAAACGTTGGCCATCTTTGACTGCTCGGCTCGCGGCTCGTTTGGCGCCATCGCAATTCACAACCACACAAAAGCTATCTTACCCATGGATACCTCCAATTAGGGATACAAATAAGTTGATAATTTTCTTTCGATCGAACGACTGAAGGTTTACAAAATAAATACGAAAAAAATAAATGGATATATAATACTATCTGTGTTCGAGTCTGATTCTAAGAAAAATACATAATATGATATGAAATAAGTGATATCTATTTATATATATCCGTATATCAAATGATATGAGTAAGTATGTCCTAAGTTTACTTACGAACAAGATAAGACATATACGGATTGCCTCATCTAAATAGACTGGGAATACTGAATATTGAGTGTTCTTTCTTTGATATTTCAACGATTAGTCTTTTTATGTTCGCTCTGATTATACCTCTACTGCTCAATTGCTCAATGTTCTGTATAGGATTGCAAAAGAAGCGGATAATTTTCGTACTACCGACTATCCAAAGTTTGTAAAGCAGATACAAAATGAAAACATTAGTATATTTAGTATTATTCATATCTAATTTTGATTTAGAATAAATATGAAATATGATGCCAGATAAGCGACAACGCTAAATCCTTTTCCTTGTGGTTGGCCTACGCACGCGAGTACGCACCTCAGCTGTGACGGCGAAGGATGGCACGGCCGGCGAGCCGGAACGCGCACGCGAGAGACGGAGAGAGCTCGTGATTACGCGCGCGCGGTGTCTTTTAGTCTCTCGGGCCGACGTGCGGCAAGACGGACGACTAGTTCCTGGTCCAATTATGAGATTCGTTGCGCCGGTCTCCTGGCTACCGTTTTACGTCTCTTGTTTATATCAACCATCCCCTTGGCTAACCACGGTTCTGGTCGGTCGCATGCACGGATCGAGGGTGTGCAGTTGAATGCGTCAGCGCTCTCTGACAAGCTGATAATAGGTCTATTCTTTTTAATTTTTTAAAACGATTTTTGATTTTTACTATAAGATCTAATTTTAAAACGGAGTTTTTTTAAAAAATAGAGTCTACATGTTAATTATAGTACACGCTAAAAGTCCAACATCTGTACCATCCAAAATCGCAAGCGAGTATCTCTCTCCGTAATCTCTGTCGTAAATAGCTAAAATTCAAAAATTTCAGCCAAAAGCCACAGTCAAAAAGAACATACCCTATATATAAAGGCAAAATGGTCATGAAGTTGGGCTTAGGCGACAGTGGCAAAAGTGTCATTTCTACACGGGCAAAGTTCCTACGAAGTGTGGACTGAGCTGTTCGGCCAGGTCGGCAGTAGCGATGGCAATGGGGATATTTTTCGTCTGGGAGTGGTGGAACTCTCCATCCTTGATTATGTCTTTGTTCTCTTGTTTCTGACCCCGATTACATGCTGGAAAAGAATTCATCCTGTTCCCAGTCTCCGGTGGGGAGTAGAGCCCGATAGTATACTTGTCTGGTATCTCAAAAAAGTACTTGTATAGGGAAATTTCTGAAAAACACCTCCATGGTTCCTCTGTTCCCATTCCGTCCCCGGCCTCTTCACAGTTCCCCACCTCGCTGATGAAACCTCATGCATGCTCTAGCCCTCGCCTCTGCCACCTCTCCATGTAGCACTCCAATAGGATCTTCCGAAGAGAACGCTTCATCATGTACCGCCTCAAATCGGGCGGTAGCTTCGGCTCTCGGCCAGTTCCAATAGTTTCTGACGAGCCTCGTTTCACCGAAATTCATACGGGGTTAATGTTTCAAGTAATCCTCTCAGCTCGTAACTTACATCTAACTACTACAATATTACTCCCTCAATCTCACTCCCTGTTATCTCAATTGACAAATATATTAAAACAGATACTCTCAATGCTATGAACAAATATAGTGAAACGGAGGAGTGCTTCCAAATACATAAATACTACTAAATCCATTTTCAACAATATTAGTAGCATTTTTGTTAAGGTGTGATTCGAATTCTTCATTGTGTTTATGTTGGACACCGCGCTAAACATGACGTCAAATGATGCATAAGCAAGCCATGTCATACATTAGTTAATTAATTTTGCTATTTGCACACGAGAAGTACCGAAAAATCCAAACGCAACCTACACTATCTGGGTTCTAAAGTAATTTTGCTAGACGCACACGATGGAGCCTATCAGGTAATTTCCAAGCCTTTTCTGAACAACTATCTACATGCACCCAACAAGGCTACCAGGAGAATTTATTGTTCATTGCTCTGCGTACACAATAATGTACCATTCTTCGACTCTGATTAGGCGATTTTAACTCTTCTCAACTCTGCCTTAGCGTTCACCTGTGCCATACTAAGCGTTGACCTATGTATTATCCCAGTGATTTGTTCTAGCATTGATTTCATCAACAGATTCAACACCATTGCCAGCGTTGCTTGGAGCCATGCCTTGGCGCCATTTTGCACCATCTCAGTCGACCTTCTTCTACCTCTGTTGATCATCATATTTTATTAAGCAGCTATGTTATTAGCTTTGTATGCTTTTTATTGGTGGTGGAGTTCATTGTAATTTAGATTGTTATGTCTATTATTAATGATATCTATGTGAGGTTAATTATTGATGATTTTTACGATGATTTATTGTCTTTTTTATATTATTCCAGCAAGATCTGTTACCACATATGTAGGGTCTAAGGGGCAGAGTGGCATCAATATGGTTTTTATTTTGTCAGTAGATTGGAAGCATCTAGATAAGCAACATGGAAACCGCTCCTCTCGATTGGAAGCATCAAATATGGTTCATTGTAATTTGCAAAACAGCTTTCCAAGCTCCTCTATTCCCATTCCGTCCCCGTCCTCTTCACCGCTCCCCTCCTCGCCGACGAAACCCTACGCACGTTCTACACGTCGCCTCCGCCGCTTCCGCGATGTACTCTCATAGGGTCTCCAGGAGGAAGCGCTCCGTCATGGACCGCCTCGGGTCGGGCGGCGGCGTCTCCGGCTCTGGCTCTCGCCTGCGGCCCGACGCCGCAAAAAGGTGCGCCCTCGAGCTCGCTCGGTGCGAACCATTGCTTGTTTCGCCATTGGTGCGCTATTAGATGTTGCAGTCTTGCACCTTCTGGTATGGATCGGTACTCGAACCGAGATGGCTAGGTTAGGGTTGTGTGCTTCAGGTCCTAGGAATTAGGGAGTTCGTGATGCTGGTAGCTTTAATGCTTCACAGAGTTTGTGACCTTGATGCTGGTAGCTTTAATGCTTAACAGAGTTTGTGACCTTCTTAGTGTGAGTTGATTTACTTAGGTGCAATCATATACGGGATCCAATCAGTAGACAATATACATAGTGCTTGTGCTTGTTTGTGTGATTAATCAGACAGAGCAAATTTGTTCTTGTTGCTGCTGCAAATGTGATCATCAATGGCTGTTTGGAACTACGTTTTCTTGAAATACGTTTTAAAACCAATTGGCAAAGCGACCTTATGCAGTCAGACCAGCATTACATGATATGGGACAATGATGGTACCCGTCATCTTTCTAGTATCGCTGGTCGATATTGCAGCTTTAACCAAGTCTTGAATGACCGCGATGTTTTCACCTGATCTCAGAATTGCAAATTGTTGATGCTATTTTTTCAAGTGGGAATTGTTGGTGCTACTAGTTGGTTTACATGTCCCCATTTTATGTAGAAGATGGTATAGTCCTATCGTTTATATCTTCTATATTGGGCTTCACAGGTTTCGGCAGGCTGATGGGACTTGGAGACGTGAGCTTTATAAGGATTCTGGTGGAATTCAAAGTTCATGTAAGGAACAGTTCTCGATTAATTTTGGGCATACCCTTTCTTTCTGCTCCCCGTATGATGATTTACTGTTAGCTTGTTGCTTCTGTTGTGCATGGTTAAGCTGGACTTGATTCCAGAAATCTTCAAGCAAACCAAAAATCACATATGAAGCAAAGCACTGAGGTTGTGAAGAAATCATCAGTTCTAGATCTTCGTGAAAAGTTATCTGGAGTCCAGCGCCCTCAACTGAATAGTACTGTTCAGATCCCAAAGCCTGTACCGGAGATTGCTGAGACTGCTAAACCTGTTCAAAAGGGGGGCCCCTCTGCTACTTCTGCCCTTCCTGTCACTAAGAAAGTCAATGAACCAACTGCTCCGAAGCAATCCCAGTCTCAGGAAAAGGTGAGGGAGTTATGCCGTCTTTGTGCAGGCTCTTGTCCCAAGCAACCTTAACCAATTTTCATTAAAAGGGAAACCACAGAGTACAGATTACACCTACTTGTAAGTCAAAATAAGGTAGCATCTCCACTCAGGAAAGCTACAAACACCATAACTTGCCCACGCAGAGTTACACTTTCATTGTTTGTTCTACTAAAGGGGGAATATTGTCATGTTGCCTTTACCTTGTGATTTACTTTGCATTTGTAATGCTGTGAATACAATGTACTTCTGGTATTCTTGAATTTTTAATATTTGTGCAACCTTTATTTTGATTTCTGAGTCGTTAAGTGTAATCTTATGTAAGGTTAATCTGCTACCTCTTTGGCATGTTTGATTTCCAAAGTTTCATCTGCCTTGTTTCATACCAACGTACGATCCTTGTCTACATGCTTGTCCGATTACTTTTGGGTTCCATCATCAAGTATTTTCAATTGAATTATGTAATAATTTGTTCCATTCAAATGTGCAGGCTGGTGCCTCACTTGACAGTTTACTGAAGTCTCTTGATCTACAGAAGTATTCAGCTACTTTCGAGGCTGAAGAGGTACTTTTGATTCATGTGGCAATTTCAAACCATGGATGTTCTACTAAATTTAGTTGATGTATATTCATTTTGCAGGTTGATATGAAGGCTTTGGTTCACATGAATGAGGAAGATATGAAGTCTTTAGGAATTCCAATGGTACTGCAAGAACTTGAATTGAAACATTGTTTTACCATATGGTTCTCAGAAGCTGATCTGTTGTTTATATTTTTCCAAATGGGTTTATTTGCTTCTCTTTTGCTAAAATAAGAGATCTTTCCTACTGAAGCAATTTAAATATATAAATTGGTAGAACAGGTTTATGTCATAACTTCCCTGCATGTAGATTGACATGAAGCTATTTACAATGTATATATTCTTCATATGTTGCATGTCTTTGTCTGATTTGCATATTGTTGAATATGTGTCATGCCAGCTCAGCGCCTCAGTTATTAATCCATATTATCCTGGGTTATCTAATGGAGTTAAACATTGTTTGGGTTAAATGAATTAAACTGGTTAAGTAGTAAGTACCCTAAGCTGTACTTCACCTGCACGGTTAGCTTGCTTATCAGATTTGCCCTAAGGATTTGGCATACTACTAACGATATTTTGTAAATGATATGGACTATGGAGACATAACTAAGTGCATCACAGTCCATGCAAAGGTTGAACAAAACATTATCTTGAGTTATACTGTGTCACATTCAATCGAAAAATTGTAACAATGTTTATTATATATATATTCTTGTCCAGCTATTCATTTTGTTTTGCAATCTACTTGTAAAGTTTTCGCTTAATGTTATGCATTGCCTTTACCAATTGTGCTCTGAGTGGATTATGCGTATCTTTATATGCCTATATTTTGCTTCCATATTCATTTGGCAATTTGTTCGTGTTTACAGGGCCCTCGGAAAAAGATACTATCAGCACTAGCTTCCAGAAAAAAGAAGTCCTTGAGATCATTACCTACCAGTTGATGCATCTTTAGCCGTAGTAGCTAGATGACTTGCTGATTTGGATGTATCCAACACCATCATCAGCTTGCAGAGTAATTCCATTTGCAGGCAAAATTCCTATCGGTTGAGGTGATGTATAAATAGAGAACTCTATGATGTTGGTGGTGTTCTAAGGCAACTAACATCTTGTTCATAGGAGATCCGTTCTGTTGTTATACAGAATATTTGGATGCCGATTTATGATGCCCTGGGAACGTTTCCCCTTACCGTGTAAAACCCAGTTCATGCTTCTTGGTCTGCACAGTGAAGTCAGGGCGATGAACATCATCAAATTATCGGTGCAAGCTTTTTTTCCCCTGGGTGTTGCATAGCTTCTTTTGTTTCATCGTTAAGTCTGCTAATGTTCTGGAGGTCGAACTGTGTTAGTCGACTTGTTTGGTCCTTTTGTCTGCATTTTGGACGAGTGCTTCCATATTGATCATTACGATTTATGGTAGAATGATTTTTTTTCAACTTGCGATTTAGAATTCATTATGTCTAAAAACACCACTTCAAATACATGTATGAACTGCAACGACGTAAGTGGAGATTTGAATTTTGAAGTAGTAGCTTTACTTCAAATACATGCATCTGTAGCAGAGTACCATCTTCTGGGCATTACAAGCTCAGTTGCAGCAACGGAGAGTGAAGCAGCACGCCACATGGTTCAGATGTCTGCGACGTCCGTGGCAACGAGCGATCGCCGACGAACAGCCCGCCCTTCCGCCGCCATCATCCGCGTACGACGCCGCCGAAGAGCGCGCCAGCTCAAGTGCTCGATCCCTTCCTCGCCACCGCTCCCTCCCCTTCTCCCAGGCCCCAGCTCAGGTGCTCCCCCCTCGCGGCCCCTTCCCAACCATTCGTCCGAACTCGCTCGCTCATTGGCTTGGCTCGTGTGGTACGAGCGCACGGCGGAGGTGTCGCGCGCGCGGTGGGTGGAGGAGGCCGGCGCGGCGGAGGGGGTGGACAGCAAGGGGTGGCTGTGGCTCACCACCGGCGTCTCAAGTGGCGGGAAGCTGTAGTACAGCGTCCAGGAGATCGGGTGCGTATGCATGGCCTCGACGCTGGCTTGCCTGTGCACGCCAATTTTTCGGAGAAATGCGGTTAGGGCCTCCACGCCGCCGTGCGCGTCGGCGGCGTATCCCGCTTCCCTTCTCCGCATGCATTCGCCACCCTTCCCCTCTACCCCCTTAGATCCAACTACGCCTCCGATCGCCGGCCTATCCTGCGGTCGCCGTCGTCCGCGCCGCTGGCTCGCCGAGGGGGTCAGAAAACTGCAGGGGGGAAATTGCCATAAGGCCCCTTTCTTTGAGTTTTATGTTATAACTTCCCCCGAATTGGATCGCCCAGAAAATGAGCTGTCCAATTTCTGGTCCATGTGAGCCGTTCGATTTGGTCTAGGCGGCTCGGATCGAGGTTAGTAAAGTAGATGCGGCAGTTTTACAGAAGAGACCCTGGTATGGAATTCCACGTTCAAAAACTTCCCCGAATTGGACCGTGCGAAAAATTCGCGATCCAGGCAGAAGTCCATGTGAACCGTCAGATCAGATCTCCGTGGCCCAGACGAGGTGTCTGGTGTAATTTCACAAACACAACCCTTAAGTTACTTGATATCACACCCATGTCAGCCTCGCTTCCCCCTTGCGGGCCTTAACAATGGCTGCGGCAGCCGGTGGCGAGGGGTCCCCCAGAACAAGGCCGGGGGACTTGGATACAGTGGGAGGTGAACCAATGGCGGCGGCGACCTGCGGCTAGTGGTTGGTGCCGCTGCTTCGGGCTTCCACCGCTCCCAGAACGAGTATGTCCGTCTTGCCGTCTTGGGAAAAAAAGGGTTATGCCTGCATTCGCCTCTGTGGCATTTGCACTGAGGCCAATCAAGGTCTGCATGGATGTTTGTATAGTTCTTGTTGGTCGATGCCTAGTTCTTCAAAGTGTGACTTGTGGATCTTTTTCTTTCTGTACGAGGGTGTTCCTTGTGGGTCTAAGCAATAAGCATTGCGTGTGGTAGACTCAATTGGAAGTTTGGGAAATTTTCTTGCATTTGTTTGAGATCAAACAGCTCATTTTTAGTTAACTATGCATCCCTTGGTTGCTGGTCTGTCTGCTTGAACCGTGTTTTGCTTTAAGTTTAGGATGTCACAATTTTGTTGTTGTAAACTTGATTGTTTGCAGACTAAGCATGGACTACCACATGCCAATGTGGATATTTAATTTTGAACACTTCTGCCTGCAAGTTTCGACTTTCGAGCTCATTAAATGAACCTATCCAGGGTCTTAGCTGAAATAGGGGCACTGCTCCTTCTCGAACGATGGTCATGCCACAATAGGATTGGGCCATTGGGGAATATATATGAAATGATTGCTGGAGGTTACTATGGATGCTCCGGGGATACCTTTCGGTCTTATAGACACTTCAAACTGCTTGGTTATATTGTTGGATGATATGGGTTTCCCTGGACAACAAAATGTGGCTGTACTTCTGATGTTATTGATACTCCAGCAAGTAAACTGCAAGAAGGAAGAAAGGTATAAAAAACCTCGAAATGTGGCTGTATTTGTGATCCAGTTGTCTACAAGGTGTTGATTCAAGAGGGAAATTCTAAGTTGGAAGAAAGGTATAAGTAACTGCAAGAAGAAAGAAGTCACCTGAGTCTCCTGAGAGAACCAAAGAACCATCTGGGAAGAAAAGACAAGAATGAAGTACAGAAGAAGCAAAGCTCTAATTCTCCTCAGCTAATTGTCCTTCTTCCCTTTACATTCGTAGTAATGCATTGCTTTATGTGCTACTTATAGAGGATTCGTACATCAACTTGGCTCCGAAGATACAAAGTGAGGGAAAAAACATTGATAAGGTAAGAACTTCTGTTCGTCATACGTCATGTTGCAATAAAAAATTTCAATGCAACCTGAAAATCTGCTGAACTACTTTGTCGAACTACTTGGATCCTATGTTTTTCTTTTTCTCGCTCTTTGTAGGTCTGCATATTTGTGATGGCAAATTATGCAAATATGTCTCTCTTTTTTTGAATTTTCCTAACTGTGTCATTATAGCCTGTAGTTCTAGCTTATGCGTACCAGGCAGTTTGTGGTGCACCTATTCCACCATGAATGGTGATTAGGGCCAATAGACTAATTATTAAGATCAGCATACCAACAGGATGCAGATGCTACAGAGATGTTAGCTCTAATGTAAATTACAGAATATTGTTACTTCATGTGAGACATAAAACAGAGTATTTACGTATATATCTCTTCGAAGAGAGCTGAAATTATATAAGTTCATGGGGACACTCACTTTGCCAGTAACTTTTTCTAAATAATTTTGTGGAACATCTACCTTCAAGTGAACCAACATTCTCCACAAGGCTACTTATTTTTCTTCCTGTTCTATTCCCTCTAGTTTTGCATTTGTGGCAATGGAAGTGCTCTTATTCCTATTAATCTCTCTTCTAGAAATGGCTGTCCCACAAGTTGACAAGAGAATGCTTGGTGAACTTGAAAATATGGGATTCCCCACAGTTCGTTCAATTAGGGCACTCCATTATTCTGGTATGTCTTTCAGTCATGACAATTGATAGATATGTTGTTTCTTGAAAGTTGCAACTTCTATGACTTAACTGCAAAGCTATGGCAGCACGTTTCTTGTAAATATTCAGTATATTCTTCAATACTTAGATGAATGAATTGGAGAAATAATCCAATTTCTTTACCAGATAATTCCAATCTTGAATCTGCGATAAACTGGCTTCTGGAACATGAAAGTGACCCAGACATTGATCAGCTACCATTGGTATGTTATTTCTTAATAATGTGATTATTCTTCATTAGCAGAAATCCATTCTGATATGCTTTATTCCTCACACTGTTGATATAATTCTCAACAGAGGAAACTATCAGAAATTTTCACTTCAAGCATTTTAAAAGAGAGCTATCTCTAAGTATATTACTGTAAATTGTTTGGTCTGAGATTGCAGCTTGCAACCTTTTCCAATTTAGTTTAATTTGAAGCAACTTGCATGTTATTGCATGTGGCAGTATGGCAGTTGAATTTTCTAGTTTGTAACCTACATGCTCTGTCCAGCTAGACATGTAGATCTTATCCAGAAAATGTTTAGTTATTATTGTTTGCTCCCTAGTATATTTCCTTTATTCTGGGATCCATTTGTCTCCATTGTCATGCGAAACAATGCTTTCGTCAATTTCAAACGTTATGGTCTGAGTACTCCCTTTGATGGTCTAGGTTCCAAGAGAAATCAGCATTGAATGTGGTGACACATCAAATGGAGAGAGAAATAACATTGAAGGAATGAGGTTAGTTTTTTTCTTCAATGGTTTTATATCTGAACTGCTATAGAAAATATCAGAGTATTATTTCATGAAAAGAACATTAAATTTTACTTAGCACCACTATACCAGTGGCGGAGCTTGGAAGAAAACATAGAGGGGGCCAATCTAACATAATATATTTAGATAACTTCAGAAGAGAAGTAGTAAAATTAAGCTTTTTTAGAAATTTTTCTAGGGGGAGGGGGGCCATGGCCCCCTTTGGCCTAAAGAAGCTCTGTCCCTGCTTAGCACTGTTAAGAACCCACTTTTGATAGCTATTCTGTCAACAATCAGGAAGTTTGCATCGACTATCTGCATCATCTTCCATATGGGTGACAGCTTGGAGCCTGTTATGTCAACATAACACTACAGATTCTGAGTCTCTGCTATACTTCAAGGATAAAGCTACTGTTACTCTCTTTTTTACAAAATGTGGGGATATCTTGCCCATCAGCCTGCCCACTTGCTAAATTTACACAGTTCTGATGTCATGCGCAAGGAAAATGGAACTTGCAAGTAAAGTAGTATCAGTGTAGTATATCTTTAATTCACAATGCATGTTTGATAAGGCAAGTCATATGTCATAGTTAAACACTTAACAAACTACTAATGGAGATAAGAAGCACAATCTGTGAATCAAGATATATTTATGAAAAGCCTTTATACTCAAGTAATTCAACAGATGTACTGGTTGCCATTTCTTTCATTTGATCTGTTGTTGTAGTATAAGATGTATCATATGCATATGTTGTCTTGTAGGGCTCATTCCCAGGAAAGGAAACCAGAAGAGCGAACTGCAACTGGACGACAGAAGGTACTTTCTAAAATTTTCTTCGTGATTTTGATATCACAATCCTGTCCTATCATATCAGCATGTTATGAGAAGTCCTTTTTTTCATGCATGAAGGACTAGAACCTGCCTAACTAATAACCAATATTGGAAAAATTACCTGGTGGAAATTTGCATCAATTCCTTCCCTGCATTTTTGTCAGAACTAAGAATCTCAGGCTCAACAAATGATTTCTGATGACGTGTCTAAAAGTATTGCATCTGGTAAAGGAGATACAATAACACATGTTTTTCTGTTGCCCTTGTCTCTGAAAACTTACATCATGTAAGTATTGCATAGTCAAATGTTGGCGAGCAGGTGCTGTAACAGCTTGGCGATGTTGTTTTATTCATTAGAAACCTGCACTACTTATGGGGGTTAGTGTGGCAAGTGCCCAAAATGCAGATGCACAGTCCTCATGTATGGTCTCGTGGATTGTTCTCCTTGAGTGACATATCTACGTCATTCAAATTATTGATTATGTTTAGAGGGAAGTAGGCTATGACCTGATTACGAGGGACATATAGAAGTTCCTGGCCCTTCTTAGCAACTAAGCCCCCTAGGGGTGTCTTACTGTTATATGAAACAAATATTTTCCTTTATGTATTTCCAATGGAGTGTCTAAGGAGAACTAAGTCCAATACTAACACTTCGGCTGATTATAGTATCTATGTTGCATCATAATTGTCACTAAATTAACTTATATAAGCTATGAAGACACATCAAATTAAGGTGGCGTTTCAGTATCATCTGCAAACCTGTATGATGGACCAAGGAATTAATGCAATTTAGTGACTGCTGTATGATTCATCGTCGCTGCCTAGTGTGAAGGTCAATATGAAACCCAATTCACTTTAGCAATTCATTATTAGTCATTGCAGTGGCACTTGCCAACATTTTGTTTTTCTGTCTCATCCAATCCAAAGCTAGTGCTTTATACTTCATTATCTTGTCACACCCGAATTTTTTTATTAGGAAACGTCACAGGTGGGAAGAGAATTTGATGCAGATGGACACGAGGATGAAGACAGAAAGAGGTTTGTAGCTTGCTTTGAATAGATATTGTTCGGTGAGCTGCTTGCATTTTTTTCCGTTCAAGTAACTCTCCGATACTTTTCAGGATTTTAGCACTGTACAAGTCAAAGCAGGATGAGGAAGAAAAAACAAGAGGGAGAATCCGAAATCAACTACTAGAGGATAAGGTCTGGCAACTTTTCCAGGCTAGTAAGAAGTAAAAAAAAATCATAGCACAGCAGCAGGGAAGAATAAAATGCGCTTATTTTGGTTCTTATTTATCATATTCCACCGTAGCAGCTATCATGCAATAAATTCATGTTGGCCTGTACTATTCTCCTTTGGGATGTGCTCAGCTACATGTAATATGCTTCCAATTTCCAAAACCACGTAGACTTTAAAGTACAAAGCTACAAGGGAATGCTGGACAAAATTAGTAATTGGGAACTGTTTGTCTGCTCTTTCATTTTTGTTTGCAGAAAATTCCTAACGCCTAATTGAATGATAATTTTTATGCAATAAACTATTGGATGGTAGTTGAATCTATAGTACAAGATGATTGAATTAATGGTAGATGCTTTAAGTTGTGAGCAAATACTTTTTTTTAAGAGTATGAAACAAAATCAGTCATATTACAAATAAGACATAAATAGAAGTGTTACGTAGTACATGAAAAATCAGGATCGAGGAACACTGCTTGTTCAGAAATGATAGCGCATTATCGATTTGAAAACCGTTTTATTTTATTTTCAAGTTTCAACAAATAAAATTAATTGTGACAAATTCATACACAATGTAAGTGAGAGCATGTTGAATTATATGGTCTACAAGGTAGATAATGATAATACTAAAAACCTACTATAGCCGATAATGAATAGTATCTCTGTGCTGATAGCTTGATACCCTGAACCTTTTGGAGAAATATTGCTGAACCACATCACATATCCTACGACCATTTTGTTGCCACGCGGAACTTATTTTTTTCATTTATGTTAAGAGGGAGAGGATTCGAGCTTCTAAAGATCTTATGGAAGCCAAGCGGACTCTCGAGGAAAATCAAAGAAAACGGTTTGTTTCATATGCAACTTATATCTGCTATTTCCAACCCAAAGGTGTTCAATAAAGAAGTGATGTTTTTATTTAGTGCAGCGTGATGGAAAGTCGGAAAGAAGATCAAGAAGAGGAGAAACGAGCAAGAGAGAGAATTCGGCAGCGTATAGAAGACGATAAGGTCCCCTTGATTCTAACTAATATTTTCAAAACTTCGATCTTTCCCCCATCTGCTGTTTTCAATTCCATGATTTATAGGTCAGCGAATCTTCTGCACTCCTTACAGCGTAGTTTTGGATTATGATTATTTCATCTAATAAATTCGTTGTAATTGCCTTTTTATTATTCTTGTGTTTCCACATTATAAAGTTTGCTATATCTTGTCACCACAGAGCACAGCTACATGCAATGATGCGATAGCACAGCCTTTATTTTATATTTTCCGTGCACTGCATGGCCTTCAAGTATTCAACTAACAAAATTGATCTCCTTGACAATGGAGCAAGCATACCATGTAATGATCAATTCTGTTCAATGGTGGCATTGCTATCATCAAAATGTGATAACATAATTCCTCTATCTCCATGGTCAGAATGATGTAGTTTTCTTGTGCTTTGACAACTATTTTAAGCTCATTTGCTACTACTTTCCTCCAAAACTTTTCAGTGACATACTACATTGCTTGTTGTTGGACTACTGAAGAGCCTTAAATCATTTCCTTCAATGCAGGCAGAAAGAAGGCGAAGACTTGGTTTGCCGCAGGAAAATACACGAGCTTCAGTTCCGATTGTTACTCCCACAAAGGTATAAAGCCCCCCAGAGTACCTCTATATTTCGTGAGAAAAACCTCCAAAACACATTCCTCACATTTTTGAACTGCTCAGATGAAACCTGTCGAACCTGTTGTAACATCAGAACAACTGAGAGACTGCCTAAGAACTCTGAAGAAGAATCACAAGGTAAAATGATCTTCCCATTGCTGATGTGAATTATGATCCCTTGTGATTCGTGATCTTATTGACACAGAAGCATTGAGCTGTTGACTGTTCTTGAACATTATTAAATATGATGTTTTGCAAATACCAAATGAATCTTACGTGTTCTTCTGTATCCCAATATACATTAATATTCCAATGAAATGCTGTTCTATGAATTTTGTCCATTCAGAGAACCGGAACTAGCCCTTCTGCACACGGCACACCAACAATATTCAATTTCTGTATTATGTGCTCTTAGGCTGTCTTTTGTAGCTAGGAATGGCTGTCCTTCTGTTTCCAAACATCGGCACCCTCTTATAATTGAACTACTTGTGCGTAACAAGAACTGTAAGATAAAACTGTACAAGGCAATAGACCTTCATGTTATGGGCATGCCAGGAACCAATTGATGTGTTTTATGTCACTTTATTTGTAGGATGACAGTGCTAGAGTTACAGGAGCATTCCAAATACTGTTGAAGATAATTGCCAACATAGTAAAGAACCCAGAAGAGGAAAAGTTCAGGAGGATTCGACTAAGCAATCCCATTTTCAAGGTAACTACGAAATGCAACACCGTTATATTTCAGGAAGCTGCTTCCTGCAATACCATCATCCTTAACCTACCATTCTTCTCCTTTAGCAGGACCGGGTGGGTAATCTGCAAGGCGGCGTAGAATTTCTGGAGATGTGCGGGTTCGAGAAGCTCAGAGCCAACGGCTACCTGGTCATGCCGAGGGATAAGGTCGACATGGCACTCCTCAATGCGGCAGGAGTTGAGATCGCGTCCGCCATGGCAAATCCGTACTTTGGGCTGCTCTCCAAGTGAACGGAACAGCCTTCATCGCCACTTCAACATTAAGACCTAGCTCGCCTACTTCGTACGAGCTTTGTGACAATGAAATGGGTGCACTAGTGAATGGACGGCACTAAAATGAGTCGATCACGACCGATCGAATCTGTCCCCCGTTGCCAAAAAAAAACGGTGTACAAAATCAAAACAGATGAGAAGTATTTCTATCTTACTAAAGAGAAGGATGTGTAATTGTAATTGTGCGTGCTCATCCAGGAGAAATCAAAACGCATCATTTACAATGGCATGGGTGAGTAGGAGATGCATTAGCTCTTACTGTTTACTCATGTCCTTGCCTGATAAGCAGATCTGTGCCGTCGTACATGTTGCTACTAGGGATGGCAACGAGGCTATTCCCCACAGGTAACGCCCTCTCATCCTCACTCCCTATTTATCTATCGGGGCGACTTTCCTCTCATCTCCATCCCCGCTGAGAATTTATCTCCCCTCCCTATTTAGCTATCGGGGCGACTTTCCTTCCGTCCCATCCCTAACAAGGATTTGGTGGGAAACAGATCAGTAACAATCTAAATTTGACTAAAATTAAGGTAATTTTATAAATTTATCATATGTTTATATAGAAATATGCAAAAGCTATTAATGCAGCAGAAGGTATTATAACATTAAATGAGTAGCATATTATAGATTGCACAAAACTACATTAGGCTAGAGAGAAAACACCAATTTTTAGACATTTAGACGTATCAATTTACTTATATATGTATGTCGGTGTATAACGGGGATGGAGAAGCATTTCCATTCCTATCCTCATATAAGATGGCAGGAACAAAACTGTACAGTACTTCGGAGCTTCAATTCTGGCCAGATGGGAGGAGAGGCGACACCTCCTGAAGCGCATGTGAGAGGGGACCAGCCTAACAACTCAGCAGGCAACTTCTTGAGAGCTGCTGCTGATGACGATGGGTTCTTCTAATCATCTGGCCACTAGTAGGATCCTGAGATGAAATATGTGCCATGAATCGTGCAAGTTTGAGAGCTTTTGTCAGGCCGTCACGCTGACCCCCATCACCGGCATCCTCGGTGACCCCTACACACACGCTCGCGGGCACAGTTCTAGGCTGAGCACGCCGACTGCTTCCATTCCTGCGGGAAGCGGTTATGGGTGCTGGGCAGCAGCGGATGAGGCAAAGGGAGAGGCGGCGGAGCTTCATCTCCGACAATGTGGTCACCGGTGAGATCTGGTGGCCATTAGGAGGCGTCAAGGTAGTAGGAGCTGGAGTAGCTGACGGGCTGATGCAAGAGCTAGACTTCCATGCTGGTGATTTGACAGGTGTCACGATCCTAGGGAGGGACTCGAGAGGTAGAATTTGGGGCTTATAATTTCTTTCCCCTTATATGATTGCCTTTTGCCTAGAGTTACTGGGCAAGAGGTCCAGAGCGACGGAATAATGAAGTTGTGATGCTAAAGGTTAGCTTAACTAACTGGATCAGATCGGCCTACACTACCCCGAAAAAAAAGCCATTAATAGTACAGGAGCAGGAGAGCAGAGCAGGACTAGTTGCTGTCATCTTTGCCAAACAAAAGCCCATCCGATGATCCCATATTCTGATCAAATATTGGGCGGTTGTAAACGATTTCCCCATCTAAACATTCCTCGCCCGACCCAAGTAGGTACGAGGAGGGTGCAACGGTTGAGGCTGGGCAGGGCAAGTAAGCAGCTCATCGAACCCAAGTACGTATGAGGACGGAACACGCCATTGAAGATAGACGGCTAGGCTTTAGCTTCTAGCTTCCTAATTTTAGCTGTTTCTGATTTTTTTATCTATTTTTAAATTTTTTATCTTTTATCTTTTATCTCTTTACATTATTTATGATTTTTTTTCTTTTTTTCTTTTTTTTTAAAAATTTAAGTACGTTAAAAAAACTATCTGCAGCTATAATGTAAAAAAACTAACAAAATAGTAAAAAGCTAAAAACTTAAACTTGGTAAACCCAAATAAGCACCCTATAACTACGATCCTTCCACCGATCACGACAGCAGCATTGACAAACGCTCTCAACAAGTCTCTCCCATCAGCGTGTGTGCGCCCCCATTACGGAGAGAAAAAGGGATGGTTAGCAAAAGCAACTCCGTTTATTGGGTCGGCATCAACGAACCGACTAGGTTAGACGGTTCACCCGCGCGCGATGAATCTCTTGTGCTAAAAGCTTTTTTTTTTTTTTGCTATGGATCTTTTAGGCTGAGATTTGTAGTTGTGTTTTTAAATTTTAGTCTGTCTATAAGAAGTAGTATATAAAGAGAAATAGTTGTATATGATTTTAGTACAACTGAGCTCGATACAATTTGTACTACAATGTACCTGTAGACCTCGCTTTAAAAAACACACTATTTAATAGTGTGTTACTGTTCATCTGTATAAAACACTTTGTTAAACTGAAGCTCTTTGGAACCCGGCACAAACGAGCATCGCAACGTGTACAAATAAATTTCTTGCAGTACAAATCTATCAGTCGGTGTATTGGAATTTACGAGGTTTCATTGTTCTCCCATGAATTTCGTATCTTGTGTGACATCAAGCGTCCAATCGGAATTTGAAATGCGCTGCATGGAAGCCAAATGAGTTCATACTCCCTGTGCAGACGGACGGGCATCTTGATTTCTTGAGATCTTCAAACAGTGCGTGCTTGCTAGCTGGACGACAGGCAAAAAGAAAAAAATCTGGCAGAGTAATGTGCAGTCAAACCCAACAACCCAAGTACTCTTGTTTAACTTCAACGTACCACCACCTACGCAACCACCATCAGCTCACTCTACCTTGTTTGATGGGTTTGTACAGGAAGCAAGAACTTGTTGATCCAGGATTGGTTTTGGATTTGGGGATTGGAACAAGAAATAATCGAAATGCGCAATGCAAAAATGCTAATCTCTTGCGAGTTGCAAAAAGATGATGATTAATAGCTGAATATGTTCTAATGTTATCAGTTTCAGCAAGAACGCAAGAACAGGGCAGAGATCTATCTCTGTCCGGATCCTATCCCAGTTGCAGGAGCACCCAGTTGACCGATTCGAGGTGCTTCTTGCGCGTGCGCCGAGCTCATTTCGCCGGACAGGTTATCTGCGTCGCCAGCGGCGAGCTGAGCTGAGGCGGAGGACTTGAGATTGGCGGACGGGGTCAGAAGATGTCGAGGACGTCGAGGATGGAGGCGTTGCAGAGCGGGCAGCGGCCGCGGCCGGCGAGCAGCTCGCGGGCGCAGGTGCGGCAGAACGTGTGGCCGCACGGGATGAAGGCCGCGCCCTTGGCCCGCGCCATGCACACGCAGCAGCATCCGCCGCCCGCCACCCCTTTACCCACCTCCGGCTCCGCTTCGTCTTCCGCCCCCAATGCCTGCGCCGCCACCAACTCCTGCTGGCGCACCGTGGCGCCGGCGCTCCACTGCCTCTCCGTCTGCTCCAGCAGCGCCATCAGGGACACCCTCTCCCCCTGCTCCTCGTCCGCCGGCACCTGACTAGGCGGCGCCTCCGGAGGATGCGGCGCGGCCTCGGTGGCGGTCAACGCGGGCGGGGAGGTTGCTCGTGGCGGTGGCAGGGATACCGCGCGACGGACGAGGGGGTCACCAGCGCCGGCTCCCGCTGCGGCGGCGGCGGATGAGGTCGGAGGCTGGTCGTCGAGGATAATGTCGAGGAGTGTACGCGCCGCCGCCGCCACCGCGGCGGAGGTCGACGGCGACGGAGACGAGCTACGCCTCTCGGCCGCCATGGCGGACGAGAGGGTGAGCGCCGCCCGGCGCCCGGCGGCGAGGTCATCCTCGTCGCGCTGCCTGAGCAGGTCGCGGAGGTTGCACGACCCTGCAGGACCCACAGCGGCGAGCTGGTCGGCCAGCGTCACGCTGCGCCGCAGCACCCTCCCTTCCATTTCCCCCGACCACCACCTCCTCGCTGATCCGGCAAGCCTGCCTCGCCGCCTGCGTCCGTACAAGGCAAGCAGAGAGGGGATGGACAGGAAGCACTAGCAGCGGCAGCTTCCGCTTAATAAAACCTATCAGCCCACCTTTGTGGGATCTGGTCTGGTCCGGTTCCGAAGGAACCTGGCTCGAATCGCGACGGGGGAGGAGGGGAAGCTGCGGGCCGTGTGCCGACTTGGCGGTAGTAACGGTAGCACCCAGTGCCTTTTTTTTTCCTTTCGCGAATACGCAAGCATTCCATTCAGAAAGAAATATAGAGAGTTACGACGGTACAACCTCTAACAGGCAAATGCCTTAACGGCAGCAACGACCTAAAAAAGAAGAAAAGAAAGCAAGACAAAGGAATAGCAGCTGCCACTGGCCACACTGCCACTAGCGACGTTTTTTCTTTGGGAAACACTGAGGAAGGAAAGTTCCAAGTCGCAATCCATTCCTGCAAACCATGCATCCGTACTGTCTTCAGTGTCTCTTGCGGCATTCGTCAAATAGCTACCATACTTATTTTTATTTTTCACTACTTGCAGTGATCGTTTGGCTTTTAAAAGTTTCAGCTTCTAACTTCAGCTTTTTTTTCACTATTCACTACACTATCCACTAACTCAGCTACAGTAAAAAAAAGCCAACTACAGTGCAATTTCAGCCAAAAGCCATCGCTAAAACGATTACCCCTAATTTTTAAACCCTTCAACCTATTATTTATAAGTTTAGCTATTATTCAGGGCTCTTTCACCCGAGGAGAGTCCGAGGTTACAAGGCCGAGCCGAGGCCACTGCGAAGCCCAAGGAGAGTCGGGCCCGAAGCCAAGTCGACAGCCAAAACTGAAGAGGTGAGGTCACCAGGGGTGGCCCGGGCACCAAGGGGGTCCCTGCGGCCTAAGCAAAGAAGACTCCCAGGGGCGGTCCAGGCAGTAAAGAAGAGGACCTCCAGAGGGGGGGTCGGGGCCTCAAAGCGATGCTATCCGGGAGGGGTCCAAGGCCTTGTCCACTAGTTCAAGTCCGTTCTCAATGGGCAATGGCCAACGGATGACGAACAACCCTCTGTTTGCTCTAATGCAAGTATCTTAATTTGAACACATTGTAGACTATCGGAGAGCTTAGTCTGGGACGCGCGTCGACCCCTCATAAGGCTAGTATGCATCCGACAAAAGATGCCTCTAAGTTTATTGTCTGATCTCGTATCAACAACGGTATTAGCTTTTGGCTTTTCTAAGTAAAAGTTAAAAGCAAAAGATAATACGAACAGGATCTAAAACACGTTGCATACAATGTAGCTTGCTCAATATGAACAGGGTCTAAAACACGTTGCATACAATGTAGCTTGCCCATCACAAAAATATTGGGGCAGAGCTCAACGTATCAAATATGTTGTAAGTTTTCCACAGTGTAAATCATTAGCAAGTAACGGTAACATCCAACAAAACCTTACCAATGCCACATGTTCTACTCGATTCACTTTTTTTTTAAAAAAAAAGATCCTAGTATGTTCCTTGTGTACAAAAAAAATGGTTATGAATGAGTGTGACCAGATCAGCTGACGAAGAACATTGGCAGAAATATCCCCAGCTGGGTACGTACATGTTGCTGTCAAAGCAACAAAATTGGTCTTCATCACGAGTCTACGTTAGTATGTACACTGAATGGATCCTTGGCCATCCAAAGAATGTTTGCTAGTCTCACCCATCTGCTTCCTTTGTGATTGCTCTTCTGATTAGTTGGTGTAAATGGTGGAAAGAATGCCAGACATGTCTTAGCCTTCCATTCTCTCATAGAAAAGAATGTAAGCCTCGCACTTGAGAACTTCCTCTAGAGAGACTTCTCTGATGTTGGCGTCGCTTGCACAAAACCACGAGGAAGAGCCACTGCTCTGCTGATGGTGACTTGGTCTCACATAAGCTACGTAGTGCCCCACATCGGCGCTGGGGCCACCACGGTGCTCAATGACACCAACTAGACGATAGCTGAAATTATCTTTGTCCTCAGAACTGAAGATTAGAGAAGATAAAAACAATCAAACCAGATGTATGGCTTTAAATTATTATAACTCAATATAAACAATGGAATGAGTTTCTTGATGTCTATACTCTTAACTGAATATTGTTGCAATTAACCTATATCAGATAAAAAAACTGGTATGACGCATCTTAAGTGACTAATCATGTAGTAACCAGAATTTTAGCAAATAAAGGTTCTATAGTAATTTCAACAGGCCGTTGAAAGATGTTAGGTTTATTTATATCCATCTAACATTGAAATACTAAAACAAGAATTATACTGAACAATCCAAATTTTTAACAAATAAAAAGGTTGCCAGATTAGGCATTTGAAGGCAGGTAGCCATCTAAAAACAAAAAAGCAATAAGCTCTAAGAAATAATAATTCTGAACTTTTGTGTGAGATGACAATTTTAAAAAAGATATCCACAGCGTATTCAGTGATACACTGCTACATCCAATTGAGTTTGTGGCGGATGGCCTGTGCGTTCCATGCATCTTCAAAAATGTTGGGTGATATCGTATAAAGAAACCTATAGTTTCAATTAAAGGCACGGGGTATTGGTTTAAATCAGGCCGTCAAAAAACACTCATATTCAGTTGATTTTCAAACTCAAATAACAATTAATTCTACAATATAGTTGGACCGTTCGCATTGTCACCTCATTTCCTTTTTTGTATGCACAAAAACAAATCAGCATAACTATTGAAATTTACTAGACGGGGAACCACATAGGCATTGACAAATACACCTTGTCTTATATATGTTACAGATGGCATGTGGATGATACCTTCACACAATTCAATTAAGTTTACTAGTAGCGTGTCATGAGAAGTACAGATTAAGTTTCCTAAAATAAAAAAAATGCAGTATGTCCATAAACTTTCATATGAATTCCTGTTGTCTGCCACTTTTTTCCCTTTTCAAACCTTTAAATGCTGCCACATTTTTTGTGCAGCTCTAACTGAGATCACACTTGGGAGTCACCAGGGTTGACCGGAACCACAGCAGAAACACCAAAATATATACAAAAAAACTTATACCAATCTTTGAACCATTGGAGCAGAGAGCAGTTCAAGTAGCACAAGATAAAGTGACAAACCATCAAGAACTCGAACAAACTTACTTCTAGCACTACTCCAGCATAAGCAATGGTCACCCAAAACTTAGTGAAAACAGATATAATTGCAATACCATGGGGCTAAATGGGCTAGTCATGTTCAAAGACACAAATTAGCACCGTATGCATGTTTTAGACAAACCCCAGGTTCGAGGGGATGCAGTTTAATCTGCTGCTTTAGAATGCCTATTCACCTTACTGTTATGCTGTTACAGTCTTTCAGTGAAGACAATATATTCCGGACAAGTCCATTTGTATCATTGCTAATTACTGAGCTTTTGAATAGCAAATGTTTCCGTGACAATTAGAACATTGGTTTGGTTTGTTCATTTTTTTTTTAATCTAAATCATGTTAGTCTGCCAGCGAGAGACAAGAGTGGAGCTGTCCTAACCAACCTCTATGCTAAAGAGGAAAATTACCTGATCTTGCCAGGAAATTACCATACTCTCTGTGTCATTCATCTTTGAGTACTATGAGAGCCTGCTTTTTTTTTTGAGCTCTACAGGGTTGAATTGGACAAACAGAAACTACTGGTGCACATAGCATACAATAACCCACGTACTCACAATGAGAACATCATGAAAAATGGACAGTCTAAAATCTAAATGGCCATTTGACCTACAATACGGTGTCTTCTTAAAGTTCTTTTTAGAGAGAAGACATATTAAAGCCAGTAGGAACAAACTAAGAAAAAAATAGTTACTGGCTTACTGCAAATCAGAAACTTATCGGAGCTGGCATAAAAAAAATAGATATTGCTATGTAGAATTGTCAGTAGTCAGTACCTGGGGTCCATGAACGGTCCTACATCAAGAATCTCCTTAAAGCTCACATGTCCGTTCACTTTAAGAAGCCCCACGGATCTTTTGAGATGAATGATTAATACAGGTGGCAGCTTGCTAAACAAACGTGTTTGAATTGCACCTCCACTCCTATCTTCCTGTTCATTTTGGTTTTCCTCCACTTGGTGTGCACTATGACCCAGCTTTACTTGCTTCCCTCTGCCCTGATTTAGTGTGCTGGCATTTTGACTATCCTGGGCACTCAACAGGTTGGTTTGTTTCTCAGCTGGAAGGCAACTAGGTACAGCTTCTTGAACACCTTCTGGACATTCAGGCTTTTTATTGGCTGTGCTGCAAGAGGCTGTGTCTTTTTCACCACAACTCATCCCTGAAGTGATTCCTTTGCTAGTTCTGTCCACTGTGAGTATAACCTGATGCTGCGCATTAGAACCATGTGGTTGCCTACTTGAAGAAGTGCATTCTACTGCCAAGCTGTTCAAATCGCTAGATTGCTCATTTTGGCATGTTTTCTTGTCTGACTGTTCAGTCTGGTCACCAGCTACTGTTGTGTTTTCATTGGTACTTGCCATCGCCTGTTCTCCATCTTTACTTGTATTGGTGCTCGGCAGCTCAGCAATATTGGAACAGTTCTCACAGTGCCTTTCTATCACCTCTTCATTAAACTGCAGTGCCAGGCAGTCCTCAATAGACCCAAGAGAGCTGATATCCTCTGCCTCGTCATAAACAATATCGCTACTCCGAGCCTTCCCCTTGTCTTCTGTAGTAACTTCTACTAAGTAAGTGTTCTCCTTGACTTCTATACTAGCTTCTGGCTCTCTGTCATTCTGCTTTACATCACTGCCTGATGCCATCCGTGCATTCTTTTCTCTTAATGGAGAAACAAGTGGAGGTGGACCTATATCTCCTGGACTATAGGAGTCTGCTGTTGTCTCATCCAATCCCTGAACTTTGACATCAAACAACACGTTGTGAGGAAGGAAATCAACAGGTTTTAGTGTGCCTCCAATGATCACTCCTGGGACATCATCCTTCCAAGTCTGCAAAGGACCATGTACAGCATCCTTGCTTTGCCAGATCTGTTCCGCCTCAGTAGAATCTGCAGAATCAAGCATATATTGCTTTAGTATTATCTGTATCAGCAACATCATGCAACCGTCATCCTCTACATATTTTTTTGAATCTTTATCCTCCACATTTGAGGCTGCTTTTTTTTAGAATCTCCATGCATGCATAAGTTAACCAACCATTTGGAGTAAAATTTATCATATGAAGACAAGGAGTCAACACCCTGAGTTATCTTCCTATGGCAATTTGAACTACTACACTATAGCAAACAGCTTTACCATGTTAACATGGCTGAAACATCCTGCTCGGTTTTATGTAGACATCCTGAAGGTTTTCCTGATATTTCTTCAGTGCATGTGTGTAATAATTCCTTAAACAAATTTCTCCATTTAGCTATACAGGAACTCCATTCCCAAAAATGCCATTTTTTTCTTATGTAGAGCAAAATACCAAACAATAGTGGTAGTATCACAGCATTCCGCAGTTTCCTGCATTCGTTCCTCAAAAGTTGTATGGTCTGGGACACCCTCACAAATCTGCAGGCCTGTTCACCATTGTTTTTTGCTTTTAACTAGGTACAGGAACACATCAACTTACCGACTTCCAAAGGCTTGGGCGTTTTCGCCATGACCACATCTTCTAATTCCGAACCAGGAATCTGAGAATCACCGCCTTCAGAAATTGTTCGAATCTTTTCCGTGTTAATCTTGTTGATTGCTGGAAATAGTTTGATACGAATCTTCCCTTGAGATCTGAGACATTTGTTCCTTGGTGGTGACGCAACACTTTTGGCTGGAGGCCTCTTTGACGGCAGTGGCACTGAGAGATCATAGAATACATCATGGGAAACCGAATTAATTGAGCAACATTTGCAGGTCGTGGTAACACACATCTGACCCCTGAATATGGAATCAGTAATTATAGGAACCACTGCACTGGGAGCACCCTCTTGCATGTCAGGAGGCTCCTTTAGCTTCTCCTCCTCGTCCAAAGCACTGCGCAAATATAAAAGCAATTCATGGCTGTCTTGCATACTATTGCCTATGAACCGCGAATCCCCTAAGCGTATACATTGCAAGAGTTGACTTGGGTCCAGCAAGTGTCTCACATCATTCACACCGTTTGTCGCCACAAAGAAATCCACCAATAACATGCCAAGGAGCCCTGTCGGGGCATCTGGTCCTAACATCCTTGCCCGCAGCTTACCAAGCACAAGGAGGCACTGCACCAATGCATTCAAGTAGCATGTGTTTCCAAGATTCGGCATCCCTCTGACAACGCAGGCATGCCCATCAGCTAACCCAGATGCAT
Source organism: Melocanna baccifera (assembly GCA_036346265.1). NCBI lineage: Eukaryota > Viridiplantae > Streptophyta > Magnoliopsida > Poales > Poaceae > Melocanna > Melocanna baccifera. The sequence continues at coordinate 1,607,935 of CM070698.1, read as the reverse complement.
AACCACCTGCATCATCGTCGACCGCCATCTCCCCCACATCCTCTCTGTTCTTCACACTGTAATGCCTATTTCTTTCGCACACGAAGCAGTACCCGAGACACGGATCATTGTACCACAAAGCAAACCAATGCCCATCATTCTCCGCGTGCCACTTGGCGTGTCCCTGCGGTTTATCCTCGGCTGCCACTCCAGTGCAGTGATACGAGTTGCATTCCATGCACACCAAAATACTGCTCCGCCCCGTGACCCCGCACAGGTAATGCTCGCACGTCGGGGCATCCTTGGAGGACTCGATCTGTGCAAAAACTTCAACTACTTCATCCGGGCAAAAGAACATGTGGTCGCACCGTTCGCTGTCAGTGTCGCTGGTTGCCGCCGCCGCTTCCTCACTCGGATCGCTCACCTCCAGCGGCGTCACGTCGTCGCATCCAGAATCGGCCGCGGCCGCAGCCGGCAGATCTATGCGCGGGGTTTTCCGAGGGCTCTCGGCCGTCTCCCCCGCCCTCGCCCTCTTCTCTTCCATCACGTCTGGAACGCAAGAACCACGAGAAAGAGTCGCATGAGTCCATTAAACCCCAAAAGAACCAAGCAAGCCAAGAACCGCACGGAGTAGGGATGAACCAAGAAAGCTAAAGAAGCGGAGAACCAGAGAGAACCCCCACCAAGAAGGCAACAAAACAAAACATTTCGGCGAGCATCAAGAACCGCGCCAAGGACTGTACGGACCAAGGGAAGGAACCAAGAAAGCTAAAGAAGCGGAGAACCAGGTAAAACTCCACCAAGAAGGCAAGGAATCGAACATTCCGGCGAGGATCAAGAACGGCGCCGCGGATTCGGGGACCAACAAAACCACCAGGCGATCAAGCAAGCGCGCATGGGCGACGAGAAGCGGGATTGGGGGCGAAGAAATGCGCGAGGAAGCCTACCAGGAGACGGGGAGAGGCTTCGGAAGAATCGACCAGCGCGCGAGCTGAGGCGCTTGCGACGAGGCCGGGAGGAGGCTGGAGGACAGGAGGAGGGAGTCGTTGGGGATGATGGTGTACTGTTCCGTTGGTCTTGGGCTGGAGGCCGGAGGCGAGCGGGTTGTGTTGCGTTGTGTGAGAGGCGTTGCGGCTTCTTAGGCTCGACCACTAGGGGTGTCAGGTCTGATGGGCCGCGATCCCGTTTCGGTCTTTCGGAAGCCCAGTTGCCCTAGGCTTCTGCCTTTTTTTTTAATTGAGCGGCTAAAAATATACTATACATAAAGTTAGTTTTTTTAATATAATTAAATTTTAAAAATAAAAAGTTATATAATCACGAATAATACAAAAAAGAGAAACAAACCCCAAAAAACTAAAAACCCCAAAAAATATTAAATTAAAAAAACTAGAAGCAGAGCAGGGCCACATGTATCTACCATGTGAATGCTCAAATGCCCGAGGTCTGTCTTTTTTTTTCTCTCTCTCTCTTTTCTTATTTTCGAGACACAGGGTCTGTCTATTAGTGATCTACGATTAGGAACCCTAGTCGCCGGTCCCTCTTTCCTCTTCTCCAGAGTTTTTGCCGGAGGGTAGCTAGGGACCAAGTGATTTTCAAAAGTAATTTCACATTTCTTTACTTTATTCTCTTTTTCCCACCTCAAATCAAGTTGATCTAGTTCTACTCTTCTCCGTTTGAGTACTAAGCCATATTTCCTTTACCCATAATAAGTTTTATGACTCACCTAACATTTGGATGACGATGGCGACATCTACGTTTGAGATTAATATTGGACCGAGTTGGCACAAATAAATCTCCTCTAATTTTCTTTCGACAAAAAAACACCACTACCAAGCATAGGTCCTACACATAAATGAGGATTATTGACAATATACTTCCCGTTGTCATATTGTCAGCAACCATGACATTGTGCAAGATCCAAATCCTCTAGTGGGGAAGATAAATAAGTCCAACATATTCATCGACTCAAGAGCTTAATGGCAGCAAATTGTTTATTTTAGAATCTTCAATGCAAAAATTAGGTACTTACGTGCTTTATTCGATGAGTTATCAACATAAATCAGAGTATCTAAAATAAAAAAAAAGTGAATACCCAAATGCCCAGCCGAAATAACTGCAAGTGCAATGTATGCCTGAAAACTGTTTTTGCGAACAGATCTGCAACGGAGAAGACGCCCTGTAGAACTGAACAGCCTAAATTTGCATCGCCCAAACCGTGGTGCGTACACCAACCAGCCTAGCCACACCATTGTATAAAGGCGAGGTCCTCTCCCCTTGGCCGCGCCAAACAAACAACAGCAATCAATCTCCTCTTCCCCTTCGCCATCGTTCTTCATTTTCCTCTCCCCTGCGCGACGCATACAAATTAAGCAGAGCCATCAGGAGCGCCTATTCCATATTTACAGGTACGCATGTCTCAAACTCTTTGCATGTATATGTACATCAATTGTCAGAATCTCATCTATTGCATATCTGCATACCATATTGTTCCAATGCGTGCAAATTTGGAAGACGTAATCGTTCTGGGTAGCAGCTATATATCTTACAATTCCGAGAACCATTTTGGAACGACGCGATCTGGCGTGCATTCTAAGATTGTTGGCCGGTCAAGAAACTTGTTCGTTATTCAGTTGGGTTGGATTCAACAATGAAGTGATCATCAGATTCGAGCCAACCGTATCACTGTCTCTTTCGCATGCCCTAATAATGGATCCCAATCTTCTAAATGTAAGCACCGCGCTATGAGCATTGACATGTTTGCTCATTGATTTACAGCACCTCGTCGAACCACACAAGTAGTCAGAGGAGAGATCGATTAATCAACAAGATAGGAGGGGACCAAGAAACCTCCTAATTAAGTGCGTGGTAATTGATGGAGGAGAAGAGGAAGGACCTGCTCCGTCGCCTGACGATCATCTCGATCCCGTTCGTGTTCGTGGCCATCCCGTCCATCGTGATCTTCGTGGGGATGCTCTCCCCACACGCGTTGGAGCCCGAGGTGCAGGCGGCGGCCACGCCGGGGAAGAACCACTCGGTGTCGATGCTAAGCACGATGACCGGCGGGCAGATGATCCTGAGCTGCCGCGCCGACTTCTCGGGCAACTGGGAGTACTTCCACTACTTCATCCTGGACCCGTACAAGCCGCAGCAGGCCTTCTTCCAGCCGCAGGCCGACCCCTACGCCATCCTCTGCAAGTGGGGTTACATGGGCAACTTCCTCCAGGACGTGGTGGTCTTCAACAGCAGCGCGGGGTACGCGGCGCAGTGCCGCGTCGAGAACGGCGGCTGCCGGTACCTGTTCCAGGACGGGCACATGTTCCTCGTCACCGGGAGGCACGCCACCAGGGAGGCGCCGGCGCAGCGGCGGGAGAAGAGGCTGGTCGGGGACGTGCCGCTCAGGGAGTGCAGGCACGTGCTGGGGGTCTTCCCCACCATGTGCCATTACAAGCCCCACGACCACGAGTACGTCGGCAGGATCATCGGCCGGTGGCGATGGTGGTTCAACTACTAGCCATTAATTTACTTTGCGTTCGTGGCTCGAGTGATCCAGCCGTTTCGTACGCAAAATGTTGTCGTAAAACAAGTTTCGGACGAAAGCGCGCCCTGCCTGCTGCCTGCTCGAGAGCTGAAGCAATGGACACCGCTGCGGCTGGCTGCTTGCAGCCCTGGCTGGACACACGCAAGATGAAGTGATGCATGGAGCCCTGCCTGCTGGACGAGCTGCAGGCATGGACGACGGCGTACATGTAGAGACAGACGAGTTGCAAGCTAGTCAATGTACAACAAGTATAACTAATTAACTCCAAAACCAGTCAATCCAAAGCATCGATTAATCATCACAAACCACTTCATTTGTGTGTCACAGAGAAAGGGTCATTAAACTGCATTTTTTGTTGTAGTGAACATGAGATATAACCTCCGCATGGTCACAGGTTGAATATGTCGAACGAACAAAAAAAATCAATCAAGCGTACCTAAATTTTACATCCACAAGACCATAACAAATGCTCGATCACAATGTATATCCTGCAACTCCAAAAGCAAAAATCAGGGCTTTCCTGTCGATTCCCAGATTCTGCTAGTGCTATACGAAGTAACGAGCACATACATTTTGGCGTTCAAACATTTTGGCGTTCAAAAACTATTGAACATACAATTTTATTCTGATTCAGCAATGAAGATGTTGAGAGGGCCAAATCCCTCTGTTGAGTCCTAAAAAAACATATAATGAACACGTAACATGGACTGGCCTAGACATGCAAGACGCAAACGGTTTTCAGCTTCTAAGTCAGAGCTGAGAGTTGGGCCGGGCTTATCCGTGCAGCTCGAGGCTTGGTTGGCACGGCACGGCACGGACACGCCACGTGGCGGGCCGTGCTAGCACAACACAAATGACGGATCGAGCTGGACCTGGAAAACCGGCCTGTTGGGCGGCACGGCACGGCACGGCAAATCGTGCCGTGCTCAGGCTGGCACGCCAGCGTTGGCGGCCGCCTTGGCCTTGGCCTCGCCTCTCATCATAGTGATCCCCACAACCACAAGCCATCACAGAGCAAAGAGAGAGGGAGTAGGGGGATGGACTGGAGTATACCGGAGATGGCCTTGATTTTGACGGTGGCATCCCGCGTGAAGACGACCGGAGATGGCGACTTGGAGAGCGAGTCGTCGATGATGAACTCATTGTCGGTGCCCCAGTCGTTGCCCGACCATCCGCCACCGGTATGCTGGCTCTCGGCGTAGTCGAGGTTGCCGCCGCTTAGAGTAGCTGGAGTCAGTGTGCAGCCACGGCATTAAGTCTCGGTACGCGACCTGGACTGATCAGACTACGCCGGGGGAGGATGGAGGCATTGGGGGAGGAGGAGGTGTCTAGGAGAGATAGAGGGAGAAGGGGGCATTGGAGGAGGAGGGGGCGCCAGGGGAGATCAGGGAGGAGGAAGGTGTTGGGGGAGGGGAGGGAGGTGGCTGGGGGTTGAAGGAGGAAAGGGCGGCTGAGGGGGTTGGGGGAGGCGGCTGGGGGGTTGGGGAGGGAGGCGGTCGGGGGGTCGGGGAGGAGGGAAGCTAGGGGTCACCAGGGGCGGTCGGTCGAGGGAGGAGCCGATGAGGGGTTGCCGGGGGACGAGGAAGGAGGGAGGGGGCCAGGGAAGGAGAAGGTGGCCGGGGGAGGTGGGGGAGGAGGAAGGGGGTCGACTGGTCGGGGAGGAGAAGAAGAGCCAGGAGAGAGAGAGGAGAGGGGAAAATGAGGGGAGCCAGCCGGCCGGCCAGGTAAGAAAAGAAATAGAAAGAAAAAGAAGAAAAAGAAAATAGGGAAGGGAAGGGAAGAGAAAAAATAAAATTAGGCCAAAATAAAATTTTATAAATTAAATCTTGCTAAATCTAGGAAGCCTCGCTAAAAGCGGTGAATCGTAGAACTCTCACCACATAATTATTCTTCGCAATTAAATAATACTAGTCGAATTATGTGCGTACTAAATACGAGAAAAGCAACGGTATCAAGAAGGAAGAATTTATTTGAGTAACCCCAAGACCTAATATTCATCGTTATGTTTATACGTGCATCTATTTAATCACGTTTAATCGATAAATGGCTAGAAATCAATAAAAGCAGAGCCTACCTCGTAAATAAGCCACATGGCCTCACACTAAGAAAATAACATCAAGCGACGAGTATCATATAGAAATTAATCTTGATTACCCTTCCTGAAATTATGTACGCATGTATGTACATACAAAATATTAGTTAACACCTTAATACATCATGCATACATAACTTATTGAGCTATACTTTCATTACACATATGCAGTTATAAGGTGCTTGACCGGATGGCGCTATCTTTGTTCTTACATGCAACTATTGCTAATTGCATTATTTTTCTATTTTGTTAGTTTGAGGTTTAATAGATCTAATAGCAGTTCCAAACTTCAGGACCTTTCTAACATTAAGGCTAGCATATTGTACAGTTACTATTTCCACACTATCTCTAGTAGACTCTTAATATCTATACAAATATACAACATACAATATAATTTTATTCTGTATATGCCTCCATTTGGCAAACACACATATACGCTACAAGATTAGTATATTGTATGTATATTGTTACTTTCCCCGAAATATTTACGTTCACATGTTTTCATGCAATTAATTTAGTTTTAACTAGTTTTTAACGGGACGGATACGAGAGAAAGGAAGATGGCGACCGTCGCCATCATCGTCGCCACCGCCTTTCCCGTGTATAGTTACTACAGGCTAGACTTGGCTGGCACAGCACGAGAGGTTGGTATGGTACAACATGGTGGGATAACTGGGCCAGAACCGGTACGGTAGGATCCAACTTCCAGCTCTATTCCAAGTTGATTTGCAGGCAGCGCTTCCTCTGGAATCGTCTGCAGCGCTGGCCTCCACGGCTCGGCGCCGCGGCGCGCGACCACCGCCTCGGCTTCTTTCCTCAGACGCCAGCTCCTGAGCGCGACGCGCAGCTCGTCCAGCGACTCCGGCGCGACGCGGCGCGACGACCGGCGAGGAGGAAGCTCGCCTCCCGGCGGCAGCCCCGCGGCGGCCATGATCCGCCGGAGCTCCCCCTTGGTCATCACGATCTTGACGCGCACCACGCCGCCCTCTTCGAGAGCGCGGCTGGCCACGGCGACACCTGCATCAGATGGGCCCTCGCCTTTCTGCTTTGCTCCGGCGGAACGTCCGGCCGGCGTCCGGAGCCCGCGCTTGCCTGATCGTGATCGGCACAGGGGGAAGAAGCATCTGGTCGCCATTGTCTGTCCTAGCTAGCTAGGGTTCTTCAGATACGTAATGTGTGGTTGTTTGAAAGATTTCTTCTGCTGGTAGCTGCATGCAATACGAGAGGGCATGCTGTTTTGCTGGTTATATAGAGGATTACAGCTTGCTTGCTAGTCGTTACATTTGTCACGTCTCATCATTACTACTGTACTTCTCGACGCTTTGACCATTTGGCACTTCCTGCACACGATGCATGCGCGCATGAGAATGATTGAGATAGGACGACACGTCATGCATGCATGTTAATGAACACGCACGCTAGCTAGCTGAAGCAGTCATTTTGCTGGCAAATTCAAAGATCATTGTAGTAATTTTGCTGGCAAATTCAAATAAGGAACGATGTTTTTATTAATACTAATTGTGTATTTAATTTTGAGAGAGCATCACGTATAAAAACCCATATGTGCGTGTCGTTTATAATGTGTATATATTTGTTAAAACCCAAGGACAGAAACTCTATCATTTATTTTAGAAGAAGAGAATACAACACCGATCCTAAAGGGAAAAAAAACCACATACACCAACATAGGGTCTAAAAAGCGGAGGCACCAACACCGGGTAAAGAGCCCCAAACCTAAGATTCTACAAAAAAAACACCATCTGCACCAATCAAACTAGCATCTTATGAAGCAACAACAAAAACAAAAGATAACCCTCATCCAACAAATAAACAAACAACAAAGCTAAGACTAGTCAAGTACTTTTCTCTCTCTTGGTAGTGTGCATAAAACGAGCATAAACCGAAACAAAAACAAAAGATAGCAAAAAAAGGAAACTATTTGTCTCTCTTGGTACTGTGTCATATTACTATTTGGCATTGTAGCAGATCGGAAAAACCAGAGCGATCGCTTTCGGTCAGCTATGCAGCGAGAAAAAAGTATTTTTTACTGTTCATGCTACTGCAGATACTACTATTCGGATACTGTGCTTATACTGTAGCAGCAAATTAAAAATTGAAACGAGTGGTCGACGCTGGCACCCGTTAGTTTCCGTTTTTTTGCTTCTGCTTCTATCTTCTGCTTTTTTCACTGTTTAGTATTTCGTTTTTTCTAAATTTTTTAGATATTTTAGGCTTTTTTGTATTTTCTTTTTTTCCGTGTTGATTTGTATTGTCTCTAATAGGTTAACATGTTTTTTCTATTTTTACATTTTTTAAAATTAATTATACCTAAAAAGCCAAACCAACTATAATAAAAAATATTAATTATAATAAAATGTTAACTAAAAATTAAAAGTTATCACTGAAACGGACGTCCCAGAATTAGCTTCGTGTACCGCCGAAACAAACAACGCGTGTGAAACAATAGATGAATTGTTTATTCTCTTTCCACGAGATGCTTTACTGGTCTTCACGTGAAGGGTTCTTCTAGCATGGCACGGCTGTGCTTCTTGATTTGATGGAACACAGCAGAGCCAGGTCTCCTTCAACTTCACGTCTTGCACTTCTAGTCGTGACCAGTCTTCACGTCATGTATGTTGATACTTTGCCTTAATGTGTTGCGCAACAATGAATCGAAGACACCGAGAAACATGACGACGCTGATGAGGAACTCGGGTGCGTCTGAAATTTTTCATAGAATAGATCTATTTTATTGCTAGATTATATTTACAGCAATAAAGTATCTTCTTGATATCTTTCAAATGGTAACACAAAAATTACTTCTCTCCAATCTTAGGATTAGTCTTTAACCCATCTCTATTTATAATCTAAGATCCAAAACTTAGATTTATCTTAACCCTACGAGTTTTTATCTAGTTTCAACAAATAAGAGACATAAAACTCATTTGTAACACATGTTTTTCACCTTTCTGTCACGTGACGTAGCTTCCGGACAGCACCTTCGTAGCTCTAACACACATCATCTGTCTTTAATTTATACGCACCCTAACTCGAACACGACCATCTCCTCAAGTATTCTTGACCATCTGAATCATAACTTTACACTAAATCATCTCCCGATCCTCACTGTAGACCATAATTACCTCCGAATTATTCTGCACGTACAAAAACAAAACACAAAAAACCAAAAAAAACAAAAAAAAGTATTACATAACAAAATACTATAGTGATTATTGTAACTATGAAAATCGCTGAACGCTGCCGCTGCAGCATCGCTGAGCACGGCACTAACATCGATCTGTCGGGAAGAATTTCTGCACCCATCAGGTGTACGTACGTACGACTAATGTCTCCACAAATCACTGTCTACAGCTAGCCAGCGTACGTAGTGCCCGTATATCATACAAAAACATTTGCCTGGCTGAACGAATGTCAAGTTGAATGGCTGGCTGCGTGGCTGCCCGTACGTACGTTTAGCCAAACCCCGCCAAACAAATCGACATTTGTGATGCATGCATTTCTCTCGCGTTGTTGTCGTGGTTCATGCATATCTAATAACGCATTTAATTGTGTCGATATGACTACTGAGGTACTGATGCAATGGTGCAAGGCAAAAGACGACAGAATTTAAGTGCGACCACTGTACCAACAATTGAAGAGACAGCCAGCACGTACGGGAGCTACTGTTTTTAGTTGATCATATCCTAGATTGTGTGGCTGGTTGCTCGGTAAAATTGCACGCATGTGTGCATGGTTACTATTGATGTTATTTGGTGATCCTTGCATCCTTACTTTTTATATTAGTTTCTATTTCTATTTACTATTAAAAAAATAAAAAACTAATAAAGTTATTGTTTTATTTCTCTTGCTCTTATCTAGCTCTAAAGATAAGATAAGAATCACGAGCACATCATACACCTAATTCCTATCGTTTCCATCTTATGTACGTATCTTTTTCTTATTTTCTCTACCGCTTGTGTTCTTATAAAATCTATTTTTTTTTTCTGTCATCACTATTTATTTTTAACTTATGGGGCGTTCGTTTTAGCGATGGCTTCTGGCTGAAATTTCATTGTAGCTGAATTTTTTTACTGTAGCTGATTTGGTTTTTTGGATATAATTAAATTTAAAAAATGTAAAAATAGAAAAAAATGTTAGCCTATTACGGACAATGCAAAGGAACACGAGAAAAAAAATAAAAAAACCCAAAAAATCTAAAAAAAATTAGAAAAAAACGAATTACTGAACAGTGAAAAAAAACTAAAGTTAGAAGCTGAAACTGAAAAATATAGTAAAAACACCAAACTAATAATGAACATGTCTGAAATGATACCGTTTTTGAAGATTTGGTTGGCCCTTGGCAAGTCCGTACGTCCAAACCGTACGTACGTACGAACGTAGAGTCCAGTGAAACTAGAAAGGTGTGAAGTGCAAGCTGCTCCTTTTTCCTGATGGCTGCATAAAATAAAGGCGATAGACATTCAAAACCAGTACGTGCGAGAGAGAGAGAGAGTATGACGTGACGGGGAGAAAAACGGCCGGCCGGTGAGGGTTCTTGCTCATCGGAACACCGTGACTTGAAATTAAAGGAGAGGATCAAAAGCAGCCAACGGTGGTGGGAAAGACGCCGTTCGTATCCTTCCTTTGAGTGATGGGGCGTTCACATGACGTGGTCTTCATAGGTCAGATGGAAAGTTGCTGGGCCACATTGCGGCCACACCTACGGCTCCGTCCACACAAATGGGCCGGCCTAGTTCAGTTTTGAACCTATTAATTACTATAATTAAACTAATTTTAATTCGAGTGTTAACAAGTTTTTTTAAGCCCTAAACATAACGCTCGTCCCGGCCGTACAGGGTTGCCGGGTGCGCGTGCCGTGGGCTGGGACGGCAATTCCCCCTGCGGGACCCGCCCCGCGGGGAATATCCCCATGAGGGGTGGGGGATAATATCCCCCGCGGGGGGAACGGGGCGGGGCCCTGCGAAGCTAGCGGGGACGGCGTCATCCTCGCCCCGCGGGGCCCACGGGGACCCGATAAAAATAAAAATATTTAATAATAAATTATAGTTTTTTAATATAAGAAATTGTATTCTTTTCTTGTATATCTTTACTATTTAAAAAGAAGGAGTTGGTGGTTGCCGTCACGTCCACTCTCCCTCACTTCTTAACCATTTGATCTTTCTCCTCTCTTCTCGGCCACACGATCTGATTAAACCCTAAAATCCCAACATCACCCCTCCGCCCCCACGCCTACCCCTCGCTCTTCCCGCCGCCCCACGCCTCCTCCTCGCTCTTCCTCCCGCCGCCCCACGCCTCCCTCGCTCTCCCTGCCCGCGCCTCCTCCCTCCCACCCTGTGCCGCCGCCTCCCCTGCCTCCTCGCTCTCCCCGCCGCCTCGCTCTCCTCCGCCGCCCCTCTCCCCTCCCACCCCGCGCCGCCTCCTCCTCCCCTCCGCCCCCCGCCTCCTCCCCCCCACCCCGCGCCGCCTCCTCCTCCTCCTCCTCCCAAGCGCCGCCGCCTCACCTCCAGCCCCGGCGCCTCCTCCCTCAACCCACGCGCGCCCTCCCTCTCCGTCCCCGCACCGCCGCCTCCTACCCCATCCTCTTCCTCCTCCGCCGCCGCACCTCCCATCCTCCGCGGCCAAGACTTCGTTCAGACGGTGGCGCCGGATAAGAAGTCGGCGCGCGCGGAGGTGAACGATGGACACCGGAAGACGAAGAAGGCGCCGCAACTCCCGAGTACCCGAGCCGAGGAGCCGGAAGCGGTGCTCAAGACGATCGAGACCTTCCGTTGGTGGTGTTCGCCGGGAGGTGCGGCACTGGAGGACCGACTCGCCGACACCGCCATGGGCGCGCCGTCCTCCAAGTGGTGATCCCCACCCCACCCATGGCGGCCCAACTGGTGCTCCTCCTCGTCCTCGCCTACTCATGGCGCGCTGCGCGGTTCTACCTCCCCGACGTCGCTCCCGCCGACTTCCACAAGGTCCCGCCCTTTTCTTCTCCTCCTGCTCTCCCCCCGTCTCTCGCGCACTTCCTTCTGGGTTGGGTTGGTTCTTGATCCGGGCGAGTCTTCACGCGCTGAAATTACAAATGAATCGTGCGTTTGCGTTGTTGTGTCGTGGTGATTTGCAGAAGGATCTGCTCGCCGTGAAGGTGAACCAGCTGAGCTCCGTCAAGGCCCAGCTGAAATTGTTGAAATTGTTATGCTCTACAAGGTTGCAAACCGTTTCTTGAAATTGTTAGTTTGCATTAGATTTATTGTTTAATATAGTTGTTGATATAATGACATGCCTATGTGCTATGTGCCTGTGTCATATTCGATTCGCATGTGTCTGAAGTGTTAGCAGCAGTCATGATCATGCAATGCTCATATTATCTGAAGTGTTCTGATATCTGAGAAAGGTGGTATGCTGTATCTTAATATATTATTCTTGTGTTGTATTTTGGCTAGATATATATAACCTTATTAAGTAATGGGTAGATGATTTCTTGTAAGTGTTTCAAAATTCATTTAGCATGCATAATACAACAAGAATGTATTCGAAGCCACCGTAATGTTCCATAAATTCATTGAAGCCACCGATCAAAAAGTAATGTTCCATAAATTCATTCGAAGCCAACGTAATGGGTAGATGATTTCTTTGTCGATTCTGGAACATTACTCGGTGTTTCAAAAAGTAGTGCACTGTTTTTGATCACTTCATTTGGGTAGATGATTTCTTTGTAAGTGTTTCAAAATTCTGTTTAGCATGCATGATAGTTGAAAAATTAATCTATTATTAGGTGTTAGTTATAAACATTTATGCATGGTGCGCTTTGTTTCATTGTTCATGTTCCTTCTTGTTTAGAGCATGTAAAAGTTAAATGTGTTCTTGTAATAGCCAAATTATATATATCAGGAGTTGCTAATAATTTGTTTGAGGTAGCTTTCACAATCCACATTATGAGTTGCTAATAATTTTGTATTATGTATGCATTTAGAATGGGGTAATATAGATGTTGCTACCAGATTTTGTATTATGTATGCATATTCGATAGTATGCATCACTTTTATTTGATTTTCCGTTGCAACGCACGAGCACATTACTAGTTTAGACTAAAATTTGAATTTATATGTTAGAATATATATTTTGAAGCTATATTTTTAAAAATAATATGATTAAGTAATTATAAATTAATAAATAAAATCAAAATTTTATTAAAAAAATAAATTTAACCCTTTTTAATTCCCCCGCGGGGACCCCGTGGGGGTCAGGTCCCTGCGGGACCGAACGAGGGGGCGATCTCCCCCCGCGAGGCTAAACGGGGCGGGGGGCAGGCTCGCGGGGGGCGGGGCGGGGCGGGGCCGCGGAGACTTCCCCCGTCCCGCCCCGTTTACATCCCTAGCTGTGGCCCGTGCTAGCGCTAGGGTACCCGAAATGCTGCGAGCCTGCGACCATAGATCTTATCCTTTTGGTTCTGAACTTGGTAAACTGGAATCCCCAGTGTGCAAACCTTGGTCTGCTTTCGGTCAAGGTAGGGCCGTTTGGTCTCTGGTCCAAGAAAAACAAGATCATTCAGATCATTAAAACAAAGTACTAAAATATTTGAAACGTATACGAAAACAAGGAACACCATGATAAATGGTGACCATGATCTATTGTTACTGCGAATGTAAACTCGTGCTTTCTCAGTGAATGACGTGCTGCGGGTGGCAGGTGCCGTAGATGCGCTGCATGGCTGGATGGTTTACAAATGATCAAAGAATAGCACATTGATAATGGAAGAAGTCCATATTACATTTTAAAATTTACTCGAAAGTCCGATGAGTATCATAAATTATGAAATCAGCCATTTGACATCTCTGAATTTTACAATTTATTTTTAAATAACACTCTAACCTAATTTCGGATGGTGGTATTGCTTGCGTAACACGATAAGTGAGCAATCTTACCATGTAGTATGACACACTGATCAAATTTATGTAAATGATAGATAGGATCACAGGGTCTTCTCTCTCCAATCTAAACAGAGAGGGAACTACAGGGGGTGGTGACCATAGAAGCATGGCTGTAAGCTCTGTGGGGGAGAAGCCCTTGTGGGCCCCATATATCATCGAACTAACTTGGTTAGTGTGTCATTCTATATGGTAAAATCGCTTACTCATCGTGCCACGTGGGTAATATCACCATACGAAACTGCGTCAGGATGTTATTTAGATCAGATTGTAAAGTCCAGGATGTTAAATGTATGATTTTATAGCTTAATGATTTTATAGTATGTTATATGGATTCATTCTGGATCATGTGGTGGGGACCGATTCTCAGGTGAATCTTCGGAGCATACGTAGACTCGATGGAGCCAGTAACGTTGACGCGTCCACATACGCGACGGTGCATACGTAGCTTAATGATTTATGAACTTTTGTATGCTCACTAGCTCAGCATGAATGGATATGCTACAGCTAACCATCATCAGCAATTTTGATGCTGGCTCTCCTCTCAACCAGAAAGTTGATGTCCGATCGAGGATATGAACATGCATCCTTTGGCACCCACCCACAGCCATATTGCCATTCATGGTTCATTGGCAATTTGGCATTAGGCTAAATATATAGCTTAATGAAAAACAATCCTAGTTCTTACGTATTCTTGTTTCTTTAATATATGGCTACATGTACTCCACGCTAGTTTCAGAGACAGTTATGCTAGTCAATATATCCCTAGGTAAAAAGGATCCGATCTCTCTCCACAACTTAACGCATTTGTTATCCGCCAATTACATGCAGTCATGCAGGGACAGGACTTTAACAATTGTCCCTGATAAATGGAATCGACTCAGGTTGTAGCACACGAAACCTGACATGGTGCAGTGTCCTTGCACCCGAGTATCCGAGCAATCTCGTTGTCAACCGAGTCAGCAATTGCACTTCAGAACTGAGATAGATTAACTATGAATTTGACATTCAAAGAAGTACATACCATTCAGATGATCCAATTTGCTTAATGATAATCCACTTGTATCTAGTACCGCATAACTCGTTTCCCAAGAATCAAGGAGGTGCTACGGAAGATAAACTTCGTATGAATGTGATCAGACATCAAGTTTTTGGAGTTGACCAGCCTTCTAGTATCACACTATTATGACTAAGATGTATGTTTATGTTCTTTCTCAAAAGAATCACTTAGATATAGAGGTTTGCCATGCTTAAGGTTAAGGGGTTACCGAAAGAAGATGCTATCATAAATTCTTTTCCAGACAACCAAGGAAGTTTCCAAAGTAATATCTTTTGGATATGTGATGAACGAAAACATTAAGATACGGATCAATTAATACCCCTGAGACATCTTACGGAAATACGAAGTTATATTGAAACCTGGCAATATGAAGTTTTATGAGTATAGTGAGTTGAAGTTATATCGCATCAAAGCACCACGCTGCATCACTATAGCATTTGTCCCAGCAACTTGTTAATTGGTCTGTGATTTTTCTTTTCTCAACCAGCCTCAGAGATTCCTGCTATTGCAATGAGCAAAATGCAATGCTTAGAAAACACTACTTGCCAGATTTTATTGCACCCAAATACCCATTGCACTAAGTCACCAATAAATAACACATCCACTGGTGAAAAAACAGAACAGCTGAAGCAGAATCTAATACATGAATGCATTTGTGTATTTGGATATTACACTGACATTTCAGATTCTCGTTACTCACTGTTTTCGTATGATCATGAAGAACACAATTTAAATCTTATAGATGAGCCCACTATCAAATTATGACTAAAATAAGAGGGTGCATGGAAAAATGTAAATTTTTTGTTGACATTTATTTAGATTTTAAATAGGAGCGTATGGAAATTAGTGATCCACATACCGGAATAATGACATAAGAAGAAGGTTTATGAGTGATGTTTTAGGCTCTCGGTTCATATGGCAGGATGTAAGGCTTAGAGCATTAGCCTTGTAGATTGTATTATAAGGCGTTTGTCTCTTTGACCTTGAGGAGATTTCATTTCTAGTCTATCCCAACTTGTTGTATTTATCTAGATTTTGAAGTTTTCAAATGAGCTGGAACTTGGAAACATGATTAGATTAAATTCTTGACAAGGCTACTGTCAGAGCTTCGCTTAGAAATTACTAACCAAAAGAAATTACTGCATTTCATACACCAAGCTTCGCTTAGAACTCATGGGGCTATCATCGGTACAAATGGAGAGCGCAACATGCCGTGCACAAGGACTATTGGCAACAACTTCAGTATGCATACTTAACAATGTTCCAGCAGCATGCTTGCAGCAAACAGCAAAATGAAGGCCCATACCAAATAACCATAAAAATAACACTAAGCAAACGATTCTTTCAGAAAACTGAAGGTGACAATATGTCAGAATTTTCTTTAGAAGTATTGGAAAAATAACTTAATATATTCACCATCACAAAAGAAAACACTCTTAAGTAGTCATAGGAAGGAAATTAAACAAAGCACTTCAGGAATGTACTTCAGATGACATGGCAAAGAAAAATTGATCACACTATAATAAGAGCATTTCATGATCCATACACTTTTCTAGGGCCAGCGGTCATCTAGATCAGGTTTCTTGACAAAGATCTGGTTGTACTGTGGTCGTGACGTCTGTAGGAAAATTTATTCAGTAATTAGTGTAAGGCAAAAAATCCACAAAAAACCAGATATAGCAAAGTCTATAGACCAAACTACACTTGTTGATACTAAGGGAACTAAGTCACATATGGACATTATTTGCTACTGAGCCATATCAAGGTAATAGCTAGGTCTCCAGGTCAAATTATCTGGCTGACAGGATCACAGCGATGCATATGAAACATCATATCTCCACCATCAATGGTTTTGATTTGAACAGCATAGTCTATATAGTAAAAAGCATCTACCATGGACCAAATGCCACCATTCTACCTGTCATTCAACACTATAAAAAACTCTCAAGTTGTGCGCAACCGGAGAGTTCTTGCATTCACTAAGCTACCATATATTCTATAATTTCAACTGAGTTCTGTATAGCCATTTCAACGAACTAAAGGCAAAAAAGGATGCACATCTAAATAGATTAGGAACTACTGTGCTCTTAAAGACCACGCAGTACCAAATTGACCAAACGTGCCATGCCCATCGGGCATGAACCACCCTACTGGATCTTTTTCCGGCAGGCGCGGCATCAAAACTCGACGAGATACTAGAGGCGAAATGCGCAAGGGGGCAGAGGCGAGGGGTTCGTGCTTACGAGATCCTTGAAGAGGAGGAAGGCGATGAGCAAGAAGAGGACGAAGAGGATCTCGAACTCGGCGAGGCGGACGAAGCGGAACACCTTGTCCACCGCCCTCGTCAGCAGCCCGGGTTCCCCCCGCCTTCCGCCTCCGCCCCCTCCCTGCTGCTGCTGCATCCCTCCCGATCGCGCGCGTAGTCCTCTACCTCCAAGAACCCCACACGTCAGCGTCCTAACGATTAGAAGATATACCTTCGGGGAGAGAGCGCGATGAGAAGGCAGGGGCTACCGGATCGCAGGCCGGCGGCGTGGGAGACGGCGGAGGAGAGGCCTCGATCCCGAGTTGGTTTCGCGGCGCGGAGAGGTGGGGAAGGGACGAACGGGCCAAGGCCGAGTTATTTTCGGTTACACCTTATGGGCTATGGCCCGTCTCGAACAAAAAAAGACGGTATCTTTATTATTATTTTAAAACAAACGTAGTGGTCTATGTCAAATAGCTTTCGTGGAAGACTGACAAGCAAGCTAACCTCGTGACGATTCATCAAACAGGGTGCCCTTGCTCAACTGAATACAAACAAAGGCCCGAAAAGGGCAACGGACGGAAGAACCTGGGAAAAAATAGAGTAAAATTTACAAAACCGAACTAACTCAAGTAAACTATTACAAAACTGCATGTTTAAGCAACAATTCTAGAAAACCACACTTCTCTTTGCATAACATCTCATAAAACTATAAGTATTACTATCATATCCAACTTGTTGAATACTTCAAAGTGTGGTTTTGTAAAATGTTATGTAAAAAAAGTGGTCTTTTGAAATTATTGCTTAAAATATGTTTTTTATAACTTTACTAAGGGCCTGTACTTTTTAACTGCGGCTGATGGCTTTTGGCTGCGGCTGATGACTTTTTGGCTATTTGCGACATAGATTGCGGAAAGAGAGATACTCGCTTGCGATTTTTGATGGTACAGATATTAGTTTTTTAACGTGTATTACAATTAACTTGTAGACCTCATCTTAAAAAAATACTCCGTTTAAAAGTTAGTTACTATAACAAAAGCTAAAAGCGGTTTTTAGAATCCGCAAAGAACAGTCCTTAAAGCTGGTATAGTTTTATGAAATTTACTAAAAAAATTGCTTGCAATCATGTCGAGAACATCCTCCGGTCTAGTTTGTATAGGCAAGATCAATCCCTTCGTAAGCGCTTTGTTGGTTATTACGGTGGGCTCAACATGCTTCACCAAATAAAAACATGACGGTAAATACATTGGCCATGCTTTTTGGACTGCGGCTGATGATTTTTATCTTCTATTGATGGCCATGTTCAAAATAGCAGCGAACAGAGAAGACACGAATGCAGACGACACACAAAGTTTTAGACTCAAGAAGTCATTTGAAGAAACAGCTTCAAAAAACCCACGTCGTTTATTTTGACTTTCGAAAAAACAAAAAGGCCAAAAAGAACAGGATCATATCCATTTCACGGCAACTTTTGTATATGAAGAGAAAGCGGCACAGCCATAGATGTTACAGCTTCATGACTAATCTGTTTGGTTGGTTGGGACAATGCATTTTTGTACATTTTGTCACGATATGAGTGAACTACACTAGTGTAAAATTAAAAACTTTCTACTATGTAAATTAGAAAGCAATGTGAATAAGATATCATAGATCGTTACCACTAAACGCGCAGTATAGTACAAAAAAAGTTGAAACAGTCTAGTTTAACGTAGCACCTATCAATATAGTGTAAGTAGTCGATCGTTACGAGCAATAGTCGATCTTTACAAGCCAACCATCTCCTCCTTGTGATCATCCTGATCAGCGCTGCACTCCTATTAGTGTCTATACTAAAGTCCACATGTTTGGGGATAAATACTGTGCGCCGGTGTGCTAGCACCAACGTGCACGGCAAGGGTTTTGAGAGATGGCGGCTAGGGTTCATGTATACTTAGTTGTAACTCGAAAAAACCTTTTTGATCATTGGTCGGCGTGGTCCCTAGCAGGACATATCGACCCCCCAAATATACACAAAGATCAATCTGTATGAACCTTATGTAATATAATATAAACCAGGTTTTAGTCGCTCATGATTAGCTTATAACTCCTTACGACCAAATGTTATATGGTCACGACTAGTTTGCAGACCAATCTGTGATATGTTCGATTAGGTCATGACTGGTCAGTATACTCATGCTACTAGTTTGCATCCGGTCGGACCTATCAACCTGTTTACGTATTCTCCTTTTGTATCACGATATTTGATTGAACTCCAGGTAAGAAACGTGTCATCCATAAACCGTTCAATCTTTTCTCGATCTAATGATGGACAACTTCATGTGGTTGATTCTTCGACCACTCGTGGTATGGCCATGCACTTTCTTTATTAGGCCATATCGAGCAGCCCAATGATATCTTCTATTATATAGGAGGAGTAAATTCTATATCCGACAGGTCACTTTCATTCGTATGTTTTATAGTATACCCGAAAGCTACCTTTATAACTACCCAAATACGAAGTAACATTTGGCAACCACTAAGTGCACTATTATACATGCAGAAAATTATGCTGATCTCAGGTACAAGATTTATACATCATCATTACTTAAGACCAACTGATGATATATAAAATATAACAATCTCAATAGTGTCTCAAGATAGATCAATCTAACTCTATATTATCTAACATGTGTCCACATTATTATTTGATATCCCTATAACTATGACAGGTGAAACGTGATCATCAATCAATACAGGTACTGATATACAAATCACTAGTGTTCCGACTAATAATATCCAATCAGGGATATGTTTAGAATAATATCATGTAACAAATAAAGAATTTCATCAACAAGTTATATACTTGCTAATCATTATAAATGATAATTCATTCAAGGAATATAATAACATTTATTTAAAAGATCATAAATATAGAAGTAATACAATCATCTCCATGATTGCCTTCAGGACATATCACTAACACATTTCTCCCAGCATATACTCTTGATATAC
Organism: Melocanna baccifera; assembly: GCA_036346265.1. NCBI lineage: Eukaryota > Viridiplantae > Streptophyta > Magnoliopsida > Poales > Poaceae > Melocanna > Melocanna baccifera. The sequence continues at coordinate 1,588,096 of CM070698.1, read as the reverse complement.
CTTGGCAATTTAGAAAGGTGCTCACTGCTGTTAGCATACCATTTCGTTCCTACTGTGACGCCTCGGTTACCATCCCATTCCCATTGTGACACCTCGGTTCAAGATGACACTCCCATTCACATTAACAGTTGTTCTGTATTCATATTAGCGTTACCATTGTATATATATCATTGTACACCAATGAATCAAATAAGTGCTTCATTTCTATGAGCCTTCATGGTATCAGAGATTTAAGTTTTCTAGCTTCCAAATCCTAGCGCCGCCGCTCTTCTTCCGCTGCGCTACCCCTAGGAGGAGCGTCTCCACTCCCAAGGGAGGCCATCTCCTCGCTGCCCTGGTGTGGATGGAACCACCGCGCTGCTACTTCCTGTGTCACGCCACTTGGCCGTCACTGTCTCTGGTACCGCCATTGGCTCCCGCATCCATGCCATTGGATCCACGTCCGCACCGTCACCTGGCCACCGCGCCACCGCCAAACCATCGCATCTGCATCACCGCTGCTTCGGTGCCCACCCGCGCCACGCCACCACAGTGCCCGCCGCCTTGACTTGCCATGCCACCTCCCTACCGGATATAGCCTCCTCGCCGCCAGATCCAGTGCCCTCCATCTGTCTCCCAGCAACTGCGCCTCACATGCACTGCTGCCTCAAGGCCACAACGCCCGCTGCCTCGGCTCCCTCCTGCCCGGCCTCACCCCCTCCTTCTCTGGCTTCTCCTTCGGCTCTCTCTCTCTCCCCGAGCTCGCATCACCAGTTGAGCCTTCTTTCTAGCACCTTTTTCTCCCACCCACCACCCTTTTTCCTCTCATTAGCTATGGGCGATTTTGACGGACTTCTCGGTCCACGTCCCACTGGTGTACCACGATGACCTCTACCCGTTTTAGTGGCCATCCATTGCTTTCTTCTTACTCGCCTCCCCTTCACCCCAACTCCTCTACGCCACTGCAACCATGGCCGCCACCCCTCTTTGTCCTCTAGCCGCCACCATCTCCTTCCTCCTCCTCTGTGCTGTCGACTGCCACCATCAAAGCCCGGTTCTATTCTCCCTTTGCCTCCTAGTCCTCCATCGGCCACCTCCCTTCTTTACGCCATCCTTCTCCCTTTACAGCTGCCTTCCTCCCTCCTGCTACTCTCACCGCCTATATTGACGCCGATTGGGCTAGGTATCTTGACACTTGCAAGTCCATCTCGGGCTATGGCATCTTCCTTGGTGATAATCTGGTGTCTTGATCGTCCAAGTAGCAACATTCCATGTCTCGTTCCAGCGTTGAGGCAGTGTATTGCACCGTCACCGAATCATGTTGGCTCCATCAGTTTCTTTTGGAGCTCCGACAACCCCTTCAGAAGACCATGGTTATCTTCTGCGATAATACCAGTGCAGTATAGCTCTCAACTAACCTTGTTCAACATCAAAGGACGAAACATGTTGAGATAAACCTACACTTTATACGGGAACACGTCGCTCTCGGTGAAGTCTGCGTTCTTCATGTACTAACCACTTTGCAATACGCCGAAGTCTTCACCAATGGCCTTCCCACGACCATCTTTAAGGAGTTTCATTTTAGCTTGAACGTCCGCCCCGCTTCCATTCCAACTACGGGAGGATGTTAGCCTACTATCATGTTCCCACCGTGACGATTCGGTTACCATCCTGTTTTCACTATGATGCCTCAGTTTAAGATAACGCTCTCATTCACATTAACAATTGCTATATATATTAACATTAACGTCACCATTGTATATATATCCCTATACACTAATGAATCAAATAAATGCTTCATTTCTATGAGCCTTCAACTGCAACCTAAACAATTAATTGATTGTAAAAGGCTACTCTACCAAGATGAAGTTTTTGTAATCTAAAAAAAAAAAGATGAAGCTTTTGTAATATAACAATTCGTTTTACTCCTCATAACTCAGAAGACTACTTCGGAGTAAAGACAAAAGAGTACATTGATTTACACAGCACAGTTGCGAAAGGGGGAAAATATTGCGTGGAACTGACTAAACCAAGTGATATGATATCTTCCTGTGATTCAGAGAAAAAGCAATCGTATCAGATGATCCACTTTGAGGTAACTTGAGCACTTTGTCGAGGTTTCATGGGAATCTGGGACAAGTTTCTCTTTTTCATGTTTGAGGAGACTGTAGGGCTGAAATAATCTTGGCTTTTCTGTGAAATGGCCGCAGCCTGCAAATGTGGTTTTCTCAAAGGAATGAAGGCATGCGACTTCGAGGGGACCCCTTTCGAAGATTCAACACTTTTAGGCGAATCCCATCTGTTATAATTCACAAAACTCTGTGATCTACCAACTATCTCGGGCCTCTTTTCCTTTGGACTTGGAATGTTTCGGCTTTCCCTAGTCTCCGCGGAGTACATTGTCTCCTCCCCACTGCTAAAACCGTCCCTCTCGTCTCCTAATTCTGGTATCTCCAGAGGAGAGGAGCTGGACTGCACCTCACTCCAGCAATTTTCCTGGTAAGCAACATTGTGAAGAGTTTCACAGTTGATTCTTACATTAGCTAGCCGTGATTCATGTGAAACTGGGCAGTTCGGATTGACCTCATTCTCATCAGACATCATTTGCTTTAAAGGAAGTGGTAGGCAAATAGATCTTGGATGCCCCGGGGGAAAGCTAACATCCATAATTGAAGCAGGTTGCCCGTTCTTGGGTTTGGACATCTGTGAAGTCGGATCTCGTTGCTCGTGAAAAGAGTGTGAATTAACAGAATCGTTTTCACCACACGTAATCTTAGCAGATGCTGAACTGCATGATCCATGCTGCCATGTCGGTTTTGGTGCTATCTGTGATGATGACAATGGATCGCCGCCCTCTGGCTCCATGGTTTTAATATAATGAAGATGACCAAGAGAAGAACGCTCACTTTGTTGTCCGGTAGATATTAATCGTGCAGGGGGCATCATTGGCTTGCTAACATCTTCCAAGCTACCACTCCAGTGCTGTCTTAGCCATTCACATACTGCGGGAATGGGGATCCCAAACTGTGTTGGCTCATCCTTCTTTGATGCGAGGAGTGCAGTTGATGATGCGGAAGCATACCCTGTAGGTGTAGAAGGTGCAAGCTTCATTGGGTCGCAGACCATAAAAGCTAGATTCCCGCGCATATCAAAACCAGCAGATCCAGGACGCCATGACACTTCATCAGTTGAGAACTTTATAAGGTTGTCCGTTGCTACTACAACCTTCCCCTCGCCTACCGCCAAATCTCTTCTGTTTGCGTGGCCAATGAGCAAAACTGTACTGCCAAGCTCCAAGCTGGGATTCAAGCAGGTTTTCAGGAAATGAGGCTGTTGCCCATGTGAATTTGAGTCATCATCCACGACGTCAAGCCCGACCATTGTAAGGTCAAGAATGGGACTAGTAATAAAGAATCTGAAATAAAGAAACAAGATTTAGAAGTGATAAAATGTCATAGCAAAGGCATGTAAAATAAAGTCCCATTTGAGTAAATGCGACCCCAAAGTAACTACTTGCTAAGCTTACTGAAGCTTTAACAGCAAAGAGAATGTGCACCGCATCTTTTTTTTTTATGTTTTTCACAAGAATTAGTTCTTTAAAATCGCCTTTCATTTTCTTCGTGTAATCGTATAACTAAGTTTGGAATGTTGCTGGGATGTTGGCCAATAAACTTTTCTAGAGGAAATACAGACTGATCCCATCGTGAGTTAAGAATGCATTAAAAACATGTCCGACGCGCCATCAATCAAGTGAATCAGGGACCACTTTCAGCAGATATTACCTCCCATTGATTCTTATCTAGTTGGGCATCCAAAATTCATGAGAATTTATGCCTACTTGTACAGAGAGGTGAGGCGATCCTATGCAGCTATACCAGTTTTCATGTTAGCTATTGTACAAAAATTGATTTCAATCCTTTGTACCTCAACAAATGACAACAAGGCTTTCGAACTTACATATTGTGCGGTCAGACAACTTTGCTATTTGGTAGTAACTAGCAGATTTACCCGCGCAACTGCGCGGTTAAATATTATGATACAATTGTCTTTGATATACAATTTTACTTCTTATAATTGTAGTTGTTATATAACTCTAATATCTATATATGATTAATCTGTACCATTATAATCTAGCCCATTAAAATAAGTGAAGGAGGTTATTCTCTTTTTCTTTCGATTAATGTGAGATTTTTTAGATTTTTTCTTTTTTAGGATTATTATGAGATTTTCTTACCTCAAAACAAAAGAGATGCCTTCCTTCGTACATCAACAAATGACAACAAGGCTTTTTGACTTACATATTGTGCGGCCCGACAACTTTGCTATTTGGTAGTAACTAGCAAATTTACCTGCACAACTGTGCGGTTAGATATTATGATATAGTTGTCTTTGATATACAATTTACTTCCTATAATTGAAGTATAACTGTATTTGTTATATAACTTTAATATATATGCATGATTAATCTGCACCGTTACAATCTGACTCCACCAAAATAATTGGTAGAGGTCATTCTCTTTTTCTTTTGATTAATGTGTGAATTTTTAGAATTTTTTTAGGATTATTGAGGGATTTTTTTTGCCTCAAAATGAAAGAGGTGCCTTGAATATCACTGATCTTTTACTTAAATATAGATTGGTTACCTTAAAGCTGTCCATAAATCTGCTAGATCTTTAGTCCCACCAAAATCATATTAACAAGACATCACAATCTATCTATACCTGGGCTGCATTTGATCCTCAACAACAAAATAAATCAAAATCTTATCCCCGCTCGCACGTACGATCGCTGCAATCACTGAATGCATTAATAACATCGAGCCTTCCAGGTCCATGACCACAAGCCCAAATGATCCCCTGAGCCATCTGGAAGTCAACCCCACCACAATGGCCCCAAGACTTAAGCTTTCGCGCAAGCAGAACGTCCTTTCGCTCAAATGCAGAAACCAACAAGGCATCGACCCATAAATTCACCCAGAAACTTGAATTTCTAACAACACTGCAACTAGGAATTCCTAAAGAGAACTATCAGCTTTACATTTATAGACGAAAATTAGATCTTCTTACACCACGACATGTGCAACATCGAGCAATCCGAGTACGAGTGCAGCGAAAAGAAATTGCTAAAGCCGTTGCATTCGCTATCAAAATCGAATCTTTCCATAGCGCATTGCAACATCAAGAGATTGCCCGGCGAAACCACCGCAAAAATGTAAATCATTTGGCACCACATTGCACATCCAAACAACCCCAAGCAGAAAGGGAAGCAGGAAACCCAAGAAATGGCTGCGGATTTGTTACCTCTGAGGCACCAGGCGGGCTGGGAGGCGGCCGTGGCTGAGCCGGACTTCGGCGGCGCCCGCCGCAGCGGCCGAGGGGATGGTGCCATGCGTGGTGACCAGGAGGCCGCGGTGGATGAGGAAGCCGCTTCCGCCTTTGCCTCCCGCTTCTCCACTGCCGGGGAAGGATACAGCAGCGACGGCGGCGCCCTTTGCGGCGAGGATGGTGGACTTGATCCGGTCCAGCCTGGCCCCGCCGGAGCAGAAGCACCATCCCGAGCCGTGGCCCAGGACCCCCATCCGACGCTGCTGCTCTTCTTCTCGACCTCCTCCTCCAACGAGTGGCTGCGACGGCGGCGGCGTACGGGCGGTGCTGCCCCGAGTGGTGGCTCCTTGGTTTCGTGCTGAGAGAAGGGGACGGGACGGGAGTTCCGTTCTAGCTCCGAACGTGACACAGTGTACTCATGTCATGTCTCATGTAATAACTCCATCAATCATTCAAGATGGGGGTATTTATGTTTGGTGTCTCTTTTATTAGACTCGAATAAGCGTGTTTAGCTGGGAAGCTACATTTTGCTAATTTTTTTCTTTTTAAATAAGTTCATGGAACATCCTAAAATTTATTTGAAAGTACATTTAATGTCCTGAACTATAAAATTAGACATTTGACTCTTTGAATTTCGCAATACAGTTCAAATAACATTCTGACCCAATTTCGCATGATGATTTTACCCGTGTAGCACGATAAGCAGATGATTTTATCATGTAGAATAACATTCTAACTAAGTTAAATCAATAACATGTGAAACCCATAAGGACTTATTCCTTACTAAGCTCCTATGGCCATCAACCCCTGTAATTCCCCCTTTCCCCTTTAATTTGAGGGAGAAGACCCTGTAAGTTCTATTTATTATTCACCTAAACTTAGTCGCCATGTTATTCTACATGATTAAGCCACACATTCATCACGCAATACCGCCAATCGAAACTGGGATATTGCGTTATTTGAACTGGATTGTAAAATTTGAGGGAGTCAAATATTCGATTTCATAATTTAAAGTGTTGGATGGATTTTTAAGCAAAATTTACGATGTTATATACCATAGTGTGGTGCAAGGTACGACATCATGCTTGTGGCGGATAAATCACTCAAGCATGGCAAATTTTAGCTAGAAACCGTGACTAGTGTTGCTAGAATATGGGGATAAAAGTGTGTCACTACACCAGCGTGGCAACATATCAAACGCTACACTAAGAAAACCAAACTTGATTAACGACGTTGTGCTGAGCTATGGCAATGATTCGAATTTGTTAATCATTTTTTTTCTAACTTTGGCTCTTCACAACATAAGGACATGTACTGCAGGAAACAATTAAATCCATGTATTATTAGAATTCTAAGTTCCAAACGAATCCAAACATTTAACCAATACAATGTTTGCTCAAAATTTGGTTGACCGCACCTGAGTTTTGTATTTCCCTGACATTTTTTAAGGGGGCGATCAGTTTGGCTGTGGGCGGTGGGCGTTTTTTCACTGTAACAGATACTGTAGCTACAGTAAAAAAATTTTCCGTTTTTTTAAAAAATTACTTATACTTTTTTTCATTTTTTGTTTTCGGTTTTTTTTAATTTTTTTACATTTAATTATACTCAAAAAACCAACTCAGCTACAGTATTTTTTCAGTCAGCTACAATGTTTTTTCAGTAAAAACTAAAAGCCATCGCTATTCCAATCACCCCCTAAGTCTCTTATCAAATCGATCATACTTATCCATCAATGTCCACACACAAAAAAAATTAGAGAAATGACACAAAAGAAAAGACTATGACCCTGTTTTAAATTATTACGGTTTTTGGCTGAAATAATACTATAACGTTTATTAGTTTTTTTCTAAACTATTCAATTAAAATAAAATAAAAAATAAAAACACCGTACTAAGAGATTAATATGTTTCAAATAGCTTTGTAAGGTAAAAAGGAAAAAGCAAAAAAAAAAAAGAGAAAAAAGAAAAAAAACACATTGAAAAGCTATCGTGGCTGTTTCCTAGAAAAAATGCTTCTGAAGCCCAAGCTAACCCTCGCAGCTCGACGATGACTACCAAGCAGAACAGTTAAAGGACAATCAAGAAACTCTCGTCGGCTATCACCACCGTGATGACATTAGACATAATGACGGTCAACTATCACAACCGTGATGCCGTCGGGTATAAGAAAACAAACTAATGGGAGATCGAGTGAGCTTTCAATTAGAAACAAATAGTAAATAAATTTTAACAGGTGCATTGCAAATTCAAAGGAAGAAAAGGAACACAAGATAGTAAAAAACAAAAGAAAAAGGAATTAAAAGAAGGCAGGGAATGGGACAGTCTGAAAGCTTTCGAAAAAGAAAAAGAAAAGATTAGAAAAAAAAACAGTCGAACAGATCAGTCGCTTCTCCTTCCTCGTCATTCTTTCTTGCCGTCGGCGGTCGGCCTACTGGGCGGATCGCCGGCGTCGACCCTTCGGCCGGTCCATTAGTCGGCGGCATCTTCTCGACCGGTGAGTTCTCCGAAATATAACTCATTTGCCCTGTCTCCATTGTTCTTCCTCTTCTGACCACTTCGGTTCGAGGTCTGTCAATTATCCCCAAACTCCTCCAATCTCTTCCCAATCCTACCCAATTCTCCTCAAATCAGTCCCAATTACTCAAGCAATTGTATCCAGCAGCAGCAGGAGCTGGCAGTGGAGTGGGAGATCCATCCAGGCTGATCTCTTCTGTTGGCACGGAAGCCCTAGCGTAGCTTGCTTGGATTGTCGAGTGTTTCGTTCTTTGCTGTGAGCAACCAATTCCAAATCTTTCTCTTTGCCACCTATATACTCGGATCCGTCCAATTAGTTGCGTATTCGATTTGATTGTTGTTCTAATAGCAGCTTGTTTCCCCAAAAATTTTCCCCACTTTTAAGTTCCCCTGTAGTGATGTAACCATGCTGTGTTTAACATGCGCTCTGATTTATTCTTTGTAGAAGAAGAAGCTGAAAGGGCAAAAGCATTTCTTTGTTCTTCCTACTATATATTGGAGATGGCTACCCTGGGTACTAGTGCAATGCCCTCTGGATCTTCAGGTGGTGAAAGTGAAGTGGAGGCAGGGTTTGCAAAGCTTCAGGGTGAGGATTTCGAGTACTACATGCAAACTTACTCAATCATGCTGGGGCGCAACAGCAAGAAATCAACAGTGGATGTGGATCTGTCGAGCCTTGGTGGAGGCATGAACATCTCCCGCCACCACGCGCGGATATTCTACGACTTTCAGCGCCGCCGATTTGCGCTCGATGTCATCGGCAAGAATGGCTGCCTTGTTGAGGGTGTTCTGCACCTCCCTGGGAACCCACCTGTTAAACTTGACTCTCAGGACCTCCTTCAGATTGGAGACAAGAAGTTTTACTTTTTACTGCCCACTCGCTCTATTTTTGCCTCAGCTGCTGCTGCTCGACATGCTCCTATTACCCCATCACAGCTCCCACCACCATCCTATGTGCGGCCAGGCCGCCCTCGTTTGTCCGATTTTCATGACCGCTCCTTTGAAGGTGATTATGGCCGGGAGGGTGATGACATTGGGAATGGTGTCAATGAAAGTGGAATGAGGGGAAAGTTGATAAAGAGAACCAAGAAGTCTTCCGGAGAGTTGGACATTTATGGCGGGCACCGAATCAATGTTGAAGCAATAGGAATGCTGGGTGAAGGTGGTACATAAATACATAATCCTTGCTCTGCATTTCCATTGGATATGCTTTCCCTTCCTCATCCTCTATGTTTTTTCTTCTAAAAGATAAGTATGAGTGGATGATGATTTTGCTTGGTTGTTTCTCAATCGAGCTGTACATTTTCGTATAGTAATTTGCATGTTGCAACTTATGGTCACCGAAGAAAGATAAGGTTTATGTCAACATTCCATATTAGATAGCGAAAATATATAGAATATACACATTATAACATAAAATATAGTGTTATTGGAAATTTTAACTCTCATAGTTCCGTTAAAGAACTCTGATCGTATGCTTACTGCACAAGAATATTGCATTATCTAGATGCTATTGCAAATCCTATTTGAAAAAGCAATTCTGTAAGAACATTGTCTTTTATATCTGAATTGACACATCTTGATTTGTGTCTCTCGATGTGCAAATATAATTGCATCTAAGTTTTTTAATCTGAATATCCAGTGATAAATTAAATGCATGCCCTAGGTTACTCCTATCACTATAGCACAGCAGTAGACATCAAGAACTAAAATTAGTAAATGATATGATGTAAAGTTTGGCAAACCCCTGCTATCCCTTGTTCATGTTTGCAATTATGGATCTTCTATTTCAAAAAATGTCACCGTATTCTGTTTGTTTGGTGCTATGTCCATTGAAAGACCAAAATGGTTACTTTTACCACATATGGTGAAATATTTGTTTAATCTGACCTCAACTGGCTTCTTTTGTTTGTGCAGACAGTAGATCAGAAATAAGATCAAGGGGTGACAGGGAGATGGACAACCAACACATCCTGCAAACAGAAGAGAAGGATGTCGTGTCATCTGTTGCGACAGTGTTATCTGACCTCTGTGGTCCCGGAGAATGGATGCCCATGGCAAAACTCCACACAGAGGTTTGTTATGGAAAAACATATTTCTATCTAATTTCTATGTTGAAGTAAAAGTATGATTTATTACCCCTGATTAGTCCAAATTGTCTTCTGTGAAACAATTGAATCATCATCTGTGGCTTGGAAAAGGCAAGTCTACATTGAAGGGATGTACCATGTGATTACAACTTACAACATTAAGAAAGGAAATTTTGATTGAAATGAGTGATAAAGGAAATTTTGATTGAAATGAGTGATAACATGAACAAACATTTTAAGAATATCAACTGGGATAGAAGTCAGGTGCTAGTATCCTTGCCCTGTCAATCTGAACCAGATAATCCAGATCATGAGCAGCACCATTCCATGTTAGCACATATTATCTGGACTGTAGTCTGGGTTGTGTGGCTACTTGATCCATTAGCAGTCATTGTCATACCTTAATAAATAGCTTATTCACAGATGTATATACAATAACATGTCAAAATTATCATATAAAGGCATGCAATTTTGGGCCTGTGTGCTATAAAACTGTTAGCAAATGCATTACTTTGACTGCTAGCATGGTAGCACCCTCCCACTAGCATGAGCATTACTGAGAATCACAACTTCACCATATGTTGACTATCACCGAGATTATCTAACTTGTTTTTTTTTTCAAAATACAAGAACAAAAAAAAAAGCAGTACATTTGTAAAATACAATTTACGCTTGTCACTTGGAACATGTTTTTGGACTGAATCTTGTGACTGAAGATTTCTACTGATAGCCACAGAATTGCTTCTACAAGTAATGGGAAGACTCATAAGTAAATTCAGTAGTTGCCCTTTGTCATTCTAACAAAATAAACAATTAAAAAAAGAATCTAACTGTATATGTCAACATGGGGCTTGGCAGGACAGATGCATGCATAAGAATTGTAAATGAGTTTCAAACCCATTTTTTTCTTAAACTTTTGTAGTGTATAGTAACCTGCATTAAAAGTCCCAAAAATTTTAAAAATAAAATATAGGACTAAGGTTGACATTATTTAGAAATGTCCAGACCTTCCATTTTTAGAGTGGGTTGATCATTTGCTGGGTTTGTAACCAGCACCCAGAATGTTAGCTTTGGTTCTTCTTTGTTTGACATGAAGATGGTGATTTCTTTTCTTTTAGACCTCCTTAGTAGCTGCCTATAGAATTTGGCAAGTTAGTTTTAATTTGACCCCTTCTGCTACAGATTTATAATTTTCTTCCGCTTGCCATTGATTATTTATTGTTTCTTTCTATAAATTCAGAACTTCTTGCACTATCCTTTTTTTCTGAGTATCTCCTTTTCTTCACTCAGCCAGTCTTCTAATAATTCAGCAATAATACATGAATGCACTGTTGTTACACAGTTACAGTGGCAATCCTATCGGTGCCCCTGCCATAATATATGCATTGTTTTCCGCATCAGCAGATGTTGGGTTTCACCTTGCCATCTCATCTTGCTTGTTGCCTTTCCTTGCACATATATGCACACACACTGGCATGTGCACACATGCAAAGCCCGTTGTTGGCAATTTGGCATGCAGACTCTGAACTCGTTTTACTACTTGCAGCTTCTTGAACAGTTTGGCAATGTGTGGCACCACAGCAGGGTGCGGAAATACCTAACAACAGAGGACTGGTCGCCGACTGAAACAAAGGGGAGGCCATGGTATGGCCTTCTGGCGCTGCTCAGAAAGTACCCAGAACATTTTGTCATCAACACAAGATCGAAGGGCAGAGTGACATCGGAGTTTGTTTCGCTGGTCTCCTTGCTCTCCTAGAGGGAACTACAGACCGAGACCATCCCTAAGCTTGTTTTCATGCCATTCTGGGCTTGCTGAAGAAACAACCGGCACATTCCGTTGTCAGCCCATGCCCAGGAGGCGGAGTGCTATCCTCATTTGTCTCTCTAGTTTCCATAACTTAAATGGACCTTGTTGTACTGTACTCGAGTCCCCTGTGTTTACCTTTAGCTCTGTAATGTCGAGAATGAATATATGGAAACATGACTTCTGACCTGCTCAGTTCATGTCTCTTCACTGCTATGTTCGGGATGAGAAAGCCCGTATTGAGGCCTCTGACAAGAAATGAACAAGTTAAATGTGAATATATAATTATATGCTAGGGGTTTTTGAGCTTAATTTCTTTCCGACGCTCCTTATAATTACAATCAAATTAAATCGCCCAGCATGCAGTTGAATGAAAATACTCATCAAACACGAACTTGACGTTTGACATCTGCCTTTTTCATGGAACTTGGGAACAGCGGGGATTCCGTTCCTGCGGGATATGACAGGCCGCCCGCTACGAGTCACTCTTTCTCGGGGAAATCTTGATGGCACTGCTTATTTAGGTTCAGATTTCTAATTTCTGATTTATTTTTTACTATTCATAATTTTTATTTTTTTGATTTTCTGATATTTTTTTTGAACTTTTTTACCGATTTTTTCGTATTTTTTTGTATTATAAGTGATAGGTTAACCTGTTTTTCTATTTTTAGATTTTTTTAAATTAATTAGCCAAATAAGTTACCGTCGGCTATAATATAATTTCAGCCAGCTACAGTGCAATTTCAGCTATAAACCACCAAATTTCAGTTCAACCGAACGGCCTCTTAGACTAGTGGTTAATGGAGTTTGACTGTGGCGGGTGGCTGACACGACTCAAGAAGGCATTTGAAGAATCTGCTGTAAGATGCCGTTCCATTTCGATATTTAGTTTTTTGGCTTTGGGAGAAACTAGAGCCAAAATCTCTACCTATGAGTTGATAAGATGTTTCCAGACATTACAAAGTGATGTACTGGCTCTTTTGAGTAGCAAATGAGTATCTTAGTACTTCAATTGTATCACAACATAACTCTATAATTATTGGAATAGTCTCACATTGGTTGTGGAAGGCAAGGAATCTAACTTAAAAGTGGAGGAGTCTCTCACCTCATTGGCTAGCTTTTGGATTAAGAAGGGCCTTACGATCCAACAAGTGGTATCAGAACCCGGTTTTAACATCTCTAGCTCAATGGACACTAAGTGTGTGAACGCCTAATGGACTGTGATCTTGAGGGACCGTCGATGTACGGTGAAGGGGCACCCTGAGGGACATCAATGTGTGAAGGGGGAGATTGTTGGAATAGTCCCATATTAGTTGTGGAAGAGCAAGAGACCTAACTTAAAAGTGGAGGAGTCCATCATTTTATTGGCTAGCTTTTGGGGCACAAGGGCACGGACTCTGAAGGGCACAAGGTTGATCTGACAGCATGTTCTTTTGGTGACCGATGGTTCTTGATTTTGCCTGTATTCATTTGAGCTTCACTACTAGTTTCTTAATTTTATTTTTTTTATTATCTATGATAATTTAATTTTTTTAAATTTAATTATACTGAAAAAGCTAATAATAATTACAATACAAAATAAACTTTAAACAGGGATAAATAAGTTAAAAGTTTAAGCTTTTAAATAAACATAACTATCTGTATTCTTCAAAACGGTAGAGATGTGGACACTAATGACGCAAAGTCATTTGGAGAAACGGTCAGAAACAAAAACAAAAAACCAAAAAGAACGGGATGAGCTATAGTCTGAATCTCCATAGCGAATCCAAATCTGACACAAAGCTCCAAGCTGAGTTTGTACCATCCCTTGATCCAATCTGAATCTCCATCCTTTTTTCCGCGGCCGAATACGGCCCAGGCAGGCTTGTCTCAAATACCGAGGCAGCGACCGAGCCGGACGACTTCTTGCAGCACAAGAAGAGAACCGACTCCCGCGGCGTCTCCGCCTTATATTCGAAGCCTTCTCCTCACCGCGCTTCCTATCCAAGAGCAGAAAGAAGAAGAAAGAACAGCGCAGAGACATCAGAAGAGACGAGAGAGAGAGAGAGAGAGAGTTGATTCGCGATCCTTCTCTCTGAGCGGAGGCGATGGCGGGGTTCGATCCGTACGAGAACAACGGCGGCACGTGCGTGGCCATCGCGGGGGCTGGCTACTGCGTCGTCGCCGCCGACACCCGCCTCTCCGTCGGATACAGCATCCTCAGCCGCGACCACTCCAAGATCGCCAGCCTGTATGTTTCCTTGCAACTCTCCCTCTGTCCCATGTATGATTGTTGATTGGAGGAGAGGTTGGTTTCGGATTCGGCGAGATCCTAATCCCACTGCTTGGTTTTGGTTGCCCTGTGTCTTGTGTGCTGATAAGGACGCTTTGGTTAGTGACGTAATAGTCCTTGTGTACGGATGGAGTGTGATTCTTAGCTGGCTGGAAAGTAAATTAGTGAGTTTATTTATGCAGTGCTTACTGTTTGGGAATCAGTGGTTCTACATGTTCTGCAACATCTGTTATACAGCTCGGTGAGAATTTGCAAAGATGGATCTTGCTCTGTTGCTGAAATCTTGCCGACTGCGCAGAAAAAAATGGGCTAGTGCTACTGATGAATTGAAGATCCATTTTGTCTAGTTGAAACTGTATAAAATGCTAGGGATAAACGGGATGTATCACCTGACGAAAAATTAGTCCAAATCCTTTATCCTATGATCTACGAGTTTACAAGTAACTGTTGTAAACAGAAGTAGTTCTGTTGGACCCAACATAGTGAGTGTTATCATTTTTACAGGCAAACATTGAGCCAACCTGTCTATCCTAATTTGAAAGCTTGCTTTATTGCTGAATGAATGTGCTAATGTTCTCTCTGCTCCCCTTCAATTAGGGCGGACAAATGTGTTTTGGCCTCATCTGGATTTCAAGGTGATATCAAAGCTTTGCAGAAGAACCTGGCTGCAAAGGAATTGGTAAGTCTAATGACTGACTGAGCTCTCAAACCATCTATTAACCCTCTTTCAATGAACTTATTGTGATACTCCAATAAATTATCCGGCGATTGTGATCCAATGTTCTGTTTTTATGTTAACTTGAACCACCATGAGGTTTGAAGATTGTCTGTTCTTACATGGTCCATTATTCAGTTTAATATGGGTCTGCAGACTGTACGAGTAACATTTATGTAATCCTGAATCGTAACAGTACAAGTTTCTGGTATGTTGACATTTATGGGGTTTTTAGGTCTATGAACATAACCATAACAAGAAGATGAGCTGCCCAGCGATATCGCAATTACTGTCAAACACTCTCTACTATAAAAGATTCTTCCCATACTATGCTTTCAATGTGTTGGGTGGACTGGACAGCCAAGGTATTGTTCAGATTACTTCTTTTTTACATTGATCGCTCAGTATGATAATGCCTCTGAGCATTTCTTCTCCTTCACAGGTAAAGGCTGTGTCTTCACATACGATGCTGTTGGCTCGTATGAGCGTACTGGTTATAGTGCTCAGGGAACAGGTTCAGCGTTGATGATGCCTGTTCTAGACAACCAGTTGAAATCACCTAGTCCTCTACTACTGCCAGCTCGGGTGAGTTATATATAACTCATGTTAATAAATGGTTGGCACACTAGACTTATTTTTTGGTTGAATCCTCTTCTGAGATGTTTTGTTAGCCCTGCAGTGGCCAATTGTAGGTAATAATTATTGGCTCTTGAGAAGCAAATAGTTATATATGAAAATGAAATAAACAAATTAACCTTTTGCTGTGAGTTGCAATATATAATTCTTTTGATGTATCAGAACTCTAATGCCATGCTAATTATGCAGGATGCAGTGACGCCCTTGTCTGAATCGGATGCAGTTGATCTGGTGAAGGATGTCTTTGCATCAGCCACAGAGCGAGATATATACACTGTATGCTGCTTTCTTGCCCTTAGATGCTCAATGATTACTATTGACTACTTAAATATTCCGACTCAAATACTATTGTTCCATGAATTTTACAGGGAGATAGATTGGAAATTGTAGTCATCAACAACTCCGGCGCCCACCGTGAGTACATTGAGTTAAGGAAGGATTAGCGTGGGATACCTGTGAAACAACATTACCATCACAACAAAATATCACTTGCTATCACAGGCTTCCCCCAGAAGCGGAATGATACATTTTTTCCTTCTGTCAGATGATTTGAATTCCTGTTTGTTCGCTGTTGCAAGAGTGACTATACAATACGTTGCATTTTATCCTTATCTGATGTACTTACTAAGTACCTTTGTGCAATTGTTTACAGAATCACTCCTAACCTAAATTCAGCTAATTTGTCAAACTTATGCAGCAGAAAACAATCAGGAGACTACATGCAAAATTGGAGTCAAGGCTTCAACAAGCCAAGCTCACACTTATTTGGTCCCCTTTTTCTTAACCTAAACACATTATCATCCACCTTGTAGAAAAACCATCGAAATAGCTATACAGTTAACATAGTTCTAACTAGTAAATCAATCAGTTGTTGTGCTTGCAATGTAATCTCACCAGCTAATAGGGCTTGATTTTTTTTTAGTTCCTTGCTACTCTGCGGCAACAGCCTTGCTGGTCTGCTGTACTCCCCCCGGGGATCTTGATAAAATAGGCCGCAGCTCCCTGCCGGCCCGGCAAAAAAAAAACTGGTAAATCAATCAAGAAAACAGTGCGCCCCAAAATCAATCCAATTGCCAAAGTTTCCTAAACGCAAAATGAATCTGCAGCCTCCAACCAGGATGGAGGAACAACACCCATGGTGACTGCATTGAAGATTTCCATGTACCCAACCAAGACGGCTTCCTCAGCGTTGCCACCTTCAGTGATCCAGAGGTGCGTGGCCCTGTGCGACAGCATCTGCGCCATGACGGCAGCGAGCGAGCTTGTAGTCTTGCAGGTCAGCACCACGCTCTCCCCGCCGTGCACTGATACCGATGCCATTTGCAGCAGCTGGTGCTTCTCCATTCTCGTTGATGCCGGTGGCAAAAGTTTAACTAACGCCGACAGCTTTGCCATTGCGTCCGCAGCAGCTACGACATGACAGTAGCTACGATTGATAGCTCCAAGAGAGGATATTGGCTGCAATGGGATCGGTGCTAGGGCACCGAGGCAGTTGATGAGGAAGCGAACGATGACTTCTCGGGTCAGGCAGCAGTACTCGTCACAGCCAAATGTTGATGGTGATGACCTGCTGATGATTTGGGCTGGAGCTGCGCGCGGTGTTCCTGTGATCTTCAGCACAGCTTTGTAAAATGGCGCAAATGTCTGCTTGTTGAGGGTGCATCCTTCTGTAGCGTTCTTGCGGACAAGGACGCGCTTTGCCCCCTGCTTCATTAACTCCACTATTTCTATCAACCTGAAATGAAATTGTAGTGCATTAGCTTGTGTTATTCGAGAAAACATGGCAGATGTTATAAGGCTTTTGTGAGTGTCAGTTCTGAACCAAAATAAGTACTACCGCTGCTGCTGCTGCTACACTTACTGTGAGTCGCCGTCGCCTTGTCCATCCGCGCAGCCGTCAGCCCTCCCGTCGCCAAGTCAATCGAGCCGCCGTCGCCCCGCCCGTCACCTTGCCCATTTGCGCCGCCGTCAGCCCTCCCGTCGCCAAGTCAATCGACGTCGCCCCTCTGGCCTCAACTGACGCCAAGACAATGTGATTGATGAATTATGAGGCCATGCAGTGTTAGTTTGAGGAATTGTCGTGTAAATGCGGTTTGTGAATTGAATTGAGATGCGGCCCTATCATGGTGTAGCTGAAAAATCAAGCCTACTACTAAGGGAATTGAAGGCCACAATTTTGGTGTTAGGATCATTTACTGTCAGTCTGAAAAACTTACTGTTCATTTACATTTTGTCATTCAAACTTTTGTATGTCAGTCAAGGCTACCCCTGGTGTAAATCATTGTATGTCATTCTGGAAATACAAATTTTGTATGTCAGTCAGCCAAATGCAATGGAAGTCAAGGCCACAATTTTCTTGTTCAAACTTAATGATCGCAATTTTGTCTGCTTGACTAATTTGTGAATGAATGTCTCCTGGAATGACAATGTACATGTTGCTGATACCTCTTTGAACGAATGTTAGCACCCAAATGTAAATCAGAAAACTGAGCACAGGCAGAAATCAGCAAAAGCCATCTAGAACGCCCTTCTAGACCGGAAGCCAAGCCAGCAGAGCATGTGAAGTGCAGTGCAGTCTTGGTTTTTCACCGGCCACCACCGGTTGGCAATTGGGGGCGGTGGTGTGCTGGGATCACCCACAACGATGGTGCATGCCCATTCGCACTCAAAAAACGCGGCATCCGAAGCCGGCGAGCGTTGCAGGTGCCATGCTTTTCTTCTTCTTTCTTTTGCCGTTTTGACTCGTGGCGACGGGGAAAATGAAAATCAGATTTAGAGGCAGAGTAACTGGAACAAGGCGCTGGAAGTCTGGAAGTGCGTAGTCCAGTTTGGTTTGATCGGTGCTTGGGTCTTGGGTGTATACACGTGCCATAGGATTATGAGCTCTGATGTTTACGAGAGAAAGTATAGAGAGAGACATTTATGTATAAGTTTAGTCGATATAGATAAAGTTAGTATAATATCTAATACAATCGACTTGTAAATTCTATTTTGAAAAGGTATATTATTTGAAAGGTAGTTGCTGTAAATAAATCAAAAATCATAAGCAATACGCCAGAAAAAAGGTGGACACATCGGCAGACAGGCGGGATTCCAATAAATTCTAGCTGGGTCAGACGTGGACACAACCCTGATATACGTCAATAAAAAAGTAAGAAAATCAAGTGTCGTTTCGTGTGTTACAGAATGATACGTGCACAGTTGCCAACTAGAGGTTTCCTCTTCATCGCCCCATGTATCTATGCTATGCATTGCAGCTGCATCGTCATCTCATCTGCAAAATTCGAGGGTTTTTTGGAGGAAGATTTGAGTGTTTTTTATGGGTTAGAGCACTCACAATTTTTTAGAGAGGAGATATGTGAAAGAAAAATCTGAGTACTCTGAATCTCAAAAAACACTTGCTATTTAGCACTTCCTAAACCCAAAATACATCTTATTTTCTTACGGATGGAGTACTGTTTGCTATTCAAAGAGCGAGTCCTTAGTCCCTATACAAAATCAAAATATGTTTTATATTTCTCGGGTACTCTTTACTATTCGAATACTCTTTAAAAGGAAAAGAATACAATAAGGCAGAATCGAACACGAACGAAGAAGAAACTGAGGTGTACAACAATCAAGTCAAATGGAAAATGGAAGCAAGATAGGTAACAGCAGTCGGGAAACTAGCTAGCCCTGAGACGCCCGCTCATGACCCAAGCAGTTGAGCAACACATGGCGAGCAAGCCAGCAGCCAGAGCCTGACGACATGGGCGGCGGCGGCGGCGGTCTCCCCTTCCTTCTCGGCTCCAAACACACACGCACTCAGTATCTCTTTCTTCCTCAGGTCACAGCACACGAGCTTCCCCGGCGACCAGAGGTACACCACATCCACCATCTCCGGGTGCAACCCCAAGAGCTTGACCTCACTTGCCCCGCACCCGCCATTACCGACCATCTCGCTGACCCTTGCCGCGTGCGTCAAGCTCCATTGCCATGAGCTCGAGTCGTCGAGCACCCAGACCTTGAGCCGCTCGCCGTCGCTCTTGGTGTAGTGGAGCCGGCCGTGGCAGTGATCGAGACGCGCGCCGGCGTCCACGTCCTCAGGCAGCTGGACGAGCCTGCGCGGCGCCATCGTGGCGAGGTCCATGCAGACGACGCGGTCGGGGTACGCGAGCACGTGGAGGAAGCCGCCTCGGTAGTGCATTGTAGCCGACAGAGACGAGGTCTCCACGCCGAACCACGCGTCGCGCTCGGCCCACGCCCCGGCAGCCGACGAGAAGATCTCCACGGTGGCGCCGTGCTCCTGCCACGCGACGAAGCAGACGACGTAGTAGTGCGGGGAGCTGCACGGGTCGAACGCCAGCACGGCGAGCTGCGCCTCCCTCCGGGGGCTGGGGATAGCGGTCCACCTCCTCGTCGTGGGGTTAGCGGCGTAGAACGCCGACGGCGCGGCGAGCAACCGGTAGAGGAGCAGCCCGTTGCAGGCGTCTACGAGCTTCGCGGTGGCCTCGAACGGGAAGAAGCTCATGTCGGAGTAGTCGAGGCCGCCGGAACATACAGTAGCGTACCTTGGCTTGTTGCCGTCGCCACCGTCGTCGTCGTGTGTGACGCGCACGAACAAGCCCGCGGTCAGCAGCGGGAGCCTGCGGCGCAGGTAGTCGCCGGAGATGAGGGCGCGCCATGACCGGGAGACGCACTTGAATCTCGCCAGGGACTTGAGGGGGAGCCTCGCGAGAATCTCCACGACCAAATCATCACTGAAGTCCATCTTAAACTAACTTCTTTCACAAATCACAACTGCGAAGTTCTAATTGAAGCAAGGAATTATTCGCCATGTACGATCGAGTTTGCTCATGCATACGTTCATTTTGACGAGTATATATAGTACCATTTTTCGACTCCCAGTTCCTTGCAAAACTTGATTGCCGCCCACATTATTGGGATGCAGGCCAATTGATTAATGAAGAGACGTGCCTTAAGATTGCTAATCAACCAGGTAGACAATATTATTTTAGGCTAGACATCATCTGTGCAGTTCTGCTCTTTCGTGGTCGTGCCTCGTCGTTGTGACTCGTCGCCGTCGAGAAAGTCAGCCGAATAGTGCTCGAGGATCGTGAGTACGTGGTGTAGTGTGTACCATGTCCAGATTTTTTAAAGTAAGAGGTCCATGATACAGATAATAAATATGCAGAAAATTTGTTAAACCTCAGGTAAGGTTGTTCTTTCCCTTAAGAAATCATAACGTGCGTTTTTAATATGTTTTTTTCTCGGTGTCTATGCTGCCAGGAGCGCGATCTGCACGGGCTAGCTATCCTCTGCACGTCTGTGTCACTACATACGTGTATGCGAAGGTACAGTCGTAAATCAGCGATTACGGATTCGGATTGGAAACACGAAATCGGTAATTTTCAGACGGGTGTATGATTTGTTTTGTTAGAATTAATCTTGTTTCTTTTTTTTTTCGTGTTGTTTGTTGTGTCCGAGTCTGTCATGTGTATATGAATCCAAGTTATGTTGCTATGTATGTATGCGAGTTGGGGGTCGTATCCGAATCTTCGTGTCCGTGTTGAGTATGAGACCGTTTGCTAGCTGTGTAAGCTGGCCTTGATAGAAGCAAGCAATGCAAGAAGACGCGAGAAGTAGGCAAGAGAAGCAGCTTCACCTTCATGTGAGAAGCCAGGGGCGTCCACAGCATCACGTCAGCCACGTCCGTTAGGAAGGTCCAGCAGGTCCCACAGAGGCACGTCACGCGGAAAGGCTGGGTCGGTGGGAGTCTCTGGACCGAGCAGCGAAGAATCGCGGAGGGAAAAAAACAATTTTTTTACTGTAGTTTATGATTTATAGGTACGATAGATGATCTTTGATTCTAATATAATTGTTATGCGAATAAACTGAATGTCGATAAAACGCTTCATAGATATTGTCCCAATAGGTCTTTTCAAAACGGTGGTAAAAAAAAACTGTCCCATTTATTTGTTCGACCTCAAGCAACATGTGATCTTGTGTTATTTTATTATTTGAAAATATTGGTGGTGCAAATCAAGAAATCACTTGCTATGCAAACTCTAACCATAGAACTAGCAGCCGCCACATCTCTCTATATATATATATATATATATATATATATATATATATATATATATATATATATATATATATGCAGGCATCGAAACAAGATTTCACGAATGGTTGGAAGTAACTTTGATACACTAGAAATTGTTGTATTTCGGGCATTCGAGCTCTGATTATATGTGAACATCTTACCAAACCAAAAGCTCATTAGGGGTTGCTGGTTCACGAGACTTATTAGCTAGTTTAGTTGCATATTGCTTATTAAACTATAAAAGAGGACCTCCACTTATATAAAATGGGCAGGGGGGTTTTCATTGTACACACAACTCTACAGAAAGAAAGATCAATAAAGAGAGAAGAGTAGGACTACATCTTTGCATTCTTGTTTGCTCTAATTCATATTTGCAAGTTGAGAGCTTCGATTATTGGCAATGCGACCTTGATCATACAACACGTTATCAGCACGATAATGCTCTAAAGCTAAGGCTTTATGGTACGTTGCTTTGATCTAGTTTTCAATTCTACTATGCGGTGATGTCTTTCTTTTTTATAGATTAGTTTTCTACTATTATGCATTGCCGCCACCTCACCCACTTGTCGGACCGTGTGCACCACCGCGCCAATAGCGTACGCCTTCACGTGCAAGCCGCCAGCATCGCTACTGTTGGGCCATCGACAACACCTCCGTGTTCATGCCGTCAACCTTGCCACTGGGATGCCGCACGCTTCCGCACATGCTATGCCCTAAAGGTACCCCATTGTAGTCGCCTCTGCACTGGTGTATGAGGTCGTCGCCACCTCTGTGTCGACGTCGTGCCCATGACGGCCTCAGCATCTTCACACTATGGTCATCGTCGCCCTACTCTCATTATCGCCACCTTTGCGGTGCTGTTGGGTCGTTGTCGCCGCCTCCATGCATATGCGACAACAAGCAGACTGTCGCCTTTTTGTTTGCGTGTGAAGGTTGGGTCAGCTGTCACCTTGGCACGGATGGGACGGGGCCAGGGGCGTTGCCACTGCCTCCCTATGCCGCTAAGCAAGGGGAGGAATGGGGTCGCTGATGCAATCGACGTCGCTGCTTCTCTAGGCCAGAGTGTGAGGGGAAAGGAATGGGGTCACCAGTAAAATCTGTTGCCGCCTCCTTATGCCGATGCGCGAGGGGAGGGACGAGGTCACTGAGGAGCACTGTCGCCGTGCCAACTGAGGGGGAGGGCCATCGTGCTACCGCCTCTTGCCAACAAGAGAGGAGGAAGAGGGGAGAGATCGAGAGGCCACATCCATTGTTGTCGCTGTCATAACTTGCTATGGAGGCCACCATCACCTTGCAGGTCGCCTTCAACCGGGGACCGGGGCCATGCTGAGCCAGACTTGGGCATTGGCTGGCTAGGCTGGCATGGGCCGTGTGGGCCTGACACCCCCATGCGGGCCATATTCTGGCCATAGGTCGAATCAGCCCAACAACGACTCGGATCTGGTGGGATTCGATCCTACCCTGATAAATTTGCAGAAAAGCCTCGGAGTTTTGGCAAATTATGTGTAGGTTGTTGGTTTATTAAAATGGGTCCTTCTAGACCAAATTCTTGCAAAAGAGACCCTGAAACTTTTTGGAATAAAGTAGGAGGTCTTCTACTTGGTGGACTTTTGCAAACATGTTGAGATTGTTGTACCATATGAGATGACTAGAGAGTGTGTATGATTTAGAAGACTGATTTATCATGTTCAAGAGTCTTGTGGTGTAGAGATGGATAAGACCCCCATAGTCCTCTTTGAGAATAATGCATCTTGCATTACACAGATGAAGAATAGCTATGTTAAAATGCATATGACAAAGCATATACTCCCTAAACATTGTCTACCCATATGACAGTATGAGAATGGAATATAGAATTATAGAAAAGTCAAACAAGTGAGAATCTTACAAGTGAGAGAGATATATGACCTTCATATATGTTCATTATTGGGATGAATAGATGTTCTACTCTTTTTTCCTCTTATTTGAGTTTTGTCTCAATGAGTTTTCTCAATTAAAGGTTTTTAATGAAGCAATATGTGTAATAGCACGAATACAAATTTCGTACTCTTTCCTTCTTATCTTTTTTTTCTATTGGATTTTTTTGAGTTCTTAATGAGGAATGAACAACGCTTCCCCTTGGATACTGTACTTAAACGAAGGCTTGAAAGCTTCGATGTTGGTAACATGACCTCCATCGTACAACAGACATTGGAGAGAGCGAAATTTGCAGCGTGGACTTTCGAGTTAACCGGGCTTCTGCCCAGTTGGTGAAGTAACGAAAAGAATGCTTTAATTTCACTCTGCACTGTTGTGCTGGGCCACCCCAATCCAACCAATAGGACCGCATGCACGAGCATACGCCTTCGTCAGGTGCAATCGGTTATCACAGTGACTCGGGCTCACCAACCAAGAGGTCACATGTGATGAAATCACAGTAAATCCACCATAAAGTCACCTATAACCTGTAGTTACTGATACTCGATCCTTGACCATTAGCCACAAGATAGGGGTCCTATGCCTGTTGGACTGGCCACCTGTTGTATATTGTCTTGTATACAAGTGACCACTGTTTCAGTGATCACCTTTCGTTTCATGTAATTGTCATCGCTACTTACTTCTACGTCAGAGCTCAGCTATATGTCCTCCTCTTCACAATCTTAATTAACTGTAGCGATTCTTCTTTCTTATTTGAGAATGAACTAGCTAAAGCGGTTGAAGAATGAGATCACGTCATTGTAGACGTAATCCTTGGCGCAGACGCCGATGACGAAGTCGGCGTGCGCAAACTGGTCCAGGTACTGCACCGTCAGCCTGTCGCCGTCATGGCACCGCAGGTCGTCGAGGAGGAGGCCGACGTCGACCGGGTCGGACAGCGAGTCCCGGCCGCCGTAGCTGAGGAAGAGCGGGAAGCCGACCGGTATGTTGGACAGGTTGTACGCCGGCGGGTCGACCTGGCCGTAGTTGGCCATGTTCAGGTCCGGCCGCACGTAGTCGTACTTGGTCAGCACGCCGTCGCGAACCGCTGTTGATACAAATTGAAACAGTAATTTTGATCGCAAGGAGCTAAGAATCGAGCATGCATCTACTGGATTAGAAAAAAAAAATATGATGAAGAGAAGATCAAGTAAGATACTCTGAGCCAGATGGACAATGGTTTTTGTGGATGTTGGCTGGGGTTCGAACTTGAGGAAGATGTCAACTGCTGAACTGTTCAGGCAGTAATTCTTCCCTGACATACATAGCATGGACAGATGAGAGCAGCCGAAACTTTCCTTCTAGATCTTGTTGCGAGGAAAGGCACATAGCAAAATAATCCTTACCTGTGAAAGCGTTAAGGAGATCGTAGCAATTCGTTCCAGGTTTGCGGCAGATCGCCCTAACCAAGTTCGACACTGGAGGCCTACGCTCAACAAAGAACAGATACGTCAGAAGGATAAAAAACGATCCCAACCTTGAAGAATCTAACCCGAAGGTAGGATCGAGGATGCCATACGATGTTGGGCTGAACTCGGCCACTCCAAGGAAATCAGAGATGAGCTGTTTTGTAAGACAGGTGCATGGTTGATCAGAACAGGGTTTAACACGAACAAAACGATTCTTGGAAAACACCGCGACTGCAGCATCTGCACGAACGACATTATTCATCACTGAAAAAAAGCGAATGATGTTTCTTCAGTTACCTCTCCAACAAATGCTCTGGCTACTAGTATGGCAACAGGGCTGGTGATGTGGGACAGATAGGCGACCGGACTCAGCAGCGCAGCGGATTTCATCCTGTCGACCAGCCTGCCCTCCGAGAACGCCGCGAGTGCCACCAGTGTCCCCTGCAATCAGAAGCAGAGCTCGCGTCAGGCCTTCACTCCTCACCACCACCGTACGGTTTGTCTAGCAGATTGCGGTTCTAGTTTGGCGGAGGAGTTTACCATGGAGTGGCCAACGTAGTGTGGCTTCTGCCCGGTGTGGCTGCAGATATAGTCAACCATGGCAGGCATGTCGTTGACCACGAGGTCGTCCCACGACCAGTTCCAGTAGCTCTGACGACGCAAGAGGTAGAGGAGGGAAAAAGAAACGAATCAGCACACCGTTAGTTGCAGGTTACTAGGCATGCGACGTGGAAATGCAATGCAAACAGGGAGGTTTTAGGTGTGCAGGAGCTGATCAGGTCAGTTAAAACCAACCCTGCTTGACGGGTCGAGCGAGACGTGGCGGCGGCTCCACCTGGTGCCCCTGGTGTTGGCGATCCACACGTCGAAGCCATGGTCGGCTAAGATGTAGGCGAGCGATTCCTCCGGCGAGTTCAGTAGCCATGTCATGCCATCCTGCACAGCGTTAGTTCAGCATCCTGCACAGCTGGAACTGACTGGTGAAGCTCACAAGCTGCATATCGACTTCAGCTTCTGACTTCTAGTGCACTATTTCTTACGAAAAGGAGCATTGATGGATGTCCTGTTTTCTATCACTAGCTAAACCAGAAACACTTCCTTGATTCCATTTGGAAGTACCTTGTACTAAGCTAGGCCAAGTATATTTTGCTCAATACACGCAGGCGCACTTTACAGTCAGCTAATAAGATGTAGCTTGATAATTTTGCTCCACTCCAAACAGCTTTATCTTTTGCTTTCGATTTATTAAATCCAGAAGCCTCTCGAAACATGTTAGTTTCTAATTTTAATTTATTTTGTTTTTTTGGTTTTTATTTTTCTCTCTTATTTTTTATATTATTTATGACAATATAATAAGATTTTTTTCTTTTTTTAAAAAAGATGATAACAACGGCTATAATATAATTTCAATTAAAAGTCCCGTCAGAACCTTCAGCCAAAAAGTTAGGTGGAGCAACAAATACGTGCACCGGCCGGCTTGACGGCATCATAGGGTGCTAAGCACATGAAGCTGGTAAAAAAAGGACAAGTACCAAAAAAAGAATGTGTGGCGCCATGCATGCGTACCACGAGAACTCCATGCTGCAGAAGCACCGGCTGCCGCGCTCCGCCCCACCCGCTGGCCCCGCCGCGGCGGCGGCGGCGCCCCTTCGGGATCCTTTGCAAGCCCAAGATGTACCCGTCCTCCGTCGTCACCTATACCCAATAAATTAACGATCTTGATGCATGCACAGACGTTAATCTGATACATTCACAGGGTGTAAACACTCGATCATGTCAAGATCGATCGATTCAAGAAATTACACCTCATGCTCTTCGCAGGCGTAGCCGAGCGGGGCCACGGCCAGCGCGCAGGCGCCGCTGGCCATGTCGCGCCGCCTGATGGGGTCGCCGCGGTTCATGACGCGCGCCCCGGCGAGCTGCAAGGAGAGGAGGACGGCGACGGCCACCGCCACCGCAGCTAAAGGCGAGGAGAAGCCATGCTGATCTGCAGGGCTCATGTTGGCGCTGCCGCTGCGTGCCGGTCAGCCACTGCCCACTAGCTGGTAGCTGCAGCTGGCGTGTGCTTAGTGCGATCGAGGAGTGGACGCATGGCGCGTATGTAAGTGCAAGCAAATGGAGGGTTAGTGACTAGTGATCTATAGCGAGTTGTGCGCGCGCGTGAGATTCTTGGTCTTTGCCGCTTCCTTCAGGGTGACACCTCGTCCAGCTCTGGGGACGAGCACGAGCCATGCACCCACTTTAATTCCTGGGGAATTTATTTGGCATAAGTGTGTGTGTGTGTGTGTGTGTTCAAAATTTGTCTCCGTAAATTCTAAGTAACCTGTAACCGCAGTACTTGGCCTCTCAAAGGGAGGTAGAGGATAACTCTGAAATGGAGAAACAGGATTGATGTCCCCGTGAAGTAACTTAAAGTTATATATTCAACGCAATGCTTTGCACCTGCTAGTATTAGATGATGTGCATAAACATAGCAGGAGCTACTGCAGCAACTTCACTAGCAGCAGCATTATGTCCATGTATGGGACTCCCTCCGTCTCGTAATATAAGTTTCTATTCTTAGAAAGTATCGTTTCACAACAAAAATCCATTGCAGATACCAAAGATGTAGTTATTATAATATTTCCACTATATACCCCTCTTTTAATACCGAAGAAGTGGATAAGTAATTGTTGTCGACAATTGAATCGTCGATCTTACGAACAGTAAAAAAATCCAAACCTTATAGAAGGATGAACATGAAAAATAGGATGATCTTTATTTTTATTGCTATAATGATATTGAGTGATTACAAGAAAAAATACCACTTGCACTAATGCAGAATGATTTTTCTTTTGTTCTTCTACTCTCTCCATTTGTTGTCCTCTTTTTTCTCATGTCCCCTCTCCCTCTCGGGTTAGGCTTAAATAGCTTCAAAGAGACGCTAGTTGTTTGCACCTATAGACACCTTGTTGATTCTTTTCGTCCACGCATGTAAGCAATTGTTGGCGGTGAGTGAAGCCTAAAAATAACCATTGATCGATTATTGTTAATAAGAGAGAGCCTTAGAAAACAACAGCTTTACGATTGTTGTTAGGGACACAAGATCGAACATAGAATGTTGAGGGAGTGGAGCACACATGTTCTGCTCTTTGACTACACAAAGCATCGCCATAGGAAAGGCTCACATGTCGATTCATAGAGCTTTCGAGTAATAGCTGATCGGGTAGATAAACACTGATTCTCTGACCAAGGGGTACTCGGGATGTGCTATATTATAAGCTATTATAACATTGGTTTAAGGTCTTTGATTACGTATTAAAGTGGCTCTTTAATATATTATTTAATCCTTGTCAGTTGTAATATGCTATTTAATATAGGTATGCATGATCTAATGATATTAATCTTTTTTACATTTAGTTTTTTTATGTATATATTGGGCTTAGGACTTATGCTACGATAAGATTGGAGTAGTTGATAGTGCGACGCAGTACAATAGGGGTATTTTACTTTCCTTGATGTCGTTATAGACTTACAGTGTGACATGTGTAGTCAAAGAAATCACAACACTGTCTCATGGGAGTTCTCTCCATACAACGCGGTCAAATGCTAATCTGGTCTAACCTTCCTATACTTAAATGCTAGTAGTATTTTATTCAATTGAACAATACACCCCAGTGTACGTACATCGTGGGAGCTGTTTTATGTTTCACAGTATTTGCCATAACTAAATATAATACGAACATTTTTAGAGTATCCATATATAGGCGGTGAAGGATACACCTGCAATGCATGGGAGGCAATTACATCAAGCAAATAAACTCGCACTACCATTAAGTCACATCTAGAATTATTTTTTTTAGGACTACATCTAGAATTCATGTAGCTAGTTCGCCAAAGAACCATAGCTAGTGGGGCATATAAATGGTGGAGCAAGAGCAATCCAAACAGCAGAACAATTATGAATTCAAAAGCATGGCGATCACAATTTTCTAGAAACTAATCTATGGCACCTACACCACTATACTGTCTGCAACAATAATTTACTAGCTTAAAGCATCGCTCAATTTAGCTCTTGACTTCTACTTTTTCACTATTAATTAATTTTGTCTTTTTCTTTTTTTTGTTTTTTTATCTTTTTTTTCATATTTCTTTGTATTGTTTGTGATAGATTAAAATTTTTTTATTTTTAATTCTTTTAAAATTTAATTATACCAAATAAGCCAACTCAGGTACAGTAAAAAATAAATTAGCTACAGTAAAAAACTATAAATCAATACAATTCTGAACATCCCTTAAGAGTTCGACATTTATAGTAGCAGCAACAGCAGCCGCCGTGTCCACCAGATTAGGGCTGTAAAAAAAGCTCGAGGCTCGCGAACTACTCAAGCTTGGCTCGTTTTAGACTCGATTCGAACTCGGCTCGAGCTCCAAACGAGCCGAACTCGAGCCTGATCTCAAACTCGCGAGCTTCAACGAGCCGAGCCGAATAGTTCGCGAGCTTAACTTTTTTTATCCCATCCCGTGACCCGCCGTGCACTCCCGCCCGCATTCCCCGTCCGTGCGCGCACTTCCCGCGTTCCCACCCCCCCCCCCCCCGCCCAAAATTCCCTCGAGTCGCGCGTGTCCCCACCCCCGCGCCTATCTCCTCGCGAGTCGCGCCCCCCACCCCGCGCCTGATCTCCTCGCGCCCCACGCCCGCAGCCACCGGCGGCTGCCCCGCCTCGCGCCCCGCCGCCTCCCGCACCCGTCCCCCTCCTCCTCTCCCGGCGCCGCCTCCTTGCCCCCGCTGCCCCTCCTCGGCCCCACCGCCGCCGCCCCCCACCCCTGTCCCTCTCCCCCCCGTCCCCTTCCTCTCCCCCGCCGCCGCCCCCCGTCCCCCTCCTCTCCCCCGCGCCGCCCCTCCTCGGCCCGCCGCCGCCCCCACCCCGTCCCCTTCCTCTCCCCGCCCCCCCCCCCCCCTCCTCTCCCCGGTGCCGCCTCCAGGCCCCACCCCGTCCCTCTCCCCGTCCCCTTCCTCTCCCCGCCGCGCCTGTCCCCTCCTCCCCGGCGCCCCTCCTCTCCCCGCCGTCGGCGCCTCTCCTCGACTCGGCCCGCCGGCGCCCCTCCTCGACCCGGATCCGGCTCGGCCACGGCTCCCCCGCGCGCTCCGCCAGCAGGTACTCCCCCGGGGTCCGTCCCCCCTCCTCTCCCCCTCCCGAGCCTACACGAGCCTCGCGAGCTTATCCGAGCCGAGCTCGAGCCCAGCTTGAAGCTCGACGGCAATTTCAAGCCCGCTCGAGCTCGGCTTGAGTTTCTACCGAGCCCGAGCCGAACCAGGGTGAGCTCGCTCGAGCTCGGCTCGTTTACAGCCCTACACCAGATAACATTTCCAACATGACCTGAAAAATGGTGCAGTCATGTAACATTAAACTTTGGTGTACGTGGGCTCTGTCATGTAACAATATCTACGACTACTTGACGCACATCGAGCACACGGCTGTTCGATCGTACACGCAGCCTTTCAGGTTTTCGTGGGTTCAGACTTCAGACGCCACCACCGGGCATGCATCATGCAAAAGTGAGAAACGGACATGCATCATGCAATGCAAGCAATCCAGCATCGACCTGATCCCTTCAATTTGCTCGGACTTCATGCGTTCACATTCTCTGGCTTTCTTAGTGCAGAAGATAATGCTCGTGTCACTGATCGAATTGCTTCAGTGGCCTGCTAGCCTGCTGTGTGAATTGTGATTGACATCTGTCAGTGTTTGCTGCTGCTGCTGCTGCTGCACTGCTACTTTGTTGCATCGATCACTCGAAGAGTGTATAAAACGTGTAAATCTGTAATGCATTGGTTGGTGCATTCGTCTATCGATAAGCTAGCTAGCCACTATCCTCACACAAAAAAAGAATGCAATTAGGAGAGATAAAATTAATCATGTGCTTATTGGCACAACTGCTAGCTAACCTACAAAAGGATTAACTGTTTGCCTAAAGTTGACAATCTTTGGTTGGCAAAGTTTGCACTAATCGATCCACTACTGCTTCTACTTATTCTACTCTTTTGTGGCTTCCAATAACATACCTTTTTTTGATCTTTACCAGGACCGGACCAAATGGCAATGCTTTTTTTTTCCCCTTCTGAACCTCTGTGAACTTCATTTCAGACAGAATTCAGACTCTCTGCTCGACGAAGTAAACTAAGTTAGCTGCCATGCACGTGGACGCCATTTCAGGCCCGATCAGGATGGAGCATCTCCACGCATTCAGCAGGACCATCGATCGTCTATATCATGTAGTACCACCAACCGTCGAAGCAGTTGATGAGTGCACGTAATGTGGGCGGTCGCTGAGAAGTTGCATGTACAAACTCAATCATTCATCAGCTCCAAGGCAGTAACGATCTATGAATTGAAAGAGTGATGCTCTGTTCGACATGTCCAACGTAGATGATGAAGTAGGAGTGCTTCTCGCTCGAAGCAAGCTAGGAGCAGAGAAGGCAAGATTCTTGGAGATGATGAATGAATATGTGAAACCACGTGGATGTCTTCTATATGTTGTGATGAGTAATTGATAATTTGGTTTGATTGGATTTGAAGTTTGCTTTCGAAGATTTGAAAGTTATCTTGATAAGTCAGATTAGCCGAATTGGTCGGATCATCCGTGTGGGACAGATGATCCGGGTTTGTAACACCCTATTTTGTGGCATTTTAACATTTTTGGAATAAATTTGCTTTTTGAGCATAATTCAAATTTTGTCAAAAGTAAAATTCAAAATTTAATTCAAATACAGAACCGAAATTGAAACTCAAATAAAAAAGGAAATGCAAATAAAAAATAACAAACCCAGTTTTGGGCCAGCCTGATTTTCGTTTCCCTCCCTCTCCTTTCCTCGTCACGCCGCCATCCGCCCACTCGGCCTATCGGCCTGCTCTCCATACCTTTTCTTTCGCTTTTCCCCTGGCCCATCTGCACCTGGCGTACTTCCCCTCTCCTTCTCCTTGCTCTGTCTTTCGCTTTTATTTCGAGCTTTAGTTTCAAGTTAGAATTCATATACAAATCCAACTTACTAATTTTTATTCTAAATTTCAGTTTTACTTTAGAATTCATAGGAAAATCAAATTACTATTTTTATTTTTTGCAAGTAGTAATTTTTAATGTGATTGGCTAGATTTGCACAACCGGATAACTCTGGACGCTGTGACTTGCGATTAATTTATATTTTGTTTATGCGATCCTATCTCCAGTGACAAGTCCCAAGTCATTGTTTATTCCTTCGGATCCGATTCTCTCTCCACAACGGACATCCATGTGCCACCAAACACAAAATCTAGTGATTGAGGAATCAAAACACTCCCCGTTTAATGAGACTATACTTGAGAATATACACAAAATAAAGCACCGAGAGCATCATCGATCATATCAATGTAACAAGGAGCGTTTATATTAGCTTGACTTTAGCTTATAGATAGCAACAACTTATAAGGAAATTTATAGATAAAAAGATACTTACGTACAATTTTAACCGATATAAATAAAATCACTATAGTGTATATTATAATTAATCATGGACTCTGTTTTAAAAAAATATTTTATTTAAAAAATAGGTACTATAGAAAAACTATTTATTATAAAAAAATATTTATAGAAGCTAAAATAGACAGTGCAGCGCAAGCGTACGAGAAGCTGGTCAAACACCTCACAGCTCCTTAAAAAAACATCTCGCAGATCATGCTCCCTGCATTCTAATCCTGCATGAGCATTAACTACAACACAAAAAGCCAAAAAAAAACTTTAATAGGCTACAGTCGCATCCATCCATCCATCCATGCACACAAGGGAAAAAAAGAAGGAAACGAAATGGCAAAAATCCAAACAGGACCAGCAACGGCAAAGCAAAGAAAAAACAGAATCTACCCCGAGTATTCCCAGGGAAAATGCTCCTCACTCCCCAAACTTTTCCCTCCTGCACCACCGCCTTCGTGTCCACCACTCACCGAGCCGGGACCACCGCCTCGCCGGTCCTACATAAACCGGTTCTACGCACTCCTCGTCCCCACCACCTCCCCTCACCCAAAACCCGCCCCATCCCCGTGTCAAAACCTCCGAGCTCCGAAGCGATCGCCAGCTCAGCACGTCGGCGGCGGGGACCTGAAGGCGAGGCGATGGAAGACGTGATGGAGTCGGCCGTGGGGGCCCACTTCAGCGGGCTCCGCCTCGACTCGCGTCGCCTCCCCTCCTCCGCGAGCTGCAACGGCACGGCCGATGGGTTCGCCTCCCCCACGCCCGCGGGGGGCAGGCAGCCCTTCGTGATCGGTATGCCTCGGCGCTGTCGCTCCCGAGCGGCTCTCTCTGTGATGATTTACCCGTTTTTCCTTCTTGGTTTTGTTGCGAATTTTTGGTGGTTTTTTTAGGGGTGTCGGGTGGGACGGCGTCGGGGAAGACGACGGTGTGCGACATGATCATCCAGCAGCTGCACGACCACCGCGTCGTCCTCGTCAACCAGGTGTGGTGTTTGTTGCTCGTCAGATTGCATATTTTTTTGTGTTCTAAACTTGTTCTCCTTTGATACTGTGCTGCTATCCATATGTTTGCGTAGTGAAGTCTGGTGCTTGGAGCGTTTTGTTCAATTAGAGCATCTGTGGTTGCAGATGGAAATCGTGTACGTGTCGTTGGTGCAAAACTGCAAATTACTTGTTTCATATAAGAATTCCACCGGTTGGTTGATTGTGCATTACAACACACTCGGTTTGGGAATTAGGATAGACTCTTTGTCGAATTCCAGTATCTCAATCTTCATAAAAGCTTTGATTAGCCTGCCAAGCAAAATAGCAGTACGTATTTAACGCTTGCACCCTGATATTTAACCACTTCAAAAATGCATCCTTTTTCTGTTAAATCTGATCCAGGATTGGCTGACTGTTAAAGCACGCCATGGTGCCTTTGCAATTACCAACAAAGAAACCAAACGACTAAGCGAGGCACAGCTTAGCAGGTCCTTGTGAGATTGCCCAACCTTGTAGCAATACCAATGGGGGGACGTTTCTTCTGAAATTTCCCTAGTTTCGGTTATTCTGACACTAGCAGGAATATGAATGGGCACTTTGGTAGTCTTCTTTGTCATTACAAAGTAACTGAGCAGAACATATCATGATGCAATAGGTCAAAATATGGCATGTCCCGATAATGAACTTGGCACTTTCTTCTGATATGTGTTAACTTGAGTCTGCTGAATGTGTCCTAATTCCTAAATGGCGTAGGATTTTTCATGCAGTTTTGGGTTGTTTTTTTTTTCTTTCCACTGTTGATACCTTTAAGCTTCCAAGGATTGGTATATCACCCAACCATTAAAAAGGTTATTTCCAAGGACTCCAAGAGCCTCCAAGAGCCAGTAGAATTAAGCTTGGGTTGTAATTTTGCAGGATTCCTTCTACCATGGTTTAACTGAGGAACAATCTGAACATGTGCAAGACTACAACTTTGATCACCCTGGTACTTGATTTGATGAAAGTATATGCCTTTTTTAGTCCTCAGGGTTTCAATTCGCTTTACTTTTGGAAAAGGCTGAGATGTTTTGTTGTTTCTTTCATTGCAGATGCATTTGATACAGATCAACTCCTGGAGTGCATGGGAAAGTTTAAAAGTGGACAATCTGTAAATATTCCTGTATACGATTTTAAGAAGCATCGACGATGCTCTGAAAGCTTTAGAAAGGTAGTAATTGTGTAATCAATCATTCATGTGAAAAAGATAATGCCTCTATTATTTATGATCTAATTATCAGTGGATAATTTTGTATACAAAGTTTTTGTGTAAAATATCCAGATGAGATGAAAATCAGTGACATGAAATGCATATTATTTTCTTTCACTCCTGTGTATAATGATTTAATTTCTGTTACCGATGCTTTCTTTTTTAAGGGAATGTTACTGTAGTGTCTATTTTGTCATTTCCTTATTTAGACATTTGGCACCAACCTACTGAATATATAAGTATACCGTTTAGTATTTTGTACTGTTGAGGTATTTACTGTTGAACGAGCTACATGCGATAAATGAGTAGTGGGGTTGTAAATGTACAAGGACATGATATGTATTAAGATTTTTTTGTGAGTCTACCTCGATCTTTGTAACAGTTACTTTTTACAAAGATGCTGACGACCTAGGCTGCCCCTGTGCTAGTTCTGCCATTGTAACCTGTAATAAAACATGTGAACTTCTGTTGAAAAGGACATTTTTGTCCTTACAGTGTTGTTGGTGCTTTATTTGCTGTCTTCCTTTAATGCAAGTGAACTTAAATGATTATGATTGTTAACTAGGTCTAAAACTTATCTTATTTATATATCACTGATTATTTTTTTGTTAGGTCAATGCATCAGATGTCATCATTTTGGAGGGCATTTTAGTTTTTCATGATCAGAGGGTCCGTGATTTGATGGACATGAAAATTTTTGTTGACACAGGTTTGTTGCTGTTCTCTTTGTTAAATGTATTTTTATTAAATTCACAACGACAGTTTTGAAGACATTATACACTCATGTGTATTGCAGTTATGATTGGTTAGTCATATTTGTAGCCAATCTTCGATCATTCACCCTTTGTTCTGTTGGCCTTTTGTGCATCCATTTAGATGCTGATATTAGGCTTGCCCGACGAATAAGGCGTGATATAGTTGAAAGAGGTAGAGATGTTATCTCAGTGCTTGAGCAGGTAATTCAAACCCTAGTCTTGTGCTTAACTTTTGGATCTTAGCCTTACGCTATTCAAATACATCATATATGTCTGCATGCCCATATATTGCAATATACACATATAATATGACACTTTCTAATATGAACTTTTGTTTAAATAATTAGTATGGGAGGTTTGTGAAGCCTGCATTCGATGATTTTGTTCTGCCTTCCAAGAAATATGCTGATGTGATCATACCGCGAGGGGGAGATAACGATGTTGCCATTGATCTAATTGTGCAACATATTTGCACAAAACTTGGTCAGCATGACTTGTGCAAAATTTACCCAAATGTTTATGTAGTTCACACAACTTTCCAGGTACACTTAACTGTCACTGTTGATCTTAAGCTTTATAATGTTACTAAGATTCCCAAACTTCTGATGTTTTTAATGATTCATCTGAACAGATTCGGGGAATGCATACTCTCATTCGTGACCGGGACATTACTACTCCTGACTTTGTCTTCTATTCAGATCGGCTGATTCGTCTGGTAGCGGTCTTTTTTCCTTTGACCTCTACTTCCTTCCCTAATTCTATGGCCAATCTGAACTACGTAGCTAATAAATGTGGTTGACTGTTTTCTAATGCATTACTGATATGGAAATATCCTGCTAGGTAGTTGAGCACGGTCTGGGGAATTTACCATTTACAGAGAAGCAGGTCGTTACACCAACAGGTACACTGCTGGCTCCCTTGTGTCATACACCTATTGTTTTCAGTTTTTGCAATTTGTCTTCTAGGAAATCTTTGCCATATAACTTAATCCCTTACTTCTGTTTAAATTTAGCTCTCTAACATAGGCTGATAGGGATACCCCTAAGGTAAATTGGCTTGTTGGCGTACCATTATAAAAGCGTGGCATTTGTTAGTTTCCATGGGAAATTTGTGGCTTTGCCCAGAGCCATTATGAATTAGTGTTTGTTTTTCTAATTACCATTTCTGCTTTTTTTAATAAACAATCATTGTCTGTGATTTTTGCAATTAAATGAAGGGGTTCACTGTTCACTTACCTCTTATCTTTCTCCCTGTAAAATATATTTGATGGTTGGAGAGCTGGAATTTCCCCTTTACAATGTCACTACTGATTTGCCTTGTCATTGCCTATCTCAGTTTTTTTGGAGATAAGGTAGCTTAGCCAAGTGGGAAATAGAACTTGTATTCCTTAAGCAGTTGTGCATCATGGAATCTGGTTGGCTCGTCTGGAAGCCTGGGGCTTCTAAGGATTGTTGATTTTCTGCCCTATGGCCCCTATCTACTTATCTACTTCATAGAACTGCTATTTTCCATTTCTGTTAACACAAGCCCCTGTATACTGTATTACACTTTCATATTTTGAAAGAGAGCAAAGAATAGAAGTTTTCACACTATCCAATCATGATTATTTGTTCTTCATCCAGGATCTATTTATGCGGGAGTTGAATTCTGCAAGAAGCTCTGTGGAGTGTCTATTGTTCGAAGGTAAGCCTGGTTTTCTTTTCTTTGAAACCTGAGAGTTTAAAAAGGACAAAATGAGTTATTACCGAATTATAGTATCATCTGCAGCTTCCAATGTAGTAGTACTTCTTGTTTAACAGTCGACATAGCCTTAATAAATTGCTATACCTATACATAAGCTCTTGTAGATCTTTCTGTAGGCATTAGTTGAGACTTGAGAATGTACAGTGATGCAAATCATGAATCAGATTTACTTTCTTTTGCAAATTTCTATTCTTTAACATTGAAAACTTTAGCTTTCCTATATTGTATGTTCTTTGAAAGTTGATCTGTCAAGCCTAGAGTACATAGCTATAACTTTTGCTCCATTCAATCTAGTACATTATTAATTACTACTAACAATATGAATCAATATGTATTTATGGTACTCGTAAATCAGCCCATGCTAACTGTTAAGGGTATTAGAGCCATTTCCTGTTGTTCTAGGGTTTCCATGTATTCACTATATATTGCCTTTTTAGGGCTGTGCAATACATCTATCATTCATCTTTTCATCCCATACTTATAACATGGTATCAAAGCCTAGGTTCCACACCTAGCCTCCAGTCGTCATTCCGTTGTGTTGCCTGTGGGAGGAGCGTCTCTACTCTCAGGGGTGGCCATCTCCTGGCCGCCGCCATCTTCGGCGCCACTGTCGCCCGTGTCCAAGGTTATTAAGGCGTTGCTTGCGGTAAGGCGGTCCTAGAGTGGCAAGGCGTCGCCCCACCTTGCGTGCATGACTAAGGCGGCGACTAAACGAGAGAGAGAAGGACGAAGACTCACCTGGAACCCTAAGCGGCGGTGACTACATCTTTCCGCGCTCGTCGGGGAAGGTGAGGCGTGGCCAATGGAGTGGTGGCGCCTCCATCTCGCTGCTCCTGTCGGGGAAGGCAAGACGTGGCTGAGGGAGCAACAGTGCTGGGCGACGGAGAAGGCGAGGCGTGGCCAAGGGAACGGCGGCGCAGGGCGATGGAGGCGGCCGAGGGAGCGGTTGGCAAGAGCGATGGAGGCGGCGTTGGAGACGGAGAAGGTAGTGAGGGCGGCGGCAAGATCAAAGGGGAGGAGACGGGGGCGGGGTTCCGAGTCGGCGGGCTCTGCGTGGGAAATGCGGGGAGGGTGGTTAGGGGGCAGGGCGGCGGCGGGGGAGTGAACTAGGGCAGGAGCCCTCCCTGCCCCGTCGCCCCCATATATAGCTCGGTTGGTATTGGGCCTTTGGGCCGGCCCACAAGTACCCCTTTCTTTTTTTCTTTTTCTGGATCTTACATCATTCATTGTCTTAACTGTTGCATGTTTCATTCACTTGCTTGCCTTAACTTTAAATGCTACAAATGTCTATTACACTTGTTCCATCTTTCTTTCTTTCTATTACATTTATAGCGCTTTAGGATGTGTCTAAGGCGTCGCCTCGCCTCGCGCCTTACCGCTTAAAAGGTGTGAAGGTGGTGGGTCGCCTCGCCTTGCCTTACCGCCTTAATAACCTTGCCCGTGTCTGGCGATGCCGCTAGGCCCCCGCGCACGCGCTCGGGTCACTGCCACACCTGCCCCCGCCACCTCCCTGCCAGATCCAGGCTCCCTGCCACCGCTCCTCTTGTCACACTGTGTCGTTGGCCCATGTCAGATCCTGACGGCTTCAACCTCTTTCGCGTCGTCGGTTCGCGCCCGCGCAGGATCCAGCTGTCTTTAGGCCAGATCCGGCCCTCTCCGCCTCCCCTTCGGCCGCCATTGTCTCCTAGCCGCGCCCGTGCCACCATCTCCTAGCCACCGTTGCCCACTGCTGTGTGTTGCAGGCGGCGAATCCTAGCAGCGCCACCACCTCCCTCTCCTCTTCTTCCCCCCTTTCTTCATGGGCCGTGGAAGAGGTTAGAGGCTGGGGGAAATAAGGGAAGAGGAGAGCTAGAGGAGGGGAAGGACGGGTGTTCGGTTGGGGTGAAAAGAAATGTCAGCGGAAGCTATTGAGCCTCACTGCTGCTTTAGTCCCCTTTGTTTTCTTTTGAGTCATTTGTTGCATCCATCCAAGTCCGTAGTATCTCTCTTTCAGTTCGTCAAATCTGTGCGAGTCTACAAATTTTTTTGTCAGTCAACCGATTGTTTTGCTAGCCACGATCAATCCTCTTGGATCGAGTGTAGTCCTTCCTTTCGTATAGCCGCAGCCGCTGCTCTTCCTTCTGAGCCGCTACAGATCATAAAAGTCTTTATGATGTTGCCGCTCTTTTTGAGCCGTCGCCCCGAGTTTCTAAAGCCGCCGCGCTTCTCTTCCGCGCCGTTGCCGTCTCGGGCTTTGATCTACGCCGCTATATTTCTATCTCTCTCTCTCTCTTCGGTTTGATTTGATAGCTCTCTCTTTATTTGTGTCACTTTCCATATCTTCTTTATCGCGTTGCCGCGGTCGACTTTGCTCCCACTTGCCTCTGCTTTCTTAGTCCCTGCACTTTGTATTTTATGGACTGCCGCAAGACCCCAATGGGAGGAGACACAATTTTCCAAAAACTGCACGCTGCGACGACATTATCGCGATGTGGATTTCGAATTTTCTCTATTTTAGTGTAAACCCTTCCAAATGCAATGCTATTGTATGTCTTGCATTTGAGGAGGATGTTAAGGGTATTAGAGTTATTTCCTGTTGTTCTAAGATTTCCATATATTCACTATATATTGCTCCTTTAGGGCTGTGCAATACGTCCAGCATTCATATTTTCATCCAATGCTTGTAACACTAACCAGTAGTAACAACATATGCAGTTAGTTAAACTTATGTACCGTGTCTGAGCCTTCTTTCTCCTTTTTGCTTTCTCTCCCTAGTTTTAGTTTTGCAATGAAATCACTGGTGCAATAAATTTTCAGCCTTATTTTCTTGCACATAGTAAAATGATATATATGTTTGACTGTAGTGGTGAAAGCATGGAGAATGCTTTGCGTGCTTGTTGTAAGGGGATAAAAATAGGCAAAATTCTACTACATCGGGTTGGGGACAATGGACAACAAGTTAAGTGTTCATGACATATACTTTCCTTGAAAAAGTTCGTGAAAATAATCCACCTCTGTTTGTGAATAAACCTTATTTATTTTCGTGTCCAGCTCATATACCATAAGTTGCCCATGGATATTTCGGAACGCCATGTTCTACTTTTGGATCCTGTGCTTGGTACAGGTTAGTGTTGCATATCCATTCTCCCAGTTTTCCCTTCATAGTTCTGTTTGCATACCTTTTGGAATTAAGAACTAATAGGTTTTGGTTATTTAGCTTGCGACTAAAGTTTCGTATCCCCTTGTGTCTACAGGTAACTCAGCAAGCCAAGCTATAGAACTTCTTATAAGAAAAGGAGTTCCTGAGGACCAAATCA
Organism: Melocanna baccifera; assembly: GCA_036346265.1. Lineage (NCBI taxonomy): Eukaryota > Viridiplantae > Streptophyta > Magnoliopsida > Poales > Poaceae > Melocanna > Melocanna baccifera. Next base: position 1,547,805 of record CM070698.1, on the reverse strand, counting down.
TGTTTCTTAATCTTATCTCGGTAAAGTTGTCTAGCTCATTCACTAGCTTAGTTACTACTTCATACATGTTTCCTTGTTTTTTGCTAGTTTGTTTATGGCATTTCATAAACAGGCTCCTGAAGGGATTCATTGCGTCTGCAAGCGATTCCCTTGTTTGAAGATTGTAACATCAGAGATTGATGTCGGGTTGAACGAGGAATACCGCGTCATCCCAGGATTGGGCGAATATGGTGATCGCTACTTTGGTACAGACTAATCGATTATTGATACCACTTTCATTGGCAGTGAAGATAACCGAATCAGATCTAACATTAAAGGGAGAGATATACTGGTGTTTGGTTGTTTATGGTATACTAGAAGAGTGACGACATCACTCATGTAACCATCGGAGGTACCGAAATCATGTGATCATGTGGCAGGTGTACTGTTGTTTTTGTTGATGTAACTGTTGGAAGACCTGCGCCTGGATATGTAAGCTTGGTCTATTTGGTGGCTACTCTTCATTTAGTCTATAAAAAAGAGCTTCCAATCAATGTAAATGGTACTTGAGCAGAGAAAACAATAAAGAAAAGAGTTTCCCTCTCATATCTCTGTATTTAATTTATTGATTGTATTATTCTGTATTTAATCTATCTCTTTTGCATAGGAGGAATCGATCGGATTGGACTCGTCAACGACGGTTCCTTAACACGTTATCAGCACGAATTACTCTGATGGATCGAAGGTAATCATTGAAGTACTAATAGATTGAATTGCCTATCTAGATCGCATTAAATTTCGCAAATTTTGCTTTCTAGATGATTTTCTACGGTACAAATCTGCTCTAATCTACCATGAGCAAACTAGAAGTTGTCGACACAGTACCGATCGGTAGATCACATGAAAGAGTGGATGATTATTATACTATAGATTGAAATAATAATAATAATAATATATCACCGCCACTGTACGTCTGCAACGCTCTCGCACGAGCCGCCGTGCCACACCGCGCGATGCACGCACCGTCGTTCGTCGCCCTGCAAGTGTCGCCGTCAGCCTTGAAGCGGCCGCCGCCGCAGCTCGGCCCGAGCGCTGCTGTCCACACACGGCCGCCCCGCCGAGCCGTGCCGTTCGCCGCATGGCCTCGAAGCGCTGACACCACCGCATGGCTTTGAAGCGCTGACGTCGCTGCACGGCCTCGTGCCGCCACCACGCGTCGCACAGCATGCAACTGCCGCCCGACCCCACACGCAGCCATGACCGTCGCGCCGAGCTCTGTGCCGTCGCACCACCCGCACGAGGTGGCGCCGCAGAGCCACAGCGGCCCTCATCGTCCGTATGTGCCGTCCGCACCGCTCGCACATGGTCGACCGCCACTGCCAAGCGCTACTTCTGGCGCATAGCTTGAGCCATCGTGCACCGATGTCGGCCCAAAGCCATGCGTCGCCCGCCTCCCACATAAGGCACGGGCCGCTGCCGCGTTGCATGCTGTCACTAGCCCGAAGCCGCGTCGTCACTTGGCCGCCACCCTCCAGTCGGACCCGCATGGCTACTTCCGCGTTGCGCGCTACTGCCACATCGGCCAAACACCGGGTCAGGTGCCGTTGCTGGTTGAAGCTTTGCCACCGCCGTTCGGCCTTAGGCCATCGCTGCCTCGCGCTCTCGCACGAGCCACCGGCCATCGTGCTCCGATGCATGCCGAACTCCATGCTAGGCCGCACCAACGCTGCCCTGCACGGGCTCCCGTCGGCCCCGGCCGCCCGTAGTGCACGCACGGCCGCCACCACCCTTGGCCGTCGGCCCCGGCCACCTGTAGCACCCAGCCCCGCACAGCCGCTCACACACCTCGGCCGTCGGCTCCATCCGCCGCCGCTTGCACGCTTTCAGCCGTTGGCCCTATCCGTCGCTCGTCGTGCACTCAGCCCCCCCCCCCCCAACCATGTGAACAGGGGGTAGTGAAACCCTACCCCTCCTCTTTGCACCAGCCAAGGGGCTTGGACCATAATGGGCTTGGGAAAATGGGAGGCCAATCGAAGAAGGAAAAAAGGAAAAAGGGGAACAACACCTAAAATTTTTCCAAAAGGCCCTTTTGAAATTAGCAAATCACGTGGAAAATTTTTTTAGAACTAAAAATTAGCAGGTAAGCCCTCAAAAATTGTAGAATTCACTGAAAATTCATATCATACCATAAAAGGGTCTTGAGAATTCAATTTTTGAATTGTTTTTAACATTTGAAGCATGTTTAGCACTGTTATTATTATTTTCTATGCTTTTCTGTATTTATTTGCTGTTTTGATTAATTATAATTATTTAAATTGCTTTTAATCACTGAAATTAATGGTAAAATTATACAAAATGCACAAAATTTTTTGGAATATCATGAGAACCATTTGTATCATTATCTAATTTATTTTATGCATATTTACCTACAGTAAATTTATATTCGTTTTATGCACATGTAGATGACATGCATCATGAACCGGGAATTCGAGGAGCTGGCCTAACATAGCCAAAACTACTAGAATTGGGCTTCTAATTTCGAGATTGTACTTAGATCCAACAAGCTTTGCACTACTATTGGGATTGATGCACCGCTGGATACTAAACCCACCCCTAAGGAAAACGATTGAGCACTCCACTTCCTTATGCACCATCTCTATCACTTCACTTATGCACCATCTCTATCTCACTCTTAAAAATGAGTACATGGCAGAGAAGAGCATCCTAGTATTATAGACTGCACTCTGAAGCAGAACAGGAATGAATCCGACTCAGATTTGCTGACTTCAAGATAGTTGAGAAGTACAACTCTCCTCTGCACAGAATTTGCACCAATCTTCAGCTTTGTGGCAAACAGATCATAAATGAGCAGAAGATTAGAAAGACTATCTCCACCTTCCACTCTAGTGTAGTGCAGTCTGCGTGCAATTATCGTCAAAACGGCTACAAGGAGTATGCTGAATTAACTGATATTATGTAGGTTACAAAGGTTTAGGATGTTCTCTACAAGAACTTTGTCGCACATCCACTTGAGAGCTCCGTTGGCCGTGAGGCTAACGGTAGAAGCTATAAGCTGCGGAAGCCTATAATAAAGAAAAGGGGAAGGAAGGGCAAAGTTGTAGCCCAGAAAAGCAAGTCAAATGCTCCACAGGAGAATAAGGTCAGCAAACCAAAACGGAACAACAAGACCAAACCTGCTACAAGTATGCCAAGTGAGGGCACTGGTCACGGATATGTAAGGAACCGCTGCATATCGTCGATGCCTTCCAGACCAAAAAGATGGAGGGTGGCAAAGGGTAGCATAAAACCCACTTTACCTTCGTAAAGAGGGAGAATTCTAAGCAGCTGTCTACACCAATGGAGGTGGACTCCACTCCTACAGCTGTACCCCCTCTTGACATTGTAGCTGCCGCCATGATTTCTATAGAAGAGTATCTCAACTCTGAAAGGATAGCAGCCGAAGTCTCAGATTTCTTAGCAGATTCAGTCTAATGCACAGAATGCATATAGACTTTAATTGGTATTCATTTCATGTGTGAGAGGAATAAGTTATGCTTGCAATAATGGTACTCACACAATTTATTTTCTCGTAATAGTTGAATGATATTAATTAATTTATTATTGTCTTTTACTACATATTAATAAAGTCTTTTACAACTTTGATCATTAAAGAAACCTTATTATACCTAAAATCGACTAGAACTCTTCTAAATTTTAAAGATATTTGCGCTAACGGTTTCTACGTTGAGACTGAAGAAGAGTATCAAAAAGAATATTTACTCATTACAAAGCTTAAAGCAAGTGAAAATAGGGTATTAAAAAAACTTCTTTTATTTGAATGTGGACTATACTACACTAATATTAAGGCACCCACTGCCTATACTGCTCTGCAAACTATATTTAAAAAACTCTGAACATTTTTGTCTGTTTCTGGTATGATAAATTAGACCACCTAGATCTTAGAATGATGAGAAATATAATTAACATTTCACAGGGACAATATCGATGTAAAGAATTTTTCAAATTAGGAAGATTTTGTATGTCCCGCATATATCACTGAGAAATTAATTACTATACCTTCTGCTTCTAAAGTAAAGGATGAAGTCCATGTATTCTTGGAACGCATCCAAGGAGATATTTACGGTCCTATACAATCTTTGTTGGTGTTATTTAAATATTTTATAATACTCATCGATACTTCCTCAAAATGGTCGTATGCATATTTATTATCTATGAGAAATTATGTTTTTGTAAAACTGATCTTGCAGATAATTCAAATTAGAAATAATTTTCCTGATCATCATATAAAATCCATCAAAATAGATAACGCCGAAAAATTTACTTCAAAGGCATTTAATAATTATTGTATATCAATGGGAATTAAAGCTGAGCATTGTCCCACATATCTACACCTAGAATGGACTAGCAGAGGCATTAATTAAAAGGTCTAAATTTATTGCCCAACCGCTTTTGCAGAATTGTAATTTACCAACTACATGTTAGGGATACGCAGTCCTGCGTGCAGCAACTCATCAACTTTAGACCATCGGCATATAACATCTATTCACCTATACAACTAGCGCAAGGGTCACAACTGAAAATTTCTCATCTCTATAGATTTGGTTGAAAAGTTTATATACCTATACTCCCAATGGATCCTCTCCGAAAGTTTGAGATATACGTTGGTTATAAGACAGCATCCATAATCAGGTGTTTGGACCCCATGATAGGAGATTTGCACACCGTCTGTTTTGCTGATAGTATATTGATGAGGATAATTTTTCAACATTAGAGAGAGGAAAACAACCTCTTGATGAAAAATGTCAAAAAATTACGTAGCAAGGTATGTTAATCCATGCACATGACTCGCGCACTAGTGAAGCAAATAGAAAAATCCAATGGAGAGTGTTGAGAAACCTGGATCTGAGCTTATAAGCTTAGCATATTGGTGGATATCCTTCATTTAATCTATAAATAGCGAGTTCTAATCAATTTAAAGGGTACTTAAATAGAGAAAGTAATAAAGAAAGGAGTTCCCTTCTCATCTTTCTGTGTGATTAACAGATTTCACTCAAAACATATTGGTTTTTAATTTCAGCTTTTCTTTTTTTCCTTATTTTCTTTGCATTGTCTATGACGATATAACGGTTTTTTTAGACTTTTGCTCATTTTTCTAATAAAAAGCTAACAATTATTACAGTGTAATTTTAGCCAAAAACTATAGCTAGAAGCTTAAGCTAAAAGCTAGTTAGAGCAATTAGAAAAGGAACGAAAGATACCATGCAGAAGAACATGGCAGGTGTTCCACTCTTATCAGATAAAACAACTCAATAGTTCCAGATGCAAAGTTGTTAACGAGTATCTTCCGCTCTTAGCTGTGGAAAAGTAAAATATTTCAGCATGCAGTGGCCCTGATGCAGTCAATGGATTTACACGTGTCATCAGAAATCCTCTGCAAGGACGTTCTTTAACTTACACTTGTGCCTTAGCAATTGGCATGAATGGAATGCAGCGACCATGACCTAGATCAAACTAATACGCCGTTTCAAAAGGGAAAAAAGGAGAGAGATCCACATTAGCGCAGTCAGCTATAGTCTTGCTGCTGGAAAATGTCCCTAGAGCTAAAAGAACAAAACCAGCATTTCCTAAGTGCTTCCTGCTGTCTCTCCATTGCCGTTGGTATTTCCCTGCATAAACAATGAGAAAAAACATTTGGAAGTTAAAATCGAACTGCTGCGAAGATTTGGAATTGCAAAAAGAGAGAAGAAATCAGCCAACTATCCAGTTATATATGGAATATGGGAGTATGGATACTCACAGCATTTGACGGTTGGTCCTTGATAGAGTACATATCCTTCAGCATTTTGTCTAAAGAATCCTTAGCTAACTGGAGCTTCACTTCTTTCTCTCCTGATTCTAACAAATCCTTAGCTGATTCCGTACCATTCTGAAGCTGCAGGGAAGATGATGATTTATTACTAATACGTCTTTCATCCAAGGTACCTTCATTGCAGTCCTAAACTACTGAAATGGCTTTCTTAACAGAATGCTTCATCAACCAATCAATGACCTCTTATCACACATAAAAAAGGATAATGAGCATCTCACACCCCAAGTTAGTTCCGGCAAAACTGCAGGAGACTCATAAAAAAGCACAGGATAACAATTGCATCAGCTACCTTTGTACTAGCAATAGCTGACTGCTCTGATGCGTCTTGATCTTGATTCAAATGGCATTCCATGGATTCCGAATTTGGCACGGATGCCTACAAAACAACTCATTGCACTAAAATGGGAAGCAAATATTTCAGATCTTAACAAGCACATTTTATGTTAAGACACAAAAACTAAAGAAAGGCAAAACTATGAACATGCCAACTAATAATGGAGCACTAGACAGCTTGAGAGAGACTGATATTGATACTACACGCTACAGAAGCTTTCAGAATAGTCAGACGATGAGTATACTATTGAACCAGTTACAGCCCTCGATGTTCGTTGCTACCTGATCCTTTGAAGCATCTTCTCGCCACTCCGGCTGAAACTTGTGCAGAAGCAACGTGAGCAACCTCTGCAGCTCGGGCAACACCTCCTCCGGGAAAAGCTTCGGAATTTCGTCCTTTCCGATGTTTTCATTGACACATCTGCGGATCAGTATCCTGAGGCACACCAACAGCTGCAAGGGAGAATTCTACGTAAGCACAGAGCTGGGAATCCGGAGCACCGCAGCCAGCGCGAGCAACGGCGCGGAAAGTGGAGAGGAAGATAAAGATTAGATTAGTTAGTGGCGGCCTGGCGGGCGGCGTCGGGGATGTAGGGGGTACGGACGGGGTCGAGGTCGGCGTCGGAGGGGATCTGGAGGATGTCGCGGGCCACGGCGCGGTCGGCGGCGTCAAGGCCGGTGCGGCGGGTGCGCCACAGCGCCTGCAGGATGTACTCCACCGACTCCTTGGACCGCGCGCGCGCCAGCAGGGGGAGGTGCCCGTGCCCCCCACAGCGCCGCCGCAGCTCCGCGCCGCTGCTCCTCCATCAACGGCGCGGAAAGAGGAGCGGTGAGAGGACGACTCTGTTTAGTAAAGTCCAATTACCGATGTTTATGTTTGTGTAGACATCGGGTCATCTTTTCGTCGAACTTTTTTTTTCAAAATTACTATAATTTAATTTAATATTATTTTATTAATAGTTTGTTATTATTTTTAGAATCAAGATAACAAATCGAGCTAAAAAAATTTAATTTTATTTAAAATCAACTCTTTTTAATATTTAACTAATTAATAAATATAATTAAAATAATTTTGAACTGAACCAACAAACTCACTGAGAGCTTTTTTTTTTCAGCCTTACGAGCGCACATAAGTGGAAAAGCATGTGTCCTGATATGAAAAAATAGTCTCTCGCAGCACCACCATTTTCTGGTCTCACAGAACCACTTTCTGTTTCAGTTTCACATGAATTTACCTACACTACACACCAGGCGAAATGATTGGCAAAAAAGTTTAACCAGATAAAAATTCAGAACAACCGTTAACTAAAGATAGATACAGGACACTCCTAATTTAATCCCATCTTGATCCGATCATTAATTTAACAACCGTTAACTAAAAAAGTTTAAAGCTGTTTTCTATTTTTTTATTAGTAACTAACTTTTAAACGAAATATCTTTTTAAGACGAGTTCTATAAGTTGATTATAGTATGTACTGTAGCGACTTTATTTATATTAACTAAAATCACATACGAATTTCAATTACTCCGTATTTTCTCTTATAAATAGTCTAAAAGATATAAATTTAAAAAAACTATAAGCTGATGCTAGAAAGTACGGTCATAGTTGTTCTCATTTCGGCTTCTAAAAGCTTCAGCTTCTAAGTTCAGTTTTTTTTACTATTCACTACACTATCCACTAAGTCAACTACAATAAAAAAATCAAAAACCAAAAATCATCATTAAAACGATCACCCCTAATCAAGCTACAAGACACGAGAGGCCATGTGTCTGTAACAAGGATCGATCCACCATTAATAAATAATGCAACTCTCTACCTTGGACAGGTGGCAATTTCCCTTGCGGACCCGCTGGGGTGTTCCCCCCGTGTGGGGCGGGATACAAGATGTCAAGCTCCCCTATATACAGTAGATTTTAATTATAAAATATGTATTCTTTTTTTACATATATAAGGACTGAATTTAAATCTATACATAAGAAATTATGACAGCCCAAAAATTCTAAAAATACATGAATTTTTTTTCATAAAATCTCTCGAGTTGTTTGTTACATCTTTCTGAGTTCTATGTATTTTTCATACGTTGGAAATCCTATTTTCTTTCCCTAAAATTCCTGAAAATCATCTAAAATCCTTGAAAATTATAAAATTTCTCAAAATCTTTTCCCTCTGTAGGGCCGCTCTAGCCCAGCCCATGGTCACCTTTCTCTTCTTTCTTTCTTTATTTCTTCCTCCTTTCTTTTTTGGGCTGTAGCCCGTCTTCTCCCTGCAAAATAGATTGCTCACAAAAAAAAAAACTTAATGTTTCCTCCACTCACGACCGCCACGCTCCATTCTGATTGTGCACCCACTGCATGGGCAGCACAGCTACCTCCATGCATGCGTTCAGGGCAATAAATAAATTTCAGAAATACTGTCAGTATTCTTGGCCGCATCCCTACGCCAATGGGTGGTACATGATTGCAAGGTAATGTGTACATATATACCGGCTAGCTGCTGCATACGACGGCCGTGTACATGTGGAGTAGTGGTGCCATGTGAAAACTGCACACGCATTTCATCGCAAAGTAGCCCTTGTCAAGTTGTCACGTGCGTGCGTGGAGCGGCCGGCAAACTTCTGGTGCGTACGTGCGCACGCACGCACGCAAACCAAATCGAAGATCGACATGCATATATTTTCAGGTCTTGGCTTAGCTACGCTTATGACATAGCTAACGAAAATGGCTGCCATGAATTTGAGTGTCTGACAATGTATGTACGTGTGGGTAGAAGGTGAACTACTACGGCATGTTCCGGTTCTGCATCGCGGATTCTGAGCACGACCGGAGGGACGGCACGGAGCAGTACAAGTTCATCGAGCAGTGCCTGCCGACGGTGGACAGGAAGCACCAGCCGTGGCTCGTGTTCGCGGCGCACCACGTGCTGATGTGTACTGTTAAATCACTGATAAAAACCGGTACATTGTGTTAATTTACTGAGAAAAACTACGGTGGATTATCAATTCATTAAGAGAAGTTGGTGTATGTTGTTAATTTTAGTGTGTGTTATCAATTCACTAAGAGAAGCTGATGCGTGCTTTTAATTCACTGAGAAAAGCTGATACATGTAGTCTAACTCATTGCGAAAAGCTGTTACGTGTGGCCAATTCACTGAGGAAAGCTCCTGCATGTTACCAAATGTTGTGTCCTATCAACTCCCTGACAAAGCTGGTGCATTATATCTACTCACTGCGAAAAGGTGGCACGTGTGAATTCTCTTACATAAGCTGGTGCGTAATATTAACTCACTGTGAAAAGCTGTCGCATGACATCAATATATTCAAAAAACTGGTGTTTGTTGTCAATTAACTGAGACAATCTGATGTGTGTGATCATTTCATTCAGAAAAAAGTGCTACATGTTGTAAAACATTGCGCATGACACACGACAAGCCTTGTGGAATTTAAAATCGCATAACTCGTAAAACACAAATAACATCATGCACAAATTATCGAATCGAACTACATCTAAGATACATGTAGCCCTTGAAGAACAAAAATGATATTGACGGACATAATTCTAGTAAACCTTGAAGGGAAACGCCTCTAAGGCGAAAAGGGAATACTGTAGAGCACATACATAGAGTGACAGTCATTAGGGCAACATGAATAAGGATGGCAACGGGGTCAGGGGATCCCAAAGAGGCCCTCATGGGCCCATCCTGATCCCCGCTATCCCACCCCCTCCCCCACCACCGATACTCACAGGGACTCAACCCCCATAGGGATCCTCGGGGATTAAACAATAGGATAAATTATTTTTTTAAAAAATAATAGCATAGCAAGGGTTGTCCTTGTTCTCCCGCGGGGGAAATTCTCTGTAGGGAAAATTGCCACCCTTAGGCATGAACATGGCTGGTTGTCATGGTAATGACATCGCATATCGCTAATTTCATAATTAAATTAATATGAATTAACGTAATAAATTCAAAGTACATAAAATTTGTAAAAAAATTACACAATTACTATGGCTGTGTCGGGAGGGTTCGCATAAAATTTCATAATTTTTGGAGCATGTTTGCTATATGTAACAGCTCCTACAAATATCAAAATTGTACAATTTGTTGAGCAACATTCATAGTACATAAAATTACAAAAAAATTACGCAGTCAACTACGTTGTGTCGAGAGGCTATACATAAATTTTTGTAATTTTTTGAGCTCATTTACTATATTAAAAAATTTATATAAATTTTAAATAAAATTAAGAAAGATAGGTTATTAGACCAACTAATTAACCAACCTAATCATAGGACGGTAGGCTCATGCTGTCTGTACGCAGGATGGCAGTGCCACGCGTCACTCCTCCGTTGCTATCGTTCAAGGTAAAAATGTTATATTTGCTAATATTATTTTTATATAACTATTTTTTTAATTTCGGTTGAAAATAATACTAAATCTGAAGAAAATTCTGGTACGAAGGAGTAGTATTTAGCTAGGTCGGTCGTACGATACGGAGGTAGGTTATTTAATGCATGGATGCAAGGGCACGCGGCAGACGTCGCGCATGTGCCGACTGATTCAGTGTTGCGTGAGGTGCGAACAGCGCGTGTATACATATACTGATATACAGCATGTACGTACGTCACATGCATGCCTGCCGTCAGGATCTGTATAATACAGTACTGTACGTACTCAGTTGCATATGATTGTGTCTTTTGTCCGGCAGCTACGTACCTACCTGCGTGCGTGCATGCATGCGTATATATATACATGCATGCATGGATCCATCGAGGCGCTAGCTGTCGCTGCATGCATGTCGTATTGGCATGTATGCGCGCGTGTATATATGATGTAGTACATCGATCGATCTCTTTTGACCGCCTGTGATTTTATAATGTGCGTGATCATATTACGTACACATAGTATGTCATAAGATATACTGTTTCGTGAGTGTATGTATGTATGTATATGCACATTTTGCACGGGGCGATTGATACTCCGCTTGCATCTGCAAATCGACATTAGCTGGCGCCCGTACGTGCTGAGCAGCTAGCCATCTTGCCGTTTGGAGATCGGCATGCATGCATGCACGCATGCTTAATTACCTTGTATGAATGCCATGTTTGACTTGATCGATGTCACGCCAAACCCTGCTCTTGGCGCGTATCCATCGGACGCGCACGCACGTCGGCGCTGGCGTCACCCGCACGTACGGCCGGCCGCGCCCCGTCATCCGCCCCGCGTCAACAGGACACCCGTCGCGCTCGGACTGGCCAAGCGACGGAGCCAGCCGACGATGGGAGAGAGCGGAGAACCGGACAAAGCTAGCAACCGTGCAACCAAAGACCGGTGCGAATTCAACGGAGCTTAACGGAATCACCTGTCGACGAGCCCAAGACAGCCGGAGGTGCCTCCGCCTACGGACTGGCAAGTAGGTTGTCATTTACTATTTTGTCCGCCACTTGGTGGGCGTTGGGGCCGCTACTCGCGTCCTTGTACGTATGCTCCGTACATATTGATGCTATTTTGTTTTGAAAAAAAATATTAGCGTCCGGACGTATGATCCAGACGTTAGTTTTGGGCGTTCAACTGTAATATTTTTTTTATCATATTTATAACATTTTTTTACCTATGTTTATAATATTTTTCGTCTGTGTTTTTTTGCAACATTTTTTATTTCGTGTATGCAACATTAGCTTTTGTATTACGTATTTTTTGTTGTATACGGTGATTAAAATTGTTGCACATATTATCTAAAAATGTTGCATCAGAGCGTACGGTGCAAATACTCACATCATTCTTTCTTTTTCGTTGTTGCATATTAGCTTTTGTATTACATATTTTTTTGTTGCATACGGTGATTAAAATTGTTGCACATATTATCTAAAAATGTTGCATCAAGCGTACGGTGCAAATACTCACATCATTCTTTCTTTTTCGTTGTTGCATATATGACCGACAAATGTTGTAGACATGGACGAGAAATATTGCGGATAAAAATACTCACATTGTTTTTCATTTTTATTGTAAATATAAACAAAAAATATTACAAATATAATCAAAAAATATTACAGTCGAGCGTCTGAGGCTGAACGCCAAGATCACACGTTCGAGCCGTAACATTACCCATTTTTTCTTTTGAATCAAAGGGGGCCTTAATAAACCCCATAGCGTTGACGGCGATACTGTAGTATATATAATATAGCTACTAGTGATATAAATCCATAAGCAATTACATATGCTGATATATACGTGCTAAGGAATGCTTTTATACTTAAAAATAGAATTGCGTTCGCCGTAAAATTCAAGCGTGCTGTACCGGAGGCAACACACCTATGAAATTCATTTGAAGCAATCCTACAAATCAAACACCTCTCATAGGATTTTTTTTCCTTTGGATGGGATTTTTCCATTTTTTTTCTTTGAAATTTCTTTGAATCTAAGAGGTTCAAATTATGACCATTTGTAGCTACATAGTTTGATTTGCAACGGTCTTCACAAAGGAAAGGAAAAAAAGGTCTAGGTGGATGTTTTAGTTTCTATAGTTTTCCTACCAAAATCAATGGCAAAGGAAAATTTTCTCTATTTTCCTATGCCCTAATCCTCCGTTCCAAAGGGGTGAATAGTACCAAATCCCATAGGAATTGAAATCCTTCCTACCACAGTGAAGAGCTTTCACGACGGCCAAAAACCGTAAGGAAAATACAAATTACCGTTAGAAAAAATTTTCCTGTCGGGGTACCATCAAGAATTACCCGTGGAGAGAACGAGGAGGCGGAAATTACGAATGGCTGACGGTTAACTGACAGGATAATAATTTTCGACGGCGTTTTGTGACGGCACCGATAGGCAAATTCCCTCTGTCGGGTACCCATCTGGGAAAACCATCACCAAAATAATCCCTAACGGTTTTGCCCGTTAGGAAAAAGGAAATTGCATGCAACAAAATACAAATAAAATCCATATGGAGGCTAATGATATCTAAATCACACATTCCACTCAATTAGTCCATAATCCTCTATATTCATGCTCACATACACATATGTACTAATAGCTTACATCAATCAAAGGTCTTCACATTTGAGTAAAATTAAGGTCACATTTGAGTAAAATTAAGGTCCACAAAAAAACTGAAGTGCCTCAAGTACACAATCACACAATTAAATCTCTATAATCTCTCAAGAAAAAATAAACATCTCCAAAAATCTCATACATGGCATAATTAATCTAAGTATTTGCTAGATGAAAACAAAATCTGAGTTGTGACATGCTTCATAACTTGCTCTTCCACTTTAGTCATTGCATCGAAGCAGAGTAATCGACATTATGGTGTATACAAAACATATCTAGAATAGGAAATAAGTTCAGGATAAAGAATGTAATTAGTTTGTAACACTATGGTAAGAATATTATTTATTAGTTCAAGCACAATGATCAGAGAGATCATATAAAACAAAAATATTATATGACCCAGAACAATTAGAAGTTATACATAAACATTTTACCATCGTAAGGTATTTAGTTTGTTAGCAGGAATTAACAGCTGCTATCATGTGTAGGTAGTTATCAATTGTCTAGTTGTTGCAATTTCACTTCATCAAAATTGCGAAGAAAAATAGTGCCTACTGATCACAAGATCAAGCATACGTAAAAGTGGCTCCATCCAAGATGAAGCATTCATGCTGCAAGTCTACAACTTGCTGCCATGGATCAAATCAGCGAAATTTAGCACGTAAATTGTAAAGTGGGAACATAGGTAAAAGAATATAGTACAGGTTAAATAAATGTACGTAGATTGAACTGTAAATAAAGAACAGACAACAGATCATCAATAGATGTTAGTTCATGAATGACTTAGGCACATGAAATACTTACTCCACGGCATCAATCAATTAGCCGGAAAAATGCATAACATGTTCTATAAAACCAAATATTTGGGCTAAATGCATATATTGAGCAAGAAAAAACCTAGTAAATGAATTGCATACAAACAATCTGTACAATTACCTCAGTTTCACGGTATTGTAACCATCCTCTTCAGATGGCAGAATTAACAGCAACCATGTCCTGTAAAAGAAAGAATGATATATCAATTTAACAGTAAGCTAGACATTACAATGGAAAGGTACACAGCAACAGTGCACTCATTCTTGGAAACCTTTGATGATAAAATAGATTAGTTAGGCTTAGGCCATTCTCAAAAAATTATGGTAATTAAGGAAAGGTGTCTCGACAAATCTATATATAACTTACATCCAAACATAAAAATTACAATTTGGCATTCTATATGGCTACTGCAGCTGAACAAAATGGTTACAATGGTGCAACTTGGAGATTTACAAGATAGATGAGCTGGTAGACTGGTCATGTGACAATTCCTACTATCTCAATGGGACTTGGCTACCAAGCTGCTGTTCTATCAATTAATTAATAACAGAGAAAATGATGTATGTTGTTATTAAGCCCATGCCTCGTATCAATCTAGAATATGTTCACCATAACAAATACGTGAGCACTGAAAGAGAGAAAAAAATGCAATACAACACTAACTTGAGAACTACTACTTGCAATATAATAATAACCCCCTAACTGAATCACTAGTAATATCAGTTAGATATATATTTGCACATTTTGTTTCACAAAACAGAATTCTAACTTGAGAAGATAGATGTAACCGCTACCGTACGAAAAATCAACCATGGTGTTTACCTAAGAATTGTTGTAAGAAAGTCCTTAGTTCCACAAGGATCAGGATATGGCAAAGACAGAGGATATGTACGCGGGGGGCGCGAGGCCGAGGCAGCGGAGGGCTGCATATTTGGGAGGGGGAGTCTGGAGCACCCCCTGTTGAGGATCACGTCTACACCGGTCGTGCAGGGAGAAGATGCCCACCCTCTGACCCTCCTCCTCGAGTATGGCAGCGCGGTGGCATAGTCAATCCACCGCCCAATTCCCTGACAACAATGCCGCCACGGCGCCACCTATGCCCGCTCCGCCACGTGCGACGCGAGAGGGGAGGTGAGGGAGGGACACGGGGCGCAGCATGGCGTGCGGTGGACGGAGAGGGGCACAGCACGGCGGGGGGTGGATAGGGAGGGGGCAAAGAACGGCTGACAGCGATCGGGATTTCCTATCGTGTGTTGGTGGCGACACTAGGGTTTGTAGTGAGGCGAGGTCCAGGCGACGGCGATGGGGGAGGAGTTTGGGGATGCGGCAGCGGCGATTTCGTGGTGCAGGAGGAGTTTGGGTGGCGGCGCGTGACAGCTTAGTGTGGCATTAGGGATTTTGGGGTGGGTGGGAGCTAGGGACTTTGCTTCAGTGTGGAGTGAAGGCAATTTCTTGACGGTTCACCCAAACATCGACGCAATTTTTTTTCTGCCAGTCATGTGGAAAACCAACAGGGAAATACGTATTTTTCCTGACGGCATTATAAACCCGTCACTCGTATTAAAATATCTGACTGTAGTTTGCGGGCCTGTCAGAAAAATTATAGCCGTCACGAAAGATCCCCAGTCCGCTAATGCCTCTACTTTTCCCACAAAATTCCTACAAAACCAAGGAGCCCCTCATTGTAGCCTTGGACCGGTACCATATGCTCCTTCATGACATGACCCATTTCGCAGCGAGGGAGTTAAGAATTCTGAGTTTCCATACTAAGGTAAAAATGTATGCTAAGTAATTATGCACACAACTGATGCAGTGTGCATAGCTCGTACTACAACCAAAAGTTTGTTTGCTGCAATTGATCACAAGATTTTAAATGATATTTATATTTATGATTTTGATAAGTAGGTCTTTTTAGGGAAAAAAAAGCCGACTTCAAATGTTTGTAACAAAATAAGGTGACTCTTTTCAAGAAAACATGCACTCTAATAAGTGATGTTTCTACAAAGGATATGTAGTAAAATAAAAATTAGTTATATATATATATATTATATGACCATGAACACATATAAAGATACTAACAATGACCCCATAAAATTATAGTGTTAGTTTTTAAGTTCTTGTCACATCTATGCCTTGTAAAACATGTTAGCCCATCATGAACAATGCAAAGGAATACGAGAAAAAAATACAAAAAAGTTCAAAATATCTAAAAAATTAGAAAAAAACAAATTATTAAATATTGAAAAAAGCTAAAACTAAAAACTGAAGCTGAAAAAAAGCTCTTTTGAGCGGAGTAAGGGCACGCTCAAGTTCGCTATTTTTTAACTGCTTAACGATTTTTTACTGTAGCAGCGATGGGTAGCACTGTAGCATTTTTGTCCTTATTCAAAATTTTTTTGTGTTTTGTTTTTTTGTATTCCTTTGTATCGTCCGCTATAGATTAGTATGTCGCTTTTATTTTTACATTTTTTAGATTTAATTATGCTTAATAAGCTACAGTAAAATTTCAGCTAGCTACAGTAAAAATTTTAGCAAAAATCAAAAGTCATCGTTATTCCGAACACTACCTAATCCATCCAAGTCATCATTCAAAAGTGAATGAGAAATATTGGTTTCAGGAAAATATTTGTTTTGTCTACACGGTACTTCATTTTTTTGGGGGGGAAAGTTGGAAGCTGCATGTCCATTACAATAAAATAAGGAGGAGCAGCAGGAAAGATACTTCACATGGCCAATCACTCTCCCATGGCTTAGCATATACTAGTGCAATACCACCAATTGTCGCCTATCCTGAAATAAAGATAAAGGTCATGTTCAAAACAGTTTTTTTCTTTTGGTTTCGATCTTTTAAAAGTCAGAAGTTGTTTTGAACTCATTGGTGTTTTAACACAATTTTTTTTCTTTTTCTTTATATTGTCTATCAAGATAAAATAATTTTTTCTTCACTTTTTTAATTAAATATTTTAACTAAAAGCTAATAGCAACTACAGTAACTGTTTTAACCAAAAGATAACAGGCCGTTTTAACGGGACTAAAGACTACAAGAAGGCCTAAAAAAGAACAAACAAGTCCCATGTCACTCAAAGTTCTTGCTTTCTGACTGCCTTCCAAACCGTCCTCGCTCACCAAACCAAACCAAGGCCATCTCTTTATCTCACTTAGTGCATGAAACCTCACACGCGTTTAGTTCTGTTTTTTTGGGCTTGTTCAAAAGTCAAAACAAATAAAATGATTTCTTTAAACAATTTTTCGAAATCACTTCTTCAAAAAACTTTTTGAGTCAATAATTATATGCACCATCCGTATCAGTATTTGTGTTGTTCGTCCTCATCTTAAAAAAATACATAAAATCATTGATCACGTATTAAAATAATATGGTCTCTCTCAGGTTTGTACTCTTGATTATTTTATGAAAAAGAACACCAGATTAGGAACAACTCTTTCTACTGTAATGCGTGCAAGTGAGAGTTTGCCATTAAAGAAAGCTCAGATTTTTGTGGAGGGGGCGGCGGCAGGATGTGTGGTTCACACGCTGCCAAACATGGAAAGAACAATCGGCTTGATAAGCTTTTAGTGATGTATGGATTATTTAAATTTGTCCAGGCAAAAAAGTGGTTCGGATCCTGAGAACACTCCCAATGATCTATATTATAAAAGTGGTTCGGATCCTGAGAGCACTCCCAATGATCTATATAAGTAATGTATGTAACATTAATTAGTCTACTAAATAAGATTTATGTTAAGATGAAGATACAATTAAAAAAGAGAGATAGGAAAGCAGTATCTCATATAAAATATTGCTTGAGTACAAAATTCAACACTAAGAGAGAGAGATTGGTGAAATTTATTATCCGATTCTATTGATGAACACCATTTACCAAACTTGATGATGTCTATAGCTATTTTTTAATGATACGAAAAGTATACAAATAGCTAAGTAATGTCTATCATTGGGAGTCCCCTGAGGCGACTAGTGTTGCTGATAAACCTGCTTTGTTCAGACAGAACTTAAATTAGAGCCAATTTTATACTCGTCCTCCAAAAAAAATGAGCTCTCCTATCCTTTGCAATTGCATCAGCCAGGCAGCCACCGGTCCCAAGCCCAAACCAGCCGATCCAAACGCCTCACCCCAATAATTGTAGCACAACACTTCCTTGCCAGTGTTGAACTGATAGGGGGCGAGGGCCCTTTCCCCATTTACTGTTCCTCCTTCGGAAAGCCTGTCAGGGATTGAATGGTCGCAACCCCAGAGACCCAAATAATAATAGCACCGCTCTCTCGCAGACACACACACACTCCCTTGCTACAGCTCCAGTTGTCTGCAACTACTGAATGCCCCCAGTTCCTGGCCTCCTGGCCATTGCTTCGGTTTCTGATTTATTTAAATCGGAAATCACTTGAAATAAGTATGTACTTTTTAGATACGGCTAATGCTTTTGGCTGTTTTTAAGGCTACGATTAATAGATTTTAACTATGTTTTTTAAGACGACAGTGAACGATAGAGACACTAATATAGATGGTATATAAGATTTTAAACTCGAAAAGCTGTTTAGATAAACAATTTTGAAAAATCACTTAAAGAAGTTATATTATATTTTTGAATATTCGGAGAAACCAAAATTAAAAGACATAAACAAAAGAACGGGGCATACCATCCACAGCCCCTTCCAAGTCTCTTCAGCTCAAGCCTGAGCACACTGCACAACCATCTCTCGATATTGGATAGGCCTCCACTCTCTTCAGCTCAGCCCCGGCCATCAGCCCCTTCCATTTCTCCTCTCTCTCTCTAGCTCAGCCTTCAGCCATACAGTAGTATCTTATTGTTGCATGGTGGTGCCTAGAAAATACTAAAGTACTCAGATTTTTAGATATTAGATCATTTAAAAATCTAAGTACTCTTAACTGAAAAACACTTAAATACTCTTTTTAGCATTTTCCTTGCATTTGTACTGCTGTTTGAAGCCTGTGATTTTTTACTTGACATCTTTGGTTCGCTATGGCAATTAACCCAACAGATGTAGTACAAGCAGGCAGCCTACTGCTACAAGTAGTCGCTCCTTTCGAAAAAAAAACGCCCGAACAATGAGAGGGACAGGGGAGGGAAGCCAAACACACCCGCCCAAAAAAGCGGCCCGAGCGTGGGAGTGTGTGGAATGAAAGAGAGAGCTCGCAGCTTAGGCAATAACTAGCGATCTACGCCTACGCGAGCTGAGCCCAGCCAAGCTGAGCTGAGCTTGAGGCTACTGCTGTGGACGCGGCACGGCGGGAGTGGTTGGCCTCGGGAGGCATGGATTGGGATCTCAAGATGCCGCCCGCTTGGGACCTCGCCGAGCTGGAGCACGACGCCGCCGCGGCGCCCGGCACGGCCGCCGCATCGGCGGCTGCTTCCGCGGCGGTGGGCGGGCCGGCGTCGTCTGGCATTACCGCCGCCGGCCGGCCCGAGTGCTCGGTCGACCTCAAGCTCGGCGGGCTGGGCGAGTTCGGCGCCCCGGCGGCGGCCGCGGACAGCCGCAAGGAGCCCGCGCCAGCCAAGGAACCTGCTGCTGCTGCTGCTGCGGCGTCGCTCAGAGCGGCGAAGCGGCCTCGCCCGGCGGGCGGGGGCGGTGGGAGCGGGAGCGGAGGCGCGGGGCAGTGCCCGTCGTGCGCGGTGGACGGGTGCAAGGCGGACCTGAGCAAGTGCCGCGACTACCACCGGCGGCACAAGGTGTGCGAGGCGCACTCCAAGACGCCCGTCGTCGTCGTCGCTGGCCGCGAGATGCGCTTCTGCCAGCAGTGCAGCAGGTAACTGACTCCCATCAATTCCACTCCTCTCCTCCCGTCTCCTACTGACAAAATTGCCAAATCCAACTCCCACTAGCTCGCTCGCTCGCTCGCAGCAACCAATTCGACCAACCGTAAAAAAAGGAATTATTCATCGTATACCCTCCTCTTTGACTGAAATTCAGGATTTACCCTCCGGCCCACATGTCAATGACTCATCCCGACCCCACGTGTCAGTGACTCGGAAGGGTAAATCCTGAAACTCTCAAATGTGAGAAGGGTATATGACGAAGTTTCCCGTAAAAAAAAGTGGACCAGTAAAACAAAGCACAGTACATACTACCGCAAAGTAGAGTAGCAGCATCAAGAGCTGCCTGATTGGGCTCGGCGATACCCTTCCCTTTTTCATTTTCCGCTTCTTTTTACCGTGCCGGCTCCGATCATTCTCTTTGTTAAAAAAAAAAGGCCGGTTCTTGGCATCTGGATGGATAGGCCAAGCCGATTCTTTCCTGCGCGCGCCGGCTTTTGCTTTGCTCAATTGCTTTCAGCCTTTTCCTCCCCCCTCTTTTATGACTGTACCCACCCCCAAGTTTCCTCCTGTTACCCTTTAGCTTGGCAGCTTGTATTGCCTGAATTATCGCCAGCTTTTCCTTTCTCTTCTGCTCTTCTTCTACAGTAGCGCACTGCTTTTGCACTGCTCAGAATTGCTCGCTCACTTTCTGAACCCATCTACGAGAATTCAGCACTGGTGAGAAAAAAAGTGAGAGCTGCACTCCATCTGCCCAATGGTTAATCGATTAGTCCTTGTGTCTCTCTGAGTGTCCTCCCAACTGTTGCTGCCTTTATTTTTCTTTTCTAGGCTGACTGCGCCTCGGAGATCTTTCACGGTTTGAATCGGAGATGTTACAATGTTCGGATATTGTTTTCAGTGATGTACTGTGCGATGATAAGTCGGACGCCGAATATGGTTGCCTGCCTCCTTTTACATGAGCAACTTTCCTGTGGATTCTTGGCCATGACACCATGTTTTGTGTGGGGCTGGCAGTTCCTTAAAGATGGCGCTGCCGCTGAAGCTGAACCAACGTACCCCTTCATTCTTTTTTACTTGATTTTTTAGGATTACACCGTTAAACTTTGTAAAGTATGACCACCAATAGATTTAAAACTATCTAGTTGTCTATATAAAAATTATATCATTATATTTATTATTAAAAATACTATCATAATATTACAATTTATTGGTATATCTAAGTATAAAATTATATAAAATAGTAGTTGAAGTTGTATCTCAGAGACTGTGAAAAGTAAAAACGTCGAGTAAAAAAGAAGAGGGAGTAGCAGATACAGTCCGCTTTATTCATCATGCGGCAGGAACTGTCCTACCACATCTGCCTTGCTTGCTTCTGGGCATCTGGCTATTAGCTAGCTATGCGCCTTTTGTTTGAAAGGAAAAGGCGATATAGATGCCCAAACGTAGAAAGTTAGTACCACTGAAAGAGCGCTTATGGATGTACTCTGCATAAAGCATCTTGTTGGACCATGTATGTTGCCCTACGAGTAGAGGTGGAAACGGATCGAATACGAATCGAATAGTGTCCTTACCATATTCATATTTTGTAAATGAATACAAATTCAAATATTCTCGAATACAAATCAAATATTGTAACAAATACGAGTTCGAATCAAATATTCAGTCAATTCGGTCGGATCTAGATATCCTCATAACTTATGTAATATGAAGATATTAACAACATTTTATCCTCGTACAAGTCACGCTTAATCATTTTAATTCATTTACTTCACCTAAAGAAACACGAATTCATATTGAATTAAAAAACGTGTTCAACTAATTAGTCATATTACAATAAAATATGTATATTGCTTCGTTGAATATAAATATTCTGGATAAAATAACATTTCGAATAGTAAAAATCCATACTATATTCGTATTCATATTTTTATGTGAATTCGAATACGGATAGGAGATAAATTGTTAGTCAGATGGAAAAATCTATATCGTATTCTATCCTATCGAATGCTGTAACCGGATAATACAGATAATTCGTATCCATTTCCCACCCCTACCTACGAGTTAACAAATACGCATCTATTCCTCAGGTTGGGCAAGCTTGCCCTTGTCAAGGCACTGAAACTTTTCTTGTTTTGTTTCATTAAACGATTGATGGTGGTGGCGACTGAAAATGATGTACATATTATAAGGCAGTACCGGTACAGTGATCACAGATAGCAGGGTATTCTATTGGTTGATGACCACGAGAAAAACGAGATCTATAGCATCATCAATTGAACAAACTGACGACAGTCCGTTTGATTTTTTTAAGGATACCATTTTCCTTAAAATATACAAGAATAAAGCACCTTTGTTCTGTTAATGTTTCACACTTGCAATAAGTTAGGGACACCATTTTTAGATCATTTAAGTATCATCCAGTGGTCCTCGCAAAATAGAAAGAGAAGGGTATCATATGGTGATGCTATCCCGTTTTTAGGCATTTGTAGTTTTGTACTAGCAGACTTAATTTAAAAAAAGAGAGAGATTTGTTTATTTCCAGGTGCTTTTGGGTCATCTGCCCCTGTTTTTATCATAGTTCCACTTCTGCAATTGTACTTCTGAGCTAGCTTTTCAATCTTGGTCTCCATGCAATGGCAGTCAAATGCCATTCTGTAAACTGGTCATACTCAAGAATTTACCAACTGTGGCCATTAAACTGAGCTATTCTCATTCTGTGAACAGAGCTTATAAGGTCAACTTTATCACATATACCCTTTCCAAATACTACCACAGATACCATAGTTCATTTATTGACCTTAAACACAATATAGTCTTACTGAATATCCTCTTTCCTTTCAACCTGAACCATTTTTTTGTCGTTAATTATTTTTTGGACCTGAAGTATTTCTTACATTCGCAATCTTGTTTTAGCTTTCAACTTTAAAGTCAGTTGTGGTGGTGCCCATTTTTATCTTGCTGAACTGTAGTGGATGATTCTGGTTTCCACACTATATAATTTTGTAGAATGCTTATGTGATCCTCTCATCATTTATTCTCTTTATATGGGAATATCTTACCCAGAGGGACAGTTTTCCAGTGATTGATTACTTCGTCCATTGGTGCAAATTAGATCATTACGCTGCTGCATGCAGATTTTATAAATTAAGTGATCCTCATGTCCCAACAAACCGTTTGCTTTCTTATACCTATGGATGTACTATTTTGTGGTCCAAGTTCAACAGGAGTTACAATATCTTTCTGTCGTTGACAGATTTTCAGTTCAATAAATTTTATCTAAGATTAAGTCTCCCAAGCACTGAAAGGGCTAAGTGACAGATGAAGCATAAGTGGTCCCTTGTGTACTGTATACTAAATATTCTAAGAACATTTGTATAGTATATTAAATATTCTGAACATAATTATGTTTATTTTTTTAGTCAGGAGCATCTTTACGGCTGTGTTCTTTTCCACTTTCAGCAGACTTATGTTTGTACAAATTACAGTAACTAACTTTTAAACGATGCGTTTTTTTGAAGGCGTGGTTAACATGCAGATTATAGTAAAAAGTGTACTGAGTTCAGTTGTACTGGCCAAAATCACATGCGACTATTTTTTGTGCGTATTACCTCTCGCGAACAGCCAGAATTCAAATATTTAAACCATTAACCATAAACTCAAAAGAATCCACCCTATATAACATCGGATCGTGTGTCTAACTACCCAGGAGCATCTTTCTCATTAAAAAAATTCAACCTAGGAGTATCTTATCTCTTTAAAATTTAGGAAAGAAATACATCCTTGTTAAAATCCCCTTCCAAGTATTTCTCCTTGAGTGGGTTATCGATTTTATCATATCTGGATTTGAAATAATTTATTTTTTATGGGAAGATCCTTAGGGTGTTGCTTACGCTTGTCGTAGGTCAAAAATCGAGACATGAGAGAGAGGCGAATGTTGGCCATTCGATGAGCCATCGTCCGGGAGAGTAAAGGAGACACGATCGTTTAAACAGGTTCGGATGCTAATGAAGGCACTCTACTCCTGTTGGTGTGCCCCTGGGCTCGGGGTACCTCCTTGCTTGGGAGTGACCCCGGGTGCACATCAATTTTGTGTGTCTTATAATCCATCAAAGTTCCAGTTACAAAGTGTGGGTTACAATGAGATTTTATAGGCGCTCAGTCTGGTGCATAAAGACTATCCTACCCTAGCGGGGTGACTTCGACGTGGGCATATCTGTCCTTCCCGGGAAGTGGTAGTGCATCCCACATCACCACTCCCTTGGGGTAGGCCTATGACTTCGGGGTCCTATGGGGGCCCCGAGGCTTGGCCTCACCTCCCAGGGCTGGCCTTGCGGGGACCACGGGGCTTGGTGGCCCCACTCGTGAGTTGATATCGAGTGAGTCGAGAGTGCCCCTCTATCCTTCATGGGCGCTTAGGGGGCGCCTTAGTGAGCTAGGCATTGAGCTATGTGCCATGTTCATGGGTATGAGGTGAAGTGCCCTAGAGGGCCGGTCATTGTACCATGTGCCCGGTCGGGTAGGCCACCCGACCATGCGCCCTACCCGTGGGCTGGAGGCCAAGTGCTCGGGGCAAGGGGCTCACGTACCCCCTTTCCGTAGCTTGTCGGAGTATGGAGTATTTTAGACAGGAGGTGATAGGATCCCTCCAACAATGCTATTATTTATAGTGGTAGACTGGTAGCTATGCTTTTGAAAGTGGCTAGCCAGAACACCACTAAATTTTGAGACGTTTGCAAATCAACTCTCAGCATGTTATTAAGGTTTTATGTCAACTGCTCGCACTTTTCCCTTGCTTTATCTCCATTTCCTATTATAGTGATCTGATATTGATCCTTCATGCACAAGCAATTACTAGCATCTTGATATTTCTACTAACTTAAATGCAATTATCTGATCATGAGTTTTTGATTCTTTAGGTTTCACTTGCTTGTGGAGTTTGATGAGGCCAAGCGCAGTTGTAGAAAGCGCCTTGATGGGCACAATCGTCGCCGCAGGAAGCCACAGCCAGATACCATGAATTCTGCAAGCTTTATCACGAGTCAACATGGTCTTTTTCTATCTTACTACTTCTCTTGTTTTAACAGTCCATACATGGTTGGAAACTTGGAATAGGTTCATAGGTTGTCAGACATTCCATCTCTTGTTAGACAAGAACAAAAAACCTTTGACACAGGTCAAGTGCATACATAAGTCATGCTAAAAAATTGGTTCAACTATTACTCACTGCTCTTTTAATCTCGACATCTTGTAATGCTGACTCACCTAATACTTTGACATGTTGCGTAATTGCACCTTCAGCATCTTGCAGCTCTGTAACTCACCTGGTAGGCTGTTACTCCACCATATTGTGCATTTTCGCCTTATTCAGCAATTGTCCCTGTGTAAATTGTAATGCCATATAGATGCCTGCCAAGAGTAAATGTTGCATCACCTTTTTGGTGTTCATTACCGATGTTCACTAGTTGTGGTGCTTAATTCACTACAAATTCATTCAAGAATTCATATGGGTTTTCACATTATTCCCATTCTTTTGTTGCACATTTGGGCACATGATAGCCCCAATAAATCTATGATTGCAGAATACTATGAATTTACTCATTTCTGTTGCCATATGTGTGTCTACCAGTTTTAGTACCTTCTTATCGCAACCAATTGATGTTATTTTGAAACTCAGGAACAAGGTTCTCATCATTTACATCTGCAAGACCGGACCCAAACTGGCCAGGGATCCTTAAAACCGAGGAGAATCCGTATTACGCACATCAAATCCCTCTAGGTATCAGCAACAGGCAGCATTTTGTTGGCTCTACATCTACTTACACCAAAGAAGGCCGGCACTTTCCTTTCCTACAGGAAGGCGAAATAAACTTTGCCACCGGTGTGGCACTTGAGGCTTCAGTGTGCCAACCACTCCTCAAGACGGTAGGTCCTCCTGAGAGCAGCAGCAGCAGCAGCAAGATGTTCTCTGATGGGTTGACTCCAGTGCTCGATTCGGATTGTGCTCTCTCTCTTCTGTCAGCTCCAGGGAATTCCTCTGGTATCGATGTCGGCCGGATGGTCCAACCGACTGAACACATCCCCATGGCTCAACCTCTGGTTTCTACCCTGCAATTCAGCAGCTCATCCTGGTTTGCGCGCTCTCAGGCTTCGACCGGTGCTGTCTCGACGACTGGATTTTCCTGCCCTGTAGTGGAAAGTGAGCAGCTGAACACTGTCCTAAGCTCGAATGACAATGAGATGAACTACAATGGGATATTTCATGTCGGCGGTGAAGGCCCCTCAGATGGCACCTCGCCTTCTCTACCCTTCTCATGGCAGTAGTTTTCAGTAGCTCTTCTTGCGTGCTTTCATTAGAGCTGTTCTCTCTTCTCTGCAGTGATCAACATTGTTTCAGTTCTTTCTGCATTATTCCTTTTTTTCTTGTCTTCATTTTACTTTGCAAGCATTCGTGTGAACAATTTCAACATAAATCAGTTCCTCGAAATCTTTCTGAATTATGGTGTCAACTGCAGTATTCAACTATGATTACACTTCATCTAGCAGTATTGTTCATACTAGATTTACATTGCATTTTCAGATGACGAGGATTAATTGTAATAGCTTCATATCATTATTTAACATGCGGAGTTAATCGAATAAATTTCGGAGTACGCACCTCTAACAGAACATCTGACTCCTGTCAAAAAAAAAAAAAACTCGTCTGACACCAGAAGATCACACATTCACATCCATGGTTTATCTAATTTTCATGTCGCTCGCTTTAGCCAGAAGAAGAAAAGATGCAGTATTTACCCTGTTCTGTTGCAGCATCAAGCCAGAAGAAGAAAAGATGCAGTATTTCTTACCCTGTTCTGTTGCAGCATCAGATTCTTCATGCCAAAGACTGTAGTAGAGAAGGCGGCAGGTGGCCAGCTGCCGAGGGCTGCAGCAAGTGTTGTCGATCCGGCCGTGTTTCCGAGCACCGGAGGCGTCGCCGGCGACGCCCGCCGTCGGGCCGGCGCGCGATCGTCCATGACGAGACAACGGCCATGTAGTTGTGTGGAATTTGGTACTAGCGGTTTTATCTATACAATTACGTGATTAGATAATATAATATAATTATTTTTGATATATAACTATACTGATAATCTATAATTAAAATATCATTATATTTATTATATAATTTTAATATATATATATAAGATTAATCTGCACTATTATCTTAGATTCCCAACACTAGCGATTGATTTGCAGAGTGTACTGCCTTCCAACGCTCATGCTTTTTTCCCACCAAAAACAGAGGCGGCCAACCAGTAGAACGTACGCGCGCCACCGCGCGGGCGACCAGCTGCAGAAGAAATTTAACTGCAACCGGCTTTTTTTTATTGTAATTAATTTAATTTTTTTAAGTATAATTAAATTTAGAAAAATAGAAAAAAAATATGTTAGCCCATCACGAACAATACAAAAGAACACGAAAAAAAGAAAATTACAAAAAGCCAAAAATCTAAAAAATTTAGAAAAAACGAATTATTGAATAATAAAAAAAGTTAGAACGAGTGGGGGCAAAAAGAGGGAAATATTTAATTCCCATTTCTAGACCCTACGCACAAATTCGGGACACGTGCGGCGGGAGCTCAAATCAACATGAGCCAGCTGCTGTAAGCTCTGATCACAGCTGAACCGAATCGATAGGCTCGGACGCATCCCCTGGCCACTCTACCTACGCCGCCACGTGTCTTCCCGTACGCATCCACTGTTGCGCACATGCATACGACCTACGGGTTGTTGTTTTTTTCGGCAACGACTTATAGAAATATGAGCTATCATATGAACTATTAAATACTGATAAATCGTTTTAAAATAATAATAATAAATTATTGTATTTATTTATTCTAAAATATTATAAATAATAAATTAAAAAGAACTATACAAAACAACCCAATAGCCTCACGGACCTGTTCATATGAGGAAGGCAGCGTACAAATCTCAAAAGAGATCAGGCGGGGCTGAGAATCGATCGAAAGACTGAAATTTTCGGACGCCCGAGAAATACCAAACCTGTACAATCAAATGGCGAGAGTCTAAATTTCACCAAACCTATTTGGACTTATTTTGAAATGTACATGTACTGTACAACGAATGTTATGGGCTGCCTTCGATTGGGTTTAGACTAGCTTTTAAACAGTTTTATTTTTTAAAATAAGATTTACAAGTAAATTATAATAAATACTGTACTGAGTTCAGTTATATCAGCTAAAATCACATATAATTATTTTTCTATATATATTGTCTCTTATAAACGGGCAGAATTCAAAACACATTAGCCCAAAGCCAAAGCCACACTGAAAAAACCCACCCATGTATAAAAGAGGCAGTATATGCTGTATGACAAACAGACTTGGTTCGTCTCTCCACCTAATATAGGTTCCACTTATTTGGGCTTAGATTTCTAACTTCTGGTTTATTTTTTAGTATTCATAATTTTCGTCTTTTTCTGATTTTTTTAACATTTTTGAGTTTTTTATTAGTTCTTTTTTTCATATTTGTTTGTATTATATGTGATGAGTTAACCTATTTTTTTATTTTTAGTTTTTTGAAAAATTAATTATATCAAATAAGTCATCGTTAACTACAATATAATTTTAATCAGCTATAGTATAATTTTAATAATCTTTACTACTTTAAAAGAAGGAGTTGGTAGTTGATGAGTCCTCTCCCATATCTCTTCTCAGCCATTTGATCTGAACAATAAAATCTTAACCGCCCCTTTCCTCTCCCCCCTCTCTCTCTCTCCCTCTCTCTCTCTCGCGATCTAACTGCTAAAGTTTTTCTGTTGCAACGCACGGGCACATGACTAGTAAACTATTAAATTTCAGTCTAACCAGCAGTCTCGTAGTCCGGAGGCAACGCCTAACGGCGGTAGACTAAAGCCCAGCATATAAATCGGCCTTTCTAAGTTTCGGCCCATGTTGCACAAAAACACCTGCCTTTTTTTCTCACGAAATAAAAATACGTTGTGCCCGCGTGGGTCGGGGCCGACCTTTGAAGACACAATCGCACCAAACCCCTCCCAAATTTTCTTATCCCCTCTTCTTCTACACGCACCCGACCTTGAAAGGGAAGAAAGCATGGCCGCCGCCGCCGCCGTGTTCTCCGGGATCTCGGTCCAACCGGTCGCGCCTAAGCCCTCTCGCGCGCGCCGCTCTCGGTCGGTGGTCCGGGCCGCCGTCTCCGTCGAGAGGGGCAAGAAGGGGTACACGGTCCAGAAGTCCGAGGAGATCTTTAACGCCGCCAAGGTGCTGTCTTGTTCTTCCGCTTCCGGCGATTTTAGTGTCTTGGGGCGAGGTTTCGTCTTCGCGGTTCGTGGGGCGGGAACTGCAGGGTTTTTTCGGTGTTCGGAACGACGTTGGCTAATGGTTTTTTATTATAAATAGTTTAATTTTTGTTAACTAAATTAGTTTATTTGGTATAATTAAATTTTTTAAAAAATTAAAAATAGAAAAAATATGTTAGATCGATAATGCAAAGAAATACAGGAAAAAGAAAAGGATAAAAACCCAAAAATAGGAAAAAAAGCGAAATTAATGAATAGTGAAAAAAGTAGAAACTAAAAGTTAAATTGAGCAGTGCCATGGTATGTGACATATAACCCAGCTATTATGGTCCTATTGTTTCACAGAGCCCCACCCTGTACAAAATCTGAGCTACTCAAGCTAACTACTAAGTGGAAATTAGTAATTTAATTTTAATCTGATTTAAGTGGAATTAGTTTTAATCTGATTTAAGTGGAATTAGTATAATTTAAATCTGATCAAGACATGAACCTAGGATTAATTAACAAGGATTGAGGCCATGCTCATCCCTGGAGGTTTGGACGGATAACAATCTGATTCGACCCGATCGAGAGGCCTTCACAAAGAAGATGTATCAACAAACTGCCACTAATTGACCCAAGCATGAAATACCAAGTTAATCAATCAAATTAACTAATTAATCAACCAGCCAGAAACAAATCTTGTGGTGCAAGGTAGGTGGTAGGCAGCTCCGGATCATTCAGGTTTCAGTACTTCCAAATGTCGGCGAGGTCCAGGACTGGGTTGTCGAGGTGGTTCAGGAACTGCTGCTGGGATAACGGCGTCACCGCGGACGAGATCTCAGCGCTGCCCTGAGACCTGCTCTGCCTTGCAGTATCTTCGGATCGACGGCGGCAAGTCACCAGAGTTCGCAGGCAGCGAGAAGTAGGGGCTCGAGTATAGCATGTGTGGTTGCTGATGAAGATTGTACAGGGTGGGGCTTTGTGAAACAATAGGACCATAATACCTGGAGTTATGTGTCACATACCAAAAGTCATGTGGTTTTTTGCAACTATGACCATAAAACACGGGGCTTTCTGAAATTTACTCTTATTTTTAGTGCGATTGTAAAGAGACATGTGTTTGCGGCCGATTGAAATTGTTCTTGGGTAGAAATTGCGGCTGATTTGTGTGTTTTATTTTTTTTCATGCGGACGAAATGCGTTGCATGGGGTGCAATCAGAGGTGGAATTTCATGTATGGGTTGGAAAACTAGGAGCTGTGAGAGGTCTTGATGGGGGCAATGTGAGCTTTTCGCAAGGTCAACTGTGTTCATAGACCAGATTGTTACATTAGTTTCAAGTTACATGGTCCCTCGCTACATGTATGATGCTTTTGCAACCCCAATTTGCATCAAGAGATCTTACAACCGAGATGGGAGTAAAGGTGGAATGCTTGCCATAAGTAATTAGACTAGAGAACATAAAAATGCCCTGTGTGGTACACAAAGTTCCATGCTTCCATGCCTTCTTTCTTTTTCCTTTTCTTTTTTGAGGAGCTTCCATGCATTTAACCATTACTCTGAGTCATGTTTTAGATCTTAGATCTGTAGTTGTCTAGTTGGTATACTACATTGACAGATGTCAGTGCAACCCTGTTTGGATATAAAACTGTCATCAGATTTGATGTTCATTATTATCTTTTGTGGACGTTTTGCTGATTGATGTTTCACTGCATCACAGGAATTGATGCCTGGGGGTGTTAATTCACCAGTCCGTGCCTTCAAATCAGTTGGTGGGCAGCCCATAGTTTTTGATTCTGTAAAGGGTTCTCGTATGTGGGATGTGGATGGGAATGAATATATTGATTATGTTGGTTCCTGGGGACCTGCAATCATCGGCCATGCAGATGATAAGGTACAGCCTTGTTTTTTTGTGCTGTGTTGTTCGTAAAATGTCTGAGATTTGAGTATTTCAACCTTTTTGAGTTGCTCAATTTGATGGCTTCCTTGTTCCCTATCCAAGAGTGGATAATTCGATAATAGAAAGGCTTACTTCTTTTTTATATAATATTTATTAGGATTGATTTGACTAATTTCATTTTATTTTCTAAAGAGAAATGGTACCACTAGTTACCAGGACACCCTAGTCCGAAATTTTTTTGCTGTGTCGACGCGTATCCCCGTGTCAGACACTCTCCAACACTCATCGGACATCCTTAGCAGCGTCCTAGGTGAAGGAGGAAAATATTAGATAGGGAGAAGGTAGCAACAGCTGGTTCGGCATCCCTGTTCATGACCATGACTAGGCGAAGCAAAGCTGGAGGAAGACTAGAAGAAAGAAATAATGCTGATCTCCTCTGTCATGGCTTTGGTGGAGTAAAAAGAGATGAAGAGTAGAAGAAGGGATGGCTTCGAATGAAACAAATAATTGGGAGGAAGATGTCAGGGATGGGGTTATGGCCACGTGGGTTTGGAAGAGGAAATATATTCATTTATTAGTATTATATTATTATATAGTAGCCGAGTCTTCCAATCATTTTTTTCGTTCGCAGAATCGGACACCCAAATCCTGAGTCAGATCCAATTCTCGTGTCTGTGTCCAAGTAACACTATACTAGTAGTTGAAGTAGTAACTTGCGATGTGAAATGTTCTAGGTCAGATTATGTAAATCAAAGTGATGGAATGCATGATTGTTGGGACTTTTTTGTCACATTAAAATATGTCAATTCAAAACTTTTGAACCATCATTGAATATGAACTAAAAGCATCTTTCTTGATTTAGATACATTGAGATAGAAACTGACATGACAATGCTGAATCAAAACCATAATACTAAAATCTTCTTGTTTAATTCAGGTGAATGCTGCATTGATTGAAACTCTGAAGAAAGGAACCAGCTTTGGTGCTCCATGTGTGTTGGAGAATGTGTTGGCTGAGATGGTCATCTCTGCTGTACCAAGTATCGAAATGGTCCGTTTTGTCAATTCAGGCACAGAAGCCTGCATGGGAGCACTCCGCCTTGTGCGTGCGTTCACTGGGAGGGAAAAGATTCTCAAGTTTGAAGGCTGTTACCATGGCCATGCAGACTCATTCCTTGTTAAAGCTGGCAGTGGTGTTGCCACCCTTGGCCTCCCAGACTCCCCTGGAGTCCCCAAGGGAGCCACCTCTGGGACTCTAACGGCACCGTACAATGATGTTGAGGCAGTAAAAAAACTGTTTGAAGACAACAAAGGGGAGATTGCTGCAGTCTTCCTTGAGCCAGTTGTTGGCAATGCTGGCTTCATTCCTCCGCAACCTGGTTTCCTAAATGTTCTCCGTGAGTTGACCAAACAAGATGGTGCACTTCTGGTCTTTGATGAAGTGATGACTGGTTTCCGTTTAGCTTATGGTGGGGCGCAAGAGCACTTTGGGATCACCCCTGATGTGACAACCTTGGGGAAAATTATTGGTGGTGGCCTTCCCGTTGGTGCTTATGGTGGGAGGAAGGACATCATGGAGATGGTTGCCCCAGCAGGGCCAATGTACCAGGCAGGAACCCTCAGTGGAAATCCTCTAGCTATGACTGCTGGAATCCACACGCTCAAGCGTTTGACGGAGCCTGGCACCTATGAATACTTGGACAAGATTACCGATGATCTTGTTCGTGGGATATTGGATTCGGGTGCTAAAACAGGGCACGAGATGTGTGGAGGACACATTAGAGGAATGTTTGGGTTCTTCTTCACAGGTGGCCCAGTTCACAACTTTGCTGACGCCAAGAAGAGTGACACTGCGAAGTTTGGGAGATTCTACCGGGGAATGCTGGAAGAAGGCGTGTATCTAGCGCCCTCCCAGTTTGAGGCAGGTTTTACCAGCTTGGCACACACCTCCCAAGATATTGAGAAAACTGTGGAGGCTGCCGAGAAAGTTCTTCGACGGATATAGAGGCTTTCAGCACTTCAGCTACCGCTTGTGAAGCTTTGGTATTTCCTTGTGTTGCACTCTGACAGTTCTACGACACTTCAAGTTGTGTATTGTGCAGCAGCAGTACGTTGTCTCAAGCCCCTTCTTTCTGAAGTAGCATCCGTGGTGTTTTTGCAGTGCCAATGAAATTCTAGTCTACGACTTGGATTACCGGGTCTTATACCATGTTCAGGCTTTGTTTCTTATCTTCTTTTTTTTTTTTGAGAGGTTTGTTTCTTGCTTTGATCATGTTCCTATTGTCTATTTGATGGATACTTGCAATAAGCCAATAAGTAAAGAAGCCAGTAAAAATGCTGTGTTGATTATCCTACGGTATGTTCGACGTTGGTTTGTCTAACAGTACTTTGCAGTGGGAATAGTCGCTGCAGTTCTCATCCTGCTGTTACCTCGTCGCTGTCCCACTGGCCATCGCGAGGGGCCTCCCCCTCCAGCCCAGCTCCCAGTAGATTTACGCAACGAACGCTGCTCTTGCGGGCGGCACGGCGACGTACGCTGCGGGGCTGCACGCCGCGATCCCACGCACGCATCCCCGTCGTGTGCATGTGCGGCACCGCAGCACGGCATGGGAGACGCCAATCGATGACCCATGCATGCAGTTGTAAACGTTTCAGATAGAGCAGAGCTGACAACTGAACCATAAGCGAGCCGCTGATTTCAGCTCCCGCTCTGATTTCTTGACCAACTTTCACTTCCCAGTGTCATCACTTGGAGATTATCTTTTAAGCGTTTCGCAACCATGTACTACATCTCTGTGTTTTCGTATAAAAAAAGATAATAAAACTAACAGTAATGTAATGCCATCTCTTTTATTTTTGAAACGAAGGGATGTAATGCCAATATGCCATCTACAATACGCACTGAACGAATGCCAATATGCCATCTGATGCAACTGTCAGCCATCCTCCTTACCTCTAAAGTTGACTATAAAAGCAGCCATCTATTGTGCCACATCACCATTTTAATGGTACCCGTTGGATGCATTTTGTATCTGTGCAGACCTTCTGATCTCTGTGTCAGTGAATTACAACTGATCTTACGACGTAAATGTGAGAAACACGATACTCGAGATTATACAAGAAAAGACAGTGTGTTTTAGACAGGTTTATGTCTTCTCTTGAGATAATGATAACCCTGCTTTCTGTGTTCTTGTATTGCTAGATATTACAATGAGATGTACAAGGCGATGGTTACAAAGACTATGCGACAATATTGCACTATCCCCTCTCCATCTACTGGCGCTACTCCTTATAAAGCGTCGAAGGGATGGCAATTATAGCTAGCAAGGAGGCGTCTTGTCGGTTCGTGAATCTCACACATGGTTGCCAGTTATTGTCAACGAGACTTCTGCCCATGCACGATCGTCGAGCGGTTATTGTCAAAGATAGAGGTTGGATGCATGCGATTATGTTAGAGGGATAAGGGTGCATGTTCCCTTTTAACTATTGCACATTTTATTGGGTACATTTACTATCCAGTTGGAGGATAGGGTCTACATGTCTGATTATGGACCCCCTCCAGCTAGTATGGTGGTCAATACTAGATTTGGCCTGAGTATATTCTTCTCGACCAGAGGTACTCGAAGGAATTATCGGAGCAATTCTCTCTATTCGACAGTTACTGTGGACATTATGTTTATTTATTAAGGGTTTTTTAGTCATTAAGTATATTTATTAAGAATTATTTAATCCTTGTCATCTAGCACCTAGCTTCAAGTAAAAATGACTTACTTGAGAAAGCCCCAAAAATATTGGTCGGAGAAAAACCTTTCGACAAATATATATCTTGATCGAAGTCAAGACTTAGTCAAGGGAGTTATTTTGGCTTGAGTTGTTAAATTTATTGAAGTTATTACCATGCGAATGGAAAAGGAAGGAGAACAGTCGTCCCACTTCTGCCCGTTGAGAGCAGTACCCAAGAAAATACCAACCGTTGGTCCTTCCTCGATTTTTTTCCTATGGGCGAATAGAGGTAAAAAGGACTTAGGGGGTAAAGATTAGGGTTTTTACTTTTTCCCAATCGCTTCACCTCCCTCGAGCTCTTGTCCCCTCCACCGCCTCCCAAATCTAAGCTTACCACAAAAAACCTTTAAACCGACTTCAGATCCAAAGAAAAATGGCATCAGTGCAATCTAATTAGGTGGAGTTTGAGATGACCGGGAAGAAGATCAATGAGTTGGTGGCGAAGGGGAAGGTTCCAGACAAGAGCTTGGTGACATGGAAGAGCGTGACCGAGCACCATCATCCTTCAGGCAAAGATGGCCAAATTGTCGTTATCCAAGCCTATTGTGAGTGTGGCTTTCGATTGTCGGCGCATCCATTCTTGGTTGAGGTACTTGAGCACTTTGAGGTGGAATTGGTGAACCTTGCTTCCAAGTCCATCACGATGCTAAGTGTATTTTTTTGTGTACCTCAGCGAAGCGTACTTAGGGATCCTTGCAGATCTGGAGCTCTTCAAGTAGTACTAGGCATGACCAAGCAAACTAGGTCTATCATAGGAAGTTGTTCTCTGTCCCTTCACAACAAGAAGGCACTGGAATACATCCCTGTGTTTACCAAATATTCTTGGGCACAATGGAAGAAGAGGTGGTTCTACATGGTCATAACCCAAGATGACCGACTATTCTTCACGAGAAATGTCGCAGAGAAGAAAGTCGTGGGATTCGACCCTGAGTGGCCACGGCCGGATCACTCCCAGGATCCAAGCCATCAACCAACTAAGGGAGTAATGATCACTCCCTGAGTGGCAAAAATAGGCTCTACGGCGCCGCGCGAACCTCCGGGCAAGGCGGTATGGCCAAATTTGTGGTCTAGGGTGGCTAGCGGCGAGCTCCTGCGGTGGTGGTGGCCAGAGCATGGCACCACAGCGCTACGGGGTTCTAAAAGCCTATTCCAAGTTAGGGGAGCATCTACGGGTGGAGGGGGACTCACCGGGAGCAA
The DNA here is from genome assembly GCA_036346265.1 of Melocanna baccifera. NCBI lineage: Eukaryota > Viridiplantae > Streptophyta > Magnoliopsida > Poales > Poaceae > Melocanna > Melocanna baccifera. The sequence continues at coordinate 1,511,770 of CM070698.1, read as the reverse complement.
CAGCAAAGCTTGGGGATGCGCGGAGCGGCCTGATGGTGATGACCCGATCAGTGGCAGTGTGGGTGACGTGGAAGGCTCGTTGAAGGGGAAGGGAGTACCCAGCGAAGGTCGGGATCACTTTGGGGTCCTTGCGCAATGCTCCAGATACTAGCAATTGGATCAAGGCATGGTAGAGCTCAAGATTGCCTTGGAGCAGTGGAGTGGCCAGTGGCGCGGAAGAAGAAGGCTCGGGGCTATTGAGTACGATTAGATGCGAGGGGAGGCTTGTGGGACAAGAGGAGGAACATCGAGGGGTTTGTGGCCGTGGGAAGGGTGAAGTGGCCGTTAGTGCCATCAAGGCTCACGTGGAGTTCCGTTGCACCAACGGTGGTGCTTGGTGCGGCATAGTGAAGGGACAGGCAGACCTGGCGCGCGACACGGGGGAGAGAGGAGTTAAGGCATGGGGCAGCTCAGTGGCAACGACTACGCGCGAAGATCTCAGGTACGGCACAGTCGTAGAGCGGGAGCGGCGGGCATGGGTCGCGGCGGCGTGGCACACAAAGGAGGAAGGAGAGGAGGGTCTGGGCGCGGCACAGCCAACGCTAGGCTAGCGTGCACTGTGGCAGGACAATGTCCAACTGGCGCATGGGTAGTGTAGACGACGGTGCACACAGCATGGGTCTAGTGTGGCGCCAACACAAAGAGAGGAAGAGAAGGGGAGGAGGTGGGCCGAGCCAGGCTAAGCTGAGGCCAGTGGCCTGGTGGGCAGAAGAGGGGCAAAGCGGGCCTGGCTAGGTTAAAAAGGTGTTTAAAACTTTTGAGAATTCAAAATTTAGTTACAAATTTGAGGTGGTAAAAAGTTGAATTCAAACTTAATTTAAAATTTTTATTCTAGCCAAAATTTTATGCTGATGTTTTTGTCAATTGCTACACACAGTGCTGCGCTAGCTGCCGTAGTGCAGACTGTCCTAAGGTGGTGTGCGTAATTTCAGTGCTGTCGAGTGTCGGCACGGTACTAAAGTACTAATAAATGTCTGGGGCATTTGAATGTGTCTAGTCCAGACTCTGAACCTTCCAGTGGATAAGATGCCACGCACTGACACATGCATCAGGCTGGACCTTCTTTACTTACAAGGACATGTCGAGTAGTAATGGCATGTTTGGCTCACGTGCTAAAATTGACAAAGTTTTTTATAATTTTTTGCTAATTGCTAGGATAGTAAAATTAGAGCCACACTTAACTAGAAAAATGCACCGCTCATTTCAACTTAAAGTTAACTTTTACTTCTAATTTCTATTTTTTTCTACTATTCAATAATTCCATCTTTTTCTAGGTATTTTTAGATTTTTTGGACTTTTTTGTCTTTTCTTTTTTCCCGTATTCCTTTGTATTATTCATGATGGACTAACATATTTTTTTAAAAAAAAATTTAATTATACCAAATAAGTCAACTCAGCTATAGTAAAAAATAAACCAACTACAAAAAAAATATAAGCTAACGCCATTTCAAACGCCTCCAAAAAATTACCATGTTTTTTTTAAATCACTGATGCGTAATCCTAGATAGCAAACAAAAATCTTGCCGCATATATGTTTACGAACTAAACATATGCCTAATTTGATTAAACTTGTCTAATTTAAAGTGTGACAAAATATAGCAATGTGTAGCTATAAACCGGCGCTAAGCATTTTTCCCAGCGTCTACCTATGGCATCATCACGCGTAAGTTTTTCTCTCGCCTCGCCTGAAACTTGAAATCCCGGCTACAAAAGCCTACAAGGCAACATAGCTCTGTTATTAGGGTATCTTCAATGGTGCTGAGTCAGCTGGTTATTTACATGTGCACATCAGCATATATCCTATGTGGAGGAAAGAGAGTATGCAAAACACAAACAGCTAGTTACTATTTCGTCTCTAGTCTATAACGCAAAACGAGGTAGACTATATAAATAACTGTGTGTGCATGTAAACATCAAATAGCTATCCTTATAGATAGTTCTTTAGAATGCTAGCTTTTAGTATGTACTCTATAGATGATGTGGAATCCTTATAGATAGTACTTAGTTAGGACCATTGGAGATGCCCTTACTCCGTACTCCGTATGTCAAAAACCGGTAAGGCCCTGATCGTTTCGGCTTCAGCTTCTAGCTTCAGCTTTTTTTTTCACTATTCACTACATTATCCACTAACTCAGCTACAGTGTTTTTTCAGCCAGCTACAGTGTTTTTTCAGCCAAAAGTCAAAAACTATCGCTATTCCGATCACCCTGAGTTTCCAGCATACAGCAACCAATACGGCAATACCAACTTTAGATCAACGTATTTATGACCTCGTAGGCCCCATCTCTCTGTCGTCTTGCATTGCAGATTTTTCATTTTTCTGGCCGCCTGTCTCTTGAAGCTCCTCCAGATCGAACTAGCTAGTCGCCGTACCTTATCCATGAAGCCATCTACGGGATTTTGTCGCCCCAAAAAAAATATGATGTTTTAGCGATACGCCAGATCTTACCATATATGCTAGCAGCTACACAAACCATATCTCCTTAATCTCACTTTATCTTAGCTACGATATTCTCATGCATCCTCTATGAAATTAGAGCTAATATTCTCTTGAACTCGCGTATGCAAGTTGATAAGGTTCATGCTAGAAAGCTACAGCATGTCCTACGTACTCCACTCGATAAGATCCAAGTCCTGCAAAAGCATTGCTCCTCTTTCCTCGATTCCATCTTCCATGGAGGGAGAGAGATGGCGAGGGGGATTGATTAAAGCAGTTGATAATGCAGTGCTACTGTTCTGGCTGTGTGTGGGAGACCAGGGCTCCATTTAGTTCGGGTTACAAGGTGGCCCAGCCATTTGACCCGTGAAACACTTTTGAATTAGGAAGAATTAACTAAAAACCTTTTAAACATCCTAACTTAGATAAAGTTAACCCACTAATTTAGTGAAATAAACTAACATAGCACAACTCAGCTTACTAAATTCTGTTTTTCTACTTCTAATCTAGCTAACCCATATAATATAGCCAAACGATAATTTATATAACAGGTTAGTTGCTAAACACAAAACGTAGATTAGACTAGTTTAGCTGGGTTAAGATCGGCTAATCGGCTATCTTAACCCAAAGCACCCTAGGTATCAGTATCGCCGATCGCATGTCGACGTGGACCAAACGCAGACAACTATGGCACCGTTCAAAACGGCTTAAAATCAGGTTCAGCTTCTGATTTCTGTTTTTTTACTATTCAGTAATTTCATCTTTTTTCTATTTTTTTTTAGATTTTTTGAGTTTTTTTGCCTTTTCTTTTGTTCCCGTATTCCTTTGCATTATCCGTGATGTGCTAACATATTTTTTCTATTTTTATTTTTTAAATTTAATTATATCAAATAAATTAATTTAACTATAATAAAAAATAAATCAGTTATAATAAAAATATCATAAACTAATGACAAACAAAACGCTACGTGTACCAGTATTGATGCAACTCCCCAACCTTATCTAGTTGAGCAGTAACTGGAGTGTGCTGACGCTGTCTCCTCTGGGAGCGTGCCCAGCTCAATCAATCAGTCGGGCGGGACAACTGGTTCAGGTTCACCAGTCGCGTCCTATACGGTTTGTCTGCTTCTGCGCGACTGCAGTACTAGTACTACATTGTTACAGGCTTATGGCCCCGTCTGTCTTATAAAATACGCTGGCTTCTTAATTTTGTAATTTCGATCTTTAGTTTTTTGACTTTTTTTTATTTTTTGTATTGATTGTGATGTTATAATTTTTTATCTTTAAATTTAATTACTTAAAAAATTAACAGTCACTACAGTATATTTTTAACGATTATAATACTTTTTCAGCTAAAAGTTAGAAGTTACCTATAGCTATTCGTCGCTTTCTAATATAGCATAGGTGAAATTGATCTAACTGACAGAAGCACCGGGTATGGTAGGATCTAACTGACATACCACCCAAAATAGGTAGCGTATCCACAGTTCGGTTCCTTAGGTTGGTTGATTTTGGACCGTCGGATTTGAAACCAGAAGTCTAGACCAGGTGTTACATAAATTTTGGTAGCGCTTTATTCGAAATAACTTATGGCTTTTCTCTTTTAGCAGTCGGCTGTTGAATAGAATAATTTTTTTAATATGATTTCTATAAATTATTTATAAAAACTATTATAAAAATTATTTTAAACAGAATAACTTATCAATACAAGTGTCTCTTGAATCTCTCACTGCTCACTCTTAACCAGTGCCTAAAAGGCATCGCTACCGTGTTTTGTGAAAAGCATTCGCTACAGGGGGTGATCGTTTTAGCGATGGCTTTTGGCTTTTAGCTGAAATTTCACTGTAACTAGCTTTTTTTTTACTGTAGCTGAGTTAGTGAATAGTGAAAAAAAAGCTGAAGTTAGAAGCTGAAATCGAAAAAAAACTAACTTGAGCGAGGTATAGTGCATGTGAACAGCAGATTTTCACTGTTCGGGCTGTACATCTCTGCCATTTCTTCACCACGTCAGAGGATAGTGAACATCATTTTAGGGCATCTCCAATGGTCCTAGCTAAGTACTAGCTATAAGCATTCCACATCATCTATAGAGTACACACTAAAAGCTAGCATTCTAAAGGACTATCTATAATGATAGCTATTTGATGCTTACATACACATACAGTCATTTATAGAGGTTGCCTCGTTTTGCGTTATAGACTAGAGATGAAATAGTAGCTAGCTGTTTGTGTTTTACATACTCTCTTTCCTCCACATAGGATATATGCTGATATGTACATGCAAATAGCTAGCTAACTCAGCACCATTGGAGATGCCCTTATACCGTTTTCTCTGTAGATTTTCACTGTTCAGGCTGTACATCTCTGCCATTGCTTCACCACGTCAGAGGATAGCGAACAGCATTTGCTATAGTGCATGTGAGCAGTGCTTCCAAAAGAGCAGCGCCTCCACGCTCTTCGCTCGCGTCGTCGACATGCAGCGACTGGTTGGACCCGACGAGCGGGCGCCAGATTCGTTCCCTCCACTCTCTCCCCTCCCGGTCTTGGCGAGATATGCACCATCGCGGTCGCCGTTGCCAGATCTCCGTGTACATTGTTGCCGCCCGCCCCTCTTCTTTCCAATCCTGGTGGTGAGCCGCCGCTCCGCCGCTATCCACCTCTTCCTCGCCGACGAGCTTGGCTCCATTCCTCTGCTGCTGCGCCCCTTCCCTCGTTGCCACTTCGCCAACACTGGAGGAGCTCGCCGACTTTGGACGGAGAATGATGGGCAAAATTGACAGTGCTAGCCGGAGCGAACCTATCAAGTATTCGATGCTATGCAAACAAAGAATTTGAGCGGTATGTTTGCCAACTGCACGAAACGAATACTGTAAGAGCAATTTTCCATTTTTTTTTGTGAGGCAGCTGTTCCTTATTGTGAAAAATCCCATCCCTGGTCGTCAGGATTAGCACCTGGAACAACTAATACCACACACCTGATTTGAAATCCGACAAAATGGGAAGCTCCGATGCAATCCTGAACCTGCGTCACCGTCCGGGCGACCTCGTCGGCCTCGGTGGCCGCCAAAAAGGCCACAGTAACGGCCGACAATCGCTAAAAGCTAGTTTTACCGGACACCCTCGATTAAAATACAGATCGATCTAAGATATTTCGGTCTAATTTGAATTTGCATCGATTTACGCTAATTTGCTTTGAAATTTTTGGCAAAAAGACTCCGAACCAAGATCCTCTAAAAGCTTTCAATTATCGGTGAAATCGGTTTAACCGGACCCCCGGCCGGGATAAAAAAGTTCAAACCGATCTTCAAAACCCAGCACCGTACGTAGCCAGCCGTAGTGTGACCGGAGACACCGTACGTAGAGAGATGTCCCATACCTAGAGAGGTCCCACCGGGAGCAGGCGAGCGACAAGAGCAGTCCCCCACCCTTCTCCTCGACTCCTCGTCACAGGGGCGGCTGGCATCACCAGGGCAGGAACAATTCTATGGAGGAGTCCATATGCGGGTCGACAGTGCTTGGGCATGGTGGTCACGCGAGGAGATGGCCAGGGCGCGGGGCAGTAGGGAGGATAGCGGAGCAACGAGAGCGAGATGTTGAGGCGGTGAGGCGACGTATCTAGCAGGGAGTAGAGTAGGGGGGAGAAGCGGAATGTGGTGGTGGCGATGGTACGGGGCTAGGGACGAAAATAGGTTAAATACAAATTAAATCATATTTTTATTATATTTATATTTAAATTTTATGAATAAATATGAATATCCTTGAATACGAATACAAATCGAATATGTAACGAATACAAATTCGAATTAAATATCTACTTAATTCGGTCGGATCCGGATATTCTCATAACTTACGTAGCATAAAGATATTAATGATATTTTATCCTCGTACAATCACGTTTAATCATTCTAATTCATTTACTTCACCTAAAGAAACTCGAATTCACGTTCAATTAAGGAGGTATGCAGAATGACGTTGGCTTATAGTTTTTTTTACTGTAGCCGCCTTATTTTTTTTTACTGTATCTGAGTTGACTTATTTAACATAATTAAATTTAAAAAAAATTAAAATAAAAAAAACAAGTTAGCACATCACGAACAATGCAAAGGAATACGAAAAAAGGGCAAAAAAAACTCAAAAATAAAAAATAAAAAAACCAAAAAATACGAAATTAATGAATAGTGGGAAAAAAAGTAGAAACTAGAAACCAGAAGCTGAATTGAGCGGTACCTAAAAAAACTTATCCAACTAATTAATTGTATTATAATAAAATATGCATATTGCTTTGTCAAATATGAATACAGATAATCTGGATAAAATAACATTTCGGATGATAAAAAGTTTATACTATATTTGCATATATATGTTTTTGTAAATTCAAATACGAATAAGATAGAAATTATCAATCGGATGGAAAATTCTATATCATATTCGTATGTTATCGAATACGACAACCGAATAATACGGATAATTTGTATCACTTTTCGCTCCAATATGAGACAGCGACAACGTCGAAAGGTTTCGAGGGAGGCGAGAGAGAAGGACTGGGGACTGGGCAGAGGAATAATATGAGTTGGGAGATGGGATCAATGGGACGAGGGGTGGAGTCGGCTCGTCGACAAGCCAGACCCACCTATCAGCAAGGTGGTAGGATGCATGGCAGACGGACCATCGCCATCACCTAGTGACACACACTTCGATGCCACCTTGAGAAAGGGCATTCTGGACTGATCTTTCACCGTCACTGGTATTATCAATTAGGCGAGTGAGGTAGGCTTTGTAAAACATGAGGTTTTTCGACCGAGAAAAAAATGCTTAAAAACAGCATGCAAGCAGACCGATCATGGATAGCAGTTTGGGTAAGCTTTGGCAAGCAAGTGTTATGGGGGGTAAATAGATGATCTAAATGGCACTCCGAAATTTTAAGAAACACTAGAACATGACGGGAGTGGCTAAGCGCACCTATCTCCAGCTTTAGAGTGATATTTTCCCAAAAAAAAAATTTCTTGATGGCAAATCGTCGGCTTCACATGTTCAGAGTGGCATTTCATCGATTTTCCTTGTGTCAATGCATCGTGAGGACGAAGGATGCCGACAGAATCATATGCACATGTGGCCATGGGCAAGAAAGATGCAAATAGCGAAAGCAACCAATGAGAAATCCAGAGGCGAGGACAAAGGAGCCAACAGAGGCGGACGCGCTCCCGCAAGGCATCGCTCCCACCCCCATCCGCTATAAAGCGCCGGCCAATCGGCGCCGCGGCACGTACGTGGACCCGGCGCGAACTCTTTAATCTTGCCGGGGGGGTGGGACGGGACGGGGACACGGCCGCGCGCCCCACAGCGCGAGTCTGTACCCATCCGATGAGCATGGAGATGGAGCCCCTTCTCCTGCCCTCCACAACTTTCGTAGGAATCTCCAGCCGCGCCTCGTTTCTCCTCTCCTCTCCTCTCCTCTCCTCTCCTCTTCTCCCCAAGATTTGCTTCGTACATCTCCCCTTTATATCCTGCCACCTCGTCCTCCGAGAGCTGGCCAGAGGCTAGAGCATCCTCTCCCGCGGTTGGTTGGGGTGGTGGTTGGCTTGTGAGGTAAGTACCTAAGCTTGGTTGGGATGGAGGGGGAAGATGCGGCGAGTAGGAGAAGGCAGCAACAGCAGCAAGGGCAGGCGGCGGTGGGCGAGGAGGAGGTAGCGGCGCAGGTGAAGGAGAAGAAGGTGAAGAGGAAGCGCGGGCGAGTGGAGCTGCGGCGGATAGAGGACCGGACGAGCCGGCAGGTGCGCTTCTCCAAGCGCCGGAGTGGGCTGTTCAAGAAGGCCTACGAGCTGTCCGTGCTGTGCGACGCCGAGGTCGCGCTCGTCGTCTTCTCCCCCGCCGGCCGCCTCTACGAGTTCGCCTCCTCCGACTCCAGGTGCTACTAAACCACCTAATTAGTCCTGTATTCCTGTGATTTTTCCAGCATGCTGTCCAACGATGGAGCACTATGTACTGTACAACAGTAGGTTTATTTGCTTTTCTTGTACTGGCCTCCTGCCTTTTTCCCTTGTACGCGGATTGGCCTCGATCAAATCGTTTGCCGCGCCAGGATTCGAGAGGCAGGCTGCCGCTGATACGGCGGGACCTGTGCGTGGAGCACTCCTGAATGATGTTGTGTATAGCTAGCGATGGCCATGCCGGAGTTTTTTTTTTAATTTTATGTCGCATTTCATCGTCGCCGAGGGGATATGTTATTGTCCTTTCAATAAGAGCTACCTGGGTGATGTCCCTTCCTAAGAATTTCTCATAGACGTACGCCATTAGCGGAGAGTGTGTATATATATCACCTGGATGAGTGTGTATATAGCCAAAACTACTGTGCACACGAGGCTAGCCTTGAGCGTCATCCATAAGATTTCACCTTGGGGTGGGGGGGGGGGGGGGCGGATTTGCACTTTCAGTAAGAGTCCAATTCGGGGTGTCATATATGCTGTTGTAAGGCTGTATTTAAGTGCACTTGTAATAAGATTTACTAATAATATACATGGTGCACTATAGATGATACTACTTGTGGGCCAAATGTTGAGTTAATGCATACTAGTTTGAATACATACATAAAATATATGTGCAAATACAAAGTAAGGCATGCATGACCGATGCATCCAGAGGCCCCCTCTAAGATTGATTTGAGTTAGCCGTAGGTAGGAAAGATTCTAATATGGTTTGTTACTGTTCTACACAACAATTGTAGCAAAAAAAAATAATGTCATATATATAGCCTTTTTTTTAACAAGAATTCTACTGTATCTACTCCCTCCGGTCATAAATACATATCGTTTTAGACAACGGCACGGTCTACAAAATACAATTCCGACCACTAATTTCTATTGTAATATGTTTACAAAATCCAATAAAATTATAATATTATGAATGTACTTCTCGAGATACATTTACACATATGATTTTCGTATATCCAATCTAAATATTTAGGAAGATATCAATAACCAAAGTTATTAAAATTTGACTGCACATATCAAAATGATATGTATTTGTGACTGAAGAGAGTATTACTTAATATATAGGTAAAACAAAGCTTTATGTACACGGAAGAAAAAGAAAAGAATGAAACAAATATGTTACAACCCTCTAGGAGAAAGAAGCATCAGATTAATTTTTCTAGCCAGTTAAGGATAATTTGTCGATGACCTTCCTTGACTCCTGCACATGCAGCGAGCTCATTCTTGAAAAGGCTTTTCCAATTAACTAGATGTATTTGGCATGATGTTCTCGGACACTTTTCCGTACCGTTGCTTCCAAATGTGCCAAGCTACGTGAAGTAAGTGAATTGGATTTATAAAGTTCCTGTATATATATATATAGTTTTTTTAACATGAACATCATATATAGTGGATTAAGGTAAGTGTGTGGAGTGAGTGCATTAAGTTCGTGTGAAGTTCCCTAGAAAAAAAATTCATGTGTGAAGTTAGATTTTTTTATTTTAACATTAGCGAGCTATTTTCTATATATGTACCCCTTTGCTGGATTTGAGTTTTAACTTGCTCTTTTGTGACGTCTTCCTTGCAGCATTGAGAAACTTTTTGGTCGATACTGGGACATTCCCAACACAATAAATGATCTCAACATTGAAGCGCGAGGCTCTCAGGTAATTGATTCTAATATACAGTTCAAAACATATATATACATATACATATATGCACATATATAGTTGATAAGTGATATCAGTAATCCAACACATGCATTTTTGTTTATGATCACGCTATCTGATAACTGAATTAATAGACCTAGACTGTTGGCCCAAATATGTCATTTCTTTATGACCATGACCATCAATGGTAACACGATTGTTTCGGTACGATATAATGCGTACAGTCAAAGTTGATATACATGTCGATCTCCCTTATGCCTACAAATTAAGTGCATATGAAAAAGGAACTTGTTAATTCCATTGAGAGCTCTTTTACAGTGCACCAAGGCGCCTCTTAAGAGGTAATTAAGTGCTCTTTTAAATCCTGGCCATTCATTAGTGAGTGATAATATATGCTTTATGTATGATTTAACCTGCTATAGCCGGCCGGTCATCTATTAAAAAGGAAAGGCTGAGGTATTCCCTGCAAATGCATGACAGTGGCAAACTGTGAATTAGTCCCATCCACCGCTGATTTAGCACGATGATTACAAATGGTAGTCAAAGTTGTGCATCTGACATTGTGATAAACAACGCTTAAATTTTGATTTATAAAAAATTCCTTATGAAGCCCCGCTTATATATGCGTGTTTAAACCTGGAAACTAAATTTTATTTAGAAATTGGATTTGGTATAAAATTTGAGAGATATGTTTATATGAAAGAAGGCTTTTTTTCTACTCTAGGTGTAGTTACTCTTTATGCCGTATCTTGCAAAGTAGGGAGTAACTACTTCCTATTGTGCTGTTTCCTATAGTCGGCATGCATGTATTGATGTTTTCCTAATATGATATATATATGGCGCCAAGGAAAAATCATGTAATGATGTATTTTTCCTTTTATTCCTAATTAAAGACTTATTACCTCATTGGGGATAATAAATTACCATAATGAATATGAGCCGTCAATCAAACAGAATGAACGCTTGTAAACAAAGCAGGTGTACCGTAAAATTTCCTTCCATTGAAGATGGCAACTACTTTCATCAAGTTACCATCAATATATACAACTCTGAAAGAGTGAAAACAAGAAAGTAGAATATTAGAATCAAGTTTCAAAGAATGTATGTTTCAAGATTTTACATTATTTATTTTGAAATTTCATCTTGTCTTCAAATTTTAAATTGTTTGTATTTGTTCTTTTTGTCTTGGGATATTATAAAAAGTGAAGCATCCACACCAAATTTAAAACTTTACTTGTTTCAGCCTTTAATTTCTGAATTGTAAATTTATGGACCATTCCGTTAGGTACTTAGACACATGATTTTTTCTCAATTTAAAAGTTATTTGTAAAAGTTTACTTGAAGGTATTATGCATTTCAACAATAAAAACATCAAATTACATGTAGTGAGCGCTGTAGAGATGGTCAAATTAGGAATAATTGGTTTGGGAGGTCTAGGTGCACAATTGTGCATATATACACACAGGTAGAAGTTACCACACGTCTAGAGGTGTAACGGGGCGGGCGGGCGGGGAAGCCTCCGCGCCCCGCCCGCCTCGCGAACCCGCCCGCCCGCCCCGCTTAGCCGCGGGGAGATTGCCTCGTCCCGATCCCGGGGGACCCGACTCACGGGTCCTCATGGGATTAAAAAAATTAAATTTATTGTTTAAAAATAAATTTTTGATTTTATTTATTAATTTATAATTACTTAAGCATATTATTTTTAAAAATATAGCTTCAAAATATATATTCTAACATATAGATTCAAATTTTAGTCTAAATATACAAGAAAAGAATACAATCTCTTATATTAAAAATAATAATCTATTATTAAATATTTTTATTTTTATTTTTATCGGTCCTCGTGGACTTCAGGCGAGGATGACCCCGTCCCGCCCGCTAGCTTCATGGCCCCGCCCGTTTCCCGGGGATATTACCCGGCCCGCCCCACGGGATATTCCCATGGGGCCCACTTCGGGGGAATTGCCACCCCTACACACGTCTGGTTGATACCTCTATTTGTCATCCAATCGCACCATTAATCAATCATGAAATCACTTTCTATGGTGTTGTTGAACCCTTCAAATTTTCAACTTCAAACTCAAAACGTGTTAGAAGAAACAAAAAGATAAATTTTATGTGAATAGTAACACTTTCCCTTTTATTTTTTTTCCTTTTCATTTGATTTATCATTTCCACAGTTTTCTTATTTTTGGTACTCTTAATATAGAGAAAATTGAGAAGTAGACCTAGAATATTCATTAATTCCATATTGCACATAATAGTGTGATTGCATTTGATGTCTCCCCCTCAACAAAAACGATATGTATAGTGGATTACACTAACAGAGGAGGTCAAATAACAACAAACTTGAGGCTAAGGGTCTAATTGAATAAAATCACAATAGTAAGTTGGTCTTGAGTCTAATTTTGCTTTATAAAAGACTGGTTGCGTTTGGTTTGGGGTTAAGATAACTAGGTTAGCTAACTGCTTTAACCTAGTTTTGTGTTTGGCAACTAACCTAGTTGGCCTAAATTAATGTTTGGCTAGATTAGGTGGTTTAGCTAGGTTAGTAGAAAACAGAACTCGAGAGGTTTAGTTGTGGTACCTAGCTTATGCTGTTATTTTGGTGGGTTAACTTAATACCTAGTTAGTAGGGTTAAAAGTCTATGATCCGGTTATGTTAACCTCCCTAATCTAAGGGTGTTTGACTGGTCAAATCCCTATTCCACCTCTTAAACTCAGCCTAGACTTTTTCCCCAAAGAATTGGGGGAGGAGATCCCCACCAGAACGCAGCCTAGATCTTCAAATGTTTTCTAAAGTATCCAATTAAACCAACGGTTCGTTTTTAGGACAATATTAATATAGTCACCTCGCTACCAACGATATATATTGTCCAACAAATCCAACAGGCCATATGAGATTACTTCTCATATCACCTCCTCCAGAGAATTTCTTAGAACACAAGGGCAGGGTTTTCTCAAACCTAGATTTATCACAATACATATAGGTGGTATTGTTGAGTTTTTCATATTTACCTTTAACCTTTCTCGCGCCGCCTCTCCCAGGTTCCATCGCAATGTCAAAAATCTTCGCTCCTAAATGCTGTAGAGACACCATTCTGTAGTAGAGAACTTAATCTTTCCCTACGAGGACAATTACTGCTAAATAGCCTTCACCATGCATGATAACCAAAACATTTTGTTGACTTCTGTGGCACCAAAAATACTTCGGTGCATTCACCATGTGTAATTATGTGAAACACTTATTTTAGTTTCAGTCATCACCTTTACTGAAGATGGAATAGGCTCATTCAGCTGGGACAAAATCGCATTTTCGTCCTTCACCGATCAGGATATGGGCTAGGATATTTCTTACTTTGGGAAACTGATTATCTGATGTTGCTTTGCTGGTTGCAAGTACTTTCCAAATGAACTTCCCGTTTTTTTTATCTGGATTATCTTGAGAACTTTGGCACCTTGTGTTTGGATATATTAATAACAATAGTTCCAGCCGACCTATATATGAACTGTCGTAATGCACGGCTCAATCTTCCATCCACATTCATGATCATATGTTCTGAAAAACAAACCACCATGGATGTATGTATTTGTCTGCTTTTATTCCACGGTTCCATCGCATTAGGTGCAGATCGAACACACCACCAGGATCTGCAATCTTCAGTTTCTGTTCTAGCTAAAGAAAGCTGGAATTTTCACAACCGAATATCCCTTTTAACAAAAAATTTTTCATATCGTGCGATACATGTGTATATCTGAGGACTGTTAATCTTTCTTCAAGCTCACACTGTATATGCTAATCATCTATACATTTGCTGACTCTTACTATCTTGTTTGGACAGCTTGATCAGAATGAGCAGTCAGCTCCAGACCCAGTATCTGAGTTGAATCACATTGCTCAATGGTAATGAAACACATGTACCTGGTTAACAACCATTGGTTTTACGTGGAATATGGTATATTTTGCGTTACTGTGTAATTGTCCGAGTAAATTTCAGGGCCCTGGAATCAAATGTCAACAAGATGAGCATGGCTGAGATAAGGAGTTTTGAGGAAATATTGACAGACGCTTTGACACTTATTAAGGTCATACCGGAGCTAATTTGTTGATCTCCACAACGTTCTAGCATATGAAGTGGACCTGCACTTCATTGCAATGTTCATGGTATACACAAGTTTGAGAAGAGCTTAATTTTGTTTTTTGCAGAACAAACTGATGATGAAGGTGGCTGGGCTCCCGCAAAAAGAGGTTAGTTTAAAAACCAGTCCAAAGTTCAAGAATTGATTGATTTAGTAATCAAAGGACTGAAAAGAAGCAACCTTTCAAGAAATTATAACATCTGTGAATAACATATATCATGAGAAATTAAGCTGGGAAAATCATGTGCTCAGACGTTTCTCTGACCATTGGTCTTTAAACGTGTTCTTACTTGATCATTGTTGCGGTTTTCTGCTCATGGCCAAAAGACAGGTCCGCTGAAGAAGAGGAACTGGTGGAGTCCAGAGCCAGAAAAGGAGTGAGAAACTTGTTTCAAGGAAAAAAAACAGGAGTGAGAACCTAGAATGGGGGAGGGGTAGCTACAGTTTTCATCTCCAAACCTGCAAGTGTTGGCGAACAGATTGTCTGGGGCTCATGCTTGCAACCGCCAGCTTGGTTCACTAATTGTTTCTGAAAAGTATCGTCTTGTATCGAAGAACTTACCCTCTACCGTGCGTGTTTCAATTTGCATGTGTGCCTCTCCTACTTCGCGCGTGTATATTCGATCCACAGATGCGTCCATATGTAAAACCCCGACGAAGAATGCTGGTTTCGAGGTCGCAGATGCATCGGGCCCTTTGAGGAGTTACTGTCGTGGCTCGTTTAGTAATGTGTCAGGCAGTGGAGCTAGTTACTGTGCTGTGCAATCTGAGTTTACCATCACTTGGGTCTTCAGAAACAGACGAGGGGCCACTGAAACATGATTTGCCTGTTCTTTGCGGCTGCGGCTGATGGTTTATGGCTGCGACTGATGGCTTTTTGGCTGTTTACGATAAAGATTGCGGAAAGAGAGATACTCGCTTGCGATTTTTGATGATACAGATATTAGTTTTTTAACGTGTACTACAATTAACTTGTAGACCCCATCTTAAAAAAATATTTCGTTTAAAAGTTAGTTACTATAGTAAAAATCAAAAACTACTTCTAAAAGTCGTAAAAAATAGGGCCTTTATCGAAGAATGGTTCGAGAAACCTCCTGCTCGGTCGCGACGAGCGCGTGCTCTGCTCGATGGGCAATGGCCTGCGTGCCGAAGCGCTGCACTGATGAGTTAGCGCAGGGCGTCTGTCTGGTGAAATGGTAGCACAGCTGGTAAGCACCGCTCTTACGACTCCTCGCCGCCGTCAGCGATTCCTCGTCGCCGTAGACCCTGCCCGCCGGCGACTACTGTCACTAGAGCCGCGCTCTCCCAAGGACTAGATTGCACGGATCTTGAGGCAAAAAATTATCAGTAGTGGAGCAGTTGGTGGTGGCAAATTAGACAGCTTCGAAATTACTTTTGAGTTTGTGCTCGGTAGAACGCTCTCTGGTTAGCAATTCCCTAGCGCAAAGTATGTGTTGCCGACAGAACAGAGTTTGCATGGAATGATTTCTGATGCATCCTCCATCGTACAAACTTTCCCAATACAAGTTCTCAACTAGGTGCCACTTTCCTAGGAACTTGACCCACGTGAGGGGAAGCAATTCCTGGAACTAACCAAGGTATATCTTGTTGGAATTTTTTTATATAGCTTTTAATATTTATTGTGGTTATTATCTATTTAACTCAATGTGTAATTATTGATATTATCGATACAAGTTATAGGGAATAATTTGATGCAAAATTTAACTCAAGAAATTAATATTCGAGGTGCCGAGGACGGCTATATTGGAATATGGTAGATATATTTATTGAAATCGAGTCTACTGAAATTTAATATGTATATTTACGTTTAACTCCGATACAGCACAGGGCAGAATGACTAGGTTTATTTTGCATGATCGGCTCTGCAGGTTGTTGACTCACGTGATCAAATTAGAATTGATCTTGTAAACAATCTGATCATGGTACATGACTCATACATACATGCTATAGACTAATATATTTTAGACCCATAAAATTGGTATGTCTGATTATGGTTGGTAACATAGTTCAGGAGTCTCATAAAAATAGGTGAGTCACTTTGTAACACCTAGAAGTGAAGTCTACAAATAGATCCCTACCGTCTAACCTCATAATGCAATTGTGAGTAGCACCATAGAACAGATAAAAAATAGAGGGTATACCAAAAAGTCTCCACAAAATTAATTTAGAATTTAAGAAAACCCAACATTGGTATTAGCGCAAAAAACATGAGGAAAACAATCACACATTTGCTTTTTCCTAGCACGGCTGGCGCTCGGATCGAGGAGAAAAAAAATGTGAAGAAGCAACTAGAGCTGAGTCCTTCCTCTTCTCAATCCACATGAAATGAAGAAGTCAACGACGTCAACTCCCCGCCTCGGTCCAAGTGCATCTCACGTGGTGTCACTTCAAAACAGAAGCCCTGCCTTGATACGATGAGACACGTCCTCGCAGAACCCATCCTCATTCAGCGTGATCAATTTTTATTCTCCAGCCACATTATCCGATCTAAAAGTAACAACTTCTAAATCATCTGTATAAATTATACCAATCAATAATCAGTTAATACATATAGTGGATAACAAAGATAAATATCAACTATAATGATATTTACTCGTTAACTAAATATGGATATGATTGTCAAACTTTACATCCACGACCCATAGGTCAAATTTAAAAATAAGCAATGGAAGAAAAATATCAAAATGGAAGAAGCCCACTATGTCTGCCTATAAGCAAACGATAGTGAGACGTGGCCTACTCGTCTTGGTCCTCACCGTAGTCGAAGTCATCTTCATCTGAGATGTGAAAGTAAGAGTGAGTATAAACTTATACTCTGCAAGTCACACGCAAAAATACAATATAATGTTAAAAACAACAAAGAAAGGCATATATGGTTAGTTTGAGTGTAAAACAATATTTAATAAAATACAGTAAATAGATTAAAATTACTGAATTTAATCTCATAGAGATAGAATTTGTAACTGAAATTAATATTGTTAATACAGGTTCATCCCCCACACTAACCTAAATCACTGGCATTCTACTCGAAACATCTTTTGCAAAAGATCTTATACGGATTCTATCTATCCATATGCTTTTTAAATCTCCTATGAATTCCATCTATTCATAAGTCTTTTCATAAACCACTTTTGAAAACCAAAGTCTAATCCGTGAAAAACTTTACTTAGTTTGCTCATGACCGTAGATACGACTATTTAGAATAGTTTATACACTCTGTAGAGGTTGTATAGCTTTATCCACAATATATGATTATCCCATATTACCACGCGATTAACACACTTTCTTTGGTGTGCAAAGGAGAGATCATGATAAAGCCTTTACAAAGTACAACCTTCAATCTGGCCAAGCCAACACTAAGGTTTCATCCCAGTAAGAAATCCACCAGATCAGGACCTCCTCTTGAGCCGAGTTAGACTTCACATGGCCTACGTCACGCTCAGTTTCAATCTACAGCGAGACTCAGGTTGGGACCTACAAATTAGTCTGTCAGGACTGTCCCAAACTAGCATTGTGGTAGTACGATAAGGGTTTTGTAGCAATAGCTCACCAACCGGTCCTTAATTGACATAGGCTCAACCACATACCTCTTGTGCCTGACAATCAATATTGTATCACCAAAACAATAATGCATGCCAGCACCAACCACCTATCTATTAGCCTAAGTCTAAATCAGATTTTATATTTTATTTTAAAATAATTTATAGCCTTTCTTGACTCACCGAAGTCAAGATTACACTTGAAAAGCTTATCATTTTATGTGCAAAAGTTATCCCAAAATAAAATTATGTCTAAGCAGGTCTAAACATTGGATACAACATTATCTAGTTCATACAAGATTACTAACCAGAGTTTTAGTCTATGGTGACAAGGTAGTCGTGAATCAAAATTAAAGGATAGGTATTAACTAAATTTAAAACTGGAATTGAAATACATTGAACAAAAGTATGAATGTAGAATAATTTAAGATAAAATAATTTTATTTCATAATCTAGGATCAATGTGATCAAGGTGTGTGACTTGCTCTGCAATTTGATGCGAATCCTCGTCATAAAATTCTCCAGAATTGTCATAATCTAGATGTGAAAATAACTCTCTAAATTCAATTAAAATCTAAATAAATTCAAATAAACATCAAATAATAAAAAAGAGGGCAGAAATAGATAGAGGGGAATTTTGATGAATTTAGAAATTTGAACAGGCTCAATAGGAGCTATGCTGAAGGAGAATGAACTTCCAAAAATTTGAATTCTAAAGAAATTGAAAAACAATAGTTTTTGGAATTATTTTTCTAGTAAAAAGGATTTATGACATCAGCAAGGAATTTAAAAAATTATTTTTTTCCAGAAAAATTAGAATTATAACATCAGCAAGAGATTTTCTTTTCGGCCGAATTAAATATCTAAAGAAACTTCTGAATTATGATGACATGCTGACATCAGCCTACACGTGGTAGGATCTTGCTGACGTGGCTGCCACGTGTCTGACACATGGTGCTGATGTGGCATGGGAGAGTTTCGGTGCTGATGTGGTATGCCACGTGGCTGACACGTGGATGCTGACTCGGCAGATGTGCTGAGGTGGCTATCTCGTGATTGATAGGTGGCCCGAGAAGGGAAGGCTAGGGGAAACCGTCGGATGGGGATCGAGCGGCTGTGATCACGGAGAAGTTTGGACCAGTCCAAACAGTGAATGATTGTTCGGACCATCCGATCGGCAACGAACAATCCGATCAATCAAGGCAACGTTTGGGCCATCCGAACGGCGAGAGATTTTGGACCATCCGGTTGACATTGGACTATCCGATCGACAATGAATATATGGACCGTCTAAACAACAATGGACGTTCAGACCATCCGATAAGCAATGGACGATCAATCGGTCCAGGAGACGTTCGGACCATCCAAAAGATTAGAGGAGTTCAAACAGTCAAATCGGTCCTAAGGGACATTGGGACCATCTGAACGGCGACGGGTAGGGATGGCAGCGCGGTGCTCAAAGCTCGAGGGCTCACCACTGCGACGGCGTGCGGCGGCGGCCGGCGAATGGCGCAACAAGGAGAGGAGAACAAGGGGAGTGCAATTGTATACGGTAGCATTACTAGAGATGGCCGGAGATGGGTTGGCAGCGAGGAGGGCGGTGGCAGCGCTCGGGTCTCCGGCGAAGTGGGTCTTTCGGTTGTGTTCACGGGCGGTGGAGAGGTTATCGAGATTTGCTGGGCCGTGGGGAAGTTGATGGAGGCGACGACATTCCTCGAGGGTGGCTGAGGCGATGGGGATCGCTTGCCGGATAAGATTATTGGCTGAGGCGGTGAAAGCTCGGTGCAAAGGGGATTGGCACTCAGAGAAGAGGAGCGGAAGGCGGTGCAGTGTTGGTGTGGGAGAATGCGGTGCTGGAGAGGGGTTTAAATAGAGTCGAGGGGGATGGAGTCGGGCGGGATCTCTCACCATAGATGGCGGCGGAATTTGGGTAGGAGAGAAGAAAGGAAAGAGGGGCGAGCGAGGAAGGAAGGAGGGCCGTGATTTAGGGAATCTGTCCCGACAGTGCACGGCCTTCCAAAACCAAAGAGAGGTGGAGAAGGGAAGCTGAGATCAGCGGGGATTCTACCGCGGCGCAAAGAAGGAAAGGATGGAGAGAAAGGAAGGCGTAGCGTGGTGGAGACGATGGATCTGACAAGTGGAAACCACCTGTTAATGAGAGGGACAGAAGGAAAGAGGCGGGGTGCAGCGAGGTCCGGATGCACGGTGAGTGGCATGTTCGGATGTTGCTGAGGGTGGGCTGGTACGGATACCTGCCACGCGCCGAGCGGAGAGGGAGGGAAGGCGGGATGGGTTTGGGTGGCTGGCTGAGCTCGGGAGGTGGCATGGATGCATCCAGGCCATCCACGCGTCGCCCAGAGGGCAGAGCAGGAAAGTTTTAAAATTTTATTTTTTATTTTAATTTGTATAAACGCTTAGAAATTAAAATGTAGCTCAAAAAATACCAAATAAAAGACAAAAATTCTAGAAAAATTCAGAAAAACTCTTGGAACTATTTTGGACTTAGCAAAAATGATTTTCAACTTATGTTGGTTTAAAATTTCTAAACTAAAATGATTTTTAATTTTAAAATCCATTTTATATTCTAGAAAAACATAGAAAATCTGGACAAAAGCCAAATGAGTTTAAATAATTAATATGAATTAGGATTTTTACAAGAATTCAAAATATCATTTATTTAATATTATTTTTTATGTTTTTGTTCAAATTACTTTTTCATAATAAAGCCCTTTAAACTTTCAAAATTTTAAGCAACCAAAAGTAATTATTTTACTACAAATTAAATTAATTTTTTACCCTAATTTTTGAAATAAACAGTTGGGCTTTACACGCATGCATTGAGTTGAGTAAGGGAGCTTTTATTGTTGAGCCTTGACCGATCTGGACTTGATTTGAAGCCTACATATTCAGGTAACACTTATTCTTGCAATGGTAACTAACAGCTTTTCTAAAGTGCTTAGATCTTGTAAATTAGATGGCTCAAATTTCAAGGTTTGAAAAAGAAAAAAAAATCATATTTTTGTTTTCTGCTCAAAACATTAATTATGTAATAGATAAAAATGAATTGGAAAAGCTAGAAAAAATGCTACTGTTGAGCAAAAGGAAATTATGTAGAAGAATATGAAAATTGGACTAAGGATATAAAAAGGGCATATTTTTATGTTAGGATCAACGACTGATTCTTTGGCTGCTGAGTATAAGGGTGAACGGAATGCGTGAAAAATAATGTGCAGTCTGGAATAAGATTTTGGTGAAGTTTCTCTTATTAAAGTGCTTACTCTTGTTAATCGTTTTCTCTCTACTAAGATGTACGATAACACTTTAGTTAATGAGCATCTGAATAAACTCTGTGTTTTAGCAAAGGAATTAGAAAATATTGCCTATCTTTTTCTAATGAAGTGCAAGTCATGGCTGTTCTAAACACTTTGCTAACTTTATGGGAATATTTTTAGATATCTTTCTGTTATTCTAAGAGAATATTCAATATGCACACTCTGAGACATCATTTGTTTATGGAAGAAGATAGAGAACTCGCTTAGAGAAAGAAATACTCAAAATTCGGAGTTGCATCTTTGAGATGGAAAAGGTAATAATAAAATAATTGGAAAAAGGAAGCCTAATAGTGATTTAAGATAAAAGCTTAACAAGAGACATGATCGGGGTGATCATGTAAATTATAATTTAGCTCAGAGGAATTATAAGTATAAGAATTTTAGGTGTCACAATTGTGATCAGTATGAGCATTCAAGAGCTGACTGTAGCAAAAAGAAGCAAAATGAGTAAAAGAATCAAAACAATCAACCAGTTTAGCGTAAAGGCAATTCTTCACCTAACGATATGTTTAATATTTTTGTATGCACTGAAACTTTACTTACTACTACTATCTAAAATAGTTGAGTTGTCGATTCTAATCCTACATCTCATATTACGAGAGATTATAGAGCTATCACTTCTATGCAAATAATTTCAATATGAAATAGATTTGTCTTATGGGGCACTAATGCTAAAACTGATACACTTGGAATTGAAAATTGAGTCCTAAAACTCCCCAATGGAGGAAAATTATTATTACAGGCCACTTTATTTTCACCTAGCATAAGAAGTATTTTAATATTTGTTGCTCAGTTAGCATATATTGGTTATGATATACTGTTTGAAAAAGGAAGAGTTAAAATATTTCTCAATAGAAAATTAGTGCATACTAGAACTCTCCATGAAGATCTTTATTTCTTGATGAACTATCAAATGATGACAATATTGATTGCTTAATTGCTGAAAATAACTCTATAGTAAGGAATACTACTTATAGGAACACATGCTTAGAATCTTATTTATGACGTTTATGACTTAGGCACATATCTAAAAAACAGAATTAAAAGGCTTATTAATTCTAAAATTCTGCACTTTAAGTGAGAGGAATTTAGTATTTATGTGGCATATATAATGGATAAGATGACCCGTGTGCCTTTTTCAAAAGTGAAAAGATCTAATAAGCTTCTTGCTATTATTCATTTGATATTTGTGGTGAGATATCTAATCCCACTAGAGGTCAAAAGATTTATTTTATCACATTTATTGACGATTATTCTAGATTTAGTTATGTGTATCTTCTTAAACATAAGTCGGAAGGATTTTATGTATTCAAGACATTTAAAACTGAAGTGAAAATCAATTGAAAAGAAAGATCAAAATATTGAGAATTGGTGGTGGAGGAGAATACACTTTAGGAATATCAAATGATTCTTGGAAAGCATGAAATTATTCATCATTATACCATATCTTACACTCTGCAACAAAGTGGTGTTTCTAAGCAGAGAAATAGAATACTTTTGGATATTGTTAGATCTATGATGGTTTATTCATATCTTCCTTTATTTTTTGGGGGTGAAGTTTTATATATTGTTGTTAAGTTATTAAATCATTTGTGATCTAAGGCTATAATAGTCACTTCTTATGAGTTGTGGACTAGAAAGAAACCCTCACTTTGCCACTTAGTTGTTCGGGGTTGTAATGTACAAATTAGAGTATCAAATCAAAACAGCACAAAATTATAGCCTAAAAGCATGTTACGAATTTTTATTGATTATTCTTTGGAATCAAATGGGTACATGTTTTATGATCTAAAAAAATGATAAATTAGCAGAAAGCAGGGATGCAATATTTTTAGATCAAAACACATCTCATCGTGCTAAGCGGGCAAGGGTAGAATTATTGGCAACTCTACCTGAAATTAATTCTCACACTAAAGGTAGTTCAACTCCTCAAGAAAATAGAAACCAAACTTCCAGCGCTAACATGTTTAGGAGAAGTAGGAGAAATTTAAGTACACATCAATATTTAGATAATTATTATATGTTCCTGGGAGAAGTTCACTCTAAAATTTTAGATTTAGAGAAAGAACCAAAGACTTATAAAGAATCAATAAATAGCACACAATCAAAACTATGGATGGAAGCAATGTGGAAAGAATTAAACTCAATAAAAAGGAATAAAATTTGGGAACTTGTTGATCTACCAAGCAATTGTAAGCCCATAGATTGTAAATGGGTTTTCAAAAGGAAATTGCATGCAACAGGTTTAGTGAAAAAAAATAAGCCTAGACTTATTGCAAAAGGCTTTACACAAAGAGAATGTTTTGATTTTGTGGAAAATTTTTCTCCTGTTGCTAAATTTACTTCAATTCGTATTATTAGTGTTTTAACGGCTTATTATGATCTTAAACTCCACTAAATAGATGTTCAAACTACTTTTCTTAATGGTCTTTTGGAGGAGGAAATATATACGAAATAGCTAGAAGGTTTTAGAGAAAAAGAAAATGAAAATAAGGTTTGCAAATTGAATAGACCAATTTATGTTCTTAAACAAGGTTCACGTCAAAGGTATATTTTTTTTGATAATGCTATCACATCATATGTTTTTTCAATGTCGAAAGGTGGTCATTGCATATATACAAAAGTTATGGGTAAATATTTTATCTTACTATCTTTACATGTTGATGGTATTCTCATTGCTTTTAATGATAAAAATGCATCGATGGAAGTGAAAGCTTGATTGTCTTCTAAATTATAAGTGAAAGATATGAAAGAAAATTCATATGTTTTAGAAGTTGAAATACATATAGATCGGAATAAAATGATTCTTGAGTTGTCCCAAAAGGCATACCTTTGAAATGTTTTAAAACGATTTTCTATAAAAAACAACAAACATGTTAATATATCTATTGTGATGGGAACTAAACTCAGTGAGGAATATTGTCCAAACACTCCTGAGGAAAAAGCTAGAATGAGTGGAATTCTTATTCCTCGGTATTATTTACATGACCTGACCTTAGTCATACTATTGAAATTCTTAGTAGATATCAAAGGAATCCTAGGGAAGAGCACCGGAAATAAATCAAATATTTACTGCGTTTTGCCAAAGAAACTATGAATTATTTATTATGTTTTAATGGTCATAATATTCAGGTGCAAGGTTACACTGATGCTGATTGGAAAGGAGATTCGGATGCCCAAAAATTAACTTATAGTTATCTATTTACTTTGGCAGGAGGTGCTATTTCCTAGTGCAACAGGAAACAGGATTCAGTTGTTCTTTCCTCCATGGAAGTTGAATATATTGCTGCATCTAAACCAGCAAAGGAAAGTGTATGGTTGAGGAAATTTCTTGCATCAGTTAAGGTCAAGGCAAGTGCATCACACCTTGTCACTATTTTCTACGATAATTAGGCAGGGAATCCCTTTCCTGTCAGTCCCGACCGATAGCAATTGGGTCTCCCCACCTCTCCTCAACATCCCCGGTCTTCGGCCAAGGTATCGAAGGAGTCTAAATTTCATGTAACAAATAGACTCAACTCTGTCCGTTTAGTTTATTTGCTTAGTATTGATATAGTTGCAGATCCACTGACTAAGCTAGTTAGTTAGGAACTATTTTTTAAACATGTTAAAGACATACAACTTCAGTTTATTAATTGAACTGTTTCAACCAAGCGAGAAATATTAAAATTTTTTTATATGACTTTCAACATTTATTATGGTTACTATCTGTCTGACTCAATGTGAAATTATTCATAATATTGATGCAAATGAATTAACACTCGATGTGTCGAGAACTATGCTAAAATATGATAAACATATTTGTTAGGATAAGTCTACTAAAATTTAATATGTATGTATATATTTAACATGGATACAGTACAGAGCGGAATAGCTGAATTTATTTTCTAGGATCAACTTTGCAAACTATTAACTCATATGATCAAATTAAAATTAATATCGTAAACAATCAGATTATAACACATGACACACACATGTATACTAAAGACTAACATATTTTAAACTCATAAAACTGACTTATTAATTGTGGTTAGTTACATGGGTCAAAAGTCACACAATGTTCCAGAAACATATGGATCACTTTATAACAACCGAAAGTGAAGTCTATAAATAAATCTCTACCCACTAATCTCATAATGCAATTATAAGCGGCACCATTGAAAACACAAATCAATAAGTTTTGAGAAAACCCAACAAATCTAACTGACCAACAAAATGCACCTGCGCTTACAAAAGCATGTAAACTGTGAGATTTTTTGCGCCAATATGAATCAGTGAGCAACACAGGTTAGTGGAAAAACACGGCCAGAGATAGCAAACATGAATAGACTTTCTCAAAAGTCTCCATTCACATTCTGCAGAAACAGTGCTGCCCCCAAGTAACCACAGTACATGAGAAACACACAAGAACAAATCCGGCAGATGCATATCAAGTCTAGCAGTTTCTTCCAATAAATCGCACCAGTTGAGGAACGAACAAAGAGTCGCAGCATCTCAGTATTAATCATTCAACACAAAACCCTACACGAGCTCTTTGTTGCAAGAGTTCTTGACTTTCTTTAACCATAATTCAGGCGGAACATGTCGTTCTGCACAAAGAAGCTCCCTCCAGCTGGCAGCAAATGGAACATCTGCAGAAACAGGGAACCACAAGCTTACCAAAGTCAACTGAGTTACTTTCTTCTAGAAAAACAGAGAACTGCACAATGTAATTTTCATGGACCCAACCAACTCATTGAGACAAACGCCGCCTATCAGAAATAAAAACAATCCATCTTTTGGTGCACTAACCCAATAGCTTTCATACAGACAGAGTGCACAACATAGACATGTGAATTAACTAACTGAAATATACTATCCAGAAATGAAGGCAATCAAGAATCATGTAACAAGAGCTGCACCTCTTCTATAAAAAAAATGCACCATGAGCATCAATCTTATAAAACATGAACTGGTTAAGAGGGGGAACTACTGAAATTTGATCTAACTTCATCTGTTCATGAGGTGATATGAAATATAAACTACTTTGTTTGAAAGGACTATCAAATATCATCTAATCCAATGCATGGTTGTCACGGCAACCTTGGCGACCACGGCGCCTAAGGACCGCCAAGATGCCTAGTCGTCCAGGCGGACGCCTAGTCGTCCTCTAGGCGTTGCTAGGCGAGCGGTTCACTTGACGAGTGTGGCCCGCATGGCCCGCTCCCACACTGGTTACTATAACAGAATAGCCGCATGGCCCACATCAGACTCAGGCCGCTAGAGGGACTGAGGGAGTGGCAGCGGGAGGCACAGTCACCAAATCTGCCACGGGAGGGAGAGGCGGCGGGAGGGAGTGGTGGTGGGAAGGAAGAGAGGAGGCAACGCGGGCCTCGCGGCGGATTGCAGGAGAAGTAGAGGCCAAAGGGAGAGAGGGAGCGGCGGCGGGAGGGACCAGAGGGAGAGAGGAAGCAGCACGGAAGGGAGGCGACGGGCGGGAGGGAGAAGCAGAGGGAGGGAGGCGGCGCAGCAGGATGGAGTGGCGGCGGGAGGGAGGCGGAGCGCGGGAGGGAGGGAGGTGGCACGGCCGGAGCACGGAGAGGAGAGGGCATACGGCGTACCTGACGCTGGCGGCGATGAGGTGGAGGGACGGCGGCGGCTAGGGTTCGGGACTTCACCTCGGTCAGTTCCAGGTACGTCGGTCTATTGCTCGGTCACGAGGTCTGGAACTCCCTCAGTCCCTCTCTTATCCTCACGCGGTCGCACGCCACGCGACTCACCATGAGCTCGCCCAGCCGATGCCATGGACGTCGTGGATGCCTCGTCGCCCACCCAGTTGGCCAAGGCGAGGCGCTCCTCCGCAGCGTCCCCTCCGGGCCGCCTAGACGCCTAGGCGACGCCTTGACAACAATGATCCAATGAGTAGAGCTTCACTGTATCTGAAACTTCAAAATGCAAACCCAAATTTTTTGAGAGATGCCTTTTTTTTTGGGAGATGCACACCCAAATGTTCTGAGAGATGCAAACCCAAATGTTCTGAGGGATGCACTAACCCCCAAATGTTGATTATTGGGGGAGGCTTGGTCAAAGCCCAAAAGATACAAGCTACGCACTGGATGACCTCATTTGAGAGATGCATAATGCCACAATATGGCTGGAATCTTATTCCCATATGGCTAGTTACATGGATGCTAGCACAACTTTAAAGTTCTGTGCATGGCTTCTACACTTAAAAATATGCACTGAAGCTATATTTGGAAAGTCCTAATTCCACATGAAAGATACATTCACAATTGTTGAGGTTTACTAGCTGAGTGCCCATACGTTGTAACAGATTTCAAATAAGCATAATATGTTATAAACTTAGAAAGTTTTAAATTTGCAACCAATCAACAAGCCATATCGCTATGGCAGACCGGAGGTGTATGCCGTCTGAACGGCATGGGGGTGCGCCGTATCCTGTCAGCCATGGCGGCGATATGGCGGTAAGGCGTCGCCGTGGCGGCGTTTTGGCGATAAGGCGTCGGTCGGAAGACGCCATACGGATGGGGGATAAAGATTAAAAGTGCTCGACTTGAGTCAAAAGACAGACCACATACCATGACATTTTGGGACTCCGCTGCGCTCGAAAAAGCAAGGAGGGACCGAGGGAGTCGCCGCCGCCGCCAGATCCGGAGTTGCAGCCACCAAATCCACGGGATCCGTCGCAACCGCAGTCCGTCGTCGCCTCCTGCTTCACTGGCGCCAGATCCACCGTCGCCGTAGCCGGATCCGCCGTCGTAGCCGCCGGAGACGCCGTCGCTGCCGCCGGATCTACCGGATCCGTCGCCTCGCCGGCCCGATGCGCTTTACGCCTCGCGGCCGGTGCGCTTACCGACACCGCCCGGCCTCAATCCACCGCTCTCGCCGCTGCGGCGGCCTCCAATCCACCGCCTCGCCAACGCCTCTGGTCTCTCCTCTCGGTCCGGTCTGCTATGTAGTATAGTGTTCTGCAGTGGATGCCTTCGGTCTGGCCGAACGGGTTAATGAATCATATATGTTGATAAACAGTACACACTACACAGTACACATTACAACTAAACATTGCTACTGTGTTTCATATATATTGAAACATTGCTACTGTGCTACACAGTAAACACAGTACATACTAGCTACACAGTACGGGTGAATGAATCATATATATTGAATTATTGATACACAGTAAACATAGTATATGCTTTTGCTTTTGCTACTGCCTACCGCCTACACGTTATATAGTGTCGCCGCGCCACGCGCCATAAGTGATATTGTTGTGTGAAGGTAGTAAGGTGCCGCGCCTCGCCGCACCGCCGTAATAACCATGTGCACATGTAATCTAATTATCCATAGAAGATCCTTTAAGAAGCATATGCATGTGTGAATATATTTATTCACAAAAGATCCCACCAACTCAGAGGTGGGGGGCTAGATTGCAGACTCACCACCACCACCACTACCAAGTCCTCCTTTTATAATAAGTAAAGAGACAAAAAATGACATACACATTGTTGTAGGGGTGGCCCCCACCTAAACCCAGTTAGCCTGTTAGGAAGTAATAAACCCGAAGTAAACATGTACAATGACATAGTTGGCCTTGGGAATGATACTCGGATGTAAAGGTACGATTGTAAAGACATTCCCTACGAGCTATATATACGTGATGCAAGCCCTGAGGAGAACCCAAGACAGCATTGCTCATCTAACTCTCCACTACCATACATCCTCTCTCTCTCTCTGTTTGATCTGTAGCCACAACACACATGTTATAGCAAATTAGTGTCATTCGCCATCTAACTAAGATGCAGCTTAACATAGGAGACAGGTGGGTTGTTTCACTAGGAGATTTTAGGTGTCTTGGCCAATGTAAAAAGTTCTAAAATTACATAGGAGGTTGTTTGTCGTTTCAGAGGCATTTTTCTCAACTTCGGGATGTAATCCTATAATATAAGATTCGTATATTTTTTTGGAAATGTCACCTGACCATGGATACAACAGACTACTGTCACAAATTTAGTGCACAACAAAAGGATTGCTGAAGTGAAAGGTAATGAAACTTTGACAGAAGCAGTGTGATGGATATACCACTACAATGTAAGATTCTCACAAGGTTGACTTACCAAATTTTTTAAGTGAAACTGAAAATTGCTACTTTAGTATTCTCACTTTTCTAATACATGGCAAAAACTTATCCTAACATTCGAAGACAATGACTTCCACCTGATTGAAGATACAAAAATAATTCAAGCTAATATATGTACAAGCACAATCCACATCTATAACTCCTAGTCTCCCACAATCAAGTGAAACAAGAACAAAAAGATGCAAAGCATCTTGCATCTCATGTTACTCCACCAAGAAAAAGAGGGATACCAACAATCAGATTAATATTTGATCAGGCAGAAACCATTTCATCCACTAGTCTAGAAATCATGCAAAAATGTGATCAGTCTAGAAATCATGCAAGAAAAGTAGAACTAATGCGATAGAAAACGAACAATTATCTACTCTCAACCACCGTACACACTGCCAAACTCAGTGACTGAGCCATAGAACTTAAGCCACAAAACAATAAAAGATCACACTCTCAACCACAGCATTGACTAGATATGATCCGACAGAAAATCAAATGATACAGCAACGCACAAAGCCATACAGATGAAACAACCTAAAGGTTATTAAGTCAATAAGTCGAGTCAAGTCACCAAGGGACCGACTTGCCGACTAGTCGACTAGTCGGTCAACTACTTGTCGACTTGCCAGCATACCACCCTTGGACGATGGCAAATTAAACAGAGCATGAAATAAACAAGACTTGAATAAATTTAGAGTGTTACCTCATCTTCTACTACAACAGAACAGAGCAGCTGCTACCATCACATCTGCTACTCTGCTACTACTACCACTGATACTCTGCTGCTACTAGTATTTGCTGCTACTACTAGTCTAGTAGTACTACATTAGTATTTAGTACATTACTACTTGCTGGCTGCTGCTGCTACTACCACATCTACAAGAGGTTGAGAGCGTTATAGCAAAACAAAGAAGATCAGCATTCAGCGAAACAGGGCAGCAAAGCAGAGAGAAGGGAGCTCAGGAGAAAAAGGATCTGAGGGGAAACAAATGAAGGAGGGAGACGGATCTAAAGGCCAAGGCGATACTTGCCGACGGCGGCCTGAGCAAGGGGTGAAGGCGACGGGTGGTGCGAGAGGCAAGAACCAGCGGCGGCAGTTTGCTAGTTGCTATGGTTTGGGTGACAAGACCCTTTATCCTCTTCAGTTTTCAACCTAACACCGGGCCACCCCAAATCACACACCAAGTCACAGAAAGTGCGCCAAGTCGTGCGCCCTTTCCCACACTCACAAGTCGCCCGACTTGTCTCTACCCCAAGCAAAAGTAAATCTAGAAACATTGCAAGGAAACAACAGAACTACCAAAAGGAGCTTACAGGGATAACATGAACAAGTAAATCTCGAAATGGAAATGAAAATGAAGATGGCAGATAGTTCCTTTGAATATTGCGGTAACAGCAGATACTACAAATGCACCGAGACGGAGATCTAAATGTCTCAACTCACGACATACGGTTCGCGGACCAAACAAATAGTACCATACCAAGCAACGTTGAACTGTCTATAGATTACAGAAGGCTAGGAGATTGAGACCGCCAACCATCACAACAGCAAGCACAGGTCAGACAAACAATTCTTACTAACAAATTGAGAGCCTTGTAGTGAAGTCAGCAAGATTGGGACCAACCCGATAATCGCACCAGCGGTCGCAGATTAGATCGGATCGGATCAGTGCAGAGTGGACTATAAACAAACAAGGGAAGCCTTATGCGCAGAAAGGATGAGAGTAAGTGAATCGTGTGTGTGCAGACCTGGGAGAACTTGAGGGGATGCTCCCCGGGGCCGGTGGTGATGGTGCCGGAGACGAAGACGAGCACGCCGCCCTGGGGCCCCGAGGGCTGGCAGTCGACGGTGTCGATCTTGTGCTGGCACTGCGCGAAGGGGAGGGAGCCGAGCTTGCCGGCGATGGCGGTGGGGCCGAGGAACTTGTTGCCCTCGAAGGTGAGCATGGACCCGTCCTGGTACAGCCCCACCAGCGCGGCGCGGTTGGTGTCGAACGTCCGGTAGTAGTGCTCCACGAACGCCGTCGCCACCGCGTCCAGGTCCATGGCCTCGCCGCGCGGGGAGCTTGACGTCCTCGCCTAGGGTTTGGAGCTATGGGTGCGATTTGCTCGTAGGCTTCGGCGTTCGGAGCGTGAGGAAACGACGGGTTCGTGCGAAGGGAATTGGCTGGCGTGGGAAGGACGCTGCCCAGTCAGGGCCGGGCCCCCAGACGGTAGGAGTGCACGCCAGGCCCAAGTGGCAAGTCCTTATGCGCTGGGCTCGTTTCAGGTGACCGAGCCCTGAATAGAGACTCGCTTTTTCCGAAAGTCAATATAGACGGCTCTAGGAGCTTGACTAACTTCGTCTTTCTTTTGTTATCTCTGTAAGTCTGGTCGTCTCCATCATTGTCTCTGCATCTACTGCAGCCTCCACCGCATCTTTTGCTTAGTGGCATCTCGTTTAAGACATATTTGTGGGTTACGTATATCTTTTTTACTTTATCATCGTCTTTTAGGGTCTGTGTCTAGTGATGCTTCTCTCAATTATCAAGGTTGTAAGCTTTTCAAACAGCTTCAACAACTATGTACTTCTAGCGAGTCAGTATCTCAGCGTTCTTTTGATCTTGTTCATTCTGATGTATGGGGACCAACTCCTTTCGTCTCAAAAGGTCGTCATAGATATTATATCATTTTTATTAATGCTTTTTCTTGGCATACGTGGTTATACTTTATGTCATCTTGTAATGATGTTTTATCTATCTACAAGACTTTTGCCACCATAGTCCGTACTCAGTTTGACTCATATTCGTGTTTTTCATGTTGATTCTGCTGCAGAGTACTTGTCGGGAGTTCTTCTGTAGGATGCGTTCATCCCTCGAGAAGGGTCCCTCGTGAGCCATCACGGGCAAAGGCGGGGATGAGACCATCCTTCCCTTTGCTCGTGTTCACATCTTCACGTAACCACACTAGAGCTATGCAGATTAGTTAGCTCCGCCTACATTTTGCCAGCTTGTGGTTGTACTGTTGTACCTTGGGAGGTAATCACAAGATTCGGTCCTTAGAATTACCTGGGCGGTTCTACCACTAACCACTCTCTCGTGCACCACTGCACCACACCCCCGGACCACCCGCCCAGATATTTAAGCAAGTTAGGGTTTTTGGGAACATAAAAATATCCTTGTCCAAATACACCAACCATTTTCACCCTGTCTTCCCAAATCCAGTTCTCATAGTTTAAAATGATGCTGGAGACATTTTGGTGCCCCCGAGTATCTAAGCACAACTAAGCATAGTATATAATTACGGACTTATTTTCAAAAGAATACCATTATAATTTTACTAGGGTGACAAGGCTCACATATTCAAATATTCTAAAAGAAGGTATTACGAACAAACTTATTAAATGGGTAAGTAACTAGGGTATGGAAATCAGGCATATACTTAGCACATAAAATAATAGCATGCAATTGATAATTTAAATAGAAATAAATTACAGAAAATGTAGATCCAATATGATCAAAGTATTAACTCGCCTGGCGCGGTTTTACCACGGTCTTGAGCTTACTCAAAACTTTCGTGTTTGTTGATCCTGAGCTTTTGGTCTTCATTGCCTTCTGGATCGTGGTCTTGCTGGATCCATTGATTCTTCGGGATTCCAATCTCTAATTACGTGCTAAGCAATGAAATCCAACAAACTCAAATAATTCAAAAAGTTCTAAGTAAAATCCAAATAAACTCAATTAATTTTTATGAGATAAAGAGGTGACTTTGGGTGGGATTGAGTGGACGTGGAGAGTTGACAAAGTCATTGGAGTTGGAGCAGAGCGATGAATGGCGAAAAGGAAAGGAAGTATTTGGCGAGAGGAGTATTCGCAGGAATATTCCGCTTCAGGTTCAAAAGATGGTTAGGCACAACCGATTGTAGAATATCATGGCTCGATCTATTTTATTTAATACTTTCTTTTATAATTTTTATATTTATCAAGGAGGTTCCATGAGTTAGAATATACCTATTGACAGGGGTATGAATTCAGCGGGACAGTGTTTTGTCGTGGTTAACATTTTACGATTTAAGGTATGTGTTATATGCACAATGCACATGATTGTTGATTTATCAAGTTGGTATTATGATTCATATTTCTAGTAATCAGAGATGTATTATTTTATGCGGACCTAATATTAACTTGTTTACTAAGGGGTAGGTTAACGAGGTCATTTTTAACGATTAATGACCCATGGGTTTATTTTATTAGACGTACGAAGTGGTACTTTGGTATGGTATTTAGTTTACGATGCTCGGAGAGGTTGAGGGTCATTGATGCTTGTATTCATATATTCGCATTCATTATCTTTCATGATTTTAGTTTTAGTTAGGACCTACCCTTGAAGACCAAACTTTATAGTTTAACTATCATCTTTAGCTAAATTCTCCCTCAGGATCTTAGTCTTTGGCAATACGCTAATGATAGGAGTTTAAACTTTTATAGGACCGTTGAGTGACATATGAGATTTTAAACTATATGCTAGTTACTTCTTATGTGAGCTCTACTAATTCCCTATGAAAAGATTATTGATTTAGAATGAACATTTCCATTTTAATTTGCTAGCCTACCTTGGCCATCATTCATTCTTGCTTATGTTTACTTCATGTGAACTTCTGTCGACCACAATAGTTTTCTAACTAATCTCTAATTACATACAATTTCAGTGACCTAAGCTTATTTGCATGTTTACTTTCTCTTGTACTATTTTGTATTAACTCTTTATTCATGCATTTCCAGATCAATACATACTATTTGTTAGTATAAAATTTGTGCACGGTTTAACCTTAAAACATTTCAATTTATCAACTCCTCAACATCCTGCCAATTGAAAGATGGATCACCCTCGATTTTTATGTTAACTTACTAATCTTGTATATGGCACCAAGATAACCAAAGTGGAAGTTAGTTCAACCTGCACAAGTCCCTTTATCTAATTCCATAATCACATCCTTGTATTCAAGGTTAATGGCAAAATACATCTTATTGTTTTGGACCATTTACCAAATCTTATGAACATGCAACCATTCAAGATTTGCTCCCCCAATAATGTCATTTCATTAGAACTTCATTTGATCCTTAACAATTTCTTCCTTTTACTCATCATATATAAATATATCCAAAACTAGAGTATTGGCCATTATATTCTTGTTTGAGTTCATGCTAATTATTGGCATTAGATACTATTTAAAAGAGTTTTCATGACATTTAAATTCTTAATTACTTATAGTTTACATAATCAGTAAACAAAGCTCACTTTTATAATTCTTCAACTAATAGTGCATTTACACTTTTTGAATCCATGACATCCGTTTGCTATTTGGAGGAATAGACCATACATGCTCTTGCTTTAGCTATCTTTCATATGGAGATTAATATATCAATCTTTGTCGGAATGCAATTAATCCAGATTAGAATTCCATTTCTTTGTATGAATCTTTGTTACTGTTATGTGAAAGATATGCACAAATATATATATATCTAAATCTAGATTGTGTGCCATTTATACTTTTGCTTGAGCTCATACTTATTTGAATCTGTCCCTTAACAAGATGAGCCCACATGACATACCTCTAAATCATCAACAAAGAAGTACAGAGAGGGGGGAAGAGTGTTCGGCCCAGACAGAGAATGGCAGGGGAATTGGGTGTAGTCAGCTTAAACAGATGGGGGAGGGGTTCGGCGTACTGCGACGGCGGCGTTGCCGGCGGGGAACAACCGGGGAGGTGCCGGCGAGATGCACAACGGGACCCCGGCATGACAGGGGAGCTTGACGCGGAGGCTCCTGGCGGTGCAAGAGTGGCTCAGGAGCGGCTCTCGGTGGCCAGATAGGGGCTCAAGGGTGATAGCGACTTGAGAAGAAGAGGGGAAATGAGGGTGAGTACGAGCATGCAGGAGGTGAAGGGACACTCACCGAGCTGCTGGTTGAACCGGAGGGGGGTTCGAGGCGGGCCAGCACCATGAGCTTGCGGCGGCGAGGTGAGGTTCACGTGGAGGGAGACGCTCGAGCGACGAGGGGACCAGGCATCGGTTGAGCCGGGGTGCCTCGTAGAGGAGATGGCCGAGGTGGGGTGCCGGCGGTCGGAATCGAGGAAAAATGGCCGTGCGACGCTTGTGCTTCGGAGAAATCTTAATCGCCCGCCGGAGGATGTTCCTAGGAGGGAGAGGCACGCCGTGACGCGGGTGGAGAGGGGAGATCGCCACCGGAGCGGCCGGGAGTGGCGGCGGCGGGGGAAAGCGCGCACTGGCGAGGGGAAGCGGTAGGGGAAGGCGAAGGGGGTAGCAACGGCTCGGGAGTGGCTTTATAGCCGAGGAAGGCATAGGGGAGGCATGGGCTTGGGTATGCGCGATAGGGGGGAGTGGAACCGGGGACGACTGTGACCGGGGGAGAAGAAACACAGGCAGGTGCGCTCGGGGAGAAG
The DNA here is from genome assembly GCA_036346265.1 of Melocanna baccifera. Taxonomy (NCBI): domain Eukaryota; kingdom Viridiplantae; phylum Streptophyta; class Magnoliopsida; order Poales; family Poaceae; genus Melocanna; species Melocanna baccifera. Next base: position 1,476,057 of record CM070698.1, on the reverse strand, counting down.
AAGGCAGAGCGAGAGAGAGGCCGGGTGGTGGGGCGCTGAGGGAAAAGAGGGGAGCGCCGGCCCACCTGGTAGAGAGGGGATAGGAGTGGGGGCGGGGAGAAGAAATAGGAGAAGAGGGGAGGCGCTGCGTCCATTGGACATTGAGGGAAAAGAGGGGATTGCCCTGCGTCCGCTGGACCAAGAGAGGAACAAAGGGGAGAGAAGGAAGAAAGGAAGAGATGGGCCCACGTGGAAGTGAGAGAAGGAAATAGGAGAAGGAAGGCTGTCCAACCAGGGAACTTAATAAAATCTGTATTTTCAAATTATTCGTAAGTTTAGTCTGAATTACAAACTGCATTTTGTTTTACTCTGTTTTTAATTTACTTTTGTAATTAGTTTTTGAACTCAAGACCTTGGTTCAGGCTTAGATGCACGATTTAAATTTTGGGTTTGTCGAGCTCCAAAAGTAGTGGCGAACTTTTCGAAATTTAAATTCTTGTGCATTAAAGCTAGAGAGGGGGAAGTAGGGATATCAGCTTCATTTTAAAAACTTCATTCTCAATCTTAGGATCTGATTTTTGTTTTCCAGATACTATATTTTAAATTATGTTGCATCTGTTATATTTCATGTATCTTTATTATCTTTATCTGGGAGTTATATTCCAATGTTATTTTGCATAACCTAAATGGGGAAAATTCAGTCGAGATTGCAGAAGAAATTTAATTGCTAATAAGATGCAAATAAAAATTTTAAATTCCTCCAAATTCTGATTGCTTCAAAATTCAGGATATTACAAACCTACCCCCCTTAAATGAATCTCGACCATGAGATTCCGGTAGAACAGGAAGAATAAAGGTGGGGTTAATCTGGCTAGCAATAGGTTATAAGTTTGGCTCGATAGGTTGTCTGGTCCTTGGAGTCGTCAAGAGGGATTGAAAACTTCGTTCTAAATTGCTTGTCCTTCCATATGACGGTGGCTTCGTAACATTGGTCGATAATTACCCTTTTATATTGCAGAGGAGGCTCATCGTCGAGGTGCTTGCTACTTTCTATTGATCCTGGCTACCCCCTTAAAATGGCAGGTGGCCAATACTAATTGCTTTTGTCAGCTTCAGCCTTGACGAGTCTGATGGCGGCTTGAAAGCTCATCCGTTGTATCTCGGCAGCTTTGGTTAGCAATAGGTTCATGGAACAGTCCTTGGGGCAGTGATCTTATCCTTCACAGAGAAAATATGTGACCTTGCTCATTGGACATTGGCCAGGTTGGTGATCTTTTTCACAGTTAGGACAACTGGCGACTAGTCGTTTTGATGTCCTTTTTCTCCACAGCATGTACATGCTATTAAGTTCTTGAGGCAGTCATCTGACCCATGATGTATCTTGCAGTAGAGACAGTAGGGGATTGGGCAATTGTAGCAGTAGTGTCCTTTTTGCCCATAGGTGAAGCACAATCCCTTTTTATCTTGTCGTAGTGGAGGGCATGTTTGAGCATCATGTCCTGTCTTGCCACACTCAGCACACGTAGCTGTGGGTGGGGCTTCCGAGTCTGGTGGTGGAGCCGTGGTGGTCGTAGCTCGTTCTTTGCTTGGGCTCTCTTGTTCCTTCTTGCTGAGGCTGAGGTTGGTTGCAATGGTTCCCGTTACTTGTTTGCTTTTTGTCTTTTGCGAACATCTACTGGCGTAGTGTCCTTTGAGGCCGCAGTGGAAACACTTATCATTCTTGTCGAGGGGCAAGCTAGTAATGATGACGACTTTTTCCTGTTTGTCCAACTTTCGTTGGGGGCTTCCTTCCATTCTTCCTTGTGGAGTAGAGTTATGTGATAGCTTGTAACCAGAGCTAGGGTTACAGTCAACATCAATTATCAGCCTCCTCTTCTTTCTTCTGCTGGTGGTAGTCATCCTGTTTTCAGCTTTCAAGTTTGATTGGCAAGGATTTGAGCTATGTGTCCTTCGAGTAGATGCGAAGGAGACAATCCAGCGATCTGAATCTGGAGCCTTGGTGCGGGTCGAGGCTTTTAACTATCGTCTTCTTGGCGAGGTCGTTTTTTTTTCTACTTATTGGAGGGTCAAGAGATCTTCATTTGTTATTGATCGCCTTGGTTCAGATAGCCATCACTTTGCTTTTGTAGATCTGACAAGGTTTTGAGCAAAAGAGGCGAGAGGGAATAGCATGAGGTAAAGGAAAGATTCGTGGGGATAAGCATCTATACCCAAAAGCATTCCCAGAAAACTGGGATGGCACTCAAATCACACAAACGTTTGAAAGCAAGCTTTTCCCGTGACTACGAAATGCAACGCCCAAAAGTAAGAAGGTAGTGTATAGGGGTCAAATAAAATTTTTGTAATAATACTACGTCCAGACGAGAGGTTACACATAAAAGGGCACAAGGTTCGACGCATTTTGTCCACTCCTGACGAGACCACTTTATCTTCGAGAACATCTTCAACGTCCCTATCCTTAGACTTTAGAGTAGGGTAAGAAGAGAGACAATTAATTTCCTTTTTAAAAGATAGATGGAAGATGAAGGTATTTAGAGGGAATTTGACCAGTGTCAATACTCACTCTTACAGTACCATTGTTTTTGCAAATGAAACTTGGTGGCGAAAATGGGTTTTTCAGTAGTTGTTTTGGAATACTGATACTTGGAAATACTTGCTTTTGGAAAGGATTTTTTTTACTTCACTGGCCATTTAGAACTAGGCTATTTTCCTCCATCACTTGGTCATGGTATTACTGCTATCTAAAACTCCAAATAGCGAATGTCGACATTTATTTAATCCACTGATCGTATATCTTAATTCACTCGATTATGTAAATCCCATATAAATCTTAATAACCATTTTGAGTTTATAAATCCAATTTCATATCTGTTATTTATCAATTTAATCCACTCCACATTCTATGATCATATAAACTCACTTAGGTTGTCTATGGTTTCAGTAATCGAATCAGGGTTACCTAATTTCTTACTAGAATCTCAATTCCCACTATAAGTGTTGTGGACGAAACTCTAGATCCATTATCTGCCAACTACTCAACTGTATATCCAAGGGAAAATTCACTATCTTTATTCCCTTAAGTCCCCCAACATCCTTTTTATCAAGGTTTTTCTAATAAACCAATCCTTCATCATGGATTCCAGATTATAATTTGCTCATCGAGTAATCAATCTTGCTCTTTACAGTCTACTTCAACTAATTATTATTGTAAATCTCTACCAGGAATAATGTGATTACTCAAGTCTATAATCCCATGGTTATTATTACTTCTTCCATATTTCTCAAAATTTTAATTAATCCCTCTAATAATCGACTGTACTTTTACCATTATCCCATCATGGTCAATCCATTCAACTTTATGTCCCAGTAATACTTTCTTTACATCAATTCACCCTTTACATCATGGGTTCCGTTCCCTTCTTCATTGATGCATAATTATGATCTGCTCGCCAAGTACCCAATTTCTACTATCCGCAATCTTCTTCCAAACTATCTCATTGTCATAAATAATCACCGGGAATAGCGTTACAATTTTTTTTATAATTCAATTCTTTCCAATCCACTTGACTAGATAAATCCACATATTCGTACATTCCAATTGTTTGAATTGACTCGTCTTCTTAGTTAATCCAAGTATTTAAATCTGACAATTTTCTCTCATCCGAAAAGTGGGTATCATTGATTTTCCTAGAATTGTCATAAGTCCACCCAGGTTGGTACATGCATATATTCAAGAAATCCCAAATGAATTTTGGAATGAACTTGATTTGGTCCACTCATTTAGTTTAGCTAAGGCCTAGTCAAATCCAAGCATTTAATTTGGGTCTATCCATTTCCCACCCAAGAATTTATATCATTGTCTTTCTAAGATCTGACATGAATCCACCAGGGTTTATACACACCTACTAAAGAGGCCACAACATTTATTATCTTTGTCATTGTTTTTTCCCACAGATTTGGCTAATCCAACATTTAGTCAATCCAGATATTTAAATTCTCCTGATTTCACAATGATTCCATTAATCCATCCAGAATTTTTACACATTTTATTTCTCTCTACTGATCAACAGTAATCCACCAACTTGTGTCATCCTACCCATGTACTCTGAGGGGTCAAGGAGGGTTTTGGGAATAATTCTTTGTAAGATGTTCAGCTTTTGAAAAACTTTTCTTCGGGCAAACATGTTTGTTGAAATAGGTTTGATATAAATTTTTTTATAAATTAATTGGAAATCAGGCCTTCACAGATAAAGTAGTTTTTGAGAAGGAATTTCAAATTTAAGCCTTGGGTTTCAGGCCCAAGTTAGGGTTTTTCAAAAGGGGTTTACATGGGGAGTACTGATTTTTGTCATTTTAAATTTAAGGTGAGAAGCTTTAGAACTTAAAAATAGACAGGGCAGCATATAGATGAGAGGGAATAGTCTAAGAGGGATGAGAATAAGAAATAGAACCTACATTTTGTACATAGGTTTTTAAGAAATACTCTAGTTGTGAAACTAACGGCCATTCTAACTAGGGTCACAACCTGTAGTCGATATGCTCTGATACCAGCTCTGTCGGACCCGAATTTTTAATCCAGAATCCTCTGTGATGCCACTGCACTATTCCCTGGATCAGTAGATAGTGCTCACAGTCACAGTACTGAACATCAAGATACATATCAAGCGGAAGCATAAATATAATAAGATACTTACACAAGGGCCGATTAGGCCAAAGACCACGAAAGCAGCAGCGGAAATGAGACCCACAGAACATGCCCACAGGCAGCCGACTAAGGGTTCGCGACCTAGTTCTTGGCCTCTTCATCATCTTCTCCATCCTGACTTGGCGCATTGCTGAAGTGTAGCGGTTCGACTCCTGATTCTTGATTTTGATCATGCGAGTGTGAGCACTCCAACCCCGTGCTCAGTGAACCAACACACAAAATGCAATTTTATAACATGTATGGCTTGACAAAGGTAGGCTCGGGTTGTTTTATTTGCTGGAAATTGCATTTTGAAAGACTTAAGATTAAGTATAAGATATTCCTAAATTTAGCCGTTGGACCAAAATTTATAATACCTTTAAATAAAAGGATTTTATAGAATAAGTACAGATCTCATCCACCAATCCATAACTCTTATACCACAAAACTAGTTTTCAGTGTCATAGCCACTTAACTTACCACTGGGACGACACCCAGGACAACTCAAATCAGGGCCTTTCTCTTTCTGTCACTGGATGAGGCACTCTTTCAAACTCATCTTTTCTTATTCCCGCTGTTTCTCATGTCCCAAAATTAACCATACAGCTCATATATGTCGGCCAGCTCACTGATCACGGTTGTTGTGACATTCTCGATTCTGATTCTTATTGTGTTCAGGATCGCCGCACGGGGAGCTCTGGTTGGTATTAGCCCTCGCCACCGTGACTCCCAACGGCTCTAGGAGCTTGACTAGCTTCGTTTTTCTTCCGCTGCCCCTATCAGTCTGGCCGCCTCCACCACTGCCTCCGCATCTGATGCAGCCTCCACCGCATCTTTTGCTCAGTGGCATCTCGTTTAAGACATCTTTGTGGGTCACGTATATCTTTTTTACTTCATCGTGGTCCTTTAGGGTCTGTGTCTAGTGATGCTTCTCTCAATTATCAGGGTTATAAACTTAGCAAACAGCTTCAATTACCATGTACTTCTAGCGAGTCAGTGTCTCAGCGTTCCTTTGATCTTGTTCATTCTGATGTATGGGGACCAACTCCTTTCGTCTCAAAAGGACATCATAGATATTATATCATTTTTATTGATACTTTTTCTTGGCACACGTGGTTATACTTTATGTCATCTCGTAATGATGTTTTATCCATCTACAAGACTTTTGCCACCATAGTCCGTACTCAGTTTAACTCCTATTCATGTTTTTCGTGCTGATTCTGCTGCGGAGTACTTGTCGGGAGTTCTTCGTGGCTTTCTTGCTGAGCAAGGCACTCTCTTAGTTTTCTTGTCTCGGTGCTCATGCTCAGAATGGTATGGCTAAACGCAAGCATCGCCAACTTTTTGAGACAGCTCGTGCTCTTACGATTGCTTCTCATATTCCTCCACACTTCTGGGCTGTGGCTATTTTTACTGCCACTTTTCTGATCAACACTCAGCCCTCCTCTACTCTTCAAGATAGGATTCCACTTAAGCATTTATGTGGCAAGATTCCTGATTATTCCAGTCTTCGCCTCTTTGGGGTATGTGCTATGCTCTTCTTGCACCTCGTGAGCACACCAAGCTGACCACTCAGTCTGTTGAGTCTGTTTTTCTAGGCTACTGTGCTGAGCACCAGGAATATCGTTGTTAGGACCCTATTGGCTGACGAATGCGGATTTGTCGAGATGTTACTTTTGATAAATCTCGTCCTTTCTATCCACGCCTTCTTCGTCAACTTCAGTATCTTGAATGTTACTCGTCCTGACATTTCATACCCTGTGTATATCTTGAATCAGTTTGTTTTTACCCCCACTCAGCTTTTCTATAGTCATCTTCTTCGTATTCTACGATATCTTCGCTCCAACTCTTTACAGCTCCTGGCATATTTTGATGCTACATGGGCTAGTGATCTCTCTAATCACCAGTCTCTCTACTTATTGTACTTTTCTTAGTGATTTTCTCATTGCTTAGGTGACTAAAAAGCAAATAGCAGTTTCTCGTTCAAGTGTTACGGCTAAGTTGTGAGTTACGGCCTTATCGACTACTGAGGTTACTTGGTTACGGTGGTTACTTGAGGATTTTGGTGTTTATTTCTACACCGACTCCTCTTTTGTCTGACAATACATGTGCTATTAGCATTGCTAATGATTCGGTTAAGCATAAGCTTACAAAGCATATTGGTATTGATACTTTCTACATACAGACACAGGTGCAGGATCATGTTATTGCTCTTCAGTATGTGTCTTTCAAGTTTCAGTTAGCAGACTTCTTCACAATGACATAGACCAGAGCCCGACATAGTTTTCACATTTCCAAACTTCATGTTATTGATATACCATAAGTTTGAGGGGTTGTTAAATATATCTCATATAGTTATGTATTTACCCTGTTATATAAAGGATTTCCTGTATATATGATATACATGTACGTATATATATATTGATATATTGACCTCATGATGAATACAAACGCTATTCATAACATGAACTATAAGAAACAGGTTAACAAATGGTTTGGCTGTGAACCTGTGGAGCAATCCATATCACTGCTTGGACAAGATACTAGTTAGGAATAACATGAGAAGTCAGAACCCAAAAAGGAAAGTATATGGTAGCCAATCTGAAAAAAGGGTAAAGTGTCAAGCGTGCACAAATATCAAATCACCAAAAGGCAAGAACTACATACCTTTTCCAACATTGCTGTTCTCTCTCGAACTACCATTTGCCAAATGCCAATTAGTTAATAAGAGAGATATATAGGTTGTCCGGTAGAGCACAGGTGACAGGACAGACAGCCTTTGGGGTAGCTTCAGAAGCTATCTTGCGATGTCTCTCAACTTCAATGAATTAGCAGCTGTGCCATATTACTCTCTCTGTTCATAAATATAGATCAATTTTGACTTTTTATTAATATCCAATGCAAGACTTTTACTATTATTTATTATCATAATATACTAGTAAAAATAATAAAATATATATATTATGAAAGAATTCTACAAAACAAATCCAATAGTATTATTTTCATATAATCAGTTTATATACTTAATAGCAAAAGCTTGAAAAGTTTGACAGTATGGAATCCACAACCACCTACATTTGTGGACAGAGGAAGTAATATTCACCTATAGCCTCATGGCTGATCTTAAAAAGGATAGATGGAAAGCTAAATGCAGATTTAGCAGATTGAAATAGTATTAGGAAGCAGCAAATCGCTACTCACCCATATGGAGCACAATAATCTTCCATATATACTTGTAGCAATTACTGGATAGAAAGTATTTTTCAATCCTGCGTATAAAAAATGATTAAGATCAGGAAAAAAATAAGTACTGTCGCTAATTATTACAACGTGTTAAAACCTAAGTTAAACAATGCTGAAGGCAAACACTAATAAGGCTGGTCCAGATACCACAAGCTGCCATTAAAGATGATGCACACTTCATCTGACAATTGCGCAAGCTACCAGTTAAAACTGCACGTTTTTTTTAAGCGAAAAGAAGATTTTTTTTTTTTTGAAAGCGAAAACTTCACGTTTAACAACATCCTACTCGAAGGACGTTCAGTTCCAGTAATCAAAAGATTTATTCAACCACCAAAATATTCCAAAATACGAGGTCACATATATTTTCTTCAAGCAGATTGCGATAGTTCAGCTTTCCACAATATGCCAAACGTTGAAGCAAAAAAAATTATAGTAACCGAGATGCCAAACTACTCCACAGTCACTGCCATGAACTAATCCTGTAGAGGACAAAAATACCGAGATTGGGTTATCTTTAATTACTAAAAGTAAGCTCAATACCAAATTTAAGACACCGTAATTGCTAGTTTGGAAGTAATTGACATTTCACCCTGAAAAATCAATGTCAAGAACTTCACCTTCAGAATAGCACCACCTGCATATCAATCAGGACTGCTCTCATTTAGAAAAGCAGCTGCAAACCAAAATAAAGCATTGCCATTGGATATATAACTTATGAGACGAGTAGATAAGGCTGCTGAGTTCTTTTGTCAGCAGCAACGAAGTCTTGATACTGCATAAAGCGCATAGATCCCATCCAATCAGTGTGCGACCTTGCTGAAGCCAATTTTTGCCAACTACACCTGATAAAACAAAGAAGTAACCTACAGAACAATGATCATGACAATTAGTCTGGTAGTCTGGCACCCATCAACAAATATTACCACTAGAATCTTTTCCTGCCTCTGAAGTATGAATCACTCCTACAAAAACAAAGCAGCTCAATTGGCAGATGACCTAGAGATTTTACCTTTGTAAATGAATCAGATTTCTTTTGCCAATAACCCCAGATAATTTAGATGCTCCATTCTCAAAGAAAATTTCTGATTCGGGCCTGAAGTGGTAAATGAAATGGATTCTTTTTGAACAGCTTCATTTGATAGGAATTTAGAAACCCCACGATTCATGATTCAATTCACCTCCTGAAGTTATCGAAAATAAGACCTAAGGCAGCTGGAGGGTACGTACAGAGCACAATGAAAAGCTTGAAAAACACCATCCTTGTAATAATGCAGAAGTAAACTGGATACCAAAAGAGCAAGCCTAGTAGTTGCTGTCCAGCTGAAGATCTTAGCAGCTCCTATAAAACATTGTATCATCCCAATTCTCGTATGGACGTGATGGATACCCCTCTGAGCTCCACACCAAGATTGACGAGCTATGTAAAGAGGATAAACTGCAGGTGATCCAAATAGGATGGACCACACAAACCCAGAAAAGGAAAGGAGCAATCGGTTGAAATTTGATGAGCTTGGCACGGCATTAGGTGAAATCAAAGGATCAAAGCACTCTGATGATCTAAGTTTAGGCTCAAATGAAATTAAACAAACTAGGTAGACTCTTCCATGGACTGAACAAGTGCAGAATAAAAAGTGTTAATGAAGGTGAATTCAGCAAGAGCCTGCCAAAGTGCCAATTAATTGTGTAATATTTGGCCGCAATTCTACACTCTGCAGGGAAAGAAATAATGAAAAATGAGCTTATATTGAGCTTCTGTTTGGATCACTGATTGATAAACTGAAGAGTATCGATTCAGACTTTCAAAGCACAGAATGATCCAGCAGAGTCAAACAAAGCAGAAGCGCCAACATATTGTATGGCTCCAGTCCAGACAATCTTGGACTCAACCTTTTACGCCGTACATAACTCCAATGACCTTTCTTTTCCATGTTTCTAGCAACCTATTTCTGCTTGAGAAAGATTTCCCTGTCACAGACTTGCAGTTGGTCAATAAAAAGGTTAACATATTTGTAAAAGAAAACATGTAATAGCCAGTGGAGCTTTCAAGAGTAAAAATCATTCCTAGCGTAACAATGCAAGGCTGTGAGTGTGAGCAACATAGATAGAACAAATGCAGTTAGGGAAACGTTAACATATTAAATACAATTATTGGCAGAAGCACAAGTTCTTGGTGTGAATTAAACAAAGTATAGAATGTCAGAGATAGGAGTGAAAACGGATCAGATACAGATCAGATAGTGCCCAAACCACATTGTATATGAATTCAAATATACTCGAATACAAATACGAATCAAATATTGCAACAAATACAGATTCGAATTGAATATCTACTCAATTCGGTTGGATCTAAATATCCTTGTAACTTATGTAGTATGAAGACATTAGTGATATTTTATCCTCATACAATCACGCTTAATCATTCTAATTCATTTATTTCACCTAAAGAAACATGAATTCATATTCAATTAAAAAAACGTGTCCAACTAATTAGTTATATTGTAATAAATATGCATATTACTTCGTCGAATACGAATACGGATAATCCGGATAAAAAACATTTAGAATGGTAAAAGTCCATACCATATTCATATATATATATTTTTATGTGAATTCGAATACAAATAGGATAGAAATTGTTAATCAGATGGAAAAATATATACCACATTCGTATCCTATCGAATACGATAACCGAATAATACAGATAATTCGTATCCACTTTTCACCCCTAGTCAGAGAGATACATCTCTTGGAAATGGTAAAGACTGTTAAACTTTTGATTGTCACTATCAAGCTAAAGTTCATCCAAGCAACCAGAATGGAGAAAATTTTCTTAACACATCTGTTTGAGGTGGATCAAACAGTCAAAATCGCATACTCAAACACATGAAATTCATCTAATAACTGCAAAACTACTTTAATGGTGTTATTTTATAAGTTACATGGTCACCTACAATAAAAATTCCAAACGATAAGTACTGTGAGATACATGCTCACAATGACCAACTCCACATCAAATGGGAAAGATAAACACTTATCCCTACTATCTGGTTTGGGCCTAAAATTTCGAAACATAAGTTCAAACAAACATATACAGTATACATGCATGCATTTTGACTATGAATCAACAAATTTGAACCAGATAAATAATACTAAACAAATTTTAACATAAAAGGTCAAACCATTGCCAAATAGATATCTTTTTGCAAACAAATCAATATTGTTGAGGTCACATCAAACGAGAACAGTGGAATTTAAAACACATGAACAAATATGACAATCATCTCGCTTGTGTTGCCATAATCATCACACTACAATATAGCCAAACATGCATGCATGCACATCAGATTAGAACTAACACTGCAAGCAAATCTTTATACAGAGCTCGTATCTGAATCAATCCATCACCATGTTGATAGAAATGTCAAAGTGGTGTATTAAGCAAGATGTGATGTTTTTAATGCCATAATCAACAACCACATTTAGGAGTAACTAGGCAACTGTGACAGTACAAGCATAGAATTCAATATTATCGTATGACACTCCAACAGCCACATATATGCCATAATGAGGTGAAGCACATCCTTTTGCAGCTTGACACCAACAAGTCAAGCACAACTTGCTTTTGGCATTCAATATACTGTTCAATATATTGGTACACTATGTGACACGATCTCAAGAACAGAGAATGGCTCTTACATTTATATGCATCTACATAAGCAAGCAAATAAATCTGCGGGAGGCAAGCACCAGCTTAAGAATGGTCACAACAATATCAAAGTTCAAATGTACCCAAGTATCTCCTAATTAGGGCAATACAATCCTCAAACGCTGCAGTGTTCAGATGGGACAGCAGCTAGTAATATTTGCTCTATTTGATATGAGCCCACTAGGCCACACAACCAGCTGAAGAAATTATCAAGCTATTAACAGGAGATAAGATACACAAAGTTTTAGGTCACAAATTTAGGCTAGTTAACATCACATAGCCAATGTACTCATGCACAAATCAAACAGATAAAGTTGCACCTGTTTCAGATGCCAACCCGTTTACCAAAAGCCTAATAGCAATGGCACAAACTCACAGTTCAACAGCATCTTAAGAAGCAGTAAAAGGAGAAATGAGATCTCAAAGCGCACAATATGACGGTAGTCAAAACCATCAACAGGTCAAGCATGTCTCAGAGAGAATGTCCAAGACAGTTATTACATTCCGAGTGAACCACGAGGATGCTGCCGCAGACAGCCGCCACAAACAGCCCAAGGAGGCACATGCCATCGCCTGCCACTAAGTAACGTTCCTATTTCTCGGGTGACCTCTTAGCAAGTCAGTAACTTACCTCCAGGTTACCCTTATACATCAATTTGCTGCCGTACAAGTACCGCAATACATGTTGGATGGTATCACCAACTCAACCAAGAATATGAGCACATGCATCGTGACATCTGAATCAGAACCAACCAACTAGAACCAAACAAGTCAAAACCAACCAATTAAACCAGTACAAGGCAATTTGAAACACTGTTAAATTTAATTATGCTCTAACGACTAATAGATCGAGGTTTCAGGAGGCACAAATAAGCAACCAGGCACTAATCCAATCAAGCACACACACTCATACCAGCACAAGGCAATTTGAAACAGACACATGCACATCCAACCAGCAACATAGCAGTACAAGGCAGCTTGAACGACGAGTGCGCACCAAATCGGAACACAGCCATGCTTAGGAATGCACTTGCAGGCCAAACACAAGCAAACCAAATCGAAATGTTTACAACCAAACCGAAGCGAACTGAAATGTGTATGATCCAATTCGACCCGATTTAGCGTCCACCAAAATTACTTGTACTACTTCCCTATGTCATTCATTCGAGAAGTGGGGAACACCACCAAACACCAAATCAAACAAGCCAGGACGCATCACGCATGCACATCAGATAAGGGATTCAAAACATGTACGCACATTGAATCAACAAGCACAAATCAAATCGGATCGCGTGCCTCCGTCAAATTCGAACGAAGCAACTCGAAACGCGCATGCACGTCTAACCAAGTCGAAGCAGATCGAATCGCGTACGCGCATCAAATTCGACCGAATCAACTAGAAACGCACAGGCACCTATACCAAAATCAAAGCAAATAGAATCGCGTACGTGCCCAAACCAAAGGAAATAGAAACGCGCGCGCTCGAATTTGATCGACCTAGTTTCCACAAAACACACACACACTACTAGCGAGTCGCGACTAGACCACCCTGCTTGAGTTGGGGAGTCGCCGATCAACAAATCAAACAAGCAAACACATCAAATCAAAACCAACCAAATCACCAAATCAGACGAACGCTAGATGTAAGAGTTACTGACGATTCGCGAACACGCGCCCACGGACGAACGACGAAGAGGATTAAGTAGGGGGAGCGCGCGATTCCGGCTCGGCGCACCGGCGACCACCACGCGCGAGCTCGTGGCGGAGGGGAACAAGAGGACGTCGAGGCAGTGGGGAATTTGAGTTGCGAACTGCGGTGAGAGAGAGAGTAGTGGGGAATTAGTTTCGGAAGAGGAGTGGATGGTTTATATAGGTTGGGTTTCAATATTTCTATTCTAGTGGAAAAGCGGGAGAGGGAAGGCAGCGAGCCAGCAGAACGGGAGGGATCTTTTTCAAATTTGGGGGGTTTTTTGGACAAATTAGACTCATGCTAGTGTAAAACTTACCGATTCGAAAAATGCCACTCAAAAAAATAAATTGAAAAAACACAACTCTAAAACTTGCTTTCTTTATATACACACCGTAGAACTATTTTACACTTAAACCCCTACTTCTTCTCCACCGGCCACTATTCTACCCTACTTCTTCCTTCGATGTTGCATACCTGCACCTGTGTCCTCCTCTGTAGCACCGACACGTCAGTAAACTGCCGTATCCGTGTCGGACACCGTGTCCGACACGGATACGACACGGACACGGCGCGGACACGTGTCGGCGACGTGTCGGCCGAATTTCCAATTAATTTTAATTGTTAAAATTTCCGACACGTATCGGACACGGTAAATACACGTGTCGGACACGGTCCGGGACACTGCCGGCCCAGGACACGGCCGGCCCAGCCGGCCCAGGAGACACGGTCGCCTAACCCTACGCTTGCCCCCGAGCGACCCCCATTCCCCCACCCGGCACTCGCACTCCTCCCCAATCCCCATCGCCCTGCTGGGAGCGCCGCCGCTCCTCCCCATCGCCGGCCCGCTCCTCCCCATCGCGCTGCTGGGAACGCCGCCGCTCCTCCCCATCGCCGGCGCTCCCCCCATCGCCGACCCGCTCCTCCAAGATCTTCGCCGGCGCTCTCCCGCATCGCCGGCCCGCTCCTCCAAGATCTTCGCCGCCGCTCCCCCGCATCTCGCCGGCGCTCTCCGGCACCTCGCCGGCGCCTACATCCTCTGGTCCTCCCCATCCAGCCGCCGTCTCCCGCGTCTCCTCCCGCGTCTCAAGATCTTCGCCGTGCCCGTGACCTGGAAGACGCCCTCCTCACCGTGCTTCACCGGCTTCAAGATCTCTGCCGTGCGCCGCTGCTTCACCGTGCTTCACCGCCAGTTTTCTCCCGCTTCTTTGTCTCTGCCGAGTCTTTGCTGCTGCCGCGATCCGCATCGAGGTATCTGCAGTGCCGAGTGCTTGATTGCTTTTGTGATTTACCGGGAAGTAACTCTGTGATTTACTTCTGTGATGCATTAGATGATCAAAGATTGCATTAGATGATATTAGTTTGTCTCTGGAATTTGGATGCTAATATTAGTTTGCATTAGTAGTGTAACATTAGATGATTGCAATTGCAAGAATGTAAATTGATGATTGGTTGGTGATTGATTGTTTGTTTCATTGTTCTAGAAAAATAGAAGCCGCTATTTCTAGTGCTAGAGAGGAGGAAAATTGTATGTTGGCTAGTGCCTATTTGCTTTTGGTTGAACTCTACATTTAAGTCTATATGTTTGAACTTGGCTACTTATTATTATTTATTGCTTTTCATTATCAATTATCAATTGTTGTTGCTCTATTAGTTTATTGTTTTGATTATTCAAGAATCAAATATACATGTTATCTTTGTAGTTTTGCTGATCTGATCATGTTACTTTTTTCCCAAGTTAATGGAACATTGGAATTCTTATTTCTGCAAATGGTATTCACATCAACAATTATCGTCATGATTAACAAAACAATTGATGACTGATGAGGTACATATTCTTTTAGTATACACTTTACAAATTACATGTTTACATAATTTCAGTTTGACAATCATAAGGAAACATAGAAAATAATACATATATATATGTAATTTATTTATTATTTTAATATATATAGCCGTGTCGCCGTGTCGGTATTTTTGGGAAAATAGCGAATTCCCGTGTCGGTGTCGTGTCGTGTCGTGTCGACGTATCCGTGTCCGTGCATCATAGGTGTCCTCGAGACAGTCACATCCAACTACAACCACCTCGTCATCACCGCCCACAGCTTTCTCACCTTGCAAGGACCACATCAACTTTGACATCTCCATTGCCCCCGCCTGGCCACCTTGCCTCTCCTCGACGCGCCCTATGGGCCCACGCCAGCTCCTCCGCTTCGACCTTCACATGCTCATCCTCAAGGGCTGCGTTGGACTTGCCGCCGCACGCTTGCTCCTTTGCTTCAACCTCTGCGTGCTCATCCTTGAGGGTTATGCCCACCACTGTGGCCACATGGGGACTCGACGCTACGCGCTAGCTCCTCCGCTTCGCCCTCTGCTTGCTCGCCCTCGAGGGGCGCACCACCCCTGTGGCTGCGTCTTCACCTCCTGCCTCGATCGACAGCTTCGGGAGGAAGAAGTAGGGGAGGACGCGATGGCCAGTGGAGAGGAAGGAGAGGCAGAGTGGCATATATCAAAGGAGACAAATTTTACAGTGATGTTTTAAATTTACTTTTTTAGAGTGGTATTTTTTGAATTGGCAATTTTGCATGAATCTAATTTTGCCTCTCTTTTTTTAAAGGCAGTTTTTTGGGATTTGAAAGGTCAAACAAAGATTCAAAATTAGCGTATTATGATATGAGACAATATGCAACGTTGGCTTAGGGGTTGTTTGGTTTGTGACCCAAACAAGCCAAGTTAAATTTTCATACAGTCAAAACCTAGATAAAAGCAAAATATTGGTAAAATGATCGTTGTTTTGATCATGACCAAGCCAAAATTTAGCAGTACCAAAATTTTTGTAAACAATTTCCTCGCTCTTAGATTGTCTGCAATGACATTGAATTTTATTAGCATTACCCAATTTTCGTGGACATTATCAAAATTTGATAGCAAAACAAACAGCAGCCAAATTTCATTGACGTACCAATATTCGGTACGGTTTGCAAGACAAGCAAACCAAACAGCTAACATGAATCGTTCGCATTGCATGCCAAGTCAATTTGCAGGTTTAGTGACAAGTCATATTGCTTTTATCCTACATTCCTTTTGGTTCATGGACTAATTTTGGGTTTCAAAGTTTTGTAGGTCAGAATGAAAGTGGTGCTTGGCTTTGCTCAATGTGGCTTATAAGCCAAGGCTTGTGGGCTTTTTTGCACCTTGTTTTTTGCAATGTAGCGACTAAAAAAACAGTGTAACGGCTGTTAACTTTTTTAATTAATTAAATTTAAAAAATATTATATCATCATAGATAATACAAAAGGAATAAGAAAAGAAAAAGCAAAAGCAAAAAAGCCAAACAAAGAGCGAAATTAAGAAGTTAAAAGCTGAAATTGCTTAGAGCAATGTACATCACTATATTGTATAATATATAGTGTGCCAATCAAGGTAAAACTAGTTGTTGAGGTACCATCTTGGCACTAGCGCGGGCATAAGTTCAAGAAAATACTTTCTCCATTCTTTCTTTTTTTTAATGATGTTTTAAAATATATATAGTTAATCTTTCAACTTTGACCGTTAATATGCATAAAATTATTTGGATTTATCACGTAAAAATAATATTATTAGATTTATCATAAGAAATACTTTCATCATATTATTTTGTACAAATAATTGTCAAATGCGTGATATTATTTTGTACAAATAATTGCCAAATGTATGTATCGGAACAACGCTGTTGTTCGAAGTGATAAGTGACAAAAAAGAACGGAGTTAGTAAGCTACTAACTTCTCAAATGGAGAATATTATGAGCAATCAAGTTTGTTCGCTTTGTTGCAGTTACCCATAGACACGCAGAGCAAGCTTGTTCCCGCATCTACACTTGATTTCCTGGCGATACAACCGCGGAGAGGCGTTGCCAATCGTGGTTGCCAACAGATGACAACTCTGGTAAGTCGTCCCCGGCGAGGCTGAAGCCTCTCGTTAGGGAAGAAGAAAATGTGGAAGATGAAGTCTGTGCGAGAGATACGAGAAGAGGAGGAAATATGCCTGTCATATAGGAGTATATATTTATGTGAAGCATTTTTCTTTAAAAAAAAACTCGAAGCTGCTTGATCCTAGGCATAGTTCCAGAAGTTAAGCAAACCAGCAAGACATTTCTTATAGATCAATACGGCATCCACACTTTTTTTTTTTTGCGAGGTATCCGCACTAACTTAAAAATAAAATCTCCTTCGTCAAGCAGAGTACAAAACAGTTTTTTAATATAAAAGGACACGACAAAATAGTTGACAAGTCCTATAAAAACAAACTACCAGCAGTAGAAATAAAAAACCACTCGTAGTCTCGTATCGAGAAATGCCAACGGTGAGATGGAATCACTGAGGAATGGTGGCCGACGAGTTCAATCTAAATGATTTTTTTATGAAAAATAAATAAATCAAATATAGAATATTATAAATAATAATTAATAAATTTGACACACAGAGATGAAAGAGAAACTCCTTTCTTTATTGCTTTCTCTGTTTCCTTGTACTCTTTACAATGATTAGAACCCCTATTTATAGACTAAGTGGATGGTGTCCACCAATGAGTCAGACTTGCAGATCTAGGCTTAAGTTTTCTAACACTTCCCCTTGGACACTCATTCCATATATTCATGCCTCATCAAAACTCTATAAAAATCCAGTGAAAAAATATAGAGAAAGAGTATATGATATATATATATATTATATTATGTTGCACAAATTGCCTCATTAAAAATCTTGGTTGAGAAACTTTAGGAAAACTCGTCAAGGTGAAAAAGAGTACAGTCCGCCCAATTCCATCTCATCTACGGGATGTATTCTTTGAGTACTCGGTATTCGTGATCAAATTTTAATACTAAGATCGAGAAGAATCTCCTCCTGAATTATGCACTTTTCTAAGTCTCATCATTTCAATTCTACATTCATATCTTACAAAATTAGATGCTAGAAGTGACTTAATGAATAAATTTGTAGGATTTTCACATGACTTAGTGTGCAGTATCTTAATTTCATTTATCTTTTGCAATTCATAAGCATAGAAGAACATGGGGGTTGATATATTTCGTGAGATGACTCTTCACGTAACATGTTTGCACTTGTGCAACACATGCTGTATTATCTTCATAGATAATTGTGTGAAATTTGCATGATGTTCAATCCACATAACTACTGGATGTGATGAACTATTCGTCGAAGCCAAGCACATTCTCGTACGATTTTGTATAGTGCTATGATTTATGAGTGATTCATCGAAGTCGATACAAGATTTTGCTCAGACGATTTTCAAGAAATTACAATTCCACCACACAGGAATACATAGTCTATTTATGACATGACGGTATGCAAGTCTGATAAGTATCCAGCATTTGCATATCCAATCATATTCAGATTTTGGTTCTTTTTGTAGAACAGTCCAATGTCTTTGCTTGCTTGGAGGTATCGAAAAATGTCCTTTATTCCCTACCAATGCCTTTCAGTAGGTTCTGCACTATACCTTACTAATATGTTTATGACAAATGCGATATTCGGTCTAGTGCAGCTTGCTAAATATATAAGTGCTTCTATTGCACTTAATTATAGAAATTCCAATCCTAGAACTTCTTTCCCTTCATCTCTAGATCTATACGGATTTTTGTCTTACTGTAAAGATCTTTCGATCATTAGTACTTTTGAAGGGACTTCTTTCCCTTCATCTCTAGGTCTACACGGATTCTTGTCTTGCTGTAAAGATCTTCCGATCATTAGTACTTTTGAAAGGTATATTTTTTCAAAGCCAAACCTCTCTAATACCTTCTGAGTGTAATCTGACTGATGCATTAATATCCCTTCCAGAACATACTCAAGCTGCAACCTTAAGAAATATTTGGTTTTACCCAAATCTTTCATTTTGAACTCTGATTCTAGATAAGAGCTCATTTCTTTTATACCATCGAAGATTCAAAGTGATATTCAGATCATTTACATACACTAAGATTATACAAAGTCTATTCTTGAATCGCCGTATAAATACACATGATGTATTATCTTTTGCAATTCATAAGTATAGAAGAACATAGGGTTGATATACTTCGTGAGATGACTTTTCATGTAATATGTAAATGATCCCTGTGTATTTATATGACCCATTCTCTAAATTTTTTTCACTAGATTTTTATGAAGTTTTGATGAGATATAAATATGTCGGATAAGTGCCCAAGACAAAAGTATTGAAAAATTTAGACCTGAATCTGTAAACCTAGTACATTGGTAGATACCACCTACTTAATCTACAAATAGATATCTCACTCATTATACCTATGGACATAAAAAAGAAAATAATGAAGACCTAGTACATTGTTAGATACCATCTACTTAATCTATAAATAGATATCTTATTCATTATACATATGGACATAAAAAAGAAAATAATGAAGGAATGAGCTTCCCTCCTGTTTCTTTCAACAGTATCCACACGCACTACGGGGGTCGCGAGCCCGGCCCATCTCGTCATCCCGCGCTTCCATCCCTCGCGAGTCCCGTCGCCTCGTTTCGTCTGTCTCCCTGTCTCCCCCAATGCGCGACACCTAGAAGAGCGCTCTGTCATAATGCTGTGCACATCAACCGCGCACCGGAGAAGCAGTTTGCGCACAGTGGCTCGTCAAAGCCCGTGTTTGTCGCCTTGCCTCCTCTCGCCATCGCCCGCTACCGCCCCCGTCCATCCATAAAAACGAGCTCAAATTCGCCGATTTTTTCCCCAAGCCTGCTCGCCCGGTCATTTTAGATGCTTGCCAGCAATCAATAAGGCCAGCCGAGCCTATCATTGCTGAATCGACATACCAATCCGCGGCTCCTCTCGGGATCGTCCTGAAGATCCCAATTCCCGGTTTCGGCATATAATTTCTTGGGGTTGCTGTCCAGTGCGGATTCTAGGATTGTTCCAATCTTGATTTCGATCGGAGTTCTGTTTGGGTTTGGGAGAGCTGCTGCAATGGTGGAGGTGGGGAGCCGAGTGCGGGGGTTCCTGCAGAACCGGTGGCTGGTGTTCGTGGCGGCGATGTGGATGCAGTCGTGCGCCGGTGTGGGGTACCTGTTCGGCAGCCTCTCGCCGGTGATCAAGAGCTCGCTGGGGTACAACCAGCGCCAGGTGGCCGGCCTCGGCGTCGCCAAGGACCTCGGCGACAGCGTCGGCTTCCTCGCCGGCACGCTCTGCGCCGTGCTCCCGCTCTGGGCCGCGCTCCTCATCGGCGCGGCGCAGAACCTCGTCGGCTACGGCTGGGTCTGGCTCGCCATCACCCACCGCGTCCCCGCGCCCCCGCTCTGGGCGGTGAGATCCGTAACCCTCTAATTTAGTCTTTCCGTTTCCGATGCTTCCGTTTCCTCTTCCTTTCCGCGGTTGTATTGGTTGCATGGCCGCGCTCATCCGTCCTGTTCTTGCAGCCGCGTGTTTTTTCTAATGCTTACTTGCACCAATTTTCTTTAGCCTTTCCTGCCTGTGACTTTTGTTAATTGAAGCGTGCACGATGGTTACTCTGGAATTCGTGGTTTAAATTTAGGAACTTATGGATGTTGAGGTTTCAGGCTCCGCTTGTTTCAGTTTTTTTTCAGCTTCAGCTTCTAGTTTTAGCTTTTTTTTTCACTATTCAGTAATTTATTTTTTTCTGAATTTTTTTAGATTTTTTTGAGCTTTTTTGCATTTTTCTTTTTTTTTCCGTGTTCCTTTGCATTGTCCGTGATGGATTAGCATATTTTTTTCTATTTTTACATTTTTTTAAATTTAATTATGCCCAAAAAGCTAAATCAGTTACAGTAAAAAAAATCAACTACAGTGAAATTTCAACCAGAAATCAGAAGTCATCGCTAAAACGATCACCCCACTATATCATATGATGGTGTGATACTGTGCTGTTCCGGTACAGTTCTGCTGTTTTTTGTACGGTACGGTTGGAAGATTGGGACTGGAAACTAATCATGTCCCGTGTCGAATGTTCTTTCTTCAAGCAGTATACTAGATACCTTTGGTGAACGCACGAGACTAGAGTTTTGATCATTTCGAAACAAATATCGGTCAATCACGCGTCCTAGTTGGAACTTTCTTGTAAATATTAAATATACACTTCATGTCTGCCTCCAATGATGGAGAGTTGTCGTTCGACTGCATGTCTGCCTGCAAGGATGGCGAGTTGTCGTTCGACTTTCGTTTAGAAAAGACGGCAAATTCCTTGTTTTGGAATATTGTTGCAGTTGCACTTCAAAGCTTTCTATTAGTCGCATTAAAACGCAGTATTTAGTCACCTTGGAAATTAAAATCTGTTCATCCAAAATACTGAAGGTTATATATTCAGAAATCATTCTCAGATCTCCATTGGCTCAAACAATTTATTTATTTTTTCTGTTGTATGACATGCACGAAGAATGGTTTAACATACGACCTGTCGAATGTGCTTCCTCGTCGTCTGAGGTGTACTTTTTCTTAGAAATTGTTAGTGGTCGCTTTCTTGCTTCTCATGTGCCTTTAGTTATCCCGCCATTATCTGATCTCCTGAAAACACACTGAAGTTCAAATAGTTCATATCAATGCTTTAGCCTCAAGATCTTTCTGCACTCCATTGAGCAATGTTCAACCTCGAACTTCACTCTGGATTATTATTAGTATGTCCAATACAGCTGCAACAGAACAACCTAAATTTTTGTTGATAAATAAGTGAAATAACATCCCCATGAGTACGTAGCTGTTAAGAAAGAATGTCATGTCTTAACTCTTAAAGCTCCATACCATGCCTTAAAAAAAGCCCCATACCTTGGAGTAATATTCTGGTAGCTGTTGCTACTTGCTACTGTATTTGGTACGGTTGAAGTTTCTAAGATTAAGATCAGGATCTTGCCATGTGAGACTTCCAAGCAATATAAGAGACCTTCAGTAAAAGCACAGGCTTATTGTCTTTATCTGTTCATGAGGATCAAGAGTTTATATTCTTTTGTATTTTTGTTTTTACAAGCACCAAATTCTTTCCTTTCCTTAGATACCTTCACATGTGGACCAATACTATTTGTCATACGGAAAAAAGCAAGACATATGGTTTCAGTCACTTTTGAACTGAAATTTTGTTCATCTAAAATACTGAAAGTGTACACTCTTCTCTTGCATGTTCTAACACACACACACACACACTGAAACTTCTATTCAGAAACTATTCTTAGTTTTAAATTGTATTAAACATTTAATTTATTATCTTTCTGCTATATGGCATATTCAAAAAAATTATTTAACATATTACCTGTTGATTTAGCATGCTTATGTGATGAACCTTAGTTCATCGGGGTAAACACTTCTGGGAGAAAGGCCGGGCGGCGTCGATTTGGTAGGATGAGAAATTTGACTATAGACTAAGATGATAGAACTAAAGAAAAAAAACTAGATTAATTCATTTTTATTACTTAATTGATAATAGATACATACTAAATCTTTATAGGGATAACTTACTTGCCTTTTAAGAGAGCAATATCTAATTTAAAAGAACTAATCTCCTAACTAATATAATCTCACCATGCGTGGATACTACAGTACCATAGGTACTGTTCGCACGCGAGCCGTTTGTGTGACTAGTAATTCTTAGCATGTGACAAACTCTTTGCCATCTGAGCTATACTTTTTGCATAGAGAATGAAAGCAGCCACTTTCCTTTTTTAAATAGTGGTCACTTTCCTGCCTTCCACGTGCCTTTAGTTTATACCTTCATTGTATAATATCAATATTTTAGGTTCAAGATCTTTCTTGACTCCTATGCATTTCAAGCTACAGCTTCACTGTGGATTATTATTGGCATGTCAAATACGGCTGCAATAGAGTTGCCTAAATTTTAGTGAATAAATAAGTGAAAAGACAATATCTAGACTGCAAGAAATCTGGCACTAGCATAGATATGCAATGCATCTGCATGAGTAGCTAGTTGCAAAAACCTAAGTTAATCCATCTAATAAGCTGACAGACAACGAAGCAAAGAGTAAACATGGTGGTTTCACAACGGTAAAGAATTATTCATTTTCACAGCCAGTTACAAAATGTTTGGGTGACTTGATCTTTTTTTAGATGACTTTGGAATTTAGTCATTTAGTACAGTAGCACTTCAATGAAAACCTGGGTAGTTTTTTTTCAAAAATGAATAAATAGCATCGAAATATTTCCTCTTAAAAAACATCAAAATATCTAGCATGAACTCAGCAGGCCACCAACTTAAAAAACTGTTGGACCAAAAGGGCATTCTCATCCCAAAAGCTAGCTTATGAGGTAAGAAACTGTTGCAATTTCTTCCGATCCTTGCTTTTGGATCACGTTTCACCGCAACACTCTGACTTGTCATAACGCAACACAATTGTTTTCCCAGAGTACCAATCGCTCCGCCATTTCTTCTTTTATTTCTTCCTCTTCCTCTCGATCACACCGATTGCCCTCCGCTTCTCATGACTTGTCTACTAACTCATATATTACCCTTACTTATATACTCATACTTGACTGAACAAGACACAGACTCATACTACCAACTAAAGAAAGGACTCGACAACTGCTCTTTGTATACAACTCAAACTCTTACCATATCAAACAAACCTACCAAAAACAAGATTAATTCTAACAACCACCTCCTTAATCTTGTTTCTCTATATCGCCGATCTTCTCTCTTGTTTCCACTTCTTCCTTTTATTTGTACTCCCGTGCATCGTTCCTTCTTGGACTGTCACCGCCCTACCGCCTGCACTTGTTCTATCTTGAGCCTCGCACAATCCGACGCTTGCCGCGCCTCGCACCTAGATTGAACTCACCCTCCCTTGCACGCCTGCCTGGGCTGGAGCACCTACTCTCACAGCTGCCTTGACTTCGTTGTTACCTGAGCCTCTCGCTCCTCTCTCTTGGACTAAGTCTGCTTGCTTTCCTATGTATATCTCAGCTGAAGCTGCACCGCCTCTAACTCCCGTGCTTGTGCGTACTATCTCCAACGCTGACCGCGTTCCCTTTGCAAGACCACAGAAAATTGCACCAATCTGTACACCTATATCGGCTGCATGCGACTAGGACAAACCTTCTGCACCAACTACAAGCATGTAGGGTCCATGGCCTTGAACAACCGAGCCACCTCCATGCCATCCACCATCCCATCCACCTGTGCCGCCGCCTGCAGCTTGAGCATCTCCGCTACTCCCATCTACATGCACGCCTGTATGCGTTTGTGCGCCTCCTGCGCCAGCCGCTTGGATTTCTCTGTTCATATTTTCTGCACTTCGATCTCTCCTTTCCGGTTTATAGGTTTTTAAAGAAATTTTGTACAACCGGTTCGGGAATATCTTTACCATCATCAACAAATTTTCGTTCTTGATATAGACACGCAAGAAGTCATCTTACAGCACCACCTTGCACTCTTTATCCATCATCTGTCCAAGACTAAGTATGTTGTTGTACAGACTTGGTATATAGTAAATCCTTGTCAACAACTTCTTATCTCCATTCTTGCATCGCAAGAGCATCATCCCTTTGTCTCTTATCTTTACCGTGGAGCTGTTGCCAAACTTGACATTGCCCCAAATCTTTTCGTCGAGCTCATGAAACATGGAGCGATCTCCCTTCATGTGATTGCTTGCTAAATTGTCCAAGTACCACTGATCCGAGTGATCATAGTTATCTTCCTTCGTGCATAGTTTTGAAACTACGTTCTCTTTGTTCAGCATCATCATGACCAGCGCCTTTTCAACATATGATGAGAAAAGTAGGATTGATTTATCATCATCTTCGTCTTGGGCGAGGTTTGTCTACCTGTTCTTCTTCTTGCTTCGGCAATCCGAAGCATAGTGCCCATACTCGTCACAATTGAAACACTTTATGTGGCTGCGACACATTGACACGTAGTGCCCGTATTCGTCACATTCAAAGCACTAGATATGTAACTTGTCATGGGATCTGTCACCTCCGCCTTACCCAGCCTTATCTCCACGGCCACCTCTACCGCCTCGACCACTCTAGCCACCTCACCCACACCATTGCTCGTGACTACTTGATGAGTCATCGCTCCTTGTATCTTCCTTTATCAGCAACTCCTGCTAGTTATGAGACTGAAACCCCTACTCAGTACGGGACTGAAACCCCTTTAGTAGCTCCTCGTGCGCCTTGAGAGAGCCGGTGATCTCCTCGATCTTCTTTTTCTCCAAGTTGGGAGAGTACATGAGCGTGATGACGATAAACACATACTTTTCTGGTAGCACATGCAGGTACTTTTTCATTGTCACAGATTCCTCCATCTTATCACCAAGAGAGATCATCTGATTGTATAGCGAAGTCAACTTGCCGGCGAACTCGTACACCGACTGGGCCTTTTCATCTGGAGATTCTTGAACTCGCTTCGCAAATTCTAGAGCCGCACCTTCTTCACATGTTCAACTCCCTGGTGTATCTTCTGAAGTGTCTCCCACGCTTCTCGTGCCATCTCCTTCTCGATGAGCTGAAGCATCATCGAGTCTGGCACCGCTTGGTAGATGATAGCCAAAGCCGCCTGACCCACCTTGTCGTCCACCTCCTTGTCCTTTCCCTTCGAATCGACTGCACCTCAGACTTCCTGGGGGTATATGTTTGCCTTCATCTTCATTGCCCACACCGGGTAATTGTCGGTCGTCAGGAGAGGGTACTGGAGGGAGATTAGCCCACCTTAGGCCTTCACCATCTCGCTCATATTCTTCAGGCACCACCAAGATCAATGAGCTCTGATATCACTTGTTGCTATTTCTTCTGATCCTTGCTCTCGAATCATGTTGCACCACAGCATTCTGACTTGCCGTAACGCAACACAATTGTTTTCCCGGAGCACCAACCGCTCCACCCTTTCTTCTTTTATTTCTTCCTCTTCCTCTCGATTACATGATCGCCCCCCGCTCCTCTTGGTTTGTCTACTAACTCATACATTACCTTATGTTTATATACTCATACTTGACTGAATAAGACACGTACTAATAGTACTAACTAAGGAAAGGGCTCGGCAACTGCTCCTCGTATACAACTCAGATTCTTACCATATCTAACAAACCTACCAAAAATAAGATTAATTCTAACAGAAATTTTTTCACTTTTAAGTTAGGTCCTTTACCTTTCCACAACCAATGTGTGACTATTCCAATAATCTCTCCCTTCATACATTGGTGTCCCTCAGCCGTTCATCGTCCCCTTCACCGTACACCGATGGTTCCTCAAGGTCACAGTCCATCGGATTTTTACACACTAGTATCCATTGGATCAGAGATGTTAGAACCAGGTTTTGATATCACTTATTAGATCAAAAGGGTCTTCTCATCCCCAAAAGCTAACTTATGAGATGATAAACTCTTTCACTTTTAACTTAGATCTCTTGTCCCTCCACAACTAATGTAGGACTATTCTAATAAAAACACATGAGCTGAGATTCAGCTGAGCATCTGAACAACAAACCTAGTGGATCTTTGACCAGTCCCCTCCAAAGCACCTACCACCCAAATTGCTCTGGTACAGGAGTCCATGTCCTCATTTCAGTTTTTGTCGTTTGGAATCTTGGATCCTTTCATAACTACAATATGCTCTAAACAGACTTTTGTTTACCTTTTGTATTCCTTCAATTGTTTTTATGTCGTTGTCACTTGGTTCTTGAACTAAAAATTTCTCATCTCCCCACAGATGTGCATTCTAATCTTTGTTGGTAATAATGGTGAGACATACTTCAATACTGCTGCGCTCGTGTCATGTGTTCAGAACTTTCCCAAGAGCCGTGGACCAATTGTTGGTATCCTTAAGGGTTTTGCTGGTTTGAGTGGTGCAATCCTAACACAGATTTATACAATGATACACTCACCTGATCACGCTGCACTAATGTTCATGGTTGCAGTTGGCCCAACAATGGTAGTTATCGCATTAATGTTCATTGTCAGACCAGTTGGAGGCCACAGACAAGTACGGCCTTCTGATGGTACAAGTTTCACTGTCATATACAGTGTCTGCTTGCTCTTGGCCGCTTATCTAATGGGTGTGATGATATTGGAAGACCTTGTTGACTTGAGCCATACAGTGATGGTCTTGTTTACCATCATTCTAATCGTCCTCTTGCTAGTTCCAATAGTCATCCCTATTATACTCAGCTTCTTTTCAGATGATGATGAGAGTGTCTATGCACTACTGTTGCCATCACCTCGGAGAGAAGAAGCTAGTGCATCAGCTCTGTCTGAAGAGCAAAATGAGGTTATACTCAGTGAGGTGGAGGATGAAAAGCCAAAGGAAGTTGATCTACTTCCAGCCTCAGAAAGGCAAAAGAGGATTGCAGAATTGCAGGCAAAGCTATTCCAGGCAGCTGCTGTTGGTGCTGTTAGGGTTAAAAGGAGGAAAGGACCACGACGAGGAGAGGATTTCACATTGATGCAGGCGCTGATCAAGGCAGATTTTTGGCTTTTATTTTTCTCCCTTCTGCTGGGCTCAGGATCAGGTCTCACTGTTATCGATAATCTCGGGCAAATGAGCCAGTCATTGGGCTATGAGGAAACACACATTTTTGTGTCGATGATTAGCATTTGGAACTTCCTTGGACGTATTGGTGGGGGCTACTTTTCAGAGATTATTGTCAAGTAAGAAATCTGTAGTAGCCCTTTACTGACATATCAAAAACCTTTTGTGTGCCATCTGATGAGTTTTTTTTTTTTTTTGGTTTAGTTCATATGGAAGAGCATTTTCCAATGGCAAATTGCATAACAGACAAATGCTTTTCTGCAGCACAAATTTAATGTGCTGACTAGCTCACACCCCCTTGCCGACCTATGTTTTTCTTAAATCATAAGGGGTCGTTTATTCCTTTTAATTTTTTTATTAAAATGCATTTCTTTTCCAGCCTTATATAGCTTATTCCTGTCCTATTAAAAAGGAAAAAAGGTCAGTACATCAGCCCGTGAAATACAAAGTAGAGAAGCATAAGTAATCAAAACACAGAACACACCGAGACAGATTAAATGTGGGCTAACAAAAAGAACAAAACTAACTGCAGGCAGATAGTAGGAAATATCTATATTATCTGTTTGGTCGATCATGAGCAATATTCTCGTGATCAATTAATGCAAAGAGTCTCTGAGTAGGTCAACTCCAAATATAGGTTGTCTTTGTATTTAGGGACTTGCTCCCCTTTTTGTCTCATCTTGTCTGTTGATGGTTTCCTTCTCACCTTTTTTTCAGGGATTATGCATATCCAAGGGCAATTGCATTAGCAACAGCTCAAGTGTTGATGGCAATTGGGCACTTCTCCTTCGCAATGGCTTGGCCTGGCACAATGTACATCGGCACACTGCTTATCGGACTTGGCTATGGCGCCCACTGGGCAATTGTGCCAGCTGCTGCCTCCGAACTTTTTGGCCTGAAAAATTTCGGAGCACTGTACAACTTCCTTACAGTCGCAAATCCAGCTGGCTCCCTGGTTTTCTCAGGCATTATTGCCAGCGGCATCTATGACTATGAAGCTGAGAAGCAGGCTGGCCAGTACCACAACTCAATATTGCTGGCAATGCCTGGCAGATTGCTTGACATGGTCTCTGACGTCGCTCCGCCACTGAAGTGTGAGGGAGCCATCTGCTTCTTCCTTTCGTCTCTGATCATGTCAGGGTTCTGCATCATTGCCGTTGTCTTTAGCTTGATCCTGGTCTACCGGACGAAGATTGTGTACACGAATCTATACGGTAGACCACAGACATGATCAGTCGTCAAGAGCCAAAAGGCATTAAAGCTCCAGAGTTGTCAAAATATGTTTCTATCTCGAATCTTCCCTTGCCCTGCTGATTCTTTGGAGAGCAGGAGGGTGAAGTTTTGCATCTTCCTTTGTTTATGAGTTATATACGTATGGTATCACAAATACCTGCTGATGGACGTGGCAGTATGGCACTCATACTCCCACAAGAATCCTACTGGATAGCTCAATATTCATCATCAGTGGCTCTACAGGTGTGAAGTTCAGTATCTTGAAGTATCGAAGTTCATGGTGGTATTGTGTTTTTGTCTGAACTTTCCAGTATTGAGCTGGAAATTAAAGTATACATGTAGTAAGCTTGAAAAGAGTTTAAGTATCATCAGTATGTCGGGGAGGAAACATTATTCTTTCTAATCTGTTAAAATACAATAAACTGTTTGTACTCTGAAAATATTAAAGCTCAATCATTTATAATCTGAGACAAACCACATGATGATAGCTATGTATAAGTTGATGTTATGTCACAGGTTACATGTTCAATTTTCACTAAGACAGGTAAGGAGTAAAATTTGATTTGTTTTTCATAAAGAGAACGTAATTCATGCTTACATCTTTACCAAAAGATATGTGTTGTGGCTAGGGTTGGACAAAAAGCTTGAGACTCACGAGCTACTCGAGCTCGTAGTCGGCTTGAGCTCGGAATTTCCCCCAGCGAGCCAAGCCTCTTTTGCAGCCTGGCTCACTAACGAGCCGAACCCAAGCTACTCGCGAGCGGCTCGGGAGCTCGATCGAGCCAGGGGCGACGTATATCTCCACTCTCTCCGCTCACTTGCTCCGGGGGCGATTCATATCCACATCCACTCTCTCCGCTCGCTCCGTCTCTACTCTCTCCGCCTCTCGCATTCCCCGCCCACGCGCCGCCGCCCCCCTCCCCGCTCCCCTGCCACCTCCTCCCTCCCCTCTCCACCGGCCCCTGTGCCGTCGTTGAAAGCATAGGCCTCCGATTCTAGGGTTTTGGTAATTAATGACAATTTATAATTATGAGACTAACATGTGTGTTAAGATCGTATAGACAAAGTCTCATATGAAGAATGAACAAGATCAAGCTGCATGGAATCTCGGCGTCAAGAAAGATCAAAACAAAGGTATATATAGAATATAGGATCATTTTTCATTTTACCGGCCTTTGGAGAAAGATGAAAGATCGGATTATAGGTTAGATGCCGTACTATTAAGAGGGATCCTTGAAAGTACCTTGACAACATGTTTGAGTGCATATTGGATAAATCTAGGGTCATGCATGCATTTGAAAATAAGTTTGAAAACTGTTTGTGCTCTCTCAGAAAAATCGGTACAACCGCACCGAACTGCGGTACTACCGTAGTGCGGTAGTACCGGCGTGTTAACTGCGGTACTACCGCACTGAGGTAGTACCGATTTATTTGCGGTACGTTTTTTCCAGAGAGCACCCTCTTGGGGGACTTCACCTCTCAAAAATCGGTAGTACCGATATATGAACGGCGGTAGTACCGCAGTGCGGTAGTACCGCATGATACCGCGGTAGTACCGATATTTGGATCGTTTTTTCCAGTGAGCTCCCCAAGAAAAGACTTAACTGGCCTGAAATCGGTAGTACCGATATTAGAACGGCGGTACAACCGGAATGCGGTAGTACCGCACCTCCATGCGGTAGTACCGCATTCTCAACGGCGGTAGTACCGCACTAAAATCCAACGGCTAGTTCTGTCGCTTCTGACATAGCCGTTACTGTGTGCTACAGTGTAAATCGGTAGTACCGCACTTTGTACAGCGGTAGTACCGATTTCTCTAATTTTTCAAGATTAATTTTATCCAACGGCTAATTTTGGTTGGTGAGGGTATAAATAACCCTCCACCTACACTTGGACAGGTTGCTGAAATTTCATTGAACTCATTTGAGCCCTTGAGCATTCACTCCACTCTCATTTCTCATTAAAGCATTCATTTTGAGTTGGTGGAGCATTTTTGAGTGCATTCATTTCTAGTTTGATCCAATTGCACTTGAGCGTCGTCAAGTGATTTCATTGGTCCATTCTCTTGGTGCTTGCCGGCACCTAGACGGCGGGAAGGTTGATTGCCGGTGACTTTTTCAAAGGAGATTGTGAAGAAGCCCGTGCCGAATTGTGAGTGGTTGGAGCTCACCTCTCCGGAGCGGAGGAAGAGCTACCGATAGTGATCGATGTGTTTCGGCTTAATTCGTGGAGCCGGTCCGATTCGTCCGGGCTAACCTCAATGTGGATTAGTGGAAACCGGTAAGTTTCCGATACCACGGTAAAATATCGTGTGTCAATTTGTGTTTGCTCGTTGTCTATTATAACATTTGTTATTGTTGATCCCTTGCTTATTGTCAATTTCTTAGAATTGTTTGAATTGTGTAGGATTGCCTTCACTTAGCTTTTGTGCTTAGTATTCATCTAGTCATTAATTATTTAAATTAGTAAAGAATTTTAAAACCTCCTATTCACCCCCCTCTAGTCGGTTATCCTTGATCCTACAGTCGTCGCCTCCCTCCTCGCTCCCTCGCCCCCGCCGCTGTCGTCAGCTCTCTCCTCCGCCCGCCTCCTGTCATTGATTTGTCCTCTTGCCCGCCCTTACCGCTGATTTGTCCTCCCGCCCCTGCCGCCGCCGCCTCCCTCCCCACTCCCCCGCCGCCTCGTTCCTCCTCGTACGTCGTGCTCTGAGGTACAATTGATAAGCACACTTTGATCGCTTAGTTTTGTATTATATCTCATCTCTGATTGTTCCAAGTTTTATCCTAACTGAATGCTCAGATTTCACTGCCCAAGAAATCTGATCTCATACTGTGCTTGTTTGTTGACAATGCTAATGATTTTGTGTTGTGGCTCTAGCTCATGAACTGGAAGTCACATGAACAATGTATTAGCTGTAATTGTCTCTGTAATGTAATTGTATGCTTTTATGTTAATCTAGCTGGGCTTTGCATTCTCAACTTGTCATAACTCCATTATATGTTATTGTCTTGTTCTGGCTTTCTTCAGAAAGTTCCACCACATTGGAGACAATGGAGAGTTTTGTGCAATTCGATTACATGTCTGCAGACTAAACATCCTAGGTCTGTACGAGTATTTTAGATTTACAAGCCTGAAACGAGCTCCAGTTTTGTGCAATTTGATTACATGTCTACAATGCGTGGAACTCCAGTTGAGCTCGCGAGCCGGCTCGAGCCAGGAAACGAGCCAAGTCGAACTGAACTTTTAGCTCATTTCCTAAACGAGCCGAGCCGTAGCTCTGGGTGAGCTTGGCCGAGCCTGGCTCGAGCCAGCTCGGCTCGGCTCATTTCTAGCCCCAGTTGTGGCTATGGGCCAAATAGTAGTAAATGAGGGTACTAGTAAAGCATGTGTAATGGAAAAATTTTCTCCCCTCTTTACCTGGAGGAGACATATATATATATATATATATATATATATATATATATATATATATATATATATATATATATATATATATATATAAAACCGTAAGGCCCACTTTACAATATTGTCCCTATTGA
Source organism: Melocanna baccifera (assembly GCA_036346265.1). Classification (NCBI taxonomy): domain Eukaryota; kingdom Viridiplantae; phylum Streptophyta; class Magnoliopsida; order Poales; family Poaceae; genus Melocanna; species Melocanna baccifera. The sequence goes on along the minus strand of CM070698.1, from coordinate 1,443,504 downwards.
TGGGGTACTATTATTAGGATATACATATCTTATCAAGTTTTATTAGACCTCTTGGGCCAGTAGGCCGAATGAATGTAGGTGGGAGTCTGCCCCACAACAGTAGCCTCTTATGGTAAAGAGCTCCATCCCAGGCAGGCCAAAATCATGTAGCCAAGTCTTTTGGCCCCTTCCATCCCTTCGGCCTGTCGAGAGGCTGGCCCATGAGTTGGGTCGTGGGGACCGCGGTAAAGTCGTTGACCGTCTCGTGCGACTCGTCCGAGCTGCGTCATGGAACACGCGTGGACCTATGGTTGGTGTGTCGTGTGTCGCTTCGCTTGCTCATGGGTTCCCAAGGTGCGGTCCGAAAAGTCGCGCGACTCTTCTTCCTTTTGGTGCTTTGACAATGTCGGCATGATTCCGTAGCCATCGATTGCCTCCCTCGTCGCGTCGAGCCCACCGTCCGTAGCTCAGCGATATCAGGCATTGTCGGTGTTCCGCCTACGCCTCCACCAACTGAGCCGCTCCCCCCGTCGTTTCCGCTACTCCATTCATGCCGCTCCTGCGTTGGCTTTTGGTAGTACGGCGATGGTTCGAGGCAACGACCGCTCCCGACACTCCACCGACAGCGCTCGTCCAATCGAGGCAGCCCCGTTGTGGCTACAGGCCAAATAGTAATGAAGGAGGGTACTAGTAAGCTATGTATAATGAAAAAATCTCTCCCCCTTCACATGGAGGCATATATATATATCCCACTTTACAATGTTGTCCTTATCGATGAGTACTATTCTTAGGATACACATATCTTTTACATGTCTTATCAGGTCTTATTAGACCTCTTGGACCAGCAGGCCGAATAAATGTAGGTGGAGGCGTGTCCCACAACAATATGGCAACACCAAAACACAGGATTTTGCACCATTTGATCGTAGCAGTATGATTCTATGCATGCCGCATTTGCACAATGCAAGAATGCAAGTTCCTTGCTTCCCGAGTTCCTTGTGCAGAAGAACGTAGACCGTTTTTTGGAAAAAATAATATTTCGAACCAGGGGCGTAGATGGACTTCGGGTTGTCGGGGCAATGGTCTAAGGCCTAGATCAAAATTACTTGCTATTTGGTGCTTGTGATAGAGATATGCTTTCTGCACCATCGTTATTTTGGCTGGATTGTTCCGAGGCCCAGCCGCTAACTGGCTACACCACTGTTTCAAACCGTCTAAGGTCATGTTCATATTGACTTCTAAAAACTGATTTTTTATATTAAATGGTTTTTCTACATTATCTAGTTTTTAAATTAAGTGTCTTTTTCAAGATAAGATTTACTAGTTGATTATAGTACACACTACAACGACTTCATTTATAAAATCATATACGAGTATCTCACTACAAACTGTTACTATTTATAAGCCAAAATCAAAAGGCTATAAATAGAGGCTTAAGGGTGGGTTTTTTGAGTTATAGCTTATGATTTAAATTTTTGAATTCTGGCTATTCACTAGAGGTAGTATATAGAGGAAAATAGTCGTATGCGATTTTGGCCGATATAATTGAACTTAGTATATTTTTTGCAATAATATTTCTGTTAATCCTATCTTAAAAAAAATATACCATTTAAAAATTAATTATTGTAATATAAATTATAAGTATATCATTTAAAAATTAATTATTATAATATAAATTATAAGTTAATAAACTATAAGGGCAAAAAAGAAGCGAGCCTAAGGCGGTGGACGCCATCACACAAGTCATTCAAGCGAAGGCAGCTGTCATAAATTGGTAACCGAATGCCGCTTCGAATTGGCCCTCGATTCTAATCCCCGCATCTTTTTCTTCCGCCGCAAGCCTGCCCTACCCGCCGGCCTCCGCCGCCGCGCCGCCGGCCGCGCGCACGATGGAGTCGACGTGCTGGTCGTGCGGAGAGGGCGCGGTGGTGTCGGACCCCGACTCGGGCGCGCTCGTCTGCACCTCCTGCGGCCGCGTCCACGACGCCGGCGCCGCGGAGTTCGTCCATCAGGCCTCCTTCACGGAAGAGGGCCGGCCCGACCTCCGCGCCTCCTCCTTCGTCCACCACCACTCCCAGTCTCCCTACCGCGACCAAAAGCTCACCGCCGCCTCCGCCGCCATCACCTCCATCGCCGCCCGCCTCGGCCTCTCGCCCACCCGCGTCGAGGAGGCCCTCCGCATGGCCAACTCCGCCACCGGCGGAAACCTCGCCTCCCCTGGCACCGCCTTCCTTCCCGCCCTCGCCGCCGCCTGCGCCTTGCTCGTCGCGCGATCCCACCGCATCCCGCTCTCCCTCCCCGAGGCCGCCGAGGCCGCGTTCTGCTCCACGGCCTCGCTGGCCGACCTCGTATCCCGCATCGCCTTCCACCTCTCCCTCCCTCCCCTCCCATCCTTCAACTACGCCGCCGCGCTCGACCGCGCCGTGCGTTTCTCGCCCTCGCTCTCCGCCGCCGCGGGTGAAAAGACGGAGGTGATTCTCTCCCAAGCCCGATTCCTCCTCCGCTGCGCCTCCAAGTGGTCGCTCACCACCGGCCGGCACCCGCTCCCCCTCGTCGCTGGCCTTGTGGCCTTCGCCGCGGAGGTGAACGGGGTCACCTCTGTCTCTTTGGAAGACATTGCCCAAGACATCTCGGCAGGGTTGCACACCAGCCTCCGCCGGTACAAGGAGCTCGTTGGTGTGCTGGTGCGTGTCGCGCGGAAGTTGCTTCCGTGGGGTGCCGACGTCAATGCCAAGAACTTGCTCTTGAGCGCGCCCGTGCTACTCCGGCTCATGGAGATGAGGTCACAGTCCGACCGGTCGGAACAGTTTCTTGAGAGCTTTGCTCCGGACTTTGCCAGCATTGTGCAGGCGTACTCATCCGTTGACGAGGACGAGTCCAAGTACCTCCAGATTGTTCCCTTGGGTGTTGATGATTTGGATTTCAAGGATTCTGGGAAAGAGGGGAAGGAATCGGAGGATTTGAAGATCTCAGAGGGGTGCCTGTCAGATGCTTACCAAAATGTCTTAAAGAGGCTCGCTCAGCTACAAAAACATGGGGAGGTCGGTAAAGGTGCTAACAAGAGGAAACAGTGGAGGGGAGGGCTGCAGCTGGAGCCATGGATGGATTCGCTGGATGATGGCTGGACCAAGGACATGGCGCTTGAGGAGGTAGTGGATATTGACGTTGGCTATGATGCACCTCCGCCATCGTTTTCTGCTGGAATGGAGTTGCAGAAGCGAAGGAGAGCACGGATTGAAGCTGCAAAGTGCCGAATCCATGCAATTAGGAAGGCTCCTGCTACTTCTGCTGCAAATGCAAATGATTCACTGGCTGTTCCAAGAAATGAAGATGACTGTCCACCACAGAAATTGGTCAGGAAGAAGCGAGGGAGAAAGTGGATAGACGGCGGCGGTCATATCACTCACGAAAACCATCTGGTAGAGATGCCAGATGGTGGGAAGAAGAGACAGAAAAGAGGCCCCTGTGATGGTATTGATTGGGAAGATTGTGTTATCGAGCTCCTGCTATTACATGGTGTAAATGAGGCAGAGATCGAACAAGGCCATTACAGAAGATTGTTAGAGTTGCATGTCTTCAGTGCAGTAAGTGGAGGCAGATGAAAACATGGTGGTGCAGTGTCTTCCTTGGTTGCTGAAAATACGTTCTCAACTGTTCTAAATTGTGCACATTTTTGTCATAGAGAAAGTTCACGCTGAGAGTGCATTTTTGTGAAGTTCAATCAAGCTGATTAAATAACTTATTGTGATGAAATATGATAGTACAAGGCAGGGTTTTGTCCCCCCCCCCCCCGGGCTAAAATAGACAAAAAAAAATACAACTTAGGAATGATACGGTCCCTAGCTATTTCGATTGCTTAGATGACTGGGGATGTGTCATTTTGTGTACATTGCTATACATACAGCTTATGAATGACATACTGTGTTAGACTCATAGTCGTAAATTCTTATTCTACTACTAATATAAATGTGTCATAGCTGAAGTCACAAAGTGAAAATGTAGCTTGGTGGAATGTACTTTTCTGAAGAAACTTGTGTTCTAATGGCGTGTTTTTGGAGTGAGTTATGGTGTGGGTGTGTGCCGGGTGGGTGGGTGGGTGTTGAGGCAATTGGTATGGTTTTGAGTTTTGACACCAGTTTCACATTTAAGTAGAGTATATGTGCTCTAATTGTTATTGGTTATATATCCTTGTGGATGATAAGACCATTTGGTGTCTGATCATGCAAAGTCGGGCCCACTATTGTTCTCTGTTTATTTGCTGTCTACTTTGTGCAGTAGTCCTTGTATCTTGCCGAAGGGCTGAAGGACTGAGCTGTGTTAGCAGTTAGCAGTTCATGTGCAGTATCTTTTCACTAGGTACTGAACTGAAATGTTATCTTCATTTTCTTCTGGGGGTCATGTTTTTGTAACCGGAGTTTCTAGAGTGAGGAGCTCGTGTTGTATACAAATACAACATTTTTTTTCTAGAATCAGATCATTGTCTTGAGTTAAAAGACTTAAAGTGCATGCTTCTGATGGACATTGGCATTACTGGTCAGTTGGTCATTCAGTCAGGGAATTGGAATTATAAGTTCTTACACTGGTTCTTCTGTTGCACTGCACTGTTGCACAATTGCTACTGGGAGTGGATCCATATTCTGACATCCTTATCTCTTGGTTACTGTTTATGTACTTGCCACTTGGTGAATCCATCAGATAGATGTATGAAAAGGTTAAAACAGAGAAGGAGAAGGGAAGAGACTCTTCAAGTGTTTCCGATAATCTTTAAATCTGGGAGAGACGGCGATGTGCCTCCGGAGAAGATGCGAGATATGAGCAATTGATGGTGCGCCTGTTCCCCCAGGCTCTTCAGAAATCTGTTCCAGTTGTCACCTCCAGCTTTAAGCTGCGTCTACTACATCTTGGTTGCATCTTCAGATGGTCCTAGACGCGGAGGAATCAGGAATCTGAGGCAACAGTACATTAAGGTAGCGATGCTGATTTCAGGCACAGTTTTTGATACGACATTCTGTAGCAAGCATTTCCTTGCGTTTGCTTAGTGCTCATAGTTCTCAAAGTTCTGTTGTACGAGTGGTAATCACGGAATGTAATGGGCGACTGGCTATTCAGAACTCAAGAAACAACTGGATATGCAGAACTCAGAAGCAGCCTCGTGAGCTCTTTCAGGTCAGTGGTGACTAAACTTTTTTTTTCCCAAAGGCCAGCGTTTAGTTTCACATTTTCAATGTTGTGCCTCAGCATATGTTTTACTTGATGAATACGCTCATACCTTAATTCTTCTTATTTCTTTCCTTTTTGGGATAATACTGAAGTTCTTAAATTCGCCCAATCAATTAAGTGATGCCTAGTTCTATTGTTCATTTTATTTTTAGTGCATGCATGCATATATATATATATATATATATATATATATATATATATATATATATATATATATATATATATATATATATATATATATATATATATATATATATATATATCAAAGATGATCATCTTTTGGTTATAAACATGAATTTTAAAAAACTGAATCATAAGACAAAATCATTTCCCTTTATTAGTCCTATTCATCAGATTAACATTTTCAAGTGAGAATCCTCAAGATGTCCTTGGTGTTACTCTCTTCAGGCTGTACAAAAATGCACCAAAAAAATAGTAAGCACAAAACGGAAGGGGAAAAAACACCCTAAATCTTTGAAAACTGTATGCAGAAGAATCAAACTCAGTATATGCATATCAAACTCAGAGCAGTACATCTGAATAACAATTGCTTTGTGCAGCCACCTAGTGGTTGAAGGCGGTGCAGACTCTTCTGATATCTCCATCGTTGCCGGTCTTCACCCCTACTCTCCCTAGCTTGATCATGGAGTTTACGAACGCCTCGAAGAACGTCGTCTGGTTCGTGGCAAACTCCTCCACCGTCGCCCGCGACGTCTTGTCGGTGTAGAGTACCTCGTCGGAGGTGAAGAGCCCGAGGCCGTTGACGAGGTTGGAGTAATAGACGTTGTCGAAGGTGACGGGGCTGATGGGGTCCATGTTGACGGCGATGGTCGGGCCGACGTTGCGCGGGCACGCCTGCATGAGCTGCTGCGCGTAGTCCTTGTTGAAGGACGGGTCCGTCGGCGTGGTGCTGCTGTAGTTGTACAGCCGGTTGGTGAAGCGGGTGCAGTGCGCGAACCCGACGGTGTGCGCGCCGGAGAGCGCGATCATGTCGAGCATGGACAGCCCGTTCTTCTCGAAGACGGCGGCGAGCTCCTTGACGTGCATGTCCGGGCCGGGTAGCTTGCCCTCGACGTCGCTGGCCTTGGAGACGCGGCCGTCGCGCCGGCCGAGCTCCACGGGCCAGTAGGGGCCGGACGCCTGCAACCAAATTGCCGGACATTGTCAGGTACAAGGTTTCAGAAATTAAGGACGGTGAAGGGAATGGTATCATGTATGTGTTGTGCTTACCAGGTAGACGACGTCTCTGGCGGCGAGGGCGAGGATGTCGGTGCAGGAGACCACGCCGGGGCACTTCTGCTCGACGGCGGCCTTGACCCGGTTGACCGTGTCGAAGCCGTCGCCAGCGAGGGACATGTTGTCGGAGGCATCCTTCTCGGCGTCGTCTTGGGGGGACGCTATCAGGACTGAACCATCACAACCCTGTGATTGGAGGGAAAAAGAACTTTTTAATCACAGTTTTAGACTGAAAAATGCTACGGCGTGAAACAGGAGCATGGATGAAGTAATGAATGGTGACAACTCATGACAATGTAATTTTGTATGACCATACTAGTTACATAGTAACCTAAAGACATCAGAGTCCTCCGATTACTCTTGAGGATCACAATTAGACGGCTTTTCGTAATTCAACAGTTAAGACTGTTTTTAAGACCATCCTCACATGGGGGGCAATCTCCACATATACATAGCTTTCTCAAGAGAAAGGTTCGATTCCTTGGTAGCGACTTCTTCTACTTCTTCTTTTTTAATTTGGTAGCTTCTAATTGCTGTTTATTTTACGAGGACAAAGTTTCCGTAGAAAAGTGCTCACCACTTCGCTCCAAACAGCTTCAGCTTCTAATTTTTTTAATTTCGTCTTTTTTATTTATTTTTTCCCTTATTCATTTGCAATATCCGTGATGATATAATATCTTTTATTTTTGAAATTTTAATTGCTCAAAAAAAGTTAATAGTTATTACCGTGTATTTTTAGTTGTTATAGTGCAAACAAAAAGTCAGAAGCCACAGCATAAGCCAATTGTAGCGGGCCTAACTTTCTTCAAGTATAGGGGCTGCTCCAACCGGCTTTCGACTGAAATTATACTATAATAACTATTAGATTTTCCTTAGTCATTTAATTAAAGAAAAATGAAAGAAAATGAGAAAAAATAGTTATATCTTCACGATCAATGCAAAAGAAAAATAGAAAAAAAATCAAAATTTAAAACTGACATGTTTCAAATAATTTTTAGCTTAAAAAGGCTAAAAGTCAAAAGAAAAGGCTGAAGTTGTTTGGAAAGTAACCATAGACTAATGGGGGCCGGTACAACTGGTGCTCAACATGCGTTCACGCTGCATCCTAGTGCCATGGCTATGTGTACGTCAACCCAAAAGGAAAGGAGAATAAAAGGAAAAGATGAGATGCCAGCTGCATGCATGATTGCCAGAATGCCACTAAACATCATTATGCGCAAGACAGGCATCTCTTTAATCTTTATTCTTCACAGACTATATAGCTGCACTAAAATGCTGGCTAGTAATTTTATTTTTAACTAAAGAAAACAGCTATAGTTGACGTTTCGAGACGTCTGAAAAAATTTCATGCAGACGAACAGTATATTTGTGCTCTACGAGATTTCAAATTGTAAGTACCGGTGGTAGGTATGTTTCTTCTTTATTTTCGGTGCTGCGCGCGAGGAATTCCTCGCTCGGAAATGACGAACGTTGAACTGAGCTGATTAGTGGAGTATGATTTACGAAGAACACGCGAGGAGATGGATCCGACACGGCTGCAATTTGATAATGAGCGCAGCAGATGAAAAGTCGCGCTGTCACATGCATGGCCGTCGCAACCGACGACCGTGCGAGGCAATCGAGTTGTTCCAGCTCCCACACTAAACAATGCAGCTAATCCCCCGTAGCTTTTTAGCTACTGCTAGAAAGAAATCAGATTTTTATTGCTAACATCTGAAGTGGACAGTACCCCAAAAAAAAAAAAAGAAGAAGAAGAAGTCCATTTGATGAGGAGAAATGGCTAATGGGAATATGGGAGCCTGCAGGCTACAACTGGAAAGCAGTGGAAACTTCCAGCTTTATACCGTTGGAAATGAAATGGCTTCTCGAACAAGACTATAAACAAAATAAAACAAACAAAGCTGAGCAAGTTGAAGAACTGGTGAAGCTAAGAAGAAACTGATGGGTAATTAAGGAATCAAAACACAACAGATAAATCAAATGCTGCTCATTTTGATCACATCATCAGCCATCCCCATCCTGTAATTAAAGCGCACTACATCTGATCAGAGCACGGCTTAATCAAGCAAGAACCAGAGCAGAGCACAGGCAAACAGGCGTCCAATGAAGAACAGAAGTACCAATGCAAAGCTAGCGTGTGTGTGTGTGTGTGTATACATACAGGTATTCGATCGATGATGAACTCACTGACATTAACGAGGCAGTCGTGGAAGAAGAGCCTGAGGACCGCCGGGATCGTGACGACCGTCTCGTTGATCTTCTTGGACACCTCCCACCGCACGATGGACTCCAGGCTGGGGCACGACGACTTGTAGTGGTCCGGCGACACGCTCGCGCCGCCGTACGCCGCCTCGCCGGGCCACGGCATTGTGGCGATCAAGGCCACCGCCACCACCAGTACGGTGCGAAGGCTTCCTCTCCGTTTCTCCATATTTGTCGTCCTAGCGACTTGCTGTAGTGATACGGCGAATGGAGGGGGAAAGGGGAGGGGACACAAGGGCCCGGGAGACGGAACGGAAGGGTGCATCCGGGGGGTACGTATGATAGCAATGGTGAGAGCAGAGAGGGTAAGTTCTTATAATAGTGTGAGGCTTTGGCTGGGGAAAGGGCCGGATAAAAAGTTCGAGACTCGCTAGCTACTCGAACTCGTAGTCGGCTCGGCTCGAGCTCGAAATTTCCCCACCGAGTCAAACCTAACATTTAGCTCGGCTCACTAACGAGCCAAGCTCGAGCCGCTCGCGAGCCCGAACGAACCGTAGCATGAATATATTCACTCGGTCGCTCTACCGCTCGGCGCTCGCTGAGTCGCTCGCCTCGCTCCGCCCGCTTCTACGTGACTTCGCCCACTTCGCCTCCTCCCCGCTCCCCCGCGGCCCACCCCTGCCCCCGCCGCCTCCTCCCCGCTCCCTCCCACTCCCCGTGTTGCCATTGCTCTCCCCCGCCGCCACCTCCCTCCCTGCTCTGGGCGGTTCCGTGTTGCGGCAGCGCTCCGAGCGGCGTAGATCGAGAGGCGACGACGGCAGATTTGGGCGGCGCAGACCGAGAGGCGGCGTCGGATCTGGGTATGACAAAACCCAGACCAAGCCTCTACTCGAGCTCGCGAGCCGGCTCGAGCCATCTGTCGAGCTCAAGCCGAGCCTGCCTTCTAGCTCGGTTTCTAAACGAGTCGAGTCAAGCCATGGCTCGGCTTAGTGCGAGCTCGGCCGAGTCTGGCTCGAGCCGACTCGGCTCGGCTCGTTTCCACCCCTAGCCGGGGATGTTTAAGGAGCTTTTAATTTCCGCTTAAGGCTGTGCTTATTTTGACTTAAATCTAGCTGCTACTTCTGACTTATTTTTTTTTCACTATTCAGCAATTTTGTCTTTTTAGATTTTTTTTGGGTTTTTTTTGCCTTTTTCTTTTATTTCCTGTATTCCTTTTGTATTGTCCGTGATGGGCTAACATGTTTTTTTATATATTTATATTTTTAAAATTTTAATTATGCTAAATAAATCAACTCAACTACAGTAAAAAAATCATAAGCCAACGTCAAACTGAGCGCTACCTAAAAGTTGCTGAAGTAGCGGAAAAGCCAAAGTGCCCGGTGGGCATTTGAGCCGGAAATATGTATCGTTGTCAATGCTTTGAGATTTGTGATCGTGTTTGTATCTGCACTCTGTGTGGGGCTGTAAACGAGCTGAGCTTGAGCGAGCGTGACCTCACAAGCTAGCCGAGCTCGAGCGAGTTTGAATTAGGGTCCGAGCCTGGAGTTTGGCTCGAATAAGCTCGATAATTGATAAAAATAATTTAATATACATTAATTTTCAATAATAAGAAAAATTCGAGATCGAACTCAGGTCGAATAAGCTCGATAACAATAAAAAATAATTTAACATACACTAATTTTTAATAATAGAAAAGCTCGACATCAAATAAGTTCGATTAGAGTTAGTATGTATCTAGGGTTGTAAGAAAAGCTCGAGGGTCATAAGCTATTCGAGCTTGGCTCGTTGAAGCTAGCGAGCTCGGGATCAAACTCGAGCTCGACTCATTTGGAGGCTGAGCAGAGCTTAGAGTGAGCTGAGCCTCAAGCAGCTCGTGAGTCTTGAGTTTTTTTACAATTCTAACTCTGTGTTATTTGTTTATATTATTATATTTGGATTTTTTGTGTGTATATTTTGATAAAAGAGAGGGAGATTATCGTTGGTCACAGCTACAAGCTTTGTAGTGGAATTACCGAGAATATTTTAACAAAGCAAGTTGATAGATAAATTTGGTCTAAAAATAGACATGTTCTTTTAGGTTGCGGCTTATTATGGTTTTTGACTCTAATACGAGTATTCGTGCAAACGAACCGAAAGCCGATAAACCGTTTCTAAAAGACTACCCCGATAAACCGCTTTAAAACGGTGGCAGAGAAGTCGTTCCATTTGTTTTTTAGAGAGAAATCATAAGTTATAAGTTAAAATAAGCTAAAAAAGAACATGCTCTCATGATTTCCACTAGACGTAAGTATTTTAGAATGATCAACAATTAGCCAAAAGAAAACAACAATATATCTAGTGTGAATGACTAAGGCCTTGTTTTTTTGGTTTTTCAACCGATTTTTTGCTTCAACTTCTATCAACCAATATGATTTATCAGACCTATCAACTAAAAGCCATCAATCACAGAAAAAAGAATATGACCTAATTGGTTGCTGAAGTGTATCTACCTAGGGCCGTTAGATTTGGCTTGAGCGGCTTGGATGAAGATAGGTGAAACCGAATCTACTTAAGAAATATTGCAGACATCCTCCACGTCGCGGCAAATTCAGGTGAAAAAGTCCCTCCACCTCTCTATGGCTCGCTCTCTCTTCTGGTCTCTCCCTTTTTATTTTTGCTTATCAGCGATTTTTAATTTTTAATTTCGCACAATAATTATTATTTATTAAACTAACAAACTGTAATCACAAACTGTAAGCCTCGGCCTAAGAGAAGAGATCCTCTCTCTTCTCGTCAGTCATGCTCGATTCCGAGTCCCGCCCCTCGCTCCCCAACGTACACAGCTAGGTTAGGCATCACCCCACCGGCCAGCGCCGCCGACACCGCCCTCCACGCTGGCTGACAGGCCGTCGCCTCCCTCCACCCCACATGCCTGCTGGTGATCTGCGCCTGCAAAAAGCTGGGAGCAAGAAGCGGCAGCAGCTGGCCAAATGCCTAGCTTGTTCCCAAATACAATTCAAGCTTCGAGGAGGTGAATCTAACTTATTCCCAACAAATTTGAAGCCGCCCCAACATGGCCAAACGTCCTACTTTCACACCTTAGCACCAAATTAGTATTTACACTAGATATGTTGCCAAATAAAACTCCTTGAAACATTAACGAAAAATGTGTTTTATTGGTATATATCATATGTAAAAAAACACTTTTCATATAATTATGATTCTACATTTATTCCTATTAACAATATATCGTAATAGGGCTTCAAATTTCGATTTTGGATACCGTGCAAGGTCAAACAGTGTTTTACATTTGCGACGGAGAGTCAAGCTTTGTCCGCTTGAGCTTCTATTACCTAACGGCCTCTTTCTTTTTAGCATATGATTTATAGTTTTTTTTGAATAAATAAATATGATAGATTTTTTTGCTATTTTTTTAAAAACGGTTTATCGGGATTATCGAAGTAGCTTATTAGTTTATCGATATTCGGTTCATTCGTATGAGCGTTCGCGCAAGTACTAAAAATTATCAGTCGCAGATATTAACCATCAACCATAGCAAAAAAGAATCCGCCCAAAATAAAACTCAGTGGACAATATGGTTTCGATGTTGGTTTTGTCAGATCTAGAGAACTTCAAAGTTCAAACCATGTAGAGCCATCAATCAGCATGCACCTTGTGAAGCACATTCAGGGGGGGCTGCTAGTCCAATTCATCAAGTCATCTAGGCAGGTTGCATTGGGACCAAAACTTGACCCCAGTTTCAGGCTTCGATCCCGGAATTCACGGCCCAACGTGCGCCGGATAGGTCATCACATGCATCATACATTGTGGTTGCTAATCCAGTAAATTCGTACGGAAATCGGTTCGTGTGTTCTTGTGGAGCTCCAAGAACCAGGATTTTCTCCGCGTGGGTATACCGTTTTACGAACACTCTAAAACTGTTTTACGAACCATCTTGATAATTTTTTTTGGAACGTAGAACCATCTTGATGATAAGAGAGTGCAAATATAATCCCTCATCCGAATGAACTAAATTCGTCTGAACTACACGTTGAGACATCAATAATGCCCCATGATCGAACATATGATGAGCATGAGTTTTTTTGTTTTGAAAGAACTGGCAGGAGCTCTGCCTTGGCACTAATAGAAGAAGAAACAAAATACAACGTCTAGCATACATCTGGGCAGCACCACTGCACCTGAAACTCAAAAGAAAGAAGAAGCACAGTAGAAAATCAACAGGCAAGGGCAGGAAACAACCAACTAAAGGCCAATAGAAAACTGCGACCCGACTGCTCTTTTAAGTGAGTTTGGATTATCGTCGGGCTCTAAGAATGATTATCGTCCATATGATGTCGAATACAAAATTACAAATAACACCGTATCTTACAAGTATAACAAACCTAAAGTTCAATCTGTTTAAATAAAGTGTGAATCATGGCCATGACATTGATACGTGGACCACACGCAGACAGAGGCGACAACTTTCCCCCAAACAAAACAAAGGTTTTGTTCGAGATTCCTATCGAGGCCGATGCCATTCAGACCGGGGGTCGATCCAAATGTGATCGCTCAGCGCGTCACCCACTCATCTGAGCCGTTGTTCCGAGCGGTTGTGCTAATCATTGTTGGTGCCATGTGGCACCACCAGAAAGTCAATCTGATCTAAGCTAAACTAAGGCTTCTTGGCAATGGCATACCAGCAAGAAAGAGTGTTCTAGCCTTCTAGGTAATGGAGGAGTCGCACATGGGTTACAACTGTTTCATCGCCAGACGCTGAATTATTTCAGGCGACGAGCCGGCAATCAATCTCTCGGATTGGGGGTGAGTGATGTCCAGTTGTTATAATCCTGACAGTTAAAGGCGATAATAGCAGGGCTAAGGCCATGTGCATCGCTCCATCTCAGCCGTATATGCACCCCCGCCATGTCGGAAGAGGTAGATGGGAGAGTGTGAGAGACGGCTTGTGCCGTCTATCACGCACACGACGGCTGCTCGCGGGAACCAAGACGTCAATAGGCAGTATGCCCACAGTTGTGAAGAGCATCGTTGATCCGTTTTGTGGGGCTGACGAAGAGGAACACGAGCATGCGACCCCGGGACATGGTGACATGGGCGAAGACGTCGGAACGGCGAAGAGGAACGCGATCGAGCACGTGACCTGGGACACGGCGACGACGCAGCGAAGACGATGGCGAAGCAGCCACAGTGCACCTCCACGGCCCAGATCTGGCAACCGGGGGACCTCCATGGCTTAGACCCCGCCGTCATTGTACTTCCGCTATTCAGGATCCCGCGCGGCCGAGGATACGTACGTGGACGAGATATGTCGTTGCGGGTGGCTGAGGAAATGCAGACGATGTCGGCGACATGCGGACGTCGGCCTGCTCGCCGTGTGTGCGTGCCCCGGTCGGGCCAGGCCGCCGAGATATCCACGCAGTGGCGGAGCCACGGTAGATGCATGGAGGCACAGCTACACCTCTAATATTTTTGCACAAAAATCTGATATATACTTCCTTAATATACGTTACATACTAACATACTCATTTAAGGCTTTAATTGCAGCCACAACCTATTAGACCCAATAAGTCATACCTAACAGACCAACAACACAACAGTCAGTGCACATATCAGTATACCTTCCAGTGCTAAAGAATCAATCGATTCTCTCATCCCCAACTGGCCGCCCTATGATCCAAATTCCCCAATAAACCAAATCATATCTTCTGGCTTCACTCTTCAGACTTGTGCTCTAGCTAGTAATAGCCGCCCGCCGCCAGGCACTAGCTGCCTAGCCGGCCAACCCGCCACCTGTCGACCACGGATCACCCTCGTCTTCTCCCCGGCTGCGGCCACCTCACCCAGTTCTTTTTGTGTTAAGCGTTGCATCAAAGTTCCTGACATGAATAGTTTTTATGTGTCTAGGGGGAGGCCAAAGCATTTCTTTGAAAAAGTAAAGAATTTTTATCGCTTTTATGTTGAAATATTTTTAAGTGTCATTGATATGCAACTTCCAAAGCTCAATAGCAGGTTGGTTAAATTTGTTTCAATTGCTTCTTTCTAAATTCCAATGCATCCTTGCTTCCTAGCTACTAATACATTTGCTTCTTATGATAGGTTTGATGAAGTTAATACAGAGCTACTTTTTCGTATAGCATCTTTGCATCCTGCTGATTTATTTGGTTACTATAGATATTTACTGTCTGTACTATTGCATATACCCTAGAGAGAGAGAAAGAACTTAAATAGTTCTTTGTTGTTAGTACTACAACAAAGAACTATTAGTAGCTAGCTGACCGGAGATCGTTGCGAAGCCAATGTACAAGCGTGCTGGCAAGTCCTGGAGACGAATGCGCCGCACGATATGGATTCGTTTCTCGGCCGATCAAAAGTCTCGCGCGTCGCGCGCACGATTTCTTGATCCGATTCGTCCTCGCCGGCCGTCTCCTTAAAATCTCATCTCTCGGTGCCAAGTTAAATCGTGCTTGCACTCTGCACCAAGTCGGCAAGCGAAGTACGTGGGTGTATGTCACTCGTTTAGGAGCAACGCAAGTACTACCCGCCATCGCGTTGACCTGTCACAACTCACAAGGCACTCCAAATCCTTGCCGACACACCTGCTGGCCCCATGAAATTCAGGACGCATACAGCCATTTTGTGAGCATCTTGGATTTGATTGGTCGGTGCAGTGCAGTGCAGTCAAGCAGAGGTTGCTCATGACCAGCTAGGCCTGGGCACGGACAGGAGAAAATGGGAGACAGAAGGATGGAAGGGATGCCTGTCAAAGTGTAGGACCCATAGAGGAGCCAGATGGGATGAATGATTTTTTAAAAAGTTTTTTCTTCAAAATATTTTCTTTAGGGGTTAAATGATTTCTTTAAAATATTTTTTTAGATATTTTTAACTTAATGTAGCGAAAATACAAACTAACAAGCTCACTAGCTGATTCCAGTCAAAGCGTTGGCCAAGGGGCAGTTGGACCGCTCGGCCGGTCTGACCGCTAGGGCACCGATCTAACTGATTGCTCGCACGATCTGATCGCTAGGGCATTGATCTGACCGCTCAAGTCACTACATTTTGACCGATCGTAGAGGACAAAAGCCTAGAGCAGAACTGCACATAATTCAAGAAAAAAGTTAGTCACTACATTTTGATCGATCGTAAAGGACAAAAGCCTAGAGCAGAACTGCACATAATTCAAGAAAAAGTTAACTTCTAAACCATTGATCCAAACATAATAAAACTTATAACAAGATCTCATTTGGATGTCAAAAACCTATTTCCATCATAGATCAAGAAGATCAAGGCAATAATTCTAACCTTTATCCAAAACAAGAAGGGTTAAACCAAATCAAGGCAAAAGAGGAAAACTTTGATCTATTCTTGCTCGTGAGTCCTAGATGATCTAGATGACTTTGAATGTGTTCTCACATGTTATAGCAAATTAGATTACAGCATGAACTCAAGCCAAATCGACCGCAAGAGCAAAATCCCAAAATTACCTCTCTTGAGGAAACCTGAGCAACCACAAGAACTTTCTCTATATGGATGGGATATGATCTCTAAGAGATATCTCTATCTCTTACACGTTCTTAACACCAAGAGAGATCAGAAAGAGATGAAATCTAAACAAGAAAGTCAAGCAATTCAAAAGTACAAGGAGTAATCCAGGACACAACTCATTTGGACGAACTTTGAACGTTCATGTCACTTTAAAAGGAAAGTTTACAACCGCTCTCTCATAAAAGACAGAGCTCTAACCGTAAAGCGCACACACACGTCTCCAACGCAAGAAAATCTTAATCTCTCTCCTCATAAGACATCATTCTCTCAACTCACATAAGGGTGTATATAGTGGAGACTCCTTTTTTTTGAAAATATACAGCAGGGGAGGCCCCCACTGTGAAGTGGAGACTCCTCACCTCACATCAAATGTTAAACTACCAAAAACTCTAGTGAATACATCCATTTACAAATAGAGAAACTTAGTATCCCACACACAAACGAGTTATTCAATTACGCACACTTGCACGTCTTTCAAAGCGTGACTTCCATAGCTCCAATAACCCGATAAGACACTCTATCATCCAAGACGTAACCTAAACCACTTAGTCCATCACCACGGTTTTACAAACCGCTACTCCAACCTGTATTGGATAATTTCCTCAATTGCTACCCACCAAACTCTACGACGCTTCTTCTCGAAATAACCTCAACACGAAGATGTGATGCCCAATGGCTCATCGTCAAGATCTTACACCTTCTCCAGAAAACCATCACCACTTGAAACACCCAAGTACTATGGCACACCGTACTACAAGTCTACAACACAGTCTGTGATGCACAATTACTTGCCATCAATATCGTACGCATGCTCCGAGGATCGTTACCACTTCAAACACAAGTCCAATTGACACATCACATGCATGCACTTTCCTTCTTATGATTCTTATTTTTTTCGTACTTTTTTGTTTAAGATAATACTCTATTCAAACTTACTCAACACGCCATGACCTTAGAACACTTTCTCTAACCTTGGTCTTGCTATTAACTATAACAATCACTAAACGCCATGTACATCAAAGACAAAGTAATCGTTTCAAGCACAAATAACACACACTTGACTCTCATCAGGAAACACAACACATGTATAGATTCATACCATGACTCACACTCCCACATGCATGGACTTCCACCATGACCCATATTGCCAAAACCAACAGCTCACTGAAAATCACTAAAGGCCGGTCTAACCATCAACCAACAGCCAGTCAGACCGCCAGCAAACCAACCTACTCTCAGCAACAGGAGCCGATCTGTCTGTGTCAATCAAGCCGGTTAGACCGCCCTACTCCACCGACCAGACTGTCAGGCAAGGCCAGTTAGACCGCTCCTCAATTAGACTGCCACTGCTCAGTGGTCAAACCGCCTAAGTAGGCCGTTCTGACCATTGTCTCCCAAATAGCAGAACCAAAGAGCAAGCAATGCAAAATTAAACTCAAATTGCGAAGCGTAAGCATAATCAAATACTTATCACAAACAAACATAAGATGACCTCATATGGTCTCACACAAAAAGCAAGCGCGCAAAAGGCTAGGCTCCAAAGGAGGGGGGGTTGGGGAGGGGGGTGTGCTTGTCTGAGGATGCAGCACAGCCCCACAAACAGAGTTGCCTTCTTTTTTCACTTTGCAAAGCTTCCAAGTGACTCCCCATGGGGCATGTCTGTCATGAGCCTGAAGTCCTGAACAGATGAGTATCAGAAAAGACGAAACGGAAACTTATGCAAAGTTACCAGTGTAAGTTGCTCGCAGAAATTTTCTGAAAGAAGCTGCTCACAGAAATAGACTTTGATAGGCTAGTTAGCGTAAGCAACAGTCAATTCATTTAGTACTACAGAAAGCAGAGTTAAACTATAGGCCTGTTTGTTATACTAACGTTTTTGTCTATAAGCACACAGCTTGTGTATTCAGACTGTAGGCCAAGAACATAACCACAATTTTTAAAAGAAAAAAACAATAACATAACCACATTTTTTCCCAGTTTATCATGGTGGAACCATCAACTCATCATGCCAAAAGAAAACAAAGTCTCAACTCTCAATCTATTTGTCTGGGTACAAAATAGTACATCAGAACGAATCTGCATACCACATGATAACCAACCAACCAAGCATTGTTGCATTGCAAATTGCAAAGCGACAAGCAAGATAAGAAAGGGAGAAGCGAGAAGGGCGACTGGTTCTTGAGAAATCAGAAGATGGATGAGAAGATTGCAGAAACCACGGCAGCCGCGACGCTGTAATGGAGCCCCGTCTGAACCTTGAAGCCACCGGCAGTGCTGTCACTCGCCGGGGTGAAACTTGACGAAGTAACTGCAGGAGAAAAGAAAACGGGCAAGTATTCAGCTGATAATTAAGCACTTGTTCCATCTACTATTTGGTATTGTGATCCACTGATCATATTCAGAAAACTCACTCTTGGATGCGTTCGCGAAAAGAGCGTAGTCCGGCGAGCTCGGGGTCAGGTGCAGCAGATCTATCAGGGGAGGGCATCATCAAACATTACATTATAACGATCAAGAAAATGACAGCCATTGTCAAACTCGAATACCAACAGAGTCATCTAGATTAATTTAGTTACGATTAACAGTGTGATGTAAGAATGAGCACTCCTGATTCAGTAAGTAGTCAAAGATACGTAAAGATCAAACAGAGAGGAAAAGCAAGCCATCTTAAGCACTCTGATTCACTGATTAAACCAATAATTGTAAAAAAAAGAGGGAACTTGCGGACAGTAGGAACATGGGCTTAATCTTGTACTACGTCAAGACCAGAACAAACCGCAGCTCGGCCCAACACGCACAGATGGCCTGCTTGGCACAGATAGATATGCTAGTTTGATAATTCTTGAATTCTAAACTCACAGTACATGAAACAAGCAACTGTTGATTTTGATCTCAACATGCAAAAAGTAACAAATCCATAGAATACCCTCCCTTTTCTTTTTCAAATATCCCCCACTTCTTTTTCTCCATAAAAATAAGCTGATTAAAATTCACTAACACACGTTTTTTTTTTCTGAAAAAGCATCTTGCTAATGTCGAGTACTACTGCAAGTAAAGAGATGTTAAAATTCAGATGCATAAACTCCCAAACTAGGCAGATACTACTAATTGGATAGTACAAGTGATGAAGTGAAGCTTGTGTGACTCACTGATGCAGAGCGTGACGTTGGCGTTGGCGAGCTTGCAGGCGGCGGGCAGCGCGAGAAGGCGGTCGAAGCGCAGGCCGAGCGACTGCACCTCGTGCCGGCCGCTGTGCACCTGCTGGATGATGTAGCACAGGCACTCGGGGCGCGCCTTCTGGGTGCCCGCCGTGTCACCGCAGCACGCCGACGACGGCGCGTCCACGTGCCCCGTCGCGTAGTCCATGCAGTCCGTCAGCTTCCCGAAGTCCTCCTGGCACTTGCTCTGCAGCGCGTCCTGCGCCGACACGGCCGCCGCCGCCGCGGCCACAACGGCAAACACGGCCAGCCACCACGCCATCTCCGCTCGCCGGCTGGTCTCTTGTTTGGCTTGGCTTGGGTGGCCTTGATCGAACTACGTCTGACTCTGTGGAGTATGAACACTCCGAGCTAGCTAGAGGAGACGAGGCGGCGTGGCCGGCCGGCCGGCGCTTATAGCCATAGCCCATAGGAGTCGCGAGGGCATTCAAGTGGGGTGCTGATAGTTAGGTGTTGCACTTAAGACTGGTTAATTCGTTCCGTGTCCTCGTCACGTTAGATCAGTCGCTGTGATGGTACTACGTGTCTCGTTTTGCCTCATCTCCATTCCAACATTTGCCTCGTTTTGAACTTCCTCGTTTTAGGATCACGTCCTAGAAAAATGACGCCGATTAATCATGCAAGAGTTTTCTAGGATGCAAACCATGCTCCAAACGGGCATGATAATATGTTAGCTTTTTAATTTCTTTTTTTACCTTTTTTTTCTTATTTCTTTATATTAGCCATGATGATATAACTTTTTTTCTTTTCTTTTTTAAAATCTAGTTACTCAGAAAAAGATAATAATTACTATAGTATATTTTTAACAAAAAAAACTAGAAGCCCACGGCTGTTCGAAGCACTGCCAAAAATTTGACAAGTACTCTCCCGTTTCACAATATTTATTCATACTCATCGTACGCATATATAGTGGACTGTCCATTCATCGGATCTGAAATGACAAGGTTGCTGCCTTGAATGCTGAGGTGGGTGGGACGGTTGAGCGAGGTTTCCCTGTTTTTATTTCTGTGTCCTTCTCTGTGTTCTTTTAATTTAGATCGCTCGTTGATCGCAACGAGCGGTTCAGATTGAGAGGACACGGAGGGGGACACGGAAACAGGAACAGAGAAGCCATTTTCGGGGCGGTTCGGGTGTTAAGCGGTGACGGTGTCCAAGAAGGAACGCGTTGCTCGGTCGCGAGGTGCCGTGCCGTGCCGCGTTGGCCCGCACGCCATGGCTGCCCGTCGGAAGCTCGCAACGGATACGTCGCCGCGTTGGGATCGTTGGAGCGGTTGAGAGCTCAAAACCGATTGGACTCCAGGTCTTGGTCGCAGTAGCAATTGCAGAGCCCTTTTGCCCACAATGTCACGGATGGCTCATCGCATCAGTTCCTACCCGTCCTTGAGCCTTTCGAGCTGTACAGATTATGCTCCATTGATTAGGCGGTCGGAGTTCTAGAAGTGCGCTGTTTGAGCTCATGCGCTGGCACAGTGCAGCACCATAGACATATATAAACATGTGTTTTGCTACTGGTACATACTTCTATCAGTACCAGTGCTAGCTTAATAATTCCTACTGGTTCATTTATTGCTTTCTAAGAATTGGTTGCGTGCATCTCTTCTGGATGCTCACGCCAAACAGCTAGCTCTACAGCATTTATCTGGTGTACAATGCAGGGCCGTTGCTTTCATCCGAAATTGGTTGTTTGGTTGATGCGAATCTTCTTTGCATATTGGGCTATAGTACTCTTACTGCTGCTAACTACATTTCAGAATAGACATCCAGTAGTAATGACAATAAGGTTTAGCAGATATTATTTCAAGTTCAGATGAAACGGCAGAGAGAAGAGATCACAGGGTAGCCAACTGTGTGTTTGCAGTTGACGTCTTGGCTTTGAGAATCGATCAGTAACTGATTTCAGACTGGGGTGGTTGGGTGTTCAATCTGTGGGGCAGGGCCGCAAGTAAGCTCCAAGTGCATGAGTGCATGCGGTTCCAATTTCTATTGATATTTTGATGCCACCATTTAAGAGTGGCAGGCTTGGGCTGGCAACCCTTCTAGACCTCTTCAATTCTCCCTCTCCTTGTCAGGGAGACCCATCCATTTATGATTTACTGTCCAGAAAACAACTCTTCACTTCTGTAAGATCAGTAGCAATGCAGTTAGTACACAGAACTTCCACCATACAGGAAACGATCTTTGTCAAGCTGTCCATTCTGGGAAGGTTGCCGCCAAAAAAAATTGAACTCGCACAAGCAATATGTTTGGAAGCTCTAACAGAACTGAAGCGAATCTGAGCAGGGAAAGTGAAAAAGATGTGAAGGATAATGGCCCGTTCTTTTTTATTTTTCAGCTGGCTTTTGACTTTAACTTCTTTTAGTAATTACTATTTATTAGACTAATAAAACATAGCCAAAAACCGCAGCCCCCAAAAAACAGGCACAATGAGTGCTAGTATATGGTACCGACTACCAACAGTTTAGTTTTCAGAGTCCTAATCTATGGAATCACGAATGATCATGTAACAGGAATCCACAAACAAGCAATACCAGATCTAGCAACCATTCAATGCGGTATTACAGTTTAGTTGCGATGATGATTAGGAGTTGTTCATATTGAATATTGAGTTTTGCTGATGACTTTTGGTTGTGGCTTATGTCTGAAAATAAATAGTAATGACTAAAAGAAGTGGCTTTTAGAAAAAGAGAGCGAACGATGGAAAAAATAAAGAAGAGATGTATGCATGTGATGGGAGCAAGAGTAGGGTGCGCAACGTACCCATGACCGTCTGCTTTATTTTTGGAGCAAGATAATAACAAGATAAGTGGAGAAACCGTTTCAACAAGTCAGGTGTTTGTATTGACTTTTAGTTTTTTAAACAGAAACTAACCCGGACAGGTCCTTAGTAGGGTTTGCTACCGGAGTATTTATACCCTATATGTCCCCAACTTGCGCTCAAAGAGGCGGCGCAATAGATAGACCTGAATAACGCTGGCTGCATTCAGCGCAGCTGATTCAAAGAGCGCCTTGTAGACAGCCCTCCTGCTCATGTTTTCGTTCACTGCATCACAAGAAAGACATGATTAGTTGCTCATGTGAGGATACCAAACTTAGACACAAAGATTAGACTAGCAGCTCGTAAGCCAAGAGAAAATAGAAAAATTGAGGCTGCTTCGGCAGCAATCATTATATCATACATTGAAGTTACAGTTATATTTAAAAAAAGGCAATCAAAGGAAGAAGACAACCGAAAAAAAAAGACTGATTACCAGTTCCCAGATTTCTTGACAAAGGATGGGACTAGGCTAACCAGAGCCAAATCCCACAGAGTTATAACAAGTTATCTCAAGTATTAGATAATTAAAGCTTATTCTGGAAATTTTCGAACCTATTCATTCAAGAGAACATATTATTACTCATTGTATTTGCAGAAATTAGAAAAGACCTCCAAACTCGGTGTTTGACAGCCTTTCGCAAACACTGGCCAATCCTAAGTCACTTTCTGTCTGACTACTGGTCAAATTTAGACAACTCCAACTTGTGGGTTGCTGGGGTAAATCCTACCTGGCCATCGACCACCAGGAACTGGTATTATGTCACAACATTGAAGCCAGAAACATGACATCCTTTTTTAGGTTATGACAAACATTTAAAAATGGATATCACTTAACAAGTTGAGGATGTCAATGGACAGAAAAGGTTGGTAAATACTGGTGGTTTCAGCTAAATAACCAGTGTAGCTCTCAAGGAGAAAGGACACGATCACTGGTAAAGTATAATTTTTTCAAGACAAATGGAAACAGAGGGGGCTTACATATTGCTTGCCGGTCAATTTGGGGCTCTAGCCAGTGCTGCTCGAACTGAATGTTGTAAAGCGCTTCATCTAACTTTGCAATTTGTTCGAACAAAGGTGCAAAATGCTCTGCAGCCATATCACAAAAGAGAAGCTGGACGGTATGTTCTTGCATAGACATTTGGGCTTGTTTATATTTGCTTTTGCTAATGGCTTTTGGCTGCGGCCAATGAATAGTAGTGACTGATAGAAACAGTTGATAAATAGTAGTTCATTATGTAAGAAAGACGGTGCAACGAAAAACACTACAATATTTAGACCGACATGCTACTTACAGAATTGTGATATAATATAATACAAAGTACGTTGCAATATGTGAAAGCGAAATGTAGTGATTGATGAATAGTAGTAGCTGATAGAAGCGATTTATAGAGGTTAAAGCATTCGTATTGGCTTCTGCTTTTGGAAGCAGAAGCTAATATGAACAAGCCCAAAGTTTGGGTAACTTCAGAAAAACTTACCATCTTTGGCATGTTGATCGAAGTATGAAAAATGGCCAACATGCACATCAAAGTCTATGGTTTCATGATACAGGGATTTATTGGTGAAGCAGAAGCGATGGACACCTCTCTTCTGAACTATGAACTAATCACGGACTTGAGTGCCAGTAGGATCTTTAACATGTCATTAGTCAAGATGGAGCCAGCTTAATTGTCGGTTATAAACTTATAATATAACTTTGTGACTACATCGATAATGGAATGCTTCCAAGGCGCTCTAATTTACAGGCCAGCAGAGTAATTTACAGTCATAAATTAGTGATCAGAAAAAGATTGATGTAATTGCATCAAGAGGCAAACCGTCACCAGCCAAAAAAATATTGATAATGGTTGCACAACAACAAAATTTAAAAATCAATAATTTATGGGAGCTTAACAGTAAAAAAGAACATGATTAATTAAAGAATCTCTTATATTTGTATTGCTTGCATAAGGCATAGTGTTCACTGTTCAAGATCATAATCCATGCCTAGATTCTCCGATCCATGTTTCAGAAAGCAACTAAACTGACATCTCTAATGCAGGGTTTTAAAATTCCACAGGATCATGGCTCAAGTTGTAAGCCCCACACACTACCATGATGTTAATTCGCATCTGATCACTGAACCATCATGATGTTAATCTCCATCCAATTGATGGGCAATTAAGATGTTAATCTCTATTATATCCATTCCCTATGATGAAACCATTGTGATATAACTAGGTGCATACATGTTTTCATTGAACAATTAGTTTTTCCTTGCAGCCTATTTCTTGGTTATTTATTTCTAAAGATTGAGATTGGTAGTCTGCAATCGGCACACAAGTTCCAACAAATCCTATATGTTAAAAGTGATTGCAAGCTTGCATGCAGAAATTGACTAAACAGTGCTAAGTGCTAAATGCAAAACAGAATTTAAAATCACAAAAGTAATTGAGTTCTGAAAATGCTAACACATGATACACAACATATATTTGAGATAATCTTGATAGACTGCTAGTATCTTGTCAACATCTCTAGAATAGTAACTACGTACTGTGCGGGTTCACAAATATAAATGGCAAATCAGCTGTGGCAAAATAACAGCACAACTAGCAGTCTAGTAGATTATGTCTACCGTTAATACCCAAGAATGCATCAGATATCTATATGCTCATTGACTCATTGTACAATGCTTATTCTTGTAGGATATACATAGATGCAAAATGAATTAAGCCCTTACCACAAGATCCACCCCGTCCTCGCTATAATGCCATGGGGTGTCAGCCTTGACTACCACGAATGATAATGAACCGTATCCCCCTTGTACTCCATGTTATGCAAGAAACACTCTTCCCTATCAATCACAAAGCGGATACCTGCAGCCGGGAGCGAGAACGGCATGATGCAGAGAACCAAGAAGCACACAGTTCTCCAGCTCAGCCCCTCCATCCTACACTGGCAGAAGCAATAGCTGATTGCACAAAGCTTCCTGCAGAGACAAATTTCCAATGTAACATCGGATCTCTTCGACTAGCTACACAAGCACTCGCCGCAAGCCCGCAACGAAGTGCCTTTAGGTCCTGTGCCCCCCAAAAAACTTGACCTTTTTTTGCGCAAACAACACGGCTGCCTATTCTATTCTATGGCCGCAGACAATACGGGCCTGTTTGGTTGCCTGCACCACCCTAGCCTGGCCCGTATGAGCCATCCAAGCCCTGGCCAGGCTAAGTGGATGCAAGGTGGGTGTTTGGTTGCCTATTTAGGCTGTACTTATTTTAGCTTAAAATCAGTTTCTAATTTTGATTTCTGTTTTTTTCACCATTCAGTAATTTTATTTTTTTTTCTGATTTTTGTTAGATTTTTTGAGCTGTTTGGTTGCCTATTTAGGCTGTGCTCATTTTCACCGGGCTGTGCTGACAAGCTGTTTAGTTGAGTGCATTAGCAGGGTGGATGGATGTCTAGATGTAAGAGATGGTGTTTGGATGGCTGCATGTGGCCTGAGTTTGCTCACCTGCTTGTGGGTGGTGAGGATGTAGGAGTGGGCTTAGAATATGGCTAAGTCCCTTGTGCTTCATTCCCACTTTTTTCAGCAAAAGTGTATCATTTTTGTAATTGAGATAATGCATGGATTTTACAAGGATATGAAGTACTTAGGGGCGCACAGAATAGCAATAATTTATAATTTTTTTACTATAGATAGCTTATTTTTTTACTATAGCTAAAGTTGCTTATTTAGCTAATTAAATTTAAAAAAAATAGAAAAAATATGTTAATCCATCACAGATAATACAAAAGAATACGAAAAAAGAAAAGGCAAAAACCCTAAAAAAACCAAAAAAAAGAAAAAGACGAAATTAAGAAATAGTGAAATAAAAGCAAAAATCAGAAGCCATCGTCAAAATGAGCGAGGCCTTAACTCGGCCAACATTCTATTGTACATGTAATGCGCATTTGAATATTGTGTAGAATCGAGCTGTTTGCTGCTCAATTTGGCACTTTGCATTGTATTTATTTTCATGATCCATGCAACCCAAAGAAAGCTGAACAGCTCTGTGCAACAATCAATTTTGCCATTAGTGTAATTGATTCATCAGAAGTTACGCAAAATATAAATACTGCTGTGCGCACATCAAGCTAATTTGTTACAGTTGTTTGCAAATTACAAGTTCTCTACACGAGCATCCGTGGGCATAACAGATGAGTGTGTGGTACTTGTTTTGCAATAAAAAATGCAGGAGGCTGTGTGAGTCACAAGACAAAGAGAATTGGAGTATTTGTTACCGAGAAACTTTGTTGGGAATTCATCATTTCTCACAGCATGGACATGTTAACCTGACGAGCAAATAAATCTCATTTCTTGGTGTGTACTAGAGAAGAAGCACAGGTACCTGCCTATTCCTAAGTGGAAAGGAAGAAGAAGCGTTCGTTTACAATCAGGGCATGCAGTACTCATTAGCATACTTGTGCCCTCACTTAGTTGTCTCTGAGCTGCAGTGCTATCGTGGGCAGGAGAGCCATGGCTTCACCATCAATCGCAAGGGAGTGGTCGTCATTCGTGAAGCACTTGGTTGCGAACTTGACACTGCCAAGAGAGAGTGGTATGGAGAGATTGTAAGAAGAAGAATTAGCACAACTGCACAAGGAAGACGAGGAATTCTTTCAAAGAAACAAAGGTAAAGATTGGTACAGGTAGCTACGTAGATAGTGAGAGAGCGAGACAGATACATGTATCTTGTGGTGGTGGCTGCTGCTGCCCTGATATGGAGCGCCTGGACTTGAGCAAGCACCTCATCACCAATGTACACCGGCGCCGCAAACTTGAGGGACTGGCTTGCGTACACCGCTCCAGGCTGCATCCATCGCAAAACCATCACATCACGTCAGAGATCAGATCAGGCTGTCCCGCCCACGCACTCACTGTTCGACAAAATGCAGAGAGAGAGAGAGGGGGGTAATAAGGAGCTGAGCGTACGAAGTGGGTGGCGATGAGGGAGGGGAAGAGGGCAGCGACGAGCATGCCGTGCACGACGCGGCCGCGGTCGAACCAGCCGACCTCGCGGGCAACGGCGTCGTCCAGGTGGACTGGGTTGCGATCGCCGCTCAACCCCGCGTACGCAGCCACATCCCCCTCTGTGAACCGCCGCCGCAAGTGCAGCACGTCGCCCACCTTGAACACCCCTGTGGACAGCGCGGCGGTCGTCGTGGTGTTGGTGCGAACGAGAGGGATCGCGCAGGCAAGGCGCACAGTACACATCGCGGCAGCCGAGCTAGGTGAGTAGGTACACTTCCTTCCCACTGCTACCCCTTGGTACCCTAGTGGCAAGGCAACTAATACTAGATATTAGAGAGGACTAGGTCTGTATTACAGAAGGTAAACCAAGGCGAACAATTTTGTTTAAATTATTACAAATTGGGGGGAAGCAAATTGACCTAGCTATCAAAACAATGGAATCAAGTTGACCTATTGAAACACGGTTAGCCAACTAATACTTGTATATGGGAGTTTGTTTGGCCTTGAGCAATAACAGCGAATACCTGCATCATTCAAATCCATAAAAAACCTAAATACTGGACCATTTAAACAAAATGTTAGCAAGAGCAATCAAAATGTTGTTGTAGAGTCAGCAGGAGCAATCAAAATGTTACAGTCAACAGTAAAGATTTTGTCCTCTAGAAGTAGCAAGTGAGCAAGTTAACCCATGAAAGCATTTAAATGACAAATTTTCAAATACAGTGCACTTCTTTAGTTTCCAGAGTCCAGACAAACTCCTTTAAAATCTATTATAACAAATAGACACTGATTGCTTAAAATTGATATAGTGATATACTTCCTCTTCCTCAAGTACACATTAACAAGTTATGACTTCTGAGGAATAAACAATGTTGCTTAATGCCTTTAAACAAGATGCTTCTGAACTAGTCAAAATCCTCACACTGAGCACAAAACAATTATTACACTGCACCAATCATTTCCTATTATGAATGCACAATGGAGTGTGCCATGCATCCCAGATTGCAAAACAAAAAGGCAGTGTGAACATTGATCCCCTAGCGCTAATTGATCCTGAACATAACACCTACATTCCCCAACCAGATTTTAGCGAAATTAACCGGCAAGGAGAGTTCATTCGCTGATTCGCACCACATAGGGCTCCAATTGCAGGCAGAAACTATTTCAAGATGATATTCTCAACCTCACGGTGAGGGCAACAACTAACCAAGTCTGAGGCAAAATGTTCCCATAAGCAATTAAGCAGCACAGTGCAGCAGTTATGCAAAGCAATATGAACAATGAAGGAAGACTCAAGAGAACTCTAGAACGGTTCTACAGAATAACAGAATAGCGACTGCAGGAGCCACACAGGGGAGACTGGAGACAGGAAGCCGGAGGGAGGACGAACCTGCGGCCTGCGCCCATCACCCATGCGCCGCCACGGTCCACAGAGAGGAGCCAGAGGGTCTGAGATAGGGGTGGAAACGAGCTGAGCCAAGCCGGATCAGCCGAACTCGCACGGGCTGTGGCTCAGCTCGTTAAGAAACCGAGCTAGAATGTAGGCTCGGCTCGTGAGCCGAGGTGGCCAAATCTAGTCACAGGTTGTTCTGCCCAGATCAGTGGGTCTTTTTTCTTCAACCTCATTCATTCAGAGTGATGTTTAGTACTACATCCAGTGACAACCTCATTCAACCTCATAAAAGCCATGAATGCACTTACCTACAATGGCAATAATAGAAAACCTACTAACAACAAAATCAGCATGCTCATGAGCTCATCTTAACTGGACAAGCATCATTTCATTGCTACAACAGAAGCTATACAACAACACAGCTACAGATGATACACAACAACACAGCTACAGAAGCTATACGACAACACAGCTACAGATGATATACAACAACACAGCTACAGAAGCTATACGACAACTGCACAAGCAAGACACACTTTCTTGACTAAAGGAATATCAATGCTTTCCTTTTCTACTGCACTTTCTATTGCATACCGTTTATCCATGACATGAGGAGTTGATGAGATAGTTGATAACATGCTTACAGTTAGCTTTATAAGTTATTGATAGGAGAACATGTAGGCTTTGCTATTTATCATGAACTCTAAATAGTTTGCGACACGTACTGCAAAACTGGTTCTTTTTTCCCCATATCAGGAAATGGGCTAATGGAGAATAGAGAGGAAAGTAAAGCCAACACGTGGTTGGTTCAAACCAAACTACTGGTATACATATTTGGTTGCAGTGCATGTCACCCTTTCACTTATATTTGGGTCATGTTTTTGTGAAGAATATTGTTCAGGAATCTCGACCAAACTACAAAAATCCCTAC
This sequence comes from Melocanna baccifera, assembly GCA_036346265.1. Classification (NCBI taxonomy): domain Eukaryota; kingdom Viridiplantae; phylum Streptophyta; class Magnoliopsida; order Poales; family Poaceae; genus Melocanna; species Melocanna baccifera. Next base: position 1,413,978 of record CM070698.1, on the reverse strand, counting down.
ATGTGTCAAGTTTATATGACAAGGTCGACGGCTCTTGGCTGGTAAATGGTGATGTGGATTTGATGAATCTCATGTGAACTGTGGAAGAAAAAAAAGTAATGGAAATAAAAAAGATGGTTTCTGCCATTGAATCACCATCGCGCAATCAAGTTCAGAATCAAATTAACCACACGGAGTTCACTTTGCTAGCAGTCCGATTCTTAGGCTTCTCCGACCTTATCCCCAACACCCGCCCTCACAAATCATATAGCAACCAATCCGTCTTCAGATGAACACCACCAATATGCGCACAAACAGAACGGCCAATCCACTCCAGAGATGAATCGATTACGTGCACATGTAACTTATAATCTCGACATGATTTCACACTCAAACAGAATCGAGACAGGCGCACCTTGAGGGAAGCCGTTATTTGGAGGCGTTGACCCACAGCTCCCGGAACCACGGCGTGGAGGGGGCAAGAAGAGCAGATCCGAGGGCGGGCGGGGAGATGTGGCGCCGGGAGGGAAGAAAGAGCGGCGGCGGCGACTCGGGAGCAGCGGGCGTAAAGAGGCACGCGGATGTGGAACTGGGGATTAGGATTTGGGACAGTTGATACTTTGTTCCTTTGATTATTTATTTTTTTATTTTGCTATTTATCTTTTGCTTTAAAATTTGTCAATTGATATTTTACCTTATAGCATATTTTAATTTATTTTTTTATTCCATACACTGGTACCTAAATATGAAATGATGAAATTGCCCTTTGTCCAATTCAACCAAAAGATCCAGCAAGCAGTCCTTCATTTGCTCTCCCTCCCTTTCTTCCTCCCATGGCCTTGCCGTCGGCTCCGGCCGCCCTCGCCATCGTTGTCGTGGTGGCCGTCCTAAAACGCTGAATCAAGCAGCGCATATGAACTTGAGAGGAGCCGTTGGGCGAGAGGACGGAGATGGCATCGGACGTGTTCAGATCGACCCCAATCACCCACCCAGTGGGGATGGCGGTGGTGGGGGCACTGTTGTCGGTCAGGAGTAGAAAGAGGAAGGCCAGTCATAGGTCCCTGAGCTCGGTGTTCATCAAGAGTTTCGCCCATGCCCTGGCGCGGGCGTGGGATTTCACAGGCAGCGCTGCGGCTGGAGGGGGCATGAGGCGGCGGGAGCAGAAGGGCGGGGCGAAGGATGCGATGGCGCCCAAGTGCAGGATGGAGTGGTGGAGCAGAGGGCATTCACGGGATCCTAGTGGTTGGTGTGGTGGGCAGTATTAGTGTTGGTAGCTAGATGGTAAAATCCGAAATGAGACCTCTAAAAGAGGGGTTTACGGGCCTCCCCTAGAGACTCCCCCCAGAAAGAGAGCGACCACGAGGAGTGGCTCACTCGTTGGTGCCCAGTCAGTCACGCCGCTGCAAGCACGCACGCTGATATACTAGGCCCCAAATCTGGTGTTACGCTAGCCGCAGAGCCGCACATGCACGTCACAGCCCAAATCCCTTTAAATAACCAATCAATTCAAGCGATCCGTTCGCGTGTAGGATCATCCTAGTTTATACAACTATGGCTGCACCGGGGAGAGAGAGTGTGTGAGCATACGCGCGAGCAGTGCTTCACCTGCACATGGCGTGCGGCTCGATCGGTCGTGGACGAAGTCCGGTTCGAAGTCCAAAGGGATCAGTTTACCGATCTTGATGCCGTTTTTAACCGCTCCATGTGGCCAATAGGGACGGTGATCCTTGTGCCATCGGCTGGCTCCTTGTTGTGTTAGTTTAATCTGATCCATTCGACAAGCTGCTGGCTGGCCTGGCAGTGAGTGTAGGAGCAGGGAATATTTGTCACAAAGGACGGTTACGTTTATTAGCTGACCGGTGCCTCGGCCTGCTTTGCTTGCTGCCACTCTGGCAGCCTAGCTAGCTCAGCTAGCGCTGATTAATTTTTCGGTGTCAGCCTTCACCTGTTTCCTCTTTTCTATCTCTTCTTTGACTATCTCTTCCTCCTTAATTAATCCCCTGTGTAGGCTAGCTAAGTTTGTCACTTGCCCTAGAGCATTAAGGATTCTCCATCGCTTCAATCACCTGGGTGGAATCAGACTCACAAGCAGCTCTGTTGCACCCCACTTGTTCTGCTAGCTTCAGTCCACATAGGAGGGCCTCCGCTTCTGCTGAAAATACATCAGATGTTTGGGCCAGCAACCAGCTACCAGCAGCAATAAAACTTCCTTTCCCATCCCGGAGGATCGCACCTTCTGCTGTGTTTGGATCAAATGTCGTGTCAACGTTCAACTTGGCAAAAGGCGGTGAGGTCGTGCGGGCACACGACGACATCCGCGAAAAGGGCCACTTCTTGACTAGAGGCTAGGCGTGTTGAACTCAGGGGTTAAGACGACGCTAAGGGAGTTGGCACGGGGACCAATGGTCACTAGAGTCACGTCGGTGATATACAGCCACGACAGCGTCATGGGTGTATATGGTGAAGTCTAGACAAACGATGCTAAGCTTAAAATCTATCTGGCACACTAACACTAGGGGGATACTAGGTGCTCAGCGAGGGGTTGGCGGCGATAGAGAACGGTTGGACGTGGTGAAGCGACGACGAGCAAGGGTGGCAGCGATGGTCTCACGGTGACAGCGGGCTATAGCGAGGGAGAGGCTATAAGAAGGTACGCATTAGCTTGAATGCAAGCACAAGATGGTAGAAATGGAATGAATTGGTTGAAGGTTCACTAGAGCAGCTAGAATCAGCGAAAATGACACTGGCGATCAGAATTGGGGAAAACGAGCAGTCTCGGTGGCTTGCTGCGGGAGCAAGAAAATTAAGCGAGGGGTGAGCACAAGTGGGTGATAGAACATGAAGTGGCATGAGTAGATTGGAGCCAAACTCACCAGAATGATGGGGGACACGGTGCCTTAGAGCGGCACACTCATTGGAGAGGAAGACAATGAGCCACGTTGTTTCCCACAGCTTCCACTGTGATGGCATGCACAACATTGGTAAGAGTAGAGTTCAAGAAGAAAGACGACGTGAGTGTTGAGCAAGGAAGATCACCAGGGCGGCAATGCCATGGTGGTGTGCTCACCAGCGTTGAGGAAGACGGAGCCATTCCCAGCAAACCCCAAGACTTCGAGCTCTAATTCTTGGAGGGGAAGTTGAAAATGGCAAGCTAAAGGAGAAGATGTGGGTGGCTTGACTTATATAGGAAGGAGAAAGACAAGAGTTGCTCACGATTTCTTACGGGTGTGGTGGGACGGGGCGAGCGGCTCAGTCTCTCTCTCACTCAACATGCAAGGGAAGCCAAGACAGCAAAGCAGACACAACAATGGATGGGTCAGACATGTCCAAAGAGTATGTGAGGTTGGCGATCTTCGGTCAAAATGGGTAGATTCGGTCGTTGTGGCATCAGCAACAGGAGCATGGCGTGTACTCATGCAGCGATTGGCACTTGTGGGCGGTAGCGAACTGAGGTGGGTGATGGTGGCTATGGTGTGGGCCTGGGGGTCCACTGAGTATTGACACAGCTAAGGAGAGATGGGCACGAGTGCATCTCCGCGTGGGTGAGCGCGTGTAGCCACGCAAGCAAAGGGAAGGAATTAAGTTTTTGGGCTGTTACAAGACCTATCCCCATTGGAAAGAATTTTGTTCCTAGGATTCCAACTATTCAGAAAGGAGATACGAAAACTCATCTCGAAGATGGTCTTCACACTCCCAAGTTGTCTCATCCATAGTGTGATTGCTCCATTGTACCTTGCACATTTGATGGTCCTACTCTGCGTGCGGCGTTCAACTTCGTCTAGAATCTGAATTGGATGTTCATGATAGGTGAGGTCCTATTACAAGTCGATCTTTTCTAGTGGAGTTTGCTCAGTGGGGACTTGCAGGCACTTTTTCAGCTAAGACATATGGAAGACATCATGGATATCCAAAAGCTTGGATGGTAGCTCTAGCTAGTAAACTACTTTTTCCTTCCTCGCAATTACTCAATATGATCCAATGTATCTGGGCATCGGCTTCCATTTAACTTGGAATCGATGAGTGCCTTGGAGTGGGGTAACCTTCAAGTACACACAATCATTTGGCTTAAAACACAATTCTCATCGATGATGGTTGGTATAACTCCTTTGTCTTGACTGCACCCCCTTCAATCAGGTCCTAATTAACTTGAACTTGCTCTTCGGCTTCCTTAATTAATGCTGGGCCCAACTGTTGTCTTTCTTTGGTCTCAGACTAGTTGATAGGGGTCCTACACTTCCTCCCATATAAAACTTCAAAATGTGACATTTAGTGACTTATTTGATAGTTGTTATTATACGAGAACTCTATGTACAATAAGTCTTTTTCCCACCTTAGCCATGGGACAACACACATGCTATAACCAAGTCCTCCAAAATTTGATTTACTCTCTCGGTTTGTCCTCCTGTTTGTAGGTGATATGCTGCACTAAAAGGTAGACTTATGCCCAAAGTTCTTTGTAAACTCTTCCAAAAGTGTGAGGTGAATTGTGCACCTCGATTTGATACTATCTACTTTGGCACTTTGTGCAAACATATTACCTGTGACATGTATAACTCTACCAACTTGGCTTCTTTCTCTACGGTTCTCACTAGTAAGAAGTGTGCAATCTTTATCAATTGATCAACTACAACCCATATTGAATCATGTCCCTTATATGATCTCGGAAGTCCGGTAATGAAATTCATACCGACTTCATCCCACTTCTATTCAGTCACAGGTAGGGGTTGAAGTAATCGTGCTGGTCATTGCTATTCAGCCTTCACCCTTAGACACACATCACATCAGGCTACAAATATTGCTATTTATCTTTTTTCATTCCAGACCACCAAAATTCAACCTAAAACTGAAAACAAAAGTCTATAGCTGTATAGGAAATACAATTATATTTTGAGTTGTATAACAAGTATAAATCTATATTTTTTATATAAATATATGTAATTACGTGAAAAATCCAGCTACTTTATCCTAATTGATTTGCACCCAAAAGAAAAAAAAAGAAAAGAAAAAGGGTTGCACCGTATATCACGAGAAGAGTTGGGCTGTTAAGAAGAAGCGCACAGGGCATCCGGTCACCCACTTACGCTACACACAACAAAAGCGCAATATGGCGAGGTGGCACACATGTTGGGTTGAAGTACAGCCAAGCTTTTTCACAGAAAGCAAAAGCAGGGCACGTACGAGACGAGCTACATGGCTAGCTAGCAATAGCGATTCCTGATAGGAAGAGAAACTTTTGCTGTGAGGGGGCCATGTAGGCAAAGATCGACGAAGGTTTGGACGGCGTCGTCTTTGTCGTCCTGATTTTGGAGACGCGCGATCGATGATGCCGTTGCCTGCCGAGCGAATAGGCTCGCAGCGAGCGGGCAAATTGTCGCGCGCGCGGCGTCCCATGACTCGTCGACTCGGATAGATCAACGGCGCGTGTTTGCCGCGCGCGTGCATGCAACTCGTGCTCCGATCAACAGTCCAACTCTGCATCAACGTACGTACTAGTGCAAGTCTAGTACAGTCACGCTGTAGAAATGTGTGTATTGGAAAACAGAGTGAATATTTTATTTCTTATAGTATATTTATAACTATACTAATTAGGCACTCCGAAGAAGCTCGCACGTTAACTAAAAAAAAAATCAAGTCATCTATCCCACGGACCTAAGCTATAACGATTGAGATTAAAAGAAAGAGTACATGCAAAGTATAATTTAAATTCACTAAAATTTGAAAGAAAAATAAGAAAAATTAGCGACTTAATTTCCATACAACATCCAAAATCACCTCCATAGATAACTAAAATTTGGAACAATAATTAAATGAAAATTAGCAAATGAAAAGGAAGAGTGTATGTCAAGTACAAAACAACTTAACTAAAATTCAGGATAAAAAATAAAATAAAATAGTAGTTTGATTCTATAATTCCAAAGTAAATTCACAAAAAAATAGCAGTTTGATTTCTATAGAATTCCAAAGTAAATAATAAAAATAAAATTGGATTAATAATAAATGAAAATAGAAAGATTTTTATATAAATTGCAACCTAAAGCTAAAAAACATGCGTAAGTACGATCCAAAAATATGAAAAATCAAAATAAAAAACAAAGGATGATTATAGATTTCATTTGCATGCAAATTCAAAACTTTAATTCTAAAAATATTAAAATTCATAATAAAAACAATTTGATTTCTATACGAATTCCAAAGTAAACCCTAAAAATAAAATTCAGATTAATAAGAAATGACAGTGGAAATATTTTTATACAAATTCCAGCCTAAAGCTGAAAAAATCAACCCTAATTACAATCCAAAAATATACAAGTTCAAAATAAAAATTAAAATACGATTAGAGACTTTATTTGCATGCGAATTCAAAACCTAAATTCTAAAAATATTAAAATTCATCATAAGATCTATATCCATACAAATTATGAACTATGAGGAACATTAATAAAAATAGAAAAGATCTAGCGTCCATCTAGCTGACCCAAATTATAGAGACTTAAATTAACAAAAAATGTTCATATCAAGTACAATACAAAGTAACGAACCCAAGTGACTTTACCTAAGAACCTAGCCCATTCAAATATATGGGTTAACTAGAAAGATCTGGTCATCTATCTAGCAGATCTGAGTTATAATGGTTCATATTAAAAGAAAGAGCTCATGTCAATTACAATCTAATTTAAACTTAATTTCCATATGACTTCCAAAGTCACATCCATAAATAACTACAATTTAGAACAATTAAGTGGAAATTACTAAACGAAAGGGAAGAGTCTATATTTACACGGCAAGTTAATTAAAATTTAGAATAAAAAATAAAATTAGTAATTTGATTTCTATACGAACTCTGAAGTAAACCCTAAAAGTAAAATTCACAAATAAAAAATAAAATAAAAAATTTGATTTCCATACGAGTTATAAAGTAAACCCTAAACATAAAATTTAGATTAATAATAAATGAAAATAGAAATTGGATTTTTATACGTAACCCAACCAAAAGCTGAAAAAAGTCCACCCCAAGGATGATCCAAAAATATGCAAATTTGGAATAAAAATTAAAGGTTGATTAGATATTTTATTTGCATGCAAAATTGAAACCTATATTCTAAAAATATTAAAATTCATAAGAAGATCTACACCTATACTAATTATACTGCAAGGAATGTGTTAATTAAAAATGATCTAGCATCCATCTAGCTGATCGAAGTTATAGTGGCTTAAATTAATAGAAAAGTATTCATATCAAGTACAATCCAAATTAACGGACCCAAGTGACTTTATCTAAGAAGCTAGCCCATGCGAATGCATGGGTTAACCAAAAAAATCTATTCATCTATCTGGCGGTCCTGAGTTATAACGGCTCAAATTAAAAGAAAGAATCTATGTCAAGTAAAATCTAAATTAACTGAAATTCAAAATAAAAATAAGAAAAATTAAAAACTTAATTTCCATACGACTTCCAAAGTTACATCCATAAATAACTAAAATTTGGAATAATAATTAAGTGAAATTAACAAATGAAAAGGAAAGTATATGTTTACAAGGCAAGTTAATTACAATTTGGAATAAAAATAAAAAACTAACAATTTGATTTCCATAAGAATTCTAAATTAAAGCCTAGAAGTAAAATTTGCAATAAAAAAGAAAATAAAATAACCAATTTGATTTTATACGAATTCCTAAGGAAATCCTAAAAATAAAATTTGGATTAATAATAAATGAAAATAGAAATTGAATTTTTATAGAACTTCGACCTAGAGCTAAAAACTCTACCTCAAGTATGATCCAAAATATGCAAATTTGGAATAAAAAAAATTAAATGATGATTAGAGATTTGCTTTGCATATGAATTTGAAATCTAATTTCCAAAAATATCAAAATTCGTAATAAGATCTATACCTAGTAATTATATTGTGAGGAACATTAATATAAAAAAGGAAAAGATTTAAGGGGGCGTTCGGAATAGTGATGACTTATGACTTTTAGTCGAAATTTTACTGTAACTGAGTTAGCTTATAAACCATCAATATCAGCCCAAAGAACACATTCTTCCTTTACGAGATGCGGAAGAAGATCGATAAAACGGGGACCATTGCTCTCCCCTAGCTTCTTGCTCTCAGTCCCAGCATTTGCCACGCGGTGATGCTCGTCCTATTGAGATATGTGGAGCAAATAGTATGTCCGTGCAGTTTGTTTGATTTGAAATTAATGCTCAAGATCGTCCTGAGAAATTGATTTAACTTTCACAATAAGATAATTCTGTCCATTGAATTTTTCCCCGATAAATTATACTCAGCAAAAAAATTTGTAAGAGAAAGTGACCCTCCAAGGAAGAAACGGCCGGTGGCGGAGCAAAAAGATTTGGAAGGTGTCTAAGTAAAACTTAAAATGCTATTTTATTCCGTCGCGATGACACAAGCTGAGTTGAGCGGGGCGTAAATCCAATGGATCTATAACGAAAAGAGGATGAGCATTTAGCTGCCGTGGTGGCCACCGGCTGCACCAGAGTGCGGTGCGACGTGCTGGCGGTCAGTGGCGGATCTGGGTCTCGGGCTAGATGGACTATAGCCCGAGACCTAGAATCTACCACTGCTAAGAATAGCTGGTCCATCTATGGTAGAGTAATGCTTGATAGTGTAGATTCGGCCCAAGAATAACCGACCCAGCCTGAGGCTTGGATCGGCGCTGGCTCTGCCCCTGCTGGTGGCCACTGGGTTCGCCATAGTGGCGCATGGCTTTGACAGCGTCGGTGAAGACGATGGAGAGCATCGCCGTTGCTGGAGATGCAATTATAAGTTGATCATATTTTAGTGGGTCGGTTCTTTTTGAATTTTTGTAGGTTGCTTTGTAAATATCACTAGATGTCATAGTGTTGCAAGTTAACAGGTTTTACTTCCGTCCGCCACCAGAAACAGCTATATGTTAAAGCACTTCCTGTATGCACCATGTCATTTGTCTCTTATTTTTGTCGGAGCGATGAGTGAGCTGTCACGCTCATAAGCGGGCTCAGAATTATGCTTGCCGCTCAATTATGATATGACAGTTATGGTAGTTAAGTGGTACACTCCTATGTTAATTGTTATGCTATCTGTGTGGTATATTAGCCACTCCATGGTCATTTTTTTTATATGTTATATGTTGCAAGAGAACAAATTCTCTATAAGTAAAGGCGCCCACAGTATAATAATCCATGGTTGACCTTTTGCAAAGTTCGGCTATTATACCATGAGCCTATGCTAATTTTCTCTCTCTATAACCTAAGCACGACCAATGCCATAGTGCCACGCCACCAACGCATGCGATACAATGTTTGCCACCCTAATCTCATTTTAGTACCATCCAAGAGCGCAAGAGCCGTGATGGGCCGTTTATTTCAGCTTCTGGCTTTAAGCTGGAATAAATATTTTAATTTCTTAATTTCGTTTTTTTTGCTTTTTTTGTATTACTTATAAAGATATAACAATACTTTTTATTTTTCTTTAATTAAATGACTCATAAAAATTTAATGTCCACTATAGTGTAATTTAAGTCAAAAGTCAATAATTAAAAGCCAGAAGTCACTAAAAAAGCCGGATCGAACGGAGCCAGATCTGTCGCTGCAGTTTTCTATTGTGCGACCATGGCTAGGCAGATAAACATACAACGTGAGCAGTCCAAAAGTCGGAGAAGTCTTACACATTTTGACATGAGAGAATGGGCCTGTTCTTTTTGGCTGCGGTTGATGGTTTTTGACTGCGGTTGATGGCTTTTTGGCTGTTTGCGACAGAGATTACGGAAAGAGAGGTACTCGCTTGCGATTTTTTATGGTACAGATATTAGTTTTTTTACGTGTACTACAATTAACTTGTAGACCCCATTTTAAAAAAATATTTCGTTTAAAAATTAGTTACTATAGTAAAAACTAAAAGCGGCTTTTAGAAGCCGCAAAGAACATACCCAGTATCACACTCAGATACACTCTGTTACTCCCTATATACGCCCAAGATCCAAACTGACGCCTCATTCCATTCAACCAAATTTCACCACACATATACAGACGCGACGCCCACGTAGATCCTTTCTTTTCAATTGAAACAGCACAAATCATAGCTCTCTAAGCATTTAAGCCCTGGTAAAAACAGAGCGGCCAAGTTTGAGGCAAACCGAAAGGTTTTAGATACTCAGAGCATCTCAGGATTTGTTCAGTCTCCATAGAGGGGAGGTAGTACACCATTACATAGTACACATATCCCCAGTAGATACAGTGAATGATACTACTACATACACATGTTGTGCAATCAAATGAAGTACGATCCAAATGAGCACAGGGCCACCCCGGGATCAGTATATAGTAACATGCAACCATGTCCAATATGGACAGGCACAGAAACAAGGACCCCCTTGGGATGGGTCTTTTCCCCCAAACATCTCCCCTTTAAACCAGTGAAGGGACACCGACTAAACCACTTCCTGCCCACAAAGCCACGCACAACAAGCAGGCAGCCACCATGAGATGAGAGAGAAAATGTACAACACAAATCCACAAGTAGACATGTCCTCCCCCATAACCAAAATATATATACTAGGAGTCTAGGACTAGGTGAGCTGCTTCAGCCTTCAGCGAACAGGGGAAGAGAGAGAGAGAGAGAGAGAGAGAGAGAGAGAGGACACCACCACACCACCACAAGAAGCACACTTAGATTGGGGGGAGCAAAGGAGAAGTATCCCTTTTGCCTCACCACCTTCTCTAGCTAGCTTCTTCTCTTTCTTCTCTCTTCTGTTGTGCAAGCAAGAAAACAAAGGCCTTGAGCAATGATGGCCTGTGGGTCTCCAAGCACTGAGGTGGTTGATGAGTTCGAGAAGCTGGTCATTAGAATGAACCCTCCAAGGTTTAGTCCTCTTTCTTTCTCTTTCTTTTTCCCCCTCCCCATGTTTCTTTCAGCCCTTTGACCTGCGTCCTTTGTTAACTGTGCTGGTTCTTGGCGTTTGGTAACTTGCAGGGTCACCGTGGATAATACCTCAGACATGACTGCCACCTTGGTGAAGGCAAGCAACGCAGCTTTTAGAGCTTTGCTCTGTGTTCTTGGTTCTTGCAAATTCTTGCAGGTTGCAAGCATTATTTCTTGGCAGAAAATTTCTCACGCTTTCTTTATGCAGGTGGACAGTGCAAATAAGTATGGGACCTTGCTGGATGTAGTTCAGGTGCTGACTGATCTGAAGCTGACCACAAAGAGGGCCTACATTTCCTCTGATGGGGAGTGGTTCATGGATGGTAAGTGCTTTGCAACCTCCCTGTCTTGGAAAGATTAAGGAGAAAGCCGGTGCCTTTCTGGGCTCATGTGGAGGGGGGCTTTCTGTTTGGATGTAATCTTTTGATCTGGAGGCGGGCGTTGCTTTTGTTTCACCTTTGTGCAGTGTTCCATGTCGTGGATCAGGAGGGGAATAAACTTTATGATGGCCAAGTCATCGACAGAATTGAACAGGTAAAGAACAAAGAATCCTAGCACTTTCCACAGCTCCTCTCACTCCTCGCCATTTCCTCAGACTTCACTGAAGCAATGGCTAGCTTCCTAGCTTGTGTGGCTGACTATGGTTCACTTCCAAGAACAGAACGAACTGCAGAGCAATCTGCAGTTGTACTTTGTGAGCTCATTGCCATGCACATTTCTAGTGCTACGTGATCTGATGCGAAGAACATGGTTGATTTTGTTCTGTTGATTTCAGTCTCTGGGAGCGGGATCACTCAGTTTCCGGGCCCCGGACCGGTCGGTCGGCGTCGAGGTCGACGCGGAGGCGGCGCAGACGGCCATCGAGCTGATCGGCAGGGACCGGCCGGGCCTCCTGTCCGAGGTCTTCGCCGTGCTCACCGACCTCAAGTGCAATATCGTGGCGTCCGAGGTGTGGACGCACGACGCCCGCATGGCCGCGCTGGTGTACGTGACGGACGCCGAGACCCGCGGCGCCATCGACGACCCGGAGCGGCTCGACACGGTGAAGCGGCTGCTCCGGCACGTCCTGCGGGTTAGCCGGGACAAGACGACCGCCCGCGCCGACATCTCGGCGCGCGTGCCGCACGCGCAGCGCCGGCTGCACCAGATGATGCACGCGGACCGGAGCATCCACCGCGGGGAGGACAGCGAGGGCGCCAGCGCCGAGGCGGCGTACGGCAGCGGGAGCCGGCCGGTCGTCGCAGTGGAGGACTGCGCCGAGAGGGGGTACACGCTGGTGAACGTGCGGTGCCGCGACCGGCCGAAGCTGCTGTTTGACACGGTCTGCACCCTCACCGACATGCAGTACGTAGTCTTCCACGGCACCGTCATCGCCGAGGGATCAGAGGCATACCAGGTGCACGCGTTGCCCCCCCCTTTTTTTTTTACTTTGTTTTGCTTCTTGAGACTGTTACATCGGCGCATTGCATTGGTAGTCTAGCACATTTGACCGGTACTGGAGAAATAGAGATGCCTCGGTTGTTAGATACCGCTAGATCTTGGCATGTGAAGAAGGGGATCCTAGTTTTGTGTGAAATTGGGTGACCTCTCCTGCACAACAACGAGAAAAAAGAATTGTTTTATCGGCAGAAAGAGACACATGCTCATGTAGTACACATCTTGGTGCTGGTCTTGCAGGAGTACTACATCAGGCACCTCGGCGACAGCGCCGTCACATCCGGCGAAGACCGGGAGCGGCTCGGCCGGTGCCTCGAAGCCGCAATCCAACGGAGAAACACAGAGGTACACTGCACCACCACACTCATCTAGTCTTGTGACCTCGGACACAAAAATTCTACCGCGCTGCCCTGCACTGCGCAATTCTCTTTTAAACTTTGTAAAATTTGATCATCAATATATTTAAAATTATCTATATTAGCTATATAAAATTTATATCATTTGATTTGTTGTAATATTACTTATTTTTATTTTGATTTAAAGTTATAAACAATAACGGTCAAAGTTATATATTAAAGATCATAAAAAAACAACAAATAAAAAAGAATGGAGAGAGTAGCAAGCTAGTGCATGTAATTAACATGGGGTCAATTGGTTTCTGCGTTGCACGCTTTCATTCAGGGGCTGAGGCTGGAGCTGTGCTGCGAGGACAGGGTCGGGCTGCTGTCCGACGTGACGCGCATGTTCCGGGAGCACGGCCTGTCGGTCACTCACGCCGAGGTGGCGACGAGGGGGTCGCGGGCGGCGAACGTGTTCTACGTGGTGGACGCGTCGGGGGAGCCCGTGCAGGGCCAGGCCGTCGAGGCCGTCAGGGCGGAGATCGGCGAGCAGATCCTGTTCGTCAGGGAGGACGCCGGGGCCAAGTCGCCGCCGGGCCGCGACCGGCGCTCGCTCGGGAACATGATCAGGTCCCGGTCGGAGAAGTTCCTGTACAATCTGGGGCTGATCAGGTCGTGCTCGTAGGTCGAGCAGGTTAATCATTCAGGCTCCAGGGCAATGTAGCTACTAGCTAAGCTAGCTAGGGCGCGGTTCCTATCAATGGCGCGTTGATCCGTGTCAAATTCTTGGATGAAAGTAACCTGCCTGATCAGCAGCTGTGTAAATATTGTCCTAGCTCGTCTGCTTGATCGTTCGTTTCGTTTCATCTGTTGCTTGCCTCTACGGCTCTACCGTCTCTTATTTCTCCTACTGCCCTGATCGACCTACAGCGCGGACTTAAACACAAAGGGTGTTCAGAATGACGTTGACTTATAATTTTTTTTACTGTAACTGAGTTGATTTATTTGACATAATTAAATTTAAAAAAATTAAAAAAACGTGTTAGCCTATCACAGACAATGCAAATGAATACGGGAAAAAACAACAAACCTAAAATAAAAAAATAAATAGAAAAAGACAAAACTTAAACAGTAAAAATAAGTTAGACGCTACCGTCGAACGTTAGCGGTAGCGTCCATTGAGCACGACCAAATTATGAAAACTAGAAGTTGACCTATCTAATCGATGAAAGAATGAACAACTAAGATAACTGAGCGTAAGAGGATAGAATAGCCGGAATACTTGGACAATTGTATCGCTTGAATTTTGGAGAATATATATATATATATATATATATATATATATATATATATATATATATATATATATATATAATATGACTTAGATATCAAGTTAATCTAAGTCAGATATGAAAGGTTACTAGAGATGAAAAAAATCATATAGGATACAAATTCTAATTGACTATATTCTATCTCTAATAATCTTGTCATACAAGTCGTATACTCTAACATCCCTCGTAGTCAGAGTGGGAGTGTCACGGACACTCAGGCTAAAAAAGAAGTCGACGAGGAGTGCCATGCAAAGAGCTGATGGTGGAGTTATCTACCGTGGAGGTAGTCATCGAAGTGGGGTTGCTAATGATGAAGAGTGGCACCGTTGACAAAAAAAGTCATGGGAGGTCACCGTAGACGAAGACGACATCATTGTAGCGAGAAGTCGATGTCGAGGTTGTCGTAGTCAAGAAAGATCGTCGTAGTCGAGGTAGCATAGATCAGATAGCAATGTCGAGGGAGAAGTAGGAACATAATAGCGGGAGGACTCAGAGCGACAGTGGTGGTGCGCAAATCGGTGTAGGAGAGAGGGCCGTGCAACATGGCGGTTGCCGGAGTAAACGATGGTACGCACACGCAACCAAAAAAGGAGAGGGATGCTAGAGGTGAATATGTGTTTGCCATTGAGAACAGCAAGGGACGACAGCAAAGAAGAGTGCCACGATGAAGAAAGGTGAGAAGCAGAGGTGCAGTGATCAGAGAAGTCGACAGAGGAGTTGAATGTAAATCGCGCACATGTATTGGCGAAGCGAAGATGTAGAGAAAAACTTGCAAGGAAAAAGTTCAATGGCAGACGCCAGTGGAGTGTGTAGTGGTCGAGAGTTATGAAGAATAGAGGAACGTCACCGGCATAGGAGGTGTGTATGTCGATGCATATATGCATGCGATGATGCAAGAAACAAAAGGTTAAAAAAAGAAAGTGGCAAGAAGCACGGATGTGGATGGGTTGAAAACAAAAGAAAGGAAGAAAACCAAGGAGGATGCATGCATGGCATGTATGCATACAGCCAAAAGAAACGGAAGAACAAGATCATGGCGAAAGATTGCCGATGAAGAAAGAAGTCGTGCGCAGATGGTAGCTGCATTGCACATCAAAACTCATGGAGAAAATGGGACCAAGGGGCATGATTAGATTGATGAGGTCTCTCCTCCTCAGCCGTTGGATTAAAATTATTATCTTGATCCAACGACGGATGAGGGGGTCTCACGCGAGACCCCGCCTCATAGCATTTTTTTTCCTGTGCATGGCAGCTGGGAAGACATAGGGAGAGACAACAAAGCGACAGTCAACATGGTGGCAGGTATGGTCGGTGGTGGAGAACAAGCTATATAAAAAAAAGATCTGATCTATTGATCAGACGAAAGAACTGATCTTTTGATCAGCGAAAAAGAAATCGATCTATTGATTGGAGAGGAAAAAGGGAGACCATGTATCTACAATAAATGAACATCCCCCAGGAGAATACATAGTCTCTCCCAGGGGTGGCGTGCGGTGGAGATTTGGTGGTGGCTAAGAACAAGCACAGATGTGAACCTGCTCTGATGCTATTTATGAGGATAAAATAGCTGTAATACTTGGATGATTGTATTGCTTGACCCTCAAATGACATATATATAATACAATTTAACTTAGATATCAAGTTAATCTAATACAAATATTAAAAGTTACTAGAGATATAGAAAATACCATATCACATACAAATTCTATCTAAATTTATTCTATCTCTAATAATCTTATCATACAAGTGGTATACTCTAATACTGCCAAGGAATGCAGGTCGTTGTGTGCAAGATTGAAGCAACAAGTGCAAATGCACTAGGGCCAAGGTGTTTAAATAAATGCTAGCTGTGATGAAACCTACATATTGTAGCTGGCATTGTCTGACGTTTTTATTCAACATTGTTCAGTTTGGTTTAGTCAAGGACAATCTGACACGACTAGACAACTGGACCTCTATAAAGAAACTAACACTAAACCCTAAAACACACTGAAAATTTTGACATCTTCTATAACGAATAAGTGGTGTTAACTGATAATCAATGCCACCTATTATCTGTAGTTGCTACTTTCATTGGTGTGAGGAACTAAAGGGATGTTCACAATGGCGTATCTAGCTTATGATTTTTTTACTGTATCTAGCTTATTTTTTACTGCACCTGAGTTGGTTTATTTGGGATAATTAAATTTAAAAAATAAAAAAATAAAACACACACTAGTCCATCATGGACAATACAAATGAATACGAAAAAAAAGAAAAGGCAAAAAAGCCCAAAAATAGAAAAACAAAAAAACAAAATTAATGAATAGTAAAAAAAACATAAGCCACAAGCTGAATTGAGCAATGTCTAAGGCCCCGCTCAGCTTCTTGTGTCGGGGCGATGGGCGTCAACTTCTAGCGATTCAAATAAGCCATCATCAGATACAGTACGATTTCAGTCAGCTACATTACAATTTCAGCCATAAGCTAGCTTATTTCAGCCGGACTAAGCTCCATGGTTATTGTCTTCTTTAATTAACAATCTAGGAAAAACTTTGCATGGTTTACACCTTCACTAAGTAAAGGTGAGCAGCACTGATAAAACTTTCTATCACTAAGGTCATGTTCAAAAGTGCCGTGACTTTTAATTTTGGCTGTAGTTTTAAATGATTGCGAGAAAGGTTGAAGAAGTAATGGGTGTTCATGTTGAGAAGCCACTCCGTTTAATACGGCTTCTACAGTGATTTCTACAAACGGATTATTGAAACTACTTTCAGAAGCTACCCCGTTCAAAAGTCGGCTTCTAAAAGCCAAAAGCGAGAAGATGCTTGGAACAGGGCCTAAAGCAGCAAATTAGCAATTGCCTGCATGATATTTGCCGGACAACTTATGACCTGAAAGGTAAATAAAAGCTAGTTCTTCCCTGCATGTCATGGTGTTGGTTCCTTTCTACCACACCATCTTCATCAACGATCGAATCATTGATCTTACGAATAGTAGAGAAAATTCAAGTCTCACAGGAAGATAATGAGAGAAAATGGTCTTTATTGTTATGTGGAGACTATAACTTACTCTAAATTAACGATTATAGAGAAAAATACTACGTGCCCTAATGCCAAATGGTATTGATGTTGTTCTCTGTCTTGTCTTCTCTCCTGAGTAAAGCTCAAATAGCGTTGACGAGCCGTCAGTTGTTGGTATGAACAGGCGCCTCGTTGATTCCTTTCATTTGCACGTGTAGGCGGTTGATGACGATGAGAGAAGTCTAACAATAATTGGCGATCAGTTGTTGTCAGTGAGGAAGAGCCTCATAAAACAACCGCATGGCAGTTGTTGTTAGAGACACTACGGTGATCGTAGGACGATTGTGGGAGTGGGAGTCCAAGTGATCCTCTCCTTAACCGCATAAGACATCGCCTCAAGGGAGACCCAAATGTCGAATATAAAGCTTCCGAGTAGTTGCTGGTTGGGTAAATAAATGTGATTCTCCGACCAAGAGATACTCGAGATTTGTAATAGCATAAGTGATTATGCTATTAGGATACGGGTCTAAGGGCTTTTGATTACATATTAAAGTGGCTCTTTAATGAATTAGTTAATTCTCGTCAGATAGCCCTTGAACTACATGTGAAATTATAACTTATGATTCTTCAATTGGAACACTAATTGTGGTATATATCGCAGTAGGGGGATTACTTGACATTAGTCAAGAAAAGTAAAGAACTCTTTTTTACTTGAAGTTGAAAAGCTAATAGGAAGAAAATAGAACCAAAAGGTTTGTACCTATTGGGCATGGTTCCCATAACTTCCAACTTGGATGTGGGAGAGTTCCTATAAACCAAATTGATGCTCATATTATCCACGTTTCCCAGAAGCCCTTTGTATTCTCTTGAGCTTTTCTTCGTTTCCTCCGTCCCGACGGTTGTAGTCCTAGTTATTTTCCCCCAAATTTTCTTGATTTAAGCCCAAATTTGCAAACATGACTAAGTTAATCTCCGAGTGGCCCAGATCTGAACTGGGATCAAAGAGACTTAGAGCTTTGGAAGATGTGGAATTGATCCCCAAAGGAGTTATGATCCTCTCGAGATCGGGAGAAGGTAAAGGTTTTTTAAGTGGTGAAGAAGGCGAGACACTTGTATTCTAGGCATACATGGAATGCTGAAATAGGCTTCCTGTGCATTCTTTGTTTTTGTTGAAAGTGCTCGAGTATTACAGGATTGAGTTGGTGTACTTGGCATCTAATTTGATT
This sequence comes from Melocanna baccifera, assembly GCA_036346265.1. Classification (NCBI taxonomy): domain Eukaryota; kingdom Viridiplantae; phylum Streptophyta; class Magnoliopsida; order Poales; family Poaceae; genus Melocanna; species Melocanna baccifera. The sequence goes on along the minus strand of CM070698.1, from coordinate 1,395,743 downwards.
GCCATGCTCAGTATATTCATATACTTATGCGAAACGTACCTGGGAATTCTGGCAAACTTGGATCTCTTCATGTACTACTAGCAGATGATTGAGAGGTCTAGGAAGAGCAATGCCTAGGAGTTACCCTATATGTGAATGTTTGGGAATGAATATTACATTTATCAATAACAACAATATCATGAGCAAGTTTACCTTGGATAAACTCTACTCGAGGTTAAAAATGCATGAAATTGATTTCATTTCTCGTCTCCCCAAAACAGAGTGATGCTCTTGCGATTCTCTGATCAGAGGTACTCGAGATTTATAATATTATAAGCTATTACGATACTGGTCTAAGAGCTTTTAATTATATATTAAAGTGGCTCTGCAATAGAGTATTTAACCTTCGTCACTCTTTATCGTCAAAATCTTTGTTGCATGTCCGTGCTTGTGGGAGAATGCACCGTTGTAAATACCACCAAACACATGCAAAACATGAAAGCAAAATATTACAGAAGGGACCTTGTAGTAAATAACAATCATAAATCCGCAGCACTTACCCTGATCCATGAGCCGCTTGCTAAGAAATGTTAGAGCATATTCGAAATGCATAAATTTCACAATAAACAATAGAATTTATACCGTGAAATCCCTGTATTCGTAACATGTTTTGCATCCTGTTTGATTGTCAACGACAAAAATTGATTTCCCTATCGCTTGTCGGCTATTTGAATCATCAGTAGTACTTCGGTAGCACGCATTTCGTAAGCAGCAGTAAGTGGTAATAACTAATAACGACCAACGGGCGTAAACAGTGAGTGAATCAGCGGTCCATCGATGACTCATGCTACATGGCGCTGTTATTGCGGCATGATGAAGAGCAGGCAATGATTGCATGGCCACATAGATTCTTGCCCCCCACAGTACATCGAATCTCGAGGGCAATCGATGGCCCGTCTCCTCCCACGCAGCTTGTTGGGAGATCTCCCATCGGCTACACAGTCATCTTGCTCCGACGTGGCCCAATGGATTGCCAACTCACGGTCTGATACTGTAGACATAGCTCGTAACGGATCATGCCGAGTCAGCATAGCACGAGGAGCTGGACCGTGTCTAGACAATCGTCCTGACCTAGTGTGCCGGCAGAGCATGGCACGCATAGTGTCGGACCGAACATAGCACGACACGAGCGCAGGCTAGCACAGCATGGCCCGTTAGGCCCATTTATTTTTTAATATTTAAATGATTTATTTTATTATTTTTAAATTTTATATAGTTAATTTTATAACTGTAAGTAATTTTATTTTTTACTTCTGAAAATTTTTATATATTTTAAGGATTTTTTTACATTTTTTAAAAACTTTCATATCAAATGGACTAGACGGGCCAATCAAGCTGAATGGGCCTGAGCCATCACAGCACATCCCGTCAGCTCGCTAGATTATGCGTGGACCGCCTCCTCAGTCTATAAGCCAATACGACATAATCTACTTATGCTAACAGGCTAAATAGATCATGTCTAATAGATCCGTGTAGAATAAGCCCGTGCCGCCTATTTGGACAAGTATCTTGCTCTCTCGCCGCAAAAAGGACAAAAAAAATGAAAAGGAGCTAGCCCTACAGTAAAAAGGCTTCGCGGCCATCCATCCGTCCAGACGTTTTCGATCGCAAGCTATTCGCAAGTACTACTCAGTAACCGGCTGGAAATTTCTAGCTAGGGCCGTGTAATCAAAAAGTGACAATACGTGCTGCCATGGGCACATCGAAACATAATGGATGAACCCGATCTGTTCGGGGACCACGTACGTAGTGTAATCTTACACAACTGTAATAATCAGTCGTGGTGGGCTGGTGGCATTGCTCCCTAAGACTAGGGTCCTAACTCATGTCGGAACTAGTCGGAGTTGAAAGTTTCAGAAATTCTACAGGATAAATTTTTTTAGACTGTGATTTATGATTTTTGATTTAAAATTTTAAATTCTAACTGTTCGTAAGAGAGGTTACAAAGAAATTGATGTAATTTTGACCGGTATAGCTGAAATTGATGCAGTGTGTATTACAATCAACTAGTAAACACCATCGTGAAAAAACACATCATTTGAAAATTAATATTGTAGCCAAAAGTGAAAAGTCAAAATTGGATGGAACCCACCCATAACGTGGTTAATTTTCTCGTGTGAACTGAAACTCCATATCTGTTTGTGCAAAGAAACTAAAAAAAGAAAACCTAGCTTCACCGCAGAGGATCAACCAAACCGTCCAATGGATAAGAAATAACTTTTAAAGTATTTTTATTTTAAAGGATCATATGAGAGATCTAGATTATATTATGATAAACTATTATAATTTAAGAAAGTAAAAAAAATTGAATTACAAATTTATCTGTTTTCTGGAGCCACTAGTCATGTACTTACTTTGTGTACTTTTTAGTCTGTCATGCATTTATTGATCAGTTTGTTGTGATGCTATTCTCTAGTTGTTTTGCCTTGCATGCATGATGCCATCCTGTCAGATTGAGTCGTTGTCCGACTAGAGTTTCATGGATGAGGTCATTGTGGAGTAGCATTGATGAGATGGTTCAATGCAGATTTCTTAATGAGCAACGATTGCATGCTTGAGATCGGGAGAGAGCTTGGCTTAGCGTGTTTTGTACACATGAATTGTGATATATCGTTAAACGGTATATTTTTTAATATAGGATTTACAGGTAAATTATAGTATAAACTGTATCGAATTCAACTATACTGATCAAAATCATATATAATTATTTCTCTCTGCATATTGCCCCTCACAAACAAGCTAGAATTCAAAAACCATAGTCATAAACTATAAACCTCAGTCCAAAAGAATCCACCCAGTTTGTTGTGTCTAGGGGTTGAACCACTCTAGACTTCGGTCCAACTGGAATTGTGTATTGGTCTGACTGGTGGTGAGGCCCGGTCAGATCAGACGAAGAAAATCCAGCTTGGCTGGTCTGGTTGCTTCTCAGCTAGGGTTTTGTGAAATGTGTAATTGAGTCACGAAATGTTTTTGGTGATCACGGTCAGAAGATATATGTTGCTTGAGATATGTTACTGTTAACGTAGGTCAAGTTGTGAAAAATTTGTGCCTAAAAATAATTTCTTTGCCCTTGATATGCAGGGTCGCTTGGAATCAACCACGGTCAACGGCAAGGATTAGGGCTACGTTCACGGAGGAGCCGATGCCTAGAATGATTGAGGATGTCAGGTGAGGTGGTGATCTCAAGCATGGTATAAGAAAGGAGGAAAATATTAAAGAGGAGTTCAAACATCGAGATTACACCATGTGACTTGGTCAGTTTAAGTGAGGCGTGGTCTGATGGAACCTAAATAGGAGAGACTTATCGATGCGTAGTAAGCCAGTAGTGCATCTACATGTGGCAAGTATTGTTGAAATTAGGCCCAAGGCCTATTTTCTATAATTCCAAAGCACGCAAGGTTTAGTACCATATTGCTTAGGCAAAGTGGGGGAGACCAATTTATAAGGTGGAGTCCATCCCACTCCTTGAATTATGGAAGTGGATGGTGGCTTTGGCTAAACACACAACGCGCGCACGCACGCTGCGCTGCAGATTCGCGTATTTTCGCGTGAAAATCGCGTGACTTGTGACTTGCGACGCGCGACCGCGCCCGTGACGTGGTGCGCCACTTGGCGAACCATGTCCACCTTGTTTTGCTAAACCTTGTACCGTCTCTCTCTTTTTTTTACTGGTCATGAGACTGCTTATTTTTCGGTTTGAATACGACGATTACGATGAATAATGGAGTCGCTACGAGGAATAATGGAGTCGCCATCGGTGAATAATAGCGCCGCCACGGTGAATAATAGCGCCGATTACTAGAGAGTAATTGAGACGTCTATAAAAGGCCCGAGACGCCCGTGTTTGAACCGATCTCCTTCACTCCTTTCTCCCATTGTCTTCTTCCACTCTTGTACGAAGTGTTGAGCTATCGAACCTCGTCGACCTTTCTTCTCGGCGTGCACCGAAGAGAGGAGAGCGGGATCTCCAACCATTGTCGCAGAGAGAACCGCACGGGCGGCAATAAGGTTTCGGCAGCGCATCTGCGCGACCGCTCCTACTACATCCCGCATCGCGTCAAGTCTTCATCGCATCACGCTGCGCGCTTCTCGTTCTTCATCAAGCCCAACAATGAAGTCGCTCGTGTGATCGCATTTACTTTGATACTATATTTTTCTTGTGTTTATTCCGATGTATGATGAGTAGCCTCATCGTTAGTAGTTAGTTGTGCATCACTAGTATATTGTTTTTGTCTCCTACTAAAACTTGGAATTAAAATATTGCCTACATTTTCAACAATCCAAACCTTATTGTGGAATTTGTTGCAATACGAAAATGGTTAGCGCTTCGATGCGATGAAACCCGAGAGGTTTTGTGGTCGAACTTTCGTAGATGGCGACTAGAGTCAAGTTTTGGCTCATGTCTTTGGGACTGTGGTGGGTTGTCCATCCGCAGATCCATTTACGATTGAGCAAGACATGCAATTTGATAGTGCAAACAATATCGCTCTTGGTTGCATCTTGACTGCTCGCAGATCACTCTACGATGTGTACATGGACTATAAGTCCGCCACGAGTTGTGGAATGCACTAGAGCACAAATATGCAGAGGCAGAGGTGGTCGCTGGCTCTACATGTGTGAGCAATTTTTCGACTTTAGCATGGATGAGACTAAGTCTATAGTTGGACAAGCTCATGACCTCCACTACTAGTCGGTGAGATTGCGCACTGGCCGTGTGTTACCTCCTAAGTTTGTGGTCGGGCATTGTTGCTAAACTCCCACCTTCTTGGCGGGATTTTGCCACTAGCCCGAAACACAAGAGGAAGAGATTTCTTGAAGATCTCATTGCTGCCCTCGATGTGGAAGAAAAAGCTAGAGCAAAGGATGCACCAAGCACATCCGGTCGAACAATGCAAACTTCATTGAGAAAAGACTATAGCAAAGAAGTACAAATCCAACAAACCGAACAAGACAACTAGCTTTAAGAAGAAGAAAATCGAGAAAAGGATTTCAAGGACATCACCGCTTTGTGTGCGGAAAAGATGGTCATATGGCGAAGGACCGCGATTCCGCAAAATCGAGATGGTGAACACCAAAGAAGAAGGTCATCAACGTGATAATAGGCGAGGCCTCAACTTCGTGGAGGGTATGGTAATCCACCGTTGTTTTTTCAGCATGTCAATCCACCGATTGGTGGGTGGATACGGTGCTAATGTTCACGTATGTTCGATATTTCCTTGTTTTCTTCTTACCAGCAAACAGGGCTTCCTCCGTCCTAATGGGAAACGGCTCGCATGCTTCGTTCTTGGTGTTGGCACGGTGGATCTGAAGTCGACTTCGGGAAGATTGTCCACTTAAAGAACGTGCAAGATGCTCCTACAATAAATAAGAACCTCATTAGTGGTTCTCTTCTATGTAGGAATGGTTATAAGCTAGTTTTTGAGTCGAATAAAATTGTATTGTCTAAGTTTGGAAATTTTGTTGGTAAAGGCTATGAGAGCGGAGGCTTGTTCCGCCTAAGTACTTTAGAGTATTGTTATAATCAATGTTGCAACAAATTTAAATAAATGTGAGGCAAATATTTGGCATTCCTGCTTCACATATTAGTTTTGATAGTATTGTGAGAATGTCCAAATTAGATTTAATTCCAAAATGTGAAATTATCAAAGGATCAAAATGCTACCATGTGTGCAAGCAAAACAACCTCAAAACCTTTTAAGGGATTAGAGGATGAAAAGAATCTGCACCATTAGATCTTATTCATTCAGATTTGTGTGAAATGAATGGACTATTGACAAAAGGAGGCAAAAGATATTTTCTAACTTTTATTGATGATGCAACACGCCATCGCTATGTGTATTTGCTAAAAACTAAGGATGAAGCTTTAAACTACTTTAAAACTTATAAGGTGAGGTTGAGAACCAACTAGAAAAGAAAATAAAAAGATTGAGATCTGATCGTGGAGGAGAATATGTCTCTCATGAGTTCTCCCACTTGCTTACGAGCATGGAATAATCCATGAGTTCACACCACCATACTCACCCCAATCAAATGGGATAGTGAGAGGAAAACCGGACACTAACGGACTTGGTCAATGCCATGTTAGAGAGTTCCAGATGCCTAAGGCATGGTGGGGAAGCTATATTGACAAAGAACTTTCGTCCTAAATAGAGTAATCACTAAAAGGAGTGAAATTACTCCATATGAGGGATGGAAGGGGAGAAAACCTAATGTTAATTTTCTGCGAACTTGGGGGTGTTTGGCAAAAGTCAATATACCATTGCAGAAAAAGAGAAAACTTGGACCAAAAACAGTCGATTGTATTTTTCTAGGATATGCTCAAAATAGCACGGCCTATAGATTGTTAGTAGTTAAATCAGAAACTCCTGAGATTATTGTTAATACAATAATGGAGTCTAGAGATGCTTCATTTTTTGAGAATATCTTTCCTATGAGAACAGTAAGGCGGTACTTCAACACGGATTGAGAATGTTCACATCGATAATATCGAAAATGAGAACAATCAAACTTCTGAACTTTCCACCATTTCTGAACCATTTTATGATATCCCTGAGGAGGACAACAATTTAGTCACAGAAGCTCCTCGAAGAAGCAAGAGACAAAGGGTTGAGAAAACCTTTGGTGATGACTTTATTGTATACCTCGTGGATGATGTGCCAAAAACTCTTTCGGAAGCTTATGCATCTTCTGATGCTGAGTATTGGAAAGAGGCAGTCCGTAGCGAGATGGATTCAATCATGGCTAATGAGACTTGGGAGATCACCAATCTTCCTATTGGGTGCAAACCTGTTGGATGTAAGTGGATTTTTAAAAAGAAACTGAGGCCCGATGGTACTATTGAGAAGTACAAAGCAAGACTTGTAGCTAAGGATTACACCTAGAAAGAGGGAGAAGATTTCTTCGATACCTATTCTCCTGTCGCTAGATTAACCACCATCAGAGTACTCCTTGCATTAGCATCTTCCTATGGTCTCAGATGTTCATCAAATGGACGTAAAGACACTTTCCTTAATGGAGAGTTGGAGGAAGAAATTTATATGGATCAACCCGATGGTTTTGTGATTTCGGACAGAAAATAAGGTATGCGACTATTAAAATCCTTGTATGGTTTAAAGCAAGCACCTAAACAATGGCACGAAAAATTTGATAAGACTTTGACAACCACTGGCTTTATTGTGAATGAAGTCGATAAATGTGTATATTACCGCTATGGTGGGGGTCAAGGAGTAATTTTGTGTTTGTATATAGATGACATACTTATATTTGGAACAAACACTACCGTAATTGATTTAGGTCAAATCTTTCCTATCCCGATGTTTTGATATGAAAGATTTAGGAGAGGCAGATGTTATTTTGAATATTAAATTGATCAAGAATGAGAATGGGATTACTTTGAGCCAATCTCATTATGTCGAGAAAATATTGAGCCGCTTCGCTTTGAAAATTGTAAAGTTTCTCCAACACCCTATGATGCGAGTATTAAGCTTCGAAAGAATCAAGGGTTAGGAAAAGATCAATTGAAATATTCACAAATTATTGGGTCATTTATGTATTTAGTGGTGCCACAAGACTGACATTTCATTTGTCGTGAGCAAATTAAGTCGGTTTACTTCTAACCCGTGAGATGATCACTGGAGGCACTTGAAAGAGTGTTGCGCTACTTGAGAGGCACAACATCTTTTGGAATTCATTATACTGGATATCCTTCTGTATTAGAAGGGTACAGTGACTCGAATTGGATCTCTGATGCTGATGAGATCAAAGCTACAAGTGGTTATGTGTTTACTTTAGTCGGTGTCATAGCTTTCATGGAGGTCTTGTAAATGTACTATATTGACGAGGTCAACCATGGAAGCGGAACTTGTAGCACTTGACACAACCATCGTTGAGGCCGAATGGCTAAGAGAGCTTCGATGGACTTACCGCTGGTTGAGAAACCAATACCGCAATCCCGATGTACTTGTGATAATCAAACCGTGTTGGCCAAAGTCACAAGTACAAAGGATAATATGAAGTCCTCTAGACATGTGAAGCGTAGGCTTAAATCACGTAAAATTGAGAAACTCCGAGTAATAGCCGTGAATTATATTAACACCGAGAAAATCGCGCACCCTTTTACCAAGGGATTAGCACGGAGAGCGATTTCGTTGCTTCTATGGATATGGGAATGAGGCCCATTTAGTTACATCACAATGGTAACCCATGCCTTCATGAACGGAGATCCCGTGACTTAGGTAATGGGAAAAACAAGTTGATATTGTAACAAGAGAGTACATATTAATTGTACCCATATCCAAAATAAATAAAGTACTCTCAATCGTATGGAAGGTTGGTATAAAACCTTAATGTATTCATGAGGGAAAGGTATTAGCTCAGGATACCTAGAAAGAATACACCTACTTGAGCTTAACTGCTTGGTCGCAGCTCACGAGAACAGGGCATTCTCTAGAAAGCTCATGAGCGTATAAGGAGCATGACCATATAACGCTCCGCTTAGATGTGGTTCATTGATAGCCTAGTATCGCTTGAGGTTTCAAGTGAAGTCCGATTACGAAAAGTCGTGAATTCAAGGCATAGTCCATTCATTAGCCGTGAGAAGATGAATCTTGCTAATCTAGGTGTAAGTTCAACCCATACGGGACTTACATTATAAGACTGGTATATTAAACAACACTTCAAGACAATTTTTCCGACATATCTGTGCTTCCCGCTTTGGAATTGGTGGGGATCATGAAATTAGGCCCAAGGCCTATTTTCTATAATTCCAAAGCACGCAAGGTTTAGTACCATATTGCTTAGGCAAAGTGGGGAGACCAATTTATAAGGTGGAGTCCATCCCACTCCTTGAATTATGGAAGTGGATGGTGGCTTTGGCTAAACACACACGCGCACGCACGCACGCTGCGCACGCAGATTCGCGTATTTTCGCGTGAAAATCGCGTGACTTGTGACTTGCGACGCGCGATCGCGCGCGTGACGTGGTGCGCCACTTGGCGCACCATGTCCACCTTGTTTTTGCTAAACCTTGTACCGCTCTCTCTTTTTTACTGGTCATGAGACCGCTTATTTTTCGGTTTGAATACGAACGCTACGTGAATAATGGAGTCGCTACGTGAATAATGGAGTCGCCATCGTGAATAATAGCGCCGCACGGTGAATAATAGCGCCGCCATTAGAGAGTAATTGAGACGTCTATAAAAGGCCCGAGACGCCCGTGTTTGAACCGATCTCCTTCACTCCTTTCTCCCATTGTCTTCTTCCACTCTTGTACGGCGTGTTGAGCTATCGAACTCGCCGACCTTTCTTCTCGGCGCACCGAAGAGAGGAGAGCGGATCTCCAACCATTGTCGCAGAGAGAACTCGCACGGGCGGCAATAAGGTTTCGGCAGCGCATCGCGCGACCGCTCCTACTACATCCCGCATCGCGTCAAGTCTTCATCGCATCACGCTGCGCGCTTCTGTCTTCATCAAGCCCAACAATGAAGTCGCTCGTGTGATCGCATTTACTTTGATACTATATTTTTCTTGTGTTTATTCCGATGTATGATGAGTAGCCTACTGTTAGTAGTTAGTTGTGCATCACTAGTATATTGTTTTTGTCTCCTACTAAAACTTGGAATTAAAATATTGCCTACATTTTCAACAAGTATAGCAATTACTTGCAATGAAAGGAGATAACCGGGTCAAGAAATGTTATTTTGGTAGTTTAATCATAACACCAGAAATGACTTTGAAAGATAACCGCAGCGCGCAAGTGGCATTTGAGAAGGCAATTAAGGTTATGGAGAAGATGGTATGATCATGTTAGATCAAGGCTAAGGATTTAGCAGATTTGGACTTGTACGCTTTGAAAAGTATACATAAGTGTAGTAGGTTAAAAATCCGTGTATGTAGGGTTATCGAGTTTTGCTATTGTAGCGATAAGGCAACATAAGTGCGCAGGAGGGAGACCGGGCGGTAGCCTAAATTCTTAATGGGTGTCTCTTAAAAGTGCCTCTCACTTAGAATAGTCATGTGGTACTAAACATCTTACATTCCAAGTCACATGAAATTGAGAAACCCTAATTTCCAAAACCTGATATCAAATTTTTTTGATATCTAAACCCTCAATTTTCAAGACAATTTTTGAACATGTAAAACTCTGAAAAAATTGCACAATTAAGTCCACTGTGTTTGGATCCTTAAAAAATAGTAATTTTAATAGCTCATTTGCTATATTAAAATTTTCTACAAACACTCTACTTAAATGAATTTTTGAGTGAAATTCGAAATGGATCAAATTATAAAAAAAATTGCACAATCAAGTACGCAGCGGCAGGAGACTCCACATAAAATTTCGTAATTTTTAAAACCAATTTGCTGCATGTAAAAATTTGTACAAACAGTGCACTTAAACGAACCCCTTAATTACCTAACTAAACGGCCACCGTACGGTGGCCGTGCGTACATGCGAGAGAGGGCCACCACAGAGTGGTCATGCGGTCTTCGCGCCGGTGGCGCCGCCATGGCGCCACCCACATGTCCCCGGCGGCTACGCACGGTGGCCATAAGGATGGAGACTATATATTTACAATGTTTACATAACAGATGCCATTCTTACAAATAAGCCTAAGATGCGTCAACATGGCAAAAAAAAAAAAAGAGACTCAGCATGCAGCGCAGGCCGTATGGTATCTACCCGGCCCGCACAATTCAATCCGCCGGCCCGGCGCGCGCGCGGCACAGTGAGTGGTCACGGCACGGCAGCTCACGCGCACGGCCAATGGGGAGGCATGCAGCAGCGACGACCCAGCGCGCGCGACCGAATCTAGGCCTAGAGATCCCACGCCCATGCCTTCGGCGGTCGACACAGCGGGCGGTGACGAGTCGGGCGCGGACCGCCGGGCAAGCGGCTTCGTCTGTAGGGGTATCGACTGTGCCGTCTGCGATGCCTTCTCCCTGGACTGGACTCACGAGCATTTCTCCATGTGTTCTTTAAAAAAGATATTTCTGAATGACTTTGCCGGAGTTAACTTGTTTTCTCCGCGGAATTTACGCGAAATCCCTACCTTACATTACGCACAGGCACGTACGTAGTTGCCTCTATATTAAGAGGGATGAGAGGGGTTGGGAAAATGCATCTCATGATCGAGAATGGTTGTGGCCGTTGGATACCTTGGATCTCACGGGCAACTCCTATCCCATTGGTTTGGCCTTCAACGGTATATCGTTGGATAATATTTCTCTTTTCTTTATGGTTTCCTACCCTTTTATCACGATGGAAATATCTTTTCTCTTTTTTTTTACGAGAGATTTCTACTTTGATAAGAAAAATTTTTTCATGTTTTTGGGAGAAAATTTGCACTTTGTTATTTTCAAAGGTTTGAGATATTAAAGTCATGGCGCTTGAATTAGTGTAAAATAAACATTACTCACTTCACGTATGTTTGCAGTAGCTCGGTAGTCAATAGAGAACGGTACGTTTTGTACCACACGGAGGGAAAGCTGCATTTGCATCAGCAAAAATTGTACGTTCATGGTTTGCTTCAAAGATGTCCGAGAAGTCATATCGGCCGTATCGATGAGATACCACCAATATGTACTCCTTGATTCCTGAAACAGTCATGCATGTATAAATGTGGTGATGTTTTGACTTCAGCTTCTAACTTCAGCTTTTTTTATTATTTACTACATTATCCACTAATTCAGTTACAGTAAAAATATCAATTACAGTAAAAAAACTAAAAGACAAAAGCCATCGCTAAAGTCACTTAGCCTCTGTTAAAGACTGGAAGCCTTCCAAATTGCACACCCTGACCCTTTGACAGTTGCTGCAACTGTCCAAGCATAATTAACACATTCAGAAGTCACGTACAACGATCAACGAGCCCGTAACAGCCCAATTTTAGCATCACATTAAATCATGCATAATTTTCATAAAATTTTAAAAATTTTGGTGCATTTTTAGAAACTTTTCTAAAGTCTTGTTGGAGTTTAAGGATTTTTTTTAAATAATTTTCTTGGCCGACAATTATGAATTCAAAATTTTTAAAAGTCAATTGGATGCTAAGTAATTTTTCTAAAACTTTTGTGTGCAAATACCACTGGGAATTCAAATTATAAATTCCAACTCAATTCAAAAGCCAAGATTAAAGTTTAAATCTTAAAATTTCTCTCCCTGGCCTTCGGGCTGAAAGCTAGTTGCCAGCCGAACCCGATTTCCGCCACCGCAGCCCAAGTCGAGCTGGCCCACTCCTGCTTTCCCCTCCCTTTCTTCCCCCATGAGGCCCACGCCCTCGCCATCATGGCCCAACGCGTGCGTGCGTCAATTGTGCCGCTCCCTCCCTCTCTCTCACTTCACTAACGACTAGACTCCACGGTTCCACCTGTCAGCCTCCATTTACTTTTCTTCTTCTTCATCCCTCTCTCTCTCTCGTCGAGCTCTCCCTCCCGCTCGTTCTCTCTCTGCGTCACCGAACTAAGCTTGCGAAGCAAGCATTGAAGACCTTCATCCACTGCCCTTGAGACTTGCGCCGCCGTGAGGTAGTCCCATATGCACACCAAAGCCACTGCATGCCACACTGCTCAGGTGCCCACACCATTACCGAGTGCCTCTCCTTGTTCCCCCTCCTTCTCTCTATTTAAGTCACGCCTAACTGCGTCACCAAGTGCACCTACTCTCCCTCTCCATTCCCCCAGCTCCCCCCTCTTCGCCTTCGGTTGAAGCGAATCGAGCTGTCGACTCCAATCCCAGCCGCCGCCTTCCACCAACGATTTCCACCGCTCCAATAAGCTTTCGCCGCCACTAACATACCCATCAAGGTCACCTTGACCTACTCTCCAACTTGCTCACCCTACCTTCACTTGTTCCCATAGTTAGGCCAGAACATCGTCACCACCACCACCCGTAGAACTTGGCTGAGCCCGCCGTCCTCGCGCACCACTTAGCCCCACCTTCACGGCCCCAAGCTTGTAAGTACCCGCATCATATCGTGTTCTAGGAATAATGAAGACTAATAGGTTGGCCAATTTGAGTCTTAGCACACATTAGCTCTACATTGCCGTGGTGCCTTCATTCCCAACTCCGGCCACTGTGGGTGGCCTTACCCATAGTGCCTTACGTCGGGTAAGTGGCACCACTAGAATCCCCCTAGGGTGTAGATGCTCATGCGCACCCTAGATATCGAGTTGAGCCATCAGCTAGCCGCTGCTGCCGTCGTGCATAGGGGCGCCACTGCTAGAGCTGATCTCCGATCACGTCATCGTCACCCTAACATCATCTTGAAGTGTAGATCATTAATTCGGCCTCAACTTGAGAATTTAGGTGTGAATTTTGTGCCTCACCGTCGGCCAACCACGACAACCTTAGGTCCTCAAGCCACCTCGTTAGTGATGCGATTAACCCCTTAGACTAGAACACGAAGAAATTGCTCCCACCTTGCCTGTGTGCCGAGATCGTCCTTCGATCGCACTACCCCGCCGCTCATCACCGGCAAGCCAACACTTATGAGATAAGTATGGTTTAATTGCATTAAATATTATTTAAATTATATATCTTTCAGATATACGTGTCGGATAATATTGTGAAATATAGGTAGTAATTAATTCAATCAATTCTAATTATGACATGCACGATGATTATGTGTACATTAAATTCTTGCTGCACGGAGTACCAGGATATACACAAGCGCTTTGTTTTAACCAGTTTTAGCCAACTGGAGTATTATAGGAGTATATAATACTCCATCTGTCCACCATAACAAATCAGAAAGTACTTCTATGTTTTTTCAACAGTAATTTACATTTTTTTTAAAAGTACAATGAATGGTGTATAGATATTAATTACCTCTTCAAATGCTCTGGGATTAGTGTTTCTCTTGTTAGAAAGAAAGAGAAGCATGCAAACACTTCTCAAGATGTATTTTTAGGGAGAATGAAAAAATATACTAGTTCAAGGAGGAACCTATAAAAGCTAAAAGGCTTTTATAATATGTGCAACAATTTTAATCACCGTATGCAACAAAAAATATGTAATACAAAAGCTAATATGCAACAACGAAAAAGAAAGAATGATGTGAGTATTTGCACCGTACGCTCTGATGCAACATTTTTTAGATAATATGTGTAACAATTTTAATCACCATATGCAACAAAAAATACGTAATACAAAAGCTAATGTTGCATACACGAAATAAAAAACGTTGCAAAAAAACACAGACGAAAAATATTATAAACATAGGCAAAAAAATACTCTAAAACTAGCGTCTGGAACGTACGTCTGGACGCTAATATTATTTTCAAAACAAAATAGCATCAATATGTACGGAGCATACGTACAAGGACGCGAGGAGGCGGCCCCTCCGCACATATTATCTAAAATTGTTACAACATATTACATATGTGCAATAAGGCGCAGCAAGATTCTTGGCAGTAAGGTTGCTTGACTTGCTTGTGATCGACTTGGCTCATGTCATGTTCAGTGTTCAATGTGACCGATCAGGACGGGAGCAAGCTCGTGAACAGGGAGATCATTGACTGCATTCAGAGAGTGAGTGTGCATTTACTGACTCTGATGTTGCTAACCTGAGCTACTTTGCGAGATGCCTTACCTTGGTAATCTTCATCTGCAGTGTCTAGAATCAGAGGATGGTTACCTTGTGCCCCCGGCAAGCGGGCCGGCTGCTGGCGTTGGGCCGTCGGAGGAGTCCACCTCTATTGAGCTCACCGTTACCGACCGGCCGGGCCTCCTGTCCGAGGTGTGCGCCGCCGTGCTCGCTTCCCTCAGCTGCAACATTGTGAAGGCCCAGGTGTGGACGCACGACAGGCGCGCCGCCGCGATTATCCAGATCAGTAGATCACCGACGAGGCCACCGGGCTCCCCATCCGCGACGCAGGCCGACTGTCCAAGGTACAGGAGCTTCTCTGCAACGTAATGCAGGGAGACGGCGGTGGCGGCGGCGTTGCCAAAAAAAGGCAACACGCACGCCGAGAGGCGCCTGCATAGGCTAATGCTCGACGGAGACGGCGACGGCGGGCAGGACCCCGGCGGCGAGGAGAGGAGCGGCAAGGTTGTGAAGCCCAAGGCCAAGGTCGCGGTCATGGACTGCACGGAGCGGCGCTACACGGTGGTCATCCTGCGGTGCAAGGACCGGCCGAAGCTGCTATTCGACACGCTGTGCGCGCTCACCGACCTGCAGTACGTCGTGTTCCACGGCACGGTCGACGCCGAGGGCAGCAGCAAGGAGGCCTACCAAGTACGTACGTACGCATGTCTCACAAACCATAGTTACCTGACAAGATTGCTCATCTTCCGGCGGTGTGTGGTTGCAGGAGTACTACATCCGGCACGTCGACGGGCACCCGGTGCGCTCCGACACCGAGCGGATCCGCCTCGTCCGGTGCCTCGAGGCGGCCATCGAGAGGCGCGCTTCGGACGTACGGACAATTAAGCTCACTCGCCGATCACATCTTCCTTGCATTCTTTGCGTGCGAGTGACAAGCGTTCGTCTCTGCAATTGCAGGGACTGGAGCTGGAGGTGAAGACGGAGGACAGGGTAGGGCTCCTGTCGGAGATCACGCGCGTGTTCCGCGAGAGCAGCGTGTCGATCATCCGGGCGGTTATCTCGACCAAGAACGGCCTCGCCGACGACACCTTCTACGTGTCGGACGCCTACGGCAACCCCGTCGAAGGCAAGACCATGGACTCACTGAGCGAGCAGCTCGGGCACGCCGTGCTGAGGGTGAAGCGCGACAGCCACGCCGCCATCAAACCCGTGGAGGAGGGCAGCGCGGTGTCCATCCTCGGCAACCTCCTCAAGGGCTCGTTTCAGGGGTTCAGGCTGATCAGGTCGTACTCTTGAGAAGGCTAACACCACCGGCCTTGTTCATACAAACGAATCTGACGTAGGTTAGGGAATATAATGAGGCATGGGATCGATGGAGTTTGTAAATAGTTTGCATATACTTGAAAAGTGATACTGGCCTCCTGCATTGTACAGATAGTTTTACCTTGTGCATACACTCGTCGACACTGCTGCTAATTAAGGGTCTGTTCTTTCTGTCTTTTAAAATCGGTTTTTAGCTTTTACTATAGTATCTATCTTTCAAATTAAGTATTTTTTTAGATAGAGTCTCCAAATTAATTATAATATATATTAAAAACCTAACATATGTACTAGCCAAAATTGCAAGCGAGTATCTTTTTCTCCGTAATCTCTGTCGCGAACAGCCCAGAATTCAAAAATTCCATCCAAAAGTTATAAGCTACAGCTATAACCAAAAAAGAACAAACCCTAAGAATGCCATGAAAGCCTATTCCCTTGTCTGACTGGCTGTTCCACATCACTAGCTGCTGGAGTACTTCAGCAATATAGTGTGACCATGCATTGCAATAGAAAATCAAATACTATGCATATTTTCTTTTGCTTAACAGCTTCATATTAGTAGCTCCCTCCAGGACCTGCATGAACATAAGCAAACTAATGCTGAAATGTAGCTAACATGTATCTTGTATCTACCAATAGAAATGTGGTGACAAGGGATTAGGTGAACTGTTAGGCAACATGGGACTGAGAGCCACCTTTGAACTGTAGCTACTCCTATGGTCTGGGCTAACAGAGAGCATTTCTAAACAATAAATCACGGGAAAAAATTGTGAGAAAATGGGGACCATGGTAGATTAGAACATAAAGATGGTATTCGGTACAATAGGAAAATCATTCTCTATGCCATCTCATGATACGGATCATAATTATTAGGTGAAATGATTTCCTGCTATCATCTTGGAACAGAACGCCAAAGGCATGAAACTCAAAAAACAATCAAGGCTCAAATCTATGGGTACTTCGTTACTTGTTTCATATAATTAGGGCTTGTCATGATAGTGGTAAGAACTATAGCAGGGCTAAAAAAATTTGGGCATGAAACTTTACAATAGATGCCCTGCCTGAGCAAAATAACCGACAAATATTCAAATTCAGACTTCAATTGTACTCTAGTCACTAAAGACCATTTGTGTTTGCTTGCAATCCCTAAACTAACATATCTAACAAATCCACATGATAATTCACCTTCACAATTTCTGAAACAATATGATCTTTTAGCTTGAATCAATGGTTTTTTCATACTGAAAGTATAGCATTGTGTCAATATGATACAATTTACATAGCTTTGAGCTAAAATATAGTCGGGTGCTTGTACAGCTTACAAAATAATTTAACACGATACTATAAAGCAGTATGAATGTCCAATTTCCTAGTTACTGTACATTACTAAAGGATTAAGTGATAAGAGGAGCTCACTACTTTGTAACTTTGTAAGAACGTATCTGATTTGTAATTGAAAAAATAATCAGAGGAGCTCACTGCTTTCCACACCTAACTAAAATAAGTTGGAAGGTCATCACCTGAGAGCGGGGACATCAATGTTGAGCTCAAAAATTGGCGTGGCTTCAGTCCAGATTTTCCACATCTACACAACCTGTGGCATAACCTGGACGCATCCTTAGTTCCTCAATAGGAGAAGCGCCATCGTGGTGGAGCTCACGGTGACGTAAGTTTTATTTGTTCCCTAAACAAAGTTTAGCATAGAAAACAACTATAGCAATCAGACAACAACCTGTGTATGCCCAAATAACTAATTTCAGCCTCTACCTGAACACCCACCGTCAAATTCAACATAATTCAGAACCAAAGTAATAATACAGCCCTCAAAGTAGACCTGCTTGAAGTATGTCATCAAATGCTATTCTGTACGAGACAAAAGCATAGACGAAAGCAAAAATTTTGGAGGTAAAAAAGCATCAGATTGTACATGTCTGAAGGTGATCTCATTTGAAAAGGCGAAGGAGAAGACGACCATGGTATCTCAGCCCGAACCAGAGCGTCGATTCCACGATGTTCTACCACATCACAAATTCGAGATCTTTTCCTATGTCTCAAAACATCAGCAGCTGAGTCTCGAAAAAAAGAGTGCAGTTATGAAAGAACGCATAGGAAATTTGAAGTGGGCTAAATGCCAAAATCCAAGAAAAAGGTAAAACATTAAGAGAAATTACCATGATTAAACACAAATATTCATAAAATTAATCATATACCGCCACGAATCCGGGATCCATTGCCACACTAAGATCACGTCACCCCTGAACACACAGTGTTGCGGCCATTGCATACTTCATCATCCCCGTAGTAAACCGCAGAAGAGGATGGCAAATCGAGAAAGGGTCGAGAGAGAGATGAAAGACACGCAAAAACCGCATGTTACGGTGCACACGTCGGTGCCCTTTTTTTGGATGGAGGGAGAGGCAGATGTATTTTGAAGTAGCAGAGATATGGTCTCGCAGACAAAAAGACTGAAAACTAGATCCAAATAACCACAGAACGCTATTGCTTGCACGCTACTCAAAAGAGTTTCTCGCCAAAATCAGGACAAGAACAGGATATTGGGAGTTCAACAAGACTAAATTTAGGTCATCCGCTGTGCAGCCTCCTTGGCGAGCAGCTTTTCCCTGGCCTTGGTCTTCGCCTGCGACTTCGAGCCCATGACGCCACCGCCCCATTTCTTCCTGATCTCATCAAACTTGTCGTTGAAGTTCGCCTGGAAAAGAATAAATTAAAGTCGGTGGACAAACCATTAGCAAAAATGGATATTGGGATATTGACAAAACCGATGCATTCACAACTACCCACCTTAATAGCCTCAAGGATCTTGCTGAACTCAAGTTTATCCTCATTCTTCACAGTGGTCAGGCACAGAACAGAAGCAGTCTTCTTGTGAACAATCTACAACCATTAGCTCTTTAGTTTTCACCGGTCGACATTTAGCAAGCAGACAAAAGTGGCAACAGAAATAATACCGATCCAAGGCGAGCTTTCCCCTTCACAATGCAGTAAGGAACCTCCATTTTCCTGCAAAGGGCTGGGAGCCACACAACCAGCTCGATCGGATCAACATCATGAGCTATGACAACCAGCTGGGCCTTGCTCTGCAGAGAACCACCCCAATTTTAATTATTTACATAATGCAGTTTGATGCCTAAAGAAAGCTCTCTTTATCATTTAGCAAAGTAAATCACATAAAGGAAAAGGGGGACAATGCACCTGCTCAATAAGGTAGGTCACATGGTTAAGGCCATACTTCACGACTATTGGTTTCTTTGCCTCAACAGTTTTCCCTTCAGTTTCAGCCTGGGCCCTCTTCAAAAGCCTCTCTTTCTTGGCAACTTTGTCTTCAGGGCGGTACTTAAGAAGCATCTTGAACAAGTTTGTCGCTGAAATAAAAGACTGCCATTAGGCAAGTTTAACAACAATCAAAATAACTAAATCACTGGAGGGCCTAAATGAATGCACCTCACAGAAAATTACAGGATAAACAATCTATCCAGTCCATCTATCTTTAAAAAGTTACAAGAAGGTGGATTGAATAGTAGTACAGAGAACTAATATTAACAGTAACTCAGCAAGCAACAATGCCATGGACCAGACTACAAAAATAGCTCACAGTGAGACCATGTATGAATTGATTCTAGTTTAAAAATTATAGCAGCAAAATATATCACTCGAGAAGAAATAAAAAAGGATAACAAAAGGGAACTAGCAGATGCATAGCAAGTATGATCAAACTCAGAAAGTTCTTTCATCATATGCAGATACAAC
Source organism: Melocanna baccifera (assembly GCA_036346265.1). NCBI lineage: Eukaryota > Viridiplantae > Streptophyta > Magnoliopsida > Poales > Poaceae > Melocanna > Melocanna baccifera. Next base: position 1,376,073 of record CM070698.1, on the reverse strand, counting down.
AAGCCTAGTTTAAGAAGTCTAGGATGCATACAGGAAACCAGTGGATTACTACAGCACATGGTTGGTACCAGAAAGCCTATTGGTAACAAGTTTAGTGTATGTTCCTGCAATCTAGTGGAGGTAAGCCCTATTGGAGAACACCATTTATTAATAGGACATAATTCTACACCTTATTTGCGATTACTAAACCAAAGTAGGATAACCTACCCATAAGATCATCTCTATCATTTCCCATCTCGTCTGGCTCTCATTGAAGATAATATAGGTTTGTGGGTGATTAACCTCACTAAAATTCACTTGCCCATATAGAATACATAAATCTGTCATCACCTACTTGGGTTTACTTCCAAATTGATTGTACTACCTATTTTCACAAGTTTTTGCCACAGTCTAACCTTTGCAATCAAACTTTTCCAACTTTGACCATCAGTATACTTCAAAGCATCTAGACGGCCACATGAAAATATCACAGTTTCATATGGCAAATCTGTTTACTTTAAATAGTGAAGGCCAAAGTTGAAAAAGTTTGACTACAATGGGTTAACTAATGACAAATAAACCTCTACAGTTCCTTACTGGAGTGCACTAGACACAAATATATAGAGTATGGTCTTTCATACCCTACGTGGATCAGTGAAACCTATTAAGGCCTACCATCCAGCACACATATCCTAGCTATCCACCTCTCCTTTCTCTGTTCCACTACAGTCATAATATTGATCCTTTGTATGATCGTATCACACTCTCCACTATATCCCTTCATCCCTCCATCCTCTTAAGACCAAAGCATCCACTCCTAAAAACACCAGCCTGCCACTCAAGGTCAGCGATAATTCTCTGGAAATTGATACAAACCCTCCATTCACTATGCCAACCCTTTTTTTCAAAGCATAAATGACTCCACCTATACTTCCATCCATCCCATCAAGGCCTAAACTAGTGGTACTAGCTTAACGTTAACCTAGCGCCAAATAGGTACAAGTACATGGGCATTGTTATGCGCACCAAAAAAATCGAACACTTCCTAGAATTTTAAGCCAAATTCAAGACAATTCTGCATCCATATATCGATGGCAAACTGCGAATTACAATTAAGACTTTAGACCCTAGCAGTTCTTGTGTACTACTGATCCCTACCCCATCAACAGAGTTTAGCATGAAGCAATCAAACCTAACATATACACCAGTGCGAACAGTTAACAAATGACTGCACAACAAGCATGGTAAGACTGTATAAATGGACGGGAAGCATACCAAGATTCTTGTCCAGGGTGCGAGTGAACTGGTTGAGTGCCGGCGGCACCTTGAGGCGCTGCTTGAGGATCCGGCGCTGGCGCTGGATGCGCACAACCTTGGGCCACTTCACGAAGCGGTGGAGGTCCTTCTTGGGCGGCAGGGCGCCGCCGATGCCGAACTGCTTCGGCCTCTTCTCGAACAGTGGGTTCGTCACCTTCTCCTGCACCAACCAACACATCACCAAATCACATCAAGAACGAAACAAAGCAAAAGGAAACAAAAGGAAAGCACGCAGATTTCAAGAAACAGCGTCGTACCGTCTTCTTCTTCATCGGAACCGGCGCCCTGCCACCTCGCTTCGGGGCCTGCAAGTTTTACGGACAGCACACGGTAATTATGAACATGCTGCCGGCAAAGAGTGGCTAGATCTAACCCAAATCACCAAAGATTCAAGTAAACTAGCTCAAAAACGCCCCCAAAAACATCACGAAACATTCCTCTTTCGATCACAGTGAGGAGGCTGCAATAGACAGGCGATAGCAGGGAAACGAGAAAAGGCGCGTACCATTTCGCCGGCAGCTGTCTGGAGCGAGCGGGGAGGGGAGACGGCGAGGAGGAAGGAGGTGGGTGGCGGCAGTCGAGGGCCTTTTTAGAAGCGAGTTTGGGGCGACGTGGATGCTTACGATGCGTTGGATGTGGGGTGGGGGTATGGTGAGGTCCTGACCGTCCGTTGAGGGGATTAGGGTTTTGGAGGTCTTATGTGGGCCAAGCGGCCCATCCAGAGAGAGAGATCGTGAGATCCGGCCTGAGACGGGTTGGATTGTTCGGGTTAGACCGGGCCGGCTTGAGGTAGTTCTTGTATCTGGCTTAAGATGCAGCACGCAACACACAATGAAAGCCGTACAGGGCCTCATGAACATGTCTCATGTTACCGGTATCCCACAAGTGTCTGTGCCTCACCATGCATTGCATATGGGTAAGTGATCCTTAATCCTAAGACATGGCACTGTACTGGTATCCAAGGGCGGACCTAGGGCCCTAGCTAGGGGCTATAGCCCTGGTCCAGTCCATTGACTTCAATGGGTCACTGAATGTGGTATGACCGGAATGGTAGTGAGGTATTACCGGATCCCGAAAGTAGCAATGTGCATTTGGCGGAATGTTTTTTTTCTATAGAGCACCCTTTGAAACACTTAGTTTATCTGAAAATCGGTAATACCGGAATTTGAATATCAAAACTACCGTAAAGCAGTATGACCATGCCATCTAAGCAGTACTATCGAAGCTCAGAAGTTTTGAAAAATCGAGCGGTATGTTTTTTCTAGAGAGGACCAATTTTTGATCCTGGAGGCAAACGAAAGTACCACTTCAAATATCAGATCTACCACAATTTCAACAGCGGTAGTACCACGCTGACTTTCAACGGCTAGTTCTGACACTCTGATATAGTCGTTACTGTTGCTATAGTACAGGTGCGGTAGTACCGTAAATTGTACGTCGGTATTACCGTTTGTTCTGATTTTTTAGGATTATTTTATGTAATAACTATATTTGGTTAATGGGGGTATAAAATACTTCTCCACCAGCTCAAAGGACAATAGAAGATATTTCATTTAACATCCTTAAGCAATAGAGCACTATCCCACACCTCAATTTCATGTTGTGTATTTGTTTGAGGTAGTTGGGCCAAATCAAGTGCATTTGATCCTAGATTGAATCTTGACACTTGATTGCTATCAAGCGAAGTTTTGGTTTGTTACTCATAGTACTTGCCGGTACCTAGACGGTTTGACGGGAGCTTGCGAGGTGACTTTTGTCAAGAAGGTTATGAAAAAGCCTGGCGTCGACTTGTGAGTGATTTAGTGTCCACCATCTCTGGAGCGAAGGAAGAACAACTACTAGTGTATTAAGGAGTTGAGGCTTAATTCGTGACGTCGATAAAAGTCGTTTGGGCTTTCCTCAACGTGGATTAGGGGAAACCGACAAGTTTTCGAACACAACGGTAAAATATCGTATGTCAATTGGTTATTTCTTTGTCTCTTCTTTTCGCACTTAATTTCTGGCATATTATGATCATTGTGATGGTCATATTTATTTATGCTAGAGATATACTTGCACTTATGGTGTCTTAGTTATATTAGAATTTATAGGTTTACATTGATTTAAAATTTTGTCTAACTATAAATTGTGGCAATTAGTTTTAGAAGATAAGAATTTTTAGAACTTTTTATTCGTCCTACTCTAATCGGTTATCCTTGATCCTACAACTGAAATTTTTTACTTAATTACATGCTAAATAGGTTTACACGGAGGATTACGAGGTTATGGTCCCGTTTCTTTCTCATAAAGTACTTGGCTGTCATGTTGATGCAGTTAGCCCCAACAAAGGTGTCAGGGAAAGCGCCCACTGCCATTCACAACTTTGAAGGTGACAAAACTTACAATGAGAAGCCTGGTCATGCTTTTGCTTTGACATCATCGTTTGACGATGTGGATGCCTCAAGCTATGATGCACTTGTAATCCTTCGTGGACAGGCTCCTGAGTACCTTGCGTTGAATGATGAAGTCAGTAGCTTCATACATAAAGGAAAGCCAATCACATCGATTTACCATGGCCAGCAGATTTTATCCGTTGCTGGAGTACTTAGGGTACATAATGATTTATATGTCTTACCATTGGTCTACATTAATTTTATTTTTCTTTTTTTGGCAAGGTAATTTTATTATTGTTTGATGTAGTGCTTATGTATTTTTGTTATAATGTAGTTTAATTGTAACCTAGTAAAGTTTATAATTATCATAAGTTAGCCTTATCTTTGCTTTATTTCTGATCAGCCACTGCTGGTATCTTGTGTTTGCCAACACTACTATTACCTCCATCAAATATAGTCACTCGTAGTAACTTGTCAATTTGTGAACCTTAAAAACGACCGGCCTTTCATCAACGTCACCTCGCCGGCGTCCAAACGGAAATGGCCGGCCGGCTACTCGTTTCCTCCGCCGCCCGAGATCGAGGTGGAGTGGAGCAGATAGTAAATGAGCTCACCGCGGGACCCACCTCCTCACGGTCGGACACGTGGACCATGTTTGTGAGCCGAGTAGGGGTCGTTCTCCGGGTGGACTTCTACCACCAACCCGCAACCGCCGCTGCCCATTAATCACTCCTCCCGATTTTTCGAATTTTTAATTTTAATCCCCCAACTCCGACCCAACAGACGGCCACCTATGTCCTATGGAATGGGATTCCTTAATTATTGCCGAATTATTACGGAATCCAATGAGGTCTTTGCATACAGACCCTATGTAATCGTCAGTTTTGCATTTTGAGAATATATATATATTTATGTTTCTAGAGTACATACTCCCACTTATTACATATCACTTAAATAATATTGTTATATCTTTTTATTCTTTTAAGTATATTGTAATAATAATTATAAGATACTTTAAAGTGAGTTACATACAAATTTTCATCAAAATCTAACATTTATAGTATAATTTGTATATATACTTCTTTTATATATGAAAAAGAGTATATCCCAATAATAAAGGATTTCGATGAAATTTTTTTGACTAAATCGCATTGGAGTATTTTAGAATTAGTATTAAAGTATACCAAAAGTGATAAATAAGTATAATATATTCGTTTAAGTGGTGTATTAAAAATATAAGTATATACTCCCAAGAGTACGAAAAATACTTTGTATATAGGTAAATAGTTCAACTTTATTTGACATACTGTGCTACCTTGTAGTGAGCTTCTTATCTTACCTTTTAGATTATGAGTAGCAAAACTTAAACAAGCTATTCTGATAAGCCATTTTTTTTTTGAAATTCACTTACATCAAAACCAACTCTTAAGCATTGTACTTTTTTAAAAAAATCAAGAGTAAGAAATTAAGTTCATATGAATATATCATAATATTCTCTACCATGGAAGACACGCGTGAAGCAAGATTATGCAGGTAAAGCCACAAGAACGTCACTCATTCCCAAGTTTCCAGGTACCTGGATGCAATTCTCGCAAGCAAGTACAAACCAAAACCCAACGCCCCTATTTTCTTCGGTCAGTGCACTTATAACTTCTCATACATAAATAAATAAGTTGTTTTCTTCATCGCTTCTTGTTTCAGTCTATGGGTTTATAATTTAGTGTTGTCTAAAAGAAATTTGAGTATTTTTTATAATTCAAAGTATTTAGATTTTTTTCCTACGTATACAACATTTTTCGTCTATATTTACAATATTTTTTGCATGTATATGTAATATTTTTTTCATATATATAATATTTATAGCACATGTATGTAACATTTTATAGCCGAACAATGTTGTATACATAAAAAATATTATATATATAAACAAAAAATATTATATACATAGAAAAAAATCTAAGTGCTTCGAGTTAAAAAAAATACTTGAGTATTGTTTAATAATTATCTTATAATTTCTTGTGAATAAATAGATATAATAATTTTTTATTATTTGTTCAAAGCTTATTAAAACAGTGTTTTTAAATGATTTATCCATATTCGACTATACCACGAGTGGCAGGAAAAAAAAAAGCACCCACCAACAGCACCAGACACCAACTCCACAGTATAACTTGACGGCCCACTCGCCCCCAAGCCCATTCCAAGACGCCAGCGGCACGAGAAGAACTGGCCTCGCACTGCTGCCTTCCGCTGCCGCGTCGGCGGCGTCTACCTCCCGGCCGCCTCGCTCTCAGGTAACCCATCGCCTCCCCTCCCCGAATTGCCTCCTCGTGATCTTGGTTGGAATTGCGGTAGTGACTCGGATTTAGGTATCGGGTAAAATCTGGTGTTCCTGCGCTTCGTGGTGCTTCGAGGTTGTTTGTGCTTCAGAGGTTGTTTGGACTTTGGAGTGCGCGCCTGTAATTGTAAGTTAAATTGTTGTGGTCTAAGGCTTGCAGCGATCTACACCTAGGGGAATTTGGATCTGGTAGAGAGTGATCTATACCTAGGGGAATTTGGATCAAGTAGAGAGTGATCTATACCTAGGGGAATGTGGATTAAGTAGAGATCCACAACACCCCATTGTAGTGGATTTGATTCTCTCTTTCCTGGGAGTGGTTTCATGGTCGATTAGTTTTGATGAAAGTTAATCTAGACTAGTGAATCTATCTATGTTGTAGCGTCTGTTGGTTACAATATTTGCATTGCTATTTCGTTGTGTGATGGAATGGTTGACCACGGCTGGACCGTGTGCTTATGGAAAATGCTCCACACAATCATCAGAGATGCTCCATTATCTTCATGTTGCTCTTATCTCCTTTTCTGCCAATCCTCTATGGATCTATGCAGGGTGTGAATATGTCAGAAAACGCGTTGAAAGATCTCAATGTGGCTCAATCCGCAGAGCTGGAGAAAACCAAAGACAGTTCTCTGAAATCCTGCATCACCAAGCCTGTGATGAACGGCAACAGATGTGTCAACCAGGAAGAAAATGCTCCACCTGCATGTCTTGATGCTGTGACTAATGGATGTGAGTCTGGAAACGCAGATGTTGAGTATATTGATTCTGAGAATCTGACAGATCTCCCAGATGTTGACGCAAGCCTTAGTGTATGCCACTAGCTGTTCAGATTCTTGATTTTTTTACATTTGAGATTTTTAAAGCCCTAAGATTTGCCATTTTCTATTGTTAGACAGACTTTAGTTGCAAGGTTGGATTCAAAGGACTGGGTTATGACATGTGAAGCTCTTAATAATGTTCGTCAGTTGGCAATATATCACAAGGAAAGATTGCAGGAGCTGCTGTAAGTTGTTTCCCTGTATATTCCATCCAAAGTGCCTTGTGTTTTGGGAAAAACATTTTGATAGATTCAGACACCATTTATCCATGCCCGATGCTACAAAATTATATCACATGTCTTCTATTAACCATTTAATTGTTTGATATAAATCATTTGAATTGCAGGGAACCTCTAGTTCCTCTTGTTGTGAAATCTGTCAAGAATCCAAGGAGTGCTGTCTGTAAAACTGCGCTCATGACCTGTGCTGACATCTTTGAGGCATATGGTGACCTGATGGTCGGCTCAATTGATCCACTGGTGTGTATTGCCATTCTCAAATACTCTATTCACAATTTCACTTATTTGGTTTTCACATGATGATTTCCTGTACTAAGAGAAGTCTCTCTCTAAACAAAACATCTTCTCTGTCAAATGTGTTCACAGCTAGTGCAGCTATTTCTAAAATCTTCACAAGATAAACGCTTTGTTTGTGAAGCTGCTGAGGCGGCTCTTATATCAATGACAAGCTGGATCTCCCCTTCTATGTTGTTACCGAAAATGCAGCCCTACCTCAAGAACAGGAATCCCCGAATTCGAGCAAAAGCGTCAATGTGTTTCAGCAAGAGTGTACCACGCCTTGTAAGTGAATGTCTCTCCTGATAATTCTCTCTCTTTCTCTCTCTCACCCCAGTTCTTATCTCATTGTCTCCAAGGGAACCTGAGAGATGCCAGAGACTTAATTCAATACAGTTTGCTGTTCTTTTTTCCGATGTCCAAAGTGCTCAACTAGATATAGATGGATAATTTGACCTCCTTGTGTGCTATTCTTCTCTATCCATGGGCTTAGTTAGAGTTTACATTCAAGTTCTTCCAGAGCTTTTTAGTTTATTTGGACATGTAGATGCATGGTTTGAACTGTCTGTGTCATAAGATGGATCTGGAGCTTGGCCAAACAATGATCTAGCGCATGTGGTGGTGATTTTATATGTTGAGAATAATAAGATGGCAAATGTATGTTTAGCTATCGTCTGTATGTTCAAAGAGCCTAACTCCTTCCAATAATTTTCAATAGGGCAACATTAACTGGAGATTGAGCATATTAATTTTTGTGTAGCGTGAATCTGCATGTACTAACCACTCTTGGTTGTTCTCGTTGTAAGTACGAGGGGTAAAACATCACTTCAGTTGTTTCACAACAATGACCTATTTTCTGTCCAGGATGTGGAGGGAATAAAAGATTATGGAATGGATAAGCTCATCCAGATCGCAGCAAACCAGCTTAGTGACCAGCTTCCTGAATCAAGGGAGGCTGCTCGCAACCTGGCATTGGAGCTACAGGTATTCTACGAGAAGTCTCAAGCCTCAAGTTGCGGCGAAGATGATGGCACACCTTCTGCCTCACCAACAGCTGAATCATGGGAGGCTTTCTGCCAATCAAAGCTTTCTCAATTAAGTGCCCAGGCAGTCCTTCGTGTCACCTCCACAACCTCTACAAAGAAAGAGGCTGTAACTGTGGGCGTCACCTCTGCTCCGAAAGAAGGCGTGTCTGTGGGTTGCTAGCATCTGGAGGTAGCAGATGCAATGCGGTCGCGGTTTTCCGTCCAATTCACTCTTTGCTGTACATGGTTATGGTTGCTCCTTCTTCAGACATCCAACATTGGTGTGAGATATTTTCATTGGTGCTGAAACGGGGCACCGTGGTGTCTAGGCACCATGCCTCCCTGTTTTTGGATTGTTTTTAAATGCATGCAAATACAATGGTATATAATATATCAGGCAAACCTGTTAGCATTCATTAATTCGAAAAAAACATCGATTTGGAAAGTAAGTCATTGATTTGGTATTTTGAATCAATTATGGATAGCAAGTCTTAATTATGGATGAAAAGTCGACCATGGAGTCCAGTTATCATAGTGTCCCAGTTAATCTTTACTATTTAAAAAGAAGGAGTTGGTGGTTGCCGTCACGTCCACCATCCCTCACTTCTTAACCATTCGATCTTTCTCCTCTCTTCTCAGCCATACGATCTGATTAAACCCTAAAATCCCAACATCACCCCTCCGCCCCCCGCCCCCACACCTACCCCTCGCTCTTCCCCCCACCGCCCCTACGCCTACCCCTCGCTCTTGCCCCCACCGCCCTCACGCCTCCTCGCTCTTCCTCCCGCCGCCCCCATGCCTCCTCGCTCTCTCCGCGCTGCGCGGCCTCCTCCCACCCCCGCGCCGCCGCTACCCCGCCTCCCCGCTCTCCCGCCGCCTCGCTCTCCCTCCGCCGCCCCGCCTCCTCCCCCCCCCCCTGCGCTGCCGCCTCGCTCTCCCCGCCGCCCCGCCTCCTCCCCTTCCCCACCCCGCGCCGCCGCCTCCTCCTCCTCCCACCTCGCGCGCCGCCTCCTCCTCCTCCTCCCCCAGCGCCGCCGCCTCCACCTCCAGCCCCGGCGCCTCCTCCTCCTCCCAACCCCATGCGCCGTCGCCTCCCCCTCTCCGTCCCCCGCACCGCCGCCTCCTACCCCCCCATCCCTCTCCCTCCTCCGCCACCGCATCCTCCCCTCCCTCCACGGTTTCGAAGGCTTCGTTCCCGACGGTGGCGCCGACAAGAAGCCGGCGCGCGCGAGGTGAACGATGGACACCGGAAGACGAAGAAGGCGCCGCAACTCCCGAGTACCCGAGCCAGAGAAGCCGGAAGCGGTGCTCAAGACGATCGAGACCTTCCGTTGGTGGTGTTCGCCGGGAGGTGCGGCACTGGAGGACCGACTCGCCGACGCCGCCATGGGCCGCGCCGCCCTCCAAGTGGTGATCCCCACCCCACCCATGGCGGCCCAACCGGTGCTCCTCCTTGTCCTCGCCTACTCGTCGGCGCCGCCTCGGTTCTACCTCCCGCGCCGCTCCCGCCAACTTCCACAAGGTCCCGCCCTTTTCTTCTCCTCCGCTCTCCCCGTCTCTCGCGCACTTCCTTCAGGTTGGGTTGGTTCTTGATCCGGCGAGTCTTCACGCTGCTGAAATTACAAATGAATCGTGCGCTTGTGTTGTTGTGTCGTGGTGATTTGCGTATGATCCGCTCGCCGTGAAGGTGAACCACCGAGCTCGTCAAGACCCAGTGAAATTGTTGAAATTGTTATGCTCTACAAGGTTGCAAAACTGTTTGCTGAAATTGTTAGTTTGCATTAGATTTATTGTTTAATATAGTTGTTGATATAATGACATGCTTATGTGCTATGTGCCTGTGTCATATTCGATTTGCATGTGTCTGAAGTGTTAGCAGCAGTCTTGATCATGCAATGCTCATATTATCTGAAGTGTTCTGATATCTGAGAAAGGTGGTATGTTGTATCTTAATATATTATTCTTGTGTTGTATTTTGGCTAGATATATATAACCTTATTGAGTAATGGGTAGATGATTTGCTGTAAGTGTTTCAAAATTCTGTTTAGCATGCATAATACAACAGTAATGTATTCAGAAGGCACTGTAATGTTCCATAAATTCATTCAGAAGCCACTGACTGAAAAAGTAATATTCCATAAATTCATTCAGAAGCCACTGTAATGCGGCGGCGGGAGTCGCGATGGAGAAAGGCGCATGAGTTCAGTGGGGGAGGCGAACGGGAGGAGGCGAGGGCGGCGCGGCGACAGGAGGGGCGATAGAGAGAGGCGGAAGGCGTGGCGGCGGGAAGGGCGATGGAGAGAGACGGAAGAAGAGGTAGGGAGGAGGTGGAAGGCGCGAATGCGGGAGGGATGGAGAGGCGGAAGGTGAGGCGGAAGAAGAGGCAGGGAGGAGGCGGAATGAACACAGCGCACGGGGATGGGTGGTGTAGGAGACGGGTTTTAGGGTTAAAGGGGTTTAGGGTTAAAAGAGTTTTAGGTGTGACATTACAGGTGCACTACTTTTTTGAAATACCGAGTAATTCAAAACTCCGAGTAATATTCCATAAATGCATTCCGAAGCCACTAACTGAAAAATTTCGATGGAATGGTGTATAAGATGGTTCAAGGCAGCTTTGAATGTCCAGGTCCCATGGATCATATTTTGTTATACAAAATAGTGAGTTTGAACATACATTTTGCTTACATTTCACAATATTCAAATGATAACCTGCAGACCACTTAATATATACAACAGAAAGAGTTATAGTTGGATACTTAGATGTACTGGATTTTCCCTTAAGTATGAACCAACGGCTTAAAAGGATAATGCCAGATTTTGTATTATGTATGCATTTAGAATAGGGTAATATAGATGTTGCTACCAGATTTTGTATTATGTATGCATATTTGATAGTATGCATCATTTTTATTTGGTTTTCCGTTGCAACGCACGGACACCTTACTAGTTATACTATATATATCCGTTATAGTTGCTGTATAATGACTGGTCAGGCGAATGTAGAATTTCTTCCACCGTTCAATATTACTACAGTCCTTTGCCTTTTGGTAGGCATTGTGTTTTTACGCATTGCAGTACTTGGTTCCTGGTACCCAAATACCAACCCCTGTACATGGTAGGATAGCAGTTTGCTGAATCTATTCTCATCGTTGCTTTTTGGACTGTTGATGTGCTCCTAGATTACTCAGCGATGGGTTTGACATGGCAGCGCCGGCACGGTGGTTTGCCGGCTTGACACCGGGTTACTTTTAAAGTCGCCAGCGCTTAGATTGTTTAGGTAGGAGTCGCTCACTGCTACCAACTACCAAGTGACCTCATCGGTGATGTCATGTTTGCCGGAGTAACTTCTCTTGCAGCTGTGTTAATATCTTTCTGTCACAATCGTTTTCTTGAGAATTTTACGTTCTTGATTAATCCGCTCCTTTACAGCTATATTAGCTCCATGAGTAAGAACAAGCTGTGCCAGTCTAAGGCTCTGTTCTTTGCGGTTTTTAAAAACCGCTTTTAACTTTTGCTACAGTAACTAACTTTTAAATGGAGTATTTTTTTAGATAAGATCTATAAATTAATTGTAGTACACGTTAAAAAACTAATATCTGTACCATCAAAAATCGCAAACGAGTATCTCTCTTTCCGTATTCTCTGTCACAAACAGTTAAAAAACCATCAGCCGCAGTCAAAAGTCATCAGCCGTAGTAAAAAAGAATAAGCCCTAAATATTACTGTAGCTTATGATGCTAGATCCACTGTATATGTACATAGCACTACATCACAACTGCACTTGACAATTACAAGACGAAGACCATGCTTGCATCTTCACCGGCATAGTTTGTGCACGGAATCAAAAAGAAATGTCGACAAGAACATCCAAACGCGCAACCAACGATTCAGCCGACGACCATCGGCGGCCTCGCCGGAACCATCGTCATCATGCGGTGCGCCGAGTGCCCTCTCACAAGGCCGCCGCACTTGACCGTCTTCTCCTCGGCCATCTCCCGCTCGATCCTCTCCAGGACGCCCACGAACGCCCCGGCGTCACACGGCAGCTCGAGCGGCCCGTCCGCCACGTACCCGTACTCCTCCTCGGCCTCCTCCAGCAGCGCCCTGAACAGGGGGTGGTTCACGCACTCCGTCCGCACGACGAACCGCTCCCTCGCCGCGCCGCCGCCGACGTACACCGCGAAGCGCCCCTCCGGCGGCTCCCGGCCCTTCTGCTTGGATAGGCACCGGTCGATGGTCTTCATGATCAGCCCTTTCCTGACCCCTCTCTCCTTCATGAACGCAAACAAAACTTAGCTATGAACACAGTGAGCAGTAGCACCGACTGATTACTGAAACTCAAGGTTGCTGGCATGTAGGCCAGCCTTCAGGCTCTCCGTCATAGTAGAGCCGATGAAGTTGTGGCCGGCCTTATCCTTTTGATGCCATTGTGAGAGTAATGTATCGAGAGGGTTAGTCAAGTTTGGATCATTGGGTGTTAGATGGTGTATTAAAGAGAGGGCCTGAAGGGTGCTGCACCATATATATACTGCGCTATGTGGGGCGTGCTTAATTCTTTGTGGCATTTTGACTTTTTTTTTACTTCTACTTCTAACTTCTGTTTTTTTCACTATTCAGTATTTTGTTTTTTTTGAAATTTTTTAGATATTTTAGGCTTTTTTGTATTTTCTTTTTCCCCTTTGTTCCTTTGTATTATCCCTAATGGGTTAACATATTTTTTCTATTTTTATATTTTTTTTAAAAAAATAATTATTTCTAAAAAGCTAAATCAACTACAATAAAAAAAAAGACAGGTATAGTGAAATTTAAGAACAAGAGTGGACGATGAGATTCTGTGGTCTTCCTGCCCCACTATTAAAAACTTGATGATTTAATAGGTACAAAGTACTTGCATTGTCCTCATATTGCATAATGGAGTCACAAGTTACAACTCAGTCGTCAACCCGGTGCTCGAGTGGCCTGGGGCAATAATGCATTTGACTAAGCCTGCAAGCTAATGCCACTTGATTGGCTGCAAGTTGACTTGGCGCTATGCGTTGGTCAGCAAGTTCATGACGTGCCTTTCCAGTTTGTCAGTTTGCATCGAGATCTGTTTGCCAGATTCTGAGACCTGCACATCGACATCCATTGCCCAAGGGTTTAACACCTGGGTATGTGCATGTCCTAATCCAATGGGTTCTTCCAATACATTCATACGCCAGCAGTTTCTCCAGAGTACCACGTAGTATCAAATCTGATGTGAAAAGTAGAGTTAACAAAGAGAGTGGAGCTTTGTCTCATGCAAGATACAGCCCATTAGAGAGTGAGGATTGGTAGGGAGGAGAGAGAGGATCTGAGGAAATTAATTAAGTGGGATGGTTGCTAGATACCATGTATTGAGAAGATTGTATATAGAGTTATTTTTATATGACATGGTATCTTTAAATATAACCTATAGAAACTATGCACTGCGAATACCTTAGGATTCTTGTATTGATTTTTTGGCGCTGCAGTGACACCTAGAAGAGGAGAAGAAGAAAAAAAGCGGAGGCATGGAGTGGAGTAGAAGATTGCCCACAAGACATTGTCTGGATTAGTCAATATATAATTTGCTGCGCCATTTAGTGTGGTAGTCTACTCTACTCTCAATTATTCAGATCGAAACGTGTGCCATGGTTAAAACTTTACCGCCGCAAACCAGTGATCTTAACATTGGCAAATGCGTTAATCTATTTCTTCTTTGTTTCTGGAACTCTTGACTAGGCATGCATTTACTGGATCAATTGACCTGGAGCTGGAAATTAATGCCGCTGTATGAAGAGTTTCCGGCAAGAAAACGCCTCCAGAAGGCTCCTTTTGCGATGATGGATTTTGCTAAAGATCTGTATTAAAGTTGTCGTGGAATTCCTATAATCCTATGCTTCAAACAAACCATAAACATTTGTTGTTCTTTTTAGCCGTGGTTTTTGAATTCTTGCTGTTCATAAGAGAGGGCACGGATAGGAAGACAGTTGTGTGCTATTTTAGTCGATATAGTTGAAGTCAGTATAATACCTACTATAATCGACTTATAAATTCTATCTTAAAAATATATTTACTTTAAAAATTAGTTAGTATAAAAAAATCATAAGTGGAAAAGAATCTCTTTTTCGACTAGGAGGAACGAACTGTAAACATTAGACCCAGCCCGTGTTTGCGCTTGGGCTGATCCACACAGAAAAATACATGGGCCTTGGGAGGCCATCTCTGTCGTCTTCCCTCCCACGCCCACGGCAATCTAAAAAAGAGACGAAATGGGGGCAAAAGAGCTTCACTGCGACAGCACCGGCGCACCGCAATCCATCCACCCTGGCCGGACCACCACCACGGACCGGCTCGTGAGTTCCCCGCCGCTGGGAGCAGGCCCAGTTCGTCTGCGGCGAGTCCCGTTCGGATCCGTGCCGTCGTCGCACGCCGCTGCCGATGGTTTGGCGCGCGGCATCGAACCACTGGTAAGATCGCGACCGAGACGCCCTATTTTCATTTAATTACGGTTCATTTGCACGGAGGATTGGAAGGTTCTCGAGCTATCTGTTGATGTTGCCTGGTCCCCCGTTCCCCACCTTTGCTATTGGGGTTGTGATTTTGCTGCTTCAAGTGTGGCAACCGGTTGTTGATGTTAGGGGTAAAAAAATATCTCAAATTAGTTTGATCTCTTATTCTCTTTGTTGGGTGTTACATAATAGAGTTTTTTTTAATCGTTCAGTAGGTGTTCATCATCTTGATCATGAGGCTCAGCAAGGTGGAAGTGAACTTGAGAAGGCTGCTCGAGGCGGCTCCTCTGCAGCAGAATCAAGGTAAGCTTGTCCATGTTAGCGTAGCTCCTTTGATTCTGTTAGTTTTTTTGTTATGGTTTGTGTCTGCTCAACGCCTGAACATGTACTGTTCTATAACTTAATTTAAAAGAGTAGAGGAAAGATATAACCTTAATGACGACTTTTGCCCCTTTTTTGTTGCTAAAACGGTTATTAGGAAAATGGGTGATGCGACATTGCTGGCTTCATTATGTTTTTATTCAATTTTACTAGGTGGTAGCCAATGAATCTTCTCTTTAGTCATTGTCATTTTGAATGGATTGTGTACTAGCATTCTCCAATTGCAGTATGTAACCAAAGCTAGGGAGCTCTTGGAGCAGCTAGGAGCAGAAACTACACCGGAAAGAATATCAAGTGACTCATGTGTTTATATGTTCTATATGACGATATAGAGTTGCATGCCTTTTGGGAATACCGATTGTTATGAATAGTGTATGTTTCTATCATGAGATTAATGGGTCAATATATATACACGTACAGGTATATCATATATATAGAAAACCTCTTATACAATAGGACAAATACATAGCTATATGAGATATATCTAACACCATCCCTTAAACTTATTGTAGACCAACAACATGAAGTTTGGAGAGGTGAAAACTATGCTAGGCTTTGGTCTGTGTCTTTGTGAAAAAGTCTGCTAGTTGAAGCTCGAAAGACACATACTGAAGAGCAACAATATGATATTGCACATGTGTCTGCATGTAGGAAGCATCAACACTAATATACTTTGTAAGCTCATATTTCACCGGGTCTTTAACAATGTTAATAGTATCTGTATTGTCAGACAAAAGAGAAATCGGTAAAGAAATAGAAACACTAAAATTCTTAAGTAACCACCGTAGCCAAGTAACCTCCGTAGTCAACAATATCATAGCTCACAACTCAGCCTCAACACTCGAACAAGAAACCACGGTTTGCTTCTTAGTTTTCTAAGTAATGAGAGAACCACCAAGAAAAACACAATAAGTAGAAAGAGACCGATGATTAGAGGGATCATTAGCCTATGTGGCATCAGAATATACCTAGAGTTGTAAAGAGCTGGAGCGAAAGGAAAAAAGACGACGAGAGATAGTTTCATGAAGGTATCGTAAAACATGAAAAAGATTACAGTGGAGCTAAGTGGGAGCAGAAACAAGCTAATTCAAGATATGTACAGGATACGAAATGTCAGAACGAGGAACACTAAGATAAATAAGACTCCTAACAAGGTGACGATAGCAAGTAGGATCAGAAAGAGACTCACCATTAGTAAGACGAAGATGAACATTAAGTTTTATAGGAGTCGTAGTTGTACGCTGATCAGTAAAAAAGACACGATTAAGATGATCATGGATATACTTTTTTTTGTTACCTCTTGAGAGATTGTTTGCAATTGATAAATATGCCAGAGATTAAGATATGTAGATAACTTTGTTGACATTTGTTTGGATATGCGGGGAAACTGTAACATAGAATGGTAGTCTTTAGTCTTTGGGCTGGCTCGTTTATTGATTGCTGTGACGAACTAGAACAAGATGGTGTTTGAGAATAGACTGGGTTTTACATCCCTCTTAACTGAAGTCCTTAACAAGATCATCTCTCTGATGCAGCACTGGGCGCAACAAACTCTCCGGAGCGATCGAGTCGAAGAAGCGCAAGATGAGTGCGTTGCAGAACACCGGAGCTGATTGCTGATGTTGAGCCAAATACAATATTATATTGAATGAAGAGCTGAAGACTGGGAAAGATCGAATCTATTGTTATTGTGCTTGTTTGCGTTTTCTGTCATCTCCGGTCTCTTCTTGTTCCGACGTTTACTTGAAAATTATAGCAGCTGGCTGCAGTTTCCATCTACCTATATGCCTGCACTGCAAGCGTGCACCTGAAATTCCGATACTGTCTGAATTTAGCTCATCATCAGTTAGTTACTAAGGGTTTATTATTATGCTATTAAAGATTTTGCTCATGAATGATGGATATCGATGTGGACACTACACAGGCAGACGTACCATGGAATTCATGAGCGACGAGGTTGGAATGCAGTGATGAGTGAACTAAAGAAAGACGTCTGGGAAAACCTTAAACCTTTGCTTTGGGGGTCCTGCCAAAGCTTCTAGTTTGTAGATTGTATGATACTTTCTCTGTATCTTTAGCATACTTCTGCAATTTGCCATTAAGTATGTGGAACATCAAACAATACAAGTATTGTGCGCTCCTCGCACACCAGAAGAGGAGGAAGAAGGGTGCATTGTTTTCGGCTGCTGATAACTTTTGACCTTAACATGAATATTTATATGAATAAATTGAATATTAATAAGCTATTTTAAAATAGCGTTAGAGATATTATCTTATTTATTTATTTAGAGAAAATTATAAATCATAAGCTGAAAATAACCAGAGAATCATTGTCCGCGTTCGTCCACGTACTTTGGGGTGGATTGGGCCGAAGAGGCCCACCGATTCTAACGACGCGGCCCATCTACAGCCGAGTGAACACAGCCAGCCATCCAGCCGCCAGCGCACACCCCACGCCGACCCTAGCCCGCACCGCACCTGTTTCCGCGCTCGCCACGACGCACCGCGCCGGCGCGGCCTCCAACCGCCGTCTCCTCAACTACTCTCGCGCGCTCGGCCGACCGGAGCACGGAGCTCTCGCGGGACGGACCCCCGCGGCCGCGATGGCTGCACCAGCCTCTTCCTCCGGCTGGGACTTCACCTGGTGACTCCTCTCTCCCTCTCACCCTCCCAGTGGCGACGTTGTTCTAGTCAGATTTGCATGTCATTGTAGGATCGTAATCTCGGTTTGTTCGTGTGCGTCGTAGCTTTCTTGAGCAGCGATCTGTGCAGCTTTTCTCTGTTGAGTGCTTGTCGTATTACTGCCTCGTGTTACGGTGGTTCCACCTGCGTGCGTTGTGTTCGACGGATTGCCTGAAAGAAGCAAGCGGTGGTTTTAGGCATAAAGCATCTCTCCACCCATACTGAGGCGCGAAAATTTGAGATGTCGAGCACCCAATCCAGTGTTCCTAGTAGTATATTACATCAAGTGCTTTTAGTTTACTTGAAAAAATCTATTGTTTAAGTTCGTTTAGATTTTTGAAGCGAAATAGCAGGGATATTTGATCTCTGATCTGATCACGGAGGATCCTTTGATAAATCCACACGTTAAACCACTTGAGTTAGTGGTAGACTGATTGTTTTGTTTCTTCAGCGTTGACATGGCAAGTAAGAAAGCTGTAGTAATCAACCTCGGTGCTAGTCATGATTGTGTGCTAGCTTCCCTACCAAGCAGGATTCCTATTCTTAACACTTTTTGGAAAGTCCGGCAAAACAATGAGTTTATCGTTCGACCTTTTAGAATAATGTTATGAAACAATGGGTTTCCTGAATGATCAATGCTAAAATTTAGTGAAAACTTGTGTGAATTGGTTGTTCGTGGTCGTGGCTCTATTTTGACAAACCCAGCCTTACCTGATTACTAGTGGTAATAAGGTTGATATCTGTTGTTTTTCCGGATCCTGTGTTCTGCTACCTTCACAACCTTGCTCATTTGAGATTCATCTATTTACACAGTGTTGTGTAAAAAAACGTAACATATGAATTTAGCAATGATTTCATGCAGTTTTGTTACCCGCCCTGCCCATTTGCAATTTCGCTTCTGTTGTTAATGATTCCTGGAGAAATTTTGGAGTGCAGTACTAAGTACTAACATTTTTCTTTGGCAGTGACTTTGAAGTTGATTATGCATCTGAGGAACACGCATCCATTGTCTACAAAACGTTAGCTGTTGACAAGGAGGTAAAGAAGTTATATTCTACCTTTTAACATGTTGCCTGCCTTCATGAACTCCTCATGTTTCCTCTTTGTTCTTGGCATGTTTGTTGATAACTCTATTTGGTGTGTTTATATTGCAGTTGCAGCCTGACAAGGTCAAGAGAGAGATGACTGTTTCCGGTGGCAAGCTTATCGTGTCAGTAAATCCACACTGACATTTCTAACAATTGCCTTCGCATTGCTTCATGCGGTGCTTGATTGAAACCCCCTCTTATTTTGTGAGTCCAGGCACTTTGAAGCAGTAGAGGCCCGGTTTCTGCGAGCATCGTTCAGCGCGTTTGTCGATCTTATGGTACTTGTGACAAAGCTTGTTGAAGAATATGGTGCGAGCAAGGAATGACATTCATGACGAGCGATGTGATTCGCGGCGCCATCTAGTCCAGCTAGCTAGTCCACCTGTGGGCATTAGACCGTCTATCTGTTGATGTGCTCTTCATTTACCAAGCTTGAACCTACTGAAGACAAGTAGCTGATGTATCCTGTATTAAATACTCTGTTATGCTACCCATCATCTCTCATTCACTATGTCTATAATTGAATACATCTGGCGGCTATTTTATGGCTTGGGCCTGACAAATTCATTGTTTGTGCTGTGAGCCAAACTGGAGCAGCGCCGCCGCCGCCGCCATGAAGGATGTAACGCCCCCGTTTATGATGTTTCTTTTATATCTCTAATAAATATACAACTTTATCTAGGACAAGGCAGTATCTCTGACCATTTGGCAGAAGTAGCCCATCACCAATGCCCATTTACTGTGTAGATAGATGTACCTTTTTCCCCTTCTTTTGTTTTCGTTTCTTTCTTTCTTTTTTGAGAAGGTGAAGATCCTATAGGTAGTATAGAACTAGCTTATAACCACGACGCCGAAGGTAGATTAGGGATTAGGGACTCATTTGAGTGATTACGTTCGATTTTCCAATATAAGCCCTATAGTATAGTGTAATACATTTATTTTTGGAAACGCTAGTAACACAGTTGCGGTGTATCATACGGGATTAGGGGGCATTCAGAATAGCGATGGCTTCTGACTGAAATTTCACTGTAGCTGAGTTGTCTTTTTGGACATAATTAAATTTAAAAAAAATAGAAAAATAGAAAAAAAATATGTTAGGACATCACGGACAATGCAAAGGAATACGGGAAAAAAAGAAAATACAAAAAAGCCTAAAATATTTAAAAAAATCAGAAAAAGACGAATTACTGAATAGTGAAAAAAAAGCTGAAGCTGAAAAAAAACTGAGTTGAGTAGGTAACACATGCTTACAAACAAGATCCAAATTTTATTACAAAGATAAGACTTAATAGCTTAGTTTTGGACATAAGGGTGTATAAGTCTAAAGTTAACTTACAACCAAAACATCACAGGCAAGCTTGAATGAGGCTAAGGCCTAAAACCATTGATTATTAATGAAGTACGACTCCTCAGGTTCTTCATGTAAAGTCCTGGAATACAATGCTTCTTGATAGATAATGTGTTGTGACTCCACACTAAGACGTGGGTCATCACCTGCTGCAAGTTGTGGTGTGGAGTAGGCTGTCCCATGATTAGTGAGTTAGGGAATCAAGTCATAAGGAGACTCATCAAACTCTTGATCATAGTAATTCCGTAAATGAAGCACTGCTTTCCTCCCCGCATCTTGCCTTGCATCTTCCTCCTTAATTCTGAGCCCGTAGAATCTTTGCCTCCGGTTGGGGTAGATGGGTAACGGTGTCAATGTCACCCAAACTTTCCATTCATAACGTTCCTCCTCGTTGAATTGGCTGATTGTATGAAAAATTGGCTTGTGCAAATCTATGGCTCCAAGGTATTGTTGCATCTCCCAAAGCTTGGCTGGCCAACCTTCAATATTCTCTGGCTTGGAATGGATGTAGTGCACCATCTGCTTAACAACAAAAATTTTGAGATTAGACGAGGTTAGACATAAATATTTTGCGAAAGCAAAGATTAAGCCAAAGATAAACTAAGACAGGTAAGATAGCATTAGGGAGGGGAAAGGACAGCAGTAATACTTATATTTTATGTAAGTTCTTTTTAGATTTTGCAACTAGGTTTTATTATAAGACAACACTCCTAATTTACCTTAAATTTTAACCTACAATCAAGCAAACAGACTCTGATACCACTTTGTAACGCCCATATTTCTGAAAGCGTTAGTAACCTCGCAACTATCCCAGGATCTCATAGTTGCGGTGTACCGTACGAGAATGAGTATCATTACAATGAATGCTTACAAATAAGATCCAAACTTTATTACAAAGATAAAGCTTAACAGCTTAGTATTAGACATAGGGACATGCAAACTCAAAGTTAACTTACATTACAACCAAAACACCACATGCAAACTCGAGCGAGACTAAGACTTAAACCCATTGATCATTAACTAAGTACGGCTCCTCAGGTTCCTCATCAACAACTTGATCATTGCAGTCCCATTGCTCTTCTGATTATTGTTTAGCAAGTAATAAGTACAATCGTACCCAGTAAGTCACAAGGGTAAATCCTAATTTACTAATTGCAAGGATTATCAATGGATGTGAGTTTACGGGTTTTATTAATGAGAGTGGATGCAATGTTATTTGTAAAAAAAAATTAAAACATGAAATAACAAAACCACAACTTCTTAAGAGCTAAGGCGGGGTTTAACTGTTGCATTTCTAGATTACAATAAATTAAAATACAAAGAAAACTACTTATGCTTTGCTGCTGAAATCACCCAATAAATACAACTCCATTGACCGGGAGCACGACGTATTCGAATACTATTTATTTTCATTCTGCAGAGTTACTCAGCTTTACCCATAAGATTTCTGAAACTCCCACTGTCACACGATAGGCACGCTTCAACTAGCATATGACTGAACCGAGAAAACAATATTTTTCATTACTCAATTCTTTATATAGACTGACTCTACCTGATAGATGATGCACCACACAAAATCGGGTATCCACGAACCAATGCGAAACACAACTGTCCAGATTTTGTGAGGACCTATCGTTGTTAAGTATGGTGATATCATAACCTGTACCACGCTCCCTTACTCATGTAGGGGTTCAATCAAACTGAGTAGCTACTAAAGCATGATTAACTAGTCAATAATTGTGGTTAAGCGATTACTATGTCATTTACTCAGTATAAGGTTCTAATCCTTACTTTTCACCTTGAGGCTGCCAATCACAACCGGGCACTCAGTGCTCCACGACACTATAACCTATCTGCTACAATCTCTACTCTAGGGTAAGGTTGTGGACTCCAACCAGCAAGTGGCTTTCCACAATTTCCCCTTTACCCTAGAACCAATTAAGTAATTTTACTGGCGAATCACCAAATCACTTGATAGTACAAAATTTTAAGTGAATCTATCTATTTTTTTACAATAATTAAATATTACTAAAATTGTCAAGGTGAATATGACCTCAAATTAAATAGGGCATTTTTACTGGTAGGACATAGTTAATTAACAAGTCATTCTAAATATTTATTTTAATTAAATAACATTGGACAAATAATATTAATACAAATACTGTAATTAAATAATATGACTTTTCATAGGATTCAATATGATGAAGGACTTGTAACTTGCCTTGATGATCGACGAGTTCCACTATCTTGAAAACTTCAACGCCTTGATCAGGTCCTTGCACCATCTCCTCGGAGTATTCGAGAGCTAGCGTAAACACATAAAATAACATGAGCCCGTGTTTGAGTGTAATCAAATTAGAAAAATAAATAAGAATAAAATACAATAAAACCAAATAGAGTTGGCTTGAATTTTATTAGGGTTTGGTACGGTGAAATGGATGTCGAAAATGGGTTTAGGGTGTCAAAACGGTTCAAATGGGAGTATTTTTGTAGTTTGGGGGCTTGAATGAACAGTAATGCTACAGTAGCAGACTGGCCCATTTATGTAGTGTAGTGCGCATGTGGAAAAATTTAAATGGCCAGGTGGGCTAGCCGGCTCGGCGTAGCTGCACGCGCAACCTCCCTAACCCACCTTCGGCGTGCATCGATCTCGGCCATCAGCACGTGCTGCATGAAGGGCCACGATGCAACCACATCATGTCCGAGGTTGTCTTTAACCTCCGGTCGACTCGGTGGCGATAAAAATAGGGGCATAGCCCCTCGGTGAGATTTGATGCCAACGGCGAACTCCAGTGGGGAAGGGTGGCTCGACTGGGTTCTTTAGAAAGAAGGGAGTCCATTTTGGAGTTTTGGTGGGTGGGAGCATATGCAGTGGTGGTCGACGGTAGGAGAGAAGGTGGTGGCTTCTATGGTGGCCTAGAGTTATTCCGGTGAGGGTTCGACGAGATTGAGAGTGTTTTAACTATCCATGGGGAATGAATTTCATAGTGGCGGAACTGGTTTGGGTCAGGGAAATCTTAGGTGAGCTATTCATGGGAGTGGTGATCCGATCAGCAAGTGCTCATGGTGCCAGATCAAAAGAGAAATGCTTTGGGGAAATTAACTTAGGCTAATTGTTTGGGGTGCTTAGAGGATGCTATGGCAATTCTAAATAATACAAATAGCCCTCACATGTCACAAAGGTAGCACAAGACTCACATATTTACACATCCACCCCTACTCCCTTCCGCCAACTCAAAGCCGCCGAGCTCGCCCAGTTCTCTCGCTTCCGCTCGTCCCCCTCGAACCCGATTCCCAATAACAGCACCTAGGCAAGAAGTCCAATTCACCCCCAAGAACGAATTCCGTGCTCTGAGGTAGCTGCGAAGCTTTGAACTCGTCGGCTTGGAGCAGTTCTTTTCCCCGCTAGATTTGGTTAAGTTTCTTGGGGTTCTTTTCTTTTTCTTTGCAGGGGATAGGATGAAGAGGTTGGGCAGTTGCTTCACGCTGAAGGATTCGGGGAAAGAGCAGACCATCTCGGCGAAAGGTTTGGTCTTTTCTTGGGTAAATTTTGAGGGTTTTTTTTTTGCGGGGTTTGTATTTGAGTTCTTGGTTTCTTTCTTTCTTTCTTTTTCTTTTGTGAAGAATGAGTTCTTGGCTTTCTTTACTTTTTTTTTACTTCGACTGTGCTTACTTCCTTTATGATAGTATCGTTAGCTTATAAGATCCTTGCATTCCTTTCGTAGATTTTTAGTCCGAGTTGTTTGCAAAAATGACCAATTTTTTCTTGATTTGTTCCTACTTCCTAGAAGCGTACGTCATTTGAGTATGATTCTTCATTTATTTTCTTATGGTTTGTTTTTAGAAAGAAATGTAGGATTATTGGATAATTCCTTTGCTTATTCTTGATTTCTTAAATTCCTAGCGCGGATGACTTTTTTGTTCTGAGAAGCGTCAAACTGTCTGAAGAAACGACAGTGATATGACTCTAGTTTCTTCTTCACTTCAAGCTCTTCCTAGATAGATTTGTGCAATTTAGTTTTTTGGGAGCAATACGTAGTTTTATATTTGAGTCAAGATCCTCTCTGTTTTAGAATCTGCTGGTCTCTTTTTGAGGTACGTTTGGTTTTAAGCTAACTAAAGATGTTTTCGTGAGTATTTTCACAGGATCAGATGATGAGCATCCAAGTTTCAGATTGAAAGTGGAAACGTTTAGCTTCTCGGAGCTCTCTGCTGCAACCGCTGATTTCAGTAAGAACCACGAGATAGGCTCTGGCAGCTCTAGCAAAGTTTATGAAGGCCACTTGCCTGACATTGGTAAGGTCAGTTTTTGTTACATATGTTAATACTTAATAGTACTGGCATCTTAAAATGATTCCACCATGTAATTGTTAAGTTGAACGAGGAGATGTGATTATGTAATCATAGAGTAAGTAACTAGGTGCATTAGGATTCAATTTCGTTTGGCAAAGTTGGTCTGAGATCGTCATTAGCATCTTCTAGTTGCTAAGGCCTGATTAGCTAGAAATCAAGTATGTTTCTATTGCTTTTCTGTATTCACCTTAGATGGAATGATGAAACTGTCGAACACAAACACATGTAATGTATTAGAGAGCAGCCTTTCAGTTGCAGCGGGGCATTGCATTCTCCACACTAATACATGCAAAAGAAACCTCTATTTTGTTGAAGGGAAACAATAAAATGTTACGCATACCAGCCACCAGATGCCAAAGTCTAATTCTGTACTGTACCTGGATAGTTACTATAATTTCCATATTTTAACAATTCATTGTCAGTTTGAACCAGGTTGCTGTGAAGCGGTTGTGTTTCGATGCAACTAGTAGTGATATCCATAGGAAAAATGAGTTCCTTAAGGAGGTCTACGTGCTTAACTCAATGAACCATCCAAATATTGTAAAGCTAATTGGTTGCTGTTCTGAGGGAAGCGAACACCTTCTTGTGTATGAGTATATGCCCTTGGGGAATTTGCATGAACGCTTAAGTGGTGAGTTTTTCCATCCTTGCACTTAATCTGTATTTTACCTATGAAGAACTTGCTTTCCTATAGTTATAGGAATTGATAATGTTTGGTTGCTTGATTATAGTTAGTTGGGAAATCAGGCAGGTAACAGTTGGCATCTTGCCAACAAATTAGCCGGTCAACAGATCAAAAAGTAACATCAAAACTGCTGGCGCAGTTATTTCAAACTAATAATTCTTGTTGTTTGATGGAAACCAATAGGGTACCCAGAAAATATGCCAAAAAAGAGATACAAACTCTCAGAGAACAATTATAGGGATTGGAATACAGAAAAGGGATACAAAATGAGACAAACGATTACATATATTTATAAAAAGGAAACCTACAGAGAGAACCTAAACCAAAAGATTTTGGGTACATTAATTCTGATCTTTTTTGAAAGTTTGGATGTAGCACAATATCCGACTCTCCATAGTTGGGGGTTATCAGGTAGGCAGCTCCACGAGATGTTTTCTGTTGTGGAGTTTTGTGTTATTGAAAGCAAATCAATTCATTCATTTCTGGACTGCTCGTTTGCTGCATGTTTTTGTAGCATTTGGACAATACTACTATTGTAAATCGACATTCTCAAATCATTTGAATTTGTCATTTGCACTATTTGCTTCTATGTTTTGCATAGCGCACTTGTAATCTAGGTCAATTTGGATTTCTTGGCTCTAGTGACTTTGGTATAAAAATCCAGGTTCCTTTTAAAAAAGGAATTTTTGTTTTTCACACATAAAAATGTCGCTCCAGGTATAAAGCCGCAATTCTGGCATAAAAATCCAGGTTCCTTTAAAAAAGGATTTTTTGTTTTTCACACATAAAAATGTCACTTCAGGTATAAAGCCGCAATTCTATCCGTGTTTGTGACCCGTGGATGTCGCAAATCAAAAGAAAGAGGCAAAGGAGCTTAGCATCTTCTTTGTAACAATGTATTAGTAATTCTGTGGCAAATTATTCTTTCGTTCAATTTGATCTGTATAATTTTGTAGAAATTTAATGTTTATCAATGTTCTCCATAGAATTATGCTAATTCTTAGCTATAGAATTTTCAGTTTAGTAAGTGTGAAGTCTCAAGTTTTGTTAATAAAGGAGCTGAACCGTTTGTAGATGAAAATACAGACTTGGACTGGGACACAAGAATGAAGATTGCCCTTGGTGCAGCAAGGGGTCTGGAGCAACTCCATCTTAAAGCCAATCCACCAATCATCCACAGGGACTTTAAATCAACCAACATTTTATTAGACAAGGACTTTCAGCCGAAGGTTTCTGATTTTGGGATTGCTAAAATTGCTCCAACTGGTGATGAGCTTATTGCAACAACAGCTGGACTGAAGGGAACACCTGGATATATTGCACCAGAGTATTCTTTGTGTGCATCCCTATCGATTAGGTCAGATATTTATAGTTTTGGAGTTGTGCTCTTGGAGATCATTACTGGAAGGAAAGCCCTTGATTGGAAAAGACCAGATGCAGAACAGAATCTAGCTTATTGGGTATGCTTCTTGTTTCCAGCAATACGGTTAGCTTTAGGTTTCTCGTCATCTTCTTTTCCCCCCTGTATGTAGCTTATAACTCGTTGACTTTTTCCCTTGTGACATTGAAGAGCAAGTCTTGGAGTAGTGGCTCATTTGAGCTTCTTGGAAGCACCGCTAATATATGGATGGTCTTTTCTGGACACAACGGTGATAGTTAAACTGATGGACATATGGACGTATTGGGATTTATGTGATACTTGTCTGAAGTTTAATAATATCTGAGAGAGTTGTTTGGTATCTTCTACTCTTTGTTTTGTCATTGGCTTGGAGATGTGCTACACCTTTGGTTGTGTAACTTTATAGCAAGTACCCGATCTCCTAACTTCTCCCCAGATTATAATTTCAGAAACATTACCCTTTGCAGGCAAGAGGCAAGTTAAATGATCAAAAGAACTGTCAGGAACTAGTTGATCCAAGGTTGTGTGGGCGTGTGTCTGTGGATGTGCTCTCCATGGCTCTAGCCGTGGCGAAGAGGTGCATTGCGGAAGATGATGTTCATCGACCTGAGATTCAAGATGTTATTGAAGGTCTTCTGGATGTAATCTCCAAATCTCGTGACCACAAAGCGTCTTCATCCTCTTCGTCAACTTAATTGCCACGGAGTTTGAATTCATGAAACATGAGGCCACCATATCGTCAGTACCTGTTTGACTTGGCACCCTATCTTCAACCTCATGCTGTAGTAGATGAAGGGGCAAATGCAGAAAACAGAAGATAGATGAAGGGGCAAATGCAGAAAACAGAAGAAAAACTTCTCACATGGGAAACATCAGATCAGAAACCCAGTGGTGTTTCTGTGAAAGGATGCAGCAGTGTCTGTTTGACTTTTAGCAGCATGAAAAATGCAATCTATATACTGTGGATTGCAGAGGACATGTTGAATAGCAAGTTGCTGCTTTTTGGTAAAATAGACAAGTCATGCTTGTCAAGGTCCACCTTTTTGTGAGGATGACAGAATCATAAGAAAAATTATGTTGTCTTTTCTCAAGGCAAGCTTGAAAGCTTCTAGTTAAGATACTTAACTTTGAAAGCCATATGATCACTTGCTGGACACATTCTTGTTGCGGCATACTACTGATGAATTTGATTTTGCGTCATGGTCTCATGGAGAAATATAGCTGGTGCTTGCTAAGACTAAAGAAATGTCGTGGGATATGAGTTGCATAAACTGTTCTCTTGACGGTCAGCTATATCGTCCATATTTTTTTGTCGCACCATTCTATCTGATCATGCACCTACTCTGAAATAAAAAAAACAATCTAAAGCTGATTTTTTTTTGTTGGGGGTATCCATGATCACTTCAGCTTTTGTTGGAAACTGATTGTCTGGTTGTAAGATGTGGGTCAAGAAGGGTTGCAAAGTCCTTGCCTTGCCGATCCTTGCGACTCGCTGTCGTGTGCCATGCTGATTGATGAACGTGGGTCAGTCTTGAATTCTTGACGTATTCCGAGTTGTAGTTTTCGACTCACGCCACGCGTGCTTGCTATGATCCCTGTGTGCTTGGATACAGAGCATAAACCCCAGCCGATCGAGGGAGGCTCCCGGCCGCAATGAATGCGCCGCGAGCCCGCGACTGGCACGGCGGCGGCCGGCAGGTATCGCGCACACGACCCCGCGGTGTGGCGCAGACGGACGGCTCCGAGCCAAGCTGCGGATAGCGAGCGCGGCCTGATCACCCGCACACCGCCCGCTCGCTTGGGCAACGCCGACCGGCGGCGGGCGGACAGCACGGAAGACGCGGAGGCGGCGAAGCGGAACGGAAGGCGGCAGGCCGGCAGTGTGCCGACTCGGCCGCTTCACCGCCAGCGGACGCGCAAACTGCACTAGATTGCACACGTCATCATTATTCGTCGAGGAAGATCACGCGCTGTGCTCTACGCACCGGGGGATCCGAACAGTCGCAGCACAACGACACCCTTGCACTTTCAAAATTCCTCGAGGAAGAGGAATTCTCAAGTGCCTGGGCGAAGATTTCTGACAAGAAAGCAAGCGAGAGTGCCGGCCGGATGCAGCGCGCGCGTACTGGCGAACGTGCATGCAGTATCATCGCAAAAGAGAACCGGCCCCCTCTTCCGCTCCAAAGGCCCGGCCGGTCTGCGCCAATCAGCGCAGCGGACGAAGGATCGTCGCCCAAGGGGCAGCCCGGCCGTCCACCGTGCTCTCGTTTCTGCGGCAGCATCTCATCTGCTCTTTTTCCCCGGCATGGCACTGGCAGTGCTCCTCCCTCCGTGTACGTCGTGGACTCGTAGCCTCACATTCCCCCTGTTCCCTAGAGCAAGTCCACTTCCATCCACTTTGCAACTTTGAAGTACTGATCTTTCTACTCTCTTCTTTCTCCCATTTTTCTTTTCTTTTTACCTTCAATCTCCATTCTCTCTTGGTCGATGGATTCTTTTACGGGCTTTGTTGGGTACAGGAGAGACTAGCTAGCCTAGTAATCATTTCAGCTAAAACTGTTCTCTTGACGGTCAGCTATATCTTCCATATTTTTTTGTCGCATCATTCTATCTGATCATACACCTACTCTGAAATAAAAAAAACAATCTGAAAGCTGACTTTTTTTGTTGGGGGGGGGGGGGGGGTATCCATGATCACTTCAGCTTGTCAGAATTTTGTTGGAAACTGATTGTCTGGTTGTAAGATGTGGGTCAAGAAGGGTTGCGAAATCCTTGGCTTGCTGATCCTTGCGACTCGCTGTTGTGTGCCATGCTGATTGATGAACGTGGGTCAGTCTTGAATTCTTGACGTATTCCGAGTTGTAGTTTTCGACTCACGCCACGCGTGCTTGCTATGATCCCTGTGTGCTTGCAATGAATGCGCCGCGAGCCCGCGACTGGCACGGCGGCGGCCGGCAAGTATCGCGCACACCCTCTCACACGACCCCGTGGTGTGGCGCAGACGGACGGCTCCGAGCCAAGCTGCGGATAGCGAGCGCGTTCTGATCACCCGCACACCGCCCGCGCGCTTGGGCAACGCCGACCGGCGTCCGTTTCCGCCGCGCCGCTTCTTGCTGCCACCTAGGTCCCAGGCCCGCGGATCTACCTCGCGCTGGCCGTCCACGCCGCGGTGCGGTAATTTCCGTGGCCCGCGCGACGCCCCCACAGAGGGCGGGCGGACAGCACGGAAGACGCGGAGGTGGCGAAGCGGAACGGAAGGCGGCAGGCCGGCAGTGTGCCGACTCGGCCGCTTCACCGCCAGCGGACGCGCAAACTGCACTAGATTGCACACGTCAGCATTATTCGTCGAGGAAGATCACGCGCTGTGCTCTACGCACCGGGGGATCCGAACAGTCGCAGCACAACGACACCCTTGCACTTTCAAAATTCCTCGAGGAAGAGGAATTCTCAAGTGCCTGGGCGAAGATTTCTGACAAGAAAGCAAGCGAGAGTGCCGGCCGGATGCAGCGCGCGCGTACTGGCGAACGTGCATGCAGTATCATCGCAAAAGAGAACCGGCCCCCTCTTCCACTCCAAAGGCCCGGCCGGTCTGCGCCAATCAGCGCAGCGGACGAAGGATCGTCGCCCAAGGGGCAGCCCGGCCGTCCACCGTGCTCTCGTTTCTGCGGCAGCATCTCATCTGCTCTTTTTCCCCGGCATGGCACTGGCAGTGCTCCTCCCTCCGTGTACGTCGTGGACTCGTAGCCTCACATTCCCCCTGTTCCCTAGAGCAAGTCCACTTCCATCCACTTTGCAACTTTGAAGTACCGATCTTTCTACTCTCTTCTTTCTCCCATTTTTCTTTTCTTTTTACCTTCAATCTCCATTCTCTCTTGGTCGATGGATTCTTTTACGGGCTTTGTTGGGTACAGGAGAGACTAGCTAGCCTAGTAATGTAATGTAGATATGCAATTACTGGTGTGTTCTTAAATTTGCTGGGAAGCAAGTGGCACAAGAAGAAGTACTTGCAAACTTGACCGGCCTGGACCATGAATCGTGTTATGGAGGAACCATCTCTATGTAGAGAAATCTGCAGTCACGTTTACTTAACCTGGACCATGAATCATGTTACGGAGGAACCG
The DNA here is from genome assembly GCA_036346265.1 of Melocanna baccifera. Classification (NCBI taxonomy): domain Eukaryota; kingdom Viridiplantae; phylum Streptophyta; class Magnoliopsida; order Poales; family Poaceae; genus Melocanna; species Melocanna baccifera. The sequence goes on along the minus strand of CM070698.1, from coordinate 1,345,137 downwards.
TCTATATGTAGAGAGATCAATCATGCTTAATTGAGCCAGCAAAGAAATTAAGTTAAAAGGGACAGCTAAATCAATCGATTAAAGAACCTGCAATGCCCTGTTACAATTAATCTCCCCATTAGCTGATGCTGCGGTAAGCACACACCAGATTTAAGGACCATGATGAGACTGCAACGTACTAGCAGAGCACACACACGCATAGTAGCTCGCCTTATTAGCACCAACCAAACCACTAATTAGAGACCCGACAACTGAACGTAGCTAGCAGCCAATACCACAAACGCAATCCAATAACCAAGTAAAGATCGATCCACACACACACACACCCATGCACGTACGAACGATCACCACTTGTCCATCTGCATCGAATCTGCCGTTGACGATGTCGGTCGGTCTCACGCGGCGGCGACGATCTCGATGACCTCATGCTTGTTGATCTCGGCGTCCTTGGCCTCCTTGTCCATGGCGTCGGGCTGCTCCGCCGCCATCAGCTCGATCTTGTGCACGCCGACGATCGGGACCGGGCTCACGGCGAGGATGGCGACGGCGTGGGCGGGCAGCTCGATCACCTCCCTCTGCGCGGCGGCAGCCGGGGCGATGTTGACGCTCGTCGTCGGCAGCACGGCGTTCCTGGGCTTCCTGTACCAGAAGTAGAGCGCCATCTGGGTGCAGCTGAAGAAGAAGCCGCCAACGTTGGGGTACTGAATAAAATTCACAACCAAGAACTAGTTAACTCAAGGTCGTCAGAGATCTAGTTAGATAGATGCAAGCAATGCCAGTGCCTGAGCCTGACTGCCTGTGTTCAACTGCAATTACCATGACGTAGGGGTCCTTGGTGAAGAGGCCGTAGCAGAACCAGGCGACGGCGCTGAGGGTGAGGAAGAAGGAGAGGGTGAAGGGCATGAACTCGACGCTCTTGGTCTTGACCACCTTGAAGATGATGCTGAGGGGCGCGACGAAGACGGCCATGGAGAAGGCGAGGCAGACGCTGCCGAGGAACTTGACCCGGTGGTGCTCGGCCACGAGGTAGAGGGTGACGACGACGATGAGCGCGAAGGCGGCCACGTCCAGCAGCAGGAAGTAGGCCAGCGTCCTCAGCCTGGCCTTCCTTTGCGCGTAGACGAGGTACATGAGGATGTAGGCGGCCTCGACGCCGCAGCCGAAGGCGTTGATGGTGAGCAGCGGCCTCGAGTTGGTCTTGACCAGCGCGTAGAAGATCCACAGCACCGAGCTGAAGAGCGCCACCACGTACGGCACCGAGCTGAACCCGCCCGTCGACTTCTTCCGGTACACCTGCAGGAACGTCGTGCTGCATTCACCCAAAAATAAGAAAAAAAACATCGTCAGATCAATCGGTCAGAACCAGTCCAACATTGCAACCAGATACCAATCTATCTATCTATCTATCTAGCTAGCTAGCCACTAGACGGTTGATGTATCGATAGATCCAGCTGACGAGATCGAATCTGAAATGATCGACGTGCGTGCGGTCGAGTGACAGGGACAGTGAGGACTTACACCGGTGCAAGGAACACCAGGAAGGAAATGATGTTTCCTGCAGGGAAAAAAACGACACCGTTTGTCAGTAACGCTCATTCTTTCAGTCCATTCAAGCACGTACGCGCGCGCACGTGTCCCGCGGCGCACGTACGTGTTAGGTTAAGAAACTAAAACGGCATGGATACGTATGCAGAGAAGAGCACAAGAATGGCTGGAGCCGATCAATCGGCCAGGTTCTTTTTGGTAGTATATGTAATGGTTTTTGATGTAGCTAGCTGGTGGTCTACACTAGTATATGGCGTGCCTTTATTTTTTTTCCTGCAGCTGGTGCAGTGGCAAGGAAGGTGCAGGCACACGCCTCCCTCACTGCTCAACCAATCGCCATTTCAAGAAGGAATACATTAGCTAGCAGTGCTAATTTAGGAGATAAGAGTGCATGGTGAGCTGTTGGTAATATTAATGCATTGCTGACTGCTAACTGCAATATATATATATATATATATATATATATATATATATATATATATATATATCTATATATATATATATATATATATCTATATATCTATCTATCTTTAACTGCAAACTTGCTAGCTAGGGGATGCAATGTACATATGCGTGTGGTCAGCAACTCAGCATGTGTTCTGGCTAAAAGTGGGAGGTGTTAGGTTTGGAGGCGCTTCCTGCTGTACGCACGAGCTGCCTGCACTACACTTATTAGGGTATATGACTTGTGTCCATCACTGCTAAATAAGAAAAAAGCAGATAAATAATGGAGACAAAAAGATCAGGAAGAAGGAAAGGGGAAAAAAAAGGATAAAAAGATTGTCTGGTGTACTGTGTGAGCTGCATGCCTAGAAACACCAAAGGCGTGTGCTGTATATAGTGCAATGGCGCAAACAAAAAGAAAGGCTAACATAGACAGAACTAATAAAACATGCTTAACTCGATTAACAACGAAGAAGTTTATGAGAAAAGGTAAAAAGGATGGAAAATCTTTACGTCGTCATGTCTGTCAGGTATACAAAATCTAGCAGAGCAGGACGTACAGCACATGAAAAGAAACTATACTAGCTAGAAGTGATGTGAAAAAACCACAAAAAGTATAGCAGCTTGGAAGATCGAAAAGGCACAATTGATCATGCTTGCATGTCCATCCAAGGATAGTGCAACACGAAGGAAGGAAATAGGCATGCATGCATGGGGCCAGTCCAAACTGAAGTGCATATATGCGATCTACTTGGCCATATATCGAGATCATGCATGGCACTTTTACCTGCAACGCCGGAGAGGGTGACGGCCGGGTGAGCCATGGACAAGAACCCTCCTGCCATTGCGACTAATTAAGTGGTTAAGATAATAATCAAGGGTGTTAATTAGTGAGAAGGATAGGAAGAGGAGAGAGACTAGCTAGCTAAATCCCTTTCCTACTTCCTTCCCCTGAGACACAGAGAAGCTAGCTAACTAGAGAGGAATGCTAATGCTACTACAATTGCATGTGTGGTTTGGCCTAGGCCATGGGCTCAGGTTTATATAGTTGGAGCGCCTCCACTTTTGGCCCCTGGTGCTGTACAGAAATAAGTGGCCCTCTCCCCACTAGCCGCATGATATATTGATATTCATATGATTCATCAACCACAACCGCATTGCATATTTGCGTTACGTTGGTGTATCTAATCAAGGCTTTCTTGGGCTTGATTTTTCTTTTACCCTGATGAAAATCTCTCTCTCTCTCTCTGCACTCAATGTTAAAGTTTGGTCTGAATTCAGATCCATATCTAAGCCGGACACATTCGTCGAGCCGTGTCAGATGTGGCAATGACATGCACAAATGGCTCTGATTTGATTTCTTTCTTCGTTAGGGATTCTTATTTCGTACGGTTGAAATGCGCAAGTTCTCCATACTTGTAATATCTTTTTATATATAGTGAATTTCGTCTTCATACGTCTGAAGTTTTTCTGTAAAGTTTTTTCACGTTAAATTACCATTCTCTATTCTTTTGATCATCTATATTTTTTATGTATTTTATAGCAGATGATATCAGAGCTCTAGATTCGAAAGTCAAGTCGCTGCGCCCTAGGAGGAGAGGAGGCGACTCCCAGGGCGGCACGCGCAAGACATCATCGAGGACATCATCGCTGTTGATTGGCCACTCGGGCGTTTATCGATCCTGCAAAACGTCGAATCCGGAGCAGGGCATGCAATCTCCGTGTCCGAAGCGAATTAAGCCAGCGTCCGTGTAAACAAAAAAGAAAAGGCCGCCTGCTCGTCATGTAACCCGAGAGCGCCATGTATCCACATACAAGCCTCGCCGTCGTCCGTCCCGGAGAGGCATGCAAAGCCTTTGACGTTGCGAGAAGAAGCTGTCTAGAGTCCAGCATCAAACGCGAGAAGCTTTGCCGAGGATGTCTCGGCCTCGTGGCTTCGATTTCCTTTTTTTTTTGCCAACTTTTGCTATGTGCACACACCAAGGTGTACCAAGGAGGTTGCATATTATAACCAAGTACACACGAGGAACCGTACTAGGAAATTCTTGTAGCCTCGACTCAGCCATTTCAATTCGTTGGTCTCTGTTTCATGATTCGACTCTATATTAAGTGCCAACTATCGCTCTACCTCCATGGCTATTCTAATATTGGCTCCACCGACATCATCACCCACACCGCTTAGTGCCATGCCATGGTGTCGTACTGTGCTATCTTCGTCGGCGATCTTCTGCCTCAGTTATTGATCGTTATCTTCCATAAGGAAGCTGTGTCATCAACTCTGCATATTTTTGTTGGAAGTAGAGTTCATTCCAATTCAGACTGTTGTGCTTATTATTGGCGGCATCTATATAGGATTAATTATAGGTGATTCTTCGACGATCTGTCGTCTACTACAGGTTGCTACGGTAAGATCCACATATATAGAGTCTAAGGTGGACTTATTGGTTTTTGACATAATGAATTAATTTGAGCTACGCTTAATCGAGAAGACTTTAAAGAAAACAGAAAAAATAGTATTAGTTATGAGGACAACTAAATTTGGTGTTTTATTCATCGTTTGGATATGTTACAATTTTGATTGCTTGCACGACCATTATGGAGGCTTTGGCAATATTCAATCTCAGAAGTTTGATGATACCCGGATGACAGCTAGCATGATACTATCTAGAGTTTTGTTGATAAAAGTGAAGAATTTGCTCTAATTTCAATCTAGATGAAGGATTTAAGTGCATAAGGGGTCTACTATAATTTATACTCTATTGACAACACAAGAGTTTCTTTCATTTGGATAATTTTATAGGAGCAATTAAAAATATGTTATGGAATTTAGTTACCTTTAAAACTGACAGTTTGATGTACGTGATGGCCACATGTGCAAGTTGCTCTTTCAATGAGTGTTATTTACCGAGTTTTTTTGTGCTAGGTGAAGCATGTTAGATTCCATGATATAAGTTTTTCGCTATCTATTCAATGCCATAGATGGTATTTTGGCTTATACCATTTGATGATTGAGCATTTGTTTCAAGTGGTCTTTGGTACAGATGCAGACTTTTCTGGGATTATGAATTACTAAAGACCCAGATTTATTCATCTGCTTTATTGATTTCTGTGTTTAGATTTGATGGTGATTTGCTCAATATTACCTTGTGAGGAGTGTTTGGATAAGATTGTCCTAGTCTTTCTTGTTGAGATTAGTCCTATAAACTTTCGGGGTACAAGGTCTATTCATGAATTCTTATTTGGAGGATATTTTCATATTTCGACTATAGAAGCGAATTCATCTTAAGGTAGAGATTGTTAAAGTATGATACGAATTCAGATGTGTCCAAGTCGGACACGTTCGCTGAGCTGAGCTGTGACAGACATGGCAACGACCGACGCTACCGACTTTGATTCGGTTTCCTTCTCCGTTAAGGGCTGTTATTCTCTAGCCTATATATATACCTATGTAGTCGCACTGTTGAGATGCGTCGAAGTTCTCTATACTTGTAATCTCTCTTTATATAGTGAATTATGCCTCCGTGTGTCCGTGGTTTTTTCGTAAGAATTTTTTACGTTAAATCCTCATCTACCATTCTTTTGATCTCTATATTTGTTGTGCCTTTTATAACGCTCAGAATGTATGTGGCCGTGCATGCCATGGTAACAAGACACTCCACCCTACATTTCGTTGCGTTTGGAACAATGGCAAATATAGGTTTTTACTTGCCTCACAAGTAGAAATGTTATCACAACTCGAATTGTGTAGTTCATTTGTAGAAAGATGTATGATCATGGAGAAAGATGCAACAAATTATTCATGTGAGTATGATGTATGTAACTAATTAGCGGTAAATAAACACGTGGGAACAGAGGTTTTGCGATCGATGAATGGTTTTCCAAGGCAACATGCACGGAAGAGATAGAATTAGGTGAAACTGTGCCATGGAGATATGTGGCTTGGTCGTTGGTGAGTCTGATTAAGCCAGATCGAACGCAGAGTGAAGTTCGTGAGATAAGAAGCAGAGAGTGAAGTCCGTGTGCAATCTGCTGAAACCAAACAAAGAATTCAGGGAAGTAAATGCCCAGTTCAAGGATAAGTATGCTGTTATGAATATTATATGTATATTAAAAGGATTTAATATGTAATATATATTGAGAGCACAAGAGAATATTACAAAGAAATATGATATATATAAATAAAAAATTCAAGCATATAAAGAAACAACTGAAGCAATCCTATTATATCTCTAATATCCTTAATACCTCCCTTCAAATGCAAAGCGTATGCAATAACATTACATCTGAAAAGAGTTTTCACTAAAATAGTAAAAATTCAAAATCCGAATCTTGATAATATCATCGTAGCAGATTGCACACGAACTTCACTCTCTGCCTCTTGTCTCACGAACTTCACTCTGTGCGTTCGATCTGGCTTAATCAGACTCACCAACCACCAAGCCACATATCTCCATGTCACAGTTTCACCTAATTCTCTCTCTTCCGTGCATGTTGCCTTGGAAAACCATTCATCGATCGCAAAAGAGGAGAAGACCATCTAAAAATTCGATAATGCTCTAAAAAGTTCAGGCACGCACAAATTAAATTGCAGAACAATCATATCAAATTAAGTATTTCATACTACTCCCCAATCAATTTACACTAGATGATTATAAAGACAACTTAATTCCCTTTTGCTTCCCTGGTTAGGGGTCGAGAAATATCACTTCCCCAAGAAGATCTTTGATTCGCAAAGGGCAAATATACAGTGAAAATTGAAAAGAAAAGGTACCCATATGTAAGCTCCAAGTATGAACAGTTTAGCCGACAAGGGCAAAGATATTCATTGACTACTGGTGGGGTAAACCTAAACACAGAATACATCAGCTTCTTCTATGAACACTGAAAAGTAACTCGATCAATAACAGTACTGCGCATACTGTCCTCCACTAAGTGACCGGCTAGCTATGACCAGAGCTCTGATTGGAGCCTTGTAGGAGAAAGCACACGTAGCGGAACCGTACTTGCGTACAGATTATTGGTTGGAACCGTGTGAATTAGTACTATCAGTGTTTGCTAGGATCGCTTGTAATCAATCTGTGATACCATTTCTGAATACCATTCTGTTACTTTCATTATATGGAGTACTATTAGTTTTTGGAGAATGTATTTGCAGTGATTGCAAGCTAATTAATGCGTCTAATAATAGGGTTTTGCGTGCTTAGTTTCAAGAAGATCTATGATAGATCTGCTTACTACTTCTGATCACGGTGATGTACTTTTTGTAGAGAAAAATGTTTGATCATATGCATGAAAAGTCCATCTGAGAGTCCCGTTCATCTGATTGAAAATCAATGTTTGAGATGCAGACGGTCCAAATTCAGACTTTCTGGGTTTGAAAAAAAATTCAGACTTTCTCGTTATGCAGTGGTGTTACTCAGTCGCTCATGCTTTCACATGGATCATTTGGCTCTGATCCCAGCAGAGGATTCATGCCAAGAAACAAGCTTATTTTCACAAAAGAAAAAAGGGTCAAGAAACAAGCTAATGTCACCCTCTCTTTTTCCCAAGATATTTGGAATGCAGAGTTTGGGCCCCTTCAGGCTCCAAGCCAGAAATTTAACCATCGTTTTTTCCCATAAATTCATACAGGGCCATTTTTGTCGCATTATTGTGTGAGAATCTGGCTGACGATGAGTAGTAACTTGCCGGTCTCAAGTTTCTTGTTTATTGAAGCTTTCTTGTCCATAGCAGCATTCTAACATCCAATTACAGAAAAATATTGTGAAATTCGATGTTTGCTTGTGTCATGATGTTTCATCAAGTTGTTGTATCCCATATCAAAATTAGACGAGATGGGTAGTTAGTTCTTATCATGCCAATATTAACTACGAGTCATTCAAAAGACATGCATATATGAATTCATGCTAAGAGACGGTGACAAGATGGTAAGCTCTGTTGTCCTATCATGTCCAAAAATGCAAAAAGGACAACTAGATCTGGAGATTCTATCTAGACAGCACCTAGTTTGACCTTAGTGCACATTGGAAGGCTTTTCTATGGCTGAGGACCCTTTCCCAGAGGCTAGTTCTCCGTGCAGATATGCTGTGAAACTAACTCTTAGCAGAACCTACCTCATTTGTGTATAAAAACTACCAAAGGTAAGTGTAGTTCTCTGAACCCTTCCTCTCCGCTATGCTGTACTCAATATAGTTAAATGCCGTCTTCTGAAAAAAGAGAAGAAAAAGAAAAGAAAGAAGAGATTGTTACTAATGTTCTAGTAGTACTACTCACAACTACTTTTACAAGCCCTATTAGACTATCAGAATATCACCTAGATTTTTAGATGATGTTAATTTTCTCTTTCACTATCATTCCTATGAACCAACTGCCTCTGCATTTACCCCATCATGAACTGGAAGACTGAAATGAGTGGTTCCTGGTTGCCCAGTACATGTTAGTAATGGCTGGAGACGAGAGGAGGCGCACGAAGTAGCCGTCCACTAGCTCCGGTCAATGTGTGGCTTAGCCCAAACTTAACATTTGTTTCTTATTTGAGAACGGCACAACTGATCCTAGACGTGATCGACGTGTCTGAAACACCTCAAAATTCTAGAATTTATTTGAATTTTGGCCCAATTTGATTTTCTTTCCCAATTCAGCAAGTCTCATTTTTCCGCTTTCCTTTTCGGTCCTAGCTGCCTTCTCCACATGCTGGCGCATTTCTTCACCACGCCTTCTCCCTGTGCCTAGCGCCACTCGGCGCTGCTGCCACCTCGGTGTCGAGCCTTTAATGCACGTCACTTCCTCGTCGTCCTCGCCTCTTGCGCCCCACCGCTGACCATGCTACCGGCATCGCCTGCGCTCTACGCAACTGACGCGCACGCGTCATGCCCTGCTCGCCAGCTCGCCACCAGCTCCAGTGAGGCGCAATGTCTTCGACACACCAGCACCGCATGCCAGCTCATCCTGACTGCCATCGTGCCATCCACGCGCCACCACCATCGAGACCTTCCTCCTACTTCCATTGCCTTACACTCACTATAAAATTGCACCAACCTGCCATCTAGCTTCACATAGTTCTCAATTGCCCTCCACTACACTTCCTTCCCCACCTCCAACCTCACACCGCTGCCACCATCGTGCCATGAGCCTTTGAGGTCCCGAGCTCAATTCTCTACCCTAGCCAACCATTTTTCAATTCATTGTAGCCATAGCACCCTCAAGCCACCACGAACACAATGTCGACCTTGCCTTGACCTCCTATGGCTCCTCGGCCGCCAGTGATGTACGCCATTGTCATCTGAGCCAGTCCGCCATGGACGGTTTCCCTTAGACCTCTAGTGCCAGAGCCAACAACGCCTTTAGCTTCCTCGCACCTCCTAGATGCTCACACACCTCATGGCTACGCCGAAATCCTACCTGACCTCCGCCATGCCACAGAGAAGTTCTAGCGAGCTCTTCTCGCTGCTAACCATCTCTGGTGAACTTCGGTGTTCACAAACCCCCAAAATGGAAACCCCATGCTCTCTTGAACCCATTTGTGTAGTCGTTTGCTGTCGGTGATCTTCGTCAGTGCGCATTTAGATCGCTTTGCCATTTCCTTGTTCGGGCACACCATGGTGCTAAAGGAAGAAGAAGCTAGATCAAAGCAGGCCTTGGGCTAGGCCGAGCCGGCCTAGAAGCCAAAACCAATCCAGCCACTGCTGGCTCATTACTGCACAAAGACCAGCCCAAATACTATTCAAACCTAAACCCGGTACAGTTCAAGATCAGTTACTATTCCTAAACCAGATCTATTACTATTCACTACAAACCCGTTTAACATATAAATACCTATTTCAAACATTTCGAGCTCGTTTAAACCATTCCCAGCCCCATTTCGCCAAGCCAGACTTTGATAAAACCTAAACCCATCTTTATTCGGTTTTTGTTGAATTTTATTCCTTTTTATTTTGATTTATTTTCCTAGCTTAATTTCTTTTAAGCTTGGACTTATTTGGCTTATTTGTTTGCGCTAGCTCCCGACTTCGCTGATCCTACCATCCGAGGACCAAGGTAAGACTCTAAAGACTTCGAACCAATTGAATACTTTGAGTAGCAAGGTAAGTCATATATTCTTGATCATATTGAACTTACATTGCTTAATTATTTAATTATTATTATTTTTGCATTATTATTTATTTAAAATAAGGATTGGAACCTTATGATGAGTAAAAAGTATAGAAATCACTCAACCACAAGTTTTGGCTTGTTACACCTGATCAAGTAGCTACTCGATTCAATTGAATATCTACATGAAGGTTTGCTGTTTTAGGGGTAGGAATGGCCCACATATAATGGGGTAGTAGGTACACTCAGAGTTGGTTCGCGGTTTCTGCTTTAGTCAATGGATTACGACAATGAGTGTCCCCAAGCCTACTGGGTATAAACTAGAAAGAGGAGAGCAATGAAAGATCTTATTATCTCAACTCAGTCGTACGCTATTTGTTGCGTGCCTATTGCATGATATCGAGAGTTTGAGATATCTTATAGGTAAAGGTGGGCAACTCTGCAGAGTCAAACTAATAGTATTCGGATACGCCGTGCTTTTGGTAAATGAAGTTGTGTTTAATGGGTGAATCCAACAGAAAGGCTTAAGTAGCTTTAATAATATTTCAATTTGGTAATCAAATTGTTTAAATCCTATTTTTTTCTTAAGAAGTTAACCTTTGTTTTAGAAGTTGTTTACAAATAAATATGCATCCGCAAATATAGTATTAAAGACAACATATCTCCAAATTTTGAAATAATGACAAGTAGTTAATTAGTATTCTCTTTGTGACTTGTTAGTACTGTTGTACATATGTACTCATACTTGCTAAACTATCAACATAAGAGTCATGGGATGTTAATGAAGAACTCGTCGATGAAGAATTTGAAGAATCCTTTGGTTTAGATGACCTCTGATTTGAAGCCTCATCCTCGTTTAAACATGCCGGTATAGTGTTTTCTTTGTGTTGTAATATAATTTTGGGCTTCGACATCTGTTATGTAAAAACCTATCTGTCATACCTTAACTCCGTAATAAAATTTGATTCTTATGTTATAAATATATACTATTATAATATATATTTATCTATAGCACTTCACAGCCGAACAATCATAAATAGTCGTGGAAATTTCTAAGGGTCGAGAAATGAGGCGTTACAGTGTCTCCCTCGTCATTTCCATTGCACCTAAGCAGCCAGGAACCAGACTTCGACGTACTACCCGTGAGGTCGAAACAGAGGTCCCCTGTTGATTTGCTCGTGAGCTGTCTGATCGAAGAAAATAACTCCCCAGATCGTACTTCGGAAAGCGATCGGTTCTCCAAAAGAGATGAAGAGGAGAGGATCACCGTGTCACGATCTTCTTTTGGACGGGGGAAAACGAGACCTATTCGATCCAACAAACTAGCTGCCGTGGAGGAATCTTTATCGTACGTGGCTAAACATATTCGCTTGAGAAGCAAACATCTGGACCAAAACACATGCATGCTCACCTGAAAAGGAAAGCACGAATTGACCAAGGGGCTACTGACCATGCACCTCCTCCATACATGCTATTGCTGACCTGGCAATGGCAGTCCACGGCAGCAAGCATGGGCGCCACTCAGCTTGACCGTTTTGATTCCACTGTCCGTGGAGGCAAAAAAAAAAAAGAGGGGGGGGGGGTGCAAAAAGCACCTGCTATGGCTAGCTTTGCTTTAGGACCTGCCCCAACCGGGTTTTTTTGGCTTTCGGTTTTAAGGAGTCACTTAAAACACGTTAACTTCTTAATTTCAGGTTTTTTGGGTTTATTTTATGGCTTTTTGGCTTTCCCTTGTTTCTTTGCACTGCCCATGAGGGTATAACGGTCTTTTTTTTATTTTTTTATTTTTAATTAAATGATTTACAAAAGCTTAGTACAATTTTAACAAAAAGGAAAAAAAGCAGCGGAAAAGGCCCGTTAGAGCGGCCCCTTAGTCTGGTTCGGGTAAATATCCATTCGTAATTCTCAAGAAAAAAAAAATACAAAGAGTCAGGGGCGCTTTACACATGGTGATGATTCAGTTTGGATGCTAGTTGACCAGAAAAGTTCCATCAAAGTACAAATATATTGTGGAAAGCCCCAACTACTTGTAAGCCACTGGACTGGCTGAAGACCTTGAACAATATGGGAACAAAACAGCCGTGTCACTTACCAGCTAATTTAATGAAAATGACATCTTTTCTGTCTTGCCACTTCTAAAAAAACTGACAGTCCTATCACTTCTGGCCCCTTTAACCATTAGCATCCTAGGATCAGATATGATGAATCAGAAGAGGGCGAATAACTTCTTAAAAAAAATCTGCTATTAGCAACATAATATAGTGAAAAATACACCCTCAAGCTACACCAAAATCAAGAGCCAAAAATCATAAAATACCCGAGGTAACATAGTCTCACCTCGGATCGATCATTGATCTGACCACAGGTGTCACACCGGTCGGACCGATTAGGGTAGTCGGACCGCTCAGGTCATGGCGGTCTGACCGCTCGTCGAAACAGAAGCTGAAATTAGCACGACAAACTGCCAAGAAAAAGGCTTGAAATTAGCACGACAAACTGTCAAGAAAAAGGCTGACCCTTAAACCACTGATCGAAACATGATAAAACTTATATAAATTCTTTCTAGGATGTCATGCGCCTATTCTAATCATGGACCATGAAGATCAATACCAAAGTGTTACTTTTATCTAAAACAAGAAAGATTGTACCAAAATTGGGCAAAAGAGAGAAACCTCGATGTACTAATGCTCGTGAGTATTTGATGATCTAGATGACTTTAAATGGGTTCTCACATGTCATGTCAAGTTAGATCACAGTACAAACTCCAACCAAAACACCTTCAAGATCAAAACCTCAAAATCACCCTTTTTAAGTAAAACCGGGCAATCACATGAACTTTTCATAGAAAGTGATTAGATGGATGGGATATGATCTCTAAGAGATATCTCTATCTTTTATATATTCTTGGCACAAAGAAAAATTAAAAGGAGATGAAATTCAAACAAGAAAACTAAGCAAATCAAAAGCATGAGGAATAATCCATGGCTCAACACAGTTAGACGAAGTTTGGATGTTCATTTTATTTGGAGAGGAATATTTTACAGACACTTCCTCATAGAGGACAAAGGTCTAAACCTAGAGCGCACATACAAAGTTTGCAAAACACGAAAACCCTAATCTCTCTCTCCTCAACCCTAAGAGATAATTTTCTCTTAATACACATAAGGACTTATATAGTAGATGCTTCTTATCTACTGCCAAACCCTAGCAACTAGAAAATTCTTAATGAATGCAACAACTTATAAATAAGGAACCCAATAACCCATATACAAACCGTGACTACCACATGGCTCCAATAGCTCAATAAGACGTTCCATCATCAAAGATGTGACCTAAACTACCTTATGGCACCATCGTAGTTTTGCAAATCGCCTCTCCACCCAATATCAAATAATTTCTTTAATTACCACCCAATGGTCTTCACAATGCTTCTCCTTGAAGCAACCACCACACAAAGTCCATGATGACCAATAACTTGTTGCCAAGATTGTACAACTACCCCGAGAACCGTCACCACTTGAAACGCTCAAATTCAATAGCACAACACAAACACACAAATGTCTCATCACGATTCTTGTCTTTCTTTTATGTTTCTCTATTTGAGATGATACTCCACTTAGACTTACATGACACGCCATATCCTCAAGGCACCTCCCCTAGCGTCGTTCTTGTTGTTAACAACAACAATCACCAAGCGCCCTAAACATCAAAATACAAGTAACTGTTCCGAGCACAAGTGCATGCACTTGACTCTCATCAACATAATAGATGCAATCATGTATCACTTGACACCCACGTTAAGATTCTCACACTACATGGACTTCCGCCACGACTAACATTTGCATGGACTCCCGCCATGACTAACACTTGCATGAACTCCAGCCATGACTAACACAACTAAAATCTAGTCAACTAACTCAACTTACTATTGGCTGGTCTGACCTCCAACCAATGGCCAGTCAAACTATCACGAACTGACTTAATTCTCTCGGTAACAGGGGCCGATATGACCGTGGCACTCATGCTGGTTGGACCACCTGAGAACCTCCCGTCAGATCGCCATGGACAGAAGGCCAGACCTCTCACCTGTCATACCACCTCTATAAGCCGGTCAAACCGTTGTATATCAGACAGCAAATTTAGATAGCAAATGACACAAAATCAAACTCAAATTTCTTCAACGAAGCACAAATAAAATCAAAATACTCATTATACACATGGAGTGACCTTCGCACGATCTCACGAGCATCTTTTCTGTCTTGTTCGTAGACTCTTCTCTTTTCTTATTGTTTTTCCGTTAAGAAGAGTGAAGGCCCAACTAAGCACCTTAACCGTGCTTAACTAATTTGGGAAAACCCTCGAGGACATACTCAAGAGCCAGTGGCTTCATACCACGCACCAATCTTTTTAACCTAGATAGGCACCTAGCTAGTGCTGGTAATGCTGTACCCATTTTCCCAATCTTGCTTCACGCACGAAGAAGATCCCGGGGATAAGAGATGCGCGGCCGGCCGGCCGGGCAACTTGGGTGGTCGGACCAAAACTTTGCAGTGAATTCACTAGCTAGTGGCAGTCGCAGTGGGGGTTAGGCGGCCTTTCCCCCTTTCTATCTCATCTCTCCTCTTCTGACCCCTTGCATCGCAAACACCATTTCACCTTCACCCGGCCAGTCAGAAGAGCACATCAACCATATCTTGCGAAAAAGAGCTCATCAAATGATTCATCGCTGATATGTCAGTGCAGTCCAAGCCACCATGGTATCAGCGTATATATCTTCGATCACTCCCCCTCCAAGTTGGCCAAAGCTACCTCCTATATATAGCATTGGCATGGACACCGTATGTATGTATGTCTGTACAAAGTGTACGTAGTATATACGATCATCGCATCCTTCTAACTTTACAACTCTTTATCTTTCACGTATAGATCCAGACAGAAGGACGGGAATACAGCGACCGTGTTCCCATCGGCCCCAGAGATGTCTTCCCTTTTCTTGCACGCACCATATATAATCGAGATGGAAATGTTTCTGCGTTGGAGCACTGCTGATCCGGGCGCATTGCCGATCGATGCAGAGCTGATCTGGCCATTAGTTCTTCCAAAATGGCAAGTTGATGTGCATCTATGCTCCTCGAGGGTTTCAGTTGGTAGCAATTTTCTGGGGTGTCGTCTTATCCTGTGTGCTGTGGTCTATGTGGCCACCGGTGCATTATTAAAGTGCCTCGTGGTGAGCAATGTCGTCGCGTGTACGAGGTTGTATGATTTGTAATTGTTTTGTCTCGTCAACGATTGCTTGCCAGGCCTACCAATCATAGAGGGCCCAATCATACGGGAAAAGCAGTGTACACTGGTAAAGCATACATGTGAGTTTGGAAGACATATACTCCTTTTTTAAAAAAGAAAGGGTAGACGTGCATGAGTACTGATCACCTCTTAAATTTTATATGCTGATGTAAACCTTGTTCTTCAGAGTTTTCCTATGATTTCAAGAAATTTAATTGGGGCTAATTGTGAATGTGATCTAGCCAACTGGTATTAAGGACTAGGTAGACTTCATTTGTTTCTGGGTATACCTGAGGGCACTTTGATAATTGTAAGAATATGTCACTGTCAGATTAGGAATGGGTCAGTGAACTCTATTTATACATCTACCTAAGTTTATCTTATGGTATGTCTCATAGCCAGACCTTCTATTAGAAATCACTTTAAGAAAATGTGGTGGGTATATATCTTTGACCTTACCTGCCCTAAGTTTATAGGTAGAAGAAATCCAATGTGCACCTTCCCTTGTAATTTCAAAAAGTTTTTCAAAAAAAAAATGGCATTCACATTAAGACCACTTTTACCAGGATATATTCATGAACAAGTTTCCACAGCTGCGTGCATTTTCCATCAGAACATGCATTTCCAAAACATCCTAATTAATTTTAAATTAACAAAAAAAAAAGCTTGAGGGAAAGTTCTCATCTATAACCAACTCATTCCATAGCACTCTCTCCATAATATTCTTTTTCGAAAGATTACCTCTGTCTTTTTACGTTCCATTTTCCCATTGAGAACGAGTCTCAACTCGTGCTCGAGATATAGCTCTCCATGCACCGATAAAGGATATATGGATTCTCGAGAAGAGAGGGTTTTTGCCAGAAACCAGCAAGGCATCTCCAGAGTAATACCCATTGATTCCAACTGGTTTTAGCTAGTTTCGTGACTCGGATACAAGATGCAAATATAGAGCCATGATCACGCGCAAGGACAAGGATACATTGTTAGCACGCACTCCCGTCCACATCACAGCCGAAAAGGCAGGAAGAAGGGCCCAGCCCAAGGAGGAAGCTAAGCACCGTACAAAAATACAGCCATTAGGGTCGTCTTCTTCCTCGACATAGTACGTACCATCGCCAGGAGCTCCCAGCCTCACATCTATATACGCAGACACGTACAAACCACGCCTACGAGCAGCCACTGACACACAGGCCCCACCAACACGCGCGCAATTTGTTTCAGGCCCAGTAGAAGTGGAAAAGGGAAAGGGAGGGAAAAAAAATTAGAAAGAATATTCCATGTGTGAGTGAGTGACTCGGCAGGAATGGAATAGAAACCAGTGTGCAGAGCAGAGCGGTATAGGGATTGGAACTGGGGAAACGATGGCCACCAGCCAGCCATTCACGCACCTGCCAATCCGGCCATGCTTGCATACATACATCACACGATACTATACCTCGCTAGCTTTAATCGTTAGAGGTAGCTGCAGCT
Organism: Melocanna baccifera; assembly: GCA_036346265.1. Classification (NCBI taxonomy): domain Eukaryota; kingdom Viridiplantae; phylum Streptophyta; class Magnoliopsida; order Poales; family Poaceae; genus Melocanna; species Melocanna baccifera. The sequence continues at coordinate 1,328,304 of CM070698.1, read as the reverse complement.
AGCTAGCAACCAGTGGCAAGTTGCAGGCATAGGTGCGGCACAAACACTCGCCCGGCTATGGCTAGCTAGCTGTTGCTCACTCACTCCAAGTGTCGCCTTTGCGCTGCGTGTGCGTGCCTGCGTGCTTCGACACATCACGCTGACTCGGCTGCTTCTCCTTTTGCCCTCTTCCACTTCCAGCAGCTCGCAACTTGCGATTATGTATGTGCATCTTGGAAGGAAACATAGGTTACGTACACTGGTAGAGGCTGGCAGCCAGGCATCCCCAAAAATGTCGGTGTAGACATGCCGGTTTTAACCTAATCTCTTCCTACGTAGTGGATCAAGTTAGCTTTTTTTTTTCAGCTTTAGCTTTTTTTCACTATTCAGTAATTCATTTTTTTCTGATTTTTTAGATATTTTGAGCTTTTTTGTATTTTCTTTTTTTCTCCATATTCCTTTGTATTGTCCGTGATGGGCTAACATGTTTTTTCTATTTTTATATTTTCTCAAATTTAATTATACCCAATAAACCATATCAGCTACAGTAAAAAAGTCAGCTACAGTGAAATTTCAGCCAGAAGTCATCGCTATTGTAAACACCTCACGTGGTGTAATTTGTCACGGTTTTCGAGGTGAAGAAAGATGATCGGACGTAGGGGTGGCAATTTCCCAGCGGCGGGCCCATGGGAATATCCCCGTGGGGCGGGCGGGGTAATATCCCCATGGAAACAGGCGGGGCCCATGAAGCTAGCGGGCGGGGCGGGGTCATCCTCACCATGGTCCCACAGAGGACTGATAAAAATAAAAATAAATATATTTAATAATATATTATTATTTTTAATATAAGAGATTGTATTCTTTTCTTGTATATTTAGACTAAAACTTGAATTTATATGTTAGAATATATATTTTGAAGCTATATTTTTAAAAATAATATGCTTAAGTAATTATAAATTAATAAATAAAATCAAAATTTTATTTTTAAACAATAAATTTAATTTTTTTAATCCCATGAGACCCAGTGAAGTCAGTCCCAGGAGGATCGGGGGCAGGGCAATCTCCCGCTGGCTAAATGGGCGGGGCGGGGCGGGTTCGCGGGGCGGGCGGGGCCGCGGAGGCTTCCCCCGCCCCGCCCCGCCCCGTTTACACCTCGGACGGGGGGAGCGCAAGCACCACGCGTGCAGCAGCAGATGCAAGCAGGCACACTCGCTAGGCAGCTAGCTTCACTCACCTACCTCGCTGCTTAATTCAGTCTAAGATCACTTGCAGAGCATGATCAGCTGCAGTTGCGTTGCATCTAGGATGCAGATTGCATTGCATCATTGGATGATATATCTTTGTTCCTGATCTAAAAGATCTGGGATTAGGTGATGGGCCATTGGCCCATCCGTTCAGCTTTAGCCGAGGCGACCTCACCTACCTTGATCCCGTGACTCATTCACAACGCTGCGATGCTCTCTCCCACTTCATTGAGAGAGAAATATCAACTGTACACGCATGTACAGCTGTTAGAGAGATGGGAGTAGATACCTGTCACGCTTGCTACTAGCAAGTAGTTGGTGTACAATGCGATGCGAGCCATCCAATACCCATCCACCCATCATTGGACGGTCCACATGCATGAGGCTCTGATTGTGAGCACCGAGGCTGTGCTTGCATGGGCTATGGCGACAAGGCGATGGCACGAAGGATAACACAGTACAATTATTGTTGTTAGGATGTGTGTGCATTTGCATTGTCCCTGTTGGGAATCCAGGATGGATTGGTTGGCTTGAAATAGGAAACGTGCCAGAATAATGTGCACCGCATATGCGCTGCCAATTTCGATTCAGCTGGTCTTGATTGCATTGCAGGCAGTGATGATCAGCAACCTAGATAATAGGGTGCAAACGAAATGGCTCACAAAGCGAATGCGAAAGAGGTAAATAGATATCTCCAGTACTATCTGTGTCTCACTCCGACTCCACGAAAAAAAATACGGAATATGATACATACCTGTATATAAAATGATATGAGTAAGTCTATGATAACTTTCACTTGAAAACAAAATAACATATAAACAGATTGCTACATTTAAGAAAGCAGAGAATACTCGATGCTCTTGCTTCGACATCTTGACGATTAATCTCTTTATGTTCGTTCTTATTACACTCTCTACTGTTCAATGTACTATGTAAGGATGCAAAAGAAACGAACAATTTTCATCCGAAGACTTATAGAGCAAATACGGAGTAAAGAAATGGGTATCCAACACTATCTGTATCCAACTCCGACACCAAAGAAAAAAATAGAAAAAGATACAAGATAAGAGATATCTGTTCATATCCGCTCCGATTGCACACCTTCTAGATACATTAGTTCCAAACTAGGTAGGAGAGGAAGCCCATATGAAAAGGTGGTTGGGCCTTTTACATTGCAGTGCAGAGCTGCAGGCCAAGACCAGTGATCGGCATGTCTGTGCTACAGCTCAGAAGATATATTAACTGTAGCTCGAGCTTCACAATTTCTGAAATTTTTCTATTTTAGCCCTTTTTTTGAAAAATATTCACATTTAGACCCCTGGCCGTTTTAATTCCATTTTTGGACCCAAAAGTCGGCGCCGTGGGACACAGCGCCGAGATACAACGTCTCGGCGCCGTGGTCAATGGCGTCGAGGTCGCGTACCCGCTCCAGCGTGCCGGCCTGCGTGGCGCCGTGGTGGCACCACCTCGGCGCCGTGGGTCTTGGCGCCGACCTCGGCGCTGTGGGTCTTGGCGCCGACCTCGACGCCGTGTGTCGTGGCGCCGAGCTCGGCGCCGTGGATCTTGGCGCCGAGCTCCCTAAACCCTAAACAATGAAAAAATCCTCCCGGCCCCGCACCCGCCGCCTCTGCCGTCGGCCCCTCGCCCACACCCTTCCCTCCCGCCCGCCGCCTCCTCCTCCCGGCCTCCCCGCCCCCTCCCCTCGTGGCCGGGACCCGCCGCCTCCCTCCCCTCCCGGCCTCCCCCGCCCCCCCCGGCCTCCCCGCCACCCCCGCCTCCCGCCCTCCCCCGCCTCCCCCCCCGGCCTCCCCGCCGCCTCCTCCCCCTCCCGCCTCCCCGCCTCCTCCCCCCCCGCCCCCCCGCCGCCTCCCTCCCCCCGGCCTCCCCGCTGCCCCCCCTCCCGGCCTCCCCGCCGCCTCTCTCCCCCGGCCTCCCGCCTCCTCCCCCCCCGGGCCTCCCGCGCCTCCTCCCCCGGCCCGGCCTCTCCCCGCGCCTCCTCCCCCCCCTCCCGACCGCCTCCTCCTCCTCCCCCTCCTCTCGGCCGCCCCATGGAGGACGTCTTGACGCACCAATGTGCTACATCTATTAGATTTTTGTTATTGGTTTGGTAAGTTGCAATTTTTAATTTCTTATCGTTAACTGCAGAGTAGATATATCATACCAAAGAGTAGAGCATGTAAAGCTGCTATTTTTATGGGTTAACATATAGCTTTTCTTGGCTTACTAAGTTAGCATATATTATACCTTTCTGTTTGTATGTGATTGTTCATGATTTCTGATGATAATACAGATTGCTTGTTTTGTTTTTTTGTTAGCATATATTACTCTCCAAGACTCAATTGCTTCTTTGTACCATGCAATATTTGTTAGCATATATTGGGACTTCTCTTTGTGATGATAATACACTTGCTTGTTTTTTTCTTGTCATTGAGTATCATGCAATATATCTTACTCTCCAAGACTCAAGAATTGATTTTGTGGCAATATGTGTAAAACTCTCACGATATGAAATGGCTTATATGCCAACAAGGGCATGCAGCTCTGCAAGTTTTATGTTGGGGTATTAGTAAGTCTGCCAAAATGCTTCTTTGTACTAGTTTGTCACGCGCAAACCACTAGTTTTATAGGATTTTGTTACCGCTAACAATTTCTCCTGCTGACTTTTTTCTGAGTTTGGTCTATGTTCCATTCATTTAACTGTGATTGACAATCTTGACAAAATCGCATGTGCGTTGAGTGCACGTCTTGATAATGAACATAATTACATAACTTGACACACCTGTAGTACCTCAACTATGTAATTGCATCAGCTGTTGTTATGAGTCAGTTATTGACTTACTGTCCCATTATTGCAGTAACATTCTAGATTCCTAACAATTAAGATTGTTTCAAGGCAGATGCATTTTTCCTGAAAATTGTAGGTTGATGCAGGCAATAGAGCTTTTTACTGAAAAACAAAACTCTTTTGCAAAACTAGGGAATATGTCTGTTTCAAGGTGTCCTAAGATAGTAGCTCTTACATAATTACATTTGGCTTTGAGTGTTGCCTTTCATGTGTAGGGTACCTTAAATATAACCCACCTGCATCCCAATGTTCGAGACACCTTACTCATTTCAGGCATAGTATGGTTTCATAGTATGGTTTTGTTACTGATGGTGTTTCAACATGTTACTGATGGTATTTCAACATGTTTTCTGTATGAAGTAGATGGACAACCTAGTCACCCTATATCATGGAGGCAGTGTGACAAGTGATGATTATGGAAATATTCGATTTGTTGAGATGCAAAGGGTGCCTCTGATATTCAGTGATAGGCCGTCGTTTAGTGAGTTGGTTGCTAGGGCCCGGGAGGAGCTACATTGTCATGCAAACGAGGAGAGCATCACAGTTGAGGGGTTACTTCACTTTGGTTCGAAAGACACAATTCTAAGGCGGTTGATCTTAATTGGTTGTGAGGATCAGTGGGACAAATATGTCAAATTGGTTATGAGGAATGAGTTCCAATGTTTGGACCTTGTTGTGCGGAAGGTGTCCATTGATCCCACCCCTCATGGTTATTCGCCGGAACTAGGTGATCAGGCACCCTTTGACCCTCCGTTACCGGACCTTGCGGTGGATGTGGAAGAAGTGCCTGAGGTGCCCGATACTCTATCTGCCCCGAACGAGGTTCAGATTTCTCAACCAGCTCGAATTGAATGTGTCGTGGCGGCCCCTATGGATCATCCCAATAAGTGTCGAGCAACACTTTAGCCTTTTCCAGTCATTCCATTCTTTTGTCTCGATCCCATCGTTTTCGTGCTTATGATGCAGGAGACATTCTTGATAATGTGGGTATTCCTTCCGTTGCTCCATCTGGCAACGTTGAAAAAGTCTGTAGGGACTCCAACAATGTGGATGTTCAAATTGTGGATGATCTAGAGCCTTACGAGATCACAAGGGCCGTTGATTCTGATGATGACCGGCCTTTTGGAGAGCTGACCGAAAGTGATATCGAGCTGATTAGGCGTTATTGCCCTGGCCGGGATCCATCAGTTCATGAATTCAGCGATCTTCGGCATTCTCATGAGGCTTATGCAGAAGGAAGGGATGACGAGTTGCTAGATGCTCCTGAGGCCGGGTCAAGCATGACAATTGAGAAGGGCATGGTGTTTGAGGACATGTCTGCATTGAAAAGGTGGCTGCAGGAGTATTCGATGATTCGTAAAAGGCCATTCAAGGTGAGGCATTCTTATGTGCAGCGGAGGTACACAGGTTGTGTGTAGAAGGAAACATGTGAATGGAGGGTTTGTGCTAGCAAACAGAAGGACACGGAAAGTTCAAGATCACAAGAATCGTTGGCCCACACACTTGTGCCGGGCGAGCTCAAACGAAGCATCGGCAGCTTGACCTCTACAATTATTGCCAAGTCATTGTGTCACATAGTAAAGGGAGAACCCAATATGAAGGTGAAGACACTTGCTGGGATTGTTAAGGAGAAATTTGGATACGAGATAAGATATGGGAAAGCATGGAGGGCAAAGCAACGCATTTGGAAGATGATATATAGAGACTGGGAAGATGGGTACTTGCAGTTGCCAGCACTCTTCAATACAATCAAAGCGGTTAATCCAGGCATGCATTATGAATACGTCCCGAAACCGAACGAATGGACTCAAGATGGGATGCAAATATTCTTCCGTGCTTTCTGGTGCTTTGCTCAGTCCATCGAGGCCTTTTGGCATTGTCGTCCCGTCTTCTCCATTGACGGTACGTTTCTTCTTGGCAAGTACCAGGGCACACTTCTGATAGCCATTTCCTGTGACGCAGACAACGCGTTGGTTCCTTTGGCGTTTGGTTGAGAGGGAGAACAAAGACAGCTGGGGATGGTTCATGTGGCTCATTCGGAGGCACGTGGTCGGCCCTGGTAGGGAGGTTGGTGTCATATCTGATAGACACCAGGGCATACTTGCTGCCGTACAGGAGCAGATACCGGGGTATCCAGCTTTGCACCACCGTTGGTGTACTCGGCATCTTGCCGAGAATCTACTCCGTAAGGATGGTCGGCGATGTTAGGACGCGTAGCTTCCTAGAGGTAAGCTTCGACAAAGCCACTCACAAAATTGTTCACCTATATTCTTCGTATCTTGTTGGTTAACAAAATGTTGGACGACAGAGGCTAGCAGGTCGGCTACGCCGTGCGGCTGGTCGTTGTGGTTGCGAGACAGCGCGGCGAGGGACGTACTCGTGCCTCCGACCAGACTTGCAGACCCGACGCGGCAAGGGTCCACAGTTCAGAGCTCGTCCCCCACGACGAGTGACACTTTCCCAGCCCAGGGCGGTCACCACGACGACGAGGACGAGGTGGAGCGTACTTACGATGAGATAGGCCCGTCTCAGCTCGTTGACGCGCCTTCGACTCAGCCTCTACCACGCAGACGCCGCTGCGAGCGTAGCCGTTACACTCCAGGCAGCGACGCACTTGGTAAGGGTAAGGCTAGGAGGCAGTGACGGGTTTTATAATGAGCTACTTGTTGTATATACGTGTATATGTTATATTCATGTGTTATTTGTGTTTACAATGGCTCCTAAATTTCTGACTAACATGATATAATGTATTCGGAATGATTTTTTGTAATTGAGATGTTGTAACGTCGCATGGTTTCGTGCAATCATTTATGCAATTGTTGTGTTCGTACTGTCATGCGCTTGTGAAATTATTTTAACTACAATTAAGGCATCATTGTAATATGACAAGTACTGTCATTGCATTACATGCACATACATGAACTCTCCAGCAGTAGACGACACGATAACAACAAACACAAGGTACAACATAGCATAAAATATTAGCAACATAGGCAAGAACAACCATACACCTCGTTGCCTACATACCAAACGAGCCTCGTGGCACCCACATGGAATATTGCTGAGGTGGACGCCTCGGACGTGGCTGGCCGTTGTTGTAGTGGCACGCACATATGCAGCTAGGGTTCGCGCAGCAACATCCGGGATCGTACGAGCTTCCTATGTTCACGACCTCCTCGTTGCCCCTCTCGCGTTGCATCTGCTGGCGGAGGTCGTTGTTCTCCTCGTTGAGAGTCTCGATTCGCTCCTCCAACTCAAATATTCGCTCCCATAATGTATTCATGTACATGGCAACATACCGTTCGTGAGGCGGGTTGATCCAGCGTGAGAAGTCGCATTTCGCCATCTGCGAGAAAGAACGGTTAACAAGGAGGATCCATAAGTAGTAATGAAAATTGTACTATTAGCAATTTCTACCCCCGAGTGTGGGCATCGGAAGAAACGTCGCCCGCCGTCGACTGGGCCATCCAAGACCTGCACAACCGCGTCCTTATTGTGTCTGCATTTTCGCCATTCAAGTTGAGCACGCCGGCTTGGTATCAGGCGGTACTGTGAATCAAAGTTCTCCCTCCTTTCCAAGGGGAGTTCTTCCTTCGGGGACCCAAATCCGACTGGACCCTCGACTTCCGACATGGTATGTTTCTGCACGACGGAGAAAGGGCTGGGGCTTCGTTCGATTTAAAGAGTTCTCTACGTAGGGGCCGGGGGACCAAGAAAATAACGCAGCTGACACGTGTTCACGACCTCCGGATAGTAACGGGGGCCCCTACTGTGCACGCGGATGGAAAAGGCCCGAGGAGGTGTCATCATGTCATTACGCAGTGTCAGCACAAGACTCGGCAGCTTTGTGCAGCGAGGGGGACGAGTGGCCTGCTTTACGCAGAGACAAGACGAGACGGGGCCGCTTTTATTACGAGACTATAGTCTCTGAAAAGCCTACATAGAGCCATTTATTGCTTCGCTGGATGCCTTAATGATGCAGCTGACACGTGTTCACGACCTCCGGATAGTAACGGGGGCCCCTACTGTGCACGCGGATGGAAAAGGCCCGAGGAGGTGTCATCATGTCATTACGCAGTGTCAGCACAAGACTCGGCAGCTTTGTGCAGCGAGAGGGACGAGTGGCCTGCTTTACGCAGAGACAAGACGAGACGGGGCCGCTTTTATTTCGAGACTATAGTCTCTGAAAAGCCTACATAGAGCCATTTATTGCTTCGCTGGAATCCAGGAAAAGCGAAAAGATCCTCTCCACGGACTATGCTCACTGCACCAGATAACCTGCCTACATTAAGGCATCCTATGTCTTCCATACCACATCTCATCCTCAAGACATCTCAATACTACTACACAACAATGTCTTCCTGGAGGTCCGACCCATTTGGAGTGCCGGAGTGGCATGAGCGCCCGAAGTGCCATTGCGGCTTTCGGACGATGTTATGCGTCTGGACGGATCGAGTACAACGAGCCAAATACGGCCGTAGGTTCTTCAAGTGTCCAGACCTGGATGACGACTTCGTGGTAACGACGACAACTAAATCATTTATTTCTGGTTATCGTTTTTCAACTTTATCCATGACATCTACCACACCACACGTAGGCTTGCACGTTCATCGAATGGGTGGATCGGGTGTCGCCGGCATGGCCAGGTAACCGGGCAGTGCAGGTGGAAAACAAAGGACAATACTTTGTCAAGATGACTCAGGCTCGCGAGGTGGAACGACAGATGCGGCTTGAGCAAGAGCGCCGCGTGAGAGTGGACCAAATCCGTCTGAAGGGCAAGGAGGATGAACTACAAAGGAGGCGAGAGCAGTTAAGTCTACGTGAAGCAGCCATCAAGCGTCAGGAGGAAGAGCTTCAAGCTTGTGAGGCAGCTCTCAAGACCAAGAGTGACAGGAAGAAGGATGTAGCGGAGCCATCTTCAGGGCGCGATAAAAAGGGGAAACAACCACGCTACACCCAGTAGACAAAATGTAATATACCCAGCAAGTTATTTTCCCTAAGGCATGCGTGTTAGGACTAGTGGTGAAATTCTGAACATTAGCAGTACAGAGTTCCATGGCAAAACAAAGATGCTCAAAAGAATGACCGCTAATGAAGTATCGATTCACATCAGAACCTTTCACACAGAAAGCCTTCAAATCTTGCCAGAAGGTAAAAGTCTGCACCAGGATGTCAATCAAATAAGTGTTTTTATAAGTTTAAAATATCAATGCATTAGTTCATTAACTGTTACCTGTAACAAGAAACCAAAATCTTGAATGTGTATACTTTGGAGGGAACAAGAATAGCATCGCAGGAATCGCGATGCAGGGAACAAAATTTAGAACCACCCATAATCGCAAATCATCAAGAATTCTGCGATCAACCGTAACAACACATTAAACAGGGGCATTTGTGTATACCTTTCACTAGTATGGGAGACGAGCGAGATCAAACAAGATAACCCAGCCCTCTCATCAACTCTTTTAATTACTAATATAGACAAAAGTGAGGAGGAATTGCCGCACTTTTTGTCCCAAGATACTGACAAATCTTAGCGTATGAAACATTACTGAAGAAGTATGGGGCATTTGTGTATACCTTTAAGAAATATTTAGATACTGGCAACTTGTCCCAAATTAAGCGATCATCATCTGGCTTGAGGTGATAGTAAGCTGAGCCAAATGTTGCTGCTACATTCCCAGCATAGAAGAGGAACCATCCAAAGGCCTCCCACCCTCCCAAGGGGGATTTTTGCCCTTTTAGGTTTCGGGAGCTCGGCGTCAAGACTCACGGCGCCACATCCCACGGCGCCGAGGTCGGCGCCACGACCCACGGCGCCGAGGTAGTGCCACCACGGCGCCACGCAAGCCGGTGCGCTGGAGCGGGTACGCGACCTCGGCGCCGTGTCCCACAGCGCCGAGACGTTTTATCTCGGCGCCGTGTCCCACGGCGCCGACCTTTGGGTCCAAAAATGGAATTAAAACTGCCAAGGGTCTAAATGTGAATATTTTTCAAAAAAAAGGCTAAAATAGAAAATTTTCGGTCACAATTTCGGGTACAGAACCGAGAAGATACACAGCCGAATGGCATTCTGGGAAAGCGCAGCGTGACAAACCAAACACATCATCGGTAGGAAACTGTTCGCATAATATATACAGATACATCATCCAAACCGGGCGGGAGCTTGAGCTCTTGGGCTACTTTCTTAAAACACCAAATAAACACAACAGAAGCTCTGTCTGGTGCACTACCAGGGACGAAACAACAGGAAGCGTGTTTAGAATTACACCGACCCCATGGCACACGTGGTAAACACATGGTACTTCATTTTGGAACCTGATCAATAACCCGACTGACCGCAGACACCGACTTTTATTTCTTTTGCTAACGTGCGCCGCTCATTGTAACACGGCCGCCCCCATTAGCTTCCCCAGCAGCAGCCATTTGCAGAGCGGTGCTGTCCACCGAATCTGAGGTTCCAGTCCTGTGACCCCAACTTGACCGCCTCGAATGCATGCCAGCTCGGCCTTCCATAAGCTCAGCTGGAAGGTCATCGCTGCTCAGATCTGGGGATGCATGGGCTATTCTACCCTCTTTCTCATCCAACAAGCCCCCAAGGCCTACTTCCAAGTCCCTAATATCAGCTGCCGTCCTTGGTTCATCCCAAGGTATTGGTTTCCTGCCCATTTCCAGATCTGCAACAGGCTTGCCCATGTTGGGGCTCATGAAACCTCTAGATGCAACGCGTGCTTGTTGTAGCCCTTGCTCTACTGTGACCCTTGCCCGGAAATTGTTCTTCGAAGGAGGAATAGGGGTGCAGAATATCTCTAGAAAGTTGTTCAGAATACCTGTATTATACGGGTTAGCCCGCCGATCATAGCGGTACCTGAAATTCTCATAAGTTGTCTACAAAGGAAAATGGACATATGATTAGCTAGTGAATTGCAACTGCTGCGTTTAGGAGATGGCTATTGAAAGGGACTAAAACCAACCTGGTTGGTGCTCATCAGATAGAAATGGAAGACAGACAGACCACCGACAAACCACACACAAAGAAAGCAGTAGATAATCAGAACAATTGAGGCTGGTGTCTTTAACATTGCCTTCCAAATTGACAAATGCTCAGCATCTCGAATCTTGATTATGTACAACCAACTGAAGGCAAATACATAGAGGCAGAGTAATGTGGTGGAGAATACAAACATGTAGAAGAACCGATAATTGCGCTGCACCAAATATGCTTACGATTAGACTTAACTGATTTCAATATAAGTCATTGGAACTCTTATCTACACAAAGAGAAACTCCGGAAATACCTGTGGGCGTGCACAGGCAACATGCTTTTTTTATAAAAAAAAAAGTATAGAATTGCTAGAAACCTCAAAAACTTACCAGTCCTATGCATTGGCCAACCCATGGACAGTGATGATCAAACCGTTCTACGCAGTTATTGCAAATAGAACAGTGTGAGCATCGAGGTGGTCGGTAAAGCATGCAGGTGTCACAGTATTTAGTCCTCACACTGATTCCATTTACAATGACATCCTTTGTCCGAGGCAAACGAGATTGTTGTGGAGTCTGACCTCCAACTCCAATATCATTGCTCCCATCAATGCCTTCAGGTTCAGAAGGATGAGTATTACGAGGTATTATACCAGGGTCTCTACCAGATGTAAGAAGAAGTAGCGTCAAATCCTAGGAAAGGACAAAAGGCTCAGTTATGTCTATATTTTCAAAATGCATATTCCCTAGAAAATACATGCAGAAAATTTATCATCAAAACAACAGTGATCGGTGCAAGATACAGGGAAGTAAACAAAAGAAAATAAGTTCACTAAAACCATTTTACAGGGAGAAGTAACGGCCAAGAATTTTATTACTTATTATAAGAGGTGAAGAAATGAAGTAGTGACTGTACTAGTATGCTTACATAAATGGTGAAGACAACCACCACTACCATCACTGAGATACCCCATTGATCGGGAAAGTCATTCATGAGGTGTCTGGCGACAAACACACAGAAGGTCACCACTGGTGTAATGATGAGGAACATAGTGAGAAATAAGGATCTCACATCAGGCCCAAATATAAACCTCCCTTGCAAGAAGAATTCCTGCAAAATGCAAAGATATACGGATGTCACCAGCAGTGTTCTAAAAATTGGGTCTAGGTGGCGCCTAGGGCCACCCTCCCACCTTGCCCGCCTAGCCGATTTTTCCCGCCTAGGCGGCCACCTAGCCCGCCTAGACAGCGATTAGGTGCTAGGCACCGGTTTGTCATCTAACTAGCGTCTAGCGCCTTGGTGAACACTGGTCACCAGCAAAGTCCAACAAATCCGATTTCAAGCAATCATAGCAAACATAGATTTTTTTCTCATACAAACATTCATTCAACTTGAATAACAAGAGCTTCCCTGAGAAGCCCTGTAAGCAGCAAACTGTTTGGAGGAGCTTAAGCCTATATTGGATTTAAGTTGAAGCTCACCGAAACAGGGCCTGATGGCATTCCAAAAGTTCACTGAGACATCATAAATTCATAAGCTAAAGAAGTCTATCTTTTGCAGACCATTTCAGATTGCTATTTAACCCAGCAGGCCAAATATGTTATCATCAAGCCAAATGCATAGGAAAGCAAACAAAAAGGAAAACATGAACACAGTCCAGCATATCAGTTAACTAGAATAATTGTTGGTTCACTAGTAAGTGCAGAACTCAATCACAAATTATGTCAATTGAAAAAAAAGAAAACAAAAACATCAAAATTTACATGACTGGTAAAAACATGCTGATGAACTAACAGGCTCGGAACTCATGAAACAGTGAGCTATCGAAGTTGTCCAAAACTATGGCTTATCAAGTCATCATTGTTGGTGACATATTTACTTGTATAACCTCAAAACTTTGCACAGATGTTCATTTCATTTTCACCCATGTACTCAATGAAATCATTTCAAATTAAAGCATATTCATTCTCATAGATAAATCATAAGGATCCTCTATTCAATCACATACCAATCAACAAAATGGTGGATTACAAAACAAAAAACTCCAACTGAAATATATTGAATGTCCTGCTCAAAGATAAATTCCACTTCAATCTAACCAACACGCTGCAAATGTAAATATGTAATATCTATTCCAAATTCACGATTGCATATGCTCAATATGATGAGAGAGAGAAAAAAGAAGGCAAAACCAGATTAATTCTGTATCTTTTCCAATTGGGACCTACATTTCGTGCTTATCATGACAGCATTACTGCGCCACAGGCATCCAAGTACACAGCTTACCAAATAGTTCAAATATTAATCATTTTCTAATAACCCAATTCGCCAGCCTGCCACCTTAGAAGAGCATGTCAAATCGGCAACGGGGCAAAGGCCTAATTCCCGAATCACACATAAAGCAAAGCCAGCAAGTTTCCCCAATTCGAACCCACATCCTCCAATCGCGTCGCAGGAACTGCAAAAACATGAGCTGGGCACCCCAAAATTCACCTAATCGAGTGATTTCGCAACCAATCCGGCGGATAACATCAGGCACGCGTAAAAAACCTAAAAATTCCATTTCAACAACACCTAATTGATCACTGCATGTAGTGTATTGCTACGTCCAGATCCAGATCCCCCTACATCGAGAGAGGGAGGTAAGAGGGAGAGCTTACGTTGCTTCCCTGCCAAACCTGATGAACCCTAGGCTGCTCGCCGGCGTCGCGGCCGCCTGCGCCGCGGGATGACTGCGGCATGTACATCCCGCCTCCTCGGAGGACGGAGACCCTAGGGAACCTGCCCCCGACGCGACCTTCTCCTACACGATTGACGACCAACAAACCCACCCTCTAGCCCCTCCCGAGCGCAGCGACCCCGGCGCGCCCGCCGCCGCCGACGCACCGAGACGCCCCCCGGCAAGGAGGAGGGGAGGAGCGCGCTGTGGAGACGGCGGCGTCGAAACGGAGGCGGAAGGGGGAGACGGTGACGAGAGGAGGGGAGGAGAAGGTCTTCGGGGTTGGGCCTCGCGTTGGGCGACAGGAACGTCGTCGCGTCGCGTGCCTGCGCCTGACTGGCCGCGCCCGCGCGCTCACACCCACCCACCTCGGAGTAGCAGTGTGGCGTCTCGCGACGTGTGATCTGGGCCCACTTCTGCAGATGGGCCTGGCCCAGCAGAAATAACAAGGTTTTTGCTTGGCACATGCGAATTCCGATTTCAAACTCCTCCTAGAAAATTATTATTATTATTATTATTTAAGCTTTTTAATCTGTTTTTTAATTAATAGCCATCGTCCACCTTATTTTCTCTGACCCGTTTAGCCACGCCAACACCTGTACAACGCTACGGCCTACGGGGTAGTCTAGGTAGAAGATTTGAGGAGTTTATTGACAACATAGCAGATAGCAGTAACAAGGATAGATATTAGCAGTTATTGTCTCTGATCATATGTTCTTTTGTCTGACAGCTTATTAATTTGATAAATAGTAATTGCTAAGAAATAGTGATTGCTGATATAAGACATAAAACCAAAAGCCACTGAAAAAAAAGACTATAGTCTCAGACGCATCAACATGTACTTCCAGATGCATTTTACACCCAATCGTCTCAACCAAAAGTTCGAGCATCCATTGATGTCACGGCGTCGCCTTGGCGACGCCTTGACGTCTAGGCGGCATGGAGGAGACGCTATGGAGGAGCGCCTTGCCTTGGCCAGCTAGGCGGGGCGCCCAGGTCGCTGAGGCGTCCACGGTGTCGATCTGGGAGGGGGCCATGACGAATCGTGTGGCGTGAGCATAAGGGCGGCCCTGGAGGTCCAAGCCGAAGGGGTTATGTGCATAGCCGCATACTTAGAGGTCCTGAAAGCCAGAGCGGCAGAGTCGACTACTCTTGCCTCGAACCCTAGCCGCTGGCTAGCCGTCACCGTCCCTCTGCCTCACCACCACCATGTACGCCATCTCCTCTCCGACCTCCACTCCCACCTTGGCTCCTCCCTCCGTCCTGTGCTCTGACCATGCCGCCTCCCTCCCTCCCATGCTCTGACAGCGCCACCGCCACTCCCTCTCATCGCTACTTCCTACCGCCATGCCGCATCCCTCCCTCCCATGCTTCGAAAGTGCCACTGCCACTCCCTCTTGCCGCACCGCCTCCCTCTCGTCGCCACTTCCTCCCGCGGTGCCATCTCTCTCCCTCCCGCGCTCCGGCAATGCCCGCCGCTACTCCCTCCCACCGCCACCTCCCTCCCTCTACTTCTCCTCCGGCTCTGCTCCCTCCCGCCGCCTCCCTCTCGTGCGTCCACTGTCCGCTCTACTTCCTCTCCTCCCTTCCGCTTTGTTGTTATATGCGCTATGTGCTACTACTACTGTTATGTACTTATGTGCTACTACTATGTCATGTATGATAGTGTTAGTTGTAGACTAGAATGTAGACTTGTAGTTGCTAGTTTACTACTTGTACTCTTGTACTCATCAAGATTTTAGATATGCAATTGTTATTGACCTCTCTAATTTACTGTTTTAGTTAAGTAGTTAGGTACTCATCAAGTGAATCGTCTTAACTCACCTAACATCGTCTAGAGGACGATTAGGTGTCCTGACGCCCTTTAGGCGGCGCCATGGTCGTCAAGGTCGCCCTAACAACCATGCCAGCATCGTAGAATAATTAGGTGAATAGAACGCGAATCCATGAAACCAGGCCATAACAAGAGTTGAATTTATGCTAGTGCACATCGTCTCCTTTAGAGAGCTACACTGGCAATGGCAACGTCTCCCAGGACCATCAGTTCATCTATAGACCGGTCCGCGTGTAGTCATTACCACCTCATTGGTAGTCTGGGACTCTGGGTTGCCTCCATGACCCTGATAGCCTGGCGCACCACCATTGTAGCTAGGATTGCCTACACCTTGGTAAGGGGATGTGTTGCCGCCTTGGTAACCTGGCCCTGCACCCTGGTACCTAGGGTAAGATGGGCCTGGGCCGCCAAGCATATTGCCTCCCGGGTTACCCTGGTAACCTTGGTCACTGCCTTGATACCCGGGAGGTCCACCTTGGTAGCCAGCACCACCACCTTGCAGAGAGTGAGGTGCACCGCCCGGTGTGTAGCCTGCCTGTGGGTTTGTCGTCTGGGACTGGTAATTTGGCGGGCCGCCTGTACCGTGCGGTGGAGGTGGTGGTGGCCTGGTGGGGGCATGTTCCCAGGGTTCTGGCCAGGCGGCGGAGAGCTGTTGAAACCTTGCCCAGGAGGTGCATCCCAGTTCTGGAAGTTCTGCATGTTCTCCCTTCTCTCGAAGCTCCTTGACCTGTCAAAGTTGCGGGGCCTATCGTTGCGCCGAGATCTTTCATTGGCATGTGCATTGTTCCTGACCCACTCCTCATGGTATTAGGATCATAAGGAACAGCTTGCCCAACTATGAAGGGTTCCCCTGAAACAGAAGGTAAAAAGTGTCAAGTGCTTATAGATTACTTCATTGATTCCTATCACATAAATGCACACACTTTCAACAATGATAAATATTCCCAAATGCACACAATCAATTTTGTTCTAATAAGTGCACATAAACAACGAACACCCGATTCATCCCCAAACGTCACACATGTTATCTGGTGCTTTGTAACGCTTGTACATGATACATAGTTGGTCAAGTCAAACAATCACATGTTACAAATAATGCAACTATGCAAGAAACTGCTATGTCAAGGCTATCAGGTTAGAAAGGGCATTGAGTTAGGGTACATCTCCTTAGTAATTTTTTGGATCCATGCACAAAACACACATGCGAAGGTGCCAACAGTACTAAATCATCTGAGCTGATTGGACAAAGCTCAAGGAGTTCATAGCCCCTATTTTACCTGATCCATAACGACAAGCATATCCCTAACCACATAAAAACCATCGTGTAAGCAGATAATGGACACATAACTAGCAAGTCAATTAAGCAGAAGCAAGCATATTTTCATGAAACACTAAATTTTGGATTCTGGCTAATAATTCACACATCAAATACATCTGATCTTTAACATGGAGATCTAATTCTCCTAGGTACCCTGTATAATCTCTAACCCTAAACCTTGAATTTGATCATTTGGACCATTAATATATGTACAGGTAGACTGCTTGCCTACCGTATTGTTCTACAAAAATAACATGGAGATATGAATTGCTCAATCGACAAATTATATGGTAATGGTATCCAGCTGGGAAGAAAATGCAACCAACAACACTTAGCAGCATATAGAATGGCAAAAAAAATAGCAATCAGGTTGTCGGTGGGACCCTGGCAAATAAGAAAATGCTGAATGCTCTTTATTCAGATACGAAAAATGCTATCATTACCTCCATAGTACTTATTTTTCACATCCAAGTATGAATCAGGAAGAACCCAGCGGACTTGGGGCAAATCTGCAAATGATTAACAGGCGTAAGATCTAAGCGAGAACATGTGAAGGTATCCTATAACGAAACTTCCTCAAGATTGCTTCATGAAATCATTAATACCTTCAAGTTTGTAGGAAAGCTCCTCAGATACAAAGGCACCGAAAGCAAAGTAATGACGAGTTGACACCGAATATATCTTCAGCCTAGCTACTTCCTCACTAGAGCATGGAATTGTTTATAAACGACAAGATAGATACATTTGAATATTTAAAAAAATGGGACAACAAGAATGCTTGTCACGGTGTCGCCTAATCGGAAAGGTGCTCCTGGCTAGACGCCATGGAGGTTCGCCTTGACTTCCAGTTGCGGCAAGAGGTGGGAGGCCGGGGGATGAGGTAGTGGCGATGCAGAAAATGAGGCAGCGTCGATGGCCATGACAACGATCGGATGGCCAACCCTTGCTCCCCCGTTCTCTCCTCCCCCACTCCCATCCTGTGGCCAGCCCCCGTCTTCCTCGGCTCCGGTCGGCGGGAATGGCCGGATCCGGTTGGATTTGACGGCATAGGAGACGGGGCGGGAGGCGACGACATGGAGAAGCAGCGGCGCGGGGGACGAGGCACGCTGGGAGGGAAGCGACGGGGGGTGGGGCACGGGGGGAGGGGAAGCGGTGGCTCGGGAAGTGGCACCGCTGTGGAGGACCCACGGGGGAAAATGGCCGGAAGGAACAGAGAGAAGTCGGTGACTCGGGAGTTAAGAGATAGAGGGGGACCTGGAACTGATTTCAAGATTTTTGGAGGACCTGGAGATATTTTGCATTGATAGAGATCGCACGATTCTTGTGGGCTGGAGAGGAGATCGGACGGCCGTGCTTTTCTGGATGATATGGCCATGCTCTTTTGCGCAGAAACACAGCAGGTTCATATAATACGAGACAAGTTCTGAATTGGGAGCATGTGAAAGTGTAAGCAGACAATCGCCATGTCTCGCCTGGACGACGCCATGACGTCCTGACGCTTCTCAGGGCGCCGTGACAACAATAACAACAAGCAATGCATGTCCATCAACCAAAATTTGCATGGATACTACGCATGTATACCATGGTAGGATTGCAAATATTTTTCAGATAAAATGAACAAATTCAAACTTATGTAAAATTTAAGATCAAGGTGAATGTCAAGTACTATTTTTTTTAACAAAAATATAACCAAGATTGAACAAAGCAACACATAAAAAATGCTGCACCCACATAAACATGAGAACCAGTAGTCTCGTAATATCAGACAAAATATAATGAACACGACGAAAGATCAGATCCAATTTCCAAATCACACTAGAACAATAAGGCGAAATAACATACCATAGTCCCATCTTTACCGATGTCAGTAATGAAAACCCCTACCCACCAGAACACATCCACAGAAACAGAGCATCATCCGTTTACTTAAGCACACAAGCTCACAAGTCACAACAGACAGAACAATAACAGCCTAATCACATTTGGTGCAAGCACTAACAAGATCAAACCAAAATTTCTTGCAGAAAAATACATTCGTAATGAACATCATAAAGGCCCTATAGTCAAATAATCGATACCTAGAAACTGATTCAGATCCAAACATAACCTGTCCAATCAATTCCCAAATTCCCCTCAGCTAAACATTACTATGGAACATCAGACCACCCCCGGCCGGAACACACCAAAATCTACCCAACAATAGCGCACTGCACGTCCCATCCAATAGCTCATACCCCATCACCCAACGGAGTAAACAGGGACAAGATCAGAGAAATGGTTCCGGCGATACCTTCCGACAACCTGCGCGAGGGTCTTGATGTAGCTGTCGATGATCTCGTCGCGGGGGACATCGGGGTTGGAGGCGTCGCCGGGGGGCGGCTCCATGATGACCAGCCAGTGCTCGAAGTCGCACCCGTCGAGGAGGATCGTCTAATTGGGCGGGCGGTTGCTCCAGTTGGGGGACGAGTCCCGCAGCGACGACGTCGCCGGCTGCGCCGCGAAGCACCGCACCGCCGGAGTGGGCGAGGCCGCTGCCGCCGGGAGGAAAGTCGCGGCAGCGGTGAGCGGGCGGAGGAGGCGGGATGCGGCGGCGGGGAGTGGCGACAGCCGGCAGAGGAGGAGCGCGCGCGACGCCGACGCCATGGGAGTAAAAATCCTAGGAGACGGGAGACGAAAGGAGATGGTCGGGACGGAGGAGATAAAAAGGTTTAAGCAGCAAGCGAGGTGTTTGTCGTGGGGACGTATCGGGCCTAAATTTTATAAACCCCTGAAAACTCTGTTAACGAAGTTTTCAAAAATTTTAAAAACAATACCTCATATAGAGGAGGAGATGATATTTAACTATAAAAACTTTTATGATCAAACTCACCCTCGTTTGCAATATATGAAAAATAAATTAAATTGAGTTTGACCATAAAATTTTACGTGGATAATAACTCATCTTCTACGTGTAGAGACAGCTATGGAGTCAGCTCCTCGTCTTATCAAATTTTTTTAAAAATTAACATAGTTTAATTTAATATTATTTTATTTAGGTTTAGAAGTATTTTTAGAATCAAGTTAACGAGTCGAGTTGAGCCAAAGCAAAATTTAATTTTATCTGAAATCGATTTATTCAATGTTTGATCAATTAATAAGTGCAATTAAATTAATTTGAATCGAGTCAACGAGCCTCGCTAACGACCTTTCTTTTCACCTCTATCTATATGTGATATTTTTTTAGAATTTTTGAAAATTTTAAAGATACGGTTGACGGTTTGCAATATTTAGTTGGTTTTGGAATACGGTTGCGGCAGAAGAATCCGGAGAGCCGAGGCTACTGGATATGGGCCTTACGGGCCCACTTGGCCCGTTCCTTTTTTTCCTTCTATATTACTCCTTCCGTTTGTTAGTTTTTCTTTCTTTTCTGTTCTTTGAAAAAGATCCTGTGGTTTGTTATCTCTCAATTAGTTCAGCTGATCAGCTAGAGGCCTTTCGAAACTTATTGTCCACCTTTGCTGAAATTTTTGTCTATTATTACAAGTTCATTTTTCCTGTA
The DNA here is from genome assembly GCA_036346265.1 of Melocanna baccifera. Lineage (NCBI taxonomy): Eukaryota > Viridiplantae > Streptophyta > Magnoliopsida > Poales > Poaceae > Melocanna > Melocanna baccifera. The sequence continues at coordinate 1,307,842 of CM070698.1, read as the reverse complement.
AATATTTGAGTTGATGTGTTTCTTCACCAGTAATGAGGACTCGTCAAAAATGATTTTATTTAGCTAACCATATGGGCAGAAATATGAAGGCTACACATTGCGCCTCTTCCACCAACCATGGTCCATTCAAGTATAAATTCGAGGGATGTAATGACAAGTAACCACACAAACAAACTTAAGAGAAAATAAGATAAATCAATTCCATCACAATGTTCGTGTAAGACATCATCGCCTACAGATTGGCTGCAATAGAAACGGGACATCGCCTGTAAGAGATCGAAGAATGAAATAGTAGTAGCTTCATAAGAAGGCTAGCGACATCAAGGATCAAGCACAAACAAAGCTAAAAAGAGTTGCCCAACAGTAGATTTTTGGAAGTACATTAAATCTTTCACTGCTAAAACTCGCAAATGTTCACATGTTCAAAGGAAGCTCAGAGAAAAATTGAAGACATTTTTGGTGAAGTAATCGCTTTGGGTGCCAGCGCTCTACTGCATCTCAAACCGTTTGGCAATCAGCACGCTCATGTCAAGATACCTCTGGGCGCAGTTGGTCAGGCAAGTTGTTTCTCCGGAGCTGAACTTACTTCCTGGCGTGCCGGTGATGCATTTGTCCCAGCACACGCTTGTCAGCTTGCCAACCATCTCGCTCACCATCATCTTCTGTTTCTCTTGCTGCAGAGTTAAAGAACTTCACACATGAGACTTTTTTTTACCCAGTTACCAAAGATAACTAACTTGTCTGCATCGAATAAAACAAATCAACATATGCACAGAGTTTTTCGCATGGGTGACACGCTAGATATAGTGTGGTCATCGGCAGCAAAAACATCACCACACTGTGTAGGGCTCTGTATAAAGCAAAATTATGGATGATAAAAAACATTTAAATGGGAAACTGATATAAATTTCTGATGAATCATGAATGTCACGATAACAACATAATCAGTTGTGCACAGAAAGATTGAGGGTAGGTACATATACAGCATGAGGTAATGCGCAAGTCCAGCTAGTCTTTTTGTTTAACTCAATACTACTAGAGATACAACAACAATGGCTGCTTTGCTACAAAGGAATGCCAGTACATATTTAGATACATATAAAGGAGGTATGGAAGCCCCCATTCCCATTAACATATGAAAATGGAGATACAAAAATATCTTTCTAAAATATATTATAAAAACTAATAGTGTGAGTTTGACAATCCTGACCCCCCACAAAATGGATCAAGGATGCAACAGGCAGCCAGAACAGTAATATTATTCTCATAGACAACAACAGGAAATGATGTACCATTACAAGCTTGTGACATTGTTTCATTGATGGCTACACAAGATCTACCAATACGCAAGCAACTCAAAATTGGCATGGAAACAACAAAGAAGACTAGAAGAGGAATCAATGAAGCAAAGCAAATTCGCAACAGAGCTGCTGAGGGCAAAGTTAAGCAAGTATGTCAAGTGAAAGCATGAAGAATAAGAGCTGCTGAGGACAAAGTTAAGCAAGTATGTCAAGTGAAAGCATGAAGAATAGCACACCAATTGTCTAATGCACTAATGCAGTAATGCCCATCATACATTCAGACTACAACCAGCTAACCATTGGGGTTCTCCTTCTAATCAGTTTTAGAACATATAGGCATTGTGAGTTTGTAACTGAAGCCTTAATGTCTTATAATATATATTAGCCTATATATTATCACCGTAGAAGTAGAAGAACACAAAAACACACCAAAAAATCATAGCAACTACTTCATGCGCAGAAGGTATCTTCAAAGAATGAAGAGCAGAACCTAGATAAATGACAAAAGAAGGCTTATATCATCATCGACCAGCTGAACTCAACATTTTATCATATTCCTTGTAAACTTACAGCTGCATTAAGAAATGCCACAAAAATGGCCATCAAAATCTTTTTTCCTGGGCCAAAACATATTGAAATTGATGCTAAAATAGGTATGAGAAAAGAGTCTGGAAACTTATATGGAGAATGAAGCACAACTGCATGCCAAAAAATCAGATTCTCTGGACCAACTTTGAAAACCACCTCATGTTTATCCCCCATTTTTAAAATTCCACACTCCCTTTAATCGATTAATGTATGTCACTGTTTCCTATCTGATTCTAAAATTGGGGGCACACACACCTTATACACTGAGAAAACAACTAATTTCTCAATTTACCACTAGTAACCATCAAAACACAAACATAGATGCAAAGCCATCAAAACACACCACGTGCTTCCTCGAGCACCCACTTTACCTTTGATTTAGATGCCAAGCCAAATCAACCTCTAGCTTCATTACAGAAGCAGTTTCTGTCCGTTCACAACATAGCCCAACTAAACAATCCAGAAATTAACAAGCATCACTATCAAATCACAGACACATACTCAAGGCAGATTACACTGCATCCTCAAATCCGCTTCACACCCCTAAACAGAAACTTCAGATCCACCACTAATCGCGTCGACAGAGAGGCAGTCCTCCTATGAACAAATTCGCACCCCATGTCCGAAAATCCAGAACAAACAAAGGTACGCCACTAAATCAGAACCTAACCATTCTGTGCCCGCGAGTCAACAGCTACACGCCCAAATACACCACGGTAAGGTGGAAAAAATAGCAACAGTACAGAACCCCGACACCACAACACAAGCAACAGCAAGAACTCTTCACCTCGAGGAATCGTTGCAGCTCGGGGGAGTTGTCCATGGTTCTCTCCAAAAACCTAAAACCCTAGCTATGTTTTTTGCTTGGAGAAGGGGATGGGGGATGCGGCCGCCGGCTGTGTTTTGATGGAGAGGATTTGGGTTTGGAATTTGGAGTCCCCGTCGCGTCGGACTTGACCCAACCCACCAATGGACCTTAGAAAAGGGCCCGATTATCAAACTGGGCCACCGTTGGACCAACCCAACTTGAGATTCGTCGTAGGAAAGTTTGGGAATTTGCCCTTTCAGCCTCACTCTCGCCACCCCACTCCGCCGAGATGGGAAGATGTAGCTTCACTTAACGAATTAATATCATAGTTTGCAGTGACTTTCTTAGGAATGTTGACAAAGAGGAGATAAAATTGTCAGGATAAGATCGTAGTTTATTGGGATAGGACAGTTTGTTGCAAATTTGTTAGAGGGCTAATAAAGAGGAGAGAAAATTATACAAGAGTGAGCCGTTCTTTGACAAAAGTGAGGGAAAGGGCAGATGAGCTATCATCAATTTTCTTTTTTAAGTAGTAGAGATATAAAAAATTGATGAGATCATAGGGTAAGGATCAGGACGATTTGCCCAAGACTCCTTGTGTGAATTCCACTTTGCATATCGGATATCTTCTGCGATCTAAACATTAAAGCTCACCATTCAATATGGATACAGTGTCATACATGAAAACATGGAGTAACCGTTTTTGTCCAATCCTTAGATCTATATAAACCTCGCATGCATGTTGTTATCTACATGTATATTGTTCCGGTGAACTGAGAAAAGGTTGTTGTTGTTAGATGTCTATTATTAGTTGTGTATTTTTCTTATTGTATAAGGGGTTTTTTATATATGTTATATATGTATTTGTATATATATATCGGTCTATTGGTCTCATGATAAATACAAGTACTTTCTTCATCACAGTAGATCTCTTATGGTAGTTGAAGAGAGTCTTCTAGAAATGGTGGGGAGAGGGGGTGGCCGACGAAGAAGACGGCCGGACTGACGTCCCACCAATGGAGCTCACGCGCTGTGGGACGAGCGACTGGGTTGGGGTTGACAACCACCGAGCGGAGGCACGGCTGGCTAGGGGACGGCGACATGACAGCCTGAGGAGGGCACGGGAGAGAGTGGGCATCGGGCCCGGAGCGGGCTCTGACAGTCAGGGCAGCGGGTGTCGGACCCGGAGTGGGCGCCGACGAGAGGGGAGGGGACCAGGAGTTCTCAAAATGAAGATAGCTGCCTGAGCTGTGACTTGACTGACGACGACCTACAACTCTCTGGCTCGTTGCGTTTCCTTTGTGTGTGTGCATGCTTTCTTTCAGGAAAGAAACCGCCATCTAACAAGAGCGATTAGCTCGAGTTATTCCTGTAAGAACACTGAGGACTGAATATATAACGCTCTGAAGTCTGAACCAACCAATCGAGGTTTTTCATGGTACCTTGTGCTCCATCAAGTACCATGGAGACATGGAGTACCTGCATTGCATCCTGTGGGACTATTTTTTCATACAAACATTCTAGTATGCTTGAATGTATCTTAACATACATACTGAGACTTACACTGCAAACGGAGCAAGAACCTGCAAGTGCGTGTGCAGGGCATGTGCTTGCTGTAGTAGTTTTTCAGAGGGAGACACCCTTGTGGATCGCAATAGCTTTCTCTTAAGTCCTAAGGAACTACACATGGTTCTACATGTCTCACAATCACAAGCATTTTCTCTGCAAAGTACAAATTTGAGCACATGGGACATTGTTCATTGCCCCTTGCTGGCCTGGACTGAATCATTGACGCACCACCGAGTGCTTCATGCATGTGGCCCTTCCCTGACTTGGGCAACAAAAGCTATTTGCCCGTGACTCACTTCACATGTATGCATGGTCAGCAGAAAACAAAGCAAATGCTTATGCTGCTGTGCACTTGAGAGTTCATCTCCTTACCATTAAAGGAAAAAAAAAGATCTTGAGGAGGAGACTCACAACAGCTGAAAGAACAAACAACCTATCACTGTCTGTCCTCTCTGATTCGCCCCTGCAAGGTTTGCTTAATCTGGTCTAGAATATATAATCTTGCGTGACCGGAATTTTGGTGACCTAACAGCGCGCCTATCGGCAGATGACATGGGAGGGAGGAGGGATAGAGGATGATTGGCCAATCCATGGCTTCCCTTGAGACAAAGGCATCATCCCTATTTGTCTTCCCAACCTTGCCTGGATTCTTGATGGGGTCCTTGGTGTCGTGCCCCGTATAATTATTCTAAGGATAATCATACTTAAGTAATAGATTATTATTCATCTAATCCGTAAAACACTATTCCGATGAATAATAAGCCTTTATCAGAGTCACACAACAAAACAATAATATAGAAACTGTACTTTTATTATAGCACTTGTCACGAGGGTTATGGTCTTTAATACAAATACATAGAGGCAAAAGATACAAACCGATACCATATGACTCTCTTGCTCGGTTCAGCAGGATGTCTACTCATCCCAACCACATTATAGGGGGTTCACCTCCCCCGGCTCCTAGCAACTGACATCCTCCTCTCTCGTGAGCTCGGCTGTGCCTGCTACCTCTTCATCTGACTTGGAGTACTCCCCGATTGGAGTAGAGTCTAACAAATAAAAATAATAGCAAAGGTGAGTACTGATGTACTCAGCAAGCATTGTAATAGCAAAATGTATTGTATGCTACTCTTTTTGGTTTGTTAAAATTTCTAGATTTTGCTTTTCCAAAAATAGTATTATCAAACTAAATGGTAGCATTTTAATTTACAAAGATTCTACTTTTCATCGGGTGAAGAAAGATCTCTAGTGATCACCGTAGCTCTTAATCCAAGAGACTAACATGAATTCATGATTTTGTTTCGCACTGCGTATGCTTGTGCCACTATACCCATAGCTACTCCGAACCATCATAACTAGGTTTTTCACACTTCCTTTGGTGTGATGTCAAGTTCAAAGTACAGAATATTTTTCAAGTTACATTGCTCAATTCCAGCCCATCTATTATCCACCGGCGTACCGGGTTGCTCACCCGGGCTCCACCGACTTCCAATAGTATTCAGTTAGACCAACTCCCAGTCCAACACTCCACCTACACATATAGCGTCTCGGGACTTACTCGCTTCTAGATTGGTATTACTGGTTCTGAGCTTCATTCATCTCTACTCACACATAATTACTTACCTAATGTAGAGAGATGAATAACGTAACAGGATAATAATTTCTGCTTGTCTAAGACAAAAAAAAATGGTTACACTTTATTTACGGCCCTGATCTAAGTGAGAGTTTGGTGAGTCCTTATATTCTAACCATATGTAAAGGGGTCTTGCTTATCCTCTCTCTGCCTTTTCAAGATTCCCTTTACCCTCCTATTTACATACCTCTGTAGTCCTACTGCTCCTCTCAGTTGGACTACCGACTCTACCTCATACTCTTATTTTCTTTTCTCTTTCCTTTTCTCCTCTTTTCTTTTCTCATTCTTTATTCTTTCATCTTCCTAATCCATTTAATTTTTCAAAAAACGTTTTCTAATTCAAGTATATCATAATGATACAAAAAGTAATTTGTACATTCAACAAACTATATTTATGATCAAGAACTAGTTTGCCTGAGTAGTAGTAAGTGCTGGGATCAACTACAATTTGCTCTGCTACCTCAGCTTGAACTGGTTTGTTTTTGCATTACAGACAGACGCTCTACTATAAGGAATTATTTATTTAAGGTACTATTAGATTAGAAAAATTTTCCCTTCCTCGCTTTGGTGGATTTCTAATCTATCTATGGTGCCAGCGTCTACTTACTAGCCTGCTACTCCTAATGTTTAAACGACCTCAAAGGCCTAGGACTTTTGGCCTGGCCCAAAACTCTTGGCCACTCGATCGTGCCCAGCCCACGGGCACATAGCCGACAAAACGCTCCTCCTCCTTCGTTCGGCCGTCGCTACCCACACACTCCTCTTCTCCTCAGTAGGCCGATGAAACACCTCTCCTCCATCCAGTTTCTGACTACTCAACTACTCTGACATCTGATTTCTCAGCTACTCGGCCTCCGACTGATTGACTACTCGGGCTACTCAGTGGCTCCCTCGACCTCCTCTTCACCCTCAAAGAGGATGCTGTTAGCCAAGGTGGATGCTACAGTGAGCTTGGGTCTTGGCCAGTGGTCATGGCTGAGGGGCTCGACTTCATCTACTCTCCAGTTTTATCTTCACTTCTACCTTTATCCGAGCTTATGCACTTTGACTTTAGTTGATGTTCTTGTTATACTTGCACACATTTTATCACACCCGGTTCTTGGAGAATCCTAACGACTGTGCTGACGAGACTCGATGCTTGGGGGTCTCATGCCCAGGGAGTGGTTCTGTAACATCCTGATTTTCAGAGCTTTTTAAAATCGTGAATTTAAAAATTAAATTTTGGAATTCTCTGGAATTAATTCAAGCTTCAAATGAATTTTTAGAATTTTAAAAGATTTAATATGATTAAAATAAACATTAACATAAGTTAAAAATATTTTATTTGGATTCTTCATGTCTCAAGGAATTTTCTGGTATTTTTGGTGATTTTTTTGGGATTTATTTGCTATTTTCTAGAGTTTTTTGAAATTTATTTGGATTTCTGGATTAAAGAAATTCGGGGAAAATCCTTTTCTAAAATCCCCGTCGCTCCCTGCCGTCCGATCCTCTCCCTCCCCACGCCGCCCTTCCCGCCTAACCTCGCCGCCTCCTCGGCCGCCCGCTCGCCCGCCTCACTCTCGCGCCCACTCTCTCCTCCGGCCACGCGGCCCTCATCCAACCGCTCCCTCCCACGCGTGCTCGAGCGCCGCACCCCGCCTGCCCCGCGCAGCCCGCTCCCGCCGCTTCGCCGCGCGCCGTCCGATCCGGATCTGTGCCACGTTGCGGCACCAGCTCGTCCGCACCGCGCGCACCCCGCCTGCCCTAACCCTAGCGCTCCCCTTCGATCCCCGCCGTCGATTCGGCCACGCGGCAGTCATCCCGCGACCCCGCACCCGCCCCTCGCCCGGACTCCCTCTCCACCGTCCGATCGACCACGCGTCGCCTTCTCGCGTCGTCATCCCCGATCAGGACTCGTCTCCCCGCGCTGTCTCTCTCCCGACCATCCTCGGGACACGTGCATAAAAGCGTCGCCGCCGCCCTCGGTTCGCGTGCTCCAGCCGCCGGTCCTCGCCTCCTCTCGCTGTGCGTCGTCGTCTCCGCTTGCGCACCTCGCCTCGCCGGCCGTTCTCCGCCACCTCTACCCTCGCCGGTGTTCCGCCGTCGACCTGAGCCTCCGCACTCGCCGCCTTCGTCGCATTCGTCGTCGCCGATGAGAACCCCGCCGCCCGCTGGACCCTCTGCCGTGCGCATGGTGCCGGAGACCACCCTGCCGCCGTCACACTCGCACGCCCCGCCCCGCGCCCGCCGCGCCGCTCACCTCGCCGAACGCGACCGCGCACCTGCCCTCGGTCCCCGCGCCCGCGTCGGCCATCGCCCGACTCCCACCTCCGCGTAGCTTGATCTCGACCGTCCGATCAAATCCAAAGACCGACGCACCAGATTGAGCCACGTGGACGCCCCCGAGCCGTCAGATCCCGTCGCCGTCGCCGCGCCCGCACCGAGCCACGTCAGCCCTAGCTGACGTGTCAGACACGTCAGCCCTAGGCCTACGTGGCAGCCACGTCAGCTGCCACGTCAGCAAATCCCCATCCCCCCCAGATGCCACGTGGCGGCCACGTCAGCAGGGTGCCACGTGTCGGCACATGCGCGCGCCACGTCAGCGAGCCTCGCCGCGTCAGCGTCCTCTCTCCCGCGTGCACTGCTCCATGCGTCGGGTCTACGGTGGACTTGGTATTCCGTGCGCCAGGCCCACAGCACAGTAAGCTTTTTTAATTTTTCTGATTTAATTTTAGATTTATTTTTTGAGAGCCCGTTCTCCTCCGTCCTAGCTCCGATTGACCCCGTTCTTTGTTCTAAATTCATCTAAAATCGAACTCTAGCTTTTGGTTCTAGTTTCATAATTTTTGGAGTTCATTTGCTTATCATTTTATGTGTTTCTTTTATTTCGATCGTTTTCTCTCTCGTTAGATTCGGATTCCGGAGGAGCAGAATCTACGCCCGAAGACCAGGAGTACCTCGCTGAGCATAACCAAGGCAAGTCGTGTTCTTTGATCATGTTGAACCTAGTTTGTAATCTATTATTTATTTATTTTGTTTTAAATTACATTGCATTGCTATTTTTATTCAAACCCTTGGACTGGTAGTTATTGTCCGATTGAATTCATCCATCCTTGATAATTTGGAGCGCCATGATACCATTGTCACCATAGGTCGGGAAATATACTAGTGATACTAGGTATTTATCACATGGGCTGGTGCGATAGAATTGCTTAGCTTTGCTTATAGTTACGATTGGGTTTATCATTACATGTGAATTATCAATTTAACTTAATAAGATATGGAACTGTGGTTGGTGCCACGTTTATTAAAATTTGTGCCATGACGTTGGTGCGTCATCGGCGGTGGTTATACAAATTGGTTTCCACTCGGGCGAGTGATCGTGCAGTAAAGGGGAGAGTGTTGGTGCACTTCGAGGGATGTGGTAGCCTCGCCCGGGGATTGTTAAGGACTTAACATTGTGCGTCATTGATCTGAGCTTTGCCGTGCAAACCACATGTCTGGTATGGGACAGACCTGGCTGATTAATTTGGGATGTTGCAATTTCAATCTTGCCATTGAGATGAACATGGTTGCTGATTTCCATGTGGCGCAAGGGGGGTGTGATGCGAAACCCTAGCGGGCAGATTGAGTTGTAACTGAACTTTGTAAAGGTCTTGTTGTGATTTTCTTAGCGCGAGGCAATCACATCGTGTGGGTACAGTTATGCAACCTCTGCAGAGTGTAAAACTATTCGAATAGCCGCGTCCTCGGTCATGGACAATGCTCGGTAATTTCACACGAGGGGTAGTTATTTCTGAAAACTTGTGAATTACGGTTAGACAGTGAATGGTTAATTCACTGTTGGTTCAGCTTATGGATGGGAGGTCTATAAGTGGTTGGTTTAGCTTATGGATGGAAGGTCCATAAGCGGTTTATTGCAATTCCTTTGATTATTATTTATTATTATTTTACTTAAAGTTCACTTTCAATCTATTCACTGTATTTACCTTCAACTGTCATTTATGCAAATTAACCTTTCAGCCATTCTTTGGTAAGCTTTGCATACTATATTGCATTCATTTGTTACAAACGACTTGCTGAGTACCAATGTACTCACGGCTTTATGCCCAATGTTGCTCAGTTGAGGAAGAGGAGAATCACCAACAGGAGGTTCCAGAAGGAGAGTACTTCGACGACTTCGCGGATTAGGCTTCGTTCTCCACTCGATAGCCTGTGGGCTTGTCGATTGGCCACTACGCTTTATTTTGGATTTTCGCTGCTAGTTTTTGTTAAGTCCTCCGGGCTAGTTTATTGTAAGCTTGACCATAAGGTCGTACCTCTTGAGATTTATTAATATTTGAGCTTTTCCTTTATTTTATCGTGTATATGGTTGTGATTACATCTATGTTTGACTGCGTGCACTAGCGTGATCCTAGACTAGTGCAGTTTACATATTCAGGTCTCGATAGGTTCCCCAAGTCCGAGGGTGCTCATGGTGCTAGGATGAGTCGTCGGTTGTTGTAGTAGCCACTGGTTGGGTTGGGTGATTTCTCCCTCCTCAGCATCCTGGCTCAACTGGACGAGCCGAGGAGGGGTAGTGCCGACCGTTTGTGTGCTTAAATGGGATGAACCCAAGAATAGAAAGGAAGAAAGGTGGGAGGGAAATGTGGGCCTACTTGTGTCGGACTGAGAATAGGAAGTGTGATGATTGGTGGAGGTTGCGGTGTGGCCTTCACGCGGTTGTAGACATGGACGAAGGTGTGGTTGGGGTTCTTGTCATAGTCGAGGACGTCATCTTGTGGTGGTCGTTGCCTTGTGGTGGTCCACCCAATCGGCCTCCTTGTCCCATGTCCACGCTCTCCTTCGTCTTCCTCTACATTCTGCCTCTCCTTCTTTGACACTCCTCCCCTCTCACTCAGTGGACTGTGGGCTTTTGTGGAGGCTAGCTCTCTGGCCTTCGGCCGAGAGCAATGATGGATGGAAATGGTTTTCGGTTTGGCTTGGGTGCTCGAATGTTCTTGGCTGTTCTTTGTTGTTCTTGGTTGTGAGAGGGGCATGGGTGTTCTCTGTTAGTTTTGTGAGTTCTCAGCTGGCTTGTGTCTTCGGTGGTTTGGCAATGCAGTGGGCAATACCAGCAGAGCTAGAATCAAGGACTTATATATGGGAGGTTTTTGGCTTACCTCTCTCTGGCTCAGCTATGCACAACTGGGGATGCCCGAGCTTATCCCCTCTTGAGTCTTGCTGCCCTGTGGCTTTGGTGGACCGAAGGACCTTGGTGTGGGCCGTCTACTGTTTTGGAATCCTTCGGGGACCGAGGTAAGTTAGAAAATGTGGGCTTTGGATTTTGAATGTCAAATGATGAGGCCCACCTATGGTGAGAGGCGTCGACCAGCCCAGGACAGTCTGAAAACCTTGATGAACGCACCTCTAATAGGCTCTAGGAGCCCGAGGGTACTGACAGTAGTTATATTCCCCTTTTCTATTTTTATTCTCCATTGAATTGTGATTTGATTTGCTCTCCGATTGCAAAAGAAAAAGAGGGAGTGGCCGGCTTGGGATACTAACGTTGGCTATACGCGGAGACATGGCACTGAAATACAATGCATAAATTACTTTAGCCTTTGGTTAATGCAATTGTAATTATAAATTAGTTTTTCATGCATGCACCATTCTTGTAATTAAGAAGAGTTGTAATAATTAGCTTTAATTCACTCACGAGGTTCTTAAAGCTAAAAGTTGTAAATCATTCTTGTAATTAATGCATTGTAATAATTCTTAATTCCTCTGTAGTTGTGGCTAATGGTACTAATCTGAGTTAATTAAAGTTAAGGTCCTTTCACTAGGTTTCTTTCAGTTCTCAATAATTTACTACTACTAGCTATAGGCAATTAAGTGCCCCTTGTAGATAGATCATAGATTGGCTAAGAGTGGCAGAGTTGCTTCATGGGCAAGGTCACCACACAGATTAGTCAGAGGCATGCACCCCCACTCCAAAGGCATTGACGGTGGGCTACACTGTGGGGGCTAAGAAAGCAACCTGAAAAGGGATTTGTCATGGTGTGGTGCAAATGTCATGCATCATGCTTTGAAGAAAATGGTATTAATTCCAGGCTTTAGCTTTCACTAATGGGCCTGTTCAATTCTAATGTTCATATTGCTATGTTGTTGTTGTTATGAGTTTCAACATGTGATGATGAATCGCCGAGCTGTTGCGTCAAACTGCCAGTAAATCTTTGGTAACTGGAGATGGCTTCCCATGGGAGAAATGTTGAACATTTTCCAGCTCTTCTTCACATGATTAATCTTTACCAACTACTGATGGGGTAGCTTGCTTGCTGCAAGGATTTGACGGTTTGCTTTTTGTTTAAGGAAATAGTGACATCACATCACACTAAGTTTGATTAGACTTGATGAAACTACCCACTCCTAATTCATTAACCTAACAAGATCTCAATCTAGATGTTCTCACTAGTCCAACCTTCAGGGCATCCAAAACATGCCAAATGAAAATCTGGACATGGGGTCGTGTGTTGTTGAACCGATATCAATGACAACAAATCGACGAAAAACATATTATCGATTTCTGGGGTTTTTGTCACCTGCCTTGTGTTGTCAACCATGGTCAATTTATGGGGTCTGTCAACGATATTGCCCAGTGCTTGCTTGAAGTGTTGAAGGTGACCTGTTGCTTGGCCAGCCCAACTTCTGCCTAACCCTGTCCCCATTTGTGAACTGAAATATGGATAGATGCACACATAATGGAAATAATTACGAGCTATTGCATTTTTCGTGTTGCTCTCTACTAGTACCAATTTGGTTTCTGAAATCAAATTTCAGATTGCATAGTGAACATCTATATATATATCCCCAAATCTGTTCAATTCGTTGTCTCTTTCAGATGTTCAAAGATGAATGGGCGATACAGATGGTATAGAACCATATTATCCAGTTGACCATGAGAAGATTGTTGTTACATATTCTGCATAAAAGGCATTTCAGATAAGGTAGGTAAGAAGACTATGATATCTTAATCATATTTTAAGTAGTGTGACTTTAGTACAAAGTATCTTTTTTAGGTATAGAAGCTGAAAGAACATTTTTTAACGTTTGACCAATGTTTTCAACTGTGTGCTGAAATAAAATGGTGACATATTTGGCAGGGAGAGGTGAAGGATTTCATCTCCTACGTGAAGGAAAAGGCTGCCTTGCCCAAGCTTTGTTCCTAATTAAATGCTCTATATAGGCAAAATGCGCAAAGAGGTACTAGGATTGTCCGGGGCCAATCGGCACCATCTCGCATATTTAGATGTTCATCATCCGGCATTCATAAATTACCTTCTTACCTCTTTACCTGTTTGAACCATACCAGAGGAGTCGCTCCTCTTAAGAGCATACACAAGCCATCTGTCACCACCATGGCTAGCCAAAGCCACGAGTCCAACCCTCAGGAAAGACAACAGAGAAATAGAGCCACGTTCCACCCTCTTGCCACCAGTCAGCACAAGACAGAGCTATACCATGCAGAGATGCCAACAAAAGCCATGCACAGAGGTGTAGGGCGCCATAACACCACCGTACCCAGCCACCATTGAGCATACAAGCTCATTGACCAAAGGAAACCAGTGTAGACACTGGAGACTACCAAGACTCAACACAAACCACCAACAGAGCCAATCAATCCCATACAACCACTACCAGGGCCGAGAGGCCGCACAATCCGAATATAAACCCTACTCTTCCTCTAACATCGCCATAGCCAGAAGACAAATGCAAGGAGACCACAAGATAGAACAACACTACCATAGCCAGAAGACGAAGGCAAGGAGACCCCAAGACAGGAGGACAGCCGGCAAGTACCACGATTCGAAATAACCCCCCTACAAGAGTACAAGACCACCCCCCACACGGACAAAATAGGATAGTACTGCCATCCCCATTTGTGAGCCGACAAACACCAGTAAGGTAAACTTCTGAAAACCCTCATCTATTCTATTGATAATGCTAAAACCAACCAGTTGAGCCAAGACAAGGTAGCCAACCCGACTCACCACACTAGAACAATGGATTAGTAGTGGCCATCCAGTGTGCCCTTGGATGGATGGATGGATGGATGTATGTATGTATGTATGTATGTATGTGTGTATGTATGTTCCCCTGTTTTAGCACTTTGTGTTGTAATGGACAAGAAGTATGGTAATAGTGCGGAACATTTAGGTGGCTTGACTTTAAGTCACCTATGGTTTGTAATAAATGAAGTATTTTCAGTCTCTAATTATTGTTCTGCTGCAACAACTCTAATTGGCTTGTTACATGTTAAATGCGGTGTTATATCGAAATAACAAGTAATAATTCGCTGACTAGTGTTATTACCCTATGGTAATGATACGGGTCGTCACAATGCTTGTCACATATAGGTACACCAATGGCCTGCCATGTGTTAGCAGGTCTCTCCCGCTAGGCCGCTCTGGTTCTACTGGACCATGTCTCACTTAGACCAACCAAGCCACTTAACGCAATCCGTCGCTCGAATCTTTCCTTCAACACTTATTGTCTTTCTTGTGCCATACTTGAGCTCAACCATCTCACCTAGCATTCTTGATCGTTCTGAACCTCGTGTCCTTCATGAGCGTAGTCTTGGTCCTCACATGAATCCAAATTTTCTTGTACATCTAAAGACAAACAAATCATTTATGGTCACAAGTTCTTCACAATTTGGTCCACGTAGGCTTAAACATAGTTCATGTAATATGAACACACATGCCTAGGCCTAAATTGCCGTTGCCCAATCCACGACCAATTTTCCAAATTACAGAGCTCACTGCTGAAATCAGATGGCGATCGATCTGATTGATATACCTGCCCAATCTGACCGCTCAGCCAAGTAGGCCAGATCGATATGCCCGGTGACTGATTTACCCAGCCGGTCTGACCGCTCAGCTGAGCTAGTTAGACCGCCAGGTACTAAAACAGTAGGCAGAAAATCCAAATCTTTCGTAAATTTGAATTCCAACTCTACAAACATTGACAATAGTTCATCACAAATAATTCCATATCTTTTCATATGATCCCTAAGAGCGGTTAGACAGCTAGGGACTGAAACAGCAGGCAGAAAATCCAAATCTTTCGTAAATTTGAATTCCAACTTTATAAACATTGACAATAGTTCATCACAAATAATTCCGGATCTTCTCATATGGTCCCTAAGGATCCAATTGCTACATGTACGTGTTGGTCTGCGCTGTCCTAGGTTAGATTAGATAGCCCAACCATGTATGCAAAAATGAGAGAAGACCAGATCAAAAGAGAAGAAAACAGATGCCCTTGCCTCCATGTATGAACATAGGATGAACAAAAGGCAGCCGCAATTTGAGTTATGATGGAGAGTGAACAGAGTTTGTACTTTGTACTACTGGAATCGCATGCGTACTAGTACTTCCATGGTACTTTTCTTGGTTCACTTGCATTGCTTCAACAAGTAGCATCACTTGCTTCTTCTAGACCAATGAATCTACCTCAGATCAACCCCACAGGAGAAGCCAAGTTTGGATCTATCCTAGCTGTTCGTTTCAAATCCAATGGTCCAAATAATCGTCACATCATTTATAGCCTGAATATTTTAAGGATCTTTATCCGTTCGTTTCGGAACCAATTGTTTTGAATAAATTGCATACCATTTCTAAATGAATATTTTGCGGATCAAATCAAACTTAAGATGTCCAGGCAACATTGGGGATTCTACTCGTACTAGTTACATGAAAAATATTGCACAATGGAAATACGGCAGGGGTGCTGCATTACGGATTTATTTGAAACAAATTAAACATTGCTGTAATTCTGCAAAACAATTTTTTTCTACATGTTAATCTTGAGTTAAGAAATGTAACGACGTTCACCGACTAATTAAAAAATTAGCTCCCACCAAATATGCACACCGGCACTGCAGCCAGCTTCTCAGTAGTATCATTGCAGACAATTGTACGCATAGCATAGCTCTCGATATTAGTCTATACGTAGAGGGTGCTACTACTGTAATATGCCTTGCTTGCCCGGGAATTTAAGTTGTTTCATGTCAACATGACGAGTGACTTGGAGCAGCTCGGTGGTCTCTTTTTTTTAGTTTTTAAAAGCATTTTTTTAATTTTTTATAGTAATTAACTTTTAAATAGAATATTTTTTCAAGATAAGGTCTACAAGTTAATTGTATTACATACTATAGCAACTTCATTTATATCAGCCAAAATCGCATATCAAGAACAACCTAAGAAACAAAAACCGTTGCTATAAACCGAAACAAAAAAAAAACAGACCCCTTCATATTATCAGAAAGCCATCGCCTCCGGTCGGTGTAGACCAATCAGCAGAAGATCAAAGCTTTCTAATACTCCCATAAAAGGCGAGTGTTCTTTGCAGGATGTGAAATGGAAACGACTTGTGCGATCAAATCGAGCATACACATACGGTGTGATAATAAATTCTCTACTTTTCGATGGGTTCCCCTTGCTTGAAGATACCCTAGTTTCATCCTTTACGACGTTTACGTGATGGAATGTGTTTGGAACCGATCGAGGACAGAAGAAAGTCGGAATTCGGAAGCGTAAGGTTTGGAGTAACCGCAATCCTTGTGAACGGAATGTTTGAATTACTTGCATGGTAGTTCTCTGCATATATACTTGCGTACGTCTCCACCGTTCGTTGGAAAGAAACATACATACATGAGCTTAGCTGATCCTGTGAAATCTGTACAGTATTGTCCATTACAAGCCACCTTGCGTTTGTAATGGGCGTATTTTTGTGGACTACGACTTATTAGTTTAATGAATAGTGATTGCTGAGAGAAACCAAAAACTACTAAAAATCACAAAGAACAGGGCCAATAAGTATCAGACGAATGTGGTTAACCACTTAAGGTCTACAAACTTGGCTAATTCCCAAAAAAGGCAATGTTACAACTTTTAATAGGGAAATGGAACTGGTCCAATTCAAGGGTCAACCTACATGAACTGTCTAATTTTTAGTAGTTGACCCTTAGTTTTCCCTTAATCCAATTAAAAATAGCACTCTAACTATACTTTTGCACAGTTGTACTGTCGGTTATAGTGTTCAGCGAAATAATGCGCCGGATCGTTTTCATCGTGCCCCATTGGAAGGGACCAACAAGAGCGTGTTTTGTGGGGAAGTTAAAAGAGGGGGGAAAACCAGAGAGATTGAAAAGAGGATTCACACATCCATTTGCAATTGCCCTGCCTTTGCAATCTCTCTCAGCTTAGAAAATGTTCCAACCATACAAAGTACTGCTTAATTATGGCAGCACGCCTGATTTTTCTATTATCCTTGATCAGTCTCATCTTTGTTGATCATTCGATGTAGTCACTTTGAGCAGCAGATGGATTATGTTCACATAATTGCGTACTGTTCGTTGCTCCGACACTGGAAAGCTAGCTAAGGGTACGTACAACAGTTTAGACGGTTGATGTCTATATATACATACATTCACACATAGACAACAAAAAAGACAGTTTGTACAATGTACTGTCTATTTAGTTGTCTGCAACCTTATCAAAAAAAGACAACAAAAAAGACAGCTTGTAAAAAAGACGGCTCGTACAATGCTCGCAACGCCGTCTCTTCACCTATGAGCACGAGCGCAGGCCGTCTCTTTGCGAGAGGACGGCTTGTGTCTCTCTCTTCTTTAATTACAGTCCACGTCAGATGATTTTGTTGTGTTGGTATGATAAAGACGGTATCTGACCTAAGGCTCTCAGTCAATTGGGTTGCAGGGTTTATTTGGTATTTTTTTTGGGGGGTTGGGGGGCTCATGCTGCAATCCATGATCACTCAAATCATGGAGCACTTGTAGGATAAAATACGGTTGATTGTCTTGTTATTGTTATATATTGTGGTCGTGTTGTCAACGATCAGGTACTCAAACACTCAAAACAGCCTTCTCTCTTTATTGATATGATGTGGTGGTGTACATGATATGCAGTCTCCACCCATTTTAAATAGAGAGGTGAGGTGCTATGATAATAAAATAAGCAATATGTGGCTAAACTATGCTAATGGATCGGTTTAGGTATCCACATGATCATAGGCCGATATACAACATTTACTTTACTTTTTTATTGAAAAATGATGTCAATGTGATTTGACGGTATGGGTATGTGGAGAATCTAATGAAGTAACAAAGTAAAAGCTATAATGTTAGTGCTACGGTTGGATAACAAGTAACAGATGGATGGTCCTCTACCCTTAACTAGGATACACTTGTACACACACTTAAAATCTATTTGGAACACAAGAACTTCGCAGGAATTTCGAAGAAAACTGTGCAATTGCGTATAATTCTTACAAAATTCCCGTGTTCAGACAGAGCCAAAGTAAACAATCTACTCCTCAAGAAATGAATTAACATCAAGCACAGATAATTGTAGTTAAGTACTGCTTAGTTTGAGGCAGGGCAACCCAATCATCCAAATAGCCGGGATCGAGGGCTAAGCAAACAATGATTGCCCCCCTTTTGCTCCAATCAGAAACGCAACAAAACTTGGGACATTTGATCATTTGCCTCATAAGTCAGACGTGCAATTGATGATGTCTCACATATCAGCGAGACATTATCGGGCAAATCATCAATTGCATCTCAAGTTTGGAACAGATGATCAATTATCCCATAAAACTTTTCTTCTCTTCCGGAGAAAGCAGTGACTGAAAAAAAAAGAAGAAGAAGAAGAAAGGGAAGGATCAAGTGTTGAATATCTAGTCAATTTTCGGCATATTTTAATCCAGAAATTCAGCATATAAAACATGATATACAAAAGCATGAGTGGTTGAACAATGATGTATTCATATTCGCTTATGAACAAGCTAACAGCAACATCTATTAACATATTCATAGCACACAAACAAATACATCAGAGAAGTTTTCAGGTTATACCCTCGGGCGGGGCCAGTGTCGGTGACACCGGAGGCGCCGTTACCATCAGTCGACATGATGGTCTATTCGATGTAGTCGATCGAGGCGTGATGCAGGAAGATGTTCGCTGTGCAGTCTCGCGAACAGTTCACCACCAGGAAGTAGATGAAATACTTCGCAGATTGAGTAGTCGCACCAATGCGCTCCCCAAAAACTTGATTGCTCATCTACCCATGCAGGTACGCAAACGGACGGAGTTTCGGAGGCCTACTCGCTCAGAACCCTTTGCGCGCAAGATTCTGGACCGGAGATTATTGAGCACAGCTTACAAAAACAGAATCAGAATACTATATTTTATCCCGTATGGAGTGGAGAGCCCCTCTGTGCTGTAACAGCAAAAACGAAGAGCCAGAGTAACTGCAGCCATCAAATAGATAAAGAAAAACGCGCACACACCCGACACGCCTGCGCGCACACGCACGGCACGGCTCAACGAGGTGAGCGAGCGAGCGAGCGAGCGAGTGCGCGCGTATTGGCTCTTTCCAATTCCACAAGGGGTTACCACGTTTCACCTTTTAAAGTGGTGTAACTCCCATTCAACTCTCCGTATGGGACTAAACAGTTTTTCCATATGAACCTAGGAATTTTATTTGATTAATTGCTAAATTAAATGAACCAAGCTCAATTAATCAACCATCAAGAACAAAAACCCAAACTGCTCATGTGTGAAGGAAGGTGCGGGCCCCACGCACGAGCGCTCGGCCACTAGCTAGCAGTTTGTTTGGCGTCACTGTCCGCCATTGTTGGGCTCCTCCGGCGTACAGACATTTCGTATCAGCGGCGTGGCGAGTGATCGAGTGCAAGAAACAAAAGCATCGGCTCTCGGTTTGATTCGTCGAGGTGGATCTGCTGTAAGCATGCCATCATCATCTTTCTCATTCATTCGTTCTTTCTTAATTTAAACCAGTGATTAGTGAGTACACCCTCCGTTTCTCTTTATAAGATCATATCTTGCATAGGCACAGGGTTAAGGAGCACATGAAACCAAGGTGATGGTAGACAGAAATGACCATGTGTCCATGCTGTCGATGTCTTGTGAATAAGAGAGGATAGTTTTTTTTTAATGTTTTCTCATAAATGTCGACTTCTGTAATTCTGCAGCTAGATAGCGTCCCATATGTTTGAAGATTGCACGGCTGCACTGCACCTCGCTGTAGTGGTCGAAGGTACTGTGGCTCAGTTATCATTCTTCAGGCCGCGCCTAGAAATTAAACCTTGATTAGGAGCCCTAACTAAGCTTGGCTAGCTTAATCCCGAATCTTAACTTCTTTATATGATTATATCGTCGGGCCCCGATCCGAAGAGTAAAGGCGATTCCGAAAAGCACCTTTCTGTAAATTAACACTCGTCAAGCGTTTGAGATAGCTTTCTTTTCGGAGAACTGTTACATAGGCAGGTGCTTTGTACAGCGACGGGTCCATGTGATTTCTTCAGGGCTGTGAAGGGTTATTGGTACCTAGGTTGAGGGAGGAAGGTCGTACCTTGTTGGAGTTGCTCCAAAACTTGCAGCATTAGATGGTGACTATTTTAGTTATACCTTTTGATTTCTTTTACTGTAGCTGATTTTTTTACTATAGTTGGGTTAATAAATAGTGTAATGAATAGTAAAAAAAGTTAAAACTGAAAAAAATCAAAACGATCACAGCTAATCTGCCACCCTAACAGTGGCATGCATGCATATGTGAGGTTGATGACATTGTGTGTGACGTCCTACGCTTGATGCCATTGTTGTTGTTGTGTGCTACTAGCAGTAGCTTTTTGCAGTAATTTACCGTAGTGGTAGTCAAGAGCGCGTCGTGTGCATGCGTTTGTCGCCACCAGGTTTTGTGCACGTTTTGTTTTGGTGATGTCTTGAGGTGGAAGGTTGGGAACAAGAAGGGTACAACCTGCACATTTTAATTATATATCCATCAACTTACATTATTTTATCATTTTAAAACCGTCCTTCAACCATGGATAATAGACAAACAAAATATTGGAGAAATGCTGATAGGCCTCCTTTAGGGGGGTGTTCGGAATAGCGATGATTTTTGCTGAAATTTTACGGTAACTAGCTGATTTTTTACTATAGCTGAGTTGGTTTATTGGACATAATTAAATCTAAAAAATGTAAAAATAAAAGTAGCACGTTAATTTAGAGCGGACAATGCAAAGGAATACGGGAAAAAAACAAAACTAAAAAACACCAAAAAAATTCAAATAGAGACAAAATTGCTACAGTATTATCCATCGCTGCTTCAGTACATCCATCGCTAAACAGTGAAATAAAAGTGAAGTTAAGCGCGCCCTTAAAAGCTGTTCGAACAAGTGGCTTCAATTTCTGGGAAACCCAAGAAGCCACATCTTATTTGGACGGAGTATGGGTCCGCTGTTTTCGACTTTTAGTTTCTTTAAAAATTAAAATAAATGATATACTTTTTTTAAGTAGATTTTGTAAATGATTTTTTAAGTTTAAAATCATGTGTGTTATTCACGTTGATGTCTCCGTCGTCTGCTTTTTGTAAAAACAAAGATAAAAATATCAGACGTAGATAAAAACCATCGATCGTAGCCTAAAAGGGGATAACTAAATTTAGCTTCCGATGGCTTTAAGGTCGATGAATCTATCGCTCTCCGAAAATAGGCCTTGACAAATCTTGCATGTATATCCACTCAGATGCTTCTACTTCACATATAAAATAGTGGAAGGATCAAAGTGGATAACTTGTGGAAAGTTGAGAGTATGATGTACAATTGTTAATCTAGCTAGGTGGAAAGGTTTCTTGCCCGTGTGTTATGACATGTGCATGTCAGTTTGACACCAATGTCATGTCTCTTAATTTATACGGAAACTTCGTTGGAAGAGCAATCAACCTGTCCAAATTAACCTTGCTATTATTAAGTTTTGTAGCCAGAGGAAGATGCCATTGCCATGCACGGTGGGTGGGGCCATGGCAGTGTGGGCCCCACATCCTAAAATTTTGGCGCAAAGGTAGTAGTAGCAGTGCTCAAAAGTGGGGGAGGAGGAGGAGGAGGAAGAAGGATGAGGCAGCTCCTAGGCAAAGCGCAAAAGAGGTTCAAGGAAAAGGGGAGAGGCAGACTGGCAGAGGAAGGGAAGCATCATTGTAAAATCACTTTTCTATGGGGAGGTCCTCATGTGAGATCTCTCTATTCATTGTTGATCATGTGAATCTCATATCAGATTAACAGTGGATAGAAAGGGTCTCACGTAAGACCCTCCCCTACTGAAATTTTCTTCCATCATTGCAAGCTAGAAAATTAAAGGTCACCAAATGAATACCATGCCCTCCAATCCAATCCCAAGCGCATCATATGTGCACGTATCACACGTGCACACCACACCAGCTTACTTGCACGATTTCGATAGGAGTGTAACAATCCAACAATTTCAAAATTTTGAATTTGAGCAAATTTTATTTGAATCTGGAGGTTTTTGCTAAATCCAAAAAATCCGACCAAAAATCCGCTTACCTGTTTCGGAGTTTCGCTTTCCACCTTGAGAAGGTGCACTCTTGTTGTCCGTTTCTCCCCTGTTGTCATTGCCTCACGTTACGCCAACATTTGTGCTCATGCGCTGCCTCAAATCGTCACCATCTTTGCTCGAGCCAAACTACAACAGGGCCACGCCACCTCATGTCGTGACCAATATAGCTTCGCTTGCCGTCGCTTTCACACCACGCCGATCCATCTCACCTTGACCATCCACGCTGCATTGCCATTGTTCTTCGCCATCACCTCGCATGCCTGCTCCAGAGAGGAACAACTCCTCTTGCACCGCCAGCACTAGTTCATCATCTACAGAAACCGCACAACCATCCACGCTGCTACCCAATATGATATTTTTTTATTTGCAACTGAATTTCTGAACTATTGTGAGAAATAGGAAAACGTGTGTCACAAAGAGCATCGATTAATTATTCCGAGATGCTGCGTGCGTCCATGTATTAAGAAAAAGCGTAGTAGTGGAGGGCAGTTGTAGTGTTGGTTCTTAGTTAATTAACTGGTCGACGACAGCAAGAACTACACTAGCAGTTATAGCTAGCTAGCGCCAAATCTGCCGGACAGATTGGCAAACAGCAGCATGTCTATTAATCAAAATAACATCAGATTCGACTTAGGGACCTGTCGCATTATGCATTGCTTAATCCTAGGCGTTTATTTTCAGCGATCTGATGAACAAGAAAGGTAATGACCGGCATGCTACTCTCTCTGTGAGACCATCCATCTTTACATATCCACATGTACTCTTATGTCATTAGAAGTTGATAAATATTATCTGAATATTTTTTAAATAATCATCTAAATATCTTATTTTTAAATATACGTACAGATTCGTACGAACTCGTTTTCAAAAAAAAATTTCATATATCATTTGCATCGTAACAGGATGCATGGAGCTTGCACAAGTAGCAGTAACTCTCCGAGGAATTTGAGGGAGATAAACCGCCGGGAGGGGAGGGCTTGTCAAATCGGAGAAGGCATCGAGTTGAGCGACGCGAGCGAGAATGGAGATGGAGTACACCCCACGCCACAGGAGATCCTATAAAGCCCGACGCCCTTTCTCCCCATCCCTTCAAAGCCCTCAAGCCCAAGTGCCCAACCCCCACCCTCTCTCTCTCTCTCTCGCCATGAACATTCCAAGCAAATGCATGGCTCCTTCTCGCCACTTCGCACTCGCAAAGTGAGAAGAAGCTTTCATCGCCCTGCCTTGACTGCCATTAATTTATAATCCTCTAAGCTGGTACTACGGGTGTAAGAGAAACTAGCTAGCTAGGTGTCTGTGGTCGAGCATGGAGAGGACGCCGGTGCTGGTGAGGCACGGCGGGCTGGTGCTGAGGCAGCTGCCGCCGGGGTTCCGGTTCCACCCGACGGACGAGGAGCTGGTGGTGCAGTACCTCCGCCGCAAGGCCCTCGGCTTCCCGCTCCCCGCCGCCGTCATCACCGAGGTCCATGGCCTCTACATGCTCGACCCCTGGGACATTCCTGGTACGTACGTTTACGTACTTGAATCTGTACATGCATCCTATATGTATATCATGGATGAGTTATTGAGAGTACACTGCTAATTCCGTACCGTCGAAAAAATTCCTAAAAATTAGTTTAATTTCCGTGTTCCAAACGGGGCTAAACTATTTTGCGCAGCAATCGATAGCCAGGGTTTCATGTATCACCGAAATTGTGCCACATGCATGCTGAAGGTGTTGTGTCACATGTTGAATTAATCCAGGTGCAAGCGAGGGGGAGAAGTACTTCTTCGCGGTTCGGCCCGCCGGCGGCGGCACCAAGAGAGGAGGCGGCAGGTGCCGGAGTTCGACGACGGCGAGCGGGTGCTGGAAGCCGGCGGGCGGGAGGGAGAAGCCGGTGGTGGCGTCCCGGTGCGGCGGGAACCACCTCGTCGGCGTCAAGAAGTCCATGGTGTTCGTCCTCCGCGACAAGAACGGCAAGGCGCCGCGCGCGTCGCCGGCGAGGCAGACCGACTGGGCCATGCACGAGTACCGCCTCGCCCTGCCGCCGCACAAGAATGTGAGAACCAATTGCTCTCCACTCGAATGCACTCTCTTTGTCAGGTTCCCTTTCTGATATCTTCTTGTGCTTGGGCAAGTGCAACTGTGCAAGTAGCATATGTCCTTCTTAATTAGCAGCACGCAGTTCACAAACACTTGGGATCGATCTTGCAATGATAACTTAATTAGGTGCAAACAATAAACTGAACTTCTTATTAAGTTATTAATTACTAATAACTGTAGTAACTACAGTTACTGTGTCCAGGCTTCTCAGTAGTGCTAGGCTGCTAGCTAGTTAATCTTTTTTGCAAATATCATTTCGTAATACTTATAGGCAGCATCATGTTCATGTTCTCCATTAGCCTAAAGACGCGTCGATATTGACTAGTCGCCAATTCGTGCATTTGCACAGGCTAGTTTATCAAATACTATTTTATAATCTATATTATTGAGATAAGCTAATAAGAAGAAGAATTCATTTGTACAAACATTTGATAGGCTGATTTCCTCGACTTTTTTGGGATTTACAATTTGAATACAAATCAAATGTCTAATAATTCTTTAATTTTTATTCCTAATTTGCATGTTTTTGGATCGTACTTGGTGAGGATTTTTTTAGTTTAGGCCATGATTAGTATAAAAATCCTATTTATATTTTAATTTAGTTATTATTCAAAATTTTATTTTTAGCTATTTACTTTTGAATTCATATGTAATTCAAATTACTGATTTCTTTTATTTTTTTATTCCAGATTTTAGTTAATTTGGATTGAACTTGACATGAACTCTTTCTTTTAATTTGTTGATTTTCATTTAATTATTGTTTCGAATTTTGATTATTTATGATGTTACTATGGAAGTTGTATGAAAATCAAATTGATAAGTTTCTTTATTTTTATTCTAAATTTTAGTTAATTTGGATTGCAATTGACTTGGACTCTTTATTTTAATTTGTTGATTTTTAAAATTATTATTCCGAATTTTAGTTATTTATGGATATTACTTTGAAAGTTGTATGGAAATCAAATCGCTATTTTCTTCATTTTTATTCCGAAATTTAGTTTAATTTTTATTTAATTATTATTCTAAATTTTAGTTATTTATGGACGTTACTTTATAAGTCGTATGGAAATCAAATTACTATTTTCTTTAGTTTTTATTTCAAATTTCAGTTAATTTGAGTTGTATTTGGCATGAACTCTTACTTTTAATTTGAAATATTATAACTTGTGTCCGCCAGATGAATGACTAGATCTTTCTAAGTAACATGAGAGCTTCCTCATAATGCATAATTAGTATAGATATAATTATTATTTTGAATTTTAGTTATTTATGGATGTTACTTTGGAAGTTATATGGAAATCAAGTTACTATTTTTCTTTATTTTTTATTTCAAATTTCAGTTAATTTGGATTGTACTTGACATGAATTCTTACTTTTAGTCTGATCTATTATAACTTTCATCTGCTAGATAAATGACTATATCTTTCTGGTTAACGTGGGAACTTCCTCATAGGGCATACCTAGTTTATTATTATTAGTATAGATATAGATTGTTGTCGGGATTTAAATTAAAGGCTCCGCTCTTAAGCCTTAATTAGCCTGCAAATACATACTACTTGTGCTAGTATCTGAACAAGTTGCGGCGTGTTTAATACTGTGTACCTGTCTGTCGCACGCGGTGTACACCATCACCGATTAGTTCGTTGAGTTTACTGCAATAGTGAAGCTAGCTATGAACTGTGCCCAGTTCCATGGCCAGTGTTGCAACCTGCAAGAGATGCGCAAACTGCTCCAATCAATCTTGCTGTTCTACTGTTCACTAGATGCGCGCAATATGCATGGCTTATCAATGTTCATGTTGATGAGAGAATCTTGCCTGCTATTGAAGTAACCTGGTACTCGACTGATTAATCTCTAGCTGCAAAAGCACCAATTGGGACAACTCACTGGCTGTTTGATTGGCAAGTCGTACTTGAATAGTGCAGCAGCAGTAGTAGTATCAGTACCTTTTTTTTTTGCAGCATCACTACCACTTGCATTTGCATGTGTGCCATTGCTGTTGCTGGAATGTGCTTAGATGCTGACAGTTTGGTGACGTGGGAACCGACAACTGCTTGCAGGGTTGCTTGGCTCAGGCCGAAGAATCTGAAGAATGGGTAGTGTGCCGAATTTTTCAGAGGAACAGGTCGTCAAGGAGGCCGGATCATGACGAGAGGCGAGCGGCGGGCGACCATGCCACCGCCGCGCACCGCACGATGATGCTGCCGCCGTCGCTGTCGGCGTCGTCGTCTTCCAGCTGCGTCACGAGCAATTCGGACCAGGAAGAGGTCAGCAGCAGCGGCCACAAGCAGGATGCAGCTGAAGCTGCCTCTCAAAAAGAGGCTTAATTAGCTTAGCTAGGTAAACCAGGAAAATGATGTCCTTTTCTTGCTCCAAAATTTGTTTTTCCTTTATTTTTGTCCTTCTCTCCTTGTAATGTAATGCAGTGTAATGTAACCAGAAGCGAGCACTGAATTAATTAACAAACAAGAGTCCTTCAGGTTAAGGAAGCTTCTAAGGTTCAGGAGCCAGATATGTTACATATGTATTGTAGCAGATGCAGCAGCGACCTCTGCATGATGATCAATTTGCAACTTGCAAGTTGTCCTTGTAATATTTCTTGAAGGGAGAGAAATATGAAAGCCGTAACAGCAATTGCTACAGTTCGGCCTTTCTCATTTTCTGTCATGTTTTCAGCCTTCTGTTTTGCTTACTCTGGACCTCTGGTC
The DNA here is from genome assembly GCA_036346265.1 of Melocanna baccifera. Classification (NCBI taxonomy): domain Eukaryota; kingdom Viridiplantae; phylum Streptophyta; class Magnoliopsida; order Poales; family Poaceae; genus Melocanna; species Melocanna baccifera. The sequence goes on along the minus strand of CM070698.1, from coordinate 1,280,734 downwards.
AACTACCAATTAGTTTATATATCAACTTCTAAAGATGAAATAGCTAGGGAGGCCAACATCAATGTATACCATATAAATATAAATTGATCTTAGAAGGAAGTGACAATTAAAGTGTGTTTCTGAGTTCAGTTGCTTACAAGACATTACTTTTCGCTATGCCAAAACATTTGCAGTTCTAATTAAGATAATATTTTGCATAAGAGCTAAATCTTGGCAAAAAGGGTTGCTATCATGCATGTGCAAATTAAAGCAGGTGTATTTTATCTAGGATTTCTTATTTTAAAAATTGATCAAGAGATCTAGTATTCACTAAAGAAGGAGATCGGCACCCAAACCAATCCTAGGACTCGAACATAGATAGATGGGTGGAGAGGTTAAACCACCTCTCTACCCGTAGGCCACCCATTTTATCAAGGATATGCAGATCTGAATTATAAACTGGAGAGTACTGCTTAGCTTATATGCGCTCCCAAAATAGAGCTGCCCAATACCAGATGCCATGTGTCACCTGTAGGTACTAGTGCGTTAGCGTAGATCCTCATTTTTCTCTTCTGAAGAAAGGATCCCCATTTGCCTTATAAAAGCAATTAGTACGCAATTCAGTACTACGACGACATGCTAATCTTACAGTTGTGCAAAATAGAAAGAACAAAGTAATCAAACAATTAAACACGGATCCAGGCGAGCAGAGATCGACAAGAGAAGCAAGGGGGCAAACACAGACGCAGAACAGGATAAGGGTTCGAGGAGACGAGTGGTTTGTGGAAGAGAGATGCCTTCCAATGTGATTGAGTGGGAGTGTGTGTGGGGCCAGCGACAGGCACTGCCTTAGCCAAGCGAATCCACTCTAGATTTGGCTTTGAATAATGAAGGCTGTGGATCACATCACAGCACAGTGACCACAGGGCACTTAGCACAACACGCTGAGATTTGCTATTTCTCCTAGTTTGGGTAGGCTCAACTCCACTAGCATGACCTTTTTGCCCATTTTTCCTCTCTCTTTTCATGAACCAGACCATCAGCTAATCATGATTCATGCATATATGCAGATCTGTTGTTTCATTTCTGAAACAATTCCGCAGAATATTCAGGTTTTCGCTTATGGGCAGAGATCGATCGCTTTCTGAGCTGACTGTTTTTTCCTTCAGATAGACACACATGCATGGCTGCTCTTGCTCCCCAGTTCCCTCCCTGATCCTCAGAACTCCATCCTCCAGTCGCTGGTGCAATGGACTTGAGTTGCGGCTAGCTAGCAGATGTGGCCATGTATCATGTATGTACTCATGCGAGTGTGACAGGCTAATTATAGTACTTCGTACTACTTTGCTAGCTACACGTTGCTTGAGCTCTCTGAACTCGTGTACAAGGACAGCTTTAATACTGTTCATACTTTTTAGACAGCGTTTTACACGACGACGGAGATCTCGTCTCTCGATCCGGTGCAGCCACTTGGGCAGCGCTGACGAGTATGTACTGCCGTACGCACCGTTCGATCGATCCATGGATGGTGATGGATGTTTACGGCTGCAGGTTAGGAATCGGGAGGGATCAGGGTTGAATTATCCTGAATGCGACATGGCAACCAAGGGAGAGGAAGGATGGAGCTGCAAGCTAGCCAGCCGGCTGGGGAACAAAACAATTACCCAGGACTGGCCAAGCATGCTTGATGGCGATTGATGCAGATGCAATCGATATGCAGCTGCCACATGACGCCTGCCCCTCTCCGTCTCAAATTCCTTGGGGTCCGTGGATTCCAGCAGCGAGTGAGGTCTGTGTCCTAAAGATAATTATAAAGACGGTTATATCATTTTTATATTTATAATTTTTTAAATAATATATTATTTTTTTCTCTGAATCAATCTCTTTTATATTTATCAACAAATATGTGATTTATTCGTGAAACTCTTTATTCAAGTTTTGGTGTTTATTCTAAATTATCTCTAATCTTATATCATTATGTGAGATAATTATGATTTACAGATGAGCACATGTATTGATTGATGATCATATTTTACATATCATGAATATAAGGATATCAAATCAATAATGTGGACACATGTTAGAGAACATGCTGTTGGATTGATCTACTATGAGACATTGCGGAATTATTATATTCTTAAATGTCATCAATTAGTCTCATACATAGTATATATAGAATCCTTAGACCTGATATCGTCATAATTTTCTATGTGTAATAGTTTAATTAAGGATTGTCAAACACTACTCTATAACTGAATGGTCATAAAGGAAACTTTTGGGTTTACTGTGAAACATATGGAGAAATATAAGCGATTAAGATGAAATTTACTCTTTCTATATAACGTGAGAGATATCTCTGGACTCCTCGATGCAATTGAATTAAGAAAATGCATGGCCATACCGGATGTGGTTGAGGTCTCAATCACAACTGAATAACCCACTACAAATTCGAGTGAAGGATTAAGCTATTATAAGATGACACGCTTTTTATATTGAGTTCGATCTGGTATCATGAGATAAAAAGATCGGTATATAAGCACTATATAGATTTGCCCGATACGATTTTTATGTATATTTGGGAGTCGTTATATCCTTCTAAGGACCGCTATTGACTTATGGATCGAAAAGAAGTTTTTGGCTCATAGCCAAATATACATGAATCTGTAGGATCATATACTTAATGGGTTAAAATGATAAGGGTCCGAATCATAGCATCCGAGTGGGACACAATTTCTACTCGTATTAGATCCAATTGAAGGCTCTCCGAGTAGAATACAATCTCTACTCATATTGGATAAAGATTCAGTCTAAAGCTTTTCGAGTTGGATGCAATATCTAATCATATTGGATCTGGATTCAATTGAAGACTATATGAAGAGATGTGGGGGCTAAGGGAGGGATCCCAAGATACGCCTATTGAAACTCTAACCACCACCTCTCAAAAAATCTATCGTGCGCGCTAGTGCTTGCATACCGACGCATGAGTTCCATCCCTAAACATTTGGACCTCAGTAAAAGCACTGTTGCGATTGTGGTGCTGATCGGAGCGATCGTGAGGAGGAGACAGTTGGCTAGAGAACGATCAACTACTTCCACTATACCGACACGTATTTCGTTGAACCGGCTGCTTTAACTCTACTTCACTATATTATGCATTTAATATGCGCTAGTGTAGCCTACCCGTATTCCTTTTACACATCTTCTTCGTCTGACGAATCGTGTTGGAGTGTTGAGCGGCTGTACCTTGTTGTTCTTTCTTCTTGGCGAGCACCGGAAAAGAAGGAAAGTGGCTAGCTCTAAGTCATTACTAGCTCTAAGTCATTACTGTAGAAAGTACCTGCACCAGGGGGCAATAAGATTTCTGCTTCCGCGATCACACATCTATGCGTTGCTTCTTTTTCTTCATTAACCCCAAAGTAAGTCATTTATATAACCAGTCGACTCTGATATAATTTTGTTTTTGCATATATTTGAAGTACAGTATAATTTACTTGCTACCATTAGCTATGAGTTTTGTATCACTATTATTCTACAATATATGTCTCCTGATGCTATTTAGAATTAAAATATTACTCATATTTCTAATAAATTCGCTACGGAGATGATTGCGGCCTGTGGAATTTCTGTACAATCAGTAGTGTCGGCTCCTGATCGATCGATTCTTCCAGCTAGCTGGCTAGAGTCCAACATCGAGGTAGGAGGTGTTTCAGTCTCCCACTCCAGCTGCATCCGCGTCTCTCTCTCTCTCTCTCTCTCTCTCTCTCTCTCTCTCTCTCTGTCTGGTCATGGGTTGCTTTCAGGTGATTGAATGCAGTGCGATGGTTTGGTCCTGTTCGTAGCATGCGGTTACCGGCATTCATGCCTGGTTGCCGGGTCTCGGTAACTTCCTGGGCCAGAGCAGGCAGGCTTCTGATCGTAAAACTCTTATCGCGTGCGGACCTCGCATGCCCGGCCTCGCGCCTGATTTGACACTTAACGTCGAGTCAAATTCACTGACCAACACTGCCGGCGGGTCAGATCGTCGACTTGCTTTCGGCACAGCTAGCTAGCTTCCCCGGCCCTCTGCTTCCTTGTAGCGATACGAATACCATGCATGGATCAACAGATTGATTAATTAAGACCTGTGTACCGATCGATCGATCTTAAAGTTAAAGCTGATTCCGGATTCAGTATATATTCAGACACAGCAAAATAGTCTTGCATTTTCTGAATATGCGTGTGTGTGTGTGTGTGTTTTCTGGACGACAAGATCGAGTACATGCAGGTATGATATTGCGGTTCCTGCAAGATCGATCGATCTCATGATGAAGAGCAAGCACTGGCATTGAACGCCTCCATGAATAATCAGTCCATGATGATGTCGTATATATGCGTGTCCTGCATATACGTACGGTCGAGATCGATCGATCCCCATGCATTGAAACAGCTACCCGATGGATTTAAGAGCCTGTCCGGCCGGTGAGTGTCGCCCATAATTCATATGCACCGACAAATCTGTATCCGCATCTGCACTCAGCTAAGGAATACAAGCAGTATGGATTAATTTCCCTGCAATTCTCATTGGCTGCTACCAGCTAGCTATGATACCCATCCATCTAACGCCACCTGTCATGCTGCCACGCCAGCTAGACTGCGCTGTACCTGTACGTGCGATATGTCGATGTATTCGCTGCATGTACGGTATACTGTATGCATGGCTTGGCGCGCCTGCATATGCTATGCAGCAGCGAATTAGATGGATGGATTAGCGATCGATCGATCGATCAGAATTAACATGGGTTCTGACCTGCAGTCGCGGCCGGATCAATGCCGGCCGGCGCCGGCGCCGGCGTGACATGGAGGGGAGCTAGCTATCCATTTCTGAACTGTCGGTTTCCGCCGGTACTGTGTGCGTGTATTCGCCGGCGATGGCTGCGCGCGATCAACGGCGACGAGGAGATTCCGCCGTGACTCGATTGGTGGAAGCTCGTTGGAGCATAGGAGAAGAAACTAAAGGCAAATTCAAGCCTCTTTTGCTCGAGAGGTACTTACCGCCGGCTGTAGCAAAGCTAACTCCATGTTTCAAAGATACAGTAAAGCTAATTCAGATTCCGAAATGTTTCATGGCCTCGATTGATTCACTTGCTGAGCCGTCAATAAAGAAGAACAAGAACTCCTCGCAGGGAGAAAAAAGAAAAAAAAAAAGAAGTGAACTTGCGGGAACACCAATCTACTTCTCTCTGTGGAGGCCCGGCCCACACGATAGCCTATATGTGTAGTGGTTTCTGTTTCATATAGCCCAGACCTCCTCAAAGGCCCAAGAATTAACCCATGCCTGATGTCTTGGCATTTAGCAGTGAGCAGTGAGCAATATTAGCATTGAACTTGTACTGATAATGTAGTAGTAATTAATGTGTCAAATGACAACGGGTAGCTTAGAGCAATCCTAACAGTTTAGTCCGTATCTTAGATTGTATCTAGAGGATGTTAAAAAGTTGATCCTAATTTGAAGAGAATCTTATCTCGTTAAGTACTCTTGATACTAAAGAGTAAAAGTATTCAGATGAAGGCGAAGTTCTGAAGGTCACAAAAGATTTTCTTATTGTGATGAAGGGTAATATGAAGGATGCCAACTTATATCATCTATACGGCACTACAATTTCAAGTAATGTTGTTGTTCCCTCAAATAAATCATTCGATTATGATATTACTAATTTTTAGCATATGTGTCTGGGCATATGGGTGAAGCTGAAATAATGGAATTACGAAAAAGAGAACTTATTGATAGTCAAAGCATCAACAAGTCGAAATTTTGTGAACATTGTGTCTTTGGCAAGCAGAAGAACGTGAAATTCAATACTCTGACTCTCTACAAAAGGTATATTGGATTATGTTCACTCTGATTTATGGGGAGAATTCTGTGTGCCATCACTTGGAGATGTAAGCTACATGTTGACCATCATTAATGATTATTCAAGAAGACTTTGGGCATATTTCGTCAAGCACAAATCGGATATATTTAAGATATTTAAGAAGTGGAAGATTATGATTGAAAAACAAACTGGCAACTATGTCAAGAAGTTACGTACCAACAATGATTTGAAGTTTTGTTTAGGAGAATTTGAAGTTTTATGCGGATCAGAAGGTATTGTGAGGCACTATACCGTTCTAGACACTCCTCAACAAAACAGTGTGGTCGAATGCATGAACAGAACTATCATGGAGAAGATATGTTGCATGTTATCAAACTCTAGATTATCTAAAAGTTATTGGGCTGAAACCCTTTTTACTGCTTGTTGTTTGATTAATCAGTCACCTAATTTGGCTATTGATAAGAAAACTCTAATTGAGATATGGTCTGACTCTCCAGCAAATTATTCGAACTTGAGAATATTTGGTTGTCCTGCTTATACTCATGTCAACAACGATAAATTAAAGTCTAGAGCAGTTAAATGCATTTCTCTTTGTTATAAAACTGGTGTGAAAGTATATAAATTGTGGAATTTTGAAACTAAAAAGGTGGTTATTAGCAAAGATGCTACTTTTGATGAGTCTACTATGTTATATGATAAGTCATCTACTGGTGTTTCCGTTAAGAAGCAATCAAGCGTGCAGGTGAAGCATATTGTTGATTTTGGATCTACACCAGAAATCAACAAAAAAATATTTTAAAATTTCCTATTGTTGCGCCATCAACATAACATTCTATTGCAGTTAATAGAGAAAGGAGGAACATTCAATCTCCTAAGAGATTGATTGCAGAAACTAATATTGTGATTTATTATTTAAATATGGCAAAAAAAAATTGAAGGTACTGTAGAACATTAATCTTATACAGAGACAATATCTTCTAGTGATTCAAAAAGATGGATGGCTACCATGCATGATGATATGTTGACAAAATCAATTTCTACATCTAAGTTTGAGCTTTGCTCAAACTTTGTTGGAATTACTCATTAGTCCTATGGATTTTTGGGCTCAAAATGTACATGTTGATTTTATTGAAAGAGTTTATTATATTTTTTTACTACTGGAGGGAATTCGGCTCCAGGTAGAGATTGTTAAAAAGTTGATACGAATTCGTATCATGTCCGTGCAGGACACTTCATCGCCTCATTCCAGACATCGCATGACAGGTGAATGCACAGGTTGTATAAGATGTAATGTCAATTTGTAGCAACCAACTTTGATTCGGTTTTCTCTTCGTGTGGGACTCAATTTTCTCATCTTATATGTGTACCCTAGTAGCCCAAAGAAAGAGCAAACAGTCCATTGTAATCTCTTTTCGTTATAGTGATTTGGCTTCGAGTGTCTGTGGTATTTTCCCGTAGGGGTTTTTCACATAAAAAATTCGTATCTCTCGTCTCTATTTTTTTGTACGTTATTTACAACAGAAGAGATAGGTTAACATATCACTTTTATTTTTATATTTTTTAAATTTAATTATGTCCAATAAGCCAACTTATTTACAGTATAAAAATCAATCAACTATAGTAAAATTTCAACCAAAAATAATAAGCCATCGCTATTCCGAAGCCCTCTAAAGATCATCTTCACTCCATTTTAGTTCCTCACAAAGGAAAAAAGAACACCAAGGAACACACCAATACAAATACAGATCGTTTGGGATACGTGTAGTCCAATTTTTAAAAAATCAACTATCGATATTTTTTTAAATATTTATATCATATACATAAAAATTATATGTATATATTCATCTAAAAAAATACTTTCACAACATTATAACTTATTAGATTCTATAAAATATATTATAATATAGATTAGTGATCAAAGTTATGTTTCGAGAGCCTTATCAAATCTAAAATAATATGTATTTATGATCGGATAGAGTATTATATACCACTCGCTTTCACACTTCCGTCATATTAAACAGAACAATAATCGAATAAGAATAAGATAGAGCAGATTCGTTCTCCCATTAAGAATAACATAAAGCAGAGTTAGATACCTCCCAGAGCCAAGTAGCGCCAGCCAGCATCAGGATGGATGGATGTTTGTGTAAGGTCAACCCTGCATCCAGAGCCCGGCGTGCTTTCTGACGCAACTTGCGTGCAAAGATCACCACGTGTCTCGACCAGAGCACTTGGACCGTCCAAGGTGCGTCGAGCAACAGGTGTACACTACGTGTCTCGACCTGTACGAGTTAATTTTCACACGAGTGCGTACGAATTTCTTGGTGGAGAGCTAGCCAAGGATGGGGAATGGTTGGTCGCTAACAGGTGTGCTAGTCCTAATCTGTATGGACATTTGGGCCAATGTGGGCCCGTGCGCGTGTGAGTTCCGAAAGTGGCCCTCTTACGCGGCCGGGGCGCGCGTGAGCCAGGTGGCGCGCTCGGCGTGGCCGCAAGCTCGCCGGGCTATTATTATTTCTGCTTTTTTTGTGTGGATTTTTATAAATTCACAGCATTTATTAATAAAAAATTATTTAAAATAGCTGTACGAAAAGACGAAACAAATAATTTATTTAAAATAGCAAATAACCTTAAAAGATTATGCTAATTCATAGAGTTATTGTTTAATATGTCATTGAGGTGGGAAAAAATATGTGAAGGTACTGTTCAAAGAAAATTATTAGATTTTTAATGTAAATGGTAACAAATGCTACTATTTACAAACAGAGACTAAATGAGATCCAAAAATTCCGTAAAAATTCTCACATGCTCCTAAGATGTCACATAGCACCAAAATTTTTTTGATTTTGGTTTTTTTATAGCGAATTTGTCCTAGTTGAGAAAATAGCGCATATAGGATGTTTTTGGAGTTAAATTTTAAAAATGTCTTACTTATGATTTGTTTCATGTACCCCACGTTTTAAGTTCGAACTAACTTGATATTATACTTTCGACAGGACATGATGTATCCTAAGTACGGGCTCCTTGACCTATGCTGGGATGCTCGACATCGCTATCGTGAGTGGGCATCCGAGGTCACCCCTCCGGCCTTCATTTTGAGCCCATCAGATAACATTGGTCTCTTGACCAGCTGTGCGTTCCACTACTGTGAGGCGTGAGGCTCGCATGAGCTCGCACGACTAGCAAAATGTATTGCTCATGGTGTTGCAGTATGATCTCCTGGTCGTGTTGATTAATGATTCGTATAGTATGTCCTTAAGCACGAAAACATCTCTTACGTAGGGGAAAAAAGAAAGCATTTTTCTTTAAACAGATAAAACAATAAGAAAGCATTTTTCTTTAAATAATCAACAGCGTTCTTTTCTATTGTTATTTATGGCTAATACTGTGGCAGATGGTTTTTATCTGTAGCGTGATCGTTTATATGAACGAATCAAATATTGATAAATTGATAAGCCGCTTCAAAAAGTCTATTTCGATAAGCTACTTCGAAACGACAACGAAGAAACTATCTAGTTTATTTGTTCGAGAGAAACCATAAAAGCCATATATCATATTCTTTTAATTTATGACTGATAATTTTTATCTATACTTTGTGAGATAGCGGTAGACGATAGAGACATCGACGTAGATTACACATACGATTTTAGACTTAAAAAACTATTTAGAGAAATATCTTTAGAAAACCACTTGAAAAAGTTGTGCTGCTTATTTCTTGTTGCAGAGAATCTAAACCCTAGAGCACAGAAAAACAAAAATACGGAGCCATAATGTGAAAATAACGGCGCAAGATATAAGGCGATAAACGTATCGCTCAACTACGACACGTGCCAACTACAAGGCGGCGCGACGGTTGCGGCGTCCCTCCCACCCCTCCTTCCATTCCATCTCTCTCTCTCCGCCGCCGCCTCATCCCAAACACCCCAACAAACCCAACGAATCCCCCCACCTTTCCCGGAAAACCAAATCTCCCGTCCCAATCCCCGCTCGCCTCCGCCGATCGAACTCACCGACGATGCTGGGCGTCGCGAGGAGGCAGCTCGGATCCGGATGCGTACGTGAGCCTCCGCTTGCTCCCTCAGATTTGTGAAATCCTCCCGTAGCCTGTTGGTCTGACCTTGATCCGTGCGTTTCCGTTGGCGCAGGTGCTGGGGCAGCTGATGCAGAGCCTCCGCCCGGCGGCGGCCGCGGCGGCTAGAAGCTACTCCGCCGCCGCGAAGGAGGTGAGCGTCTTTTTCGCCGAACCCTAGCTAGCGCGTTTGTTTCGGTCTGTTGCGTCGGTGCTGCCATAGCTGGGCACGCGTCGCCGGTGTGATTAATCTACCGTTTGGCTGGTTGTTTGGGTGGGGTGAATGGTGCTACTACTTTGGCTGGTACTTTTCTGAGGATGCTTGAGCCTGTGACTGAGTCGTTGCAGATCGGCTAGTCGTTGGGGTTATACGATAGGAGGCATTGATTGTATGGTACTCTTGCTTGTTGAATCAATGAGATGGTGTGTTTCTCTTGAGAAGTAGTTCTCCGTTCTGCATACGTTGCGATTTGGCAGGCAAGTTTATGCAACTATTCTTCTTTTGCTTATTAGATGACTGTGCGTGAAGCATTGAATTCTGCCCTTGATGAGGAGATGTCTGCGGATCCTTCTGTTTTCTTGATGGGAGAAGAGGTACCACCTGGAAGAGAAGTTGTTTATTTTTATTTCCTTTGTTTTTTCCCTAATATATTTGTTATTTCTATGGCAGGTTGGAGAGTACCAAGGTGCATACAAGGTGAGTAAAATTTTTATAGATTAATGCTGTCTTTATCACCTTGTGGGCTGTGGCAACCGAAAATCATTGTGCGAATACTTATCCATTGTTGTTCTTTGCAGATATCAAAGGGTTTGTTAGACAAGTATGGCCCTGATAGGGTTCTTGATACACCAATCACAGAGGTTATACTCTTAAATCTTAAAATAATCATTGGTGTCCATTTGTAAGTTGTCAGATTGATGTGATCATGTTCCAAGTACTTATCTGCTATCGTTCTGTTCAGGCTGGTTTTACTGGCATTGGTGTTGGTGCCGCCTACCAAGGTCTTCGACCTATAGTGGAATTCATGACATTTAATTTTTCGATGCAGGTCAGTCATTTACTGACATTAATTTAATTTATCTGCTTGATTTCAAATGTGCCTTTCCCTTGGGGTTTAAGCAGATCTTTTTGTTGCTCTGCTCATTTGATTTTCAAAATCCAGAAAACACCCGTTTGTTGCAAAACCTTATTATATGCTTGTGTTCTTGTTTCTCTCTGCTAGTTTTCTAAGCTGCATTTATTGCATAAATTGTTTTCTAAGCAGTTCGTTGCATAAATTACCTATGTGTAGTTAGTACATGGTGGTAATCATGTTGAATTGTTACAAGACATCCTGTTGTTTGAAACCAGAGGTACATATTACATGCAATTCATGTTCTGTGATTGTACTAAAAATCAATGGCTAATTTGTTAAACTGTTAATTCTATACTCAGGTGATTTTCCCTTGCAATGTAGTCTACCCTTGATTTGTTCTGTATCATGCTATTTTTTGGGGGCGAATATTCTTGGTAGCTGTTAATTTTAACTTCCCAGTAATTTGATTACTAGAATCTGATATGGGGAAGAACTAAAATTTCATATAAAACAGCATCCTTATGAAATTTGATGGTTACAATTCCCTATTAATTATGCACGATCTTTCCCCCTCGTTGGCTGTTTAAAGTTTTAAATAGAATTCAGAACCTGATTTCCTTGTTATAATTTAAAGTTTTGCTGTAAGTGCAAGTTAGGTAAAAAGCTCCCACTCATGGGTATTAGACATTTTGAAACTTCCTGCTGTAACACATTGGCCATCCTTTTAGTCTGCATAATCATGTAATCCTCTGAATGGTTAAATATTGAAATGATCCTTGTTAGTTACGATCATTGATTAAATCTTTGCTCCTGATTTTGAAAAATGCTGCTAGTGCCTAGTATATTTTTCCTGATCACTTTTCTCTGTCTGCTAGCACATTGCAGATTGAATTTGTTGGTCATGGTCAAATGCCTTTATGCATAAACTGTTTATTTGTAATTTTGTATATATGTCTGAATCTTGCAGAATATACATACCATCAATTCCATACACTGTAAAATAGTCATGGGTTCCCCTAATAGCACTGTTTTGCACATTCAGGCAATTGATCACATCATAAATTCAGCTGCCAAGTCGAACTACATGTCAGCTGGTCAGATAAATGTCCCTATTGTTTTCAGAGGACCAAATGGAGCTGCTGCTGGAGTTGGTGCTCAACACTCGCAGGTTTGTGACAGAAACTTATCCATATTTATCTGTGTGTCCTTCGCCGTCCTTATTCTATTACTTCTCTTTAAGAGGACAAACAAGTCTGCCAGATCATCTATTGATGTTTGGACACTTCACACTGAGACATACAAATTTACAATGTATAAGATTATAGTGAAGGACGAAATTGTTAATTACACAAGTTTTATCCCATTTTATAAGAATGTATTGAGCTAAGTAAGAGGTGTAAGCTTTAGTGTGCTTCAAACTCCTAAGTTGCATAGCATCTACTGATCGTTCTTTAGTTGTTTAACAATTTATGCATGGAACTACAATTCTACTTTGATGGAGTTACTAAATGACTTGGTATGCAGTGCTATGCAGCTTGGTATGCGCATGTTCCAGGATTGAAGGTCCTAACTCCTTATTCTGCAGAAGATGCTCGAGGCTTGTTAAAAGCAGCAATCAGGGATCCAGACCCTGTTGTTTTCCTGGAAAATGAACTGCTGTATGCAATATATTGTTCCACTCAGTTATTTTCTCTACATTTGAATTTCCATTTCATAGTAACACGTGTTTTTCTATAGTTATGGCGAATCATTTCCTGTTTCTGCTGAAGTACTAGATTCTAGCTTCTGTCTTCCAATTGGCAAGGCTAAGGTATGTTCTTGTATTCATGTAGTGGTGTAGAAGCGTTTAATTTTAACAGGAATTTCTTTATGGATTGCCAGGAAGGGCTTATTTTTGTTGGTTCCTTTTGTTTTTTTTGGGCCTTCAGGTAGAACGAGAAGGAAAAGATGTTACAATTACTGCATTCTCCAAGATGGTTGGGTATGCTCTTCAGGTGTGTTAGTACTGTCCATACTTAAGCAGATGAAATAACAATAGCTGTGGTTACTTACATTGTTGTCCATCAGGTATTCAGCTTTTTATATGTATTAATGAAATTTAACCTAATAGAGAGCAATGGTACTATTAGCAAAGACTGATTTATTTATCGAAGCTGTTTTATTCCTGCAAAAAATGGTGACTATACATAATACATTGTGCCACCTGGAATGCAAAGAATTGCTCACCCTGAACCTCTGTAATGAGCCATTCCCTTTGTCAATGCTAGTTTGATTTTGTTGCAGAGGGAGAGTATTTTGAGAAATTGATACTGTTGAACATGATTTATGTATTTATTTGAGTGGATTTGTCTAAGTAGCATTAATTTCAATTTGTTTTCGCAATATAGACAATACTTGATCAATGGTTCTGGTTATGTTCTCATGCCCAGTCAATTTTCAGGCTGCAGAGATATTGTCCAAGGAGGGAATCAGTGCTGAGGTAGTACCCTGTTGCAAAATATATTTTATAGTACAGTTATGCAACTAAACAACTTTTTCGTACATGCCATCACTTTTTCCTTATGATCTAGTAATATCTGCTAACAGGTGATCAATCTTCGGTCAATTAGACCATTGGATAGAGCTGCTATCAATGCATCTGTTAGGAAAACCAATAGATTGGTAACTGTTGAAGAAGGCTTCCCGCAACATGGGATTGGCGCTGAAATATGGTCCATCTCTCTCTCTCTCTCTATCTTTGTGCGCGCGTGCTTGCACGTGTGTGTATGACCAGGGGTTCTGAGATGCATCTTCTTTGCAGCATGTCTGTTGTAGAGGACAGCTTTGAGTATCTTGATGCACCAGTTGAGAGGATTGCTGGAGCTGATGTGCCCATGCCCTATGCTGCAAACCTTGAGAGGATGGCTGTTCCACAGGTCTCATTGCTGCTCCTTTTGCTTTGACCAAAGATTTTAGGGATTCCATTTCGCATAAACCTGGTTGAATAACTCTCTATTCTATAATGACTAGTGTTTTCATGAGTAGCACTTGGAGGTTTACCACTGAGCTTTTAGTTTTCTTGCTTTCATCATCTATTTTAGTCTGCAGCCCATAGCATTAGTTGGTGGTTGTGCAAGCTTTGATGAAATGGGGACAAAAATTTGTTTCTGGATATCTTCTTTTGCAATGCTGCATTTCAGTGTCATTTTCAGTTCGCATCACCATAGTTAGAAATTTGTTGAATAATATGCACTGTCAAACTGTGAGTTTGCCTAGTGGGTAATGGGTGAGACAACAAAAAGGAAACGAGAACAATCTTATAGCCAGAGGGTTGGACAGGAACGCAGATGTGTCAAGTGTCAAGCACATGGGAGTTGATAACGCAGATGTGACAAACTTGGATGAAGGGAGTAATAGATTTTGAAGATAGGATCTACCCATAATCTCATAGGCATGCTGCATCTTCACTTTCGGAGACTGTTGGCATTTAACAACGAATATTTTGGATTCAGGAAATCCTTCTAGGGATGTAGGTAGTGAGCTTGGCAGAGAAAAGAGATGTGGCTATAGTATGTTGAATTATCTGAAGATAATGTATGATGTACAGATTCAGTCAGTCTTGCTATTTACAGATTATAGTAGGTTGAATTATCGGAGGAAAACTTGTGCTCTACGGATTCGATCAGTTATATTGAAGTAGGTTAATGCTATTAACCATGTGTCTTCTCTTTTTACTAATGTTGGTGCCACACTTGCAGATCGAGGACATTGTCCGTGCAGCAAAGCGAGCTTGCTACAGAGTAGTGCCAATGGCAGCAACGGCCTAATTCAAAGACTCCTTTTGTTTCTCTCTCCTTTTCTTCTATGATCAGAAAGATGTATCGCATAATGGTATCCTCCCAACTCCACTTGCGTGAGCTAATTTTTTAGATCCGCCGTGAGGTGTCAATTTCCGTTCTTTTTTGTGGCAGTCGGATGACTGCATTTGTTCATGGTTCAACTCGGACATTTGAATCAAGCAGCTTCTGGAGATTTACATGACCGAATGATGTCAATAACATGTATGTAATGCAACTCCAGAAGTTGTCAAATCTTTTGGTGCGCCTTTGTCGACTTGGTTGGTGTTATATCTCGGTGTGTAACCTCCTCGTCCCCATGCCTCTGAAGCGATAGCATGATGGGGGTGGCCATGCTAGAAGTTCATGGGTCCTGGAAGGCTGGAATTATGAAATGTTCCAAGGGTGAAGGCGTGTGGTGTACCGTGTACCCATTCTTCACCTAGAGACATACAAGGAATTTGGTGTCTGAAAGTGACATGTTTGGCCTCCGTACAGGTCCAGCCGTCGCTCACAATACGTCCAAAGTGCTGTGGTTATGTATATGAGGTGGGTTCTTTCGGACGGTGGGTTATAATTTTGCTGTTTGTGATAATATTAAAGTGGCCGATTTAGTCATAAATATACGTCTTTTTTAGACATTAATATGTTCTTTAAAACATCACTTTGTCCAATAAATTTTTATTATAATATATTTATAAAACCTAATAAAATTAAAATGTTATGAAAATATTTTTGAGGTAAATCTAAATATATAGTTTTTATGTTTCTAATATAAAAATTTTAAAAGATATTAATAGCTAGAGTTTCGAAAGTTTGACTTTAAGATGATATATATTTGTTGCATATATTTGTTGTTGGAGGGAGTATACAGAGAGGGGCTCCCAAGGCAAGATTCGTTCGGATATAATATAGGTATTTTTTTTGAACGGCAGTTTATGGTTTTTTTTATAATTTATTAGTTTAATAAATAATAAGTACAGAGACAAATCAAAAATTAAAAACCATTAAAAAGCAAAAAAGCCTATATCCACAGAAAGTAAACCTGAGAGAGCTACACGTGTAATTGCAACTTGCATGCTGTGGGGTTGGCCTCCCATGGACCATGATTCTTCCATTGAAAACCACCAAATTCGGCCACACCTGTGAGGATAGGATCCCTCATTGTCTCTCTACCTCGTAGAGCCTTCACCATACCTAGCCCATCATTGGTGGCTGGTGTTGTGGATCAGGCAGTCCCTGAGCCCTTGCAGTTGCGTCCTCACTCTATGTTCTTCACACGCCTAATCCACAGGTGGATAGTTCCATCTCCACCTTTCGGCCGCTATTTTGCAATAGTGGACGGCCCTGTGCCACGTGTCAAATCCGAAATGACAATAATTTTCATCATAATGTGGGCCACCTTTCTACGGCTTGCTGCTTATGCAGAAAAAAAGGGGAGAGAATTCTATACATCATGCTAAATTTGGTTCAAAATCAATAAAACGTTTTCAAGATCTATAAGCATATTGAACAATCAACCAATGAGTATTTCACCTAATAAAACATTAGTATGCAATTTTTAGAAAAAAAAGGATAAAACATGAGCGTTGGGAGAAATGGGCCGCCGGTTCAAGCGGACCGGAGCAAATTTTTATCACCCTTAAGATTTGATGCAAAAGTAGAAAGTACGGATCTGAGCCACACCGGAAGTGGGCCCACGCGTTTCAATATTTTTCTCATCACATTTTACATAGAGGTCCTCGACAGACGACAAGGAAAGATTTTATGTTAATATTTTTCTCTTTACGGTTCCCGGTCCTTCGAGGCAAAGTACACTGTCGTTAAACATTACAAACTTAGACGAGTAGCCGACGGAAAGATATTGATTAGTTTTTAAAGGATAATTTAGTAAATGTGATTATTGCTATCTTAAGTTTTTTTGGAACATAGTAAAAGTAATAAACAATATAAGAACTAAGTCAAAAAATTTTTAGTAATTCGAATACAGTAAAATCATATGATAGGTGTTGGATAAATTATAGAAGAAAAGTAAAAAAACCAGGACAACATAAAAAAAAAAAGTAAAGTCAAAGCACGCTGATAGAAAAGTATAAATATTCTCGACTTTGCTCAATCTCTTAAACCTACAACTACTTCAAGTAATTTATCCGATCTATCCCATATTTATTTTTTCTTATTTTTGCATAAGTTTGATCGAATAACATATAGAATAGAGAGTATTAAAAAGAGTTGTAGTGGACAATTTCATGCTCGTGACTAAATAGGCTGACGCTCGCAGACATATGATGGTGGTTGTTTGTAACAACGGCGCTACATGAAGGGGCAAAGAGATCAGAGCCTCGAACGATTATTGCTTTATATTTCGAAATCATCAATCATGTAAGCTCCTCGGATCTTAATTTCGTCTTTGTAATTCTGTCATTGGTTTATGATCGTCACAATGATCTTAAAATCAAACGACAAAACAAAAGGTTATACAAAAATACAGACGCTAAGCTACTAGGGGCGCTCGTTTTAGCGATGGCTTCTGACTTTTGGCTAAAATTTTACTGTAGTTGGCTTTTTTTACTGTAGTCGATTTGGCTTTTTGGGTATAATTGATTTTAAAAAAAATGTAAAAATAGAAAAAACATGTTAACCCATTAAGGACAATACAAAGAAACACAGAAAAAAAGAAAATATAAAAAAGCCTAAAATATTTAAAAAAATTCAAAATAAAAATAAATACTAAATAGTGAAAAAAAAAATCAAAAGCTAAAAATAGAAGTCGAAAAAAAACCGAACCAGCGGGCCGAACACAACAGCAATAACGTTTATGCAAAAATAAAAAGGACTCCTCAGGAAATTGTAGGACACGAGGGACATTTATGCAAAAAATAAAAAACACGCCCCGGAAACAAGACGCGAAAAATTTGCTCCCTGCGGAGGAAGGAACAACCGAGCAAGAGCAAAAGCAAAACCAGAACAGCCTACCGGGTTGGAAACAGCCAGATTCTGCTAGTACTACTAACCCAACGTTTCCCCCCCTTAGAAATAAATATCTCATAATCAAGGACCCGTGGTAAGGTTACTTGCGGAGTCATATAGCCATTGGAGAAGGGGAGAGGAGTAGCCAGGAACGCAAGAAAGGGAGGGGAGAGGGGGAGAACCCGACAGAGATCGCCCAATCATTCTCGCCGGAAAATCACACGAATTTCTCGGGCGAATTCCTGTCGATCAGATCAAGGCAGCCCGGTCGCGGAAGACCCGATTCGATTTGGTGGCCATGTGGTTGGTTTCTCGGTTTGGTTCCTCGGGTAGGCTGGTCTCTTTATCTATTCAGTTATTCTTGCCTTGGGATTTCTGCGATTTCTGTTGTTTTGTTGAGGCCTGCTGCGTTATTATTGGTAATTTGTCTCTTTTTTTTCCTTCTTCCGATCAGTAATTCGGTGACAGCTCTCGGTTGCTTCTGTATCTTTCCCAAAATTTCTGCTTCATCCCCAAATTGGCTGCTACCCAGTTCCATCTTTTCAATAGATGGGGTTTGGTAGTCTAATTTTGAGGTTTAGTACATATATATCTGTTTGCTGAGTGATTATGTAATTATTTAATGGACCATGTATGTGTGGTATGGAATGGAACAATAGCATTGTAATGGATGGGCTACTGCTGATTCAGTCATTAATTCGCGGCTCAGTTGCTATTTCTGATGCATCAAGGAGAAGCTTCAGAAGTTGACAGCTTTCTTTTCCTTAGCTAAATATAGTAATCATGGCACATAGGACTAATTGAGCTTCCGTTCGTCAGTGTTGTGAAGTAATGCCCTTTTGCTTCGCTTCTGCAGGACTGTGATGTGACCTCCTGGCATGGTTCATCCCAGGTTCCTGGTTGCTTGCTCAGGCTCCAAGTTGTGCTTCATCTCCAGTTGCCACGGTAGCTATGGGGACATGACTAGTCGTGGCAAGATGATACCCTTACTTCTGATGGGTTTGGAGTGTAGTTCTACCCTTCCAGTGTTGATCGGTTTCAGTTGATGATTTCTCTGAGCATCAGTTTAGTGTATTGGAGACTGAAAAAGCAAGGTTCTGAAGGAGGCCATCAAAAGGAATTGGATGAGTACAGTGTAGGAGTAAATCCAAACTGGTGGTCTTCCTTTTCGCCGAGTAGCGTAGATTGGTTGCAATGGGTTTACCTCAAGAGCTTCCAGCCAAGGAGGATGTGCCTACAAGATCGAGGGCACCTGTGTCGAGCCCTCTGCATTTTGAGGGTGTTGGTGCATGTGATTTGGATGGGCTTCCTGGAGGAAGCTCAAGTAGCAGGGTATTTGAATACCCGTCGATTGGTGATTTCAATAGACAGACTGCATTAGATGTTACGGATGAATCAAATGGATATTTTAGAGACAGCCATGCGTTTGATGGACCTGCAGGCCTCCGAGGTCTACGACTTGATTCAAGAGATGCAAATTCTAGATCTTCTCATAAACTGGAGCCTGCTGTATATATGCCCGCAATGAGGGTTGTGGGCTTTGGATCAGGTTCTGCTGGAGGATCTGATATGACAGAGGTAGATATAATCCATCCATCTGTGGCCATTGATAATTGTCATTCACCATTTGATCAGCATGATCTTCAGGCAAGGAAAAGACTGCTCTCTCCATTGAAAAATGCGATCCCTAGACAGTTCCACGGTGATATGCTCAATATTGCTTCTGGTGATGCTAGATTTCAGCATTCTGATGAAGCCAGGAAACATTACAGTACTGGCTTCCAGGATAGTAAAAAAGCGAACACTGGAAGCCTCAATTATTTTGAATCACAGGCCTGGCCAACCTCTACATGCTCCAACCGGAGTCCAGAATGGGATGTCAATAGGATTAATTCTAATTTATTCACTGATGGTCCTTTACTTGGGAGCAAGGAGTCCTTATCCTATTATGATCATCTAGCAGCTAGTGCAAAATTAGCACACTCTCCGCTTTCTTTGTCACCCCTCAGCCCTAAATGTATGCACAAAATTAAGATTACAGGAGCTCAAAGGCATATAATGGGAGACATTGAAAATGATTTTCTAGATTTGAAGGAAAAGGGAGGATATGATGGAATTAGGATGCTGGATGTGTTAGAAGAAACTAACATATTACATGATGAATTTAATGTTATGACCCCTAAGAGAAATTCATGTAGAAGATATCGAAACTGGGGCCCTCAATCTGCCCCTACGTCTCCCCGAGTGGGTCATGTTCGGAGTTTGAGTTTCTCTGTAAGGAGGTCACTAATTGGCTCCTTCGAGGAGTCCCTTTTATCTGGCCGACTTTCTTATGGAAAGGACAATCAGGTCTCTAATTTCTTGTTCACCAGCTAGAATGTACTAGAATGCCAGGCTGTTTGTTGATTTTGATTCCAATTTTCTCTTTGAATGCAGATAATTGATGGTTTCTTAGCTGTTCTAAATGTTACTGGTGGTAGCTTCTCTCCCCCAACTCAGAAACTTCCATTTGCAGTAACAAGCATCAATGAGGATAGCTCCTTATTGTACTATTCTTCTATTGATCTCGCCGGGAGGTTGCCTGCAACTAACACTAAAAGCCCAAAACTCCAAAGAAGCCTTAGTAACAACGATTCACGATCAGCAAAAAGTCGCTTACGTATCCCTGTTAAGGGGCGGATACAACTGGTACTAAATTGTTTGATCCTTACCTCACGGTCAAAGATGTTTTTGATGAAATACTTGTTCTATATTACACACTGTTTTTTCTCTAGCTGTGCTTGATAATAATACAAAGACCTGTATGCGGTATCTCATTTGACAAGCCCTATTGTCATCAGAAATTTTCTTGTCGATGGAACTGTGCGCCTTTTCTCCAATAGAATGGTTACAGCTGACCATAACACTATTGCATTTTTTGCCTTTAGTGCTTCATGAATTTCTACGGCTAACAATTGCTATTTCTTTACTTGAGTTGATTTCCTCCTCTCAATAATTGCTACATCAGCTGATCATTTCTCAATTGCATATCTGAAGTATAACTATTTAAACCCTGTATCCTTGTGCACCTTGCTGTATTAGGCATTTCTGCCTTGATGTTTTCGCAGATAACTTTTTCTTTGTAATGCTTATATTGTTTGGCAACTTTGAAATTGTTCCACGTGTATGTTTGGAGTAGTTTCTACTTCTGTAGACATGATGGTGCATGTTGTTTACTTCACTTCAGCGCTAATGCTTTATAGCATGAAAAGTTTATGATACCAAGAAATTATGAAGTGTCGTTGTTTTCTAGTTTGTGCATCTGTTTCAACGTGCCGTTACAGAACATCACACTTCGATATTTTTCTTAAAAAATTTCCTGAGACCTGGTGTATTTCTCTGCATTTCTGCTCTACATTTTAGGTTCTATTGACCTTTATATTTATACAACCATGCCGTTGAACCAAAAAATTAACTTCAACAGGTTGTGAGTAACCCTGAGAAGACTCCACTTCATACTTTCTTCTGCAACTACGATTTGACTGACATGCCTTCAGGAACCAAGGTATGAGAAATTATCACTAATCGACTATTTTTTGTACATACTGAAGAGAACTGGAGGTTATTGTCATATATACTTAATTCATGTTGACTTGGCGGCAAAATATGTATGTGCTTTACTATTTTTGTCGGTTGAGCCAAGATGAAATTAAACCCGATCTTCGGTGCTTGCAAGCTTCGATCTTCCCGCATAGGCTTAGGCTAAGGTGACCACGTACATGATGGATCAGCATATAGTAGTAATTACTCATTCATTCGACAGCCAACAAGTGGTTTACCGTTGAGTACTGGCAGTACAGAATCTAATTTTGAAATTTGGACACAGTACAGGTAATTCATCATTTAGTGCAAGTACAGGTAATTCATCGTTTAGTGCATATCTGGACTTGAAAGTATTGTGATAACCACTGGGCATGTTTTCCTTTTTTAGAAGGATTATCAGATACCTGAAGCCTGCCTTTATCCAATCATAGTGACCTGTTTTTGTTGTCTCCATCCCCTTTTCTCATCTTATTTCTCTTGTTGTATAATGAGGCAGACTTTCATGCGGCAAAAGGTCACTCTGTCCCCCACTCTTTCTCCCTCTAATCCAATGAAAGAAGGAAGCAAGGCCAGTGACATTAATGTTGGCCCGAAAGCTCAGTCTGTCTCATGTGGAAGTGAACTTTCAGAACGAGGAAGTTCAGAATGTAATGGAGCTGATAGTCTGATACGAATAATAGCTAAATCCAAACTATACATTTCAAGATACTGATGAATTCTTTTGCCTTTGCAGGCTCAACTGATGAACCAGGAAAGAGAGGTGCAAACACAAAATGTTGTTCCTTGGACAGTGACATGAAGGGATCAAATAAATCTAGCTCTCCTGAGAATAAGAAAAACAATACTGATTCTGATGATTGTTACTGCCAGATGGATAACTTTCACTTGGGTGAAAAGAAATCTCGCTGTGCATCTTCGAAGGTCAACGATAGTTCAGGTGGAGGTGTGCTTCGCTATGCTTTGCACCTGCGGTTTTTATGCCCCTCCAAGAAATCGTCAAAATCAATGCTACGATGCAAATCCGATCCATCATCGGTACCATACAATAGCAATACAGTGACCGAGGAAGAGCGGAGATTCTATCTCTATAATGATCTTAGAGTTGTATTTCCCCAAAGGCACTCAGATGCAGATGAAGGCGAGGTATGCACCATACCTGATATTGTGAAATTCTATACTGCACGACTTTCTTCCGGTTTCTTTCTTCGAGCATGAGTTTGTAATTGGGCAGATATGCACTATAGCTGGTTGTTCAGCTTACACAGACACGCAGATAGTTTAAATAAAATATCTTGTTTTGGTCTATCCTATTGTAAACCATCTTTTAGTCTTTATGGCTCATTTCAGTTTTTCCCAGCAGCCAATTCCTGAAATTAACTGTTCCTTGTGCGGCGCCTCAGATTTATCTGTCATGATTGCTTTCTTGTTTCTTAATATGTTAAATTCATAATTTTAATTGGCTGGTTGCATTTTTGTTGCAGCTGCGGGTGGAACATGACTTCCCTGCAGATCCCAAGTACTTCGACATAAGCAACTGAAAATTTGCTTGTGCTCTCATGTATAGCTTGCGCTGCTGCGCATGAAAAGAAAATCTGTACATATTTTATCCTTACTAACTCGTCATCAGTCCCCTGTGTGTATTATTCGCCAGCAAACTGTACCGGTTTAATCTTCCAATAAAATGCCTCATTTAGTTCGACTTTCTTCTGTATGCACGGTATGTCGTGGTTCTCTTTTCAGTGGCTTTGAAACTTTTCTGAAAAATCAAAACGAAAATTAAATATTTAAAATCCCTGCCTTCATCTGGGGTGACACATGGATGGCCTGATTTCGCCCACGTCACTGCCTAGATCAATCACCTTTGTCCGTCCCTCTTCTCCCTCTCTCTTCTCTCCTCTCTTCCACTCTTGGCCGTTGGATCCCCCTCTCCTTTACACGTGTTGGCCATCCGGCCTTTCTTCTCCTCATCTCCTTCCTCTCCTCTCTCTCTCCATCTTCTTTCTCTATCCCTCATCGCTGGTCGCCTCTACTCACCGATAGAGCCCGCGCCAGGTACAGTTGGAATCACCATCACCCCCTCTAGCTCTCCTGTCTCTTGCCGATCACCGTCGCTCGCTGGGGCACTGGTGAGCCCTAAGGCCCTGCGTGCCACCATGAGCCGACGGCCACCTCAGACCGCACAGGTGAGGTGTCACGTCATGCGCGCCACCACGCATGCGCCTAAGCCGCCCCGTCAGCCCAAATGAGTCATGTCAAATTCTCACCTTGTCACCACCCATGTGTTCATGCACATCAACAAAGTGGATGGAATCAGCAGATATGTGCCTGCTACGAGGCAAGCCACGTCAGCACATGGCCACTCCCATGCAATACGGCTGCCATGTGTTAGACACTTATCAGCCACGCCATCAGAACTAGCACTGTCATCCGCCACGTCATCTGCCACATAATTCCCTTTGCCACCTCAATTGGTTGATGGTCCATAAACTCGGTCCACGATGGGCTGGTCTCACTTGTTAGTATCTTGTCTGAATGGTCCACCCTAGGGTTGACATCAACATGACATCATAAATCTATTTTTTAGTAAAAAATAATTTGGTCGAAAAAGAAAATTCCTTATTGATGTCATAAATACCTTTTTCTTTAGAAAAATAATTCCAAAAAGCTAGATTTATTCTTTTTCTTTGATTTTAACTTCCGGGAGCCCGTTCTTCTTCATCCTAGCTCCGATTGGACATATTCAAATTTCTAAATTCATCAAAAACTTCAATCTAACTATTTTTGCCCTCCTTTTTTTATTTAGAGTTTATTTGAATTTATTTGAGTTTGCTTGAGTATTTGCTCGCGTACACTAAGACGATTCGAAAGAATTCTATGATGATGATTCACATCAACTCGCAGAGTAAGGCAAGTCGCACAACTTGATCATGTTGATCCTAAATTATGAAATAAAATTATATTATTTAAAATTATTCTGTATGCATATTTTTATTTAACATATTTCAATTTAGTTAATATCTACTTGTTAATACCTCTACGGATATTAATTTTTCAATATCATGTCACCCTAGAATAAAACTCTGGTTAATACAATAGTATGACTAGAGAATATTTGTAACAAATGTTTAGACCTATATAGATATAACTTTAGGTTTGGGATAACTTTTTCACATAAAATGATGAGTTTTTAAAATGTATTCTTGACTTCAGTGAGTTAAGAAAGTCTACGGAATATTTCAAAATAAAATATAAACTTAGTTTAGACTTAGACAAATAGTTAGGTGGTGGGTGCTTAATAGCATGCATTATTATTCGGTGACACAATGTTGATTGCCAGACACAAGGGTATGTGGTGCCTAAGTCAATTAAAGATCGGTCTATGAGTTACACTACAAAGCCCAATATACTACCACAAGATTGGTATGGGACAGTTTTGACCTACTAATTTGTAGGTCTCAATCTGAATCTTGCTACACGTTGAATATGAGCGTAACGTAGGCCATAAGAAATCTCACAATACACAAGATGGGGTCCCGATGTAGTAGATTCCTTATGGGGCGAAATCTTAGTGTAGACGTGACCAGATTGATGGTTTAGCATTGTAAATGCCTTATCATGATCTCCTCGCTGCACACCAAAGGAAGTGTGCTTATCTGGTGGTAGTATAGAATGATTATGTCTTGTGGGTAAAACTGTACAGCCTCTGTAGAGCGTGTAAACTATCCTGAATAGCCGTGCCTATAGTCATGAATAAGCTGAGTAAAATTTTTCACAGATTAGACTTTGTTTTTCAAATTGATTTAAAAAAGCTTATAGATGGATAGAATACATATGAGATATTTTGGAAAAGATTGTCCGAATGGGATGTCCGTAGTTAGATTAGTGTGAGGGATGGACTTGCACTAACGGTAATAATTTTATTACAATACTGTCTTTACTTACTGTATTAAATTTAACAATTCCAATCTATATACTGTATTTCTTTAAATGCTGATTTACACTCAAACTAACCCTATATGCTTTTCTTTGTTACCTTTATCATTCTATTGTATTCTTCCGTGTGACTTGTAGAGTACAAGTTTGTATCCACCCTTACTTTATCATCTCAGAGAAGGATAACTTCGACTATAGTGAGAATTTTGATAGGTAGACTGTGTCTTACTATTGTTTGCTTGTGGACAAGCTTGTTGGACTTTTTTCGCTTCGATTTTATCTTCCGCTGCTTATATCTAAATTTGTCCTATATGTTGTGGAGGTAAACTTTGATTTTTAGACCCATATTTAGTTAATGAATAAATGTTATTATGGTTAATATTTGTCTTTTTTGTTCACTGTGTGCACTAGCTGATCCTGGAGCTTTGGCGATTGGGCGGCGCCAATGAGGAGGTAGGAGGCGGCTATGGAAGGGGCAATGGCTTTGGTGATGGCGGTGAGAGACGGTAGCAACGGTGGCACACTGGGGCTGCCTTGGCGATTGGGCAGCGCCAATGAGGAGGTAGGAGGCGGGGTTGGGAAGGGCAACCATCAATGGTGGCATGAGAGCTCGATGCGATTGGGACTGGGAGTTGTTGGGCACTTGGGCTCCATCTGAACATAGCAAAGGGGGGAGGCAGATGGACGATTTCAATCTAGGACTAATTTTTTAAAAAACAATCACTCGTGTGATATCTCGACCAGGGTTAAAACTTTTGGATGAAAAAAATTCAATTTTTTGGTGAAATATAACCAAAAATTTGATGAAATTTGAACAAATTTCAAATAGGGCTAAATTCGGCTAAATTTTGACTGAATAAAATATGTTTCAGAGGACACCGAAAGAGCCGAAATTTCGTCCAAAATAGTGAACACTGATCTCGACAACCCAATATATAATATAAAGAATAGCTAACATTTTTTTTTGTGAAACATAGGCAGGAGCTCTGCCGATCACTGTTAGAGAAGGAGAAAGGAACAGTTTATACACTAAAACGACTATAGAGCACCGCGTTTATACAATTAAAGGCAAAACACCAGCGACCGCGAGCGAGCTTTGATAAGTTTGCCGTGACGATCTGGAGCTCTCCTCCTCAACTCCACTTCTTCTTTGATGCGAAAGAATACCCGGCCCGTTGAACCGGGAGGTAAGGATGATCAAACGTCTGTCGATTCCTCTCCTTCCAAATATTCCAAAGCAAATAGAGGAAGTCCCCATCGAGTATCGATTCGTGTTCAGCCGCAACTCCTCGTCTCAGTTCAGACCACCAATCTGATAGCAGCCTCCTTCTCGATGCAGCACTGGTACGTGAAAGCCTATCCAAGCGAATACCTTTGCCCAAATTTGCTTGGCGTAGGAGCACTCCAAGAAGAGGTGTTCTTCCGTTTCCGGTTCTTGGCGCACAATGGGCAAACTTCACCGTGTGGCCATCCCCTACGAGCCGGATCGTCGGCGGCCAGTGATCGAAAGAACCTGCACTGGCCTTCCAAATGATGGCGTAGTTTTGATCCGCGTACGCCCCATGGAAGTAGATAGGGAACGTTCAAATCGAAATCGCATACAAATTACTCGCTCGATTAACGTACGAAGCAATCTGCACCATTGCCACAAACTAATCGCACAATCCAAAAGAAAGATGTCTGCTTCCTAAATCAATGAAATGTTTCAAAACAAAAAGGAAAGAAAGATGTTTGGGTAATTGGGTTGAGGATTAGGAGGAAGAATGTCACTGGGCACTCGTGGAGCTGTACGTAGGGCGAGGACGCTCGGACCGGACGGCACGGGGCTAACCGGCGGCTGCTTGCATTGCAGCATGCATGCATTGTCTCGGCGACGGCGTGCGACGGAACGGAATGGGGGCTCGGCGACGGAGCGCGGCAAGACTAGCGAGCGGTGGCAGCTAGCTGCAGCCGCCGGCACAATGCCGCGGCGAGGGCATGTGGATCGGCTCGGCATGCCGCAGGCTTCGGCCGCACGTACGGCGTCTCGACTAGGCGTGTTTAATAGCTAGCGCATGGTCTCTCTTGAAAGATAAAAGGAATTAAGAGGAAATTAAAGATATAGGAGCCCAGCAGTCCAATCTTAGATGGCCGGCACAACAATGCGTTCCCCAATATAAATAACCAGCTTGCCGGCGCTGTTGTCCGGTCCTGTCCGCCCATAGCAAGCGCGCTAGCTTGTCCGTGGCCTTCATGTCGTCTCATCGCCGCACGTCTACGGATAGATTGACCATGGTGGAACCGGAGTCACAGGAGGAGGAGGAGATCGCAACGGCCGCCCACGTCGTGGCCACCGCCGCGCTGCGGGGCGTGGCCTTCGCCGCGTCGCTGGCCGCCGCCGTCCTCGTCGTCACCAACAGGCAGGAACGGTGGGGCATCAAGGTGAACTTCACCATGTTCGACGTGTGGGAGTACGTAGATTTTGGCATGCTTCCTCTATGTGTTCAATCTTCCTTTTCTTCTTCTTTTCATCTAGTAATTGATCTGTGTGCGTTCGCACATGTGCATGCATGAATTGAGGTTGTGTTACTGTTTTCATCCTGCAATGTTGATGTTCAGGGCTTTCGTGGCGACCAACTTCGTGTGCGCTGCCTACTCGGCGCTGGCTGCGCTCTTGGTGAAGAAACTCATGGGCAAGTGCTGGCTGCATCATCTTGATCAGGTACGGTCAAATCTCTTGTTATTTCATCCGTTCGTTATTTTTGTGATGCGATGCTCCTCTGCATTCGTCCATTCATGCATTGAGATGAATGCTAATTTCCTGATATCTTTTGATCGTGGTTGATGATTTTTTACAGAAAATAAATAGTAGTTAAAAGAAGTAGTTTTTAGAATAAGGGGTGGACGGTTAGAAAAGTAAAAACAAGATATGTACACGAGACTGGAGTAAGAAGAGTAAGGTGCGTGACACTCATGTGATCTCCTAACTTATCCTCGAAGCAAGATGGGGAGAAAGAGAAGTGAAGAAACGCCTTCGAGAAGCCATATATTCATATTGACTTACGAATACACCATAATCTACTCCATGGTTCACAATTTCGCCGAAATTTTGGGAATTTTGTCCATTTTGCTACGCCCGAAAGAAGAATAGTTGGTCAAATTTTAGCTGAATTTACCATTTGAATTTTGTCCAAATCTCATCTAAATTTTGATTAGATTTCATCAAAATTTTGAATTTTTCATCCAAATTTTTGAACGAAATGAACGAAACTTCGTTCTTTCGTTCTTCTCGCTGCCCTCCGAAAGTTTTTCCAAACCAAACTTTTAACCCTGATCTACTCCATTGATATGGAGAATCACGAGATTTTTTTTCTCCTCTCACGTCATTGTCAGACTTGCTGGAAGGCTTCGCAGTTGTTAATTTCAGGCCAATGCGTGTGCATGAACGAACCAACGTACGTGTATGCTGATCTGAAATTGTAACCGACACCTGACGACGCTTTCTTTGCAGTTCATGGTGAACCTGCAGGCGGCGGCGACGGCGGGTGCGGGAGCGGTGCACTCCATCGCTATGTAGGGAAACTGTTAGAACCGGCGATCACCCTAGTTTCACTGGATCCATTCCTCGGTCTCTTCTTTCTTAAATGGATTACACTCCATGTGCACTAAGTTCACGGACTGCCCACTAGCAAACCCTCCAAGCAACAACTTATAAGTGTGAGGGGATCTCCACCCATTAGACTAGTCTTTTGGGGGGAAGAGGTCCAATACCACTTATAAGGTTGTTGCTTGGAGGGTTTGCTAGTGGGTAGCCCGTGGGCTTAGCGTACAGGGAGCGCAGCCCATTTAAGAAAGAAGAGACCGAGGAATGGATCCAGTGGAACCAGGGTGGTCGCTGGTTCTAACATTTGGTATCAGAGCCAGAGATCTAACATCTCCCAGGGTGCGGTGTGCACAAATCCATATGGAAAGAGAGTTTCCTAGGAGTGCGGTGTGCAAAATCCATATGTGAGGGGGAGATTATTAGGAAAATAATAGTCCTATATAGATTGTGGGAGAGAGAAAAGCACAACTCTTGGTAGATGATAACCAAAGCCGCCTGATCCATATGGGAGTTGGTTTCTAGTTGTCATACCCGTAGCCTTTATAAGGCGCAGCCTTGTCCTGTAAAGAAAGCAAGCCAAACGAGAAGGAGTAGCAAGCAGTAGAAGAAAGAAGCAGAGGTCGCTGGGCAGAAGAAAAGCAAGAGAGAAGCAAGCAAGCAGTTGCTTGAGAAAGATAGAAAAGAAGACAGGGAAGTCGATGAAGGCTTTCGGGAAGAAACGAGATAGCTGTTGGCGGTTTGTTCCGAGCGGAAGAAATCAGGAAGGTGCAGCGCCGTGATTTTCTAAAGGCGGGCGTTCACGACGAGAGAAAGAGAAAGTAAGAAGCGTGATTTTTTCATATGCTGCAGTGGCTGTTGTTTGTTTTTTTGTGCTTGCGAGCTGCGAGTTGTGAAGAAAAGAAAAACTGCGCAGTAAGTTCTCAGGAGTCCGGAAAAGTGACAAGAAAACAGGAGTAGAAAATTCTAACATTTGGTATCAGAGCCAGAGATCTAACATCTCCCAGGGTGCGGTGTGCACAATCCATATGTGAGGGGGAGATTGTTAGGAAAATAATAGTCCCATATAGATTGTGGGAGAGGGAAAATCACAACTTATAAGTGGTATTGGGCCTCCTCCCCCCAAAAGACTAGTCTTTTGGGGGGAGAAGGCCCAATACCACTTATAAGTTGTGCTTTTTCCTCTCTCACAGTCCATATGAGACTATTATTTTTCTAACAGGAACAAGCCCAGCGGGTGGCTCGCCGTGTGCCGCATGTACCGTCGGTACCGCAACGTCGGCGCCGTCGCCCTTGCGCTGTACTTCGTCGCCTTCCTCTCCCTGCACCCTCTCGCGACACCCGAGGACACCGGCCGGATACTAGCTGGGCAGTTCTTAGACAGATCAACAGCCCGCTCAAGAGGATGTCAAGTTTTGCTGCGTCAGGAGTTCAGAAAGTGTACAGGCAGGCTCCATCATTCTTGTGTTACTTACAGTTCGGTTATGCATGTACTAGCCAGCCATTGTTGAGGCTTACATGTTGGCATCAAACCGCTTCTACTCTAGCATAATCGTGCATCTTAATCTGATAGATTTGTGGAGTGTGCACTGGTTGTGCCCACACGCTATATTTTCCTTGTCTAAGTGATCTCTCTACTATTTTGGGAACTTGCATTGGTAGGTAGACTAATCTCCAGATTGCATATGCTACCAAGACAATCATGATCATATCCAAATGATTCACCACAAGCATATGCATGAGCTAGGCACATATAGCTCATATTCATTTTGTAACTTGGTTATTTCTGAGTTCTGACAAACGGGAAGGGGTGTCTTACATAACACACCGCAATATAATCTCTGGTGTAGATTAATCATGGTGCTTAATTAAACGACGCAAAGTTCAGCTGGACAAGACATGGCTACAGCATCGTGCATAGGTGCGACGCAGCATACCAGCTTCATAGATAGATAGCCCCATCTGCTACGCGAAAAACCAGGCCACATGCGGCTAGCTACTCGCAGGGCACGAGAGCTCATCCGCCATTACCGGCGTTCGGTGCTTCGTTCGACTTGACGAAGCGGCCTTTCACTCGCTTCCTCGTGTCCGCCCTCAGCTTCCTCGACTCGTACCGGACGTGCTTGTCATACCTACAGCAAAGAGCCGAAAACTACAGTGAGAAGATTGGGGAGAAGTTGCTGGTCAGCAGCAGGCAGGTGAGGTCAGGGTCAGTTCATCCATGCCTGCGATTCTTCCTCTTCTCCATGTACCGCTGCATCGCGCTGTCCCTGTTCTGCGCTAGCGTTTCGCTGTCGATCTTCGCTGCTGCTCTTTCATGAGAAGAGCTCCCCAAGGGTCCAGAAGCAGGTACGTGGTTCCCAGAGGTGGTTGGTCCGTCGATTGTCGAGGTGCACGAGCTCACCTTCCGTTTGTTGCTCCCAGTGCTTAGCTGCAAAGGAAAAATCAGCACATAACCTGAGTAAGTCGAGCTAGGTGTACTGAAGGAGCTGCTGATACAGACAAGATTTTACCGGAGCCCCAGGTAGAGACTTCTTACTTCTCTACAACGATGCAAAACCAAAGAACACGTGGTGGGGCTTTCTATAGCGAGTTCTTTGTGCTGACAAAATTGGCCTTAAATGTTTCATAAAGAAACAATATGCCTCCATGACTTGGTGGACCAAAGGAGGATGAAACAAGGATCTGTACAGCGGTCCATAACAATCCCGGTGATCGAAAACAGCTAAAAGTGTTCACACCATATGGGACCATGGAGCCTACTTTTACAAGAATAGCCCCCTTAAACGATAAGCTAGAATTAGTAACATAACAGCCTAAACCCATTGAACAGTAAGTGGCACATCAACATCAGCAAAAGCTCTGTTACGTGGTCAACTGGAAAGTTAACAGCTAGAGGAATGACCACACTGCGCATAAGAGGGAATATCGGTGTCCCCATTGTAAATATTGGAGGAGGAAAGGATGATAGCTCAACAGTTGTATTGTACAGCCCTGAAAGGGATTCAAGGCTTTATATAGAATACAAGACACAAGACATAAGAAACCCTAGGACAATAGAAAAAGGTCTAAATATCCTTAACACCCCATCAAATGTAAAGCGTATGTAATAGTATTACATTTGAAAAGAGTTGACACTAAAATAGAAAAAAACCTAAATACCCTTAACACTAAAGTCCATATCTTGAAGATGTCATCGTAGTGTGCGATTCTTGGAAAAATTATATCGGAAATATCGCCTCCCATCCAAAATCGACCAATAGCCCATAAAACACAAAGTGCAGGGGTCGAGAAGGTAGAGGTAAGCTGGAGCAAAGTCGACCGCGGTAACATGATGAACAGGATGTGGAAGGTGATAAGTAGAGAGAGCTGTCAAATCAAGCCGAAGAGAGAGATAGAAGCATAGCGGCACAGATCGAAGCCCGAGACGGCGGCGGCGCTGTGCACAAGAAACGCAACGGAGGCGCAGTGCAGAAGAAGCACGATGGCCTTGAAAGTTCGGGGCGGCGGCTCACAGAGTAGAGGCGGCATCATAAAGACTTCTACGATCTGCAGCGGATCAATGAGAAGAGCAGTGACTGCGGCTATGCAAAAGGAAGGAGAAGACCATACTCTTCCGAGAGGATAGACTGTGGCTAGTAAAGCAGTCGACTGATTGACAAAGATTTTATGTGGACTTGCATGGCTTTAACGAACTGAAAAAGAGATATTACGGATTTGGATGGACGCAATGGAAGACACAAAATGAAAAAGACTCAAAGAACAGATACTAGCAGCAGCAACATGTCCTCAGCTCCACCACCTCATAGTCTAACAAAACACTCTTCTGTCAAAAACCTTCAATCTTCATTGCCCCTGCCTTCATCTCCATTCCTCTCCCTGGGATCTCGCTCGCCGTGGAAGCCGTTCTGCGACAGGCTAAGCGCTCGTAAGCTCCTCAGGTTGCTCAGGGTCAGAGGTATCGGGCCGGCGAGGCCGGGGTTGGACTTGAGCACGAGCTGCTCGAGGGAAGAGGCGTTGGTGAAGAGCACTAGTAGATCAGAGCCCGCCACCCGTCGCTTCGGCTGCTCCTAATAACTCGTACTACAAAGCAAAGCAAAGCATCCACCTTTTCCATCGCCCAGCGCAACTCTTCCCATTTCGCTCCATCGCTCCGTTCCATCCATGGCTCCCAAGCGCGTTGCTCAGTCGCCACAGCCAGCTATTCTCCGTCCCAGGACCAAGAGGCAGCCGACAAGGACACAGAGGAGGCGTTGGTGGAGCATCCTCTTTCCACCGTTGCACGGTCCTCACCAGCGATTCCGAAGAACCAGGCCACGCAGCCGCCGGGCCTGCACTGCAGGGTGGCGATGTCGGGGCCAAAGTGGAGGCGGCAGGCGCAGAGGCGGCTGCGTCATCGGGGGCGAGCTTGGCCGGATCTAGCGCGGAGACACTCAGATCCAGGCGGGGCGAAGGCGGCAACGGCCGGATCCAGCCTGGAGGCCGCCAGATCTGAAGGCTGAGTAGTGGACGGCGGCAGATCCGGCAGCGGGGAGGCCAGATCCGGTGCGGACGGCCATGGGAGCGACGGGATCTGGCGGGGACACGTGCGCGGACAGGCATGCCGTGCATGCAGCGCATGGCCAGCGGCGCAGCGACGAGTAGCAGCAGCAAGGCGCCGTGCATGCGGCTAGAAGCGTGCATGGCCAGCGCGCGGCCAAGCTGAGGCGGCGCTGAGGAAGCCGGAGGTGAGCCGAGGCGCCGCCGACCGGAGATGACCGGATCCAGGGAGTTCTTGCTGCGATGCAAAGGCGGGGCCCTGGAGGCGCATGACAAGGAGAGGCGCTGCGCAGAGAACTCTAGGGTGGCCGTCCCCGAGATTATCTTCTTATCTTCTCCTGGGGGCAGCAGCGGAACTTTTAATTGGAGGTGATCTAGATTTTCAATTTTGCTCTGATACCATGTAAATATTGGAGGAAAGGATGATAGCTCAACAGTTGTATTGCACAGCCCTGAAAGGCTTTATATAGAATACGAGACACAAGACATAAAAAACCCTAAGACAATAGAAAAAGACGTAAATACCCTTAACACCCATGAACATGCACATTTTAAGCAAGTTCAGGTACGTCTTCAAGCAGCTCATTTTTAGTATGTTGTTAACCCTGAAGCTTTGATCAACCGTTCCAATAATATCTTTAACCAATTGTCTGGATTACTCAATGCACAGATCTTTATCATAGAAGCTTGCTGAAGGGCAAAAGCCATTTCTGCAAACTAGAGGATCCTGCGTATCTATAAATAAGGCATATTTTACCAGAGCAATCATGTTTTGGCTTTGCTCCTTGGTGTTGAGGTTATAGTACTATGCAAAAAAAATATAAATTGCATGAAGTATGAGAAATCTTGCCATCACATGCATGGTCTAATAACACTTCTTTTTCTAGCACAGGGCCAATATGAGAATACCATGCTTGATGCTATTATGCCAGGTGAATTAGGTGCCAAATGCACCGGATAGAAACACCAAGTGTCTGTTTAAGTTGGAAAAAAAGGGGACGGTGACTTACATTTTTGGAAGAAAACTGACAGATATTAGTTGACATGATATCTTCGGCAGCTGCACAGTATCTTGAGTCATAAATATCTTCCAGATCTTTCGTTGTCCCAGAGGACATTTCCTTAAGCATGTCATTATAGCTCTTGAGCATAAAGCCTCCATTATTTGAACCAAATACAGCTTCAACTGCAGAGTTCTCATTGTGATCCCTTGATCTTCCTAAATTAAAATCCCATATCTGTCATGCAGATAACAAGTAGTGAACTGTCATTTTTTTCCTTGATAAGAAGTTTCAGAGTAAAATTGAAGAAAAATGAGGAGATTTTGAAGCATCTGTGATAGCAAGGTTGTGACTTGTTGAAAATTATCCTTTTTGTCGATGTCAACTCTGCAAGCATATATGGGCCTCTCAAATACTCCCTCTGGTCACAAATCCATATCGTTTTGGACATCGACATAATCCCCAAAACACCACTTTGACCACTAATTTCTATTATAGTATATTTATAAAACCCAACAAAATTATATTATTATAAAGGTACTTTTTGAGACAAATTTATACATATGATTTTAGTGCATCTAATATAAATATTTAAAAAGATATCGATAACCAAAGTTTCGAAAGTTTGACTACACGTATTCCAAAAAGACATGTATTTATGACTAGATGAAGTAATTATTTATCATGCAAAATAGAACGGTAGAGATAGCAATGTAATGTGTAGTCAAAAGTTCAAATAAATACTAATGCAAACAGTGTATCAAGATTCATGATACGATTTGCACAGATCATAAGATCTACTCCATATCTGAAAAAGTCAATTTCTCTGAACAATGCAGTAACGTGCAAAGTCACATCCGATGCACTTTTTCGTATTGTGACAGCAACACCTGCTCAGAAAGTTCTGTCTAATTTGCATTATTGGTAAAGGAAAATACACCTTTCATCATCGGCCCAATTTGTGTTGGAGCTAATTAGTGGGGTGGTAAGAAATACTGAGGAAAAGCAGAGTAGAAAGAGGAAACATAGAGCTCTACAAGCTTTTCATTATGACGTGCAAGCTTACATGCATACACACTAAGCTCTTACAGAGGTACTACTTTTTGAACTATACACTTTTCTGCTCTTACCTATCTAACTTCCAAATTTTACATGCCATATTTATAGGCTAATGAACCGACTTGCTTTTGCTACTCTGGTTAGCCAAAACTTCATGCATATGTCG
Organism: Melocanna baccifera; assembly: GCA_036346265.1. Lineage (NCBI taxonomy): Eukaryota > Viridiplantae > Streptophyta > Magnoliopsida > Poales > Poaceae > Melocanna > Melocanna baccifera. The sequence continues at coordinate 1,245,113 of CM070698.1, read as the reverse complement.
GTAGAAAATATCCTCATATGAGTTGCGGCAGCATTGATCAAGAAAACCATCCATAGTAGTGTTAGCTTGGCTTATACAGCTACTATCTTACTTTGTGTTCACACTTAACCAAGACAGTAACAACTAAGCTTTTAACTTATACAGTTATGACTAGTGCATGCGTTCATACAAGAATGTTAGATGCTTCTCCAAAAATCCATTACCGACATGCATGTGCAAAAAGATTATAAACAACATTCATTCTCTTAATCTTGTTGCTTCTTCTCCACATCTTGCAGCCCAATTTTCTGGTGCATCTCCAAAAACTTTGCATGTCCAAGAGGTTTGGTTAAAATATATCGGCAAGCTGATCTTCAGTCTTCATATATTCTACCATTGTCTTGCCACTCTTAACACATTCACAGATGAAGTGATAACATTTGTCAATGTGCCTATTCCTACCGTGATGAGCAGGATTCTTGTAAAAAGAAATTGCAAAATTATTATCCACCATCAATGTAACTTTACTCGGTTCTCTGTTCTTCATGTCACACATCAATCGTCTGAGCCAGATGTCTTGACACGTAGCTATTGTAGCGGCGATGTATTCAACCTCACATGATGACAATGCCACTACCTTCTGCTTCTGTGATACCCAAGTAATCGAGTTTGAACCAAAGAAGTATACAACTCCTAATGTACTCTTTCGATCATCAACATCTCCGGCTAGGTCACCATCGCTGTATTCGACTAGCTGGAGTTGCCTCTCTCCTCTCTTTTTATAGTGACAACCAAAACTCAAAGTGCGACTTACATATCTTAGTATGTGCTTCACGGCTGCCATGTGTTTGTTGTGGGAGTTTCCATGTAGCGACTCACAATTCCCACGGCATAGTCTATATCCGGCCTTGTGTTTACTAGATATCTCAAGCTACCAATAATACTTCTATAAAGTGTTGCATCAACAGAGGATTAGCACTCTTCTTACTCAACTTTAAACTTACTTCCTAGGGAGTTTTACTAGGATTGCATGTACTCATGCCACACTTCTTTAAGATCCTAACTGTATAACTAGATTGACATAAGGAAAATCCAATTGAAGTTTGCTTCTGTATAACTAGATTGACATAAGGAAAATCCAATTGAAGTTTGCTTCACTTCAATGCCGAGATAGTAGCTTAGCAATCCTAAGTCACTCATGTTGAGCAAACTCTTCATCTTCATCTTGAATTTGTCAATCTGTTTAAGATCTGATCCTATGGTAATTAAATCAACATACACACCAATGAATAGGCTTGATTCTCCATAATTTCTCTTGTACACCACATGCTCAAGTGGACTTCTTTTGAACCAAAGTGGCACCAACATTTTGTTCAATTTTGCATAACACACTTTTGGCGCCTGCTTAAGCCCATAGAGTGTCTTCTTTAGCTTTAATACCTTGTGCCCATTGTCTTTCTCAACAAACCCAAGCGATTGGATGACATGCACTTCTTCCTCGAGCCCATCATTGAGAAATGCTAATTTAATATCCATATGATGCACTTCCCAACCTTTTTGTGCTGCCAATGCAATGAGAAGCCTCACTGTCTCAAGTCTCGCCACTAGGGCAAAAACTTCCTCAAAATCATCCACGAACTCCCCCTCGCACATCCAGAGCCCATTAAACTCAATCTTGAGGGTCTGGAGCTTTGCCTTTATTACACGATCGGCCCCCAATGGAATCTCACGGCGTCATACTCGCCACAACAAAATGGAGTTGTGGAGCGTCGCAACCAAATAGTGGTGGCCATGGCAAGAAGATTGCTGAAAAGTAAGAACAAGCTTGTAGCATTCTGGGGAGAGACGGTGTCAACCGTCATATACCTTCTAAATCGCATGCCAACGCGAAGCTTAGACGAGATGACCCCATATGAAGCCTGGTTCAAGAAAAACCCAAAGGCAACACATCTTCGAACATTTGGTATTAGAGCCCAGATGATATCATAGCAGCCTAGGCGCTGGGCGCAAGCTCCCCGGCGCGACTCGAGCAGAGGCGCTCCTTTGGGCAATCGACCTGCCTAGGCGGTCAACGTCGGACCTAGGCAGCACTAGGCACAACGGAGCTGGGCGGTATGGAGCGGCTCTAGGTGGCCCGAGGCAGAGCTCGATGGCACTAGGCGCACAGGCGGGGGAGTTAAAAGGTGAGGCTCGATACTCATACCCCTGTCTCCACTTGTTCCCCGTCGCATGCCACCGCCCGCCATTCCCCGTCGCCGTCACCCGCGGTTCCCTATCGCATGTCGTCGCCCGTAGTTCCCCATCGCTGTCGCCTGTGGTTCCCCGTCACCATCACCCTCGGTTCCCCGTCACCGTCGCCCTCGGTTCCCCGTCGCGCGCCACCGCCCGTGGTTCTCCGGCACCGTCGCCCTCGGTCTTCCTCCGCTCCTAGCCACGGACGAAGTAACCTCCTCCCTCCCTCCCCGTCGGCCTCTGTGACTCTATATACACATGCGCCTCACTCCCCTCCCTGTCGGCCTCCTTCCGCATCTTCGGCCTCTACCCCGCGCTTCCCTCCTCCGCCGCATCCCTCCTCTGGTCCCGCCGCTATCTCCTCTTCGTCGCCCTCCCCTCCTCTTCCTCATCCTCTTCGTCTCCCTCGGTGACGCCTCCTCCCTCTGCCTACCCACATCCATCCACCTACCCTCCGCCGACCCCGTCGCCTCCTGCATGCGCAAGGCCGAGCTCCATGCCCTCTACCTACTTCGGTCCCAGCGCGAGGCCGAGCTCCACCTCTTCTGTTCGCCCGCCTAGGCCCCGCCTAGGTGCTAGACGGCCACCCACCGCCCGCTTAGTGCCTAGGTGAACATTGTGTCATAGACATCGGTGAAGAGCGGTACTGGCGGCGTTATGATGTCGAATCCAAAAATGAGAGTTTGGTGGCTCTACAGCACCCACTGCTGACGGCCACAAACTATGTGGTGTGGTCGATCAAGATGCACGTCTACATGGCGGCGCAAGGCGTGTTGGAGTGGTCAAAGCCAAGGGAGAGATCAACAACCGGTGTGATAAGATGATACTTGCAGCTATCTATCAAGGGGTGAGCGAGGAAACACTACTCACAGGGAAGAAGACGGCTAAAGATGCATGGGCTGTGTTAAAGTACATGTACGTGGGGGCCAATCGTGTAACAAGGGCAAAGCTCCAAACCCTCAAGATCGAGTTTGATAGGCTCTGGATGCGTGAGGGGTGTTTGTGGATGATTTTGCCATGAGAATCACCACGGTGATAAGCAAGATGCGCACACTCAGGGAGAAAATCAAGGACTCCTATATTGTGCAGAAGGTGTTACGTATGGTGACACCAGAGTTCCTACAAATTGCTTCCACGTTGGAGCAATTTAGGAACTTGAAGAAGATGTCGATCGAGGAGTTGTTCAGTTGACGTAAGGCACATGAGGAGCACCTCTGGGGAGGATGAACACGTGCTGCTGACCCGTGTCGAATGGGAGGCCAAGCCAAGGAAGAAAGAGGGCGAGGGCTATTCCAGAGGTTCAAAGTGGAAGGTCAGTAGAAGTGGACGCGGCCACGGGCGTGGTCGCGAGCATGGGCGAGGCGACAGTGAGCGCACCGACGATTCCCATAAAAGCTTTAAATTTGACAAAGCAAAAGTGTGCTGCTACAACTACCAAGACTACGACCATTTTGTGCCCGAGTGCCACTCGAAGAGGGCGGAGAGGGCACACTTTGTGGAAAAGCACACCGACGATGAGCCTGCTCTCTTGACGGTGGAAATATGTGAGCTTGCGCAATCCACAGAGAAAAGTCTGAGCATGGGTTGCTCAATGAGGAGAAGGCAAACTTGAGGCTTGGAGTCAGAGAAGACTACAAAAACAAGATGTGATATCTCGACACCGGGGCTAGTAATCATATGAGCTAGTGTAGAGAGGTTTACTGAACTGGACACCAAGATATATGACTCGATGAGATTCGGTGATGGCTCGGTTGTGGATATATGTGGTCGTGGCTCAGTCATGTTTCAGACTCAAACCAAGGAGCATAAGTTGCTAATAGATGTATATTACATGCCTCAGTTGCATAGCAACATCTTGAGTTTGGGCCAACTCGAAGAACACAGCTGCAAAATCATTATGAAAGACGGGTATTTGCGTATCTTCAACAAGGAAAAAAGGTTACTGGCCAAAGCGAGATCATGAAATCAATTGTATGTGTAAAATCTTAATCGTGCACAACTGGTTTGTCTCCTAGCAAAGTATCAAGAGGAGTAGCTGTGGCATACACGATACGGTCATCTGAACTTTCATGCACTGAGGGATATCTCACGCAAGGGAATGGTTAAAGGAATGCCAGAAATCAACCATGTTAATCAACTACACGAGGGGTGTATGGTAGGCAAGCAGCGCCGCACACTATTTCCCATCAACTCGATGTATCAAGCAAACAAGCCGCTCGAGTTGCTACATGGGGATTTGTGCGGCCCTATAACACCTGTAGCTCCAGGTGGTAACCGATATTTTTTTGCTGTTAATTGATGCTCACAACAGATATATGTGGACAGATTACTCAAGACGAAGGATGAGGCCTTGGACATGTTCAAGAAAGTGAAGGCTATAGCCGAGATGGAGGTTGGCCAAAAGGTGAAGGTCTTGAGGACAGACCATGGCGGTAAATTCACGTCAAATGAGTTCACACGCTACTACGATGAGCTGGGTCTACAACGGCATCTCACGGCGTCATACTCATTGTAACAGAATGGAGTTGTGGAGCATCGCAAACAAACAGTGGTGGCTATGGCAAGAAGCTTGCTGAAAAGCAAGAACATGCTTGGAGCATTCTAGGGAGAGGCTTTGTCAACCACCGTATACCTTCTAAATCGCGCGCCAACGCGAAGCTTAGATGGGATGACCCCGCATGAAGTCTGGTTCAAGAAGAAGCTGAAGGTAACACATCTTTGGACATCAATTCTTTCAAAGAGGAGTAGCTTGCAGTTGCAATAAAGGTTCACGGACCAGCTTGTTTTAGGGACATTGAATGTGCAAATTATTATTTATAATCTTGTTACACATGCATGTCGACAATGGTTTTTTGGAGAAGCATCTAGCTGTCTTGTATGAACACAAGCACTAGTTATAGTCGTATAAGTTAAAAGCTTCTAGGTGTTGCTGCCTTGGTCAAGTATGAACACAAAGCAAGATGGTAGCCGTGTAAGCCAAGCTAACACTACTCTGGATGGTTTTCTTGATCAATGCTGCCGCAACCCACATGAGGATATTTTCTACCAACATATGCATGAAGTTTCTGGCTAATCAAAGCAACAAAAACAATTTGGTTCATTAGCCTATAAATATGGCATGTAAAACTTGTAAGCTAGATAGCTGAGAGCAGAAAAATGTGTAGTTCAAAAAATATTACCTCTGTAAGAGCTTAGTGTGTATGCATGTAAGCTTGCAAATCATAATGAAAAGCTTGTAGAGCTCTGCATTTCCTCCTACTCTGTTCTTGCTCAGTATCTCTTGCCACCCCACTAGTTAGCTCCAACAATCGAGTCATAAATGGTGAGGGCAAAAAGGTTAAATTTATCTCTACTCAAAGCTAATGAAACCATTCTGCTCTCCTGGCTGACAAAACCTAGGAAACTAGAGCAGGATAAGCCAGGAGAACGACATGAAACCATCTGGTCATTTACATAAAGGCACGGAAGTGTAAAACTTCGATGGCTTCAGAATTGGCACATTAGTATTCACCACGAAATTAATCGTTTTTACCCATCCCCTCACCTACCAGAGAGATCACGACTGCATTTCGCAATCTGATTGATCAGTGGAACTGACCACGAACTGCAAGAAGTGATGAACATTCTACAGAACAGTTTGATTTCAATTGTTGTTAGCAGTGAAATACAAGATCCTAACATTTGTCTGTTGGAATGATCTCAACCGTTTGGCCCAACGGCCAAACGGGCCCCCTTGTTCGCGCCCTGATCGGGGGCGCCCAACCCAATAGGCTGGTGGGCCCCTGTCGCTAGCGCCATATAAATAGAGGTGGGGGCCTGGGGCGACACGTACGACGAGGTTCACCGTGCCGCCACAAACCCCACCGACAAACCCTAACCCGATCTGAGAAGAGGGCGCTCCAGCGACGGGAAGCACCATCACGCCGTCACCGGATCTCCGCCGCCGTCAACGACGAACCAACGATGGCCGGCTCTTCATCCAACGCGACGGACGGTTGGTACCCCTAATCTCCTCTCCCTCTCCTCTCTCTCGGTATTATCTCAAGAAATCCCAAGAACAAGAAAAGAGTTCAAACAATGGTATCAGAGCGGGAATAGAGGCAAAGAAAATCCCCAAATCCATCCCTCCGTCTCAGATCGGGCAAGAAAAAAAATCATTTTCTTGCACGCCGCGGCCTCGATCGCCGCCGCGCTGGCCGACCGACACCCGCCGCCGCCAGCCTCGGTCGCCGCGTGCCATGCGACCTCTGCGCGCCGCTGCACTGCGGCGTGCGCGCCGCTCTGCGCGCCCGCGCCCGCTGCCGTCGCCGCGTCGCTGGCCGACCTGCGTGTCGGCCGCCCGCCGCCGTTCTGCTTCTTCGCGCGCCCGCCGCCGCTCGCTGTGCGCCTCACGCGCTGGCGCGCAAACCGCCGCCGCCCCCGCCGCCGCGGCGCGCGCCTGCTGGCGCCGCCGCCGGCCGCCCACTGCTTTCTGCTGCGCGTGTGCGCTCGGCTCCCTAGCGCCGCTCGCCGCCTCACGGCCGCCGCCCCACTCGCCGGCCGCCGAGCTCTCCCACCGCACAAATCCGAAATTTGAGGCTGCCTTTTGGGGAGGCAGAGAATATGTGGAGGAGATAAGCTTTTGAATGTGTGGTGGAGGATGTTTTCAGGGGATATGAGGCTCGGGTGCATAGCAGATATTTTGACCGATCAAATGTGAATTATTGTTCTACAGTATGCGTACTTTTATATATATATATATATATATATATATATATAAAAGAAAAGATATAATTTTTCATTATTAAATTCGAACCAACGGGAGAATTTAATTTTGGAAAAAAAATAGATATAATTTTTTAATTGATGTTTCCGCTGCAAAAGTTAAATTGTGATTACTCTTTAAATTAAATTCGAACCAACGGGAGAATTTAATTTTTGAGTATTATTGTGAATTATGATATTGTTATTTTCTGACCAACGTTGATAATAACAATATTATAATTTTAATTGATGTTTTTATGCATTATTTCTATTTCTGCCCAACGGTGATGTAGATTTAATGTATAGATAAATTGATTTAATTGTATGTCGTATTTTTGACCAACGTTGGAAATAAGGCATATAATTTTCCTGTTATGTTCTCACTTTATTTGAAATATTTTTCAGGCGGATACAACTTGATGAGTTGTATCCGAGAGATCCCCACTCTTAAAGGAGATAATTATGGAGAGTGGAAGAAAAAGATAGACTTAGCGTTTATCTTGGCTGAAGTGGACTGGGTCCTCACTACAGCACGTCGCACTGAGCCTATGGCACCGGTGAGGATCAAAATGAGGATGATCTTGCTTGGCGAGAAAAGACAGAGGATCATGCTCCTTACATGATGTCTTATGACCTTGAGCATAAGAAATGGACCACACCCAACAAGAAATGTATGGTCGTGATGAAGAACACGATTGAGCACGCTATTGTGGGCTCAATCGCAGAGTGTGACACCGTCACGAGTACCTTGAGAGAATAAAGAGTCGGTTCTTGGCTCTTCAAAGACTTATGCTACACACATTAAGCGACTTGTGATGAAAGGTACTCTGGTGGTGGCGATGGCATAAGAGAGCACATACGAGGATGAGTAACATGGCATCCAAGCTTAAACCAATGGATTTGGCTCTCAAGGATGAGTTCCTTATTCATTTAGTTTTTGCTTTCTTCCGAAAGAGTTTGACACTTTTGTTGTCAACTACAATATGCACTGAGAAATGGGACTTGGAAAAGTGCATAGCTATGTGTGTGCAAGAGGAGGAAAGAATTAAATCCTCACATGGTGGTTCTATCAACTATGTGAAGGATAACAAGAAAAGGAACTTCAACAATCACTCCTTCTCAAAGAACAAAGGAAAAACCTCATCCATCACCTCAACGAAATAAGTTTGTCAGAGACAAAGATCGTTGTCTTCATCAGCAAGAAGACAGACACTACAAGAAGAACATCACGATTACTTAAAGATGATAATGGCAAAGAAAGGTGAGAACATTATTACCTATATAAATGAATCCCTGTATGTGCAATATTCGAAATCCACTTGGTGGATTGACTCAGGAGCAACTGTTCATGTTGCTAATTCTTTACAGGGATTCCGTTCGACGAGGACTACGCAAAGAAAAGAAAAATGCATTAAAGTCGCAAATGGAGTCCAAGCTGAAGTTGAAGCCGTTGGCGATCTTTCATTAGAGCTAGCTGATGGCTTCACTCTTTTACTTAGAGATGTTCTTTATGTACCCTCTTTACAGAGGAATTTGATTAGTGTTTCATGTTTGGACAATGATGGTTATGATTGTCATTTTGGAAATAGCAAGTGTGAAATAATGTTTAATAAAGCATGTGTTGGCCTTGCCATCTTACAAAATAAGCTTTATTTGTTATCATTATGTGATGATGTGAATGTCGTAAGCGATAATGGGAACGTCGCGTGCGAGAAAGTAAATGAATCCTCGTTGACGAATGCAAACAGGAAACGAAAGAGAACTCTAGATGCGTCGTCGAAATTATGGCACTGTCGTTTAGGCCATATTTCGAGGGGGAGAATAGAAAGACTAGTTAAGAATGATATTCTTCCTCCATTAGAGTTCTCAGACTTAGAACAATGCAGAGAATGTATTAAAGGAAAATATGTAAAGAAAATTAAGAAAGACGCCAAAAGAAGCACAGGAGTTCTACAAATTATTCACACAGATATTTGTGGTCCTTTTCCTGTGAAAAGTGTGGATGGATATGACTCGTTCATAACATTCACGGATGATTACTCCCGTTATGGATATATTTATCCAATCAAAGAAAGAAATGAAGCCTTGGATAAATTCAAGATATTTAAGGCTGAAGATGAAAACCAACACGATTTAAAGATTAAGATAGTCCGATCTGATCGTGGGGGGGAGTACTACGGTCGACATACCCCATATGGACAAGTTCTGGACCTTTGCAAGGTTTCTACAGAAAATGGTATAGTGGCCCAATTCTACACCGCGAACCTCGGCAAAATGGAGTAGTGAAAGACGCAACTGCACTCGATGGATATGGTGCGAAGCATGATGAGCTATCCCACACTGCCATTGAGTATATGGATGGAGGCGTTAAAAACCGTCATTCATATTCTCAACAGAGTGCCTAGTAAGTCGGTGCCCAAAACACCGCATGCGAGTTGTGGACGGAAAGAGTTCCTCACTACACCACTTACGTGTGTGGGAGTCTGCTGAGGCTAAAGTATTTAACCCAAATCTTGGGAAGCTTGATCCCAAAGCGATGGTGTCATTTCATTGGCTGCCTGAAAAGTCAAAAGGTTTCCGTTTCTCTTTCCCGCACCGATATACAAAGTTTGTAGAAACGAGACACACTTGTCTTCTTAGAGGATGAAATGATGAGGAAGCATGGTAACTCGAGGATTGATCTTGAGGAGAAGCGGGCGTATCGCCCACTCAGATGATTCAAGAGCCATTCTTCGCGATACCTGCCGTCATTTGCACCGACCGTGCAAGACAACTGTGGTGCCGCAGACTGTTATTGTTCCTCCCGTGGCAACAATAAATGAGAATAAGGAACCTGTTCTTGAGATCCTCAGAACCCATTGCCACGGATGAGGGGAGCAACAAAGACCCTAAGCATGAAGATGTACCAAATGTGAAGGCCCCGAGGAGGTCTCAAAGAGTAAGAAGATCAGCTATTTCTGATGATTATCAGATTTATCATACAGAGGAATTTCAAATGGAGGATGATCCCACTTCATTTGAAGAAACCATGAGAAGCGAAAACTCTTCAAAATGGCTTGAAGCCATGGAAGAGGAAATGAGGTCCATGAAGACTAATAAAGTCTGGGACTTGAAAATTATTCCTAAAGGAGCCAAAACAGTAGGCTGTAAATGGGTCTACAAGACAAAACTTAACTCCCAAGGGAATGTAGAAAGATACAAAGCGTGACTTGTGGCAAAAGGCTTTACGCAAAGAGGGGGGATTGATTACAATGAGACCTTTTCTCCAGTCTCATGTAAAGACTCCTTCAGAATCATAATTGCATTAGTAGCACATTATGATTTAGAGTTACATCAGATGGATGTAAAGACGGCATTTCTTAATAGGGATTTGGAGGAAAATGTTTACATGGCACAACCGAAAGGTTTTGTCGTGGAAGGAAATGAAGGAATGGGATGCCGCCTAAAGAAATCGATTTATGGGTTAAAGCAAGCTTCAAGACAATGGTACTTGAAGTTTGTGATCTAATAAGAAAATTTGGGTTTAAAGAAAATGTAGAGGACAACCGTGTTTATGCAAAGTTTAAAGATGGGAAGTTTATCTTCCTAATCTGTATGTGGATGATATCCTACTAGCTAGTAGTGATGTCGATCACTCTCGGAGACAAAGAAGTTTTGTCCTCAAACTTTGATATGAAAGATCTTGGTGAAGCTTCGTTCGTTCTAGGGATCAAATTCACCGGATAGAAACAAAGGGACATTGGGACTATCACAAAAGGCATACATAGAGAAAGTCTTAAAGAAATTTGGTATGCATAAATGTAGTCCTTCACTGCACCTATAGTCAAGGGCGATGGATATGGGGATTTTCAATGCCCCAAGAACCAAGACTGAGCTCGATCTAATGAAATCGGTTCCATATGCTTCAAATCGGAAGCTTACAAAGATGCTCAAGTGTGTACACGCCCGACTTAGCGTTTATTACTGGGTTACTTGGCGATTCCGAGCAATCCCGAATAGAGCATTGAAATTGGTAAAGAAAGTCTTGCGTTATTTGCAAGGAACAAAAGGCCTCATGATGACATACGAAAGATCGATTTACTCCATATAGTGGGGTATCTGATTCGATTATGTGGGAGATGATAGAAAGTCAACATCCGGATATGTATTCACTCTCATTGGAGGAGCTATATCGTGGAAAAGCTCAAAGCAAACCGTCACTACATCGTCCACAATGTATGCCGAGTTTGTAGCATGTTGTGAGGCTACGGGCAGTGAATGAAGCTAAAGAAGTTCATACCGGTTTAAAAAGTGGTTGACGACATCAATAGACCACTTAAGTTGTCTTCGCGACAATGAACCCGCAGAATGTATGCCCACAACAATAAGTCAAGTGGTGCTGCCAAACACATTGACATAAAGTACTATGTTGTGAAAGATAAAGTTCGGGATCAAATTATAAGTCTTAAGCATATAAGTACCGCAAAGATGTTAGCGGATCCGCTTACTAAAGGCTTACCACCCAACGTGTTCGAGAACATGTAGCGGCATGGGTTTAAGGAAAGCCTATGATTCCTGGACTAAAAGATGGCCCAAAAGTTTAAAGTAACTATTTCAGAACAGAGAGGTGCATTGTAACTGTTGAATCTATCGGCGTTTGACCGTGATGATGAGACATGTTCTATGCACTAATCTGTAATGGAATGAGTAAAGTCGAAAGTAATTAAAGTTAAAGTATAGATTGAGATCAAGGGGGAGAATGTTGGAATGATCTCAACCGTTTGGCCCAACGGCCAAACGGGCCCCCTTGTTCGCGCCCTGATCGGGGGCGCCCAGCCCAATAGGCTGGTGGGCCCCTGTCGCTAGCGCCATATAAATAGAGGTGGAGGGCTGGGGCGACACGTACGACGAGGTTCACCGTGCCGCCACAAACCCCACCGACAAACCCTAACCCGATCTGAGAAGGGGGCGCTCCAGCGACGGGAAGCACCATCACGCCGTCACCGGATCTCCGCCGCCGTCAACGACGAACCAACGATGGCCGGCTCTTCATCCAACACGACGGACGGTTGGTACCCCTAATCTCCTCTCCCTCTCCTCTCTCTCGGTATTATCTCAAGAAATCCCAAGAACAAGAAAAGAGTTCAAACATTGTCACCACCATGTGATCTTAATGCGTGTTAGGCTACGACAGTGCGGCTACTTAAGGCAATGCAACTAATATTACTCACAAATAAAGATGAAAGATTTAGCAATAAAGTTGCAATGTAAATTGGCTGAATTGTAAGAAGTAAAATAAATATCGTCTTTTTTACACTATTACCTGGGCCGGTGGCACTGAAGGCGCAGTGCACTCCCATAGAAGTAGTTGGTCGTCATCGCCGAGGCGGTCAATGCTGATGAGCTCGGCGCAGTTGGCCGGCGCCATCATGAGCAGGGACGTGTACGGCAACGGCGCCTCCGGGGCCGCTGGAGCAGGAGAAGGCAACGGTGGGGAAGCCTGCTTGTCCGGCAAGCGAACGCTGGCAGCGGTCGAGGTCCGGCGAGGCGTGCGGGGGCTCAGATCCGGGTGCTGCTGCGGCTGCGCCGTCTCTGCCTCCCGCCGCGCCATCTCCGCGAGCTGGTGGCACAGAGCCTCCCCATTGAGCCGCCGGCCGCCGCCTCCGGAGGCGGCCACCTCCGGCGGGTCGCAGGGCACGTAGATGTCGCGCAGGTCGGGGTCGACCGCCAGCATGGAGTAGTCGAGCGCCGAGAAGAAGGAGTCCCCCTCCTCGTCCTCCCCGCCGCCGCCTCCGGGGACGTCGAGGCCCCAGGACGCCGCGAGCTCTGTCGCCGCGGGGCACCCGGCGAACCCCTCGACGAGCACGCGCGCTGCGCCGTCCCACCCGCCGCTGCAGTCGGCGCAGAGGAACGCCGGGTCGCTTCCCCCGGCCGCGACGCGCGCGGCGGCGGGCCGCGCCGCGCACCCCGCGCAGAGCGGCGCCCGCACGTGCTTCCGCGAGAGCACGTTGGCGGCGTGCACGTGGCGGTCGCACGCCACGCAGAGCCGCGCCGCGTCCGCCCGGCAGTGCAGCGCCGCCGCCGCCTCCCCGCAGTAGTCGCACGGCCACTGCTGACTTCCCCCTCCCCCTCCTCCGTCCTTCATCTCCGGCGCCGCCACGCCACGCCACCCACACACACCAGCGAGAAGTACTTCACGCACGTGCGAATCACGAGACCAGAGGAAGAAAAAGCGAAGGCGAGGAAGAAATCAAATGGAGAGCATCAGAACTTCAGAAGAGCGAGAGGGTTTACGACTTTATAACACCGCGCTTACTCGCTTAATGCGAAGCAATCAGTACGGAGAAGGAGACGCCCATCCGCTGCGCGACGACGAGCACCAAGCCACGCTACTCTTTCCACGTGGCGCTCTCGGTTGCGTCGCGGTGGCGGGGCCGCGCCCGTGGGCCCTGCTAGGCAGTGTTCGCTGAGCTGGCGCGCTGAGTGGGAAGGGGCTCGGGACGCTGACAAGGTGGGGCCGCGAGATGGGGGTCCACGTGGGCAGAGCGGCGCGAGGCGGATAGGTGCGGGTGATCAACATGCATGGCCGCTCCAGTGCTCCACATTGGGCAAAAGGAAACCTTCAGAGTAGAAAAGAAAAGAAAAGCTCAAATTTCTCCCCTTAATACTGTAAGTGTAGGTTTAAACCAATTTGTTATACATATATAGTACCAATTTGTAAACTAAGGTTGATGAACACTTGCATCTAGATTAATTGTAAGCTAAGTTGCATGAACATTGCATTTTGGGGCTGTAGAATGAGTGCTCTTGACGAATTACATTGCCATGCCCTAGTTAGCAGGAGTTGCTACAAGATGTTGGTCATTTGTCATGACTCAGCATCAAGGCCCTGATCTATGACATAAAGCGATAAGTGATGGATTAGACAGTAGCAAAAAGATCCCAAAAGATAGGCCATTGAACAGGAAGATGCAGGATGGCATATTGGCATGTTCCCGTATGATGCAAGTGATGCATGCGTGTCATTCTTTGAGGTAGCAAAGAGGGCCCTGATGTCCTTTAGAAATCACCACTGAGATCGGCAAGCTCAAAGTCAGCATTGTTGCAGTCCAAGTGAGCGGTACAAATTAAGTACAAACAAAGCCCGTAAGTACAGAGTTTGGTGGGCTTGGGAAGTCCAATGTACGGAATTGTCCTTTTTTACGATATAACTACCTACATGGCCCACAAGAAGGTCTTTCAAACTGTTTCCCTCGTTAAAACCGAACTGTTTACGTATCTACGATACTGTAGCTACTTTTTTAAAATTTTGATTTAAACATCTTTTTTTTACAAAAAAAAAAGTATCTCTCCAAGTTCAGAAGGTGCGACAGATGATATATGTTATCTACCATATCTGAGGAGCTCTCAACAGGAGCTAGATGACGTGACAGGTGGTGGCCCGGGCGTGCTGCCGGGCTACAGCTGCTCATCGCTGGAGCACGCATGTATTTTTTGGTGATCGGTGGCCGACAATTTCCAAAGATTTCACAAGCAATGTCCAAAGCTCATCGCTTCGTGGCATGGTGTAGCAACCATGCAGAATGTATGCGTATGCATGTAGCTCGAGAATTGTTGGTGGTTGCCCTACTCCTAGCTAGCCTAGGTCGGTCAATCATTTCCAAGCCAAAATGTTGGCGCTAGCAATTGGATCTATGCACACTTACACTCTTTACTATTACACTACAGTCATGTAAATTCACTATAATAAATATGAACTTCTGTGACAAACACTTCTTAACAATTGAAATCATTAATAAGTAACTTTTATAACATATGTATTGAATTTGTCACCGTTGAAAATAAAGGCACTAGCGATTGGATCCATGCACCCTTACACTCTTTACTCTTACAGTAGAGTTATGTAAATTAACAGTGCATGGCACTGGTTATTGCTAACATCTCGATCACTGCTTGTGCTGCCTAGTCTGTGCCCTGGCCCATTGTCCGCCATATAGGCCACCTGCCAAACTACGGGGGCTATAGTGTCAAATATATGACCAGTTCGATAAAACCTTCCTATCATTTAAGATTGCCAATGGATCTGTAGAAATATTAGCTATTATCTACCTGATTTTCATACGAAAAATCACTACTTTACAAACCATAGTTATTGAAACTAGCCCGGTGATCAAACCAGTTCATGCTTTGGCTCATCGGTTTATCGGTTCCAACGGTGTAGTCTACGTGATTTTTTTGATAGATACACTCTTCGCAGTTCAAGAGTCACTTTGACAGCAAATTACACTGACCAGATGCAAGTGAAACCAATAAAGTTGATCTTATCCGAAACCCGGAATTCCAAATTTGCAGTACACCAAAATAGTATGTTATTACAAGGGTACAAATTTCCAAAAATGTACGGTACTACTCTTTAGCTTGTAGTACTAGAGTAGCACTAATTGTCACAGCTAGGAAAATGTACCGTACTACTCTTTAGCTAGTAGAACTACTCCACCGTCAAAGACGCAAAGTTTTAGGTAGCGTTTAGAATGGTAATGATTTATAATTTTTTTATTGTAACTGAGTTGACTTATTTAATATAATTAAATTTAAAAAATTTAAAAATAGAAAAATATGTTAACATATTATAAATAATACAAAGAAATACAAAAAAACATAAAAAAAAACCAAAAATAAAAAATAAATAGGAAAAAGCCACCGCTCAGCGCTGGTTTCTCTCGATGCTGAGCGAGGCCTTAGAGCATTTCTTATCATCTAACTTATTTAAAATTTTTTTATTAATTTAAATTTTTTTTATTGATAATCTTTCTGTCAACTTGTTTTTAAATTTGACAGTTTGTTGTAATGTGGCTTAACGTCAAGAGACAAGTCTAGCTAAATGACACTTTGGCCATATCAACACTGCCACGTCACTAGTGATAAGAGTGGTTAAACAATACTATCACATCGTAGTTGGTGGAGTGGTAGGATCTAAACATGCTACGGTGAATAGTATGATAGTGTTGTCTTGCTACATCACGAGTGCTAACGTGGCAAGGAATCATCTTTGAAATTAAATTGCCCAAAATACTGTCAACAAAAATAAATTGTAAAATATTTAATAATATAAGAGAATTTTAAAGCTTCACTACTGGCCGAGCTGGCATAGGTATGCTGTGCCCTCTCGGAGCATCTGGGCTCTGTCCGTACACCACCCTCCTAGCGGATCTTTCCTTCGTTTGGACAAAGAAACAGTTTACCAGTACGATAGCGCATCCACACCCGCCTTAAAAGATTGACATAATCGTTCCATTATTTTAATGTACACACTAATTAATCGACTGTAGATCGAGTCCACATGCGGTTGCTAGTAGAATTGCAAAAGACGCTGCACGTGTATCCCGACCACTCTAATAGCTTCCCGGAGTCCCACGTGCAGCGACACGAGGCAGCACGCGAAGCAGCAGTTTTGCGCGTATGCGTAGCAAACCGTGCGGATTATATGAGATTTTATTTAGTGTATAATAGTGTGACGACGTAGAATACAAGATGTTATGAAGAGAGAAAGAGCATAGCGAATTAGACTATTTCTTATACAACAGTCGACTATAATACGATAAATAAGATATATTATATTATAGAGGAGTTATTTATAAAAATATAGAAATAATCTATTATATGATCTATCTTTAGTACCATCTATCAAATGATATAGATAATATTATAAGTTACAGTTATTTGTATTATTATATATGCTAGTGGGCTGATGGGAGTTCGTTGAGCCAGGTGAGACACCGACCGGCATACTACTACTAATCTTAGTAGTAGCAGCACATCAAAATCTTTTAACTTAAACAAATACGGTACTTGCTACTAGTGAAACTTTTGGAATTGAGGTCACCCGTGACGCCATTGCGGCTACACGTGAATAACAAAATCGTCGCGAAATGTTGGACGAACAAACCGGGGGCTGCCACATGGGCTTGCGTGATGCTGGTTTGCAGCTGGATTTAGCAAGTGACGATTAAATTAAGCCGGGTTGGGCTAGTGGAGGGCCATGATTAGCGTGTATTATATCAGCTTCTTCTTTTGGTAGTACACTCCTAGTAGGAGTATATACATTAACTAATCTGCTTGATTGATTAATTAATCAGTTAAAGATGTCGTGACAGTTGCGACGGAGTCC
Organism: Melocanna baccifera; assembly: GCA_036346265.1. NCBI lineage: Eukaryota > Viridiplantae > Streptophyta > Magnoliopsida > Poales > Poaceae > Melocanna > Melocanna baccifera. The sequence goes on along the minus strand of CM070698.1, from coordinate 1,228,012 downwards.
AGAAGCGTCTGTTTGGTCGACGGATTCGAGTTGTGTATTGGCCTCTGAACCTTACCACAATTAGGTCATGGTCCTTTTCACTTTTGCCTTTTTATTTTGATTTTTAGCTTCTTTAAAAATCAAAAACCTAAATATTGTAATGGAATAGCTTCTTAAAATAGATTTTTCAAATAGCAGCTATCGTGTCGAAAAGTGTATACAAAATTTCTTCTGTTCCAACTCTGAACTCTCTCTGTTTTTTTTTCTTTTGAGACGCCCAACTCTGAGCTCTGAAGGTGAAGCAGAAGTTCAGACCTAGAGAGATGTTTTGAAAAATATTAGTGCACATCGGCATGCATGTTTTGGGCTTGGGCCTAATTCGGACTTGGTTCTGATGGAAGCCCACGAATCACCCACATTGGAAGCCCATTTTCACAAATAGAGATATATATCGGTACTTTCTGATTTCCTGACTTCAGCGTGTGAACATTGCTTTGGGACTGTGAGCTTGGCTGCTAAACCCCAAGCTCCCAACAAAGATAAAATCGAAGAAATTAAACCTGCCGTTTTTCTGCTACCTAACTTATGCAAAGGTTCTCCATTGCTCCTCTGACTGCTCACCAGCAGTCACCCCCATGCATGCATCCTTTGGATTGCTCGCAGAGAGAATCGCGGCTAGGGATGAGAATCGCGGCTAGCTAGATCTATATGTATGAATGGGTTGATATTATCTGGAATATGTTCTCTGAATAAAGATTACGACGAAAGATTCTAGTTGGACGAAGAAGACGAGCCCACCCGCTCTGCGAGCTGCCCTATAAATAGCTCCGGAAGCAAGCATGGCGACCGAACCATTCAGGCAACAATGAGCTAGCTAGCCATGAGCAATAAGAAGAGAGCAAGCCTTACATGGCGATAAGGGTCTAGCTCTGGTAGCCAAGGATGACTTGCCTGTGTCCTCCTCCCCGAAGGCTTCGCAGTGAACGAGCCTTGGTGTGCAGGTCTCATGGGCAGTCTCCTTGGCTAGCCTGAGTGGCTCTTATCACTCATGCTAGGCTTGCATCTCTTGAATAATTTGTGCATGCATTTCCTGAAGAGGAAAACTCTGTTGTATGCTGGTCACACACACGGGCGCGCGCACGCGCACACACGCACACGCGCGCGCACGCGCACACACACACATATATATGTATATATCCCTGCTGCCGCATCCTCACACTTTACACTTAACTTGCAGGTGCCGGCTAACTGCATAGTGTATCAGTGTGCTGAAAAGTTGATCCGAATTTGTATCTGTCCATGTAGGACCCTTCATCGCCTCATGCCCGACGTGGCATGACAGGTATATGTGCTGTTTGTATCAGATATGGTATCAATCTGTAGCAACTGACTCTAATTTGATTTTATCTCCGTGTAGGACTCGATTCTCTCATTTTATATATGTACCTCAGTAGTCTATAGAAAGAAATAATCTATGAAAAGCGCCCCATTGTAATCTCTGCATATTATAGTGATTTGTCTTTGAGCGCATGTGATTTTTCTCGCAATGATTTTCTATGTGAAAATTTATATCTCTCGTCTCTATTTTTCCATGCATTGTTTGCAACAAGTGGTATCAGAGCACAAGGATTTATAGTCCGAAACATTACCACATCTAATACTTGTTTACAATTTAAAAAAGGCTAGAGATAGACTCGTTGGTTATGTGGATTTTGATTTTGCTGGAGATTTAGATAAAAGAAGATCTCTCGCGGGTTATGTATTCACTATTAAAGAGTGTGCTATTAGCTGTATAGTAAATTTGTAAGCTATGGTTGCCTTATCTACTACAGAAGCTAAATATATAGCTATTTCTAAAGGTCGCAAAGAAGCCATTTGACTGAGAGGTTTATTTACTGAGTTTTATGGAAGTAGATCTTGCACTATAATATTTTATGATAGTAAGAGTGCTATTTGTCTTACCAAAGATCAAATATTTTATAAAAGAACAAAACACATTAATATCAGGTATCACTACATTCGATGTGTCATTACTCAAAGTGGTATAAGTCAGCAAGATAAGTACTTATGATAATCTAGCTGATATGTGGACAAAGCCAATTTCTACATCTAAGTTTGAGATTTGCTCAGATTTAGTTGATATTACTCAGTAGTCCTTTGGACTTTCAGTGCTCAAGGCGTACATACTAATTTTATTGGAAAAGTTTATCACATTATTCGACTACTGAAGGAAATTTCGCTCAAGGTGGAGATTGCTGAAAAGTTAATCCGAATTTGTAATATATCCGTGTAGGATACTTCATCATCTCATGTTAGACGTGACATGACAGGTGTATGCGCAGTTTGTATAAGACATGATATCAATATGTAGTAACTAACTCTGATTCGGTTTCCTCTCCGTGTGGAACTCAGTTCCCTAACCCTATATATGTATCTTAGTAGTTCATAGAAAGAAGTGCTCTATTGTAATATTTGTTTTTTTATAGTAATTTACTTTTGAGCGTCCGTGATTTTTTCCGCAAGAGTTTTCACGTAAAAATTCGTACCTGTTGTTTCTATTTTTCAGTATATTATTTGTAACATAGTGTGCGCACGCAATGCAGAAGGTTCCTCTACTGTTCCAAGAGAACTAGTGCAGCTGCAGGGTTATCCTTTCCTTCCTCCAAAAAATTCAGCAGGAATCACAGCATGGAAGAAAGCTGTCAAAGAAGTGCACCGTATGTGTGCATGTCAGTTGCCATATGACCAGTGGCGGATCCAGAAATTTCAGAATGGGTATTCAAATTAACATAAATATTATTCAATAAAAAACATAAAAGGTCCAAAATAGAAAACTTAGTGGATGTCAAGCCACTGCCATACAAGAACATGACAATTCGTTGGCCATCCTGTAACAGTAACAATATATAGTTTCAAGGATTCAAGGATGGCAGGTACAATACTACTCCTATACGACAAAGAACTAAAGATACAGGGCTTACCAGACTACCATGCTTGTCATAGACTACAGATGCCAATGCAGCATAAAGAGATGCAGTGTACATGTTATTGTTACCACTTACCAATTTGTTTTGGAAGCAAAGTTGATGGTTGCACTTTGATGTCATACAAGTGCTTTGCAACTTGTTGTGAGCCCTGAAAATTCGGCAAAAATATTTCAACAGATTAGAAATTAATCGCATGATGACATTCCCACATAATGATAAAGGACCTTTTCCAAGCCACGACTTTGGTAGCTCTCTTCACCAGTCAAATTTGAAAAGGGCTAGGCTTCGCTTTAGCATCATTATTGACAGAGCTAGTGTTCAAGTAAAAATAAATTTACTTAAAAAAATCCATCAATGACTTGATGCATGAAATAAATACGAGTAACCTGCATGTGAAATTCGAAAATTCTTCAGGAACTGAAATCTAAATATCATTTAGCTTATAGACAAATCTGAAAGCTGATCTCAGCTTTTATCAGAATGGGAAAAAGTAGAGAAGTGAATACAAACCTGCAATTGCGCATGAAGTCCTGATAGTAAAGTCGGGCAAAACTCTTCTGCACAGGCTGTGTAACAGAAGGGAATTAACAAATCTCACCAGGTCATGAAACCAGAAACAACAAAAACAGTAAACCTTCATAGCATTATTTACCTTCATGAAAAAATTTCAATTATTTGTACCACACCTTGTTGTAACGAGAATGAAACACAAGATCAGGCTTGTAGAAATCATAAACGTGCGCCATGTGAGAAGCTCTGCATTTACTCTCAATCCAAAACACCCCTTTTTTCTAATTGACTGACTGACTACTGAGTAGTGACTACCTGCAAACCAACGCTAGCAATGCCCGCAACACCGGTGCACTGCGTGCTGCACGCTGTGGGCCGTGGGAGCATCGCGATCTCGTGGAGGAGGTCGGCGACCTTCGTGGCTCCGCCTCGAAGAGCTCGTCCCGCGTCTTGGGCCGATGCTGCCGCCTCAATCTCCGGCTTCAGCCCCATGCAGGTGATGCTCGCAGCCGCGTGGCGCCGACGCGCAGGCGCAGTAGGTCCTGCACACCGTTGGGGGCTGGGGGCATCGCGGATTCGCGGTCTCGTGGAGGAGGTTAGCGACCTCCGTGTCTCTGGCGCTCTACCTCGACGAGCTCGTCGACGTCCCGCGTCTTGGGTCGGCGGCGCCGCCTCAATCTCCTCTAGGACTAGACGCTAGGGTTTCCAAATTTCAAAGGGGAGACTAGAGAGTGTAGAGCCCTCTGCCGGTCTGCCCTCAGAGGCTTGCTAGTTGATTCGGGTGGAGGGAGGCACAGAGCGGGCCAGCGGGGTAATGGGCCAGGCAGAGGTCATTTGCGTGCGGGGAGGGGGGATTGGGGGATGGGCTCATCGGTCTGAAAATAACAAACTCAGCCTAACTAAATGTATACGTATACGTATGTATTGTATCTTATATATATTAATTTTTTTGTCAAAAAATTTAAGTATTCAACTGAATACCCTTGAATCACTGTAGATCTGATATGATCCGACTATTTATGCTCGCAAGCCTCGGCCCTAGTTGCTAATTAACTCGAGGATTGTATACGGCTTCTACACACGTAATAATATCTATGGGCCTGTAGTTTAATTCAGCTAGCAATTGGACACTTGTCTCCACACAAGTATATCTTGTCACTGCCCCTCCTTATTATGGAGGAACATAAATACAAAATTTCTTCCGTTCAACTCTGAACTCTCTCTCTCTCTCTCTCTTTTTCTTTTGAGACATCCAACTCTGAACTCTGAAGGTGAAGCAGAAGTTCAGACCTAGAGAGATGTTTTGACAAATATCAGTGCACATGGGCACGTGCATCTTTTGGGCTTGGGCTAATTCGGACTTGGTTCTGATGGAAGCCCACGAATCACCCACCATGGAAGCCCATTTTCACAAAGCCCATAAATTACAGTAAATAGATATATATCACGGTACTTTCTGATTTCCTGACTTCAGCGTGTGAACATTGCTTTGGGACTGTCAGCTTGGCTGCTAAACCCCAAGCTCCCAACAAAGATAAAATCGAAGAAATTAAACCTGCCGTTTTTCTGCTACCTAACTTATCCAAAGGTTCTCCATTGCTCCTCTGACTGCTCACCAGCAGTCACCCCCATGCATGCATCCTTTGGATTGCTCGCAGAGAGAATCGCGGCTAGGGATGAGAATCGCGGCTAGCTAGATCTATATGTATGAATGGGTTGATATTATCTGGAATATGTTCTCTGAATAAAGATTACGACGAAAGATTCTAGTTGGACGAAGAAGATGAGCCCACCCGCTCTGCGAGCTGCCCTATAAATAGCTCCGGAAGCAAGCATGGCGACCGAACCACTCAGGCAACAATGAGCTAGCTAGCCATGCGCAATAAGAAGAAGAAGAAGAAGAAGAGAGCAAGCCTTACATGGCGATAAGGGTCTAGCTCTGGTAGCCAAGGATGACTTGCCTGTGTCCTCCTCCCCGAAGGCTTCGCAGTGAACGAGCCTTGGTGTGCAGGTCTCATGGGCAGTCTCCTTGGCTAGCCTGAGTGGCTCTTATCACTCATGCTAGGCTTGCATCTCTCGAATAATTTGTGCACGCATTTCCTGAAGAGGAAAACTCTGTTGTATGCTGGTTGTAATTAGCTTCAAGCTGCCGATCATATATACTAGGCACATCGGCGCATGCATGTGCATGTTTCCGCAACATCTACACGTTTAAAGATGCAGTCATATTAATTAGCTATATATAGAGGGGATACACACACACACACATATATATATATAATATCCCTGCTGCTGCATCCTCACACTTTACACTTAACCTGCAGGTGCCGACTAACTGCATAGTGTATCAGTGTGCTGAAAAGTTGATCCGGATTCGTATCTGTCCATGTAGGACCCTTCATCGCCTCATGCCCGACGTGGCATAACAGGTATATGCGCAGTTTGTATCAGATGTAGTATCAATCTGTAGCAACCGACTATAATTCAGTTTTTTCTCCGTGTGAGACTCGGTTCTCTCATTCTATATATGTACCTCAGTAGTCTATAGAAAGAAATGCTCTATGAAAAGCGCTCCATTGTAATCTCTACTTATTATATTGATTTGTCTTTGAGCGCATATGGTTTTTTCTCGCAATGATTTTCTATGTAAAAATTTGTGTCCCTCGTCTCTATTTTTCTGTGCATTATTTGCAACAAGTGGTATCAGAGCACAGGGATTTATAGTCCGAGAGATTCGAGAGAAAATATTTTCTGTCGATCCAATGTCGTTGTCGTTTGTCGAAACCGAGGCAGATTCAATTTCTTCTCCGACTTAAGGTCTCATGCACATCGTGTCTCTGTTCTCGTTAAAAGCGGTGTCTCAATCTCAGTGTCTTCGATCAGTGAGGACACAAAAATTGCACGCAAGCGCTAATCCCAAGAAAAAAACTCTTCGGATAGACGTGAAACACGTAGACACATGAAGAGCAGCAAGGCTAGCCTTGGTCTTCCTTCGTCGGTCCACGTGCAACAAATCAGAAAGAACAGCATGATCATTTAAGAATTAGGTGATACGTCCAGAGAGAGACATGTGATTTCAACAGCAGCAAAAACAAAGCAAAAGGTAAATGTTCAGGCGCTACAGTTTGCCTTTTTTTGTTTATTGTTACTTTTCGACTGAAATTACTATGCGTACCCGAGATTTGTACCAGGAGTTTTTCTTGTAAGATTTTTACTAGGTACATACAAAATTAGTACTATCAAATTTTGGATTTCTTCCGTATGATGACTTTGAAGTATGATCTTCCGCTGTTGGATCGCAACACGAAATCTTCTCTATGGCAAGTTAAGATGTAAGTTGTTTTTATCATAACTTGATTTGGATGATGCATTTTTGGGATCGACAAGATACCAGCCACATTGTCCATCGATAAGAAACAATGTAAAGATCGTAAGGTCTTATCTTAAATTCATCTTCATATATCAAATAATATTTTACAAAAGATTATGAAGAAGACATCCGCCACCGCATTATGGCTGGAGCTGGAGCAGATTTGCATAAACAAGGATTTGACCAAACATGTAAGGCCACCGTATTATGGCTGAAGCTGGAGCAAATTATATCTAAGTTAAATAGGATATATTGATAAAGTTCTTCATCATTTCAACATGTATAAGGCCAAACTGTAAGTACTTTCTTAACTGCATATTTCAGACTTTCTTCAGTACATGTCAGCAATCTAATGATGAAGTTAAGTACATATCTAAAGTTCCATAAGCGAGTGCAGTTAGTTCACTAATATATGCCATGGTATGTTCTCACTCTGATTTATCTCAATTATTAAGTGTGGTTAGTAGATACATGGCTAATCCTGGAAAGGAGCATTGAAAAGCAGTTCAATGAATTTTCAGATATTTGCAGGGCACATCTAATGCTTGTTTACAATTTTAAAAGGATAGAGATGGACTCGTTGGTTATGTGGATTTTGATTTTGTTGGAGATTTAGATAAAAGAAGATCTCTCGATGGTTATGTGTTCACTGTTAGAGAGTGTGCTATTAGCTGTAAAGTAAATTTGTAAGCTATCGTTGCCTTATCTACTACAGAAGCTGAATATATGGCTATTTCTAAAGGTTGCAAAGAAGCTATTTGACTGAGAGGTTTATTTACTGAGTTTTGTGAAAGTACATCTTGCACTTTAATATTTTATGATAGTTAGAGTACTATTTACCTTACTAAAGATCAAATATTTTATAAGAGAACAAAACACATTAATATCAGGTATCACTACACTCGATGTGTCATTACTCAAGGTGATATAAGTCAACAAGATAAGTACTCATGATAATCTAGTCAATATGTTGATAAAGTCAGTTTCTGCATCTAAGTTTAAGCTTTACTCAGATTTAGTTGGTATTACTCACTAGTCCTTTGGACTTTCAGTGCTCAAGGCTTACATGCTGATTTTATTGGAAGAGTTTATCACATTCTTCAACTACTGGAGGGAATTCCGCTCAAGGTGGAGATTGCTGAAAAGTTGATCCGAATTTGTACTATGTCTGTGTAGGATACTTCATCATCTCATACCAAACGTGGCATGACATGTGTATGCGCAGTTTGTATAAGACGTGATATCAATCTGTAGTAACTGACTCTGATTCAGTTTTCTCTCTGTATGAGACCCAGTTCTCTAACCCTATATATGTATCTTAGTAGTCCATAGAAAGAAGTGCTCTATTGTAATATTTGTTTATTATGGTAATTTACTTTTGAGTGTTCGTGATTTTTTCCGCAAGAATTTTCACGTAAAAGTTCGTACCTCTTGTTTCTATTTTTCAGTATATTATTTGTAACATAGTGTGCGCACGCAATGCAGAAGGTTCCTCTACTGTTCCAAGAGAACTAGTTCAGCTGCAGGGTTATCCTTTCCTTCCTCCAAAAAAATTCAGCAGGAATCACAGCATGGAAGAAAGCTGTCAAAGAAGTGCACCGTATGCGTGCATGTCAGTTGCCATATGATCCGGCTATTTATGCTCGCAAGCCTCGGCCCTAGTTGCTAATTAACTCGAGGATTGTATACGGCTTCTACACACGTAATAATATCTATGGGCCTGTAGTTTAATTCAGCTAGCAATTGGACACTTGTCTCCACACAAATACATAAATACAAAATTTCTTCCGTTCAACTCTGAACTCTCTCTATCTCTCTCTCTCTCTCTCTTTTTCTTTAGAGACGTCCAACTCTGAACTCTGAAGGTGTAGCAGAAGTTCAGACCTAGAGATGTTTTGACAAATATTAGTGCACATGGGCACGTGCATCTTTTGGGCTTGGGCTAATTCGGACTTGGTTCTGATGGAAGCCCACGAATCACCCACCATGGAAGCCCATTTTCACAAAACCCATAAATTACAGTAAATAGAGATATATCACGGTACTTTCTGATTTCCTGACTTCAGCGTGTGAACATTGCTTTGGGACTGTCAGCTTGGCTGCTAAACCCCAAGCTCCCAACAAAGATAAAATCGAAGAAATTAAACCTGCCGTTTTTCTGCTACCTAACTTATCCAAAGGTTCTCCATTGCTCCTCTGACTGCTCACCAGCAGTCACCCCCATGCATGCATCCTCTGCATTGCTCGCAGAGAGAACGTACTTATCCAGCTGTGCCACTAGGGATGAGAATCGCGGCTAGCTAGATCTATATGCATGAATGGGTTGACATTATCTGGAATATGTTCTCTGAATAAAGATCGATTACGACGAAAGATTCTAGTTGGATGAAGAAGATGAGCCCACCCGCTCTGCGAGCTGCGCTATAAATAGCTCCGGAAGCAAGCATGGCGACCGAACCACTCAGGCAACAATGAGCTAGCTAGCCATGCGCAATAAGAAGAAGAAGAAGAAGAGAGCAAGCCTTACATGGCGATAAGGGTCTAGCTCTGGTAGCCAAGGATGACTTGCCTGTGTCCTCCTCCCCGAAGGCTTCGCAGTGAACGAGCCTTGGTGTGCAGGTCTCATGGGCAGTCTCCTTGGCTAGCCTGAGTGGCTCTTATCACTCATGCTAGGCTTGCATCTCTTGAATAATTTGTGCATGCATTTCCTGAAGAGGAAAACTCTATTGTATGCTGGTTGTAATTAGCTTCAAGCTGCCGATCATATATACTAGGCACATCGGCGCATGCATGTGCATGTTTCCGCATGCATGTATCAGGTATCACTACATTTGAGGTGTCATTATTCAAGGTGATATAAGTCAGCAAGATAAGTACTCATGATAATCCAGCTGATATGTTGATAAAGCTAGTTTTTGCATCTAAGTTTGAGCTTTTCTCAGACTTAGTTGGTATTACTCACTAGTCCTTTAGACTTTCGATGCTTAAGGTATACATGCTGATTTTATTGGAAGAGTTTATCATATTTTTCGACTACTGGAGGGAATTCAGCTCAAGGTGGAGATTGCTGAAAAGTTGATCCGAATTTATACTATGTCCATGTAGAAATACTTCATCACCTCATGCCAGACATAGCATAACAGGTGTATGTGCAGTTTGTATCAGACGTGGTATCAATCTGTAATAACTGACTCTGATTTGGTTTCCTCTCCGTGTGGGACTCAGTTCCCTAACCCTATATATGTACCCCACTAATCCATAGGAAGAAGTGCTCCACGAGACGCGCTCCATTGTAATATATTTTTATTATAGTGATTTACCTTCGAGTATCCGTGATTTTTTCTGTAAGAGTTTTTTTGCATAAAAATTCATCTTTTATTTCTATTTTTCTGTATATTATTTGTAACATAGTGTGCGCACGCAACGCAGCAGGTTCCTCTACTGTCCCAAGAGAACTAGTTCAGCTGCAGGGTTATCCTTTTCCTTCCTCAAAAAAATTCAGCAGGATTCACAGCATGGTAGAAAGCTGTCAACAAAGAAGTGCACCGTATGCGTGCATGTCAGTTGCCATATGATCCGGCTATTTATGCTCGCAAGCCTTGGCCCTAGTCGTTAATTAACTCAAGGATTGTATACGGCTTCTACACACGTAATAGTATCTATGGGCCTGTGGTTTAGACACTTGTCTCCACACAAGTATATCTATCTTGTCACTGCCTCACTGCCCCTCCTTATTATGGAGGAGCATAAATATAATTCATGCATTTCATTTCTGTGTATCTATATCTATAAAATCCAAAGGCAATAAAAAAGGGGGAAAAGAGATAGATAGGGGACTGCAGGTGTATAGATAAGATAAGTATTCCCATGCCGATTAAAGCTGCTGGCCAACATGCATGAGCCGCAAAGCACCACTACTGCATGTACACTGAGATACTCTGTATATATATTCTTTTATATATTCTGTGTGTAGAAGGCGCCGGTGCATGCATGCTGTAATTAACCAACAGAGATGAACAGAAAATTAAGATAATTGCACCTTGTTTTGCCGCGTCTCTCTTGCAGATCCTGGTTATGTATTAGTTGTGACAAATGAAGGAGTGTCACACATATTGGTGGTCGAATGAGTACGTAAACTTTAGTATTGATTGACACCATGCATTGTTGTTTCTAGTAGCAATTTTAAAAGCTTGTTGCTTCTCTGCACGTTCGGCTTCAAGATTTTGTGTTTTTTTCTGTAGCAGTTTTATTTTTATAATTTTTAAAATTTAATTATACCTAATAAGCTAACTTAGCTACAGAAAAAAAATTAGTCAGTTACAGTGAAATTTCAGCCAGAAGTCATCGCTATTCTAAACGCCTTCTTAATGTGTTGTTTTTTTTGGGGACATATACAGTAGTTCTAGTCTAACTCTAGTATTATGAAGCACAACTCTGATAAGATAAAAAGACTAAAGCTGTAGCAGCTTTGACTAGCATCAAATCACCTTAAGATTAATTAATTTCACCCGGGATTAGTCCAAGGGCCGCACGTTGCTGGCAATATCTATGGTAAAGATTGATTAATAATGCACACCAACATACTTCAAAACCGATTTACTTCTTGGGTATTTTTTTTCTCCTCTCCACTGGTTTCATCGCTTACTCAAGTGCATCAAAATATCCTTGTGGATGAAGGAACGACTCTTTGAAAATAAGTAATGACCCCAGTGGGCTAAGAGGAGGGACTCCAGTAATTGGTTTCCTGGAACCCCCTGAAGGGAAATGTTTTTAATACAAAGAATAAATGAATATATCAGATATTATTTATCATCGTCTGATCGACCAATAATAGCGCATCACCACATGAAAGTGGATGCATGTAGAGAACAAAATATATATCAGCATTGCCGTGCAAGATATTGTTCAAGTATATATGATGTATCTAGATAGGCGGTTCAAAGATCTAATCCAATTCTAGCTATAATATTACCAACAAATACTCCCCTGTTCAAGAACATATGACGCTTGGACAAGACATATAGTCTCCAATAAGTAACTTTGAGCACCAATTTTCGTATTAATATGTTAGCTAGAAGTATAACACACATTATATTCCAAATGTACTTCTCATAGCAAATATAGTGACGATATTTAATTTGATAGGATAAATCTAAATAGTTTCGCACATATTAGCGGTCCACATTAAGGAAGTTTGATCACTCAAATTCCAAAACGCCATATACTATTTCGGGAATAAATCGTTCAGGCGTCAAAATCTAATTAGCCGTCCATATAAAGCAAATATTCCAGCACAAAATCTCCCTTTCAAGGGTCAACGCGCGCTCGCATTTTCCAGAGATGGAATTGGAGACCGTCGCGCGTCCGCTACCGCTACTTTATGAGAGAGATAAAAAAACCAAGATAGATAATGAAAATTTTGCTCTTTGTTAATGCAGGCATGCTGCTAGCTCATCGATCCGTCATGCGTGCCTCTGCAATTGTACAGACATATATATGCCATATCTAGCTGAATGCATCCTATGCTAGCTGGACAGCATGCATCTGTGTACGTCGAAATCGACAAGAATATATTCTGAATGGACAATATGATGAGAGATTCTTGAGATATCAATTGTTCTGAGAATAATTAGGTCATCGTTTGCTTTACAAGGTACTACAAATAGGCCTGGAATTGAAGGGAGTGTGCCATGACTCATAAGTAGCTAGTAGATGAGAGAGAGAGCAGGCCTTGCATGGCGACAAGGGCCTATCTCTGGTAGCCAAGGATGACTTGCCTGTGCGTTCTTTTCCTCACTAGGGCTCAGCAATGCATGAGCCTCTGTGTGGTCTCACAGGCAGTCTCCTTGGCTAGCCTGAGTGGCTCTTATCGCTCGTGCTAGGCTAAATTGCATCTCTTAATTAGTTCGTATGTATGTGTGTGTATATGTTCTGAAAAAAGAGTTTTTATCATCTTTGAGAGAGATCAGTTTCCTGTATCTCTTCACCAAACTACCATGAAATTCTTAGTACCTCTTGGTGCTAGCTTAATGGATAGCTTAGTGCCTGCTAAGGATAATAAAAAAAATCTCTCTGAGAATAGAGTTTTGATATTATTTTTTTTACCATCCTTGCGAGATATTAGTACATTCCCACCAAATCACACTTCAACTCTTGGTACCTCTAGGTAGCTAGCTAAGGCATAAAATGAATGAATCCGCAGAAGGGCTGTGTTGACCATGTTTGCCTTAATTATGACTTGTTGGTATGCGTGTCTCTGCAGTTTTGTTCAGTTCTCGTCAGCCCAACTCGAAGGTGTTGTACAGCTACACTGTCGATCTAGCTGAAATGCTACTGAACTGCAGAGAGCGATATATATCCATATATATGTGCGTGCAGTGCATGTGCCTAGCTGGAAATACTGCCCGGCCGGATCGTACGACGACGTCACCGACTGCGAACGGACAGCGCATGATCGATGAGAGGACGTACGGCATCATCACGGCAAGCGGCGGCGGCGGCGGCGGCGGCGTCTTACGTACGTAGGAGGAGGCCGGAGAAGAACTCCAACGCCGGCTACGGCGCAAAGGCGGGGCAACCGCTTCGCTCTGCACGCGTCGTCGTGCCCAAGCGGCGGCCGGCCGGCCGGCAACTCATCCTGTCTGCCTTGGACGGATAAGTCGGAAGAGAATCAGCCGTGTGGCATGCGTGCATGGTGATCTTGAATTCATGCATTAGTCTAAGTCACCACGCGGGCACCACACTGCACGTATGCATGCACGCGCAGTGCTCGATCGATTGATCGAGCGATCTCTCGCGCGCACAAAAGAGGCTCGATTCGATCTGGGGGCATCGATCAACTTAATCCCATGATCAGTCGTCTCCATAGGCATAACACAGCAAGATTAAGCTCTTCAACTTAATACAAGCACGTAATAAATTCAGAATTCTGCTTCAGATTTGATCGATGCAACCTGGCCGACGTAATAGTAATACAGCCTCGCACCTGCTTCATTCATCCATCTTGTCTTCTATTTAGTGGTCGCTATCCCTGTACCACATTCAGCATCTCGGTTTAAGGGTGAAAATAAATCATATATCGCTCAAATCATATTTATATTCGTATTTGTAAACGAATTCGAATATAAATCTGAATATCGAATACAAATATGAATTGAATATTGCAACAAATTCGAATCGAATATCTATCTACTTAATTCGATTGGATCCGGATATTCTTATAACTTATGTAGTATGAAAAAATTAATGATATTTTATCCTTGTACAATCACGCTTAATCATTCTAATTCATTTACTTCACCTAAAGAAATATGAATTTACATTCAATTAAAAAACATGTCTAACTAATTAGTCGTATTGTAATAAAATATGCATATTGCTTCGTCGAATATGAATACAAATACGGATAGTCTAGACAAAATAATATTTCGGATGGTGAAAGTCTTTACCATATTCGCATCCATATTTTTTTATGTGATTTCAAATATGAATAGGATATAAATTGTTAATCGGATGGAAAAAAATCCATACCATATTCACTTCCTATCGAATACTGTAATTAGATAATATGGATAATTCATATCCACTTTGCACCTGTACCTCGGTTGCAACCTGGCCTAGCAGTTTGGGCTTCCATTGCAATGTCTCTCTGTTTACTCCTTTTGTTTGCAAGACAGCCCAAGAATTCAACCAGTGACATACAAGAAAATGAGTGAAGTGAGGTCTGTGGGTATTTGATTTCGAAAACAGACAATGTTGAAGTCTGATCCGAATTCGTATAGTGTTCACAATGCATCATCTAGCGCTAGACATAGCATGATTAGTGCTAGAGCTAGGCGTGGGCTACATCAGATATGGTATCAGTCCACTGCGACCGACTCTGATTCGATTTTTTCTCCGTTTGAGATTTGTCTCTCTCACCTTATATCTTTACCTTTGTAGTCATTATTTTGGCGGTTTGTCATCTCATGTTTGTATATTTTTTTCATATAGTACATTTTGATTTCGTACGTCCAAAATTTGTCCTCCCAAGTGTTTTTTCACTAAAAAAAAATCGTTGTGTCTCTATGAGCCTGTTCTTTTTGGCTGCGGCTGATGGCTTTTTGGCTGTTTGCGATAAAGATTGCGGAAAAAAAGATACTCGCTTGCGATTTTTAATAGTATAGATATTAGTATTTTAACATGTACTACAATTAACTTGTAGACTCCATCTTAAAAAATACTCCGTTTAAAAGTTAGTTACTATAGTAAAAACCAAAAACGGCTTTTAGAAACCGTAAAGAACAGATCCTATCTCTGTTTTACAACCAGTAATGTCAGAGCTTAGAAGATATGGTTAAAAAATTCGTCGGAGCCTAATACGTCAAGTCGGTGTCTCTCCATCCATCGGAGATGACATTCGATTCCGTGTCTGTTTGCGACGGCAAGCCGTCTCGTCACTGTGAAAAGCCGCATGCAGGCCTCGCCGAAGGCTATCAGAAGAAAAGCGGTTGATTCTAGAGGGGCAGAGCAATCGCCAGGAGACATCATTGATTTGCGGGAAAGCAACAGCCTTGGTCCCACCGTCCAGAAGAAAAAGAGAACAGGGAGGCATTCGGCGTAGCAGAGATTCCGTTGGCTTGCCTGTTGAGTTAATCCTGGAGATTTTGCCAAGTGCACACGAAGATCCTACCAGGAAAACTCGAATGTTCATTTTCGTGTACCAAGAGGTTGTCAATTATTGCTAGGTTCACACAAATTCAGATCCATTACTATCCGTGACTAAGTAAATTTTTTAGATTCTATGTAACCGTTGACTGTAGTAAACTTTTCAAGTGTGCCTGATGATTATGTAATATGCCCGACCAAAGGCCGCTATTGTTAATCTCTTGTGCTAATGAGGTTGCTTCGTATGGTTAACGGATTTTCTCACAATCCCGTCATAAGTCGCCAAGCCTTTTGTGCTATAGATTGCTATAATCAAGTAAGTATATTTAGTAAAAATCTATATAAATTCTTAAAATTACTTTTAATTAGTCGTTCCGCAATGGACCTATGGCCATTGCCATGTCTCATCACATCCTTGTCCGGCCATCTCAGCGTGCACGAGTCAGTTCACCTGCAACCCTCCACTGTTAATACCTAGCTCACTTAATCTTTAAGTGAATAGTTGGACACGAAGTTGCTTACATAGTTTTTCACATAATCTCTGAATTAATATTTGACCCACAGTTTTAAGTACTTTTATATAGCTATCTTTAATTGTGGATCATCGGATAACCACTAATAAACCTACTGGATTCGTTCCACCCCTATCTTCACCCAACAGTACTATGCTTTATAATTCAGTGTCAAATTTATTAGATTCGTTCCACCACTGTCTTCACCCAGCAATCAGGTAAGCAACAAGCAGCCAACCTGTCTGGTTTGTTAGGGTTCTCTCGCTGAATTCTACAGCTAGCCAAGCTCAGCCCGATCATCTTGTTATTCTTGTTCTTGATCTTGGCAAGTTTCTTTTCTGAGTAGTGCTTCAAGATTGAGAAGATGTTCTGCCATGAACAGAGATTTTCTCTGTATTGATGAAAATAAAGAGCAGGATTTTCTCTGGATTGCGAAGGTTGAAGCCATAGATTTCTGGTCAATTGATGCTTAATATGCTCTTGGTTGTTTAGCTGCAGGGTATTCTCAATCCCAGCCATACCCGTACCCACCTCCACCTGGTGTCTACCCTCCTCCTCAGGGACATCTGCCCCATGGCGTGTACCCACCACCACAGGGACCTTAACCCCCACCTCATCAGCCTCCACCAGGGTACCAAGGCTACTTCAACGAGGGGCAGCACCCTTGCTACCCGCTGCCGCCACCATCGTATGGGAGACATGACCACCACCACCATGGTGAGGAGGGCAGCTGCTCTAGATTCCTCAAAAGGATGGTAAGATGGATTGCAGATCACTGTTGTTTGCCTTTTCGTATGTGCTGGTAGTTTAGGATGCTTGTAGAGTACTGAGCAAAATTGTCTATTTGCTCCTATAATTATGGTAAATTTTGGTGACATTGTTGGCATATGTTAACCTACGGAATTCTATAATATACGTTGCAAATTGAATTTAGACCATCAAGAACAAGCGTTCGCATAACTGTAGAGTTCAAGAGACGGTGAAAAGTAAAGCATTTTAAAGTTGTCACACGTGCCTAAATGTAACTTTTGTGTAGGATAAATTTTTCGTTTCGCATACCACATGTTCCTTGATTATTTGTCACTCTTGCCATTAAGTACAATTACTATATTTTTATTGATTGTCTAGTTATTGACTACTAGTATAGTGTTTATACTATAATGTTCTAGGTTATCTGATTTACATGCTTTTAAGTTGTTAATGCTCAGTTAATGATGTTCTAGAATTCATACTTTTAATTAATATTTTAGAATTCATGCTTAAATCATTGATGGGGATAGCGTATAAAACATGTTTAAATTTAGGGTTAAACCATTAGTAATCTTTTAATATTAGGGCTGCTATGTTTATATTTCCCTATTATCATGATACATTACTCATATGATGTCGCTTGTGAGTCGTGACTAATATATGTATGATAACTGTTAATCTGACTAATAGCCACTTATTACGTAATAAAATATGGTTCCATCTGAGCGTGCCCTAAAATATTGGTTGTGCATGTAATATCGTTACACCGTCTAGCGGATAGCGACCGTACGTTTGTGTGTGCATGCATATGCTGTTGTCTCAGAAAAATAGAAAATAAAGGCGTTTGTTCATGCTTCAGGCCTTAGGTAACTAGTTTGTCTCGAGGAGAAGCTTTCAGATGCTCCATAATGTTTTTTTTCTTGCTTCCGTCGTTGCAATGTGTTCGCGTTAGCGTCGGCTTGCACCCCAAAAAATGATGAACAGGTGCGTCTATAACAGTAAGGATCGCAGCGTTCCCGCGTGCAAGATGGTTTCGTGGTGTAGTTGGTTATCACGTCAGTCTAACACACTGAAGGTCTCCGGTTCGAGTCCGGGCGAAGCCAATCTTGTCGCTTTTTTTTTTGTGAACTCTTTTTTAAAAAAAGCTTCATAACAGATGGTGCGTTCGATTTCATTGCCGCTCCGAGGGAAGGCTGGGTCGCAAATTCGCAATCCTTTTTCCAATCTGATCGTATTAACCGTGGGCTCCGCACCGGTTCGCCGCTAGAGTCGTCTCCAGCCACGCGCACGACACGAACACGGCTGAATAGGGTATAGGAGCCCAAAATTCTATAGCACAATCTAGGAGGGGGTGGAGGGGGTCACTCTGACAGAGGCCACGATGGTGCTGGATGACCAGAAAGGGAGTCATTGAGCAGCATCTTGAAAGTGGAGGAAGCCAGAATCGATGAGATCCATTCGGTCCAGCCTCTTGCTCTTAAATTATGTACAAGGTAGGTTGAAGAGACTGAATCAAAAACCTTGGCAATGTCTAGTTTGACCAGAAGCATGGGGGCGTTGGAGCGATGAAACTGTCTCGCTTTGTTCTGAATGTAGACAAAATTATCTTAGATGTGGCGATTCTTGATGAAAGTGCTTTGGCAGGGTGAAATGAGGTCGTCAATGAAGGATCATAGAGTACTGAACTAATACAATGTGTAGCGATTAACCACAATGGCATCAATGATCATAGTATGCTAAATAGCAATTCTATCGAAAACTCAAGATCTAATCTATACTCAATATCATATATAATTTTAGTGTAAAGTCATTTCATCATCGAACAATTAACCCACCAGAGCAGAACTTTGCAATTCCACATATATATGAAATGAATCACGAATTGTAAAAGGGTAAGTAGCCGAAAAACTCATAGTACATGTAATACTCGAAATCATCAAGACGAACCATACAAGGTAAGACACGCACGAAGCGCTGTCTCAAAAAATCAAACACCTTACTATGCCACGCAACTAAGTAAAGATTAACGGAGATACAATACCGGCCTTTACACCTCGGCAAGTCAAAGCATGAAGTCGAGAGTCGGGTAGATGTCGCACAAGATCACCAAAACACACCCAACCGAGTGCACTCAAGAGTAACACCAAGTGTCCAGGACCTTCTTCCTTCCACAAATCGGGTGCTCACCTTCGGGTTCCCCTCCAAAAACCCCACAGGAAGACAGGGCGTACAGAGGAACCCAAAGCATCGAAAAGATGAGATCTCCAAGAGGGGATGGCGCAATAGCACAGAGTCTTCCCAAACCCGAAGCTCAGAAGGAAGAAATCAAAGAGGAATACTCACTAGATTTGAAGAAAGGTGTCCCTGGAGAAAGAGATGGATGATTTAAATGGAGGAGACAGGGGGCTGTGGCATGGTGGTAACGAGTGGCCGACTCCTAGGAACTCGGGCCAGCCCATGCCTCCGCCGTCGTCTCTCCAGTCATTGCCTCCCCACTCGCCGCCCAAATCGCCAGCCAAGAAGCAGGCCGAGGCCAAGTCCAGATCTAGGCGAAGCGCCGCATGGGTTGGAGACTGTGTCTCCTCCCTCTTACCTCTTCAGGCCGGCCCACCAACAGGTGAGCCTTTTCTCTCTCTTGTTTTCTTTTTTTAAATTATGAAATTACCAAAATAGCCTTGCAACACAACATTACTAACGTCAGTCAATCTTGCTCGTTGCTCCATGTCAACCTTCTTCCTTCTAGCTTGACTTCAGGAAGGTGGCAGTGTTGAGTGTTGTGTGGAAGAGTCCCATTAGGCGGCGGTTGAAGGTTCAAGTAATTTTTATCTCTTGATTCGTAGATTAGATCAAGTCCCGCATGAGTACCCATGGGCCTTGAACATGGGCATGACACGTACTACTGAAACCTAACAGGAGGACATAGGATTTGGACATAGATTTACGACCTATCGGAAAGCGAAGCTTGCAGTTGCTTGCTACTGCCTTACGACAGCAGTGTTAGGTTCAAAATAGCAGCAGTAAAAAAACAAGACATTGATAAATCAAACATGTCATTCAGTATTTCAGTCACATTTTCTATGAATCCCTCTTCATCTGCTGGCATAAGCTTTGCACTCATGCATAATCAGTTGATCTTTTCTGTGCTGTGTGCAGCTTGGCCGCTCGCTGCCTGCTGCCTGCTGGAGGAATGCTGCTTCTAAGATATTATCACTGCATAGTCCATGGTCCACACTCCACACGAGTAGTATCTACTCCCAAGCTATTGTTTATAGCATTCTGGAACAACTAATATTGATTCCGCATGTAAATCGATATGATATTGTGACTACCGGATAAGCACCGTGCGTCTTGTGTATGCGTGTGCTGTTGTCTGTCTCAGAAAATAAATGTGTTCGTTCATGGTTCAGGCCAGCCTCAGGTCTTCTGTCTCGAGGAGAAGCAAATTGTATCGGACAACATTCGAGATGTTCCGTAATGATCTGGTTGCTTACTACTTGCTTCTGTCGCCGCAAACATGCAATGTGTTCGCGTTAGTGCGATTTTGTAGCCCACACAAATGACATCAAAACAGTACGAGGAGTCAGTCCGCGGCGCGGGCGCTTTGTGGCGGATAGTGCGGCCGGGGTAGAGCTGTCCAAATAGGCTATATCATTGTGGGCCGGTACAAGATCCATCACTGTAGATCCGGTTCAAGTACGGTATAATCCGTTTAGATGATGGGTCGTGTCGGCACAGCTTGGCAAACCGTGCCGTGCCTAGGTCGCGCGGCCGGCACGGTCCGATTAAAATTTTTATAATTTTTTTCTTAATTTTCTATAATTTTTCTACGATTTTTTGAATTTTTATTCTTTTCCGGGCTAAACGCCCGACAAGACCCGTTTAGTCCTAATCGTGTTTGTGTCAGTACAGCACGGTCACAGATCATACCTAGACACGGTCCTAAACCTATGTACTGATACGATATGATCTATCTATGATCTATACCTAAACGGGTCGTATCTACTCTGGACCTGACCAGCTCTAGGCCGGGGCGTGTGTCGTCTGCGTCCGCCGCCGCCTCAAACGCGTGCGGCGAGGATACCAACCGCGGTAGGAAGGAGCAGCCTCCTAGCATCATAATTCATAAGAGCATGTACAGAAAAAAGGGTTTTTTTTTTTGCCATCAAGGTGCTCATACGGGGTATGCGCTGCTTGATCGGGCATCCATGCCTCCCGGTGCTCTACGCACGAAACCGCTTTTATTTTATTTTTTATCGCTGCTTCCACCGGGGCTTCGTTGATCTCTGTTCGCTCGAGGAAGAAGCGAGGCTTACGTTCCTCTTTCGTCTGGCTTTGGATAGATTTTGGACGGAGATGGTAGATCTATGGCTGTGGCACTACCGCACTATGGCCTTGGAGCTCATATTTTTATTCTATATTCCAAAAATAAAAAAAAAGCTTTGCATTGGGAGCGTCAAACTGTCAAGCTTGGCACATAGTTTTGCACAAGCTTTGCCGGGAATCCTTAATTCTCTGATATGTTTCAGTATCTGCTAATAGCTGTTTCAAGTTGAGCAACTTGATGGGCAGAAGTTAGTAGCCCGTGGCCATCTTCCCGACCTTCAATCGAGGCTCTCTAGTACTGCACCTGCTACTACTCCAATGCAGTGCATGTTACAATCGCCTGCTGCTGCCTACACTACGTAGGTGATCTAATTTGCTTCATATGTGACCACTGGACTTTTTAGATGGATATGTCAGGTTCGATTGCTGGACTGCAGGAGTGCCCTCGCAATATAAGCATCTGCCTCTCCCCTTAATTAGCAATGCTGATTATTGCTTGTCAATATACTCTTCCTTATAAGGTTAGCAATGCACACTTTGTTCTTCAACATTGCTATCAGATTATGAATTATGTTGAGATGGCTTACAGAATTGCAATATGCAACGAGTTTTAGTTTTGCTAGGTTTTAACTGTACATTAGATTCCATTCTTGCCTGTTGGCACTTGGCAGTAGAACCTTGTTATGTCAAAGGTTGCTATCAGATGGAGAACATCCAAGAGGTAATTGCTCGTCGGTTCATCTGGTTAAGTAGAAGACATGTTAGTTTAGCTGTCCTCGTAGCAGAGTCTAGCTTACACGCACAACAATGACAAGGGCCCCGGGGGGGCGGAGCCAGATTGCCAGAGCTCAGCCTAGGCTTGTCATGTTTGATGAAAGGTTGCCGGAAACAAATCGGCATAGTACTCTGAGAACGTTGCGTACATGTATGATCTGTTCCAGTGAATTTTGTTCTTTCTGAAGACTGTTGTCAGTGAATTCACATTTCACAATCTGAGACACATCGTTACTGTCCTTTTGCAGCAACGGCGGAAGCGGAACGCTGTTCAGGACAAGGCACTGTTGCGTGAACAAGAACATCATGGGAATCACGCATGGGGGGGAACTATAGATTGTTGACCTGCTGCTAATATTTGATGTCAGTTGGGAGGTCAGGATTTGACAGTGGCCCATGAATTGTACTCAAGGCTCCAATCCAATACAGCATGATAAGAGATCGCTCGGATAAGCTGAAATTTAGTGTTTTATAGCTGAAATTATACTGTAACTAACTGAAATTACACTGTTATTTGGCGTAATTAATTTAAAAAATCTAAAAAAGAAAAAAATAGATTAGCTTATCACGTATAATGCAAACGAATACGGAAAAAATCGGTAAAAAAACTCAAAAAATACCGAAAAACCAGAAAAAAAAGAAAATTATAAATAGTAAAAAATAAGCTAAAAATAAAAAATCTAAGCCTAGATGAGCGGGACGCAAGTGCCATTTTTGGTGTCATCCCGATGCATTCGAGAACACGGCGTTTGACAAAGCCATTTTTGGACATGTTCATTTTTGTAAAGAACTGTTTACATGACAATAATCTCTGCCCATCTGCTGTACCTCGCAGTCATGAACATTGAACAGATCCCAGATCATGGAGTAACCTTATCATCTAACCTGTTCAAGTGATGACGGTATGGGTTGGTTCCATTGGAGGAGAAACGTTGATGTAAACCATACAGAAGCTGGCCAGAGTTTTCCAGCACCAATCAACTCTGCAAACACCAAGCATCAGGCTCCAGTCGCATCGATGTTTCAGGTAAGCCAATCAAGCCCCTTTCACGCACCAGAAGTTCAGATCCACTTGCCATGCACATCCATCCATCCATCTCTACAGCTACCTAGATACTATCAGCTTGTCATGAGAGTTTGGCTGGCACCACACAGCAGATAAGAGTGGATTGCAGTTGCAGCCTTGCAGGAAGTGTTCATGAGCAAGCAAGGATCGAGTTAGTTGCATGCCTTTTGCTGGATGTGTCCACAAGGAGGCTTAATCCGCCATGCATCTGGTTACCAGTTGGACCAGGGGAGGAGGAGGAGGGAGGAGCGTGTGGGGCCCGGGGGACCAGTGACCCGGCCTCCTGAATCATGGAGATCTTACGTAGCAGCGAAAACAATTTCGGATGATGGCCCGGCCTCCAGTGACCCGCGCGCCCGTACGTACGCCTCTGCCGCTAGCTGTGCGTGTACATGCATTGTGCCGTATATGTATCGCGTGCGCATTGTGTAGAGCCCGTATCCATGGCTCATGGACTACTACTAATGGCTGTGCCTCACTGACTCACTGTGTGTGTGTGTCTCTCTCTCTCTTTGTTGTTTCGGTGGAGCCGTGGCTAGGGCATGAAGCCCGCTCGTGCCTGCCTTCGGTGCAGGCAGCCCCGGCCCGGCCCGGCCCACCCTCACCCCCACCCACCACCGCTCTGATATGTAGAGATAGAAATGAATCAAAACGAGGCATGCAGTGATTTGAAGATGCCAACTGCCAAGCTTTGCTTGCAATGCAGGAGCTGTTCTGAATTAAAAGCCTAGATGCAGCAGCTGGGCTTGCTTCCATCAGTGTCCTGACTAGAGCGACATGGCAATGGCAGACCAAAACGAGGAGGGGATCATTAGGCATGTGATTAGCACAAATTGAGGCTTCATATATCCTCATTAGGTTTGCAATGCATCTATCATGGGAAAGATGATCACATCGGCTGGTCTCAGTCCAATGATTTGCCAATTGCGACATTGTCAGTTGTAGAGGCACAGGCATACATTAGCCACTGCTACCACTTGCTCAAGACTGGAGTAACATCTCTTAATTTCTCGTATTAAATTTCTGGATCTGACTCAGCCTCTCTCTAGTCTTGAGGTGAGGCGAGGCGAGGAGGTTGATGGCTAACAAGTGCTTCACAGCTTTTATATAAATGCCACTGGATGCATTCAGGTTACTGTGCTAGCAGTGTAGGCAATGCAACTTCAGCCTTGGTTCTTGAAGCTGTCACTGTGCCACTGTATGTCTGTATCTATCAGCATGGTGAATTTCATTTACTTGAGCAGCATCTTTGTTAGTGAGCGATACTTTGGGAATGCAGGTGGCCAATGGCAATGAATGGAGCTTTCCAGGAAAAACAATAGCTGGTCTTATCTGTGTGAAAATGATTGACGGAGAGGGCGTGCACTTGCCTGAAAGATGAAACTTGGCCTTATTTAAAGACATATACACACAGGGTTCAATTCGTGGAAAAGGATGAAGTTTCAGACATGACCTGCTACTCTGCTAGCCGTAGTATCTATCTACAGGGTATAGACCTTCACAGGAATATTAGTTGAAAAGTTGCTATACGTACGACCGGAGGCAGCGACTATAGGGGTTAAATAGTAGCTCACTCATTTCTAATATCAAATCAAACCTTTGGGTTGTCTACGACTTCAAAACACGCAGCGAAAGATCAAGCATATAAAGCCTATAAGTCAACCCTACAAAAACAAAACCAAAACTAAGGAACACCTCTCCTAGCAGTATGATCGCACTCTTGGCCAGTTGGACCGATGCCTTGAGCCAGCATGATCGGAGAAACACTACTCGGGTGGTTTGACAATAAAGAGGTAGCGGTTTGTCCAGTACCTTGGGTAGCGGCAAGGACAGTTTGGGATCAAAACTCCAAAAAGCCCAATTCAAAAAGCACAGTTTTAAATTTTATAAAACTTGATATAAATCTTCATAAATCTCCAAAGTACCGGAAAATACTCTGTTTGAAATTTCGGTTAATCTCTATATAGTTTCAGCTCAGGACTCCTAATTGAGTGGCACCTAGTGCAAACACATCCTCAGACATACCTACACACATACACAATTATCTAGTGTCCATTTTCCAAAAGACCACAATACCGGTCGGACAAGTACATAGCCGTTGGTCAAACTGCCATTGCCAGTCAGTCAGACCGTTGTTGCCAAACTAGTCAGATCGGTTACATCTTAATAGCAACTCTGAAACTTTGCAAATTTAGGTAAAATCAAACTCAAACAACGCAATAACCAGAATTGCAATGTCAAATACTTATCACCAACATGGGATTGTCACCACATGGTTTTACAGTATAACTTTTGTTCAACACAAGAGAAGGGGAACATGATTGGTGTTAATCTAGAGTTGGGAATTGCGCCCTGCCAGCATGGCACGGGCCTGGTGGGCCATGGGCTAGGACTGTGTTGTGCTAGGCTAGCCCGTTGTGCTATGCCATCTCGGCACACCTCACCTCCAACGAGCTCAAGCACAACCATTTGGCACGCCGTGTCGTGCCGTGCCAGCCTAGTTCTAGCCCATTTGAACTATGGTAGAGGAAGAAGGTGGGGAGCACGGTATTGCCTACGGCAAGGGGCGGCTGGCATGGAAGTCGAGTCAAGGAGGCTTCCATGGTTTCTCTCTTGGTCAAATGAGGAAGACAAGATGTAGCTAGGGGCCCAAGGAAGGAGAAAAGGGTGAAAAGAAGTGGGAAAAGATCGTTGGCTCTATTTCATGCCGTGCTAGCTCAAGTAAGGTACAGACATGCGTGTCATGTCGTGCTACTTATTATGCCTGGTTGGCAGACCTAACCTTGTCCTGTTGTTCATGACATGCTGACCCCGCCTGCCACTATCCATGTTGTGTCGTGCTTTGGACCGTGCCTTTCCGGCCAGGCCGTGGGCTAGCTTAGAAAAGCCTGGCCCAAGTCCCAAGTCTATAAATAACTATGGTTTCATTAAGAAAGAAAACCAACTAGCAGTATGTACATATTCCAATCCCTCGTGTACATGATCATAGATGCCATGAAACTTTTTTGGCTACGGCTTATGGTTTTTGGCTGTAATTTTTAAATTTGAGCTGTTTGCGATAGAGATTACTGAGAGAGAGATACTCGCTTGCAATTTTGGATGGTATAGATGTTGAGTTTTTAACATGTACTATAATTAACTTGTAGACTTCATCTTAAAAAATACTTCGTTTGAAAATTAGGTACTGTAGCAAAAGCTAAAAGTTATTTTGAGAAACTAAAAAGAATAGACCCTTAGTTATTCTCTGCTCAGAGTCTCAAGAAGTACACAACAAAAGCACTAACTGAGCATCACTGCCATCTTGATCTAGAATTCAGACAATTCATTCATGAGGGGGCTAGAGGGGTCCGAGGATATTAATTAATCATCATCATTCCAGTCCCTTTTATTGTGAAATTAACTTGCTTCAGGCATCCAGCTAACTCTCATTTTAATTCCCTCCGTCCATTTGTTCAGTCGGCCATTCACTCATTCATTCATGACTCATGAGAAACAAAGGCCATGCTACAAGAAGGCAAGACACCAGCAGCCACCAACTTGTCAGCAACACATGACCAGGCTCGGAGATTGGCAGAAAGAGAGAAATCAATCAGAGATTCAGAGAGCTAGACCAATAAGCAGAGAGAGAGAGAGAGAGAGAGAGAGAGAGAGAGAGAGAGCAAAGGGCGCGCATCCATATGATCAGCCATTGAACTCACTGCACTTAAACAAAGGGCACTGACATCACACACGAAAATTATTGCTCACTTGGTGAGGCTGCAGCCCCACTGTTGTTAAGGCCCTGCTTAACCAACACCTTCTAGACATGGGCGCACCATGCCCCATGTAGCCCTGCCCCTCCACCACCGGGCCCGTGCCCGGCCCGGCCCCCCTCCGGCGCGCTGTCGGCCGGCCCTACACCACCGCCATGCCGCTGTCCATTGCACGTCATGTCACGGGCAGCCATGTATCTCCTTATCCAATAGCATGCTAGCTACGTGCCACTTCAAGTGCTCCGCGCACAATCCATCTCCCAGAAAATCGCTACGAAACAGTCACTGACAGATAGGCCCGAATGAATCTCGTCGGGTCAGTTGGGCCTGTGTGTCGGTGACCGTTCGCGACGATTTTCGTGGAGCGGGTCGGCGAGGCGCCGGTCGTCCCCGTCAACGTCGCCGTGTCCGGCGGTCGGGAGCTCGCCGGCTCGATATCGCCTCTTATTGGTCCGATCCATTTCCAGGCCATGCTTCGTTCGATCATTGATCGATCGATCGGCCCGGTTCATCGCAATGCCTGAGGGGCTTACACGGTTTTTTTCCCTTAATGTGTTGTACGGACGACATGTTCTTCGTTCTTACGTCGAAAAAGCGCGTAAAAAAAAATACAGAACATACATTTGCTTGTTATCCTAGATATGCATATGCAGAGCAGCGAAACGCATGAACAGAAGTACAGGTGACAGAACCGCGGGTCGTGTGGATTACAGTGGCTTCATATCTTACCACCATGTTCATTTTTTCGGTGCATTACTTGTTCTTTCAGAAGTCTTTTTCTCTCCTTCTATTTCTATAGCAAACGATCACAACTCATCTCTAGCACTAGCAGCAGTCACAGCTCACCAGCCTTTCTGCTACTGTATACATGAGACTCCTCTTGGTCTTTGACCAGTGCCCTTTGCCCCTTTGGAGATCAGTTCATGCATGTTCTACTTGCCATCTGAATGGGACAGAACTAGCCTTTGAAAGTTACATGGCATCACCAATCCGCACGTATGATCGATGCATATATCTAATTAATCAAGCATCGCACTTGATCAATCTATCGCTGTCGTAAAACAAGACGATAAAACGAGGAAGTTGTTTGAGCCATGCTTATATATAAGGAGTGGTCTTTTCTGACAAGCTCCATCTTGCATTGCAGATACAATGCTAGATCGCAGTACTGTGAGCTACCAATGTATCTTTGGTCTTAGATACAAAGGTAGAATCCATTAGAACATCGACAAGACAGGATGGGTCCTATCTGTGGTACTAGTACTAGCTAGTAGCTTGGTACATAATGATCAGGTTTCAGAAGTAACAATGTTTCCCAGGGCAGGAACACCAATGCGGCAATGCTCAACAAGGCACATGGTGGTTAGCATGTAACTTGGATCTAGAGGAAACCTAACATGCGTAAACTTATCATCACCAAGGACAACAGGTATGTATGTATGTAGGAAGACCAAAACAGTTATAGCCTAGGTCCTCAGTTCGTCTCCACTACTTCAAGTCATGCATGTCCTGTTCATCGTCGATCTTTCGCAACAAGATTGTCTAATGGGTAGATATATCACATACCTCACATTTTTTTTCTTTGAAAGGTTAATTGGAATATGTAGTGTATGACTGTATCTCTCATTACTTAAGATTCAGACTTTGGACATCTTTGCATATGGATGTTCCTGAAGTACAGTTTGCCAATTGGCAGGTGTGACGAACGTGATGGTTGGTGCGTTCGCTTTTGCGGACAAGCCCATTCAATGGCGCCAAGAACCACCCGGTTGGTAGATCAGAATGAGAGGTGCCTATGTCTAGGCATTTTGGAAGAAACAAGCTGTTTCCATGGTACAAACAAATCTGAAGAGGAATCATGGCCTACTTAACGTGCAGGGTCCACTGATTAATAGCATGGAGAGTTTTGATACTTTACCAAAAAAAATTCACAATCATTTGCTCATGAGAATTAGTTTCCTTGGGACATTGTTTTATCCCTTCTTTTTTGTTCCACTGTATTCCGAGTGAGAAGTAGAAAAATATCTGGAATAACCCTGTTGCTAAAAATATCTAAAAATTATGGGTGTCGATGATCGAGAAGCCATGTGCGTAATTTTCAGATATGAGATTAGACAAGCCAGAGGCAATTTAATACTGGAAAGAGCACATGTTGTATAGTTCCCAATTAATGAACTTTGGTTGCAGGACCTATTATCAATGTGGGGTCCATTTCTTGTTTTCTGTCTCTCACTCTTCCCCTACTGGAAAGAGCACATGTTGTTGAACACCAATTGATTGAGCAGATCTTGTATTGGTTCCCCCACTGTTTGCATCAGGTAACTGTCCTTGTCCTGAAAAAGATGCACGCAGAGTGACCTCAGGTTGGTAAAATTGTTGGATACTTGAAGCCATACTAATTTAGGGCTTTGCATGCATGATTTAACCAAAGAAAGGAAGAACATGGCAACCTGAGAGAAAGAGATGCCCCCCTGGCCTTGCAGTGAGTAGGGTGTGGTAGAGGCGGTTTCCATGATGGCTCGAGATGGAGCTGGGCTAGCTTGGTTCAGCACTGGAGCAGGCATTGCAAGGGCTTCTTGGAACATGCCTCCAATCTTCTGAGGAAGCAACATTTTACATAAGAGAATTTTAAACATCTTAAGATCAAGGTGGAAATATGCAGGGGAACCAAGTAGCCTCCCTCGGTGTCACAAGACATCGTGTCCAAAATTTTTTTAGAAGATATTAACACCTCTAGTCTATATGTAAACCTCCAACCCAAACTTAGTGCACATGATTCTTTCCTTAAATCCCAACAAAGAGAGCACTAGCAACCCAAATTTTCAATAGCTAGTAGCAGCCCATGAGAAGCCTTCGCTTCTCTCAGCTCATGAGGCAACTACAGCAGGCCGAGCCATCCCTTAAGCCAGTCCAAGAGGGAGGACCGTAATAGGAGACAATGTCCATTTGATCGATCCCGAAGCATGTCACCTCGCATCAACCCTCAACACATGTTCATCTCGTATGGTCAGCTAGAAGATGTGCATTACGTTTGCCGCACGACCGTACCCAACCAGGCAAAGACTAGTCGCTGGACAACGGGAGAAATCGACGCCATCGGCCACCCTCACCTGCCATCTCACCATGGCGCCACTTGGTCCATATTGCCCCGCACCCTCATCAACCGAATGAAGTTTAGGTCCACCTAATCAGTATGTACTTTGCATGAAATTTCTCTTATTCTTCTAATTTGTTTCAAGAATAGAGGCTAAATTTTTGAGTTAGGATTTCAATGTGATGATTGTTGATTGATTTTTGTCAAAGTATAGGGTTAAGACTTAGGGTTCAATTTTGATTTTTGGAATACCGGTCTAGATCGTTGCAAATCGGAGGTAAAATATAGCATTTGACTACAACGTCAAGTACGTAAGCCACTAGATATATTTTTCTATTATATTATTCTTGAAGTTTTGAACATACAAATATCTAATTGATATTTTCAATTAATTGAAAATAATTTCATGAATGATATACTTATTTGCTATGTAGAGAAACAATAAATTGACAAAAATGTAATGATGTTGTGGTTCGTCGCTTTATGAACTCGAAAGAACGTAAATACTAAAAAGTAATGCATTAACTTACATTTGATGATTCTACTTTTTTTAGTTAAAAACTTTAAGTAATTTTGTTTTGTTTTAACAGGCCATTGAGGTTGGATAATATATTTTACCCATGCCGACTAACTTTTTTTTTTATGATTTCGCCCTTAGGTGTTTCAGTTTTCTGCAACTAACCGATATTATTATTAGGCTTCTTTATTTTGGTAAGTATTTTGATCACTATTTTTTTATCATTATACACCGTCATCGGTCATATTGAAGTGATGATGCTAAAAATTGCCGGACATATTACTATTTAGCACAATATTACTTGAAAATTATATATGCTATTATATGTGTGGTGAAATGGTGAACCCTAGTCATTTTTGTTTAGTTCCTCCCCTAGAAATATGTGTGTATGTATGTAAATGATTTTAGTTTACTTGTCCCATACTTGTGTCTGGTCATGGAGGTCATCTCTGTCCAGCCCAAAGCCATACAACACTGGGCTCATGGAAGCAATCCTCATGGAAAGGAACTGCACCACAGGTAGAACAAAGAACATGTCATTATGTACACTAAAAAACTCTCAGAAGTGTAAAAATTAAGCATCACTGCTTCTTGATTTGCTTTTGTCTCCTTTTGATTTACCTCAACTTGGTTCTGCAGGGACTGCACATAATTGATGATCTCATCCAAAATGAGGGCCTTTCCAGTAACCTTCACAAAATCACATTTGTTTCTTCTCAAAGTCATAACCATGCATTAAGCAAGATGTCACAGGTAACTCAACCAGTAACCAACTGATCTGACCTTGTCACAGCCAGGGACCAGTGCTTGCAGCATCCTCATCCTCTCACTGATCCTTTCCCTCCTCACCTAAGGAAAAATGCCACCGAGAAGAGGTCAGGAGAAAGAGGCACAAACTCAAAGCCAAACCACACATGCATAAGTGAAGACAAAGGCTACATGGATAAAAGCAGTGTGTACCTTCTCTGCAAGGCTGTGGCTATCTGTTGCTTGCCCTCTCCTTGCCCTCACATGGATGTACCCCTTGGGAGCCTCGTCCTCGGCGGTGCTCTTCTCCTCCACCTCCTTGCTGGGCCTTTTCCCTCTCCTGTTCTTGTCATCCTTGCAGTACTAGTTGCCGAAAGGGAAATTAATGAAATGCACACGACATGAGACAAAAGTTCTTACAAAGTTGCAAACATGACGGCAATGTTGGTTGTGTTGTTACTAGTTGCTACCTTAGAGTGAGCAGAGCGAAGCGTAGCACTGTCTTCTTTGGCCTTCCTCTTCCTGTCCACAGATTCCCTGCCCTGTGCAGAGGTATCAAGAACTGCAGATGAGCTCTCCAATGAGGCATCCTCTACCATGGCTGCTCCTGCTGATGCATTTGCATTTCCAATTGCAGGTGCAGGTGCTGCTTGGGCATGGCTTTGGTTGTAGAGAAAGAAGCTTGAGATGTTAGGGGAGGGGTCATTGGTGAAGGCTGCAGGCATATTGAGGAGGCGAGAGTGGTGGGATGAGAAGTCTGCCATTGTTGAACTCTGTGCCTGAAAGCTGAAACTTTTTGTTGTGTTTGATTGAAAGCTTGGTTTCTTTAAGAGGAGAGGACTACTTGGCAGAGAGGAGAGTAGTGAACGTTGGCTCTTTGGTGATGCTCATGTTGGCTTATATAAAAGCAGAGGAGGCCAGGAGAAAGGTAGTAGAAGGAGAAAGGGAGAGAATGGAGAGAGAGATATGCTAGGGGCACTCTCAATGTATCCTATATCAACAATGTTCATGACATCAATTAGTCTGCCAAGTATGATTGGTGCTAAAGTGGAGAGAGAATTAAAAAAAGAGAGGGAAAGAGAAGCAGTGTCTTATGCAAGACATTGCTTGGGCATAAAATCCAATACACAAGAAACAACAAAAACTTATATTAGAAGGAGATTAGTGTCTATCTATAATAATTATTGCTGTGAGCCGGTGTCAATACTGCTGCTCCAGCACGCCAATGCCAACACCGTTGAAGACGCCCAAGTCACCACCACTCTGGGATAACGCCGCCGACGCCCAAGCCACTTCTCCTCACTCGTGCCGTCACCATGCATCAGTGTCGAGGCCATAGCTCTAGGACGCCAATGCCATCGACGATGCCCAAGCCGCCGACGTAGCTCCGGGATGATGCCACCGACGCTCCTTGTTCGCACTGTCACCGTGCACTAGAGTCAAAGATGCCACTCTAGGATGCTGTCGGTGGTGCCCAAGCCACTGCTCCTCGCTTGCACCGTTGCCATGCACCGGAGTTGAGTCTGTCGCTCCCTGGATGCCAACACCGTTGACAATGCCCAAGTTATAGCAGCTTAAATTAACAGAATGTGTCTATGTCAAATACAATCCAAATTAATGGAACCAAGTGACTATCTAAGAAGCGAGCCCACACAAATGCACGGGTTGCCGACTAGTATATGGAATTTCTAACTATGCCAATTGAATTGGCCATACAAGGGCCCATTTATGGTTTCTACAAGACTAGCCTACAAATATATGTGTGAAGTTGAATTCCAAGTTCCAACCCTGTCCAATTAGGGCTTGTTCATATAGTATAATTTAACCAGCCCTCGCTATGGCCTTATTTACTCTCTGCTAAGTTGAATGAACTAATTAAGGTGACTTCAGAAAAGGAAAAAGAAAACAAACTGAATGAACTGAGGTGTGCTAACCTGAATTTGACTATATATCCTCAAGGTGGGGAAAAGAGAAGAGCTAAATCCTTTATCATACCCATCATTGATGCTTGCAATGCTCCACCAAGAAAGAGAGTTAATCACACAAATTCTAAAAGCAAATAAGGGCCAAGCAGTTACAGTTAGTTAGCACTTAGCACCATTAATCCACAACTAGCCAGAAGTGTTATTCCTAATTAACGAGTGTAGATTCCGTTTTGGAGTATTGATGCAGCCAGCTCTCATAGGCTAGAAACCATCACTCGATCATCACCTGCAACATATCTAACACAAGTGAATCAATAAAACCTTCAACACCCCACCATCCAACCATGGAAAGAAAGGAATGCCAGAGTGTTTTGAAGGAAAGACTCTGGACCTTCAGCGCCTTGAAGCTTCAGTGATGGATGAAGATAGCTCTCTACCTTTATGCAAAGATAGGTAAAGCTTTTGCGTGTTCTAAGACACCGCTCAATTTAGTTTCTGGCTTCTACTTTTTTTTTCACTATTCATTAATTTTATCTTTTTCTGATTTTTATTTTTTGGGTTTTTTTGTATTTTTTCCCTGTATTCCTTTGCATTGTCTATGATGGACTAAAATATTTTATCTATTTTTGTTTTTTTAAAATTTAATTATGCTAAATAAGTCAACTCAATTACAATAAAAAATAAATCAACTACAGTAAAAAAAATTATAAACCAACGCTATCCTGAACACCCTTTGGGATCGAGCCATAACGGTAGTATTTATCTCTATCTAGTAGCAGTATCGATCCACTCCATCTGTGTATGCAGGATCAAAATCAAACTCCATATAATACATCGTCAATCACCAGAAATTAAGAGATCGAGCAGATATAAATATGTAGCACCCATATGACATATACAGAATATACATTAGCCATTGGCAGTATATATACATACATACATAAGAGTTGATCGAAGGAAGGCGGCTGCACATAGCTTTTTACTGCTAGTTTCTAGCTAGTACTGTCAGAGTAAGGTAAGGTAATGTAATGTGTAAGTCAAGATGCTACTGATCGTTCGCTAACTGTGCTACAGCCTACAACTAGTAGTACACACTATGCAGTACCAATCTATTAGGGTATCTCTAATGATGCTAAGTCAGCTAGCTATTTGCATGTACACATCAGCATATATCCTATGTGGAGGAAAGAGAGTATACAAAACACAAACAGCTAGCTACTATTTCGTCTCTAGTCTATAACACAAAACGAGACAGTCTCTATAAATGACTGTGTATGCATGTAAACATCAAATAGCTATCCTTATAGATAGTCCTTTGGAATGCTAGCTTTTAGTGTGTACTCTATAGATGATGTGGAATCTTTATAGATAGTACTTAGCTAGGACCATTGAAGATGCCCTTAGAAGTAGAATCTGCTACATCTGTCGTCTAGTTTTCACCAAAAGGTCCCAGAGCCACGAATTCAAGGCTGCACGTGTACGCTGGCGTGCTGGCTAGCCGTGGGAGAAGAGGGAAGGGGAGCGTTCGTTTTAGCGATGGTTTTTAGTTTTTAGTTAAAATTTTATTATAACTGATTTTTTTTATATAACTGATTTGGCTTTTTAGGCATAA
Organism: Melocanna baccifera; assembly: GCA_036346265.1. Lineage (NCBI taxonomy): Eukaryota > Viridiplantae > Streptophyta > Magnoliopsida > Poales > Poaceae > Melocanna > Melocanna baccifera. The sequence continues at coordinate 1,193,448 of CM070698.1, read as the reverse complement.
TTAAATTTAAAAAATATATAAAAATAGAAAAAAAAATATGTTAACCCATCATGGACAATGCAAAGGAACACGTGAAAAAAAGAAAAATACAAAAAAACCTAAAAAAATTCAAAAAAAGATGAATTATTGAATAGTGAAAAAAACTGAAACGAGCAGAATAAATCGGATCCGCCCTTGATTCAAGCCTCAGCCTAGCTAGGTCCGCTCTCCTGATAAATTCCAGTACGTACGGTGCATCTTTGCCCCCCTTTTTTTTTTCTTTGTACTTTCTTATTTCATCCTCGTTTTGCAAATTTTCAGTCGCCTGACATTCTCCTCCACGTTAGCCAAACGGTACGGCCGTTTGACGTGCTTGGAGATGTGTGTTCTGCAGTTGTTTATGTTGATCTGAACGCCCGATCCCTCCCTGAGTTCGTCCCCGTCCTTCCTCTCAAAACCCTTTTCCCCAGAGATTACCGCGGAATTAGAGGACGGCAGTGGAGGGAGAAGCCTAGATAGCCATGGAAGCTAGGGCGGCGGGGGGAGAAGGCAGGACCTATGATGGAGGGAGGCGCGGCAAGGGCGAAAGCAAGGAGGACAGTGGCGGCCGGGGCAGCGGAGCCGAGGAACAATTCCTACGATTTCATGATATTTTCTATGTTTTCTGATCGAAATCAACTATTGAAGGCTGCGGGCATGTGTTCTGAACTTCTAGCATGTTTATGATAATGGATTATATCCAATTATTTTTCGTTGAACTTCTATTATGTATTCCTTTGCCTTGGGATTAGGCAGAAACTAGAAGTTAAGCAACTGAACTCCAACCTGAACATGCCTACACTTATAAAATCGTATCAAATCTGCCAAGATTTGTTTGAAGTTTGAAAATTTTTGGTCTGAAAAACTCCAAAATTTTCCGATTTTCACTTGTATCGGCCACCTCTGGTAAAAAATACGAACTGATTTTGAGAACCCTACCTGAAATCCTTTGGAGCAGCTAGCACCCATAATGTAACACCATGCCGTCCAAAATTTGCTAAATGCCAAGCCTACCCATGGGCGAACACACATGCGCATAGTAGCGTAGCATCTCACTTGAGCTTTTGTCTTTGCTTTGCCCAAAAAGTTAACCTGAAAGTGTTCTATTTTGGGCTAGCATGTATTATATGCTAGTGTAGATAAGGTAAATTAGTAATGTGGCACTAAAGGTGGGGTGTTACATATAATCACCAAAACTGATTGATATTATGAGTCCCAGAACCCACGAGATTTTCTGAAACCGTTACAGTCTGATTTATAGCCCTCCAATCGATATATATGTGGGCAGTAAAAGCCATAGTTTTAAAAGCCAAATCGGATTGAGTTAAACTGAAAGAAATCAAAACAGACAGAGTTTATCCGTCGGTTCACCGGTAACCACCGGTTAAACCGTTGAACCGGTGGCAACTCTAGTTCAGCTTTCGGTCCGACTTTTACAACTATGGTAAAAATTATGGCAACTAAATAGCTCAGTTAAAATATGCACGACGACGGTGATCAAAATCTCCTGCTCATCTGTCTCTCTCCCTCATGACGATCCATCCATGAGTGTGTGAGGTCTTGTCGTACGTTGGAGGTCTGATCGATGCATGGCCTTTTTCCTCTTGCTAGCTGCAGCTTCCGGCCAAGCTAGTATAGCTAGCTAGCTAGTCATGTCCAAGCCAGAGCAGAGAAGCAGCCGTACGCCCGTACAAGCATGGAGGCCCGGATCAGCATGCCGAACTCTTCGGCTTCGGCTTTGGCTTTGGTGGTTGCAAGTTGCTAGCATCGCGTAGCATGTATATATGGATTGCATCGAATTGGCCACTCGATCGATCGATCGGAGGCAGGCAGGCATGCATGCATGTGGCTGCCGATGGATGGAGGGAGTGAAAGGTTCGATCAATATTTCCTTTCGTCTAGCCAGGTTTGGGCTAGACGAAGTCTGCATAGCTCGACTAGCCACAGTGCTTCACTGCTTCGGTAGGGGCCGTCTATATGTGTACGGTTCATTGTCGTTCAGTTATCGACTAGAATCCATATGAGATTATGGTGTAGTGTTGTGCTGTACTTTAGGGGCATAATGGTTATAAAACATACCTGTGATGTCCAGCAAGGGCGGAGCTGAGGCTTCATTAGACTCTAGCCTATCCTCCAATTGTAGGAGCCCTCAACCCCTCCAGCCAACCGTGTCATCGCTGTGCTCCACCACTGCAAGCTCCCCTTCCAGTGAGGTTTTTATGAAACCGTTCATGTCATCTCGTGTTCTACTATCCTAATCTCCTATCCTCTAAGTTAATTTGGTTTTCGTGCAGCCAATCGTAGGGAATCGAACTTCCCCCAAAACTGATGGAATTTGTTCCTCATCATCGATTTGTCATCTCCGATGGGCCATTTTTCAATTTCTTGCACCCACACCATCTCCACCACTTCCTCTACTTGTTCCATGCCTCAATTCGACCAATACCCCGTAGTGGAGAGCTGCCATTGATGTCACCTCCATTTTCATTGCTGGCCATTGTCGCTCCGCCTATTCGGCCATCCGCTGAGCCCACCTGTTGCACTGCAGCACTCCACGCGTCAACGTTGTGCTCATGCTCGCGCCACCCTCTGTCGGTCATCGGCTCATCGCCGGAGCACCGCCACCACCATCCACCCGAGCCCACCCACGTCGTGCTGCCGCCCCAATCGTTGCTCACACTGCCGCCTTCCCAGGACCCCTCCAACCTATTTTTGCTGTTCGTCCCCGCCTAAAGCTATAAACAAGCTGAGCTAAAGCGAACTTGACCTGGCAAGCTCGAGCTCAGTGGAAGCTTGAGTGAGCTTGAGATTGCTGTCGAGCTCTAAGCCGGGCTCAAGCTCGGCTCGGACAAAGCTCGAGCTCAGTAGTGCCTAAATCAGCAAAAACCGCATGAGCTTGAGCTCAAGCTCAGCTCGTGTAGACTCAATAGCGTATGAATCACATTATCAACAAAAAACAACATTCTATTTCTAACCAGGGCAATGAGGTAATGAGAGAGCAATATAGCAGCAGTTTGTAATATATAACTAGAGGTAGGTTTGGCAAGTTTGTAGTAGTACTGGTACAAAATAGGTTAGACATTTATGATAACAGAATAGGTTAACAACAATTAAACCATAACATATGAAACTTTTGAATGGGAGGCCAGCAGGTAGCAGCATGATAACAAATTAAACCATCAGTCCATCACTTCATCACAATTCACAACCATGAACTAGAGGTAGGTTTGGCAAGTTTGTAGTAGTATTGGTACAAAATAGATCAGACATTCGTGATAATAGAACAGGTTAATAATCATTACGCCATAACATATGAAAGTTTTGAATAGGAGGCCAGCAGGTAGTAGCATGATAACAAATTAAACCATCAGTCCATCACTTCATCACAATTCACAACCATGAACCACCACATGATGCCAGCAACTTCTTGGAGTTAGAGATGCAGCAGCAGCAACAGCAGGAACCATCACATGATAACATTGCATGCTCTTGCAACAAAATGGCATTGATCAACATATGGTATATGTAACATAGATGAACTTGCTCTTTTCTCATTGGGATTTCAGAATCTCAAGTGTCAAAGAAACATGGAATGGAGGCTATGGAATTTATGTATTTGTATTGTGCAAAACTGTCTACTATGGAACACTAGTAGCCATTTTTTCTATTAAGTAATATCAGCCTCATACATAGCAGATGAAATGATGAATCACCTCAGTCCAAGATTCACTATACTCATTGCTCAAGGAATTGTTATTTAAGCCCACACTGACGTGATACTAATTTGATAAGCTCACTATCCACAATTTCGTGCATACCAAACATTAGTAAACATAGAAAATGCATCATGGATACATTGCAAATGCATGCCTCAAATGAAATCATCCAACTATCATACTTAACTGAGATACCCCATTAGTAGTGAATATATGAAAATTTTCATCAAAATTCATTTTTTAATATATTTATTTAAGTGGTATATTTAAAGTGAGAGTATGTACTCTAAGAAGTATAGAAAAAGCTTCATAATATACATACACACACACACATATATATATACACACACATATACATACATATATATACATATACATATAAGAAAGATATTTTCTACACCTGGGTGTAATTACACCCACCTCTAATATACCACCTAAACGAACTTGAAATACTTCTTTATCATTTTGGGTATACTCGTATACGAATTATAAGATACTTCAATGTGAACCACATGAAAAAATTACAAAGGAGTCCATAATTTTTAGCGTATTTTGTAAATACCTTCATATACGCACATAAAAAGGAGTATATCCAAAAAAAATCTACATACTACCTCTGAAAAATTGTTCATACCACCTAGATGATCTTAAATACTTGTATACTGCACGTATATACCCTCCGTTACGTGAGATACTTTCTACGGTATGAAATACGATATAAGGTGTAATTACACCCGGGTGTAGAAAAGAGATTTCCTTATATATATACACACATATAGGGGTAATTTGTACTACGTGTCAGTATTTTCTTTCCAGCTTTAATTGCGGCTAGCCAATAACCGTTTGTCCTATGAGAAATAATGTAGCATTGAAAATGAGATTAACAACAGTAATATCTTCCAGTATCCTTCGGTACAGGAACAGCATGATTGCGCAGAATAAATTACTAAATCCAAGAACAACATTAGTGCCATTCCGAGGTACTGAATTTTAGCTTGCATCGTAGCCAGAGAATAACAGCAACTTTCAGAAATATAAGGTCTATAGCCTACAATTTGAATGAACTTGCTAGAAAATATATATCTTGCATGTAGATTTAATAAGTTGTTTTATACTCTATCTATATTTATTCTTTTTCAACCATAAGCATTTATTCGTTATCATCACACAAAGTGCTCCCTCTTATCTTTTTCAAGACAATTACAGGGCTATCTAAGTTATTTTCTTTCAAATCTTTCTTAATTTCATCGTTATCTTAATCCTAGTAGAAAGTTAAAATATGTCTTATATTTATCAACGGAGGGAGTACGAGACTTGAGGTGACGAACTAATTAGTCCCAACCTCCGGAGGGAATACTGTGTGAGATTACAATTTGAGATGTACCGGTGCAAGTGAAATTTGCAATATATTCAATATATTAAAGAACAACAACTTTCAGTATAAGACTTGAGGTAGGTGACGAACTAATTCATCCCAACCTCGATCGGGAGGAAATCCTATTGAGATTACAGTTTTGAGATCACTGCACTGTTGCAAAATAAAATCGATAATACATGAAAGAATTTTGGTTCTCAAATTAAAGATAATTTTCTTGTTAATGCATAGCTAGACAATTACCTAAAAATAATAATACCCCATCACCCTGCAGGCAGGGCAAGAACAGTGCATGCACATGTAGGTTCATCTGGAAAGCTAAGTTGCACAGGAAAAAATCCAATATTATTTTTGGCATGTTAATACTAATGTGCCAAAACTAAAATCTTGCAATTTGGCTTTGTATAGTTAATTTTTTCGTTGGCTCGTTGCATTGCCCAGAAATGATTGAGGGTCTTTGTCAGCCAGTTGCTCGATGGGTTGGTGCTGTGAAATGTTCATTGGTCAACGTGGCCGGGGAAGGGCTGGGTTGGTGCAAACTGTGGTGTGGCGCATGTGGACCAACTATTAGTACTAGGTCTTACTGCAGTGTCCCGACTGACCTGTCGGGTCGGTCTGGGCCGGGCTTGGGTCTAACCGTGTAGTAAGGGCTTATTTGGGAGCGATAACCTCATAAATTCCTATTTATGTGGTCTGATGAGCTAATCTATGCATCTCATCGGTACATCTTATTAACGCGCGATCTTGGGTACGACCGTAGCATGATTGGCTTTCTCCTTAACTGAAATCCTATGGTCTGATGGCCCACACGCGATCGATCGCATTAGGGCAGTCCCAATGCTATAGTTTTTTATATTAATTAGGCTTGCCATGTAAGTATTTTGGTGACATGGCACATAGTAATTAAAGAGGAGAGATAAGGAAACTGTTTCTTCATGAGGAAACTATTTCTTCACGAGGTCCAAAGCCAAGAAAACTAGCAAAAGATGCGCTACAGCGAACTTGATTTTTTATCATAGTGTCTTAGAAGAAACAGCCAATGCATGTGCAGGAAGGAAATGAAAATGATTGGTCACGATTCAATCTGGTCCCACACGAAGAAACTATGGATTAGAAACTGTAGTTTGTATCATAGTATCTTAAAAGATTAGAAACTAGTTCTGGTTTCAAGCATTGAGACTACCCTTAACATACAATCAGTAGCTACGAAGCGTTATTGATCTTATTATGGCCTACAAAAGAAGACGGCATCCATGCGCGCGCGCACAATACGCGCAAGGCGCACTTTAAGAATCATGCATAAATAGTATTACTAAGATTACATAACCAATAAAATACCCCTAGCTCCTTTGAAAACCCTAGCTCTAATTTTAAATAGAGGGATGGACGCTATATAGTACATGCACAGTAATTGTAGCGGATCTGTGAGTGCATGTACGTACGTACGTCGATCACCGCGCGCGGCGGCGGCGGCCATGGAATTGGAATTCATGCCGAGAAAAGTGCACCGAGAAACGCTCCAACCATTTGCGCTGCCGACCACTCCCCGCGGCGGCGAGAGCAGCGTGAGCTCGCCGCGCGCGCGCGCCTGGGTGCAGCGGCGTGTTCATGCGCGCGCCCGGCGGGTGCGCGTAGAAGCCGGCCGTGGCACTGGCCGCCGGCCTGCGCGCAGGTCGCAGCCGTACACGAAGGCGCCCGGCGGGTCGAAGCCCTGGGCGATTGCAGAGGCTGCACCTCGAGCTGCCGGTGATCCTGTCCTACCGTGTGCGGCGAGGGTGAGGCGTTGAATCGGGCGGGTGCGCGTACGTGCGAGCCAGCCCCTGATCGATCGTTTCCTCGAGCTTGTACGCAGTAAGCATCGTCCTGATGATGAGGTCGCAGTAGGACGATCGAGTTCACGCAGCGGTAGTGACTCGATGGCTGCAGCAAGCAATGTGTATCCTAGCTAGCTGACGAGGGTGACTCGATGGAGCCATGAATTAGTAATTGACTCACGTGTACGTACGTACAGGCTACAGAGATGTACGTATATGTATTACTGACCCTTGCAGGCATAGTATAAATTCTACCATTCAAATAAATGCCTGTTTGTGTGTACAAAAAAAGAGCCTACAGATAGTAACTTAATCAATGATTATGTTATGTACGTAATCTAATGATTATGTTATGTACGTACCTGGAGAAATTTAGGTGGCATGTTCCAAATATACAGGTGGACTTGTAGCTTTGCATAAGTTGCAGGAATAGATATTACGCTGCTTGTAAACTGCCCCATATATATGATCGGCCTTGTCTGTCTTCCATCCTTTCGCTTTTGGTCTCTGGCCTTGTGTTTGAGAATATTGGCCTTTGGAAGCATCGGGAGTAGCGACATCCGACCAAGGGGGCGGAAGCCACCGTAGGTGCTTGAGCACGGGTTCCCTGTGGGACCCCCCGGACCAGAGGTGTAGTCAAAAAAAACTTTTAGAGCAGGAACAAGCCTAATTATTGCAGTCTTTAGCACATATAGCACTGTTGAGATTCGTATTTACAAGAATACCAATATGTATGTGAAATTGGCAAAAATATCTGTCTTGCCACCATGTCACCGGGCAGCGGCGCTATGGAGCCGACACCTGGCACTTGGAGCTCGGCCACCATGCGGTAGGTGGCCTGGAGCTTGGCACCATGCACCAGGTGGTCTGCTGCCTGACCACCATTCATTAAGTCATTAGTGTTGTAATTAATTAGTTTAATTGTGTGATTAGATAATTTATTTACAAGCACTACTTGTAGAATTTTTTAGATATAGCAAATGGGCACAAAAACTTATGAACTCTTTTGTGGAGCTTCCCGATGCAACGTACTTTAGTGTGTAAATTGCTCATAATTTTTTCCATTCCAAATTTTACTCAAAAATGTATTTACATAAACTATTTGTAGGACTTTTTTAATATAGGAAATGAACTCGAAAAAATATAAATGTTTTAGGATTCTTACATAGTGAATTTGATGGTGTAATTATTTATTCAATTACGCAAGGAGTATATACAGCACTATAAAAAAAGTACATACATATGGCTAACTCATCTGAGCTACTACTATCTCCTCGCCGCATCTGCCTCCATGGGCATGGTCTTGCCTTCCGTCTCGCATGTCCCCTGGGGTATGATAGCTGGCGAGAAAATTGATAATGACAATAAAATACTATAAATTGAAATTTGTGATGAAATAAACAGTACATACATATATGTATTATATATTACATATGTTGTATATGTATGTATATATATATATACATACAAACATATGTATACCTACATATATACATATACATATATAATGGTAGCAATATGAAGCATCACATTTTAATTACCAGATTGATGAATTGTTGTTTAATAGTGCACTTTTTACAAATTGATTTCTATCATGATGATCACATATAAATTGTCCAGGAAAGGTAGAATATAAAATATGCACAGATCCGGTCTTTATTTCATTCTACACACTTCACAACCCACCAAAACCCACTAAATCATGGCATGTCAGGACCTTATCTTTACATTCCAGATCACAACTTTGGTTCCAATTAGAAAAGTTTAACAGATGAAAGGACCTACACACCATTTCCAACTTGATGCATAAAAAATTGTTTGCTATTAGCTCATGCATATATAATGACAATACAATACTATAAATTAAAAATTATGATGAAATAAATAATTACATAAATATACATATACATATACATATATAATGGTAGTACAATACTATATATTAAAAATTACGATGATATAAATAATTACATAAATATACATATACATATATAATAGTAGTACAATACTACATATTAAAAATTATGATGAAATAAATAATTACATAAATATACATATACATATATAATAGCAGTATAATACTATAAATTAAAAATTATGATGAAATAAATAATTACATAACATTATATATAGGGCATCCAGTGAGGGTATCGTGCTCACCCGCCAGGTCATCGCGACCAAGTGAGTCTGCCCAGCCATCACGATCTACCCAATCCGACCGCCATCGTAGTACTAGTCGTTGATCATCTGTGGGCCAGATCGACGAGGAGGTAACTTACGTACAAACCTACATATTGTTTTCCTATTATGCCTTACATTCTGCAAACATCATGGGATGCATCACTTCTACTCTCCACACAACCTACACAGACTACCACTCCCCGTCGGTCATTTTCGCTGCATATCCAGGAGGTATGTGGTTTGCATTCTACATCCTGAATATTTATTGTGACTAATATTATTCCATCTTGTCCACTAATGATGATACGGGCCTCCCAGCTGCTTTCAGGGAGCAGCACACGACGCCAGGGTTTGCAGCGTGCGCAGGGCATAGCTCGTTGTTCACCCCGTACGCAGGGTTTTGAATGCACACACAGTTTGGAGACTTGGGTGGGCAAAACTAATCGCCCACTCAATAGACTGAATGGTCTATATACCTCCTCCGATCAGACACGCAAGCTCTGGACCAGTTATCGTACCCCATGGGACATACAAGACGGAAGAAAAGGCCATACCCGCAAAGGCAGACACAGTGAGGAGACTGTAGTGGCTCAGATGAGTGAGCTATATGTATATACTTTTTTATAGTGTTATATGTACTCCTTACATAATTGAATAAAAAATTACACCATCAAATTCACTGTGTAAGGATCCTAAAAAAATTTATAATTTTTTGAGCTCATTTCCTATATTAAAAGAGTCCTACAAATAGTTTACATAAATAAATTTTTGAGTAAAATTTGAACTGAAAAAATCACAAGAAAATTACACACTAAAGTACGCTGCGTCGGGAAGCTCCACAAAAAATTTTGTAAGTTTTTGTGCTCATTTGTAAATAAATTATTTAATCATGTAATTAAACTAATTAATTGCAACGCTAATGACCTAGTGCATGGTGGCTAGGCGGCAGGCCACCTCGTGCATGGTGGATGAGTTCCAGGTGCCATGTGTTGGCTCCACAGTGCCGCTGCCCGGTGACCAGGAGGTAAAATGGATATTTCTGCCAATTCCACACGCGCACTGACATTCTCGTAAATATGGATCCCAACAGTGCTATATGTGCCAAAAACTCTAACTATAGTGAATGTTTGCCCAGAGAAACACCATCTTTAACCCTTTTGATGGTAGAGAAGTTCCACTGCATTGTTCGCCGGCAAGGAGTTGGCTCCATCACTACTTGGGACCCCCTTACCATCAGCTCAGGATTTGGTGGCCGTGAGCAGCGCAGCAACTGCTAGAGGAATAAGATGATGGAATTTTTTAATAATCTTTTGTGTTAATATTATATAAATATATCATCGATTACCAAAATCACAAAAATAATCCTCTCTCGTGAATCCAAATGGCGATAGGAGTGAAATGGAGATTGACCTACATGGATTCCTCTGTGGTAGTGTGAATGACTTTATCACCAATTAGACTAGTAACAGAGAAAGTGTCACCAATTAAACTGACAGCAATGTTTCTATTGCCAATTGGACTAGCGACAGTTCTTGTCGCCATTTCGATTGGCAACATAAACACTATCATTATTTCGATCGGTAACAAAACTTTTTTTCAAAAAATCATTTATATATTTTTTGATAAATATACCAATGCATAAAAATTTATAAAAATAATCCTCTATTGTCATTTGAATCTAGAGCAAAGGGTTGGATAGAAGATGCCAACTTCTATTGCCATCTGAAATAACAACAGGGAGATCAATCGCCAATTAAAATGGCAATAGAACACCCCGTACCCTCTGTCACCTCTTGAAGCCTGGAGAACTAGCCGAAGTTCATTTCAATTCAGTACGAATAGAAAGGGAGTGAATAGTAGAGGAGAAGAAAACATGGCAGACGGGGCTGAAATCTACAGGCATGGGAGGGGACGATGGGCATAGGATGGGTTTCAAGGTTGTGACCCTTATCTCAAAGACACGAGCATCTACAGTCCCCTAGACCCCGTACCCCTAAGCCTCGATCTATTGCTCAATACCAAGGAGTCCTACACCCCCCCCAAAAAAAATCCACTCCGCAACTGTGCACATATCCCTAAGCCTTGGCCGCAATGCAAGCACGAACTTGACGCGGTGATCCAGGTTTCTGATGACAACACGCACCAGAACGTCGATTCTTTCACTACCTTCTGTTCCTAGTAAGTGGTTCATTTACTTCCTATACCTCCATACATGCACCTCTCATAATCACGTTGTGTTGTCTGCAGATTGTGGATTGCAAGTTCACCGAGTGGGTGGATTAACTGTATGCAATATCTGCCAAGATTTACATCCACACTACATGCACCAGATTTTCTTAGTGAATTAAAAACATGCACCAGCTTTTCTCAGTAATTTGACAACACGCATCAGCTTTCCTTAGTGAATTGATAGCTCGCCGCATCTTTTCTCAATAAGTTGACACCACACACTGATTTTTTGTCAATGATTTGATAGCACGTACCAATTTTTGTCAGTGATTTGACAACACGCACCATTTTTTCTTGGTGAATTGGTAACAACATGACCTATCATGTGTAAGTTCTATTCGCTAAGTCTCTTCGTGCATCTCGATAGGCGACCGAGCGTTACTACTTTTTTCAATGGATCAATAGTTAGGATAGGTACAACAGGCATTCATCGAGCAAAAATACATGCTGAACTATTCAGTGGTACCTAAGAATTTCACTTGTTAGAAACCTTACACCCTGGTGGACTTGCGAAAGACCGAAAGGTTGGAAGACAAGGGAAAGGTGCTAATGATCCCCTATCCCCTGTTGAATGACAGGTTATTTCAGACTAGAACAAGCCTATGGAAGTTGTGAAAACCGAGCACGAAGGCTAAAGCACACAGAGGAGATAAGAGAAAGGCACCAATAGACCCAAATGTATACAATGAATAATTGCAAGCCTGACTTCCAAAAGGCACATATATATCTTAACTGTAGTTCAGATTAATAGTTCGTGCATATTGCCATTTGTATCGTGGGGTGTAGTGAGACAAACATATACATCTAATCAAACCCTACACGCTATGTAATATGCAAGTAAAATTGCAAAACACAATGTAAATTTGCCAGTAAAGTAACATGACACAAGGTAAATATGCAAGTAAAGCAACATAGTACAAGATGAATCTACAAGAAAAATTATGTAACACAATATAAATCTGCAACTACTACAGCACGATGCCAGATACTGTTGGTGGAAGTCCCAATCCCCCCCCCCCCTCTTGAAGGTGCACTGCCCGAATGCAATATTTGAATGTATGCCTATTCTCCTTGCAAATAGAGCATTTCTTCAAACGAGGCCTAGCTTCTGATCCGTTCATGTCGTTCCTAATACATGGCTTATGTCACCATTTGGACTGGTGATAGATGATTATTTCTGTGATTTTGGTAATGGAAAGTATATTTATGCATATTAATAAAAAAGATTATTTAAAAAATCAAAGGCGATTTACCCTTGGCTAAGCTGACTTAGTGGGCTGCTTGTTGGAGTTGGACTTTTGAAGGCCCATTAGCAAATACAGACGTCCATTGGTTTGGGCGACACGCGACAGGGTCTGGGCCATGTGCCACAATGCAAACCGCCAAATCCTAGACTGACGCAGGTCGGTGGTGACCGGCAGCGACTAGGTGGGAGGGCGGAGGGCGAGGGCGCGCGGCGCGGCGCCGCTTGGAGTCAAGGCGTCGTGTCGCACAGTCGCAGCTCGCCAGTTGGGCACGGCCTGGCTTAATTTCTCAGTCCTTACTTATTTTCTTTTTATCATTTGTCAATGTGTTAAAATAAATTGAGTGAATAGGCAATAGCAAATTTGTTTGATTGGTGGTTGTTGACTTGTTCATAGATTTACAAAAATAGAGAAACGAACTTTACACAAATATTTCTTAAATAATATAACTAGCATCAATCCTCAAACCGTAGAGAGCACAACTCAAGCAAAGAAGGCTTGGCGTGAATTTAATCCAGATGAAATTATTGTATATCTAACATGTCGCAAACCAATTGAAGTTATCCTGATGAAATTAGAGATCAAGTAAGGAGAATATATTTGTCGAAGGTTCCAACTTAACTAATAGGTCATGATTTTCCAACAAAACTCAAGGGTCGATCATAAGATCCTTTCAAGAATCATAGTATAAGAAGTTCAATTGGTTATAATATAGTGTGGAAAAGGACGTCATCATTTGTTTATATTGCTTTCTTTTTAAGAAACTAGCACAACCCACTCACTTTGGGAGGGGTGTCTTAACAAAAGTTGGGTATGTAAATTGAAGAGGTTCTATGGAATCTTTCAATGCACGCGTTGGTCACGATCAGAATTTCAGATATGTGTATTTTCCCTCTTGATCAGTAAAAACAATCCTCAGTTCCTCATTATGTATATATAGCTCGCGAATCATGATGATGTAATTCTAAAAGGGCAAATGGGAAAGGAAATTGAATTCATGATGAAGATCTTTGATGGGCATTTCCTTGGGTGATCTGCATATATACGACATTATTTCTTGCTCTTGCCAACATTAGCTTAGGATGATTTAAGCCAATCGTATGGATAGTTATTACTGATAGAAGGTGAAGCCAAAAGCCGGCTGAAACGCTTAGGAAAGATCGGCTTTCCTGTGCCGCTGCGCGAGCTGATATGCAAGCATGTAGTTGAAGCCTACAGGCGGAATACGTACGCCTACATGCGGTTAAGTGATTATACGCTTTCGTTCTTGGATAAACCACCTGTTCAATTGGATGCTGTAATCTAGAGCAACTCTGATTAAAACGCCTCTTACTCAGAAAGCAACCTGCAGAACTAATTTGTCTTGTCCTGTGGATCTTGAACCAAAGCACTAATATTAGCAGTGGTCATTCGATGCCTTTATGCTCATACAATTCATCTACTACCACAAATGACAGTAGCAGGGATCACGTCTGACAAAGGCCTCTCGTGTAAATTGCTACTTATTATAGTAGTACCACACCAATATTGTTTAGCTGGTCCATTTGGAACAATGAAGGCATACATTTGGAACAATGAAGACATACAATATTCTTTTTTTTTATTACAAGGAAGACATGCACGCATACACCATCACGCACTTAAACCACACGCACACATACAGAGTGCATCCCCTATGCAAAGCCGGGATAAATTTGTGACCTCCAAAGGTTACTACTGTGGCACAGTGATGTGTGCGTAAAGGTGAACACTAGAATTTGAACACGGGTGGATGGAGCAGTATACTCACAACTCTACCAAGAGGTGATTCCCTATATACATACTTTTCAGTTTTCAACAAGCTAATATTTCATATTACATAAATCACAACGGCATAGCTCCATATGTACAAAATCATCTTTCATCACAACTGAGGGCAGCTCGCTCGGGCAGAAAGATGATGAGAACAAAGAGAAGCAACTCAGATATACAAACTTACGATGCACCATCTGCAAAACCAAACCGTTCGCGAGATGAAGAACAGAAGAAAAGGAAAAAAAAAAACATGCAGGCACATCATGTTGCAGAAGTTCCAGAAGAATATATAGGTTGCACGCACACGCGCGCGCACACACACATATACACACTCTTGAAGTAAAAGGCGTGCCTGCGAACTATCTACTTATATGGTCCACCGTCGATTGTATATTGTAATGCTGTTCTACCATCGGTACTGTAATGCTGTTCTACCATCAAGGTCGGTGGCTTGTTAGCCCCCCTCATAGGAACGGAGTGAAAAGAAAAAGGAGAGACATGTATATATTTGCGCTTCAGGGTCGAGACTGGTATTTACTGAAGGAGAAGTAGCTTTGGGGTTAGTGTTATCTTCGCATCAATCTGTCCTTTGTGGTTAGAAAAGGCAAGTACATGATAAAATGATAACGCGGGTTATTTGTTCTTCCTGTTTATGTTAATAGAGTACTTAACATACTAATTTACATGTTTACATTTGCTTTCTATAATAGCAAATTATTAATGTTGATAAACAACTAATGTTTAAAGAATCATTGCATTTGCATAATGAGCATTCATGATGGAAAGAGATGACATGTATGGGCCTCTAAAACCTACTTTGTATGGGCGACCCATAGAAGTATGTAAAATTCAAAAATTATAAGTTAAAAACTAAAGTCACCGTCTAAAAGAACCCAACTCTTATTTTATACAAGACAAAGCATTGTGTTCTTATCTCCAAATGATATGAACATCCACTATTAATTTTAATTTGATCAGATGTGATCTTAAGCACCACTAGCTAGCTAAGCCTAGCTAATCGACCATGAGCTGCTGCCAGATGCACTCCTACTGTGCATGGCTTAGTTTTTTTAGGTTTAAGCTTAGGATTTAGTTTTTTTTCTATAGTAACTTGTTGTTAAATGGTGTGTTTTTTTAAGATTGTGTTTACAGATCAATTATAGCACAAACTGTACCGAATTCAGTTATACTTGCTAAAATCATATAGAACTATTTTTATATACTATCTCTCATAAATATATTCAAATTCAAAAACTACAACCATAAATTATAAATCTCAGCTCAAAAAACCGACCACATTGCGAGGACGACAAAAAAAAAAAGGCATAGAGAAAAGCTGCTGCAAACTGTACTCTCACTAGAGAGTGGCCGTGCCCACAAACGCGATAGTGATTATGACACCAGCACTCCATCTAATCTAACTGAAAAATGTTTGTTGTTGAAATTGTTCATGAAAGACGAAGAAGCTAGATGTAAAAAAATGTTTGTTATTGAAATTGTTCATGAAAGACGAAGGAGATAGATGTAAAAAGGAAAAGGAAAAAATGGTACTGACCGATTATTTGTTTCTCGTACGCTGCGACATTTTATCAAAATGAAAATCTGCAAGCAAGACGCCTTCTTAATTTCTGGGGGTTGATCGACTCCTCTTCATGGAATTTGTCTCATCCAAAAAACTAATGCATCTCTCACTATTTTTTCCCCTTTATCATGAGACTGCACATGATTATTTAGGCTCCTTTCAAAACAGTTTTTGCTAATAGGTTTTTTATCAAGACTATTAGCTTTTGACTAAAATAAACACTGCAACGACTGTTAGCTTTTAATTGAGACATTCAATTAAAGAAAAATAAAATAAAAAACCGTTATATCTCCACCAACAATGCAAAAAAAAGGAGGGGAAAGATAAAAATATTGTGTTAAGAAGTCAAACACGTTTAAAAAAATTTACAACTTCTGAAAGTTAAAAATCAGAAACTAAAAACCATTTTGAATGTGATCTTAAGCCCTTCTGCTTGGAAAAGGATTGTGGCTCTCACGAAAGGGTATCATGCTCATGCCGTACATTGGAGGTAGATACTCCGAATCCCCTAAACAAGAATTTTTCATGTTAATTTCCTGCTCAAGTCAAAATGGTTCTCAATTTTTCAAAAAGGCGATGGTTTTCGCTAGACATATCCCATAAGATAAGTTATGCAATCTCTGTGTAGGAATAGGAATCGAAAATGGGAGCTTTACCAAACGAGGATGGAATTATTGTAGCAAGAAAACAGTGACGAGTGGAGGGTCAGGTGATGGCCTTTTCCGCTTATGAGCTAGCCTTCGATCACACTTCCGTAGCCCTAGGGAGTCAACCCTCGCGGCTTGTCAACCTTTTTCCCCCTCCAATCGCAGCATGCCTTTAATTGATTGGTTACCTAGCTTGTTTCGGCTTTTTTTCGACTTCAGTTTTTAGTTTCTGTTTTTTTTCACTATTCAGTATTTCGTCTTTTTCTGAATTTTTTTAGATATTTTAGACTTTTTTGTATTTTTTTTCTCGTGTTCCTTTATATTGTCCCTAATAGGGTTAACATGTTTTTTCTATTTTTATATTTTTTAAAAAATTAATTATGCCAAAAGGTTAAATCAGCTACCGTAAAAAAAGCTAACTACAGTGAAATTTCAACCAAAAGTCAGAAGCTATCGCTAAAACGACGCCCCCACTAGTATGTGAAATGCAAATCTCTTTCCACTTGCTCCATTTATTCACCATAAAGGTCTTGACCTAGCTCTTGTATTGTATTTTGTGTCACTTCATGTCCAAGCTAATATATGTATAGTACTTCCGGTACACGCCATCACTACATTGTGCTACACGTACTGGTACGTATTGCCTCGTTATCCCCTCCCAACTTCCAAATGCATCTTAGCTTATTCGTATGCATGAAAGTGCTAACTCCAAATTCAAATCGAGCCCATGTTTGTTCGCTAATTAAACTGGCAATATACAACCTTCCCCCGCTGTGTCAACAACGAGGTCGAAGTAGACCGCAGCACGGGCGTCGGGGTCACCGGACGCACGCCGGAGAGCTGCCTAAAGGGGCACCAGCGTGCGGCCGATGAGCAAGGCCTGCAGCCTGCCCCCAACGCCATCCACGCACACCTTCCCCCGCTGCGGCGCCTTCCCCGCCACAGCGGACGCCTGCGCAGCCATCCATCCGTGCCTTGGGCAGCCGCAGCTGGTGCAGGTCCGTGTATCCGAACAAGAACTTGCTCTCGAGAATGGAGAAAATCTCGTAGCTGAGCTTGTCCATGTTGGCGCCCCCGACGCCGACGAAGTCGTCGACGACGAGCAACAAGATTGGTGACGCCATTGATTACCCACAGAGCCTGAAGATGCACGCCACCGCCTGCAACCGGCCAGTACTTAGCAGTTGAGCCTTGCCTTCATCTGTCAGGGCTGTCCCCTGCAACAGCATATCAAAACACATGCGTTCAAAAGATCAGTAGCAGTCCAAGATCAAGTGGGCAGAGCTAAAAACAATTTGTTCTGTTCTTGTTACAATCAAGAGAAATCGAGAGCTAATCCTTCTACAAGATTCAAATAAATCAAGAGCCGAGTTTTGTATAGGATTGACAAGATTTTACACGCATTTACTTTGTCAAGTCACAAAGCAAGATTGAAGAACAACTAGTTAGCATGCCTTCACCCGACCTCTAGCAGCAATGCCTTCGCCGGATCCACCGTCGCGTAAGTCGAAGAAGATAAGATGGAAACGTGGAGATATGGTTTAGACGGACTGCCACGGGTCATATAGGTTGCACGGACGGCCACGTAAGTCTACCTAAGTTCAGTAGTTACCCATCCATAAGGAAGAATACCATAAAAAAACCTTACTTGAGACTCTCCTCCAGATACTACCACGTAGCCTTTTAAAAAGATATCTTCTAAAATTTACTTTCACCCACAGGTGTCCACTTAATGTTTTTTGCGATACGGGTTAGGTGGGATTGTGGATGACCCACGTCCACTTGCACCCCTACACATGCACACTAGGGCACCGTTCAAAATAGTTTAAAATAAGTTTCTATTTTTTTCAATATTCAGTAATTTCATTTTTTTCTAGTTTTTTTAGATTTTTTAGGCTTTTTTACCTTTCCTTTTTTTCGTATTCCTTTGCATTGTCTGTGATGGGTTAACATATTTTTCTATTTTTATTTTTTTTAAATTTAATTATACTAAAATCAACTTCTGCTTCTAGCTTCTACTTTTTTTACTATTCGGTAATTTCGTATTTTTCTAATTTTTTTTTTAGATTTTTTAAGTTTTTTATCTTTTTTTTCCGTATTCCTTTGCATTGTTGTGATGGGTTACCATGTTTTTCTATTTTTATTTTTTTAATTTAATTATACTAAATAAACCATCTCAGCTATAGTAAAAAGTAAATCAGCTACAATAAAAAAATTATAAGCCAATGCTAAACTAAACGCTATCTAAATGTTATGAAATAGACGTGAAGTAACCGAAAGACAGAACCCAACCAGGTAGGATTCAAGATCCCTCAAGGATTACTCTAGATTTTTTCATACAGCTGCGCTAGTGTACAACCAAGCTGTTGTATAACCCGTTAACCTTCTCAAAAGAAAACCAAACGATGGGGTAAAGCTGCCAAGCTCCACACCACTCGTACATCATCCGTTGCATCGGGAAATCTCGCAAATCCCCAAGTACTCCTCGAGTAGGAACACATGGTACTGACAAAGCCAAGCCAGAAGCTAGCGAAATTTCCTGAGCAAGATGAGACATGCCCACCCACATGGTAGCGAAAAATTTGACGACTTTGCCAAACCATTCAGGCATTAGGGTCAAGGAGCACGATAATTCACCACATCAACCTGAAGCATGGCTCAACAAGTTCTAAACAAACAAAATTGGTTGATATGATGAAGCATTATGATAGAGAAATGTAAATAATTAAGGAAAGAGAACACGGTTAGTAACGATATCCACTGAATCTTCTCATCAGTCAACACAATGTTAAATCATTGTACCAGAATAGACTCACAGCAAGGGAAAACTAATTTGACATAAGAGGGCAGTGGCAAGTAAAGCTTGTGTGATTGCCTCCCAAGAACACAAGGTCCCTCTTGTAAGGCTGCCTTTGGCAGCATGCACGAGCAACATAACTACAGAGTTCTAGACAGTGCATTCCCAACCCAAATTCACAAAACTAGCCATGACAAAAACCAACCTTGTTCACTTAGGGTAGAGAATATCATAGTGCCCAGGCCGGTATAGCAGAGTAATGTAAGGTTTCTCCTCAGCAGCAGTTGATGTCATTGCAGCATCACCATCAGAAGAATTGGCCGCAGGGATGAAATTGTGGTGGTTCACACTTATATTGCCAGGATCGCAAGAGCTTCGGTCTAGGTACATCACACGGATTGGCACACCTAATGCATCTGATAGGGCAGTAATGTGCACATGATCACTTTCCTCACCCATTGGCTCCACGGAAGCCTTGCAGAACTGCGAAGTGAATTCCAAATCAGGGTCAGTCCCTCAGCTGCATATTTATGGAAATAAGGTGCACAAAACCAAGAATGGAAATATGAAATAACGCCGGGCAATTTGAACAAGTTTTGAAGTTAAAGCGTGTATTAGTTTCTCTGAACAAAAGACAGGTGAATCAAGTTATTTCTTGTCCTGACATGGTTACTTGCAATAAACCTATCTGATGAAAAATACTTCATTGCTTATAGAGCTCATGATTCTGTCTGCTACTCCCATGATATCTAGTCTTAGCTTTATCTGATCTTTCTCAAAGGAAATTGGCCCCGTACGAATACTGGCTGTCACATACCAGAGCAATGTGTGCCAAAAACATCAATCACAATAATTATTCCATCCATTTTGCGATATATGTCCAAGCGACCAAGCCCACAAACCAAGGAGGCACCAAATCTAAAGAATAGTTAAATAACCCTTTTAAATGGCATACAACAACCACTCAACCTATTTTACAGCATTTAAAGTAGGGGTAGAGACTAATAATATTGCACCTCAATTGACTTGCATTGTGAAATGACGATTCCCAATAAATTGGACTTATATTGCGAACAGCACGGAGTATTATTGACCACGAAGAAACCAATAGAATCACCAGTTAACATCTCAACTTGAAGTAAATACATAACTACTGGTATAATGTCTGTACTTCCCACGTTACATATAAAAACAAAACTATAAAACTAACCTGAGCCACGGTCGAATTTGTCAAGCCAGAGATGAATGGTTCAAAGAACTCAGCCCTCCTTTGAATTTCGCCAGAGGTGACAAACCTAAAGAACATTACAACTAAAGAAGACACAATCAGATAATAACGACAGCATAGTTGAGAAAGACATAGTACAAATATCTGGTTGCACTTGTACAAACCATAATCAGAAATCAATTGATCCCTGGTTCTTTCTAGAAGTTCTTCAGGCCTAAATATACAGGAAAACAAAATAGATTCACTACAAAAGCAAAACATAGATCATGGGTAATGCCATACTTTGCAAAGAGCTAAAAAAATACACTGTCATCAACACTTCTTTTCTTTTGTTCATATGCATTAAGGAGACAAAAACAACTACTTACCCTATAGAAGTTTCCTGTCCCTGCAGAACGCTTTCCAGCTGCTCAATGAATATCTATGGAAAATCAGGGAGGACAAATCAGCAAGGAGGCAGGTTATGACAGATAGTGTTACAAAGGGACTACATAAATTCGTTTTTTAAAAAAAAAATCCTTGTATTTTCAGGTATAGATCATTAAGCAAGGTTCAAGTTATTGTGATCAAGCATCTCATTATCTCAACTACCCACATTTCAACCGTGTGCATCAACACCCGCCACAGAACTCCCAACACAATCAGAAAATAGACTGACAACCATCTAGCTGGACCGCGCCGCTACAGTAGCAAATTTTGTGCGACAAATTTTGGGTTGCTAGCTGATAACACAGGATCATCAGAAAGACTGGCTGGTCTAAAAACAACTCTTTATATATGAGCCAATTTTCCTCAGTAATAAAGGGCAAAAAACCATGCATTTCATCAAAGAATTGACAAGAAATATGCAATATAATCACCCAGATCAACTATTTTCACAGTTATTAACAATGGACGGGGTTATACGCAAACATTTACTTTATTTCCTTACAGGGAAATTTACAAGCTCCTGATTGTCACTGACTCATCTAAGCAAATATCCCAGAAAGATCTAGAAAGAAATTGCAAACAAGCGTGCACATATAGAAGCTGACAAATCTACAAAGTACAAACTATTCAGAGGAGACCCAGCAGATAAATTGGAATAACAGAGATGCGAAACAGGTTAACTCAAGATAGATGCAAAAATAACCATTGCATAGGACTTACAGAGAAGAAGTCCTCAAAAGTAAACTCAATGTATCCAAGAGCTTGAAGTGTCTTCTTGCATTGTTCAATTTTTTTTAGAATGCGCTCAACCTCAGCTTTGTCTTGCGTCTCTAGGATATGTTCCTAGCAGCAAACCATAAGATTGTCAAATAATGAATAGTTATAATTTGTCTGAAAAATATCACAAATGCTACCAGGTAGGAAAACATGAAGCTTCGATAAAAGCAGTTTCCATCTCCTCGTGTCCGTCTTAAAGCATCATATTGTTCACCAAGCAACTGCAGGTCAAGCAAGAAACTATAAGAACAAACTGAAGCACCAGACATTGATACACTAGATCAAAATAAAATACAGTTATTACATATTAGAATTGTCAAACACATAAGGACCTTTATTTTCTCCTGTAAAATGGGGCTGCCAGACTGAAACTCAGCTGCTAAAGTGGAAAGAGGTTCCTGCATGATTGCGAAGGTACCAGTCATGTAAAGCAACTGATAGACACAGCAGTAATTAATATGAAAGGCAAAATGAAAGCAGGTCAACAAAGTTACAGATTAATCTAAAACAACTCTACAAACATACAGATAATCAGAACAGTGCATTGCTGTTTTCCGTCGTGAAAAGATGCATGAAGTTCACCACTACCAACAAATACCTTGAGATATCCAACTAATTGACCTAAATCATAGCTCAATCCCATTATCTTCTTCCATTTGATACAAAACTGTTAGGATGTAGCTCTCCAACTCCTCAGATGGATTTATATCTTGTCATTTTCGAAGTTCAAACAGAACAGCACATTTTAGTAGAAACCCTGGTGCAAACTAGCCCAACATCTGGGATAAATTTCACCTCACTTGAGCACAAAACAAAAATGGTGCTCCAGTTTATGTGCTGAGTTGCCCCTAGCTTCTCGTAGGCTATTCTACATCCACAAGCTGAAACAAACTTGTTCGGCCAATTACTAACATTCTAGACAAGAAGATTTATGTAAGGAGCACCTGATAACCCCTTTTATCCTAGAATAGAAGACAATAAGGAGTAATTGCTCCCTGTTTATACAAATTCCAATCCCTTATGCAATTATGCTAACTAAACTTCAGTACAACAGTTTACCACTACCAACAATCACATCCTACTGGACAAACAGGTTCGATCTCTTGCCAGAGCCAAAGGCTGATGGCTAAAACTAGCAGGACACAGGATTAGCAACACTGGCCGCGCATTCAGACCCATTCTACAACATGAACAAATTTACAGCGATTGCACACACACACACACACACACACACACACACACACACACACACAGAGAGAGAGAGAGACGCCTCACCATGTCACCGATGTACGGCACCTTGGGCCCCTCGGGCTTGTGGAGGTCGAGGTCGGCGTCGCCGCAGCACGCGTGGTAGTAGTCGCCGCCCATCGAGAGCTCCACCGACACAGAGTCCGAGCAGCCGCCAGAGATGGGGTTGGGATTAGGGTTCGCCTCCTCCCCTCCCCCGACGTGCGGCGCGGGGGCGTCGCCCATGACCGCCTCCCCGGGGACCGGGGCCGCGGCGTCCGCGCCGGCGCCGTCGCCGGCCTCCCCGCCGTCCGCCGCCTTGCGCTTGCGGGCGCTCGCGTCGACCGCCTCCCGCGCCAGCTTCGCGTGTGGGTGTGGGCTCCGGGGTTCGTGACGGCGGCTTCGATTCGGGTGGAGTTTCACTCCGCTTCTGCGGTGTGTGCCTTCTTCCGAGATCTCGGCGCTGATGGGATCATGGGAAGAAGTGGGTGCCGTCTTGCAGATAAGCCCTTGCTGTAATCTGTTTTTATCCTTAACTCCTCGTAATGGAATCCTTATGTGATCCTGACATGTGGGGAGATAATCTTGGGCCCACCTGTCATAATGTAAGGTGAAAGGCAGCGAGTAAGGCGTTGTCCCTATAGGCCACCCCCTACCATTTCTGCACGCCACCGCTTCGATCTGGATGAGTATCGATGACATGTGGGGCCCACAGACTGGTGGGACCCGTACTCTGACGGGCACACCAGTACCCCCATTCCGTAACCGCTCGCGCAGGCAAAGCGGCTCCGGTGTACTCGCGGCAATTTTCCCTAACGGCGCCGCCGTCGGTTCCAGTGCTTCTCCCAGCTCGCGGCGGTGTCCATGTCGTCGGCTGCGGCGGCGTGGTGGACCCACCATCGCCTCCGCCTCCTTCTCCCGGTCCTCTTCCTCGCCCCCGCCGTCTTCTTCCTCCTCTCCCCCGCTCCTCCCCGCCCTTCTTCGCCCTCCCCGCCTCCAGGTACGCGCCCCGCCCTAACCTCCTATCCCAGATTCTTCTAGAATGTTCCAGAACTTACAGATCCTCGCCTTGGGTTTTCTGCAGGGAGGAGTCGCCGTCAGGATTGCGGGTCATATGGGCGCAGCGGCGGGTGGTGGAGTGGCGGCCGTGCAGGTGGTGGCGGACTGCAATGCCCTGTGAGCCCTCGCGTGCTTCGAGGTTTGGATTTAGGGTTAGGGTAGTGGACCTTTGCTTGAGATGTGGTGAACTGTTAATGATTGTTTTTTATCCCATCTTCTTCTGCAACTCCGGCGAGGAGGAATGGGTACATCCGGATAGATTGCTACGGCAGGCTCAACCAGCTGCGACGTGATCTAAGTTAAGCGTTCTCGGTTAGAGGTTCCTCCTTCCTGTAGTGATATAAGATCCCCTTTCTGGCCTGTATTGTTGATCATGCACAAGGAGTAGGCTAATAGAGTAATAGTGTTAGCAAGAGGGATTGCATGATTTAGCCGCCACATGCTTTAGGCGTCAGTATTATGGAAACAGATTGCATGGTATAGTGGCATTGCTCAATTTTCAGAAGTTGCATTGTGTTGTGTAAAACGAATGTGGTTTCAGTTGGCTATCGTATGTGCTTCTGAGTGCATCAAATGATTCCAGTGTGATGGTTCTGCAGCTATGCGATGGAATTGGGGTTGCATGTCTTCTGAATGCAACAATGGTTCTGCCCAAGTTTGAGGTTGCGGCCTATTGGAACGAGTCTAGGTATGAGGACCACTCAAGGAAATGAAGACATGTGATAACTGTAGTTTTGTAGTTCATTTGTGTTCATGCTTCAGTGCTTATTGGAATGCTCTGTCAGTGGTTTTGCAGATGTTTTTGATGTTGATTACTTCACTGAGCAGACTAGAGGTTATGTGGAAGTTGTGAAGGACATGCCTGAGGAGATAGCGTCGAAAGAGCCATTTAAGGCTGACTACAGCAAACAGAAAGGACATTTTGATTATGTGGAAACAGTGCTTCCGACTCTCGTGGAGCATCACTATATTTCACTGACACCTGCTATGAGCCAAAGAAGAGATAGGTATTGCTCAATTATCTAGTATATCCCTGAAATGTGTTGTCCATTTCCATAATACCAATTCTCTTGATCATGCTTCCAAATAGTTTGTTCCCCAAGTTGTGTTGTTCAGTGTTCATGCAAGATGCCTTGAATCATATTTGCTATTGATGCTTTTAGTGTATTATAAAGGATGGATAGGATAAGGCTGGTGATCAAGTACCATAGGACTAAAATTCCAGTATCATTGTAAGGCATGCATTATAACATATAAGAAGTATATATATTGCAGTAGCAAGAGCCCGGTAAGTAGATTCATGGTGTCAATGACTGCACTCTTAAGTGGGCATACACGAGGCTTAGTACCATCAAGCAGTGTTGAAAATCATATATACTGGCCCTATTATATATGTTTAGATGTTGATGTCTGATGCGATGTGACCATGCAAATCACTGCCTTTTATGGATATGGTTCATTGTTTCTTTCATTGCTTTTCTGACTTCTAACAGATGCTACTACGCTAGTAGTGAGCATATTTATCAACCTTCGAAGTAGCCATGTTGGCTTGCTTTTCACCAATTGCACAAAATGGTGTCAAACGAAGTATTGCTCACCATGTATTTGCAGTTCCCCCATCCTTTTGCAGTGATCCTGATCTCGATTAATTGGACTGCAGACACTAATACACTATATTCTGGCAAGATAACTTTGTTTAATTAATGTGCCTATCCATGAAATGCAAGAATTTGTGTAGCCGTGATTTGGTGGTTACATGACTTCTTTACATAGCAGCAACCACTTCAACTTACCTAATCTTATTTTCCTTTTGTCTGCTTTGTGATATGTGACCTACTGGTAAATCTACGTTTAGTTCTGCCCATAAAGATCGTCATCTATCCCTTTTTTGGCACAAGTATGATCCACATGACCCAGATTGGGTGAGACAAAGGCAGTAAGATAGCTGGTAGTATAATCCAAGTTAGTGTAGTTTATGTGTGTACCTAAAACTGTATGCTCAGCTCTTCCTGACTGTGACAATGATGGTGTAGTTAGTCTCACTTTATGTATGTACCTAAAACTTGTATGATTAACTCGTCTATTCTTTCATAATTGTGCCAATGGTCCTGTTCTGGACTATTAGATATGTTATTGATTCCAAACTATTTGTTATCGTAGTTATTCATTTTGGGGCTGCCTCTGCGCCATACTAATGTATTTGCCTGCATTTTTCAGAAATCCTTCATATGCCAAAGCTTCTTACCGCCAAGGTTGCTACAATGCACTCCGGTTGAATAAGAAGGTGGAAGCCAAAGCTGTTGAGCTTCTCCAAGCCATACCAAAACCTTTCCTATCCATTAACCTGAGATTTGAACCAGATATGGTTGCCTACAGTCGATATGTATACAGTGGCCTTTCTTCCAACTCACTGGATGCAATTGAAGCTGCGTGTGGGGAGGATAGGAAGGCATTGACTGGTGATGCTGCCCGTCTGTGGAGGAACCGTGGCAAGTGCCTTCTTACACCAAGTGAAACAGCATTTATCCTCCAAGCATTAGGCATTCCTACAAACACATACATTTATTTAGCTGCTGGCGATGGGCTAATGGAACTTGAGGGCTTTACTTCCGTTTACAAAAAATATATACACTAAATGGTCTCTGCTGACCCACGAAGATTTTGAGAGGATGCATGGAAACACAAAAGCTGCTCTTGACTATTATGTTTCAGTCAACACTGATGCTTATGTTGCCACATTCTTTGGAAATATGGATAAGATGGTAACTGTGATGAGAACAATGCAAGGGCTCCAGAAGACACTGGTCTTGAGTAGGAGGGCTTTTGCAAACTACACTGCTGCTGGATTGGCTGGGGACCAACTGGCTAAGGCTATGTGGGATGCGGGATGCCCATCGAGAGGAATATATCATGGGGAGAGGGTTGGCTCTGCCTGAGCACTGCTTACGTGAGTTCATATTGTAGCACAGATGAGCACATGGGACACGAATGTTACTCTAGACGGCCGAGAATGTGTAAATATGGATGAGTTGTTTCTGTTAAGGGTATTGATTGATCTGAAGATGGCCGGCAGGACACCAGCGGGCGATGGCGGGTGGCGGCAGCAGCCTGGGCTGGCTGCCTGGCTGTATCTAGAGCAAATGAGGCGTCGACGGCCAGAGAGGTGGCCGCCCCTGGGAGCGGAGATCATCCTCCCTGGGGCAGCAGATGCGGAAGACGAGGCTAGGCGGCGGCGGCTATAGTAAACCCTAACCATAATCTTTTCTCTAATATCATATTATGAATATTATGTGTATTGAAGAGGCCCAATGGGCAATATATATAATGAGCACAAGGGGATATTACAGAGGAATATGCTATATACGGATAAGGAAATCAAGGTATATAAGGAAAAGAATAATACAATTTCTATTCTATCTCTAATACCCGTAACAGTTTCTGCAATGAGAGTAATGCTTGGGCTTCAGAGGAAATTTTTGATCAGATGGGCTTTCACGGACTGCACAGCGGCTCAGTTCACAGGAGGTCAGCTGGCGCTCGTACAGATGCATTGGCCTGGCCTTCTGCATCTCCTGAATACTGTTTTCAGGTGAGTTCTAATAGTAGCACAGACATGTACATGTAAACTTACTTTCAATTACCCTCGTCACGATCATATGTTAAAATTAGTGACCTGGAGCCCTAGATAATCATTCTGAAATGTCATTTTGCAATTGAAACATACCCAGAATGCTAACAGTTCAGGGGTATATATAGGTTGAATTTATAATTCCTAGGCAACCAACAATAGGGAAGAAAAAAATTCAGGGGTATATTTACAATGCTGGAAATATTCAGGAATTAGCTGCTGGTGAGTGGTGAAGTAGTGACTCGTGATTGAGCTCATCTGTCACTAGGCATTACATTCTACTAACTGATTCTTATTCCATGCTACGATGTCTATGTGCTTATTTATCAACTTTTGTCTGTTGGATAGGGGAGCTTCGTTTGTTTGTTATTTCTTGACTAGGGAGCTGTTTGGTTCTTGATGCCCAAGTCATTTTGGTTTCTAGAAGGAGAATCAGATTCCAACAACTATCGATTCAAGGTACCGCTCAATTTAGCTTCTAACTTCTGCTTTTTTTCACTTTACATTAATTTCGTCTTTTTCTGTTTTTTTATTTTTTTTTTTTGAGCTTTTTTGTCTTTTCTTTTTTTTCGTATTCCTTTACATCATCCGTGATGGGCTAACATGTTTTTTCTATTTTAATTTTTTTAAATTTAATTATACTTAATAAGCTAACTTGGATATAGTAAAAAATAAACTAACTATAGTAAAAAAATAGTCATAAACTGATGCTACTCTGAACACCCCAAGTAAATGAGATTTAGACACTCCCGAAGGTACGCATGATGCATACCATACCAATGAGTTGAGTGTACATCAATCATCCACGGGCTATGAAAACATTAAACAAGACTTCCAATTACATGGGTCATATTCGCCGTTACTCCATGTTTATGTAAGACACTACTAATCTATGGGGCTGGTGGTTCTCCTGTTTTCCATCACGGCCAGTAGGCTTTGATTAACCGGAAGATTAATTGATCACTAGCTGAGCATATGTGGGCTTTAGACTGCCACTCGAATGAATGGTAAATGGCAAATGACCATTCTCATTCAGTGAGACTGTTCAAGCAACAGGCACAGTGCTGAATCCATTTCTTTCTTTTATTTGAGAGGGGCTTTACTGAATCCATTTGAGACATACCTCTCTTCCAGCTTTAGCTTCCATTCAGTCTGTATTTTTTTTAACGGCTTCTGTTTTAACATCTTCTGACTTTCGGCTATTGGCTTATGACTGAAATTACACTGTAGCGTCTGTTAATTTTTTTCTGAGTCATTTGATTAAAGGAAAATAAAGAAAAAATAAAAAAAGATAATGCAAAAGGGGAAAGCAAAAAAACTGAAATTAAGAAGTTGATATGTTTATTCTGGTTTTTGAAAGCTATAAGTTAAACCAGAATGAACGGGGTTGGGGCTTAGAGAGTGTTTAGAATGACAATAGTTTATGGTTTTTTTTATTGTAGCTAATTTATTTTTCAATGTAGTTGAGGTGGTTTATTTGATATAATTAAATTTAAAAAATTAAAAATAGAAAAAAAAAGATTAGTTTATTACGGATAATACAAAAGAATACTATGAGAAAAAAAGGAAAAAAAACAAAAAAGTCTAAAAGAAACTAAAAAACAGATAAAGATAAAATTAAGGAATAGTGAAAAAAAATAAAAACTAGAAGCCATCGCTAATTTGAACAGGACCTAAAAAGCAAGTTTAAATATTTTGACCTGATGTGTGAACGCGCAGGACTTTCAAGTAAATGACTTAGGGGGTGATCGGAATAGCGATGGCTTTTGGTTTTTGCTAAAAAAATACTGTAACTGGTTGATTTTTTACTGTAGCTGAGTGGCATGTTAGGCATAATTAAATTTTAAAAAATTTGTAAAAATAAAAACGGCTCGCTAGTCTAGTGCGGACAATGCAAAGGAATATGAGAAAAAAATGGAACACAAAAAAATCAAAAAACAAAAAAAATTTCACTACGTGACAAAATTGCTATAGTGATTCTATCGCTGCTACAGTGTTTTTGACACCAATCAATGAAAAAATCTCTATATTGAACCCGAGAAGACGTGCGAAATTATCTGCCTGATAATTTGCAGTGGTCGTGTAGCCAATTTCCCCTATTTTGGTGTACGAAATGAACTACGGTACGAGTATCACACCGTCATACCCGCCATACTTGTAAGGATGGACCATACGTATAATCTCTATATATGAACTTT
Organism: Melocanna baccifera; assembly: GCA_036346265.1. Lineage (NCBI taxonomy): Eukaryota > Viridiplantae > Streptophyta > Magnoliopsida > Poales > Poaceae > Melocanna > Melocanna baccifera. The sequence goes on along the minus strand of CM070698.1, from coordinate 1,163,505 downwards.
TTGGGCCTCCGAGCAAATTGGCGCGCCACGTCATTCGAACAACATCAGCCGTCCGATCTTGCCATCAGCCAATACAAGCTGTCGGATCCCACCAATGCGAAATGGCATCTCAGTCCTTCAAGAAACTTCAAATCTATTCTCCTCAATCACAATCTTTACAATCAGGCCTCCCAATCCCGAGCAACGCCCCCGCGCCGTCCTCGGCCTCCCCTTCACCGCAACGCTGCATCGACCTGCCCCCGCGGCTGCCCCGCCGCCTCCCCCTCCTCCCTCACTCACCACGTATCTTTGCCCGCAACGCAGTTCCGTGACCAGGGATGGCTGGATCTGGCGGCTCCGTGGACGATAAGGACGGCATGCGGCGGCACCATGGACGGCGACGGGCCGACGGATCTCAACCTCCAACTCCCCCACCTCGCCCTTCTCTAGCGACAGCGGGGCCGTCTTCCTGAAGCGCATCGAGCGAATGCTCCGAGAGCGCGGAGCCCGCCCCCGACGCGGCATACGTCGCCGACTACGGCGTCCAGTCGCCCGGGGCCGCGCCCACCAACATGGATGACGCCGACGGCGCGTCCGCGGGCCACGCCACCTTAGCCTCCGTGGCATGAATCAGAGCCTCCTCATCGTCGTTCACCGTCTCCCCATCGCCGCCAACCGCCGCGGCGAGGACCAGGTGTCCCTGGAGATCAGCGCCCTCCTCGGTAGTTCCAAAACTTCAACATTCTCCCAAATGTGATGTGATGGAGTGATGCCATCTGTATCCTGCACTAACAGTTACATATATTCATATGCAAGTTTTCCTAGCGCTGCAGGTGTGAAAGATGTTGGCACCAAGTGGATCAGTTGGGCGGGCGTCAACATTCCCGATGAGGTCGGCCAGCAAGCGATCACCAGAGCACTCGCCAAGAAAGTTCGTTGCAATTTAAGAAAAAAAATTCAATCCAATATGTGGCAAGTGCCATTAATCTCTTAATTAGCAATAAACAACTGGTACACTCAGCGGGCTTGTGAGATCTCACATTTTACATAAGGTGGTTGTTAGCACAAGGAGAGCATTTAAATTCCTAACCATATTGTTTGAATCCTAAAATATTTGCCCAGTAGATGGAAAAGTTATTGGTGTTTTATGCTTTGTCATTTTTGCTAGATTTTACTCCAGCCTTCGACACTTAACTTAAACTCTGCGATAATTCTATGCAATGCGGGCTGTCTGCAACTAAAGTTCCCAATGTGATTGACCTCTCAAATGTTTTGACAATCAGTGGACATATGCTAGGAATTTAAATGCTCTCCTTGTGGTTACTACTGCCCATGCAGTTATTGAGGGTGTACCAAAGGTCCATGAATATGTTATAACTTATAACTGCTATTATTGTTATATATGCAATGTTGAGCCATTATTTTTCTATTGTTCCTGAAATGTAGACCGTCCTAATTTATTTCTACTTTGTATTGCGAACAGAGCTTTATTTATCTACTGTCAGTAGGTGGTACACAAACAGGAACAAAAGAGGTCTATCTGCTAAGTTCTATAAGTGTTATTGACAGGCTACCTTAATTAGTTTGTGGCTTATTGTCCTGCTAAATTTATGCACAACGATTATTTTCTCTTAGAATTTTTAGCAACATCTCCCTTTCTCTTACAAAAAAATTTCTGACTGACTGGTGATTGATTTTATCAATCCAGCAATGACAAATAGCATTTGACAAGTACGTGTAGAGGTTCAGTTCAATATGAAATTGATGTGTAAATTAGGGTGAGTTGCCCTCTAACTGATTGGCTTTAATATTTTGATATTATCCCCCAATCGTTAAACTTGAGAATTGTGGTTCATAGAATTTTAATAATCCCATAATATTTCTTGGAGCTTATTTGGCAGCAGAATTTTCTTAGGCTGTCTCTTGGAGAAACTTTAGATTTATCTAGTTTGGTTTTGCAGGTTTGATACTGCAATCACATTTTAATCTTCCATAGAGCTTTTGGAGAAAGAAAACGCTCCATTTGTTCCGACGCCCTCTATGGAATGTCACCATGCTTTTGACAAGGTATACTATATAGTATATACTTATTTCATTTTTTTAAAATTATTTCTGTTCCGTAATTTCATAACAAATTGCTTATAGAATAGATTCATCTAAAGCATAATACATCATATAGAGCAACCGTGACATGGCTCCACTTGGTCCATAATTTTTTATATTTCCCTGGAAATAATTACTCAAGGTAAGGGACTACCGCGTGCATATGTGATATGTTTGTGTACTCAAAGTGATTTTGTTTTTACAAAATCTTATATTAAAACAGCAGAATTTGTGTGCTCTCTTGACATGAATAGTTAACATAGCAAAATGAGATATTTGAACTCTTCACCATAATTACATGATTGACGTTTGATTGTTTAATTATTGATGCTTTATTTTTGTTCTGTGATTTGACATGCTGCCAACAAAAGGAGTCTTAGATAACTGATGTTTGGATGTTCTGACATTGGTCAAGTGTCAGGGCATGGAATGCTTGCAATGTATGGGCCCTGTCATGGTTGAAATCATCATTCCTTCTGTGACAATTGGATAATAAAGGATTATATCAAAACTTGACTGTACAATTGTAATTATCTAGGAGTGTTTTAACAACTTCACTTAGATAACCTTAGTAAACTTTTTTTTCGTTTATTGATGTGTACCTTTGTGTATTATCTCTTTACAAGCACTGTAAGTTAGTGATTTTTTACTCAATATAATATGAGTGCTATCATATGAAAGAGAGCTAATTTTCATAGTTAATACTTTAGCAGGTCTCTCCTTAGTGTATACAGACATCATTGTTTATTCAATATGTGTTTAAGTGCAAATTTTCTCGATTAGTATCAATGAGTTTTGGCACATTATGATGGTATTTTTTAATTAAACTGTTTCTTGTTCTGTGGACAAAGCCTCATATGTTATGCCTCATTTAATGAACTAATAAATTAGCAAATTAGTACTAGTCCTTACCAGATTTTTGTTAAAAAAATCATTGATATACATGTTGTGATTACACCATAGATTTACTTTTTCACTAACTGTGATATCATTTTACCTTCAAATATTACTAACATCATTGTATCTACCAGTTGTATCTCAACTAATAAATTGGCTCTTTTAACCTACTTTTTTTAAACTGAACAATAAGATAAAAATTATTTGGACCATGAAGCATAACTCATTAGTTCTCTATGGAACTTACATAAATTTGGTTCTTTTAACGTTTGCTCCATATAATTCTATACATACTTACTATCAACCTTACTCTTTACTTTAACCTTTTTAGCAATCTAGGACTAACACTTAATTAACATAGTGATTGATGTGTTCGTTGCAAATGTGCATGTCAGCAATTTGCGTGCAACAGATATAAAAGCTACCTTTTGCTTCTCCAGCCTAAATACTATATAGCTCTACCCTAGATAGCTGGATGCACAACATGACCATTGACCACAGTGCTTTTGGTGTATACACACACACATTAACTTATAGATTAGAAGAAGCTAAATAAAATATGCATGATGTTTGAATGAGGCTTAGCCGCTGCCGCCGGCGGGCAAACCATAACCCTAACCTTGCTCTGATACCATGTTTGAATAAGGTTTAGATTCCAAAGAGACCTAACAGGCCAATATATAACTATGTACAATAAGTAAAGAAGTCTCTAGACTATACACATATCTAACACATGAATCTGTATATATATATGCATGAGTTCTTGTGGAAGCCTGCTTAACTAGTTATTTTGATAATAATGGAGTAGGATATAACCATGTTTGATGCGAAAATGCAACTCCACATCTTTGCTTTGCCAAAATCCGCATTCTGCTTGGTGCCCTTATCTTAGAGAATTATTCTTTAACTAGATAAAAGATTATATATGGTTTTGGTTTTTCCCCTATAGGATAAGTGAAGAATGGTGGTATTGGCTTATGTAGTCATCTTGTGTCAAATTAACCCTACATAACCTCTTTCAGGACGATATAAGTACTGACTATTTGACATACATAACTGCTTTCAGTGATTAAACATAAAAGATGGATTGAAATGTTATTTGAAAATCACCCTTATCATATTTTCCTTCGTCGAAAATGTGTAGATCTTTATTGTTCCATGCCGTTAGCACCATTTGCAATTTGCAAGCATGTCAAGATTTGCATTTTTTTTTTTAATGGTACAAGGCAGACACATACTAAACGCAAACCTTACACACACCACTCATATGCACACAAGTGTGCGCCTACTACACATGCCTATAAACAACCGTTGATCGGAGGCTATAGGGCCTCCGAAGCATGGGCACGTGATGTCCCTCTTAGCACACACATGTGTACCAATTTTATCTTGGTGAGCATGTGTGCCGAATGCAGGGTTCAACACAGGTGGGCAGGCCGCTCAACGGCAGCCCGTGCCAACTGAGCTGCTCAGCCCTCATGTCAGGATTTGCTATGATAAAGATATAATGCACCCCCATTGTATTTTAGAGTCAAACTGGGCTGGTGATGGTGGAAGCAAGACAGTGGTATTCTGCATATGTAATACAACTGCACTAGGTGCTTTCGGCTGCACCCTATGACTTTGCTGGTGCTCCAACTAGCTTATGGATTAAATTTTTGACTGTGGCTTTTGGTCGAAATTGCATTGTAGCGGCTGTTAGCTTTTTTGAGAAAAAATTGATTTGTTTTTTGAAAAACCTCATTATATCGTCACATACAATACAAAAGAATAAGAGGAAACAAGAAAAACCAAAATAAGCTGAAATTAAAAGTCGATCCATTTTAAGTGGCTTTTAGCTTAAATAAGTTGTGACACTTTTTCCTCGTTTTGTTTTCTGGGTCAAGCTTCGGTTTTCTTTCACTGGGTATGGACAGTTTGCTTTGACTTCCATGGTTAAGTTAAAATTTGTATTTTTGTTCTTTCCTGGCCTATGCTTGCTGAGTAAAAATGGATGAATATGATATTTGCTTAAGAGTGACGATTTGAATAATTTTTTTGGAACCTTTAGTAAATTCTATGGCGAATACAGTAACTGCGTGCTGGTTTCATTAGCACAGCTATGATTGTGATGGGCTCACAGCTTTATCTGAGGTACCTTAATCGTTAAGGTGGTACATCATGGACATGGTTGCTGTTAGGATCTGTTGAAATTGACATTTTATCTTTTTATTGTTCGGGAATGGTAAGCTGTTCCTGACATCAATACTTATATTTAAGTAGTATCAACCTTCAATATAATCACTTTCACAGCAAATAAAATATGGCCAAAACAAAATGTCTACAATTTTTATACGACAAATACAAATGGTAATGGTGCGTCGCTCTGCACGCGCGTGCCATCGGCAAACCCATCACCATGGAACGTCTACATACATTGCATCCGCACAAACAGACTACATATGCACGTACGTATTTATGTACCCGTGCCATATTAGCGGAGATACTTCTTTGTTAAAGAATGTACAACGTTTTGGATATTGGTATGGTCGTTAATATGTAACTTTGACCATTATTTTTGTATGAATATGCTCATTAAAGATATAAAACTACTATATTATGGAAATGTTTTCCATAACTAAACCATTTTTTATTTGATCAATCTAAATATTTTTTATATATAAGTAGCCAAAGTTAAAAAGATTTAGCTGCACCCTCGGTAAGTGGATAATGGTGTACAAGGTTGACCAGACACCGGATTTCTTTTGTAATTGTCTGGGCCCTGAGTAATGAAAACTGAGATCTTATTCGGTAAAAAAGTTCTACGGCACGCTTTCTAAAACGGGTGGAGTACTCCTTCGATTTTTAGAAGTCTAATTTAACTTTGTAACGATTGATGAACAATTAGCTCCATAATAAACAGTGGTACGATTAGATTTATGTTAAAAAATACTATTCTGTGATTACGATTTTGCAGTTACTTATGGGGGTGATCGGAATAGCGATGGTTTTTGGTTTTTGCTGAAAAAACATTGTAGCTGACTGAAAAAACACTATTGAGTTGGTTTATTGAGTATAATTAAATATAAAAATATATATATAAAAAACCGAAAATAAAAAACAAAAAAGTATAAATAAATTTTTTAAAAAATAAAAATAAATAAATTTTACTGTAGCAGGTACTGTAGCTATAATCTACTACAGTAACAAAATCGCCACTGCAGCATCAGAGAAGCGCGCCCCATGTGGGTACAACTAGCTAGCTTGTAAACTAACGACACGGTACCATGGGCATGAGGTCGTTGGCTGTTGGCTCTATATGATGGGTAGTAGTAGCTTCTTGAAGCAGTACCCCACTAAAGCTTGTTTCTGCCCCATCCTTATCACCTCTCACCGTCTGCACTTCACATAAAGCTGTGTAGGCACACGGCTAACAGGCGGACACACGAGCATATGAGCTTTGTCTTTGTCTGGGTTAAGTTGGTGCTGCACAAGGGGAACGAGGGTGGATCGTCTAGGAGACACTGCTGCTAACCCAGGGCATCGTCGTCGTCAGAGGGCGTCATCTCCTCACCAGGATCATGACGCGGCGGCGGCTGACGCGCAAGGAGGTGGAGGCGGCGCCGGCGATGTGTTCATCCCCGCGGTGCACCCCGACGACGAGCTTGCCGTCATGGTGGCGGCGCTCACGCACGTAATCAGCTCGGCGGCGGCGCAGCCGCCGGTGGTGGTAGATGCGGCGCGGCCAGGGGCTTTGGCAACCGTGTCCGGGCAACAGGGTACGTACTAGCTAGTGTATCACTACTATGCAAGGCTTGTGTAGTACCACACGCTAGTGCACTTGTCTTTTTTCTTCAAAGGATCGTTCGGCCTAGCTGCCTCTCGCGCTCTCTCCTCCCTGCGTGGCTGTGTCTAGATAAGGCAGCACGATAATGAAAAGAAAAGAAAAAATGGCATTTACGATCAATTCGATCGCTCCGCTTTCTTAACGAAATAGATCATAAATAACATAAGCCTGCAAAGGTATTACGATACGATCTCTCTCTCTTCGGTAACCAAAAACAAATTAGCTGAAGTAAACAAACGAATGAAATTAACACACATCATATGTTAATTATTTGCATACAGACGGTATATATATTTCTCATTTTATCATGACGTCGTGTATGATACCATGCATGCATGAACAATGGATTCAGTGATGCGCCAACAAAGTGTTCCTCCGGCGGTGACGGCGTTGGAGCAGCAGCAGCAGCAGCAAGGCGCCGAGCGGCCGCGGTACCGCGGAGTGCGGCAGCGGCCGTGGGGCAAGTGGGCCGCGGAGATCCGCGACCCCTTGAAGGCGGCGCGCGTGTGGCTTGGCACCTTCGACACGGCCGAGGGCGCCGCCCGCGCCTACGACGCCGCCGCGCTCCGCTTCAAGGGCTCCAAGGCCAAGCTCAACTTCCCCGACGACGCCAGTAGCCAACAACTGCTCCTTCGTCAGTCAGCTGCGACGTCGTCGTCCACGCCGCAACAGTGGCCACGCCCCGCCGCCCATCCGCAGAGCACCACGCCGGCGCCGGCCGCTCAGGAGTTCCCGGACCTTGGCCGATACGCGCACATACTGCAGAGCGGCGACGTGGACCTGCAGGCCGTCGCTGGCGGATTTATGACAGCGCAGTCGTCTACGTCAACGTCGACTGCGCGCGAGCGCGACGAGGGGACGCCGCCATCGGAGGATCGCCATGAGGAGCGAAGAAGTGCAGGCCCTAGCCGCTAGGCGCTAGCAGCTAGGCGAGCGATCAGCTTGTCGGCGTGTCCACGCTTTTTAAAAAAAGAAAATGAATAAAAAAAACACTTAAACAACGTTAGATGGGCAGCTAACCGTTTTGGCATTTCAACGGTGTGCATTATTCATGTGTGACACGATAGATGATGCATATAGCCTCTATATTTCTAGGCAGCGGTTAATGATTTTTAGCTGTATTTTTTTAAGATGATAAATATGTTGACGTAGACGACGTATACACCAGTGGACTTTGAAAGCTGTTTAGATAAATCACTTTAAGAAGTTATTTAAAAAAAATCGTGTTTCGGTTTTCGAAGAAGCTGAAACCAAAATCTACCGAAAAAAACTCAGAAGAACAGCCCATAGAACAATAGGACTTATACAGCAATACTCTCTCCATTCCTAAGTAGGTTGTACATATGTTCATCTTTGTAACACCACTACCTTAGCAATATGCGTACCGCTAGTGCATGAGCATATTTTTTTGGAAAAAATAATTTTGTATGGAAAAACCCAAACGAGAAATTAATATTTGCAACCAAAATCAACTAGTTGTAGTAAACAACCTGACGGTAGAGGTAGTACCGCAAATTAGTGTGCGGTTACAGTTGGCAGCGCTGGATTAGTTGTTTGGTCAAAAATGAGACCACACTGATCGCACACTAGCTCCAACCATGCAAGTTGAACGATCTGTGGATGTATCCACCAAGAAAGACTTCAGAATTGCAATACGTGCGTGCATTCTTAGCTCTCCAGCACAGGAGAGAGCAGGTCATGAGCTCGTTGAGCTCTCTCTCTCTTACGCACTGTTTAATTTAGTTTCTGATTTCTGATTTTTGCTTTCTTTACTATTTATTAATTTATCTTTTTCTGGTTTTTTATTTTTTGTATTTTTTATCTTTTTTCTATATTTCTTTGCATTGTTTATAATAGGCTAATATATTTTTTATTTTTAAATTTAATTATATCAAATAAATCAACTTAATTACAGTAAAAAAATTATAAACTAATAACATTCTGAACTCCCCTTAAAAGCTAGCAACCTGCAGGCTAGCTCGACTGCTATCCTCAACCTGATCATCTTCTCATCCTCATCTGTGCGCACCTGCATGCTAGCTAGCTGGAGTACATGTCTCATGGCGTATCAATCATCGTCTGTGCCTGTGCATGCGCTGGACCTACATTGAGACACACTGATGGCACTGTTTTTTTTATATATTATGACTGATAATTTTTATCTATATTTTTTTAGATGACAACGAATGACACATACGGCTTTTAATTTGGAAGGCTGTTTGAAGAATTTATTTTAAAAAATCGCTCTATATATTTTGATTTTCAAAGAAACAAAAAACAAAAGAAAGGGCTGTGATGCACACTGTAGACAGGATTGCTAACTACGTCTCTTCAGTCACAAATACACATCATTTTAGATATGACACGATCTTTAAAACATAATTTTAATCACTAATATCTTTTTATAACATATTTATAAAATCTAATATCTAATAAAGTTCTAATATTACGAAAGTACTTTTCGAAACAAGTCTATACATATAAGTTTTATATATCCATATAAATATTTAAAAAGATAGTAATAGTGAAAGTTTTAAAATTCTGACTAGGTATGACCGAAACAAGATGTGTTCGTGACCGGATGGAGTTTTGTCAACGGTACAATGTATATATTGCTCCACATCCACAGTACACGGACACGTATCGACGCTTGGTTGCATCGACCTCACGGGGAAGTAAGGTACGTGCGTAAGCACACACGTCATACGAGATTTCTGCTGAGGGTACATACTTTTCTTTTTTATTTTGCGAGGGATCTTTCCTTCTCCTCGTTGTTGCTTCCATTGAGATCATAGTCGGTTTACGCATGAACTCTTTTCCTAATTCGTACTCAAATTGAACCGTTTCATATGACATTTTCATGTCGATCACCGAATGAAACGAACTATCAGATCAGAATATGAGCATTCTGACTCCTGAGTATCTTCGTGTACAGTCATAATTTACCCATTGACGAAACCACGGGACCATCTTTATTATTAAATCACGATTTGTCTAATATTTCGTTTGAGTAAATTACATTTTACACCGGATAAATTATCACTTTGTTTCATCTTGCATCAGATTTGTTCCATATATTCACTTTGTATCAGACTAACATAAGATTTGTTCCACTTTGCACTAGTTAACCGGGTTTGGATTCTAACCGGCTCAACTCACTCACCACCAAGTCGGACACGTAGGGCTCTATGCGAGCATGATTTGATGCTGGTCCACCTCAGCAGTGAGAGATGAAATGATGGGTTTGAATCAACTCAACCGAAGTCCTCTCGAACCTGGTTGGCTAGTGTAAAGTGAAATAAATCTTATGTTAACCTGGTGTAAAATAAATATATGGAACAAAACTGACGTAAAGTGAAACAATTGATGATCTATCTAATACAAAGTACAATTTACTGGTATAGTTTATATTTGAACTAAATTGCAACCAAACATGCTCATCCATCCGTGATCTATCCAGGAGGTGCTAGATTTAGGCAGCCTAGGACATCACATCTTACGTAGATGGACCCGAAATGGATTAGTATCACATATAGATATAGATAGATGTGGAGTTGCATCCGAGGCGGTCGCCAGGACATGGATAGTTGGATTTTTTTTAGATTGTAACTTATAATTTATTATTTAAAATTTAAAATTTTAGTTATTTATGAGAGGTAGTACGTAGAGAAAAATAGTTATATATAATTTTAGTCGGTACAGCTGAACTTAATACACTTTTTACTATAAACTTTCTGTTAACTTTGTCTTAAAAATATATTATTTAAAAACTAGTTATTATAATAAAGTTATGACCCACGAGCTAAAGTGAAAAAGCACCCGATAAAGGAGAAGCCGTCGAATCGCATTGGATCGGATCAAATCCCATTTGCGCACCAGGCACCACTCGTGTCCATTTTTATTCCCCGCGACGGCGACCCCCGTATCTCGTTCTGTATCTCGTTCCCTCGGCTCCGAATCCTCACCGTCCAATCCCCGCGGCCCAAACGGCGGCCCGGATCACATCACATCACACCCCCAGCACAGTACACTGCCATTCTTTCGGAAACAACCCTGGAACACCCACAAAACTATGTACTGCTCCAACCAAAAGCCCCCACAAAACCCTAACCGGGGATGAAAGTTGATAGTACTAGATCGTGTCTTCCCTGCCATTTCCGGTGTTCTAATTCCATAATATTAGCACACAAGCTAAAAGCTTGTTCCTTTTTAAAGAGAACATAAAGCACATACATGTCCCACGACGATGTTTGTGTTTGTAAAGAAGGTTATTTGTCGATGGACCATACGCAGCCCGCATAACTATGTACGATGATGGCCCACATAACCATGTGCTACTCCAACCAAAAGCCCCTGCAAAACCCTAACTGGGGATGAAAATTGATAGTACTAGATCATGTCTTCTCTATCATCACTGAACATTAAGCAGTTTTAGCAATATTTTCAGATTAATTCTAGATTTAAGTAATAACAATAAAGTATATATCCAGCAGTAAGAAAATGGGTGGGTTCTTTTGGACTGTGGCTTATAGCTTATGGATGTGGTTTTTGAATTCTGGTTTATTCGCGAGAGGTGGTACGCAGAGAAAAATAGTCATATACGATTTTGACAGGTATAGTTGAACTCGGTACAATTTGTATTACTATTTTCTTGTAGACCCCACCTTAAAAACGCATCGTTTAACTGCGAGTTACTGTAAAATCCTAAACTTAAGCACATTCGAACCCGCCCAATGACATGAAGATTAACCAATTATCTCTCAACACAGATGAAGTATTCAAGTCGTTTAAACTGGATAATACGATGAACTAAACATGAAAGTGAGTCATAACGATTTGCATAATGCACAGATTGATATTGATTGATTTGCTCTCAGGTGTTGGGTTTCTCCTGCATGTAACAGGGCCTCCTTGCCACTAGGGTCTAATTTGATCACAAAATTATGTGACAATTTCTATCTAATTAGTCAGGCTTTGAGCTCTAGATTAGCTTATTGAAATCTTGATCCATGTCAATTTTTGGACATCTTTGCATGCTTTTTCCAAATTATTAACAAACACATGGACTAAACCTTTCAATCATATTAACAAACTTGTTAGTCCCTTAAACGTTGCAACCATTAATTACTAAAATTATTTTTAGGGGCCTGGATGCTTCAATCAAGGGGGCGCTCAACTCTACCCCTTCCTTGGGTTTCGACTCGGTTGAGGGTTTTCGTTTGTCCATGGCTGCGGTTGATTCTTGTGAATGGAAGGGGATCACATGAACTGCATCAGTCCAACCCACGATTCTGGGCTCCTTGCACGAGGGGAGGAGTGGCGGTGGAAGAGAGGTGGCAACAATGCAGATTATGGGGAAGGAGCGATGGCGGGGGCGTTGTGCGAGGGGGGCAATGGAAGGGAGGATTAGGGTGGGGGTGCTGAGGTGCGTGGATTAGTTTTTTCCTCTTTTTTCGGTGGGAGGACCGAAAGAGTACCTAGTTTTTTTGGGTGGGGAGAAGCCACCTGGGTTTTTTTGGGTTTTGTGATTGTGAGTCATGGAGAGGGGAGGGGATCGCGAGTCGTGGGGGGAGGGAGAGGCAGATGAACCACCACTAACTCCCTCTTTTTAGTAGTTGAGATAATGACAATGGGCAAACGAAGGAGAATGAAATAAACAAGAAATACAATTAACACGTCATGTCATATAAAATCTTATTTTTACAACATATTTAAAATTACATAGTGTTACAAAGTGAAATTGAGTAAATGCATCCCAATTTTCAAAAAATACTTCTATGTGGTCGATCCTACTTGATCGCATTGATCAACATGTAAAACTTCAGTCTCCATTTTACCACAATGTTTGATTCGTTTTCATATGGGACACCGTTAAAACTTTTACTTATAAGAGAAAAACTAGGGAATGGTATACCATCCCTAGTGTTTTCTTCTTTCTCTTGCTCACTCCCTCCCCTCTCTTACTTGCTCACTCTCGCTCTCGCACGACGTTCGACGGGGGTGGCGTCGACGCCACCGGGTTCACCTCGCCCCCAGTTGTAGAGGGAGGCTAGGACGATGGTGGCCTGGTGGTGGGCGGCTGTGGCGGGCAATGGGCAACGGTGGAGGGTGGGTCGACGAGGTGAAGGCCAAGAAAATGTTATATTTGTCAGGGTAGCCAGCGGGGGCAGGGGCGCTCGCGAAGCAACGACTGGCATAGTGACGTCGATGACGGAGGAGAGAGGCAGCGGAGGTAAGGAAGAGGGAGGAGGAGAAGGCGAGGGCTACTGAAGGAGTAGGAACTATATTGTCGATATAACCTCCTATAGTACTTCTCTACTTAGAAACCAATCCATAAACTCGTGGCGTATTCAAGGCAAAAGCCAGCCCATAAGCCACCTAGCCTTAAGCCCTTAACCATACTACAGGGGTGTTTATATTAACTATTGCTGATGATTTTTGGTTGAAAATAAATAGTAGTGGCTGAAAGAAGTAGAGGACGAGTGGTGGAGAATGTGAGGAGTGAGGTGCGTAATATATCCGTAATCCCTCATTATCCCTAGAACTATACATAGCGAGAGAAGTAGAGAAACCACTTTAGAAAGTCAGATGCTCATATTGGTTAACTTCCACAAGTAGAAACCAATGTGAAAAGGCCTTTACATCTCTTGAGAAAATTACAACAATAATAAAGCTAAAACACAAGGTTAGAAAAGCACAATCACAACGATCTTTGCGCCTCTCGCTTTCCTCGCAGCGGCCTGATCGATGGTCTTTATGCGATTCCACCCCCAGCTTATCGCTTCCTCCCTCTTCCGATCCCCTAAACCCAGAGCCCGACCTGCAACCCTAGCTCCACCATCCCTCGCCGCTGCCGCCGCGCGCCGCAGCCACACCGCCGCCGCCCCCTCTATGGCCGCCGCGCCGTCGGAGGACGTGCTCCGCCGGGCGCTCGCCGAGAGGCAGGCCGCTGTGGACGCGCAGGCCGAGGCCGTGCGGGCGCTCAAGGCCGCTGGCGCCGGCGCGTCCAAGGCCGACGTCGACGCCGCGGTCGAGGCGCTGAAGGCGCTCAAGGTGGAGGCCGGCGCCGCTGCGCGCCGGCTGCAGGCGGCCGTCGTGTCCGGCGGCGGCGCCGCGCGGGAGGAGATGCGGCAGGCGGTTGTCAACACCCTCGAGCGGAAGCTCTTCTACATCCCGTCTTTCAAGATCTACCGCGGCGTCGCTGGGCTCTATGACTACGGGCCGCCCGGCTGCGCCGTCAAGGCCAACGTCCTCGCTTTTTGGCGTCAGGTGAGGCCGCGAGCCATCTAAGAAAGTTTTTATTTTTTTCCCCATAGTTGTTTGATGCGTAGGTGGTTAAAGATGGTCGTGTTTGCATCTTAGCTGATGTCAAGGGGCAGAACTAGAGCGAAAGTAACTGGGATCACCATTTCACCATACATATAACACCATATAATTTCTAAGTAACATTGTACTAAATAGTTATGTGTCCGGCAATTGTTAGCATCAATAATTCAATATAACTGATGGCAATGCAATGTACAATGATAGAGAAGTTGCGATCAAAATGCTTATTAAAATGAAGAAACCCACTAATATTATTGGTTAATTGCAGCAAAGTGAAGGAACTAAGGGCGAAATCACGGACAAAAGATAGTCAACATTGGCAAAATATGTCATCCGACCTCAATGGCCTATAAAAAGAGAACAAATTGAATTAAAATTTTCAAGAAAAAAAATAGTAGTATGATCAAATAAAAGTAATGCATTAGCTTTTAGTATTTACATTCTTTCAAGTTCATAAAGCGATGAACCATAGTATTATTGGTAACTTTCTTCGTTTCTTCTTTCTCTAGATAGCAAATTAGACTATCACTCATGATATCATCACTGATGCGATTGTACAAATAAGTTTTCACAATTTTCATGGCTGAAAAACACCTCTCAACTGTAGCAGCGGCAACAAGTAATACTCGTACTAGCTTGAAAAGTCGATAAACCAAAGGATAGGTAAGATGTTTCCTTGTCTCCACCATTTTTTGAGAAAGCTGACTAGTAATCTATATTTTGAAGAATCTATCCTATCGACTTACCAAGTGCTGAGGCGATCAACTAGGCCCCTGCGATCAACGATCGATGTGGGGCGACTGGCGACGTGGAGGAAGGCAGGGAGTGGAACTACAGAATCCGAAAGACATGTGAGGCGAACAGCCAAGAGCCAAGGCTAAAACTATCAGGCGTGGGCCGTGTGGGATTGGGTCGTCAGCCATGCGTGTAGGCGCGTGGGCCAAGCCGCCTAGGAGGAAGGGCAGGCCGCAGGCGCGTGGGCATGGCCTTGTGGTGGGGGTGGGCCGGTGTGGGCTAGACGCCTAGAAGAAAAGTTTGGGCCTACTTCGGGGTGCACCAATGTTGGGCTGGGGGGGGGGGTCACAAATAGTACATATGGGCTGGTATCTATTAAAAAAATTTTGGACCCGGTATCCTGTGACACCTAGTGGGCCTACTGGGCTCTGCCCCTGCTTGATGTGTGTAGTCTTTGTGAATTGACGGGAGTGTAGTGCCGATTTACTGCTCTTGCATTGTGGTTTATGTGGCCTTCTCATGCAGAAAGGAGGCTCCTTTTATCGGTTCATGTGTATGGAATTGCATATGTTTTAATGAATAGATGTATTTATTTTTAATCTTTTCGTTGTACCTGTTACCGGTGATTTGATATGGAACTTGCATCTGGAATCTAGATGTGGAGCACAGGACATAGTTGCCCCTGTTTCATTAAAGAAGCACTACAGTGCTCTCACGGCAACATGCTTCCAAGGGTGTTGAAACGAGTTATTTTTACGGTTGTTTTTATGCACAGCTTGCATCTGGATGTTGTTCGGTGGTTTCTGTTAGAACAAAGTGTTTGTTTTGTCAAATATGCATGTGTAATTTCTAAGAGCTGATGAGAGTAGGTGCCATTTTCTATCGCTGTAGCACTCTAAACTCGAAAAGTGGAGATTTATTTGTGACAAAAAGTTTCTTATGTCAGTTAACGAGTACTGATTGGCGAATTGTGGAATGGAAAAGTAAAATTCTTTAACCTTCCTTCGTACAGAGTGTATTCTAGGTTAGGGGTTTACCCTTGAATGTGATTTTGCTACTCTGTAGTGGAAAGGTGATTACATTTTTAGTTCTTTTGTGTGTTTGATATTGGTGTGGTATCTTCCGTATCTTTTCTTCCATTTTTGTTTTGATAAGATTTTAATTATCGTAATACTTCCTCTCTTTGCAGCATTTTGTTTTGGAGGAGAACATGTTGGAGGTTGACTGCCCCTGTGTGACACCAGAGATTGTCTTGAAGGCATCAGGCCATGTCGAGAAGTTTACGGACCTCATGGTTAAGGATGAGAAGACAGGTACTTGCTACCGCGCTGACCACTTATTAAAAGATTTCTGCAAGGAGAAGCTTGAGAAGGACCTCACCTTGTCCCCGGAGAAGGCTGTGGAGTTTAAGCATGTTTTGGCAGTGTTGGATGACCTCTCAACAGAGGAACTCGGTGCAAAGCTCAATGAATATGGCATTGTTGCCCCTGATACCAAAAACACGCTCTCTGATCCCTACCCATTCAATCTCATGTTTCAGACATCTATTGGCCCTACTGGTCTTAGTCTGGGGTAAGAAGATTAACATTCAGCGCATAAGAATGCTGTTTTATGTTGATTGACCAATCATCATCGAATGTTGTGTGAACAAACAGGTATATGAGACCGGAGACTGCACAGGGTATTTTTGTCAATTTCAAGGACTTGTACTATTACAATGGACAAAAGCTTCCGTTTGCAGCAGCCCAGATCGGGCAAGCCTTCAGGAATGAGGTCTGTGTTTTCATATTTTTCTTTAAATGCATTGGCTGGAAGTGCCTTCTCAATGTGCTGTTTCCCTCGTTACATAATTTCAATCGCAATTTTTTATATTAAAAATGTATTATGACATCTAGATTAGTTTTGTTTTTGTTAGAAAAGTGTAATGCAGCATGGTTTTGAATGAATGATGGGTGCTCCTCGTATTGGAAAAATGAAGTGCAATGCTTTGTACTTTATTTGCACTTCATGTGCTAGATTTGAGTAATTGTGATAAAATAACTTGATTTAATAAATGCGGTGCTAACCCATTTGTATAAAACCTTGTATTGCATTAAGATGTATATGCTTGAGAGATTTAGACTTGCTAGCAGACATACGCTCATAGCTAACCATACATTTGGCACTTGCTACAAAGTTAAAGACGCTTTCCAAGAGCAGTTGATTTACTATGTAACAGTTCCTTAAATGATGCTCTTTTTTAAAAAAAAAAACAAAATCTGATCACTATGTATACATCTTGGCAATCAGATCTCTCCACGCCAAGGTCACTTTCCAAGAGCAGTTGATTGACTATGTAACTATTCCTTAAATGATGCTCTCTTTTTTTTAAAAAAAAAAATATGCTCACTATGTATACATCTTGGCAATCAGATCTCTCCACGCCAAGGTCTTCTACGAGTGCGTGAATTTACATTGGCAGAGATTGAGCATTTTGTAGATCCTGAGGATAAATCACATCCAAAATTTGCTGATGTTGCTGATTTGGAGTTTTTGATGTTTCCAAGAGAGCTTCAACTCTCAGGGGAGTCAGCCAAGTTAATGAAGCTTGGGGTAGCAGTTTCAAAGGTTTGGACTTGCTAGCTAATTTTCTCTCTTGTTGAATTGGTCCTTTTCGCTCTTCTTTTTGGGTTAGAGGTGGTTCTTATCCGAGATCAATTTTAGAATTTATATATTTTGTTCCTTACAGGGAACTGTTAATAATGAGACACTTGGTTACTTCATTGGGAGGGTCTATCTTTTCCTGACACGTTTGGGAATTGATAAGGACCGACTGCGCTTCCGGCAGCATCTACCCAATGAGATGGCCCACTATGCCGCTGACTGTTGGGATGCGGAGATTGAGTGCTCTTATGGATGGATAGAGTGCGTGGGCATTGCAGACAGATCTGCATATGATTTACGAGCTCACTCTGTAAGCCTACAGTATCTCTTGAATAATTTTGCAGATATTAATTTGTCTTTCGGATCTGTTGCAATTGGAGTTCAAGTTGCTCATTTCATGTGTTAACTACACATACAGACTTACAGCATATTATATTTAGTGTCCACTGTGTTGTGTTTTGAGTGTGCAACTAATGTTGATGGTGCTTGCCTGGTTGCTATTCACAGGAGAAAAGCGGTGTTCCACTTGTTGCCCATGAAAAATTCTCCAAGCCTAGAGAGGTTGAGGTGAGTTATCTATTGTATCTGAATATCTGATTCTTCATTATTCTTTGTAGGAATCATTAATAATGTATTGAATAATGTGTCCTAGTAGTTATGTTTTATTTTGGTCCTTGAAGTATATTATGAGTTTTGATCAAGAACCATTCTTTATGACATACTAGATAGACATTGTCTTTGTACCTTTAAGATAGAGTCAATTAGTTCTGGCATTAATATGTTTGTTTTACATGTGCTTATATGTTACTGTTTCTGATATGTTTAATTGCAGAAACTTGTTATAGTACCCTCAAAGAAAGACCTGGGGCTTGCTTTTAAGGGCAATCAAAAGATGGTGGTTGAAGCATTGGAGGTTACACATCTTGTGCCTCGCCTTTATTATAGGGCCTGTTCTTTTGGGTTGCGGTTTATTAGTATAATGAATAGTGATTGCCGAGAGAAGCCAAAAGCTAAAAGCCGCTGAAAAGCTAAAAAGAACAGGACCATATTTGTTTGTAAATTCCCTCGTGTGGTCATGTCTATCGAAGTGGCAACTTTGTTTTGTTGACTGTATTCTTGGACTGACAGGCTATGAGTGAGAAGGAAGCAATGGACATGAAGTCTGCATTGTAATCTAAGGGGGAGACAAACTTCCAAGTCTGCACACTTGGAAAGGACGTTGTGATCACTAAGAAAATGGTATCAATCAGTATGGAAAAGAAGATGGAACACCAGCGAGTCTTCACCCCTTCAGTCATTGAACCTTCATTTGGCATAGGGAGGATTATTTACTGTCTGTTTGAACATTCCTTCTACACAAGACCTAGCAAATCAGAAGAGGAACAGATGAATGTTTTCCGTTTCCCTCCAATTGTGGCTCCTATCAAGTGCACTGTGTTCCCCCTGGTAAAGAATCAAGAGTTTGATGATGCTGCCAAAGCGATTGCTAAAGCATTAACAGCTGCAGGCATCTCACATATTATTGACACGGCTGGTGTGTGTTAAATAATCGCATAGTTTCTCCAACCATTGCTTTTATATGACATTAGCATCTTAAATGAATTTAAAGCAATATTTACCATAGTGGGTAGCATATTGTGCAACTTCATGATTAAATATTATTCATGAATACCTGATATTGGCACATGTACAGATCCATACCACATAATACTACAGGCTTTGCAAACTCCATAAGCTCATATTTATGTTTTTGCTTTCTGCAGGTATTTCTATTGGGAGGAGGTACGCAAGGACAGACGAGATCGGTGTTCCTTTTGCGATAACAGTCGATTCTGCAACTAGCGTGACCGTCCGGGAGAGGGACAGCAAGGAGCAGGTCCGGTTGGGGGTCGACGAGGTGGCATCTGTGGTGAAGCAGCTGACAGAAGGCCAAAGCACCTGGGCCGATGTTTCATCGAAGTACCCCAGCCATGTTGGCCCCCAAGGTGATCAGGAGTGAATTATCTGGTTACCATTGGCATTGTCACCAGCCATATCACCAAAAGGAACCGGGACTTGTTTGCATCCTCCAGTTGCCCAGTAGATTCAATAGGGTAAACAAAGCTGTTACAGTGTTACTGGTATTGACGCAATCTGGCAAGGCAGTACGGGTCATACATACATGCTACAGCACTTGGACGCCCTTACATTTTCCCAACAACTTTTTCCCCCTTCAAATGTCACCTTCCCAACATCTTACCGATACAGAAACAGAAAATTTGCATTTGAGTTTCTTTTGAACTATTGTTAAGAGTTGTTCACCTCCTCCAAACCTGCAAAGGAATTGAAATTTCAGTCGCATTTAGTCTGCCTCTAACCTGTCTCTGCTGTTCACTGCCTGGATTGAGGACCGTCTGATTCCTTCAACGAAGGTAAACAAAACAAAACAAAAACCATTGTCACTTCCTTAAGGATTAAGGTAAAGCTATTGTTCTAAGATACCGCTCAATTTAGCTTCGAACTTTTACTTTTTTTTAATTATTCATTAATTTTATCTTTTATCTTTTTTTATCTTTTGGGTTTTTTTTGTCTTTTTTTGTTTTTCTGTATTTCTTTGTACTATCTGTCATGGGTTATCATGTTTTTTCTTTTTTTAATTTTTTAAAATTTAATTATACTAAATAAGTTAATATAAATACAGTAAAAAAAGATCATAAACTAACGTAATTCTGAATACCTCTAAAACTAGTATTGAATATTTCATATCCAAGCTTGGCAAAATGTCCCGTGCAATGCAACTACTACGTAGAAACTATATTGAGCCGTTCTTTTGGCTGTGGCGGTAGGTTTGATAAGATAAATAGTATGGATTGATTGAAGCCGAAGCAAGTTGAAATCATACCGAATGTTCTTTTGGGCTGTGGTTATTAGGTTTGATAAATAGCATTATTGATAGAAATCGAAGCAAGCTGGCTGAAAAACCGAAAAAAAAGGAACGGGACAACTGTCATGGGCTCATAGCCATCACTAGTCAATGGTCAAATAATAATTTTCCACGACGAAGCCTATTATTTAAAGACAACGGAGTTAAGAGTAGGGACATTGCTTAACCAGCCAGACTAGTGTTTCGAATGGTCTAATAAGGAGGCTCCGTTTTTCCCACGCATTCTGCTCAACTGCCGCGCTTGTTTAGCCACCGCCTGGTCCGGTGTTGCACCTACGCCTACCTCGCCACCATTCCCGCCTCAAGTGCTCGGTCGATGGGTCCTCCCCAAATGGACCCCACACACCAGCCTCCGGCCACCACCGCCGACGAGAGCAGCACCGTCGTGTCCAACGCACATGCCAAGGAGGACAACTCCACCGGCGCCGACGAGAGCGGTGCCGTCGCGTCCAACAACAACAAACACGCCGGGGAGAACTTCACCGACGCCAACGCCGACGAGGGCGCAGAGGCGGACGACGAGATGTCCGCGTCGATGCAGCGCCGGCTGGAGGAGAGCGGCAGCGCCTCAGCCGGCGAGGAGGGAGAGGCGTGCGGTGAGGCCAACGAGATGGCGGCGCGCATGCAGCGGCGCCTGGACGCGCTCCCGGGGAGGCCGCACGAGAGCGAGCCGTTCACCATCTTCCGCGTGGCGGGGCCCATGCGCGACCGCAACCGCCACCTCTACGAGCCGCAGATGGTGTCCATCGGGCCCTTCCACCGCGGCGCCGCCCGCCTCCGCGCTATGGAGGAGCACAAGTGGCGCTACCTCCGCGATCTCCTCGCCCGCAACCGCGACGCGCCGCTCGCGTCCTACGCCCGCGCCTCGCGGGCCCTCGAGCCCCGCGCGCGCCGCCGGTACGCCGAGCCCGTGACGCTCCCCGCGCGGGACTTCGCCGAGATGCTCCTACTCGACGGCTGCTTCATCGTCGAGTACTTCCTCAAGGGCGAGGAAAACGCCGCCGACGCCCTCATCGACGCCGCCTGGGCCATGCAAAACGTGTACAGCGACCTCTTCCTCCTCGAGAACCAGCTCCCCTTCTTCGTCGTCGAGCGCTTCTACGACATCGCCACCGGCGGCCGCGGCCGCGACTACCTCGTCACCAAGCTCCTCGCCAAGCACCTCACCGTCGAGACCCCGCAGGACGCCTCGCGGATGCGTGCCCCCGACGGCGAGATCCACCACCTGCTGCACCTCTACTACCACTGGTTCTTGCCACCGGAGGACCGGCCCGTCGGCAAGGACGAGGACGAGGCGTTCGACGAGTGGCTGGCGAAGCCGGTGGACGAGCGCATGCCGTGGCTGCTGCCCTCGGCGTCGGAGCTTCAGGACGCCGGGGTCACGTTCCGGACCAAGAAGTCGCCGCGGAGCCTGGTCGACGTGACGTTCCGCCCCCGCGACGGCGTGCTGGAGATCCCCGCCGTGGAGAGCTACACCGACCGCCCCATGTTCGCCAACCTTCTTGCCTACGAGCAGAGCCGGGGGCGGTGGGAGCTGCAGCGGCTGATGAGCTACGTGGTGCTTATGGCGTCGGTGGCGGACGGGCGGCGCGACGTGGAGATCCTGCAGCGCGCGGGGGTGTTCGTGAAGGGGGACGAGGAGACGGCGGAGTTCTACGCGCACCTGGGCGAGCTGTGCCCCATGCCGGACGTGGTGAACAACTACTACGCCGAGCTGTTCCGCGACGTCAAGGAGTACTGCGGCCGCAGCTGGAACCGGCACCGCGCCGTGCTCGCGCACGACTACTTCAGCAACCCCTGGACCAGCATGTCCGCCGCCGCCGCCGTCCTCTTGCTCGTCCTCACCGTCGTGCAGACGGTGTACACCGTGCTACCGTACTACCACCTCAACTCGGGCTAAGCATGCATATATCGAGTTCGACGATCGATCGAGCAGTAGTATATTTTGTGACTATAGTTCTAGGAATTGAATTGCTTTTGCGTGATTATGATTTTCTGAAGCCTCCTTTTTGAGAAGTTTTACGATAGTACATTCTAATACTAGTAAATTAAAGATGACGGTAGAAATCAAATCCAGCAAGAGGATGTTCGAAATAGCGATGGTTTTTAACTTCTAACTAAAATTTTCTTGTAAGTGACTTATTTTTTTTACTGTAGCTGAGTTGATTTATTAGGTATAATTAAATTTTAAAAAAAAGTAAAAATAAAAACGATATGTCAATCTATCACGGACAATGTAAAGAAATACGAAAAAAGTAAAACATAAAAAAAACCCCAAAAAAACAAAATGCTACAGTACCTCATGAAGCAACAGCCGAACGCTGCCGCCCACCGCGTCGCTACTCTGAGCTGAGTGAATCATTATAATAAAGATTTGCTTGGCATGCATCTGTTTTGACGGTTGTTGTTTGCTTCAAGACAGAAAGGCATCAGACAATCATCTTCCGCAGTCACCATGCATTTTTCATCACAGTAGTACATAGGTAGTGCTCCGCTTAGACGTTGGTTTCTGGCTTAAAACGCATACTAATGATTAAAAATATACTATAATGTTATTTGTGAGAAATTAAAAAATTAAAAAATATGAAAACAACCACTATACCTTCGCAAACAATGCAAAGATATAAGGCAAAAAAAAACTCAAAAGGCTGAAAAGCCAAAATTAAGAACACGATGTATTCCAGAAGCTAAAAACAAAAGCTATTTAGAGTAGGGCCACAGTTTAATTTTAGAGCTCTAAGCAAATAGGGATACTAATAAGCATACATACAGTCCACAGACAGGCATGCATATATATTGCAAGTTGTTTTTAAATAATCTATTTTTATTTTAAATTACAATAATATACCGCTATTTTTTATTTTATACTAATAATTCTCTGTTGCTCTACTGTCGAAGGACTTGAATTAGTCATTTAACGGTTGAACGACAAGTGTTTAAGTCGCTCAACGGTTGAGTAACTTGACACTTATCATCCTACCCGACCAACCGTTGAGCGACTCTTAGTCGCTCAACCCATGTACATCGCGCTACTTGAATATTTTAAGGAAAGACATATAAATGTGCTAGTGTCCAAGTGGTACATCGGTTGAACGACTAGCCTAGCCCAAATCGCTCAACGGTAGAGTGACAGATAATTATTAGTGTAAAATAAAAATAGATATATTACTATAATTTGAAATAAAAAATAAATTATTTTAAAAAAATTCCATATATTGCAGTCCTGAATAGAGGACAACAGTTGCATCAGCAATGGTTGAGCGATAACTTGACATCTAATACAGATACAGACATATAATCACGATATAATACTGCAGATTAGTGCTTAAGCTCGCAATTATGCATCGGAAGATTCCCAAATGCGACATACCCCGTGCCCAACCCACCCATCCAAAACTTGTACTCTTCCTTTGACCGCAGCCGCCGCCGCCGCCGTTCTCTTCTCTTCCCTGACGCCGTCGACACGGCGCCTCCTCAATGCGACCGCGCCACGAGGTGGGCCCCACTCCCACCACGCCACCAGTCTGTCTCCTACTGGCCGCTGGTCCCCTGCCCCGCCTGTCAGTGTAACGCCCAGAGCCCACCACCGTGTGCCTGGGGTGGGCCCCACGGGGAGCCTTCGTCCCGTCCCGCGAGTCAAACTCCCGCCGCGTCGTCATCTTCTCCTCGCAACTCCCCGCTTCCTTCCTCTCTCTAAGGGCTCCCCGCTTCCTCGTCTAGGGTTTCGCTCCGCCGCGCAGCCTCCGCGCCATGACATCTCCGCCTCTGCTCTTTTCCCTCCTACTCTTCGCCGCCGCCGCGGCCACAGCGGCGGCGGCGGGCGACGGCTGCACAGCGGGCTGCGACCTCGCGCTGGGCTCCTACTTCATCTCGCCGAACCAGAACCTCACCTACATCGGCCAGCTTTTCGACGTCAACTACCGCACGCTCGGCCCGTACAACCCCAGGTACCCCAACCTGGACTTCATCCCCGCTGGGGAGCGCGTCAACGTCTCCTTCAGCTGCAGATGCCTCTCGCTCCCCTCCGCGCCCGCCTCCACCTACCTCGCCGGCTCGATCCCTTACAAAGTCGCCACCGGCGATACCTACGACAAGATCGCCAGCAACTATAACAACCTCACCACCGCCAACTGGCTGCAGAAAACCAACACCTACCCGCCTAACAACATCCCCGACACCGCCACCGTGAACGTCACCGTCAACTGCTCCTGCGGGGACGCGAACGTGTCGCCAGACTACGGGCTGTTCCTGACCTACCCGCTCAGGGACGGGGAGACGCTCACCTCCGTCGCGAGGAATCATTCCTTCTCGTCGCAGTCGCAGATGGACCTGCTCAGGAAGTATAACCCCGGCATGGAGGGCGTTGTAGGGAGAGGAATCGTCTATATCCCCGTCCAAGGTGAGATTTTGTAACTCCTTCATGCTGCTGCTGCTGCTTGATGTGAATCGTGGGGAGGTCGGTTAAATTTAGCTTGCTTTAGCAAGAAATGGA
This sequence comes from Melocanna baccifera, assembly GCA_036346265.1. Classification (NCBI taxonomy): domain Eukaryota; kingdom Viridiplantae; phylum Streptophyta; class Magnoliopsida; order Poales; family Poaceae; genus Melocanna; species Melocanna baccifera. Next base: position 1,138,581 of record CM070698.1, on the reverse strand, counting down.
GGAGACTTGGGGATTAATTACTGTAGAGAACTGGGGTTTTCAGTTTTGTGCTCAATTGTAGAGTGCAGTAGGTGTTCTGTGTATAGTTTGTTTACCGTTGTAGATTGGGTGCCTGAAACTGATTTGGATTTTTACTTGGAAGGAAGGGATACTTGCCTTAGCAACTATTCGGAGTTCCAGTTATCTTAATTGTGTTTATAATTAGACAAATTAACTGATTAAACTCTAGTTATGGCACTCTGTACACACAAAACTTCCCCATTTTAGTGGCACAAGTTGATTGACATTTGCTGCATGTTGCTGATTCCATGTGTTTCTTTTTGGCAATTCTGCATGATAAGTAACAATTGCCTTGAATGTTTGCGGGTCTCAAACTATCTTGGCATCATTGTTAGTTTGGAGAAACAAATTCAAGTGATCCTCAATCAATTTGCTGATATATGAGATTACAGGGCTTAATTCAATTCATCGCATCTATTTTTTCTCAACAAAACAGTTTCCATCAATTATAGATTCTGTAGGATTGATTTTATTTTGCTAAAATGTTTTACTCGGGTTGTTTGCTTTTCCAGATCCCAGTGGAAGTTACCGTCCTCTAAAATCATCAGGGTAAGTGCTGCTATATTATCTTGTAGTCCTGTCCACTTGAATTGCATTACTGTTGTTCCTGCTATATTTATTCTTGTGCAGTCGTGCTGATAAGTATCCTCATCTTGTGCAGTACAGGCAGCCTCTGTCCTTTTGCGAGTTAATTATTCTTCTGCATTAAGGTTTTTGCCTTTTTGGCAAGAAAAACTGGATGTCATTGATTCTTGTGACGGAACTATGATGTTTTACTCATGTTCAACTATCCGGACCAGGAAATGGAGTTTCTGTAGGAGCTATAGCAGGAGGTGTTGTGGCTGGTGTTGTTGCAATAGTCCTGGGTGTCTTGTTATATATCATGTTTTATAGGCGAAGAAAGGTGAAGGAGGCCGCCCTGCTTCCATCATCTGAAGATTCTACCCAACTTGGTACTGATAAGCTTTTATGGATTTCTCTTTCTATGTCTCTGTCCATGCAACAGAAAGTTACTCTTTTAACTTCTCTTGTACAAAAATATTCATAAGTCCTAGTTTCACTGTTGCAAGTTGATTTGTGCCCGTTATTCATATCAATAATGTTTTCCTACAAGGATAGATGTTGGTTTTGGTGGTTTGTGTAAGTTGGAATGCTTACTTGTATATTACACAGCCCAAAAGGGTTTATATAGTATAGACTCAACACACACAACCCTAAACCCTAATGGGAAAAGACACTAACACCCTTAACACCCCCCTCAAATGCAAGGTATAAGTAATAGCATTGCATTTGAAAAAGTTTACACAAAAAGAGGAAAAATCCGAAGTCTGAGTCTTGAAGTTGTCGTCATAGCGTGTGGCTCTTGAAAAATTGTGTCGAGTATCAACCATCCGGAATCGTGCAACAGCCCAGAAAGCAGAAAATGCAGGGGCTGAGAAAATAGAAGTAAGCGGGAGCAAAGTCGATCATGGTAACACAACGAAGAGGATATAGAAGGAGACACAAGTAGAGAGAGCTGTCAAATCAAGCCGAAGAAAGAGATAAAAGCTTAACGGCGCAGATCGAAACCCGAGACGGCAGCGGCGCTGTGCACAAGAAGTGCAACGGAGGCGCGGTGCAGAAGAAGCGCGGCGGCCTTAGAAGTTCGAGGTGGCGGCTCAAAGAGAAGCGGCGGCATCATAAAAAGACTTCTTCGATCTGTAGCGGCTCAAAGAGAAAAGCGACGGCTGTGGCTATGCAAAAGAAAGAACTCAATCCAAGAGGATAGACTGTGGCTAGCAAAGCAATCGGCTGATCAACAGGAATTTTGTGGACTTGCACGACATTGACGAATTGACAGAGAGATACTATAGACTTGGATGGACGCAAACGGAAAACTCAAAAGAAAAAAGACTCAGCTAAACTAGGAGCGGTAGCACACATCCTTCAACAGCCCCCATCTCCTCTCCCTATTTCTCCATCTCCTCTCTCCCTCTCTATTAAGCAGCCAACAAAATGCCGGGGGGAGACGGCCGGGCATGGGCTCAGCTTGGAGGGCGAAGCCTGCCGGAGGTGGAGCTGGCCTGAGGTGGCCGGGGCACGTCCATGCTGGCCGGGAGAAGGCGGAGGGTCGATCGGGAGGAGGCATGGCACGGCGGCGGAGGAGGCGGCTCCCCAGAGCCGAGCGCGGAGGAGGCAGCTCCCCAAGGCCGTGCGTGGCGGGATCCAGCGGCGGCGGTGGCCGGGAGACGCAGCGGTAGCGGAGAGGACCGGAGTCGACGGGACGGTCGAATCTGGCCCAGAGGTGGCTAGATCTGAGCTCGACGACGGCGAAGATGACGGGATCTGGCCTGGAGGCGGCGACATGATCCAGACTAAGTGGCATCGAAGGTGACCAGAGCAGCTAGATCCAGGCGGCGGCGCGGCACGGGCGAGAGGCACGCGCGATGTTGCGGGCAGCCGGGAGGCGCGGAGGATGCATCCACGGCAGTGGCGTTTGAATCCGAGGAAGTGGCCACCCCTGGGAGTGGAGATCACTCCTCTCGGGGGCAGCAACAGCGGGAGAAGGCGAGCTAGTCGGCCAGCGGCGGCTTGGATCGAGCTCTAGGGCTCTGATACCATGTAAGTTGGAATACTTACTTGTATATTGCACAGCCCAAAGAGATTTATATAGTACAGACTCAACACACACAACCCTAAACCCTAGACAATGGGAAAAGACACTAACACCCTTAACAGTTTGAAACTTTGAAGTTCTGATGCTTTCATTGCTCAGGTATCTACCTCGTGAAACAATTATTTGTTTGTTCAGAAAACTGGAAATCTTGTTGAGTAATTAGAGTTTATGGTACCTACATGTATGTTTTAGTGGCTTTAAGTCCAACCCCATAGCTATGTTTGGCGGACTCATAAGTGTAATTTTGGAGCATAGGGAAAGTTAGAGTACCTTGAATGGTGGTTTCAATTTCCCCTTCTTTTCTTCTTCCCTGAGCAGTCTTTCTTCTTGACAAATACAATAATGTGTGGCTTCTACTATTTCTGAAGTACTACTATTTTTGTTCCAGCTAGTACAGTATCGATAGATAAAGTTACACCATCAACCGGCGTTTCACCAGTTGCGGGCATTACAGTTGACAAATCAGTGGAGTTCTCGTATGAAGAACTTTTTAATGCTACAGAGGGCTTTAGCATGGGTAATAAAATTGGGCAAGGTGGTTTTGGCGCTGTCTATTATGCGGAGCTCAGGGGCGAGGTTAGTTCAGCTTTTTCTCAGTTGCATGGATAACAAACAGAGCAAAGTGCATTTCACAAACCCAGCACCATGTTCCTAAGTCCTAACTATAGGTGCTTGCGCATACAAATAGTAAAAGAAGATGAAGCTGTGATGGTCATGCATTGTGATCATGCGACATTATGATTTATTCTTCATTTGAAATGACTTGCCTTGTTTCTCTTGTGTATCCAGAAAGCTGCCATAAAAAAAATGGATATGCAGGCTACTCACGAGTTCCTTGCTGAGTTAAAGGTTTTGACACATGTTCATCATCTGAATCTGGTTAGTGATTCTCTGATTTAATTTCTTTTCTGGGCAAGCATATTAAATTAATCTTTGTTCACAAGTTCCTTCACATTTTTCTTTACTTTATCACAATATAGCAAATTAACAATCAATCACTATGTATGTTTAGAGAAGTGAGTTGCTATTTCATGAACCTTTTTAGAGGAAGTGTCAACTGCCAAATACATCTTATTCTGATGTAGCACACAGCAACATACTCATACATCTTTTTTATTGCCTGTATTGCTGTACTTTCCTTATGATTCCCATTCACCCCAAAGTTGGGAAAAAAAGTTCCAATTGAATTAATAACTTCAGGTATGTTTTAAGTAAGCTACTAGAAATTTCAACATCCTACGAGAAAAAGACATTAGTTTCTATATGAATGTCAGGTAGCACTAATTATAGGTTTGCATCAGAACTCTCAAAGCACAACTGTGGGGTTGTATGCCTAAGTGAACTGCTCTTCTTCTTTTTTTGTAACTATTGCAAGGCCCCAATTTACTCAACATTATTTCTGCATAAGATTATGATTTACGAGTTATCTCACTTATTGATGATGCCATCTTTCTTATATATGAAGATTCTGTATATGCATATTTTTCACATCAGCCAGATTGATTTCTTGGCTGAGGAAGCCTGAGTATAGGGTTAGTGTAATAGATAGGATTGACTTCCCCCCTCCTGTTCCCGTGTTACCCTTCATAGTATATATTTTCTATAGGAGTAATCTCGTAATTTCCCTGTAGTCTTTTTTTTGCTCCCATTCTCCATGTTTGATTTTTGATATCACGCAGGTGCGCTTGATTGGTTATTGCATTGAGAGTTCTTTGTTCCTTGTCTATGAATTTATTGAGAATGGCAACTTAAGCCAGCATTTGCGTGGAACTGGTAATGTGTTGCCCATTAAATTAGTTGGCTATGCCTTTTCTGATGCTTCCTGCAAATTAATCTCTGTAAACATTTTTATAGGTTATGAACATTTGTCTTGGGCTGCCAGGGTTCAAATTGCACTAGATTCAGCAAGGGGTCTTGAGTACATTCATGAACATACTGTTCCAGTATACATACATCGGGACATTAAATCAGCTAACATCTTGATAGACAAGAACTACCGGGCAAAGGTTGGAATAATTTGTGGATTTTTTTTAATGTTTTGTCCATCCATGTAATAATTATGTCTGCCTTCCAGGTTGCAGATTTTGGTTTAACAAAGCTCACAGAAGTTGGTGGTACATCACTGCCCACACGTGTTGTTGGTACATTTGGTTACATGCCTCCAGAGTATGCATCCTGAACATTTATTTATCATTGCATATTTGTGCAAACTGCAGAGTATCCCCATCTGTGCTGAATGCTAACATCTATGGAATGTGACGCCTGCAGGTATGCTCGGTATGGTGATGTTTCTCCTAAGGTCGATGTTTATGCCTTTGGCGTTGTCCTTTATGAACTTATTTCAGCCAAAGAAGCTATCGTCAGATCAACTGAATCTGCTAGTGATTCAAAGGGATTGGTTTATCTGGTAATTGTCCTGCTAAATCAACTAGTTACTTTCTGCTCTTGTTCTTTATAAAACAATGATGGTGCTTGTTGCCTCCCTGTGTCAAATCTGCTCGCATCAGTTCTTATTGCATTCATTGGTTTCAGAAGTTCTGAATAAGCCTGTTACTCCCATCATCTGTTATTAATACCCTCACGTCCTTAGTTTCTTGTTCATAGATGAGGCGGACGAGCAGATTTTGTTACTCTCATCTTGCAATTCCTACTTGTCATGTGTTCTTTGTTTAGTCGATAGGCAGGCGAGCAGATTTTGTTACTGTAAACAAACGTGTAGCCCTCGTACAGGCCTTGGATGCCTGCTGTAGTTCAGTCATTTCCTGCTTGATGACCTACCGTACTGAACTGCAGTTTGAGGAGGCTCTCACCACACCGGATCCAAAGGAAGGCCTTCGGAAGCTGATCGATCCAATGCTAGGAGAGGATCATTCCATTGATTCCATCCTCAAGGTTAGAACCATGCACAGACAGATCAATGTCATTGCATATTTCGCTTTCTGCGTGGTGCTTAAAATACCGCAGGCTAAAAAATCTATCGTCCTTTGCACCAGATGACACACCTCGCAAAGGCATGCACGCAGGAAGACCCCAAGTTGAGGCCTACAATGAGATCCGTCGTTGTTGCGCTGATGACACTCTCTTCAACGAGTGAATTCTGGGATATGAACTCCCTCTATGAGAACCAAGGTTTGGTCAACCAAATGTCCGGGAGATGACTTTCTTGCAACCTGCCCCTTGGAATGGTACATTGGGCCTTATTGCCACTGTCTACAATGCCGGACAATGACAGCATTATTTTAGCCATCCACGTGTAATTTTTTCCCCCCCCCCCCCCCCCCCCCCCCTCTCTCGTGCGTGTCTCGGAGACTCTAGTACTGTAAATCATCAGCAAGAGGCGTCTAAGTTATCTGTAGATTCTAGTACTGTAAATCACCAGCAAGAGGCGTCTAAGTTATCTGTAAGATGTTTATCTTTACATAGCAATGAAAATAAAGGCTCGAATGATTATTTTTGCACAGCAACGTGGGTACCAGCTGTTGTTCTTTTCTATGGGCCGGCCTCTTGGACAAGAACTAGGTAGGTTTCGCTCCAGCCGCCCACGAACGTCGAGCCGAGGGACGTGATGCCCATGAACGTCCGGCACAGAGACATACATAATCCCAACAAACGCCTGGTCCAGGGACGTCCCTGGGCCGGACGTCCGGGTACCTTTGCACGCAGGTATGCAGCAGCAGCAGCCGCCTTCTCCCCGGCGGGAAGCCGGCCAATCCACGCCGCCGCTGTCGCCGACCGACGGGCAACTGCGCGCCGTCGAGCGGTCATGGCCTGGTTTCCAGCACCTGGCCTGCACGCTTGATACGCGACTCCTCGTGACGACGCTGCTTCGTGCTCTCAATGCCAACGGTGCCTCAAGTCAATCTGTTTATTCTCTAGTTACCCACGATTAACTAACTGGCCATTAGAGTGCACTGCAAACTGAAAGAGGAACAGAGCCGAGCTGAGCATCGGAGCATCCAGCTCCAAACAAGCCAAATTCCATTGATCAACAATCGGACGAGGAAAATGGTACGGGCAGACGGACAGTGATACAAACGCTAGCCCACTTGACACGTCAGCAAATTCCACTAAGCCGAAGGATAGCTGAGAACTGGATAGTACTCGCTGATGTAGTGGATTTACGCCTCTTCCGCATAGGCAGGTTCCTTTGCGCCGGGAAGGATTGGGTTTACGCCTCTTCCAAAAACACCGCAGAGGATCCCGTTGAGCCTTTGAGCGTCATTCATCTGCACTCCAGATGACAGAAACAGCACGACTGAGACGTTGAAATTGCTCGATTGCTCTGTGGACTGTCTGCTCAAAGTAGTCATTGCCGGCGCGGAGGTAGCTGCCGGCCTCGAGCGCAACGAGGAAGTAGTAGGGGACCGCGGACGAGGAGGCGAGCAGCGTGCCGTCGAGGTCCGCCGCGGCGGTGCGGTGCGCGCGCGCCGAGGGGTCGTAGGCCGACACCGGCGGGAACCTGGCGCGCCCCGGCGCCATGGATCGGTTGTCTGGTGCGCGGGCCGGCGAGGTGGAGGGAGACGCAGTGGGATGGATGCGAGAGAAGTTGATGGGGGTAATATACGCGGTACAATACATATTTATACCTTGTACCTATACAGATTAGTATAAAGAGAGTGTTGTGTAAAGTAAATAGATTGGAAGAGGGTATATTATCAATTTAAATGTGTAGAAAAGTATATCCTAAATTTTTATCTATGAAAATGGTATAGGATGAATTTTGCCTTCTGTTTTATATCAGCCTGCCTGATGGGGAATGGTTAATTAGACCACTACATAATTACAAATAGAAATATACAATCTGATGAATTCCTGTATCAATGTGTTGAGATGGCCGAGTTGGTCTAAGGCGCCAGATTAAGGTTCTGGTCCGAAAGGGCGTGGGTTCAAATCCCACTCTCAACAAATTCTTTTTTTCTTTCCCCCTCATTTTTTTGGGTGCTTCGCAGATCAATTTTATGCTTTTAGCGTCCAATTGGTGGAACATGCATGCTAATTTTGAACGAAGATGGTATCGTTCGGCTTCTTGATTACGTGTTGTTTCAGACTTTTCAATTCGATTGCAACGTAGCTTAGCTGAAAATTAATAAAGCTGGCACCGAGGAACATTTCTTTGTTTCTTTTGGTTAAGTGCTAACATTGGGGGAGCATAAGCATTGCATTTGCACTTGTCTATAGGTCTCTACGCCTGTGCTCACGACATATTGACACGTATTCGTACATGCATAGACAGTGCTGCGCGTCCTCCTGATAGCGTTGCTGTGTATGTATAGTAGATGACAGGCTGTATTCCCTTCTCTTCCGTTTTTCTCCTTTTGTTTTAGTTGTACATCTATTTGATATTCCTTTCTTGTTCCTTATGTTCTAGATGAGTTGGTTCTGGTGTGGTGTATCGTTTAAAAGATTCAATCTTTTATTTTTGGTGAAATGCTTCTGCTTCCAGATTTGGGGCTCACTTGTGGTATATATTGTTGGCTAAGGCCTAAGAGCTTTCCTTGTTTTGAAAAAAAAGGCCTAAGAGTTTTAGCTTTCAGTCCTTCCTCTTTTTTTGTAATAGAAAGAGTCTGATTGCCTGGCTAGTTGGAAAGGCTCAGAGTGCTTGAGTACATCTAATTTTTCATTTCCTAGTGATGATTTCTGCGTGGGCGATCGTTATTAATAATAAATTATACTGTTCCTAGGTAAACAGTACATGTCATCTTTTTTTTTGGATTGAAATGGCATAGGAGAAATCATCACGGAGTTGGTGGTGTAATTGTTTATGTTTGTCTTGTGTAAGCTCTTGAATTTCGTGTTATCAAGTTGCTGCAGCTGTGACCTAGTCCTGTTGGGTGCTGCAGATCTTACTGAAATTGTTTGGTTGCAAAAGTTTCAGCTGGTTGCTTTCCTGATTTGTAATAGAATACAAATGGTTGTCTTGAGTCAATCTAAGGGGTAGAGTTGTGCCCATTCACTTCTAATTCTCTTCCCACTTCCCAGAGAAGTTACACCTGAACCCAGAGTTGTCTTGAATCCAAAGTTGCTTGATATACAATAGGTCCTTTTAAGATGATTGCAACTAAATTAAAGAATTCTTCAGGCCGTTTTGCTGTTTATCATCCATTTTGGCCCAGTTTTGTTTGCCACTGATAGTTGGTTTTACTTTTGCAGCTGGTGACACTATGAAAATGGTTGTGTTTCCTGTGCTGCTCATTGCACTCGTATCAGTTATTGTCCCCCTCCCCTCTGAAGCACTCAACGCAAGAGGTCATCTGCTGAAATCCAATACATTCCTGTCTCCGCCGTTCTTCCTCCGACCTGGATCAGTCTCAAACAAGTACTACCTTGGCGTTGACTTCCCCAGAGGCCACCTTGTGCTCAAGAGCTTTGATGCAGAGGTCGTCGATGAGAACGGCGTCCCTGTCCCGCTCCATGAGACTTACATGCATCATTGGGTTGTGGAACCATACTATGCTTTGAAGAAAAAGCGATAACGCTGATGTGCATAAGCTTCCAAAGAGGATCCTTGCAAGGAACTCTGTGTTGATTTGTGATCCAAATTCTATATATAAATTAGGTCAGCTTCTGGACAGAGCGTAGCGGAGGCCCGTCGCCGGAGGCTTAGGGCCGGAGCGGAGCGGAGTCCTGAAGCTGGCCCATTGCGCAAGGCCCGTGCACCCAGGGACGCCTGGGGGGGTGCGGAGGGGCGAAGCCCCCCCGCGGTATGGATCCTAGTCAAATTAGGGTTTCCTTGTTATATATATCCTGTAAGCCGCCGGTTGGGATAGATCATTAGAGTTGTAAATCCCCGGCGTTGTAACCTCACCCCGATATAGTGAAGATTATTGCTGGCTGGCGCCCGTGGTTTTTCCCCTCTCGTATTGGGAGGGTTTTCCACGTTAAATCTTGTGTCTCTCTGCGATTGATCTTGTTTACTTCGTCGTTTCTTCCGCCGTCGCGTGCAACACTCTGGAGTGTGCAAGAACACATTAGGGCAGTACTACGGGCTCGGTTCCGAGACTCGCCACACTGCCACATGGGTCCCTGATCCTTATGGAATTGAGGTTGGCAATCCGGAGAGCCCCCCTGAAGCTTATGAGGAGAAATGGATTCTCGATGTTCATGCCATCGACACAAGGGGCGTGGCCGACAAGCTGGGCTCAACCGAGTGTAAGTGCCATCTTTACAATGTGACAATCGACGAGTATGGGCGCACAATCCCAAAGGACTACACTGGTGGGCTGTATTGCTGCTATGATCAGACTCGGTGTCAGGTCAGGGAAGGGTTCGATGGCAAGCTGCGGAAGCTGTTCTTGCGGTACACTGTGACATGGCTCGACTGGAGTGATTTACATATTTGACGCTAGTGACACTGCTCTGCTTGAAGGAAAATCCGAACCTGCCTGCAAGGTATGCAAATAGAGCTTCGTCTGAAGACAGAACTATTTCAGATATGGAGAACTTCGACATTGCTTCAAATGCCCAAGCTGAAGCATTTTGTAGGTTGGATGGTTTTCCTTTATGATCTAAGCCGTTTGCTTGTGCAGATTGAGTATCAAGTCGAGGAATGCGGTCCAGAAAACCGGGCCAAGAATGAGTGCATCGATGTTAAGGTAACCGAAGAAGTAATACCGCGTGGAGGCGATATCGTGTTCGGCGTTGCACACCAGCATTCAGGTGGAATTGGTACTTCTCTGCATGGTCAGGTAATTGATAAATAGCAATTTCTTACCTAATCTGCTTATGTAGCAACTTAACAACATGTTCTTGACAAATATTTCCTGTCCAAAACTTTGCACAACTATGTAAATGCTAACCTCACAACATGTTCTTGACAAAGGGAGTCTTAACTTCTGAAGTACACTACAGGATGGCCGGCTGCTATGCGCGTCGCTTCCAACTTACGGCACAGGGGAGGAGGCAGGGAACGAGGCGAACTACATCGTCGGCATGTCGACGTGCTACCCGAAGCCGGGGTCCGTCAAGGTCAGCGACGGCGAGGTACTGACCGTCGTCTCCAACTACAGCAGCGACCGCCAGCACACCGGCGTCATGGGTCTGTTCTACATCCTTGCGGCTGAGCAAGAGCAGCCCGCTCCCAAGCCATCTCTGTGCTTCAATTTCCCCGTTCCATGTGGGTTGTGCTAAAATTTCACCTTATTTCCACTCCTCTTGCAGTCCTTTTTTCCTTTCAGAACATACTCATATTGCAGTCTGAAAACTGCAAATGTACATGGCATTTTAATCCATTCTTGTTCAGCCTGCTGGGCATGTAGGGTGCTTACCGGCATGGCATGGTCAAAATGCAAACTCAACGGCCTCAAACCTGTCGAATCGATCCCTCATCCAAGCGGCGGACACCGACGCATCTTCTCCTCCGGTCCGCTGGGGCATGGTTTGTAACGCCCCCGTTTCCAGGGACGTACGGAGACGCGCAACTGCCAGTAAACCGTACAGTTGCGGCGTGCCGTACAGAGATGAACATCACAGCCAACAAGCTTACAACATAAGATCTAAGGTTAATTTACAATATACGACGCATCGGTCGAGTTTAGCGTAGCGGGGCGGCAAGCCCAAATAGTTTACATTACAAAAGACCTTCCAGCGATCAAACTCGAGTGCGGCTAAAACCTACGACCACGGCTCATCGGCACCTTCGAGTCCTTCCGAATCCTCTTCGTAGACTTGCTCTTCTCCTTGGTAGACATTTTCTGAATTTGTGTTTAAGCAAGTTTGAGTACCACCGTACTCAACAAGTTACAATGGTGAACATTACATACTACATGCATGGGATTTCAAATGAGTGGCGTATACTGGTTTTATTAATTTGGGTAGATGCAGTTTTATTTATAAACAGGTTGGAAACAAGAACTCCAATATACTATAATTAAAGAAAATGGGGTCTTGAACATTAATTTCTTCTCTTTACACATAATCAAAATACCAGAAAACCTACTTATGCCTTGCTACTGGAATCACCCATCAAGCACAGCTCCATTAACCAGGAGCACGGTGTATTCGAATACAATTAATTTCACTCTGCAGAGTTGCTCAGCTTTACCCACAAGACTTCTCAATCTCTGATGTCAAGCTATATACACACTGCAATTAGTGTGCGACTGTATTGAGAAGGCCAAATCTTTCACTGCTCAAATCATTATATAGACCCTACCCGACAGGTTACAACCTTCACCGATTTAGGTATCCACGGGCCAATGCGGAACACGACTGCCCAAATTTGTAAAGACCCATCGTTGTGTGTACGGTGACTACACACCCGTACCACCTCTCCAAACTCCTGTAGGGGTTCATTTAAAATGAGCAGCTACCGGACTAGGATTGACAGATCAATGCTTGTGGTTGAGTGGTGTCTGTGCCCTAATATTCAGCATAAGGTTCTCGTCCTTATAATTACTCCTGAGACTGCCAACCACAACCGGTAATCGATACGAACTGTATCGCCACCCGTTTGTTGCACCCTCCACCCTAGGGTAAGGTCGTGGACTTGTCCCCTGCGGGGCACTCCACTAACCTCACCTTACCCTAGTACAAGAATTTAATTTATTTGAAAACCGGCGAACTATCAAATTTATTCGATAGCTCGTCATTTTATGTGATTGATTACACGAGGTTTATATATATATATATATATATATATATATATATATATATATATATATATATATATATATATATATACAGTCATTCTAAGTCTATCAAGGTGAATGTGGCCTTAAGTTAAACATGGCATTTGTACTGTGGTAGGTCATAACTACAACATATACAGGTCATTCTAAATATTTTTATTTTAATTAAATAATTGATTTGAGCAAGTAGTAGTAATGCAACTAGCTTAAATAATAAATATTGAAATGTATGGGTTCAACATGCGTCAAAAAAATTGTAACTTGCCTTGCGCGTCGATTACTTCAACAATCTCGTAGCGCGTAGAAGACTGCTCCGACCCTTGCACTGCCACCTCGGACTCCTCGCAAGCTGCTTGGGGAAGGAGAGTGGGGTAGCGCGAGGCCACAGGCGGAAGCAATTGGCTTTAAACACTCGGGGGAGAGAAGGGGAGCTCGCGGGGAGTAGACGGCCATTAATGGCACTCGAAGGGAGGGGTGAGGGCTACTCCCCTAGGGCAATGACGACCATACCGACAGTCGACCGTTGTTTGCAGGCGATTGGCGGGGACAGAGTTGACCCAGGGGAGAGCAGCGGCGCGGGACCGGTCCGGAGGGGGAAACTGAGCGGGGAGGCGTTGTGCCTGCTGGACGCGAGGGAGGAGCGGGCGGTGATTGGAGGCGCAGACGTGGAGGTGGGGTCCCTGGCAGGCGCTGACTTGAGCGGAGAGGCAAGTGGGCACAGCGCGGCGTGGGCACGGCGGAATGTGCAGGCGCTGCGCCAACGCACGGAGAGGGGAAGGCGGCTTCGGCCGACGGCGCCAGCGCGAGGAAGAAACGGGGAGGGCAAGGGAGGGGCTAAGCACGAATCTCAAAGCCATCCAAGGGCCAAGAACAAAACCGGCAACAGCAAAGAACTCAATTTAGCTTTTGAAGTTTTTGGGTTGTTTCATGGTTGCCAACCAAGACCCCACATCAATGTTGCCACCCAGTGCCCGACGGAGGAAGACCTTCGACGTGGCTTCACCGAGGTAGGACCAGATGCGCTCGCGGAACAAGCGGACGTTTCGTAGATGGCGTTCATCATGATCACAGCCCCTCGTATGGAGCAAGCTGAGCGGCACTGTCACCTTGGAACAATGGTTTTTGTAGGCCCTCATGGCATTGAGGGCTAGCACAGAGGCAACATGGGTCTGGCAAACGCTGCCGATCGAGGAGGTTTTTGGGACCTTACGGGTAGAGGTGGGACTTGGACCGGGCTTCTTTGGGCCAGCCCGAAGCACGGCCAGGACGGCCCGGCCCGACACGTGGCGGACCGTGCCGGCACGACACGAACGGGTGGGCCGTGCCGGGCCTCAAAATCCGGCACGGTGGGCGGCACGGCACGACACGGTAGATCGGGCTGTGCTCGGGCCGGCACGGCACGGCGGGCTCGGCTCCCCCCGTGCCCCCGCCCCGCCTCCCGCCTCCCTCTCCGCGTCCCCGCAGCCCGCCCCGCCTCATGTCACCATCCCAATCCACAGTTCCACACCCCACAAGAAATCACAATCACACACACAACAGAGGGAGTAGAGGGGAAGGAAAGGAGCGTACTCGAGCTGCCGGCCGAAACCCCCACCGCTGTGTCCCTCGGCGTTAGCGCCCTTTGTCGTGCATAGTTACTTTGGGCTGGGCTTGGGCTGGCACGGCACAAACGCCGGCATGACGGGCTTTGGGCCATGCTTGGGCCTGGCCGAAGGTGAGGCGGCGGCGGCGCGACGGCGCGGTGGGATCGCCGAGCCGCGACGGCACGTGTCGGCTCGGCACGATGGGCTGGGCGTGCTGCGCGTGCGGCGCGGCCCAACTCCCACCACTACTTACGGGCACCTCCCCTCTAGCGCCTCCATCCATTCCAACGTTTGTGCAGTGACGCCTATCAAGTATGAACCTTTGTAGCCATGCCAAGGCTAACAAATCAAATCTTCACACGCACCTTGGATTCCCCCTTGGGTCTCTTTGGCTTTTGAAAGTCTCTTCTTTTTAACATCTAAAAACTGTTTTTTTAGCTTTTATACAGTAACTAGTTTTCAAACAAATTGTCTTTTCAAAACGGGATCTATAAGTCGATTGTAATACACACTGTAGCAACTTTATTTATATCGGTCGAACTCACATGTAAGTTTCTTTTACTGTATACTCTCTCTTACGAATAACTCAAAAATTATAAACCATGGTCATAAGCTATAAAGCAAAGCCAAAAAAGAACAGCCCACAAACCCCAGTCTTTTTGCTTTGCTTCTTGTCTGCCTCCTTGTACTCTTCCTCCTTATAGGAGAACGTACCACTGCACCGAAGATACGAGAACGCCCTATGGTATGTATGTATTGTAGTGCACCATTTCTCAGTTGTTGCTGTACTTGAATTAACCGGGCAAAGCCAGCAAGCAATCGATTCTCACATGTTAGCACTGCAATACCACCTCTTGGGACTGAATCTACTGGGTCTCGTCAAGTCAATGTTGCTTGGAACTGTTTATATAAACATCATTGCAATCATTTTTTTTAAAAAAAATAGCATCTAAACATTCATTTTTACAAATCTAAACTTTCATAGACTTAGCAAACTTGACAAACACCTACCAAGCTAAAAGAGCTTAGCAGGAAACTTGTTGAGCTACAATAGCTTAGCAAACACATGCCGAGCTCTCCTAACTCGACGGACGACCTGCCAAGCCGGCTGGCTACTACACGTACTCTAATTAGTGTTAATCGTATTTAATTAGTATTAATCACAATTAATTAGCTCTAGTTATATCAGTGCTAATTAAGCACATACAGTATTTTATTGCACTTGCAGGGTAGTACATAATCTTTTAAACCTCTCACATCACAACTTGCACAATGATTTTTTTAATTAGATTTGAAAATATTTTATAGTGATTGAACAAATAAGTACTACTCTAAGAAAATTGTAGTCCATATATGTACTTTCAATGTTTCTTTTAAAAATTCATATATAATATTGACGATTTACTACTGGTTTTTGAAATTACATGCTGCACTGATGACATAACGATCCATACAAGAGAATAGCAAGCTTCAAGATCCCATCAGGAGGTGGGATGAAAACAAATGCGAGTCTGCAATGTGGAACAAGATTCTCAGTTGTTCTTTACACTCGATAAGATGATCTAGGAAGAACAGAGCCTTTTACTCAAAATCAACTATCTCATCTCATAACTGCGTCAGTCTACCAGAAAATTTCTGCGTTTATCTTACTCAGCTTACAAGTATACGTATAGCACAGACAGATTGGATGTTACACCCTTGAATCCTTCGGTTCGGTGGGGCTAGGTTGTTCCAAGTAAAGCTGCATCTTCAAAGGATCACAGCTCATTGACTTGATGGGGGTTATCTGCGGAGGCTGCATCCATAGCTTGGTGTCTGTAGGAATCCACAACTGAGTGTCTTTATCACCATCTGCAGGGAGGGATCGGAAGTAGGCAGTGATCTCCCAGCTGCTATCTATCAGAAGGTAAGCATGTTGCTCAGTGTCTCTTCTGATAATATGGTTGGCCTTTATAGCAAATCTTGAGATAGAAAGAGAGTGATATCGAGTACCTGGTGGAAGAGATGTAGTAAGGGGTTCAGCAACTGTCAGTTTGATCAAGAAAGCTCGCAGAGCAAATTCCAGGTTGGCCTCCTCTAACTTGGAACCATAAGATTGGTTAACTGCAAGCTTGAACACAAATTTCTCGGTTGGTACATGCTCTTTGTCATAGAAGATAATTACAACCCTCTCAACCAATCCCTGGATGGTAAGGAAATTATGGTTACTTGCTAGCTGTAAAGAAAAAACAAACTAAAATATTTCAGAAATCTACTTTATTAGAACGCCAAGGTATTGTCAACACTGTAACTCAAGTTTGGATAAGTTTGCAAATTCTTATCTTAGTTTCCTTCAGGCATGACATGACAAATATACCAGAACCAAGTATATAGCAATAGTATGCTTAAAACAGAAGCGTAGTAGCACTACTAAGTTACATAACCTACAGCTCCCCTATTATTCCCATGAAGAAAAATGATTGGGTTTAAAGTTTTGAAAAATAACGAGTTGTGATACTCATTTAGTCGATGGATTTAAAAAGTTTTAGCATTGAGTTGTGATAACCGGTTAGTTAAGGTCGTATATCAACCACCAGCCTGTCCACAAAGTCATATCTCAAGTCTGTCAAACTGAAACAGGATAAATCTAGTATACCTCATATTTGTTGCAATGACTGTAATGAGTTCTGTTAAGAAAATGCCTAGGGATCTAACTTGCTGTATCCACACCCCCACATCCAAGCTGGTTCAAGCAGTATAGCAACCAAGAAAGAATTCAGCAAGGCACAACATTGGCATGCCCAAGATGACTAGCACAGCACCATCCTCCAGGTATAGTTCATCCACTTATTCTACATACAGTTCAGTGAATATGGAGATCTCTGCTTGCAGTTCAGTAAATACGGAGATCTCTGCTTGCCTCACCTAAGAGTACACTTCATCCCAGCAGGCGGAACAATCAGTTAAAGACGGAACAAAACACACCTTTTGTATGAAAGGGAGAAGGCCAAAAGTCACAGAGTGGATATAGCTAGCAAGCTGGGGGTGCACTGCTTTCTGTACCACTACATTCATGTACCTCCTCCTCTCAAATGCACCTACATATACATTGTGTTTAATAGAACAAAACCTTTACAAACAGCAAAGTTGCCCAACCGGCTTAAATGAAAAGGAGAGGGATTCATACGAGGAGGATAGAAGCCCTTGAGGAAGATAATGCAGCTGACAGCTACCTCTAGAAATTCCACCACCACTTGTGCTATTTGACCTTTTTAAGTCAACCCAAGTTTTAGCAGAGATCAGAATAAGTAACTATACAAACACGAGCTTTAGGAAGAACAGATGAGAACTAATCGTAAGCAATTTACCCTGTGGCATTTGATTCTTCCTATCCATGGCTCAGTTCAGGTGAATTCTGGAATTTGGGAACCTGTCACAAACTTCTGTTGATAAGAACCTGCTTTGTTTATGTTCCAATGATTGGTATATTCCTACAGGTCAGTGGGCAGATGATGACCTGCCACCAGAGAAACAAGAGTTCAGTTCTAAAACAAATATAACTGTTACACAAGAGCACAAGAGAAGGAACAGGTAAGCGATGAAATGGACAGCTAGACGTCTGACACAGCAGCATAGCAGGTAACACTCATGGGTATCATGCAAACATTTTGCAAAACCAGAAGCATAAGTAAATGACAGATACACTTCTCACCAATACCAGTATGGAGAAATTTTGGCCAACAAATGTTCTTATCAGCCAATGCACATACAGGAAATGGTTCTGAAAGCCAACGTTCCAGAAACTGGCAGGACAAGCAAAAGTCAAAACTGGTTAGATTTGTTTCGCCGATCACGTTTAAAACATACATCCCAATACCTCTGCTTATTGGATAGCAAAGCTGGACTTTGGACTCATGGATTGAGGTGGATAATGACGCTACAGTTATTGTTGCAATATCTAGTTTCGTTTAAGACTAATAATTTAATAACCAAACAAGCTACAGTAATGTAATAAAAAATGGAAGCTTACAAGAGCAACACAACCTGCATACAACTTTTTAGAAGCAAACCAGCAGGAACTGTAATTATAAACCATACACAGCGATGGCCAATGGGTGAAACTGTGGAAGTTTGGTGACGAATACCAAGTTGCAAGCATGCAGAAATCTAATATAAGACTACAAGAGTGAGGAACAACTACAGAGAAGAGCCTACTATCAATAAGTGTTATGGCTCCATAGGAGTATAACCACTAAGGCAATTTAAGTTGGCAGCAGTAAACTTTACACAATAAAAGGGTGTGACACTGTGAATGCAATGCAATAAAAAGAGGAAATATTCTCAGATATGTGGCCAAGAGAATCAGGAAACTTTACACGATAAAAGGGTGTGACTGTGAATGCAATGCAATAAAAGAGGAAATATTCTCAGATGTGACATTCATTTGCATGCTAGTTGCTGACACTGCAACAATCTGGAAAAGGAAACTTCCCTTGGGAGGGAAATGCAAAATTGCAGACATATTTAAAATTCCACCATTCCATAAATTGAAGATCATAAAATCACAGCATGGTACATTTGAAACCTGTATATTTGGTTGCCACGAAAATATCTTAGCTGTCACGTTAGGAAGGACTCTGCTACTAACAGCTCATTGATCCCAAAAAGAATGCTGTATATAGCTTCTGTCTCAAAGTGTGACTCATCTCCTGCGAAGAACTCATGCACACATCCGTTCACTTCAATGAAAGAGCAACCGGGCTTCTTACTCATCCTACTACTGTCCATACCTGTCCGCACCTTATCCACATCAACCCACCTTGATGTAGTAGCATAGACATTAGAAAGTAAAACATCCCCTCCACTCTTTTTTGGCTCTAACTCTTGGATCCTTTCTGCTACATACTCTGCAAGTCCCACCTCTCGACAAGCTCTACAGGCAAACAACAACGACCGCCATACTACAACATCAGGAGCGATAGGCATATCTTTAATGAATTGTTCTGCCTCGGCCAATAACTTTGCACGCCCCAAGAGATCGACCATGCACCCATAGTGTTCAATCCTCGGTGCAAGATTGTATATCGTGGACATGCGATGAAAGTGATGGTACCCTTGTTCCACTAACCCTCCATGGCTGCAAGAAGTCAGGACACCCAAGAAAGTCACCTCACTCGGCATGCACTCACCCTCTCTTTCCATCTGTGCAAACAAATCAAGTGCCTCACCACAGAGGCCATTCACAGCGAAGCCCATTATCATTGCAGTCCAAGAAAACACATCCCGCTTGTCCAATCCACAAAATATCTTGTAGGCTTTTTTGATATCCCCACACTTTGAGTACATATCAATCAATGCATTTTTCACAGCAACGTCCTTTCCTAAACCATGAAAATCACAGTAAGCATGAACATACTGTCCCAGGTCAGGTGCTCCCATCTGTGCACATGAAGATACAACTGTAGCAATTGTCGCGTCATCAGCCTTCACTCCAGCAATTTGCATGCCCCTAAATAGCTCAACAGCCTCTTTAAACTTACCCAACTGTGTATACCCAGAAATGATTGAGGTCCAGCAAACCACATTCCTCTCATGCATTCCATCAAACACCTTGCGAGCATCTTCATCCAGCCCACACTTTGCATACATACTTACCAAAGAGGATCCCATATAACAATTAATATCAAACCCATTCAACACAACTAAAGCATGACACAGCCTCCCGACCTTCATTGTGCCCGTCCTGGCACAAGCAACAAGAGCATTCAGCAACGTGACCTCATCTAGCCTAATTTGTTCCTTGGCCATTTGGACAAATGCCTGCAATGACTTATTAGGCATCCCACCTCGTAGGTATCCAGCAATGATTGTATTCCAAGATACTGTATCACAAGCTCCTTGGGGAGCAGAATCAAGAACCAGCCTTGCAGTAGCTGGATAACTACAAGACGAGTACATGCTGATAAGGGAATTAAGGACAAAGGTATCAGAAACTAAGCCAAGCTTCACAGAAAGGGCATGAAGCTGGGAGCCAACAACAACAGAGGGAAGGCGAGCGGCAGCCGAGAGAGCAATGTTAAGGGAGTAGTTATCAAGTGCCATGTAGCCAAAGCGCCGTAGTAGGGATAGGAAGGACAGGGAGAGAGATGGGATAGGCCCTGAGGAGAGGGAACGGAGGGCAGAGTGGACTAGCGGTAGCTTGAGGAAAAGACCTGAGACGGTTGCATGGGAGAGGAGGAGGGGGAGATGACAGTGGGAGAGATGGGAGATTGGCACGGAAAGGATACATTTGTTATCAGGGTAGGAATTTCTTTTTTCGAGAACACCAGGGTAGGAATTTCTGACAGTGGAGAAGGATCGTATCCTCCCACTGAGAATTCGTGAAGACAAGCACATCTAAATTGTCAATGGATTTGACGAGAGGGAAATGGAACAAATTGAAGCTATCAGTGCAGGCAAGCAATTGGGTGATGCAAGAAACTGTCGTCCAACAATGACCTACATGGAAAATGAACCTGATATAAGAGATCATGTTTTCTTGGGTGCCAGCTTGTCAATTATCTATCGCAATCGACCATTTCAGGTTCGACGCACAAGAGATTCTACAGTTGGTATTTAAAAGCTCAATGACAAACAATGACAATGTCCTGGTTTTGGTTTTGGTTTAATACTTAGCAAATGCAGTCACCTCACCTATCCTCTACAAGGGCAACAAGCAACGGTACAGATTTACAGTGACTAGCTTGAATCGTTTCGCAGTGCACTAAATAGTCACATAAACTTTGCAATGGCCATAATATAAGCATGTAGCTAGAGAATCACAAGTACGTATGAACCCTAAGTGGGCTGAAGCAAAACTAGGACAACATCTCAGCTCAGAATCCCTATTTTACCAATCATGTAACAAAAAATTTCGTACACAAGCACAGGCGTGCAAAAGGTGGAAATCATCGCGCCCTCAGGAACCAAACCATTACATATGGATGATTAAAGATAGAGCTCGCAGACAGTGGCGGACCCAAGGAAAAAAATATAGCTAGGGCGGAGTCGGACATGAGTGAAGCCACAACTACAATTCATATGCAAACAACTACAATTCGCATGAAAAAAATAGAAGCAGCAACTACAATTCGTATGTGAACATATGTAGATAACGGTAGAATATTGAAAAATACCTTACTAATGAAGCTTAATCCACAGTTATAAATGAGTCGTAGAAAAAACAACCTGTCAATTGTAAAAGATAGATGGATCAGTAGTATCACAATTTGAGAGAAAATTGGTATATCTTTAGCTATTAGAAGCAATCAAATGACAAGCCCTCAACGAGAGGTCAAGAGTGGTATGATGAGCACTAATGTACAACTTCATGATAGATATTTTTGGACTAAGTTCTCATTCTTTAGAACGGGAAGAAATCATCATACTGTCAGTGTCTCCAATAGTTCATAGTTTGGTGCATAAACAAGAGTAATTCACCAAGACTGCTGGAGACATATCCTCCTTCACCAAGGCCACAGAGAATACAATACTAAAGAGGTCATCACTCTGTAACATCACTCATTCACTCTGTAACCATACACCTAAAGACGCACATAGATACATACTCCCCCATACCATGGCTAAAAATATACCGCCATTTCTGAGAGCAAGCTACTGAAATTATAATTATTTCTTCAATTACACATGTACGATGTTGCATAAGTAAGCAAATCAGGTGACGTGATCTTTGTGTTCTTCAAATCAGATTTGTACTGCAACTTGGTCAGCTCTATATGCCCACATTACAAATGACTTATGCAGTCTGCTTCCATTTCCTGTTTCCAAGATCTAAACAAACTAAGAGAGTAAAAGGCCAATAATGCATAGACAGGTGCATAAGCTACAATAGATTAATTCAAGCTCCTGCAGTCAGCTATGCAACAAAGCTATCATAACTGCCCAGCGCCACCAGTTTCCAGACACCGCACCGTGCCACCAGGCCGCCACGCCGCTCCCACTGGCCGCTAGCACGTCCGCGACCGCCGTGCCGCCGTGCAAGGCTAGGGTTAGGGACTTAGGGTTGAGGCGTTCATGCGTTGGGAAGTTCGGTTGGACTGGCCGCCTTGCAGAGTTGCGTGAGGACTGAGGAGGGAGAGATGACCTTCAGGCTTCAGGAAAGCGCTTCAGCCTTCAATGCTTCCATTGCCCATTGGGCCAGCCAGTCAGCCTTGCCACTCCCAGTCTCGACAACTCGACGCCAGGCGCCATGGATAGACGAATGACCCATGGTGACACTTGCTCTGGAGGAGGAGGGGGACCACTGGCAACGAAGCTCAAGCGGCCGCCTGAGCATGCCCGAAGGGCAGGTCCACCCTTGCTCACAAAAGAATCTAGGAAGCTAAAGCACGGAGAACCCATCAAGGGAGGCGGCGGCGGAACAATTCGGAGGAAGCACAGGCATACCTCTTTCTTCCTCACCAATGGGCCTACAACGCGGTTGGTTGACAGGACCTGGGGCCAAGACGAGATGAGGCGGCGGACGCTGGCTAGAGGATCACTGGAGAGGGAAGAGCAAGGTGGGATGGGTCTGGTGACTGGTTGAGCCAACATAGGGGCAAAACGGTAAATTTGTCATCAACAGTAACGAAAGTCTTGTAGGCTAACTATGATTCCAGAAGCTCAGAAATGTTTTAAAATTTAAATGCGACATCCAGATGCTTCATTTTCATATCCTTAAAAGTGGAATTTGGACAGCATATTAGTTCTTTGTTTATGCAACAGGGTCTAGGGTGCCCAACATGGAGATGCCTCCATTTCCATTATGATGTGTCAAGTCTCCACCCTTTAGTCTTGCTTCGAAAATTTTCATATGCAGAAATGACTGATTTTGATGGCACAGATGATTCAACTTAAGAACAACACGCTACTGAAATGGGTATCTTCAGTTCTTCATTCAACCTCTATGATAGGGATGTAACCATGATCCTTGAGCTCCCAATTCAGTAGCTCCAAGACCGCCTCTAACACACTGTCATGAATCTCACCAGTGATAAACTCTCTAAGACTGCCTTCAGTATCAACTTGGCTCCACCCAGGCAGCTTCCTCATCCCTTGTCTCCTCATGAGGGCTCGAACCTTTTGGACTCCATCCCATCTGTGTGCCTTTGCATATATATTTGAAAGCAGGACATAATTTCCCATGTTATTTGGTTCCAACTTGAATAGATGACTTGCTGCCACCTCCCCAATCTCTACATTTGAGTAAGTCCTACAAGCACTTAACAGAGCGCCCCAAATGCCAGCATGTGGTTGGATGTCCATTGGCATCTCATGTGTGATCATTTGGTAAGCCTCATCAATGCATCCGGCACGACCAAGCAAGTCTACCATGCACAAGTAGTGTTCTACAGTAGGGATAATGTGATACTTATCCTTCATCATCTGAAAGTATCGGCGCCCCTCATCCAACAGACCAGTATGACTGCAAGCATTGAGGACTGACACAAAACAGATGTCATCTGGGTCAAAGCCATTGCCACACAACTCGTTAAAAACTGCAATTGCATCCTTTCCGCGGCCGTGCATGCCGAACGCAGAGATCATAGAACTATAACAGATCAGATCTCTTTGTGTCCACCTACAGAACAAGTCAAGTGCCCTTTCTATATTCCCACACTTTGAGTGCATGTCAATGAGGGCAGCCACAGTATGGTTGTTCAAAAACATCGTGCGATGACGATCCACATAATCCTGTATCCAGCTAGCCTGAGTCGGTATACCGCATTGCGCGCATGCAGCTGCCACAGTAGAGATTGTAGTGTGATTTGGCTCCACCTTCGGTCTTTCTCTACTCTCCAGCATAACCTTGAAGAGATCTACTGCCTCTGCAGCCAGACCAGCGCCTGAGTACACGCCAATCATCACATTCCAAGTTGCAACATCCCGCTCTCTCATTCCATCAAACACAGCCCTAGCATCATCAGCATTGCCATTTTTCGCATATCCAGAGATCATGGCGGTGCACACAACCGTGTCTGCTGCTCCATTCGCCACTGCTATTTCAAAGATACGCTTTGCAGAGTCCATATCACCGCATGCAGCATACCCGCCAACTATCTCCACGAGTGTGTACGTGTTCCTCTCCGGCATCGTCTCAAACAGCTCCTCTGCACGCTCCACCTCACCTACTTCCATATAAGCAGCAATCATAGTGTTCCACAGCTGAGCATCCTTAATGAACATTCTGTCGAACACTCTGCGGGCATCCTCCAGCCTGCCGCATTTCGCATAGAAATCCACCAATGTCGTCGCAATGCGCTCATCAGTTTGGAAACCATTCTTGAACACATGCACATGCACCTGTGTGCCTTCTTGCAGCATCTTGCTGCGAGCCGCCGCCTTCAGTACAGCGGAAACGGTGAAGTTGAGCGGCTTGATCCCTGGGCAGCCGTGGTGCATCTGGGCGTAGAGAGCCACGGCGTCACGTGAAGTGACATCTGACTGGGAGTGCGCGCGCACCAGCGCGGTCCAGACGAAGGCATTGGCAGCGGCACCAAGGGCTGCGGCCACGGAGCGCGCGTGCTGGAGGTGGCCGAGGTTGGCGAAGGTGCGGACAAGCTTGGCGGCGACGAAGCTGTTGCGGGAGTGGCCGAGGAGGACGGCACGAGCATGGAGCTGGTCGAGCTGGCGCGCGGAAGCACACCGCGTGGCAAGGCGCACGAGGTTGTTCTCCTCCTCGGTGTGAGCGCTCAGCCGGGGCGCCGGCATTGGCGTCTCTCTAGAATTCTATCGAACACGTGGTGTGCAACGATGCCGATGCGTGACTGGACCAAGGTTGGAAAGTCAATATTAGCACCTTGGCTATAGGGCTGTAAACGGGCCGATCTCAGTCTGTCAGGCTCTAGCTCGAGCGAGCCCAAGATGCCGGTCAAGCTTTGAGCCGGGCTCGAGCTCGGCTCGAACAAAGCTCGAGCTCGACTCGACAAATCTCGTCGAGGCTCGTTAAGGCGGACAGTGCAGTGCAGTCAGTGCGTGTAACCCATCTCCGGCGAGTCCTCGCCACCGGCGATCTTCAAACAAATAGGCAAACAAATAAGAGAAACAGCCTGAGAGCCTTACAGAGAAGAGGACGGGATCTCTTGCCACAGTTGCTTCCGATGGACGTCGCCTCCACCACGGCTGGCAGAGGGGAGCCGACGGCCAACGGGGAGAAGCCCCAGGAGCAGCACGGCGTCCGAGGCTCCAAGCTCGGTACCAAAGGAGAGGCGGCGCCGTGGGGGGGGAGGGGCGCCGGGAGGGCGAGGAGGGGCGGCGGGGGCCGAGGAGGGGGCGGCGGGGGGGGAGAGGAGGGGCGGCGGCGGGGGGGGCGCGAGGCTGGGCGGCGGGGGGGGGGGCAGGAGGGGCGGCGGCGGGGGCCGGGGGGGCGCGAGGGGAGAGGGGGGGCGCGGGGGGGGGGGCGAGGAGGGGCGGCGGGTGGGAGGCGGAGAGGGGCGGCGGCGGGGGGCCGAGAGGAGGGGTGGCGGGTGGGAGGAGGCGGGGCCTGGGAGAGGCGCGTGGGAGGAGGGGAGGCGGGGACTGGGAGAGGCGGCCGGGGTGTGGGCCTGTGGGGTGAGGAATGGCCGAATGGGCCTAGGGGAGCGGAAGAAAAATATCTCGAGCTCGGTTCACTGAAGCTTACGAGTTTGAGATAAAACTTTAATTTGATTTGTTTGGAACTCGAGTTTAGTTTAAATCGAGTCTAGAATAAATCAAACTTACTTTCTACAACTTTTCAAATTGTACTCTTTTTTTACTTTTTATCATATTTTTGCAGCATTTTTTAAGTACGCATATTCTAATATGTTCTAAATATATGTATTCTTAAGAATTTTTTTGGACTGCACAAGTCCACAAACCAAAATATTGGGCATGTTTGCAAAACTATAACAGGCTCCCATATTTCAGATGGTATCTAGGTGATAAGAACTTCATTATCAATGCAAAAAACCTCTGGACATAATATTGGGCATGTTTGCAAAGCTATAACAGGCTCCCATATTTCAACCAACTACACTTAGTGTCATCACAAAAATAAAGGTGGCGCTTTATGGCCTAACAACAATATGTTTCAGAAACCATATTTTACAAAGGAAGCTGGTTTTATTTTTGTTAAACTTTTCTTAAACATTAATTTGGCGTCTACGTGGTTTTGGATGCAAATTGTTAAACTATTCTTACTAGATTGAACTTAAGGCATTTGTTTTTGTTATCAAAACAAAATAACTCTGCTTTGCAACTAATGCCAAATATTTTGGATGTCGGGAAATCTCACTGTACAGATCTTATAGAGAAATTTCACACCTAGCAAATCAATATGGGGCAATCAAGAAAACTACAGCTTCATGAAACGATCCAGAATTGTAGCAAATGTGAGGGCACCAAAATTTCAAATGGTGTACGATATGAAGAACTGACTAGCTGTTGCAACCTGGAATAACATGGAATTTAAATCCCACAGCAAAGAAATATCTTGCATACATATGGTTTAGCTTCAATTTGTGCGTGTGGGAGAGGCAACTTATAAAATTTGAGACAGTGCGAAGTGTTATTTGCCCTAAATTTCACATCCTACCAGAGACTGAAATTTTCACATTAGCTATCATCAGTTTATTTCATCTCCATATTTCACAATAGGATGAAAAAAATCAATACCAACTCTGAACTGGGAATGATAGACAGCTCACCAAGATTTGTCATATGGCTGAATAAGAAGAGAAGTTGAATCTGGAGTGTTTATCTGTGCGATACTCTTCAAGTTCACTGGAGTTCCATACTATCCATAGTACTCAACCTGTAGAGTAGAAATTGTTAGTCATATCTGCAGCTTCACTAGTAGTCAACAGTACTCAAGGTGAGGTAAGGGAGGAAGACCGGGATGGGGGAAGAAGGTGCAGCGGCGGTTCAGATGCAGTAGCCACCAACGTTGGGGCTCCGCTGGCCTCGCCCTTCCATGCATCCAGCGCGGCGGCGGCTCAGATCCAGTAGAAGAGGCGGGTGGTGGTGGCACCGTTCTGTGGGGGAGGAGAGGCGAGCGGCACCGTTCTGTTGGGGAGGAGAGGCGGGCGGGCGTCAGCGCCATGCTCTACTGTGAGGAGGAGTCGAGGAAGCTGGAGATGTAACACCCCGGCCCTTCTTTGAACCCAAAGTGCTACCACCTACTCTATGATGCTGCCAGTTCTGACTTTTACCACTAGACTTATACAACAATTCCTCTAATCAAATAGCACCCAATGGCACATGGCAGACACTTGACAATAAACGCAGCAGAGGTATGAATTTGCTAATTACCAAAATGTACTTGTGCTATACCAGACTAAATATGACATCTGTAAGTAGTATGTGAGTTATTACTGTACGTGGGATAACTGTGCTATTCCCACCCATGCATGTCACCTTCACCACTTGCCTAAAAAACCAATAAAGTAAGGGTGAGTCCGAAGACTCCGCAAGCACATAATAAAATAATGGCGACAATAAAACTAATTCAATTGTCTAGGTAAGACACAATTTTTGTATCTAACAGTAAATCACTTATCTGGCACACCTGCAATATAAATTTTGCAACTGTTCTGTAATCACCAGTTTCTTTCATGCAGTGCAACACAATACAATGCAATGTTATGTCCATATGCAATTTCCGAACTCATACCGATAAAGCTGAGTGTCCATCCGTCAATGGCCCACTCGTGCCCTACTTTCTTTCATACGGGCCACAAACTCCACTCCCGTAGAACACCTACCGAAGTAGGTCTCACTGTGTGCACTCCGGATTTGTCATGGACCTTTCTCACCGACCTCACTGGAATAGTTACATAACTTCCTCTTCGGCTTAGCTCGTGCAACTCATGTCATGATGATTGCAAATGATGCAACAACCTGTCAACAATCACAGTCAACTCTCCACTAACTCAACTCCCGTGAAGTGCCTACCGAGATAAGTCTTTATCCCACCACCGCGGGATGTCTACGCACAGTAAACCTTTAGCACCGGTGTGCAACACGATGTAATATTATCTCAGCATGATTACCAATCGTATTCGCCATTCGTTGCAGTATAATCAACAACAAGCAGAGATATCATTTCATGATATAAAGTATAGATCACAAAAGCAAGTATCAGGTATTCACCACAATCCACTATTCTATCATGCACTTGCCTGATTATTCTTGCGGACGACGCACAAAGTGTCAAACTAGGACCTCCACTGGGTCAATCCTATGGATGGTGTGTGAAGGGTGTCAAACCAGGGCCTTCACCTGTAAGCGTCATCCGTCTTAATATAGCATTGCAATACACGTAAGCATGCAAGCGACATCGGCTCTACGCGTACAGACGACCGACAACATTCCTACATGCAAACCCGATACTAACCACCTTCTTAATATCGGATGCCTTTCTAATGCCTCAATACCCAAATAATCATAATTTAAAGCTTGTGCCAACTATATTTGCGAGTAAATCTTATTTACATGCACTTAACCTTTTCTCCTCTTTTCTTTTCTTTTTCCCTCTTCTCTTTTTTTCCCTTCCTCTCCTTTTCTTTTATCTCCCTCTCTTTCTTCTTTTCTCCTTTTCTTTCTAACTCGTCGGCCCACAGCCCATCTCCTCTGCCCGACCTCTTTCTTTTCTCTATTTTTTCTTTTCCTTCGCTCGGCTGCTTCCTCACCTCTCTGCCTTCTCCCCTCTTTCCCCTGGCTCCTCTCCCACCACGCCAATCCGGAATCGGGCTTCCCTCAATGCCGCGTCTCCGGCCGTTTGGCGCTGCACCCACCGATGCTCGGCTCAACCGCGCACCTCTCCGGTCACTCGTGGCCCTCGCGACTTCGGCTTCCTTACTGCTTCCCTCTGCCAACCTCGGTTCCTCCGTGCGCCGCCGGCCTCCCGTCTACTCCGGACGCCGCCGGCCTCCCAGCCCCTAACATGGGTTCTGGCCATCGGGTCCATGGCCCAAGGCCTGGATCTGGCGCCTCCCCCCTTGGATGCTTCTCCACCCGCTCTCTCTCTCTCTCTTCTCATTGCTATTCACTTATTGAGCGAAACTTGGGGTTGCTGTTTTACTTTACCTTAACTTTGTTTTTGACGTAAGGTGTTGGCATGGAGGTGCTGCCCTGAACTAGTCACGGCGGAACTTGGGGCCGCCTACACGCCAGGGGAGTGTGTGGCGGCCGTCGAGTGTGTGGGCTAGGCCACAGGGGAGTGCACCGCCACCGACCCTCGCCTACGGTAACCCCTACCTCTCTATACCTCCTCACTACTTTTTGTGCATGCTTGCGGTGAAAATCTAGCATGGGATGAAGCTACCTTTGGTCGGTCGCTTGCTGGTTTTGCCTTGGGGTGATTTGGATGCGTACTCCTGGTGATCGTATTCCTGGTTGCTGTTGTGCCGATCAATTTCAGGGGTGGTTGCCCCTGCCCGTTGCTTCTTGTGCTGTGGTGGCTGACGAACTTGTGGCCTTATGCTGTGTTGTGCCTTCTGGAGGTGGTGGTGTTAGCTGGCTGTGAGGGAAACACCCAAAAGGGCCCTGCGGGCTGTCTACTGCCGTGAGGCATTCGCAGGGGTATTTCTCTAGTTTTGTGGCCGGTGGCGGTCAAATGGGACTTTGCCTCTTCTTTGCCTTGCTGGCTTCAGCTTGAACGCCCCCTCTGTGCTGGGTGTGCCTCGGCTGGTTTTGACTTTGCCACCTATCTGTGCTTGCTGGCGCTTCTGGTGTTTTCTTCTTATATGTGCTGTCCTGCTGGCTGTTTGACACCTGTTGGATTTTTGCTACAGAGTTTGAAATACAAAACAGGTTTGTTTACGCCGGATGATGAACCCTACGGTTGTGAGAGGTGCCGACTGGCCCCCGGACGGTCAGGTATCTCTGTGAACGGAATACCCTGCCCGAAATTAATTTATAGGGCTCTGACGGCAACTCTTTTCTCTCTTTAATTTGCCTCATTCTTTGTTGTTCTTTTCTTACGGGTATTACAGGAGAAATGGGGAGGATAGCTGCTCAAGTAGTCAAGTGGCTGGGCTAGGGTTAGGACTAAATGGGCCAATCGTGCCTGTATGGTCTGTTTAGTTCTAATCGTGCTTTGTACCGACACGGCATGGTCACAGACCGTGTCTGGACTCGGTTCTCGATCTGTGTGCCGGCACAATACAACTTGTTTATTATCCATACCTAAATGGATTATATCTGCCTCGTGCCTGTGTCGTGCCGATATCTAGCTAATAATCCAGCAACTATCCAACTAATTTCTCGGATATTTGTCGGATAGTGTCTTTTTGTATCTATTTCTATATCCAACTGTATTTGTTGTATCTGACAAAACATTTGAATATCTGAAAATATGCTTCGAATAGAATCCAAATTAAAACGGATGAAAGTCAAGAAATGTCCGTTCTGTTTGTACCCCTAAGTGGGAGTGCACGCGCACCAGCGTGGTCCAGACGAAGGCGTCGGCGGCGGCGCCGAGGGCCGCGGCCACGGCGCACGAGCGGCGGAGGTGGCCGAGGTCAGCAAAGGTGCGGACGAGCTTGGCGGTGACGAAGCTGTTTGCGGGAGTGGCCGAGGATGGCACAGGCATGGAGCTGGTTGAGCTAGCGCGCGGACGTGCACCGCGTGGCGAGGCGCACGAGGCGGTCTCCTCCTCGGCACGGGCGCTCGGCCAGGGCGACGGCATTGGCGTCTCTTTGGAATTCTATCGAGCACGTGGTGTGCAACCCATGCCGTTGCGTGACTGCGACAAAGGTTGGAAAGTCAATATCAGCACCTTAGCTGCAACTTTCCACAACTTTTCAAATTGGACTCTTTTTTACCTTTTATCATATTTTTGCAGCATTTTTCAAGTACACATATCCTAATATGCTCTAAATCAATGTATTCTTGAGAATTTTTGGACTGCACAAGTCCACAAACCAAAGCACTTCTTTTAGGAAATCTGATCGATATACAATAGCCAGGTTAATGTTACAAGTTACAGCTTCAACAACATCAGTAACAGCAGTGCCACACATACAACACAACAGATGGACTAACAGTACATAGAACCAGCAGTACAACCAAATCAAAGTGGCGGCAGCGCAACCGTGCAGGTCCATCATGCCTGTATTGTTAATCTACAAGCAACATCCATTGCGTGCTGCTGAAAAGCGGCTGAAAATTTCGGCCAGAATAGCTAGTTCTCTTTCTTCTTTCCGAGCTTTTACGGCTTCGGATTGAGGATCGACCGAGCCTTAACTTTAGCCCTGAAATTATTTTTGGAGCTGGGGATTCTTGAAAACAAGGTCTCGACGAAATTCTGGCCCAATCCACGGTTGTAAGGATTGGTTTTCCTATCGTAGCGGTACCGGAAGTTCTCATCGAGTAGTCTGAACTACAGTTACTCGAAAACAGCCTGACCTGATTGGCACAAATCAAGCAGAGGTGGAACGATGTCGACCCTCCGACAAACCACACAGCGACAAATGCGTATAAGATGAGAATACCGGAGATAGGAGACTTCGGAATAGCTCTACCCGATTTGCATTCATGTGCGTCCATTATTTTCCTGAGGTTGACCCAGCAGAACGCAAACACGTGTATGCATAGGATAGCAGTTGAAGACACAAAAGTAAAGAAGAATCGATAGTTTCTCTGCAAGAAAAGAAAATTCAAAGGCATAATGAGTAAAATCCATAGTTGTTATGCATTAACAGATATATATGGGTGCCTTCTTTTTCACTTATGGCTTGTGGTTTATACTACAGTAGTTAGCTTTCAAATGGTATGCTTTTTCAAGGCGTGGTCAATAGGAAGATTATAGTAAAAAGTGTACTGAGTTCAACTGTTCTGGCCAAAATCACATGTGACTATTTTCCTCTGTGTACTACCTCTCACGAACAACTAAAATTTAAAATTTTAAACCACAGTCCAAAAGAACCCACCCTTGCTACATGTTACTTCTGTTTGCGTCAAGATTCTTATTGGTTGCAAGCGTGCAACAAAAGACGAAAGAAGCCTGGGTTTGAAAGGCATAGAAGATAAGCTAAAGGTTCGATTATTTTCAATTTATCACTTATGGCTTATAACTTTTTTTAAGAAATAAATCAGATGACTTCATCGTCGTCTTTTAAAGTGGTTTATCAAAACAGTCTTTTCGAAGTAACCTATCGATATTCGATTTATTCACATAAACATTCGTGTTAAAACCAAAAATTATCAGTTGTATGTATAAGCCATCGGCGTAGCAAAAAAAGCCAACCAAAGGCTCCAAACTTGCAGGCCTGCCTGAAGACATGAGCTCAGAGCATAAAATAAAGACATGTATTTTGAAATGAAAAAGGCGAAGTGAAGAAGCTTTGGTACTGGTGCAAGTTGCTGCCCATGCATTGCACACCATCATGCAGTTCAAATTTGATAGATCTTTGAATTTGCCTGTGAATCATACTCTGCACTAGAACATATTACTGAACTTTTTGGTTGCACTCGAGTTTGTTTTCCATTAGCCCTTCCACCTTTGACACTTTAATTCGAACTTCTGCAACAGAAATTGGAAAGAAAGGAAGAAAGAAAAGCAAAGTCAAAAGTATCATCAGTCCATGTGCTAGCTCTTTCTTGCAACAAGTGCCGTGGTTATCGGCTAGTGGACTCGTGTTGTATAATGCTCAAATGAAAAGAACAAAAGAAGAGTCTTCTGCACAGATATATATTTTTCATCTATGATGCAATGCTTGTATGAAATTAAGCAGAAGCTAGTGCTCTCCCATTTTCCTACCACTACAGACGGACTTGCTGATCAAAATGAACCTGAAAGTTCAGACGTTACAGCCTGTTTTCTGGCGTGGACTAAGCTGGTGCAAGTGCAACTAGCTATTGTTTAAGCAAAATTTAGAGGACATCTCCCTAGTGCCTATGCTTTTTTGGGGGTATAAATTAAGGTTTTATAGTATCTTGCACAAATTCTAACAAGCACTTTCAAGAATTGCAACCAGAGAGGCAAAGAACAGGGTCTTAATACTGAGTGGACAGGTGGATACAACTGAAAGTGTAGAAGTCAGGGTCATTTTGTTCAAGAATCAATATGTAGAGGAAGATTGCCAAGTTAGATCTTCTTTTTGAGTGTGTACGTAAAGCTAGTAGAATTAAAACTTATTCTTTTTTTAGTGCACATATATAACTACTAATCTCATCCATCCAAAAAACTACACATCTCAAAACTAAGGACCATATCACACACTTGCCACTTATTAAAGATTGATCAAACAAAGTTTCGAATGACCAAATTGAATATTGATCGCTATATATAACTGTACTTATTATCAGAGTGTGCAGTTACAACTGCAATATATAATTGGAAAAGGAACTGCATACTTAGTAAGGAAGTAGCTACTAAATTATTGTAACCACTTCAATCCTTTCACCTTCTTTTTCTTTGCAAAGAAAGCATTCCATCTATCTCAAGTGAAACACATAGAATTTTTGTCGTACAAGCATAGATAGCTCTTCTCTTTCCATCCTCCATTGCGACAACGTGGCAAAGCGGGAGATATATCACCAACTTAATCCAAAACTAAAAAAAACTAGGCAAAATGTAAACTACATCATGTAATTACTTGTCACCCCAAAACCACACTGCAAAGATAGATAGACTTGAAAGGGAACTCGCTTTTAGAGCGCACACAACTCATGAATCTATGTTTCTTTGTCCATCTTTATTATTGCTTTACAGAGCAATCTCCAGGGTGCATCTCCTCTTGGCTTCTTTCTTGGCTTCGTTGTGATAATGATAATGCAGAGTAAATGATTGTGTTTTGCATACATGGCGCTTAGAAAGTATGACACGAGTCAGACGAGTAAAGTAGTTAGGTACATGTGACTCATCGAAACGTATAGCAGATGCTATCAGCTTGCGATAGGTCAGCAACTTGAAATGTGCAGATAAGCAATAACCTACACAGAGACAAATTAAAGAGAAGGAAAAGCTAATGCTAGATAACTTTGTAGACTGAGCACATGATATACATGTTGGTGCTTCATGTAATATTCCAAAGAAGAAGAAAAAACTGTTTTGGGCCGAGCCGGCCGACCTTGGCCCAACACCAGCCGCCGTCCCCTAACAGGGAAGACAGGGCAAGGAGAGGGCGTGCCCTTGCCGCCTCTGCCTCGCGCTGTAGCCAGCCTTTGCTCGAATGCTCGCCGTCCCTCCGGTCGCTCCCTCCACCCCTAGGTTGTCCCGAGCCAGGGCGAAATTGTCCCCGCCGTCACTGCCGCCCTCCGCCGTCGGCACCGGCGCCTCCCTAGCTTCGGTAGTACCGTTGCCACCTAGCTGCGCCTGCTTACCCTCCATCTGTGTGTCGGCCGCCAGTTAGTTTCTTGTCGCCCAAGCTGCCTCGTGCCACACCCGGCTCATTGTCACCCCCAAACCATGTTGTCGCTGCCTAGCCCACTGCTACTCCCTCTACTGCATCGCCGTTCCCAATCCGTCTCTCCCTCAGCTGCCCCCCACCCCCCGGGCCAAGCCCATGGGGTCTGCTGCTGTTGCAGCATTGCACAAGAGGAGGTGAAGGTGAGATTCGGCCAGGAGAGGAAGAGAAGTAGGAGGAGAAGGGGAGGAAAGTGGCCGAGGGAAGGAGGAGAGAAGGAGGAAGACGAGGAGCCGACCAAGGGAAGGGGAGAAGAAAGGAAGAAGAAAGAGGACCAGAGGAAGAGGAGAGAAAGAAGAATAAAGAGAATAGCTTCACGTTCTCACCAATCTTGACATCCTGGTTGTCTGAGTCCTAGGGTAATAATCTGATATCTTTTCCCTTTGCTAGATCTTGGTTAGATGTGGGTTGTAGTGGGCAATAGAGAGGGAAGGGGCGAGTAGCATGGTTAATCTTTGCGGTTAGCTAGGTCCGTGGAAATTTTATATCTGGAAGTGGAAGATGTAGGGAGTTTAGGGCATGGCTAACAGGGAAGTTGTAGATAATTGGTTGAGCTCCCGTATAGTGCTCAAACTCCATTTTTGGTTAAGTGGTTTTGGGGGTATGCTTCTAGTAACACTGTTGGCTAGATCTTGGTTACCAGTGCTTGCCGTTGTGTTGATTAGCAAAAACTTGGGTTGGATTCCATCATGTGAGTCATGGTTGATCGGTCACCGGGACATTAGGAGAAAACGTCTGGTGAGAAGGGTATTTATTAGATTGGGTTCTGCGTAGCAGCGACACCCTTTTCTTTGTATGTTTGCATTATCGTGGCATGTTTTGAGATGGCTTATGGGTTGTTTAGGTGGAGGTTCAAGAATGGTTCCATCCATGTATCATCCATAAGGTTAAACAAATAAGTGTATGGTAAAACAGTAGATGGTTGGATTGTGTCGATGCTTTATACTTATGTCATGTTTACCTTGCTGTTGATATGATTGATCATATTAAACTTGTTGTCTAGATGTCTATGATAACTACCTGATGATGAATAAGTACTGTTGTTGGTTAATTGATTTTTGATGAAGTATGATAAATAATGATGGCTACCTTGTAATGGTAAATAATACGGTTACTCGATAATGACTTTATTAATAGATAATGGTTAATGATGTATGAGAATTGTTAAAGGAGAAATGTTGCATTTTAATGTATTCATATCATTGTATCATGAAAAAGTGATAGACGTTGTGGGTATCTATGGTCTACTTGTGTGTACTTTCCATAGGAGTGGAAAGAATAGAATCTACTTTGGTAGACACTCTGAAAGAGGACAGACTATTGAGATCCCTGCCTAAAAGAGGGAGGGCATGAGTGAGCATCTACGGGTGTTCACTCCATTATACCGATATATGCTAACGAGAAGAGTAGACATGTGCATTCCACAGAAGTGGAGATTAGGTTGCCTGTATGAAAGAGGACAAGTTATTGAGATCTGCATGAGAGAGGGCAAGTTTGAGTGGGTGCTTGCTTTGCTATACCGATATAAGTTTAAGAAAAGAGTAGAGATGTGTGTGTACAAATATTGCATTAACGATAATAAAAAATTAATGCAGAATGGAGTGTTAATGTACATGAAAGAGCTAATGGGTAATGAATGGTAAATGAAATGTGGTCTAAGATGGTATCATGTGTATGTTAACGTTTACTATTTTGTTATGTACTTACCGAGTCTTGAACTCATGCTTGCTTTGTTGTTATTTTGAGGTGACCATTGAGGACATCAAGCATCGGGAATAGGAGTAGCACCTTTGCACCATATCTAATGATAATGGGTGGGTTCTTTTGAGCTGTGGCTATGGCTTTTGGCTTTTGAATTCTGGATGTTTGTAAAAGACAGTACACAGAGAGAAACAATCGCATGCGATTTTGGTCAGTATATCTGAATTTGGTACAATATCTATTACAATCGACTTATAGACTCTATCTTGAAAACACATCATTTAAAAGCTAGTTATTGTAGCTAGAAGTGATAAGCCAAAGCCTGAGCTCGGCCGAACCCACCCAATGATTTAGAGCATCACCCATACTCACTTGAATACTACCTTAGTAAACTAGTTTGCTAATATAGAACTTAGCTAATAAAGCTCTCGTAAACTGAGGATGAACTTTCAAATGCTTTTATGGTAATGAATGTTTTCTCAGTGAATTTCTATTTGTATAGTTTAATTATGCTCTCGGACACAGTTTCGGGCGTTCTTGGGCGCAAGGTCACAAGCTTCAGTTGTGATGTATTCTTGTCCATAGTACTAGTTGTTTTAATGCATATTGTTAAACACATGTTGTGTACCGTTTCGTAGTAGTTTAACTAGAGAAAACGTTGCCGAAATCTAGCAGTGATAGGTGTTAAGAGTATTATAGAGTAATAGCAGCATTCTGTGCTCAGAATGTTAAGCCGGAGTGTTACATTTCATGTGCTTGTTTTGGCATGAATCACAAGGAAACACGCCACTAAGCGAGCTGCTTACGGCTTAAGTGGGCTGCGGGCCTAAGCTTTTTTCATTGTTCCGCACTATTCTAGGCTTATTTTTGTATTGTAACTGATGTAAGCTTTTTCAGCGTAACTTAATTTTTTTAAAAAGAAAAAAGTTACATCATCACAAACAATAGGAAGGAATAAGGGAAAAAGAAAAAAACAAAAAAATCAGAAAAATACGAGATTAGGAAGCTAGAAGCTAAAAGTTTATGCCCAGTGGAGTGGGGCCATCTGTCTCCTTTGGCCTTAAGTAAATCAACAATAGCAATTGAGTTGCCATGGTCAACTATCAATGCAAAAACAACTGAGATATTGGGAGATCTTGAAGACAACTAGACAAGTGTCCTAGCTATCTTTTGTATCTAAGTTCAGTGGAGTGCATGCTTCTATCTCTTGCTCTTGGGAGCCTTTTGCTTCAGATATCTCCCAAGTTAATTTCTTAGTACCTAATCCAAATGCTTTTTTCTTCCTTTTTTCCTTTGGTACTTCGAAGTTTGAATTAGCTAGTTCTCTTTCTCTCGTCTATAAATAAACTATATCCTTAGGACAAGGCCCATGTCCCTCAATTCTTGCTCTCATGCATGCACGTACACCTTCAGCAGTACATCTCATGCACAAACACCACAACTCATCAGTGATTTCTTTCTGCTGATCTCTCTCTCTCTCTCTCTCTGGAGAACACACTTCGTGCTTCTCTCTTCTTTGTTGCATTTCACATCAACCAGCTGTCCAGCCATGAGGAATATCAGAAAGGCCGCCGAGTTCTTGAAGAAGGCGGTGAGGGCGCTCAGGGGCAAGGCCAGCGTGCTCAAGGCGAGGCTCCTCTTCCTCGCCTCGCTCCGCCGCAGGACAGCGATGGTCGGGGCGATATCGCACCACATCCGCGCGCTCATGTCCATCCAGGAGAAGAAGGCGGCGGCGGCGGCGGGCGACCGCGGCAAGGTCGTGGCGCCGGCGGAGGACCTGGACGAGCAGCTGGCGCCGGCCGGGCTGCACGACGTCGCTGGTCTGTCCGAGTTGGCCAAGTTGTTCCAAGAAGTCGACGACGATGACGGCCGCGGTGGCGGATACCCCGACTGGACGCACTCGCTGTTCGACGACGACGACGATGACAACGCCCACGAGCGCCGTGTTGGGGAGGTCGTCGAGGAGCTGGACGACGAGCCGTCGGTGATCGACGTCATCAGGAGCCGGCGGGAGGGCGACGGGGTGGAGTTCAACATCGAGGAGGAGATCGACCACGCCGCCGACATGTTCATCAGGAAGGTCCGCAGCCGGATGAACAACCGGAGCTTCTAGTTAATCAGCGCCTTGGACATGATTAGTTTGTCTCTTCATGTCTGAAATTCCAGTGTGATTCTAATTAGGTCCTTTCCTTTAGCTGAGCTTTTTGCCAGAGTAACTTAGTTTACCTGAGGCAGATTAATCGGCACTTAGCTGTAAAACGTGTCAAATTTACCGTACCTTTTTCTTTCGTCTCCTGAAACACTGAAGTTATATAGCTTTGCTTGTAACGGTATGCCACTGGCACGTGCTAGCTCTAATCCAATTCATAAAGGAAATTATCTTATTGTTGATATGGGGGTTTGACAAAGAACTTGGTA
Organism: Melocanna baccifera; assembly: GCA_036346265.1. NCBI lineage: Eukaryota > Viridiplantae > Streptophyta > Magnoliopsida > Poales > Poaceae > Melocanna > Melocanna baccifera. Next base: position 1,100,150 of record CM070698.1, on the reverse strand, counting down.
TCTGGTTCCCTGTGTGTTAGTTAGTATTGTCTAGTTACGTTGGTTTCTACGAAGCAAAGATAATTTAGCGACGAAATCACTTCCAAACACCACGAATAACTTGATGGTTACGCAACATGGTTGGTTGACGTACGTTCTTGATACGTACAATCCATGTATTAATTGTTAGCTGCCGCATGATAAACCATGGTTATACCACTACAATTTTAATACGGTGGTGTCTTAGGAGCACTCGAGTACTTTTTGGTTTGGGAGTATTCAGATTTTTCAAACATTAGATGAAATTTTAATACGGTGGTGTCTATGGAGTACTCGAGTATTTTTTGGGTTGACGGCACTCAGAAATTTTTGGACGTCGGATCTCCATCAAACGCTCTAAATTTGGAGTACTCATATTTTTTGAATGAGGTATGGAGGATTTGTTGGATGGAGATCTAATGTTTTAAATTCTTTTTTGAAGGGGTATACAGGATCCATTGGATAGAGATCCAATGTCCAAAAATCCGAGTGCGTTCAATCGAAAAAACACTTAAGTGTTGTTTACACTTATAGAGTTCTAAGTTTCATATGTGATACGACCATACGAAGATTTCTTTTTGTAAGAATAAAAACCCCCTAAGCAGCATAAAGAAACGCTTTCCCATTCACCAAAGGAAGTAGTGGCGGAGCTAGAAAGTTTTTGGAGTTTAGACACCTAACTATAACAAACGTTTGCTTGAAGAAATACCATTTTCAACCCCTCCAATGGCAGAGAAGTTCTATTATATTGTTCGCCAGCGAGTTCGAGCGGTCATCCTAGGGCGCCAGGAGTTAACTCCGCTACTATATATTTAATCCTAAATTTACATCGGTAACAAAACCTAAAAATAACATCTTTACTAAAACACAAACCACCACACGTATTCACCTGTCAAATACAGCCTCATTATTAACAACACAGAGGCAATAAACACATGCCAAAATACAATTTACAACTAGTATAAAGGAGATTCATTATTATCCACTTATTATTATTATTATCGTCATCATTTCTCCCTCCACTCCAACCTTGTCCCGTCGCTTCCATTCCGTTCGGACACACCATCCTCGTCTCCCCCCCCCTCTCTCTCCCAGGAACCCACCACCGCACCTCCCATCTCCTCTCCCTCCCGTGCGGGCTCCAGGCCCCCACGAGCGTGGCGCGAGGGAGGCAGGCGGATCCGGGGGAGCTCGGGCGCTGGGGGGAGGCGATGGATCTGGAGAGGTCGCCGCCGCCCGAGGCGGCGTCGCCGGCGGAGGCGGCCGGGGGCGCGGCGTGCACCATATGCCTGGATCCGGTGGTCGGCCGCGGCGGGGGCAGGTCCGTCGCCAAGCTGCAATGCGGCCACGAGTTCCACCTAGGTCAGATTCCCTCGCCCCAAGCATCTGTGCTAGGTTGTACGTACTTTTGAACCGGATCTGTGGGAGATGGGCGCGTTGTCTCGTGAGCTATAGTCTACGGCTGTAAATTTGATGTGGGGGAGGAACTTAGGTGGGTGGATTTAAGGTTATAATAGGCGTGAGCGTCGAGTGATCGGTGTGGTTGAATTTGAATTACGGAGTGTTGCAGATGTGGATGCCTGGATGATGATGGAATGGAACTGCATGTGGAAGTAACCGTGATGCGCCTGTGTGCCCCAATTGGAGCCATGAGGCTTGCATGAGTGATTGGTAATTTTAAGCATGGATTTAATGATAATTTGGGTTGGTTTACTTGCTGTTGCCTCGATCATTGATGCAATTTGTCTTACTTGTGTCTACAGTGGCATTTCCTTCCCACAAAAAAGTTTTGTAGCGGCAATACAAGATGTAATGACATTGCTTTAGATGTAAAGATGTTGAGCTTTTGGTGCTTGTTGTTCCAAATTGATCTATGCCTTAAATGTCGGTCAAAAAATTCGAATGGACACTTTGAATATAAGAAACGGAACTGTTTTCGGAAATTTTGTTAACACCGAAGTGTATCTCAGAAGAAGTGAGAAAATGTTACAATACAAGCAAACTAATTAAATCAAGTGTGCAAAGAGGGAGAAGAAGAGGAGAGAACTTAGTGATGATATACTGCAAATTTGTGAGGAAGAAGATATATATTGCAAATTTCGAAGGCAAACAGTGAAAGATTAACATAATAATTAACAACTTAATGAAACAGCAGGACAGCTTACTCAACTACTAGTACCTAATTAAGTAGCCAAAAACTACAGCCAAGCCAAGAACAAGAAACCAACCAATCAACACCTCAATCTCAAACTTCCATCGACTAAGTTAGACTTACCTTATCTCAAACTTCCATCGACTAAGTTAGACTTCTTACGTACTTGAAAACTAAAGCCCAGATAGTTGCCGGAGATTACTAAATGGGCCTCGCTATTGCTAGCTAATTAATTACCTGGCACTGGCAGTCAAGAAGTAGCGATGACTGGGTTTGGGTGTACAAGGTGACAAGTTTGCGGCAGCAGCGCATGCAGGCAGAGGATGTGGCGTGTGCTCTCCACGTCCGTCACCCCCGACGCATTCTGGCTTCTACGCCCCCGTCACCGTCTCCTCCTCCACCCCGCAGCATGCCAGCGTCCGCACCACTGCCATTGCCATCCTCCCTAGTCTCTCTCTCTCTCTCTCTCTCTCTCTCTGCGCTCAACAGGCGGTGTTGGGCCCTCCTCCCTTTCCGCCAGCGACCGCCTCACCTCCTCCCTTGCTATAGGCGGTGCCTCCTCTTCCTTTGCCGCTGATGCCACCTCCACCTCCCCCCTGGCCGCAAGCGACGCCTCCCGCTCCTCCATTGCCGCTGGCACCGACTATGCCTCCTCCCTTGCCGCCGCCGAGTCCGCCCCCCTCCTTGCTGGAGCCAGCTCCACCTGTTCCGTGACGGCGCCACCTCCTTTCATGTGGTCCGAGCTAAGGTTGGGGTTGCCTAATGCGATTCACAGATGAGAACGCAGAGACCTTTGGACTCGCGTACTTCAGTGTTCATTCGGTCCATGGGCCAAAAATTTTGGCTGAATTTAGCCTTACTCGGCCCACCCTGAGAAAACTGAATTTCGGCGAAATCGCGAAATTTCGGCCGAAATTTGAATGCCTGGTCTGAACCATTATTTGGCTGTTTCTTCGTTAGTTTTATATTTATTTTGACCATTTTTCTGTTTCAAAAAACTGAGCTGTCGTGGTGTGATGTGTTAACCTAACAGATGGTAGATGCATGCCCTATGGTGGTTGTGTGATTTTAGCATGTATAATATGACCTACCATACGTAGTGAACTAGTGATTTCATTGCAAGGACTGATCAAACAATGAAATAATATAGTGAGGGACTAAAATAATGATGTGCACTTAGAGTTTAGGCACCACACTAGACATTTTTTCCAAGTTCTGTGACTAATTCCATATTTTGCCCAGATAAAGCATGCATGCAAGACATAGCGATTCATTATTCTGGAATGAACTTGATTATATTCAAACAACAATTACAACTCCGCATCATGTAGTTGTGCAAGCGAATAAATTGGCCTGTTGTACCATGAAGATACTAGCTTGAGTCATATATTCATACCCATCTTTAGCTTTACATTCCTTCAATAACCTTGTAATTTAAATTTTGTGAAAGACTGACAGCTTACTTTAGCTTTGCATTGCTGTGGTGTACTTGTTCTTTGTTTTCCTTACGACCTTTTGGGCCATGTAGTTTCATTTTCTCCTGTGTGCATGTCCATACGTGTGAGAAAATATACTCTGGTATCATACACAGATTATTGATCTAAACAATTTTTTTCATGCTAGACTGCATTGGTTCTGCATTTAATGCGAAAGGGTTGATGCAATGCCCTAATTGTCGGAAGATTGAGAAAGGTCGCTGGCTTTATGCAAGTGGACATCGTCCATCTCCTGATATTGATATTGGTGGCTGGGTGACTGGTGAAACCTATGACATCACATCTGATCTTGTAAGTGCTCATCTGAGAGACTGAGTAGATATGCATCTGGGGCATAAAAATATTAACATATTTTCCTGTTGAAACTGCTTCATAAGTCATAACTAGTGATATTTTATTAGTTTGTATAGTATATGCACTGGACCAGGTGTGATATGAGCCTTCTGTCTTATGTTTTAGTGAGTTACTTGCACTCAATATGCCGTTAGAAAAGGCAGGTTTCAGTTTTGGTATGTCATCATTGTCTGATATCATTTCACCTGTATCCTGTTTCTAATTATTCTGTTGGATGGATTCACAGCCATTTGGATTTCAATGGTGCCCCTTTAGTGGATTCACCCAGCTACCATCTGTATTTGAGTAAGCGTGTCTCTTATCTCAATATGCATGTTTTTTTTGGAACATGTTATTAACGTTTTACAAGCAAAATTGGATATATGCACTTACTAATTTTCATAAGAGAATGTGCTGTGTTGTCTTAGAGCGTGTCGGTAGATATGTTGCTGTTGGTTCTTTTTTTAAAAAATTGATTGTGGTACTACCTCCCTGAGTGTTCCTCTTAATCGTCAGAAATCACTAATGTAAAGGCCAAAATCACAGAATGAATTTAACTCAGCTTCCCAAAACCTACTACCCAAAGGGACAGCCATCCGATCGGGTCCTAAAAGATGACACCCAGTGCTGTCATGCGTGATATGGGATGATGTTTAATGCATCAAGCTGGCCATAATTATATGCCCTTTAGTGCATTTGCAGTCTCCACTAAGCACAACTTTTTAACGAATGTTTAGTTTTTTATTCCCAATCAGTATATTCTTGGTATTAATCTTCAATGAAGTGCCAGTCGAGACTGATGACATAATATCATGATATTTTTGTCTTGTACGCGCTGTGTATTGCCCTTTCCATGGTTTCTGGGTGACAGCTGTTAATACTAGAGTTGCTGTGTTACAAAACGTCTCTTGTTTACTCCATGGTGAATTGGTGATACTGTACACGGAACCTCGGGTTCATTATATATATATATATATATATATATATATATATATATATATATATTCTTCAAGTTCTGAATTCAGTTGGAACTTTTTTTGCAGGGAGGGTGAAGCTGAGCCAACTTCTTGTAAGCATGTCAACCTAAACTTTTAACTTCTTAAATTCCAATCTTGTTTATTGTTATCTTGTTTTCCTTTTATGAAGATCATACAGTTGGAGATCATTCAAGTGCTGCAAGCAGTTCACTTGTTTGCCCATACCTTGCACTGCGTGGTTTTCTGCATCCCGTACATGTGCCTTCTAGTTCTAGTTCAGGTGCTGAAAGTGCTTCATTTCATCGGCATCCAACTGGCTTGGAAGGCCATGCAACTCCTGATCTGAGCAATGGCCAAATTTTCCATACTGAGTCAAGAAATCATGACAGTGAGCACCGATATTTGAGTAATCTTCCTGTATCAGGCATTCCTGACCACTCTGTAGCTCCATTTGGTATTGGACTACCAAGATATGACAGCAGCAGCCAACAGAGATCCAGACCATATGTACATCACCATCCCCTAGTCCACAGGTATGCCCAATTCATGAATCTAGCTCTAAGCAGGTTTAAATTTGGGGCATATCATTTAACTCTACATATCTACTTCTAGGTAGAATGCCTTTCATGCTCAAAAGTACAGATGATTCACCACATGGGTAGTGTCTAATAGCCTGCAGTAACGTAAATATTTGTGAGTGTGTTTGTTTTCAAACCTTGAAAACCTGAATTCTGGTCTGCTTGATAGTTCCATAGGCTATCTGGGAATCTAAGTAACATAGCTATTTGCTGCAAGTCATGCCTATTTTTTGGTTTCCTCTTTTGTCTATTCTAAACCTCCTCCTTGGTTAGCCCTTACGATGTTCAAATACTACAGGCCCACACCTCGCAATGGGAGCAATTTGGTGGCACCATTAGGGTCAGTGCCAGCTGTTATGGCCGAGACTAGAGGCCATGGTCATGGTGCCAGGGGACATATGTATCAACAGTCGATGCACTCCACAATGCAGAGCAGCCCATTCCCTCCGACAACTAGAAGGGTCAGGCCGAGGGCTTTGACAATTACGTCTTTCATTGCAGCAGCATCCTCAGCTGAAATTGGAGGGCCCCATGGATTTGTTCCCCCTGGAGCTGTGAACAGGAGCCTTACCCCCGATGGTGAAGGTGTATCTAGACCTGTTGACCGACAATATGGGTGGGGTCGGGAGGGCTTTGCTCCATTTCCCTGGATCCCTGCTGACAGCGAATCTCACTGGTGGGGCACCTTCAATCCTATCCAGAACCATACACACGGAGGTTTTACTGGAAGACCTGCTGGCGAGCGGATACCGCAGAGCCACCCAGTCCCAGAGAATGGTTATCAGCCTGTACCTCCCCAGATGATGCCACCGTTCTTGTGAAGGCCATTTCACCTATCGTTGTGTATACCTCTAAATTAGTTGAAATTATTTGTTTCGAGAGAGAACGAGTAATCAGACGCTGCAGCTTCCAAGTTGTTGAAGGAACCCGAATGATGCTACTTATGTAGTCGGTATTTGAAGGTTTTCTAGCCAGCAGCCCTAGGTTTCATTGAGGGCGTCGCATATCCTACCTCATATGTTTCATGTGCAGAAGAACTGTTTGGAAACATGAGCTTAAACCGCAGGGCGCTGCCATTGTTGCCATTGAACATGATTGTGATATCGTGACTGCAACTGTTTCTCTCAAATCGTGTGTTTCTTAATGTTGCATCAACGCAGCAGTTTGATGATCTTCTGCATATATTACTGATGATGCTTTGATTGGTCATCTGATGCCTCTAGTCCTTCGTTTCCTCTGCACATCGTTTTTTCTGGTGCCCAGACGGTGCATCCAAATCTCTGTGATCTTGCAACGATACCCAGACGATTACATAGCTTCTTTTGGGTAGGCTTTCAGCAATGCAAGGCAAACTGGTTGGCTGTTATACGTACCAGGAACAAGCGTGAACAGGCGTGCTAGCTCATTCGGAGTAAGAGGCTCTGGCGCCGCCGGACACCGCCACATGCCTGAGCACGCCGCCGCGGTAAGTTGCTGTGTGCGCCATGCATGGTTGTCCCAGGTGCTTGTCACGAGCCAGACCCATCACGTGGATCCCTGTACGACGACGAGGTCAGGTCGCATTTCCTGCTGGTTTACATCGAAGCGACGCTCCTTTCTATCTGGTACAAGATGATCGACCAAGAGATCGATTTTAAGTTCCTGTGATAATGGATTTACGCCGCGATTACCATACAATCTCCATGTTTCTGCCTCTCATCACAGGGACGGATCGAACGTGCGCGGCTACTCCGTGTGGTCGTTCCTGGACTTGTTCGAGTACCTCTTCGCCTACAGGTTCCGCTTCGGCCTCTATGGCGTCGATTGTTCGAGTACCTCTTCGCCTTCTATGCACAATTGCACATGCACGCGCTGCAAAATTGTCATGTTATGCAAGACAAGGGTGGTGGCAGCCCCACGAGAGCGCTGGGCATTTGATATTGTATATCTTACTTTTATGAATTTGTATTTTGACTTATACTGTTCTAGTAGCACTGGTTAGATATGTGTGGGGTGAGGGTCTGACCGCTGCGTGGTTGCGGTGTAGAACCAAGGAGGCTGATTAGATGAGGGTGAATAGGCGGTTTTAAAATTCTTTGCCCATTCATGTATTTCGTGCTGACTCTGTTGGTAAGTATCTTTCTGCTACTTTGCGTCGTTTTCTCGCTGAGCAGGGTGCTTTTCCCCAGTATTCTTGTTTGGGTGCTCATGCTCAGAACGGTGTCTCTGAGCATAAACATTATCATTTACTTGAGACTGCCTGCGCTCTCACTTCTGAGCTGAGATTGTTTCCACTATTGTTTTTCTCATCAACATGCAGTCTTCCACTGCCCTTCAGGGTTCTACTTCTGTCAAGCGTCTCTATGATTGAGCCCTATAGTACAGTCACCTTCGCTGTTTTAGTTGTGCCTGTTTCGTTCTTCTTTCACCTCGTGAGCGCACCAAACTGACTGCTCAGTTCGTTGAGTGTGTTTTCCTTGGCTACAGTCTTGAGCATAAAAGTTATCGCTGCGGATATCTCGGGATGTCACTTTCGATAGTCCTGACCTTACTATCCTTGTTTCTCCCTAGTCCGGTCTGATTCTCCTGATGAGTCGCTCTCCTTTTTTACTTTTCCTAACTCTTTGTCTTCCGCTACCGTTTCGCCTTATCCTCCACCTTCTTCATCTTCCTCTCCTCCGGCTATACCTTCTCCATCTCTGTCGGAGTTTCCTTCCCACTCTTTTGTTAAGATTTCACCCTTTTCTCTGCACCACTCTTTTGTTAAGATCCCACTCGCATTTTTCAACTGCACCCTTTTCGCTGCAACGTTACATGAAAAATGACAAATGAACTCAAACATAGAACCTTGGCGTATACCGCAGAATCCCTCTGTTTTTGAAGTGAGGGAACAAATGGAATGGCTGGTGCTTTTCTTGCAGAGCAGATGGACATTTATTCAAGGCGGATTTCCCTCCATCTGAAGACGATGACATAGTATTTTAAGGTGCGATGGAATCATAGATAGGATGTTATGTAAATCTCCATGATGGTTGTCTGTCCTCTACAGAAGAAAGAATTGCAATGGAAAAAAATATTCACACTCGTTTCTGCTTCATGCGCTTATACTTTTCAGAATATACACATTGGAATATTGGATGTTGATGTTGTTCACGAACACGTAAATTAAGTTGGTACCGCCTGGACTACGGTTGCAATATGGCGATAGCATTGTTTTTTTGCTTGGGTAATGGGCAAGGAGCTCAATGGCACGGACATCCGTTCTATTCTGCTCCTCCGCGCCATGTGACAGCTTTCAAGTCCCCAATCAGACGGCCATCCCCCCAGAGCCTGGAGGCCGTGTCAGTTCGTTAGCAATTTCCTCGTTTGAATGTGTTATAAAACGCATTATTCAAAGCGAGTTGTGATAAAACAGTTTGTATCTTGATTTACTAGATACAGAGTTCGTGACATACATAAAGATGATCCTAATCATAACTCTCAACTAGTTTATATTACTGTTCAGAATATATTTTTAAATAAAATTTGAGCAGATTTTTAAAGTGATGTAATCTAGATTCGGATCACAATACAACAGAACTATATTATGCGCAACCTTTATCGGGAGTTGACTTCTCAGCAGGTACGTGTTTAGGAAAATCAGATAAGTCCTCGGTGCTGCTGTTAGTACATTGAAAGCGCCGACGTCAGGAAGGGGCAAAAAAAGAAGAACAAATCATTGTTTCGGAAAAAAAATCAGAGGAAAGGAAACATGCAATGTCATGGTGATGCTTACAAAGAAAATATAGTACTCTCACATCAATAAGTACAATTGACGGCACTTGTACAATTCGTAGTCACAACGAGTCTTTTGTAGTACATTTCACTGAACTGAGCCTATTTTACTTCCAACTGGGTAATGCAGGAGGAAGCATGCCAATTATTTTGGGATAAACACAAGAAGCAATTCAGACTCGCCGACGAGGACCCCGACACGACCTCAATTCAAAAGAAATGAGCAGCACGAAAGGAAACTCAGTCTCAGACACACTGCAAAGGTTGCATCGATCGATCTACTCGTAGCTCAGCTCAGTTCATCTTCAAAGCGGGTCGATTTGGATTGTTCTTAAGCTGGTCCCGCAGTTCTTCCACAAAGCCATCCTCGTAGCCACCCCAGAGCAGAAATTCCTTGAGGCTTGGGAGAGATGGTAGCCCAGAAAACAGCCCATTCTGGGTTTCTTCACGCCAACCACAAAAGTCCAGCACCTCAAGCTTAGGCGTCGCTCCTCCTTCAAACCCCACCGATTCGAGGTTATCTAGGAGAACCAGAACCAGCACCATCAGGCTCGGGAATGCCTCCTGACGGAAGTTGAAACGGAGCTCTTCACCCTGGAACGACTTCGGCCACAGGCGCAGGATGGACAGGTTTGGTAGCTCCCCAAGGACTTGCATGGCTGCATCGAGCTCCGATATCCTGGTGCTCCGTAGACTCAGCTTCACAAGATTTTGAAGCCCCTCGATCCATCCGGGCAATTTGACCAAGTTGCCGTACAGCTTGAGACTCTGCAGGTTTTTCGGCGGCGAGGGCATTCCGTCCAGACAGCCAGACAAACCTGGCTCCCCCTCTGACCGCACTAACAACGATTCCAGGCGGCTGAGAGCGGCAATGGCTGAACACAACTCTTGACCGTTTTTCTTGTTGACGCCAGTCACTCCTAATTTGCGCAGCTGGGTGAGCATCTTTATGTCCTGTAGGACGGCCTTCCCCCCAGCGATGTTCACAATACCCAGTGTGTGCAGGGCTTTCAGCTTCCGGATCCCTCTTGGCACTGCAACACCACGCATAGTTTGGCCCATCGCAACCACAGGGAAAAAGGTGCACAAACATATAGCGCATGCATCACGCCTGTTAGTGTCGTCATCCACATCCATAACGTCTATCCGTTTCAGAAGCTGAGGTGCGCAACATGCCGCACAAAAAACCGGCCAACAGAAAGTCAAAACGCATAGCTTGTTCCTCAGTACCATCGGCAGATGTTCTAGGAATACTAGTTCCTCAAAAAACTCAGCATCAATGAATCCTACGCCCCCCGCACGAATATACTGTAGCTTCCTAAGCTTGATGATGGTCTTTGGCAGCTTGAATATGCGTGTATATGTAATATCTAGTGTCTGTAGTTGCCTCAGGTTACCCACCGAATCTGGCAGGTGAAAAATACCACTGCATCCTCGTAGAGAAAGATATCTTAGGTGAAGAAGCTTTCCGATGTGCTTTAGGTGGTGATCAACTAGACCTTCCGTGTCTTCCAAGTCCAGCACTCGCAACAACCTCATCTTGTCAGAAATGAGAAATGGCCTCCACTTCCCAAACACTGTTAATGATCGAATACGGGACATGTCTACTATGCTTTCGAACTCACCTTGATCTCCCTCCCAATTGCTACTTACAGCAAGATGGCGTACCGTGTCCTGGCTATTTACGTTGCAACCTTCCTCCAGTCTAAAAACAAGATTTTCTTCCATTGACTTTGACATGCTAATTTTACGGATGAGATCATGGACTTGGCAGGAGTCAATTCCTTTTCTACTATGAACTGATTGTTGAGGTGGTAGAATCATGCTCCTGTGAATGAGTTCCATCAAGTGGTTGTTCGCTATTTCCTCAGCAGACTTGTGGCGGACCTCTCTTGAGTAACCCTCTGCAGTCCACCGCCGCACCAAACGTCTCCGGCTAACCGAGTCATCTTGAGAAAAGATGGACAGATACAAGAAACAAGACTTGAGATGATAGGGTAAACCATCGTAGCTTTTATCAAGGAGAGTTCTTATGGCCCCAAGCTCTGGATTCATCTCCAACTCAGCACTAATATTCTCATACAGTTTCCTCCACTCCATGGCCGTTTTTGGTTGGTTTGCCAAGAAGCCACCTATGGTGACTATTGCAAGCGGAAGTCCATCGCACTTCTTCAGAATCAGTTTTGCTTCTTCTGCTAACTCAGGATATTGTCCTTCCAAATCTATGGTCTCCTTAAACACCTGAAATTGGTACGATATTAGTTTCTTTAGTACTCTAAAAAAGTAAGAATTAAATTAGGTAAGTGGTCCTTTTTTCTTTACTATTATAAAAGAAGCAATTGGTGGTTGGTCCGTCGTCACTCCTCTCTTTTTTGCGATTCGATCTAATTACGAGATTAAATCTGAGCCGTTTATCCCATCCCATCCCAAGCGCCGCCTCCTCCCCTCTGCCCACCCAGCGCGCCGCTCCTCCCACCCCACGCCGCCGCTCCTCCTCCCCTCCCTCCCACCCCGCGCGCCGCCTCCTCCCCCCCCTCCGCTCCACCGCCGCCTCCTCCCCCACCCCGCAGCCGCCTCCTCCTCCTCCTCACCCCGCGCCGCCGCCGCCTCCCCTCCTCCCCACCCTCCGCCACCCTTGCGCCGCCGCATCCTCCTCCTCGAATCGCCTCCTCCCTAGCCCGCGGTGCGGGCCGCGACCACCGTAAGCCCCGCGTGTCCCCGTCCATCGGAGGGCTTGGAGTCGCGGCGGCGATTATGGTCGGGGTCAGGCAGGGAAGCCCTAGATCTATGGCAACGATCGGTGGCCGCTCCCCTGCGTAGGCCCACTCTCCAGCACCGTGCCCCTCCAACCCCAGCATCGGGCCCCCTGCCGCTGCCGAGACCTCGTCTCCAGGGCTGATTGCCTCTTCCACTTGTCCTCGTCGCCTTCTCGTCCCGGAAACAGCGTGTGCTCGGCTGTCGTGAATCCGGTACAGCCTCCTGAAACCCTAACACGCGCCCCTAATTTGCATTGTCGCCACCTCCCTTCCGTCGCCGCTCCTCCTCGCGAGAGCTCGAAATCTGAGTTGGATTGACGCGTTCATGCAATTCCCCTTCCATTTGCATGAATCAACTGTAAGGCAGCGACTTTGACTACGCCAACTTCCCAGAGCTCTCCCAGCCCGATGGGGATGGTGACGCAGCCGCCCTCCTAGGCCGTGGCCGCGGCCACCAACCTCGAACAGATGGCCTTGCAGTCCGACCCCTCCGCCTCCATTGTCGGCGACGCCTACACCTTCCTCGAGTTCAACATGCAGGCCGATGACTTCAACTACCCTGACTTCCCGGAGCTCTCCCAACTCGCCTGATCCGTGCCGATGGACGCATGGTGGTGTCCGACGATGAAGGTATGCTATTTCATTTCTGATTTCTACGATTTGGGTGATTTGATGCTCTCGACAGAGGTTTGTGTGCGTTTTCTAATGGAAAATTTGGTTTGCATTTTCCCCACACACCACCACCTCCTCCTCCCCACACGGGACATTAGCTACCTGCAGAAATTCTTCCTGATGTACGCCGATGCACGCGTCCCTCTCTACCTGCTGGAGGATTTCTGTGCCACATGCCATAAAACACTAGCACAACCAACTTTCTTTTAGATCACTTTGAATTTTTATATGACATAACTGGCTTTAGATGATGTGATGATCCTCTGTATAGTGGGTTTAGATTTAGTAAGTACTAAAAACAGGCTTAGATGTTTGGCTTTTGCTAAATTCCAAGCCTTTTTGTTTCTTAGATACGTCAAGAACTCAAAGAGTCTTAGTTTAGTTGTACTGTTGTAGGATGTAATGAGAATTCATCAAAGCTGGAATACCTTTTATACTGTTATTAAGATCTGAATGTCCAACATTTTTAGTTAAGGCTGGCCTCTTTAACAAACTAATCTTTATATTCCGATTGGCTATTCTATATCCATAAAAATGGTCATCGTTTATATTAATGTGTCTTTGGTAGACAATAAAGGAGTACTCGTATGCCATTCTTGTCTGTTAAGGCTAATATTATCTTACAACAATTGCATGCAGATTACACATCTATCTTTGTTGGCAATCCACCAAGACCTTATTTTCTTGATATTGATATCGAAGCGACTTGATATGGATCCAGCAGACGCACCATGCACAAATCGTACAAAGTATGCAATCAAACATAAGCAATTTCCATTCTAATTCCTTGTCTCAAAATCGGGAACTTTGCAAAGTGGCATGTATCTAGATAACCCTTACCTAAACTATGCAAGGATCTCTACATCGGTGATATGGATATCTTATTAATAATAAACTAATATGGATATCTCTGTTTATTAATTTGTGTATTGTGCTTAGCCTCATTATTCTTTCCAAGTTTATTGTACTGCTCTCCAACGAATATGCGCCATAATCGCAGGGACCTCATCCTTTATATAAGCCGCAAAAGAAAAGATAGTCCCTCCCGGAGATATGTTATGTCAAGAGTTGCAAGGCATCCGAACTCTGCGAGACTTGCAAGCAATGCGACTATGAGATTGAATATGCATATCAAAGCTCCTCTATGGGTGTCCTTGCAAGGGATGATATGCATCTGATCGCTACAAATGGTGGAAGGGAAAAACTAGACTTTATCTTTGGGTACGTTTCAGACCTTGTAGCGGCGTTTATTAGGTCTTAACTTTCTATGTATCTTTTGAAAACTAATTATCACAGATATTACTTATGTACCACACACCTTTGCATTTGTGAAGCTTTTATTCTAGCTGCACCGCAGAGATGATATTATTCATATCAGCATATCTCACCAATATGGCATGATATCTTCTTTACTTAAGTTTTGTTTCATCAAGGTCTGTTATATAATTCTACATTATCCTTGGTTCTACAAAAGTCTCTGTTGTTGCTTTGACGAATAATAATTCATGGATTTGCTCATTAATATATTTACTCTATGTTCATTAAAGTTCGAAAAGAAAGGAGAGGAGGAAAGAAGAGTGGTGTCCACCAGTCAAGTCAATTGGTATGTTCTTTCTGGGTACTCTTTAGTTTCCATAATTGGTTACCTACATTTATAGTTTTATCTGAACTTTATCTAATTGTCTGCTTAGTATCCAAAGCTATGTTTAATATTTGTCCTGTTCCACCAATACCACTTTATGTTCATGGATACTTTATAAAAGAGTTTTGCTTTCATCTCTTTTTAAAAATATTGTATATTTGATGTCCACTCGATGAATATTTCAGGTTATTTGCTAGGTGCATTTAGAATTTCATATTCCTTAAGAAGGTTAGATGTGATCTTCAGTGCACATATTCTTCTTTGTCATATTGTTATCCATATCATATGTATTAAGAATACTATAAAAAATATTGTTTACTATCATTTCTGTACATATTGTTTTATGTGGTGCTTGTTGTATCATACTTCACTAATATGATGCTTGATTTATTTACGAGTATGAACATGTATATTTCCTTTGATACATGATGACGTAAGATAAAGTTGATATTTATTATTCAGTTTGAGATCATATTTGATAGTATGTATCACTTTTATTTGGTTTTTCGTTGCAACGCACGGGCACCTTACTAGTATTTATCAAAAATGCCAATTTGAGGGTGCCCTCATTGCTGCTTCCGTGCGGACTCACTCCCTGCGCTACACGTGGGGCACTTTGGCGATTCGGAAATCTGACTTTTTACGAGTTGAAATTTTCTTCATGAAAAGTTAAATGAGTAGAAAGTTTTAGTAGCCGAGTTAGAATTCCCGAGTTCAATTTTCTCATGTTGGAATTTCCCAAGTTGATTTTTTTAATTGAATTTTCTCGAGTTGGCATTTCCCAGGTTGATTTTTCCAAGTTGGAATTTTCCAAGTTAAAATTTTCCTGAGTTTCAATTTTTCATGTTGATGTTTTTTCATATCAAGTAGAATTTTATTCGAAATCTCAGTTGAATTTTTTCGCAAAACCGAAACGGTGGACACGCGCCACAACAATTCTTGCTCGCCACATGCAACACACGAAAGCGACATTTTGAAATGCTATCTACTGCCATTTATGATACATGGGTTTATGTGGCATGTATGAGGTCAATGGGACCATGCCAATCTCCTTTTCTACGCAAGCGCTCCGTAGTGCAGCGCTTCTAGATAAGCACATAAATATTTGATATTATTTTCTCAGGAATTATATAGAAAAGATGATGTAGTGCTCTAGTTTATGAAAAGTGATAACCAGTTAGCGGATATCTTTATTAAGTCTTTAGATAGCTCAAGGTTCATGGCTTTGCGAGAAAAGCTTAGGTGATCTGTCCTTATGGTATAATTTAAGAGGAAGCATCATGTACTATCTGTACCATATGTTCATTTGTTTCTTTTTGTATTTTGCTTCTGAGTTAATCTTTCTAGCATAGATTAGGGTTGGTATCATACTATATTGTTTAGATTTCTTTCGTTTATCTTGTGATCTTAGGACTCAGTTCATTAGTTGCTTCTCTAATCACTAGGTTGAGTTCACTCACTTCTTTTAGATCTAGCAGGGTTGTAAACAGAAAACATGTTTACTCCTTTGTGTTTAGATGACCAGCTGATAGTCCTAGAATCATAAAGGGTAGATGAGAACGAGTCTGACATAACTCAACATAAACCAAAATATTTCCAAAATTAACTCACTTGCTAAGGGAGAACTGAGATCTTTATTGCATCATATTGTATTTTAAATTCAGCAATGTGAATTGTAATATAAATACATAGAATTTTGACTATTATCCTTGTATGACATGATATCTTACTTTACATCTTGCCATGTCTTGCGTTCGCTTGCTAGATTTATCATGTCATTCTATATGTAGCTTACTTTTTGCCATACTAGTTCTATTAAATATGAAAATTTTGAATTAAATCATGTATTGTTAGATCTTGTGACTAATCTTACTCTAGTGATCCTCTTATGATTCATGTCATGTTAAATAAACTAAGTTGAGTCTTGAACTTAAATTGAGTTTTAAATTGAGCTATGCAAGTTCTTTATTGAAGCATGAGTTAGTATTAGCTCTTTGTTCTTGAACTACATCAAGAAAATGCAAAATGATATCTTTTTATGCGAAAAAATTGATATTATCAATTCTCTTATGAGATGGGTTGCCATTATACTAGACATGAACTCAAAGAGAATTTTAGATGACTAAGACCACTTCCTTATGTTTCTTGCTTGGAGTGATCATATAAAGTTTGAGATCTTGCACATGTCTAAGAAAGTAAAATTTTATGAAAATGGTTGAAGCTCAGCTAAAACCAAAGATGAATTTCAAAAAAATACCAAATGTGATAACTTTGCTCAATTACAAGTGGTATAAAGTGCTTGAACAAAATATTTCAACCTTGAACTTGTAGCACTCTATATTGATTCAACTGTAACTTCTTGATTCTATATAGTATATTGACATGGCTTGGCTCATTTTCAGATACCTTTAGCTAAACTATGACCTTGAGTGACTTAACATGTTAAATCTATTTAATTTTATACTATTGCTCATTTGATTTTAGCTTTGCTAGATATGGTTTGCTATGATCTAGATAGCTCTTTTACGTAATATGACTTGGTGTAATACTTGTCGGGTCACTTTAGGCAATTTTCATGTCTCCTAAATGCTAAAAATAAATAAAATACAGCCACTTCATTTCATCCATACTCTATCTTTTTCCATGCATTTTGATGACTCCACTGTCAAAGGTAAAAATGCATATCTAAAGCATGATTTGAAATTTTTGTGCAAAATATTGCTAAGATTGGCGCTTTTGATGTCTTCTCACCATAACCAAGGTCAAACAGAACAATTGTTCTTTTATACGGACCTAGAGTGAGATTTCTCGACTCATTTGGTGGATGTGAAGCTTTTTATGGAAAATTTGTCATTTTCAGTAGCTTCACTCCTCTTTCTCAAATGGTCATATCCAGCTCATTGCATCCTTATTTTGACCATTTGGAGCTCTCTTTGCAAAATTCTTCTTCTTTGTCTAAAATACCTCCTAGTTGCATTTTTGAGTTTACAAATGAGTTCATTAAGGGGAAGATTGAAGGACCATACGAGAGTATCCTGTTTAATGTTATAATGAACTATTGCAATGTTTTTGTAGCAGTTTTTCAATTTTGCAAAAGATTGCATTTTGTTTGGGCTGATTTTTGTAATTTCTAGGAAAAACGGTAGTACCACAGGAGTTGGTGCGATCATACCGCAGGGCGGTAGTACCATCGGTGTTGGTGTGGTCATACCATAGGACGATTGTACTGTTGAGCATGTGTGGTCATACCATAATGCGGTAGCACCGAATTTTACACGGCGGTACGTTATTTCTAGAGAGGTATGTTTCGGGATTGTAAGGTGCAGTAGTACCGGTTTGGGGAGCGATAGTGCCGCAGTGTGGTAGTACTGGCATGTTGCGCGCGATACCACTAGATTTCGTAGAGAAATAGGGTTTTGGGAAATTGCGTCATAGATTGAGTTGGCTTGACCAAGGTCGGTGGATATGTGTTGCATGAAGTATGTTTTGACTAACATGAGTCAAGTTGTGAAGAACTTGTGTCCAAAAATGATTTCTTTGTCTTTGAATGTGTAGAGTCGCTTAGAGTTAACCATGGTCAACGGTGAGGATTGGAGCTATGCTCATGGTTGAGCTGAGGCCTAGAACGATCGAAAATGCTAGATGAGATGGTGAGCTCAGGCATGACACAAAAAAGGCAGGGAATGTTGAGGACGAGTTCGAACATTGGATTGCACCAATTGGTCTGGATGGTCCAAGTGACCAGTGGTTCATGGAACCAGGACGGGAGAGAGTTGGTGATACATGGCAAGTTAGTGGTGCATCTACACGTGGCAAGCATAGAGATTGATTGCAATGAGAGATGAAGACCAAGTCAACGAAGGATATTTTGGTAGTTTGGCTTAAATACTGAAAACCACATTGGATCAAAACCGCGGTGCATGATTGACGCTTGCCAGAGTGATTTAGGTCAAGGTGGAGCTGGTTTGATCAAGACGGATCAAGACTAAGGATTTAGCGGATACAAACTTATGCACTTTGAAAAGTATGCATAACTGAACATGTGTGATTAAAACTCAGATGTGTGGAGTTAACGGGTTTTTTCATTGTGCTAAGTGGATAGTATCCAGTAAGGGTTAAAGGTGGCTGGTTAGCCCACATATAAAAGGGGGTTAAGATGGAGACATGTGGTTAACTATCCAACCTATTTCTTTTGTGCTTTCATATCTAGGGTTAGGGTTTGAGAGTTGAGTACCTTATGTGCTCTCTGTCCTCTCTACTCTTCTCATAGATCTTAACCAGTCTTAGAAGCCATAGCAGCAGATAAGTATTCCACCAAGCCTCTTATTTTGGATAGGGTTAACTATCTCTTTTGGAAGAGTAGGATGGAGTTTTACATTCAGACTCAAGGCTATGTGATTTAGAAAAAAGTTAAGCCCAGTTTGTTATTGGCGATGAGAACATCATAGTTATGAATACACCAGATGTTAAAGAAAATGCTAAGGTAAGGAACGTCATCATTCAGGGTCTTAGCCGAAGTGAGTTTGATTGCATCTCTCATCTCATGTCGACATACGACATCTAGGTGACCTTCGATACTTATCATGAGGGCACCACTTAGATCAAGACTGTCTGACAGGATCAGTACAAGAAGGAATACAACAAATTCGAGATACTCACTGGAGAGTCCTTGGATGAATGCTTTGGAATATTTCACAAAATAATGAGCAACCTCCGAGCTTTTAGTCTCATATACCCAGACTCGGATAATGCTCGTCAAATGCTTTTTGCCCTTGACCTCAGAGTTTGGAAGATGAAAGTGACCACCATCAAGTAAACAACTGATTTGTTGACCTTGAGTCTTGACACGTTGTACTCTCGCCTCAAGACTCATGAGATCGACGTCATCTCTCGTAAAACAAAGTCGAAATCGATGGCCTTGGTTATTAATCCCACATATGCTTCTGAACCATCTTTTGATGGTGTCTCTGGTTTCTCTTTGGTTGCTTTGTGCGAGATAAGTGATGACCAATTTAAGCAGTTTCCAGAGAGTGAGTTCGCCCTCATAGTCAGAAAGTTCTCACACGTATACAAGAGGGTTAGAGAGAGAAAGAGAGGAGGTTTGGTGAGCTACTTCGAGTATGGTGGCTTCAACCACATTCAAGCAAACTGTCCAAAGCCGAAGAAGAGTAAGAATGACTATGACGGTACAGGCAAGAACGACTACACCAACAAGAACCACAACATGAAGTCACCAGCATGCGATCAAGGAAAGGAGAAAAAGTTTTGCAATCTCGGCAAGGCGAAGAAGCACTTTCATCACGTCCTCACCGCCTTCGACAACTTCAACTTCAGTGATATAGAGGGCTAGAGCGATGATGATGGTGAGGATGATCCGCAAACAAATACCAAGGATGGTGACGACTTCACCGAGATGTGCTTCATGGCTGATGAGAATGGCATTAACGATGATGTTTTTCTGAAGTTAGAAAAGTTTTATACTAAGTCTAAAGCTAGGTGTGGTGAGTTAGGGAAGGAGGTAGAGAGCTTGTCATGGAAATTTGCTTCACTTAGATATGTTTCCTTCCATGATAATTGTGGGTGTTTGTTTTTCTTTGCTTAGAGATATGGAGAAACTAAGGACCTCACATAATAATGTGATCTATGAGCTTAATTTACTTAAGATGGAGAATATTAATCTATTAGATGAGTTAGAGATGGCTAGAGTTACTCTTATTCAGTCTGATTCTACTGAGACTATAGTCTGCAGCTCATGTGAGGATAACAATAATCCTTTTAGAGATATATATACCTTTCTCCTTGGTCTGTCTAAAACTTGTGATAGTTGTGTCAACTTGAAGAATAATCTAAAGAAGATAGATTATAAAATTTCTGAGATGCATAATGTTTTGATTGATCCTGTTGTTTCTTGTGCCAACTATCCTAATTTTACTACTAAACTTGAATCCATATCTAAGTAATTTTAGGACATATGTGATCATAATAAAAAAAATAGCTCAATATGCATCTAAGGCGACTCCTGTTAGCTCACCATGCAACAATTGTAAAAAAAAAATCTAAATTGATTGCTTTGAATGAAAAATATGTGAAGATAACTAAGGATCTACTAGAGAAGCCACAATCAGCTTGCTTGTTCTGTGTTGAAGTAGAGGAGAAAATGGAGGATACGCAAGAGACCTTTAGGATCAGATATGAGGCCCAGATGGCTAGGATTAGGACTGCTCTATGTGTATCTCGCGAAGCTGTTAAGGTTGAGACGATCATGCATAAGGAGAGATATGTACGTGCTATTCAATCTTCTTCTTCTGGTTCTTTATCTTCCTCTTCCCCCATGTTCTTCCTATGCAAGGTCGAGCTGGTTTGATCAAGACAGATCAAAGCTAAGGATTTAGCGGATATGAGATATGTGCTTTGAAAAGTATGTATAAGTAAATATATGTAAGTAAAACTCGTATGTGTGGGGTTAACGGGTTCCCCCATTGTGATAAATAGATAGTATCCACTGAGGGTTAAAGGTGGCTGGTTAACCCACCTATAAAAGGGGTTAGGATGAAGACGTATTGTTAACCATCTAACTCATCTCTCTTGTACTTTCATGTCTAGGGTTAGGGTTTAAGAGTTGAGTGCATTGTGTGCTCTCTGTCCTCTAAGGTGAAGTAGCTGTAAAACTTATTTTCTCAAGTAAACAATACATCAATCTTTGTGCACCTACATAGATCTATTATGTCTTGATTAATTTGTTTTTTGTTTTGGTTGGTTTTGATTTATCCTCCTGCTTGTTCTTGATCTTCTTGTGCCAAGGATGTGAATGAGATGTAGATAACCTCTTGAAATCAATCTGCAATCATCTAGCCACTTCGATAGCAAGTCCATCAAGAAACCCGATTTTTCTTGACTTTGGCCTCTTTGAGCGATTTCGCAATCCGAGGGTTTTTGGCTTGATTTATTTGGTGTTCTAACTTGTTATGATATGTGTGAATATGTCTAGACACATTTTAGTCATCACCCATCCGCGAGCAAGTTGTGTTTACTGATTTTGGTTTTGGCTCGGTTACGGTAGAACCTCCCTTCAAACTAAAAAAGATCTCAATATAGGTCATGATTTTTATGATCATTTGTTGAAATAGATTCATAATACCCTAGAGAAGATCCCTATAAAATCTCATATCATTGGATCTACGGATCAAAAGTTCCATCGATTGTAGTTTTTGAAATCGTACTGAAAAACACTATCCACCTTGATTTTATTGTAGCAGTGGTTGTAACACATGTACTGTAGTAGTAGTACCATGGTTATTGTAGCAAGTGGTAGTGCTGCAATTATAGTGGTGGTAGTTCCGTTTTTGCTGAGTTTTCTTGGGATTTCGGTGTTTTGGGTTACTAGTTTTTGTGATAGATTTTCATCCTAATCTTTATAACTCTGTAACTATTGAAGTGGATATTTGATAAATATTTGAGGCAAAATTGAGGCACCATTCACCACCTCCCCCTCTGTTGCTATACTCGGTCCAACATTTATTAATTATTGGTGTTGTGGTTTCGGACCAAACAGCAAAGCTCAGAACTGAGAAGAGCTTTTTTATGGTGTCCCAGAGAAAAGACCCCGAGATTTTCCCTTTTGGGGCCTTATATAGCCTACATATTTCCTTTACAATTTCACCTTTGGTGACAGGTGTTACCCTAAGGCATACATGTCCTTTACACGTTCACAGGGGCCTCAGGCCCCTGTCACCGACAGTGCCACACACACACGTCTCACAGGATTGTTGGGCCACGTGGACCGAGCGGGCCAGGTGGAGGCCACCCCTTCAACAATTGGCTTTCGAACGACATAACCACTTACGTTGAAGCCAAGATTGTGATGATTTTGGGTGGCCTAACAAACCAAAGCACTAAGTACTAGAAGTACACAACTTCACTAAGTGCCTCTCAGGTTTTTGGATTGTTAGAAATATGCACACTTTTGTGATTATTTTAATGTCTAAAATAGCAATCAAATTAAATGCAACATATATACTAGGCATATTTACAACTATGAACAGTAGCATGATCATAAACTCAAATGCACCCTATCTCATACACATACGCGCGCGCTAACAAGGCAAAGCCTAGAACAAGAACACTTCTAACAAAAGAAGGCATCATCATCATTGCATGACTAAATTCTAGCAAGCAAGACTTAGCCACTAGTCGGGAAGCCATCGGAGTTTGTTGTCGGTGAGCTTTTCCTGTCCGCAGCCGCCGCCCTCGCACAACCCCGTTCCAACCCCCATCGTTATCCCCTTCCTGGCGTGCCACAAAAAATGGGTCATCCATCTCCGCGAACACACCATGCTCCCATCCGCATTGTAGTTCCAGGCCCGGGCCCAGGGGCGTGCGGCCCGTGCGACCGCACGGGGCCCCCAATTTTCAGGGGCCTCAAAAAATCATTCGGCCGCACGTCCGCACCCATACGGCCATACCCTCCTCGGCTCCTCGACTCCCTCCTCGTCACCCCCCGCCGTCCCTCCTCGGGCCCGCGTCGCCCCTCCTCGCCCCCTCCCGCCGCCCCTCCTCTCCCCTGCCGTCGCCCCTCCTCGCCCCCTCCCCGCCCCTCTCTCCCCCCGCCGCCTCCTCGCCCCTCCCGCCCCTCCTCCCCCCCGCCGCCTCCTCGCCCCTCCTGCGCCCCTCCTCCTCTCTCGCCGCCCCGCCGCCTCCTCGGCCCGCGCCGCCTCCTCGGCCCCTCCCGTCGCCGCCTCCTCGCCTCCCTCCGCCTCCTCTCCCCGCCGCCCACCCCTCTCGCCCCCCCCGCCGCCTCCTCCTCCTCGCCGCCGCCGCCTCCTCGCGCGCCGCCCGCCACCACCTCTCGCCCCCTCCCGCCTCCTCCTCCTCCTCGCGCCCCGCCGCCTCCTCGCGCCACCGCCGCCTCTCTCGCCGCCCCGTCGCCTCCTCGCCCCCCGCCCTTGGTTCCTCTTATGGGTGGAAATGATGTGAGCATTTCCTCCTTGGCTCCTTGTTTATTTGTTTAGTTGACTCATTGGTTAAGTTGGTAGAAATCAAGCTTCGAATCAAAATAGAAACCACATACTCTTTGCATCGAGAAAAATTTGTTGCCACGTTTTCCTTCCGCATATCGACTTTCGAATGTTATAGACGATAACTAAAATATGTGGCATTTCTTGTTTCAAATCATTTGATTCATGGTTCAGTAGTATAATCTATTTTGACAATAAAAATGTTGTTTGTTTTGTTACCAAAGCATGACAAGGCCGAGTGGTTCAAACATCGTTATTTGTGATGGGATAAAGACATCGCTCCAGACTCTGTTTGGCACTCGCCTTCCAACCATCGTTGGCGGCTCGTATGCATTTGTCGTCCCAATCCTCTCCATAATCCGTGACCCTCCTCGCACAAATAGCTGATGGCCATACATAAGTATGCAATGATCTTTCTACGTTGTTGTATCTTGCACAAAAATCATGGCAAATCGAACAGGCCTATATCATTAGGGCCACTGTGCTGATACAAATTTTGATGTTATTTACCCGAAGTTTATCTTTTGATCTATTTGCAGAGATTCCTGCAGACAATAAGAGCTATACAGGGGTCCTTGATAATCTCCTCAAGCATTCAAATAATCCTTGGCTATAGCCAGTTGTGGGCAATATGCTCGAGGTACATGTAACTCTCCCTTTTTGCTTTAGTTGATGTATGGTTACTTTATTTGTCCAAATTCGGTGCAGACATTTATTTTATCGACTCCTGTGAGAATCTGACTAGCGTACTAAAATTGTCTTGAGGGTTTCCTTTCATCAAATTTCTTGAACTTTAGCATGACATGTTGACATGTGTTGATATAGTGGGCATGGGTAGTATGTTTTTTTGGGATACGTCTTTTGAAGAGCGGCACGGGCTCGGCACGGCCGGCGGCGGCATG
Organism: Melocanna baccifera; assembly: GCA_036346265.1. Classification (NCBI taxonomy): domain Eukaryota; kingdom Viridiplantae; phylum Streptophyta; class Magnoliopsida; order Poales; family Poaceae; genus Melocanna; species Melocanna baccifera. The sequence goes on along the minus strand of CM070698.1, from coordinate 1,075,857 downwards.
AAGAGCGGCGGCGCGGGCTCGGCTCGTGGCGTCGGCGTGCGGCTCGCGGTGGCATGCAGAGCAATGGCAGCACGTAGAGGCGGTGCGCAGGCAGCGACGCGGGTAGGAGACGCACAGCACGGTCCTGGTATTATTTTAGCTATATTTGGTACTTTAGTTTAGACCTCACTTAGAGCTTTGTATAGGGTCTCTAAATTTCACGGCACGACCCTGTGTAGTTCCACTGCCGGAGCGGTGCAGCAACTGGTGGCCTAGTTTCCTCTACTTTGCTGCGCAATGGGGAAGGAGCATTGTGCTCCAAACTCGGTACTGTGTGGTTACAATTAGACCGAGTTGCCTTGCCACTCGACTGATCCACTCCGTCTCGGGTTGAACCTAACCCACTGAGCCTAGCCAAACCTAGACCAGACGCGCCAGACTCAAACCAAATCTGAACTCGACCCGGTTAAACCGGTATATGGGCTATTCTAACCAGTTTAGGTCCAGTTCAGTAGGTTTTGATCTATTCCTAGAGGTTTAACACTAGTTCTTACTAGTAGACCAACTCTAGACCTGTCTGCTCCCTTCAAATACCACTTTTTACCCTCCTTTGTTTAGGTCCAAGCATTTCGAAACCAGTCTGGCCATAGTTTTCTCTCCTTCAGAAGTTCCAGCATAAGTCTTCTAAAACATAATTTAATTTTGTTTATTTCTGTGTTTATTTGTTGTTCCTTGGTTTATTGGTGTTGTTTCGCTTGCTTTAGAATGCGGAATGAGAGGACCAACAGAAGTGACGAGGAGCCGGAAGGTTTGAGGCCAATGGATCGATGGTTTCTGGAGACTCCAGTTGTTAGATTGAATGCAACTAGCCAAAGTATTGGGTAGATAGATCGACGATCCTTAATTATATTGAATACCCAGTAGTTAGTTGTAGTTATTTCTTGCATTGTTTACTTGTTAATCATATTTGTTTGTGTGTGTTGGCACACATTTTATCCGTGTCACATATCCTATGTAATGGCCCAAGCAAGAGAGGTAGATTAATCTATGCCAAACAAGAGAGGCAGCACATGTAATGACAGGAATGCAAACTATGTACTCTTTTGTTCTTATCATTTTTTCCCACTGGGTTTTCCGATGTACTCTTCTGTTTTTATCAATTTTTCCCACTCGATTTTTCGGAAGGATGGTGTTGGCTAACTGTGCAAGGGAGAGTGATGTAATATTATGGTATATATATGCTTACCTAAACTCAGGAGTCCTAATGTATTACTTTAGCCTTTACTTGTCTTGCAAGAAAAGGCACTCCTCCTCCCGCTCTATAAAGGGAGAGGGGGAGGTTGTCGGGACTACTTTTTATATGCTCATCTAAATTTTTTATTTACGCATGATTGTTCGTCAGCAATGTGACCCTCGTCATACAACAAAATAAGCTTTTGTCATTTTGTGACCTGTCACATGCGTCATAGCACAATCATATGTTGTCAAACCTACAAAAAAAATATCTCTTTACAACGCTAGGCTAAGTTGTAGCACCGTACCTATAATGTAGATGGCTAAGCATACGTGTGTGCATCCCAGACATGATGCTAGTGTACACACCGATTTTAGTAACGCATGCACACATGTGCGAGTTCAGTGTAAAAACATATGTCCACGCTCCGTGTGTCCTTAGGTGTCTTTGATAAATTATAAGCATGTATAAGAGACACACATATGTATGTGTGGTAGTGTGTGAGTATGATATATGTTGAGTATGTGCATCTTTCTTATATTCTCTCTTGAAAAATATAATGCAATTCCAAATCAAACAAATGGAGCATGGTACGCTATCGGTACATACCTTTTTCGTGAAGAGGTCCATTGCGTCCTTGCCTACTAGCTGTTTTGAGATTGTATACGTTGTTTTGTTCTCCTGAGCAATGTTTAGCGATATTCCATACCCTTGTGGTGACTATGATCCGGCTTTTTGGTTCTGTTCTTGGAAAATCTTGTGCTATTTCGTCCCATTCTTGGGTGGATGATAGATCGTCGAGAATAATAAGATACTTCTTTCCTTGTAAAAGGTCAATCAACGGGGGTGGAGCCGCTTGTTTTGTTTTGTAGCCCATCAAATCCGTGGCTTCCTTATTTCTAGAAGAGTTTGGATCTAGTTGCTTAGCTAAGCTCTTAAGGAGCTCCTCTTTGTTGAAAGGACGCATGACCGTGACACAAGCACGCTTCTCAAACATGCCAATGAGCTCTTGGCTACGGTAGACATCTGTTACTAGAGTGGTTTTTCCAAGACCACCCATTCCCCATACAGATATCACCTCAGGTTGTTGGCTCTCTTTTGAAATTAGTTCGATAATTTTAGTTTTTTCATCAACTCGCCCGACGAGCTCAGCTTCCTTGAAAGCTGCTGCCATCGTCTCTCTGCGAGTGAGGCTCTTTCCTCCCGTGGAGCTATTACTGCTGGTTGTGGTTGCGTTTGAGATTAACCCTGCCTCCGTTGAATCTGTTCCATCTTCAGAACCCTGGACATAAGCAAACAATGATTAATTAGGTGGTGTCTTCCATTTCCCAGGACAATGGTTAGTCGTGTTTTAAGTCTCATAAACGTGTAAACAATAGTTTTCAATCTTCTATAACAAAATATTTAATCTACATTTAATTTGTGGCTCATAGGAGTTATGATTTAGAACACCATATGGGCTAATCAACTAAAAGACTTACCACATAGTGGATAGGTGCACATGCACCTATTTAAAAATTTGTGTGTTTTTTTTAAAAAACTAGCCGATTGGCCCATGCAACTGCGAGGTGTAGTGTGGTATAATATATCGTATATTTTTCTAAAGAAATTTCTATTTCATAATCAAAATACATTTAGGGCATTTGATTTCATATTTGGAAGGGGATTCAACCCTAACGGTAAAACTCTTGAAGCTTTTGTTTGACCTGGTCCCCAGATCCTCGCATTCCATTATCCCCGTTTGATGCGGTTCTTGGTGTATTGATGTTATCACATTTCCTTTATGATGGATTCGTTCGCAAGTCCCATCCTCTCTCTCTCTCTCTCTCTCTTCTCCGTGTCCCAAATTCTTCCATGGACTGAGATGTTCCATTTTTTAAATCGAGTTTTTTGAGTTCTTGATTGTGCTAGGGGATGAACAGAGTTTTTGAGTCCCTAATCTGACCATAGTTAGGAAAGATTGATGCTGTATGCATAGCAGAGAAATTCCTAGATATACCCTTTCTGCAAATTGGTAGGTGAGATAGGTTCTATTCATTGATTTTTTTGGTCTTAACCAATTTTAGGACTGGAGCATGCACTGAAGTCTTCCTTGGTACATGAACATTATTTAGAATCATGGGCAAAGAACCTGAAATTTGAGGTGGCTTCAATGGGAGGTTGATTATATTATAAGACGTTTTGCTTATCATTCAGAACTGAGGTGCTTTGCTGTTCCTTTGTTTTTGCACTCCTTATTTACATGAATTTCGTGCGTCTGCTCCAGCCACATGTGCCATTGGAACATGCACAGCTCATTTTTCGCAGGAGCAATTGAGAAGAAAAGGGAATTTCGTCGAATATGCACAGCTCATTGCTATCCATCGAGCGATTCTTGGCAAATGGGAGTTTGTAAATCATGTGGTAGAAGAATCATCTGTATCAGTTCTGCTTGTACTTCTTTTTGTTCATTCGTAGTTTCAGTTAGACCAGCTTAATTGTCAAATCGATCAGGTTTATAACAAATGAATGAGTAAATTTATGCAATGGATCAGTATATACCTTGTACTTTTCTTGTTAAATAAACAGTGTCAGGTTGTATGTCTTGGTGAAGCTGCCTTTGAATGGATCAGGTTGAAGTAAATAATGCATGCATTGTGTCAATGAGCAGTATCATGTAACTACTGCTATAAACTAAGTTGTTCTACAAATTCTACAACAGAACCCTAGCCTCTCATCTGGGGCTAAACTAAACTACTGCTGATGCTAGTGTGTACTCTCTACTACTGCATTTGTTGTTGGTGGGGCAAAGGGGTAGATTGGTCATTTCACATGGTTATTTACCCTTGGAAAAATAGAAAATAGGCTGAAAATCCAAAGAGGGCAAATCATCGAGTATAAATTGAAAGATGAGGCAAATCATCAATTGAAAACAACTATGTGGCAAATGAGCTGCTGCCAACTAAGGTGGGGCAAATAATCAATTTTTTTATTTTATTTTTCTCAAATTAATATATCTCTGAATCAACTATCAAATCTAAGCCTTTAATTACTGTCTACCAAATTAAAATTAAGGGCTATATATTTTATATTTTTTAGAATTATTTTAAATTCTTATATTGATCTCTAAGCCAACTATCGAATTTAAAAGCCTTTAAATTAGGTTCCACCAAACACAGGGTTAAATATTTTTTTTAGAATTTGTCATCTGTTTTCATCATATAATATATAGATCCTCCAAAAATTGGTGGACGTAGAATCTAAAGCATGTAAAAAATGCATTGTTTTGTCCAAAATTATTATCAGAAGTGCATTGTAGAAATACAACAAGTTTGTACATATTGTAGAAAATTAATGACTGCACTCTGAATATTACCTTCTCGTAGAAAGCATAGAGAGTCTGATCAGCAGACAATTGCATGTGCTCTGGTACTACACTCTCTGGCCCTACGCATAAGCTTGCCACTTCAACTTCCTCCGTAGACACTATGATCCGGCTCCGTTTCTTGTTGTTTGGGAAGAATGTTTTAATCCGTTCCCACTCTTCAACGGTGGATAAGTCATTAAGCACAATCAGGTAATTCTTCTCATTCATATATCCCTTGAACGCGTCAGCCAAATCATCTTTCTTCATCATCCCCATCCTCTTCACATATCCCTTGAACACATCCGCTAAACTATCTTGCTTCATCATCCCCATCCTCCTAAGAACTTGGGTCCACAGAATTGCTTTTTCTCTTTCTCCGTCCTCTTGAAGAGAATTTACATAGAATTGCCTGACAATGCTTTGCAGGAACTCTGTTGGATTGAAAGGATGCTTCAACCTGATCCAGGCGCAGCATTCGAACTTCTTGTGTACCTTCGGATCTTCATAGGCTCTTTTGATGACGGACGTTTCCCCGAGATCACCACTTGCTCCCCACACCGTGATCACTCTAAGGTCCTCATTCTTGCTGTTGATCAGTTTGACGAGATTAGCTTTTGCTTTGTCCTGCTGCCGCCTTGCTTCCTCAATGCCAAACATTGTTGCGCCGGCGATGCTGGACTGCCCAGCGGCGGCGGCGGGCTTGGATCCAGAGTCCTTGATGAGGCGGTAGCGCACGTTCCTCTTGCTGACATCCTCCACCTTGGCTCTGAGATCCTTCATCTGCTTGGCCACACAGCGCCGGTCTCGCAGCGTGCGAGGGATGCGCCACCAAGATTGCTTCTCCAGACGGACGGCAAAATCCTGGAGGCAGTCCTCGACGTCGTAGGCCACGTCGCGGACTTGCTTCACCCAGGTCTTGACGACCTTGTGCTCGTCCCGCTCGTCGTGCGCGGCCATCAGGAAAGCCTGCATCATCTCGAGCTCGTCCCTGATGAAGGCCTGATCACGCTGGACGCCGAGCTGCAAAGCAACCTCCTCCGCGACAGCGGATTTGGCGTAGCTAAGCGCTCCTTTCAGCACGGACTTGCCAACACTCAGCCCGGTCGCCTCCATCGCTCTCCTCTCCTGTGAGTCTGTGTGGAGTTGTGGATGAATCTGATCCTGCCAATGCTGGGTGCTGATAAACAAGCCAAGTAAAAAAGGTGGTGTCTGAGTGTTTTCTTTATAATTCGGAGCACTTAGATTTTTTTAGAAGATATTTAGAGAGATTCAACTGTTTTTGTGGTTCGGATTACTCAGTTTTTTCAGAGGTGTCTAAGAGAATTCGAGTATTTTTTATGATTCAGAACACTCACATTTCTTTATAGGGGGTTGTATGTAGGACTGGAAATAAGCCGAGCCGAGCCGGCTCAAGCTAGACTCGGCCGAGCTCGCCTGGAGCTGAGGCTCGACTCTGCTCATTCAGGAAACGAGCTAGAAGCCCGGCTTGGCTTGGCTCGTTTCCTGGCTCGAGCCGACTTGAAAGACTCGCGAGCCGCAGCATGCTTTTCAGGCCTGAGCCTTGAGCTTAACAAATCTGTGTAACATTTTGCAGCAAGATACTATCACTTTAGAGTCTGTCACATTTTGTAGCAAGTACTAGAAGAATTTAAAATGATCATAACAATGCAAACCTCTGCAAGATCATATTTCTGAATTAACAATGGAATAATACATTCACAGGTTCTGCCTCTGCAAGATCATATTTCTAAATGAGCAATGAACATAACATTCACAGGTCCTGGTCATTGGATCTTCATAAATCCAGCATTGGTCTGATCAGACTAGATGAAATGGTATCAGAGAATCTCCACCGTTCGATAAGCATTGTCCAAACAGCAGGAGAGGACTCTTCGGACTGTCCGAACATCACTACCTCTTTCGGCCGTTAGATCTGAATCGAATCATTAGTAAAGCGTATCTTTTTGGACGGTTCGAATATCATCAATAACCTTTTAGCTGTTGGATGTACATCGGACGATCAGCAGAGCTTGACTCTTTGGACTGGACGATCGGCTAAGTAACTTTTGGCCGTTGGATCTAGATCAAATGACTGTCGGCCCATACCCCTTCGCTTAATTGAAGTCGGTAACGACTTTCATAACTCTGTCCATCGTTCGATCAGAGTATAATGCTTTAGATCTTCATTCAGAAGGTCCGAACGTTCGGTTGAAGACGTGCGGATGGTCCGAATGTTTCCCTCAATCCATCAATTCAAGACTTGAAAGCTCTCTTACGTGCACGTGCTGAGACTTGAAAGCAGTATCTCTCTTTGCGGGGGCGGTGGCGATGCATGAGCCAAACGAGCCGCGCGAGCGGCTCAAAGCTCAGCTCGATTTCCTTGCGAGCTAGGCAGCAAGCTCGGCTTAGCTCAAAAAATCACGAGCTTGAGCCGAGTCGACTCGAACTTGTTACGAGCTGAGCTGGCTCGCAAGCCTCGAGCTATTTTTTCAACCCTAGTTGTATGGGGGATTCGAATGTTTTTTGTGGTTTGGAACATTCACATTTTTTGGAGGGGGTTGCATATATAGAAAAAAATCTAAGTGTTTCGAGTCAAAAAAACACTCAAGTGCTATTTAGCAATTCCCTTTAAAAAAGGTACTCAACTGCAAGACCAAGTAAGTTGACATTTTATTATGAAGAATTACCAGGGATGATATGTGCTCAAGTCCTAACAAATTACTCCCTCCAATTCACAAAAGCAAGTCATTTTAGAATGCGTGCAGTCAAACTTTGTCTGTTGATATTTTAAAAATATTTAGATTAGATACATAAAAATCATACGTGTATATTCGTCTTAAAAAGTACTTTCATAATTGAAGGACTATGTGAGAAGGTTTAGGATAATGTTGTGATGAACCATTGTAAATTTTGCGGAGTGGTCATTTATTTATTTTTTTTTTGCAAAGATAGCATTTTATCTAGACTTTTTTCTGTTTTGGGTAGAAATTGAGGATTTCCGTATTTGAGTCATGGATTGAGTTTGAGTGACCTGGGTCATTGCATTAAGATTATATGATGCATGTTTTGGCTAACATGAGATAAGTTGTGAAGAACTTGTACCCGAAAACGATTTCTTTATCTTTGGATGTGCAGGGACGTTTGGAGTCACCATAGTTGACGGTAAGGATCGAGCCTACGCTCAGAGAGGAGTCAAGGCCCAAAATGATCAAGGATACCGGGTGAGATGGTGAGCTCAAGTATGACACGAGAAAGGTGAAAAATATTGAAGGCGAGTTTGAATGGTGGGTTTGCACCATGTGGCTTGGTAGGTCTAAGTGAGGCGTGGTCCAGTGGAATCGGAGCAAGAGAGATTTGCCGATGCAAGGCAAGATAATGGTGAACCTACACGTGGCAAGTATGACGATTGCATGCAATGGAAGATGAAGACCCAATTAAGAAATGGTATTTTGGTAAGTTTGGTCAAAATACTGGAATCTACCTCGAATCAAAACCACGGCACATGTGTGGCACTTGGAGAGCAGTTTAGATCAAGAAGAAGCTGATTGGATCAAGATGGATCAGGGTAAAGGACTTAGCGGATTCGGGTTTATGTGCTTTGAAAAGCGTGCATAAGTGATATATGTGAGTTAAAATCCGCGTGTGTGAGATTAACGGGTTTCTCCCATTGTGCTAAGTGGATAATATCTATTAGGGTTAGGTGTGGCTAGTTAGCCTACCTATATAAAAGGATTCGGATGGAGACTTGTGTTATTTATCTAATTCATCTTTTTGTGCTCTCATATCTAGGGTTAGTTTTTGAGAGTTGAGTACGTTGTGTGCTCTCTGTCCTGCAAGGTTAAGTGGCTATAAAACTTATCTCCTCAAGTAAGCAATACATCAATATTTGATTAGCTCCATGGATCCCTCATATTTTGATTGATTTGCTCTTGTTTTGGTGAGTTTTAATCTCTCTTTGTTGCTCTTCTTGATCTTACTGTGCCAAAGATGTGAAAGAGATGGAGACAACTTCTAGGAATCTATCTCCACCCATCTGGGCATTTTGATAGCAAGATTATCAAGAAAACACGATTTTGCGTGATTTGGCCTCCAAATGTGATTTCTTGTTTCAAGATTTTTTTTGGGTCGTGTTCTTCAGTGTTCTATCTTGCTGTGATATATGAAAATATATCTAGAACTATCTTGGTCATCATCTACCCACAAGCAAGTTGTATTCACAATTTTAGTTTTTGCTCGGTTTCGATGCACCTTCCTTCAAACTAAAAAAGGTTTTTAACTTTGGTCATGATTTTCATGATCGTTTGTTAAAATAGGTTCTTGATAGCCTAGAGAAGATCCCTGTAAAATTTTATATTATTTGGATCTATGGATCAAAAGTTTCATCTATTTTTCGGATTTGAAATAGCGCTAAAAACAATATTTATATCCTGATTTAGAGGTCAGACCGGTATTAACATAGTGGTTAGACCGCCCCCTTTGAGAGAGGTCAGACCGCTGGTATTGATGATTTCATCGAACTTTGATTTCTTGAGTCTTTTTTATCTGTGATTTCAGGAGATGGTGATATTCTCTGTAACTTTCTAGTTATTAAATAATAGAACCTAGAATGCTTGGGGAAAAATTTTAAGAATGCACCATTCACCCTCTCTGTTGCCATCCAGTCCTACAATAATATTATAATTTTGTTGAGTTTTAGAAATATATTATAATAGTATTTAGTGGTCAGTGTCATATTTTGAAAATAGTGTTGATGTCTAAAACAACTTGTTTTTGTGAACTGAAAGGAGTAATTTTAACAGGAGACTTCAGCAATTAAGTTTCCATCAAGCTTTCGTTATAGTGAGAACAGCGATGCCTCAATAACGCTTGAAAGACCTAAATATTTTGTTAAGTCTGCTAGAGACAAATTACATGTCCAAATATGGGGGGTGTTTGTTTGGCCAAGTGAATTCGTTGCTCAAGCAACCCACCTCACGGCTTACATGTTAATTAGGGCATTCCCAGTGCATAGTTTTTATAGGTTTCATCTAAACATACCAAATCATATAGAAATAACTCTAGAGACAATCTTTCCGATATATGATATCTAGCTTTCTTGGTCTTTTCAAATGGGCTATATCTTTTGTATGAGACATAGTTCTCATCTCTCTCGATATCACTATATTGGAAGTGCCATTTGGGTTATGATGGCAACTTCTGTCTGCTAGCTGTGATACTGAACAAATGGATCTTATCGGTCTTTCCCTTTCTTTTGGAAATTTGTACTGGCATCTAGCCAGACAGCCAATCAATATATATCGAGGATAATATTGTATATCGAAAAGACCTTTAAAACTGCATTTGGAACGTACATGCATATAATGACCGTCTCAATATAAGATAGGAAGGGCAGAACGATAGCTCTAATCAGGGAGAAGACCACTTCAAATCAACTGACAATGATAATGCTCGGAACAGATCTGGAATCCAATGATAAATTTTATTCCGGATAAGATCCATAGTGTGTTATATTCGTGACTGTGGCGGTACAAACAATACCTAGCAGACATGCCTGCACAAGTTGTGAGATCTCTCCTAGTAGCTTACTCTTTATGTTCGGATGGATCATGTATGCACGATGGTGAGTACTGCGTATCCGTCCCATGGAACGGTAGGGAACTAGATCCTCACTTAGGTTTATTATGTGTTTCCTGCATACAATTTTCATTCGTAAAAAAGATTGGATCATACAATTAGAGACCCATTCGTCAAATCAAAGTGGAAACGAAAGGAGGAATATATATATATATATATATATATATATATATATATATATATATATATATATATATATATATATATATATATATATATATATATATATATATATATAGGAAAAATATCTTTTACATCGAGTGTAATTACATCCATTTCTAATATACCACTTAAACAAATTTGAAATACTCCTTTATCATCTTGATGTTGACTAACCTCCTCTAGCTTCTTCTCCGTCTTAGCTAGCCCATATGATTTTCATTTTTTACACTTCGGAGAATAGTTATGCAAGCATTTTCACCGAAAATTAAAGCTCAGTTCATGCTTAAATACACCCTTGTCAAATTAATCTGTTGCATGCCAGATTAATCTCTCTCAAATTGTGACCATACATGTCGCAGGTAGCAAGGCCAAACCTTATCACTTTGGTTGCATCTGAAGATTTTACACTCCGTAGCGATCGCATGCGAATAATCTCTCTCAAATTGTGACCATACAAGTCGCAGGTAGCAGGGCCAAACCTTATCACTTTTGTTGCTTCTGAAGATTTTACACTCCCGTAGCAGTCTGCATGCCAGAATAATCGCTCTCAAATTGTGACCATACATGTCGTAGGTAGCAGGGCCAAACCTTATCACTTTGGTTGCTTCTGAAGATTTTTCACTCCTGTAGCAGTCTGCATGCCAGAATAATCTCTCTCAAAAGCAGGGCCAAACCTTATCACTTTGGTTGCTTCTGAAGATTTTACACTCCGTAGCAGTCTGCATGCCAGAATAATCTCTCTCAAATTGTGACCATATATGTCGCTGTAGCGGGCCAAACCTTATCACTTTGGTTGCATCTCAAGATTTTACACTCCGTGCGATCGCATGCCGAATAATCTCTCAAATTGTGACCATACATGTCGCAGGTAGCAGGCCAAACCTTATCACTTTGGTTGCATCTGAAGATTTTACACTCCCGTAGCAGTCTGCATGCCAGAATAATCTCTCTCAAATTGTGACCATACAAGTCGTAGGTAGCAGGGCCAAACCTTATCACTTTGGTTGCTTCTGAAGATTTTACACTCCCGTAGTAGTCTGCATGCCAGAATAATCTCTCTCAAATTGTGACCATACATGTCGCAGGTAGCAAGGCCAAACCTTATCACTTTGGTTGCATCTGAAGATTTTACACTCCCGTAGCACTCTGCATGCCAGAATAATCTCTCTCAAATTGTGACCATACAAGTCGCAGGTAGCAGGGCCAAACCTTATCACTTTTGTTGCTTCTGAAGATTTTACACTCCCGTAGCAGTCTGCATGCCAGAATAATCTCTGTGACCATACATGTTGCAGGGTGCAAATGGAACAGATAATTTTCGTCTGATCAACCAACTAAAGGCTTGCTAAGTGAATACGGAAGAGACAAATGGGTATCTGGCATTATATGTGTTTAGCTCCGACTCTGAGAAAAAAATATGAAATATGATACAGGATGAGTGATATCCATATATCAAGTGATATGAGAAAGTATATTATGACGTCTCTTAGAAATAAGATAACATATAGACGGATTATCATATCTAAACAGACAGAGAATACTGAGTGTAAAGAAACAGATAATTTACCGTTAAATGCTAGCTTTGCATCCCCTGCGTAGAGCTTAAACATATTATAGTCTACGTTGTCTGGGATACATGTTATTTCCTCTCCTTTGTCCGGTAGGTCCATGATATATTTGACATCCCACATTTGACTACCTGTCCTGGAACAGACACCCTGCTGGCCGCTAAGATGTTCGGGAACTCCAAACTGCATAAAATGGCTCAATACTTGAAATGTATCATGTGCTAAATGATATATCAGCGGTGCAGGTTTTGTGAGTTATGACACACCAGCATCATCTCAAGCTGCCATCAGGGGGGTGAATGGCTCACAATTAGGTGGTAAAAGGATCAAGGTACAGCTCAAGAGGGAAACAGGAACAGCAGCTCATGCGACACAGTAAAGAGCAACCCCTTTCTAACAAGAGATGTTGGATGCTGTAGTTCTGAGAGTACCATCCTGCATGGTGAACAAGGCAATATAGCAGTATTTGGAAAACTATTAATGTGGTTATGACATAGTTGGTACTTGTTACCGTTTAAGATCACCAGAATTTCTAGGCATACTTGTCATGTTGCAGCAAGTGTGTACGAACAATTTGTATGATCGAATCTGAAATAGGCTTAGATATCAAAAAAAAATTATCAAGGAGGGAATATCATACAGTCTAGTTCCAACTTCAAACCAAAAGACATAAAACGCTACCCGAACGGACCAGAATTAGCAACATGCTGGAAAAAAAAAAGGCGTGGGCGCAGCCATCATAAACTGATCCGAAGAAACTCCTAAACCACTTCAAATGCTATCACGAAGATATATCAACTACAAAAGCAAAGAAAACATTTTTCATACAGCTGACTAAAACGGTAAAACCAAAGAACCGAACATCAACACAGCAATCCAGCTTCTCCATGCGCTTGCCTGAACACATCAGTAGACGTCTAATTGATCCTCCTTGTCCCTTGCACCAAGGCTTCTCGCTTGTCCTGCTTATGAGATAGAGACCACAGTCCTCAATCCAGTGGCACATACAAAATAATACGTCGTTAGGATGAACTGCCATTTTGTTTTCAAAACTTGCACAGGAAAAGAAGTACTTTATTCCTATCCATTTTCTTCTAAGCAGGTTATCATTGACAAGAATCACTTTCTTGCTCAAGTCCTGCATCTTAACTGCAAATGAGACCAAGAATCAGCATTATTTTCCACAGGATTTCTTCTAAAAGTGACGGTCCGAAGACCCTATTCAAAGGCTTCAACCACAGTCACACTTTTACTGAATGTTATGTTATACAATCAGGGGTGTTGAACAGTAAGCCATATTTTACCCAGCCAAACATCTTCCCTTCATCTCCAATATTTGTTTGGATGCAACCAAAGCTTTATCATTCTCACTTTATCTAGAAGAACATAAATGAAGCGCTAGTATAGAATATCACATATTCCAAATGTTCTGTCCAACTTGTTGCATTACCAGAAAGATAGATCCACTTCCCACAAAAAAAAAAAAGAAAGAAAGATAGCTCCACTTTAACACTGCTACACACAAACAACCATGCTTTTTTTAACAGCACAACAGAAGTTGCTTCTGAAGGCTAAAACGATGAATCATCTGAGATTTGAAAGGAAAGAGATAAAATCCTTACCTGTACTGGAGGAGGAACATCAGGCATGATTGCAGCCTGATGCTAAACCCCAATTCTTCCTTCTGCAACAAAATCAATTGAAGAGAAGTTAGAACTCATTTCTTCTTCTGCTAACAAACTTTTCTAATGAGGTTGATCATTTGCTGGTTCCATCAAGCGCCTGATGAACTCGATATATTATTGGCACTACAACAGAGGACAAAGCAAAGACAGCCATGACCATGAAACTTTCTTTACATAAAAGGATAATGCATTAAGGAACCCCAGCTTACTAAGATCATAACAGGACATGAGATGAATAAGCATAATAACTAGATGTCAGATATACAGTGTAAAAAGTCCAAAGAACTAAAACTAAATTTCCATGATAACTAAACTGAGATGGGTTTGGATTCAGAAAATATCAAGGATAAGAGAACTTTGCCTCAGCTTCGACAAACCACATCTAAGTCATTTGTTTAGGTAATGGACAACGAACTAGTGACAAAATGCTTGGCATTCTTTCTGAAAGGAGCAAAAGTAACAAAATAGGCACTATACCTTTCTCCAATCTATTTTATGTGAAGAAGCAACAGCTTCTTCAGCTTCATATATTGAAACTAGTAAACAGATAAAATTTAGAATGCAAGATGACATAGCATAGTTCAGAATGCATAGCAGCTGCTTGTTCACATGGGATGGATTCACATTCCATTTTGCGACAGGAGCAAGTAATGCTACTCACACAATTCCCTTCAGAACTGCAGTCCACATAAACTCCATTGTGCACACTCTCTTTTAGCACAACAAAGAACTTTACATACTCACCTAAATATATGATATCTCCAATGGTCCATCTCTGTGTTTTCAATCTGTACCTTCACTAACTTGAAAATATTAGGCGTGTACAGAACTGCTGCACTTTTCTCAAGTTGTTCAGCATCTAATTTAGTGAGTGGAACAGATTGTGAAGCCCTAGAATCTAGTTCGGCCTCATTCCGGCGCATTCATGACAAACAATGCTCATAGTAGTCCACCAGGTCATAAAGTGTCATTTTGCGATCTAGGCGCCTATGAAGCCTTGAGTTGAGACTCTCACTTTGCTGATTACTTTTCATACCCAAATAATATTTTCCTTGCAAATATGCTGCTGACCACATCTTTCTCAACTCATACATCTTGGACATCTATTTGTTCTCATCAGAAATTCCGTGCCTTTGCTTAAAAAGATTGCAATTTTTCTCAAAGTTATCAACACTCATTGGAGCATACATAAAAGTTCTAAACTCATAAAGCATGGGTTGGCGGAGGTGGCAAATCATATTTTGCTCGATATGCCAAGTGCATAAATGGTGTTCTGACTGAGGCATCATTGTTCTTATTGCTTGCCGCATTGCAGAATCGCCATATGTGATCAATGATCGTGGTTCTTTCTGGTACATAGCTTTCAAAAATGCGCGAAGCAACCACTCATAAGAACCAGTTGATTCATCTGAAACAACACCACACCCGAAAACAACTGTGCTCCGATGATGATTAGCACCAATGAATGGAACAAATAGCAGATTATAACAATTCACACGATATGTACTATCAAACACTACAACGTCACCAAAAACATCATAATAAATGCGCGATTGTGCATCTGACCAAAATAAACTTCTTAAGTGACCCAAATCATCTGTGGTGTGCTAAAAAAAGAACTCAGAATCCTTTTCTTGTCGTCCACTCATATGACTTAACACAGCTTCAGCATCGTACCCTACAATGGTTCTTCTCTTGTACCTTTTGAAAAAGTTATACAAATCAGCTGGTATAAACCCAACCTTATCATAGCCACCATGTTGTTTCTCCATAACTTCCATTATCTGATATTTGCGGATGCCACCGACCTGAAATTAGATAGCATCTGCTTTCTGCGCATCACTAAGCCCCCGATGTGATCATAGAAATGCAACTTCACTAGACTTGGCTAGGGAGTGCTCGTGTTCATCCTTGAAATTTTTCACAAACCATCGACCAGTTTCCTCATTAAGCTCTATTTGACTATTTCAAACTCTACTTCACATCCACAATGGGTAAGTGGCTTGGCTTTTCTGTCTATTAGGTAAGTCAAAGAATTGTATTCTTTGATAACCTTCTCTTGAGCAGTAATACCGCCTATGAACTATCTTGCCAGTGGTTGGATCACGTTTCACAATATCTTTTCTGACACTGAATCCTTTCCCCTCCGCATAACTGTTGTAGAATCTAAAACCTTCCTCCTCGCTTCCAAGCTCCTTTAGTACAATCATATTGTACTCTTCCAAATCCTCAATGGTGGCTTTGGTGGGTTTTTTTTACCTTCCATAATATAATCCTGCAATTTACACAACTCTAAATTAGGCACAAATGAACTAAATAAAATGATGACGGATTTGCAAGTCCCCACTTATTTATCAGGTACTTTTCATCCATCTATCCATTTGTTAGGGCATGCAACTTTGCAAAATGTGGTGGCAAATAAACTTATTAATCCTTTAATCTTTTTTTATCCGGAAATGCTTAAACTTAAGAAACAAAATTGATATCCTGCCAAACTTCATGCGTAGCAAGCGGCTTTGTCATATATTTACCTTAGCAAAGCCAGTATTATCTATTTTTTTCATGGCATACCAATTCATCAATATAAGCTGTGAGTAATGTTGCACTGATGGACGAAAAAGCAAAACAAATATAACTTTTTTTTCAGCTGTATTACAGGAGTGTACGAAATGTAGGATCTGTATCAAACTATCAGCATGCACTACCTTAGCAATTATATTATCGCATATTGCATCCCCAATTAATGGGACAAAAAAATTCAGGATTATCTTTCCTTTCCATTTGACTCAAAAGTTATGTAATTTGTTATTGTTTATTACTTCTCATGTTTAAATTTCTTGAAGGATGTTTAGCATTAATTTCTTCTAGCATGCAGTTTTCTTTCTTGGGGTCACTTGATGAGAAATGGATGAGTGAATTTGCATGCAGGTAGGTGACTTATGCTTCGATGGTGGTGTATTGTCTCTCACCTTTCCCTCCATAAGTAATTAGTTGTTCTCAAAACAATTCCAATGACCTCATTTCCACTTGGTTCTGCACTGGAACAATACTAAAAAGAACACAAAAAAATCTGAAGTCATGTTGTGCAAAGTGCAAAAAACTCCACTAAATTGTGTGCGAACCAAGATAAGATAATTACCTCAAAGTTCTTGTGAAACTACCCTATCTTGAACAAATATTTGCAGCACATGTCAGTTGAACATTGGCGGTGAACTGAAAGGCGAACAAAGTTTAATGACTAGTCAGAAGGTAACATGGAACAAGCTATATATTGCTTTGCGATTTTAATCTACAGAATTGAACAAAAGGAAGGATCTATGCAATAAAAAAGGCAGGGAATATTCCTAAAACACGACAAGGAGAACTCTTGATTTGCATGAGAATACAACTTCTTGAAACAGGACAAAGGGAAAACTTGATTTGCACCTGGCCCGATCCGATCAAATCCGTGCAAAATTTGTAGAAAAACAACTCGCACTGCTACAGATCGGGGAATGGAATCCACCGCGCGTGCATAACCGTAAAGAAACCAGACGATTACGAGAAATAAGCAGGTAGGAAGAGGAAAGGAGAAGGGAGAGGAGGGGGAGCGTATGGTACCGACAGGCGAGGCGAGCTCTCGCCGGCGCGTGGGCTTGGTGGCGGAAGGGGGCGGTGGCTTTTTGGGAGTCGTCGGAGACGGACGAACTCGTCTGTTGCAACTAGGGTTTGAGACGCGGAGGAAGAAGACTGGCGCCAGTGAAGCACACCTCTGCGAAAAGCTCCTGAAGCACACCTCTGCGAACGCCGTGAAATCCTCGCTGCGTTGCATCACACGGTCACAATTCATGCATAATTCAGAAGTAACTAGCTGTGTAAGGCCACGCTGTTGTGATGTGTCCAACTGCTGTCGAGTGCAGCAGTTCAGTAGGAAAAGAATTAGTACATGAATCTTGGACTGATGAGCAACCCATTGTATTCATCTTGAAGAGCCTGAGGAAGATCAAAGTGATAGATTGTTGCGTGAGGCTGTATTCCTGCGATCATGAGCTCGAAACAATGCAACTTAGCATTTCAGAATCATTAAAGCAGCACTAGATGGTAGGAAACACAACAAATACCGTACATAGGCAGTCCAGACTGATAAAACAAACCAAATTACCATATCTTTGGAGTTCATCTATCAGATTGTTGTAGTACTCCAACCCCTACAACTAGGGTGATAAAGGTACTACTCCAAAAAAAAAAAAAAGGAAAGGAGGTGTGATTCCTACGTGTACCTGGAATAAGCCTTGACCAGGCTTTCCTCCATCGCCCTACCTCTGCTTCTCCTTTCTGACTTCTGCCCAGTAAACAGAAATCACAAATCACACACCGCTCTCCTGCAATGCAATGCAGTGCAGTGCAGGCTAAAAAGAACGGCTCTCGAGTGGAAATTTGGACGTTTGTGGCATCCTTGCGCGGACAAATTCCACAACTAGCACCGAGCGCCAAAAAATTCCTCATCGACCCCGTTCGGCGCCACGATCGATCATCCGAGCCGACGACCAGCGAGACGCCGACACTGTCCGGTCGTGCGGTGCGGACCGCACGACCGGTGCTACGATGCGGTCGTGCGGTACCGGACCGCACGACTACATCGAGCACCGGCCGTGCGGTCCGGCATCGCACGACCGGACAGGTGTCGGCGCCGGAGCGGTCGTGCGCTCGGATGTTCGATCGTGCGCCGGAACGGGGGGCTAGAGATGGAATTTTTTGCTGCTCGGTGCTAGTTGTGGAATTCCTTCGTGCGATGGTGCTAAAAACGTCTAAAATTCTCTCGAGCGTGGGTTTCGCTCGGCGAGCAGGCTAAAAAGCATTGCCAATTCGCCACGATGGATAAACGACAAAAAGGCACCACGGGATTTTCTTTATAATACATCCCCTGATTTCTATGATAACTTAGGAAAAGTATATACAATTTTTATATTAAAGATTCAAGATGAACAATATATTGGATTTTTCTTTTTAGCTTCTAAAAACCATTTTTGGATTTTCTACAGTAACTAACTTTGAAACGCAATGTTTTTTTAAGATGTGGTCTACAAGATAATTGTAGTACACATTGTAACGCCTTCATTTATATCGGTCAAAACTGTATGTGAGTTTCTATTACTCCATACTCTTTCCTACCAACAGCCCAAAAACCATAAACCACAGGTAAAAACCATAAGCCCAAGCTAAAAAAATAGGTTCGTTACCATCAAGATTTTGAATCGACAAATATGTTGAACTTCTTTGTCTTTCTCATCGTAGACCTCGTATTCCTACAATGTTGTCATGATTACCGACAATCACTGTAGTGAGAAGTAGAACGTTGATGATTCCCATTGATGTATAGGACCTATACTTTGGTAGCAATGTTGTTCATCGAAAAAAAAATCAAAGGGGGTTTATTTATACCCAACTCGGCCCAGTGTCGATCTCCAACGTAGGTGTCACCATCGTCGTTCAAGTGAGATGGCTCGATAAAACCCATCATGTGTAAAGAAAATCCGGCTAAGAGCTCAATGAAGAAAAACGAAACTAGAATAAATAAATCTAAGTGACAAAGCAGAAGCAACTAAAGCAATTTAAAATTACTTCTAAAATTCAATGGGTTATCCACCTACTGAACTCCGACGAGAACGCCAGAGAAGGGAGATAGGGGCTAGCAACGGACTTCCAGTGACTAGGGTTCCTAGTGGTGGTGACTCCCTTTGTGTAGTATCCTCTCTAGCATGTGACAAATGCAACCCAAGTAATCTCGAGGAAGCCCAACATCTCCTCTTATTACCTGGGCGGATTTTCTCATTAGTTTAACCACTACAACCCAAGTAAACTGTGATATGGTGCTAGCCCAACCAAACCACTACCAATGGGAATCACAAGAACACCCTAACTGGCACGCCACGTCCTTTGTAACTTATGCATCAACCCTTGAGGAAAGATTTAAATCTACATAAAACCTACTATAGAACTCAGAAGGGGCGATCAAATATTACAGACTTGTATGTACTTGTGTGAAAGTTTCCAAGCATAACCTATAAATGCAAAAACCACCCAAAAAAGCTCAACTGAATTCAAACCCAATCCCTCCTTTCGTCTCCACTTCACCTCCCATCTCCCCCCTCCCCCTCTCTTCTCGCGGGTGCCATGACGACACATGCGAAGCAACCTCACCACCACCTCCTAAGCCTCATCGTGATCGTATTGGCAGCTGTGCTTCTCCCGATTCTCTCTGGTGCTACAGCGGAGGGGAAGAGGAGGAACAGGTCATCGCTGGGGAAGCCGAAGCAGTGGGCCACGGGGAAGGATGAGGGGGAGATTCTCACTGAGGTGAAATCGCGTGGCGGCGGAGAAGGGGGTGGGGGACGAGGGCGGCTTTGCCTCCCTCGACAGCATGCTGCAGTGGGCGATCGGTTCTCTGGGAGTTCATAAATTCCTCACTTGGTTCAGCAAATTTAAATTTGAACTGGGAAATGTTTCAAAGTTGGACTTTTGAACTAGAAAATATGTGCTAGTTTAGTTTAGTTGTCATGATGTATCCCATGGCGTGGGAAATTGGGCAGTTCTCCTCATGCTCTAATTCGGTTAAATTTTGGTTGAATTTGACCCCTGGGGTAGAGTTCACAATTTTGATTTGGAAAAGTTGATGCTTTATCATGTACAGTACTTAAATGCGATGGTACATTTTGTTTGTTCTGGACATTTGGGGACATGACCACGTTATGCGCTGTTAACTTCTAAGTTCTAATCGGTCATTATTTATGCAGGGAGCTCTAATCCGGAGAAGTTGAAAGAAAAAGCCGCGGATGTGCAGAAGCTATCAGCCGATGAGTTGCTTAAGCGGCAGATGGAGATTAAGGTGAGAAACAATGGTGGAAGAATTATGCCTTTGTAAATAAAGCTGGGAAAATCATTTGGTCTAAAAAAGAATTTCCACTTTGTAGACTTTGTTATCCTCTGGTTTTGTGATGTGGGACTCTGGCATGCCAATGCTTTGTGTGACAGTACGATGTTCTGTTGTATTTCGTGTCTACAAATGTGCTGCCACATTTGCACATGTAGACATTGCTGTCTTATCTTAATATCCAGAAGGACTGTTCTAGTCTAGAACACAATTTTGCTTTCCATGAATTAAGGTTTTACATGATTGATGTTTCTAATGGGTGGATTCTTTTTTTTTTGTTGTGCTTTATAGTTTATTGTTGTAGTTTATAGTTTTTGGTCTTAGTGCAGGCGTTTGTGTGAACGAATCGAATACTGATAAACCAATAAGTCGCTTAAAAAAATTGACCTAATAAATCGCTTCGAAATGACGATAAAAAACTATTCTATTTATTTATTTAAGAAAAACCATAAATTATAAACGGAAAACAACTCGGCCATAATTTGGTTACTTGGTTCCATGTACCTCTAGATTTTCATTTTATGTACTTTGCAACTGATTGTAATTGTTGTTTACCAACGAATTAAAGCAGCAATTTTCCCTAAAAAAAACTTCACCTCCACGCCTCGCTGGGCAGCCTACCTTGCGGCCTCTACAGTTCCACCACATCGCGTGACAACCCTTTTGACCGGCAGTACTTTCGCCGCCTCGCCACACCTCCTCTCCCCTCGGACATCCGTTGTGGCCCTCAAAACTCACTAGTCTTGCATGCAGTTGCTAAGTCCCTGTTACCCATACTAATCCTTAATCCGATGAACTTTAACTCATGCTGCTAGATACCGATGTCAGCATAGATACCGATGCTGCCAGATACCAATGTCGGCATAGAAGGAGGGTTACACATTTATCCAATCACACTAATGATAACACTTTGATGATACCCTTTCGGTTAATATACCCAAATGTGTATCTGTTGGATTTTTTTTTTTAGTTTTAGGCTTGCTGGAATAACTTTGCTCTAAGTTAGACGCTGAAACAAATTAAATGACATAGAGTTGCAATTTTCTCTAGCCTGTTTTTATACATAATGGACTGAGTATTCGTATGCATTTTTTCCCCTTCTAATAATAAGCGAAAACGTTGATTGGTATAATACATGGATTGATATTTGTTTACACGATTATAGGATTACAGATCATCCAAACAATAAGTGATGATTGATGATAGTTCTTTAGAAAGATGCTGAGATGAAGTGTGAAGATCACCTAAGGAAAGCTGATTTCATGTTGGGTTTATCAACACTTGTGCTAATTTTTTTGCACGGTTCAGCCCTCCAGGGGTCGCAACTCTTGCAGACAAGAAAACCACGTGTCACGCGCTATTCGCAGAGTTTTGTTGCGTTTGGTTTGGGTCCGATCGGGCCCGTCGGGCGCATCGCCCGGCCGTTCTCTAGCTTCGCACCGCGGCCGCCTCCCTCACCTCCTCCGGGCTCCAATGGCCTCTCCGCGTCCGCGGCGCGTCGCCGCAACTCTGCAGGGCGCCCAGCTGCGGCTGGCGCGAGCCGCCCTCGCCGCCGGTGCACGCTCCGGAGTCGAAGCCGCCGCCACCAAAGCACTTCCTGTTCTGGGTCAGTCCCGCTTGCTGTTCTGAAGCTGTGAGAGGGGCCACTCTTAAGGGCTTCTCGCGGAGGTAGTTGCTCCCATTCTCCCCAGCAACACCTCCATTGACGAAAATCTCGCTTCGTTTCATGAAAATGTCCGGTTTTTTTATACAGTTGAGAAAAAAAAATGACCTATTTTCTGCGGGTTTCCTTCTCTTTTTTGGTACAGATTAACCTCGATAAGGAGAAATGGTGTAGATTTTTCTTGCTCGCCTGGTATACCTGGAACAAGCTCTCGACGGCCACAAGCAAAGGGTAAAGCAATCTCATGCCTTGCTCTTTATTCGTCCACCGATCTCACCAGCTCCTTCGCTTTAGTTAGCCAACTTTGCTGAAAGACAAGAAAGCAGCGTGGCCTAAAATTCTGTCTGCCGTACAGAAACTGAAAGAAACAAAGCGCATATTCGCGATAATGTACAGAGAGGGGCGTTCTGAAATCTGAACTGATCAAAATGCAGGTCATGCAGAATGCACGCCTACTCGCCTACTATTTTGTGGAACTCAATTTGTTATGGGTTCCTATTATCCAAGAGCATGTCGTAGGTTACTACGTACGTTAGAAATTGTATATTAACATGGAACTTTTAGCTTACTGATCACTGTCCAGTAGTAAGAAATTAAGAAAGTTATGGACATGTTTGGCTGGCCCTGTTGCTAGTAAACCCCCAGTACAAGACAAGGATCTCATCCAACGTGCATTGAATCCCGAATAAGATTTATGTTGCATGGGCTAGAACTGACATAACAGCGCAAAGAAATGCATGCCTTTAGCATCCATCCTTTGAGTGTGCTAGCAAGCTAATGGGACGATGCATCTTTGTTCTTGTCGTCTCCTCTAAGCAGCAGATAAGAATTGATTAGCTATCACCTGCAAGCCAAAGTATCTTCTCTTGCTTGCCTTGATACACACCAAAACAAGGTATCTTTTAAAGACCTTTGCCTACAACATATTTATTCAGATGATCAATCTGTCTGTTGCACATTGGGCTTCCACAACTTCCTCAACCACTTGATCCGCATATACTGTTCACAAACCACAGTGTGTGTAGAGAGAGAGAGAGAGAGGGTGGTGATGGAATCGACGGTACTGAGTGTTGGCAAGTCCGTGCTGAATGGAGCAGTTGACTACGCCAAATCCGCCCTCGCGGAGGAGGTGGCCTTGCAGCTCGGCATCCAACGTGATCAGGCCTTCATCAGGGACGAGCTCGAGATGATGCAGGCTTTCCTGATGGCCGCGCACGACGAGCGGGACGAGCACAAGGTGGTCAAGACCTGGGTGAAGCAAGTCCGCGACGTGGCCTACGACGTCGAGGACTGCCTCCAGGATTTCGCCGTCCGTCTGGAGAAGCCATCTTGGTGGCGCGTCCCTCTCACGCTGAAGGACCGGCGCCGAGTGGCCAAGAAGATGAAAGATCTCAGAGCCAAGGTGGAGGATGTCAGCCAGAGGAACGTGCGCTACCGCCTCATCAAGGACTCTAGATCCAAGCCTACCGCCACCAATGGGCAATCCAGCATTGCCGGCGCAACAATGTTTGGCATCGAGGAAGCAAGGCGGCAGAAGGACAAAGCTAAAGTGGATCTTGTCCAGCTGATCAAGCGGGACGACAAGAACCTTAAGGTGATCGCAGTGTGGGGAACAAGTGGTGTCCCTGGGCAGACGTCCATCATCAAAGGGGCATATGAGGATCCTGAGGTAAAAGGGAAGTTTGAATGCCATGCCTGGGTTAGGGTGATGCATCCTTTCGATCCAAAAGAGTTTCTCATTAGCATGGTAAGGCAGTTCAACACAAATTCTCTCGAAGCAACTGGGAAAGCACAGGATGGTGCAACTGCAGTGGTTGAGGTTCTGATGGAGATGGAGAAGATGGGGCATGCTGATTTGGCTCATGAGTTCAGTAGACATGCGAATGAGAAAAGTTGCCTGATTGTCCTTAATGACCTATCCAACATTGAAGATTGGGATTGGATTCAGAAATACTTTCCAAACAAGAAGAATGGGAGCCGAATCATAGTGTCCACAGAGCGACATGAAGTTGCAAGCTTATGCGTGGGGCAAGGAAGGCTGGTATCAGAGCTCAAGCAATCGTCTGATGATCATGCTATTTATGCTTTCTACGAGAAGGTAATATTCAAAGTGCTGAAATAATCTAATTAGTGCTACCTCTTGTTGTTCTTCTAGTTCAGCAATATATAATTAGCAGCAGCAACACGAACAAGCGAAGCACTATAGCATCTCCAATGTATTAAATCAATGTAGGTTCAAAACTATGCCATATAAGCATTCTAAGAGCTAAGCTTCTTTTTCTCTAATGTATTGAACCGATTTGTACTACTAACTAGGACCTACGTTACATTCAAAAATCATAAAATAATAATATCCTCTTTCAACCGCACTCTCTTCTATGTACTTGTTTAATGCTTATATAAATTATTTAATGCTTTAATCGACTCCTAAGTAGAGTCTAGTACCATGTATTCTTTTTTATTGGAATCGACCCCTCTAATATATTGAATCAATTCAATACCTTCTAACTCCTCATTTGAACCGACTAAATCACAACATTGAAGATGGTCTTAGGTTGCCATGCCCCAGTAGTTTTTCTGTTCCGTTTACCCATAAGTAGATTAACTAGTCATTGACTTTCTACAATGTGTACAAGCTTGCGTAGTATTTCTACAATGCACGCCTGATAATAATTTTGGGCAAAACAATGCATTTTTTTAACATGCTTTAGATACTACATCCATCAATTTTTGGAGGATCTATATATTATATAATGAAAACGGATGACAATTGATTTACGGCTACTAAGAAAAAAAAAGAGAGAAATACACTAAAAATTCTAAAAAAAGAGAAACATTTAACACTTTGTTTGGTGGATCCTAATCTAAAGGTTTTTAGATTTGATAGTTGGACATCGATGTAAGAATTTGAAATAATTCTTAAAAAAGAGAGAAAAACATCTAACCCTTAATTTTAATTTGGTAGACAGTAATTAAAGGCTTAGATTTGACAGATGGTTTAGAGATATATTAATTTGGGAAAAATTAAAAAGAGATAAGTAGCACCACCTATAATCCAAAGAGTGTGTAAATTTACTAGACACACCCACATCCCAATATTCTCTTTCACACAGGGGAAGAGATATTTCAAAATACATTGCAAATATCAAATATCCTAAATGTATTTTTATTATGAAATAGAAATTTCTTCAAAACAAATTATACGATATATTATACCACGCTACACCGTGCAATTGCACTGGCCAATCGGCTAGTATTTTTAAGTGCACAAAATTTTAAATAGGTACATATGCACCCATCTACTACTATGTAGTAAGTATTTTACTCCATCTGTCCTGCAATATAAGTCCTTATTCTTAAGAAGCGTTATCCCACAATATAAGTCCATTGTGGAGATCAAGGGTATAGTTATTGTAATATTTTCACCATATACCCCCTATTTAATGCTAAAAAGTGAATGAATAATTATAATATGCCATTTAATATAGGCATACATGGTCCAATAACATTAATATTTTCTTAAATTTAGTGTTTTCTTAGTTTGTACATATGGTGGGCTATGGACTTACATTGTGGGACGGAGTGAGTAGTTGATTAGCCAATAGGATGTTCTGAATCATAACTACTATGAGCCAGATTAAATAGTTTGTTATAGAAGATTGAAAACTGTTCTTTACACGTTTAGGAGATTTAAAACACGACTAACCATTATCCTGGGAAATGGAAGACATCACCTAATTAATCACTGCTTGCTTGTGTCCAGGGTTCTGAAGATGGAACAGATTCAACGGAGGTAGGGTTAATCTCAAACGCAATCACCACCAGCAGTGATAGCTCTGCGGGAGGAAAGAGCCTCACTCGCATAGAGACGATGGTAACAGCTTTCAGGGAATCTGATCTCGTCGGGCGAGTTGATGAAAAAACTAAAATTATCGAACTAATTTCAAAAGAGAGCCAACAACTTGAGGTAATATCTATATGTGGAATGGGTGGTCTTGGAAAAACCGCTCTAGTAACAGATGTCTACCATAGCCAAGAGCTCAATGGCATGTTTGAGAAGCGCGCTTGTGTCACGGTCTTGCGTCCTTTCAATCTTGAGGATCTCCGTATGAGCTTAGCTATGCAACTAGATCCACACTCTTTTGGAAATAAGGAAGCCACGGGTTTGATGGGCTACAAAACAAAGCAAGGCGGTTTGATGGGCGACAAAACAAAACAAGGAGTTCGACCCTCGTTGGCTGACCTTTTGCAAGAAAAGAAGTATCTGATCATTCTCGATGATCTATCATCCACCACAGAATGGGACGCCATAAAACAAGATTTTCCAAGGATGGAACTAAAAAGCCGGATCATAGTCACCACAAGGGTATGGGATATTGCTAAACATTGCTCAGGAGAAGAAAACAACATATACAAGCTCAAACAGCTAGTAGACAAGGATGCAACGGACCTCTTCACGAAAAAGGTATGTACTGACAGCGTACCATGCTCCATTTGTTTGGTTTGGAATTACATTATATTTTTTCAAGAGAGAATACAAGAAAGACGCACATACTTAACACATATCACACTTACACTACCACACATATATATGTGTGTCTTCTATACACGCTTAGAATTTATCGGAGATACCCAAGAACTCATGGAGCGTGGACACATCCTTTTCCATTGAATTTGCACAAGTGTGCGGACGCTACTCAAATCGATGTGTACACTAGCACCATGTCTAGGACTTAAACTTTGATAGGCTCGGTGTACACATGTACGATTAGCCATGTACATTATAGGTAACGGTGCTACAATTTAGCCTAGCGTTGTAAAGAGAAACTTTTTTGTAGGTTTGACAACATATGATTGTGCTATGACGCATGTGGCAGGTCACAAAATGATAAAGTTTAATTTTGTTGTAAGACGGAGGTTGTGTTGCCGACGAACAATCACGCAAGAACAAAAAAATTTAGAGGAGCATACAAAAAGTAGTCCCGACAACCTCTCCCTCCCCCTTTACAGAGTGGTAGGTGTGCCCCACTACTACAAAAAAAAGGATCATTCTGAACATCTCATCACAGACGATTCAACACAAACTATCAGTGATAAAGTTACTATAGATGGTTTTACAAGATGGATCATTTAAATTCACCGTGATGGAAAGAACCGTCTGTAATGACCTATTTATCATAGATAGATTTTATTTTGAACCATCTGTGATACATCACAGACGGTTCAGAACAAAACTGTCTATGATGTTTATACTTATCATAGACGGGTTTTTTCAAATTATCTGTGATAACCTACTTATCACAGACAGTTCTTTATCTAGAACCGTTTGTGATAATATTTTAACTTATCCACTCTCACCTAATTTGAATTTTTCACTTATCTCACTGGATTTGCTCTTTAAAATAGAAGACTTAGTTGTTCTCCTCCTCATCTCTTCTCTTTTCTCACTTCTCCTTCTCCTCCTTCACTTCTCTCCTCATCTCCTCTTCTCACTTCTCCTCCACTTCTCCTCGCCAAATTTTCCTTAAAAATAGAAGGCTCGGTTAGCTCTTCTACTTTTCTCTTTTCTCACTTCTTTTCTCCTTCCCCACCTCTTCTTCTGCATTTTTACCATAGCTTGGATGCCAAAAATTTGGCTAAATCTGCGTTTTTACCATAGTTTGGATGCCCAAAATTTGGTTAAGTCTGTATTTTTATGGACAATGACATACGGTTCTAATTCCGAACCATCTGTGATACAGTTTTCACAAACAGCTCAAAAACCGTCTGTGAATAATCCCTATTATTACTAACCCATGAAGTCATACGGTTAAAGGAATCGTCTGTGATAACGGTTTTAAAATGTCTGTGATAAACTTTTCTGTGGTAGTGCCTTTTCTTGCAAGACAAGTGAGGACTAAAGTAATATATTAGGACTCTTGAGTTTAGGTAAGCATCCACATACCATATCCACATACCATAATATTACAATACTCTTCCTTGGACACTTAGCCAGCACCATCCTTCCGAAAAACCCAGTGGAAAAAATGGTGAGAACAAAATAGTACATAGTTCGCATTCTTGTCATTGCACTTGTTGCCTCTTGTTTAGCATAGATTAATCTGCCTTCTTTTTTGCTCAGGCCATTACATAGGATATGTGACACGGATAAAATGTGTGTCAACACAGGGATGGTATATAAACAATGTAACTAAAGGCATTAGCTACTTAACATGTTTAATCAAAATTTACATTTACAAATATGATTAACAAGTAAATAATGTAAGAAATAACTACAACTAACTATTGGGTATTCAATATGATCAAGAATCATGACTTGCCTCTTGCTACCCAATACTTTGGCTAGTTGCATTCAACTTGACAACTGGCGTCTTGCCAGGAACTGTCGATCCATTGGCCTCGAACCTTCCAGCTCCTCTCCACTTCTATTGGTCCTCTTATTCCACATTCTAAAGCAATTGAAACAACACCAACAAACCAAGGAACAACAAATAAAACGCTGAAATAAACAAAATTAAATTAGGTTTTAGAAAACTTAAGCTGGAACTCCTGAAAGAGAGAAAACTATGGCCAGACGGGTTTTGAAATGATTGGACCTGAACAAGGAGGGTAAAAGTGGTATTTGAAGGGAGCAGAGGGGGTCTAGAGTTGGTATACTAGTAAGAACTAGTGGTAAACCTCCAGGAACAGGTCAAAAACCTACTGAATCGAACCTAAATTGGTTAGAATAGCCCATATACCAGTTTAACCGGGTTGGGTTCGGATTTGGTTTGAATCTGGTGCGTCTGATCTAGTTTGGCTAGGCTGAATGGGTTAGGTTCGACCCGAGATAGTGTGGCTCAGTCGAGTTGGCAAGGCAACTCGATCTAATGATAACCAAACAGTACCAAGTTGGGAGCACAATGCTCCTTTTCCATTGCACAGCAAAGTAGAGGAAACTAGGGCGCCGGCTGCGGCACTGCTCTGGCAATGGAACTACAGCACGGATGGGAGCATCAGAGCATGGTGTGTTCGTGGAGATGAAGGACCCATTTTTTGTGGCATGTCAGGATGGGGATGATGATGGTGGTTGGAACGGGGTTGTGCGAGGGCGGCAGTTGCGAATAGGAAAAGCTCATCAACAGCAAACTCCGATAGATTTATCTCAAGTAAATAAGATAGTCTTAGCAATTATGAAGCTAGAAAAAAAGTGTGGAATGTACAAGCAAAGAAATAACCACAAAATGACTTGATATTTTTCTCGTAGTATCAAAGACTTACCAGTCTTCACTAGTCTACGTTGAGGAAAGTCTAAGTAATTTAGACCGGCTTCACGAATTTAAGCATTAACTCCTTAATCCACTAGTGGTTGCTCTTCCTTCGCTCCAAAGATAGTAAGCACCGGACTACTCACAAGTTGGAGCCAAGCCTCTCCACAATCTTCTTGAAGAGGTCACTTTACAATCTCCCGTCAAGCCGTCTAGGTGCTGGCAAATACCAAGAATAATAAACCATAGTTTCACTTGACAGCGATCAAGTGCCAAGGCTCAATCTAGAATGAATACACAATGAAAGTGAATAGACAGTTTTACATAATTGTTGGCTAATACCTGGTTTTGTGTGAAATTAAACTAAAATGGTTTTGCACAATGAAAGCCTAAATAATCCAATTTCAAATAAGTGCACCAACATTCTCAATCAGGGAAGAAAGTGGGTGATAGAGTAGAAGGCAATGGTGCTTCCGATGGGAGGTTTGTCTTCGGGCTTTGCCGATGAGAGAGAGTGGAGAGGGGTAAGAGAAACAAAAGAGTTGGTGAGAGGAAGGGAGAGAGAGATGAGTTAATATACCTACTTGTAGGTGTGATTCGAGGATCTAAGATGCAATTTACTTATTTTTGGAGTATTGATGTAACATTCTCACCTCTCAACCAATATAATCGAAATGTTACTCCTAAGGATGGAAAATTAACACTCTATCATAGTCACTCTATTAATTAAAAGGACTAGTTTAGGTACAATTTTGTTGGAGTACCGAATAAATTGCATTGTATCAATTTCAGGTATTTAAGAAGATTGTAGATTTGGATGAGCAATATCCTGAGCTGGCTGAAGAAGCGAAACCAATTCTAAAGAAGTGCAGTGGACTTCCCCTTGCAATCGTCACCATAGGTGGCTTCTTGGCAAACCAACCAAAAACTGTTGTGGAGTGGAGAAAATTGAATGAACATATTAGCGCTGAGTTGGAGATGAATCCTGAGCTTGGGGCCATAAGAACCGTCCTTGATAAAAGCTACGATGGTTTACCCTATCATCTCAAGTCTTGTTTCTTGTATCTATCCATCTTTCCTGAAGATCTCAAGGTTAGCCGGAGACGTTTGGTGCGGCGGTGGACTGCAGAGGGTTACTCAAGGGAGGTCCGCGACAAATCTGCTGAGGAAATAGCAGACAACTACTTCATGGAACTCATTCACAGGAGCATGATTCTACCATCTCAACAATATATTCATAGTAGAAAAGGAATTGACTCCTGCCAACTCCATGATCTCATCCGTGAAATCAGCATATCAAAGTCAATGGAAGAAAATCTTGTTTTTAGACTAGAGGAAGGTTGCGGCTTAAACCGCCAGGGAACAATACGTCATCTTGCTATAAGCAGCAGTTGGGAGGGGGATCAGAGTGAGCTCGAGAGCATAGTAGACATGTCCCGGATACGATCATTAACAGTGTTTGGGAAGTGGAGGCCATTTTTAATTTCTGACAAGATGAGGTTGCTGCGAGTGCTAGACTTGGAAGGCACGTCAGGCCTAGTTGATCACCACCTTAAGCACATCGGGAAGCTTCTTCACCTAACATACCTTTCTATAAGAGGATGCGACAGTATTTTTCACCTGCCAGATTCGATAGGTAATCTGAGGCGACTCCAGACACTAGATATTACATGTACAAACCTACTCAAGCTGCCAATGACCATCATCAAGCTTAGGAAGCTACAATATATTCGTGCGGGGTTCGTAGGAAATGATGATGCTGCGTTTTTTGAGGAAGGAGATCTTCCGAGGCTATGCTATTTGACTTTGACCTCAGTGCAATTTTGTGTGGCATGTTGTGCACCTCAGGTTTTGAAAAGGAAGCTCGATGTGGATAACGACATTAACAGGCGTGATGTATGTACCGCATATTGCTGCACCTTTCTCCCTATGGTTGCAATGGGCCAAATTCCACGTGGCGTTGCAGTGCCAAGAGGGATAAGTAAGCTGAAAGCCCTGCACACACTGGGTATTGTGAACATCGCTGGGGGGAAGGCTGCTATACAGGACATAAAGAGGCTCACCCAGCTGCGCAAGTTGGGAGTGACTGGCGTCAACAGGAAAAACGGTCAAGAGTTGTGTTCAGCCATTGCCGCTCTCAGCCGCCTGGAATCGTTGTTAGTGCGGTCGGAGGGGGAGCCAGGTTTGTCCGGCTGTCTGGATGGAATGTCCTCGCCCCCGAAAAACCTGCAGAGCCTCAAGCTATACGGCAACTTGGTCAAATTGCCCGGATGGATCCAGGGGCTTCAAAATCTTGTGAAGCTGAAGCTACGGAGCACCAGGATATCGGAGCTCGGTGCCGCCATGCAAGTCCTTGGGGAGCTACCAAACCTGGCCATCCTGCGCCTGTGGCAGAAGTCGTTCCAGGTTGAAGAGCTCCGTTTCAATTTCCATCCGGAGGCATTCCCGAGCCTGATGGTGCTGGAGCTGGATCTCCTAGAAAACCTCAAATCGGTGGAGTTCGAAGATGGTGCGACGCCTAAGCTTGAGCTGCTGGACTTTCGTGGTTGGCGTAAAGAAACCAAGATTGGGCTGTTTTCTGGGCTACCATCTCTCCCAAGCTTCAAGGAATTTCTGCTCTGGGGTGGCTACGAGGATGGTTTTGTGAAAGACCTGCGGGCCCAGCTTGCGAACAATCCAAATCGACCCGCTTTGAAGATGAAATGAGCTGAGCTCAAGAGTAGATCGATCGATGCTAGTATTGATGTCTGGCTGTTCCCCTTTGCAGTGTGTCTGAGACTGAGTTTCCGTTCGTGCTGCTCATTTCTTTTGAACCCACACAACTTCCTCCTGCATTGTTTCTTGTGTTTATCCCAAAATAATTGGCATGCTTCCTCCTGCATTTGCCCAGTTGGAAGTAAAATAGGTTCAGTTCAGTGAAATGTACTACAAAGACTCTTTGTGTCTACGAATTGTACAAGTGCCGTCAATTGTACGCATTGATGTCAGAGTACTATATCTTCTTTGTAATTTGCATGTTTCCTTTCCTCTGATTTGCATGTCAGAGTACTATATTTGTTTATCCCAAAATAATTTGCATGTTTCCTTTCTTTCATCTGATTTTTTCCCGAAACAATGATTTGTTCTTCTTTTTTTTTTTTTGCCCCTTACTGACGTCGACGCTTTCAATGTACTAACAGCAGCGCTGAGGACTTCTCTGATTTCTTAAGGATTTTTTACAATACATTATACTGTTAATAGAAAGATGGTAGTAAAAATATAATCTGATCATTGAGTTGTGAATATATTATAGACTTTTATTTTTCAACAAAGTTTTTTCAAGATGGTATTTTGGACTATTTCATATGAACATCTGTGTGTAAATCGTAGTTGCATATTCATTTCTTGCATCCTGCCGCATCTCCATACCCTGCGTCACATGTGCATCAAACACTACCTGCTCCGCGAGATCGTCAAGGAGCACCCAACCCTGGAGTGCGTCGACCGCCGCAATTCACCAACTTCACGCGGATTAACGCCAATGTCAAAGCTTGAAACGCTTACCATTGTTCTCCGCGCTCAGTCAATGGTGGAGCTCATGTAATTGGTGACCTCGTAGCGCCATGAGCATTCAACATTGGGACTGCGCCACGAGCTAGCTCTGCCATTGGCGGCTTCTATAAAGGTCGCATTTTCTGTTTGGTACCGTGAGCTACACCTGGAGTTCCGATGCCGTCTCATACACCGACCGGCCAACCGTCTCACACTGATGAAGCTCGAAACAACTGTTCATACACCGACCGGCCAAGAGATTCCTTTGATCTCGTAAGACGTGCTCGACGGTGGAGATGAAGTTACCGGCGGTAACGTGACACGACTAACACATGAATGGTAGCACGTTAGATATGCCCAACTTGAAAGAAAGAAATATCGTAGTCATACCTTTTTCCAAAAAAATCGATTACAAGGATTCTCCAAAATTAACTTGATGGACATAATAGAGTTAAAATGAGATTGTTGTAATGAAATTTTCATTCTATTTTTCACGTCCTCAATGATTGTTTGCACAAAACTATACAACCTTTTAAGTCCATGTAATACTATAGTCTATAGCAGTTAAGTATGTGCTACCTCAAATGTCAGCCAGTACAGTTTTTAGCAAACCAGCCGAATTTTTCTATGCTATTTCACGACTAGATATTACAATGCATATATTTAAAGACATAGAGTTGTACTTGTTATAAAAATACAAATGTGTATAGAATTTTTGTATTAGGGCCCTGCTCAATTCAGTTGTGCCTGTTGATTTTTTGCTGCAATAGCACTATATCAGCTGAAAAAAGACACAAATGAAAGTAGGGATGTTCAATTCAGCTTTTGGCTGAGATGATTTGGAAAAGGAGAAAAAGAAAAAAAACGGTGAAAATTGCAAAGGATTAAATAGATATGGAAGAAACAAAGAAAGAAATTGGAAGAAAAAGGAAAAAAAAGGAAAATGAAACCAAATTCGCCATTCATGGGGCGACGCTGGCGGTGCCAAGGTGAGGGGGAGTAACGTCGGTGGGGCCAAGGGAGGAGGGGTGGCGGCACAAGGCGGGGGTTGGTACTAGTGACGGTGACAGAGCAGTAGCGGTGATGGGGGTGGAGGAGACAACAGCACTGTAACGACTTATAGAATCTGCTACAAAAAATAATATGTTCACTTTAATTTCTGGCTTTAAAAATCCAGAAGCCATCATCGATTGGAAATGCCCTTTCTCCATCGCAGTGCTGTCCAATGGGCTATGCTGGGCCGGCACGGCACGGGCCCGGTGCAGGCACGACTAATAAACGGGCGCGATTAGGGCTAAACGGGTCGTGTCGGCACAGTTCACCCATTTAGCCCGAAAAAAATTCAAAAATTGCAAAAAAAAAATTGTAGAAAAAGTAGAACATTAAAGAAAATTTGTAAAAAAAAATATTTACAAAATTATAAAAAATAATATGTTCACTTTAATTTCTGGCTTTAAAAATCCAGAAGCCATCGTCGATTGGCAATGCCCTTTCTCCATCGCAGTGCTGTCTAATGGGCTATACTGGGCCGACACGGCACGGGCCCGGTGCAGGCACGACTAACAAACGGGCGCAATTAGGGCTAAACGGGTCGTGTCGGCACGGTTCACCCGTTTAGCCCGAAAAAAAATCAAAAATTGCAGAAAGTTGTAGAAAAAGTAGAAAATTAAAGAAAATTTGTAAAAAAAATATTTAAAAAATTATAAAAAAAATTGTAACTGTAGTCCCACCCATGTCGTGTTGTGCCGGCATGGCCCGCGAGCTAAACGGGTCGTGCCATACCGTGTCGACTTGCCGTGCCGACCGCTCGGTCCAAGTATAGCCCGGTCCGCCATGTTGTGTCGGCACGGCTCATCGTCCAAACGGATTGTGTCTGCTCAGATCGGATCTATAGTAACAGACCTCGGGTCAGCCCGCAACAATACGATCCATTTGAACAGCTCTACTCCACCGTCCAAAATCCAAATTATATTCGAAATTACAAAAGGACTGTATGGTCTAATAAGCAAAGTACCAACGCTATATTGTTCTCAAAACACCCGTCTAACTTTGCAATTTACAATTTACTACTCCCCAAGTCCTCTTCTTGTCTCCAAGCCCACGAGAGTTTCCACTGCGCACCAGCTCACCCCGCCGCCTCCCGAATCCTCCTCTCCCGCATCCCAATTCGCCATGGCTTCCGGTAATTGACTCTTAAACTTCGCTCCGTTTCGTCCTTGTGCTGTTTTTCGGTAGTTTTGCGGATTTTTTTAGGTGCTATTTGCTCCTGATATGGCCTTTCTTTGGTCTGCCCTGCGCAGCGAGATCTGAGTTTGTAATGGAATGATTAGGAATCTCGATTTCAGTGTTTTGTCCGTGGAATTGATGTATTCGGTTTGAGTTGGCTTAGATTGGTCCTGTTGAGAGATGGGATCTCCTTTCTGCGGATTCGAGGAACAGTAGTAGTTTTCTTTTTTTTCCCTTTTGTTTTGGCTAAGATCATGAGGGAGCAATAGGGTGAAGTTTGATAAATTCTCACATGCTTTAAGGCGCGCTGAATCGCTAAATTGATGCAAGCAAGATGCTTACGTGGTAGACTTCTCAGTTGACACGAAAGGAATGATGCTAATTGATAAGAACCTTCTTTAACTTGTGCTAATCAAATTGATGGAAACATGTGCTGCAAACCTGCAACCCTTGATGAGAAGGAAAGTTTCCGTTCAACTTGTTTTCGTGCTCGGCCCTTCTGTTGATATGTTTGTCGCATTGTAGAGCATGACCAATTTGTTGTAGATTGAATCAAAATTGAAGATATCTGATATCATGGTAGTTTTTTTTTCTGTTCTTATTCTCATCCTGATAAGCGAAAAAGATGCATGTTTACAAAAAGCTCAACCTCGTTTGATGCTTTTATAGCTTGTTATTGCCAACATTCGTGATGTAGCTTGGAGTTTGTTTATGTGACTGTCAGCTGATGAGCTGCTACATTCAAATTCGACATCACATGGTGCGTTTGAACCAATTTATCTCCATTCTTAGTAGCATTTGCCACTTTCCATGTGCAAGTTCGGTGGGAAAATTGTGGTGCTTGTGTTTGTGCATGCATCTCAACCAGAATACTATGGTTTCCCTCCATTATAAAAAGAAAAGAGAGAAAAGCAGTACGCTATTTCGTCCTCTTAACAATGGAGAATTTATCCACAATGCTGCTGTTTGGCTTCTTTTATTGGCAATTTCATTTGCATTGCTGTCAAAACTAGCTGCCATGTGATGTATGTTTCTGTTTTATTCCACTTCTGTTGCAGATGAGAGCAAAGGTGCAAAATCAGAAGGATCAACCAATGAACGTCAAGGGGTTCCACGAGGAGATGCTTCAGGCTTTTCAAATCCTTTTGATTTTGCTTCAATGCAGAGTTTGCTCAATGTATTTCCCTTACCATCATAATTAGTTCGCAGTACATGCTGACTTTACTGGTTATTTTTGTTCACTGTTCAAACATGCACTCGCTGTTACATTCATACATTTTTGTAGTTTTACATTATTCTGCCAGCTGCATGCAGACTTGCACTCTAGCTTTTCTGAACCAGCAATATCTTTCATGAAACGGACTATTTTCGCAAGTTGCTTCAAGTCTGCTGTTGTGGTTTCCAGGATCCATCTATAAAGGAGATGGCAGATCAAATTGCAAGGGACCCTGCATTCAACCAGATGGCTGAGCAGCTACAGAAAGGTGCTCAGAGTGCAGGAGAACAGGGCATGCCTCCATTGGACCCTCAGCAATACATTGAAACGATGCAAAAGGTCATGGAAAACCCCCAGTTCATGACAATGGCAGAGCGTCTTGGGAATGCTCTTATGCAGGTGCTATGTTTTGTTTCCTACTTTCCCCTAAGGCCGCCTCTGCTTTCCATTTTCCATTGTTTCTTCGGCTGTCAATGCCCCAAATGTCTCCATTATCCACTATTTTGCTTAGGATCCTGCCATGTCCAGTATGCTTGAAAACTTGACTAGTCCAACACACAAGGAGCAGCTTGAAGAGCGCATGTCTCGCATTAAGGAAGATCCAGCCTTGAAGCCAATTCTTGATGAGTTAGAGAATGGTGGTCCTGCCGCAATGATAAAGTAGGTCATATTTACTTCTGATATATGATAATGTCTATGAAACTTGTTTGAGATATTTTACTTTTTCTCATATAGGTACTGGAATGACCCTGAAACCCTTCAAAAGATTGGTGAGGCAATGGGAACTACCATCCCATTTGGCACTGCTTCTTCTGCTGAACCTTCCGGTACTGAAGAAACCGAGGAGGAAGGTGGATATGAAGATGAATCCATTGTACATCACACTGCCAGTGTTGGTGACGACGAGGTGATGGAGCTAAGTAATATAGCTATGGATTTGAATTTCGTTTTTGTCTTTATCTGTTTTGAACTTGCATATGTTATTATGTTGGTGTTACATCATATAACCTATTGTCAATATCTACCTCTCTTACAACCTTCCTATAGGTGTCTACCAGATCTGTTTGACCCAAGTGATACTATTGGAAACATAGAAATCTTATAGCCGTTATAACCTTGTTTATGTTTTTAAATAAGATGAGCCAGCCTTGCATTGGTAGCTGGAGAACAAGGGCTCTTGGCTTGTAGTTTATGCTTTATGCTCAACAAAATTTAGTAGATCGCAATTTGCACACCCACCATTGCATCTGCCCTGCAGATTGATCTGCTATTTTTTGCCACTAAAATTGGTTTTATGGGCTATGGCCTTAAAACTTATATGGAGCATGCAATGGTGTGTTCACATTTCACATGATCGCAAATATGATGTCTGTTTTCAGTAACATGTAAACCAACTAATAACATCGTCAGTTACAGTCATCAATGTTGCTGTTTTCAGTCTAAACAGCATCTTCTAGATATTCATATTATATGGCTGCCACCATTGTTGCTATTGGACTTTTGCTATTGCATTGCCATTTAGCTCGCCTTAACAAGTTTCAATTCATCCAATAGGGTCTGAAGAAGGCTCTGGATGGTGGAGCAGACAAGGATGAAGAAGACTCGGAGGGAAGAAGGGCCTTACATTTTGCATGTGGATATGGTGAGGTATGAGGATCTGCTCAACTTTCTTTAAAATGTAATGGTAATTGAACCTGTACAAGTGACGAATGTCGAATTGATAATAAACTTTTCTACTTGGTTATAAATTACTACTATGCAAAATGCAAGACTAGGTAAGCTATGAAAAACATCACATATGTTAAATTGCAAATCCAGGGTTGATTTACTCTAGTTTTCAGAAGTTTTTATGCATTCCATGTGCCAGTTCATTGTGCAAAACTGCAAATATTTTGTTGTGATCTGTGTCCCTAATATTAGTGGAAATTTTCTGTTTACTGTTTGCTAACCAGCTAGTCCTTCAATAATCAGCTTGTTTGGGGACTAAACTACATACCTTTTACATTAGCTCAAGTTATGATCGATTTTCAGTGTTATCTTGGTTCACTTTTTTTCCTTTCACTATTAAACACATGTTTCGTAAAATTATTGGTAAAATGAAAAGGTGCAGAACCTGCAGGTTAATTGTATTTAACCAGAAGCAGGTTAGTTTTGGGTCAGTTCATTGATGAATAGCTGGTGTCCAGCGTCTCCCTAAGGGGTCTAAGCTTCAGTATTCTGACCTATATTCGTTTACCATTGCCACTAACTTGCCAGGAGCTGGTAATGCGCATCTCCCACCTAGGTAAAACTGATTTGATACTGGGTTCTTTTGATCTTATGGCTTAAATATTTGAATTCTGGCTATTCGCAAGAGGTAGTACGCAAGAAAAAGTCGCGTGCGATTTTAGTCGGTACAGCTGAACTCAGTACACTTTTTACTACAATCTTCCTATTGATTTCGCCTTGAAAAAATGCACCGTTTAAAAACTAGTTACTGTAGTCTGTACAAACATAAACTGGCTGAAAGTGGAAAAGAACCCAGCTGTTTATCTTCATTGCAGTTGGTGGTCTTTAGGAATGCCATTTCACTTTTGAATGTTGTATTCAATGCTGGGATATAAAAAGCTATGAATGAGGGACGGCCTTTTGCTGTTGTTTGTCGTCTTCATTGTGGAATCTATAATGTGAGGTGGGACAGATGCTATTGTGAGCTGCATTTTCTTCTTATATGTTTGATGTCTGCTAGGTATTTTAATTAGTATTTAGTAGTAATAAGGAATTGGGTGGTTTTTTTATTTCAGTTGAAGTGTGCGCAAATCCTTCTTGAGGCTGGTGCTGCAGTGGACGCGTTGGATAAGAACAAGAACACCCCACTGCATTACGCTGCTGGATATGGTCGTAAGGAGTGTGTGGACCTTCTGCTGAAGCACGGTGCTGCTGTGTAAGTTATCTGCTGTCTTCTTCCCATTGCTAACTGTGATCCCCTCCATGTTGTCTTTTGACTGTCTCGGATGCCTCGCAGCACTCTCCAAAACATGGATGGGAAGACACCCATCGACGTTGCTAAGCTCAACAACCAGGACGAGGTCCTCAAGTTGCTCGAGAAGGACGCCTTCTTGTAGATCACCATGTTCGCATGCACACATGGACGTTTGGTTCCAGTATCATCAGGCTCTACATCGCTTGGCTTCGGTTAGATAGTCAATACTCATATCGGCATTTTATTCGTTGTGTAAGAATTGCTGTCTGGGCTAGCTAGCCTGCCACGGTGGAAGGGGCTGCCAATAGAACTGCGCTGTTTATTCCCGCACTCTCTTTCTGCTGTTTTCATGAGTGATCGAGATTGTGTATCCCCAGTTTATTTTTGGTGTTACACAGATGTTAAGGATGGTATGCATGTTGTTTTAGATTGGAGTGGAGCGCCGCTCCAATCTATTCTGTTACTGGTGCTATTGTAATGGTACTACTTACCAGCGTCGGAGCCTTGGTCAGGAGGGGTGAGGGGTCCGGCCATGTCAAGGTATCCCTCCGCGGGGGTGCACCCGACGGCGACATCTGCATTACCAGGAAGATCGACGTTAACAAGTCCGAGTGGCTGCTAAATAATATGGCACTACATGCCTCGCTCCTCAAGCTCGTTCCTCAACTTTCGTAAAGGCATGCCACAGTGGGTGGAGTTTTGCTAGAGCAAAAGAAAACGCCAACAAGATAGCTTTAATCCTGTAACATAAGTTCTGATTTATTTAAAATAGAAAATAATCTCTAAAAATTATAAAAATTGAATTTTAACATAAGTCCTGTAACATGTCAATGAGCTAGGAAAATATTTCAAGACATTTTTTAAAAATTGAATTTTAATATAAATGCTAATAAAGGCTACTATTTACAAACAGAAACTAAATGAGGTCCAACAATTCTAAAAAAATTCTCACATACTTCTAAGATATCACATAGCTCCTTAAAATTATTATTTTGTATTTTTCTATAGTGAATTTGTTTCAGTTTATAAAATATCTCAAATAGGCTGATTTTGGATTTGAATTTCAAAAATAGATCAAATGGATGGTTAGTTAATTGAATTTTATATTTGAGTTGTACACTACTCCAATGATCCATCAAAA
This sequence comes from Melocanna baccifera, assembly GCA_036346265.1. NCBI lineage: Eukaryota > Viridiplantae > Streptophyta > Magnoliopsida > Poales > Poaceae > Melocanna > Melocanna baccifera. The sequence continues at coordinate 1,035,353 of CM070698.1, read as the reverse complement.
AAAATTTCAATATTTTTGGCTAAGACAATTTGCTCTATATTTAATTTTTATCATAGGAACAGATTTTGAACTGGGGGCAAAATCATCTCTTTTTTTTTCAGGGCCAAACGGAAACTAACTTATGGCAATAGCATATAATTAAATTTTAGTGCAATTCAATGACATACAATATAGATAGTGTTTTTCAGTGTTATTTTATAAACGCGGACACTATTCAATGGTATATAATCAATTTTCTCTATAAATGAATGTATTAATTCATACGGGAGTGGAACGCTTGTGATTTGAGAATGCCCTCTTGTACACTTATACAAGCTCGGTCGAGGTAAGATTTATTTCGCACACAGCCACAAAACCGATATATATGATATGGCTGAAGATAACATTGTGGACAAGTTCTACTCGCAATGGATCTATTTATTCGAAAAAAACAATTAAAAACAGATTAAAGGTGATTAGGTGAATGCGTGTATGATCAATTCGTAACGAAAAAGGAAATTGCGGGGTGGAGTGGTGAAGCTGTGGGGTAGCACCAAGGTTTAAATCTTGGTGCGTCATTCAATAGGAACTTTATAAGGTAATGGATTTATTCTCAGACTTTGTTATCTTTACTACTTTAAAAGAAGGAGTTGGTGGTTGATGAGTCCTCTCCCATATCTCTTCTCAGCCATTTGATCTGAACAATAAAATCTTAACCGCCCCTTTCCTCTCCCCCTCTCTCTCTCTCTTACGATCTAACTGCTAAAGTTTTTCCGTTGCAACGCACGGGCACATGACTATTTTAGATATATGCTAAGGAGTGCAATCGTGTGCGTGTGTACATGATGTGCGTGCTTGGTGATGTGTGCTGCTTCATCCAAGTAATAACAAAAATCGCAAGAAATAGCATTAATTGGGCTAGATAAAAGCGGAAACGGCCAGAAAACAATCTAGCCTCGTACATAACTGCTTGGGCCGTAAGGATTGGGTGTTTGGGTGGCAATTCGCAGCCCAGTTCATCCTAATTGTTTGGGATAAAAGTCGCAAGACGAAAGCATTGTCCTCGTGCTGGATGAAGACAAGCGCTGCAGTTTACAGCGTAAAAACGAAGTGCGTCATCTCGTCGTGAGCTGGGGCTGGAGCTGAGAAGAGAAGAGGAATGTCCCACATAAGATCCTTGACGGTGTTCGGAGAGCGGCGACCATCTTTCATTCCCAGGATGGTGAGATTGCTTTGGGTGCTGGATCTAGAAGACGCATACGGTCTACAGGATCGTAACCTTTTGGCCATTCGAAAGCTTCGTCATCTGAGATACCTGTCTCTAAGAGGATGTAGAGGAATTTTTCGTCTTCCTAATTCACTTGGTAACCTGATAAACCTTGAGACACTGGATATCGGGGATACATATGTAGTGAAGCTACCTTCAACCACTGTTAATCTCCAAAAGCCAAAATACCTTCGTGCTGGTTTGATACCAATCGATGAGGATCACTCATCCAAAGTAGCCCCTGAATTCTTAGAGGAGATATATGAGATCTGCATAGGGACACGATCTATTGATGACGAACATAAGCAGCCTTTGAAGAAATTGGTACCACAAGCAGGCCTTGCTTTTACTGTTTGGTTGAGAACGTTGAAGTGCCTGTGTGTGTGGGTGGGGTGGGGGGCGGGGATTGAGGGCCCTGCACACACTGGGTGTTGTCAACGTTGCACAAGCAAAGCACATGCTGGAGGAGCTTGAGCCGCCTTGGGCCGGTGAGGGCACAAGACAACAAGGATCAAGCGGCGCCACGGCGAGATGGCAAATGAGAGTGGCTGATGGTGCCGATTTTTCCTGTTCTTCTGCGACTAGCCCCTGCTTGGCTAGGTGTAGTTATGCGGTGTACATGGTGCATATCTCCTGACCAATCATACGAGATGAACAGGCATCAAGAGCTACTGTGAGTTGACACGCTTCAAAATCAATCAAATAGACACCGTGGCCTGTTGTTGTCCTCTCTCTTGTGCTAACTCGTCTTGCTGTAGTTGCCTCATAGGCTGTGGAAAGCGGAGGCTTCTTGTAGACTGCTACTAGCTATTGCAATTTAGGCTGCTAGTGCTCTCTTCGTTAGGCTTTAATGAAGGAACCGGATCCAGATGTACTAAGTTTGGACTAGAGTTTACATATAAGCTGGAAGTGATGATCTCTACTAAAAAAATTTTGGATCCTGGGGTCCCTAGCTTGGTCCCGCTCATGGGTGTAACTGGCATCAACAAGGAAAACTGCGAGGAGCTGTGTTCTGCTACTGCTGGTTACCTCCACTTGCGGACTTTATCCACGCGTGCCGAGGGCAAGGATGGGCTATTTGGCTCATGGGTGTATATCTTCACCTCCAGAAGACCCTGAGAGCCTCAAGCTGTTTGGCAATCTTTCCAAATTACCAGAATGGATCAAGAACCTTGAGAGTCTAGCCAGGTTGACTCTACGAAGCACCCTTTTGGAGCATGATGCGGTACAAGTACTCGGGGCACTACGTATTTGGGAGAAGTCGTTTAAGGAGGGAGAAGTCCACTTGCATTTCCATCGCAAGACTTTCTGACGGTGATAGAGCTTCGTAGCCTTGATGACCTCGAATCAATCGAGTTTGAAGAAGAAGCTCTGCCGAAGCTTTTACCGTTGCAGGTTGAGGACTGTTGGCCTAAGCTTTCTGGGCTACCATTTCTATCAAGCCTGAAGGAAGCTTCGATCAAGGGTCTCGATTACATATTTTTGGAGTACTTGAAGGAGAAGAAAAGTACGGAGAATTCATAGAGGAAGAATTGTTGTACTTGCAGGAACTACTTGCCGAGAAACTCGGATTCAAGGAAGACTTGTTCTCCCAACTTTGCAGACACCAGAGAAAGTTATTCTGAAGATGGACTGAACGTCGTCTTCATGTTGAGTATCTGCACCTGGTTTTATCCTAGTTAGCTTGTATCACAAAATTGATGCTATCTAGCCCTTGTCCTTTCTTTCATGTATATTTCGCAAGTTCTTTTACTTTTTTTATTGTGTGATTGGAGGCTAAGGGCTATGGTCAGTATAGAACATTGATGTATCTAGCCCTTGCACCGTATAAAAATAGAACAATGCACCGTATAAAAATTGATCAGTTATGCTGTACTACGGGTCATAGTGGTGTCATAACCGTACTCTTGAACGAAACTGAAATTCTTGCTCCTAGCTGCCGCAACACTATCTCCGAAATTTAGTTCTTGATTATTTTGTTTTTCCTTAATAAATACTTCTTTTGATTTTACATCCTTTGATTGCTGTGCTGTCCTAACTCCTAAGAGATATATGTGTGGGTACCATGCAACGAGGAGGATGAAGCAGTGGAACACCTCCTTCCGGGATTCAGTTTCAACAGCAAATATGGTTGGCAACTGCCGCTGAGCTCGATGTGAATGGCCTTTGAACAGTACCTGGGGAAGTGCTGCATCACAGGTGCTTCAGAGAAAGGTTAGAAAGTCATTGTGGCTGCAGAGAAACAGCACAGTGTTCGCATCCAGAAGGTTGCGGGGATGCATATGCATTCTGATTTCTGCCAGACATGACGATGAGGCTCTGGCTGGACCCAAACGTGCGCGCCTATCCTGCAGTTTGAGCTCAACACACACTATTCAGGGCTACTGACAACTGACGAGCAGGGTAAGCTGCTAGGTACTGTTCATTTAATTTGGTGGTGTCTGTTTATTGTAAGCATACCCAATCTTCCTCATATGTTAGTGCAACAACCTTGGGTTTCAGTGGGAATTTCCAACTGTTTTTGGACATTTTAGCCTGTTGTGCACTCCATGTCATCAGTCCATTAGAAAACATATCTTTACTTGTTAGAAACAAAAATGAAAGATATATATTTCCTTGGTATATATCCTAAACAGCAGTAATGCAGTGTCATTCCTGGGCTAGGAATTAGGAAATAATTAACTGTAAAAAAACACGCATGCTGGACGCATCTGTGCCACTCGCTACTCTGCCCTGAACTCTCCACCTCTTTTGCACCCTCGGTTTATGGGCGTATGCGATTGCTTCAGTTGGTTTCCAGACTGCAACAAACGACGGCCTATTTCCTGTAGGTGCTTGCAGCTTATGAGTTATGACAAATTCTTGTTGGAGATCAGGCCGCCATCGCCGACACCGGAGTTCCGTGCCAGGTTCTGCATTCCAGCCTCTTCATCCCCTTCCTTACCCTGCTCGTCCCCAGCCCCGGTGACCTGTGCCGTCTCCTCGGCCTCCTTGGAGCTCCTGCGTGCAATCAGAGATCTCACTAGTGACCAAGTGGCACAGTACACAACCATGTAGTCATGTCAGAATGCAGCAGCAGCTGAAATGACAGTAGAAATGGGAATGTATACTTGTACGAGTAGATCACAAGGCCAGCAGCCGTGCAGGCAAAGGCAACGAAGTACATCCAGTCGACCTGGCCATGCGTAAACATGCTCTGTGAGTACATTTGAGTTCAGAGTATCGATCGGAAATTCGGGATGTGTAGAGAATACAACGGACAGACCTTCTCATGGTACGCGAAGATGCGGATCAGAACAGCCCACATGTCTGAAGTTAGGAGCGAGAGGTTAAGCATGGTTGCCCCGCATATCTGCAACAGGCAAGGGAACATAGATGCAGGTTTGTTAGACAACTCTGAAAGTAGCCAGGATCATCAGTTCAAGCCCAACGGTCCTGCAATACCTTCAGTACCGTAGGTACAGTTGAGTAGAACAGGAACATTGCTAACGCAAATCCAAGAAAAGGGAGCACCTGAAACAGTAGACAAGGCCATGTCATGAAAATTAATGGTTGTACATTGCCAAGCAATATAAAAAGAAGTCTTCATTGGGTTAGGATCAGGTATTCCGGTGTAGAAAAGTGCACCTAGCCTGTCTTAGGCAATTTAATTATATGGGCTTTGGAATGATTCAGTTGGGTGATTACATTCAGTGTTTTTCCATAAAAAGTTTTAATTAATTCTAACTTATCACCAAAAAAGGTTATTGGTTTCTACCAAAGTGCTGACATTCAGTAACGGCTACTACAGCTCAACAAGCAGGTGTCCCTTTGCGCAAGCACAGAGAAGGAGAATAACTTACTGCACCAACATTCCATTCAATCGAATGAAGTTCTTTTCGCTCAAGAATACTTCTGTAGCAATGTCAAGGAAAAGAAAATAGAATATACAACAGTTATAAAGCCCAGAATGCAATATGTGATCAATCCATCAGAAGCAATGGAACAATGTACTGGAAATCAGGCAAATGATAGTACAAGATAGGAGTGCTTTTAACAAGAAATCATCAAATAAACTGGAAGGATTTAGTCCAAGGATACATTTGTATACCACTCACAACTGCTCCAAAAACTCCCAACATTGCCATCAACTCAATTCTGTTGTTTTTCTTGACCAGATGCTCCTGAGATATTAAGGAGCAAAATTGATGAATGTCTTCATGCATTATTGATTTACAGTTGAGGATAGTGTCAACAAGAAACAGATGATCAAAACATTGTTAGACGCAAGTAGGACAAAGTAGACTGAAGAATTTACAAGTGCTGAGAGTTGCTAGTTACCTCAGTAACATTACTGCAAGCATAAAGCATGGAACCAAGAATTACAAGCAAATCACCCTTCAAAGGCTTGGGTCCTTCTGCAGGACATTTCAGAATGTAACAGAAGAAAATATATGTTATGTTTTTTACTTTTGTGCACACAAATTCAGAAATTTTGGAATGTTCTACTCAGAATTTGTGAAACTACTTGCTGAAATAAACATATGTAGTTGCATGGAAATGTAATAGCTTGATGAAAAGTATATCCTTACTAGCTCGATCAGAGGCATGGACATCTGAAAATACTACTAATATAAGGCCAGCCACACAAACTCCAACACCGATGAACTTCCTGAGTCCATATTTTGTCTTCAAAAAGATCCAAGTAAGAACAATCACACATGGAATTGACCAACAATCCAGAAGCATCACACTCGTTAAAGATGTGTACTGATAAGACTTCACAACTGCATAAACCCAAAAAAAATTACATTTTGTTCCCCCAAAAGCATGCTAGTGTGTAAAAGCAGCATTGATATTAACGGGACATATATAAGATTATATTGTTTTCGCTTGTGTTAACTGCATACCAATATAATTAGCTTCCACATCGATGATACCAAGGATCAAGTAGTAGTACCATTTTGTCTGCACAAAAAAAGTAGAAAACTTCCAATTATATAACCTATAATTTCACAATTGTGTCATTTGTAAACATTGTGACGACTTGTGCCGACTAAAACAGTCTAAACAAACTCTAAAGAACAGAATCAGAATAAGCATAAGTCTTGTCGTACATATAGAGAGAAAGGTGGTGATCGTAGGTCCTATCTATAGGGATAAGATATGCGAAACTTGTAGCCTACAATCATCAATCATGTAGATGGAAAACAATGCAAACCAAACAACTGTCTACTAATCAAAAGGAATAAACTAGAGGTTGGCCATGTGCTTAAAAGTTACAGGTAGCATAAGAGCAAGAATCCACAAGTTCTTTACGTTTCTAAACAATTATATGCCTAAACTTTCTGATCTGACAGGTCATTCTGACATCCAGTTTCCCTGGAGAGACCAAGAACAGAGGATGCTGGACGTACCGTGAGTGGCTGCCTCCGGTAGATGAGTATACCTCCATAGACAAGAGCAAGAAGGATGTAGTTCAGTAGGGACTGCGACGTTGGCGCGTTGATACCTGAAAACAAGTTGCAGTGTCAAGTCACAATTATATCAACATGACATACTATATGTTGAGATTGTGGCACTTGAATATTTGAATTACTTAACAAAAGTGAAGCATCACAGGCTCACAACGCCTTCTGAACTAAGATAACAGTATCCAAACTGACACAGAAGAACTCATAAAAAACCCTCATTTTCCCGCAGTGATGAGTGATGATTCGTTAAAGCCCTAAAAAGTAGAAACTAAAAGAGGAGAACTACACCGCATCAGGTAACGTGTGAAGCCATGCAAAAGGCATTAAACCCCATATTTAATTGAAAAGCTCCCAAAATTATCTTTCCTGTCGAGCAATAGCAACAGAACTCAAGAACAGCAAACAATTCAGATTCCCGAACTCCACCGTAGCACCACTCGAAAAGTCAAAAGAACAAATCTTTTAAGGAAATTACCACACCAAACAAATCCAAACTTTATCACGGAAGGCGATGTCTCCACCATCCAAAAGAAAAACAAGCAGTAAAGATAGAATTGTAGAAAGAAATAAAGAAGAATTAATTCCGAAACATTCGTCAGTCGTAAGCCAATATAGATGGCAATAATACGTCCGCCGCCGATCGGGCGGGACGACGGGACGGGCGCAACGGGGTACGCCGTACGCACCTCGGCGGGCGAGCTCGGAGGAGGAGAAGCCGGTGGAGGTGATGAGCAGTGAGACGACCTGCCCCAGCGCGAGGGCCAGCAGCACCTCCCGCCGCAGCCACCTCCCGCCTCCGCCGCCGCCACCACCCTCCTCCTCAGGCGGCGGCGCCATTCTTTCCTGTCGCCTCCCTCTTCCTCTGCTCCTGCCTTCCTCTTTCTCCCACCTCCCTCCAAGATCAGCAGCAGCTGCTGCCACTCGGCTGGCACAGGTCTCCCTTGCTCCCCTCGTGCGGCGACCGCGTGGTGTGGCGTGCGAAGCGAACAAACAGCCGATTTCAACAACCGTGCGTGCGGTGCGTGCAATGTACCGCGTGGTGCCTGGTCATTTGAGTTTGGAGGGATTAGAGATTGGATTGGATACTCGCGATGCGAACGAGGATGGGTTTGGGTTGGCACGTGGCATTATTTGGGAAGGAAATTGGTGATTTGCCCTTTCGCATCAACTTATTTATCTCATAGCTGATTTTAATTGATAATTTATTCTATTATTTAATTTATACTTAATTTATCTTCTTTATATTTTCAGCTCATTTTTTATTTTTTATTTTTTTGCTTAATAACCATGTGAAATAACCAATTTGCCCCTTAGAGAAAGACTGATATGGACGGGTGATCCATCGATTCACCATTTCATCTCTGCTCCTGAGTGAAGTGATTCATCCTAAACAACTCCTACACCGCTACACAATTGGAGACAACTACCGAAAAATGATAGTTAAAATGTTAATGGAACCATACAAATAGAAAATAATAACATATGGAGCATGACAAAAAAATAAGAGAAAGAAGCAGAGCATATGAATCTAAGCATTCAAGGCTAGCAGCAATGGATTACAAATTACTAAACATACATGCCAACCATTACCAGATAACGACGAGAAGTTTAGAATACAAAACAACATATGCATCTATGATGTTATTCATCAACAATACCAACAGTCTAGCAGTAAAATGACAAATTGACTACATCATATTTGCGATAATATCACAAACAAGTCTTGAACATCACAAAATAGCAAAATATAGATTCTGGGCACCACAAGATAACATAAGACAGTTTATTATCATATTTAGGTCTTTATTTTTGTCCTTGGGTAGTCTTCTTGGAAGTGGTTTATGATTGATGGCTGAGAAGGTTCCTCAGGAGTCATTGCAATAGTAAGTTATCTGCATAATAATTTAGTTAAGACTTGCATGTTTATTCAATAATATGACAGAAATTAAACTTGCATATCATCTTCTTGTCGCTGGGCCTAGGCTGCCATGCAAGATGGTATGAATGTTAAAAGAGGACCTTGTGGGAGTAGCAGAACTTGTAGTGCCTTCAGCAACAACTAAAGTGCTTTCACCATCGGTTTTTACAATGTTCTTTCTGGTTTTCCTTTTTCTAAAAAAACACTTAATTAAATGAGTGATTGTAGGACTAAAAACACTCAAAGTCGGGACTGTACGTGGTGTCGACTGAACCGGCTATTACTGCTTCCTATGCTATTGGATGTGTTCCAACAAAACAACATAACCTGTAACTTTTGGTTTCAGATAAAATTTCAAAGGAAAAAACAACTTGCAATAGCAAAAACAAAAATGAGTGACTGTAGGACTAAAATTTTGGGAATTTTCAGTCAAATTTTTTTTGGACAATCGGATCCAAATTCAACAGCCCATATGTTCACCCTCCATCCCCAACCCTATCTCATTCTCCCTCCACTCCCTTGATCTCACCCTATTGCCACTCGCCTACCTTCACCTCGCCGCCGTCGTGTGCCCCTACCCATCCCCTCGCCACCACTCTACATTGGGAGGTCTACCCTCTAGTCCTCGCTCCTGGTGCTTCTCACCATGATTGGAGGCACTATCCTTGGCGCCGCCACTAACCACCTCCTCATCCGCTGCCACACCATCAACACCCCCATCGCCATCTTCCGTCTTCTCCGTCTCCAGCGACTCATGGGAGCGAATCCACCACCGTGCACCGCCTCCTCCCACCCCATCGATTTCGCCACCCTCCCTCCCTCTATACTTCTATAGCCGGCCCCTGGTGAACCCAAAACTCTAAATCGATAAACCTGAGTATTATACACGCTACAGTCGCCGGAGAAGACAAGGATCTTACCAACCAGAGCACGAATCTTCAAGCCTATCCAACAATATGAAATCCAACTAAAATCTCAGAATTTTTAGTCAAGTGTTGTATAGTAATTCCGAGAAAAATCAAATTGTTGCAAAACACTAAACCAAAGGTTTTTTTTGTAAGAAGCGCTCTGATGCTTTCGCTGATTTTAAAAGGCACAATTTCTAAAGCACATTGCGGTCCTTTTTTAATGTTGGACAATAGTGGTCCTGGTTGATTTTGGCTATCGTTTGCTCGCTTATGCTGTAGCTCTCTACTACACTATAAAGCACTTTTCTATGGCAGATTATAGAAGCGACAGCGATGGGAGGAAGGCTGGCATTAGCATATGATGCGTTCGCAACGCAGAAGCACACCGCAGAAGCCCCTGCCGGTCGGCGAGAAAGGCTGTAGCATAAGTAGGAGAACGAACGGATGTCGTGGCCTTTGCTTCGTGATTGGATGGAGACAGTCGGCAAGAATCTCTCTTTTGACCTTCAAAGTTTATTTCACCGTGAAGCTTTTTTTCAGGCCAAAAGCCCTTTCTCGTTCCACCGCCGCGTGATCCACAACGCTCTGTCTCGGCGCTTTATTTTTATGCTGGGAACTGAAAAGTGAATGGGGGCGTCGTACGTGTGAGGTCGTCGTCTGCATTTCTGTAAATCTGCTGGTGTTTCGAATAATTGCTGCCTACTTTGCTCCAAAGTCAGGCTTCTCCGCTGACTGACGTGACGTGTGTAGTCCATTGAAAATGTGCGATCACAACTGAAGAAGTCATCTTGGTAGTGCTCGGTTGTCGCTCACTAGCATTTGATTTGTCATATAGAAGTAACATTACTAGATTTGTTATCAAAAACACTTTTATACCATTATATTTGTAACGGTTTTTGCTTGCACATAATTAAAAAAAGTCATGATCAAAGATAAACATCGAAGATCGTGGTGATACATGGAAAAAACAAAGGTAGTAATACCAAGAGCGACGGAGAGATCCGATTTCAGACGAGTAGAGGCACCAAAGAGTGTGACACACGTTTGGGCGCTTGGACTTTTAGGCTGCCTACAAAGTGGGCTGCGTGCAGCGCCCGGCCTTGTTGGGCCGCACGGACGAAGCAGGCTCCTCCTGGGCGGCTGGGTCACGGGCGCCCGTCCGTTCGCTCGAACTACCGCCGATACGCGCGTTTCGTCGGCTGAGCAAGTTTCGTGGGCCGAGCGGAGAAATTTTAGCCCAGGCGCCGCACCGGGCCGTTCATTGGGCCGCCGCCGCTACCTCCATCCTGCGTGGTCCAAACCACAAGGCGTGTCTACGTCCCAGCGGTTGTTGAGACCTTGATTAGGTCTTCTTGTCGTGTGTAAAAATACATACATAAATGTACGTGTAATTTGTATAGATGTGCGTACGTTATGTTCGTCTGTCTTATATGTCTCAAAGAAAATGCGTGTGGTGTGAATGGTCGTGCGTGTCTGGCCCTCTCAGAAGAAAAAAAGGTGGCGCGCACCCTTGTCTCTGTCTCGTCTCTACTCCACCTGCGCCGCGCGGTTGGTTGCCTGGGCGAGCGGGGAGTCGTAGCAGCACGGCCCTCGTACTCCGTCCGCGCCGTTGGGCAGGACGTTTCGCCGGATAAAACTTCGCCGGGATGCTCGCTCGCTCGCTCGCCTGCCGCCGCCCCCCTCGATTTTTGCTGGCCGTCCGATGGACCCTGATGGACGTTTCCAAAAAAACAAGGGCAGCGCTGCTCCGTGCAAGACGGTTCTGTTCGAACGTGAGGGACGGCCACTCCATTATTTGCTTCTTCCTTTTAAGAAACAAAAACAAAAGAAGAAGAGTTGTTTTCCGCTAAGAAACAGTTGTTTCGGAGCTTGTGTGTACCATTAGATGAGAAATTGAAGATCATTTCAACTCCCACGCAACCAAATCCAAAACCGAAACAATCAAGCGACAATAATGATCACCAAACACGCTAGAAAACCGGGCGCGAGCTGGAAAGGCCGCAAAGCTGTACAGCCCTATTCTTTTCCGTCCATGTTCATGTTTTTTCTGAATAAAAATTATTCCCCTGCTGTCGTTTCAAAGCATTTATCAGGACAACTTTTTTAAGGCACCATTTAAAACAGTTTAAAATCAGTTTCTGTTTTTAGTTTCTGCTTTTTCACTATTCAGTAATTTCATCTTTTTTCTAGTTTTTTTTGTCTTTTTTCCTATATGCTTTTGTATTGTCCATGATGGGATAATATGTTTTTTAATTTTTATATTTTTTAATTTAATTATACCAAATAAATTAACTCAGTTATAGTAAAAAAATAAATCAACTACTGTAAAAAAAGTTATAAACTAATGCTAAATTGAGCGTTACTTAAGTGGTTTATCGTCATATCGTTTAATTCATTCGTATAAATAATAACGCTAAGAATAAAAATTAACAGTCGCAATTATAAGTTAGCCACTCTTGAAAAGAACTGGCCGGCAAATAAAATAGGCAGAGACAGAGAGGCGGATACAGAGCGAAAGGTGGCGCAGCCTGGACGCCAAGGGGTGTTGGTTGAGGCTTTAAAGAAACGAAACGCGAACGAGAATGAATGATCTGCCCCCAAATCATCGCCACCTCCTCCTCCGTTGTCGCCACCGTCTCAGGTCACCTCTCCAAAACCCATCCAAGTCCGCCTCCTCCAGTTCTTGCTTCCCCCCGCAGGTGAGTTGAGGTTCCGCTACTATGCCTTCGTGGAGTTCAGCAGTTGGGATTTGGGATAGGGAACGCCGAATTGCCGATCCATTTCTCTGCATTTGTGCCTTTCGTCCGGGTCCGGGCCCTGGGGGCTGTTCTGCTTGTGTCCCGCTGCTTTGCCTGCCTTGCCATTTGTGAAATTATAATAAGTGGTTTTCAGCTTAACGGCTTGTTTGAGCTCAATGTTTCAATGCATATTTCCTTGATAGTTCTGCCCTGAATATACCATACGTGCCAGAAGGTCTGCCGATGCCATGTGAATGTATCACATGTTGTGGAAGTTGTTATTGTTGTTTGAGGATAAAATGTTTGCAATCTTGCAATTTGATCATAGGATGAAACTCTGCGTGTTTGAGACCTATGTTGTCAAACACGCCGTGATGCTATGGAAGATTTTCATCGAGTAACCCAAGTCAAATTGAACTAGCTGAAATCTCCTCTACTGAAGAAAGAATAGAATGTGGACTGGTAGAGTAGTTAATAGGACTGCTCTTTTTCTTTTTCAGGGATAAAGCTATTTAGATATTCCATACCATGCAATAATCTTTTTTCTTCTTTGTGTCGTCTTTCTGTCTTATGACTTACTGTAATTGAATTGCCAGTATTAGCCTGACCTTTTGTATTGTTATTAAATATATGCTTGCCTTTCAAACTGAAGGCACATAGGGAGGAAGAAGCAAGCAAGCCAAAGTGAAGTCATAGATCATGATGCGTCGGTGGTTTTGCTGCACTCATGTTGACACACCGTATCACGAGCATGAAAACGAATTTCTGAACAGTCCGGAAATGACAAATGGTGCGTTTGTTGTTTATGATCTGTTTTTAATCTTTGCACATGTTAAACCGCGTTTCAACTAGATTATAATGCAATGGAAAGTATGTATTTCTAGGTATTAACAAAAGGCACCAAGCATAATTTCACCCCTGCTGGTTGATAGAACTTGTGTGGAATTTCCAGTACAATGGAAATACTTATTTAACTTGCAAACAATTAATTACTTTTGGGGTCCGTTTAAAAAATATTTATTTTTGGGTTATTGATCAATTCCAACTTTTGTTCCCTCCTGCACTTATGATGGAAAATCAATTTCCATACAATATAATATATCAACAGCTACCGAGACGTTGGGTGCACATCATGCTAGCTGTATACATCAGATTGTCGACTGAAAATGCTAAATTTAAATTTTACTGTCATAAGGTCTATAGTCTAACTTTCCTTCAAAAAAAGGTCTATAGTCTAACTGCTATTAGGCCATTAGTTTAAACTTCCTGTTGGAGCTATACATTTTAGCCCTCCTGGATTATTTTCAGCATTATAAATGTTTTTGTTTAAAAAAAACAAAGGTAATTTTCAGGCCTGCTACCTATATATCACTTGCTTATCAGGCTAGAATTGGTATCTGCAACATGCTAGTTACTAATGCTCCCCTCGGCAAAGAATCCTTCTATGGGAACAGCAGAGCCATATGGAAAATGAACTGTGCAGCATTTAGTATCTATCAATCAGACTAACCTTTTCAGTGAACAGCATAACACTCTAATTATGAGGACTAGAACAGACAATTGTAAATATAATCACACCATTTTATTCAATGCAAAACTAGATAAAATTGGTGTATGCAACATCTTCGAGGAAGCGTGTCTGCTACAGTTGAGCAGCACTGATTAGTTAATAGTTCTTTCTGATTGAATTATTGCATATAACTGTATCTTAATCGATCCAGTACTTCATGATATTTATTCAAGGAGGGATTAGGTGATATATCAATGATTGTTTTTTGTGATTAGGTGATATATCAATGATTGTTTTTTGTGCATATTATTTCTCTATATATTTCTCTGCATTTCATGCTTCTGCTGAGACCATATGCATTTCAACATATGCCTTTCAGGTAATGGTTTTACTTCAAACAGTAATCCTACAAAAGCACCTCCTCCCATTGAAGTACCTGAATTATCATTTGATGTACTGAAAGAAAAGACTGATGATTTTGGGTCAAAGGCTTTGGTTGGTGAGGGTTCATATGGAAGAGTATATTATGCTGTTCTAGAGAATGGGAAGCATGTGGCTATGAAAAAGCTTGATACTTCAGCAGATCCTGAGCCTGACAATGAATTTCTAGCACAGGCATGGTTGCCTAGTATATAGCTATATGCAAATCTTATGTTCTTACTAACTTCAATTAAGTAATTTTACAATTTACTGACGCATATTATTGACTAATTATTATTGACCCTTCCCTGCTATTTGGATATAGGTCTCCATTGTCTCAAGATTAAAACATGAAAATTTTGTGGACATGCTTGGGTACTGTGTGGAAGGAAATGAACGTCTATTGGCCTATGAATTTGCCACAATGGGCTCTCTACATGATATTTTGCATGGTATTATCTCACAAACACATCATGAGTTAGCATAAAGCTAATTCATGCATTTTCTTTCCATGCACCTTGTGATCGAAACTATTCATATATGACAGCATGCAAATCCTTTTTGCACCTTTTGTTCGTTCAACAGGAAGAAAGGGTGTTGCAGGTGCACAACCTGGTCCAGCACTTGACTGGATGCAAAGGATCAAAATTGCTGTTGATGCTGCAAAAGGACTTGAGTATCTTCATGAGAAGGTCCAGCCTTCTATAGTCCATCGAGACATACGGTCTAGCAATGTTCTTTTATTTGAGGACTACAAAGCTAAAATTGCAGACTTCAATCTTTCAAATCAATCTCCAGATATGGCTGCTCGTCTACATTCTACACGTGTCCTTGGAACATTTGGATATCATGCCCCAGAGTAATTACTTGAATATCTGCGCTTTTCTAATTGTTTTGTACAACGTGTTTGGGGCCGTGGTCCAAGTAATTTTTATTGGGATTTTGCCTAATCATCACCAGGGTTCAAAAAACTGGCCAAAACCCGGCTGAAAATTGGTTATATCGGACCCCCCGGTTAAATTTCTATATCGGCCAAAAAAGGGTTTTTTGCATGAATTTTGTCCAATATAAAACAAATTCGTAACCAGTTCAAATCACAAACATGCATGGACCCTAGTGGTAAGGTTCCTAGGCTTGGAGAAGACAAATCTTGGGTTTAGGTTTTCTATGAAATTCCTACAAACAGAAACCCACGGATGCGTTTCTCAAGTTACTATTGTTGAGTGATGAGGATTTACTATTACAAAGGTTAAGAAACACCTCAATTGTGCTTAAACTTCTTACGATAATTAAGCAGATGAAATTGTGATTTAAAAACACTTACGAAGGTTAAGAAGCGCTTCAATTGTGGCACAATGTTCTCTCTTTCTAACAGAAAAATCATAATATTGTGATAATTAAAATAGCAAAAAATGCAGGTCTTGGGTTTGAAACCTGAAAACTGCACTTTTTTCCATTCTTTTGGTTTTAACTTAAAAAAAATCCAAATCTTGATTTAGAAATTTCGGCCGCAATTGGCCAAACCGGTTCTATCGGACCGCCCCCTCATGTTAAAATTTTAAATCTGATTTTCAAAACCCTGATCATCACTGTAAGAAGGAATGCTAATGGTCTTAAGTTTTTTATGTTGGAACTAGACTAATGGCTGAGGAGAAATAAGACTTCTAGAATAGCTAACCAAGGCAGTCATGTATGGAATGAAACCTGTAGTTGAACAGATAACCAAAGTTTCTTTTTAACTTCTAGTTTTTAGATACTTGGATCTGATATGAGTGGCACGAGATGAATAATAAGAATTATGTGTTTGTTATCACCTGATTCTATCATATGAGAGATGTCTTATGCAATGCAGGTATGCCATGACTGGCCTGCTGACTCAAAAAAGTGATGTATATAGCTTTGGGGTTGTTCTTTTAGAACTCCTAACAGGAAGGAAACCAGTAGATCATACAATGCCAAGGGGCCAGCAGAGTCTAGTTACCTGGGTATGCATTCATTTCTTTTCTTCACACTATTACTCAACAAGTTGCTGCCCTCAAAGGGGAAGGGCTTTCCTTTTTTCATTGGTGCTGGGGGTCAATTAATAGAGGCTATCCATGCCAAAAACACCCCATTTCACAGGGCATAAGCTTATAACATATTTAAACTCAACTTCAAATCCCTTGTGTTTTTCTAGCACTAGATGCAGCCGTGCAAGTTTTCATAATTTTATACAAGATATTTGTTCTAGGTTATGTTGAAGCAGTTCTGCACATATCTGAATTACTTTTGTTTGTTCTTTGGCACATCAGTAAAGATCTGTGCTATATTTGGTGTAAGAAATTATCAATCAAGCTAGTTAGATATACTTTGTACTTTCTAGATATAATTTGTTATAGTCAACTCAAATTTACCAGATGACCAAGAATGTGTGTTCCTTGTTAGATCTACGAATGAATAGATAAATTGCGTGTGTATTGTATAACCCAATGGGTAATATATAGTACAAGACTCATGGGACACAACTAAACCCTAGAAATTAGGAAAAGACACAAATACTCTTATATCTTTAACATTCCTGACCATGCTAATGGCCCTGCACATGTACATTAACTCAAATACAACAATTTTTTTTTCTCGAACCCGCAGGAGAACTGCGTATCATTATATTAAGAAGAAGAAGATTACAAAATGAGTCTAGACGACTCAACAACCCCTAAGGGAGGGGGATACAGATAAAAAGGTATCAATGCCAAATCCTACGGAGCCCTTTGGCTCCTGCCATACATCACACATTGACCTCCTCTTTAATGTCCCGCATGATAGTATTATGGTTAGGCGAAACTCCCTCAAAAATACAACCGTTTCTATGTTTCCAAATCCACCAAGCCACCAAGATAACCAATGAGTTGAAACCCTTACGAATAATCTTGGGAACCCCTTGCAACGCTTAATGCCACCATTCTGTAAAAATGTAATAACTGCGCATCATTATATTAAGAAGAAAAAGATTACAAAATGAGTCTAGACGACTCAACAACCCCTAAGGGAGGGGGATACAGATAAGGTATCAATGCCAAATCCTACGGAGCCCTTTGGCTCCTGCCATACACCACACACTGGCCTACTCTCTAATGTCCCGCATGATAGTATTATGGTTAGGCGAAACTCCCTCAAAAATACAACCGTTTCTATGTTTCCAAATCCACCAAGCCACCAAGATAACCAATGAGTTGAAACCCTTACGAATAACCTTGGGAACCCCTTGCAACGCTTAACGCCACCATTCTATAAAAATGTAGTCATCCAAACCTGGAGCTAAGTGCTGCAGACCAATCAGGGATAATACTGAAACCCACACACTCCTTGTAAACACACAAGTAGTGAGCAAGTGCTGCACAGTCTCCTCCTCCTGATCACATAATGGGCACTGCTCTGGGTGATCTAGACCGCGACGGGCCAAACGATCAGCTGTCCAGCAACGATTTAAAGAGGCCAACCACACAAAGAATTTGCATCAAGGAGGAGCCCAGATTTTCCATATTGCCTTCCACGGCTCAAACTCCACAGATCCCTCTAAAAAATGACGGTAGGCTGATTTTGTTGAGAATTCACCAGAGGGAGATGGTGTCCAAATATGCTGATCCTCCACTCCAGGAGTGAGCACAAACCCGGTTAGGAGGTCCCAAAGATGGAGATACTGTAATAGAGCCTCACTTGGCAGGCTACCTCTAATGTTACGAATCCAAGTCCCATCAGCTAAAGCCTCCTGTACTGTTCTGCGATTAGCAATTCTTTTTGGCACTTGTAAACAAAGAGCAGGTGCAAGGGCAATTAAGGATTTTCCATGCAGCCATTTGTCACTCCAAAAAAGTGTTCTTTTGCCATCCCCCACAATGGAAGAGATTGAGGCGGAGAACAAAGCCAAAGAATGTGGATGCACTTGAATATCGAAGCCAGCCCAAGGCCGATCAGGCTGTCTTTTTAAGCCATAGCCATCTCATTCGCAAGGCTCATCCGAGCACCTCTAAATCAAGAATTCCCAGGCCTCCTAGCTCAAATGGCCTCTTGACCCGATCCCAAGCAACGAGACAATGGCCTCCAATTACATCTTTGCAACCTTTCCAAAGAAAAGTTCTCCTTATCTTGTCAATTGCTTTGATAACCCACTTAGGAAAGTCTAATGCTATGAGCTGATAAATGGGTATAGCCGAAAGCACTGCACGAATGAGAGTGGCCCTCCTAGCCGGGTGCATCATGGCTGCCTTCCAACCTGGTAGTTTAGTAGCAATCTTGTCAATTATTGCAAAGAAATCAGTCTTAGAAAGTGGTTTGATGGACAAAGGAAGCCCAAAATACTTGTAAGGGAACTCTTGCACCTTGCACGGAAAGAAGGCCTGCACAACTTCAATATCTTGGCCGTGGCATTGGATCGGGCTCACAGAGTATTTAGAGATGTTAGTGACCAACCCAGATACCTCACCAAAGACCCGCAGAATTTCCCTGATCAATGCCAAATCATCCAAGCAAGGTCTTACGAAGAGGATTACTCAAATACAACAATAAAATTCGAGTACAAGGTTATCATTAGTTTCTGATTTGTCTTTTTTGTTATTTCATCTTTAAACCAGGCAACACCAAGACTTGGTGAGGACAAGGTGAAACAATGTGTTGATCCAAGATTGAATGGAGAGTACCCACCAAAAGGAGTTGCCAAGGTATATCTTCCTCCCTTCTCGCCTGTGCGTGTGTGTGCACATGAAGCCTCTTAATATATCCAAAGATGGACATTTCTCAAATTGGCTACAGCATTCTTCAAGTCATTATTAGTTGCTAAGCAAAATCTGCATTGCTTGCGCTAAATTTGTGAAATACCAAGCTATCAACGGTTGTTTTCTTTGCTATCGGTGCAGCTTGCGGCAGTGGCAGCTCTGTGTGTTCAGTATGAAGCTGAGTTTAGACCCAGCATGAGCATTGTAGTCAAGGCATTGTCCCCCCTTCTTGTAAATAAACCACAGCAGCCACCTGCAGCTCCAGACACACCTTCAGATGCCTGACAACATGTGCAACTCGATATCCATGTAAAGAGACACCATTTATTCGTTGGTACGTAAAAATGGTACGTCATTTTTTACGCAATGCTTTTATCCCCTATTTATATGTTGCCTTGATCAAATTGTATGTCTGAAAGAAATGAAATAATGCATTCTTCGTGATCATCATGTAGGGTGCTATGGCAGGCATTGTTTGCCGATATTCCTTCTGAGCTTGAGGACTATTGCGATTAATTTATGTATTTGCGTCCTTCTCATCCCTACCCTTATTTTGCTTTGTTGTGTGCTTTGTGTTCTTCAGGCAGTGCTTAATGCTTCCTTTGACCTGACGTGAGGTATGTTTGGTTGCGGCTGTTGTAATCACCTTGTAATTGGGTTGTCACATACTTTAATCTGTGAAGGTTCCAAGTGGTTAATAATGAATTGATTCTTGGGTTTGTGTACAACAGTACAAGTCTAGTCTCAGGAACTCTACCCGTCGAATTGTACATTCATCCAACACGAAGCTCTATTTGTGCCCGTGAGCTGTTGTTGTATACATTTACCTTCTTTTTTTTTTTTTGAAAAAGTTCATATTTGTTCCCTCTGCTTGGTAGTTGGTTCAGTTTAACCTCAGTACTATAAAATCGGACATTTAATCTACCATATTTTCAAAACTAGATCAAATCAGATCCAAACAAAAAAAAAAATTGGTTTGCGCGCTGAGTTGGCTTTCGACGTGCTAAGTGTGCTTATGTGGTAAGCCATGCACGATCGTGTCTTTTCAAGATCGAATCTATAAATCGATTGTATTAAATATTATACCGAATTTATCTATATTGATCAAAATCACATGCGAGTGTCTCTCTCTGTACTCTCTCTTGTGAACAGTTAGAATTTAAAATTTTAAACTAATAGTCACAACCCAAAAAGAACATACATATCCAAAGCAATGAACATTTTCTTTACACAATGAAGCTACTGGTCACTACTCACTACTCGTGCGGTTTTTGGTCTGGTAATTTGTAGCTGCCATGCCTCATCTTTATTCATGGTTATGCTATCATGGAAAAAAATTCAAGGATTTACCGTTGAAAAAGGTGTGCTCAAGGATTTGGCGCTCATTATGCACTACATATCACTATATCAGTGATTCGTCGAACGGCAAATTCGCAAGTCAGTCTTTGCAGTCTTTCGTAAACCTAGCTTGGCACTCGCTCTATTTACTTGCGCTGCGCTACACTGGGTAAACACCGTTAGAATAATATAGGGCGCTTATATTAATAAAGAGTCCGCATATTCAATGCTTCTCTATAGTTCTGTATAGCGTAAAACATGAGAAATGACACAGGAATACTTGAACATTACATATTCATTCAGTAATATATATATATATATATTCACTGAACCATCTCGAGAAGTAAGTATATGATCAAAGGAAGTATGTAGTATGGTGTATGTATGCGGCATACAGAGTATGTATGTTCAGGGGTCCATCTCATGTTTATCTGATATATAGTTACATACCCGTGCGTTGCAACGGATAAAAATAATCCTACTATTACAATATATTACAATATGTCGAGCCACTGTTACCAGGCTTGGCTAACACCATGCTCTCGGCTCCGCCACGGCACCTAGTGAAGCTCTTCTGTAGCTCATCGCACACCTTTTGTCTTCTTGGTATGCACTACGTTTTTACTCTAGTACCACGTCTAACTTAGCTCTGTTGTAGTACTTGGAAAGGGCATATAAAGGCTATCACTTGTGAATTTTAGTTCGTGCTATAATCTAAACTATGAATTGTGGTCAACTAATTAGAAATTATTGTGTTGATGTAACCTTTTGTATTATTTGGATACTGGTCCATCCCCTCAAAAGAAAGATATTTCTATTGCAAATTATATTTGCTTTTGTGTAATAGCTATTACAAATTATAGAAAAAGAAAGAAAGAAAAGAAATCAAGAATCTAGGAGGTAGCAAGATCATATAAAGAGAAACATGTTGAGAAACTTCTTGTGTTTACCTATCAGGAGTGATAGTCTTACAATGACACAGAAATTGACAATGGCCCTCAACAGCTCTTGCCATATTGCCAATGTGTGATGGAACAAACACGTCACTTTCAATTGAAATAATGTAATGAAGGGCTGCAATGTGAGAAGGGTGGTTGTCAAACTTCTCGAGCTCTTCTTTTATCACTAACACCTCCTGCAAAATTATATTTACTTTAGTGGAATAGCTACAAGATGGTGGGCAGAATCAATAAAAAAGGAAAATTTTCTAACAAACTTTCTAACCAAGTTTGGGAAGCACTATCTCAATTTTGATATATACTTATCACCACCATAAATTTCACCATCTACAAGGTAGATCCATGTGGATTCTAGATAACCCATTACCCGCAGAAAAATCCCTACCTCGTTGGGAGTCACGGACAATTATCTCCGGATGTCCATAGTGGAGTTTGTCCTTCAATTTCCAGTGGCTTGTTCTCTCTCGGTTGAGATGCAAAAAGCAGATTAATATAACCTGCATGTAGAAATAAAACTGTATTGATTTGGATTGATTGTTCATACCACATAATTCTCACTGTCTACTTCGATTCACTAAGACCATAAAGTGCAGCCCGTGAATGCTAGCATATCGTTTTCATATCTTAGATGAAGAGCAATAAATTTTTCAAGTGATCGTAGATGCTCCACAAGCTTCGTAGTGTAAGTGTTCCGCTGGCACGAAGCTAGTTTTAGAAAGTGCCATAAAACTCCAAATGCAAATTGAAGACTCGTAACACAAATCCCGAGTTAAAGAAAGGTTCGGGTTACTAAGAGAATGTTCATGCCTTCCCAAGGTCCTCAATTGATCTCAAAATGCAGAGCTTTGTAAAGACAACGGCATCTCAATCTTTGGATATCAATTGGAATAACATTGTTAGCAAGTCGCAAATCGATTTTGGGATGTGAACTACCAGAAAAAAATATTTGAGGTGAGTTCAAATAAATGATTTTCAGACTTCATTTCCCAAAGTAATACTTTTAAATAACTCATATATTTTTCTCAGAATCAGCTTTTCAACATAAAAGAGTACTGCTTGCTTGAAACAATTTGTATCAAGTTCGAATCTCTAATGCAAGTTCCATATCAAAACAACTACTTCATGCAATTATGTTGGTAGCACAGAAAGACCAACAACCATGAGAAATTATAATGTTAAATTGCATGTTGGAAAAAATCATGAAGATGCTTTTCATATAGAATAATGTAAATGACTGAAAAAGAATTGATATCAGAACATTCTTAACTCTCTTCGCAAGAACTAAAACCAAAATATCGATCACATCAATTCAATATCTTTAAGAATAAGCTAGTTCAATAGTTTCATTGAATGAAAAGTCATTGTTTATTTTATAACAAAAGCAAGCATTCGACACATAGCTACAAGTCCGGAGTATTGAGGAATTAATTGAGAAACCGAATCAAGAATTACCCGTGATCCTTCCAAAGTTCTTTCACCTCTCTCGTAATAACTTGCACCAGAACATGATGTAAAGTGCTTTGGAGCTCTTGGAGCAGATTGCAAACTTTTAGGCAAGTCACTCACAATGTAGACATCCCCTTCTAGAGCTTTAACAATACGAGGCTCATCAAAATGTCTTTAAATGTATCAGAGACAAGTGGTGCAAATTGTTAAGCACAAGAAATAAGGAGGAACAATATATGCCAATGAATCAACTATATCCTAACAGTGAACACCTGGTATCTTGCCAAACGGGCAACAGACCGCTTATCTAACTGAGGAACAACAAGAGTTGCATTCACCAAACGGGCCACTGCTACCATATCACAGATCTGCAGAGGGAACAATAGGCTCATCTGAATCTTCGCAGATGTCAAATTAATTTGCCCACAATGCAAACATGCCACTATTGTTCAAACTATTCTTCCTTATGCATAGATCGCAAAGAATTCTGTCAAACACTCAAAAATGCCATACCAAGCTGGGCGACCGAGACCGACGACGGAAAGAGTTGGGATGCCGGCTGGGCGGGGGCGGCGTTGGGGTTGGGGGCGGGCGCCGAGCCGGCCGCAGGGTGCAGGCGCAGCAGGGCCGGACGCTGCGAGCTAGGTCTGCAGGTGCAGCCACGGAGCCGGGCGGGCGAGGGCGAGCCGCGCGCTCGCCGGCCGGGCGGTTAGGGTTCCAGAGCAGTGGCGCCGCGCGTGGCGAGCCGCGAGCGAGGAGTCGAGCGTGGCCGAGCCGAGGCGGTTGGGCGGCCCGGCGGCGCTAGCAGCGGACTCGGCGGCGTCGTCGACGGCGTCGGGGAAGAGGTTCTCGCGAGGTCGCGGGAGGCGAGGAAGGCGGGGCGGGGGAGGCAAGGGGGGTGGGGAGAGGCGGATCGGGCGGGGGGAGCGAGGGGAGGCGGTGGCGCGGGGTGAGGCGGCACGTGGAGGAGGAGGAGGAGGCGGGCGGGGGGAGAGGAGAGGGCGGCGCCGGGGGGAAGAGGGGAGGCCGAGAGGGGGAGGGGGAGGAGGGGGGCGGCGGTTGGAGGGTTTTAGGGTTGGCCGAGAGGGGGATGGGAGGGAAGATTCGACGGTCTAGATTGGATGGAGGCTTCGGCAACCACCAACTCCTTCTTTTATAATAGTAAAGATATACCGAGTATATGTACTCACAGGTATGTTCATCGTTTTCCTCAAAATTTAACGTATTAGCTAATCCTTTTGTAGCTGAACGAAATTATGTGTCTTTGTATGCATATTCCCAGATACTTCTCGATGGGTAGTGAAACTTTCAGTAGATACTTCCATCCTATACTCCATATATATATACACACACACCCGGGTGTAATTACACCCTATATCGTATCTCACAACATAGAAAGTATCTCACGTAATGAAGAGTATATACGTGTAGTATACGAGTATTTAAGGCTATCTAGGTGGTATGAACAATTTTTTAGAGGTGATATGTGGATGTTTTTGACATACTCCTTTTTATATATGTATATTAAGGTATTTACAAAATACGTTAAAAATTATGAACCTCTTGCAATTTTTTCATATGGTTCACGTTGAAATATCTTATAATTAGTATACAAGTATATCCAAAATGATAAAGGAGTATTTCAAATTTGTTTAAGTGGTATATTAGAGATGGACGTAATTATATCTGGATGTAGAAATTATTATTATTATTATATATATATATATTACTCTTTAGATATTATAAATATATACATAATATTCGTAACACCGTCTACTTTAAGAGCCAAGGATATACAAAGTAAAACCCTAGTGATTGGCTCATGGAGTAGCTCACTAAACAATACCAAACAGGTAAGGGGTCGCTCACCTACACGACAAGTCCATACCCCCCTGTTACTGTTAGGATTAGTACTGGATTAGGTAGCAGCCTCTCCTCTCACTGTCACTGTCAGAATCTAATTCATATACTTGAGTTCAAGTATGATTAGTTACGTCTCCTCCTAGGACTAGGACTAGAATTTGATTGTGTTTCCTTTCACGATTAGAAGAGAAATCCTCCATATAAACGCAGTTTAGGTGATACCAACACTAGTAGTGTGAATTCGCTACGCTCGTAGGAAGAGAAAATTGGTCGTATCCCTCGGTCGTATCGCCGAGTGGTGCTACTCGTACAGCCCTATCCCTCTCCGCTCCGGCTAGCATGGCCATGATGCTGCTCGCGCGCAGACTCCGCTCCCCCCTCCGCCCGCCGGTCGCGGCGGCGGCGTTCTCCTCGGCCCCCGCGGCGTCGGCGTCGGCGGTCGCCGCGGAGGCGGAGCGGGCGATACGGGACGGGCCCAGGAACGACTGGAGCCGGCCTGAGATCCAGGCCGTCTACGACTCCCCGCTCCTCGACCTCCTCTTCCACGGGGTACGTTTCCTCCCAATCCGAAGATTTCCATTTTGTCCCTCTGTTCCGTTTGCGTTCCGTATTGGTAATGGTGGGAGTTTGTTGAGAGATTCCGCCTTTAAGCTTCTGGGTGGCCTCGGCTGTAGATTTGCCGCCAAGATTGCACCTTTAGGAGCCTTGGATTTTGTAGAGTAGATGAGCGGTACCAAAGGTGTTTTGCTACCTTTCTTTCAACAAGTGCTGGCGAAAGTTCTTCTTTGCTAGTGGAGACAGATATTAGTATCAGCTATCAACTTGTATCAAGTATTGCTGGTTTGGTGAGCTTCCTATAGTGGCAGCTGGGGGGTAATGTCAAAGGTTTCACCTTTGGGATGTCTGGTTCTCGGTGGATGCACAGTTTGCGATAGAAAGATCGCCTTCGGGGAAGATTGGGAGGGGGAGAGTAGATATCCGTGTTACAATTTACAGTGTGGCACGTTTTGGGATTAATTTGCATGGAAAGGCTTGGGAATTGGTAGCAAAGGTTTTGCCCTTGGGGGCTTTCAGAAGTAGTGGCTCACTGTGACTGCCAAATTATGATTATCTTCATCAAATATCTGAAGACTATGCTGGCATCCACTGGTGCATGTGTTCAGCACTCACGTCCATGTCCAGCTAACACTGGTTGGGATTATTATTTAGTTAGGTAATATAAATTTTCCACGTAAATTTCTTTGCAACTTTGCATGGTGGCAATTAGCATCAAGCCTTCAACTCTGTCACTTTAGAGCCTTTTAGTACTAGTAGTGGAGACTAACAATTATTAACAGTGATGTCAACTCGAGTGCTGTTTTTGTGCTTGATGTTGGATATTAGTATCAGAGATTTTTTTCAGT
The DNA here is from genome assembly GCA_036346265.1 of Melocanna baccifera. Classification (NCBI taxonomy): domain Eukaryota; kingdom Viridiplantae; phylum Streptophyta; class Magnoliopsida; order Poales; family Poaceae; genus Melocanna; species Melocanna baccifera. Next base: position 1,009,400 of record CM070698.1, on the reverse strand, counting down.
CATGAATCTTGATTGCTAAACAGTTAGAAGTGGTGATTATCTTATTGACACAAAGCATCATACTAATTAGAAATACTATTTGATGAGGCTTTAATATTTGGAGACTTGTTAATGGTTTACTGTTGCCAGTGGCAGGTGGCAACTTTTCATTATGTAAAGCTTTTATAGCTTAATGTCTTCTCAAGAAATTACAGTTTGTTCATATGGATTTTAGATGTTAAGCTTCTGTGTAGATAAAATTGTCAGAAGGTTAAGCTATATATTTCGTCAAGCTGTGTAGTATTAGGAGGAAGGTGCTGCCCTCAAGGGCATTTAAGTGGTATATGTTAAGGGTATCTGTAGTAATATGTGTTAGTCTAGGGTTGTGTCCATGTATTCACTATATATATGCCACCTTTGGGCCTCAATACAACCAATGATTCTCATTTGTATTCTTCCTCTCTCACTAACATGGTATCAGAGCGCTAGGTTCTCTGAGACTCGCCCCCACTCGTCTTTTGTTGGTGCTGCCCCCGGGAGGAGCAATCTCCACCTCTAGTAGTAGTTGTTAGTGACGAGCAGCAGTGAGCAGCAAGTCAACGTCTCCTGAGCTCGCGCCACGATGCCTGCCGCTGCCGCCGGATCCAGCCGCCGCTGGCCTTGTTGCTTCCAGATCCTGCCGTCTCCGAGCTCGCCGCGCCAGACCCGTGCTGCCCCGAGCTGGGCTGTGCCAGGACTCCACCGCTCCGCCCAGATCCAAAGTTCTTGATCATGGAATGGAAGATCCACTCCACTGTGTTCTTGACGAGTTTTCCAAAGTTTTATGCTATCTATTATGTAAGGCTAGTCCCTGTTGTAAATCATGGAATGGAAGATCGGGCATGATGAATTATTATTAGGCAACTATTGCATGATAGATGGAAGTCAATAATTTATTTAGCATGACTAATGCCCAAGTGAATATGTTTGGTCAAAATGACAAATTTGTTTGCTGTAAAACCGTAACAGTTTGACCAGCTTGGTGCATCACGGCTTGTAAGCATTCTTTGCATTAACTCCATGAATTGTTAGGCTTGTTGTCTCTTTGTAGAAAAGAAAAGAGATGCAACAAGACGAAATCATTCTGTTGATTTATTATTCTGTTCAAGAAATTCACCTTTTCTTTTATAATATCATTTTACTCTTATTGTTATTTAGCATTCACGTCATTTTACCATGTGTTCTTATTTAACCAGATAATACTTGCATTTTTTGTAGGCTCAGGTCCATAGAAGTGTCCATAAATTTAGAGAAGTGCAGCAGTGCACACTTCTTTCAATAAAGACTGGTGGGTGCAGCGAAGATTGTTCATACTGCCCTCAGTCCTCAAGATACAGTACTGGATTGAAGGCCCAAAAATTAATGAACAAAGATGCTGTCTTAGAAGCAGCAAGAAAGGTACTGTTTGCGTAACAATTGTCTGGGAGGTGAACAAGTTCACTTCAGTTGTTGTTGTTGATTCTTTAGCTCTTGTAAAGCAATAATACAACTCTTTTCCTGTTGACTGTGGAGCATTTATGGTTCATAAAATTCTGGGTTGTATTATCAATTTATCATTTCACAGTATGCAGGCTTAATTACCTTATTCCTTCTTCTGATCTATTCCCTCTCAGGCAAAAGAGGCTGGGAGCACTCGTTTTTGCATGGGAGCTGCATGGAGGGACACCATTGGCAGGAAAACAAATTTCAATCAGATTCTTGAATATGTCAAGGACATAAGGTATTTATTGAAAAAGCTAGCACAATAGAATTAGGGTGTATGCATTTTTGGTCGCAGTTCTGCATAACCATGCTCCATGCACAAATTCTCTTGTAGGCCATTGTTCTGTTCTGTTCTCATAAATTTATTCATCTAATTTGTATATTCAAACAAACTAGTATTGTCTCTTGATGTACAGTATAGGCCACTGATTTAAGTAATGCATAGAACCTATGTTACACGGATACTTGGGAAAATCGGCACATCGGATATGGATACAGCCCGATACAGCAGATACATATCTTGCCCGTACCGGTGTATTTTGTATTTTTCAAAAAAGAAAACAATTCGCGATACTTCTTGGATACTTCCCGATACCCTGAACCCACCCCCACCCCCGGCTGCTCCTCCCTTGCACAGTGACAGTGACTTGGTGAGTCCTCACTCCTCTTCTCCCCTTTTCCCAGAGAAAGAGAGGGTGTCCAGAAGTCCAGTTCTAGATCGGGGGGAGAGAGGGAGTTTGTGGGGTTGAAGAGCAGAGGAGGATGTGCAGTAGTAACAGCAGATCTGGAGGACAGGTGGAGGAAGAACCCCTCCACCTCCATGGCTGCCCCATCGGGAAGAGTAGCTAGTAGTTGTACACGCAGAAGCGTTTTTCTTCTTTCAAGGAGGCAAGGAAGGTAGTAGTATTATTGTGTGGCTGTGAAGGAATGGATGGATGCCACAGCCTTAGCTCTCTGGGATTCTCTGTGCATGATCTCTCTCTCTCTACAGCGTATGATCCATATCTCATAGGACATCAGTAATTTGTATATTTTTGGAATTTTATTTTATTATATACACACACACGTACCACCGTATTGGTGTTTTTAGAGAAATGGCGTATAGCGGTGTTGGCATATCGCGTATCCGTATCCGTATTGGCGTATCTGCGCAACATAGCATAGAACATGACTTAGGACAAAGGTAGTTTTCTTGCTTTATTAATTTATTTATTTTTAACATTTTAGCATGCATTGGGTAATTATTTTTGCAGGGGTATGGGGATGGAGGTCTGTTGCACCCTGGGCATGTTAGAAAAACAACAAGCTGAAGAACTCAAGAAGGCTGGACTTACAGCGTATAATCATAACCTAGATACATCAAGAGAATATTATCCAAACATAATTACCACGAGATCATATGATGATAGACTGCAGACTCTTCAGCATGTCCGTGAAGCTGGAATAAGCATCTGCTCAGGTGATTTCACTTAAATCACTGATAATTCTAACTTTCATTATGCAAGGATTATCCTGCAAAATAGGTATTCTTCTAGCCTACAAAATTCTGGCTAAGATGTCTCTCTCTCTCTTTAATGTATAACTTGATGCACTATTTCCTGTGTGCAGGTGGAATTATTGGTCTTGGAGAGGCAGAGGAGGACCGTGTAGGGTTGTTGCATACACTTGCCACTTTGCCTGCACACCCAGAGAGCGTTCCTATTAATGCATTGGTTGCTGTAAAAGGCACGCCCCTTCAGGATCAGAAGGTATTCCATACCGTTGATTATTTTCTGTAGGTTAGATGCTTCCAGCTATTGCATTAGCCTGTGCTTCATGCATGAAAAGATATGGAGCTCTATATAAGACTTGGATAACTCAGTTGTCAATTATAAACAATGTGCTGCAGACTATAACCAGCTTCACTTTAAGATTATATGCTTGACTACTTTTATATTTGTTTTTGCCAATATCAGCCTGTAGAGATCTGGGAAATGATCCGCATGATTGCCACTGCTCGAATTGTGATGCCAAAGGCAATGGTGAGGCTGTCAGCAGGCCGAGTACGGTTCTCCATGCCAGAACAAGCGCTCTGCTTCCTTGCTGGGGCCAACTCAATCTTTGCCGGTGAGAAACTTCTGACGACTGCGAACAATGACTTCGATGCGGACCAGATGATGTTCAAGATCCTTGGCCTAATTCCGAAGGCCCCAAACTTCGGCGATGAGGAGGCGGCTCCTGCAGACACAGACAGATGTGAGCAAGCTGCTTCAGTGTAAAACACCGTTAGAGATCCTTGAGCATACAATCGGTGCGAGACTAGCACCATTATCCCCAGTTAGAGCATTGTATTGTAGAAATCACGATATTTTTGTATTAACTTAGATTGATCCAAATAAAATCGGGAGTTCTCTGTATCGCCGTTCATGGTATGCTATTGTGTGATCTCAATCAGAATCGACAATTGCGAATTTGTGGTCAGGGTTTGGAGAACCAGCAGCAACCTGGTGCTTGGGTGGCCAGTAGGCGTTCCGACCAGTTACAGCCGGCAGACCTGACCTCAGTGTGATAGCTTGCTGCGTACCTGATGCTGGTGCGTGCACGAGCATGACAGAATTCAGAATTAAAGTATTATACTTGCCTTTTTACTTTTTGCAGTTCTGACTATGTATTATCTAACCGTTAGGCGATTTGGCTAGTTGTCTTACCGTTGAGCGATATGTGTTTAAGTCATCCAATGGTTGAACCATTAGTATCTATCATCTAACAGTTAGACGATATTGCCTCTAGTTGTTTAACTATTAAGCGATCAGTTTTCAGCGCTTAATCATTGTACGATTTTTTTAAAAAAAATAAGTAAACCAAAGGGCAAATGAGCTTTTTCCTCTAATAACTTTCCCAAATCACCCCCTCTCTGCATAGAAAACCCAAAAGAGCTCGATAAAAAAGGGGAACCCACCGCTTGAGTGGCGACTCACCCACGCAACTCTACATCGGTCTCAGTCCCCTCACTTTCCCCCATTCCCCGCCCTGCCCACCTCGCCGGAACCCTAGCCCTAGCCGGCAAGCCCTACCCCTTCCCCTTCTGGCCAATATCCGTCCGATCTCCCGATCGCCGGATTCGGTAACCCGTCCCGGCGCGATGGACTCCGACGTCGAGATGCCCGCCGCCAGCGACGAGGAGATGGTGGACGACGAGGACTGCTGCTACTACTACAGCGACATGGGTGAGGGCGACGATGACGACGGGAGCGGCGGCGTCGGCGGCTACAGCGACGAGGAGTTGGTGGCCGGCGACTACGAGGGCCGCGAGGCCGAGGGGAGCGACGAGGTGGTCTCCCGCCGCGAGCAGGTGAGGCGATGAATCGATCGATGGCGGGAGGCAGATAAGGCGGACCTGTTTTTGTTTTGCTGGAATTCTTACGGTTTGAGGCTAAATGGATCAAAATAGGGTGAAAAATGGCGAAACAAATACTGAGTTGGAATAGTGAGCTGAGCTCGTCCACCAATGACCCAAGCTAAACTATAATACTAATGCTAGGGATCAGCGTGCTCGTCATGGGTGTGGCCATTATTGGGGTTTGACCCACTTTATTGTGCGAAAGTGTCGAAGGAGTGTTGCTGTTCTACATCGGTCTGTGAGTTCTCTGCTGCGTTTTGTTAGAATAGGCTCGGCCTGTTTGTAGCTGCTGGTGTTCCACTGCAAATCGGTTTTTACATCAGTGCTACGATGCTCAGGATGATGTCTACTCTATCGGTGCTATACATGGGTGAAAAATTGAATATCAATTTGTGGGTGCAGATGTCTGCCTGAAGCAGCAGCGAGATAGGTGGCAGGCTTGCAACTTTCTGTATTTCTTTAGTGTTGTTATTGTTCTGTTTGTGTAATGGAAAGTTGGCTTGCTTATCCATATTCATACTCCTAGATCAGTGATGAACCGCTTCTGTGGGCTCTGGCTGGTGTTCAGCAGGCAAGGATCACGCTGGGGCACATCCAACAGTCATAGCCAAGTCACTATCTACGTTAACCTTTAGATGCTTAATAATAGGTTACCAATTTGATAGCATTCAGTTTCGAAGGTAAAAAGGCTGAGAATTAGTCACTAATCATGGTTTTCAATACCATGATAGCACAGCAGAAAGATCATTTTTTTTCTAGAGAAAAGTGTTTTTGTGTTTTCTTTCTATGATTTACAAGCTGGCATTGTGTTTTGCTGTTTTCATTCATGTTGCTTTACTCTTTTGTGTCATTTTTTTCATGGGATAACCTTGAGTTTCTCTAAAAGAGGGTCCTGTGTTTGCTATGGACAGAGGTTTGTTGTGTTAACTGAAAAAGATATATGTGAATGTCAAGAGGAAGATATAAGCAAGGTATCCACGGTACTATCGATTCGAAGGGAAGAGGCTTGTGCCCTTCTTCATCACTACAAATGGTTAGTTTGTTATCTCAGGCCGTTCGTTAAATATCCTTTTCTAAAGGCAGCAACCTCTTAAAAACATTGTAATGGCATTTATTGAAATTATGTTGTATTCTGTAATACACAGGCCAGTCAAATATGCCCCCCTTATGCACATCTCACACACAGTGTCATACAGATACAGTTGTATTTCTTTTTTTTACTTCCTACCATTTTTTCCTGGGTTGCTGGCTGCAAGCTCTTGAAGAAACCTCATTAATGTTTTAGGTGGAGCCTGTAAATGTTCCTAAAAAGTCCTAGGAATGAGCATAGGATGTACCATGTGGTGTGTGCTTATTGTGGCTTTTCAATTTTTCATACAGTTTGCATCTAAACACAAGGCATCAAAATTTAAATAAAACTGCTGTCGTTGGAATGTGCTTTCCATTCTTTGATTTTATTAATTTTCCCTGTTCTTGACTCCTGAGCTGCACAAAAGGAAATTTGCACACTTTTATACGTACCGTCAATTAATGAAGGTCATTATAGAAAACTGGTCTACAAGCAATACAGTATAGCATTTTCTTATAGCTTGGTGGTTGGAATAAGTTGAGTTGGATCTCTTGGAATTCGGAAGCAATGTTATAGATTTATATATGTTTTCTGTTAATCTGTTTTAGTTCTGTATTCAGGAACATCAGCAAGCTGAGTGATGAATGGTTTGCAGATGAAGACAAAGTCCGCGATATGGTTGGCTTACTTTTGAATGGAATTGATTTTCCGAACTCTAGGAAGGTAAGTATTATTTATTCAAACATTGGTATGTTGTTGTTTCATCATGTCAGCTGCGGGTCATACCTGATTGAACCTTTGGCTCTTGCTATATGTATGCCATTTCGTGATCTCTGACGGTTGTTTTGGTTGCAGCTAACTTGTGGAATATGTTTTGAAGGGTATTTTTCTGATATGATGAGTTCTGCCAGTTGTGCTCATTTTTATTGCCATGAATGTTGGGAAGGTCTCTCTCTCTCTCTCTCAATTTTTCCTTCTACGCTTGCGCTGTTTTAATGCTCATCTATGATGTACGGACATGGATACGGCGACATGACACAACACCGTCACAGGGATTTACCAATTTCCCAAAAATACCGATACGGTGACATGGTTATATATATTTAAATAATAAGAATAAATTACATATATGTATTGTTTTTTATGTTTTTTTATGCTTGTCAAACTGAAATAATGTAAAGTGTAAAGTAAACTTAGAATATGTACCTCACAAAGATGACCGATCCTCGCCTATTTATTCTTCTTGCAGTCAATTCATGATATGTTCAATTGTTCATGTGAATACCATTTCTAGAAATAAAAATTCCGTTAACCTAGGAAAAAAAGTAACATGATCTGTTGTAGGGGTGGCCCTCACCTAAACCCGGCTAGCCTGTTGAGAAAGCTATAAACCATGTACTAAGGACATAGTTGCCCTCGGTCGGAGGCTTCAGTGTAGGGTTACGATTGTAAAGACGCTCCTTACGAGAAAGCATATATATTACGATCAGCCCTGGGGAAAGACCCAAGAGGATATTGCTCATCTAACTATCCACTACCATACCCCTCTCTCTCTCTCTGTTTGGTCTGTAGCCACAACATGATCATTTATTAGCAAGGCTACAAAGATAACATGTATATTTGGTTCTTGAACAATCAAAGCAATAGAGCAACAATCAAGAATCCCAATCTAGAATTGCAACATATTCAGCTGAAATAGATGTTTTGTTGGAGTCGATCAAGGAATACAACCTGTTTAAAGTTTAACAGTGCTACAAGAATCACAACACAATGCAAACAAAACAGTGCCCCTTTTGTTTCTAGCACAGGTGATTAGGTGAATAATCACATAAAAACATATGAAAACAATACAGTTTACTCATAAAAATAGTTGAAAACCACAGCAAGGTGCAGACTTAGAATCAGAAAAGAAACACCAAGCCAAGATCTCAAATCTACTGCTACAGACACACCGCCGACACGTGTCCGTGTCGGACATGGTTATTGAGTTGCATGCACCAACCACTTCACCCAAAAGCTTAAGCTGATGGGGAAAGGTGGGCAATTCACTTATACTTCAACACTCCTCCTCACGTGTAGGCTTCCTCAGGCCTAAGATGTGGAATAGAAGTGGGCTGCAATTATTTTTATTTAATTGCGCTAGCCAGGTCTCGAACTCAGGACCTCTTGGCTCTGATACCATATTGAGTTGCATGCACCAACCAATTCACCCAAAAGCTTAAGCTGATGGGGAAAGGTGGGCAATTCACTTATACTTCAACACGGCCAGCAACCGTAGCTAGATCCAATCGGGACCGCGTCGAGCAAAAAGTAGCTGGAGATCCGGCGGCCGGAGGAAGGCGAGTGGAGCGGCGCCGAGCCCGACGGCGGCAGCCTTGTAAGGCGGAGCAGCCGCGACGGCGGTGCCAGCGAGTGGTGCGCGGCCGCTCAACGAGGGTCCCAGCCTGGCGGGCGGCGAAGTAGGCCCTGGTGTTGCAGGCGTCGACGGGGACACCAGATCGGCGTGCGATTGCAAGTACGGCGGGTGGAGCGGCTCTAGCTCCAGCGCGCCGCGAGGAGCACGACTCCGCGGTCGTTGCGCGAGGTGCAGAGGGAAGTGGCGGATCCAGCGGCGGAGGGAGGGGAGTCCCAATCTGCTGCGTGACGACGACGACGACGATGGCGGCCGGATCAATAGGATCCGCTGCCTAAACGGTGGCGCTGGCCCCGGTGGAGATAGATCTCCCCGGGGGCGCGCGGTGCGGAAGCAAGCGGCTGGTAGGGTTAGGATCTAAACCTAGAGCTCTGATACCATGAAGGAAGATAGAATTAGGTGGAATTGGATGTATTGCATTGAGCCTCATAGGCAGTATATATAGAGGTACAAGAGTTGGAGTTGTAATCCCAATGGACTCTAACCTACCAAATATATATTGTACTCTAACAATGGTGTCGGCAGAAAATTGACATGTCCGTGCTTCAGAGATGCTCATGTATGGCCACATCTTTGTTTTTTTTTTTTTTTTTGCTTATGAGTTGATGGTGCTGGACTGCTGGTAAACATTGTATGTTTGTGCGTAACACATATATTACAAAATGATTTCATGTTTCACCTTGGCTATCCCTAACATGTTTTGCATTTCACCAAATTTTGGTACCATTGACCGGATTTGCCAAGCATTTGGTTTCCTACCAAACTTTGGCAATTGCCCATTAGCGCCATAGTTCATTGTCTTGCCGTCCAATGTTTGGCCAAAACATTTGTTTCCAATTTGATGACCAAATTTTCACAAGACTTGGTGGAACAATTTTGATAGCAAATCAAATGGCCCAGGTTGGGATGTAGGTGGCTGTTTGTTTTGTTGCCAAATTTGTTCGACCTTCCTTGCCAAAATTTGGTTATCAAATTGGCAACCAATGTTTTGGCCAAACATTGGCAAGATAATGCACTAGGGAGCAAGGGAGGAGGGAATCTTGCCTAAATTTGATGGAGAATCAAATGCTTGCCAAATCCAGTCAATGCAACCAAAATTTAGTAAGGCAAACATTGGCATCAAACCAAACAAGCCATATATCTTTCAGGTGTAGTGTTATGTTATGCTTATGCTGGCAACCATGATAATATAGCTGTTCCATACCTTCTGTTTTGCAGTTCTTCTTTTTCCTTCAAATGAAAAAAAACTTCTGATGATATAAATGTTGCAGGCTATATTAGCGCTGCAATAAGTGATGGTCCAGGATGTTTGTCATTGCGATGCCCAGATCCATCATGTGGTGCTGTGGTTCTTCAAGGGTTGATTAATAAACTAGCTAAAGACGACGATAAAGAAAAATATGAACGATTTGTGTTACGTGCATATGTGGAAGATAGCAAGAAGGTAATTTATTTGAACAAGCTGACTAATTTCTTCACCCCACATTTCTTTGGACCTGGTTTGTTCTTGTTTATAATGGTAACAATATTGAAACATCTGAAAATATGTTCTTTATTTGTTATTCTTTTATATAACCTTAGTCATTTCCTGTAGACTAAATGGTGTCCAGCTCCTGACTGTACATGTGCAGTGGAATTTCTTAGTGATGGGAACTACGATGTCTCATGCAATTGCAAATTCAGCTTTTGCTGGAATGTGAGCATTGCTGTTTCCATTTTTTTCTACGTTATTGATGCTTTTATTTTTGTTGGTTCCAGTGATCAAATATGCAGGTCTTTCTCAATAATATTCTGATGTTTGCAGTGCACAGAAGAGGCTCATCGACCGGTGAACTGTGAGACGGTTTCTAAGTGGATATTAAAGAATAGTGCAGAATCTGAAAATATGAACTGGTTTGTTCCAGGCTCAACATTTTAGTATTGATGTGTTTTCTCCTTTACATCGTTATGGATGATACTTTTTCAGGATACTGGCTAATTCTAAGCCATGTCCGAAATGCAAACGGCCAATAGAGAAAAACCAGGGATGCATGCATATGACTTGCACCCCTCCTTGCAAATTTGAGTTCTGCTGGTATAAGCCACTGCCATTTCTTGATGAAAAAATTTACAATTCACATTACATGTTTTCATATCTTTTATTTGATATTCTTCGAACATTTTAGGTTATGCCTGGGTGCATGGGCAGAACATGGAGAGAAAACTGGTGGCTTTTATGCTTGCAATCGCTATGAATCAGCAAAGGAGGAGGGAGTTGTACGTTTTTTGTTGACATTATGCATCTGTATTGTACTGATAGAAGAAAGTTACTCATAGACCTCTAGTATATTTTATTATTGCTTCAGTAGAATTAAATGCTCTAGTTTGGTTAAGGAAATGCAACATTCCTTTTTGGGCATGCTGTTTTGTTATATGTCTATTATATCTTTATTTGAGAGGTCTATTGTTGTTTGCTTAATAGTTTGCTCGTCTTGTTCGTTTGTAAAGTTCCTGTTTCTAACTTGAATCACTTCTGTTGCAGTATGATGATACTGAAGCAAGGAGGGAAAGGGCTAAAAACTCACTTGAGAGATATATGCATTACTATGAGCGCTGGGCATCTAATCAGACAGTATGTTCAAGATACTTAAGTTTGATGTCTGCCTGAGTTTCTAAGTTTCTATAATTACCACAAATGCAACTTATGTCATTCTCGGGCTCATAAGTAACCTTTATGTTTTCTAACCTTTTACCTGTACAAGTATTGTGTTGGCCTACCATACTTAAGTACGTGGACTGTATTGTGTTGGTGATACCTAGAAGAATATTGACTTGACTGAACCTATTTTCCTGTCAAATGTAACCCAACTAGGTGCAGCTTTGTTTGAGATCTATGAGTATGTTTGGAGTACTAACCAAGTGACCAAGTCCATCGCTATTGTCCTAGTAAAACAAGATGTTTCTTTCCTTCTGATGTTGTATATATTCTTATCAGTTTATGAATACCAAATAGTTAAGACAGTTCAAGATATTTTTCTACGGCTTATGGGCATATAATTCTTTTATCTATTGTGCATGCTTATGTTGAATGGCATACGTATTCTGCAATCTGCATGTTCTATTCTTGAATATTTTCAACTGTAGTAAGTTTCTGTGCTGATGTACTGTCTTCATGGACAGTCAAGACAGAAGGCACAAGCAGATCTGCAAAAGGCGGAAAAGGAACAGGTAAGCATTTACATCTTGTTATGGCCACTTGCATTTACTGTGCCAGATATAAGTTTTTCTGTTTGTTCTTCTTTTTTGTTTTGGACTTGAATGGTGCTAATTCTCTATTTCTCTTCTATGTGCTACAGCTTGCAAAGTTAACTGATGTTTTTGGAATACCGGAGACCCAACTAAAGTTCATAATTGAAGCTTGGTTGCAGGTTCGATATCATAGCTTTATGTTATGGTCTAAATGGACTTCATACTTTACAAATCTTCCTATAGCTGATGCGTGCACTGCTCCACTGTATGGCAGATCATAGAATGCAGGCGAGTGCTGAAATGGACATATGCTTATGGCTATTATCTGGATGATAAGGTCAAGAGTGAATTTTTCGAGTACCTGCAAGGTTGTTATTTTACTGCACTGCAAAAGTAGATGCTACGGTTTATCATCTGCTTGCCAAAAATCATGGATCATTTCTATGTCCTAAATCTTTTATAGGTGAAGCTGAGTCTGGTTTGGAGCGTCTTCATCAATGTGCTGAGAAAGACCTGCAGGCATTTTTGCCTTCTTTGAAACCTGATAGTAATGAATCGCCGCCTTCATTGACTGAATTTGGTGAATTCCGGGTGAAGCTTGCTGGGTTAACAAGGTATGACAGTCATCATATCATATATCTTGGTGTTGTGCATTTACTCTACATGTTTATAGTCAACTGTGTGGTGGCTTTCATCCTTGAATTTTTCCTAATTCTTAATTGTTGTGAGCACAATGTCTCCTTGAAAAATAACTGGACTTAACTAATTGTGCTAGTGTTTAAATGTTAAGCGAGAATTTTAGAATCCTGAGTATGATACTGATCTCGGCACTTATTTTTCCATCAGCTCTGTTGGCAATGATTTAGTATTAGTCTATCGGGTAGCATTTGGATTGATGTTTCAGTTATGCCTTTTGTTGATTGACCACAGTGTCTTGCTGCTTTTGATTTTGCTAGTTGCACGGCACCGTAAAAATATTTTTTTTGTCCAGCATGTTTGTTTGTACATTTCCACTTCCAGTATCTTAGAAACACTTGTGGATGCTCTGCTCATAGACGGATAGCAGCATCCCATGGTTATTTTGTATTGTGTACTGAGCTTTGTTTACGATTATGATGAGTATGCTAAATTTCACTGCAGTGTAACTCGGAATTATTTTGAGAACCTTGTTCAAGCATTGGAAGCTGGGTTGGAGGATGTCCGCTCTACTGGCCAGGCTGCTACCTCAAGCAGTACCACCAACCCCAAGAAAGCAGGCACTAAGGGCAAATCGGTGAAGAAGCAGCTCGCTAGAATGTCTTCAGACTACTCAGATGATGGTTGGCCATGCGAGCGCTGCACATTTATTAACCCTCCTTCGGTGGATGCATGCAACGTCTGCGATAAGCATAGACACTAGATAGAAAACGGCTCGAAGGTAAGTGCCCCCAAGAAGCTCGAAGCTCATGAGAAGAGGTGGGTGCTCGTACTTTCGATCCTGCATTAGATACTGCAAAGCAGAGTTGACCACAGATGCAATGGTGTACAGAGAGAGGTACACAATGGTGGATTGGAGGTGGAGCGGAAGGTCAAAAACGGGGGGTACAAGTGGTGGTAGTATTTTTGCTTTCAGGCCTGTCTGTTGTAGATATCAGTTATGAAGGAACAGGTGTGTTAATGTAGTGGGTTTCTACCCCCCCATGTTCTGACTAACCTGTGAAACTGGAGAGCGGCAGCTCTATTTATTTCCCCCCTAAAATGCTACACATCTTCTGTACCTATGCATTTCAGGACTTGTCATTTACCAGGTGGTCATGTAAAATTACCAACGCTTATAATATCCGTGGTTTGTAAATCATGTGGAAAAATAGTCCTAAACGGTCTGCTCAGTTTTCAATTTTTCGTCGACTTCATAGATCACTCCATTCAAAGGGGGAGTTGGAACCAAATTTTTCATATCCATCTCAGCATGTTTTTTAGCAGAGGGGTAAATAAGGGAAAATTTATTCGGTAGCACTGAAAGTTTACTGCTTTCAAAAAATACCATCAAAAGAATCGAGCTCCGGAAATTACCACTGAAAGGTTCAAGTCGTTTCGAAATTTAGCACTCTGTTAGTTTTCGTTTGTTATCTATCGTTTTTCGTCAGATAACGAATATGTAAAGTTATTTTTACTCCTCATATAATATCTCCTCTTTCCGTTCACTCGCTCTCCGTCCACTTGCTCGCTCTCTCTCTCGGTCTCTCCACTCACTCGCTCTCCGTCCGCACGCCGCCATCTCCCTCCCCGCTCCCCCACCCCCGTCGCCGCCGCCTCCCTCCCCACCCCCTGGCCGCCTCCTCCCCGCTCCGCCCCCGCCTCCTCCTCGCCCCCGCCATTGCGCAGTTCGGTGTTCGTGTTTGCATCTCATCACCAGACAAAGGAAACGCGGTTGTACAAAGCATGTATTTGAAACAAAACCAATCAACGATTATTTGGCTCTAGCTTTAGAGCTTGTTCATATTTTTTGGCATCTCTTTAGAAAAGTTAGAAGTAAATATAAACACTCGACATCTTGAAGCTTTTTCATTCCTCTTGTTCTTGTCTTATTGTAAGGATAAGATAAGGGTTATATGTATATGACATATTTTACTTTTTTTTTACTCCCATTTTGTGCATACATCTTTTTCTCGTTTTTCTCACAACTCATCTTATCATTTTAAAAATTACTTCTTTCAATTATTGCTATTTGTTTTAATTAAAAGTTATCAGTCGTAACTAATATGAACACAGTTCTTTTCCTTTCACGATCCAACGCTTAAGCCAACATCCGAAATCGAATTGCATCGTGTTGCCCCCAGGTACACATTGGTTCGTTCGTACCAAAGTTTGATCTCGCAGTTCTATGTATCCAGTGAAAGGGATTCTGCTGTCCGATGAACTTTTAACCGTACAGTCGACATGGATACCAAATCTCAGTCCTTGTCCTGCCTTTCTGCATTTGGACAGCGAAGTTGATCGTACCATGTTACGTCCTCCTGCTGCCGCCTTCTGCTCCACGAAGTTTCTTTGCGCACAGCTTCCGGCTGAGGCTGCTGAAATTGGCTCTCGGGTACTGCCGCGAGCCGTTCCTCCAGCCCGTCCCGGATTTCATCGTCAGCTCAGAACCCCTGGTAGCTGATGCGACCGTCCTGCATGCCCAGCAACGCACGCACGCACGCACAAGGTGAAACATCAGAATGTCGCCGTGTTCGTTCGTGTAAGTAAACACACACCAATCTACTCGAGCTAGCTGTTGAGAGTCTCTGGTTCGTTTTGAAGTAGCCAAACATGATCGGTGTCGACGTCGCGGATGATCTCCCGTTGGGGCCTAGCTCCTCCCTCAGCTCCTGTGCTTGTGTCGGCGGGCGTACGACGACAGGTGGAAGGCGATGCTGTGGCTACAGGTTTTGCTGTCGGCGGGCGTACGACGACGAAAAGGAGTAAGAGGCGGTGTTGGGAGCTAGGGTTTTGGTGCGTGCAAGGGGTTGGCTGGAGCTCACGGGTTCTGTGAGGTGGCTGGGCTCCTTGGTCGAATCCTATGGTGATTTTTCTCTCTACCCTTTGCACTGCTTTTTTTTTTCTCCATTGATGAGTTAGTTTGACATTAGGACGTGAAAGTTAGTTGTGTTTTGGATTAATGGAGAGGTAAATGAATAAGTATGTTGAACTGTGCTATAACACGTGTAATTGAATCTGCTATGTTTAAAAGCAATTTTTAGAAACTGAGAAGAAGAGACCTTTTGAATCTGTTGAACCTTGGCTCGATATATATTTGATGTTCTGAGAGGGCAGGTGAGGAAAAAAAGGGGGGAGCTGAAGTTTGTATTAGCCCGCCTTTTGAATAGCACCGAAATAGGAACAAGCACTGCTTGTAAAGAGTACTAATTCACTCTCCGTTTCTCTGTATCATTCACTGTCTGTTACTCTGTATCTCACATCAGCAGTCTTAGTACAATATAATACAGGTAAAAAGAATCATCACTGCCTCTCTTTCTGAGAAAATGAACAAAAGGAATTATGTAAGCACCATGCATGAGGAGCCTGCCTAGTTATCACAAGAACTCGCTCGTCTAGTGGCCGGGTCCCTTGGGGCTTGGCCCAGCCGGCAACCTCGCCAGCAACAGCTCCACCGCCTCCTTGGCCTTCTTCAACGCCGCCGGCTGGTACCCCGAGCCGTGGGCCGCCTCGCCGCCGTCGAAACGCCCCTCCGGCGGTGCCGGCCTCGCGGCATCAACACGGCACGCCAGAAGGACGACGAGCACGGCAAGAACCGCGAGAAGAACTCTTCTCCTCGCCCAACAACCCATGAGAGAAAAGAGCACAGTTACACAAAAGGCTGAAGGCGAGAGAAGGTGATCAGTTGATCTTCGAGGTGCTCTCCTTGTGGTTGCGCCTGTGTGTTTGAGCTTCCAACTTTGATGTATTCTTTAACAGTTTGGTTGCCCTTTATATAGTAGGGGCATGAGATGAGAGGTGACTTTTTTTAGCGTCATGTACGTTTGTGTGTGCGCATGGCTTTGTTGACCAGTAGAGCACAAGCACGTAGGAAATATCAAACTAGCTGCAGCTTGGGTGCAAGTGCGATCTGTGGAAGTCAAGATGGTGGACTTGGAAAATGCTGTTCTTTTCCAAATGGTTATGTCACCACTTGAACATTTACAGGTTTTGGTCATGAAGTGCTATAAACAAAAACAAACTTTGTTTGTTAGGAATCGGCCGGAGAGACCAAAATCGGTTTGTATAATTTTAGCTTCCTGTTGTACCAGCGAAACGAGCGGAGGATCCGGGAAGGCATCAGATCACTGGTTTCGTCAAAAGTCAGCCTACTACAGTATAGTTTCTGAAGTTGCTGCATCCATTCCGACGACGTTTAAATGAACTCTTGGAAGAGAACAGTTTAAATGAACTCTCGAAAGAAAAGCAAACTGTTCAAAATCGAAATGTTGACCATACGGTTGGATGTACTGCTTTTGTACCGTCGAGATGGACAGCATCTGTCAAAACATGCACATCGTTTTATGACATCAACTACGCGGTTATTCCACGAGAAAAGACACTTTCTACCTGTCAAATCGAGAAAAGTCAACATTTGCTACCTGTCAAAAAGAGAAAAGTCATTGAGATCCTCGTTACAGTCTTTCAGCAACGAGAGTTGAGACAGATATCTTTGCCGATCGCACTGCAGCACGGCTGCATGAACAAGTCAACAGGTCGTATTCTTCCTCCCGTTCAGCGCAAAGGAGAAACAAAAATCTTCCTCCCATTGTGGCCGATGAAGTATATCGTTGAATTCTGCTACTTACGTTTTGCACATTGCGATAGGCTGCTGTGGTTGGTTTGGATGCACTGCTGCTGTCATCCTGGAAGGAGTACAAGCTAACAATTCCTTGACTGCACAATAGCACATAGGTCAGTCATGATTTGCTTAGGTCAATCAGAACAAAAACCTAATAAGCCGTCACTAGAGAACTACTTCAGCCAACGGTCCTGATCTAACGAGGCCGAATACTACTTTTAAATGCTACTCTAGCAGCCTGAGTAGTGTCCATTCAGATGGCTATAGCTTGTCACACAGATCTTCAAATGACGTCATGGTTGGCTCTTGACGAAGTATATTGGATAAGCTTTTCTAAAGGTGCATGACATGAGCACGGAAAAAGTTCGTGCCAACGCGGGCTTCGCCCTGGAGTGGGAGCGGACAGAGGAAGATACGTAGGAACGTCGGGGCGAATGCCCGGCCTGGTCAAGAGAAGTTGACCAGTCGATTTCGAATGTGAAAGTTGACCAGTCAACATCACCGAGGGCCGACACGGAGAGAGCAGCATCCTTCTCCTTCGAAATTGACTGGTCAACATTTCTTGAACGGGCCGGACGTTCGCCATGGTTACTTACCTCTGGAGACGTTCACCTGCGTGTGTTTCCACCTACGCTGCGCATCCCTCCTCCCCAGCCTCCTCGCGGGGCCGCCTGTGGATACGGCAGACGGACAACACGCGAGCCGGTCAAGCCGGCCTAACCCGTCATCTCCTCAGCCACGAAGGGGTGGCACGGATTGCAGATTTGTGGCGGTTGCGTTTCTCGCGGAGCCAGAAGGCTTGTTCCTCTGCTCTCGATCCGTACGATTGGCTTTTGCGGTCACAGTGGAATATTGACCGTACGATTGGATGTATCTATTAGTTTCTATTTAAAAAAATTAAACGTCAACATAAGCACTTTCTCCTCTCAAAGTGGCTTCTCTATTTTTCTTATCACCGTCTCGCTCCGTAGATAAAGTAAGATGTCACAGCCTCATAGGTACATTACACATCTCACTTATCTCGCTTCCGTCACGTATATGTATCTCTCCTTATTTTTCATACTGCTCTTTCAACTGTTACTATTTATTTTCAACTAAAAGTTATAATCTACAGCTGAAATCTACCAGCAAAAATCAATACGATCCCTTTGTCTCTCGTCCGGACTCAGGCATTGACAAATGTTCTGTGCACCGCATGTACTAGTCATGCTCTTCGCTCCTTTCACGGTCAGGGAGATTGGTAGGATCTGGAACCAATACGCCGTGAATCTACCCATTTTTCCTCTGCAAAGGTAACCTGCATGCGTGTAGGTAAATCAAATGTACCGAGTAACCGAGAGATCACGGTGAAATTTCAGCTCAGACAGATTGCCGGGAAGCTAGGCCTGACTGCAACACGCGAGTCGGCTGGGTCACATCGCGCGGGCGCGCAGCGAGTGGTGGAGACCGCGGAGCACCAGGCTCTGCTCTATCCACTCTCGTTTCTTCCCCCTCTCCTCTCCCCTGTCGCCTCTGCCTTCCTCTGCTCTCCTCTCCTCTCTCTTCTCTTCCGTTCCATCCATGGCTGCAGCCGCTCCCTCCTCCGCCTCGCCGCTTCTTCTCCCCTCAGGTATTCCGTGACTTGCTTGCATTCTTCAGCTTCTTGCGAGTGCGAGTAGCTGCTAGCTTGTTTGACGCAATGTGTTTGCCTCACGGAGTTAGGTTGGTTGTGCGCAGGTCCGAGATACGCCTCCAGGGCGTGGCTTCGCGACGGCAAGGCGTTCAGAGGTTGCAGGACGCTGAGTTCAGAACCACCATGCTGCTGCAAGGTTGCCAGTGGAAGCGCAGCGCAGTGTGGAGGAGCCGACAGCTGCGTGACCAGTAGCACCCGGAGGAGCATGCTCGGAGTGGTGGCTCTCGGGGTGTCTGCCTTTGGGTTGGCTGCATATGATGCTATCGCCGCCGGGTTGCCACCGGAGGAGAAGCCCAAGCTCTGCGACCCCGCCTGCGAAAAGGAGCTCGAAAATGTACGTTGAGACTGTATATTGCCATTCTTGGCCTTTTGCTTTCTCGGTTGAATTGGTGCGAGGATAACATCATGAAGACTCTGATTATGTGAAGTGATAATGCAGCATTGCTTATCGGTTCCTTTAATTTCGAGCAGTCTGACCTTTTTATTCACAATGATCCATGGTTACATACTTCTAAAGGATAACTGGAACTGTGTGATCTGAGCACCTCATTAGCATGGAAGACACATGCTAAAGTAATCTTCCTTCTGTTATCCAGGTGCCTATGGCAACCACAGAATCTGGTCTGCAGTACAAGGATATCAAAGTGGGCGAGGGGCCAAGTCCACCCATTGGTTTTCAGGTGATTATCTCGACTAGCATGAGCTGATCCGACGATGATGTTCTTAGATATGTTTCTACTGGACGTATATTAATAGATGGTTTGATGTTGTTCACTTCTTAGGTTGCTGCAAATTATGTTGCCATGGTGCCAACTGGACAGATATTCGACAGGTGAGTTTTGAATATTTGATGTGTGTCATTGAGCTGCTTTCTATTTGATGTGTGTCATTGAGCTGCTTTCTATTTGTGCTTTATTTACAAAGGACAACAAGTTTAAGTTATACATGTTCAGTAAACAGAACCTGCAAATCAAAGTGTGTTTTTTTGGCAAATCGTGTTCTTATTATGTTCTGCTGTATTATGCAGTTCACTAGAGAAAGGCCAGCCCTACATATTCCGTGTTGGTTCAGGACAGGTATTTCTGCATGTTCTTGTTGGTATCAATGTTGTTCTGAAATGTTACTACCGAAGTGAGTGATGCTATTATAAATTGATTTGAATATGGCAAACACTGTTCTTCACAGTGTTCAGATTAACTCCAATGCTTACCAGCCTGCCTTGCTGACACCACAACTAAATAAATTCATGCTGTTGTAGACTAATTGGTTTTGCTTCACTGCTTATTCTAGTAAGTAATGTAACATTTGGCTAGCCATGTGGTCTACTGGTAATCTGGAATTTTACTTGTCTGCACTTTGCAACTTTTTTTTTTGAAGATATGCTTTGCAACTTCCATAGTAGCAGGTTTGAGATGGTGTTACACTCTCTCATTCATCTGTTTGGCAATATTAGGTGATAAAGGGGCTTGATGAAGGTATTTTGACAATGAAGGTTGGAGGGCTACGTCGGTTGTATATACCTGGCCCAGTAAGTAGTCTCACCTCATCAAATTTAAGAAAACAATTCAGAAAACAAGACAAAATTAGCTGTTTCGCAAGACAGCTTCACCCTTTCACCTATGATCTGGCATTGTTTCTTCGTAGTCTGGAGATCTGGACAGGACAATGATGATTTTCTTTTTCTTGATCTGAACAGTTAGCATTTCCTAAGGGCCTTACTTCAGCTCCTGGAAGGCCAAGAGTAGCTCCAAGCAGCCCTGTCATATTCGATGTCAACCTATTGTACGTACCAGGCCTTGATGACGAGTGAAAACATACTCCTGCATTACCCAGCTTTACCGGAGGAAACTGAAGTGAAGGATTTACTGTTTGCGATTACTGTACATCTAGAGGGACAATTCTTTTTGGCAGCAAATTCTACGCAAGTATGATGGTTTGTGTTAAGTAAATAAATAAAACAAAGGTGAATGGGTAGCCTCAGTGATATAATGATATGTAATGGGTAGGCTCAGTGATCTAATGATATGTGCTAATCCTTTTATTCACTTGCCCAGTGTTTTATCGGGAGATTTGGTGTGTGTTTCAGTAAAGCTTCAGATTCAGAATGCAATAGTCAGATTTATCAAAAATTTCAAGACCAACACACTTAAGGGGCATTCGGAATAGCGATGGCTTCTGGCTGAAATTTCACTGTAGCTGGATGTTTTTTTACTGTAGCTGAGTTGGCTTATTGGGTATAATTAAATTTAAAAAATGTAAAAATAAAAACGACATACTAATCTAGAGCGGATAATACAAAGGAATACAAGAAAAAAAACACAAAAATACCAAAAAAAGAAAAAAAGAAAAAAGACAAAACATGAACAGTGGCATAGAAGCCACTGCCCATCGCTGATGCTCAACGTGCAGCTACAATGAGCGCGCCCTTAAATGAACAACATGGAGATTTCCTGAGAAAAATATAGCTATTTGTAAATCCAGATGTAAAAGCAAATGGCGCTTCATAGTTCATAGGCTTGAAAGACAGTAGGCCGGCAGTTCCCTTGCCGTACCGGCAGAAGAACCGGCCACTCCGAACTGCAATTAATACAGAGAGAGGAAAGCCTTCAGATAACTAAATGCAAAAAGAATAGACCAGCCGCGAAGGGTCCGCTCATTCGGTTCTCATGTGATCACTGTGGACAATTTCCATTGGGTTTCAAAGCTAATTAACTTCCCTTAGGTATCTCGACCTCGGTTGGTTGTATCTTGCTGCTTCAATGGATTGGCTGTAGGCAGTGAACATGCTTCCTTTGCTCTAAGTGCTTCGCTTGAATGATGCAAACCTTCCTAGCACCAACCTGAATTCTCTTTCTCAGGCCAATTTCACTGCCCTTGTGCTACTTGATCTCAATAATAACGACCTGAATTCTAGCTTGCCAAACTGGATTTGCCCCTTGTGCTACTTGATCTCAAGAATAACGACCTGAATTCTAGCTTGCCAAACTGGATTTGCCCCTTGTGCTACTTTATCTCAAGAATAACTTTAGGGCCTGTTCTTTTTGACTGCGGCTGATGACTTTTTAACTGTTTTGTAATTGCGAAAACAGAGATACTCGCTTGTGATTTTTGATGGTATAGATATTAAACTTTTAACATGTACTACAATTAACTTGTAGACCCCGTCTTAAAAAATACTCCGTTTGAAAGTTAGGTACTGTAGCAGAAGTCAAAAGTCAAAAGCTGAAAAGAACATGCCTTTAATCCAAGGTATGCAGCGGATCTCACAGCAAGCAAATGTGGAGAATCTTGAAGCAAATCAGAGGCTCAACCTCGCCGGTGGCTGCGGCGTATCTCACAGGAAACAAGGGTGGAGTGAGAAGATTTTTAGTGGAACCCATTCTCGTTTACAGGCGCAGTGGAATTTGCATGTAGAGTCCGTTCACGGTTGCTGCCGTCTGCTTATGGATGCTATCCGTAGAAGCTCACAGCTAACATGTACACATTTGAGGCCAGAGCTTCGATTTCTCGGCTCTTCCTGATGCCTATGTCACGCACGAGAAAGGAACGTCGTGGGAGTAAACCGGACTTGTCTCAAATCGTAATTCAAAGCTCAACGTGAACATGCTACGTCAAACATGGCATACTATCAAATAGTGTAGCACCATGACTCATCCGAATAGACGGACATTGCATCTGTTAACACATATAAACTACGACGGTTTCACCTGCGAATTGATCGGCTTAGAAGATCAACAATAACAAACATTTTGGTAGTTTCAGATGGCACGTAAGCTGGAAACAGATAAATCCGAAGCAACACGCAATTCTTACAGGAAATAAGCTGAAAAGCTGCATCCTAGAATGTGGCAAAAAGTGCTCCCCGAAGTTGAGATCTACAAATCCATAGCTGACAAGTCTAATTGCTTAGGGTCCGAAAGTTTCAAGAGAACACAGAAAGCATGCTCTGCTAACAAGAAAGAAGCTTTGGTACTTCATTGAGATGTTGGCTCGAATCTTCAGACCTCTTGGACGTTCAAACCTGGATCAATGGATGTAAAGCAGTCAAATGCAGAATTTAGAGTGTATGGAAAAAGATCTCTAGCTCATTGAGCAAATAAGGGTGATCGAAGCTGAATTGATAGCTAAAATAGGCTACCTATTTGAAAAAAAAAAGAGCAAACCGCTAAGGGCCAGACACAGCGAGGGAAACAAGATTGCTGGACACGGTGTTGTTTGTCTGAAATGGTGATATCCCTCAGATCTCATAGCTATTGCCCAACACCGACGAACTTTAAATTACACACCAGATTTAACCACAAGCCATTCATCGAAAGGAATAGAGACGAGGATGGCTTGAAGCTAAAACTAGTTGATCATTCATCTTTGGTACAACAATTTTCTCTTCATTGGGATCTCTACTTGAGCTTGAGAAATTACAACAGAACTACTCAACAAGACATTCAGTAACGCGCTCAACTCATCAGTAGAAACCAAGGAAAATGAAGGATTAGGTAATCAGATTGTACAGTTGTCCCTCAGATCTCATAGCTTTTATTGGCCATCATTGACGATTATAAATAATGGTTTTAGCCACAAGCCATCCATTCGTCAAAAATGGTATGACAGATGGCTTGAAGCTAAAACCAGTCATTAATCATCTTTGGACCAAGATTTTATCTTCACTGGGACATAAACTTGACAAGCACTATATAACTTAGAAATGCAATAGCAACTCAATGAAAAGAAGTATAGAAAAAATTATGCCAATTTGCAGACACAAGCATGTCCATCAGCACCGGGAAATAAACATTCCAAGCAAAATTTATCCCAGCACGACCTATTCAGATATCATAACAGAAATAAGATCACATCAAACTAAATTAGCTCTGCATGCTAACCTGGTGGGAGAGATTGCTTCAACTTGTTTGCCTTCTCAGAGTCGAAGACACAGAGGGTGTACAAGTACTTGGAGCAGCGGACCTTGAACTTGACGACATCTTTGCTCCTCTTGATCTTCACAGATCGGGCATCCTTCCTCCTCGCGGTGAGAAGGAAGTCCTTGATCTCATGGATCTGCTTCGGCTACATATATACAAAATAATAGCTTAGGTCAGACAAAGTATGACCATAGAATGACAAATGACTAAAAATAAGCAGATATAGTGGCAATAAACCAAGCTCCACTAATCACGCAGCATACTTCTGTAATTTCTATAAAGTAGACAGCACGAAATTAGCTATAACCTATCACATTTCACAATTCGGTGTATATCAATGAAGCTACTCGAGCAGCTGTATTGCCAAATTAAATGTTAAAGATAGAAGTTACTGGGCAAACATATATAATTATATCCTTCGGTGAGGATCGACATCTAGAATTCCTACACTCCATTTCAGGCAAATGTGAATGTTGCACACAATATCGTATCTATTTCTACGCCAAATGCAACATCACAGTTCAATGACACACTAATCTGGGGA
The DNA here is from genome assembly GCA_036346265.1 of Melocanna baccifera. Classification (NCBI taxonomy): domain Eukaryota; kingdom Viridiplantae; phylum Streptophyta; class Magnoliopsida; order Poales; family Poaceae; genus Melocanna; species Melocanna baccifera. The sequence continues at coordinate 985,380 of CM070698.1, read as the reverse complement.
TGAGCTGCACCTCGGTAAAGTAATCAGAGTAGTCCAGATAACACTAAAAAAGCACAAGTAACAAACAAGTATTGCAACCACGGTAAAGCCAAATGACATGATCAAGAACTAGCAAGCGCTCGTTCTTCACATCAATGCAGCCTAGAATGAGGTTACTAAACCTTTTTGTACCAACAGCTAACTACTGACAGCAAAAGATTATATAAAACCACAACACGAAGTGGCTGATCTGAGTCAATCTAACACAGGTAGGTTACAGAACACAACAAGAAGCAGAAGCAACGGCGAACTCCTAATCTTGTTAGCCACGTCCACAGCCATCTAGTACTACTACCAAGGTATTACAAGACCCACGCGAACACCTGCTCCAATAACGAAGCAGAACACTAGAGCAAGAAAAATCATCCCATGACGACCGGAACAATCCATTCCAAGCTAGCCACAAACAGCAAGAGATTGCAGCGCTTCCACACACCACACGAAGCATGCAACCAATCAGATATTACGGGGCTATAGACCTAGCTACACTTTGGTGAGACGAAACAGGTACGCTGGTGTGTTGGATCTGAGAGCGAGGAGAAGGGGCTAGAGGACATGGTTACCATCTTCCCGGTGAGGTTTGGGAGTCGCCGAGGAAGTTCTTCCGAGACGGCGGCGGGTGGGTGGGGAGAGCGCCTTTATAGCGCTGGTGGGTAAAAACCCTAGATGAGGGCAATTCCGGAAATGCCCTCCCGCGCTCTCTCGCAGCAGGTGGGCCTGTGCCTGGGAGGACTAGACAGTTGTACATGGGCCTGGTTCTGGGCCTTGGCCTGGGAAGACTCGCCAGTTGTGCGTGGGCTATGAGCACGGCTGGGGTTTATTGGCAAATATGGGTTTGGAACGTGAGCATTTAAAGAAGACTTTGCCTTTTTCTTCTACCAATACTTCGAGTTGAGGGGTACAAAAAAAATTAATCTTTGACGACAGTACAAATACTGATAAGGAGAGTAGGGTGGAGCTGGAGGGGCTGGAGGAGGTGAGAAGGGTGGTCCTGGTGGCGAGTAAGGGGGATCCAGCAGGGTTAGCAGCAGGGAAGGGGGAAGCTGGGTTGGCAGACGGGGAGGGAGGAGGTAGCGGAGTTGTTTGCCGGAGGGTGCTTTGCCAAGGGTTCTTGAAAAGGCCGGCATGGAGGTGGATGGGGTGGGTTCTACGCCTCTAGGGGAGGGTGCGGATGCAGGGTTAAGCAGGGAAGGGGAGCTGCTGGTGGAGGAGCTTAAACAGGCCAAGGTTGGGGGAAGTGAGGCAAAAAAGTTGAGGTCTTCGTTTAAACGCTGCCCGCACGAGCTTGGGAATTCGAAGGGGGAATAGTTTTCTTCCCCGTCTGTGTCGCGGAAGCGAGGGGGAGAGAATACCGGGGGGAGGAAGAAGTGAAGAAGAAGGCTAAAATCCAGTTTGTGTCAGTGGAGGTGGAGATGGGGGAGGAAAATTCCTTGTTGGCGGGGCTGCATGGTCAGCCCGGCCGGTCCCAATGAGACTTGTGGCTTGGAACTGCCGGGGGTTGGGGAATGGCCCGGCAGTTCGTGGTCTTCTGGATGTCCAGAAGAAGGAGGACCCCGATGTTTTGTTCCTCTCAGAAACAAAACATGGTGAGAAATGGATGGAGGGTTTCAAGTGGAAGCTGAACATGCCATATATGGTGGTAAAAGATAGTGTAGGGGCAAATGGTGGTCTGGCACTGTTTTGGAAGAAGGAGGTGGATTTGCGGGTGCTGAGTTGGTCTAGGTATCATATTGATGCCAAAATTAAGGAGGAAGATCGGTGTGCTTGGCGGTTTACTGGAATCTATGGCGAGCCCCGGAGTGAAGAGAAGGAGAAAACATGAAAGTTGCTTCGTATTTTACTGCATCGCAGTAAGCTCCCTTGGCTGTGTTGTGGCGATTTCAATGAAATTCTTTTCAGTTGTGAGAAGGAAGGGGGAGCTCCTAGAGCAGAGAGCAGTATGGTAAAGTTCAGAGATGCTTTGGAGGAGTGTGACCTGCATGATTTGGGCTTCGTGGGGGATGCTTTCACCTGGAGGAACCATCATCAAAAGGCGTCCAGTTATACTAGGGAAAGACTGGACAGGGCGGTGGCGAATAGTGCATGGCGGGCTCGCTTTCCTTTGGTCCGTGTGACTAATGGTGATCCTCGACACTCAGACCATAGGCCCATCATTGTGGATCCCGGTGCGAAGGAAAAGGTCCATTGGAGAAAACCTCTGGAGGTCATGAAGAAGTTTGAGGCGAGGTGGTTGGAGGAGGAGGAGTGTAGCGAGCGGGTAGAGGAGGCTTGGGGAAAAGCTATGAGAGGTGGAGGGGTTAGTCTTATAGAAATCCAATCTCGGGTGTTGGGGGAGTTATGGCAGTGGGATCGTGAAGTCCTTGGAGCGTTGGAGAAGAGAGTTAAAAATGCCAAAAGGGAGCTGGAGAGGATCAGGAGAGCCTCTATTTCCGAAGAGCATATAAACAAGGAGCACTTGTTGCGCTATAAGCTTGAGCGTCTCCTGGACCAGCAGCATGTTTACTGGAAGCAGCGGGCTCACTCTACATGGTTGGCCAAAAGTGACCGTAACACAAAATTCTTCCATGCTCAGGCTTAAGAAAGAAAAAGGAGGAACGCCATAAGCAAGCTGAAAGATGAGGGTGCTGGGGTGGTGGAGGGAAAACATCTAAAGAACTTTATTGCTAATCAGTACCAGAAGCTCTTTATGTCCAATGCAGGTTCCCGGTATGATGAGGTCCTTGATTGTGTTCAAGCGAAGATTACTCAAGAAATGAATGACAACCTGGTAGCACCGTTCTCATGTGATGAAATTTGGGTGGCTTTGAGGGATATGGGTGAGCTGAAAGCCCCAGGGGCTGATGGCATGCCGGTGGTTTTTTACAGGAAATTCTGGTCTCTTGCGGGGGAAAAGGTTAAAGAAGATGTTCTTGCTGTACTTAATGGGGCTACTATGCCGGAAGGATGGAATGATACTGTTATTGTTCTAATTCCAAAGACCAAATCACCGGAGAAATTGAAGGACCTAAGGCCTATCAGCTTATGCAATGTAGTGTACAAGCTTATTTCCAAAGTGCTAGCAAACAGGCTGAAGCTGGTGCTCCCGGAGATCATTTCACCATCTCAGAGTGCCTTTGTTCCTGGTAGACTTATTACGGATAATGTCCTGCTGGCGTATGAGCTCACACACTATCTAAGGCAAAAGAGGTGGGGAAAACAGGGGGTGGCTGCAATTAAGTTAGACATGAGTAAGGCCTATGACCGAGTTGAGTGGAGCTTTCTGGAGAAGATGATGCTAAAATTGGGGTTCACAGTGCAATGGGTGGAAAAGGTGATGGAGTGTGTTACAACAGTGAATTATTGCATCAAGGTCAATGGGGAATACTCATGCAACATCCACCCACAGAGGGGCCTTCGCCAAGGGGACCCTTTGTCGCCCTATCTTTTTATTCTTTGTGCGGAAGGATTGTCAGCAATGTTACAGAAGGCGGAAGTGGAGGGCAAGATCGAGAGTATTAGAGTGTGCAAGGAAGCTCCTAGGATCAACCATCTTTTTTTCGCTGATGACTCTCTTATTTTGATGAGAGCTTGTAGAGGAGACGTTCAGGAGCTGAGGAGGATTTTGCAGGCATATGAGCGAGCCTTAGGACAAGTGATCAATAGGGATAAATCGTCTGTTCTGTTCAGCCCAAACGCTAGCTCTGTTGATAAGGATGAGGTGAGACAGGTCCTTGACATTATGCAAGAAGCAAAGAGTGAGAGATATTTGGGGCTACCAATTTCTATTGGTAAATCAAGGAAGAAAGCGTTTGAATATATCAAGAGGAAAGTGTGGCTTCGTATTCAAGGGTGGCAGGAGAAATTGCTATCTAAGGCTGGCAAGGAAATTCTAGTAAAGGCTGTGGCCTAAGCAATCCCAACCTATGCTATGTCATGCTTTGAGTTGACGAAAGGGTTGTGTGATGAGTTGAACTCTATGATTGGCAGGTGGTGGTGGAGCCAGAATGATAAGAAAAACAAGATCCACTGGGTGGCCTGGAATAAGTTGACACTCCCTAAGCATAAGGGAGGATTGGGCTTTCGAGATCTTTATTTGTTCACTTTGGCCATGCTGGCTAGACAAGCTTGGAGGATTCTGGTTTTTCCGGATACATTGTGTGGCCAAGTGCTTAAAGTAAAATATTTCCCCAATGGTAGTATTCTGCAGTGTGCGGTGCAGGATGAGATTTCTTATACTTGGAGGAGCATCCTCAAAGGGGTGAATCTCCTGAAACAGGGGCTTATATGGCGCATTGGCAATGGTGATTCGGTGAATATCTGGTCGGATCCTTGGATTCCACATGGCAGTACAAGACGTCCTGTTACAAATAAGGGGGCAACGGTTTTGACAAAGGTGGCTGAGTTGATGGACCCGAGCTTGGGATCTTGGGATGAGACCTTAGTGCAGGATGTTTTCTCAGAGTTTGATGATGAGGCTATCCTAAAACTGAGAGTGAACCAGGATATGGTAGATAGACCGGCTTGGCACTTTGATAAAAAGGGGATCTTCTCAGTTAAGTCAGCATATAGGTTGGCAATTCAGAACAGGGAGAATGAGCTTGGTAGAAATACAGTAAGTTCTGAGCTAGACCCGGGACTCCCTGTTCAGGTGGGATAAAATTTGGAATACGGAGGTCCCAAACAAAGTGAAAATATTCCTGTGACGCGTAGCCCATAATAGTCTGGCAGTTTGGCGAAATTTGAGCCGTAGGGGGATGAAGGAGGACACCCTGTACCCCATGTGTCATAGGCTGGACGAAGATTGTGGGCATCTCTTTTTCAGATGTAAAGAAGTAAAGGGGTGCTGGAGAGGGCTAAATTTAGAGGAACATCACATTATCTTAGCAACTTGTCATTTTGGGCGTGATTTGCTGAGGAGAATCTGGTCCATTCCACAGCCAACCCAGCTACAAATTGTGGTTCTTTTATGAAAGTGGTGGTCGGTAAGGAATAAGGTGAATGCTGGGGAAAAAAGAGTGACATGTCCTGAGGTCTGTTCACTAATAACTTTCTATGTGTCAGAGTTTGAAAAGGGAAGGAAAACAGCGAAGAGTCAACAGAAAGCCAGTCTCAGGTTTTGGCAGCCGCCACCGGAAGATTTTTACAAGATTAATATTGATGGCTCCTTTAAAGCTGGTTCGGGGCAGGGAGGATGGGGTTTCATCGCAAGGGACAGTGCTGGTGAGTTCCTCCAGGGGGGTTGTGGCAATCTGTGCAGAGTGGACAGCCCTTTTCAAGCCGAAGCACTGGCTGCCCTGTATAGTCTGCAGAGGATAGCACATTTGGGAATGTCAAGAATTATTCTAGAATCCGATGCGTCTGACCTGGTACGGGGCTTGACTTCGCTGGACCTTGATCAAAGTGTGCATGGAAGCCTTCTCAAGCAAATTAGAGACTTTATTGGTTCTTCCTTCGATCACTACAGCATTCTGCACTGCCCGAGAAATTGCAACAAGGTAGCTGATCGCCTTGCAATGCATGGGGCGAGCGTGGTTAGCTCTGGCTCGACGGTGTTTATGAGTCATGTCTCCACCTTTGTTTCCAGCTTAGTCTCCAGTGATCTGGCTGGAGATAGTGTCTAATGGAAACAAGCTTTCCGAGTTCAAAAAAAAATACTTCGAGTTGAGGCACGAAAGCTTTTTTATTAAATTCCAAAATTACAGTTTTGTTTTTTTTAAACTCTGTATCCTCAACCTCACGATTCGGTTTAAAAAAATAATTACCAAATTGGAAATCCTGGGCATATTTCACATTGTAACTATTTTTTTCAAATTTAACTCCACCCTGCCTTAGGTCCCGCTCATTTCGGCTTCAGCTTCTAGTTTCTGCTTTTTTTTCACTATTCAGTATTTCGTCTTTTTCTGAATTTTTTTAGATATTTTAGGCTTTTTTGTATTTTCTTTTTTTTCTGTGTTCCTTTGTATTGTCCCTAATGGATTGACATATTTTTTTTTCTATTTTTGCATTTTTTAAAATTAATTATACTCAAAAGGCCAAATCAGCTACAGTAAAAAAAGACAACTACAATAAAATTTCAGCTAAAAATTAAAAACCATCGCTAAAACAAGCGCCCCCGTGGAGTTCACCAACCGCGGCAGTCTACACGTCTTTTGCCACGCTACAACATCTTCACAAGTACTACTTAGTAAATAGAGCTCGACAGGTGGTGCTACCGAGCTGCCACAAGTCACCGGGAGTTAATTAGCACTAAACGGAGTTAATTAGTACTAATTAAGCTTCAAGATGCATAATTAGCACTAATTAAGAGCAATTAACACTAATTAATCACTACCACGCCGGCTCGGCACATCTACCTGCCAAGCTCAAGGAGAGAGCTAGATTTATAAAAAAACAAACTCTCAAAGACTAAACCTGAAAAAAATTTGTCAATATACAACTTGTGCTGCTAAAGCAATTGCACATCGCAGAAACACCAGCACTTTCACCTATGCCAAGATACGAAGCAGAAGATGAGTACATGGCTTCATGCTTTCAGGCTAATAAGGTAAAAGTTCTCCACAGTAATCTTTATAGACGAATCCAACAGAATACAACAGGGCAATTCCAGCATATTGAAAACCAGTTTCCACACATTTTAACTCACAAAACAAAACCGTTGCGCGCTGATGCAACATTATTTGTGTGATTTTGATGTGTCGTATGATCCATAGACGGTACACAGGTTGCACAAAATGGTGCCTCCTGATCGCACATACAACCGGTACATGAGAGGAGCTGCAGCGGCAAATCAGTAGTCGTCGCCTCTGGATATGACTTCTTTACAGGTTGGCCGGAGCAAGATGGTGTGCTCGAATTGGGACACATAACTTCCCCTCACGTCACACAATGGAGGGTACGGCTGCAAACAGGGCAGGAAACTGTGACTAACCATGTCCATATTAAGGTTCTGACACTGGAGTGGAGATGGAGCTTTTTACATACCTGAACTATGCCAACATCACATAGATTTTTCAGTGCCATGAGATACTTGGTCTCACCAAGGCGGTCCAAGTAGCGGCGGCAAAAAGCAAGTGTTCCAAAGTTGTTGTTAATTGTCCCAAGTAGTTGCTTAGATTTTGCAAGCCTCAACGGCACATGCCCAACATCAAAGTTCTTCATATAATGACTGCACTCCAAGTCCTCCCTCACAAATCCCTTTCCTGCAAACAGTATGGCGCTTATGAAATGTAAAGCTCTTAAGAAACTCGAACATGCACGTAAGTCAGGAAAACATATATCTATTATTTAGGCAAGAAGGGCCATGCTAGTTAGATACTAGGGAAAATGACTTTCACGAACTTAGTAATGTTAATGTACCAAAAAAACTTTTTATTGTATTTGAATCTATGGGTTCAAGCTATATATAGTGACATACCTGTAGATCCAAAAGTTTCAATGGCATAAAATTCACCCTCCTCCATTTTTGTTTGTTCTCCACCTTTCACGATTGGAACTGATTTCCCAGCATGGATTTGGTATGGTCCAATGCTGTGTCCATTGAGGTTCCGCACACTTTTTACTGCCGCAATAGCAATCAGGTAATTTGAATCATCATTCATCATTTTGTCACTTCATTTTTATTAGCACAGAATGGGACAAATCTGAAACTGCACCCACCTTGGAAAACCTTCCCATTAATTTCAACCTCATATGACTCCATGACTTCTTGGATTGCAGCACCAACATCACAAAGCCGTGCATCTATTCCAGCTTCCTGAAATGAAGGAAATGATAGACCATTATTGAATTACAACGAATGGATGCTATTATTGGGGAAAAAATAATTTCAATAGCCATATATATCAAATCATCAAGTGAAAAACAAAACTCAAATCAGGTTCAGACAAATAACTATACAGAAGCAGCTAGAGAGAAGACAAAACACACTGTGACACTATAATTGACTAATGACAAGCAGATGTTTCAATGAAGACCTATCAATGTGTCTCACTGGACAAAGGAACTCACTCATTCTGCCACCAAGCAGAGCTCCTATCAGAACTGACATGTGCAAAGGTGCTTATGAAAATTGTTCATTGATTCTTTTTCCCGAGTACATTGATTTAATATAGCATAAGCCTTCGGAGAGTGAACAAAAATATGTAGAAATTACCTTGATTCCAGTATTTGTGGCATCTCTTGACGCTTGAAGCAATGGATCAAACATGGGATTGAATGCAACAGTAAATGCACAATCAACTATATACCCTGGGAAGAATCACAATATCATGTTAGTTTTTGCAATTAGAAATGGCCTGAATTTATACTTGCAAGGACAAACCCATACAAAATATCATAACAAACAACCATTAAAGAAGGGATAGGGCAAAGCAAAATAATAGACAGACCATCTATGTGTGTCCCAAAATCCAGCTTCATCACATCATCATATTGTAGTACCGTTTTATCACCAGAATTTGGAGTCCAGTGAGCTGCAACCCTAAGCATTGATTTTGTTTCATCAATGTAAGAAGGGGATGAAGAAGTTGGAAGCACTCTAGAGGAACAACATACCAATTCAAGGAGCACCCTGTTGGAAAGGCAATACCAGCTTGCAGTCCATTCTCCTTGATAAGTTTCCGGACCATGTTTTCCAAAGTTTCGCATAGTTCAATCATTAACATTCCAGGCTTCAAAATGCTCCTCATATATCTCCGCACCTAGCAAACCAGAATATACATTGTAGAGGTGTAAGCAACAACAGAAAAGATTAAAATGAAGCTGCAAACAAATCAAAAGGGGCTGTGTATTTTAAACCTGTCTATGAACTTCTGCTGCTCGGCGAACAGCATTGTACATTGGCTTTTGTAACCGTTCCAATTCCCTCTTTTCCTCACTTGTTGTTCTCCATAAGTTACTGAAGAGCAATAGCATGATTAATTTATGAAATAGACACTAATTTTTGTTTCAAATTATTAATTCATAGATCTGTCATTAGCCAAAAAAGATGAAATAAAATACTTTTTGTGCACCATTTTCACATGTGAAGATCGTTCATAGAATTTTAACCCAGAAATTAGTTTGACAGGTTTGACGAAGATAAAAATCAACATATTCTTATCAATGGATAGTCCATTACAGTTGAAATTCTGCTCTTGGTGATAAGACTTGTACTTACTCGTCCTTATATTGCTGGATTTCACCCTCAGGAAACTCTCCTGAAGGGAAAAGCTCATCGATAGGAACTGACGGAGGATCTGTCTGCTGAAAAGGGTCCTTCTTCTTTCTAGAGAATACACAAGACATTGTCGTAAAACAGAACAAACCAAACAAGAATATTAATGGTTCAATTGAATAACGGAACCCACTTGGCCTTGCTTTTCTTCTTTTTCTTCTTTGTAGCTTCTGAAAAAAATATCCATTTCAGAGAAAATAGTTAGACTAATCACATCCCAGTTCCCAAATGCTAGATAGAATAGCTTTAGCTTCAGCTTCAGATCAGAAACTCAGCAACGAGAACTTGTAGAGTTGTCACCTGGTGCTCCATCTTGTGATGGACCATCGGCTTGTGCTTCCTCATCATCCTCTAGTGGTGAGGGCTGAGAGCCAGGAGCCCCACCATTGCTATCTGCAGCTTTGACTTCTTTTAATGAAGTTACCTTTGATTCTACACTAACCGCCTCATTCAGATTCTCCTGCAGCAAAGATGGGACATGAAAGTAACTATACAGCAGTGCAAGGGTCAATCGAGCGAAGGATGCTATATGAGGTTCAGCAATCAATGTAACCATAGTAGCTGCCATCACTTGTAGGAGTCTTGCAATCACATATCACTTTCTAACTGAGTTATGGAAAGGCTAGCCATGTCCTCTAATCAAAGGCTTAGTAACAACTATCAAGACAATTCCGACCATAAGTTACAAGTACAGAATGAGATAAAGTGTGAACACAAGGGACCAAGAGAACCAATGAACAAGCAATATCACATGAAACATGAGTCTGCAAGAAGCAATGGGTAGTTATCATGACTATTACAAGACCACTTCTGGAAAACGAAAGAACTGTCAATAGCTTGTATGGTTCTTGTTCGTCCCCAACATTTTCTCCACGTACGAATGCAAGTATGAAATATGCCAAAGCAAACATGCTCCATATTGCATAGAAAAAGCATCAACGATTCAATTCATGGAAAACAAAGAAATTGTAAGAGCATAGCACTTACTTTGGTCTCTTTGTTTTGCCCAACATGCAATGCCTCCATCTCCTTGGTTGCTGCATCTGTGTTACTCCCAGCCATATTGTATACTTCTAAAGCTTAACAATTTCAAACCTGAATGTGCAGAATGAATAAAATCATAAGCGCCAATATATCTGAGGACAAATTACATTTCAAAATAAATGTATCTCCATTAGAAAGGAAAAATATGTATATCTACCAGCTATTTTCCAATATCTCGCCGAAATTTGCAACATCCATGAACAATAAGGGGTGATGATAGGGCACTGTTTGGATTACCAGTATTCAGCCCATTCAACTTAGGAAGTAAACACTAAACAGCAAAGGTTTACAATCAGGTTATGTAAGCTCATTAAACCGAATCGTGCACAAATTGAAGAGTGCACCATATAGCTATATCTTTACCCCCAGAGGAACTATCCTGTATGTCCTTATCCATTTGATCGTCAGATAGATCATATCAAACCATTGAATGCTACAGCTACGCATCAATGCTATCACCTCATCCACCTCAACTCTTTGCAACAGTAGCGGCGGATAGCCCGTACCTTCCTCCACGGTCGAGGCCGCGGGTAGGCCGGCCGCGGAGGCGATCGCAGCCTGCCGCCGCCGGAGCAGGAGAGGCGAGGGTGCGGATGATGGCGACGCCGGGAGGTTTCGCCGCTTTGCGTGTGGGGAAGGGTGACGGCTAGGGTTAGGTTTGGACGATGGCTGGCTCGCGAGCGACCCACCTGCCAATGTCTTCGGGTGGCTTCCGCCTCAAATGCAATGCCTAAAAGCCCAACAGTTATTATTAGGCCGAATTTGGATAGGCCCAACCCACCAAGGGATGCAACCCCTTAAGATCGCAGCTGCAAAACTCCTCGCTACCCCAAACCCTCCTCCCCTCCCGACCGCCGCCTCTCCTCACCTCGCCGCCGCCGCCGCCTCCCACCCTAAGAGAACTCCACGCCGCCGTCCGGGGCTGCTTGAAGGAGAGCGGCGCAGTTGCAACGATGGCGGAGGAGGGGACGCAGCAGCTGCCGTTCGTGCGGGAGACAGTGCTGAAGAAGCGGAAGGTGAACGAGGACTGGGCCATCAAGAACCGGGAGCGCCGGGCGGCCAAGAGGCAGCGCCGCCGCGACGACGGCAAGGGCGCTATCAAGCGCCCCGAGGAGTTCGTGAGGGAGTTCCGCAACAAGGAGCTCGACTTCCTGCAGATGAGGACCCGCCTCAAGGTCCGCAAGCTGCCGCCCGCCGAGAGCCTCGGCGCCAAGCTGCTCTTTGCGATTCGCATCCCTGGGTCAGTACTCAGCACTCGATAGTAGTAGCGATAAAAAGTTTCTGCCTTTTTATCTTTGCAAAGCTTGTTTCTTTGGCTGGTGATGGTGTTTGACAATTAGTTACATTGTTTGGTGTGTGTAATTGCAGCACTACCGACTTGCATCCACACATCAGAAAGATTTTGAAGAAACTGCGGCTGACACAGGTCCTGACCGGCGTGTTCTTGAAGGCCTCTGAGTCAACTCTAAAGAGGCTTCTTGTTGTAGAACCGTTTGTCACTTATGGGTAACTGAATACAAACATCTTTCTCCATTGCAGTTTAAAAAAACGTGATCCGTTGTTTTGTTAATTTGTAGCCTGTGGTGTTGAAAGTTTGTTTGCTGTTGTGTAACAATAGGTTCCCGAATTTGAAGAATGTGAAGGAGCTTATTTACAAGAAGGGCCGAGGGTTCTTGGACAAGGAGCCTTTCCCTCTTACCAGCAATGATCTAATTGAGAAGGTATTCTTTTGTAACATCTTCTAAAGATCGAGGTTGAGGCATTAGTAAATTTGTCTATGGCACTATAAGTATGAGAAGTGGTATTAGTAAGGCATAGCTGTGGGATATCTGTCAGTTTTTATTTTATATCATGCACTTGCATTAATGAAATTTATTTTGGAGGGATAACATTATCTGAAACTTGAATTCCCTGAGTCGACTATTCTGAATCAATAGTATTTTTTAGGTTCAGAAGATCCAAAATTTACACTCTACAACATTCCAATTTTGATCATCATCTTCATTGTTGGGTGCACGGTGAAAGCAGAACTATATTTTGGAATCCTGCCACCATTGAAAAAATCCATTTTATGTGATCCTTAAAATTTTGCATTGATGATCGGTTTCAGTTTTTTTTCCTTGTGGAGGGAGAGATGAGAGAGGCCGTGTATTATTCCCACACAAAGTTGATCAGTTTCAGTTTTTCTCACCGAAGGAGAGGATTATTTCTCATGATTTGATAATGTGCACTGAGAAATCGTCATCTATGCTTTGCTAAAAACAGGCTCTTGGAGAACATGGCATCATATGCTTGGAAGACATTGTGCATGAAATCTCCATGGTTGGGCCACACTTTAGAGAAGCGGCAAGCTTCCTTATGCCCTTCAAGCTCAAGTGTCCAGAGAGGAGGCTGCAAATGAAGAAGAAACCCTACAAGGATGGTGGTGACTCGGGCAACCGTGGGGATAAAATCAATGAACTAATTGAGAAGCTGAACTGAGGCAGAGCTTATCTCCAGTTGTCATCTGCATACAAGTTATGAATCCATTATGTTATCAGTTTTGTAATAGCATAGCTGAATGTACCTTTATTTTGGAAACCCTACCTGAATGTTTGGGATCAAATTATGAAATAGCAGAATCTGTTTTCATCCCCTGTCTTCTGCTCGGTCTGAGCTTTATGATCCATCTGTCGCGTTTTACTGAGACTAGCTGTTGACAATGTTAATTGCACTGGCTAACTGGCTTGAGCTGTGATGGTTCAGGATAATGCAATGAAAATGGTTCATCTGGTACTCTAGGTTCTTTGTGCTGCCTCTTTTTTTTATTTACTGAAGCTCCTCATACTGCAGTAGTATCATACATTGTTGGAAGTAAAATGTGGCAAACAGCAAACAAGAAGCTTGTGAAAAACGTCCAAGGACTTGTGTGTGCAAACTGTGCTCATGGTTGCCTGCGTTTCTGCGTTGCATCGTGGGCTCGTAAAAATTTGTCCATTGCTGTTCTGATTCATTCCGTTGCACGGCTCGGTTGCTGAACGGCCGCCGTCCGGCTGAACGGCGGCCGTCCGCCCGTGCCGACTGACGAGCTGCGCCGCGCGCAGTCGCACGGCATATCCGCCGTTCGTTAACTGTAGTTCGGCCCAGAGCCCCAGCCTGGTTGGTTGGTCTTCTTCGCCTTACCCCACTAACCCTTCCAAACGAGCCCTCCTCGTTCTGCCTTGCTCGCCTCCACCTCCCCTTCCTCCCCCAACTGCTCTCGTCTTGCGGGTTCAGGCAGGCGGCAGCGGGGAGAATGGCCTCCGCGGCATCGGCGCCGGTGTTCGAGAGGCTCGCCGGGATCCGAGCCCTCGCCGAGTCCGGCCGCTTCAAGGCAAGCTCCCCACTCCCCAGGCATCAAGTTCACAGCTTCACGCAGAATTACCGCTCGTTTTGCTCATTCTTCGTTAGTATAGTAGTAGCGATAGTGCTCGGGATCCCCAGTACTTATTGGTGGAATGCCAATTCTGATAGCCGAATCACGCATACGATTCAGGGGTGGATGGGGAATGGTGAATTTTGACCAGAAATGGGGAAAGCTAGTTCATTTGATCATTGAATCGCGTTATTATGTATAGAATCTGTGCATCCATATCATTTTCTGCTGCTACTATTCATTTGTTTACGGCTGAATTTGTCTGGCAGGCGTGGTTCCTGGATCAGTTTGGTGTTCTTCATGATGGGAAGAAGCCGTACCCTGGTGCCATTTTGGCATGTACGTTGGTACAGAGACTGTAACTTCTAGTATTCAGTTTGCCTCTGCCTCTTTGTATCGCAAGTGTGCTAGTTAAGTGAAGGATGGCTGTGACAGTGGAGAAGCTTGCTGGGAACGGGGCGAAGATGGTGATAATAAGCAATTCCTCTCGACGGTCGTCTGTAACCATGGAGAAGCTTAAGAGTCTTGGGTTCGACACATCGTGTTTCCTCGCAGCCATCACTAGCGGGGAACTCACACATCAATACCTTCAGAAGTAAGCTTCCTGTTGACAATATCTTCTGCTGACAAAAATTTTAGTTGTCTCCTTAAGAGGTACATAGTCAGAATTAATATTGCCTTACTGTACTGCAAGTTTTTAATGGTTCCATTTTATGTTATAAAACATGGGGCAAAGAATGCTTACGATTAGATACTAGTACTACCAACTGCTTCTTGTGCTTAGATGTGGATTAGATATTATAATGATATGCAGTTGCTTGATGTAACTTACTGATAAATTCACGATAAACATGCCTAAAAAATCAACTTTTGTTATCTCTAGCTTTTGTAATAAAGCAGGGTGAAACCTATTATCTAAGAAAAAAGAAATTAACGGTAAACAGTCTATTTGCCACTTTTTGATTTAATTCATAAATATAGGAGGGATGACCCATGGTTTGAAGCTCTTGGAAAAAAGTGTATCCATCTGACATGGGGTAATCGAGGTGCAATTTCTCTGGAGGTTTGTTGTCTTGTAACTTTTTATGTCTCTGTAAAGCAACATTAGAATCAAAATTGGTGTGGCCATTGTTGCAATCCAATGGCCAAGGCAAATTAACATGTCTGACGAAATATTAACAATGACTAATATGTATGAGGTATACACAGTACCGTAACAAATGAGTTCTTGTTTTCTTTTAACATGTTTATTTTGTAGTATTTGCATTGGGAGTGGGTTTGATCTAATCAATATTACTTTTCCTTCTTTTAGGGACTTGGTTTGCAAGTTGTGAACAATGTTGACGACGCAGATTTTATATTAGCCCACGGTACTGAAGCCCTGGGTTTACCTTCAGGTGATCCACTTTCCAAAAGTCTTGAGGATCTTGAGCAGGTTCTAATGCTTGGCCTAGGAAAGCGACTTCCCATGGTGGTAGCTAATCCAGATTATGTAACTGTTGAAGCTCGAGATCTGCGTGTCATGCCTGGTATGAACATAGTTTACTTGACGCCATGCTGATTATTTACTTATTTGACAGTTATGAAATGATCTTTCGTTAGAGCTTAGACATTGTTTATGTACGAGAGTATGATGGAAATCGTTTGCTCAGTATGTACAGTGACTTATTCTGCCAATTGTTGGGTGGTCAATCTGTCTGTCCCTTTCAGGCACTCTGGCAGCCAAATATGAAAGTCTTGGTGGTGAAGTAAAATGGATGGGGAAGCCTGATAAGGTAATAAATGACATGTCTCCTTTTTGTGGATTATATGAACATCTCAACTACATCAACATGATACACAGTTGAAATGTTGCAAAAGAATACGATGAACTCAAAGGTTGTGAATTTGTGGCCGTACATGATAGCCCTTTCTAGGATAATCCTTCCTGATTTGAAGTTTTTGTGGGGTAACAACATCTTGTTAGGTACTAATATGTTATTGCTTTCTCAGGTTATCTATACGTCAGCAATGTCCCTAGCAGGTGTTGATGCTCATGAATGTATCATGGTGGGTGATTCCCTACACCACGACATCAAAGGGGCAAATGCATCAGGGATTGCATCTGCATTCATTACTGGGGGGATTCATGCGGCTGAACTTGGACTCAATGAATTTGGAGTAACTGCTGGAGACGATACCATCAATACATTGTGTTGCAAGAATAGCTCCTACCCCTCTTATGTTTTGCCTTCATTTACATGGTAGAAGCACGGTCTAGCTTCAGGTACACCCTTTATACTGGGAAGTGGTTTAGAAAAATACTGTTTTGGATGTGCCAAGCCCGTAGAGGCATTACTGTGCTGCACTAAATTACTATGTTTGTTGGATAATCGCTGTTAATTTGATTGATAGAAAGTAGATGCAGCTATTTTGTTTGAATACTCAGCATGCTCTAGAGTAACCAATTGTGAGCATTCAGCAAATAAAAGCATAGCTGGTTGATTCTGCGAGAGTAGCCTGATTGTAGGTCATTCTTTGGTGAATGCTTCTTCTGTTCATAAATCTTCGTCAATTGACCCATTGATAAATGACTTCAGGATGATTGCATGTTTTGTTGACGATCATAAATCGTGTTGTATAACAACCAAAGAGTGTAAATGTCGTATCCATTCACCAGTCACCACTGGTCATTACTGACTAGTCAGTCCAGTCATGACACCTGCAGTCAAATGCTTGATTTTTACAGTGAAAATACTGTACTTTTCACCTCGGAGTTTATTGCTGACATATTTGCAAGGATTGTAACGTGATATCTGTTGAAACCTTCAATATTTAATTATTTGGATCTGTCTTGTGCAGAGAGTATTGTTAGCTCCCAGTTTTGTACTGAGAAGATGGAACGTGATATCTGTGGAAGAGAAATATCTTGATATCGTTGTGACACTGGCACAAGTTACAGAACAGGGCGATGTGGACATAGTAGCTTACTTGCTGATCGTTAAAATTTTGAGAAAGAACATTGTTTTCTTAAAAAAAAACAATGCTGTGACAGTTCAGAACAGCGTATTTTTCTTTCTGATAAGATTAGATCGCGGTACACATCTTCTCGGAGCCTGGCAATTATATTCTAATTCTATTCTAAGCCAGACTAGGAAGGAGGAAGCTTAGGTTCATATTGATTTTTTTTCTTCTGCCTTTTGGCTTTTATTTAAGCTAGATTTGGAGAAACTAGAAGTCAATATAAATATCTGACTTTCTGAAGCAGCTTCTCTACTCCTGATTGTCTCGTTTAAACTGATCTACGTCTATGGCAACTGATTGTCTCGTTTAAACTGTAAAGGGAGAATGGAGTAAATTCGTATGTAAGTTATACTGGAACAAACATAATGATATTATCTCTATTACAATTTTTCTGCTTATGCATTGTTATGGTCACAGAACACCTGTGCACGTCTACAAGAATGATGGAAATTGAAAATCATTTAAAAAGTTGCTAGGGAAGAAGGGACTAACGAATCAACGTTCCAAACGATATGTCCTAATTATGTTCAGTGAAAATGGAAGTATTCTCCAATCCGATGAAAGGTTTCTATCAGACACACACAAAAAAAAACGACAAGTTTGTATGCTAATAATTGAATTTGAGTCATCATGGGAAAAAAAATGCAGGTTCATATGATAAAGTGCTCGATTCCTAATTCTTTCCTGTTTTTATCTATTTAGGATTTATGCTACGTATGTATTCGATTACAAATATATCCCCACAAAGTTTCAGATTTCTATTCCCTCTCGAAAATTGTATCGCTGATCAAAACTATAAAATGTCTAAGACGACGCCGTCACTAAAAAAAAAGCCAATTTATGTCATGCATTTCTAGTTTTGCATAACATCCTCACAAATAAAAAGGATCGTCTAGACACTAAGTATAGAGGCGTTCTTATTGTCTTTTACTGATGACTTTTGATTTTTGACTGAAAATAAATAATAGTAGCTAAAAGAAATAGTTTTTAAAAAGAGTGGGCGCGAGTGATGAAAAAAATAAAAGAGAGATATATGTGTATGATGGGAGCGAGAGGAGTGGTGTGCGTGATGCACTTGTGACCCACTGTCTTATCTTCGGAGCAAAACGGTAGCGAGAGGAGTAAAGAAGCCGCTTTAAGAAGTCGGGTGTTCGTATTAGTTTTTGACTTTTCTAAGTAGAAACTAATACGAAGATGGCCTATATTCTTTTAGACTATTGCACACAATTTCTATTGTTAGATTGCTTTAAGTATTGAGTTACATGCACCAATTAATTCACCCAAAAGTTTAAGCTAATGAGGAAAGGTGGGGCAATTCACTTATACTTCAACACCCCCCTCACGTGTAGGCTCTCTCAGACCTAAGACGTGAAAATAGAAGTATGCTGTAATTATTTTTTTAATTGCGTCAACCGGGTCTTGAACTCAAGACCTCTTGGCTCTGATACCATATTGAGTTGCATGCACCAACCAATTCACCAAAAAACTTAAGTTGATGAAAAAAGTGGGCAATTCACTTATACTTGAATACTCCACCTCACGTATAGACTCTCTAAGGCTTAAGACGAGGAATAGAAGTAGGCTGTAATTTTTTTAATTGCGTCAACCGGGTCTCGAACTCAAGACCTCTTGGCTCTGATACCATATTGGGTTTCATGCATCAGTCAATTCACCCAAAAGCTTAAGTTGATAAGGAAAGATGGGCAATTCACTTATACTTCAACATTAAGATTTGAGCCACTTCTTCACCTGCATCCTCTTCCTCTCCTCTACATATCTTGATGTCGCGCCCTATTATAGCAATCTCAGCATCCAAGGGTGGACCCAATCCTTGAGCAAGTTCGGCCAGCCGCTCGAGCTTTGTTGCTGGCCAGACAATGTTGTCACAAGTGATTTGTCTGATCTCAGTTGTTCTCCATCTTCGAGTTTAAACCATATCACATTATTAAAACCATCCATAAGGAGTAAGTTTATCGATGAAGATGTCGCCTATCCACCAGAAGAAGATTCTAAAAGGTGTTTCCACACACCAAAAGAAGCGAAGTATTCTCCAAGGAAGCTTTATATTAACTTTTCTAGTCAACTTCCTAAAAAGGACACTGGTTCTTCAGGCCAAAATCATCTAGGTCACACTACGGGAAGAGCATCAACAAAACAAGAGCATCAACAAACACATTTTCTCGCACTTGCATTGTTGTTTTGAAACCATGCCTTGAGATAACAGTGCGTGGGTGCGCGGCGGCCATGGTGCGTGTGGAGTTATAAAAAGGAATTGAGTACAAGCAAGCGGTTGAGTAGAGTGTAGAGGTGGAGTCATGCAGAGCGGAGGGCAGATGAGTGCTAGAAATGCAGATGCTTCTAATGATTTGGGCATGATTCTTCTCTTCTTTTTGCTTAGCGTATTCGTGTGGATAGGAATCGGAAAGATGTTCCAATTTGGTAATCGTGCGATTTGATCATGATGCATTCCTGATACTTGATGGTAAAGTAGTAAAGCCGTGTAGCTTATGTCACATATTGATATTAAATGATGTTATCTCTTTTGGGTATTGCGGTGAGTATTTTTAGGGATGTTGGCAATATTGTGTTGGGTGACATTGACTACCATAACGCATTTTTTGCACTATTTACTTAGGGGTTGTGTAAGAGATCACACGTTGCTTATTGGCTAATCGGATGTTAGCGATTCCACCCTAGCTAAAATCTAGTCTTGTGTCCGCCACTATGAACATCAATATTGCTGAATTCATCAAATTGCCAACATATCATCACCAACTCCGTTGCTACCCACGCTACTCGTCCTCCCCATTTATCTTCCTCCTTGCGATCCATGGTCTTTTCGTTTGTCAACTTTCCCGCCATTATTTATCTCTAGTTATCGCCATCATCATAACTGATAATACACTAACACCTCGCTATAAAAACCAATCAGTGGATTAGAAAGGTAAATCTACACGATTTTTCTAGAAAACACACATAATACATATAGAAAAAACCCAAAGAAATAAATCAACAGGAAAAGAAAAGAAAAGTACTCACACAAGTCATCCCCCCGGCTGCTCCCATTTGATCAAGTGAGCGCAAACTTATCACGTTTCTTTTCGAAAACCGTGGAACTTTCCGGAACAGCCCGGACAGACGCGCTCCCTTCCTCACTGCCTCATTCCCCTCACAAATCACAACCCTAAAAATAGCAAATAAATCGTCGCTGAAAAATCTCGCTCTCCTCGGACCGGAGCAACCGCCGCGCCCCGATCCGATCGCCGACGCCGCCTCCTCCGCGACTCGCTCCCCGCCTCCGCGACCGTCAGGCTTCGCTCCTTCCTCTCCCAAAAGTACCCATTTTTTTTGGGTTGATTCGTCGTGCGGATCGGTCCACGCGGGGGGCGCGTCTCTGTGGGTGGCGGAGTGGAACCGCACTGGATCGGGATTGTAGATAGTGGAAGTGGGTTGGATCGAGGGGAGCTGGATTGCCAGATGGGTGGCCATGTGGCCTTGTTTGTTTGATCGATCTGGTAGACTGGTAGTGATTGGATGCCATGGGTTCGTAGGGTTTTGGTTTCGTGCGTCAGGATGCTCTCTTTCGTGCTGTCCTGTGTTTGACTTGATGTTGGCGGAATGTGGATTCTGTGAAGTGTGAAATTTTGAGTTTTTTGCATGATCGCTTCAATGTCGGGTGATAGTTTAAGCGGAACAGGTGTTGTAGGAATTGCATGAGATTTTTGACTAGAAACGATAGTCTGTTGATATGAATGTAACAATACGCACGATTTGGTTACACTGATGGAAACGGTTGTCTTTTGTTCATAACTTCAGTTCTGAATTTTGATGGGTACAAATACATTCACGTTGACCACGTGCGTGATGGATGAAATGACGGTCAGTTGATTCGATATGATGAACAGATGCTTAACAAGTGGGAAATGAAACAGTTAATTCTAGTTCTGTCTTTTATCTGCTTTGAAATGTTTGATGGAGCCCTAAAATTATGGAACGTGCTATAAGTTAAAGGCAGAAAAGGGGTGTCGGTTTCCGTGGTAACTGCATGTGCTTAAGGCTAATAAAACCCTAGGAGATCTTATGCTGAAAAACAGGGAGCAGCTGGTTCTATAAGCTTAAGTGTGGATTTAGTGGCCTATGAAGAAATCTGAGCATGCCCAGAAAGCATCTATGCACTGACATTGTAGTTTTTGTGACCTCTGATTTATCCGTTACCTGTCTATGTAGGATGGCTGATGATGCTTCTGATAGGGCCAGCAGTTCAACAGTAAAAGGTGGTGATGATCCAGAGCATACTATTGAGATCAATATCAAAACTCTGGATTCACATGTCCACAAACTTCATGTTAAGAAGAATGTAATTACACTATACTCTTCTTGACAGTCTGGTTTCGTGTCTATTTCCCTGTTTACTGCCGAACTACCTTGAACTGCTATAAATGCTACATAATGTTTAACTCCCTGTTAGTGCTCAATTGTATTTAGAATCAGGAAAGTGAGTTTTCCTATGTGCAATGTTTTCTGAAGGGCTAATTGCCGAATTGTTTTAGGTGTCTGTTTTGGTCCTAAAAGAGAAAATAGTAGACGCAACTGGGATTCCTGTGGACCAGCAGCGGTTAATTTTTAGAGGAAGAGTCTTAAAGGATGATCACCTCCTATCAGAATACTGTATCCTTTTTGTTGTGCATTTTCTGTCAAGGTATGGAGTGTATACTTGAACCATCTGCATGTCCAACTCACTTGTTATCTTGATGAGTTGTACTGTATACATCGTTTACCTGCATATTTTATTGTTTATTTTTTTCTTTTTTTAGTTACATTGTAGCTTTTAGTGATAACATAATTTTTTAGAGGCATAAGGGTGATTTTTCTGACTGGCAGAGTAGAGACATATAGTGTTTACTTCTTTTGATGGAAACAAAGCTGCCTGCTTTGGTGATAATATGAATAATAGCCTTAAAATGAAATAAAAACATAAAGTTCAACGCCAATTGAAGATGCTAAGCTTTGGTTGTTACAAATATGCATGAGAACTTTAAATCATTATAAGCATTTGGTATATTTGTTAACTTGAGGTGGTTGAACCTCAGTTGATTTTATAGAAGGTTACATGATGGTACGCTGTCTTTGCTAATTGGTTTTCATCACTTTGTAGTGGGATTTGTTATTTTGTAATCACTAGATTTGTTTTTCTTGTGATCTATCATTTGTATACAAGTTTGTCCAATGGTTGGATGGATGCTTTTAAATTGCTTTGCTGCCACATTCATCTGTTGATTGTGCTTGTTGCTCATGATCACTGCTCTGTTATCTATATCCTTGACTACCCCAAGATTTGGAAGATGGATATACGTTGCATTTGGTTGCTCGACGCGCAGCTGAAGGCCAACATTTTTCTGGAACTTCTGGAGAAAACATCAATGGTAATGGTAAGTCAGATCTGTGGTTGCTTTGACGCCTACACTATCAATCCTGTAGTATTTGGATATGCCGTCATGATTTATTATATCTATTTGATGCTTTATTCTGCATGGGTGTTCTTAGGAGCTAAAACAATGTTTGTGCATTTGTACTCTTCAATATTATGCTTTCATTTTTTTCTATATTTGGTATACAAGCTGCAGTATATGGTATGCAACTATGCACATTCCAGGATGAATATTCTTTATCCTTGGAAGGGCTGAGCTAACTATTGGTGAAAGTATCTAGTTAAGTATTTCAGGCTACTATGAAGAAGGGCTCGAATAATTATCTAGTTTATTTTCTGCTTTAGTTTGTGAACCGTCTTTGCGTTAACATTGGTGGAACTCTAGTTCTTTATGAGTCTATATAGATGCACTATCGATCAACTTGGGTAATATATGTTTTTGCATAACTTTTCTTGCACTGGTCTGTTTTTTCTGTGCCTTTGTTTATTTTAGATGTATGCTACTGAATTCAACACATCTCTCATCATTATTAGGATATGATTGTACAGCAACATGCTTGGCATGGGCCTGATAAACGTTTTACATTTTTGTCGTTGGTGCAGTTAATGTTGCTGGAAATGGAGGATTGTTAGGAGATATTTCAAGGGTAGGCTTCTACGGTCATTGTATCTTGTATGCATCTATTTGAAAATTGACCAATCTGCTTAGACCTTAGAATTGGCTGCACATTGATTTTAATTTTCTATTTGAATTCCTTTTTACTTATTATATTTGAAAATTATAGAGGCTATACATTCTGAGGGGATGATAGATGGCATGGGTAGGGTATATGCTTTGTTTTAGCGTTCCGTATATTTGTCTAACTGGACGTCAAATGCTTGGTCATTTGTGTAATTTTCTCGTCCCGTTATGTGCAGAGTTTTCAGGATATTCTTGGTTCCCTAGGTCTTGGGATGCCTGGTGGTGGCGTGACGAACGCTACATTTTCGGTAATAAGGCATTTTTTCTTCAGGTCTAGTTAGGGTACCTGAGACATCTCAATATTTAACTTCTCTCTGGCTGCTTAATCAGGTGCCTTTAACCACTGCACCAGAAGGGGCCAATAATGTCAGTGGAAGAACTCAGCCAGGGAACCCAGCACAACCAGGGTTTTCAATTCTCAACCATCAAATCCAAGTATCACAACTTCAACCTGCAGGGGTTATTCCCCGCAACATGGTCAATATGTTGCCCTTTCTTTTTCTTACTTGTGTTTTGCGATCTTTATTTCATTCTTTTAATTTTTTTTTGCACTGGTGACAGGTTATTCCTGATTCTTTGAGGACTCTTTTGGAGTATATCAATCGCATGGACCAAGTATTACAGAATAATGGTATCATAATTTTTTCTGGCAGCTGGTTAATTTGTTGCTTGCCATAAAAGACTCACATCAATTTTTATGTTATAGATGAAGGTATTCCATCTGTGGATTCAAACGTCCAACAACCACCAAGATTGGATGATGCTTATCTAAACCAAATATTTCCAAGCCCTGATGTTCTGGTTTCAGTAATTGAAAGAGCCCAACAACTTCTTGGTGGCAGTGCTTCTTCTGCTCTCTCTGTATGTTAGTTCTTTCCTGAGTTATGTTCTGTGAGACTGTGTTTCTTAGCTTTGACAGTGATATATTTGTTGATGTATAATTTTACCCTCCCTGGTTAATATTATATTTCATAATGTTTTTCTTCTATTGTAATCTACTAATCAATGATCTTTAAATACAAATATGTTACATTTTGTTTTTTAACTATACTATGGAAATCTGATTCAACTAAAAAGACTCATAAAGGCTTCCTCTTGCCCACTCCTGACATGCAACCCTGGCCCATAGTTACCTAGAATGTGGTATGTCCGGGTTGTGGTAGCCCACACCATGCACACACGCACCAAAAAAAGAAAGATACCCTCCAACTGTCCTGTACTGCTCTCTCTCTCTCTCTCTCTCTCTCTCTCTCTCTATATATATATATATATATATATATATATATATATATATATATATATATATATATATATATAATATGAAGCCTCTTTTCTACTCTTGGGTGATGTGACTAGGGCATGGGTAGAGATAGGTACGGGAAGATCGCCCTCTGCCCTTGCGGCAGAGGCTTTAACCTAACCATTTAGGACTTCAATTGATTCTTTATTGCCTTCTCCATTGCAATTGGCTACCCTTATATATTCTGGGTGCCAGCCTAACATAGCTTCTATAGATAACACCAATACTTCCTAAACAATCTTATCTATTTTTAGTAACTAACTCATAAAGATAGTAATCCTTATCTCTTGTCGTCATGGACTTGTAGCCGATCCGGATTCCTTGTCGGTTTCTCCTGTAGCCGATCATGCCTCCAGCTGTGTTGCCGGCGCCTGGGTTGCCGGTTGTGATGCCTCTGCCTGGGTTGTCGGTGCCTGGGAAACCGGCTGTGAGTTGTGACGACGCCTTTGGTAGGTTCTGCCCACAAATGCGTCCACAACATTTCCTCCCTCTTTATGAAACAACTTGTCCTCGAGCTGGAAATATAACGTTCCTTGAATTCATGCAACTTAAGCCAAGTGGCATTTGTAGCCGCACACCCTTGCCAATGCACCAATAACTCCCACACGCCACGATTTTGACGTGCATGGACAATCCGAGCAGGCGCTGGGATGGTGCGGCCATGCACAAAGTCTGGCAGTGCGACGATCTCAGTAGGTGCGCCTTTGAACTTTTTGAGCAGCACCACATGGAAAATGTCATGAATGCGAGCACGGGTTGGAGGCTGAAGACGATAAGCGGTTGAGCTGATGCGCTCTAGAATCTTGAAAGGCCCATAAAAACAGGGAGACAGTTTGGAAGAGATCTTGGACTTGATTACTGCCGTTGCACGAGGATGGAGGCGAAGCCATACCCAATCACCCACCTCATAAACCACCTCACGGTGATGTTTATCATGATGTTGTTTCATATAGTCCTGAGCTTGTAAGAGTCGTTCACGGATCTCCTCAAGGAACTCATCTCGGTCTTGCAATTGTCGATCCACGGCAGCCACCCGCGCAACCTCAAGCTCATAATACAGCAGTGAAGGAGGATCTTGACCGTAAATGACCTGAAAGGGGGTTGTTTTCAAGGAAGTCTGATATGACGAATTGTAGCAATACTTAGCCCATGGAAGCCATTGGAGCCATCGCCTCGGCCTTTCGCCCGTAAGACAACGGAGATACATGACAATAATGCAGTGGCAACCTCCGACTGGCCGTCACTTTGTGGATGAGAAGCCGAGCTGAGATGGAGTTTAACACCAGTGAGGCGGAGGTGGAATAGCTCTATCCAAAAGTTGTGGGTGTAAATTGGGTCCCGATCACTGACTATGGAGGTAGGAATGCCATGCCGGCAAACAATGTCGTGAAAGAAAGCCCGAGCAACAGAGGCAGCGATATACGGGAGGCCGAGTGGTATGAAGTGGGCATATTTGGAAAAGCTATCAGCCACCGTGAGAATCACTGATTTTCCTCCAACTTTCAGAAAGCCTTCCACGAAACCCATGGAGATGTCCTGCCACACTATCGACGGGACTGCCAATGGTTGTAGAAGTCCTGTCGGATGAAGATGTTCGGTCTTATTACGATGACAAACTGCACAACCCCGCACAAACTCCCGGACCATCTTATGGGCCTGAGGATGATAAAAGGTTGCACGAAACCAGTGTAATGTTTGTTGAATACCTTCGTGCCCGTTGCGGCCAGAGGGTTGATTCCGAGGGAAGGTATACACGGCCTTCATAGAGGAGCAAGACGTTCACCAGTTACTATGACGGTTCCATCATCCCAGACTGAACTCGATGCGCAGATCCCGAAAGACAGCAAAGGATGGCGACGAGATGGCTAATAGAAGGCCTGTCGGGTTTGCACGCCGAGATAAGGCATCCGTCGTGGCATTCTGTCGACCTGGCCGAAATTCTACCTTGGAATCAAACCCAACCTGGCCGAAGATCACCCTCTGCCCCTACGGCAAAGGCTTTGACATAACCGGTTAGGACTTCAATTGATTCTTTATTGCCTTCTCAATTGCAATTGTCTACCCTTGTATATTTCGGGTGCCAGCCTAACATAGCTTCTATAGATAACACCAATACTTCCTAAACAATCTTATCTATTATTAGTAACTAACTCATAAAGATAGTAGTACTTATCTCTTGCTGTCATGGAGTTGTAGCTGATCCGGATTCCTTGTCGGTTTCTCTTGTAGCTGATCATGCCTTCGCCTATGTTGCTGGTGCCTGGGTTGCTGGTTGTGGTGCCTCTGCTTGGGTTACCGGCGCCTAGGAAACCGGCTGTGCGTTGTGACGATGCCTTTGGTAAGTTCTATCCACAAATGCGTCCACAACACGGGAGTAGCTACTCCCTATGTCATATCTCATAACGTAGAGAGTATCTCACGTAACGGATGGTATGTACGTGTAGTATATGAGTATATAAGACTATCTAGGTGGTATGTACATTTTTTTAGAGATGGTATGCATATTTTTTAGATATACTCTTTTTTATGTGCGTATATAAAGGTATTTGCAAAATACGCTAAAAACTATAGATTTCCTTGGATTTTTTTTGGTGTGATTCACATTGAAACATCTTATAATTAGTATACGAGTATACTTAAAGTGATAAAAGAGTTTTTTAAGTTCGTTTAGATGGTATATCAGAGGTGAAAGTAACTACACCGGGAGTAGAAGGCATTTTTGCTATACATATTACACACATATACATATATACATATAGATATACGTATACATATATACATATAGATATACGCATACATATACGTATGTACATATACATATAGATATACGTATGTACATATACATATAGATATACGTATACATATATACATATATGTATATATGTATAGGTATATACACACACACATAAACATATATATATGTATAGGTGTATATGTGTATATATATATATGTATAGGTATATATGTACATGTATATATGTATGTGTATATATATGTGTGTGTGTTTGTATAGGAAAATGGTTCTGTACTCCTGAGAGTGCACACTCTCACTTCTCATATACTGCTTTAATGGTTTTGTTATACCTCTTTATCTATTTGAGCGTACTCTAATAATGATTATAATATACTCCAAAATAAGTTCCACAACAAATTTCATAAAATTTACTTTTTATAGCATAATTTGCGTATATTCCTTTTATGTATGGAAAAAGATATATAGCAAAAATAAAAGGTTCCGATGAAAAATTTTCAACTAAGTCACATTGAAGTATCAGAATTAGTATTTAAGTATACTGAAAGTGATAAAGAGGTATAAAATATTTATTTAAGTGGTATATTAGAAGTGGAAGTGGGAGTATATACTTCCAGTAGTATGGAATAGGCTTCGTATGTATGTATGTGTGTGTGTATGTACGTATGTATGTATCACCCCATGCCACCACACTGCTTCCCCCTCCCTTGTATGCATGCTCTGCTGGTGTGGACTTCCCTACCCTTGTCCTTACTAAACACCCTGCCACCTGTCCTTCCATCTTGCTAACAGATCAGTATTAACGTTTAAGTAGTTAATAAGTCCTACTCAACTTTTATAACATACTTCATATCCACTGCCTTCTATTTAGTATCTGCATGATTCCCTGAATGTTGTACAGGATTCAAACAGTATTTATATACGTCGGATGTTATTTGTTTGAGGGACTGATCCTATGACTGCTGACTTTTTCTTTGTTGCCCTACACTTCATGGTTTGGTATTTTGGCAACATATTGTCTGTTAAATTGTTATATACTATGAAATATCTTATCTGAATTAATAGATGGAAACTTTTCTTTGGGCATCTTTATAACCTCCATTTACTTGGTATTCTGTTTCAGCACCTCGCACAGCGTATTCACAGAGATGCTGCCACTGGCGATGCATCTATACGTAGCCAGATCCAGAATGAATCGGTTCAGTTGGGAGTAGCAATGCAGCATTTAGGTGCTATGCTTTTGGAGCTTGGTCGGACAATGATGATGCTTCAGATGGGGCCATCTCCTGTATGCATGGTTCTATTTTCTACCATGTTATTTAAACGACTTTTGCATGTTCTAATTATTCTGAAAGTTGTTGATTTTGCAGTCTGATGCTTTTGTAAATGCTGGGCCTGCTGTTTATATAAACTCTGTTGGACCAAATCCAATCATGGTTCAGGTAACATATTGAGATGCTTTCTCTTGTTGGTTTTTATGTGTTGTGCCACTCTATTCACAACAACACATTCTGTCAATGTGCAGCCATCTTTTCAAAATACTCCGTTTGGAGTTTCCAGCATACCAGTTCTGGGTGGAGTTTCTGGTGCATTTGGTATTTTTGATCCTTCTCGAACATCTGGTGCCGATATCCATGTTAGTGGTAAGGTCACATTTCAAGTATTTTTCTGTTCTTGTTTTGAGTGTCTTGAGCTGAATCATGAAGCTGCTACAAACTTAAGCTCTTCTGAAAAAGTTGTTTTTTAAGTGGGTGGTTGTGCTGGGCAATCTTAAGGTTCATTTATGTTGAGAAACTCAAGCAGCCTCCTTATGGCTTATTATTAATTATTATAATCCCCTTGAAACATCCACTACATGATTCCTGATTTGTCTGAGGATGCTAGGTGTTAGATAATCTCATAAACATTGTCCGAATATGAGGAAATAAATCTTCTTTGTAAACCCTGCGATGACAGATATGTTGACATGTAGCAACCAACAGTGTTACACTTAAGAACAGGAAAGTTCACTTCAGTACTAGGTATGGCAGGTATGGTGCCCGCTTTGAGATATTGCAGTGTTCATGCAGCATCTCTTGGGGGACAAGTAAGAAATAAGATTAGAAGGCTCAGTTGTTAGGCTAGATTGATTTTATGAATCTGTTAGGTACTTTATCTGTTAGATCGGTTTCCATAATATTATATTTACAATTGTTATGGACTTCTATATAAAGAGATATTGTCATATTTTGGGGATTAAGCAAGAATGAATTAAAAGCGGGTCATCACAGTTTTCAAATATTCTTATGTTCTCCCACTGGGTTCATTCACACCTGCATACTTGGTGGCATTTAATTTCATATTTCTAATGGGTACTTTCACATTTGCATCTCTCCTGAGCTTCCACTGACTGTTGTTTTATCCTTTACTAAGGTAATTCTGCAATAAGTGGTTCATCTGTTGCTACGGCCACTGCTGCTGGGGGGGCTGTCAATGGGGACCGCCAAAATGTAGAAAGAACTCAAGGAGGTAACTCATCAGCTAACTCAACACGTGGATTGCCAACAAGAACAGTTGTTGCAGCTATTCCGGCACGGTCCTCAGTTGAGGCTCCAAACCGTGTCCTAAGTGTTATCCTGCCTGTTCAAGTGAGAAATCAAGTAGCAGTGCCTAATCAGTCAACAGCTTCTCAAGGTTCTCATACTGCAGTGGGCAACGGATCTCAACCAAATTATACATTTGTTCTTCCACAAGCTTCTTTAGGTGGTGTTGCTAGCAATCCTTCTATAAGGGCGCAGGTTACTGCACATGTAGCCAATGCATTGGCTGTGAATCCACCAGGCCAGGTTTCATCATCTGTGCAAAACACAGCAGATCAGGGATCTCACCCAACCACAAACAATGGAGTTGGCACTTTGAGTTCTGCGGCATCTGCAAGTACACAACTGCAAAATGAGCTCTCGAGTTCTAACCATGGACAGAGTACACTGAATGTGCAATCTCATGTAACTGGAGCAGGTATTATTCTATCTTTTTTGAGGTATTGTGAGTTTTTTTTCTCTAGTGAAAACTGTACTGAATCATTCACCATTCCTGTTGTAATTGTTTTAATTAGGTACCTTGCCTTTAAATACATCTGATCCCAATTTAACATCTCAAGACAGCAGTGTCATAAATGTTTCCAGTATGGATATTCAACAACATGCACAGATGGAAGAGACCCATGTGGATAATGTTAGAACGTATTCTGGGGAATTAGGAGCAGCCAACTTGGAAGGACAGCTCACAGGCACCTGTACCAATGATGTTCCTTTGAGCATATCAGAAGAAAATTCTGCAAAGAATTCTGCAAAGACGAACAAGCCCTTAGGTGGAGTAGCTGCCCAGTCCATTAAACCTAGCACAAGTGGCAGGTCTGAACCACTAGGTCTTGGTGGAGGTCTGCAGCCCAAGGTATTAACTATTGAGTTCTAGTGTTTAATGCTATCATCTCAAGGAATTTTATTGTTCAGTTGGCATTTTGTTGTCAGTCATATCCGCAAGTTGTGGGCACGGAATTTGTTTTGCTTAGCTGCAATTTAGTTGATTATTTTAACCACACTTGCAGAGACGGAGCAGAACAGATAAGCCATCCGGGGGTAGCAGTGATTCTGGCGAACCCCTTAATTCCTCTTCTGTCAGCAAAAGCCAAGAAGCTGTTTCGATGGGAAACAGCGTTACTGATTCTTCCACTCCGTCCTCTACAACAATGTTTGCTGGTGGAATGCCTCTCAGAAGGCAGGGTGGTGAAGGACAAGTTGATATCAGCAGCATGATATCCAGTGTGCTCAGCAACCCGGTTTTTGGCAATCTACTGTCAAATGTAGCAGCACAAACAGGAGTAGGTTCGGCAGATGATTTGAGGAACATGATGGAAGAGTGTACACAGAGCCCTGCTATGATGGATACTATAAGTAACATTGTGCAAAATGTAGATGGGCCAGGACAGGGCCAAGGTGGCATGGACTTATCTAGAATGATGCAGCAAATGATGCCTGTTGTATCACAAGTTCTTGGTGAAGTTGGGGCTCATCCTGTTGGTACAAATACTGGAGAATCTGGATTGCAGCCTGGACACATTGACAGGAGATTTGGTGACACTTTAGATGGCAGAGGCTCTCAGGTAAGCCATTCTATTGAATAAAGGAAAAAAGTCTATTTGATCCCTGAACTATTGAGGTGCGTCTACTCTCCCTCTAAACTACAAAGCCTTCTAAATAGCCCTCCGAAGTATACAAAACCGTCTAAATAACCCCCTAAGGCGGTTTTAGAGGTGGTTTTGCTACTGTGGCGAATGATGTGGCCGAATACATGGCGATGACTCAGCAAATCAGATGGGATCCATATGTCAGAGAAGCAGCCTCGCCCATCCTATCTTTTTCCCTTGTTGGAATCCTCCACCTGAGGTTGCCGGCCATGGCTTGCCGTCGGTTGCTGCAAGCCACTGCCGATGACCAATTGCCTCCATCCTCTCTCTCTTCTTCCTCTCCCCTTCCATTGATGGCGTGCAAAGCCATAGCTGCAGCTCCTGCTGCTCGAGCGCCTATGGCAGAAGTAGAGATGTACTCCCCAGTCCCCACGATGGTGGACTCGGTGAGAGGTGCACATCAGGAGGTGCGATGCCAGTGGGCTTGACGGCGGGTGGGCCTGGATCTGTGGCTAGAGACGAGGAAGATGGCTAGATCCTCTGGCCTTAGGCGAGAGAGGCGACGGATCTGGCCATCCTGTACCAAATCTGCCCTTCGCCGACCGTCTCCCGACCATTGCCCATCTGCTTTGCCACCATGCACCACCGGTCGGAGACGACAAGGATGCCCAGCTCTGGTGCCCTAAGGTGAGAGACGGCGGACTCAGCTGCCTGAGGCAACGAATACACCGGATCCAACCATCTCCCGCCGTGCCACCACATACGCCAGCCCCTGTCGACCGTGCTTTTGTGTTGCGCTGCCACCAGCCACCAACTGTCGCACCGCTACACGCCACCGGTCCTCTTGTCGTAGGCCGCCACGCTGCTGGACACCACGTCGCTACGTGCCACCAGTGGAGAAGAGAGATGGAGAAAAGGTGGAAGAAGAATGTAGTCACTGAAATGCGGGCCTATTGTCCAAGAAATTTTTTATACATTTAATTTGCTAACTCATTGCCATGTATTCGTCCACATCCGCCACGTTGGCAAAACCACCTCCAAAACTGCCTTAGGGGGTTTTTTAGACGGTTTTTGCATAATTCTGGGAGCTATTTAGACGGTTTGGTAGTTTAGGGGTAGAGTAGACACACCTCAATAGTTCAGGAGTCAAGTAGACTTCTTCCTTGAATAAATAACTGCCTGAATTTGCATCTGTTCTGCTGAGTAATGTTGTTTGTGCTTTTTTGAATATGCCATATTTGGACACTAAGCAATATTGTACAATCTAAAGAGTTGAAAAAGTGTCATGTGTTATAGAAAAATATCTTTTGTTATTTTTATACACTCCGATTGTATGTTAGCCAGCCGTTTCCTGTCAATGAGGTTCTAATTTAATTAGTGTGAAATCCTGAATCTTCTTTATGCAGTGTATCTCATGTTTTGTATTTGACTGGACAGATTGATCTTCACCAAGCTTGTCAACGCATTGAGCAACATGATTCCCCTGAGGATATTTTCAGTGCTGTCCTTGAAACAGCTGCTCAGGCTTATGGTGAAGATGAGAGCATTCAGGGCATGCTTGAAGAGCTTGTCAGCGATCCAGAGCTTACTGATGTACGTTCTCTACAAGTTTTTTCACAATTTAAAATAAGCTCCAATCATAGTCATGTATGTTCTCTACAAGTTCTTTTACAATTTAAAATAAGCTCCAATCATAACCATATCATATCGTGTAGTTGATATTGTAGGGTGAGATTGTTGCTGAGCACTACAGTATGAGATTGTATTATATACACCGGAACTGGAAAAAAAGCTTGTTAAGGCTCGAATCAAAATTGCTTCAATTACAGTAGTTAATGGGTTAAAAATTAAAATGAGTTTATTTCAAGTGAAAAAAGGTTAATGAGGCTCGGCTCGATAGTGGCTTGTTAGCTCGAATTGAAAATAACCACTTAAATGATACAGAAAATAATTTAATGTTGAACTATGTCAATTTTAAAAGAAGCTCGATAATAGTTCGTTAAGCTCGATAGCCAGCCCACATCTAATATGAACTGTAATGAAACGGTGGTCCATTAGGTAAATAGGCATTTGGGTTTGTTGATACTGGTACACGATTCGATCTAAAAAACTGATGTACCATTCATACAAGCTAGAGTCGTTGTGTTCATACAGCTCTTACCGCTGATCAAATTGAAGGGGATTGTGATTATTTGTTGGAACTGTGATTTTTTCCTTCTCTTTCTATTATAGTGAGAAAATATATTACATTGTTTCCCCCCTGATGTTAACCCTAACCTGCTGCAAATAAATGCTCTTTTTAGGATTACTTGAAACTTTTGCTCCAACAAGTTGACCAGAGGATACAGTCAGAATCACGGTCAAGGAACCAGTCTTGAATCTTGGAAGCATGATAGGGGAGGTGATCCAAGGGGTATACAGGAGATTTGGTTAACAAGGTGGTAAACCATGCAGTTTTATTGTTTGGCCATCCTGATTAGGTGCCCAGTGAATGTAAATATGCCATTGTGTTTTTCCTTGTGATATTGTCACACCATCTTCCGTACCGTTTTAAATATTTTACAAATTTTGCTAGTGATACATAATTACATATAGCTAGCTCGAAAAGCGAAATTTTCTGGATCATCTGTGGTTTCGGTGCCAGGAATTGAAAACTGTTCAACTATGTTTATGTCATCTTTGGGAAATTCTGGTAGATTTGGATGTTAAGTTTTATTTTAGGAATCAACATCAGTTATCACCTTTACCAGATGCTAGTTTTATCCGCCAATTTAAATGATGGATATAATTCTAATTCCGCTTGTGTTAAGTAGGTGTAATTAACTAGCCGTTTCTCTTCTATGAGAAGATCATCGCTGGCCGGAAATAGATCTGGTGATTTGGTCAACTGGCAAAAGCAGAAAATTTGTTTGTTGTTTCATGGCGAAATCAACTGGCAGAATTGCGTGATCGAACCATGTTATTGGTTCATGCGTCGAAAACTAATGCAAGCTGCTCAGTTCGGAAGTGTTTATAGCTTTTGTACGGATAAATAGTAATGTACTGTTAAACGGTGTGTTTTTTAAAGTAAGGTCTATATATAAATTATAGTATAAATTGAATTTAAAAACCATAATCATCAGTCTAAAGAACCCATTCAAGGATTAGCAAAAGAAGTTGTAGGTTTGCTATCCAGGTTCAATAAATGCACATCAATTTTCAGGAAATTGAAGGCAACGGCAGGGGGTCATCATTTCCCAGATAGCGTCCGAGTGTCCGCGTCACCGTGTGTATGGATAAAAAATCAAAACACACCTGCCTTGAAGGAAAAGAGAACCGCACTTGTGTGGCCACTCCATTGCAGAAGGCCATCTCCCGTTCTCTATGCATTGGTCGGGTAGTGTCAAATCTCCCCCATATTAGAGAATACCATGATGGAAGGTTGCATCCCCCCTTTTTTCAGGCTGAATGGGCAGCATTTTATTCATTCAACCGTTCGTCGTCACAGGTGATGGTTTCCAGATTGGCTGGGTTCTCTTGGGCTTGTTACTTGTGTCTTTTGATTTATGCTACAGTACAACATTTTATGCACTCTGAACTTCATCAAATACTTCGTCGTCTTCTCATCATAGCAATCGTATTTACCTTTAACCTGTTGAACCACTGGCAATGAATCTCCAAATGCTACAACAGAATGAATTTCAACTAATTTCAA
This sequence comes from Melocanna baccifera, assembly GCA_036346265.1. Taxonomy (NCBI): domain Eukaryota; kingdom Viridiplantae; phylum Streptophyta; class Magnoliopsida; order Poales; family Poaceae; genus Melocanna; species Melocanna baccifera. The sequence continues at coordinate 950,626 of CM070698.1, read as the reverse complement.
TAAATGCAACCCCGCAAGCTAGGCTTCCTTCTTAGCTTGATTATTGGAGCAAGGGTAAGCTATCCATATGGCAAACTCATAAATTTTACCATACGGTGATATCAACGCTAGACCAACCATGTTTCCTTCTTGATAATTTGATCCATTGAAATATATCTTCCAAGATGCAGTAGTAACCAGATTAACCTGAACTTCTTCAGAAGGAACATGATCATCGGTAATGAAATCGGCTACTACTTGTCCCTTTATCGCTTTCATCGACAAATAAACCAGATTAAACGCAATCAAAGAATAAGCCCATTTACCGAGACATCATTTGAGTATGGGCTTTAGAAAGCATATATTTGACCACATTGTCTTTACATATAACACGACATGTAGCTGAAATTAAATAATGTCCAAGCTTGGTGCAAGGATGATAAAGTGAAAGGCACAACTTCTCAATATAAGAATACCAAGTCTCTGTCAATTAATCATCGACTCAGATAAAACACCGGATGTTCTTTGCCTTATATTTCTTGAGCAAGCAATGCACTAATAGTAGTTTCTTTAGCAGCAATGTACAATCAAAAAGGCACACCAGGCCTCAGCACAGGTGGGGTAACAAGGTATTTCCTTATATTATCGAAGGCCTTTTGTTGTTCCACTCTCCACATGAAATCTTTATCGGCCTTTAGCTTGAGTAATGGAGTAAATGAACTAATATAACCTGATAAATTTGGTATGAATCTTCGGAGATAATTAAAATTTCCCAGTAGCTCCTCCAAGTTTTTCTTGCATTCAGGGGGTCTAGTCTCATTGATAGATTTCACTCGGGTCTGACTTACTTCAATCCCTCTTCCATGCACCATGAAACCCAAAAACTACCATGCTGATACACTGAAAGCGCATCTGAGAGGATTCATTTTCAGTCCATGTCCTCCGGTCCTTATAAGAGCTTGTCATAAATCAGCTAGATGTTGCTTATATTTAGCCGATTTAACCACTACATCATCAATGTATTTTTTTCATGATCAATCCAATAAGGTCATAAAAAATAAGACTCATTGCTCGTTGATATGTAGCTCCAGTATTTTTTAACCCGAAAGTCATAACCACCCATTCATATAAGCCGATAGCTCCAAGCCATTTGAAAGCAGTTTTGGAAATACCAGCTTCACCCATAAAAATCTGACTATATCCAGCATTACCATCCATGAAGCTGATAATATTTTGGCCAGAAGTAGCATTAATAAGCATATCGGCTATTGGCATCAGATATTCATCCTTGGGTGTGGACTTAGTTAGATCTCTTAAATCAATACAAATCCTTAACTTTTCACCCTTCTTTTCTAAAGGCACAATGTTAGACACCCATTTATCATTCCTACACGGCCTGATGAAATTGGCTTTCAACAACATCTGTCTCTTTTTTGATCCTGTCATAATTTTTTGGATTGAAATACCTAGATTCCAGCTGATATGGTTTAAACCCAACTTTAATCAATATGCCATGCTCAACTAACTCTCGGCTCAATCCAGACATATCATGATATTCCCATACAAAACAATCCTTGAACTCTTTCAATAATTGGGTCAATTCTTTCTTAACGTCCTATGACAAATTGGCATTAACGAATGTAGGTCGTTTCTGAGCTCCATCACCAATTTAATTTCAACTTCTTCAAGAGGATCTATTGGTGTAAAACCTTAACCTAAATGCTCTGGTACCTCAAAATCCTCAATCGATTGCGGTATATTGGTACTAGAATCTTGTTGACCTCTATATTTTTCTGTAGAATCCCCAACTCTGATTTATTGCCAAGATAATCAATGTTTTTTTCTAATAATCGTTGGCCAATTTCTATTGAACCAGAAATTCCAACCTTTCCTTGTGAAACTTTCTTCTCTAAATTGACCATATTGACAGGAAAAGGATCACTGTACACTATCATGGTATGTTCCTCATCAAATTTCAGACGACCTTCTTCTAACGCCAACTGCATGTGATGCTTGAAGACATTGCAATCACTGGTACTATGCAACCAAGAATGATGCCACTTGCAGTATGATCTCTTTTTAGTTCTTCGATCAGCGGAATAGAGTGCCCTCTGGAAGCCTGATTTGTTTGTCTTGTAAGAGCAAATAAAAAATATGGTCGCACTAGGTAACATCGGAGAACTTAACTTCTTATGCTCGATTCTTCTTTGTAGATGATTTTAGTAGCAGATAGATAAATGGTTTGGCTCTGGATGATCTTGTTCATTCAGCAACGGTTAAAAACACATCCAATCTTATCACCTTTGTTGTCTTTGAACTTGTTCATGGTAGTTCTGACTTCCTTGAATTGGCTCTCTTGGGTAGAGGCTCTCTGAAAGAGATGATTGAGGTCCAAGAACTCTTGTCCTTCAAGCCGCTCTCTAAGAGGATTCAACTATCCATTGAAAGATAAATTGGCCAAATTTCTTTATGAGATTACCAAATTAAAGCATCTACTCTGTGCTTCTCAGAACCTTTTGAGGTAATCAACAACCGGCTCATTGAATCATTGTCTAACTGCTGTCAAATCACTTAAGCGTAGCTCCATGGATCTAGGGTGGTACTCATGAAATCGTCGCTCCGTATCAGCCTATGTAATAACTAAGTTAGGCACAAGTGTAGTAAACCAGGTGAACGTTGTATCTGACAAAGATAATGGAAACAACCAAAGTCATAATCCGTCGTTATTACTAGCTTCTTCACATTGTGCCATAAATTCATCGATATGCTCAAGAGTTGATTTTGAATTATCCCTCACAAATTTAGTAAAATCAGTAATTCTAAAACCACATGGGAACTGGATAATATCTATGTATTCAGGATATGACTTACGATAAATTGGACTCCATCCTCTAGGCTCCAAGCCAAATCTTTCTCCGCTAGTGTTAACAAGTTGGTTAATCCTCAGATCTTGATTGGCTAGTGGATCAACCTGATGCTGTTGTATCTGGTGATGGTAGACTTGTTCCAGACCACGATCTTCTTGCCGATTATTGATCGCAAATTGCTGAACTAGTGCGGTTGAAGTAGTGGCTGTTGACGAATTGGCTTCTGCCCCTAGCCATTGGGCGATCCTCGTTGATAACCTCCCCCCTGAGTCCAGAACATGGTAACTTTGGCGTGGTTGGCTGAGGAGCCACATGAGACGAGTTATTTTGTGAACCAACCAAGATAGGGGCATTGTAGCAAGATGGAACTTGATTGGCCAATGAAACCACCAAAGTTGGCCCTATCTAATTAGATGACCCCCAATTGGCCGTTGCACATTTTGATTTCCTACGATGAGTGGTGCTGATAGATTAGCGTTGGTCACTAAATTAGTTTGAGATCCAGCTAAAGCTCCATCAATATGTCCATATATTTGCTTGATATTCGGGCGTGTTGATGCCATCGGTGGTTTGGCTGATGCAGTCTGATGTAGAAGCTGCTCACTAATTATTCTTGATAAGATTCCTCACAAAATCTGATGTATTCGAAGAAAATGCAGGATACTGTGGTGATTATGGAACCGACATAAAAACGTCTTCGGTAAAGTTGTGAGTTCCTGTAATAGTTCTTTCATGCTAGCATAAGAAGAGAGGATCAAAGGTACTCATGAATGTTGAAGAGTTGTTGGTAACAGCCTAATGCACAGATTAATTGATAAGATCACTACTTGATGTATGCTCGGTGAACTCGTTGGAGTCGATACTGGAATCGGCGGATTATGTGAAGTTGGTGGAATCGTCAGAGTGGCAGTCGGTATTAGATCCTCCGTGCTAGCCAAAGCTTCCCCACTAGGAACGATTTGACCATCATGCTTCTTGACAAAACAACGCTAAAATCTTCTCGTCAATTTCTCCATCTTCTGAGTAAACTCGGCTTGCGCTTCCTCAGAAATTTCTCCATTCTTTGGAAGAATCAACTTTTCTTCTGTGACACTGAAATTACCTAATGACTTTATAGGAGCTGATGAATATTCATTAAGCTTTGGTGGCATTTTGATCTTGATCAGACTATTTGGATCCCACTGGGCATGCCAAGAGTGTGTTGCCATCGGAAAATTGCTGACAACAACACTGCGTCCCTATGGAGGTGCTTTCTAGCAGTGTATGAGATGTTCTAGCCGATTTTTCAGCAAATCGGTAAAGTCGATGATAGGTAAACCAGATTGAAAGTCGATCCTAGATGAAATATCGAAGCGAAGCAATAATGAATAGGTGCGAAATCTCGAAACATGTGATAGGTGTAACTTATAAATTGATCAACACGTTGATGCGAAGCATTATTGATCAATGTTGAATTACGAACTTAAGATTCTACTAGCTACGTACTACTACTAAGGTACAAAAAAAGTATATGTAAAAAGGTAATAAAGGTTAGTGTGTGCGTGTTTTTTCTGCCAACTGGTACAAGGTATCAATATGTTAAAACAGTCGACTCAATCTTGAATTGCCCTTCAAATTTCTCTCTTCGTGTCGACTCAACATTTCCTTGGATAGAGCCCCATCCTTCAAATCTTCTCATTTCTAATCTCTTGTTGATGATTTCCTTATTCACATCTACCTTTTCTTAGTCGGCATCTTCTAGAGGCTGGCGATGCTTGATTCCGATTTTTCGCAAATCTCAATCTTCTCCTAAAATCATATCAACTGCTAAAAATACTTTCAGCGACTATTTTGCTTGCCAAAATCTGGTGGCAACACTCTTGGTATCTTTGCAACTATGGGCACGATTGTGATGCTCAGCAGTTCAAATGGTACATGCATAATTACCCTTGCAATAATCAATACTGATTAATTTTATTTTGTTTCTGCTTATTTTTCGTTCAAATCCCTGATAAGAAACTATCAAGTCAATAAAATATCCGATCGAGGTACTAGAGCTGCCGTCAAAATCCGTCTGCACCATTAGATATGGAGCAACCCTTCCTTTCTTCTCCTCAACATGCTTTGTATGAGTCGCTGAGAGCAGTTCTTCCTTCCTTATCTCAATGTACACTTCGAAGACTCGACGTCTGCAACATGTTCTGAGCAAGAAGGCGAAGGATTCTGGGCATGCCGAGTGAATTTTACAAAGATGCTCCCAAAATCAAAAAAAAAAAAAACAGCAATTCCCCTTACAGGAAGAAATGAACTTTCCATGAGAATCACGATTTTTTGAGTACAGTGATGGTTGACTCGGAACAAATTCATTGATAGAACTAGAACACCATATTCGACTCAACATTCAGTTATGTGCTGCACATTTTTTTTTCAGTAAAAGATGGGACTTTTGGGTAGAATTTTCTTTTGCATAGCTTAAAATATCTTGACCTTATTGATAAGAATAGCACAGGTACACTTGTCAGGGAGGAGGTTGCTTTCAGAAGCGCATTCTTGAGAGTGCACGATCATGCAATAGCCAAAAACAAGCGCGAATCATTGGAAGAATGCAAGGAACGAGCAAATGGTTGAGAAAAAAAAAGAGCCCAAAAAGATGGTGGTGTGCCACGGCAGGCTTATGGACCCAAGCGGGCCTAGAGTGCAGCCCCGCCCCGCCGCTTTAGGTGCACGGAGGCCCAAGGCTTTTTGCCCAAGCCCAAAAGCCACTAAGGGACTGGGAACACTGGACCGCGTGGACGCACTCACAGGTCCAGCCGAATGCGAACAATAAATCATTTATCTAATTATTCTATATTATTGTTATCAAAAAATTTTATCTCACATTTTTTCACTATTTGCATTGATTTATAGATTTAGGTAGTCTTTTACATAAGAGACATCATATTATCTCTCATCACCTCATCTCTCTCATATATAAAATTTTACTTATTTAATATAGTTAAGAAATAGTTAAGATAACTCTATTGAAATACGCTAAGGAAGGTGCACACAGACACTATGGCGCACGCACGAGTGTACTTTGTTAGTGCGGTTTAGACAGGCGGAGGGTGAGGAAGATCTATTACCTTATACCTACTGAAACGTACTTACGTGTCTAGGTGTTAAGCTGTGGACATCGCATTATGCGTGGCCCCACCCCATCCTCTTTTCCATGTGCTTTGCATGCTAGTACGCTTATCGAATCCTTCCAAAAACATGATGGAAGGAAGCAATGGAATTCCAGGCAGTAATACCTGGCAGTATGTACACATGTTGTGACCTTAGAGGAAGCAAATTGCATGTACGACTCTCTGTTTTCCTGGTCTAGTAGCAAAGTGTATGTACGACACATCACATGTTTTCCTGGTCTAGTTAGGGATACAGGATCGATCCATGCAATATGAATTATTATTCAATCTTAAACGTTGGAGTCGCATTCCTCTTCTTCTCTGTGGAGCAGTATTCAACGAACAAACCATTACCTTTTATTATATAGGTTAGCTAGAAGAAGGATTCCATTTTTCAATGGAGTGAGGTGCTATCACGCATCAGCAGCACTACTTTCTTTTAGGCCGTTTGGCTGCCTACGAGTTGACTGCGTTGACTTGATAGGCTGCGTGCACTGCACTGGAACAAACTGACAATAGTGCTTAATGTACATATTTAAGTCATGGAGTACTATCTTTTTCCCTGGACAGGGAGCGAGAGCAAGTGTACAATAAATGCAGATCTCGCTCGTACGTGGCTAGATAGCAATAGGGCTGTGCACTTTTTAGTCGAACCGAAAAAATCAGACAAAAAAACCGAACTGAACTGGTCAATTCGGTTTGATCGGTTTTTGGTATTTGGTTTGGTTATCAATTTTTGGGTGTTTTGTGTTCGGTTTTTTAGGGAAAAACCGGCTAAAAACCGAAGAAACCGAAAAATCCGCTCATCTCCTCTTCGTCTCTGGACTGGACTGTGTGTTTGAAAAAAAAAGAGGACGATTTTAGTTGGAGCAAGATGGGCCGAGGCCCATATGGAAGAACCATTGTCCATTAGCCCGTATATATCACAATACGTACGAGCATGCATGCAAATATACGGTACGGGACGATGTAGGTATGTATAATTGAGAGAGTGTAGATGTACGTACGTTCGTGGTGGATGTGGACATGCGTGCGGCCGGGCCGGTGTAAGTAATTATGACTTATGAGATGCACGGGCGCGCCATGCATGCATGCATGGACCAATATAATTAGGGATTCATGTCTCGCTAGTCGCTATATTATTAGTAATTCGCGTTAACTTTGGTAAATATAGTATTTACTGATACCGCGCCGAAATAAATTAGGATTTACCGAAATCAAACCGTACTTCTAAAAATATCATATATAACCGAACTATTAACACCGTATTTATTGTATATACCATATATACCGAACCGATTAAACAAAAAAAACCGATTGCACAGCCCTAGATAGCAATGGTTACTCGTCGTAAATAGTGCAGCAATATCATATGGTTTATTATACACTCCATACGGTGATAAGCGGGGAACTAATCTATTAATATATATTAAAAGCTCATAACAAGTCTTTTAGAGGTGCTAAAAAACAGATAAAAAATCTCACCAAAAAACAAAACATCTTGCTCTTAACTGGTAAACCCTAACTAAGTTGGACTATAGCTGCTAATGGATGTTATTATTTAAAGAAAAACATCTAACCATTCAAAATAGAAATAAAAGGAAATTAACAAGGATTCATACCAAGTATAACAAAAAATAACAAGAATTCCAAATAGAAATAAAAGGAAATTAACCATTTGATTTTCATACGAACTGCAAATTAACACCCATACATAGACGAAATTCAGAATAAAAACTAGATAAAAATTAGCAGTTGGATTTGTATACAAATTCTAACCTAAAATTGAGATTCTAAATTAAATAAACAAATAGCAATAAAATTAATACAAATTCGGAATAAAAAAGGAAATTACCAAGGTGATTTTCATGAGAACTCCAAATTAAAACACCCACATATCTAAAATTCGGAATTAAAATTAGATTAAAATTAGCAGGTGCATTTTTTATATGAATTCTAACCTAAAACTTAAATTCAAAACTAAATAATAAAAATAACAACAAAAATAACAGAAATTTGGAATAAAAATAAAAGGACATCAACAACTTCGTTTTCAAACACTTTGAATTAGAACTAATACACAGATGAAATTTGGATTAAAAAGTAGATGAAAAATAACAATTGGATTTGTATACAAATTCTAACATGAAACTAAAATTTGCAATTAAATAAAAAATAAGAAATAGTCCATGTCAAGTACAATGAAAACATATATATTCAAAATAAAAATTAGTAGCTGGATTAATGTATGAATTCCAACCTAAAACTGAAAAAAAACATTTGCAAGAAGTACAATCCAAAAATATGCAAATTCAGAATAAAAATAAAAGAAATCAACAATTTATTTTTTAATTCGAAATAAATTTCACAAATAAGTTTCTTCAATGATCTATTTTCTGAAAGACAATTACATATGTATTACCAAGTGACGAGGGTAGAGTAATTATCAAATTATTACATTATTATATTCTTTAAATATACCTTTTATCGATAAGGGAGAAAATTTACAGAGTGGTCGTAAGCTTTTCTACGACCATCTTATGGTCGTAAGCTCTTCTACGATTACGTAGTCATAAGCACTTCTACGATTACCTCATGATCGTAAGATGTTTTACGAACATTGCGTAATCGTAAGTTGTCCTACGACTATCATTTAGTCATGGACCTTCTTGTGACCAATTTATCTTCGACTGGTTTAACTATGACAACCTACCACGTCGTAGGTCTGTCTGACAAGATAGTTAGAACGTGCGCTTATTTCTAATAACTGCATATGATCTCTCTTTGACAACAACCGCTGCACGGTAAACGAGCTGCCATGCCTCTCTAACAATAACTTCTGTCGGACGGTTATCTTCTGAAACGTTGAGGTGTCGGTTGGCACGGACAATGGCCATCGCTTCGCAGGCTATTTAAATGTTGATGTCGGAGGAGAAATGATCCGATCCCTGATTGATTCTGCCTAGAGCAAGATACAGCGCAGGGCTTTTTCGCACTGAACTCTCAGTTGTAATTGTTTCATTGGGCAATAACTACACAGGAAGTATAGTTATTATTCTTCCAGGAGAAGATACAAATCTATATAAAAATTTTCGTGTTTTTTTCTTTGTGTACCTGTAGCCAGTTTCTTAAGAGTTTTTCTTTAAATCTAAATAAATTATATGTAAAATCGACATCTAAACATCGACATCAAGTCATTTAAATATACTTTAAAAATAATTTCCTCGCAAGGGCGCTGAGCCGGAGCGAACAACTTGTCGTCGCACGTATGGCATATGCCAAAAGGGCAGATGTCAAGAGCAGGTGCGATTTGACTGGGCGACCGGCCGTAAGCACAGTGCTCTATCGTATTTGACCGAAGCCTACGGTCTGACGAGCTGCGCGGTGGCGGCGGCAGCTCGATCTCATCTGATTAGACGGATACCGACCGTCAGCTGCCTGCCAACACGCAACCCCCCGGAAGCTTCGGCATGGACGCACGCCCGCCGTCCCGCACCGCAGCCGCGACCGCTACCGCTGGTGCTGGAACGAGCGTGAGTGCAGGCGCGCGGTGCCACGTGAAACACACTGCGCGGCGTGCGTGCACGAGCGCCAGTGCAGTGAAAAGGGAGGAAATGGAGGTACTTTGTTAGGTGGCGGGGGACCAAACACGTACTCCAGATTAACCAGGCGACGGCCGGCCCTACCCCGCCGCTGGCCCCAAATCCGGCGCAAGGGGCTCCGGTTTTACGACTACCGACTGTCACCTAGCATTCACGTTGCATAAGCTCCATCGTCCTTTTCTTCTGGAGCCGGATCCATACCGCGTATGGCATCTTCTCGCCGTCACTGCACCAAGGCCTCGTTGCTATCTGCCATGTACGATGTTTGTTTTGTTGTAATTTTTAATTTTATATATACAATAATCAATAACGATCAGTGCAATATTAAAATTTTTATCAAACATTTTTGTTGTATACATAGCCGAGAAATGTTGCACATAGAGCAAAAAACTGTTGCACTCGACCATACGGAGCTAGCCTCCAAATCAAACGTCTGGACGCTAGCAAATCCATATAATATTTACTTAGTGTTAATCATACTTAAGTTAATCACTAAAGTCTCCCGCTGATCTATGCTTGCTCGGCAAGTGCTGTCGAGTTCTAATAGCTTGACAGGTCCTACCAAGTTATGGTAGTGCGGCGGATGCCTACTATATCTGTCGAGATCAGATATGGCTAAATTTATGAAAATAAATATCTGAAAGCTAATTTTTTTTTAAAAAAAATGACTTTCATACCATATATAGGGTCTGTTCTTTTTGGCTGCGGCTGATGGCTTTTTGGCTGTTTGCGACAGAGATTGCGAAAAGAGAGATACTCGCTTGTGATTTTTGATGATACAGATATTAGTTTTTTAACGTGTACTACAATTAACTTGTAGATTCCATCTTAAAAAAATACTCCGTTTAAAAGTTAATTACTGTAGTAAAAATTAAAAATAACTTTTAAAAACCATAAAAAAACAGACCCATAGAGAGGGTTCAAGATTAACGAGTAACGACCATCAGAACCAGTACATTGCAGCACGGCGACCAATTACTAACCCGCGTACCATGCACTACCACTGCGAGCGAAGCCCAAGGGAAAATAAATAAAAGAATTGGTGTGTATGAGAGTCGTGCTGAATTGACCAACCACGGAGGTCAAGGCTGGACGGCGGCGCGCGGGACAAGACACGCAAGATCGTTTGTGACGATGGCGATCGGTGGGATGGCTGGTCAGACCAAGTGGAATTCAGAATTTTTTTTAATAATATTGGAAAAATATACCATCATTTAAAAAAATGATTATCTGTGACAAAAGTTTTGTCATTGAACGAATAGACGATAAAGTGTTATATTCACGCCAGACGTTTTGGCACTAATTGTAATGGCAATAGAGAGATAATCGTCAATTAAAATGATGATAGAGGCCCCGTACCCTCTTTTGACCAATTGACCCTGTCATCATTTTATTTGGTGACAAAATATTTGCTGTCATTTTAATTGGTGACAGAGATATGCACGTTATAACACAGGACTTCATGTAGGATTATCGTCAATTGAATGGCAACAGAGATTTGTGGCTTTTGGAATGATGATAGTAGATTATTTTTGTTTTTTAAATGGTGTGTATTTATGTAATATTAATAAAAAATAATATTTAAAAAAATCGTGGAATCCGTGCTAGCTGAGCCCCATTTGCATCGGAGTTTGTCCCCTTCCTAGATGTCTTGATGGCTCAGGGCAATCACTCTTGTTTTCTTCTTTTATTCATCTTCTGTTACTTACGCTGATTATAGCAACTTCCGAATTGTGAGACTATGATAAAGTCCTTTTTTAATATCTTTGCAACGAATTCACAGGAAGTAGAGCGACCTTTTCTAACCTCCGTGTACATATGGAGTAACTTATAAAGTTAAGTCAACATAATAGCCAATATATACAGCAACCATCAGAAAAGTCCTTCTTTTCTTGGTGCCCTGTTCATTGGAGTTGAAGTTGAGCAGCCGCCCAACCTGCAGGAAGGGTGGCTTTGCTCATCTCTGTGGTCATTCCATAACTGAAAGTCTGAAACCAGTGCTTACTTCTTTCCATTTGTTGGACCAGTATGGTAATAAAGAAGGATGAATGGTGTCTTCAGAATTTTCTCTTAAGTATTCACTAATCCTTTATTTCAATAGCTACTTAGCTATAAAGATCAAGATTGAAACCCAAAATCAAAGCATTAAACTCAAAAGCCGAAGAAATGAAACCCTACATCTGACGGTCTGATTGGGTACTAAGAGGCGGTCTGACCAGCAGCTTATAGGCGATCTGATTGGAGCTCCTAGCAATCTAACTAGTGGAAGTGGAGGTTTGACCGCCCATCGGTATGACCGGGCCTGAAAGCGGTGTGATCGCTTCCATGTTTCTAGAACAGAAAATTAGTCTGTATCCAAACCATTTTTTTGGAACAACTCTAAAATCCATGACCAAATGAGATGAGATTTTGTACACATTTTGCTTGAGGTCTCAGGAACGTATTCCATTCATGAATTGCTTGAAATCTTGTCAAGGTTCACACATTTTTTAAGAATTAATAAGGTTACACTAAAATCGGGTAAAAACAAAAAACTCAAAAATATGACTTGCTTGTGTGTGAAGGGTGACTAAGATGATTCTAGATGTATTCTTGTATATCACAACAAGCAAAAACTCATAAAGATTCGAGGTACAAACTATAGGATCAAGAAAACTCCTATTGAGGTAAAATCCAAGCAAAACAGGGCAATTTCAAGAACTTGTAAGGTCTGATATCTAAATAGATAGGGATTGATCTCTATGAGTTCTTAGCATAAATCCAGATCAAGAAGGGGAGAGAAGAGATCAAAACTAATAAGAAAGAGAGCAAATTAACGAAATCAAGAATCTTCCATGAGTGAAGAACAAAGTTGATATATTACTACTTGAGAATAAAAATTTTATAGCCATTTCACCTGGAGGACAAGAGAGCATACTACAATATTCATACTTCTCAAACCCTAACCCTAAAATAGTTGGCTAGAATAATGAATGGTTGGATAGTTAGATGGGCTAACTAACAAGTCTCTATTCCAATCTATTAAATAGATAAGCCAACCAATCCACATCTAACTCTAATAGAAACTATCTAGTAGTATAAATAGGGAAAACCCGTTAACCCCTGCACAACAATGGTTTTACTCACACACTTAATTCGTGCATGTTTTTCAAAGCATATGAGCCCAAATTCGTTAAGTCTTCATATTTTGATCCACTTGATCATCTCAGTTTCTCTTTGACCTAAACTGCTTTTCCAAGTATCACTCAAGCACTGGGGGTATGATTAAGATAGTTTCTGGTATTTGACCGTCTTACTGAAACACACTTCTTTGACCCGATCTCCATCTTTTCTTAGAAGTAATTACCATACATGCCATATGTAGGTACACCACTGGCTTACTATGGGTTGGCAAGTCTTTCCCATTTCGGTTCCACCAGACAACGCGTCACCGGGGCCGACCAAACTATATGGTGTAACCCATCGCTTGAATCTTCTCTATACACCACTGGCTTACTATGGGTTGGCAAGTCTCTCCCATTTCGGTTCCACCAGACCACGTGTCACTGGGGCCGACCAAACTATATGGTATAACCCATCGCTTGAATCTTCTTTTCAACATTTTCTGTCTTTTTTGTACCATGCTTGCACCTAGCATCTTTGATCGTTCTAGATCTCAGCTCCTCAAGTGTAGTTTCGATCTTCACCATTGATCATAATTAACTTCAAGCCTTCCTGCACATCTAATGACTAAAAAAATCATTTTCGAGTATAAGTTCTTCATAAATTAACTATCCTTAGTTAAAACATACATCATACAACATTAATACACTGACTAAACATAATTCAAATCACCTCATGATCAAATTTTCCAAAATACAAAATTCCAACCAAGGCAACACACCTAGCCAGTCAGACCGTTGGCGTTAGCCAGTTTGACCGCTGAGAGCAGCCAGTCAGATTACCTGGTTTGAAACAAATTCTAAAAAACTGCGCATTTTGCAAAATTTAAAATCTAACTTCACATAAATGATAATGATTCATCATAAATCAACATAGACACTCTTACATGGTCTTTCACCCTAGAAGGCCAATGTTTCTTCAGTAGGTAGCTCACTGATCTAGGAGGATTATCCAAGAGACACACTGTTATCTTAGTCTTGGATACTACTATTACGCAAGTTGGCTAAATAAACATCACTCGTCAGGACCCCACGTGTGCAACTGATTAACAGCTCGTGGCCTTTTCCAATCGCGGAATTATACTGGTGTTGATGGGGCCTAGCCGCCAGCTGGGTACTAATCTAACGCAGAGTGGCATTAGGTGCTAATTATCTAACGCACCATGACCTCCATGAAAGGCCGGAGCAGGTGCTCTGAACTTGGGGGACATCAGCACATGATCGCGAGATGTTTATCTAACCATAACCGTATAGTCCTTCTGGGACAGGAACATATAAAGATCATTCATATGTTCTTAAATATCTAACGACGCATTTGGTGGCTTTACAGGATCTGCTATCAGAGCTGCAAAAGATGGCCATGTGAACAGCGGCCAGTACATGCATTTACTCTGCTAAAATTCAGATATTATAGAGTGCATATGTATAGCTTCAAGACTGAGACTCTCCTTATTTTCTCAACGAAAATGTTGTCCCAAAATATACTCAAAAGTCTCTAACCATTGCCACTAATGAATTTTATATGTTATTTACCCTTGGACTACGGCCTGCCTCTGATTGTTGCTTATTTTTCTACTCACCCACCAACTCTGAAAGTCTGAACTTACAAGTGAAGGGAGCAGCACACTTTTGAGGTTTCCATTACCCTTAACATGTGTATTTCCACATCATAAAACTGTTAAACAATTGATTTTGGAACAACTTTGTAGAAAAAACATTTTTGAGAACTCATTAAAAAATCATTTTTTAGAATATAGAAAAGTCTTTTTAATTTTTAATGCCAAAGGAGATAGGCCAGCCACAATGCATGTTTGTTTTCTTCTGATCTTCTCCCCCCTACAAAAACAAGGCCATGCTCTTTTCTACTCTCAAGTGATCATGCTTTTGGAGGCTTTCGGCTGCCGGAGCCCACACACGGCAACGTACGCACATTGAGCCACGTGTACGTGTCATGGTGACATGTGGGGCCTGGATAACGCGACAACCAAAACGTCGGCAGTAATGTACGTGGTTTTTGAATTTTTTAAAAAGCAAATCTGTTTATCTGCTTTTACTCTAATCGGTGATTTTGATGGCCACCATCGTCTCCATTGGACCAGGAAAAAATGTACTTCTATCGAGATAGTGAAGAGAGAGATTACAGGAGAAAAGGACCAACTCCACTATGGTATGTATAACACCAACGAGGCAACGACCAAACTATGAAACTCAGATGTAAAAGGATTGAACAGAGAGATGTACTACGTAAAAAACTGCTACGACATTTCAACCTGATATATCTTCTCTTCTTGTTGCACGGGCGGTAATACAATTAACTGTCTTAAATTAATATTGCCAGTCAATACCAAAATTACTTGAAATGCCAAAAAAAAAGGGCTAAGTTACAACATAACTTCTGTAGATACTATATGTATGTATGTCTAAGCCATTTTATTGCAACAATATATTGCTCTTGTGGGACAGTGGTCTACAGTCTTTCTAAATTATTTGCAGGGTAGGATAGCTTGGAACATTTTTGTTTTACATTCAAAATGGTAACCATATAAGCTAACAATTTTTTTGAGGTTTTTCACATATGTATTTTTTAAGTTTTAAAGTACGATAAATGATAGATATGTAATTACTTAACTATTTATATATTTTAAGATTAATGTTATTTTTTTGTTAGAGAGAAAAACAGAAACACTGCTAATTTTTTAATTGACATTAGTTTGATCGAACTAATGGCAGTCACCACAGAGAGAAAAAAAAGCAACCAATAGAAGACTGCTAAGTTGCGCAATTAATTATTCCCATAAAAACCTATGAACCAAACTACCAACTTGGGGGCTGAGGGCTGAGGCGGCATATTTGTCCGATAATTCTTGCGCTCAGAGGCCAACAGAGGCGCTGAAGCCTGAAAGTGAGCTCCAAGATAGTGAGAGGGGCCGAAGAAGAAGAAGAAGAGAAAAAAGCTAAGAGGTCCTGAGGTCCAAGATTCCCACTAGGACCTTGGTTCCCTTCTTTTTCTTATCTCGTTGGGAGGTCCTGAGGCTGCTAGTGCAAGAAAGGTTGGGTTTTTGGGATTCTTGTATCAATCATTTGGTATTCTTTGTTTTCTTGGGCGCTTGAGGTTCTTGCCATCCATTGGCCTATGGAGATAAAATTTATAAGATTCATGTTCTTCCTTTTTTTTTTGAATTTGTTGGTTTGAAGTTTATAGTTTCTTGTTCATCTTCAATTCCTCAAGATCTTCTTTTTTTTTTGGATCACTGTTTGCAAATGCTGGTATAAATGCTTTTTTCCTCCTTTGGAATATCAGGTACTCTATTCATGGCTCAATGCTTTTGAGTGGTGAACAAAGTTACACAACATTTGATTCCGAAATTTGCAAGCAAATCCTTGTCCGGTTGCAGCAATTGGAGATCTCTACTGCCAAATTTCTGAACTTGCCACGGTTTTATGAATGCTATCTTCTTGTAAATCAAAGTAGAGAGACTTGTAAAAACTCTGTGAGGAGACTTTCTTCGATTTTGCAATAACAAGTTCAATTTTTAGCCTACAAGTTGCAATTTTGAAGATTTCTTCCCCATCAACAGAAGCAACTGAGTCACAAAAGTTTGGTGAGGCAAGTGTTTACCTGGATTCTGCAAGAACGAGGTAGTATTGTCATTTGAGGACTTCTCTCAATACCATCTAGTTGATCCTTGGATTTGGATATGGAGAGGCAAACCAGTTTTCGTCTCGGCGCGCTCGAGAAGCTGAAGAGCTTCCGGGGGATGGAGAAGCAGAAGAGCTTCAAGATGATGTCCATGGAAAGCTTCAGGAGGAACAAGGACAGCCCTGGTAAGCGAGGCGACACGGCGCTCCACCTCGCGGCCAGGTCCGGGAACGTCCCCCATGTCCAGAAGATCCTTGCCGAGTTCGACCGGGAGTTGGTTGGGGAGTTGGCTGCCCGGCAGAACCAGGACGGGGAGACACCGCTGTATGTGGCCGCCGAGAAGGGGCACGCCGAGGTGGCGCGTGAGATCTTGAAGGTGTCTGATGTGCAGTCGGCAGGTATCAAGGCAAGCAACAGCTTCGATGCATTCCATATCTCGGTGAAGCAGGGTCATCTAGGTTAGTAATTTTACTTATCATCAGTTAATTATGATAATTTATCATTTACTTCTAACTCAACAAGCTTTGCCAGGTCAATGAATTTACTTCTAGGTTAGGTTTGTGGAATTAGAATTTGCGCATATGTTGATGCAGTGAGTTAATTTTGCCGTGTCGATTGTTGACCTACTTATGCATGTAATAGTCTAAGGCTTAGAAAAATGTCTATTCTTATCGGATTGACTTAGTAAAATACTAGTACTCACTGGAGCACTGATTTGTTCAAATTCTTTTCCTCCGAAACAAGGGCTAACATATATTATTCCTTGGCTACCTGGCTGAAAGAGCGTGTACCTGATTTGATTTAGTGTTTTAGACTCTGATATTCACTACTTACTTTTTCTTGGTGGCAACTGACAAGTTGAGTTTTCATTAGCAGTCTTGGTTTATGAGGGGTTGGCAAATTCTGGGTTGTTGTCAAAGAAGAATTTATGACGCGATCTATATTAAATAGTGGTAGTATTCCTTTTGGGCACATTGGATATAATGCAACCATTATATTGGTCGCCTTATCTCGCTCTGCTCTGTTCTACCGAAGCCCATGTTATTTTGATCTTTGACTTTGTAGCTAGTGGACATCAAATTACAGTTATAAGTCATAGCTGTAATGACTGGCACAATATATGGTTTGAAGCAAATTTCCAAAACAGTTATGGCTTATTGTCTTCTTCCATTTCTTTGTTTTGCAGAAGTTTTGAAGGAGCTGCTGCAGGCTTTTCCTGCTCTAGCTATGACTACAAATTCGGTAAATGCTACAGCTTTGGACACTGCTGCCATTCAGGGTCACATTGATATTGTCAATCTCCTACTGGAAACTGATGCTAGCCTTGCCAAAATTGCAAGAAATAATGGGAAGACGGTTTTGCATTCAGCAGCAAGAATGGGCCATGTGGAAGTTGTAAGATCGTTGTTAAATAAGGATCCGGGGATTGGTTTAAGAACAGACAAGAAGGGGCAAACAGCACTGCATATGGCTTCAAAAGGACAAAATGCTGAAATTGTGGTTGAGCTGTTGAAGCCCAATGTCTCAGTTATCCATCTGGAAGACAACAAGGGGAACAGACCATTGCATGTTGCAACTCGGAAGGGCAATATCATTGTAGGTGATTGTATATTGGAACTTATCTTTTTATAGATTTACCTTCTTTCAGTTATATTATTTTGTTAATCATTTGCTATCCTGTCCTATTAATTACTGAACTTAATTTTGGTCAGTATAATTTTTAGCATACAGCTCATCAGTTACTTTGATGTAAATACCTTTCTTTGCTTAGAATGACAATGCTTTTTTTTTTCAAAAAATCAAAACAATTTTATATATCAACATTGTGAAGAGGCATATTTCCTTTAAACTTAATAACAGGATGAAGTTGTAAGCTGTTTGGGCAAGAATATTGCTGGCTCTTAAAAATTGTTTGTGCCTAACCTTTTTAAGAACTTTCTGATTATTTTTTTTGACTTTTTGCATCTTGGCTGATAAATGTGTAATTCCTTACAGATAGTGCAGACTCTACTATCAGTTGAGGGGATTGACATCAATGCAGTTAATAGATCTGGAGAGACCGCTCTTGCTATTGCTGAGAAACTCAACAATGAAGAACTTGTTAACATCCTGAGAGACGCTGGTGGAGTAACTGCAAAAGAGCAAGTACATCCTCCAAATTCAGCAAAGCAACTTAAGCAAACTGTCAGTGATATTAGACATGATGTCCAGTCCCAGATCAAGCAAACACGTCAGACCAAGATGCAAGTTCAGAAAATCAAGAAGAGACTCGAAAAACTCCACATTGGTGGGCTAAACAATGCCATCAACTCCAATACTGTTGTTGCAGTGCTTATTGCCACCGTCGCCTTTGCTGCCATATTCACTGTTCCTGGTAATTTTGTTGAGGATATGAGTCAAGCATCTCCGAAAATGTCCTTGGGGCAAGCATATGTAGCAAGCAATCCGGCCTTCATAGTGTTCTTGGTCTTTGATGCCTTGGCTCTCTTCATCTCGCTCGCTGTTGTCGTTGTCCAGACCTCGCTAATCGTTGTTGAGCAGAAGGCCAAGAGAAGGATGGTGTTTGTGATGAACAAGTTGATGTGGCTTGCATGCCTATTTATCTCAGTGGCCTTCATAGCGCTAACCTACGTTGTTGTTGGCCGTGATGACTGGTGGCTAGCTTGGTGTACGATGGCTATTGGCGCCGGGATCATGCTAACCACTCTTGGTTCCATGTGCTTCTGTATCATTGCTCACAGAATGGAAGAGAAGAACATGAGGAAGATTAGGAAGGCCTCTGCAAGCCAGTCCCGCTCATGGTCTCTGTCAGTCGACTCAGACCCAGAGCTACTGAACAGTGAATATAAGAAGATGTATGCACTGTAGGATAACAATCACGTGATGGAGTGTCTGTATATAACAGTGCTGTTTTGCCTCTGCTGGTAAGGTTTCTTGGGGGACTTGAGATTTCGTATCGACAGTTTTGACACCAAAAGAAAAAAGATCACGAATGAAATTGCTCTCCAAGACTTGACTGCAAAAGGCTACAATAGCTTAATGCTGCAGCGCAATGGTACAATAATTTTGTAACTTGCTGGCCCCACTGGGATGCTCAGATGTTTTGTGCGAATTCGCAGCCGTTTGATCCATTTTTCTTCTTGAGACATGATGGAACATGAGGTGATGCGCTATGCCATGGAGCTGGTTTTTACTCGTCCATCTTTCCAGTTAAAAATACGAGAAATTTCTCCTTGGCCCTTGCCGTCTCTGGTGTTTTTCGTGCTCACTCTGAAATTTTGAAGTGCCAAGCTGTGAGGCCGTGAGAAATCGTGTATCGCGTCGTTCGTCCTAGCCTAGCGCGGCGGACGAGTCCTGCCGCGCCGTGGCCGCACCGCACCCAGGCGTGCAGCAGCCAGCAACCAATCGGCTTGTTCTATTGGCTTCTCCAAAATTTAAAACAAACGCGGTAGGACAGTTTCTTGAAGTGAATTATTTAAATAGTTTTTTAAACCTAAAACTATGTGCGTCATTTATATTAACGTTTTTACCATCCGTTGTCGTCTTGAAAAACACAGATAAAAATCATTAGCTGCAGTCAAAAACTATCAGCTATAGTCCAAAAGAAGAGCAGACAAAACCATTAGCATAGTTAAAAACTATCGGCCGCAGTGAAAACAAATAGGGCCAATTAGTGCAACCTTGTGTGCACGCGAAGACAAGCCAAGGCTGAATTTGTGTGCACCCGTGCAGGTGTCGACGTACCAGTGTGGTTGGGCCATTGAGGAGGTGTGGGCACATGACGGATTTTTCTTCCACCACGGTCGTGCTACTCTGTGTCGCGCTCGCGCGTGGCTCATGCAGCTGCAGACTCATCGCGTTTCTGTTTCTGGTGGAGGTCAACTCGTCTTAAGAATCCTCCAGTGAAAGCACATCGCGGCTAAGAGTAAACCTCGCTAGAAAGGAGAATTCCGGGTTATAATTGTCTTCAGTTGGATCGGCACTCTGTGATGGGATGGACAAACTTGCAGGGAGCACACCCTTTGTAGGTTCCAATGGAGAGTTATGACCATCAGATGATATTGATTCTTTAGAATCTGAGCTTCCAGGATTGGCTGAAACTGGGCAAACCGCCATCACCGGCGGGGGACTCGAACACTTAGGGATAGGACCACCATCATGTTGTGGGTCCGGTTTGTGGTCGTATTGACTCTTGCCATTTGAGGAAAGTGACTCCTCCCTTGGGCGTACTGCTGTGAGGGATGAGGATCCTCCCTCAGCCTTTCTTGTGGTACGGCCATCGAGGTCTCTGGATGGACCTCCAAGGACAACTTTACCATCAAAAGCGAGCATTGTCAGTTCGTACTCATAGCGGATTTCCATGTCGAGGTCTACATACTCGACCAAGTCGAACTAGTTCTCCTTACTCCACTCTCCTGCTATGAGGACATTAGAAGGAAGAAAGCTTGTCAGGAATGAAATTACCGAGTTCTTGGAAGAAAGCTCTTCCATATGGACGGCGTCAACTGTTCATATTTTAATATCGATCTTATGTATGATTTATTTGAATTCGGGGGAAAGACTAATATCAAGAAACAGGCCACGAGTACATAGAGGACACAAAAATTTTTATATAGGTTCGGGCCTTCTTCTGTGAGAATAATAGCCCTATGTCCTATGTAACTATTACTTTAATGAAATGATTACAACAAAACAATGCCAAAAGAATTTGCAGTATCCTCTCAGTCTACTCCATCTCCTCTCTCATTCCTTCGATGTCAACCCTTATATAATTGATAAAACAATGACTGTTGTCTTGTTCCCAAAAGACATGTTAGCGTTTCGGGGTATAACCACTAGAGGGAGGTTATTGTCAGAGAGTGTGATTAGCCGTTTGTTGTGTGACGGTTGTTATCAGAAAGAGATCGTGTGTAGTTATTGAGAATAAACACACATTCTAACTATCTTGTTAGATAGATGTACTGCATGACAGGTCATCGTAAATAGGCTAGTTGAAGAGACGCTGATCGTAGGAAGGTCTACGACCACAGATAGTCGTAGGATAGCTTACGATTATGAGATGGTCGTAGAACGGCTCATAACCACTCTATAATTTCCCCTCTTACATGTAAAGGGTATATCTAAAGAGTATGATGACATAACAATTAAGGAATTATTCTATCCTTGTCAAATCTATTTATTGTATTTTAAATTCAAGTTATTGATTTCTGGAAAAGAACCATATGCACACTCATTGTCAAGCCTTGCATGAATATATTTGCATCACTATTACCTATAATTCCCTGAGTACTCTGTGTACTCACATTTATACACATTGTTGCTCAGCTACTGAAGAAGTCATTAACATAAGTGATGATTAAAGAGGACTACTACTTCAAGGATCGTGGAGAACTAGGTCGTGCTACTCTAGTCGATTGCCTGTGGCATATGAATGGGCTACATCTGAAGCTATCTTTATTCCTTCCTCTGCGGTTCATTTGAGTTATTTTGCCTACGAGATTATTAATTGTAAGCTTTGGTATAAGGTTGCCATTATGATAATTAATACTATTTGTCATTTTCATAGTTATTTGTGTGTATGGTTGATATTTTATCTATATTGTCACTTTTTGTATTAGTAATCCTAGACTAGTGTAGAATACATAGAGGATTCGGATTTACATATTTGGGTCCCGATACAACTGACACAAGAGAAGAGGAAATAGGGCATGCATAACATGCTACATGTGTATATAAATGCATGTATCCATATGAATAGAAGCACGGGCGTATAAAAATAGAGGAGTAAAGATCTCGAAGTAAAGATGATGCAGCCATAAGGAATAGGCTTGAGACATCGGAGAGAGTGTGACAGGTGTCCCCGCAGGGATAGAGACCGATTGCATGTGTTATGCATTTTGATGTCGTAACAGTCAGCATTAATCAATAATTGAAGAGAAGTAGAAGATATTTATATGGTTGAGTTTGCATTGGAAGGGTAGCACCTGAGAGGAATCGATCAAGAATTGGACTTCCTATTAGAGGTTGAAGTAGAAAAACTATGTGGCGAGAAGAGATAGTAGATACGGTTCGGTAGGGGCAATCGGCGTGTGAGGGAACATAAGTTCAAGATAGGTCACCTCATAGTGTATCGATGTATGCGTGAGCAATGCATTCTAATATAAATATAAACAAACAAGATATATAATTTGTTGCACACATAATCAATAAATTGCTTTAGATTAAATAGCAGTACATGTGTACACATATATTTTAGAAAAGAGTAATTAATGTGGGAAGAATAGGAGTATACAACTGCATGATCCATACATGATAAAAAAGTTGTTACGTTTTTAAGAATTCAATAACTTATTATACTCAATGATTTTCTTCTATCATAGCTTGTATTTGAATTTTGTTCCTAAGTTATATTTCTCTTCAAGTTTCTATTATCATTTCTAATATTTATGATGTCTTAAAAAACTAAATAGCCAATGAGATTCATAAATATATTCTTAAGTATCTAATTCATATAATTTGGTATTACAAACTTTGAAACAAATATTGTGGTGCAAATTCGCAAGCCACCCTGTCTATACAATAGCGGTAACGACGACCATCATCAATTCTAGAAATTCATACAAAGCGTTGCAAAGGCGACGATCATGGATTTCCCCTGGTCTCTTTAGAGGTCTCTTTAGACAAGTCTCTGATATCACAAACCTAGACATCCATGGCGGCGTTTCTTCTTTAACCATTTCTGAAAGAATGCTACGATTTTCAACAACATGAACTTGCCTGGCCTATTTTTTTGGCTGCGACTTATAGTTTTTGGCTGAAATTTTTAAATTTTGAGCTATTTGCGATAGAGATTATATAGAGAGATACTCGTTTGCAATTTTGGATGGTACAGATGTTGGGTTTTTAACGTGTACTATAATTAATTTATAGATTTTATCTTAAAAAATACTTCATTTGAAAGTTAGGTACTATAATAAAAATCAAAAGTCGTTTTGAGAAGCTGAAAAGAACCGTCCTAAAATGAATTCCTCGAACCAAGCATCTGTTCATAGTTTAGGACATACAACATGGAGCATCAAGTAGCATAAGGAAGTTTCTAAAGACCAACAAACTATACATGTATTTATGGAAAATATACATGTTAAATAGCAAATGATTTTTCCAAAAGACGCACATGATACTGCTTGACTTTTAAGCGTCAGATTGAAAAAAAGAGGTACGAAACAGCAGCCGGGATCATGAAACTCTACCCTATGTCTTCGCTCTCTTCCACCCCAAGCGAAAGCGAATTACGAAACCCCCTTCTCTTCTCTCACCAGTCTCCATGGCGCACTACGAGACCCCGGAGTCGTCCTCGTCCGCCTCCGCCTCCGCCTCAGCCGGCCGCCTCAACGCCGCGGCGCCGGAGTTCACCCCCCGATCCGCCGCCCAGCATCACGCAAATCCCCATCGCCGCGGGCCCCACCACCCGCATCACCACCATCAGCACCACCACCAAGGCGAAGATGAGGGGGATGCCGCGGCATCGGCGGCGGAGAGGGAGGGGCCTGGGGGACACGCGCCGCGCGGGCTGCCTGAGGAGGTGGCCCGCCGGGTCGTCAAGCAGGTAGCTTTCTTCGTTTCCCCACTCGATTGCTGTATTGTCAAATGTGTTTCTGTCTTTCGTGCTATTGATGCCGATTGTGTGCATTGGTTAGTGTGAAATCTGAGTGCCCCGCGATAAAGTTTGATCTTTTGATGAAAAAAAGGTTAGATTGGGGGTTTGTGGAGTAGGAAAGGCAAATTGAAAGCGGGTTTCCCCCCAGGAACTTGTAAGAACACGCGATAGTGTGTCAAACAATGGAAACATTGTGATCATACACATCTATTATGTGTTGGCAAATTTGATTTGTGTTTCAATTATATTCTCAACAGAGATGACTAGAGGATATGGCGTCCCTGAATTCATGTATGGCTTAGCAGGCTCTCGTACTGTTTATCTGATATGTTCTCTTCTAGTTGTATTTCTTAAATACTGTAAGGATAGGCAATCTGGCTTTACAGTTTGATGGTGGTGTACTCTGGCATAGTCTACATTAGTAAGGAGGAATATAAAAGAGGGAAAATATGATAGGTATCTGTTGAAGAGTGCTACTCTTTACAGTAACCCATAAATCCACAGATATTTTCTTGGAGAATGCTACGTGGTTCATACTTATGCAAATATTGGCAGGAAGGCACAAACTGGGTTGTCACATGGTATTTTGCTGCATTTGCACGTGAGTAGGGTTAGGGTTATGCGTCAGGCAGGGGGAGGCAAGGAGAGGAGCGAATGGTAACTAAGATAAATCATGTGCGTCAAGTCATCAACATTTGGCATTCATATGGGCCTCAATTGGATTCACTCGCCACTAGGGTATAGCAAATACGACAAATTACACAATGTTGTCTTGCTGAAATTATTGTAACCGTTGCATGCATAATAAGAAGTGTCGTGTTTACTCTCTGTTTACCCTTTTGAAGATAATAGTTTAGAAAATGGCAAGAACAAACTCTACATCAATTTTGTGGTCTTCCCTTTTTGCATCTTTCTAAAGTGGAGAAAAGAAAAGGGTGAGAGCAATAGATAGAAGAACCTCATAAACAAGAAGAAATAACCTTTTCTTTTATATTATTATTTTCTACTCCCTCCTCATTTCTTTTCTTCCGTTCTCATTTCTTTTCTTTTCTTCCCTACTCAAATAATTAAAACTAAGTCTGTGATATTAACATCGCCTTTTACTATTTCCTTTTTAGTTGTTTATTATGTAATCAAACTGCATCTGTACTACTGTGTGTCCCTTGGGTTAAATGTATTTGAAAACTTGACAGGTGGAGTTTTACTTCAGTGATGTCAATTTGGCTACAACTGAACATTTGATGAAATTCATTACTAAAGATCCAGACGGATTTGGTGAGTTCAGCTTGACCTTGTTAAATTTAAAATTAAGCACCTGATCAAGCCGTGCACCATCGTGTATATATTTTTTTTGTTTGGTGGCCAAGATCATTTGAAATTTGTGATGCAATAGTTGGCTGTATATATGATGTACATAATTACATACACTAATATAGTAATATAGATTTCTTCATCCCGCAATTGTTTTCTTCATACATATTTACATGTTATAAACAAGTTATGTACAAGTATGGAGCACTACCGACACCGTTGTGGGGGTGCCCAACCCCTCATGCTGTTGGGATTGTCTAGTAGGCCTTAGAGCCCCAATAGTATAGTGCTGTATGTATAAAGAAATGTATTGATATACCCTCACCCTTTGTAGTTATTGAGGGGCAGGATAGACAATTCTCGTCTTGCCCCATTCATGTATATAAAGCCCTAGGGGGGTATGAGGATGTCATGGGCATAGCCCCCGGGCTCAGTCAGTTCATTAGGAGTTAGCAATTAGTTTCTATCTATTAGGGATATGATAGTAGTTTCTAATTGTTAGAGATATGATTTAGATTAGATTTTATCTGTTAGGGGGAGCCTATCTATATAAGGGGGGCTGCCGTATGCTATTAGAGCTAAGTAAGAAATAATAAAGTCATTCTCATTTATAGTATCTCTCTCCCCCTCTCCCTCTACACCGACACTGCCTGGCCATTCTTTCGGCGGTGTTTATCCCCTATGAACTAAGGTTCATAACAACCTGGTATCAGAGCCAACTCCATGGCTTCTTTTGTCGAGAATTTCAAGGCCATGAGGGCTGCCTTCAACGAGATGAGTGTCAATGTAGATGACATGAAAGCCATCTTGGTTGACATGATGACTATGGTGGCCAAGATGATGGAAAAGGAGGAGAAGAAGGCACAAGCAGTTGTTGCTGCGCAATTTGCATCGGGGGCGGAAGGCACCGTTCTGGTATGCCTCCCAACCAAGAAGGACACATATACGATGTCGGCAGCAGCGGAAGGCACCGACCCAGCCCGCATCACTCGTCGCCTCCGTGCTCTCTGACCCCGCCTTCCCGTGTCTCCACACCTCATGCCCCCTCTTCTCCCCTCTCGCATTGTGCACCTCCGCCGACCCGACCTCACCGCCTCCCTCCTCCACCTCCTCCACACCTCCACCCCGGTCTTCTCCTCCACGCCCTCAACCCGCACGAATGTCTCCCTCCGCCCTCTCCGCGCTTGGACCCGGCAGGCCACCTCCATTCGCCACTGGATCTCGTCGCCGGCCCATCCTATGGTTGCCGCTGCCAGATCCAGCACTCTCTGCCGCCGGGTCGCCTCGTCCTGTGCCACCGTTGCTAGAGCATTCTCCGGGCGAGACCTGGCATTCACTGCCTGAAGCATCGTCGCCCATGCCTAGATCAGGTCAGGTCGCCTTCGGCCGTCTCCATGCCCACACCTCAGATCCACGATATCCGGACCCATCGGCCTGGTTTTGCTTGGATCCGGCCGGCTGCCTCCATCCCCCACTGGATGCCGTTGCCGCTGTTGCCTTTGGATCTTTCGCCTGCCTCCTCGCCTCCGCCGACAAGCTCCTCCGCATCTGGTCCTCCGACCTCTCCCCCATCGTCGAGATCGCCGGCCACGGCGAGGGCGTATCCGACCTCTCCTTCTCCCTTGATGGCCGCCTCGCCTCTGATGACCGCACTGTCCGCATCTGGGACCTCGGCGCCGGCAGCGGGGCCCACCTCCTCAAGACGCTCTCCGGTCACACCAATTACACCTGCGTAGCCTTTAGCCCCCATAGCAACGTGCTCGCCTCGGGCTCCTTCGATGAGACGGTGTGCGTGTTGGAGGCCAGGTCGGGCCGCTGCCTTCGAGTGCTGTCGGCCCACTTTGAGCCCGTCACTGTCGTCAATTTTGACCATGATGAGCCATGATTGTTTCGGGGAGCTATGACGGGCTGTGCCGTGTCTAGGACTCCGCCACTGGCCATGGTGTCAAGACCCTCATCGACGCTGAGAGCCCACCCGTGTCCTTCGCCAAGTTCTCGCCCAACGGCAAGTTCATACTTGCCGCCACCTTGAGGCTCTGGAATTTCTCAGCCAGAAAGTTTCTAAAGACGTACACTAGCCATGTGAACACAAAATACTGCATTCCAGCAGCATCAACAATCACCAATGGCAATTATATTGTCAGTGGCTCGGAGGACAAGCTTGTCTACCTCTAGGATCTTTAGTCGAAAAAGATTTTAGGGTGGGGTTCACCTGCAGGCGTGTTGGGGCAGCAAAATAAGTTAGGCGTGAGCCTTGCCATCAACAAGAATCTCCTGGGACTGCAACCATGGCCAGCAACTCAAGGACGAGCTGCATGTCCAGGAAGGATGTAATGTCATGGGTGTAGCTCCCCTGGGCCTAGTCGGTTCATTAGGAAGTTAACGATTAGTTTCTATCTATTAGGGATATGATATTAGTTTCTAATTGTCAGAGATGTGATTTAGATTATATTCTATCTATTAGGGAGAGTCCATCTATATAAGGGGGACTGCTGCATGCTATTAGGGAGAGTCCATCTATTAGGTAAGATATAACAAAGTCATTCTTATCTATAGTCTCTCCCTCTCCCTTTACGTTAACGCCGCCTGGCCATCCTCTCACTAGCTTTCTCATTTCTTGTGTCTCATGTGGAGGAAGGGTAGTAACTACCCACTACTTTGGCTCATGCCACAACAGACACATTTACAAATGGTCAAAAGTTATGCTGAAGTATTTCTAATCTGCTTGCATTATTTGTTGTATCATTAATTCATTATTGGGAACTGCACTCCCTTCTTTGCCGAGGTTAATATGCAGTGTTTTACACAGTAGAATTTTCAGTGCCTTTTTTATTACCAGAAAACATTTGATGCATATAAATTTAGCACATGCTTACCCACAGATGATGTTTGGTTGACTCATATTTTCTTGTAATATTGACATATCTTATTCTGTTTTACAGTGCCAATGTCCGTAGTTGCATCCTTTAGGAAGATACGGGAGTTAGTTTATGATAGATCCTTGTTGGCTGCTGCATTACGTATGTCATCGGAGCTGGTATGCATCTTAATCAAATATCATGTTTGCTTGCTTACTCTTTCTTTCTGATATGCCTGTTCTCCCTGTTCTTGACACAGCCCAACCCACTTGGTTCTTGATTACCTGTTTGCATGTATTTTACATCTTTGATTAATGAAGACATGATTGCATTAGTTAAATCTACGAGATGGCTGCCTCAATGCAGGGATGAAACCAAAATCTCATCTGTTTAGAAGCGTATATTATCCTACTGCAAGAGCTATCCTGTCATGCTCTTGTTCTATTTCCCCTTATCCAAACACAAGGAATGCTTTGTAGTTTGTATGGTTCTGTACTAAGGCTACGGTTCTGTCATTTGTAGGTTGTTTCAGATGATGGGAAAAAGGTTAGACGCCGATTGCCCTTCAGTGAGGCAGATGCTGAAGAAGTTCAGGTTTGCATCTAATTAGTCAAATAATCTGTTCATTATGTATGTCATGCTTCTGAACTTTTTGTCTTTTGCATACTCAGTCACGCATTGTTGTTGCTGAAAATTTACCTGAGGAGCATCGCTATCAGAATCTTATGAAGATTTTCTCAGCTGTTGGGAGGTATGCTTGTCTGTGAGCATGAATAATTGCCAAATGCAATGTTGAACCCATGATGTCATATGTTGCAGCGTGAGGTCAATACGTACTTGCTATCCACAAGGGACTGAAGGTGCTGGACCTGCTGCCGGCAAATCGTCAAGGATTGAGACGCTGTTTGCTAATAAGGTCTGTATAAGGATCTATATACCTTCTATATATATACTAGGCGCATGTATTTTAACACCATTGATTTTCCCTATTGTTTGTTTTTTTTCTGTACTTGCAGCTGCATGCTTTTGTGGAGTATGAAACTGTTGAAGATGCTGAGAAGGCAGTATGTCATCCTGACTTTGCTATCCAGTTGTGCTTTGGCACTTGTCTATCACAAATAAAAAATAACACACTTTGTTGTGTATAGGTTGCCGAATTCAGTGGTAGGAGAAACTGGAGAGATGGGATTAGAGTTCGCTCGCTGCTTGGTTGCCTGGTACCTTTAATGAATCATGCCCAATGTGATGTGGTTTTCATTGACATTCTATGTTATATGCAAAATTTGAAGTAGTCATGGACTGATGAACAAATTGCATATACAACTATCCTCTGTGTCCCCCTTGTCTATCCTAGTATCTTGAGATCTATTAGTCATTAACATTCAGAGTATTAATTGTTAACTCGCACCATTCTTGATAATGTTACAGTATTGTTGGTTATGGGTAGTTGGCTACATAAGTGTAGCCTGTTTAGTGGCCATTTGATTTGTGGGCAGATATAATTCCCAAAAAGACGTGTTTGGGTGCTTTACTAAGATTAGCATTCCTAGTTGCATGCTTCTAAGATGGAGCGTTTTAAAACATCTATTTTCATCGTGTCATTAGAAACATGGGATGGGCCAAGGAAGAAAAGGTGGAGATGAAGAGGACGCGGCAGAAGAAGATGATCCTGACACAACTGGGCATCCACAAGACTGTGAAGCAGAGGACGCAACCCAGCATTCAGAAACACACCTTGAGCACCAGGTATCACCATGGACCTCACTTCCCAGCTATCTTTGTCATGTAGCTATTACAGGATCTTAACGCATCAGAAACTTGGATAGTCTTAACAACGTGTATCTTCTCATAGGCTGAGGATGGTTCCCATGACAAAGGTGGAATGAAGCACGGGAGAGGGAGAGGACGTGGAGTAAGAGGTCGTGGCCGGGGCCAATACCATGGCCACAACCGTGACGGTGGTCATCCAATGGGCAGTACTCCTCCATCGAGTCACAGTGTCCTTGCTGAGCATCCAGCTGTGCCAAAGCCACCCCCTGGTCCGCGTATGCCGGATGGCACAAAAGGATTTACCATGGGCCGAGGGAAGCTGCTCAGCCCCAGCAATGCTGGTTAATTTCAGTGTTTATGCCGGTGGTAGCCTGTCGCCCTGTTCTATCAGACTCCTGCAAATGAGATATTCGGCTCAGGCTCCCAACCGATTACAGTCTTGCAGTGGATTTTCTAGCTTAGATGCTTCATGGTGTGTTGGTTCCTTTTGATGTGAGATTCTGGGAAGAAAAGATATACCTGGTACATGCATGTATACTAACACCGCAAGAGTGCTGGACATGTGAACATGTCTTTTGATCCCTAGTTGTTCTCAGTTAAAAGCAGAAAATCATACTCGACAAACAAGTGTTGGATCATTTGCATCTCTGGTCCACGGATCTCTTACGTCTAACTGAAAGGTTGAAAAGCCTTAAATTAGAAGGGCAAATAATGTATAAATTTCACAGTTCGTCCGGAAATTGTAGCATTTGCGAACAACATGTAAATCAACCGATACGTTCACTTGTTCGCCTGACTTCCAAACCTCGGTCTCCGCTCTTTCTTCCCATCTGCTCTTCTCATTCCCTTCATCAATGTCGCCTCGCCGGCATGGGCACTGCTACTAGTAGAAGCAGGCTCACTTCGAGTGACAGCTTTCCCTTTCGCTGGTAAAACATTCTGCTGGCCGTCTAACTGCAGCTCCTTGATACCTCTCGTTGCAGCCAGTGGACACGACTGCCTTCTTGTCCTGCCACTTTCTACTTTGGCATCCAGACCCAATGCAGGATCTTCCTGCCGAGCTCTCGTCGTCGATGGCGCATGCCGCGCGAATATGGATCCAGTTGCGAGCAGATTCTTCGGTGCTTTGTAAGGGACTTCTGGGCTCGTCACTCTCTTGACTGCATTTGTACTACTGCCTTGGCTTGCATAACACCTGTCAGAGTGTTTCTTGACTGAACTTGTAGCAGCAGCAGCAGTTGAAGCAACAGGCTTCTGTTGCCTGGCTGTGTAAGTTGATCTCTTATCTATTGTGTAAGGTTGGCACTTCTCTCTGGAGATGGCTGGAGCGCCCTTGATGAAGTTTTTCTTTGAAATGGAGTCAGTTGTAGGTGATGCTGAACTTACTGATGTTTTGGCTGCCTCTGGCTTGCCCGAGAGCTGTCATAGACAAATATATCAAGAAAAAGATAAACTCAAGATTACTAAGAAATTCTTGAAAAGAAAACTGGTCGAGGGATTGGTAACTCCTTTTGGAAAACCATTTTGGAATGATTAGGCTTATAGGATGTTTAGATTCAGCATACTCTTGAAGCTGAAGGTTTAACTGGTCGAGGGATTGGTAACTCCTTTTGGTAAACCATTTTGGATGAGTTTGCTTCCATTTCAAGGGAAGGAAACAGTGGTGTAGCTGGAGGTGTCTTCAGCCTGAAAATGAACTACTCTTCTAAGAATCAATTCCAGTAGTGCATGCATATGGTCTTGAGTCTAGACGAAGTAAAATTCTGCCCTTACCAGTCATAGTCATGCTTCTCGTCCACTGGTATGAGGAAATCTCTCTTCCCTGAGGGATGTTTGCTCACATGACCACCTATTACAGTCATAGGAGCACAAACACTGCTGTGAGTTTCAATCAAAATTACATACGGCTATTCATGAATCACGCTGGGTGAGTTGAAAAGATTATGGAATATGGCTACGTTCATGAACATTCCTGATAACATTCATAGAAACTTCTTTTTTCTACGAACAACATTCATAGGAAAATGGCTGCAAGGGCAAAAGATCTCACCTTGGATAGTGTCAAACTCGACGGAGTACATTGGTTCCAGGAGGTTCACATCCCTATCTTTCTCACGCTTGTACAGCTCCCTGAAGAAAACTATGCTCTCGTCTTTGTCTTTCTGAACCGCAGATGGAGCTTTAGCCTTGCCCATTCCGGCAATTCTCCTCATGCGATCCATCTTCAAGAAACAAGGGTATGTTCGTTACAAAGACTAAAAACATCAGATGTATGGGGATTTTAACAAAGGTTACAAGGATATACTACTCAAAAGACTACAAATGTGCCGGCAATTCCAAAGCAATCACCTGGAATTAATTGCAGACGGGCTGCGTAATTAATATAGTTAATTAGTTGATAAAAATGGATTGTTCGATGCAATCAAAAGGAAATGATTAATTGATTCAACGGGATCATAAGTTTGGTGCTACTTTCTGCTTGTACTCTAATGGCACTATTTTGTTTTCGTCTCTCATGCTTGTCATTTCTAGTTTTATGGATCTATTCTCGTCCTTTTATCCTACTAACATTACTTGCTTTAAAAAAGGAATCCATGAATTTTAATGCATTTTATGGTTTTTTAAGGATATATTTTCACAAATAAATGCATGGATTCATTCAGAAATAGTCTTTATCCTCACAGTGGTTTGCTTGAGTAACTGGTAAGTGGCGGTCTAATGCTTTCACCGCATGATCAGAGCATATGCTTTTCTTCCCCTCTTCAACTTGAAGACGTGTTGCGTATTTGGAAGCTGATTTTAAAAACCTAAGATATGCGCAGACATATCACCACTGGGAACTGCATTTCAGATTTCCTCCTCCTGACACACTGAACAGTGTCAGAACAATCACAGCATTTTGTGTTTTGTTCAGATCAATCACCCTCTTCTCGGAAGCAAATTGTATGGGGAGGGCTAAGTACAATGTGTCCCCTCTTCTCCCAGGTACAGTAATTTCTTGCGAGGCTTTGCCTCAGTCTACTGTTCTTTGGACTCGTCATATGCAAACACTCATCCTACCATGATGTACAAGGACAGACAAACAACAACGGGTCTGTCCAAGCGTCAGTTGCCTGATTTTTCTAAAAATTACCAGTCACTTTTGTACGGTTAAGATTGCATCGAGATTCGTGTACCCACACAACCCTAAAAGGCCTCCTCCTCTCACCACCCTTCCGCAGCCGCAGCCGCCGCCGCTTGCAAGCTCCTCCGTGCCCCCTCCCCGCTTGCAAACTCTTAATTAAATCTAAATATTCTGCTTAAGTCCATTCAGAGTGAGGGACGTTTCAGTTATTTTCTAGAAAAGGTGTTTGGTTGAAGGTTGAGGACGTTGCTTTGAGCAGCGTGCGTGTGCGAGTGAAAAAATGCTGTATTAGATTATTAGGTTTTGCCTATGGGTTATTAGATGGAATCTATTTTGTATCTATATTTTAGGATTTCTTAGAGCCTCCACTTATAATATAAGGAGGCATTAGAGAGGTGTGTAAATTTTTACACTGGGGTTTCCAAGAGAGAAACTAGGTGAGCCCTAGGCCATTTTGTTTATAAAGAGAAATATTTGGATATCTGAACTAGAGATGAGGTTCCAGCACCGCTATATTGCGCTGATGATAGTACAGTTGGTGACCATTGCGACATACCATGCATAAGAGAAGAACCACAAGAGGCAACAACCTCACTTTCTCACCTTCTCGAGCACTACAAAAAAGCACAATGGTTCTAGGAGGTTCACATCCCTATCTTTCTCATGCTTGCATAGCTCTCTCGTTTCTCTCTGCGAACCACGGATGGAACCTTGGCCTTGCGCATTCCATCAATTATCCTCACAAGGCCATCTTCAAGAAACAATGATACGTCTGTCGCAAACACTGAAATGATCAAATGTATACCAAAGACTACGAAAAAGGTTACATGGATAGTACTCTGAAGACCCCAAACAAACGTCCTGGCAATTCCAAAGAAGTTGCTGAAATTGCAGACGGACTACGAAAATGTACTAATTCATTAGCTGGTGAGAAGGATGGATCGACAACCAAATGGACATGATTAATTGATTCAATGAGTTCATAAGCATGATTAATTGCTGAAATTGCAACCATAGCCCCTGTATGGCACAAGAGACTTTCTCCGGTGCTTGGAAGGTACCCCAGGTACCTTGTCTCAAAAAAAGATTAACCGTTGATTCGCACATGGGCAACTTAGGAAGAGAGAATAGTGTAAAGATGGGTACCAAATAATTTTTCTTTGACCTAACCATGTACAATCATTCGACCTAACTGCGAAGGCGTCGTGCCTCTGTGCTTAGTGAAAAAACTATGTAAATTGCTATAAGTTAATCACGAATCTGGCCGCTGCCACACCTCCTGGCCTCCCTCCTTGTTTGTCGCTAGCTCCTCCACGAGCATCCATGACCACCATTGCCCGGCGAAAACGGTTAAATACCTAATTGCCTAACAAATCTTCTCACAAGTCATGTTGTGAATTTTTAAATAATCTATTTTTATTATGAACTACAGTAATATAGCTCTATTTTATTTTTTGCAATAATAACCATATGTAGCTCTACGGTTGAGGGATATGGACTCACTACTATAGAAAGCTCATCATAGACGAGTCAAATACGTCACCGCAGATGGTTTTACGCTTATGGGCTAGTAATACCCTAAGGGCACTATAAACGGTTTTGAACCGTCTGTGATAATCCTCATCTCTGATAGTTCTTAACTAAAACTATGATAAGAACCGTCTGTGATTACGTTTTCACGTTGTCATAAATAAGCCTCCTCCAATTCATCAACATTCTCTAATTGCGCTACAGAACAACGCAATTAGAGAATGAAGATGAACCAAACAAGGTCTATTTATGAGAAAAAGATCATCGTGCAATAAATTTTGGCGCCATGTCTTTGGCGGCTTGTTGTTTATAAGTCGTTATAGGTGCTGTTGTTTTGTTGCTTTGGTGTGTAAAGGTGGCTTCGTCTTACAATAAAACATGAATTTCAATAAGGACCGAAACCCTAGCCATCTATTAATCATCACAAGAACTAAGACATCAACAATATTTTTCACAGGCTCGGGTATTATATTTTCGTAATTTCATATCCAAGCATCAAGGAAGAGACCGGAGGGGATCAGATGGGGGATATATCACCGACAATGGAGAGACGGCGACATTGTCACCGTTGTGTCACGACGGTGACACTGCACAGACACTCTTACGACAAGAGTGCCTTGTGCAGTGAACCGTGGCGTCATAACCGGAGGCGTAGGAGCTTGGGGAGGTAGTTAGTGTTGTTGGGGGAGGCCACGCTTCGATCAGTTTGAGGAGCTAGCTAGTAGCTGGCGGCACTTTGGTTTGGAGTGTTTAGGGGAGGCATGTGGACAACATATATAAGGGTATTTGGTAGCGGAACCAATAAGTAGTTGAGAGGTCAACGCCGCTTTAGTTTGAAACTTTGAATAAAGAGGGTGGCAAAATCGGGCGGAGAAATATCACAAATGGTTTTTAATACAAACCGTTTATCATGACTTAATTAACATAGACGGTTTTTAACACAACCATCTGTGAAGTATCACAGATGATTTAAAGAAAAAATCGTTTGTAATATTTGGTAATACCATAGACGGTTCTTGTTAAGAACCGTCTGTGATACTTCACAGACGGTCTTCAATATGAACCGTCTGTAATATTATATCTTCACAGATGGTTTTTAGCACTGCTAGTAACACAGATGGTTACTAAACTAAAACCATCTGTGATTATGATTAATACTGACCATTTTGGTAAACCGTTTGTGATGTGGTGTCTAATATTAGCCTTTCACCCAACCGTTAGGCGACACGTGGCAAAGTCGCCCAATGGTTGGATGACTAGCCCATGTCGCCCAACCGTTGAGCGACTAGCTCAAGTCGCTCAACTAGTTTGAGCAACTAGCCCAAGTCGTCCAACGGTTAGACGATTTAAAATAATAATAATATTTTATTAATCCGATGGAAATAATTATGATGAAGTAAATGATAATTCTTGTAGGTAATAAATTTAGCAATCTTGTTTATAGGTTGTTAATTTGTTTTTTTAAAAGGGGCAGATAATATCACTTAGCTCATTCGTGATTTTCGTAGATTCTTAAAGGTATGAAATTTGCTAGACCCACAATAACATTTTATGATCGTCATATGTTGTTGTAATGAGATAAATTTCTAAATAATTTTGTGAGGAGATTGAGGTCGCAATGATTCATAAGTACGAAGGTAAGTGATATTATGATGCGCAAGAGAATTCATACACAATCATGCCATATAAACTACGAAGTAAAATATGTATACAATTTGAGTTCTAAATAATCTAAGGCGAAGCCTAAAAAATTTTCATAATTTTTGCAGTTGGTTTGCTAATTTTAAAAATTTAAACTTGATTTATGTAGTTAAATTAAATCAGAAAGAAAAATAAAATTTGATGTCCTCTCTCGGATCTATTTCTTTCCAGTTGTTCTAGCTCAGCAAAATCCCAGTCCAATTCCAGCCCAAATGCCATCCTCCGCGTGACTGCCTCCTTCTTCCTGTTTTCTTTTCTCTAGTGAGCTGTGAGTTGTTTCTAAAAAAAAGAACATAATGAAAACAACAGAGAGAGGGAGCCAAGACATAAAAGATGATCAGTGGAATGCTGATTCTGGCCGGCATGATTGGAATAGCGGGTATTTTGGCTGATACAGAATTGTGGATTTTGCCTACCGTTTTGCCTAGCAATATTGAACTAATGATGGCCGATACTGGAAAGAAATTGATAAGCCTATTGTATGCAATGGAAAAGCTAAAAAATGGTATACCGTCACTTTCCCAATCAACGGTATAGTCATTAACCGTCTGATCCTGCATATCCAATAGCTACAAACCTTATCCCATCTAGTTCACGTGTAATTCTTATCTATCCAACTCATCTGCATTCATAAGTCCATTCCTCTCTCTATCTCCTCACGATGCTTTTCTATCCGTCACGTCGAGCGAGCTCGACGGCGGCAAGCGAGAAGGAGTTGTAGTGATAAGTAGACGCAAGCTCGTGTGGTCATCCTCTCACCACTAGTTCCCGTGAGACCAAGCGTAATTGGGCATCTAATTGAAAAGTCATGTACATAATACAAACACAACCATGTGTATTGGAAGAAGCTAAAGAACATATACTAGTTATTTGCATGTATCAGCAGCAAATTAAGAAGCAACGTGAGAATAGTAATTAGAGGAGTGCAAAGGCTGACAAGAAGAAATTTGTTCGACTACTTCTGTTAGACCATGTGGCTAGGTCTAGGTTAGATGATAAATAATTGACAACGTTGGTTATGATATTACTTATGATGTGTTGCGTGTATGGATTGACGTATGTTGCATGATACGCTCGTGTGAGGTATTGTGCGGATTGAGTTGAGTCAAGTCGTGGACTTGTGCTCATATGCAGTTGCATGTTTATTCATGTGCAGGTGTTGCTT
The DNA here is from genome assembly GCA_036346265.1 of Melocanna baccifera. Lineage (NCBI taxonomy): Eukaryota > Viridiplantae > Streptophyta > Magnoliopsida > Poales > Poaceae > Melocanna > Melocanna baccifera. The sequence goes on along the minus strand of CM070698.1, from coordinate 913,118 downwards.
AAGGCGGAACATGGTCGATGACGGGACTGAAACTAGGTTCAGGTGGAACTAAGGTTTCGGGACTAAGTTAAGGGAGGAACTGAGATCCTATCGGTCAAGGATGTCATGCAGGATGTTCGGGCTAGAGAACAATGTGCGTGGAGATGATGCGCGGAGAAGATACAGGAGGTGCGGTCCTGGAGGCTTCGACACGTGGAAGGCTTAGTGGGCCAAAAAGCCTGATTGAGGGAAAAAAGGCGTAGGACGAGTTGTATACAAGTTTTGGTTATGTGTGATGCGTTTCCGTATAGGAGTAGGTAATTATGTGTGATGCGTTTCCATATTGGAGTAGGTAATTATGTGTAATTCTTATCTATCCAACTCATCTGCATTCATAAGTCCATTCCTCTCTCTATCTCCTCACGATGCTTTTCTATCCGTCACGTCGAGCGAGCTCGACAGCGGCAAGCGAGAAGGAGTTGTAGTGATAAGTAGACGCAAGCTCGTGTGGTCATACTCTCACCACTAGTTCCCGTGAGACCAAGCGTAATTGGGCATCTAATTGAAAAGTCACGTACATAATACAACCACAACCATGTGTATTGGAAGAAGCTAAAGAACATATACTAGTTATTTGCATGTATCAGCAGCAAATTAAGAAGCAACGTGAGAATAGTAATTAGAGGAGTGCAAAGGCTGACAAGAAGAAATTTGTTCGACTACTTTTGTTAGACCATGTGGCTAGGTCTAGGTTAGATGATGAATAATTAACAACGTTGGTTATGATATTACTTATGATGTGTTGCGTGTACGGATTGACGTATGTTGCATGATACGCTCATGTGAGGTATTGTGCGGATTGACTTGAGTCAAGTCGTGGACTTGTGCTCGTATGCAGTTGCGTATTTATTCATGTGCAGGTGTTGCTTAAGGCGGAACATGGTTGATGACGGGACTGAAACTAGGTTCGGGTGGAACTAAGATTTCGGGACTAAGTTAAGGGAGGAACTGAGGTCCTATCGGTCAAGGATGTCATGTGGGATGTTCGGGCTAGAGAACAATGTGCGTGGAGATGATGCACGGAGAAGATACAGGAGGTGCGGTCCTGGAGGCTTCGACACGTGGAAGGCTTAGTGGGCCAAAAAGCCTGATTGAGGCAAAAAAAGCCGTAGGACGAGTTGTATACAAGTTTTGGTTATGTGTGATGCGTTTCCGTATAGGAGTAGGTAATTATGTGTGATGCGTTTCCATATTGGAGTAGGTAATTATGTGTAATTCTTATCTATCCAACTCATCTGCATTCATAAGTCCATTCCTCTCTCTATCTCCTCACGATGCTTTTCTATCCGTCACGTCGAGCGAGCTCGACAGTGGCAAGCGAGAAGGAGTTGTAGTGATAAGTAGACGCAAGCTCGTGTGGTCATACTCTCACCACTAGTTCCCGTGAGACCAAGCGTAATTGGGCATCTAATTGAAAAGTCATCTACATAATACAACGACAACCATGTGTATTGGAAAAAGCCAAAGAACATATACTAGTTATTTGCATGTATCAGCAGCAAATTAAGAAGCAACGTGAGAATAGTAATTAGAGGAGTGCAAAGGCTGACAAGAAGAAATTTGTTCGACTACTTCTGTTAGACCATGTGGCTTGGTCTAGGTTAGATGATGAATAATTGACAACGTTGGTTATGATATTACTTATGATGTGTTGCGTGTACGGATTGACGTATGTTGCATGATACGCTCGTGTGAGGTATTGTGCGGATTGACTTGAGTCAAGTCGTGGACTTGTGCTCGTATGCAGTTGCGTGTTTATTCATGTGCAGGTGTTGCTTAAGGCGAAACATGGTCGATGACGGGACTGAAACTAGGTTCGGGTGGAACTAAGGTTTCGGGACTAAGTTAAGGGAGGAACTGAGGTCCTATCGGTCAAGGATGTCATGCGGGATGTTCGGGCAAGAGAACAATGTGCGTGGAGATGATGCGCGGAGAAGATACAGGAGGTGCGGTCCTGGAGGCTTCGACACGTGGAAGGCTTAGTGGGTCAAAATGCCTGATTGAGGCAAAAAAAGGCGTAGGACGAGTTGTATACAAGTTTTGGTTATGTGTGATGCGTTTCCGTATAGGAGTAGGTAATTATGTGTGATGCGTTTCCATATTGGAGTAGGTAATTATGTGTAGTTCTTATCTATCCAACTCATCTGCATTCATAAGTCCATTCCTCTCTCTCTCTCCTCACGATGCTTTTCTATCCGTCACGTCGAGCGAGCTCGACAGTGGCAAGCGAGAAGGAGTTGTAGTGATAAGTAGACGCAAGCTCGTGTGGTCATACTCTCACCACTAGTTCCCGTGAGACCAAGCGTAATTGGGCATCTAATTGAAAAGTCATCTACATAATACAACCACAACCATGTGTATTGGAAAAAGCCAAAGAACATATACTAGTTATTTGCATGTATCAGCAGCAAATTAAGAAGCAACGTGAGAATAGTAATTAGAGGAGTGCAAAGGCTGACAAGAAGAAATTTGTTCGACTACTTCTGTTAGACCATGTGGCTAGGTCTAGGTTAGATGATGAATAATTGACAACGTTGGTTATGATATTACTTATGATGTGTTGCGTGTACGGATTGACGTATGTTGCATGATACGCTCGTGTGAGGTATTGTGCGGATTGAGTTGAGTCAAGTCGTGGACTTGTGCTCGTATGCAGTTGCGTGTTTATTCATGTGCAGGTGTTGCTTAAAGCGAAACATGGTCGACGACGGGACTGAAACTAGGTTCGGGTGGAACTAAGGTTTCGGGACTAAGTTAAGGGAGGAACTGAGGTCCTATCGGTCAAGGATGTCATGCGGGATGTTCGGACTAGAGAACAATGTGCGTGGAGATGATGCGCGGAGAAGATACAGGAGGTGCGGTCCTGGAGGCTTCGACACGTGGAAGGCTTAGTGGGTCAAAAAGCCTGATTGAGGCAAAAAAAAGGCGTAGGACGAGTTGTATACAAGTTTTGGTTATGTGTGATGCGTTTCCGTATTGGAGTAGGTAATTATGTGTGATGCGTTTCCATATTGGAGTAGGTAATTATGTGTAATTTTTATCTATCCAACTCATCTGCATTCATAAGTCCATTCCTCTCTCTATCTCCTCACGATACTTTTCTATCCGTCACGTCGAGCGAGCTCGACAGCGGCAAGCGAGAAGGAGTTGTAGTGATAAGTAGACGCAAGCTCGTGTGGTCATACTCTCACCATTAGTTCCTGTGAGACCAAGCGTAATTGGGCATCTAATTGAAAAGTCATGTACATAATACAACCACAACCATGTGTATTGGAAGAAGCCAAAGAACATATACTAGTTATTTGCATGTATCAGCAGCAAATTAAGAAGCAACATGAGAATAGTAATTAGAGGAGTGCAAAGGCTGACAAGAAGAAATTTGTTCGACTACTTCAACTACAGGTCGATTGGACAGGGGCGCGGGGAGGGGTGCAGGGGCCGCGTGGACAGTATGTCCGCGTGAAAATCAACACAAGCAGACAGGGATAGCTCAAGGCCGGTACAGAGCTTAATTATCCTTTACGTGAGTTTTTGTTCGACCTGTATGATTCGGATGTTGTTCGCTATTATCGTGGTGTATATGTTATCCAAAAGACAACTAATCCATGCGCACTCGCGCGATTGGCTTATGTCTCACTTCAAACAATTTTAGCTTTTGAACTCCATGTCTCACGCACACATGAAGGTGATTGTGACGCCTGTATCATTATGCTTAGAATATGACACCGAGTAATAAATTATTGGTCTATAAGATCCACATCTTAGAGAATAATAAGACATACTAGAGCTACACAACAGAATAATAACTATAGACTTTATATTATTATAATAGCTAGCCATGCAAAGCTAAGGTCTTAAATACATATATGATACAAAAGAAGATACATATTATTTATATACTCTCTCTCAAAGACGAGATTAAAGATCGTCTACTCATTCCAATTGCCGAATAGGGCGTCCACCTCACCCCGTTCCTCGATTCGATCACCCCGTTCTCTCAAAGCTAAGGTCTTGCATTTGACTAATTAATCCACGTATATGAGCACATGTCAACAAAATTAAGCCTCTCTTGAGGCCCCGCTCATGTTCCATCGCTGGCGATGGACGTTAGGTGGAAAAACACTGTAGCAGGTATTGTAGCTACAGTACCTGTTACAGTAAAAATTTTTTTCGTTTTTTGTTTTGTTTTTTTCTCATATTCCTTAGCATCGTCCGCTCTAATTTAGTACATCATTTTTATTTTTAAATTTTTTAAATTTAATTATACTCAATAAACCAACTTAACTACAGTATTTTTTCAAAAAAAATTAAAAGCCATCGCTATTCCGATGTTGTTAGTGTGGTCGCCCCATCCCGCACGCCCATGATCACGTACGGGGCTCGTCGGGCCCACTGTTGTTCCTGTTGCGGTGTGCAATGTGTAGGCCAGCCAATGATCGAGAGACTGGAAATTTTGGGGAACGTACAGAATCAGGAAGAGGAGTTTACGCTAATGACATGCATGCACGAATCACGATGCACCTGTTTCGCATTACAAGGTGTAACCCCGGATCCTGATAGATAGATGTAACTATTTTCACTGTGCTGGATCCATAAAACTTCCTTGTGTCTTTTTTTTCATCCATTTTTATCAAAAGCTGAATTTTACATTCAGATTTATGAAAAAAATAAGAAAGAGATAACTGATTCTATGCCACTGAATAGCGGCCACTTCTATAAAATACTATTAAAAAACACTCTTTCTACTATATATCACTGAAGTACACCAAAATTCAATTATATACTATTGATCATTAGAGGAGACAGTTATCTTCTGAAAAAAAAGACCAAAATGCACCTATTAAAAGCTCGAAGACCTCATTTATTTAAAATAGCAAACAACTTTTAAAAATTATAAAAATTCACAAAGGTGTTGTTCAATATGTCAATGATCTAGAAAAAAAATTCAAGACACTGTTTAAAGAAAAATTTCAGATTTTTAATTAAATACTAATAAAGGCTACTATTTACAACAGGTGTTTGTTTTAGCTTCTGGCAGCTGCAGCTACTCACAGAATCTGCAGCTCCCCCAAATAGTCCAAATTTTCATCTAGATTCTAAGTAGCCAGAAGCTACAGAATCCAGAAAATGAACTAGTAGCCGTAAGTCAAGGTTATCCAATTTCTCCAGTTCGACTAGCTAGATACTCACCAGCTGCTTCTCAGAATCTACAGCTGAAACAAACAAGCCCTAAATAAAGTCTAAAAATTCTGAACAAATTCTCACATGCTCTTAAGATGTCACATACCTCCCAAAAATTATGATTTTCTATTTTTCTATGTTCATGATGCCGACGATCAAATTACACGGAAACTCACAAATATGAAGTAGACGAAATACGTAGTCCCAAATGCCTTTCTCTCTTTAATAATACGGTGATACGGTGAGATGTGGACAAAAATAGGATGAGATGGACTCCATAAGATTAAAAAAACATAGACTATTAGGGGACGTTTGTTTTAGCGATAGCTTCTGGTTCTTTACTGAAATTTCACTGTAGCTAGCTTTTTTTTTTACTGTAGCTGATTTAGTTTTTTAGGCATAATTATGCTAACGATTGGATGAACATTTGGACTTTAGGCCCCGCTCGTTTCAGCTAGCCGATATAGGGTAGCGACCGCACATCAATTATTCCATAACATTGATGACGCTGTTTCGATTAGTGTACTCTACTTTGATTAGTTAGATTGTTCGGAATAGCGATGGCTTCTGACTAAAATTTTACTATAGCTGACTTATTTTTTTACTGTAGCTGAGTTGGTTTATTTGGTATAATTAAATTTAAAAAAATAAAAATAGAAAAAATATATTAGCCCATCATGGACAATGCAAATAAATACAGAAAAAAGAAAATATAAAAAATCCAAAATATTTTAAAAAAATCAGAAAAAGATGAAATTACTGAATAGTGAAAAAAAGTTGAAGTTGCAAAAAGCTCATTTGAGCGAGGGGCTGGAGGAATTGAAGGGGGTTGGGAGGAAGAAACAACTTTTTTTCTTGCGAGAAAATGCGAAATCTTTATTCATATACCAGAAGAAGGGATAAGACTTGCGTTACAAAATTCGATAGTCTAGTGCAATTGCCAAGAAACTGCAAGCATGAGTACATGCAACCAGCTATACATCACGTAATACATACTATATTCCTTAACACCAAACAAAAGTCTAGCACTTCCTCCTCTGCATATATGATGCTGAAATGAGGTACCATGGTGTTTGAGCATCAGACCTCCTTCTCTGATTTTGTATGATTCATAATATTATAATTTATAGGATTTTATAAATATATTATAATATAAATTAACGGTGAAAATAATATTTTGGACGATGTTTAGTACTATATTGGAAAATAGGAACAGATTAAGACTGCAGTTTGTTTCATTAACTGCCAGATTAATTAAGCGCAAGCTTAATTAGCAAGATCTGGAGTAGCTAATTAGCTAAGCAGCTAGCTCTAGCTCTCCTGCAGCTTGTGGAGCAATGCCGCGCGGAGGCAGCCGTCGTCCTGCAGCGCGGCCGGCACGTCCACGACAGCGTCCTGCACGGTTACTGCGGCCACGCTGCTCACGCACGCGTGCTGCACCGGCAGGTCCAGCGCCCGGAGCACGCCCATGAAGCGCGCGGGGGCGTGGCGAGCCGCCGTCATCAGGCGCAGCGCGGCCGCGTCCCGCCCGACCATGCGCACCTCGAGTTTCTCCTTGGGGCAGAGCGCATGGGAGACCGCGGCGGCGGAGGGCGCTTTCTGCGCCGCGGCAGCCGCCTGCTTGACCTCGCCCTCGAGCCGCTCCACACGGCCGCGCAGCTCGGCGATGTAGGCGACGGCGTCGGCAAGGAGGGACGCCCTGTCCATGCGGGACACCGTGGGGACGGCGGCCCTGAGGTCGCAGAACCGGCGGTTGAGCTTGTCCCGCCGCTGCCGCTCGGCCTCCACGTGGCTGATGGTGGGACCGTCGGAGCGGGGCCCAGGCTTCCGGCCGCGCCGCTTCGCCGCGAGCGCGGGCACGTTCCCCTGCATCATTGACGTCTCGGGGCCCGCCGATAGCGTGCTCATGACGGTCCACACGGAGTCGTCGGCCAGCAGCCATTCCTCGGGGTCGTCGCAGGACATGAACTCGGGAACCGGGTGACCGGCGGCGCCAGAGAAGAAGGCGTCCGCCGTGGAGTGAGGGGAGCTGGAGGAGGAGAGGGAGAGCAGCTGCTCATCCATTTGAGCTAGTAGCTAGGGTCACTTGACTCGCTAGCTCGCGTATTGCTTGCTAAAAATGGCAGATCACTTGTTCTCTTTATACTCTCGAAGTCTCGAGTCTCGACACACATAGCACAGTGGGATTAATTCATGCTTACTAGTCTTTTTTTAAAAAAACAATCATACATACAGGTAAATTCCACTTCAGTGACCATTCTGGTTTAAAGGTTTGGTCCATATATGTATTTATCACGTGATTGATTTTGTCCCTAAAATAAGTCATTTTTAATTATCAAATGAAAAATTAACAAACAAGATCATCCCATGTAACGTCCCGACATTTCAAAATCTGTTTAATTAATTTCAACATAATCTTTTCTGCTTTATCTGCATTTTCAAGAATTTCTGCTTTAAGGATATGGTTTTCTTATTTTCCCGTGGCTGAAAAAAGAATTTCTGTAATTAATTAAAACTTGATAATTCATTTGAGTTCAAAATAATCTAAGGAGAATCCCCAAAAAATTTCATAATTTTTGCAGTTACACTACTACAGAAAACCGTATCACAGACGGTACAAAAACGTCATCACAGACGGTTTTCTGAACCGTCTGAATTTATGGGTCAGTGATAATCGAAGGTTATCACAGACGGTTTTCAAACCGTCTGTGGAGTAAATATCACAGACGGTTTGTAACTAAAAATCGTCCATGATAGCTACCATTGCAGACGGTTTGTAAGAAACAACCGTCTGTGATATAGACTTATCAGACGGTGTTTAACAAAAAACTGTCCTTGTTACCTCGACTATAAGTCGACTGTAAAGGTAGAACCGGTGGAAGTTGTTGCATTGGGAATACCTCCCGTGGACTCATCACCGGTGCAGGTAGTGGTGGTGGAGATATACCTTGTGGAGATGGCACCAATGCAAGTAGCTCTGGTTCGTATTGCCCTTGTGGACTTACCACCGGTAAAGAAGTGTCCAGGCAGATGTCTCTTTTGGGCCGCTGGATCAAGATTCCAATGGCTTGCCCTAGAGTCACGATCTCGTCGTTGGGGGGGCTTCGGTAGCGGGACGACCTCGAAATTGGCATGCACACCATCCACTCACTTTTTTGAAGCCTGGCGCTAAAGGTACACGATACACCATGGCCCCTTCACCGGACGGATATGCCAGGCCCCAAGCAGCGCACAAGGCAATGGAGGCATATCTTACTTGAAGCTTGCATTTCATAGCTTCCAAGATGTCGTCCACAGGAAATTTGCCATCGCTTTCCATCGTAGGATTGGATGCGTAGCTACTCCGACGGTTGGAGGGGCTGGCTAGCACAGGAGCGGCGGCGGCAGCGGCCTGCTGATTCTTCTGTTTGTCTTCGCACCTCATCTCTAACGTAATCAGTAAGCTACTCTCTAAGAGATACCTTGATCTCCTCTTGTAGTTGTGCGTCATGCTTGGCTTTGTTTCTCTTCCTACTCCGATATAATTCGAAGTTATCTGAGAAACCTTGTTTCCAAGAAACATAAAACCCAAGACCTCTCGTACGACCCGGGTGCTCCTTGTTTTTCAGTGCTGCGGAGAGTATATCTTTCTCCCTAATTGACTGGAATGATCCCTAGGAAGATTCGACACTCAGTGTATCCTCCAAGAGCTCGACATGTCATTTAGTTTTCAGGGAAGTTATGGAGTAATTACAAGCTACGTAGTTCGATATCTTACCAGGCGGTGGGACACTTCCTGGTCTGCAGGGTTCCGATAGGAGATGTCCCCCGACGACGTGGTAGATGACCTCGCTCTAATCTAATTTCGAGCGCGCTCATCCGGGATCATGGCAAATGGCGGGGCGGTGTTCCGCAGGATTGTCTGTTCGTCCTCCTGCCGCTACTGTGGGATTTTACCTGCATACCTAGCTGTGCCGAGTCTGTGGGGATGTGTGTTTTTTTCCTGGAGGGTCTTGTGCGCCGCGCTTGCACTTCTGAAAGCTTCAGTCGTCTTCATCGCCTTAAACTCGTCCTATTGTGGTTCCAGAAATGGGTACTTGTCAAAGGGCGTTAAATCCTTCTCCACATAGTCCTTGACAAGCACGCTCTTGAAGTTTTACGTGACCCGAGTGACTCGGCCGGTTTTGATCGACCCTTCCGAGTTATGTTCATGAGGCCAAAAGACATAAATACCCTTGAATTAAAGAAATTCTCAGGAGAAAACTTATGAAAAAATTTGTCTTCTGGAATATGGAGCTATAGCTAGCCACGCCTAGACGCTCCTCATCTCCTTCTCCTCCGTCTCCAGGCCCAACCCTAACCCCACCAATGCCGCCCCTTACCACCATCGTTGTCACCGTCCTCAACGTCTGTCGCATTGGCCTGCACCAACCCCTTCAGACCTGCTGGCCCGAGCCCTCCCCACCTCCTCCTTCCAGGAGCATGCCAAGTACATCCTTGTCGTTGTCTTAGGCCTCCTCTTCGGCTTCAGCTTCGGCTGCGGCGCGCTCACCGCCACCTCCATGTACCTCATATGGTCCCTCCTCACCTCCAATTGCGCCTCCTCCGCCCTTGGCCCACCCTAAACCCCCTTCCCCACGCAGTCGCAACTCACGCAGTGATGCACACGCATCACACGGGAGATGAGAGGGAGGCAGAGAATACCTACAGACTGGCGGTGCGATGGTCGGCAGCTGAGCAGGTCCAGTCGGCGCCGTGTTAGCCAAGCACATCCGGGCGGCGCCATGTTAGCCAAGCACATCCGGGCGGCGAGCGAGTAGATCATAGGTCAGTTGGCAAGAATTGTGTGCAATTTGGTGAGCTACCATGAGTTGGCCACATATGTAGATAGGGATGGTATTCGAGGATGTGAAGCAATTCATAGATGCCCTGAAAAATCTTATAATCAGAGAGGAGAGGGAAATTACAAGAGACAAGAATGATCCTTTTTTTAGAGATATATACTTATAAAAATTTAATTTAAATACATATGGTCCAACTAATGACCTACCAGTCCAACCACCAGGTCACTTATACAGTCCGACTGATGACCCACTGGTTCGACCACCGGGTCAGTGACCCAAGACCTTGGTGGGGTCGCTGGCCGGTCCGGATTGTTGGAAGACCGTTTCTTCTGCACAGCACGTTCAACACTCCAATGGCTCGGGATACCAAGTCCAGTGGCACACCGACATCGTAGGATAGTTGGTTAGCACTACGCCTATTTATGGCCTGTATGTAATTCATCTCAAGTGTGCGAACATTGTTTACTCTTGCATGGTATTAGAGAACATCCTTCCTGTGCCTAATACTTCCTCTCCATTCATCTCCTGAGTCCAGGCTAGCTACATTTGGTTCAGTGCCTTCTGCACCTCTAGTCCAGCTGAGATCTGAGTGCCATCCACTCCATACCTCACCAGATCCAGAGAGCCTCCACCAGTCCGGTCCCCCACGGCTCTAGTCTCTAGCGCCCTCCTAGGCTCCCCCTCTAGCACCGACCCTGACCCCGCTCTCCAGCGCCGTCCCCCAGGCCTGAACTCCGACACCATCGGCCCCGTCGCTCGCATCCACCCCGTTCCTTTCCTTGCCGTCGCCATGGCTGACCTTGCCCTCACCGCTGGTGACTCTACTGTCTCTGCCATGGCTAGTAGCTCCACCACCTCCTCCAACTCCTCGACATCTGCTCCACCCCCCACTGTCCCAGGCTATCTCCAGTGTCAACATCAAAGCCTTGATCCCCTACACTCTCTCCATGGAGTCCAACAATTATCGTAAGTGGAGGAACCTCATGCTCGTAGTTCTCGGGCGGTTCCACTTGCGCTCCCATGTCGAGGATTCGAAGCCTACTCACAACGACCCTGATTGGGTCACCGAAAACCTCCAGGTTCTCATGTGGATCTATGCCACCATCGACGCGAGTCTCACTGACATGGTGATGGAGGATGACACCACCACCTTTGGTGTTTGGCAGAAGCTGCGTTCTGTCTTTTGCTCCAACAAGCCGTCTCACGCCGTACACCTCGAGTTCGAGCTCCACAACCTCGTTCAAGGGGTCCTCTCCGTTGCCGCGTACTGCCACAAGCTAAAGATGCTCACGGACGCACTAGCTAACTGCGACCAGCCGGTGCGCGAATGCGCGCTGGTGCGTCACCTGATCCGTGGTCTCAACCCGAAGTTCCACGTTCTCAAATTAATCATGCATATGCTCCTGACCTTCCCCACATTTATGCAGGCGCGCGACTACCTTCTAGTGGAGGAGCAATCCAAGGAGGCCGAGAGGCCGGCGTCGTCCGAGACCACCCTGGTTGCCGGTGGCTCTGGATCTGGTTCCGACGCACCTTCCCTGCGCTTTGAGGCCCAGTACTCCGTCTCCAACACCCACTACAACAACCCCTCCGAGGGCGTGCACGTGGCTTTCGTGGTCGTGGTCGCAGACGCGGACGCGGCGGCCGCAACTGCGGCGGTCGAGGTCGTCCTCAGCAGCACCATCTGCCCTAGTGGATGGCATTCTATCACCTGTGGACCGCATCGTCCCAAGGGCAGTGGCGTGCACCATGGACTGGTGCCACTGGCCCGGGCGTGCTTGGTGCGCGGCCATCGTTTGGTCTGGGGCAAGCGTACTCGGTCATGCAACCGTCCACTTCTTTGGCACCACTACAAGCCTCTTCATGGGATGTCCACGGTCTCATTCAAGCTCTTCATGCGATGTCTCTGCAATAGAAGTCCGGCAACAATGACTGGTACATGGATACTGGGGCATCCTCGCACATGACCGGCAATGCAGGTAACCTACCCACTTATTGCCCTTCCTTATTGCAAGATTCCTCTCATGTCGTTGTAGGCAATGGGTCCTTAATTCCAATTCTAGGCACTGGCTCTCTGTCTCTGTCCACTCCTTACACTCAATTTCATCTTCCCAATGTCCTTCATACTCCTGCTCTCGTTAAGAATCTAATATTTGTTCGCAAATTCACTAAAGATAACCATTGTTCAATTGAGTTTGATCCTAATGGTTTCTCTGTGAAGGATCTTCGCAGCAAGACAAAAATCATGAGGTCCAATAGCCATGGTGACTTGTATCCATTCCACGGCTCCAATCACGCATCTGCACCCATGGCTCTCCAAGCTTCTTCCATTGCTGTGTGGCATCGGCGGCTTGGCCATCTTGGGCGCCAATCTTTAAATCATTTGGTTTCTTCCTTTTCAATTCTATGTATAAATAAGTCTCGCGTGGCATCTGTTTGTGATGCATGCCAGAAGGGGCGCCATGTCTGCCTCCCATTTGCTTCCTCCCAAAACACTACATATTTTCCCTTCCAAATTATTCATTGTGATTTGTGGACCTCCCCCGTGCAAAGTTTTACTAGCTTAAATACTATCTCATTGTTGTGGATGACTTTACTCATTATATGTGGACTTTCCCTCTTCGTCATAAGCATGAAGCTTCCACTATTCTCCCTACGTTTCTATAACATGGTTCTTAACCAATTTCACCTTTCCATCCAAACCGTGCAATGTGACAACGGGGAGTTTGACAACCACTCTCTTCGGAAATTCTTTGCCACACATGGCATTCTCTTCCGCCTATCCTGCCCTCATACTTCCGCACAAAATGGCAAGGCCGAGTGTGCCATCTGAACCACAAACGACGTGCTCTGTACCCTTCTTTTCCAAGCACACCTTCCCCCTTCCTTTTGGGTCGAGGCCCTACGCACGACCACATACCTCATCAACAGGCGCCCTAGCAAGCCATTGCAGCTCTTCACGCCTTATGAATCTCTCTTTGGCCAAGCACCTGCCTATGATCACTTACGCACATTTGGTTGCTTGTGTTATTCTAACATAGCTTGTCACCGCCGCCAACAAGCTTGCCCCACGTTCTACACCGTGCATCTTTCTTGGCTATCCCTAGGAACAGAAAGGCTATTAGTGTATGGATATCACCACTAATAAGATTATCACGTCTCTCCATGTTATTTTTGATGAGACCTAATTCCCTTTCGTAGCTCCTAAACAATCCACACACCAGCCCACACCGACACCACCCACATCTGATTCAAGTGACTCAACCTGGGATCTGGTGCAGTTCCGCCAGCAGCCCAACACCCTGCGACGCACAGCTCCCGATCCTACTCCGACGTTCACTAGAGGGGGGCTGTCTCCTGCCTCGCCCCCGCTGCTTGACTCAACTCCTGCACCCACCAATCTGGGCTCCTCCACTGCACCCGCCACCAACCCCGTCTCGTTACCACCACCAGCTCCTTCTACTACGTGCACCCCACATGAGTCTGGTGCTCCGGCTCCTCGCTCCGCTCATATAGCACCTGTTCGCCACCATATGGTCACTAGGGCCAAGGATGTCATCTTCCAACCCAAGAAACACTTTGATCGTTCTGTTACCACCACATCTCTTTCTCCTATTCCCTCTAACTATCGTACTGCTCTTAAGGACCCTAATTGGTACAATGCTATGTTAGAGAAATTTAATGCTTTGAAGAAGAACAATACGTGGTGTTTGGTACCTAAACCTGCAGGTGTTAACATTGTCTCTGGCAAATGGATATTTCGGCACAAATTCCATTCTGATGGCTTGTTTGCAAGGTGTAAAGCCAGATGGGTGGTTCGAGGATTTACACAACAGCCCGGTGTTGATTTTGGAGAAACATTTAGTCCGGTCATCAAGCCCACTACAATCCATGTGGTATTGGGCATTGCTGCATCTTCTTCATGGCCAATTCAATAAATGGATGTGAAAAACGCCTTTCTTCATGGGGATCTCTTAGAGACAGTCTACTCTCAACAACCATCAGGGTTCCTTGATGACACTCGGCCTGATCTTGTTTGCAAGCTTAACAAGTCTTTGTATGGATTAAAGCAAGCTCCTCGAACATGGTTCCTTCGGTTTAAGGACATCTTGCTTTCTCTTGGGTTCCAGGCTTCTCGGTCAGATACTTCCCTGTTTATTCTTCACAAGGGGCTCACAACGGCTTATATTCTCTTATATGTGGATGACATAATTCTCACAGCCAACAATGACACTTTCCTCCAGCAGATCATTCATAAGCTCAATGGTGAGTTTGCCATGACTGATCTTGGTTCTCTACAGCATTTTTTTGGCATCTCCGTGACCCAAAACATCACTGGTCTTTTTCTTTCACAAGCACAATATGCTCATGTCCTTCTTGAGAGGGCAGGCATGCTTCATTGTAATCCTTGTCTCACACCGATTGATACAAAGAGTAAGGTTTCAGCACATGTTGGACCACCTGTCGCCAATCTGACTGAATACAGAAGCTTTGCCGGAGCATTGCAATATCTTACCATCACTCGTCCTGACCTCAGTTATGCTGTTCAACAACTATGTTTATTCATGCACAATCCTAGAGAGCCACACTTGCAGCTGCTTAAGCGTGTACTTCGGTATGTCAAAGGCACCACTCACTATGGTCTGCAACTTCTTCGCTCCTTTGACTGAGAGCTTGTGGCTTTTAGTTATGCCGATTGGGCAGGGTGTCTAGACACATGGAAATCAACATCTGGTTACTGTGTGTTCCTTGGACCTAACTTAGTTTCTTGGTCTGCAAAACGCCAAACCACTGTCTCTAGATCAAGTGCCGAAGCTGAATATAGGGGTATTGCAAATGCGATTGCTGAGATCTGTTGGCTTCGTCAGCTTTTTTGAGAATTGCATCATGCTCCGAACCGGTCTAGCATAGTCTATTGTGATAATGTCAGTGCAATATATTTGTCCAACAACCCGGTTCTTCATCAACAAACGAAGCACATTGAAATTGACTTGCATTTTGTCCGAGACAAAGTTTCCCTTGGCGAAATCAAAGTGCTGCACACGCCATCGGCCTATCAATTCGCTGATATCTTTACTAAAGGATTGCCGGCTCCTCTCTTCAGCGAATTCAGGTCCAGTCTGCACATTCTACCTGGTCCAGACTGAGGGGGGCTGTAGAAAGACCGTTTCTTCCGCACAGCACGTTCAGCACTCCAACGGCTCGGGATACCAAGTCCAGTGGTACACCGGTATCGTAGGATAGTTGGTTAGCACTACGCCGGTATGTCCACGTGAAAATCGACACAAAACAGTCAGACAGGAATAGCTCGAGGCCGGTACAGAGTTTCATCAACACAAACGTCAGTTATTTCTCGACCTCTATAAGTCGGATCGTTGATATCATCCTGGTGTATATAATCATCCCTATAACAAAAATAAAAAACTTTGACTTTCTCCCTATGCCACGTGATGGCTTTATAAAAGACCCTCGGATTTGTGAATCTACATACAAACCCTCGGTTCTTTCAAAAAGACCCGCCATCTCAATTTTTTGATGAAAAACCCATCCGCTCCTCCGAAATTACGTACAGATTCTCTGTTTTTTCGTGGAGGCCTATCCTTTTACTGAATAACACCTCACAGTTTCCTTAAAATAATACATGGGTCCTTTTTTTTACAGAAAAACCCTTCATTTCCTTTGAAAATACGCACGGGTCCTAGCTCTTTTTAAAAAACTTCTCTTATGAATTTTCGTCTCTTTTACTTTAGTCCACACAGTACTAGCGCTGTGTGTTGCCGCGCTTATGGTTCTAGTCTTATACCGTGGCCAGGGGGAACTCCGACCTCCCCTGCCATGTCACCATTTTGCAAAAAGGCTCTCCATTTTTGCAAAATAGCGTAACGGTTCTTGGTTTTTACAAAAAGACTCCTGCCACGTCAGTATTTTTACAAAATGGCTCTCTATTTTCCAGAAATTATGCATAGATCCTTAAATTATTTAGGGAAGCCCTTCTTTTGCTTGATAAAGCCCCACAACTTTCTTGAAAATGCGTATGAGTCCTTGGTTTTTTTGCAGAAAAGATCTTCGATTTTTTTCGAAAATATGTACAAGTCCTTAATTTTGTAGAACCCCCACGAATTGTCAGCTCTTTTACTTTGGTCTACACAGTAGCTGGCACGGCGTGGCGCCACGTTACCATTGCTAGTGTTATCCAAAGGGAGAACAAATCGGTACGGCCTCACACGATAGGCTTAATGCGCGACTCTTAGAGGATCGATTTAGCGTGGGTTCTTTTGGACTGTGGCTGTGTCTTTTAGCTTATGACTTTTGAATTATAACTGTTCGTGAGAGACAATATAAAGAGGAAAACAATCGCATGTGATTTTGGTCGATATATCTGAACTCGGTATAATATGTACTACAATTAACTTGTAGATCCAATCTTAAAAAGACGCATTATTTGAAAGTTAGTTATTGTAGCACGAAGTGATAAACCAAATTCATAGTGTAGTCGAATCCATCCCTATTCACACACGGATGTGAGGTGACGCGCATACTTAATGAAAGTAAGGGGGCTTTGTATTAACTGCATGCGGCTGATGACTTTTGGCTGAAACTAAAAAATAGTGGTTGAAAAAGTAACTTTTAGAATGGGGACACGAGCGATGAGGAAAGTGTAAGAGATATGTATACGCGAGACGGTAGTAAGGAGAGTGAGGTGCGTGATATACCCGTGACCCATGTCTTATCTCCAGAGCAAGACGGGAGCAAGAGAAGTGAAGAAACTGTTTCGAAAAGTTTGGTATTCATATTGATTTATGACTTCTCCAAGCACAAGATAGATATAGAAGCCAATACAAATACCTTGAGACAAGACCCCAGGAATCAGAGAAGAAAACAAAAACCAGCTAATAACATTGCAGCTATTTTTTTTTGTTAAACCAATTGTTGTCGAACGGTGAGCTACAAATGTTAAATGCTACAAGAGAATATTTAAGGTTTCTTCTTTTTAACTTTTAAAAGTTACTTTTTGGCTTTTCTACAATAACTAGCTTTCAAACGGAGTGTCTTTTCAAAGCAAAATCTAGAAGTTGATTGTAATACACACTATAGCGATTTTATTTATATCGGCTAAAATGACATGCGAGTTTCTTTTACTCTGTACTCTATTATGAACAGCTTAAAAACAATAAACTGTAACCTAAAAATATAAACTGAATCCAAAAAGAATAGACCTACGTGCTTTTGCAAGAACCAGCTATATACGGTTTGCACAAAACCACCCGCCTCCTCCTCGTTGCATACTTGCAAAAGGTCCTGTGTCGTCAGCCCCTAACCCCAACCCATCTCGTCTGTCTCTGTCTCCATGGCGACGGCGCGGCCTCATCCGAGATTGAGCATGCATGGCGGTCGACAATGACTTGTCCATTGCAACCCCCGACGAGGATGCACTGAGCTGGAGAGCACGGCCGACGGGGATAGGAGATCGAGGTTGCGGCCGCCCCATAGGCACCACGAGAACAAAAAACAGAAGAAAAAAGGCAAGCAATATTCAAGAACTCGACAACAAATACTCAAGAAATTGAGATTCGAGAACAAATCATGGACACGAGAACAAGCAATACAGGAGAACTCAAGAACAACAAAGAAATCCCTAATTCTTGGAACAGTACTCAAGGTGTGCTTGTCTTGCTTGCGGCGCGCGTAGATCCTAGCCGCCATTATCGCTGTGTTAGCAAGGTTGTTAGGGTTGCGATACTAGATATGATCGTTTTTCGTCTGGCGGGATCAAATCGTAGAATCATGATTCTATCAAATTTTTAAAAACTTATATATTTTATATAAAAATTGAATTGTATTTTTAAATATACAAGTCTATAATAGATCTTTTGAATTTAATTCTGTAGTTTGAGTATATTTATTCATGTTATATTGAACTAAGGTTGATTTTTGAAATTTATTTAATTTTTTTAATAAATTAATAATCTAAAAATACAATGTGTCAAAGATAATATTTTTTTTACCTTAGAACAATATGTAAACAATAAAACAAAGTAAACTAAACTAGTGTAACTTAAACTAACAATAGGTAATATCAAATTTTATATGCTAATATAGTTTGTTGTCAGGATCACGATCTTACTGTGATCCTAATGATTTTACAAGTAGGATCACAATCACACTGTGATACTACCTTAAGATCGTACGATACTACGATACATATCGCGATACTGATAACCTTGTGTATTAGAGCCGCGCATAATAACAACATATATAATTTTCAATTAATATTATGCCAAATAGTAATATATCCAGTAAGTTTTAGCATCAATATTTCAATATAACCGATAGATGTGTATGATGATAAAGAAGTAATGATTGAAATAGTTACCAAAATAAATAAGCCCGATAATAAAATTGGTTAATTGCAGCAAACTGAAGAAACTGAGTGCGAAATCACAGAGAAAATAGTTGGTTGGCATTAGTAAAATACATCATCTGATCTCATTGGCTTATAAAAAAGAATAAAATTACTTAAAGTTTTCAAGTAAATAAACTAGAATGATCAAATATAAGTAAAAGCATTACCTTTTAGTATTTGCATTCTTTCAAATTCATAAAGCACTGAACCACAATATAATTGGTAATTTTCTACAATTCTTCTTTCTCCACATAACAAATAAGTATATCATTCATGAAATCATCATCAAATAATTCAAAAAGGTCAATTAGATATTTGTATGTTCAATAATTTAAAAATAATATAATAGAAAAATATGTAAAGTGGCTTACTTACTTAATTGTGGTCAAACACTATATTTTTCATCTGATTTGCAATGATCTAGGACAGTATTGCGCAAACTAAAATTGAAACACTAAGTCTTAAACCTATAATTTGACAAAAATCAATCAACAATCATGACATTGAAAGCCCAACTACAAATTTATCCCCCTATTCTTTAAACAAAATGGAATAATTGAGAAAAATTTAGAGCAAAGTACATACTCATTGGGTGGGTCTAAGTTTCCTTCGGTCAGCGAGAGCGTGAGGCAACAAGGACCAGGTAGCACTGTAGCCAAATGGCAAATGAGGGCGACCGATGGCATCGATTTATCTCATTTTCTAATGAACGGTTGCTACCTAGCTGGGTGTAGCAGTAGCAGGTGTGGTGCATATCTTCTACCTGACCTTACGAGATGAACAGACGTAGAGGGCTGTGTGAGGTGACACGCTTCAGGATTAATTAAATAGACACCATTATCTGTTGTAGTCCTTCCTCTTGGGCCGGCTCAAGGGCTAGTTGCTCTAGTTACCTCGTGGGTTGAGGGATAGTGGAGTCTTATCGTGGACTACTACTAGCTACTAAAAATTTAGATTGCTAGTGCTCCGTTCGTTTAGCTTTAGAGAAGAAATCGGGCGCACCGAGTTTAGGTTAAGGGGTTCACGCAAGAAATGGAGATGCTAATACTTGCAAAAATAATTTTTAGACCTGGTGTCCTGTGACAACAGGTCCCACAATATAGCTCGCCTATGGACGCAGCCATGGAACATATTGCCCTACCGCCACAGCAACAATGTAAGATTAGGGGAGCATCCGTGCCGATGCGATTGGGAGGGATCGTGCCACCTTCGATTTCCATGAGGTCATCGTTGCCCCATGGTCGCCGCCGAGGAGGTCGACAGGGGGTTATTTGTAAATAGGCAGCGAGGAGGCGAGCGGTTTTCTGTAAAATGAGTCCAGATTGATCTTGCCCGTTAGATCGTGATCGAATGGCTTAGGATGACTTTGTGCATGAGTGTCCAACCATTCTCTCTGATAATAGCCACACACAACACATGACGTTCTTGCCATGTCAGGGTACAAAAAGGCTGACGTCTCGTTCATCTGGCCACACACACGGTGCCGACCACAAATTCAACCAAGTTGGCGTGTGGGATGCGGCAGAACACTTCGCAATCGCATTCGCTGATATTGCCATACATGCATGCGTATCTCCCATATGCAAGGTTCATACTCTTAAAAATATGTACTCTTACTTAACAAATACTACTTAAAAAAATAAATTATATTTTTCTATCATTTTAAATATATTCAAACAATGATTATTAAGATAATTTAAAGTGAGTTCTATAAATTTTTTTAATCAAGATCCACTTTATAGCGTACTTCATCTGGGGTAGGCTCAGGGTCAGTCTTGGATTTTTCTAGGGTCGATCTCACACATTTCGCCTAGGATTGGCCCCAGGTCAGTCTCGGACCCTCCTTGGGTCGGTCTCGTGTACTTCTCCCGTGGATGGCCCAGGGTCGGTCTTAGACCCTCCTTGAATCAGTCTCACGCACTTAGTTTGGGGTTGGCCTAGGATCGGTCCCGAAACCTTTTAGGGTATGTCTCACGCACTTCAGCCGAGGTTGACTCCAGATCCCTCCAGGGCCGATCTTGTGTACTCTAGCTATGGTTGACTTATCATTGCCCCGAACCGGATATAGACTAAGGTAGCGCGAAGACTCTCTCCCAACAAACACTACCATTATTGTAGTAAAACATAATGATGCGTAACATAAGCCTGTCCAACATCTCATCCGAAATAGTAGTACTTTTTTCGTCTAATTAAGCGGGTCTAATAGTAGTTACTTTTTTCGTCAATCTAACAGTTCTGGTTCCGCCAATATCTCATCTGAAATAGTTTTTATTTTTGCGAGCACAAGGAAAATGCACATGTACAGACCGACCACGTATGCACACCACATGCATATAAACGCATGTATGTTCTATTAGCATATGTCTAGACAGGTGAAGATCATGGATAAATTTATGACTTCACAAAATTCCTACTGAATCACCCTGACGTGTATTTTAAGATAGATAGTAGGATTTAAACTCTATTGAGTGGAGTCCTACACGCGTAACTTCACTATGAAACCAAAAAGTGATTCATGTGTGCAAGATTTTTGTTCAGCAGAAGAAACTACGGGTAAAGAGAACACTTCGATAAATTCAGTGGCTAGTCTATACAACAATCGGACCACACAATGAAACATCAATTCAGTATGGAAATGCAAAATCATCAAAACGAACCACCAGTCCGAATGATTGCACATAGGATGGAACATCAACATCATGTGCTTGCATTGCTTCACAGTTTCTACGGGTTTTGCATGTGGGTATCAGTCTAGAAATTGTTTGCAACATGAAAAGATCCAAGTATAGAAGATCCTATTAAATCCCATCTAAAGCACATCAGTTAGTACATAAGTTTTTACCTTCTGAAGACAAACTAAGTCCCACCGCAAAGACAAATGACGACAAGAACTCGCGTCATGATTTAACTCAAGAAAACTACAACAAGCAACTTTACTCGATCGTAAATGGCCTCACAAATAAGAGCTCATCATCCAGTTTAACTTACACACAAAAAAAGAGCAAAATTTACATTTATGAACATGTGGAGACAGGTTTAGGTAGCGTTTGGAATGACGATGACTTATAACTTTTTTACTATAGCTGACTGATCTTTTACTGTAATTGAGCTAGCTTATTTAGCATAATTAAATTTACAAAAATATAAAATATGTTAGCCCATCATAGACAATGTAAAGGAATACAGGAAAAAATAAAACACAAAAAAACCAAAAAAAAACAAAAACACAGAAAATAATAAAAATACAAACAATAAAAAAAAAAGAAGCGAAACCATTGCCGAACGCCAGCATCCGGGGACGCTGAGCGCGGCCTTAGATACATACAGCTTACAGCACAGAGTAGCATGCCTTTCAAAGGGCAGGCCAAGAGCAACTGGAGGCATGACCAAAAAATATATTCAGTCGCCTTTTATTACTACGTTGGGCGCCTACGTAAACCACTGGTTCTGATGTATATCGCACTATATCTCAAAGTATACATATATGTATTCTATGCTTTTCTTAATAATAATTTATATAATTTTATAAACATAATAAATAATAGATAGATGTTACTTAAATTTTTTTAAATAATCTATTTTTATTCGAAATTACGGAAATATACCAACACCTTTTTTTTTTTTTGCAGAAATGACCTCTAGTTGTCCAACGGCCAAGTGATACACAGGCAATAAGTGGGTTATTGGGCGATAGGCTCCAGTCACCCAACGGCTAGTAGACTAGATCCTATCACCGAACTATTGGGCGACAGAAACTTGTCATACAGCCATTGGGCAACTACCACCAGCACTCAATTTTTGCACAACCGTTGGACAGTAACTCCATTAAATCCTTAGCATTATTCCATCTTGATCAAACCAACTCTACCTTGATCAAACCAGCTCCACTTTGGCCTAATCCGCTCTCCCAAGCGCCACACATGCGCCGCGATTTTGATCCAAGATAGTTTTTGATATTTTAGCCAAACTACTAAAATACCCTTTGTTGACCTAGTCATCACCATGCTTGCCACGTGTAGGTGCACCACTAACTTTTCACGCTTTGCCAAATCTCTTCTGTCCTTATTCCATCGAACCATGGCTTACTTGGACCATCTAAACCTCATGGTGCAATCCCACCGTTTGAATTTGCTCTCAACATTTTTCACATTTCTCATGCTATATTTGAACTCACCGTCTCACCTGGCATTTTCGATCGTTCTGGGTCTCAACTCCTCCGTGAGCCCAGCCTTAATTCTCATCGTTGATCATGGTTGACTCTAAGTGATCATGCACATCTAAAGATAAAAAAATTATTTTTGGGTACAAGTTCTTAACAACTTAACCCACATTAGTCAAAATATGCATTATGCAATTTTCATGCAATGACTCAGGTCATCCCAACTCAATACATGACTCAAATTCCAAAATTCTCAATTTCTTCTCAAAACTAATATAGACAAAGTACGAACTTTGCAAAATTATTTAACCACTCCACGAAACATATAATGGTTCATCACATCAATAACTTGGACCTTCTCATATGGTCCATCTCCCTTGATGAACCCATTGGTAATTCTTTAAAAAAATACAAATAGGAGATGATTTTAGACGAAGACGAATAATTTTGCAAAGAGGGGCTCAAAATAGTCACAAGAGAAATGCAATAACTAAAACTGACCATATGAGGTAGAAATTTAGTGAAGCTACTAAAAGTGATAAGGTTTCCATAAAAAGCTTTAAATCCACCAAATAAATCAGAAAATCTCACTCTAGATCCGTATGAAAGAACAATTATTTAATTTGACATTGGTCGCAGTGAGAAGAGATCAAAAGCTCTAACTTAGCAAAATTTTGCATGAGAACTAAAATCATAATCTAGATATGCATTTTTACCAATCATGCTTTAGATATGCAATTTTGCCAATCTTTCTCCCCTTTGACAATGGAGTCATCAAAATGTATGAAAGAACATAGAGTATGAATAAAATAAAATAGCTAAAGTTTATTTTTTTTAGTAGTAGGAGTTATAAAAATTATCCAAAGTGACTCTACATATATTACATCAAGTTTATGTGAAAGAGATATCTAGATCATGCCAAACCATATATAACAAAAGTAAAGCCAAATGAGCAATAATCTAAAATTAAATAGATTTTTAGCACATCAAGTTGGTCAAGATCATAGTTTAGCTCAAGTTATCTAAAAATGAGTCAAATCATGTCAATATACTAAATGGAATCAAGAAGCTACAACTGAATCAATTTAGAGTGCTACAAGTTCGATGTTGAAATATTTTGTTCAAGCATTTAATACCACTTGTAATTGAGCAAAGTTAATGTCGAGATCCGAATATGCAAATCCAGACTTCCTGTGTATATCGCACTAGTCTAGAATCATGCTAGTGCACATAGTGTAACATAGATGAAATATCGACCACATGCACAATAAAATAAAGAGAGACTCAAATATTAATAATTATCAGAGTTTGATCTTATGGCCAAACTTAAAATTTACTAGCCTGAAGGGCTTAAAATCTAGCAGCGAAAAACAAAAAATAAACATAGAAACCATTTGACATGCCCACAGACAATCGACTGGGAAGCAAAGTTCCAATCCATAAAGTCGTCGAAGTATCCTCCCTCTGGTACCTCCTGCTGATATAGCTCCTCCTCCTCAACTGAGCAATAGTGGGCATAAAACCATGAGTATATTAGTACTCAGTAAGTCGTTCGTAACAAATAAATGAAATATAATATACAAGACTTACCAATGAATGGCTGAAGGGTTAATTTGCAGAAAGCAACAATTTAAAGTAAATACGATAAATAGATTGAAAGTGAACTTTAAGGTAAAAGGATAATAAGTAAACAATCAACGGAATTGAATAAACTACTTGTGAACTACCTATTCACAAGCTAAATATTAGTGAACTAACCATTCACTTTCTAAAGATAACCAACCAAGTTTTTATAAAAACTCTACCCCTCGTGTGAAATCACTGAGAATTGTCTATAATCGGGGACACAGCTATTTGAATAGTTTTACACTTTGCAGAGATTGCACAACTGTACTCACACGATGTGATCATCCTCACGTTAAAGATATCACAACAAAAAGCCTTTACAATATTCAACCTCGATCTCAATTCTATCCGCTAATGTTTCGCCGTTGAGTAGGCTCCAATCTAGTTGATAATTGTCCCCTCTTGCGTCTCATGGAATCAGCAACATATTCAACTCAATGGCGGAATTGAAATTAAAATATCATAAATTAATCAGTCAGATCTATCCCATACTAGACATGTGGTTTAGACGGTAAAGCTTAAATTAATGGCGCATAAAGTTAAGTCCTTAAATTTATTCAGACGAGACTTTCACATCTCTCGAAGTGAATCCACACTTCCCCCTTTACTGCACGATCACTCGCTCAAGTGAAAATCAATTTTGTATAACCAACACTAATGACACATCAATATCATGGTACATAAATTTTATAACTGTGGCACCAACTACGAATCAATATCTCATTAAGTCAAAATTAATTAATTGATCACATGTGATGACGAACCCATCGAACTATAAGTATAACTAAGCAAATTAATCGTACAACCCATATAACAACTAATATAGTATCACTAAATAATTTTTATCTTATAGTGATAATAAAATCATGGTATTCAAATTATCAAATGTATTCAAATTATCAAATAAGAGATTAATCAATTGTGGCAATAACTACCACATATAAATGTTTGTAATAAAATAGCGATGCATGATAATTTAAAATAAAATAAATAATTAATAGATTGAAAACTAGGCTTAACATGATCAAAAGACACGACTTGCCTTGGCCTTGCTTAGCTAGGAATTCTTGATCTTCTGGTGGTGCTCCCACTCATTCGAAGATACAATCTAACAAGAGAGAAAACGACCGAGGCATAAAATAAAATTAAATAAAATTCAAATAAACTCTAAAAATTTAAAAACTATAACTAAAATATAGAGCTCAATTTTAGATGAATTTAGAAAAAAGAACGAGATCAATCGGAGCTAGGACGGAGGAGAATGGGCTCTTAAAAAATTAATCTAAAGGAAAACACTGAAAAATCAAAAAAAGTTATTGTGTTGTGGACTCGGTGCACAGAATAGCAAGTCTACGGTGGACTCGACTCATATAACAATGCACATGACTGGGCTTGCTGACGCGGCATCTAGGGTTGATGTGGCAGCTGACTGGGCTGATACGTGACGACAGGTGGTACTACGGCTGACGTGGCAGGTGACATGGCTGGCTGATGTGACAGATGATGTAGCATCTGGGGGGCTCGGGTGCTAATGTGGTGTTGATGTGGCACTAACACGTTGCACCTAAGGCTGACATGGTGGCTGAGCTAGCTGCTGACTCGGCTGGATCTGGCTCACGGGTTCATGGCATAGTGCTATTGGTAGGTGGGGCCAACTTGTCAGTGTCTCAGCTTACGACAGGCTCAATCCACAGAGAAGGTGAAAGGTCGCGGGGGCGCGGGTGCGAGGTGCCATCATGGCAATCCAATGGCAGTGAGTGAGCCACGTAGAAAGATCTCGGCTGTTGGTGTAGATCTGGTTGGACGACTGCGCTGGTGGATCAGGCGGCTGGGATTCCGACGTGTGGCGTGGTACGAGGCGATGCTTCGGCGAGCGAACGGTCATGGCATGCATTGAGCGGGGCAACGGTTGTGCACGCGAATCGAGGTGTGACGCAGGTAGCGATGCGATCGCGGTTGGCCGGAGCGGAGCGAGGCGGCACGACGGACGGCGGGTTATTCAAACTCGCTCTTAAAATTTTTTGCCTTTCTTGTATCATGCTTGAGCTCACCGTCTCACCCGGCATTCTCAATCATTCTGAGCCTCAACTCCTCTATGAGCTTAACCTTGATCGCGCGGCTGGTTTGTTCCTTTACAATGTGCTCGATCGCACGATCTCACGTATATATATTTTTCTCTATCTCTTCACTACTCTTCGTCAGTGTGTGTACTACTAGTCAGCAGTGGACTGCATGCATATATGTGTCTGCAGGGAGAAGCTAGGAGGCTAGTAACGCACAAAGATGTGCAGGGAGAAGCTAGAAGGCTAGAAACTAGGGGCGTAAATGGTACAGATTAATATTGATCGATCCGGTATCAAATTCAGTTGGTATCAAATATTGAAAGGTAATTTAGTATCCAATATTGAATCCAATCGGAACTAGACAGTTGTTCAGGGATACAATAACGACAATGGGAGAGCTGAAATCTGACTGAATAGCGTCAGTAAACAGTAAACCGGATACTATCTAACCAAATATCTGACAAGCAAGTTAGTACCCAACCAGCCCAGCTCATCTACCATCATTGATACCAATCGGCCTAGATTTTACCCAAGTCCTAACCTAATTCCACAGTCTAGACACTCTAGCTACTCGCCACCAATCCTCTACGTTTATGTGGAACCTTAGTATAAATTTATCGGTTTTCAAACTTATGTATGAATTTATCGGTCTTTAAAATTATGTATGAATTTATCGTATATGTTGTACTTGTGTTGTGTCGACTATCGTACTTAAGTTATCTAGATAAATTTATTGCTAGTTGAATACTTAAAGTGATGATGATATGGTTCAGTATATATTTCTTTATGTATGCGCACATTATCCGTCTATATTATTTGTTTTCGATATAAAACTGTCATGTATCCGTCCCGATGGACCGTATCTAAAACTCTGAATTTGTATTCGTATATAGGCTTATCATATTCAACTCCAAATTTAAGGAAAAATATATATTAAAATACGATATAAATAATATCCATTCAAATCTAGCTCGGTTACATCAGCACTAGAAACACACATAAATGTATCGAGATAGACACTACATCTCGATCGAGTCAACCTCTGCTGGTCGATATCTCATTGTCCCCTTGAACCTTTTGTCAATCATATGGTACTCGACTAAGTTGATTGAAAGAAAAAGGTGCTATGCTATACATAGGGGGTGATCGGAATAGCGATGACTTTTGGTTTTTGCTGAAAAAACACTATAGTTGAGTTGGTTTATTGAGCATAATTAAATGTAAAAAAATATTAAAAAAACCGAAAACAAAAAATGAAAAAAAGTATAAGTAAATTAAAAAAAGAAAAAACGGAAATTTTTATCAGAGCGATATCTTTGTAGCTACAATACCCTTTCTGATGTTTTTTCCATTAACGCCCATCGCCAGCGATGGAACATGAGCGGGGCCTAGTATAGGTTGGTCCCCGCCGTTGGAGGCTTACAGCTCAACTCCAAACAAATTGATTGATTGTACAATCCTTGCCAAGCCACAAAATTTCTTATTCCGTTAATTTTGTCCCCAAATATGATCTACATCAATGTATCTGAAATGGATTCCCATTAATTTCGAGAATAATTGCATGCCATCGACAATTTTGCATGATATAAGTCTGCACATTTTTACAAGTGTCGTACTACCGGATGCTATACTGTCAGAATATCCTGCTCCTGCTCCATCCTCTCCCTCATCTCTGTGCTTCCCTTCTTTGTTGCCATCATTGTCGCGCTGCTGTGGCTCCGCGCACCTTCTCCAGCACCATCGCCCCCGACCCACCTCACCTATAGCCGGTAGTGACCTCGCCGTCTTGCCACGCGCACCAGCTCCTCTTCCCCCACTGGTACCTTGCCCAATCTAGCATTCTATTAGCCCTCACTTTGTCGTCCCACCCTCTGTATTTGTCCACCACCGCAGCCCGTCGCCCTCCGCCTTTGTCCACCACCGCAGCCCATCGCCCGCCACTGCCACCCACCGTCTCTCTGGCCTCCCTCTATAACTGGGGGGCACGGTAAACCGGTCGGCAATAGTGGCGCCACCCCCATCGGCTATTGATGTGGGAGAGCGAGAGTGAGCAAGAGCGAGCAAGCGAGAAAAAGAGAGGGTGTGCTAGAGAGAAGACCTTAGAATAGTATACTATTACAATGGTATACATTTTTTAGTTTTTCTCTTTCTATAATAATGATAACAACATGACGTGCGTGACCTGTTTGTTTCATAGTCCTATATATATTAACTATATACATAGGCTTTTCATAAAAAAATAACTATATACATAGGCTTGTTTGTATTCCTGCTAAATAGCAAGAGCGCATTGAGTTGGCTAGTCCAGCGGTCAAGCCTAACTGGTAAATATAGCACACTGCATTATCCTTAGTTGTACATGCCATAAACTTTCCAATGGAATAACCACACACGTACATGCACGCAGTAAGAACAGACGATAATCGGTCCATCAAGTAAAGTCTATAGCCCTGTTCTTTTGCGGTTTTTAAAAATTATTTTTGATTTTTGCTACAGTAATTAATTTTTAAACAGAATATTTTTTAAGATAGGGTCTACAAGTTAATTATAGTATACGTTAAAAAACTAATATATGTACCATCAAAAATCACAAGCGAGTATCTCTCTTTCCGCAATCTCTATCGCAAACAGCCAAAAAGTCATCAGCCGCAACCAAAAACCATCAGCCGTAGCAAAAAAAAAAGGCCCTATGTGGTCTTATCCCTTAAGAAATCAAAGAAAAACTCTAGAAGCATTATTAGAAATAGCATTACAAACTCTCTATGTAGTGAACCTGCAACTTATTACGTCACACTTTGATATGATCTTTAGTTTGGAAGTTGAGTGCCTCAACGTCAAAATCATGCATGCAGGAATCTGTAAGCAGTGCACGTACACATCGATCGCTGTGACAAAGCTTAAGCTCATCCAACCTGGCATTTTGAGTGCAGTTTATGAGACTTGAAGGAGGAATAAATTAAACCCATCCAACAGTCTAATCAAACGGCTCTAAATATGCATTTTTTATGCATTTCGTTGCTGAAGAATGTGCACGTAGTTGCCATTATTTGATTTCACCTTGCTGCTAAAAATTTGAGATCACAAGTGCCATAAACTTCTCAGTGGAATAACCACATGCGCGCGCATGGATTTAAGAACAGACGAAAGCAGTCCATCCAATAATTAATGGAAAAAATATACTCTCGAAGTATTAGAGTTTAGCTAACAGAAAATGTAGTTGCATATACATACATATATACATACATACATACATACATACATACATATATACATATATATATACATATATATGAATGTATATACGTATGTATAAATATGTTATATGTATATATACATATATGTATATATATACAGATGTATACGTATACATATATATATGTATGTATGTATGTATGTATGTATGTATAGAATACCATAATATCAGGATACCGTGATCTAAAATAGGTATTTTTCTTATGTATCTTGTGTGAAAAATTTTAGAATTTTTGGATAACGAGTTTAATTAGTTTACTAACTTATTCAAATAAGTTTGAATTGTAATTTCTTTTTTATGATAATTTAATTGTAAGTTTGTGCTTATTACATATATAAATCAGCAAAGCATGTAATTATATATATATCACCTTTGCTTGGACGTAGCTGAAAAATCTTCAGCTAGCTAGCTGAAAAATTTGAATAGTTTCTTGTGATGCGTGAGGCACTTTGTTGTAATCAGTAGATTTTTTTAGGTTGGGAAATTTTTAGGCAAGTTGAACTACTGAAATTTGTAGGCACGTATGAACTATGAAAGAGAGAAAGGATGAAGTGCAATTGACGATTACAAAGTTCCTGTCGTGCGGACTAGCTAACGAATTCGTTTTCTTGTCTCCGCCAGCGCCGGCACGATGACGAGCGCGCGGACGAAGCGAGGGGCCGTGCCGTGTCGTGCGGCGCAGAAGGGGGGTATTTGCGAGTGATTTGCCGGCCCACGCATCCGAAGAATTCGCCGCGTGGCCTAGTAGATTCCGGCCCACTCTACAAACCTGATTAGATTCCTATAGTTTGTCCTTTTTCAAACCGGTGGTAAGAGGAAATTGATGTCAGTGTATCAATAATTGACATGTTACACATCGAACGCTGCGACATGCTTTCACTTGTCAGTAGTCTCTCCTTTAAAAGAAATCAAAAACAAGAAGAAGACAGCTCAATGTCGTTCTTGTACAAATACGTAGTGCTGATCTGTACGTACTTAAAGTTTGATGTGATGTACTCTTTGAAGCTCTCGAGAGAAAAGAGGCCATGTTTCACTCGGATATAATGCCTATCACTACGATTCAGGTTTTCCCGGACGGCCAAAACCGTCAGAGATGACCTGAAAACCGTATAGCAGTATAAAGGGCCTTCTTGCTATGAAGCTAGTTTTATATATGTGCAGAATAAAATTTTCTCCGATATTCTTATTGTTGATTGACAAAGATTAAAGGAAAAAGTCCACATAAACACTTGAACTTTACTCGAAAGTTCGTCTAGTTCTTCGAACTATAAAACTGGATATTTAATCCTTTTCCAAACTTTGTAATCCAATTCAAATAATATCCTGATCCAGTTTCAGATTGTAACATGTCTACGTGGCGCGATGACTGAGTGATTTTACCACATATGATGGAAAGCTGGTCAAGTTTAGGTGAATAACAGATGAGACCCACATAACTTTCTCTTCCTAATCGAAACAGAAAGGTGGGAACTACAGTGGGCGTTGGCCATAGAAACACAGTGGGGGAAGAAGCCCTTGTGAGCCCCACGTGTCACTAACCCAACTTGGCCAGCATATCATTCTACGCGACAAAACCACCCACTCATCGCGTCACATAATCAATAGTGCTATGTGAAATTGGGTCAAGGTGTTATTTGAATCGGATTACAAATTTTGGGGGAGAGTCAAATGTCTAGTTTCATAGTTCAGGGTGCTGGACGAACTTTGAAGCAAAGTTTAGGATGTTATATGGACTTATTCCAATATTAAAAGTAGCATTGAGTGAAAAGATCAAGCCCTCCGAGTATTTTGTAGCTTTAGCAGCTAGCCTTTCATATAAAGTTCAATTTGAAGTACATATATTTAATTCTACTGATCAAAGCTAGCTTAAGCTCATCCAACCTGGCATTTTGAGAAGTGCAGGATATGAGACTTGAAGGAGGAATAAACCCATCCAACATTCTAATCAAACAGGCTCTAAATATGCATTTCGTTGCTGAAGAATATGCACACTGATTAAATGTGTACAATACGTATTACTGATTTTGTACGTACTTTGATTTGATGTCTTAAAAGTTCCTTAGAGTTAAAAGAGGTGCTTTGCTTGGACGTAGCTCAAAAATCTTCAGCTAGCTAGCTAGCTAGCACACATCTGTATATATTCAAGTAGAAAGATATATAGGGCTAAAAATTCAAACCAAGGTAGGCTCGATCTCTTCCGTGCTTCGTTCATTGGTTAGTCATTTGGTCGATCTTTCTATCATCCTCATAGGATTATCTTAGTGATTTAGTATAAATTGAAATAATGTTCCAAAACCCAAACCATCATGGGTCAATCGAATCGTCAACCCAAACCACCTTAGCGATGAATGTTTTCCGAACACAGGACAGCCGGAAATAAACGAAAGTACAGATGCTGCAAAGCTGCCTGCACAACACATGACAACAACAAAACAGCACAACCTTCCCGCTAATAGGTCTGTTCTTTTCAGTTTCTCAAAACAGCTTTTAACTTTTGCTATAGTACATAACTTTTAAACATAGTATTTTTTTTAAGACGAAGTCTACAAATTAATTATAGTACATGTTAAAAGCTGCTACAGGATAGGACAGCATCGATCTACCTGCTGCAGGACAGCAGCAGTGTTGGAGCTCGTGCGCACAAGCTAGCCGCCGCTCTCCTGCAGCCTGTGGAGCAGTGCCGCTCGGAGGCAGCCTTCGTCCTGCAGCGCGGCCGGCACGTCCACGACGGCGTCCTGCACGGTTACCGCGCCCACGCGGCTCACGCACGTGTGCTGCACCGGCAGGTCCAGCGCGCGGGCGCGTGGCGAGCCCCCGCCGTCAGGCGCAGCGCGGCCGCGTCCCGCCCGACGATGCGCACCTCGAGCTTCTCCTCGAGGCAGAGAGCGTGGGAGGCCGCGGCGGCGGAGGGCGCCTTCCAAGCCTCGGCAGCCTGCTGCTTGGCCTCGCCCTCGAGCGGCTCCACGCGGTCGCGCAGCTCGCCAATGTAGGCCGCAGCGTCGGCCAGGAGGGACGCCTTGTCCATCCGGGACACCGTGGGGACGGCGGCGCGGAGGTCACAGAACCGGCGGTTTAGCTTGTCCCGCCGCTCCCGCTCGGCCTCCACGTGACTGATGGTGGGGCCTTCGGAGCGAGGCCATGAGAAGGTCGGGGAGCAGGAGAAGGTGGGGGGAGACAAGCTGCTCGTCCATGGTACACTAACACTTTAGTGTCACTTCCCTATAGCGTAGCGATGCAATCAGGGACATACGAAAATGTCTACAGCGCCATGTTCATGCACAGTTCACATCTGTATGCGTGTCTGGCTATCCACACTAATTTCTAGCTACCCCAAAACAAGCCATGCCTTACGTGGGAGTCGAAGGTTTTCTGGGGGTGTTTTGGGCAATGTGCCAATCATCCTGGCTATGAAATGATTCTCTGCTTCAACTCTTAGATTTCCTTTCTGGCAATCATCATGGTCCTTTTCGTGTGCCCTAGCCATCACCTCACTACCAGATTGGGCATCTTTCACAATGGCCAAAAACCGTAAGCAAAATTCAGAATTCTGTTGAGAATAATTTTCTTGACAGTGAACCGCCAGGAAATACCCGTGGAGAGAATGAGGATGCGAAAAATACATTACCCTGAGGATTAACCGACAATAAAATATTTCCGACGGCTTTTCCTGCCAGCCACCAACAGGAAAATGACTCCAACGTCAGGTTCTGGAGATCCTAAGACCTGTCATGTAACCGTCAGAAAAAACCCGTAAGAATTTTATTTCATGATGGTCGCTTCCAAGAAAATTTGCCTTGTTAACAAAAAAGAAATCTAAATGCACAATTTTGTTTACACAATATGCCCATTTTCATCCATATTCAAACCCACATACATATGTTGCACCAAACAGTATATAAGAGCAGGGGCATATCCAGCCTGATGCCTAGCTTCGGGCCTAGCCCACTGGAAGTAAAGATTTCAAGATCTGTACTATTGTTGCTACAGTAAAAACTGTCTGCTTGCAAGCTCCTCCGTGGCTCCTCCCCCGCTTGCAAACTCTTAATTAAATCTAAATATTCTGCTTAAGTCCATTCAGAGTGAGGGATGTTTCAATTATTTTCTAGAAAAGGTGTTTGGTTGAAGGTTGAAGACGTCGCTTTGAGCAGCGTGCGTGTGTGAGTGAAAAATAGTTGTGTTAGGTTATCGGGCTTTGCCTATGAGTTACTAGATGGAATCCATTTTGTATCTAGATTTTAGGATTTCTTTTAGAGCCTCCACTTATAATATAAGGGGGCATTAGAGAGATGTGTAAATTTTTACACTTGGTGAGCCCTAGGCCATTTTGTTTATAAAGAGAAACATTTGGATATCTGAACTAGAGATGAGGTTCCAGCACCGCTATATTGCGCTGATGATAGTATAGTTCGTGACCATTGCGACATGCAGAGGAGAAGAACCACAAGAGGCAACAACCTCGCTTTCTCACCTTCTCGAACACTACGAAGCACAATGGTTCCAGGAGGTTCACATCCCTATCTTTCTCATGCTTGTATAGCTCTCTTGTTTCTCTCTGCGAACCACGGATGGAACCTTGGCCTTGCGCATTGCATCAATCATCCTCACAAGTGAGCTGTGAACTGTATAGCTCTCTCGCTTTCTCACCTTCTTCCTGTTTTCCTAACTCTAGTGAGCTGTGAGCTGTTTCTAGTAAAAAAGAACATAGTGAAAACAACAGGAGGAGAGAGGGAGCCATGACAATAAAAGATGATCAGTGGAATGCTGATTCGGTCGGCATGATTGGAATAGCGGGTATTTTGGCTGATACAGAATTGTGGATTTTGTCTTCCGTTTTGCCTAGCAGTATTGAACTAATGACGGCCGATACTGAAACGAAATTGATAAGCCTATTGTATGCAATAGAAAAGCTAGAAAATAGTATACCGTCACTTTCCCAATTAACGGTATAGTTGGTAACCGTCTGATTTTGCATATCTCACTGTGATTCTTATCTATCCAACTCATTTGCATTTATATGTCCATTCATCTCTTTATCTCCTCACGATGCTTCCCCATCCGTCACGGCGAGCGAGCTCGACGGCGGCAAGTGAGAAGGAGTTGTAATGGTGAGCAGACGTAAGCTCATGTGGCCATACTCTCACCACTAGTTCCTGTGAGACCAAGTGTAATTGGACATCTAATTGAAAAGTCATGTACATAATACAACCACAACCTTGTGTATTGGAATAAGCCAAATAACATATACTAGTAATTTGCATGTATTAGCAGCAAATTAAGAAGCAACATGAGAATAGTAATTAGAGGAGTGCAAAGGCTGACAAGAAGAAATCTGTTTAACTAGTTTAACTACATGTCGATTTGACAGGCGTGGGGAGGGTCGGGCTCGCGCAGGCAGGCGCGTCGCCGCAGCAAGGAGGCGAGGTTGTTCAGCGTGGACAGTGGATCGACTGGACACGAGTGGCGTGGAATGGTGACTACGTGTGCACCTTTTAGCCCTTTCACGAAATGAATCCGAGAGGGGCCCCTCCTCTGGTGCTTAGCTCGGCTCCTGCGTGGATTGGTTGGAGCCGGGCTTCGGAGCCGAGGCGTTTGGCCTTGGCCGGAGTAGCGGCTTCGAAGCCGAAAAAGTGGCTCCGGAGCCCGGCCAAACGCCGCTCAGTGTTGGGCCACGAGGGATCTGCGTGGAGGAGCTATGTAGGGTAGGCATGTAATATTGTATCGTACTATGTACTATTGTATGTGTCGTTAGATTTTATATCTGCTTTGATTTTTTTTATGAAATCCATATATAAATTACAAGCATGTCCACGTGAAAATCAACACAAACAGACAGGGATAGCTCAAGGCCGGTACAGAGCTTAGCCAACACAAACAGACAGGGATATCGAAAAGGAATCGGTACGCGCGCGCGCGATAGGCTTGCGCGACCCTAGGTAGGCGGAGCGCTCTAATCAAGCACGGATGGAGGTGACGCCGCGTGCTCCCTGAAAGTGAGACGAGCCCCCAAGAATCAGAGAAGAAAAACAAAAACCAGCTGAAAACATCGCTGCAATTTCCTTTTGTTAACTAGAACTGGTAGAAGAGAATACACAGCAACATCTTAATTCCTAGCTTGACCCACGGAAATGATCTAGCGGGTGTGAAGAGGCCAAGAGACATGAAGGTTAATTTAAATGGGTTAATCTAAATAGATACATTCATAAGAATTAGTAGTGACTAGATGACAACTTGGAACCGTGTCCTTTTTTTTTTTGGACTAACATTTTTTTGTGTTTTGATTCTGTCTCAAACCTTAAATAAGTAAGAGCACTGTCTTGCATTTGACTAAGGTAACATTCTACTATATGTCTCTGAATTGCACTGAAATTCAATTATATGCTACTACCGTTAGTTGACCATTAGGGGAGACCGTTATCTTATGGAAAAAGACCAAAATACCCCTACTAAAAGACTGAAGATCTGATTTATTTAAAATAGTAAACAATCTTCAAAAATTATGAAAATTCACAAAGGTGATGTTCCATATGTCAACATCTAGAAAAAAAATTCAATACACTGTTTAATGAAAAATTTCAGATTTTTAATTAAATACTAATAAAGGCTACTATTTACAAACAGAGACTAAATGAGGTCTAAAAATTCTGAAACAAAATTCTCACATGCTCCTAAGATGTCACATACCTCCAAAAAATTATGATTTTCTATTTTTCTACAGTGAATTTGTCTCGGTTTAAAAATAGCTCAAATAGGCTGATTTTAGGGTTGAATTTCAAAAATGGTACAAATGGAAGGATCATTTCATGAAATTTTATATTTGAACTGTACACTGCCCAATGACCCACCAAAAAATGTCAATATTTTTGGCTAAGCCAATTTGCCCTACATTTAGTTTTTATCATAGTTACAGATTGAACCAAGGGAAAAATCGTATTTTGCCAAGGGCAAACGTACCGTAATCGATAGCAATGGTATATAATTGAACTTTGGTATAATTTTGTAGCATATAATAGAGAAATTATTTTTAGTGGCATTTTTCAGAAGCGAACACTATCCAATGGCATAGAATCAATTATCTCATACACACACACATGTGTGTGTGTCTATAGCTGCGCTATTTTACGTCTGCGCGTACTGTGTGCTCTGAAAATTTATTATCATGTGTGAGTGAAGTTACGATCAAATACATGTAGAGTTACTGTTAGTTGTGTAGTGTTATAACTGATAAGTAACTCTATACATGTTTGGAAGTAACTTCACTCGTACACGACAGTAATTTTCCAACGTGCATTTTACACCCCCTGCGTGTAGAAAAGTAATTATATATATAAACCACTTTGAAAAGACTGTGCCGATAAATCATTTCGAAAAAGTAGCGAAAAAATCGTTGTGTCTATTTGTTTAGAAAAGTTGAAAAGAAGTGGTCTGTTTCATCCATAAACCTACAACGTTGATCATTCACATCAACAGTATCCTTGAAGTCGATCTCGGGTTCAAGGACGAAACAATGTAGAAAACTGCTAATCAATAACAATAAATTCTTCATGCAGCGGTTTTAATTGTTGTATTTTATGTTCATGATGCCGACGATCAAATTACACGGAAGCTCACAAATATGAAGTAGACGAAATACGTAGTCCCAAATGCCTTTGTCTCTTTAATAATACGGTGAGAT
This sequence comes from Melocanna baccifera, assembly GCA_036346265.1. NCBI lineage: Eukaryota > Viridiplantae > Streptophyta > Magnoliopsida > Poales > Poaceae > Melocanna > Melocanna baccifera. The sequence goes on along the minus strand of CM070698.1, from coordinate 875,898 downwards.
GTGGACAAAAAAGGATGAGATGGATTACATGAGATTAAAAAAAACATAGACTAAATTATGCTAACGACTGGATGGACATTTGTACTTTAATGAGCCGATCTAGGGTTGCGTCTAGGGGTGCAAACGGAGCGGATATTTTCCGACCGTCCGTCCGTCCGTTTTAATTCGGATAGAATTCGGAGTAAATTTTCGGATATCCGGATGTTTTGCCGGATACGGATACGGATTCGGATATTTTTTGCCGGATACGGAAACGGATTCGGAACAAACATTATCCGACGGATACGGAACTATCCGGATATTTTTCCGGATAGTTACCGGATATTTTTTCGGATAGTTACCGGATTCAAATTCGGATTCAACTCAGAACTAAATTCGGATTCGGATCGGGACAGCCCAACAAGCACTTACTAAAAAGACCATAACTTTCACAAGCGGAGTCCGATTTGAGTGTTCTTGTACTCATTGGAAAGCTTATTTTAAGACCTATGCAATGGATAAGGTCTCATCTTCAAATACATCATAAATCATTTGCTATGATCAAAATAATGTGACGGCTGTAAAATCTAGTTTCCTTTTTGTGTGAGTTCGAGTCTAAAACAGTATAGGGTTGAGTTGTATTCGGTTTGGGGACCATATAGACATCCCAAGGGGTTATATAAGTCTTGTAATCGTAACTTTTAGGGCTCAGACTATCTTTAGGGTTATATGTAGCTAGTTAGCTATTATTTATTTAACTAATCTCTATCATTTACATGCTACTTTGCTAACTAGAATTTACTGGTTACTTAACTTGTCTATTTCATTATGTGAAATTTACTTGTTAAGCTACTAATGTAGTTCCATTATGGATATGTACTATGGTGATTCATCCTTATACATGTGATATATATGATTTTTGTTTACGCGTATTATCCGACTAAATATTCGTGACCGAGACTAACCGTATTCGGAGCGTTCTGTATTCGCTCCGTATTCGTGACCGAGAATATCCGTACTCGTATTCGTATCCGGCATTATCCGTGTCCGATTCCGACTCCGATAAAAAATATGGAAACGGATACGGAATGAGCAGTATCCGTCCGTATCCGATCCGTTTGCACCCCTAGTTGCGTCCGCACATCAATTATTCCATGACATTAATGACGCTGTTTCCATTATTGTACTCTATAGGTATGTTCGGAATAGCGATGATTTCTAGTTTTTTATTAAAATTTTACTGTAGCTGATTTATTTTTTACTATACTCTACTCTGATTAGTTAGATTAAGAGGCTGGAGGAATTGAAGAGGGTTTGGAGGAAGAAACAACTTTTTTTTACGAGAAAGTGCGAAATCTTTATTCATATACCAGAAGGAGGGATACAAGCTGCGTTACAAAATTCGATAGTCTAGTGCAATTGCTAAGAAACTACAAGCATGAGTACATGCAACCAGCTATACATCAACACGCACGTAATACATACTATATTCCTTAACACCAAACAAAAGTCTAGCACTTCCTCCTTCGGTCACAAATACATATTATTTAATATATATATATATAAAATCAAATTTTTAATTTTTTGATCATTGACATCTTTTAAAATATTTATTAAACATACATAAAAATTATATATATAGATTTGTATTATTCATAATATTATAATATTATAGGATTTTATAAATGGAATTATTCATTATATACCCTCCTCTTAGACTGAAATTCAGGATTTACCCTCCGGCCCACATGTCAGTGACTCATCCCGACCCCACATGTCAGTGACTCGAGAGAGTAAATCCTGAAACTCTCAAATGTGAGGAGGGTATATGACGAAGTTTCCCTTTATAAATATATTACAATATAAATTAATGGTAAAAATGATATTTTGGGTGATGTTTATTACTATATTGGAAATTAGGAACAGATTAAGCCTGCAGTTTGTTTCATTGACTGCCAGATTAATTAAGTGCAAGCTTAATTAGCAAGATCTGGAGTAGCTAATTAGCTAGCAGCTAGCTCTAGCTCTCCTGCAGCTTGTGGAGCAATGCCGCGCGGAGGCAGCCGTCGTCCTGCAGCGCGGTCGGCACGTCCACGACAGCGTCCAGCACGGTTACTGCGCCCACGCTGCTCACGCACGCGTGCTGCACCTGCAGGTCCAGCTCCCGGAGCACGCCCATGAGGCGCGCGGGGGCGTGGCGAGCCGCCGTCATCAGGCGCAGCGCGGCGGCGTCCCGCCCGACCATGCGCACCTCGAGCTTCTCCTTGAGGCAGAGCGCGTGGGAGACAGCGGCGGCGGAGGGCGCTTTCCGCGCAGCGGCAGCCGCCTGCTTGACCTCGCCCTCGAGCCGCTCCACACGGCCGCGCAGCTCGGTGATGTAGGCGACGGCGTCGGCAAGGAGGGACGCCTTGTTCATGCGGGACACCGTGGGGACGGCGGCCCTGAGGTCGCAGAACCGGCGGTTGAGCTTGTCCCGCCGCTGCCGCTCGGCCTCCACGTGGCTGATGGTGGGACCGTCGGAGCGGGGCCCAGTCTTCCGGCCGCGCCGCTTCGCCGCAAGCGCGGGCACGTTCCCCTGCATCATTGACGTCTCGGAGCCCGCCGATAGCGTGCTCCCGACGGTCCACACGGACTCGTCGGCCAGCAGCCATTCCTCGGGGACGTCGCAGGACATGAACTCGAGAACCGGGTGGTCGGCGGCGCTAGAGAAGAAGGCGTCCGCCGTGGAGTGAGGGGAGCTAGAGGAGGAGAGGGAGAGCAGCTGCTCATCCATTTGAGCTAGTAGCGTGGGTCACTTGACTCGCTAGCTCGCGTATTGCCTGCTAAAAATGGCAGATCACTTGTTCGTCTTTATAGTCTCGGGGTGTCGAGTCACGACACACTTAGCACAGTGGGATTAATTCATGCGTACTAGTCTTTTTTTAAAAAAAAGTAATCATACATACAGGTAAATTCCACTTCGGTGACCATTCTGGTTTTAAAGGTTTGGTCTATATATGTATTTATCACTTATATATGTATTTATCGCGTGATTGTTTTTGTCTCTAAAATAAGTCACTTTTTTAACTATCAGATGAAAAATCAACAAATAATTAGATCATCCCATGTAACGTCCCGACATTTCAAAATCAGTTTAATTAATTTCAACATCATATTTTCTATATTTTCAAGAATTTCTACTTTAAGGAAATGGTTTTCTTATTTTCCTGTGGCTGAAAAAAGAATTTCTGTAATTAATAAAAACTTGATAATTCATTTGAGTTCTAAATAATCTAAGGAGAATACCAAAAATTTTTCATAATTTTTGCAGTTGGTTTGCTAATTTTAAAATTTTAAACTTGATTTATGTAGTTAAATTAAATCAGAAAGAAAATAAAAATTGATGTCCTCTCTCGGCCTATTTCCTTCCAATTGTTCTAGCCGAGAAAAATCTTAGACTGCCTCCTTCTTCCTGTTTTCCTATCTCTAGTGAGTTGTCTCTAAAAAAACGAACATAGTGAAAATAATAGAGGGAGAGAGGGAGCCAAGACAATAAAAGATGATAAGTGGAATGCTGATTATGGCCGTCATGATTGGAATAGCGGGTATTTTGGCAAATATAGAATAGTGGATTTTGCCTTCCATTTTGCCTAGCAATATTAAACTAATGACGGCGGATACTAGAACAAAATTGATAAGCCTATTGTATGCAATGGAAAAGCTAGAAAATGGTATACCATCACTTTCCCAATCAACGGTATAGTCAGTAACCGTTTGATCTTGCATATCCAATAGCTACAAAACCTTATCCCAGCTAGTTCACATGTAATTCTTATCTACCCAACTCATCTGCATTCATATGTCCATTCCTCTCTCTATCTCCTCACGATGCTTCCCCATCCATCACGGCGAGCGAGCTCGACGACGGCAAGCGAGAAGGAGTTGTAGTGGTGAGCAGACACAAGCTCGTGTGGCCATACTCTCACCACTTGTTCCCGTGAGGCCATCACCCTATTGCATCTCTTGTCTCAATCTCTCTCTCTCCCTCTTTCCATCCCAGTGTTTGAGAGCTTGATCTAGAGCAAGGCAGCCATCATGTGGTTGTAGTAAGTGACACAGCAGAACAGCAAGGGGCTCCACATGCAGGGGGAGCAGCGATGATCGGCCATGGTGAGGGAGCAGCTATGGCAATTTTGGGAGCAATGGTGGTTGTAGACAAGGCTAGGGCGGCTTGTAACGACGCGGCCGGTGACGCAGCGAGCCAACGGTGCAACAAGCTAATAGGACTTGGGATTATCTCCCATGTTGCCAAATCGACGCACGCCACCGTGAATCCCAAGCCTCCTTCAGGTGACACCGCTCTTTTCCTAGCCCTAATCTATTGCATCTCTTTGAAGCTTTGGATTTTTTTTTTTTGAAATTTGTGAAAATTTTGCATTATCCGTTGTAATTTTATTCCTTTTTTATTTTGCATTGAAATGGATCATTCTTTTGTTTTTCCTCTTAAACTCATGAAAACATGTTCAAGTTTTTGCGTTTTGGAATATGAAACTCAAATGAGCTTGCATTTTAAAATATGAAACCTCATGAAACTTATAATTTAGAACACAAAACCACTTCAAACTTTGTGTTTTGGAACATGGATCCTCATGAAACTCACATGAAACTTGCATTTTTGAACATGGAAATTTATAAAACTTGCAATTTAGAACAACATGGAACCTCATGAAACTTGTATTTTGGAACATGAAACTTTATGAAACTTGCATTTTGGAACACAAAAATCACCTAAAACCCACATGAAACTTTGATGAAACTATTTTGAAACTTGCATTTTGGAACATGAAGTTTGTTTTTGAATCTTTTTTAAACTATTTTGAAACACATTTTTCAATCAAGTTTCATATTTGATACTCATTGAAACATGCTAAAAACGCTTTGATAATGCACTGAAACTCTCTGAAACCTAGTTAAACTTGATGAAACAAGGATGAAACGTTTGCTTGAATTTTTGGGACTTCCTCAAAACCTTCTGAATCTTGTTTAAATTTGTGAAAGTTGTCGAAATCTACTTAAAACTTTCGCTGAAAACCTTTTTAAAACTTCTACCTTTTAAACCTGAAACTTCCATGAAATTTGTTGCATCGTTAAAATTAACATAAAACTTGTTGCAATGTATTGAAACTCCATGAAACTTCGCTATACTGTTGAAAGTGCTCCCAATGGTATAGCATTGTCTGGTTGCTCTCTTTACGCAATGTACCATTAGTGGTATATCTTTTTTTTTAAAAAAAAGATGTGTATATACTACTAGTCTGTGGTCTCTCAGTTTCATACTATGTATGAATCTCTGAAGAATTTTTACTAGGTGTCCAAGGAAATTCTGGTCAAAAGTTTGACTGCACTCAAGTGATCGAGTGTACGTACCAGTTTTGCAGGTTGCAAGGGAGCACAAGTTAATCATAGATGATTGTATCATGGACCAATTTTTGCTGAACCTTTTGTTAGTGATATGCCCTAAAGGCAATCGTGAAGATGATTTTATTATTTCTATATTTATGATCTTTTGAATAATATGTTATTTTATCACTTGAATAAACATCTTTTATATTGATCAACAAGTATGTGACTTGTTCATAGAACTTTTTATTCATATTATGATGTTATTCTAAATTATCCCTGATCTTATATCATTATATTAGAAAATTATGATTTGTAAATCAACACATGTATTAATTGATGATCATATTTTATAGATCATGGATATAAGATATCAAATCAATAATATGAACACATGTTAAAGAACATGATGTTGGATTGACCCACCATGATACACCGCAGAAATTATTGTATGCTGAAGTGTCTTCAGTTGTCGGATACATAGTGTATGTAGCATTCTTAAACTTGAGATCGTCATTATTTTCTATATATGTAACAGTTTACTTAGGGGCTGCCAAACACTACTCTATGATCGGGTAATCATAAAGGTAGTTTTTGAGTTTACTATGAAAAGTACGGAAGAATCTGAGCGATTAAGATGAAATTTGCCCCTCCTATATAGCAAGAGAGATATCTCTAGGCCCCTCGATGTGGTTGCATGAAGGAAGTGCATGGCCATCACGAATGTGGTTGAGGAGTCAATCACAACTGAGTAATCAACTATAAGTTCGAGTGAAGAATTGAGTTATCATAGAATGGTATACTTTTTGCCTTAAGTTCAATCTGGTATCATGAGGTAAATGGATCGATACATAAGCACCATATAAGTTCGTTAGATATGATCTTTATGTATGTTCGGGAGTCATTATGGCCTGCTAAAGACTGCTACCAACTTATAGATTAGAAAGAAGTTTTTGGCCCATGGCCAAATATATATGAACCTATAGTGTCACTTATTTAATGGGTTGGAATGATATGGGTTTAGATGATAGTCTCCGAGTGGGATATGATCTCTACTCATATTGAATAAAGATCCAATCTGAGGCTTTCTGAGTTGGATACGATATCTGATCATATCGAATAAGAATTTGATTGGAAGCTATATAAAGAGATGTGCGGGGGCTGAAGGAGGTATCCCGAAATACACTCATCGAAACCCTAGCTACCACCTTTTATAACCCTTGCTGTGCACACAGGTGCTAGCACGCTGATGCATGATGTTCCATTCCTGGATGTTTGGACCTCAGTAGAGGCGCTGCTACGATTGTGGCCCTAATCAAGACAATCGTGAGGATGAGACGGTTAGCTAGAGGATGATCGACTATTTCCACCACACTAACACGCTCTTCATTGAATTGGCTTCTTTAACTCTACTTCCATTATACTACGTATTTAGTGGTAACGATCTATGATTTTTTTATTCACATGGCTTCCTGGTTTACGCGATAGAAAATTTTAATCTACATTAGCGTAGCCTACCCGTATCCCAACACCTTTAGTAAGAAATTTTCTGGTTGATGTTATGTGACCCTTTCGGTGATGTATGAACGAAGCATCATAATATTTATACTCCTCATGATGCTTAGGGTAACTCTTCTTTAAAGCTTAACATGATATAGCTCGTGGTGACTCTTCGAAGAGTCATGGAATCTGCTGGTGACTCTTTAAAGGTTCTCTATTAGCCAAATCAAGATTTCATCATAAGAGCAAAAAAGAAAAATGTTTAGATAAATTTTAATCTCTTTTCATACTTGGAGATAAATGTTTATAGCCACTCCCTAGCCAACACAAAGCCTAAGGATGGCAAAAATTTCAACCACAAGAGTCTCTCACATCTCCCAAAAAGTTCTTTCCATGAATCCTAACTCTCCTCTCAAAGGCCTGAACTAAACTCCCCAAAATCTTAACCTAGCCACCTCTCTTGAACTAAACTCCCCAAATTTTAACCTCGCTACCTCTCTCCCTCCTTATATATGAAGGCTCACAAGGAAAACCCTAACTAGCGCCTCTAGTTGGATTTTATCTTCTTACACGGGTTAACCCTTTGACCCAGCTCCATATAAGATTTTACACTTATCATGCACGCTTCTCAAAACACTTACACCTATTAATCCATTAGTGAATCAACATTTGATCCACTTCATATTTTTAGCACACACAAGACCAAACCACTTAGGCAAATGTCGTGGCTTCACACGCCACCACTTTTTTGCTATTGGGAACTTTACCAAAATGTCTCTCTACCGCCTTATACGAAGTTTTTTTACTTTCTTTGCCAAGAAGCATCGATCATGCTTTGCCATCTTCCATGTGGCTCTAGCTAATGACTTACTGCTAAGCCTGTCATGCATCCGGATCCAACCAAATCGTCCTAGCTTGCTAATGAACTAAATCACTTGGCGCACTACATGATTGTCCTCGCGCATGACGGCACCCGGCTTCCTTGACCGCTCTGAACCTTAGTTCTTCCTTGAGATTAGTCCCGATCCAACTTACCGTTGCCCATTATGTCCACACTGGTAGCTTTCGCTTTGGTTCCTCATTGTCCTGGCTTGTAACCACTCTGTAAGCCTCGGTCATCTTTGGTGGCTCTTTGATCATCTAGACCTTGGCTCCTCCTGAGTGTAGTCTTGATCTCTTGACCGCTTTAGACCTAAACTCTCTTAGCTTAGTTCTAGTCTTGTCCGCCTCACCATGATGTAGCTCTGGAGCCTTATAACCAATAATAACAAGCAAACTGTTACGTAGCACCACACAATTCATAAAAAATATCAATTAACATAATTAATACATACAATACAAACCAAACTATTAATCCTAAACCTAGAACCAAACATTAAACCTCTGTGCACACAAGTAACGACACCCATGTCATGCCCACATAATCTCAACAAACTCAACACAAATCAATAGGGCCGCCAGTAGCACCTCGGGTGGTATGACCATCAACCAAAAGCCGGTCATACCACCTAACTCCACTTATACCTCCAATATAACGCCGGCGGTAGTACCTCACCTGGCCAGTTAGACCGCTCCTGGCTTGAATGGCCGCAGCCCCAATGCCGGTCATACCGTTAGCAACAAAAGCAACTAAAAAATTTGCTAAATCTAAAAAGCCAAACTTAAATTCCGCAAACTTTTTGAACCAAAAGTTAATTACTCATCACAACCATATGGTAACTTTCATAAGGAATATGGAAAAAAGAAAAGGTAAAAAAGTCCAAAAATCTAAAAAATCAGAAAAAGATAAAATTACTGAATAGTGAAAAAAGCTAGAAACAGAAACTAGCTTTAAACTAAAATAAGCACAGCCTTAACGTGATCTAGGGGGAAAAAACCCAGCTCTCCTACATGCTCTAGGGAAAAAACGACGAAGCCTTCCTGATAGGAAAAGGATTTTCTCTCCTGAGAAGATATGAAGGAATTTTATTGCCCACTGCTAAATTCTATAGAACTCTTGCGGTCGAAAAATTTCCTTGTGAAATTCCTGCGAACAGAAAGCGATATAGCTGCGACCAGTGGCGAAGCCAAGAATGAAATTGAGGGGGGGCTGAACTATTTGTAAATTTAAACTAAGTTGACATAAATTTAGTCTTTTACTCGTATGAAATTTCAAATGCACACAGAAAGTACACAATTGGATAGAGACAAACAATAAAAAATAGATAAATACAAAGTAGGTACCTCGATAATAGAAAGCGCATATCCAAAAATATATAATTATTCTGCCGTGAGTGAAGAGTAGCGATAAGTCACCTATATATGAAACACATCAAAATTAGTGATATAATAGAAAAGTGTGAATAGCAATAAAAATTTAGATGATATGAAACATACCAGAATTAAATTCGTTTCTCCGTTATAGCAAAATCTAATAAAGACTAAACTATTTACATATATCTATAAGTGCACAAATTACATTGATAAGAAACGAACTTAATTATGCTATCTACAAAACTATCTACATATTACATTGATAAGAAAAATTATAAGTGAACAAATTGTTTACTATGCTATCTAAACTATCTAAAAAATATAAACTCTAAATTAATTATGCTATCTAAACAAATTAATTACTATCGATCTAAACTATTAACTATCTATGATTCTATATTAGTATATTTCTATATACAATATACATACTTACTAACACTGAGCTGTGAGCTCGGCCGGCCCTTTTTTTCACCCGACCGACTCCTCTCGGCCAGTCGGCCTCTCCGTTCTCCACGCCACCACGCCTCCCGGTCCTGGCCCTCCCGCTGTCCCGCAGCTCCCCAACTACCCGGGCCCCGGCGTCCCCGCCTATTACTCCCCGCCCTCGCACTCCCGCAGGCCGCAGCTCCCCATCCCCCAACTCGGCGCCTCCCGACCTCCCCTCCGGGCCTTCCCTCCACTCCCGCCTCCCGGCTCCCCGCGACCCCGCCTCCGGCCTCCCCCCTCGGCCCCTCCGCTCCACGCCTCCACCCGCCCGGCCTCCAATCCCCGCCTCCCCCCTCCGCTCCCGCCTCCACCCTCCGCTCCCCGCCTCCGGCCTCCGCCCTTCGCTCCTCGCCTCCGGCTTCCCCCTTCGCTCCGCTCCCAGATCTGGCCCGCCCGACCGTTCGGCACTTCGGCGCGCGACAGGTCTGCGTCTCCCAAATCTAGATCTGTGTGATTTGTGATTTGTTGTTGTTTTGTTGTGTTTTGGTTGGGCCTAAAGCCTGTGGGCCTAAACACACTGGGCCGTTGGGGGGTGGGCCGGTGGGGTGACCTGAGGAGCGGCCACCGCCGTGAGCTTCGTTGACACCGCCGGGGGGGCTGGCCGCAGCTCTGCCGGGAGGGGGGGGGGGGTTCTCTACCGGGGGGAGGAGGTGAGGCTACAGCCTCACTAAGCCCCCCCTTGACTTCGCTCCTGGCTGCGACCTGATAGTGAGTGATCTATGGTTTGCCAAAAATGTCCGACCTCTATAGTTCGTGTCTCGGCAACAACGTGGCTCCATGTAAACACACGCTCACTCTCAATAGGATAGGGCCTACGACGTGATGACGTGAACGTTGCTGTACTGGCTCTGGCTTCGCGTAAACGTTTTTGTGCTGCTGTGAGATTGAGAAAGCTGGACAGCAGTATATTTGCCTAAAACGCGCGGAAATGTCGATTGGTTGCGTGTTGGACCTGTGTGTAGGGTAGACATGTAATACTGTATCATTTCATCGTACATGTCCTTAACCTTACATAAACCACAAGCATGTCCACGCGAAAATCAACACAAAACAGTCTCAAGGCCGGTACAGAGTTTCTCGACCTCTATAAGTCGGATCCTGGTGTTAGAGCCACAGCAGCAATGTAAGATCAGGGGAGCATCCGTGCCGATGCGATTGGGAGAGATCGTGCCATGCTGAGGGGGCACTCGTTTTAACGATGATTTCTGGTTTCTAATTGAAATTTTATTGTAGTTGACTTTTTTTACTGTAACTGATTTGACTTTTTAGGTATAATTAATTTTAAAAAATATAAAAATAGAAAAAAAACATGTTAATTCATTATGGACAATACAAAGGAACACGGGAAAAAAAAGAAAATACAAAAAAGCCTAAAATATCTAAAAATATTTAGAAAAACACAAAATACTGAATAGTGAAAAAAATAGAAATTAAAAGCTAAATCAAAAAAAAAATCGAAACAAGCGGAACATGATAATAATAGCCACACACACATGACACATGACGTTCTTGCCATGTCAGGGTCCAAAAAGGGTGACGTCTCGTTCATCTGGCCACACACGGTGCAGACCACAAATTCAACCAAGTTGGTGTGTGGGATGCGGCAGAACACTTCGCAATCGCATTCGCTGATGTTGTCATACATGCATGTGCATCTCCCATATGCAAAATGGTTCATACTCTCAGAAGTATATACTTTTACTTACTATTTAAATAAATAAATTATATCTTTTTTATCTTTTTAAACATACTTTTACAGTGATTATTAAGATACTCTAAAGTGGATTCTATAATTTTTTTTATCAAAATCCACTTTATAGTATAATTTATATATATACACCTTTATATATAAAAAGGTATATAGCAAAAATGAAATACTTCAACGAAAATTTTTTAACTTTGTCGCATTGAAGTATCTTAAAACCTCTATGGTTTGAGCTGAGTTTCAACATTTTTCACAAAATTTTGTTTTCTTACCCATGTGCTAGATCCCAAGCCTTATACAACCAACCCAAGTAAAAAGCTTAAGAAAGTGGTATTGGTCATCCAAAACTCTTTCTGAGTTCATGCCTAATGCAATGGCAAGATAACTCATGAGAAAGAATTGATGAGATCAGTTTTTTTGACAAAAAAGAGATCATTTGGAATTTCCTTGACTTAGTTCAAAAATAAAAAGCTCATACTAACTCATGCTTGAATAAAGAACGAGCATAGCTCAATCTAAAACTTAATTTTGGTTCAAGACACAATTTAACTTATATGACATGGTATGGATCATAAGAGAATTACTAAAGCAAAACTAGTCACAAGATCCAATTAGACATGATTTAATTCAAGTTATTCACATTTAATAATGCTAGCATGACAAAATCTAAGCTACACATTGAAGGACATGATAAATTTAGCAATGTTAGCACAAAATACGACAAGATGTAAAGTAAGAAATAATATCATATAAGGATAATAGTCAAAACTTCATGTATTTATATTACAATGCATATTGCTGAATTTAAAATAAAACATAATGCAATAAAGATCCCAGCTCCTCCTCAGCAAGTGAGACAATTATATAAATATTTTGGTTTAAGTTGAGTTATGTCAACATTTACCTCAAGAAGGTATCAAACGAAGTCCCCCTAAACCAAAGCAACAAGCAAGAGAGAAGAAGTTTGAAAAAATAAAAAAATAACAATCCTTAAAGCATGACAAGATAATAGGATCACTATGGCTCAGACTCGCTCACAACTACCCTGTATGACTCTAGAACTATTAACTGACCACCTAACCACAAAGGAATAAACACGTTCCCTATCTACCTAGGTGGCCCAAATCCTGCTAGACCTAAAAGAAGTGAGTAAATTTAATGTGACACCTCGCCCGTGTGAAATTAGGCCCACGATGGCCCATGTATGTGCACACATGAGGGTGTGGATTAGTCCCATCTTGCTAGTTTAACATGAGAAATATCAATATATAAACCCATAGACACCATTGATAATAACCTCCAGTTAACCGTTTTGCGCGAAGTGAGGATGAAAGTGCAAGCAGGTTATTACATGTGTGTGGCTTATCCATAATGGAGTTAGGCCTAAACCGGTTTGGACCTTAGGGCATTACAAATGGTATCAGAGCCGACCCTCGCAGTTACATATGCACGTACGGGTTAGAGGCGTGGGCATATGACGTATGGCGCGCGTGGGCTCGGAGTGGACACACGATATGGTATATGTACCAGCACTGTACGCACAGATGTGTGTCAAGAGTGGAAAGTCCTACTTATTTGCCCCAGTGTGGGTATGTTAGACCGACTGGGGCTATATTTGCAAAAAAAGTAACAGGGGGTACTTTGGAAAAAATTCAAATTTTTACAAGTCTTGACTTTTCTTGGTGTGTACATCTCCTACAGCAGTACTGCTGCTACACAGGCCGGAGAGAGAGAGAGAGACTACTGTACATTCCAGGGATAGCAGTGGTGGAGAGGGGGGCACGGGGGCCTGGCACCCCCCAACCTTTTGTGTCAAGAGTGGAAAGTCCTACTTATTTGCCCCAGTGTGGGTATGTTAGACCGACTGGGTCTATATTTGCAAAAAAAGTAACAGGGGGTACTTTGGAAAAAATTCAAATTTTTACAAGTCTTGACTTTTCTTGGTGTGTACATCTCCTGCAGCAGTACTGCTGCTACACAGGCCGGAGAGAGAGAGACTACTGTACATTCCAGGGATAGCAGTGGTGGAGAGGGGGGGCACAGGGGCCTGGCACCCCTCAACCTTTGTTTTTTTACATCTATCTACAGTATTATTGAAAATGTGAAATAAAGCAAAATGTTTCTCCATTGCTTTTTATAACATTTTCTTTGTGATTTTTTTTCGATATTTCACTTAAATTACTAACAATTTCCTCAAACCGTTCTGCAATTAACCAATTCTACGATGCCCAAGATTAACTATTCTGGAAAATCTCCCCTTCCAAACAAAAAACTTGAACATGCTACATATATGCAGAGAGAAGAAGCATATATTCTCGAGTGTTCTGAAATTCTGATCCTTTTCCCCGTCACTTTTGTTGTTATTTTCCTTGTTCTTTCTCTGTCTCTTGGTCGTGTATGCAAGATAAGGAAAGGGAAGACTACGGGACACTTTAGCACCACATCAGTACATGTTTCTATGTAACAGCAGGTTACAAGTAGCACACGTATACTATACAAATTCAGGATACATTTGAGGATAAGGAAATCTCATCTACTAATTTCTACGTAACATCAAGTGACAAGTAGCACAAACATATGGTCGATCGAACTGAGGATAAGAAATTGCCAGGAGGAAAAAAAATCTGAACATTTAATTATATTCTAGCAGCAACAACTGTTATTCTTGTGAATTCTTGAGAAAAATATTTATTCTTATGGTATTAATTCTTTGTGAAAGTGACAACAATCTATGGAATTGACCACTCGAAAGAGCTGTACACAGAATTACCGCTCGAAGTGATTGCATTTTCCTTGGAGATGGATGCAGCTAGCCATCGGTCTCGATCCTGTTCATCAGCCTGTCCCAGGTGGTACTAGCGTCGTGCTACACTTGTTTGCACATTAGTGTCCCTATATATGCACACTATTTTAAAGATTTCCAATATGATAATGTTTTACTAGTTGTGTACTAACTGGCCCGGATGTAACAGTACAGAGGCACTATTACGTGAGAGGTCGCACAAATTAACCTGTGTGTAGTATACGATAACACCACTATCACATGTATGAAGGATCAATAACACATATATACAATCGTATTATACATATACACCGTGTTAAGAACCTTAAAAATAGTGTAAATATACATGTATAGCCGGTACTATTACTTCGTACTTTAACTCGCAGACATATATTATGTATAGGAGAGATATATAGCTGATGTGAGTTCGACCACAAGGCATTTTCTTCTATTTTAGCTTCTATTAATTAGCACTAGCTACACATACCAGTTGCCATCGTCGATATACCCCATACCACTAGCTACACATGCATGAACAGCAGACCTGTGCAGCCAATACAACACACTATGTTTCTGTAACGGATTACAACAGCCGTACGTTTGTTGCTTTTTTTTTTTTGGAAAATAACGGCAGTACTAGCTTGACACAGGAGCGAACCTACAAAGTATGTCAGGTGAGCCACAGCATAATCTAGACCCAGAAGTCAGAAGAACCTCCACTGCTATCTCGAAGACATCGAAGCCGCACATCCTCATCATCCTCTCCCTCCCCCCGCCACCCCCCTCCTCCCCCTCCGCAGATCCGCCCCCCTCCCCCCGCCGCCCTCCTCCCCTCGCTCTCCCCCCGCCACCCTCTTCCTTCTCTCCCCGCCGCCCCCCACTCCCCCTCCTGGCCTCCCCCTGCCGCCCCCTCCTCCCCCTCCCGGCCTCCCCTCCTCCCCCCTCTCCCCGCCGCCGCCGCCTCCTCCCCTCCCCGCCGCCCCAGCCCCCACCTCCCCTTCCCGCGCCCCTCCTCCCCTCCCCCATCGCCCCTACTCCTCCCCGCCGCCCCTTGTCCCCCCCCCCGCCGCCCCCTACTCCTCCGTCCTCCCCAGGCCAGATCCGCCGCCAGGCCCGCCTCCCTCCTCCCCCCGTCTCCCTCCTCCTCCTCGTCCACCGCGCTGTCCGGGAAGATCGTCGTGTCGGAGCGCGGCGGGTCCAAGGTGGTCAGCATGCTGTCGTCCAACAAGCTGCACCTAGAGGACATCTCTGACACGCTCTACACACACCCGTCCGTGCTCGCTGGCGCCGCACCCGTATCCTCATCGTCGCCCGGCTCATCAGTATTGCCCTGCAGCCACGTATCCCAAATTTCAGAGAGTGAAGTTGGATATTGTCTGACAGAGACATTCGTAGGAAACATTGTATCCATGTTCTGTGTTGTCAATTGCTTCCACTAATGTCTTTGAAGTAGTTCCACTTTCCATGTTTACTTGCTGAGGCACTTCATATTACCCTTTCTAGTTACTGTCCTGTATGTCTTTGAAGCATTATTTTGTTTTTTCCCAAAGCCCGGGTGCTTTTATTGTCACAACCAAAATGCTGCTTATGTGTTATAGACTTATAGGGATTAATCCATTATTGTTAACATGGTCTCTTACTCTCTTTTATTTACTATGCCATTACTCATGAACGCAAGCTTGCTTGTAACACAGTTTTCATTATATGGTCGTCGGCTCCTCTTCCATAGTTGTAATTCTGTTAATAATCTCATCCACATACTTGCACTTTTCTCTCTGCTTCTTGCATTGGGAGTCATGAAGCTTGTTTCGAGCTATCCATGGTTTCAATTCTGTTAATTAACACACAATGATATTTCAGGCACCTGCCAGGGTGTCATTGCCTTAAACATGGAAGATGGCACCCTTCACCGTTTCCGTGCAACAAATACAATTCTAGCCACAGGGGTAAGATCTTTTACAATTTGTAAGTACAAAATGTTTGTTCTTGCTGACTTCAGCGAAGAATTTGATTTTGGGTTATGGAAATAGGGTTATGGTAGGGCCTACTTCTCAGCAACCTCAGCTCACACATGTACTGGAGATGGCAATGCTATGGTCGCACGCACTGGTTTACCTCTTCAAGTTAGTCCTTTTTATCTAATGCTGATTTTAAGTTACTCTTCCATGATCCTAGCCTTATCATGCTTGCCTGATATATGTGTCGCAGGATCTTGAGTTTGTTCAAGGTGTTGGTGGGTTTTAGTCCTCTCATTTTATATTCAAGGTGCCAAAACTCTGTGGCTTATTTACATGAAGTCCGTGCCCGCGTGGGCCGCGTTGGCCACCACGCTCACCGTGTAGTCCGTCATCGTGTAGATGCTACGGGGCAAGATCGACGTCGGCGACGGCAAGCACAGGCCGTACCCCTTGCCGAGGTGGTCTGACTGACACTGCTCGGGTACGCTCCTCAAGTCCTCTTCCTTTCCTTCCCCTCTACTCATTCTCTTACTCTGTGATTGCTCTGTGACTGTGCTTGTGGGAATATGGGGTGGGGAACTGTGGGTTGATGGGAGGGCGGGGGCGGGGGGATGCGGGAGGGGGAGCCGGGAGGCCGAGGCGGACTACAGTGCCATGCCGTGTCGTGCCGCCCGACGGGCCAACTTTTCAAGCCTGATCCGGCCCGCCATTCGTCCATTGTATATGAAAATTTTGGTACAGTATATCTTTTGGTAAAATACTGGTTGATAGCATGCCCCTGACAGTCCACGTGAAGTCATCGGCCAGCAGCCATTCCTCGGGGACATCGCAGGACATGAACGTGAGAACCGGGTGGCCAGTGGTGCGAAAGAAGAACGCGTTCGCTAGGGAGAGAGGGGAGTAGAGGAGAGGGAGACCAACTGCTCATCCATTCGAGCTCGTAGCTAGGGTCACTTGACTCGCCAGCTAGCTTCCCTTATCGATCGCGTATTGCTTGCTAAAAATGGCAAATCACTTGTTCACTGGACTAGTAAACTAGGCGGGTGGTTGCAGGTCTTTATATACTCTCAAAGTCTTGACACACTTAGCACAGTGGTATTGAGGGCCCTTTTCAATTTCTAAAAATTACTTTTTGGCTTTTCTACATAGTAACTAGCTTTCAAACAAAGTATCTTTTTAAGACGTTATCTATAAGTTAATTGTAGTACACAGTAGCGACTTTATTTATATTAGTCAAAACCATATTTGAGTTATTTGTGTCTCCATACTCTCTCATAAACAGCCGAAAACCATAAGCCGTAGCCATAAGCCAAATCTAAAAAGAACGGGCCCTAATTCATGCGTAGCACAATGGGATTAATTCAAGTGTACTAGTATTAAAACAATCAATCATACATTCTGATAAATTCTACTTCTGTGACCATTCCGGTTTTAAAGATTGGGCCTACCTACTTATCATGTGACTATTTTTCTCCAAAAATCAGTCACTTTTTTTAACTATCAGATGAAAAATCAACAAACAAGATCATCCCATGTAACGCCCCAACATTTCAAAATCTATTTAATTAATTTCAACATCATATTTTCTACATTTTTTGCATTTTCAAGAATTTCTACTTTAAGGAAAAGGTTTTCTTATTTTCTGTAACATCCTGATTTTTGGGGATTTTTAAAACTTTGAATTTAAAAATAAATTTCTGGAATTTTCCTGAATTTTAAATAAAGCTTAAATGGAATTTCCAAAATTTTAAGAGATTTAATGTGAATAAATTAAACCTAAATAGTAGCTGAAAATATTTTAATTGAGTTCCTTGTGTCACAAGAAAGTTTCTAGAATTTTCTGGAATTAAATTAAGCTTCAAATGAATTTTAGAATTTTAAAATAATTTAATCTGAGTAAAATAAATATTAACATAACTGGAAAATATTTTATTTGGGTTCTCCAGGTCTCAAGGAATTTTCTGGTATTTTTGGTGAATTTTTGGGGATTATTTGCTATTTTCTAGAGCTTCTTGAAGTTTATTTGAATTTCTGGAAAAAGAAAAGAAATTAGAAATTTTCCCCGCCGCCCGATTCCCTCTCTCCTCCACGCGTCGCTCATCCCCGCGCCTGCGCCGCCGCCGTACGCCCCTCCCCGCGCGCGCGCCGCCGCGTCCTCGCCCGCCCGATCCCGCCACCCGCCACGCGTCGCGCATCCGCGCTGACACGCGGCGGCACCATCACAACCCGCTCCCGCCTCCCGCCCGCGCCGTCTGATTCGCCCCGCGCCGCATCCGACCGCCCGTGCGCGCCCGCGCCGCGAACCCTAACCTAGCGCGCCCGCGCCCTCGCACCCCGCCGTCGGATGAGGCCACGTGGCCCGATCTATGCCGTTCGTGCCGTCCGCACCGCGCCCGCGCTCGCTCCGTGCCGCATCTGGATCAAATCGCCTCGGTTCGCGTGTATTTAACGTGTTCTTCTCTCGGTTCACGTGCACGCACCGCCGCCGCTCTCGCCTCCGCTCCCGCGCCGCCGCCGTCGCCCGTGCGTCCCCGAGCTCGCCCGCGCCGCCAGAGTCGTCGCCGTCTTCTTTTGTCGCCGGTGAGTCCCCCGCGCGCTCCCCGTCGTCGCGTCGCCTGCCCGTCGCCCGAGTCGCCCGCGTCGTCCTCCCCGCACCATCTCCTCGCCTCGGCCGCGCACGCGCCCGCGCGCCTGCCACGCGTCGGCGATCCGCCCGTCGCCTGCCTCCCGGCCGCGCCATCCTCGCCGCCCATCCGGATCTGGGCCGGCGGCCCAGATCATGCCGCGTGTCGCACTCCCCGCCGTCGGATCAAGCCGCCGCCGCCCGCAACCGAGCCGTGCCGCGTCAGCCATCCCACGTGGCTCGCCACGTCAGCCCTAGGGCCACGTGGCTCACCACGTCAGCAAAACCCACCGCCCCGAGCCACGTGGCAGCCACGTCAGCTGCCACGTCACCCCCGTGCCACGTGGCAGCATATACTGCTGCCACGTCAGCCCTAGCGTGCCGCGTCAGCGCCGCCGTCCGCTTGCACTATTCCATGCGCCGGGTCTACGGTGGACCGGTCATTCTGTGGACCGGGTTGACAGCACAGTAGCTTTTCCGAATTTCCCGATTTAATTTCTGATTTGATTTTCGGAGAGCCCGTTCTCCTCCGTCCTAGCTCCGATTGACCCCGTTCTTTTTTCTAAATTCATCTAAAATCGAGCTCTATCTTTTGGTTCTGGTTTGATAATTTTTGGAGTTTATTTGCTTGTCATTTTATGTGTTTCTTTGTTTTCGGTCGTTTTCTCTCTCGTTAGATTCGGATTCCGGAGGAGCAGGTTTCGCGCCCGAAGACCAGGAGTACCTCGCTGAGCATAACCAAGGCAAGTCGTGTCCTTTGATCATGTTGAACCCAGTTTGCAATCTATTATTTAATTATTTTATTTTAAATTACATTGCATCGCTATTTTTATTCAAACCTTGTACTGGTAGTTATTACCCTATTGAATTCATCCCTCCTTGATAATTTGGAATGTCATGTTACCATTGTCACCATAGGTTGGGAAATATACTAGTGATGCTAAGTATTTGTCACATGGGTTGGTACGATAGACTGCTTAGCTTTGCTTATAGTTCCGAATGGGTTTGTCATCACATGTGAATTATAAATTTGACTTAATGAGATATGGAACTGTGGTTAGTGCCACGTGTACTAAAATTTGTGCCGTGACGTTGGTGCGTCATCGGTGGTGGTATTACAAACTTGGTTTTTCCACTCGGGCGAGTGATCGTGCAGTAAAGGGGGAAGTGTTGGTGCACTTCGAGGGATGTGGTAGCCTCGCCCGGTAATTGTTAAGGACTTAACTTTGTGCGCCATTGATCTGAGCTTTACCGTGCAAACCACATGTCTGGTATGGGACGGACCTGGCTGACTAATTTGGGAGGTTTCAAATTTAATCTTGCCATTGAGATGAACATGGTTGCTGATTTCCATGTGACGCAAGGGGGGGTGTGATGCGAAACCCTAGCGGGCCGATTAAGTTGTAACTGAACTTTGTAAAGGCCTTGTTGTGATTACCTTAAGCTGAGGCTAATCACATCGTGTGGGTACAGTTGTGCAACCTCTACAGAGTGTAAAACTATTCGAATAGCCCCGTCCTCGGTCATAGACAATGCTCGGTGATTTGACACGAGGGGTAGTTATTTCTGAAAACTTGTCAATGGAAGTGGACAGGTGTTCACTGTTGGTTTAACTTATGGATGGGGGGTCCATAAGCGGTTGGTTTAGCTTATGGATGGGAGGTCCATAAGTGGTTGGTTTAGCTTGTGGATGGGAGGTCCGCAAGTGGTATGTAAATTCCTTTGATTATTTACTTAATTATTGTTTTACTTAAAGTTCGCCTTCAATCTATTATTTGTATTTCAACTGTCTTCTATGCAAATTAACCTTTCAGCCATCCTTTGGTAAGCCTTGCATATTATATTGCATTCATTTGTTACAAACGACTTGCTGAGTACCAATGTACTCACGGTTTTATGCTCAATGTTGCTCAGTTGAGGAAGATGAGTATCACCAGCAGGAGGTTCCAAAAGGAGAGTACTTCGACGACTTCGCGGATTAGGCTTCGTTCTCCACTTGATAGCCTGTGGGCTTGTCGATTGGCCGCTACGCTTTATTTTGGATTTCCGCTGCTATTTTTGTTAAGCCTTCGGGTCAGTTTATTGTTAGCTTGACCATAAGGTCGTACCTTTTGAGATTTATCGATATTTGAGCTTTTCCTTTATGTTATCGTGTATATGGTTGTGATGACATCTATGTTCAACTGTGAGCACTAGCATGATCCTGGGACTAGTGCAGAATACACAAGGAGTCCGGATTTGCATATTCGGGTCTCGACATTTTCCTACGGTTGAAAAAAGAATTGCTATAATTAATTAAAACTTGATAATTCATTTGAGTTCTAAATAATCTAAGGAGAATCCCAAAACAATTTCATAATTTTTGCAGTTGGTTTGCTAATTTTAAAAATTCAAACTTGATTTATATAGCTAAATTAAATCAGAAAGAAATTAAAATTTGATGTCCTCTCTTAGGCCTATTTCTTTCTGTTGGCCTAGCCCAGCAAAGTCCTGGCTCAATTTTTTCACACATGTCATCCTCCGCGAGGCTGCCTCCTTCCCGTTTTCCTCACACCCTCGCTGAATCCTTTCTCATGCTCCTTTGTTGCCCATACCCTCCATGGAGCTCCACCATTATGAAGCTCACTGCCACCATCGCCTTTGTCGTTCTCCCTTATCCGGTAAGCCTCGACCGTGAGCTTGGTCATTTAGAGCATCTCTACAACCCCTTAACCTCACCACGTGCTTGTTTGCAGCTCTTTCCTTCCTTACTTGGCTACCACCGTGATGTCGCTGTCGTTGCCCCTATTCACCGCCATCACCAACCACACCATCGTGTTCGTATTGAGCTCATGTTCCTAGTACAATGATTAGCTAGGCTCGGAGTAGTAGTTTACTTGGTCGCCACCTCTGCCCTATTTTGTGCTGCCGCAAAAGCTCATCGTTGTTGTTGTTCCGACGACCACAGGTTCCTGTGCGCAAGCCCTTGTGCATCGCAAGGGATCCTTGAAGCCATCCCAGCTCCTAAGCTCACCACATTTGAACTCTCGTGCTGAAATCATTGTTGGTCAAAGCTTCGTCACAGCTCAACGCCGTTGCACCAACACCTCCATCCACCCTCTAGCCACCATGACCAATGCTAGATTCATTGTTGTCCCTTTTTTCCATCCCAGGGTTCGTCCGTGCCCCTCCACTAACAAGCTCGGCCATGGCCAGCCTCACCATCCCCAGCATCTATATATGATAGGTGGGCCCTGATGGTCAATTAAGATTAGATTAACCTAATCAACCTCAGTTAAGTGCATAGTGTCTAGGGCATGTGGACCCTACCTTCCAATCTTGTATGCAAAATAATAAAACCCTGATTGGTAAACCCCACTTATCAGCCTCACCAAGAGAAAAACATGGTTTTCTAATAAAAAGAAAACAGAAATAAAAATAAAAATTGTGCATAGTGCTTTCCCTCTTTTTTCTAGGATTTTCTCTTCCGGCAAAACTTTGAATGCTCATAACTTTTGCATATGAACTCCAAATTAAGTTCAACTCATTTTTCTAAATTTTCTAAAATCTTGAACTTCAATAATCTTAAAAAATTCAATTTTCACTATGCTTGAATTTATTTAGTGTTTATTTGTTTTTTGGGCTTTTCTCATCAAATACCGATATGCTAGAAACTTTTGAAGTTGGTATAAAAACGAAACAAGTGTTCAATAGCAAGGCGAGCAAACCCGCTTGATCATGTTGCTCCTATATTTTTTAAATGCTATATTGATTTCATTACATGTATTTTTGCATGCTTACTTCGAATAAATTGTTATATTATGCTTAGAAAATTAGTTATATCCTATACCGCAATCACTGCTATAGACAGGCCTATCACAGACGGTTCGGAACCGTCATCATAGACGGTTTTCGAACCGTCTGTTTTTATGTATTAGTGATAATAGGTGGTTATCACAGACGGCTCCCGATTCGTCTGTGATAACTGACATTACAGACGGTTTTTGCAAACAACCGTCTGTGATAGTCGACTTTCACAGACGGTTACAAACAACAACCGTCTGTGATAGACACAATATCACAGACGGTTCCTGTTCCGAACCGTCTGTGATACTCACAATATCTTCTACCAATGGTGCTAGGAACACATCAACATCGTTGCCAGGTTGCTTCGGCCCTTGGATAAGTAGTGACATCAAAATATACTTCCGCTTCATACACAGCCAAGGAGGAAGGTTGTACATGCATAGAGTCACGGGCCAGGTGCTATGTCGGCTGCTCATGTTACCAAAAGGATTCATTCCATCTGTACTCAACCCAAACCTTATATTTCTGGTTCCACACCGAAATCTACAAACATCCTATCGATGTTCCTCCACTAGGCCAGAATCAGCAACATGTCTTATCATTCCGTCTTTCTTACGCTGCTCCAAGTGCCAACGCATCAATCTTGCATCCTTGCGGTTTGCAAATAAATACTTCAAACGGGGGATTACAGGAAGATACCACAACACCTTAGCAGGAGGTCCTTGCTTCACCTCGATGCCATTTCCATTATCAGAGTCATTTTTATGCTTGTATTGGGATGCTTTGCACACCGGACAAACATTTAAACTAGCATACTCTTTACAGTACAGGATACAATCATTCAGATATGCATGTATTTTTTTCTACTTTCATTCCTAATGGACAAAAAATCTTCTTGGCTTGGTAGGTGGTTCTCGGCAACACATTTTCCTTTGGAAGCATGTCCGCTAGGAGACCTAACAATGCCGTGAAACTCTTTTCGAACCAACCATTGCTTACCTTTAATTTCAGTAGTTCTAGAACTGATGACAACCTTGTGTATTGCGGCTTGCATCCCGAGAACAAAGATTTCTCCAAGTCCTCCATCAAGCCCTCGAATTTACCAAACTCTCTCTCACTGTAGTTCTCTTCTGCATCACGTAACATCTGATCCAGATTGTCATCCTGCAATCCATCCGCGACCTCATGATCAAAAGCACAATCCACAACTGGCATATCGTTGTCCCCATCAACTATGTCATAACTACCAGCTTCTTGTGTACACTTCTCTTCACCGTGACTGGTCCAACATTTGTACCCTTTTCTGAAACCCCTTCGAATCAAGTGAGTTTCGATCTGCGCTGAGTTGCTAAACATCTTGAGATTATCACAATCAATACATGGACAGTATATATATTTTATCCCCTTCTTTAAAACATCTAGCTCGGCCGCTCTTCTAAAAACAGACACGCCAATAATGTATTCTTCACTCACACGGTTCTCAATATACATCCAACTTCGATCCATTTCCGCTAGCTACACAAGTAACAAATGGTTGCCAAAAATGATTATTACCGTAACTACATAGCATATAAATTATCATCTCTAAGCCTTCCATTACAAAAACATGTATATAAGCATAATTAAAAGTAATTGAGTACTAACCTCTGATCAGATCACTAAGAAGACGGCGATATATTTTCACCCCCGAACTCCCAAAAGCCGGCCGCCTTGCTCCACCGATGCAGCGCAATAAAAAAACAGATCTGTGTCGACACCGTCCAAATATTAATAGTGCAATTTATCACAGACGGTTATTAACACAAACCGTCTGTGACAATTCATATCAAAGACGGTTTGTTATACGAACCGTCTGTGATAACAGAGACAGCACAGACGGTTCGTGTTAATAACCATCTGTGAAGTATCACAGACGGTTATTAGCACGAACCGTCTGTGCTGTCTCTGTTATCACAGACGGTTCGTATAACAAACCGTCTGTGAACTATCACAGACGGTTATTAACATGAACCGTCTTTGATTTCTCTATTATCACAGACGGGTCATGTTAATAACCGTCTGTGATAGTATCACAGCCGGGTGACAGTATGAACCGTCTGTGATAGTTAAGCACAGACGGTTCCATATGAACCGTCTGTGATTTACCCGTCCAGTATAGCCTGTTTTGTAGTAGTGAATGAAATATTCATTAGACTTGAATGTCACAAGCCATTGTAACCATAGGAATATTTATCGGGTAGTTTAGGATATATTTTAGTGGGATTTAGTGATTTTTTTTAGCAAATGCTTAAACATGCTCATTGCAAATATTATACAAATTGATAAGATATCTAGAGCAATTATGTAAACTCTTGGGAAACTTTATGGTACATTTTGGATAGAGGAGTACCTCTAAATTAATTTGATAGAAAAATAAAATGAAAAATAATTTAGACTTCAGTGAGTGTTTTGTTGAGACCGAAAGCTAGCTTTGTGGTAGTCTCGACCGAGTCGATTAAGGACTGAATTTTAGTGTTGTTGACCCAAACATTTCAGTATAACCACATGTTGCAGAATGGGATCGATGGACTTAGAAAAATAATTTGCAATGTCTCACCTTTGGTTTCGCCATTTAGATGAATGTGGGTGCCGGTGATGACAATTTATTCCCACACAACAAAAGAGGGGCTTTTGACGAGGCGGTAATGTCCTTCGGTGGTGAAACCTTAGTGGGCGGAATCAGGTTGAGGTAGTGCATTATAAAGGCTTCGTGATAATCACTTAGTCTCATGCCTACAGAAGTGTGTATTGGTCAATATTGCAAGATGATTATCTCGTGTGGGTAAAGTTATACAACCTTTGTAGAGTAAGATCTCAATCTATTCGAATAATCATGTCACCGATCATAGACATCGCTTGGTGATACCACACTTGGTTATATTTTCTAGTTTTCTAAAATAGTTTAGGAAATGTATGGATGGTGGGTATCCATACTAGAGAAAATCTGGCAAATGAAAGCCATTTCTGTTAGTAATTGATGTCATAATGAAAATTTGGTGGCATGTGCCATCTTTGTTGGTATAGGTAATGGAGAACTACCTTATGCAATTTATGATATGATTAATTATGATGACTTTCAGCTATTACAATCTCGCATTTACTTATTGCTTTACAATACCTTTTGCAATCTACTACTTATATTGTAAAAGTAAAATTTGCTTCAAGCAATAAAACAAGATAGAATAGCCACCCTTGAAAAAGCCAAGCTTGTTGAGCACTATCAGATCAAGATGAAGAAGATCCCTTGTTTGGTTACTTTTATGTTGCAAGATTTGGTGATGATGACGTCAATTACTAGGTGTTAACCTCAGTCAGTTGCCTATGGGCTAAGGCAAATCACTTGGACATGTTATCCTTTATTTACTATTTATTTCTACTGAAAGTATTTTTCATGTGAACATTTGGTGCCGGTGCCGCCCGCCATTAATCGACCAGCGCTACCCCCCCCAATGCAGCCATCGTGGCCCTCTTGGCATCAATGCTACCCGCGTCCTCCTCCTCCACCCTGCATCCACCTCCCTCACCATCGACGACCCTTCTTCCAATCTCTGGTAGCTCATCGTTGCTGGATCCACCACCCCGCCCACCTCTCACCGCCCTGCATTGACCTTGCCAATTGCATATCATCCACCTGCCCGCAGACCCCGCCCGTCGTCGGCAGCACCCCGCTACCTCGTCACCACCGCCACCCACTACTAGTCCTCTACTGCCTGACCTCCCACTAAATCCTGGCCCCACTGAACTAAAACCCCTAACTCAGTGAACCACAACCCTAATCCAGTGAACCACTGTCATAACTTGCCGTCGCCAGAGACGAAGAATACGTTGGAGGAGCATGAATCTCCTAGCAAGATCAGAATGTCAGAAATTATATTATTTCCCCCCAAATAACATGTAATAGTTTTTTTTTCAAAATTCCATTAAAGGTTTGCTCTTTGAGACGGAATGCCCTAGTTTGGGAGTATTTTGATGTTTTATTCCGGACCTTTAAATATTTTAAACTAAAAAAGTAGGAGCATATGTTTACACTATTTAATACAGTCATTTTATACAGTTTGAAGTTCAAAACACTTACGAATACCCTTAAGTTGTGCTTCGTTTTGTTGTGCTATGAGCTCATTCCAAAATCCCAAAGACTTGTGCTGTTGTGCACTTGTTCTTGTGCACATGGCCCTCTCATTTTCCAATCTCTAGTGAGTTGTTTCTCAAAAAAAGAAAAGAAGAACATAGTGAAAACAATAGAGGGAGAGATGGAGCCAAGACAATAAAAGATGATTTGTGGAATGCTGATTCTGGCTGCATGATCGGAATAGCGAGTATTGTGGCTGATACGGAATTATGGATTTTGCCTTCCGTTTTGCCTAGCAGTATTGAACTAATGACAGTCGATACTAGAAAGAAATTGATAAGCCTATTGTATGCAACAAAAGCTAGAAAACGGTATATCGTCACTTTCTCAATCAACAGTGCAACTGGTAACCATCAGATCATGCATATCCAATAGCTACAAAGTCTTATCCCATCTAGTTCACATGTGGTTCTTATCTATCCAACTCATTTGCATTCATACGTCCATTCCTCTCTCTGTTTCTCTCTCCTCCCGATGCTTCCCCATCCATGGCAGCAGTGGCGGAGAGAGGGGGCTAGGGGGGCCTGGCACCCCCCAACCTTTGTTTTTTTACATCTATCTACAATATTATTGAAAATGTGAAATAAAGCAAAATGTTTCTCCATTGCTTTTTATAACATTTTCTTTGTGATTTTTTTCGATATTTCACTTAAATTACTAACAATTTCCTCAAACCATTCTGCAATTAACCAATTCTATGATGTCCAAGATTAACTATTCTGGAAAATTTCCCCTTCCAAACAAAAAACTTGAACATGCTACATATTTGCAGAGAGAAGAAGCATATATTCTCGAGCGTTCTGAAATTCTGATCCTTTTCCCCTGTCACTTTTGTTGTTATTTTCCTTGTTCTTTCTCTGTCTCTTGGTCGTGTATGCAAGATAAGGAAAGGGAAGACCGTAGCTCCCATGTCGGTCTGACCGCCAGCCCTAGGTTGGTTAGACTGTTTCTGGCCGGTATGACTACAACCCCAATGCCTGTCATACTGCTAGCAACAGTAGCAACTGAAAAAATTGCAAACTCTCAAACACCAAACTCAAACTTCACAAACTCTCTGAATCAAAAGTCAATTACTCATCATAACCATAGGATGGCCTTTACATAGTCTCACATTGTTCTACTTATGTAGCTTTCTAGTGAAGCTAGACTGTAGCCTTAATTTGGTTTTTAGAAGATTTTCCCTTATTTTTCCCACAAAAAATGATTAGGAATGCACGGAGCTAGCTTCGTCAGTTAATCCAAGAAATTAACCCATGGTCCTATAGTTTCCCAGCTCAATATATGTAAGATAATTGTTGCAATATAACCACGAAAGTACCCAATGGCCTAGAGATGGAGAGGTCGTTAACCTCCCAACCCAACTAGGTTGAAGTCCTAGCTAGGAGTAGCTTGGATGCACATCTTCATCTTTAGTAAGTGGCAGAGCTCGTGATGACGTGGACGTTTTTGTGCTGTGAGATTGAGAAAGTTGGACAGCAATATTTTTGCCTAAAACGCGCGGAAATGTGTATATGTTATCCAGAAGAACAACTAATCGGTACGCACACGTGCGATAGGCTTAAGGCCGTGCTCCAAATGTCTAATAAACTGTAGGCCACAGCTGCTGGAAATGTGTAGATTTCTTTGCTGCTGGAAATATATATCCAGTGCCACAGCTCACAAATGTGCCATAAACGTTCCAATGGAAAAAACCACATTCACGCAGTAAAAACAGACGACAATCGGTCCATCAGATTAGGCCTATGTGGTCTTATCCCTCAAGAAATTAAAGAAAAACTC